>CM076576.1:85069360-87657610 GCA_034641835.2 Pinus albicaulis
TATATTTAGAAATTAGACTCAGCACGCTTTCCAACAGGCCATCATGGAGAAAAATATGACATCGGGAAGGTCACCAAAAATTGGCTGCAAGTGGACCCATTTTCTGCCTGTGAAGGTGCTGCGATTTTAGACCTCACTGTGTGTTTTTGGCCAAAAATCAACAAAACACACTCATTAATTGAAAAATGATAGTTTAATGTTTTTTGAGGAAAATCACTGTAAAATTAGGTTCTAAGAGTTATTTTGGCATTTATTTCATGGGATATTTTGTGCCTTGGGCCTTGCATGGTCTCTTGGGCATTTATGACATTTATGGTGATTTTGACATTTTCCAAACCCTATATATGGTTTTTTCCCTCCTTTACTAAATAAATAGAGCATGAGGGCTTCATTGTAAAAGGTTGGCATTTGATGACTGTTTCGAGCAATACATAATCTTTTGGAGGTTGAAGAGAAATTAGTGTTGTGGAGCTTGTGAATGGCTTGTTTTGCTTGTTGATGGAGGAGGCTTGCTTGCAGGATCCCTAAGCTTGGTTAATGGTGAAGTGCTTCTATTTAGTTATTGTTTTCTCATGTATCATTATGTTTCCATATTTCTGTGTTGCAATAGAACAAAGGATTTATACTAAGAAATGTTCTTCAAAAGAACCTTAGCTCTGTTTGTTCTTCATTGCCTCTATGTCTTCCTCTGCTAGGACATTTTAGAGAATTATTAATTCCTCTCTAGAAACCCTAAGATTGTTTATTTCATGAATGGTTTAATACATTAGGTATCAAATATTATTTATGGCTAGCCCTGCTTGTTTGATTTCACTAAAAACTGTTCTTGAGGTCTCTCTCCAAAGTACCATTAATTAGGTCTGCCAAAGAGGCTATGTTTCTATCATACCCTTTGTCCATGCTTGAATAATTGTTTTGGAGATCTTCATAGATATGATCAATGATGTTTAGGCGTTCCCTATTATTTTATTAAAGTTTTATGTGTATCTTGAATGTTTTCTAACCTTGAAGGTGAAATCACTAGAAGTTAAATGAGTTTCTCGCCTTCTATATTTCCTTGGAATGTTTGTCTGAAATGCTTATTTTCTTAAGTGGAATCAAAGAGTTATTGGTGTGCCCTGTCTATTGATTACTTCTTTATGCTAAATAGTGTTGAAGTCCCTTCTTGTTTTAAGTATTTGAAAAAGGATTCTTGATTTCCCTTTTCCCTACTTTTGTTCACAAAATTGATGTCCATCTCATTTCCCATAAACCTTGAAAATCCATTGACCATGCTAGATTTTCCATGTGATGCTCCCCGATCCATTGTTTAACTTTCCATGAATTTTATAGACTCCATAGCCCAATGACTTGAACATTTCCTCATTCCATATATTCTACTTGACCATCTTACCCAACCAAAACAATCAAACAAACCCTACACTTAACAACTAGCCTAAAATCAAACCCTAAAAGCAAACAAGTTCACATCCTTTGCATACAATAGAGAGAGCCCACTCTGAGTCCAGGAAGGCTAGGTTCTAGGACTCCAAAGACTGGTCTAATGTTACCCTATGCATTTGGTTTACCAATATGCTAAATCACGAGACTGTAACAGTCATGAAGTTGACTTTTCTTTTGGTCATTGAGGCATGACAAGTTCATTTTGGCACCTTTGGGATTTAGTCACATAGTAGCATCTTCAAAATCTTCTGTAGTTTCCACCATAAGGTTCAACTTAACTCTTCCACCTTCTCTCGCCACTTTCTTCAACACCCTAAGTGTTTGCAGTTCTTCACAACAATCATCAGTGTTGTCTTGGCTAGTAAACTCTAGAGAGCAGGGAACTCCTAAATTCTCTAGTTATTCACCTTCGAAGAAAGAAAACATTTAAGATAACATATAAGTGATGATCAAAGAGTAGGAAACTCCTAAATTCTTCAATCAGACCATAAAATACCTTCAAATTCACTATTCAAGATGGACTAAAGGACAGGGAAAACCATAAACTTCTTTAGCCAAACCCTAATCAGTAAACTTCAAAGAAAAGGCCTTAAAAACAATGTTTCAAGCTACACCAAAGGACAGGGCATACCATAAAATTCTTTGGCTTGACTCCATTAAAACATTTTCAAGACAAAAAGCTAAGTGGAACCAGAGAGAAACCAAGAATTCTGTAATTAGACTCAGCAGAGGAAAACATTGGAACAATAGAAGGAAAATAGGCTTAAAGTGCCTCTAACAGCATATCTTAACCTAAATTTTTTGTTCTATTGCAAGGGAAAAGATGAAAAATATGGGAAACATAAGGAAACAATAACTAAATTGGAATAACATCACCATTTGAAAAATTCCATGAATCCTTCAAATGTGCTTGCTCCATTATCATTCAGTCCAAGACAATTACAAAGCTCTAAAGCCAAAAACTCTTCACCACTCAAAGTCTATGTGATTTTCATCTCAACAATCAACCAAAAAAATTATGAAGCCTCCAGTCAGTATTTATCTTCCAAGTGAGGAGGTAAACCCTAGGTAGGGTTTCAAATGTAATTCATTACACATTTAATGTATTTTGACCTTTGAGACCATGCAAGGCCCAAGGAAAAATATCCAAAACTCATTTAATGCAAAAATAACTTGTAACATAACTTCTAAGCTAAATTTGGAGATATTTGTCCTTAAGGCCTTCAAAATATATTTTTCAATAACTTCTGATGTCTTTTTTTGACTTTCTGGTAAGGACGTAGCGCCAAGGTACAAGGGTGCAGCGCCAAGACTGGAAAATCACTTGTTTTGCAGCTGAGTTTTAGAGGCCTTCCTGATGTCAAAATGAGATCCATGATAGCTCATTGGAAAATCCTATCCTGTCTAGTTTCCAGATAAATGCCTTCTCCCAAGACTACTCAGCACGCATCACCAATGCCAAAAAGAGGCTAGAAAGGTGATTTTTAGGTAGTTTTTGACCCTTTTGAGAGACTAGTTTTGCTCCAAATGATCTGAAATTTTCTGAGGATGATGTCCTTGGCATGAGGAACGTGAATATTCAAGCCATTTTTCATTTGAGTGCCCCAAAAAAGAGCACAACGCTAGTGGCGCTGTGCGTTTGGCCCCTTTTTCTGCAAGCCAAACTATCAAAAATAAAAAATGTGCACAATGTGCCAAAATTTGGAAATTAGCTTGCTGATCATGGTTGGGATGCTTGGAGGGACACATCAGCAAGAATTTTGAGTTTTTCCATCTTTTTTTCCTCATTTAGAGCTTGAATCTTTGCAAGGGCTCATTATAGCTTGACCCTTGCAATCTTGTTCCTCATGGAATAATGCTTTTCCATATTTCTCTGCATGTCAGTGTCTCTCTTGGCCTTCTCTAATTGAACCTCTAGGTGTAAATTTTCCCTCTCTAGCCACGATTCTCTATCATAGGTTATTTCCATGGAAAACAACTCACTTGGAGGGAGCTACGCTGCCAATTCTGTCTCTTTCTCTCTTTCCCAGGCTAAAGCCTTGTTCAACCCAATTGTCCTTGGTCTCTTCCTAGGAAGTTGTTCTTCCTTATCCTCACTGTCATCAAAAGTGCCCAAGGTCTCATCTAGCAAAGGCTTGGCCTTTTCGGCCTCCTTCTGAGCTCTGATTTCCCTGACCTCACTAATGGCCTGCTTTGTCTCGAACTGTTGGTTTTCTAACTCAAGATATTTGACCACATTATCTGCCTTACCGAGATTAGCTTGTATCTGACTTATATTAGCATCCTTGCTCTTAATCATAATATTGGTGATCCTCTCCTCATCCTCATCCTCAAGGTCAATAATTTGAAACTCTTGTTTAGTTTCATGTTCATCCTCCCTTTCAACGATGACCTGCTCTGCAACCTCTTCCTTACCCTTATCAAGTTGTTCTTCTGATGTAGAAGGCATGGCCTCTTGCATCTCAAGTGCAGTGAACACATGCCTGTAGCCCCTCCGGTATGTCAAAGGAAATGGCTCAATGTCACTCATTTTAGTGCCAGCTGTCTCAATGTTCTCATCACTGTTTGATGTTGTGTCATCATGATATGAGGGTGAAGGGTTGGCAAGGTGATGTGGAAGGATCATCATGAGGTGAAGGAATGTGAGTGGATGGTGATGCATGAGTTGTGGGATGTGATGGAGAAGTAGGAATGGGAGGATGAGATGAGGAAGGGATATCTTGCTGATGATGGCCATGTGGAGTAGTGAAAACCTCATTGGCAATGAAGGTCTCCCATGGAATACTTTTTTGTTGTAGTTGGTGCATAACCACCGTCTTGATAAGAGAATGATGAAAAAGGCTCTGCATTTTCTGATTGTATTCTCTCTTTTGCACTATGTAAGCCATTTTTTCAATGCTTCGGTAAAGATAATATGGTATGTGCAGCATCCTAACCCTAGTGAAATGCATAAGAAGACGGATGTGGTAGGAGTATAGATGGGAAAACCTTCCCTCACATGTAAAATACTTCATTATTATCCTCATCATGGGTGCATATCTATCAAGCATATGAGAAAAGGGGAAGATGGACTTGTGATGATATTTATACCTAGGCTTAAGGTATGGTTCAAAGTAACTCATGTATAGGTTTTCTTGCTTGAACCACTTTTCTTCGACACTTGGTATTCTTGTAGCATCTGCAATGGCACTTGTAGACATCTCAAAGGTGACCCCGAAAAGATGAAATTATTTTTCATGCAAATTAATGATAAATAGTCTTGTTAGCTCAGGGTGGTTTTGTACTTGCTGCACCTTCTCACAAAAATCAAAGCAACATACATGTTTGAAGCAGGAAACAGTAAGAGGAGATGAAATGAGTTACCTTATATTGAGGGGGTCAAATATGTTTATCTTTCCTCCTATATGATCATGTCTCCTTGGCATTTGTGCCTCCATACCACTGTCTTCACCCTCAGACATTTTAAAAATCTGTTTTGGAAACCCTAGGGGTGATGTGAAATGAGATGAAGGGAGGGTATGAAATGGAAGTTTTTCAAATGAAGGGAATGAGTGAGAATGAATGGAATGGATGTTGTGACAATAAAGATGAATGACAGCCCTCAAGAAATGTAATGGCCCCTGTCTATCACTGATTTTATTTATAGGAGGATTTTGTAATGGTAAAACAATGATTTCAAGCTTAAAACCTATGGTTTGATTAGGGTTTCATTCCATTCAACTAAGAATCATAAAATAGCTTTAAAAATATGGCTCATGGCATGAAATTACCTCTTATCAGTGCCTTAGAAGAGTTGAGCAAATATTTGGAAGCAATTTGACTTGATTTGGGTGGTTGGAGGACTTGGAAACCCTCTCTATCCAAGCACGCAGCGCCAAAGGCTGAGGGCGCAGCGCCTTTGAAAATGAATAGAGGGTTTATCAGGAAAGAGCGCAGCGCTCTGTCAATCGCGTAGCACCACCTCCCAGGCGCATATTTCCTTTAGAAATTGTATGTGGGGGAAATGTCAAGCGTGCAATGCCAACTCCCAGGCGCCCATCGCCAAGCCAAGCGCACATCACCAAGGAAATTTTTTGCAAATATTGCTTGAAAACTCACAAAATTTTCTCCTCTGAATGCTCTTGATATTTTAAAAGACAACAATGGTTCCCTTGAAGTGAAAAGTGAGTTTTTATAGATAAGAGGTATTTGATTAATTATGAAAACCCACTTTCTAATTTTTGAAACCCCTTTTCCCTTTTTCACTGATATTCTTTTACACTTTTGCCTTGCAGGTTGATGAAGTCATGAAGTTGAATTTTATTTTGATCATTGAGGCATGAAAAGTTCATTTTGGCACCTTTGGGATTTAGTCACATAGTAGCATCTTCAAAATCTTCTGTATTTTCCACCATAAGGTTCAACTTAACTTTTCCACCTTCTTTGGCCACTTTCTTCAAAACCCTAAGTGTTTGCAGTTCTTCACATCAATCATCAGTGTTGTCTTCTAAGTTCTCTATAGCCTTTTCAAGTTCATTCATTTTTGTCCAGTTCACCTCACCTTTTTTCCATATTCCATCAATCTTTTCTGATAAAATTTCTTCATGCTTGGCCTTGTGTGCTTTCTCCATGTCATTTTCTACAAGTGATCACTGTTTTGGCACTCAACTGGATCATTAAGTGTATAAACCCTAATCATCTTCAAGGCTAAGTGTTTCCCTTTCCCTTGTTGTAAGTTGTTTTTATTCAGGAGTAGACATTTCACATCATCATTACTTTCTGCTGATAAATCTTTCAACACTCTTGCAGAAGTACCGAACTTTTCCATTTTTCTCATTTGCAGGTTCTGAACTGATAAGACAAACTTCTTTGGAAATTTTAGGTCCTTCTTTAATAACCATGTCTTGACATTCTATTACATCTGAGCCAGATTCTAGCAAAGGAAAAGAAGTGCTTGAAAAATCTAAGGATGACCTTAAACAATGTAAAACTCTAATGACTTAGTGGGAGGGTCCTTTGACCTAATTTTGGCTGAACTTTGACCTAGAGATTTTCAAGTGAAAACAGAGTATTGTTATAGGTGATTGTGCCCAAAGGGACATGGGGAGGATTTAGCTATAAGAAACCCTAGAGGGAAGGTGGAGTTCAGTGACAAGGGAAAAATAGGGCAATGAGGTTATAGGTAGGAAAAAAGGGTGAAAATGAGAAGTATGAGTCCATAATGAGTCTTTTAAGAGTAACAAGGTGACCTTGAGAAGACCAACTAAGGAATAGTGAAAATAGATTTATAAGGATAATGAAGGCAGTGAGATTTCTGAAACTCAAGGTATTCAAGGAATATTGTTTTCAAAAATCTATAAACATCCTATAGTCATCTAAAGATAGTGAAAAATACTGATGACTAACAGCGACTAGGAACAAGAGGTGAAAAACACCAAATATGGAACATTAAGATGAAATTAATATTTGGTTATTGATAATAGTTAGTTACTAATAGTGGTGATGTATGTATTGATAAATTTGCAAGCAAGTAAAGTTGTTGATTGTGTTAATACATGGTCTTCCGATGACCTCGCTCAAATCACATCCCTGGAGGTCAGTAAAACACATTTTAATAAATTAATTATTATTAAGGTGTGATATGAATTGTTTAAGCTTCCCAACTTATGTTTAGAATTTCGTTTTTAAAGTCCAGAACAACCGGAGACGAAGGTAGTTTTCATCGCTAGATTGAAATTATGTCCATTAGATATGACAGTATTGCACGATGTAAACATTTGGAATGGCCACAATTAGTGTTAGATAACAAAATTTAAAATAGTTCTTCATTTGGACAAAATTTTAGTCACGATCCAATTTTTATGTTCAATATATCTAAAAATTATTTTAACCCTTTAAATTTCTAAGTTGAAATGGTTGGCACAGATTCTAAAGCTGTGTGGAAACTATCATGTGCTTGAGTTTTGAAATTGCCGCTCAGAATTATCTATGTTGTAAACTGTGAGAACAATGATTTTCCATGAGGATAAACCATCTTAATATTGACAGAAGGATACAATATAATACAAAGAGAATGAATTGTTGAGAGCACTCTTACCAAAAAAATTTATTGAAGAGAAATATATATGCGTTTAAGATAGTTACACTGAAACAAGCTAACTGTTAAATTGTTAAACTAACTTTTAAACTGTGCCACTAACTAATTCCTAATTAAAGATTTGTTGTAGCCGCTACAACACCACCCAAAATTTTGGGGTATATTTAAAATTTTGGGTTCCCCCTCTACTCGCTTAGGCGTTAAAGTCTTTCACCCGACCTGTAGTCAATGACATCCCACCGACCTATCCCCAACCCCTTATGAGCTCTCTCACCATCATGATCAGATGTTGTTGCTGCAATCACACCATATGTCGGAGGGATCATTAAACATACGCTCGAACACTCTTACCGCAATCGCGCCATGTGTAATGAGATTACCATGCATACATTTGAATGGAAACCTTTTTTTATATTGACGATTAAAGGCCCTCTCGCCGTGGGTCATTAAGCATTTTGTTTGAATACCTCTCTTAAGCATGTTTGTCTCATATGTTTTATCTGGGGCCAACATTATCGAAGAGTAATTGTGATGTTGTAATGTTCCACACAGGTCGACCCCACGGGTGACAAACTCCTCAATCTTGTCACGACATCGAGGGAAATAAAATTGAGCTCAATAACAAGGCCAAAGTTGCGGAACAGGGGAGGAGGAGGAGCAAGTGACCAGTACTGTTAAAAGGAGGATGGTGTGATACATGTTGATTAGAGAAATAACCTTTTATGTCACTGATACAAAAGGCTTTCTTCACCAGTGCGCACCAGATGCTTAAAAACGCTTCGTTTGGAAATGTCCATACCGGACGCCATCTCACATAAACCAGAAGAATTTGCTATGATCTAGGGTTATGTATGAGCTGAATGAAGTATCTACTATCTGAGATGGTAGATATTTCACCTTAAAAGAAGTTTTTGAAGATCCTGCACAATACCAGCTCAATGTCGATGTGTGCACGCAAAGGAACATATTTCACCACTTCGACAAGTCTAGCCTGAAGCATAGCCTGGTGAACAAAGTGGACTCAGAAGATTTCCCTAGAGAACGACAATCTCATTCAAGGCTTTTTCGTGCCGAGATGCAGCGCAAAAGCGCACATGATGATGGTGGCAAGACAATGGCACAGCTAAAAGGGTTTCTTCTATTTTCCACAGTTGAATGAAATGGTTCACGGGTTCAAAATGCGTCTTGATAAGCATCGAAAAGGTCATCATTGTCAATTTGGTGATTAAGTATGGACTTACATCGACAAAGTAGGAGTGATCTAGGAGTATGATCCAGTTTCTTCAAGTTTACAGGCCTTGATTGTTTTTGGGAATAACGATGAACTATAGATTTCGTCGCTTTAAATCCGACACTTCTTTCAGTTTCATCATCACCCATCAAAGTACAGTTGTTAGGTTTGATGGTTCAGGTAATGGGTGCATTGAAAATTTTTGGCACAATTTCAAAAATCTAAACGCACCTTTGGGAAGAAATCTTTGTTAAACCTAAGCTACACAGTGGGTGCAAATCGATGGACCTAGGCTATGGTTTTAAATATCATATAATTAAACCAAGGCGCAAAGTAATGTAGTGTATAAAACATATAAAATGGCAGATCAAAACTATATGAAAACACATTTCAAATGGGCCTAAATATTTCTATGGCGGACATAGTGGTCAAAGTTATGTTTAAAACATGGGGCGGGATATTATGACAATCCCATAGTAACATGTTGTAATGACTATGGTGCGTTACAAATGGTGAAAAGGTTCGATGTCAGTTTTCAACTTACGGTGAACGTTGGAGCAGATATAATATAATAGTCAAAGTTTATGTTTAAAATATGGAGCAAAATATGTTAACAAACCTACAGCGGCAACGTTGTAATATGGTGCGTTGATAGTCAAAAACTGCATGGATGAGTTTTCAATGTGTCTGTCTCAAAGTATGCATGGCAACCGTCGTAAAATGACCGCGCTTTTCTAGTAGGTGTATAAGGATATCATGCTGAAAAGGAATTTGAATAATTTATGCGTTACGACTGAAGTCATGGACCGAAAACCCAGCGCCATAAAAGGCATGCTTCGTTTGACACTAAAAGAGCTATTTCAAAGGAACAGATAAAAGCCGACTTCTGTAGCCCCGACGGCGATATTCCGAGAGAGAATCACTCTTCAAATCTGATGCGTTGGTCCCATTTAGAAAGACGATATCGTTACATATTCGTTGGAAGCTGAATTTTCGATAGTGCCACTACTGACCACGTCAAGCTATCTTCACAAAGCTCAATTTTCGATAATTCCTAAGGCGTTTTCTTTTACTCTGTCCAAAGGCACTGAAAAACTAGATCACACATCCCACGTAGACTTATTCGAGATTGCATGCAATGCATTTTCAATTGCAGGCTCATGCAGGAATGAACTGCTCACCACGGAAGTGGAATTTTCTATAATCCGTTCGCAGAAAAAGCATTAACGAAACACATGTCGGCATGGTATTGATCTGCTAACCCTCACATTTTCGGGGCAGAGAAATATTTTGATTTATTCTAAATCCACCGAAATAATGATGAATCCTCTGCATACGTGGTAAGCACAGTCGACATGCGAGTTATCTTTGTGAGACAACCTCTGAGACAGTGAGGTCGCGCGCAGACTTTCCAACTAAGAGGAGAAGAAACCAGATGTAATTAGCCTTGCACAGCGACGGATCTGGGTTTCTTAGAGATGGGACCGAAATGCACGACCAAAAAAAAAAAAGGTAGTCGAGACTGCATGCTCCTATTGTAATGTGTGTTGAATTGCAGTCAGATGAAGACCACCTGTAGCTGATCGGAGAGATAGACAAGAACACAGAGCAGCAAGGGGAAATAATCTGTCGGTTCGATGTTGTGTTTAGACAGATATAATTCTCATATAGCTTATCGTTATTAACATGATCTCGGAAAGAGTGCGTAGCTTGGTTTCCTGCTTGGCCTCGCCATCATCTGGAGGTTTCAATAGTTCACGACACATAGAAGAGTGGTGAAACTACCACAACGTTGTTTCTCAGCCCTGGCATGATAATGCAATAAACTGCCACGAATGTACACACCGTGAGTGCAACGATGGTTAGCACCTTAAGTTTGAAGTTGACGTAATAACCAAGAAGCATCAAAGTCGCACGCCCCTGTATGGTCAAGAGGTCCATCCTCTGTTGAGAATATTTCTGCACTAGATGTCACCGGAGTTTTGCAGACCAAAACGAGAGACATCGTGCTATGTCTCAGCGTGATATGAAAGTTTTTTTTTTTCTCTTTTTCTCTCATTGCATGCTATCGGCATAGGTTGATGCTCAATACATAAGCCATGATACACCCGAATCGGGGTTTGGAGAGCGAGCACACTGCATAATGAAGCATGGAGTTCGACCGGGATAGTGGCTGTAGCTACACAGCTTCCATAGATCACGTCCTCCTCCATTTACTCATCGCTAAACCAGATTGCAGGAGCCACAACTCAACAAAGTGGAGAAATTCCGCCTCTGACCTTTTGCGACCAGTCGCTAGGTCGCAGAGCACATGGAATTGATGAAAGTGCAACCTGCATGAATATGTGACTGTGCGACCACAGGGAGGTCGCAGTCTTGCCCAGGTCGCTAGGTCGCAAATCGTGCTAAATTAATGAGAAGTGCATCCTGCATAAAGTTACGACTGGGAGACCATCGAGAGGTCGCATTCCGACCCAAGTCGCGGGGTCACAACAGTTGCTACTAGCCAGAAGATGTGACCTTACTCGTAGTGCGACTATGCGACCTCTGTGAGGTCGCAAGGTCACTGATTGTGTGTCCACTAGAGGCTGCGACCCATGAAATATATGCACAATCGTTCATATATCACCTACAGAACAGGACTATATAGGGGTCCAAGCTAATCGTTAAAATCCCTTGATGTTATTTGTCAATATGCTCCTTATGCATCTGCGTTTTCTTTTTATTGTATCTTTATTTTTTCTTCAACATGCATAAACATATTTATGTGGGTGAGGCTAATGACTAATCTAATATTCTTACACGCAGGTAACATGAGGAGATTATGATGATGACCCAGACAAGGAAGTTTGTCGCTTACCCAGAAAATGATAGTTCATGTGGCGAGAGCTAAGACTATCTCAATAGGAGAAATGTAGAAGAGATAAAACCCCAGGTCACAGATTTGTTCAGGTCGCCAGGTCGCATAGTCGCACTCCCTGTTAAAATCCTGATGGCGCGACCCAGCGACTAGGTCGCAAGGTCGCATGATCTGGGTAGGTCACAGGTCGTTGATGGTTGGAGGTCGCAAGTCGAAAAATCTCTTGAGGTCACAGGTCGCAAAATCCCAAAGGTCGCAAGTCGCAGAGGTCGCCAGGTTGCTAGGTCGCATCTCCTATTAATGCCTGGCGGTGTGACCCAACGACCCAGTGACTAGGTCGCAAGGTCACAGAACCTAGTCAGGTCGCAGGTCGCATATTTGCTGAGGTGCAGATGTATTCAGATCGCCAGGTCGCGGAATTGTGTTCCATGCAAAACGCTCGACGACGCGACCCAACGACCCAGCGACTGGGTCGCAGGTCGCATATCTGCCAATGTCACAGGTTGCAGATGGCCCAAGACTGGGTCACAAGGAAACCCAATGGTCAAGAAGATGAAAATTCAAGGAAGCCCAAGGGGCAGGTTTTGTATTATAAATACTCCTTCGGGAACTTGTAAGAAGATATTTTGTTTGGGACTCGAGCTGAGTATATTGTATTACCAGAGGATCATACATTTAAGCATGAATACAAGCATTTTGAAAAATCCCTTTGTGGATCTGGTGTTATCATATGTATGAGCGCTATTGAGTATTGTGTTTTCAGTTTCTGAACGTCTTTAGATTAAGGGAACTGTATCTTTAATTCATATCACAATTTCATAACAGTTTGATGAGTATGTTAATGGTGGTTGAGTTCATTTCACTTTCTTAACGAACGTTGATGACTTTGTTTATTAGCATTTGTGTTACTATTTAAAACTTTTAGGAAGTGTAGGGTGTTCCTGCCATGAGGAATTGTTTCCTTCGTGGTCAAAACAGCTTACAAGCATGACCCTAATGAAGTGTTGTTAACAACACTTCCTTCGGTCTTCATGTTTTATTATTTTCTCTTGCTACTCATAGTGTTGCATGTACATTTAATGCATCAATCATATGTCTTGTATCATTTGATTAGGTGTGAATCCACTGTTTTATAGAATTTAAGTGAGACCCAAAGAAAGGAGAAATTAGCAGTAGCCGAACCCACACCCCGGACGGGATCCCTATTCCAAATGGTTCAAGGTCTAATTGGGACCTTTTACCGGGGAGATCCCCTGCTGTTGGCCGGACAGATTTTCCCATCAACAAAATTGGCGGTAGAAGGAGGGCCAGATGACAAGCTGAGCCCTGAGAGCCTGCAGTTAATCTCATATCTGTAATGGCTCGTTCCCAAATCATTCTCCCGAGATGTTTTTCGGAGTTTTATGAGCCTCGATGTCTCATTCCCGATGAACTTAGGTATCACTTGTCCCAATTAAAATTCAATGGTGAAAACAGAGTTTCCATAACCCAACACCTTTTAGATTTCTATGACTTTGGTGAGCACTACGAAATTGAAAATTAAGGTTTGATTTGTTTTCTTTTATTCCTCACCCTCGAAGGTCGCGCTAAGCAATGGTGTCGCACATTGCCGGAAGCTTCCATCCATTCGTTTGAACAACTCGCCAGTGAATTACAACAAGCTTTTCACAGGTATGATTTTCAAAGTGTATTGATAAAGCTAAATGACATCAGAATGGAACCTCAGGAACCTCTAGATGAATTTTCTATCATATTTTTTCATTATTGTTTTGATTTCCCTGAAAATGATGTCGATTGGAAGTTGTTAAGAGAACAGTTCACGTATGTGATCCTCGTTTCCCTTGAACAATTTCAAGTAGCAACCCAGCCTGATCCTAGTGTTCCCTATGATGACCCGCAATTTTCCCGCTGTTTAGACTGCGTCCCCAATGTTTCCTTGTCCACCTCCCCAAGTCTAGACCACACTCCAGCCTCCCAGGAGAGTATTTCTATTTGTGACATTCTCGCTCCTCCTCCTGAGTTGTCGGGTAGTCGAGTTATGACCTCGAAAGTTCTGAGCAATGATGGATGGGTGCATGGGGATAAAGCCTATGGTACTACCTTTGAATCTTTCACGCACCATGTTGAATCAGAGCTTGAAAACCATAGTGGCACACTACCTCTCCTGGTTCATGAAACCTACCCCGAGCCCACTCGGTGTCTCCCTAGACACAAACCTAAATCTAATTCGCATTCTGATTATCAATCGACTCCTACCCCTCATAAAGTTGGTTCCCTTACAAGGCCTGCTAGATCATTGTTTTCTCTAAATAACACGGATGCACGTGTTGGAAAGCCTTGTATGGTTAACCCCCCTGTGACTCAATCTTTTCGTTCATTATTCCCCGATTTATTTCACGATCCCGCCACACCAGTAATTTCTTCTAGACATTTAAAATTCCCTTGTACTGGTATTGGCAACAATCATAAGCACACAGATGCCATTTCACAATCACAGTTCAAAATCGATGAATCTTTTAGATAAGATCTTTCTCACTCGGAATCTTTAGACAGCCATAGGAGCGATTTCCTGTCTGGGCAACCTCAAGATGTCCTCTTTATTGATCCATCCCAGTCAATAACTCCCAGGGAGCCCAACATGCCAGGTACCCACCTTAATAAAATCAATGGTTACAGCGATCCCTGCTTATCTGAAAACATACTCAATCATACCGCTGAGGACTATCACTCGCGTCTCTTTGCCGACCACATGGAAACACCATAATTTGATGAGTCGCTTTGGGAAGATTCAAGTACCCATCAGAAAATCGAAGCGTTTTAGCTTCTGCCGACCGTTTATGAAATGACGATCCCCAAGTACCATGCTCCTCCTAGCATAACCATGTCGAATCCACCCCACCCTCACAAATCTAGATAATCGGATACATCGATTTATCAATCTGTCAGTGTGCAAACATTTGACCAAACCGATACAAAGCCCACTGACATTTTGCAACCCACCACAATCCATGTTCACATCCAGTCGCCTGTTGATCTCGCCAAACCATCAAAGTTGGGCAACCCCCCACTCGAAGGTCCAGGGTTTGATCCTCATACCCTTGACCAAACCCAGGAGCAACCCCGAACTAGGGTTTTCAAAACTAGGGTTTCTGCACTCGGATGCGCAAGCATTTATAATTCACCTGGCACATGCTTATTGTTTCCATTCCATAAAACTGATGGTCCTCAAAACCATGATGAAATTTTCGGTCAACTCGACCAACCCTATTCGGTGGATGTGCCTACAAATAGGGAATGGCTTACCCAGCGCCCATCAGGCCCAGGATTGTGCATGAATAATTATGTGTCATTTATAAATGTTGAGTTTCAAGAAAATATTGTCGTGTATCAAGATGAGAGTGGGATTCAGCTTGCACAATCTATTCTGGCATGTTATTTGATAAGTATCTATGATCGTCTTGCCGTTTCACCTGCTCCTCGGGTAAGTTTTGTTGTTACTGCACTTTTTTGGATACTAGCTCTGATCCTGATCATTGTTGTCGTTGCAGGATGCGAACTAATGTGATGGCTGCACTGGAAAATTGATTTTACATAACCTGGTCACCTCATGGGTTAAAATATTGTTTAGGTGTAGGCTACCTAGGACCTATTAATAAATTTTTAGTTCAAATTTAATTAGGTTTACTTGCCAAATTTTTACTTCATGATTAAAAAGTATGCGTACTATTTTTGCTTACGATTAATATCCTAGGCATCATCATGTTACAATTGTTTTGCACTCATTTCTTTTTATTTTTCTTGTTGCTACATAAATAATTACTGCTTGTATCGCGCCTCTTTTCCACCTACAACTGGTTGATCGTTCTCTCACATGGCGTTGCATTGCATCTTGAGCCTCGCCTATTACATTGCGTCGTACACTATCTTCCTCGCATCATTTCTACAGATTGTTGATATAGCTTTCAAAAGATTCTACACATCGCCTCTCACTGCATGAGCCCTCATTGAAACCCTTCCACCTTGCGGACTTGTTCTGCCCCGGTTGTTGAAACAATAACCCCTTTTTTTGCGTGAGGTTGCGGTGGCTATCTCAAGGGGTAGTTTTCTCGTAGGACAAGTCATCGAAGTCGCATTCTCAACAAGATTCCTATGATTCTAAAATTATTTAGCCGGGGAGATACGAGTCGGTTGCTTGCGAGAGACCTAATGAGTTTGAATGGCCTATACCCGTAACCTAAGCCTTGTACCCGACATAGTCTTGCACATCTTAATGATCTGTTTTGCACGCTTCACCTATTGTGGTGAATGGGATGTGAAGGCTTGGCACAAGGGAAAACCCAAATCAAGATATCCTTCAGCTTCTGTAAAACAAGAAACAACCTCTCTTGCTCGTAAAATAAGTCGAGATCCCTCATCCGCCCATGAAAAATAAGTGCCACGAGCACATGAAAATAAGTGCTACAAGCACATGAAAAAAATAAGGGTAAAGGATCGAGAAAGGCTTCCTGCGCAGAGAGGTAATGCAACGACTCCGCCGGGGTACTGACCAGGCTTGCTGGCAGTGGAGCAACGTTTGTGATTTCTTGAAGTGACTCCGCCAGGGTACTGTCCAGGCCTGCTGGCAGCGGAGCAACACCAAAAACTTACTTTAAAAAAAAGAAATCCTGAAAATAATAAACCCACTGCCTTGCTCTTCACATCATCATCAAGCTACTGGCGTCTATGAGCTTTCTCTTTGATGTGTTTCTGATTAGCGAGACCTAGCTGAGGCGCAAGGATTATCCATACCTATAAAGGACCAAAGTAATACAAAGGGTACCCGCGAAACTTGCTCAATATTCCCTTGCATCACTATCCAGACTCAGACTATTGTTGTGACATTGACAGAGGTGCTGGATTCTACCAGTGGTTCGCCATTTGTTGTAGCCGCTACAACACCACCCAAAATTTTGGGTATATTTAAAATTTTGGGTTCCTCCTCTGCTCGCTTAGGCGTTAAAGTCTTTCACCCAACTTGCAGTCAGTGACATCCCGCCTACCTATCCCCAACCCCTCATGAGCTTTCTCACCATCATGATCAGATGATGTTGTTGCAATCACGCCATGTGAGGGAGGGACCACCCAGCATACGTTCGAATAAGAAATTTCCGTGCACTCAAGATGTACATTAATAGCTCCCTCGCCATGGGTCATTAAGCGCATTGTTTGAATACTTCTCTTATGTTCATTGGTCTCATATATTTTATCTAGGGGCACCATTCGCAAAGAATAACTGTGAACTAATTAATTTTATGTTGTTTATATAGGTCAATCCCCCGACTGATAAACTCATCAATGATTGTCATGGCACCGAGGGGAATAAGATTAAGCTCAATGACAAGGTCACAGCTATGAACCATGACACATTCATCCACATGTCCCGCTTAGGTGGATATGAGACATAAGGCCACCTTTGAAGACCATGGTTAAGGTAGATGACAAGGATGCACCCACAAGTGAGGTGGAAGAGCAAGTTAACATTATTTTCAGATGGAGGATGATGTGGTGTGTGTTCATTCACTCAAAGAAACAAGGAAGCACTGGGCACCAGAAAAATATTATGATAATGCCGTTAATATCAAAATACAAAGGTTTCTCACGTTATTAACAGAGATGCCATATTAAGAGCGCACATGTTGATGTTGGCAAGACAATGGCACAACTAAAAGGGTTTCTTCTATTTTCCACAGTTGAATGAAATGGTTCACGGGTTCAAAATGCGTCTTGATAAGCATCAAAAAGGTCATCACTGTCAATTTGTTGATTAAGTATGGATTTACATCGACAAAGTAGGAGTGATCTAGGAGTATGATCCAGTTTCTCCAAGTTTACAGGCCTCAATTGTTTTCGGGAATAACGATGAACTATAGAGTTCGTCGCTTTAATCCGACACTTCTTTCAGTTTCATCATCACCCATCAAAGTACAGTTGTTAGGTTTGATGGTTCAGGTAATGGGTGCATTGGAAATTTTTGGCACAATTTCAAAAATCTAAATGCACCTTTGGGAAGAAATCTTTGTTAAACCTAAGCTACACAGTGGGTGCAAATTGATGGACCTAGGCTATGGTTTTAAATATCATATAATTAAACCAAGGCGCAAAGTAATGTAGTGTCTAAAACATATAAAATGGCAGATCGAAACTATATGAAAACACATTTCAAATGGGCCTAGATATTTCTATGGCGGACATAGTGGTCAAAGTTATGTTTAAAACATGGGGCGGGATATTATGACAAACCCATAGTAACATGTTGTAATGACTATGGTGCGTTACGAATGGTGAAAAGGTTCGATGGCGGTTTTCAACTTACGGTGAACATTGGAGCGGATATAATATAATAGTCAAAGTTTATGTTTAAAATATGGAGCAAAATATGTTAACAAACCTACAACAGCAACGTTGTAATATGGTGCGTTGATAGTCAAAAACTGCATGGATGAGTTTTCAACGTGTCTATCTCAAAGTTTGCATGGAAACCATCATAAAAGGACCGCGCTTTTCTAGTAGGTGTATAAGGATATCATGTTGAAAAGGAATTCAAATAATTTATGCGTTACGACTGAAGTCATGGACCGAAAAGCCAGCACCATAAAAGGCATGCTTTGTTTGACACTAAAAGAGCTATTTTCAAAGGAATAGATAAAAGCCGACTTCTGTAGGCCCGACTTCTGTATTCCGAGAGAGAATCACTCTTCAAATCTGCTGCGCTGGTCCCATTTAGAAAGACGTTATCGTTACATATTCGTTGGAAGTTGAATTTTCGATAGTGCCACTACTGACCTCATCGAGCTATCTTCACAAAGCTCAATTTTCGATAATTCCTAAGGCGTTTTATTTTACTCTGTCCAAAGGCGCTGAAAAAATGGATCACACATCCCACATAGATTTATTCGAGATTGCATGCAGTGCGTTTTCAATTGTAGGCTCATGCAGGAATGAACTGCTCACCACAGAAGCGGAATTGTCTATAATCCGTTCGCAGAAAAATCATTAATGAAACACATGTCGGCATGGTATTGATCCGCTAACCCTCACCTTTTCGGGGCAGAGAAATCTTTTGATTTATTCTAAATCCACCGAAATAATGAAGAATCCTCTGCATACGCGGTAAGCACAATCGACCTGCAAGTTATCTCTGTGAGACAACCTCCGAGACAGTGAGGTCACGCGCAGACTTTTCAACTCAGAGGAGAAGAAACCGGATGTAATTAGCCTTGCACAGGGATGGATCTGGATTTCTTGGAGATGGGACCGAAATGCACAACCAAAAAAAAAAAAAGGTATTTGAGACTGCATGCTCCTATTGTAATGTGTGTTGAATTGCAGTCAGATGAAGACCACCTGTAGCTGATCGGAGAGATAGACAAGACCACAGAGCAGCAAGGGGAAGTAATCTGCCCGTTCGATGTTGTGTTGAGATGGATTATAATTCTCATACAGCTTATCGTTATTAACATGATCTCAGAAAGAGTGTGTATCTTGGTTTCCTGCTTGGCCTCGCCATCATCTGGAGGTTTCAATAGTTCACGACACATAGAAGAGTGGTGAAACTAGCACGACGTTGTTTCTCAACCCTGGCATGATAATGCAATAAACTTCCACGAATGTACACACCGTGAGTGCAACGATGGTTAGCACCTTAAGTTTGAAGTTGACGTAATAACCAAGAAGCATCAAAGCCGCGCGCCCCTGTATGGTCAAGAGGTCCATCCTCTGTTGAGAATATTTCTGCGCTAGATGTCGCTAGAGTTTTTCAGACCAGAACGAGAGACATCGTGCTACGTCTCAGCGCAATATGAAAGTTTTTTTTTTTCTCTTTTTCTCTCATTGCATGCTATCAGCATAGGTTGATGCTCAATACAGAAGCCATGATACACCCGAATCGAGGTTTGGAGAGCGAGCACACTGCATAATGAAGCATGGAGTTCGACCAAGACAGTGGCTGTAGCTACACAGCTTCCATCGATCACGTCCTCCTCCTTTTACTCATTGCTAAACCAGATTGCAGGAGCCACAACTCAACAAAGTGGAGAAATTCTTCCTCTGGCCTTTTTCGACCAGTCGCCAGGTCGCAGAGCACATGGAATTGATGAAAGTGTGACTTGCATGAATATGCGACTGTGCGACCACAGGGAGGGCGTAGTATTGCCCAGGTCGCTAGGTCGCAAATCGTGCTAAATGAATGAGAATTCTGACCTGCATAAAGTTGCGAATGGGAGACCATCGAGAGGTCGCATTCCAACCCAAGTCGCGGGGTAGCAACAGTTGCTACTAGCCAGAAGATGTGACCTTACTCGTAGTGCGACTATGCGACCTCTCTAAGGTCACAAGGTCGCTAATTGTGCATCCACTAGAGGCTGAAACCCATGAAAGATATGCACAATCGTTCATATATCACCTATAGAATAGGACTATATAGGGGTCCAAGCTAATCATTAAAATCCCTTGATTTTATTTGTCAATATGCTCCTTATGCATCTGTGTTTTCTTTTTATTGTATCTTTATTTTTTCTTCAAAATGCATAAACATATTTATGTGGGTGAGGCTAATGGCTAATCTAATATGCTTACACGCAGGTAACATGAGGAGATTATGATGATGACCCAGACAAGGAAGTTTTTCGCTTGCCCAGAAAATGCCAGTTCATGTGGCGGGAGCTAAGACTATCTCAATAGGATAAATGTAGAAGAGATAAAACCCCAGGTCGCAGATTTCTTTAGGTCGCCAGGTCGCATAGTTGCACTCCCTGTTAAAAGCCCGATGGTGCGACCCAGCGACCCAGCGACTAGGTCGCAAGGTCGCATGATCTAGGTAGGTCGCAGGTCACTGATGGCTGGAGGTCGCAAGTCGAAAAATCTCTAGAGGTCGCAGGTCGCAAACTCCCAAAGGTCGCAAGTCGCAGAGGTCGCCAGGTTGCTAAGTCGCATCTCCTATTAATGCCCGACGGTGCGACCCAGTGACCCAGCGACTAGGTCAGAAGGTCGCAGAACCCATTCAGGTCGCAGGTCGCATATTTGCTGAGGTCGCAGATGTATTCAGCTCGCCAGGTCGCGGAATCGTGTTCCATGCCAGATGCTCGACGACGCGACCCAGCGACCCAGCGACTGGGTCACAGGTCGCATATCTGCCAAGGTCGCAGGTTACAGATGGCCCAAGACTGGGTCACAATGAAACCCAACGGTCAGGAAGATGAAAAGTCAAGGAAGCCCAAGGGGCAGGTTTTGTATTATAAATACTCTTTCGGGAACTTGTAAGAGGATCTTTTGTTTGGGACTTGAGCTGAGTATATTGTATTACCAAAGGATCATACATTTAAGCATGAATACAAGAATTTTGAAAAATCCCTTTGTGGATCTGGTGTTGTCATATGTATGAGCGCTATTGAGTATTATGTTTTCAGTTTCTAAACGTCTTTAGATTAAGGGAACTGTATCTTTAATTCATATCACAATTGCATAATAGTTTGATGAGTATGTTAATGGTGGTTGAGTTCATTTCACTTTCTTAACGAACGTTGATGACTTTGTTTATTAGCATTTGTGTTACTATTTAAAAATTTTAGGAAGTGGAGGGTGTTCCTGCCATGAGGAATTGTTTCCTTCGTGGTCAGAACAACTTACAAGCATGACCCTAATGAAGTGTTGTTAACAACACTTCCTTCGGTCTTCATGCTTTATTATTTTCTCTTGCTACTCATAGTGTTGCATGTACATTTAATGCATCAATCATATGTCTTGTATCATTTGATTAGGTGTGAATCCACTGTTTTATAGAATTTAAGTGAGACCCAAAGAAAGGAGAAATTAGCGGTAGCCGGACCCACACCCCGGACGGGATCCCTATTCCAAACGGTTCAAGGTCTAATTGGGACCTTTTACCGTGGAGATCCCCTGCTGTTGGCTGGACAAATTTTCCCGTCAACAGAACGTTGTCTTGTTTTTGGAATAATTTGAGCAAAATGTGCCTGTGTATTAGAGATATGAAGCTTTGGACTTCGCATTGAGGTCCACTCTAGCCAATCGTGGTCTAACGGCAATCGTGATCCCAACATTTTGACTCCACGTGGTTTTAATTTAAGCTTCTGAAACTTAGTAGAAAAATAGTTATTGTGAAAATTCCAAGGTGGTCTATTTGAAGAAGAAAAACCATAGAATCCAAAGCTTTGATACCAAATGTTATGCAACCAACTCACAAGATAGAAGAAAATATAGATCAATGACTTAGAAATCAGCCTCTTCGAGGGGGGAACCTCCTTTACATTACATAAATGAAAAATTCTTGGATGATTCAAATGAAAAAACCTCCTTTATATATATATGAGTCTAAGGGGTCATAATATACTCAAAGCGGACATAAAAATAATAATGTAAGGGCACAACAATAACAATAGTGGGCTTCTATGGGGCACAATAATAACACTATGGGAACTACATGGGTAAAACAATAATAATAAGGGGGATACACTAACAATAACAATAAGTGGATACACTATTCTTATAGGGACCTAACAGAACTATCCACAAGTGGTGCTTCCAGGTATTTTTTTGGAAATTTGTTGATTTGGAAACAAAGCACCTTTGCAATATGTTTATGCACAACCAAAGACATATTAAATTAAAAAATATGATATTTGGCTATGTTTATTTCCAGACCTTAGTCAAGAGAGAAGTCCTTGAGAATTTCAGAAAATCCTTTGGCTTCTTAAATAGTTGGATCGCCCATATCAAAGGTATCATCCACAAATGCTTGGTGTGATACAGGGAGATCATCGGAAAATAGACACAGTTATTTGTGTTAGAGTCTTGTAATTTACAGTATCACAAGGTGATTGAATATTTTTTCGTGGAATATTTTCATATTGTATGTATATATATATATATATTCAAAAAATTTCCAAAGAATAGAAAAAGAAACAAAAGGAAGAAGAAAAAGAGGGTGTAAAAAAGGAAAAGAAAACCCCACAAAAAATGAATAGTTCTGAAAGTGTTGCAAATAAAAATGCCACTATTGTTTAGAAAGGTTTGTTCAATCATATAGTTCAAACATGAATGTACAATTTTGAATTTTTGCTGATAGGTTAGAAAATGAAGATTTTCCAAACTGTTTAATCTTGGCTTATCAATATATAGGTAGAAAATGACATTGGTTCAACAACTTAATCTAAACCAATAGGAGAAATAAGGGATAGGTGGTAGGTTAGAAATTCAAAAGAAAAATGATTTAAGGTTTTCCTAGTCCAAACACACCCTGAAAAAAGAAGAAAAAATGTTAGATGATTAGTTTTGGGTAGGTATATATGTTGAGGAGAAAGAACGAAAGGAAAATATGCAATTTATTCCACAAAGTACAACATCCAAGTTTCATTTTTCCTTATTTGTAAGAATAAAATAAAGACAAAGAGTGTTTATACTCAGAGGGTTAGAAAGGGGATTATGTTCTAAGATTGGGAACTATATTCAAAGTCATTTTGACATATTTTATGTCTCAATGTTATCCAAAGTCCCGAAAATGTTGATATTCCATTATTCCTAATCTTCAAACTCTCGTATTTTTCATTTATCCTAAAGTTTACACAACCCCACGAAATTCATATTTCTCGACCCCACCATCCCATCACACATCACATCTCATGTCCCATCTGTGCTAAATGACCTCCACCTTATCTGCCATCCCTGCACATCGCCCCACATCTGATGGTCCTCATCTCTTTTCACCCCCCCTGAGCCTCCAAATTTCAACAACGAGGGGGTCCAAAATAGGTGGTACCCGATACTGCCAAAATTTCTACGTGTTGCGCCCATGGTTTTTCACACCCCCCCCATTTACCACTATGACCCCCCTCCGAAAGTAGTTTTTGCTGCTAAATAAACCATTTCACTTGCCAACCGTTGGACTAGTTGTTT
This sequence comes from Pinus albicaulis, assembly GCA_034641835.2. Taxonomy (NCBI): domain Eukaryota; kingdom Viridiplantae; phylum Streptophyta; class Pinopsida; order Pinales; family Pinaceae; genus Pinus; species Pinus albicaulis. Next base: position 85,092,917 of record CM076576.1, read on the forward strand.
CCCGCTGCCTCTATGCCATGTCCTTGCCTACCTGTTCTTTACATCCACTCACCTCCAATCCTGCCTATCCACTTCACCAATCACATCGCCTCCTGCCAAGAAGCCGTTGGGCCACAAATGGCCAGACAGATATCCAACGGGCCCACGCCTAATCAAACGATCCACCAATCACAGATTAAAGCCCAAATTCATGCCCGATGCAGAGTTTACTGTGCTCATTTTGTTGAAGATTGTAGGTATTGAATTTGCAGAGATTTACAGAGAAATCATAGTTAAGCACTGTTGCAGAAGAACCTTTGTTCATTAAAATAATCGAAAAATCTCTACAAATCAGAATACAATTTCCCCTTTAAACTGTTATGTTCTAATCGTGGGCCCCTCTTTTATTATATCCCTTTCCCAATGTTGATTTATAACAATTCCCCTTCTTTTTTCCCCTATCCTTTCATCCCTTTCTTCAGTACACAGAGAATAATAATATGCAGAAGACAAACATGCCTCCTAAGAAAGACCAGGATCCTCTTAACCCTATGGTCTACCCTCAGGTGGACTTTGATCATATAGCCTTGGTAGACTGAGACTACAAAATCCACGAGATAGAGTCAGACTTTGATTTATTCGATGTCTACTACTAGCTCAAGGATAAATTTCTTGATGACGCTGATGACAATGGCCTATGGGACACTAAACTACCTTACTACATCTTCCCCAAAACCCATAGCTACCTAGAGTTCATTCTAAAATGCCAATCCAACTATGACATTAATCAGAGAACCATAGTCACCCCAACAGGAGAAATCATGTTCACCATCAATGCCCAATCCATCCAGCAAATGATGCAGCCCCCCACTCCTGAACAATCAATCCCTTTCTCTTTTGAAGCCCTTAGGGATATTTATCAAAAACTTGACTTTTCCAGTAGGGCCAAAACTTTGCAGCTTTTCATGGCCACTAATGCCCCAATGCCTACCAAGAATCCACCCTATATTTCATCTATCTTTCCTGATAGAACATAAAAAATTATCACCATTCTATATTATTTATTGGGGTATCACACTGATCATTGGGTAGATGAAGTTGTAATAGGCTTTTTATCCATTATTTTCTTAGATGCTAAACCCACGGTCATGTTTAATTATGCCCAATTTCTTGCAGATGCCATTCATGAACAGTTTTAAAGTTTAATACAGAGGAGGTTTTCAAATACGTCTTTGTATTAGTGTATGTGTTTTTTTATTTCCATTCTAGTAGGATTCAGTTTCAGATGACCAAGGTAAATGAAGATGTTGAGCCTCAATCTGTCATCTTCTGGACCACCCTGCTATTAAAGGATCAGAAGAATTATACATACAAGTATTTTGTGGATCTATTTGTGCACCCAACCATCAACACACTCAACAGTGCAGCAGAGCCCAGGATAAGTGAATAAATCAAGAAAACCATGCAACTAACAGAGTAGGTGAAGACAACATATTGGTACTTATACCAAAATTACATAGAGATTTGAGTCTATCGGAGTGAACTAGCCCCTTAAAAATTGCCAAAGTTCCTCTCCATGAGGGTCTTTTCACTAGAGTACATAAGGAAAATGATACATGAAAATGAGCTCCACTTTGTTTCTGCAAAGAAGAAGGCTCAGTTCAAATTCAAGACACAAATTAGGCCTTTCATCTGTAACATCAGAGCAGCAGGAGAGGAGGCAGATAAGATACTGAAGGGGATGGGTTTCAGCCATAGTTTCACTTGGTCTTATGACCTTGTAGGGATTATCTACAAGAAAAGTGTGGAAAATAGATCCACGCCCTATGTTCACACACACAGGCATGAAATTGAGAAGTATGCCAATCAAACAGAATGGGTGACCAACACCCTCCAAGAATATGAAGAACATGTGATCTCCACTTTAGGCATCCAGACCCCAACACCACAAGAAAGGAAGAGTGTAGAAGAAAAATAAGACAAGGGAAAAGAGAAAGAGAAAGAGATAGGGAGCAAGAGGCCAAGAGAGGATTAGTCACCTTGGGTGATGGATACCTCTAGTAAAGAATTCAAACTAAAATATAGGAAGAGGGTCGGAATTCACATGGATATTGATCAAGGAGGTGAATCAAAGCAGCAGACAGTGATTCACATCATAGACACCCCCTGGTCATCTCCAGTGGGTGGTCAAACAATTCCCTCCCCTACATATTCATCCACAATGTCTATGCAATAACAGGGTTTGCAGACATCTACTTCCAGGCTGGCCATAGAAGACCAAGAAAAATCATTTTATGACACATTCAAGGAGATAAATTTGAGGAATGAGGTATTGAAGACTAACACATACAATAAATTCTAGAAGCAGACCTCAAGTTCACAAAGCAAGCTACTTTCTGCCTTTGACACTGAGAAAGGAAGGATGGAGATGGAATTTCTAGAAGCCTTGGTCCCACAACCTCAAGGAGAAGGAGATTATAAGAAGGCATCATTTGAGTTCAATACCAAGTACATCCATCCTATTGACCAAATGGAATTACACAAGCATACTGGAGAGATGGTGGCCTCCACCTTGACAAGTATTGCTATGAGATTTTCAAAACTGCAGGTATCTTTATCCAATACTCAATCACAACTCAAGATGGAGAAGATATCTGCCATGGCTAAAGACTCAAGGATAAAGTATTTAGAATATTTAATAGTGAAGCTTGGGTATGACCCAACCAATGTTCAAGTTGTAGAGGAGATATTGAAGAAAAAGAATGTTGACATAGCAGCCCTCAGGAAACAACTCAAGATGTCAGCAACAGAAGACCCCTTGGCTAAATGCATTGAGGAAGTTGAGTCATATAAGGCAGAGTTAATGAAGCTAGTCATGGAATAATCTTCCCAAATCAAACATATGGAGACCGAGATGGAGAAGCTAGTGAAGGAAAAAGAAGCAACTCGAGTGGCACTCATCCCACTAGAAGTTGTCCCCATTTCATCAATTCCATCAGCTATTCCAACAATTGTTGGAGCATCTAGTGGGATAGATCAGTTTTCCAAGGCCATGGAAAGTATGACCCTACAGTCACAAGAGGTCAAGAAGTTGGAGGCACAGATTGGCATCATGAGATATCAAAAGGCTAGATCTGAAACTACCCATGAGATAGCCAAAAAAAATATTGAGAGGTTGGAGAAGGAAGAGAAGGAATTTTCAGCCAACAGTATTATGGGCCAAATGAAGCTGATAATTTGGGGTAGTATCATAGTGTTAGTGGATGAAATCTGGCATTCCATCCACATCATTTTGAACATATAGAGTTTATTGACAAATGCACAATGGCTATTGAAAAAACAAATCAAGAATTAGGAAATATGCCAATCATAGCCCCAAAGATCATGAAATTCCTGAACTCCAAAATCAGTTATGAGCTTGAAGATCTGGATGTACAAGACATAAAAAAAACCATAATAGAGGTGAAAAGGGTGCTCACTAAGAGGAATTTGGTGAGACAAGTGGAGGAGAAGTGTCATGAATTTGACATAACCATCAACAGATTTTTGAACAAGATTGAGCCCCTGAGGGCAAAAGGGTTTCCCTCACTGTATGTAATTAATAACAAGCTAGTCCAAAAGGGAGATAATGACCAAGATCATGGAAACCGCTAAGGATACCACCAAATTTTCCAACATCAAAAGAAACGTGACCGGGAAAGTTGTCTTGGATCTCTTAAGAAATGACATCTTTATTCCTGTTTTCCTCACCATGCCCACTTTTAGCAAATACACAGAGGTGGATGAAGTGCACCGACAGGTCATACGTATGAGAATTCCAGGAAAGAAGGAGTGGGGAAAATTGTGCATGTACAAAGATTAAAAGGGGATGGTGGACACATCAGCACAACCACCAATTTAATAGAAGTGCCAACATCGCATCATCTCTAATGATCCAGCAGAGGGGTCCAAAAGCAGAGCCAGATGTCAGAACCACCCATCGTTGCCTCTTCGCGACCACCTCAACCAAATTCAACTTACTTTTTGGATTCACGAAGAGATGTTGAAGTTTTTGAACTCATGAAAAGCTGCCTGAGTTAATTCTACAGGCAGTGTTTTGTCAGAGATTTTTTGTTCGGGCCTTGCATGGCCACACTTGTCTAATTTTAGTCTAATTGTAATTAATTAAGGTTGTCAAAGTAGATTAGGGAAACCAATGTAGCTGTTAGTTAAATACTTCATGCATTGGCAGTATCAAGGGTTGGTTGATTGGATCATGTTGAAACTTGCATTGTAAGAGCTATTGTATGGAAGCGCTCTAATTTTTTGAAGCTGGAGCATCAATAGTAAGAAAACATTTGCAGGATACTTGAGTTGTGTATGTCTGGTGATGTGATTCTCTTCTCTATGTTGAATGTTTCTGTTATCACCCCCAAAAAAAAACATTGTATGACAACTCTGTTTTTAATCATGGTCTTAAATATGTCAGAAAGTCATTTTTATTATGGTTGAGGGTATGTCATAGTTTTTAGAGGTTTAGTGTTCATCATCTGAATTCAAATAAGGTCTTTTTAGGTCCATTCAATGGTCAAAAATTCACATTTTTCATTTAAGAGTAATTTAAGTGAGTTTCGGGCTAATTTTCTGTAATTAGCCAAGAATCCATCGTTTCGTAGCGCCGTTAGTTCAGAAAAAGAGTTTTGCGCTACGAAGCCCTGCTACTTTCGTAGCATAAAGTGCAAAAATTACACTATGAGCGCTATGAAAGCGCGGTTTCTTAGCTATCGTGTCAAATAAGCCGAGATATGTCAGTTTCAGTTGGGGAATGATATGATAGGGGTATGGTGAGTCAGTTAGTTACCAGATTCGATGTACCTACCTGTCCTACGGTCATCATAGTCATGATAGGATATCAATGAAACATCATTTAGTCCTGAGGTGACATCTCTAATTCGAATTTATTTTTCCAAATTGAGTCATCCCTGTTTCATTTACCTTCAAAAATGTTGTCTGAGCTCTGAAGTAGTAAGGATAAGTTTTTGTTATTCTATACAAAGACAACTTTCACAATTATCAAGTGAGGTTGTTCACTAAATCAAGCGAGCCTATTCATTAAATCAAGTGAGGCTGTTCATTAAATCAAGCGAGGCTGTTTTATAGGTTCTAGAGAAGCTAACAAGTTTTTTACAGGAAACAGGGAAAAAGAAGAGAAGGTCCACAGAGGGGGACATTGTCTGAGATACGAGCCTGAGAATGTAAATGCTATTATTGAAGATCAAATGGTGATGGAGGCTTTTAGCAAAGCTGGCTATCTCAAATTTTGTGAAAAGCTGCAGGGTTGCCACACTCAGGTGTCCAAAGAATTTTCTTTACATTTCAGTGGAACCACTACCAAAATTGGAATGATAAATATGCCAGTTACATATGAGATCATAGCTTCTGTGATAGAAATACCAAGGGGACAGGAATCTTGGTCTAAAGGTTTTAGATTTGACATGGAACCATGCAAGGAATTTATGAAACATGAATATGTAGATATGGACTTGAACAATGTAATACCTAGAAGTTGTATCAAGGAAAACCATGCAAAGCTGCTATTCCATATTCAAAGATACTTTACATGTGAAGGCAGGTACCATAGAGTTTACACTTATCATTTCAAACTGCTGTTGCATTTCACAGGTATGATATCATTAGATTTACCATTTTACTTGCATAGAAGCCTTGCCAAAATAGTTGACAAAGTCCAAGCCAAATCTGATGGCTGTGAAACATCTCTATTTCATCATGGTTTGATAAAGCTATTGGTTTTGAATGAGCTTCAGAAAATAAATAGGGATTGTTCTTCCTTTTTATTTATGAGTGGATTTGAAATGGAAACCCTAACCCCAGCTAGAAACCCTAAGATTAAGGGGAATCCTTCACCACCAGTAGTAGAATCCAGTCAGCCAAGAGTTACTAAAGTAAAGAGGTTTGTAAAGTTGAACCCAAGGAAACAGGTTGAAGATAGAACAGAGAAAACATCAGTGCTTGTTGCAGATACTCCATTACCTGCAAAACAGAGAGTAGAAAAGGTCAAAGAAACAAAACAAAAACAAGTGGCCAACAAGCAGGAGATCCAGAGAAAGACAAGAAGCCAAGCAACAACATCAAAGGGAAAAGCAATTGTTTCAGTGATAGAGGACAACCCAATGATGAAAGGAAACTTGGATGATATACTTCATGCAATTGATATAGAAGAATCACCCATTGTGCAAGTTTATTTCATTGAAGTAGATGAACACAAACAGAGAAAAATGAAATCAACAAAGAAATTGGAATTTGAAGGTGAGAATGCAGACTTTGTTTTTCAAGCTGGAAAACCCTTAACTAGGCATGCAAAGAAACTCCAAGAAGATCTAAATATGTCCCAGTAAATATTGAAGCAGCCAGAGTCCCTGAAGAGGTGGTTGATCTTTCATCACCTATAGTGGAGCATGCAGACAGTAAGATAATGAAGGGAAAAGAACACATAACAGAGTGTAAATTGTTGGAAGAAAAATTGATGCTAGCAAACCAAGAGATGGAAATGATGAGAAAGAGGGCCAGAAAGCACAACATTGAAAAGACAGAGTTCAAGAGGATGAAATCTATTTGGGAAGGTCAAACAGTTGTTAGGTCAGAGATCCAAAGCAGTGCAGAGCAATTTTTTACCACTTTTTTACATGGACAGTTCCAGCCATTAAAGAAGAAAAAATTGTTAGAGTGATCAACACCCATTTGAGAGCCAATAATAGAAAGCTAAGAGTCCAAGTGGAAGATTTGGAGCTACAATTAAAACAGTCTCAAGATGAACTAAAGAGCAGAGGTACAAAATGACAAATTGAAAGCAAACTCAAAATGGAAAATAAGGATTAAATTTTATGAATGTTATGTTTTTAGTTCATATAGCTGATGGTTTTGATGAGGCCAGTAATTTTATAAAGTTGTGGCACCTTTTTGTTTCAAATTTTGAATAAAATCTGGTTAAAACTGCTTACACAGCAGTTTCATAGCGCATATAGTGCAAAAAGGGTGAAATGCGCTACGAAACTGCTGTAGCAGCTTTTTTACCTTTCCTTATCAAATTTTGGAGGGAAGATCATGTGTTTTGACTTGAAATTTATAAGGAAGCTATTTCGAGTGAATATCAAAGTAACCCTGAAGGAAAGGAATCTGAATTTTGAAGGAAAATGGGTAAAAAGACTACGCTATGAAAAGCGCTACGAAAATATGTTGCTTTCGTAGCACATGTCTGTTTTCACTGTTTTGAGAAGTTCAAAGTCGATTTTACATAGCTGGCATGAAGGGATGACTTTGTACATATGCCAATAATGTTCCTGACATCAATTAACCTCGAAGTTATGGGTTAGAAGTGGTCAGAATATCTCAAGAAACTAAAAGAATCCTAAGCCTAAAAATAGGGGAGCAGTTTCCTAGTTTGCAGGAGATCAACATCATCAGCATTATGGTCATAATAGGTTGGAGCTCATCATCAGGATTCGACTTAATGGAAAGATAGGTGGAAAATGATGTAATTAAGTTTAGATAAAGTTGTTTTGAGTAAAATCAAAAGAGTTCTAATTCTATTTGTAATAGGACTCTGTATTAGATTTTATGGTTAAGATAGGTGTGAAAGCATAGGAATTCGATGTATCTAGTGGTGGATAAGCTTATCTTATGATGTAAATGATATATAAAAGATCAAGGAGTCTAAACAGAAGGGGTTGGACATTTTTTAGCAAAAAGACTGTGTTTATTGTAAGTGAATGTTTTCAGCTTAATACAGAATTTCTACTTAGACAACTCAAGATTCATGAGGAGTTCTTGTATGTTCTTGTTCTGATGGAATATTTTCAATACTCTATTGCAGTGATTTTTGCTTATGTTACTCAGAATTCATCAATGATGCTCTAACTTCCTTCATAGACAAACTGACTGTGTGTTTCACTGTTCTACATGAGTATTCTTTTTTTGAACTCTGATATGCCTTGACTTCCATGCTAGGTAGATTGTTTTGGTTTTGCTGAAGCTATTATGACTCCATAAGCCCAATGTACACTTGCTAATGTGATTTACAACCAATTTATATCATTTATATTCTTTTACCCCATATAGAGTTAGCCATCTACATATTTATCAAAAATCATAAAACCTTGAGAGAGCCCTCTCAGGTTGAGGAGGTTAAGCCTCAGCCAAAAGATTGGTTTGAAACAGTTACATGAGATTAACTTGATTGGCAGCCTATTAGGTCTGATTTTGTGATAACGGTTTCCGCTATTTTTCCTCACTGCGTAACATTTTAAGCTAATTTTAAAACATAAATTTTAGATTAAGATTTGCTATTGGAGCACCTTAATTTTCTCTGTGATTACAATATGAATGTTTACTTCATGAAGTCTGGTTAAGAAATTCTTAATTTCATTTTAACCACTACTGCAAATTCACTGCTTCTTTCACCTCACAATCCCTACTGCTTTAAGATCCAAAACACATAGTTAGCTTGCCCTGTGATTCTTTTGAATTTTTGATGCAACAAAACCAACCCCTGTTTGACTCCATAGCCCAATGGATTAAATTTTTCATAACTGCTCATCCAACCAAAAAAATCAATCAAAACAACCAATACCACCATCACTGTAACTATCCTAACATCAGCATTCATAATATTAAGGTAAAATTAAATCATAAATAGAGAGATCCCTCTCTGAGCCCAAGAAGGCTAGGTCCTGGATTCCAAAGCGGTTTGATGTTGTCCTCAATCATTTATTCTTGCCAATCTTATAAATTATAGGGCCACAACACTTTGATTTATTTTCTCCATAGTTTCCACTTTGAATTCCTGACCAAAAGCCTTCATTGCCATAATAAATAGAAAATGTGACATCATTGTTCTCCTTGTCGGATACCATGAGAGGTTGAAAATGGTGTAGTAGGCAATTCTTTTAGCGAAATAGAGAAGAAGGCTAATTAGATAAGGCTCATGATCCAACAAATCTAGTTAGGGTCAAATCCAAAAAAGTGTAGAGAATGCTAAACATATAGCTTCAATTGAGTTTATCAAATGCCTTAGAGAGATCAAGTTTTAGAATTATGTCAGGTTTCTCAAATTTTTTTCCTTATTCTAACGGTTTTGAGTTAATATTTAATATCCTTCATCTTTCGTTTTAGGTGGAACATGGGTGATCCTTCCAAGATGGTTAATTTTTCCCACCAACCCTTGATGATGGATTGGAAGTTTAGATGTTGGATCCATAAATGATCTAGGAGAAAAGGCTTAATTTTGGGGTGGGACTTGATTTAAATGTATAATTTGACCGACCAATGATTTGATCCATGGCTAGGGAGGATGGAAGAATCCATTAAAATGTCCTTGGACATGATATATTTAGAAATGAGATACATTTCTAGCTTTGAAGTTATTTGTTGGGAGCCACCATTGTGATTATTCCAAGTATAAGCCTTGTTGATGGTGTTGAGTTTGACCAAATGAGAAGAAGTTGTGACCTCTTGGAAGAGGTTGGATTCCGCTTCTATGTTTCTAACACCACCCTTTTTTTCTTTAAAATATTTTATCAAATTGAAATCCCCACTAGGATCCAATATGTTGAGGAGATGATAAGACTAAGCTTCTTGATTGAATTGAGAAAATGTGGCTTATCTTTGGGAAGTGAAGGGCCATATATGTTTGAAAGAAAAAAAAAATTTGACAATCCTATGAGCTAAAATGTATAGTGAAATTTATAAAAGAAACAAACATGTTAAGGATCGATACCTATTGAGATTTCCATATGATAGTGAGACCTATGGATTAAAATTTGGTGCCAAGAGATATTGATTGGAATACTTGACCCCATTTTTCTGTCAACCTGTGTACAACTTCACAATAAGTTCTAGTTTCATGAATGCTCGAGAAGGTTGGATATTCCATGAGTCAGTTGCCTTTGAGAATCCTTTGCTTTCCCTTGCACTTGAGGCCTTTAATATTCCAAAATATTATTTTCATGGGTGAGATGAGATTGTGGAGGGATAGACCACAGAGATCAACTTTATTCTACCTGAGTTGACAAGAATGCCGCCTAATCCTTCCAATTTTTTTTGATTTCTCTTATTTCCGTTTTCTTCTCATGCTTGTGCTTCTTTGTAGTCTCCTTTGTAGGTTGGAAATGGACCCCTAAAATATTGGCATTGTTTTTTACTATTGGTAGTTTTTTTTTAATTTATTCCTTGATTTAAGAATGGATCTACTTAGTGTTTTAACTTGATGTCTCGAGAGTGAGTTTGGGTACTTATCTTTGCATTCCTTACTAGTTCTTTGGAGGTCGTGAACATAAAAATAAATTATTTGGTGCCCTCATTATTGTGTGCCAACTTAGAATATTTCTTTAAGGGTTCCTAAGGATTTAGATTCAGGGGTTGTGAGGAGGTAACAAGAGGAACCTCAAAGGATTCTTTGGAGCTTTTGGTATTAGGCATGCCTATCTTAGGGGGGAGGGGTTTAGATGAGGGTTTTGGGATTCGAGATTTACAAGTGGTTCAAATTTGTTGCTCGTAACAAGGGTTTTTATCGAGTGTGTTTCCAAGTGTGGAGACTTGGGTCCACGACGATGATTAATCGATCTAGAGAAGCCATCATGATTTTCAACTTGGCCTTGATCCAAAGTGGTCTCAAGAAATAACATGCGACAATTTATGTTGAAATTTGAAACATGAAACAATGAAATTGGCAACTAGAAAGGAGAAAAATCACCCACACATTGGTGAGGTTACACAATAGTGAGGTTATACACTGGTGAGGAATGTGGGTGTCTAATTATTTTTACCTTAAATAAATTGGACAATAAATTGTAATTTCATCTCATAACAACTTGTATGAGTTAACTAAGTCATGATGACTGAGTTAGCTCAAGAAATTCAAGTTGGGGGTCTAATATGAGGCATGTATAGTGATCCTAATATTTTTGGTGTTCAGTTGCAGTTAATGCACTAGTGGGGTGCAGGTGTAATCAATTAACTCAATTAATTGAATTAAAATCAATTTAACTAGTTCTAACTGAGTGATGAATTAGTGAGAGGTCCAGTGAATTAAATTATATTTAATTCACAAGTAGTGATCAATCAGATAATTGGTGATTCACTATTAATATCTGCATGCATGTCATTTCTGAGGAAGACATGGTTGAGACAAATATTAAAGGGAATATAACTATCAGTTGTATTATTGGAGAATTTCCCATGTGCAATTATAAGGCCATGAGGAATCCATGATGGATTGTGCAATCAAGGAAGGCTGATTTTCCTATTTAATAGGGAGCTAATTCCCTAGGAATTGCATGAGAAAGGTGGGTTGAAGGAAAGCTGAGAATTTCCTATGTGTTTGTCCAATTTTTCCTAGAATAGTGTGAGACAATTGGAGAGTGCTAGAGAATCTCATGAGAGATTAAGCATTGCATTGTTTCATGATTTCTTGACTTTATACAATATATGACAGCAGGGTTTTGAGTAGTTTCTTTCCCCAAGAACATCTTATGTTGTGCAATTTATTTACTTCTTTATGTTATTTCATGTGATTGAGTGATCATGTTTTTTATTCCGCAAATATTGTAGAAGGATTCAATATCTTGTTTTAGTACATCACAAGATCGGATTGAATCCATTGATATAGAATTTCTATAAATTTCTACATGGATCAGAGCTTATATATAAGAGAAGAAATTGAGTTTGACTTGAACAAGTTCAAATTTGCAGATTTATTCTTCAGGATCCAACAGCAGATCAAGATGTCCTTCAATGGCTTGAGACTTGAATATGCACTCGAGGGAAATTCAAATGATATTGCATGGAGGGACAGGATGGAGGTAGTGTTGGAGGACAATGGGTTGAAGGAATTCATAGATACTGATATTCACAAGCCTGTAACAGTAGATTCCCAACTTCTTGATGCATGGAAGAAGAAGGCAGCAAAGGAAAGAAGGATCTTGTTAGAGGGAGTTTAAGATCATATTGTCTTGGGTCTCCATGGGAAGGAAACTCCATATGCTATGTGGAGGGCCTTGAAAAGTTTCAAAATATCATTGACCAAAGGAAGTTGGCACTGAAGGAAAAGCTCAAAAAAATCAAGATGGAGAAGGGCGAGACAATACCAACATACTTGGTGAAGTTCACTCACTGTTGAGATATCTTGGAAGTGTTGGTGTGACAGTAGCCCAGGATGATTTTGTGAGCCTAGCACTTCTAGGCCTTCCCAAGAGCTAGCATAGTTACCCAGACCCTTTGAATGGGAGGGAGAAGTTGCCAGATTGGGAGTGTTTGTGGTCCGACTTGGTAATAGAAGAGATAAGGCGGAGCACCAGAGACAGGACCTCAAACACCAACAAAGAAGATGATTTTGCATTAGTCTAAAAGGGAAAGAAATCCAAGGGAAATAAGTCCCAAGGCGAAGAGGGCAAGAGAGACTTTTCCAAGATCAAGTTGTTTCACTGTCACGAGCATGGGCATTATGCCTCGAGTTGTCCACAAAAGAAGGCAAGCAAGGAGCATGTAGTTGCAGCAGCTGAAGCTTTAGCTTCACAATTCGAACTTGATTTCATGCATTGCTAGCACTATAATGGGATGCATGTGGTATCTAGACAGTGGTGCCTCATTCCATATGACAGAGAATAGAGATCTCTTCATTGACTTGGAGGATAAGGACCTCCAGCAAAATATAGAATTTGGAGATGGTGGGAGGTATAGCACGACCGACATAGGTACAATTACCTTTCAGAGGGAGTCTGGCTCCCATCTTAGACTGGAAGATATTTTGTATGTTTCAGGCCTAAGGAAGAATCTTGTCTTCGTAGCGGTATTGGAAGATTGTGGTTATGATGTGATGTTTAGAAAAGGAAAGGTTTTCCTTAAACACATAACCACAAGATAGGTGAAATAGATCGGTGTAAGAGTCAAGAACCTGTATGCTCTCGAGGTAGAGAATGCATGCAAATATTTAAGGAGAAGAGCAGTGGTTAATGACTTGGTGGTTGAGAGGGAGAAATTATCTCTCAACATGCATCCTCAGAAGCAATCTCAGAAGGCTGTACGGAGCAGCCACAATTGGAGAAATAGAGAGGAGACCGAGTGGAAGAGTCCACTCAAGCAGAGACCTCTAGGAGGGGGAAATTTTGAGCTAGATGGGAAGAGGGAGTACATGCAGCTATACCTCCAGGTGAGAGGTGGGGCAATGTGCAGATATAATCCCAAGAATAAATTTCGATAGGGTCCATTAAGATGGTGTGTCTCATGGATCGAACCTTGTTATGAGGAACCCATAGTAAAATAATGATAGGAAGGATCGGTTGGATTGATGCAATCAGATGTCAGGAAGACAGAAATCAGAGTGACATATGTCAAATACTCGAGTGCAGATCAGAGTTGGTAGCAGTGCAGAGGGCATGGATGCAGATGTCAGCAGTAACACAAAGAGTCTAGTAGATAGGTGCACAATAGCTAGCAGTAGTCAGAAGACTCTGATGACAGATGCATTATACTAATTCAATTGTTTGGAGGCTATTTAGTTTCAGGAGTTGCAGGTGCAAACAAAACTAGAGAAGTGTTGCATGTAGAACATTCCAAAGGTACTAGATCAGGATAGATTGAATTCCTTTCTTGTTGAGAGGGAGTGTTGAAATTTGCAACAAGAAATAGTGATATTGGCAACCAGAAAGGACAAAAATCACCCACACATTGGTGAGGTTACACACTAGTGAGGTTAGACACTAGTGATGTTACACGCTGGTGAGGTTACACACTAGTGAGGTTACACATTGGTGAGGAATGTGGGTTTCTAATTTATTTTTCCCTTAAATAAATTGGACAATAAATTGTAATTTCATCTCATAACAACTTGTATCAGTTAATTAAGTCACGATGACTAAGTTAGCTCAAGAAATTCAAGTTGAGGGTCTAAGATGAGGCATGTAAAGTGATCCTAATATTTTGGGGGTCCATTTGCAGTTAATTCACTAGTGGGGTGTAGGTGTAATCGATTAACTCAATTAATTGAGTTAAAATCAGTTTAACTAGTTCTAACTGAGTGATGAATTAATGAGTGTTCTAGTGAATTAAATTATATTTAATTCACAAGTAGTGATCAATCAGATAACTGATGATTCTCTATTAATAGCTGCATGCATGTCAGTTCTGAGGAAGACCCAGTTGAGACAGAGGTTAAAGGGAACATAACTATCAGTTGTATTATTAGAGAATTTCCCATGTGCAATTATAAAGCGATGAGGAATCCATGATGGATTGCGCAATCAAGGAAGGTTGATTTTCCTATTTAATAGGGAGCTAATTCCCTAGGAATTGCGTGAGCAAGGCAGGTTGAAGGAATACTGAGAATTGACTATGTGTTTGTTCAATTTTTCCTAGATCAATGCGAGACAATTAGCAGAGTGCTGGAGAATCTCATGAGAGATTAAGCATTGTATTGTTTCATGATTCCTTGACTTTATACAATATATGATAGCGGGGTTTTGAGAAGTTTATTTCCCCAAGAAAATCTTGTGTTGTGAAATTGATTTAATTCTTTCTCTTACTTGCATGTGATTGAGAGATCGTGTTTTGTATTTTGCAAATATTGTAGAAGGATTCAGTATCTTGTTTTAGTACATCACAAGGTCGGATTGAATCCATTGATATAGAATTTCTATAAATTTCTACATGGTATCAGAGGATTCTATATAATTTCTACAATTTATGTAGAGATTATTGTATTCGTGACATTTACAAAAACAAAATGGAATGTGTTCATAGTCCAAGGTTTACTTCTAAAGTTCCTCTTAATAGTATATATCAATTGAATCAGGAAGGGGCTCTCAAATATTCATATATTTTCATATGCGAGCATAAGATACATATCTTTCTTGTTTAGTGGCTTCTCAAACTTTGAAAAAATGACCTAGAGCATTTCCAATGCCTACTAATATTTCTTCATCGTAGAATTATTTGGGCAAGAAGTACACACAGATCTAAATTAAGGTTTTCGTGAAATCGTGTTTGTCTAGAAAAAATATCTCCATCCAAAACCGAAGATGCAATCTTGTAGTGTTGAAGAAGTATGGGCCATTTTGTGAAGCCCTCATGCAATCTTCCACATTGGTAAAAATAATGGTGAAAAAAATTGTTTCCCCAACTTCAGTTGGATATGTCCCTTTAGCTTCTACCTGTGTTGAAACCAGTAGGTGAGGATTTTTCTAAGTGAAAAATGCTTAGGAATTTTCCAATTAAAGCATCATATATTATATATTAAATGTACTCCCACATTTTATTTGAATGCACCTCAAACTTTGGATATGTGGTTACTTTTGGAAGATAGCTTCTTGCAGGTCTTTGGCTACTTGAAGCCTGCATTGAGGATCCTTGTACTTGATCTAAGCATGGCTTTTTTGTAACCTCACCAGGGTGAGGATTTAATTATTAACCAAGGTGATGGTCCCATGCAGTAACTTTGTTATAGGAGGGAGCGCCGACCATGGCGGTAGGAATTGTAGAGATGATATGAGTGATGAGGAAGTCAACAACAAGGTAGGGTAATATTTTTTTCCAAAAACCCTAGTTTGAATTGCATGAGAATAAAGTTATAACAAAATTAATTTAATAATAAATTTTATTGTATTTGTAATTAAAATTTGCATTATTATTAAATATATATATATATAACTTTACATTTAAGGAAAAATAAAAAATAAAACATTTTTAGAAAAGTAGTTTGATATGTAATAACTAGATCTTAGACTTTTGTGATCCATATCAATATTGAGATTGGATTTCGGATTAATCACATCATCAAGATTTGATCGATGTTTCGAACCATCTAATATGGTTCATCCTCAGGACAAAGGTGAAAAAAACAATCTATCCAAATTTTTAAAGATGCATATGGGTCCAGAGTTAGCCATTATGAATTAGATGTTAGGAATTAACCATTAGGAATTAGTTGTTAAAAAAATGGAAATACCAAAAAGTATTTTATTATTATTATTTTGATATTAACTTAATATTAAATGAAATTAATATTTAATTATGGAATAAGAATTAGCACTTGGGAATTAGTCGTATGAAAAAACTGTTACAAATTAGCCATTAGCAATGAGTTTTTAGAAGAATTGAAATAATATTTTTTTATTTTTTACATTAAATTAAATTAATATTAATAATAGAATAAAATTTTATATATTTATATATGTATATTAATTATAAAATAAGTTTAATATTACTTTTAAATATTATTATTAAATATTAAAATATCAGAGAATAATTTTGTTTTTTTAAAAAGATGAATATGTAATATCCCATTTCGGGGATATCTCTAAAACACGGCAAACTCCAACCAGAGATAGACTGGGAGGGCATTTACTAGATATTTTGCCTCTGAAAAGAGGACGAGATCCGGAGGCTACCTGGCCCTTTCCAGACTCTGTCTAAGAGTGAAAGATAAACGCACCAAGTGGTATAGAACTAGAATGCTCAAAAACAATAATAGTGCAGCAGACATATAATATCATAGAAAGAGAATACGACAAATACGGCAACTCATCCAGAAAAAATAGAGAGGAAATGCTGAGCCATTTTATTAATATGAGAAATATAATGAAGTACAATAGGCAATCAGAGTGATGGCACCTAATCTTGCTCAAGGCAAGTGAGAAAACACTCTCAGAGAATACCGGAAATGGCTGCTCTTTGAACTGCGTCCCAGCTGTTGGAAAACTGCCGTGTAGCTGCTACTGCTGGAATGGACTGAAGACTAGGGGTTGATCCCCTTGCCGGAATAAGCTGAAAATCGGCAAACCTCCTCTCCTCAACAACCCGGAAAAAATCCAAAAACCATATCAAAAATGGCCAACCCCGAAAATCACCGGGAAATGCCTCCCCAGTGAATTACGCTGGCCTCCAAGGCTCTGCGCAGAGGCTAGATGGAAATAGCTAAAATGTTGTCTCAAACTCTGCCAAAAGCCTCCTATGGGCAAAGGCTGGCCCTCTGCTCAAAATCCCGGCTAAATCACCTGCAGAAACCCCAATCTGAAGCTCCTCCACAATGGACTACGTCCTCTCTCCCAGTGACTGCGCAGTCTCTATAAGCTCCAGCTCTGCAACAAACCCAAACAATAAAATGATTCACAAAATGCTGAAAAACCAACCTTGCCCAAGCAGGCACTCGAAGTCCCCCGGGGCTAAGGGCGAGATCTCCGACCGGAGACACTCAATGCACTAAACAGTGCTGCAGACAGGCTAAACAGCCAGCGTGCTCAAGAAGACAAATGTCTCACTCAAAAATCATCAACTCAAGAATGAATGAAATGAGAAGGCTCCTCCATCTTTTATAACGTTGGTTTCCCTCCAAAACCCCAACGTAGCCTCTCTCTCTTGCCACGTGCTCATCCTCATCTGCGCAGTAGCTTCTAGAGCATACGTGGGCCCCCTCTCTACGTGGTGCTTAGCCCCCCTTGGCTCCCCTTTAAGTCACAATGTTGTGCTACTAGGGAGGATGTTTTATTCCACTAAGTGAGTTAGACCCTCTCTACTCACTTTTTTATTTATAATTTAATTATATAAGGCAAAATTTATCAAAATTAATATTTCCAATTAGCTGCTGCTAATTGGGAATATTACAGTCCTCCCCGCAAAAAAATTCTTTTCCTCAAGCAATGCCTGAACAAGCCTCCTCTCTAGCTGATGCTCCCCACCGACACTACAAAATGTGCCTGGGTCCCAGATGCGCTACTGAATCTTCCCTGTCCTCTGTATCACCCTGATATGAAGGGATATCTCAATGCCATGATCCCAAACTGATCTCTCACGGTACCAGCCAACCAACAATCCTCCCGGATCCCATCGCCACCATGGCCAACAATCACCCAAGTCCCACGGCTCGGACTGCGCACTACCTCTGGCTATGACTAATGCTCTAAGAGGCGAAGACCATGACCCCTGCTGCATTGTATCTGTGATTGTGTAAGTTGTCCCATCAAATATGTACCAACTCATCACCTCTCTCCAATCCAAGTCCTGACTCAATCCCACGCTGATCCTACTCTGCTGAAATCGGGATAGAGTGCTGAAGAAACGATGACCTGTGCCCCCCTGCCAGCCAGAATCTGTAACATATGCTATGTCCAAGGGCCCCTGCTCCGCTGTGCTCCCTACGAAGAATATCGTACCATCAAGAGGGTACCAACTCATGATCTCCTGCCAGTCCATCCTGGAAGAAGAATCCGATGTAGCAACAACAACTGCATATGGAACACGCCTGGAGTGTTGCCGCCAACCCGTAATCAACTCCCACTGCTCTGCCCTGTCTGCCAATGAAAGATGCCTGTAGAAGGAAGTCCATATCTCTATAATGGGCCAAAGTGGGCAAGATATGCTGCAAGCTCCATCAATGTACTCCTGGAGAGTGTTATCCCCTAAAAACACTACAGCTCTGCTGACTGCGTGTACGTCTATCTGCGCCTCATCCCTATGTCGATCCACAGATGGATGCTCCACCATATCCAACAGCTCCTCCCACTCCTGATTAGGAATGTCATGCTCCTGCTGTCTACTGGCCCCCTGCAGAACAATCCCATCAACCTCCAACACCTCCAGAGGATATGGATCTGCAACTGTTGTCACCGTACTCGATGTTAGTGCATCTGACTGTCCCACCTCAATGGCTGACCCCAATGTTAGCCGCATATCCCTCATCAGCTCAATGTGGGTGCCCATCTGGCTCTCCCCCAAAGGAATATCGTGCCTGATGTGAATAGTGTCCTCCTCTATTGACTCAAGCTCCATCACCTGCTGCTCTAGATGAATCGTCACAAGTGACTCTTCACCCAGAGTATCTCCCGCAGAGTCTCGTGACTGCTCACCCTGGACACTGGAATGCAGATCCGATCTACTGTCACCATCTCTGCATGACTACTCTCGCTCCCCAGAAGCATCCTCAACTGATCCTATGGACTCATATGAAAAAGGGTCCTCACCCTGGCATACAGAGGGAATGCCCTCATGTTCTACCTCCACCACCTCATCTGCATTGAATATGCCATCCACCCTCTCGATAAAGTGTCAATACAATGTCTAGAGCCCAGAAACATACTGGGATGCTACCTCTATTGTACCTAGTATCCTCTGCTCATGCATGATCTCGACATGCCCTGAGGGAAAAGTGACGCAAGTCTCCCTCATGACCCTCTCCCCAAGCGTAGGCTCAGCGATGACTGATGTGCCACCCCTGCAGAGGATCATATCATCCCCTAACCTGTGGCTGTCAACTAGCGCCCTGACCTAGTGCCACTGCTGAGAAGTATCTCCCCTAGTGTGCTGAGTGTC
The DNA here is from genome assembly GCA_034641835.2 of Pinus albicaulis. NCBI lineage: Eukaryota > Viridiplantae > Streptophyta > Pinopsida > Pinales > Pinaceae > Pinus > Pinus albicaulis. Next base: position 85,112,249 of record CM076576.1, read on the forward strand.
ATCCAAATATCTTGGGTGAGCCTCACGTACCCCGCTGCTCATGCCCAAGGTGCCAAGGGACATCAACAAAATCGACTGTGCCTATGAGTGATGTGGTATAGGGTCAGGTGCGTGAGTCCCCACAGATACCGTCAAGTATCTCTCATATGTCTCCCCATCGATCTTGGGTGAAATACCCCCAAAGGTAAGCCCGGTGTCCCTGTCCGTGAGTCTCCTAGGAGGCAATACTCTAAGACCCTGCTGTGCAGCTCCGTACGCCCTCGCATACCACCAATCATCCATGTACCCCTCGACATGCCACTGCACACTAAGGCATACCCCTGTACACTTCTGGGTACCCCCTACTACTGCTGTACCACCCTGTACCGTCTCGTGCCTCGTCTGTGTCAAGGCCTAGGTCACTCCTCGCGTGTCCTCAATACGATGCAGGACACTCCTACTCCACAATGCAGTCCCACACACTACGGTACACCACCACGCAACTCCATGTCCACCGGTAGTCCACTGCTCAATGCTAAAGGCTCCCACGCATCCCTGGATGTGATGACCTAGAGCTATGCCTCTACATGTAGGACTACCCCCAATCGGTATCATCGTCTCCACCGTCGCATCACTATACCCGCCGACGAATGGATCATCACTCCAAACCCTCCTCGAGGGGTCCGAGAAGTGAATCTCCCTATGTGTCAGTAGTGTTACCACCACTGCTCAGCTCCGCTGCATCCTATGTGCCCCACACAAAGGTGAAGAATCCTTGGCCCCATACAAGCCGCCATCTGGTGGCCTGCCAATGCCACCTCATCCGACAAGCTCCTGCCAAGGTATGTTGACCACCCCGTGATCCCGTGTATGAGTGTCATACCAAGACAACCTAGGGATTCTGCCCATAAACTGGTTGGACACTGAATCTGACTGGGATTCCCTCGGCAAATGTGTAAGCTCAACTGCTGGGCCAACTGTACCCTCCGAGACATAGTCAATCCTCCTACCTGGGAAACGATAGGTAGTCCCGCCCGGATCCCAATGCCAGTCTGGGGTTCCTGTATTCCCCATACCTAGAAACTCCTACTGAACTACACTCAGATCCACCACTATCTCCATAACCCACTCCACCGAGTACCAACTCAAAATCTCTCGCCATCCAACCTCGACAAGTGGATGCTACACAATGTGCAACTCCGATCGTCTCATCCTGCTAACCAAGTCAACGTATGAGGTGTGACTAGGTGACTCCGTCTCTCTCTCTCCAATGGGAAGAGGTGACCCAACAACGCTGCTGAAGGGGAATGATCTGACACTCCAACATGCCCTCTGGTTGTACCATCAGGGAATCCAGTCGTTCCCCAATGTGGGCCAACTTGGCCGCCGACTCGGCACAAGCCACTCTCATGCCCTCCAGCTCCCTGTCCTGCAACAAAATGGCCTCTCGTACTGACGTGGCCTTCCCTTTCAAAACTAGAAGGTCTGCCTGAAGCCGATGATACCTCTGTATGCGACCATCATCCAATACTTTTGTATCTCCTAGTGCCTCATCGAAGGTGGATACATCTCCTAACACCTCACCCATCTGTCATGTGCTGCTACCACCCGAAGATTCAGACACAACTCTGGTCATCCCCTCAATGGATGGCTCTACTGGGGTAGGCTCTACCTTCTCCCCTACGATATCAACCGACACGGTCAAGGAGGTCTCCAATGAGGGTGAGTCCTGTGTCACACTAGGTGTATCCTCGAACTCCTTGCAATCCTGTGTGCCTTCATCCTCCAAGTGCAAGGTAACCATTTTGATGGTTCCCCCCTCCGATACTCGGTCAAGCTGGAAAGAGGTATCCAACTTCTCCACCCAAGCTTTTTTCGAACGCTTGGATGACCCGTCAAATGTCGGTAAATGGAGTCTACCCACTATGCACTGTAAGCCCCCGTCATGTGAGTGCCTGTTCCCGTTGTGAAAGTTGTGGGGTTTGCTATCCCGCTGGAGCTGAACAAAATCTCTGAATGGAAAGGCATCCCTGAACTCCTGCCCATATGCCTGATACTCGGCGAAATAATCACCCATGTGGCTAGGCTGTGGCTCTTGCTGTGCTCCTACCCCTGTGTCTCCACCCAGAAAAGTGGGCATAGTGGAACGTGTGGGTGTATGTGATGCCATATACTGAGTGGCATCATGCTCCGACAAATGGTGGGATGTGCCTGATCCCTCGCCAATCTGGAAACCCCTTGGGGTTTCACGCTGTCTAGCCTCCACAACGGTGAATCTCTGCCCCATCACCTCAATCTGCCTCGACAGATCCTGTACTGATTTGAGGAGCATCTCCCCAAATCTCTTCGCATCATCATCATCTGCCATCGGCTCCTCCTGCTCTGTGTCTACAGGCTCCTCCTATTCTGCGTCTATCACAGGCCCCTCCTATTCTGTGTCTACAGGCTCCTCTTGTTCTACGTCTATCATAGGCTCCTCATGCTCTGTGTCTACAGGCTCCTCCAGAAACTGCACTGCTGCTCCAAGAATACACTTCTGCCTGAATTCAGCCTCTGATTTACCCACTAAAAATTGCTCAGAAAATTCTAAGAATTTGGGAAGGTGATCCTTGCCCAGAACCCAGAAAGGGTTTCTTCTAATTCCAACCTTCAAAATCTAACCCTTTGTAGTTTGGCCCTCTTCCAATTTCGTTTTTTGGCACTGCAGCTGATACTGTCAATCGTTGCTCTCCAAAATCCCAGCAAACCTCCTCATATGGCTCTCTTATCAATTTCCCAACACCCCAGATCTAAAATCCTACCAATGAAGCTCCCAAAAATGAGCCTTCTCCCATAACTATGTAGGCCCTTCTAACCAAAATAGCCAAAATAGTTGCAACTGAAAAATAGAAACCCACAGGCTGATCCAAGATTGATGCTCTGATACCACTGTAATATCCCGTTTCGGGGATATCTCTAAAACACGACAAACTCCAACCAGAGATAGACTGGGAGGGCATTTACCGGATATTTCGCCTATGAAAAGAGGACGAGATATGAAGGCTACCTGGCCCTTTCCAGACTCTATCTAAGAGTGAAAGATAAACGCACCAAGTGGTATAGAACTAGAACGCTCAAAAACAATAATAGTGCAGAAGACATATAATATCATAGAAAGAGAATACGGCAAATACGAAAACTCATCCAGAAAACATAAAGAGGAAATGCTGAGCCATTTTATTAATTTGAGAAATATAATGAAGTACAATAGGAAATCAGAGTGATGGCACCTAATCTTGCTCAAGGCAAGTGAGAAAACACTCTCAGAGAATACCAGAAATGGCTGCTCTATGAACTGCATCCCAGCTATTGGAAAATTGCTGTGTAGCTGCTACTGCTGGAATGGAATAAAGACTAGGGGTTGATCCCCTTGCCGGAATAAGCTAAAAATCGGCAAACCTCCTCTCCTAAACAACCCGGAAAAAATCCAGAAACCATATCAAAAATGGCCAACCCCGAAAATCACCAGGAAATGCCTCCCCAGTGAATTACGCTGGCCTCCAAGGCTCTGCGCAGAGGCTAGATGGAAATAGCTGAAACACCGCCTCAAACTCTGCCAAAATCTTCCTGTGGGCAAAGGTTGATCCTCTGCTCAAAATCTCAGCTGAATTTCTTGCAGAAACCCCAATCCGAAGCACCTCCATAATAGACTGCTTCCTCTCTCCCAGTGACTGCGCAGTCTCTATAAGCACCAACTCCACAACAAACCCAAACAATAAAAATACTCACAAAATACTGAAAAACCAACCTTGCCCGAGCAGGCACTCGAAGTCCCCCCGGGCTAAGGGCGAGATCTCCGACCGGAGACACTCAATGCACTAAACAGTGCTGCAGACAGGCTAAACAGCCAGCGTGCTCAAGAAGACAAAGGTCTCACTCAAAATCATCAACTCCAGAATGAATGAAATGAGAAGGCTCCTCCATCTTTATAATGTTGGTTTCCCTCCAAAACCCCAATGTAGCCTCTCTCTCTTGCCACGTGCTCATCCTCATCTGCGCAGTAGCTTCTAGAGCATATGTGGGCCCCCTCTCTACGTGGTGCTTAGCCCCCCTTGGCTCCCCTTTAAGTCACAACGTTGTGCTACTAGGGAGGATGTTTTATTCCACTAAGCAAGTTATACCCTCTCTACTCACTTTTTTATTTATAATTTAATTATATAAGGCAAAATTGATCAAAATTAATATTTCCAATTAGCTGCTGCTAATTGGGAATATTATAGAATAGCATAATTTTATATCAAAATCTGGAAACAAGCCCGGTCCCATACATACATGGAAATTTCTATTTTAGAAAACTGCATATTTTTCTCCACATGCTACTGTCTTTATTTCTATATCCTACTAGTACATCATTTATACTGAAAACTTCCCAAAACAGCCACATATATTAACAATCTGATATAACATAACAAGAGAAATATTGGTTACCTGCGACCATCGTTATCCTCAACGTCTTGAGCCACAACAAGAGGAAGGATTTGGCTATGATTATTCTCAGCAGGAGGCACCGGGTCAAAATTTGCAACCTCGTCTTCCACCACTTCCATTGGCGTAGGAGCATCACGAACCCCAAATACTTCCTTTAACATGCCAACAGTGGTCATCTCCACTTTAACTTATATGTTATCAACTTTAGACTTTAATTCTATCATTCCCAAGTTCAAGGTCTCCATGTTATTCTTCAATAGTTCCAGATCTTTTTCTAAGCCTGAAAGTGAATAAACACGATAGTCATTTGTTCATGAATTTACTTCATGATTTGTGAGGATGAATTCCCAATTATCTCTTCAATGTTGCTTATGTTTCCATGATCCTCGACACCATTCCCATCGCTAGAGTTTGTTGCTGCTATGTTTTTTTCAATCCTTGCTTGCACCAGGAGAATTCTATTATGCAACTGCAAGACCCAACCCTTATAAATAATCTCGTGGTCGATGGGAGGGGACACTCCAATAATTTTAGCCTTACATGTATTCTCTGCCTGCATATTCTTCCCAACACACTCCTCCATTCGCAACACCACCAAAACGATTCCAAAATTATTTTCAAGCGTACTAACCGAGATCTCCCCCGCTTCCTCCATAAATAAAAAATTGGGAGGAATCCACATGTCAACCCGCATGAACTCACATCCCAACAACAACCATCTATGGTTTAATGTCCATCTACCTTCATCAAATCTCGATTAGCCTTTCACCATCCCCAAGAACAACATTGATACATTCAGTACAGAGTTGGTCCCAATGGGACGTCAGTTCATCGTTAACTTTGAAGGAATACACATCACTATGGTACGTGGCATTGGGATATGACCCTGACCCTGTTTAGAACACCCTAAGCTAGTAACGCTCCCGCGTTAGCTTGAAAATCAGCATTTCGATTATTTCCCCTTTTGAAGTGAAATAATTTGACCTCGTCAAATTTTTTAATCAACATCACTCTTCTAATTGTTAATGTGGAGGTTTTCTAACTCAAGCAAAGGATCACTTTTGAGGAAAGATATGCATTTTTGGATCGCAATCATTGAATCACCTAATATAATCAAATTTTGTATACCTTTGGAGATGCATATTGTCAATCCTTTCCATAGAGAAAGAGCTTCAACATGGTTGTTCATCGCTTTCCCGAATCCCCAAGCGAACTTTATTTCCTATTTTATTTGAGGTTATAAATCACCCCTCCCGCTCCTGCCTGCCCAATATATTGGAGAATAATTAATTAAGAAAGTCAAAATAATTAGAGAGAGAAAATAAATTAATTAATTAATTAAAAAAAAAAAAAAAAACAAACAATCAAGAAGAGGGCCAAAACCAACTCCTAATTAATATCCAACCATCGTCCCTATTGAGATTGATGGCATGCTTATCAATCGCAATGGCCTCTCTAAGCTTCCTATGATGGAAGTAATCAATCCTAGCAATGACCTAGGAATCCTCAATGCAGACATATTGTTTAGATTTCTCCACATGTTCAACTAATGCTGAGGAACGAGAACAATTGTACTTAATGTCTGATGCATGTTCTTGGATTCTTTGGTTAATGGAGCGATCAATTTCTCCAATGTAAGGAATCCCACAAGAACAAGGAATTGAGTAGACCCCTTTCATGTCTTTAGGGTTAAACGGGTCTTTCACATATCTAAGAGAATTTCTAATGGTATTAAGGGGTTTTAAGGAGGCATAAACCCTATTCTTTTTAAGAAAATGAGCAATCTTATCAGTTGTCCCCTGGATAAAGGGAAGCTCCACATTAGAGATTTGATCATTATGAAAAGGTTGAACTGTTTGAAAAGATCTAAAGGCCTTATTGTCTGCTATAACCATTATTTTCAAAAACTTTTAGAAGACGAGATTAAATTAAATATTAATTTAATTTGATTTGATTCAATATTAATTTAATATTAAAATAATAATAATAAATTTCTTTTTAGTATTTCAATTTTTCTAACAACTAATTCATAACACTTAACTTTGGACCCAAATACATCTTTGTTTTTGAACCACATTAAATAGTTCAAAACCTAGACCAAATCAGCCATTATTTTCAAAAACTTTTAAAAAATAAGATTAAATTAAATATTAATTTAATTTAATTTAATTTAATATCAAAATAATAATAATAAAATTCTTTTTAATATTTCAATTTTTTTAACCATTAATTCATAACCGCTAAACCCAAATACATCTTTGTTTTTAAACCACATTAAATAATTCAAAACCTAGACCAAATATCTCATTATAAGTAATAACTATATTTGTGAATCAAATTAGGAAGCATTATAATTTTAATTCCCTATTTAACACCTTTTTGAAAATAATAGCTTTTTTGTTTAATGTAGAATCATGCATATAATATGTTTTTTGTGAAATATATATATATATATATATATATATATATATATATATATATATATAATCTTTATGTAAAAAAAAAACTTTTTGACCAGAAATAATCTCATTCGATTATAAGTTTTCTTTTTAATTTTCCATAACATGTTTATTAATTTTTATTTTTTCCTCAGTCATATATCTATAATATTGTAATTTTTAAAAATATTAAAAATATTTTATTAAAATAAAAACTTTTCTAATTACTTCAACATTTTTATTCATCCATGGAAAAAGTATACTAGTTCTATTTCCATTATATAATTATATTGCCTTTAGTTCTATTACCTTTGCAAATTCAGAGAGAACAGAATGTCCTCCTTGATTATCCCTCATGCTGCCATATGTCTTCATCCTTCGTCATACACGAACGCAGGGTGGAACCCCATTCAACGTTGAGTGGAAATTCATTCTTTTGCAGCATGTGATAATTCCGTGGTATCGAACATTCCATAGTACCTCCTTGAAGTTCTGCAACAGCACTTATGCGTTTAATCATTAGCTCTGGAAGAGCGTAATAAGGTGAAGTAACATGTGAACTTGATCATTGATTAGAAATAACCATACAACAAAGAAACAATCAAGTTCACATATATTTTTAGCCTTTTGATCCTGTAGTAATTGATAAATAGATTAGACTAATATAGGCAAAAGTGAAGGAAAAAAAAAAGCGAAATGAGTTAAAAAAGTGTCTTCAAATGTTTCACAATGGGGCCATCACTTGTCCCTGGTATGATATCAGGGACATCTGTTGCTCTTGGTTAAAGTGCATGCCAAGGCATTTTGGGCCATGAATGCTCCCCACTCATAGAAAAGTTTTTTAAATAGACATGATTTAAATAATTTTGTTAAACATGTAAGTATTGAACTTTTAATTATAAAATTCTCACATGGAAGTTTTTGTGCACCCCATTCCTCCAACGTAGAGAGGGAAATGACACTCCCTATTGAATAGTATCTGCTCTTTTATATGTTATCAAATGGAGACTCGACCATGCTGGTTTGTTACCCACACTTAAGTTTTAAGCTGGTTTGCCATCCACAGTTAGGTTTGGTATCATTAACAATTACATTTTAAGTTTGGAGCTGGCCTCAAGATATTAGGTATCAAACAACAATGTTATATATATGGGATAGAGAAGGTATAATTGTCATTGTTTTGATTATTTGGGAGTTTTGTATTTGAATAAGTGGCATTTCCTACACCTATTTCTCAAATTATTGATATGCACCTTTAGTCGTATCATCACACCTTTACTAGTATCATCACACTTAGGTTTGGGATCATTAACAATTACATTTGAAGTTTGGAGCATTAACAATTACACATTGCCTCCATCAAAATATTTAAGGTATCAACAACAATGTTAGTTTATATATTTATATTGGATGGAGGAGGTATAATTGTCCCCTCTCTGGTGATTTCAAACTTCAGGTTTAATATTGTTTTGATAATTTGGGAGCTTTGCATTGGAATAAAGTGCATTGCCTACACCCATTTCTCAAATTACTGATGGACACCTTTACTGGTATCATCACATCCTATCAATAAGTTGTAAAATTTAAATCACGTATAAGATTTAGTGTTTCCCCCCTTGCTAGTGTATATGCCTTGGACATGTTTGCATACATAGTGATTGCTGACTACAAATTGATGCTTACATCATCACCTCAAATTGCTTCCCAATAGTTGCATGTCTTTTGTCTATCTTATCATTTGGGGATTTAATTATGCAAGTTCTTTTGGTAGCTAAACTTGACTTGGTGAAAGAGTCAAGGTTGTTAGGTCAACAATGGTGGTTAGAACACCTATTATTGATGACTTGTGGTATTAAGCCCATGGTATTATATGTAGTTAGAGCCTTTAAAAGGCTTGGGGAATCTCCATTGTAATGAACTAGAGTTGAGCTAGCAGAAGGCTCATTTGGGCAGGCCAGAGTGTTGGTCAGATTGCCTACATTTAAACCAAAAGATAATAGATCTATTATTAGGTTGGTTTTTCTCAGGTTGGGGTTTTTAAGAGTAGATCATAGTGTTAGCTATGTATGATTTCTTATTATTTATTTCTTTAGTATTTTTATCTCAAACACATGGTTGATAGCATCTATCTATATAAGAGTTTTAAATCCAAGATAATTTCTATATAACATCATTAGCAAGACCTTCTTTGCTATTTAATATCAATACCAACCAAAACGTCAAGCTAAATAGTTTACTATAGGTTGGTGATAAAATTAATTTGAAATCCAATTTATCTTTAATAGTATTTCATTTATGTCTGAGGTGAATTTTCTCGATTAATACTTGGGTCTGCGATGATTTGTTCTCGATAAATTTTCGGATCTGGGCACTTGAGATCTGTTGTCTGGTTTGTTGATATTCAGGTGCACACATTCCTTATCTTTTTCTAATACATATCTGCTCATATATTCTCAAGTATGAATAATTCACCACAACTACCAAAGATTACCAAAGGTAGACCTAGCATAGTTACTCTACAGAGCCTTTATGAGAATATAGAGTCTTTAGAGAAACGTAGAGACGAAAGAGAAGTCAAGCTACAAACCGAGTTAGAAGCCATGCTGGAAAACAAATTCACATCTCTTGAAAACAAGATCCAAAAACAAATAGAAAATAAAATAGAACTATTGGAGAATAAAATAGAGGCAATGGAGCCTAGGTCATAGAAAAACAAAACCAAGATACGAACCAAACATTCCAACAAGGAGATGTTGATAATATATAGAGTCTTAAAATGAAGGACATGATTAAAGAACTAGAAGAAAAAGTTAACAACAGTCTCACCCTAAATAGTGGGGCAAGTAAATTAGATATCAAACCAATTAAAGATGAAATGAAAAAAATGATCGAATTAGACCATGAGCATAACAAAAGGGCCTTGAACCTTATAATCTTCGGTTTGAAAGAGGAGGTAGATGATGATACTTTAGTCATAGTCCAGACATAATTACATAATAGATTAAAAATTGAAACCACGTGTCTTACAGAAGCAACAAGGTTAGGGAAATTAATTGAGAATAAAGGAAGGTTGATCCGAATAAAGGTGAGCTCTACTGACCATAAGTATGACATACTTAGTAAAACCTCAAGTCTAAAAGGAACGAGAATATTTATAAATGAAGCTCTCATTCCAGAAGATCAAACATAATTAAGAAAGGAGGTTCAAAAGGTAAAAGAAGCTAGGAAGGAAGGAAAATGGGCAATAATCAGAAATAGAAAAGTCGTTATTTGAGATAGAAACCAAAAAGATAGTAATAAATAGCAATTCAACATGCTCTGAATTCTTTCTTGGAAGTGTCGGGGCTTTCCATGGAACAAAGGCCCCAAGCTAAGTTGGATCTCAAATGATGTTGATATTATATTGCTTGTTGAAACTTGGAAGTAGAAAGAATCTAAGGTCCCTAACATAGATGGCTTTGCACTATGTTCTACCTGGAACAAGCGATCCTCCCGTAGAGGCATTGGGGGCATATCTTGCTACATTAAGAAGAACATCTCCACCCATGCTAGGATTTATAAAACGACCCTTACAACCAATATAGTTGGATTTAGATTATTGACATTAATGATAAAAAGACCTACATAGCAATATGTTATTTTCCCCCCATTAATTCTAACTTCTATAAGAAGAAGAATCTAGATAAAAATAGTCGTTACAATGGTTTAGAGAATGATATTTATAGCCTAAGGAATGAAGGTAATATCCTTTTAATGGGTGACTTTAATGCTCGAACTTCAAGCAACCAAGCTATTCTTCTAAGCAATCATTCCAACCCCAATCCTCTTTGGTTAGACGAAGACCTTACTCTCGCTAGCCGGTAAAAAATGAGCTCTGAAGACCACGGGGATAATTTGTTTGGGTCAGAGCTAGTCAAGCTTTGTAGTTCTCAGGATCTCATAATTTGCAACGATCTAAAGAAGTGGCCCAATTCTAGCAAGATGACCTGCATCTATGGGCTTGGCAGCAGTATGGTAGACTATGTTATTTCTGATCTCCCTTTATACAACGAAATAATAAATTTTGACATCTTAGACGACCACGAGCCTGACTCTGATCATAGGCCTTTACTCATAACTCTCAATTTTTTCATGCATAGAGATCCCATTGAAGATAATCCTTATAGTCAAAAGAACTTAATCTTTGATAGAAATAAAAACGATCTCTTTCTAAATGAATTAAAAACTAATTTGCTTCCTTTATCTAGTATAAACAACATAGATGACCTCTATCATAATTTTACTACAACCCTCTCATATTCTATTAACAAGTTCTCAATTGAAGTCTCAGGTAATAAAAGAAATAGCAAAACCAACCCATGGTATGACAAAGATTGTAAAAGTGTGAGGAGAGCAATTAAGGAAGCTGTTGATGAATCTCTCAAAATTGACAAGATAAAAATCTACAAAGCCCTAACTAAAAGGAAAAAAAGACAATATATTCGTAAAAGACAAGAGAATCTCTTACACCTCTCTAAGGTGGCTCCTAAGAAATTCTGGAGGCAGATTCTAACTAGGAAAACTAAAGATAATAATAAAATTTCTTTACACGACTGGAATTCCTATCTTAAAAAGCTTTATGAATCTCCAAATGCCAGGGATTTTGAAACCCTGCTCACAATGAAAGAATTTTTCTCATTAGAAGACATTGATTTTGGGGTTAAACGCCTGGAAAATGGGAAAGCTAAAGACATTGAAGGTTACCAGGCGGAAATCTTAAAAATTGGAGGTCCTGTCCTCATCCCCCACATCCACAAGCTTTTCAACCAAGCGGTCAAGCAAGGGTTCCCTAAACCTTGGACTTAGAGCCTCATTATCCCTATTTTTAAAAGTGGGGATACAAATAACCCCTCTAATTATCGGACAATTATGACCAGCCCTCTCTTATCCAAGTTATATGGAATTATTTTGGAAAAGGAGTTGAGCATTTGGCTTGAAAGTGAAGGTAAGCGGGCTAAAGGCCAAGCGGGTTTTAGAAGGCAGCACTCAACAACGGACCACCTTGTTATGTTTAGGATCATTGTGGAGGAATGCCGCAATGATAAATCCAATCTCTTTTGTTGCTTTGTGGTCTTTAGAAAGGCTTTCGATACGGTTCCTAGAAACAACCTATGGAATAGATTAGAAGAGCTAAATGTTCCTTTCGAGCTAAGAGCGGCCGCTATAAGGTTATATGAGAATGTAATTGCCAAGTTAAAGAGCGATGAGGGGTGATCGAAAGATATTAAGTGTAATATCAGAGTTAAACAAGGTTGCCCCCTCTCCCCTACCCTATATGGCATTTACATCGACAAGCTAGAAGGTTGTTTAGAGGAAGCAGGATGTGCTAGCACGATCTTAGCTAGGATAGTCATCATCCTTCTTCTCTATACTGACGATATTGTTCTTCTCACAAGGTGCCCATGTAATCTTGATAAGCAACTTAGACTTCTTAAGGATTTCTGCTCTACCATGGGTATGTCTGTTAACACTGACAAAACAAAAGTTATGATTATCAAATCCAAGAAGGACACTTACGCTAATTTTATGTATGACAATAGTAACTTGGAGGAAGTGTCGTCTTACAAGTACCTAGGAATTGACATTCATCACAAGCTCAACTGGAACTATAGCATTTAGAAAAGGAGTAATGGGGTGTGGAAAGTTTATTTTGGTCTTGAAAATAATTGTAAAAAAAAAAACCTCGTAATGTGGGATAGAAAGAAGTTCCTCTTTGAAACTTTAGTCACTCCTGTTATCTTATATGGATGTGAGGTTTGGGGTTGCAGCATCTCTAGAGAATCCTAGAGAAATATTGAGCAAATCCATAAGCGTTTTATAACGTATAACCTTAAAATTAAAAGCAATACACCCTATCCTATTCTCCTTATAGAAGTGGGTCTTTCCCCTATCGAGAGCCTAGCTATGACTAGGCTTCTATTGTACAAGCACAAGCTCAATAGCATAGGAGACCATAGACTTCCTAAGCTAGCTTTAAATTCCAACCAAAACCACTTAAGGCTTAAAAGAGGTTGGTATAAAGACACCAGGGCCTAGTTAAACCATTGGGAGATCGACGAGAATGTTGCATTGCAAAACATTAATAACATTAAAAAAATTGTTACTTCTAAGTTCAAAGAAAAAATGTGGTGTGAGAAAGATCTAGCAGCTAAAAGAAAATTAAGATATTATAAGGAGGTCATCAACCCTACCCTAGAAGATCAAAAGTATCTCTCTGTTTTAACTAGCTCAAAGAAGAAAATTAATATAGCCAAGATTAGAACAAACTCTCATGAGCTCCATAGTGAAACAGGTCGTTGGACAGTTCCTAAAACACCATGGATGGAAAGGATCTGCCATCTCTATGAGAATATGAACATCGAGGATGAAAATCACTTCCTCTTAGAGTGCCCCACGTACAACCACATTAGAGCTCAATTTCATAATCTTTGTTGCAATACTGACCTTCCTAGCCTTTTAAGATGTCAAAATTATAGTGAGCTCGGGAGGCTTCTCTCCAAGCTTTTTGAGCATAGGAATAAAATCTTAAAATCAAACAAAATAACTCTTTTCTTTAGGTTCAATAGACCAAATATTGGTCTCAGTGGACGTTAACCATCATCATCATCATCATTATCATCTATGTTATGTTGCTTTTCCATGTTTGTTTTGTGGCATGTTTAGGGAAATAGATATTAAGAGTATGTTGTTATTTTCATTTGTTTACACTCAAACAAATCAAACAATCAGTTTAAATAGCAGTTGCAATTTTTAAATTATTATCAGTGAGTGTAGGTACTTTCACTAGATTTCTAACATGTGTTATAAATCTTAATATTATTTTTTTCATTACCCTAAAAAAAACAAATTTAATCCACTGATTTGTACTATAAATCTTAACATTATTTATGCTATAAATCTTTTGTTTTTGCCAGTGCTACGGGAAAACAAAGACAAACTTAATCCACAAAGATCAATGGAACTAATACATCGTGGATCAAGTTTTCTGCTTTCTGCAGTATCAAAAAAGCTGAAAAATAACTTAGCAATCTAGATCATGTACACATCTTGTAAACTAGATTTCACTAGATCATGTACACATCTTGTAAACTAGATTTCCCTATGCTTATAAAAATAGATATTAGCCCATCTACTTCCTACATTTTATTATTTAGGCATATACATACTCATACAATGGTCTTTCTAGTAAAGCTTCATGGGCAGTCTTGGTGTGGGAACTGCTATCAGAGGTACTGCTTTTTGTAGAGTTATCCCAAACATCTCAGACATATCAACACCAAAATCTTCATCCTTATTGACCATTGGGATGCACCAATTGAAAGCATGAATCAGAGATCCCAAAACAAAATGAACCATTCTGTGTGCCAGAGGCAACCCAAGGCAAATCCTTCTTCCTGCGCCAAATGGTATCAATTCAAAATCCTGGCCTCTGTAGTCTGTATTACACTCTAAAAACCTTTCCGGTTTGAATTTCAGAGGTTCCTTCCAAACGTTGGGATCTCTTCCGATGCCCCAGACATTTACAAACACTTGTGTGTTCTCTGGGACAACATATCCACCAATCTCGGAAGAGTTATCTGCTCTTCGAGGAATTATCAGTGGAGCTGCTGGGTGCAATCTGAGTACCTCCTTCACTACTGCTTGTAGATATGGTAATTTTGCTATGTCTGATTCCTCCATTTTCTTCTCTCGACCAACAACTTCATCCAGCTCTGCTTGGGCTTTTTTCAGTAGTGCTGGTTTTCTGAGAAGCTCAGCCATTGCCCATTCAACTGTTGCCGAAGTGGTATCGGTCCCTGCAATGAACATGTCCTGCAAGAATAAGCACATAACTTTAGTTAAAATTGTATGTGATTTGTACCAAAAAATTGGGCTACAGAGGTTGCAAAGAAAGAAATGACCGAGTAACCTCATATAATATCCTTAAATAGGCAGTGATGTACTTCAAGAACCAGGAGAGCAGAAAATGCTTTAGGGGGATTTGGTTCATATGGGTGTCTCTGCAAACAAATTATGGGAAATAACATCTGACACAGTAAAACAGAGGTAAAATCTTTTAAGTAGGTTCAGAGGTATTTTAATAGTAAAATAGCATTCATTCAGCACCGCGTTTTAATTACAATTTATATTTCAAATCTCGAAGTGGGTTAGTGAAACAATCAATCTATGGCTGGGAATTGGAATGAATAGTCAAATATGAATAAAAAGACAACAACTTTTGGATATGCCACTGTCGTTCTTTTATATAAATTTCAGAGTCAATGGCAACAGATGTTTGCCTTGATTTATGTTTTTCAAACAGTCTTCCCCATTTTTGTTGCACTCTGGTTTTTGGAGAATTGGACCATCGCAAGCATCTCGTCCACATCTTGTTTTGTCAATCACTGATCACTTCTCACGTTTCATTGAATTAAAGATAACATTCATTTAGGAAAAACTATTAATTTCACACAGGATTCTGTTAAGGAATTCAAATAAGGCAGCTAAAATTGACAAAGAACCATTTTCCACTGCCCTGAAACTTATCTAACAAGTAGCCATTTCACTTACGATTTCTTTAGGAATCTCTACTAAGGCCAAGTCCATTTTTTTTTTATCTCCAAAGTTTTGTTGAGAAAAAAAAATGGACTCCAACTTAGAAGAGGTCCATAAAAAGCTTGCGTTGAATTTGGCTGATTTCTTTCAGGGCTGTAGAAAATGACCTTTGTCTTATCTTACCAGAATTCCTTCACTGAATCCTGTATTAAACAATGATTCTCAAAAAACAAAAACAAATTTTATCTGAATTTAACAAACAGTGGGAAAAGGGCTTAACATGGTACACGAAAAATAAAACATGCAGAGCAAATGCCACCCATTATTTGATTCTCCACACTATCAGATTGCAACAAAGATGGGAGATTTTAGAAATCAGAAATTAAAGCAAACATAATTTGCCATCCACCCTATGACATTTTCTCTCTGAGTATCAAGAATGGCAGCTGCACATGCAACATTGGATCACTATTATATTGAAAAAAGTGCAACTACAACTTTGAAAAATGAGTGCAAGTCATATTATTTTATTTTTTTGGTTTCTTTACATGGGAAGGGGATTTCATCGAGGTTATGCTTCTCTTAAGGGAAGTACATTTGAATCCCTCATAATAGATACATTGTTTTCACTATCTCAGGATTTACATTTTAGTTTTTAGTGTACCTAGAAGGGTAATATGGGTACTTGGGGAGTACCCAAAAGGAATACTAGTAAATACCCAGTAGTAATACTAAGACTTCTTACAATATTTGTATCACACCATAACATAGGGATCTTTTTTTATTAATGATGACCTTTATAGTAATACCTGAGCATCTATTATTATTTCCTTGAATACCTTCCTAGATGCCACATATTACCCTCTAGGTACACTACACCTTTTGGGACTGTCTTTGAACTAATGAAAGAAAAGCAAAGAGCATTCGAATCCTTTGGAAATAGATGGATCCTTTTCACTGTCACACAGTAAATGTAAGAGGCATGTCTTATAATTAAGCCTAACAATAAATTTTGCAGTAACGTTAGTGCTTTTCTCTCTTTGGTTGTACTTTCTATTTTCTAACAAAATATGTTGCTAAAACTTCCACTGGATGTACTACTATGAAGGGAGTAAATTGAACTCAATCGCTTTGAACTATTGTTCAGCAGTAAACTAGTAAGGGTTACTTCCACTGACAAGGGTTTGATTCCTGGCATGACTCGCTCTCCCTCCCACTACCTGGAAATCCTACCACCTGGAAAATCCCCAAGGCAGCATGTCCCCCTTCCCATGAATATGAACTACATTTGAATCCCTTGGACATTGGTTCTTTATTTATCTGCATGTCCCCCTTCCCATGAATATGAACTACATTTGAATCCCTTGGACATTGGTTCTTTATTTATCTCTTTGGTTATACTTTCTACTTTTTAACAACATATGCTGCTCCACTAGATGTACTACTATGAAGGGCTTTCGATTGTGGTCAAATGATAAACAGGTAGAAGTATCTTCACTGAACTAAGTTTACTTCCCAACGTGACCTCACAGGACAAAAAAAATGAAGAGTTTCTTTTAAAAGAAAATGTCAATTCAATTCACTTACCATTAGCATTCCCTTGATGTCCTCTAGTGTGAATTGTGTACCATCCTTCCTCAAATCCAGCATGACCTCCAGAAAATCTTTCCCCTCACCGCAACTGTCATGAACACCTGCTTCCTTCTCTTGGAGACGCTCCTCGATAATCCTGTCAAAGAGACGATCAAATCGGCTTGCCAACCTCTTCATCCTCCGGTTCAGTCCCTGCAGATCAAACCTCTCCAGGCAAGGAAAAACATCAGATAAATTTGGAGTCCCTGATAACTTTAGCACTTCCCATACCATATCCTTGAACTCTGCAGCCTCTTGAGAGCCTGGATGGAACACAAGTTTCCCACAAACCATCCTACCCACAAGGCTAAGCGAGGTCACAAAGGCACCGGCCCCAATATTCACACTCTGTCCTTTCTTTGAGTCCTCAAAAATGGACTCAATGGTCCTATTCACCTCCTCTTTTCTCAGGTGCTGAAGGGCGTCCAGCCTTTTGGGAGAGAACAGCTCAGTAGTACAGATCTTTCTGAGAAACCTCCATTGAGGGCCATAAGGAACAAATACTAGAGTCCTCCCTTGGTATGCAAATGTCTTTGCAGCTATGGTGACTGACCTGCTGGAGAATGTCTGGTCATTTGTCTTCAACACCTCTTTTGCCATAGATGGTGATGACACCACTAGTGTTAACTTGTTTCCCAGCTTGAGGGACATGAGAGCTCCATATTTCTGTGCAAGGCAGTAGAGGGATTCATGAGGCCTGTCACCCAGCTGAAGGAGGTTTCCAATGATAGGCCATCCAGGAGGTCCTGGTGGCAATCTGATTTTCTTTTTCTTCCTGATGCTGAGGAAGAGGACGAAAACCAGCAGACTTCCCACGAGGAGACAACATTCTGTTGCAGCTTCTACTGGATACATATTGAACCAATTAACTTAATACAGATATTTGTGCACTCAGTGCTTTGAGTGGAATATGTGAAAGTGTCCCTCATATGGAGTTTAAAAGGAAAAAGAACTACGCGAGTCAATCAAATCTGGTCGTTACACCATCCCCACCTTGAATGTTGGTTGAGTCCTGCCGCTCACATGGTCTAATATGAACTAACTCCTGGGAGTTCGGCAGCTGATTTGTTTATTGATTAGAAGCTGACAACCAGTTTGAAGGTTGGTTGCAGATTGCATTGGGTAGCTGGAATCTTAGGTAAACTTGATGATAATGCTTTTTCATTTACCAAATGTTAATCACTATGCACTAAGGGTAAGTCAAAGAAATTCACTATATCATTTTGTTCTTATCCAAAGGGTTTTCCAGATCTTTTCATCTTGTTTATTGAATATCACTCTGTTCTTATCCAAATAACAAAATAGAAAAACAATAAACCAATTATTAGCTTGCCCATCCTATCACTAAAATAGGTAAAATAGGTAATCAAATTCTGGAAGTGTATAATTAACCCCAGATTTGACAACCCAAATCATCGGTTTTCGAAATCTCAGTGGTTTTAATTCACATATCTTCTAAGCCATTCTATTGGTTCAATTCAAATACTACCACTCTATGGGTGCGATTCAAATACCACCATTGTAGCGTCGTCAGTGTGGGCGTTCTGCTTTATTGTGGGTCATTGTGATTGTGATCCATGAGAGCCTGGTAAACCTACAATGTCTAATTCTTTTTTTTTTTTTAGCGGATGAGAGAAGAGAGTAACAGGTTAAGGGTTTTTTTAGCGGAAGAGAGAGTAACAGGTTAAGGTTAAGGTTAGTTGGAATGGTTGTGAGTAGAATTTGTCTTTAATTTCGATTTAATTATGAATATAAATTCACATTCTTTGTGTGTTTTTTTTACCAGACTGATCTTTATTAAATCATAAAATTTATTTAAATTTTTGCTAAATTATAAATTTTTTAAAAGATTTTTCAAAATAAACTCTATAGTAAATATTTTTGGATAACATTTCCAATCAATTAAACATAAAAAAAAAAAATTAAAAAAAACCGGTTTATCAATTATTAACATTAGAAATATTAACTTAGAAATTACCCTAAACTAAAAATTATAATGGCAATGAGTGAACTTTAAGCCTGAACATCACCTAAATAATCCCTACTCGTTACCTATTCCTTTATATCTTTCTGAAAAAAATGTTAATAATTTAAACGTGGAGACAGACTTCTCTTCCACGTAAGTGTAAAGGCACCAATTGTAACTATTATCAATGGACATATTTCATATGCCGTGAGGGTTCTCGTCTTTTATTATTAACTTAATAAGAAATTGTTAACATATTTAATAGGTTGTAAGGGCTTTTGTTGTTTATTATTAATTTAATAAGAAATTGTTAAGTTGTACGTAATATACAGTTGATTTTATTATTATTATTTAATTTATATAAATACTCATAATGAGTAATTATTGTTTGTGAGGAGGTTTTGTAAAAAAGTTTTATAGTGTTTGGTTAAAATTTATTGAATTCAATAATAGTGTGAAGCTATAATTTAAATAGAATTTTTGGCGTGTTTTTGGTGTAATGTAGGGAAGTGATCGCTATAAACCGGTTTTATAGATTATAATTTGATTGCATGATGTAAAGGAACTTTAATGAGATTGTTGTGGCCAAGACTAATTCTAGATTTTGTTTGATTTGGTTATTAGTCTTTTTATTATTTTTCAAATTGTTTATTTAAATCTGCAATTTTGCATTATAAAGACATTCCCATATTTTATTGGGGGAAATCCTCAACTTATTGTTTTTTTTTGTTATTGTGGATCATGGGTTCATATTCGAGGACACTGCAGAGTTTTTAAGGTTTAGGTTGAATGGCCAAGGTGGATTGAATTGTAGGATGTTGTCTTTCGATATTTAGTATAGTGTGTTTTTTTTCACAAATTTCCAAAATAACTCTTTTGCAATACATTTAATGTAAATTATAATTGGTTGTGGCATATTGCATCACTCCAAATGTTCATATGTGGTGATATATCACATCGTGACAATGTTTCTTTCCATGACACATATCACATGCACTAAAAATTTCCATCATTGTCACATGGTGAATATCACACCCAAAACACATTTGTTCAAGAAAACTGCATAGTCCAAAATTTCTTTTCTGATTCACAACATATCGCATCAAATAAAGATTTTATATCCGCAAGACATTGAAATTTCCTACATTGTGATGTAGTGTGTATTAGACCTAAAATGTTGTTGGCCACTAGATAGCACATTGTTCGAAAATTTTTTTTGTCACAATACATTGCATCATAGGGACATTTCTTTCTATGTGACACATCAATCTTTCAAGAACTTTCCTTGTGACATATTGCATCACTTCAATAATTTTGTCATCTTGACATGTCACAACATGATGAAGTTTCTTTACATGAGGTAGAGCACACTGTCAAAATGTTTCTTCTAGCATGACATAGTTTGTATCCCATCTAAAAAGTCTTTAATTATGATATAGTGCAACATTTGAAACTCTGTCATCACAACATATCAAGGAAAATCTTGTGTTTGTGTGACACAATGTGTTTTCCCAAACTTTCCTTTAATATGAGGAGGGGAAGAATTCCAAATTCGAGGAAAAGTTTGTGTCTATACAATACAATTTTCTTTATCAAACTCTCCTTCAACATGAGTAAGGGAAACATTTTAAAATAGTATTGTGTAAGGTGGTTTTAGCAATGAAAGGCAACCAAAATCATTTAAATTGAAGGCATGACCACTTCTTCATCTACCAACCACCAAAACGCATGTAATTTTTTGGACAATCATAGTTGTCACAATTGGTAGACTTGTAAAGGGTCCAAGAGAAACTGTGAATGATATAAATATTGATGATCCAACAAATTAAGCAACTGCACTTCTTCAAGATGGATTTGAAAGATTGTAGTGTAAATGAGCTATTGATTTAAATGTATTTCGTTGGCATCATTATTGAAGAAGAGGTGTCTGTCATATTATTTTTGGATCTTGTGTCTTGCCCCATATATAGTGATGGTCATTCTAGTGATATTTCATTGTTAACGTCATGAGGTTTAGAACATTAAGTATGAACCTCTGGACCCTAGATATGGTTAGGGAAACAAACCTGAGATGCTCACCTAACAACAACCAATTAGAGATATACTACTTTAGCTACACATGCTTCTTGTTATTACAAATTTTTTTCTTTGTTACAATGAATGAAACTTGTGTATTGTCTAGGAATCAAGGGCCTACATATCATCACCCTCGAAAAGATGAAAGTCAACTTGAGATGTTGTTTCATAAGGAGGAGGATTATATTGCTAGAGGGGCTCAAGTCAAAGTTGAATTACAATGGATCCAAAAGGGTGAAAACAAATCCAAGCCGTTCACGTGGTCGTTCAACTTCTTAAAGAACAAAGTGGTGGTTGATAAGGTTCTTAGTCTTCGCAAGGATGATAAGATTCTAGAGGAGTTGTGTGAGCTATTACAATTTCACATATTTGATTCTGTATGGGGTTCACATATTTGATTTTGTATGCATGAGCCTTGTTTTCTATAGGCGAGTGATGTGAAAGTAGAGGGTAAAGAATTGCTACTACTCATATTTCTTATGCAGAAGCTCAAGTAGGGAATTTTTTTTTTTTGCAACAATACGATCAAGCCTTCCATTCCATTTCATGGCATTGTTTATATTATTTAGTCTTACTTTAATTTATTTTCTAAAAATTTCTTAAAATATCTTGCATTTTAGACACCTAAAGGCTACTAGGATGTTTACTAAATCCAATTCTTTAAATTTCTATAATTTTATGCTAAAAGATATGTAAATTCATTTCCATCCCTAATTATTTCAGCACTTCAAGTTGTGTAGGGCATAAGCGTCTCTAGCTAGGAATATGCCACTTTCAACATCTTTCTTCCAACAAAAGAAAACAATAATGTTGGTGTTGATAGGATTTAAAGATATAGAGAATAATAAAAATATTTGAGATGAATATAGATGAGAGAGAATGGGAGTTTGTACCTACCCTCAAAATTTTCACTGTCCTTGATCTCACAAGATTAGAGTGTCTATTAGATGCCAGCATTTTCTACTTTTTTTTCTTGTCAATCCCATGAGTGCAAAGTTCCGACCAAGTTTCCCTTTGCTATTCTTTGTGTCTTTATATAAGTCTTGTTCAACTAAGTGGTTCCTTATGTGCATAAATTAAGCATTCATTAGCCACACCTGTGAGCAATGGGAATTAAGGAAAACATAAGAGACATGGAACTGTTTTATTCCCTTCAATGGTTAACAAAAAAATGAATTGGATAGGTGGAGCATATAAGCATACGACTAGAAAAGTATCAGGACAACAACAAAAAACTAAAAATTTTGTACCTGTAATGAAATTGACTGCTAATTCCATTCTTTGGGATTCATTTTGAGAATAGGAAGTCATCAAGCAAACTCTAATAGTATCATCATGCACTATGGATGGATATGGTAGAATCCAGATGAATTAATTGTCATCAATTGAATCAAAACAAATGAGACCATTTAAGATGTCAAATCTAGACATGTTCTTCCATAACAGGTTAAGTGCAAGAAATCAATGGCCATCAGTGCATCGATGGTTGTATAACATTTTAATGGATGGTCAAAAAAACATATTTGAATGGCCAATATCTATATACACGTAAACAAAAATGGTTGATATTGTGTTTGTTTCATAATTATCAAATTTGGCCAAATCAACCAAACGAATTTGAACATTTGTTGCCTATTTCAATTTATCAAATTACTAATTTAAGTTTGAATCATTTGGTGTTGAATAATTAAGGCCTGTAGTAGAAGTAGCAAGTAGAAATGGGTGAGATCCTCTTATGCCTACCACTAAAGTTCTCAATCCTACTAGCATCCATTCAATCATTTCACTTTTGTTAAGGTTCAATTTCTAGGTCTAATTCATCCCCACACTATTTTTTAGATCCATTTTCATAAAGAAGCCAAGCACACTTCAACATATGGTGGTGGGTGCTTGCTTCAGTAGAGAATTTAGTGAAGTGACCGTCAGTAAACTAGATGATTTGTGGGTTACTTTGCGATAGCTTGTCATGAAATAGTACCATCCACCTCACTCACTTGGATCATCTCATGGAGACGAAGGATGAACATGTATTTCAATATTTTTTTCATGGATTCCCCTTCATTGATGCAATTCAAGGTTAGTCACAAAAAATAGAGAGCATGCCCCATAGAGAATTGGTCAACATGAAATGTGCCTAAAAGTGTGATTATTTATGTCAAAGGACAATAGCTCTAGTGGAAGCTAGTGGTTTTCCCCCTCGACCCAGACTCTATTCTCCGGAGACATGCTAGCCCGTGTGGAAAAAAAATTGTACAAGTTGAACATCTCATGTTGAGAAAAAATCCTATAAGCTTGAAAGGGTAGAAATATTTAAATATCTTGAAATTGAGGTGAATAGTGGTAGTCAGTGTGATTTGATCTCGGGTCTTGCCTAGATTAGTCCTATGAAGTTACCATTCACTAGTTACCGTTAAAAAAAGAGTCCAAATACCTTTATAAATTTAAATTTAAAAAATAGTCTTTAAGTTTATAAATAAGTGAATATAATAAATATATTTTTATTAAGATTTTTTTTTCTTGTTAATAAATGTTTTATAAATAATTTTCATTTTAATAATATTTAAAAAAATTAAATCTATTTTATTTTAAAAATTGTATTTTAATTTGTATGCCTAGATTAGATTTTAGCTTAAAAACATCTGTCACACTACTAGTCTCTCTACCCTTTTAACCTTTTGTGTTAGTAAAACTATGGGATGAAGATGTGTTACACTTTTGGGCCATATGTGGTGATGCAATTTCAAAATTTTACTCTTTTATCAATTTGAAGCCCTCAATATTCATATAAGAATTGTGAATTTTGATTAGGAGTAAAAAGACAATTTGTGGATAATTATGTTGTTGTCCTAATGATATTTTTTGCAAAATTATTTAGTGTCATATAATATGTCAATTTTTCATTAAATGAAATGCTTGTCCTTGCAATTTTTCACACATCTTAAGTGGTATGTGTGTGTTCACGTAGCATAAATTAGTCTAAAATGTGTAATATATGTGTGTGTGTGTGTGTGTGTGTGTGTGTGTGTGTGATCTACATGAAGAGAGCTAAGTTTTTCATATTAAAAATTTATTTTTTTTATGCAAAATTATACTTTTTATTATTTTTCAAAGTTGGTGAAGTAATATTTCAATTGAAAAATCGCATTTTTTAGACACATGTATTCGTGTAAGGATTTTTTCAACTATTTAAATAAATTGAAAAACCAAGAGTACCCTTTTGAAAAGGACTTGTAAACGGAGATAGTGGTATTTTTTGAAATTTTTTCATTGTGTATATTTTATGAGATTGATTTTTTTATTCAACGTCTTTAAAATCGTTCAAAAAGAATTCAAGCATTATGCTTAAATGAAATTAGATGAAAAATATCATATGAATTTGAAATTTTCAAACTCATATGCCATTGGATAGAGGATCCCTTCATGAATCCAACATGATCAACTCCACCACCTAAGAATAAAATTTTCCCTAAGTCTGTTAGGTTACAAAATGGTGTTGCAGGAAATTTTTTAGAAGGGGTGTTGAAATTGTGGACTTCAGTGCTTCAGAGGCTCGATTGAGCCATTTACATGGTTAACAGGGGCTTGATCTAGCTTCTATAAAAAAAATTGTGAATCCCATAATTTAGAGTTTAGAATCAATAAAAATCTAAAATTTAATCCATCAATAATTTAACCAAGCTGATATGATATTGTTTTACTAAAAATGAAAATTCAACTAAGTCTAGGTGATGAACAATATTAGAAAATATGTATGTTATTGCACCAAGATGCACATTGTACAACTCAATATGGGGGAAATGTGTAAGTAGGGCAATGTGTAAGTATGCATGTTCGTACTCAAAATATACCTTATCATATACCTTGAGTTTTAATAGATCATAAATTTAGCTTCCACACAAGTTTTTATCACATTTTAAAATTCCAAATTTTATTATAATTTTTGTTATCATGTCATGTAGAAACCTTATTAAATTTAATATTAATATTAAATTAAATTATGAAACTTGATATTAATATAAAAAAGTTAATGTTAATATATTTTAATGTTAACATTATTAAATTTATTAATTTTGGATTAATATAATATTAACTTTAATATAATATAATATTTATTATATTATAATTTATACTAGCACAATCACATTAATAAATGTGGTTGATATACATCGTAGGCATCAGTCAAAAAGTCATTAACACAAAGGGAGTCATACAAGTTGTCTCAATATCTTAATTTTATTTAACCGTTTTTTATAAATCTAAAGTAATAAAATAATAAAATATAATATTTTTAAAATTGTGAAGTAATCATAACCTTAAGCTACCTATAAAAATAAAACCTAATCAATTTCAATTGGAAGACGTTGTTGAAGTTTGCAACAAGAAATAGTGAAATTGGCATCCTGAAACAACATCCTTGATCCTAGTGAAAATTAAGCACCTACACTAGGTGGGGCCCACACAGGCTATTTTTAGGTGTATGTCTATTTTTAGAATGTTGAGAAAAGTCTATTTATAGATGGTTGAGAAAATTATATTTATGGATGGGCATCTATTTTTGGAATGCATGTGCGAAGTATGTTCGTGGATTGCATGTCTAAAAATAGAATGCATGTCGATTATTATTATCTCTTAATAATAATTAGACAATAAATAATAATCTATTCTCTTGAAGCACTTGATTTCAGTTAACTAATGTGGAAAACCAGTTAACTGAAGGAATTTCGAGTTCTAAGGTTGGTTGGTGGGACATGCAAGTGGACTTAGTTGTAATTGAGTGATACAAAGTTGTAACAGAGTTGGATGTGTAGTTATGTGAGTTGTAAAGTAGTTTAACTCAGTTAAGTGAGTTAAACTTAGTTGTGCTAGTTGTAACTAGTTGTAACTAAAGATACACTAGTGAGAGATCAATGAATTAAATATTAAATTAATTCACATGGAGTGATCTCACATGAAACTGAAGATTTACTACCGTTAACTACATGCATGTCAGATCTAGTGGAGACCCAGTTGAGAGATAGGTCAAAGGGACAATTTGACTATCTGTTGTGACATTAGTGGGTGCACTCATGCAACCACATACACATTGGAGATGCTTATGAGCATTGCGCATTCAAGGCAGGCTAGAATTAATCATTCAGAGGTTCTTTACCATTAGGGATTGCGCAGTGGAGGCAGGCTATTAGGAGGCAGTAAATTGGTGCATGTGTGAGCCAATTTTTGTATGACAGTGTGAGACGATTCTATATTGTACTGAGAGCTCTTGGAGTAGAGTTTTGTATGGGATTGTTTCATGATCCATGATATACATAATATATGATAGTGGGGTTTTTATCTTTATGCTTTCTGGTAAAAACATATGTGTTATGTGTGATTGATCTTTCTTCATGTGTTTGCAATTGGCGATTAAATTTCCGCAAAGATTTAAGTAGAAGGATTCTGTATTTAACAACGGCATATAGTTTTTAGATCAAGAGAATCCGACAATACATAATTGTATCAAAATTTGTACATGGTATCAGAGAAAAGAAGATTGCAATATTGAAGCAGCAGCTGAGTTTGTTGGTGGAAACAATTCTAATTTGTTGCATTAATTTCTTGGAGCGACAGTTGAGTAAGCATCAAAATGACTTTCAATGATTTGCAGTTAGTATGCACTCGAGGGAAACTCGAACTACATTGCATGGAAGGACAGGATGGACGCGGTGCTCGAAGATAATGGCTTGAAGGAATTCATCGACATAGATGTTCTTAAGCCTACTTCGATAGATGTTGCATTACTTGATGCATGGAAAAATAAAGTAGCAAGGGCGAGGAGGATTCCATTGGAAGGTGTACGAGACCACATTGTCTCAAGCCTTCATGGGAAAGCCACTCCATATGCTATGTGGAAGGCTTTGACGGATCTTTTCCAAAGAAGTAGCGACCATAGGAAATTGGCGCTGAAGGATAAACTCAGAAATATGAAGATGGAAAAGAACGACACTATTCCAGTATACTTAACAAAGTTTGTCCAATGCAGGGATGAGCTTGGGAGTGTAGGAATAAGTGTTGTTGATGTGATTTGGTGAGCTTTTCTCTCTTGGGACTTCCTAAGAGTTGGCATAGTTATGAAGACTCTGTCAACGGACGAGAAAAACTGTCGAATTGAGAACGACTGTGGTTTGATCTAGTGCAGGAGGAGTTTAGGCGGAACACCAGAGATGGCTCTTCATCAAAGATTGAGGATGAAGATTATTGTGCTTTGGTTTCCAAGGCGAAGAAGGGGAAGGGGGATAAATTCCATTCTAAATCTGAGGACGGTGAAGATGTCAAGGAGCACAACATGTCCAAAGTGAAGTGTTTTCACTGTCACGAGTATGGACATATTGCCACAAATTGTCCACATAATAAGAAGAACAAGATGGTTGCTGGAGCTGAAACTGGTGAGGCTCTTACCTCACAATTTGAGCTTGAATTCTCATTGATGGCATGCATGGTGTCTAGTTCATTGGGATCGGGGTGGTACTTGGATAATGGTGCTTCCTTTCACATGATGGGAGATAAGAAACTTTTCGGTGACTTGGAGGAGAAATATCTCCTGATGCATATTGAGTTGGGCGACGATGGATGATACAGTGCGACTGGCATTGGTACCATTACCTTTCATAAGGCATCAGGTAAACTCTTTCATTTAAAATACATTATGCATGTTCTAGGTTTGAAGAAAAAATTAGTCTCAGTCGCAATGTTAGAGGATAGAGCCTATGATGTTGTCTTTAGTGAAGGAAAAGTTTTCCTGTGACACAAAGCAGCAGAGAAAGCAAAGAAGGTTGGGATTCGAGTTAAGAATATCTATAGACTTGATGTAGATGGGATTTCTACAAAGCTTCCTATTGTTGGGAAGTGTGAGAAATCCATGCAATTGACGCTTGAGAGGGAGTAGGATTTGCATGCAGGTAAGAGTGTTTTTCGAGATGTGGAGCAGCCACAAGATGAGGATCATGGAGTGGGAGAAACCACTCATGTAGAGAAATTTCGTGCTAGATGGGAAGAGGGAGTCCATGTAGCTATACCACCAGGTGAGAGGTGGGGCGACATGCATGAGTAATCCTAAGAAGAAATTTCTAGGCAGGATTCATTGAGATGGTGTGGATATCATGAATTGAACCTGGCTACGAGGAGCCCACAGTATAGCAGTAGCAGGATCAGTTGGATTGATGCATTAAGATGTCATGAGGACATGAAATCAAAGTGAGAGTGTCAGATACTGGAGCGCAGATCAGATTACATAGCAAGTGCAGAGTGCATGGATGCAGAGGTCAACAACACAGTGGTTCCTGAAGACATGTGCAGTTAGTACCAGTAGAAGTCAAAAGACTTTGATGACAGATGCATTATACTAATTCAGTTGTTTGGAGGCTATTCAATTTCGGAAGTGTTGCATGTGCGAGAAACACTAGAGAAGTGTTACATGCAAAGGTTGCAGGGCGAATTCATGGAGTTGCATGTCGCATGCAAAGACATTAATTTCTTGTTGAGAGGGAGTGTTGAAGTTTGCAACAAGAAATACTGAAATTGGCATCCAGAAACAACATCCTTGATCCTAGTGAAAATTAAGCGCCTACACTAGGTGGGGCCCACATAGCCTATTTTTATGTGTATGTCTATTTTTATAATGTTGAGAAAAGTCTATTTATAGCGGGAGTCTATTTATAGATGGTTGAGAAAATTATATTTATGGATGGGCATCTATTTTTGGAATGCATGTGTGAAGTCTGTTCATGGATTGCATGTCAAAAAATAGAATGAATGTCGCTTATTATTATCTCTTAATAATAATTAGACAATAAATAATAATCTATTCTCTTGAAGCACTTGATTTCAGTTAATTGATGTGGCAAACCAGTTAACTGAAGGAATTTCAAGTTCTAAGGTTGGTTGGTGGGACATGCAAGTGGACTTAGTTATAATTGAGTGATACAAAGTTGTAACAGAGTTGGATGCGTAGTTATGTGAGTTGTAAAGTAGTTTAACTCAGTTAAGTGAGTTAGTTGTGCTAGTTGTAATTAGTTGTAACTAAAGATACACTAGTGAGATATCAGTGAATTAAATATTAAATTAATTCACATGGAGTTATCTCACATGAAATTGAAGATTTACTATGTTAACTACATGCATGTTAGATCCAGTGGAGACCAAGTTGAGAGATAGGTGAAAGGGACAATTTGATTATTTTTTGTGACATTAGTGGGTGCACTCATGCAACCACACACACATTGGAGATTCCTATGAGTATTGCGCAGTCAAGGCAGACAAGAATTAATCATTCATAGGTTCTTGATCATCAGGGATTGCGCAGAGGAGCCAGGTTGTTAGGAGGCAGTAAATTGGTGCATGTGTGAGCCAATTTTTGTATGACAGTGTGAGACGATTGTATATTATACTGAGAGCTCTTGGAGTAGAGTTTTGTATGAGATTTTTTCATGATCCATGATATATACATAATATATGATAGTGGGGTTTTTAGCTTTATGCTTTCCCGGTAAAAACATATGTGTTATGTGTGATTAATCTTTCTTCATGTGTTTTCAATTGGCGATTAAATTTCTACAAAGATTTAAGTAGAAGGATTTTGTATTTAACAACGGCATATAATTGTTAGATCAGGAGAATCTGACAATACATAATTGTATTAAAATTTCTACAGACATGAAGTGCTATATGTATCTCTGATGGAGGTTGTTGGAACATTAACATTTTGGAAAAATTTAGATAATATTTCCACGGAAAATTATCATTTTCCCTCTAGGTGAATGTACAATAAACATTTAAAATCTTGCATTTTAAATATGTATTATATAAAAAAATTAACCTATTGTAGATAAAAAAATAATTCTTTTTATTTAAACATGATATTTTAATTGTCAAATTATTTTAAAGTTTTGAAATATAGAGGAGAGAGAGGGGGGGAGAAGGGTAAGAGAGAGACAGGGATACAAAGATGGAGAGAGGAAGAGGAGGAGAGAGTGGAGGAGAAAGAGAGGGAGCTCGAGAGATGGAGTTGGAGGAAAATATAGGGAGGGAAAAAGTTCAAGACATATAGAGAGAGAAAGTTGGAGAGAGAGAGAGAGAGAGTGAGTGACAAGGGAGAGATGGAGAGAGAGTGTGTATGTTTGGGGGTGAGATAGAAATCCAAAGAAGGAGAGATGGAGAGGAGGGGGAGAGAGAACAAGAGAGGGAGGGAGATAGTAGACAGAGTTGCTGGAGAGAGAGAGAGAGGGAGAGATAGAGATACGAGGGGGAGAGAAAGGAAGATATAGAGGAATTTAAAGGGAGGGAGAGAGAGATGGAGTTGGAGGGGAGAGAGGGGGAGGGAAGAAGAAAGACATATAGAGAGAGAAACGTGGAGAGAGAGATAGAGGGAGAGAGGATATTAGGAGGGAAGAGATACAGAAGGGGATACATAGGGAGAGAAGGGGAAGAGAGAGAGGGAGAGGGATATATATAGATATGGAGAAACTTTGTATGTTTGTTGGGTGATATAAAGAGACGGAGAAGGAAAGAAAGTGGGAGATAGAGATATAGATGGAAGGGGGAGAGAGGGAATAAGAGAGAGATATAGGGAGGGAAGGAGGGAGAGAGGGAGAGATGGATATGAAGAGAGAGAGAGTGTGTGTGTCTGGGGGGGGGTGAGATAGAGAGACAAAGAAAGAGAGATGAATGGGGTTATCGATATAGATGGAGGGGGGGAGAGAAAGGGAAGATAATTTCTTGCACTAGATGTATTGATTTCACTATACATATGTTGATTTCTAATCCTATTTGATTTTTTCCATTAGATGCATTGATTTCTGTGTAGATGATGATTTCTAATTCTATTCCATGGCTTGCATTATATGCATTAATTTCATTAAAGATATTAATTTCTAATCTTGTTTGATTGAACTTGCATTATAAGCATTGATTTCAGTGTAGATGTTGATTCCTAATCCTATTTGATTTCTAGCACTAGATGCATTGATTTTAGTGTAGATGTTTATTTCTAATCGCATTTGATTGATTGTAGCATTATATGCATTGATTTCAGTGTAGATGTTGATTTCTAATCCTATTTTATTGTTTGCATTAGATGCATTGATTTCAATGTAGATGTTGATTTCTCATCCTATTTGTTTGCTTGCATTAGATGCATTGATTTCAATGAAGATGTAACTATATGTATGATGTACATTAATTTCAAGGTATTTAGTTTAACGTTGTGCGTTGATTTTAGTGTAAACAAAAAAAAAAACTATTGACGACGTGCATTATGACTAAGCTTTTGTAGATAGCCTCAAACAGAATAAAATCAAATAAAACTTATATTTGTAACTTTTACATCTCCACATCTTTTAAAATTGAATAGAACTTATTTCAATCATATTGGAGTTCTTTAAAATTGAATAAAACTTATTTCAATCATAAGGAATTGATTGAAATACTTGGATAACTAATTGTAAATTTAGCAAAGTTGATAACATTATATAAAATTATAGAAATGTTTGTCAGATATTGTTTTTTGACTTGTATATTAAGTTTCAATATGATTGACTTATATTATGTTATGACTAAGCTCTCGTAGATAACCTCAAAATAAATAATACTGAATAAAACCTATTTGTTGTTTACATACCATATTTTAAAATTGAATAAAACGTATTTCAATACTGTTTTTTAATTGAACCTTAAGATAAGAAATTGATTGAAATACATAAAAAAGTTGTCCATGCAATTGTATATGGGTGGTTCACAAAAATTTTCATATATGTGTGTGTGTGTGACTTTATAATTCAAATAATTTATTTTTAAAATTGAATTGTAATAACATACATGTTGATTGCACTAAAAGACACTTTCTACAAGCCAATATGAAGCATGATTGTAATTATTTCCATGTTCAATATTAAATTGATACATGATATATTTTAGTTCATTGTAAGTATCAAAGTGAATTGCATCATAACTTAAGATTGTACTTATTTTCTTAGTATATGAAACTGAAAATCAAAATTTTTATATTTTGTAATAAGCGTTATAGTATATAGTTTTTTTTTTTAATTGGTGAAATAATTTTAACAGATCCATAAACTTCAAAAAATAATGAACATCCATAAACAAGATTAATACAAATCCATAAACTAAAATAGCGAATTTATCAATAAACTATCCATATGAAAATATATACAAATTACAAATATCACATTAACATCCATAAACTGAAATAATAATCATCCATAAAATAAAATAATGTTCATGTACATCGATAGACTGTCCATTTATGAAAATATACAAATTTTGTATCACATCTGAATGTGACATATGAAATGAGCTTGAAAATATACAAACTATCCACTCTGTGTACCGCCATAACTCCTATGTGAGTTCCGTCGCACAAAGAAAGTGTCCATAAGTTGTGTTAGCCACCTATAAAATTTGTTATATCAAAAGGTGGCTAAAACATTTTTTGAGTCTTCAAGAAACAAGTTTTATTGCTAAAATTGTTATCTCTTGAAGACTCATGAAGACATCATGCCCTTTGTTTAAATCTTCACTGCTATTTCCTTTTCGAAATGTTGAAAATCTGCTATTTTCATAGAGAAAAGACTATTGAAAAATCTCATTTTTCCCTTCCTCCACTCAAAACTAACCTTCATTTCTACCACTTGATTCCCCCATGGAATTCATCTATTTTCCATTTTTCTTCATTTCCCCTTTATAAGATCCTCTTTACAAAGTTTAAAACTCACTTTTAAACTTTACTGAAACCCCCAAATCCATCAAAAAACATTGAAAATTTCATGAAAAATAAGTTTTTTAATTACAGGCTTAAGCCCCTTTGGGCTAAGCCTAAACCACTTCGCCACATGTGCCCTGGCGCTAGAACCAAGCGTTAAGCCCATTTGGCGCTTATCGCATCGGAGAAATTAAAATGCACAAGTCTATTTACAATGTTAAAAACCTCCGATGTGATGAGCCCTTTGTTTTATAACCCCCGATATTATTGCAACTTCATATAACCCTTGGGCCCTCAACCGGGTGCTAAATATTGTTTTAAACCCATCTCCGACGCATTTATCCTTTTGTAAATTCATAAACCCACTTTTTCCTAAGTTTTGGTCTAAACGTGCCAATACAATGTTTCTAAATGATAAAGATCGTTGATCTTAAAACCCGATCAACGATCCGCGCGTTATCGCATCGGAGAAATTTTAAATGGGTAGATTGAAAAGCCCGATCCAAAGTCTCGATCCCGATTGGCCCTTTCTATTTATAAGCCCCAGGCCTATTGTTTTCCATATAAACCACAGGCCCTACAATCGGGCGCCAATCCACATATATATAACCCGCCCCGAGTCATAAAACCTTTGCATTTCATAAAATTTTGGGTTTTCATAAGTATTAAAGGGTTTCCACTGGTGCATGATTTAAAACAATATCCACTGTTGATCTGAAATGATCAACGGTCCGCGTAGTATCGCATCGGCAAAATTCAAAGGGCGCATTCCATGTTGTATTTACCTCTCCCCAATTGGCGATCCCCCGATCAATCGTGAGCCGTTGATCTCCTCCCCGCCTTCCCAGATCTGACAGTCCTCATTTGCTCCAATCATAAACCCTTCCTCTGCCTTTTGAGCCCCTCTGATTCACTCCCCACCGTCGATCTGATCCTCAGATCGATGGCTAGCGCTAAATCGCATCGGTGCCAGTCCAAGTTCTTCCCCGCCGATCGCATGCCTCCGATTGCATCAGGGCCATCCACGTGTCCAGATCGGACGGTCCAGATTGCATCTTTTGACTTTAGTTAAAATTTATGCACCCCGCTTCATAATGTTTTTTGGCCAAATCCCCACCGTTGATCTCTGCAGATCAACGACCCTTATTCACCCTTCCTCCACTTTGTTTAAATTTTCCATTTATCCCCAGATATAATCTGAGCCATCCATTTCATCCATCTAACGGCTCATATTAAACCCGACAGGCCTGCCTCCTGTGGGTCCTGCCTTCTTCAAGATTTGATCTCGGCCGTCCATCTTAGATCCAATGGCTCGGATTGAAACCACCCGGTTTTCTATCACCCGCGTGTCTTATCAATATCGTGCTCACTCCCCGACCGTCCGATCTGAGACCCTTGATCTAACAGTTGACGCGCGTTTTCACGTAAGTTTAAGCGTGGAGGTTAATTCTCAAAATTTATGCGATATAAGCTTTTTTCTGAGGCCACATGTCGGCCTTTGACGCATATCGCGTCCAAAAAGCTAATACCTCTTTCTTTCCCTTCTGCCGTGCGAAACCTGTGGTTTTCCTTCCTGAAACCACCTATCCCCTTTTGCACTATATTATATCGCGTTCCTCCTCGACCGTTGATCTCTGCAGATCAACGGTCCCAGATCATTCTTGCTTTATACTATCACCCTCCGCCTTTTCCAAAGGTTTTTCAATGTACGATATCCACCGTTGATCTCGTGGCCTGATCTCATCCGACGACCCACGATCATCCCGAAACCCCAATTTCCATTTTTAACCATATTTCCTTCGACAAAGGTTTTTAACCTTATTTATTTACATTTTATGCCATTTATCTATAAAGTGAACCCTTTGCTTTATTTCCTCCTGACTTATTTCGATCATTGATATCTGCTAGATCAACGGCCCAGACTTAATCCTTTGCACCATTTCATCAACCGCTCCTTTGACCCCCACAAGTGAATCTCCGCCGTTGGATGCTGTCATCCAACGGCCACTCTCCTCTCCACAACCTCTGAAGCAGTTTTACCAAATAATGTAGGATTTCATAATAGTTGTGTGTTTTTGATAGGTTCAAATAAATTTCAAATATTTTGAAAGAAATTGTTAAACACACACATGGTGTATGAGAAAGATAAACACACACAACAAGAGACTCAACACACAATGAAGGATAAGAATGTAGCTCTCATATTTTTCCATTATACATGATGTACATTTATAGTACAATGGTGTGACTCTTGGTTTCACATTCCAAGGTCACTTGGACTCCATTGTGACTTTTCTCATTCCACACCTACCCATGGAGGATTAGGTGTTCCAACATTCCCCCCCTTAATCCGAAGGGGTATGTGTGAGTCCAAGAAGAGAGTTGTAATAAAAATCTGCAAAGTATACATGGCAGCACTTGGGTTGAATCAACTCTCTGAAATGTTGGCAAAAAGAGGTGGTTTAAGGATGACCACCAACATTGGAACGCAATACTTGTTGCAGTTCCCGGAACTCTTCCAAAACTGGCAAGAAGCTGAAAGCTTCTGCTAGAGGAATTGTCCCTCATAAAAAAGGGAAACCTTCAACCTAAAAGAAGGGAGGTCTACTACCTATGATGGTTTAAGGATTACCAACAACTCTGGAATTCTTGAAGCATTTCCTGGAACTCAACCAAAGCTGGAAAGAAGCTGAAGGCTTCTGCTAGAGGAAGTGTCCCTCATATATGAAAGGGAGACCTTCAACCTAAAAGAAGGGAGGTCTACAACCTGTGATGGTTTAAGGTTGTCCACCAACCAAAGATGATGGTTTAAGGCTGTCCACCAACCAAAGGCATGCTCATGGGCATCTGTGTCTCTGGCTACATCTCTGAATCTGGAATGACGAATTGTGGCTCAGGCTCGCTTGAAATGTTGTGTCTCTGGCTACAACTCTGAACATGGAATGAGAGATTGTGGCTCAAGCTTGCTTGATCTGACGTCGAAGCTTGTAGATGACCACCATTTTCCCCCTTATCAGGGACAAGGTGAGATGATGGCGAAAAATCAACTACAAGTTTGCTCAATATTCGTGAACATGTTCTGACATGTGACTTAAACATCTTCTTGGCTGCTGATGCCCATTGCCAAGAAGCGATCCATCCAAGATGAATCTTTGTTCTTGCAGGAGGCTTGTTTCTGAAGCATCTGTCTGAAGAATGGGTGTGCCGACCATAGTGCTTGCATGGATGAAGATCAAAAAAATGATCTTTCATATGGCCAACTCGATCACAGTGTTGGAATTTTACAATCTGCTGTTGTGAAAGCGGAACAGGATCTAGAATAGCTGCAGGTGAACTATCATACAGGAATCCGACACTCTGAAATATGATGGGCTTGCTGTAGTCTGGAAAATGAAAGGACACATCCTTGTCATATCGAAGACCAGTTCTGTGCTTGTTGTGGACAAGCTCTTCCCAAGGTCTGATGATGGGCTTGAGAAGTGCAGGTTGAGCTGCTGCATCTGCATGTAAATCTGCTCTAGTGCAAGGAAATGAATGTGAATCAACTTCAACTTTAATGACTTGCTGCTGATGGGAGTCTTTCTCAATGTTCTAAACAGAAACAGGTTCAGAATGGTGACTCTTTTACTGAAGTTCATCTTGTTGGAGCTGAGATTCCAACTGCAAAAACTCAATCTTCTCATGTGCATCTTGCAAACAACTTTGAATACTACAAAGAGCATTCTTGCTCATTTTTATCATATCATCAACATTGGAATGAATGAGGTTATTCAACAACTCTAATGCCTCATTGATTTTAGCCATTTTCAACAACTTAAGCTCAAAAAATGAAAGGGTGTCGGCTTCAACCGAAAATGCACCCGTTTACAATGTGATTCAATCTTCCTTTCAAAAAAATACAAATGACTCCAAAGAAGTTCCAACTATGGAAATCTCAAGGTACAAAATCTGCTCCTCAAATGATGGAGGACAATAAAAAATGAATTACATCAACAACTCAAATTTACTGATTGCAACTATGAAGAAGCAATATCCACTCACAATGTATGTTCAATACAATACAATATCTCTGCAAACTATTTTGTAAAGATGTGCAACAAAAACACTTGTGCAAGAGGCCTTTAAAGCAGCTGATTTTTCTTCTTCAAGGAGCTGTTTTTCATCAAGAACAACTCGTCTTCACATGTCAATCTCTTTTAGAGAAAGTCACCCTTATGTCAATGCCACAAATCACAATGCAAAACTGCAATTTTCTCTATGTATTCAGTCCATTTTCTCTTCATTTCCTGCTGTTCATTTCCTCTTCCTCTCTTTCTGTTGTTTACTTCTCTTTAATTTAAAATAATTAAATTAAAAAAAAACTGAAATTGGGAAACTTATTAGGAGGAGGGGGAACTATGAGAAATTTAAAAAAATGTGAGAGGAGGCGAATTAAAAGGGAGGGGGAATTTAAAAGGAGAGTTTTAAAACTCAAATTAAAAAAAAAATTAAATTTAATTGAGGCCAAAATTACAAAATTTTAAAACAATGGAAAGGGAGGGTGGATTATTATAAAAAAAATGGAGAAGGGAGTAGTGCATATTGCAGTGGGGAAGTTGGATAGGCGTTGGAGAGGATGGCGTAGGGAAGAGGGGAGGACGGCTGTGCCGTGAGGGGTGGGTTGAGTGGTGGTGAGGGGGATAGGGGAGTGGCAGTGCATAGGTCGAGTGGTGGCAGAGTCTGCGGGGGAGGGGGTTGGAAAGGGGGCCGGGGGAGGAGTGATAAGGGGTAGCATAGGGGGTGGGGAGTCAACATGGGAGAGGGGCTAAGGTTGGAGTGATAAGGGGCAGCGTAGGGGGTGGGGAGTCGAGGGTGTAAGTGAGGGTGGGTTGTAGAATAGGGGGAAGGCTTAAGAGCCGTGAGGGGGTGTGTATATGTGTAGAGGGCGCGTGCGAGGTAGAGGAGGGGCGTAGAGGGCCCGGGTGTGGGTAAGCTTTAAGGGAGTTGCAGGGCCGTGAGGGCCGAGGTGTGATAGCTTGGTAGGGAGGTGAGCTTGGGGGTTGACAGTTTGCGTATGGTGAGTTATGAGCATATGGGAGGGGGGTATCATATGGGAAGAGGCCGAGCTGTAGAGGGGCAGAGAGGGTCCATGAGGTATGAGGGTTTGTAGCTGTGAGGAGGTTGAGCAATAGCGTATGCGTAGAGTTAGGGTTTATGCAGGACCAGTGAGGGGAAGGATGGCCGTGAGGGCCAAGGGCTGAAAGGCTTGATTTTATTTTTGTTTTTAGTGTTAAAATAACAGAGGAGTGAAATATGAAACCCGAGACTTTAAAAAAGCAGTAGGAAATTTCGCCAAAAATGCAGGATTTTAAGTAATAATGCACAGCAGGAGATTGCAGAAATAGGAGAATAATTTGCAGAAAACTCAGAAATCTCAGAAAATTTTCAGTGAAAACTCAGAAATATTTTCCAGTAAAAAAACCAGAAACTTCTTCTTCAGAAACCCACTTTAAAATGGTATTTTCAGCAGCTCTCCAATGCAGAAATTAATAAACAGAAATTTAGAAAACCTGTAGAATTTGATATGCACAATGATTCTTTTCTTCAAAACTAAAGCTGCTCTTCTTCAAAACCACTTTCAAAATGTGGCAAAACATCTGCTGCAGAAACTCTCTAAATGCTGCAAAAATGCCAAGAATTTTTGCAGATATGCACATGCCATAAACACAAATGGCTCACTCAAGGTTGAGCTGGTTATGAACTTATCAGCTTTGATACCATGTTAAACACACACATTTTGTATGAGAAAGATAAACACACACAACAAGAGACTCAACACACAATGAAGGATAAGCATGTAGCTCTCATATTTTTCCATTATACATGATGTACATTTATAGTACAATGGTGTGACTCTTGGTTTCACATTCCAAGGTCACTTGGAATCCATTGTGACTTTTCGCATTCCACACCTACCCATGGAGGATTAGGTGTTCCAACAGAAATGATAAAGCCGAGGATGACGATCCTCTAGGCTTTGTTTATTTAAAGTAATATCCATTCACAAGGGTCACCTCCACGTTTCGTCGATGCTTCATGGGCATTGATGCCATATGGACCCTTTGCAGAACCTGCACATCAACAAGACACAGTGAATTAAATCAAAACAAAAGAGTATCAGTGTTGAAGACTTAAACACAGCAGAACAAAGGATTGAGGACTGTTTTCACAGTTTTGGAGGATTACGGCTAAGATCGAAAATCAAAATCCTAATCCTCCGAAATTAAACACAATTAAAGAAAATCAAAGATTTCTCAGTCAGAAAGAGCCTCCACCGCCACATCAGAGGCTAATTGATTCCTCTCAGCTACCCATTGCCACCTGTAGCCTCAAAACATTCAACAGAGGCCGAGTTATGATCAAGAAGGAAGATATTTTCCTCAACGCAGCCGAATACTTAATTCTGCCAAAGGAACTTAATGCAAAAATTTCAACAGAGTTATTACAACATGGAACAGAGCCTTAAAGTCAACAAAAGCTCCCACCGAGCTTAAATCTTAAATATAAAACATTAATACAGATAGAACACTTGTAAACTTCTCCATCGAGCCCATCGAAGGTTGAGAAGCATTTATCTGTATTAATTGGACCTGGGAGATCTTTTATCCCCTCCCACCTCCTAATTCCTTCTATAAATACTTCTGTAGAAGATGAGAAAATGCTGGTTGCAGAACTTTGAAATATACTTGTGCTCGAAACTTCTACTTGTAAATAGTGTTCAAAGGCTCTTGAAGCTCTATTTGTGATAGAATAGTTAGGCTGAGAAGTGAAGACGATTGCTGAAACTGAAACATTGGACTTAAAGCTGTAACTGGTTTGAAGCATCAATACAAGCTGATTTATGGGATCCTGGTAGATGTCTACGGTGATGTTTTTCTTATTGTAAATCGTTATTTTATTTCTTTTTTCACTTTGTCCATATTCTCTGATAAAGAACAACAAGCATAGAGTTAGGATTTACTGTATATCAGTACCCTTCTTTGACTGATAAGCTTTATCTATATGTTTTCTTCCAAATTGTGTTATTTAAGAATGATTTAATTCAGTTTAAGAAATTAGGAATGCTGGCGTTCCCTCATCCTGCTGTCTGAGCTAAATGTTGTTCTTGAATGTTATTTCCAGTTTATGTTGAGTAGAGATGAACTGAGGAAGTTATGGTGAGCCTTGTCCTTTAGTTTTATCCCCAAAGACTGTCTGAAAATTTCCCTAAGAATGTGTTGAAAGAAGGCTAGGTTCAAAGTCCTTACCTGATCTTAGACTATTATTTGTTATCATATGTGTTTCCCTTGTGTTTAAAATGTTTTCTATTGAAAGTGCATAAAAAACTGGCTAGTTTCAAAGTACTTACCAGATCTTAGATTACTTTTATGTCTTTCTTAAGTGTATACCAAAAGCAGGATAGTTTCAAAGTACTTACCTGATCTTAGGCTACTCTTTGTTCTTCATTTGTTTAATTCCCCTTCTTGTTGTATCATTTCATTCCATAAAATCAACTTTAAAGAGCTCCTTAGACATAGATGACTTGCCCCATGGACCACTCTTGAACCTTGTTGTTTCAATTAAACCCTATTATGACTCCATAGCCCAATGGACTAAAAACCAACATTATATCTATCTTTTTAGCCAAAGCTTGTTCTGACTGCTTGCAACTT
Organism: Pinus albicaulis; assembly: GCA_034641835.2. Lineage (NCBI taxonomy): Eukaryota > Viridiplantae > Streptophyta > Pinopsida > Pinales > Pinaceae > Pinus > Pinus albicaulis. The sequence continues at coordinate 85,152,824 of CM076576.1, forward strand.
CACACCTTTGAGAATTTTTCCATTTAGAACTTTCTACTCAAATAATAATCATGCTCAACCATCAAAAAAAAAACAAAAACCCTCAGACTTTATAACTAGCCTAATATCAATACCTAAAACTTTAAAGATAAATCCATCTTTGCACTTTATTGGAGAGATCCCTCTCCGGATTCAGGAGGGCTAGATCCTAGAATCCAAAAGTGGTTGAAATAGTGGTTCTCCCCACAGTTGGACTTTGCCAATCTTGCTAATTACAGGGAGCTAACATCTCTAGCGACCATACTGGGGAACTGAGTCAAAAATTCATCTTAGGTTCCCTTAAACACTTCATAAAACTTCGTGAGTAAAAAGCAGCCCTTTTTAAGAACTACCAAGTAATGGTAATTATGATGAAACTTGTGTGAATCAGTGACAAACTAGGTAAACCCTAGGATTCTCATAAGGGTTTATCTAAACTTGAAGGATCAACTAGCTTATCCATAAGAGTAGACTGTCTTTGTCTCATAACCGTAGCTAAGTTTTGAAACTGATTTAGGACACTCTTAAGAACCATAGGACTGAAAAATAACTCAGAAAACCCAAAAATATTTCAGATTGGTATTCAATAAACATGGTGGTGGACCATAAAACCTTTTACCTCCAAAAGATCTAAAAACTTCCACTTGGCGATTCCACACTCTGAAAATCCCAAAAGACTAAATGACTCCACTGGTAGAAGACCTTGAACTGATTGAACAGACACAATGACCTCTTTTTCTGATTTACAAACATGGATTTAGATATAGACCCAGATGACAAACATATTATCATGATGGAAAAGTTGATGTACATGCTTGGAAGAAGGGTGGATAGGTTTATGGTTAATTTAAACATTGGTGATCCAGAAAATCATATGCCTTTCCCTGAGCAAATGCAAACTCTATCCCGATAAGACATGTATGATGAACATGATTACAGAGAAAATAATCAAGGAAAATTTCTAATCATGATGGAAAAGATGATGCATATGCTTGGGAAAATAATGGATAGGTTGATGGCTAATATGAAAATGGATGATCTAGAGCGAGCTATGCTTCCCCTTGATCAAATGCAAGCCCAATCACCTCAAGATCAAGACAGTGACCAAGCTATGAATTATGATCAACACCTTATAGAAAATGATGAGAAAACTTATAAAGAAAGCAATAAAGAAGGCTATCAAGAAATTTTTTATTCCCTTCCTATATCTTGTACTATGCCGATAGGAGATCTTCACAATCAAATTTCGAATACTAATAGTGAGCAGTGATTTGAGGAAATGATAGAAAATCCTCAAAGTTTTCCTGCAAGCACAAGTCAAGATCCCCTAGAAGAGGCTCAAGAGAGCATCTAGCCTCAAAATCAACCTTTACAAGAGACAGAGAACCGCTGTACTTCTGTTCAAAAGGACATATAAATATTTTTTTCTTTGACATAAGAAGAGATAGATCAGACCATTAATAAACAGTCAGTCTCTGAAACTTATTGCAAAAAAAATACTCTTGCTCATTCATGAAGATAAATCTATTGTAAATATGCAGAGAGTTCTTTTGTTGGTCATAAAATACAGGGCAACTCTTCTTCTATTTATACTCAAAGAAAAATCTCTCCTTTGACAGAAGAACGAATTGATCAAATAATAAGTAAGCAGCTACCCTCCAAACCATCATCTCAAATAGACAGTCATGAACATGGTGCCTATTCCATAGAACAATCCAATGGTACTCAAGACAAAGAGGATAGTAAGGAAACCAATGATAATACTGAAACTAGTCCTCTTTGGAATATGAATTTCGATGGGTTATATACTAAAACTAATGCAGGTGCAGGAATATGGCTTTACAATACAGGAAAAAATTATTCTGAAGCCCATTCATATAAATTGAACTTTCAATGCACAACTGACATAGCAGAGTATGAGGCACTCCTCTTAGGGCTACATTTATTGAAAAAATTAGGAGCCCAGAAGATAACAGTTCATGGAAATGCAGAACTGGTAATTAGGCAAGTGAAAGAAGAGTGCATGGTTAATCATCCGAGACTTAAAGCTTATAAGGATGATACCATAGATTTACTGAAATCTTTCAAATATTTCCAACTTATACTTGTTGCTAAAGATCAAAATTTTTTTGCTAGTGGATTAGCCCTTTTGGCTAGTACATGTTTAATACATTGGGAGAGCAAACAATATACAATTCAAGAAAAATTCAGACCAGTTGTCCCAAACAATAAAAAATAGTGGCAAAACTTTGAGGAAGAAAAATAGATAAAAGACTATCCTGCTGAGGATATACCATCTTTCCAAGAAGAGACTTCTCCCTTCACTAATGACAATCTGTCATCCAAAGAGCCTGAATTTATAACAGAAGAAAGCATATATTTAGAGAAAGAAGATATTTCACTGCTTGCTATTTTGCAGGTTAAGGATGATGATACTTCCAAGCCGCATACTGACAACACAGTCCTCAAATCTGAAGTCTTGGAAGCAGAAAATCTACCAGACATGGAGGACCAGAAAGAAGAGGATCTTCATGCTTTCTTTGTTGATCCTTTAGACGAGTGTGTGGAAATCCTTACTGGCTCAAATTATCAAGCAGTGATCCTTTGCAAGAGCCAAATACATGAAATGCTGTCACCTTCTGTGATAGGTTTGGTTTTGAAGATTAATCTTCAAAATGCACTATGGATACCCCTGACAAGAAGCCAGAGTTTTTTTTTTTATGACACTACTCAATTGGCTACATTGGCATTTTTGTATCGTATGATAATGTAAATACTCCAAGTTAGAATAGGTTAGATAGGAATGTCAATAAATCTCAGTTTTGAGCAGTTAGATAATTTTTGATTTTTGTCTCCGAAGAAAAATAAAAAATACAAAAATACAAAAACGACAGAAAAAGAAAAGAGGGCAGATTGTAAAAACAATGAAGGTACAACCCCATACAAAAAAAGAGAAACAAATCTGAAAGTGTGCAAGCTTAAATACCACTCCTGAAAAACACACTTCTAATTAGTCATACAGCCTAATCATGACTAATTAGCTTTAAATTGACTGCTGATAGGATAGTGAATTCGATTTTCCAAACAGTTTAATCTTGGCTTATCAGTTAGGTAGATTAAGCTAGAAATTAAAGGTTCAAACAAGCTCAAAATTTGAACCTTAGTTTTCAAAAGGAGAATGACTCATATCTGTTCAAATTTCTGAGTCAAAACAAAGCTAAAACTGGTTCTAATCAACTCAAAATCTGAACCAGACAACAAGGAAAAAACAGCTCAAACAGAAGAAAAAATAGCACTGAAAAAGATGAGGGAAGTGCTTTGAAATTTCAGATCTTAAGCCTTCCATTTTGATTTAAATTTCTGTTAAATAATATCTATGTGCATATTTTTTTTTATGCCATAGATCAATAACAAGTTAGACTGTTCAATCCTGACTTGTATGCTTTTAAATTTCTGTTTTAGAAATTAGAGAATAAAAATATGTTAGACTGTTTAATCCTAACAGATTAGTAGATTAGGTAGAGAAGCATTTGAACTCAACTGTTTAATCTGAGTTCATGGAGAAATAAGAAGTACAATTAGATTAGATTTTTTCTTTCAAAAGAATAAAATGTTGTAAGAGAGTTTGCCAATCCAAGTGCACTCTAAAGAAGAAAAAATGTTAGATCAGTAGGATTGGGTAGGTATAAAGCTTGTTGATGAAGATCCATTATTTTTCATGGCTGTTAACATTTTTCAGAGAAAAAGAAGATCATCCAAGTAAAGAAAGTTGTAGTCCAATGGATAAGGCACTGATCAGCCTCCCAGAGAATGCAAGTCTGAAGTTCTTGATGCCTTCAAGAAGGCACCATCCCTAAGTGGAGCCACTATTAGCCACCTATAAAATTTGTTATATAAAAAGGTGGCTAAAACATTTTTTGAGTCTTCAAGAAAAAAATTTTATTGCTAAAAATGTTATCTCTTGAAGACTCACGAAGACATCATGCCCTTTTTTTAAGTCTTCACTGCTGTTTCCTTTTCGAAATGTTGAAAATCTGCTATTTTCATAGAGAAAAGACTGCTGCAAAATCTTATTTTTGCCTTCCTCCACTCAAAACTAACCTTCATTTCTACCACTTCATTCCCCCATAAAATTCCTCTATTTTCCATTTTTCTCCATTTCCCCTTCATAAGATCCTCTTTAAAAAATTTAAAACTCACTTTTAAACTTTTCTGAAACCCCCAAATCCATCAAAAAACATTGAAAATTTCATGAAAAATAATTTTTTTAATTATAGGCTTAAGCCCCTTTGGGCTAAGCCTAAACCACTTCCCCACATGTGCCCTGGTGCTAGAACCAAGTGCTAAGCCGATTTGGCGCTTATCGCATCGGAGAAATCAGAATGCGCAAGTCTATTTACCATGTTAAAAACCTTCGATGCGATGAGCCCTTTGTTTTATAACCCCCGATCTTATTACCACTTCATATAACCCTTGGGCCCGCAACCGGGCACTAAATATTGTTTTAAACCCATCTCCGATGCATTTTTCCCTTTGTAAATTCATAAACCCACTTTTTCCTAAGTTTTGGTCTAAACCCGCCAATACAATGTTTCTAAATGATAAAGATCGTTGATCTTAAAACCCGATCAATGATCTATGCGTTATCGCATCGGAGAAATTTTAAATGGGTAGATTGAAAAGCCCGATCCAAAGTTCCGATCCCGATTGGCCCTTTCTATGTATAAGACCCGGGCCTATTTTTTTCCATATAAACCATAGGCCCCACAATTGGGCGCAAATCCACATATATATAACCCGTCCCGAGCCATAAAACCTTTGCATTTCATAAAATTTTGGGTTTTCATAAGTATTAAAGGGTTTCCGCCGGTGCATGATTTAAAACAATATCCACTGTTGATCTGAAATGATCAAAGGTCCGTGCAGTATCGCATCAGAAAAATTCAAAGGGCGCATTCCATGTTGTATTTACCTCTCCCTGATTGGCGATCCCCCGATCAATCGTGAGCCGTTGATCTCCTCCCTGCCTTCCCAGATCAGAAGACCCTTATTTGTTCTGATCATAAACCCTTCCTCCGCCTTTTGAGCCCCTCCGATTCACTCCCCACCGTTGATCTGATCCTCAGATCGATGGATAGCGCTAAATCGCATCGGCACCATTCAAAGTTCTTCCCTGCCGATCGCATGCCTCCGATTGCATCAGGGCCATCCACGTGTCCAGATCGGACGGTCTAGATTGCATCTTCTGATTTTAGTTAAAATTAATGCACCCCGCTTCATAATGTTTTTTGGCCAAATCCCCGCCATTGATCTCTGCAGATCGATAGGCCTTATTCACCCTTCCTCCGCTTTGTTTAAATTTTCCATTTATCCCCAGATATAATCTGAGTTGTCCATTTCATCCATCTAACGGCTCATATTAAACTCGACAGGCCTGCCTCGTGTGGGTCCTGCCTTCTTCAATATTTGATCTCGACCTTCCTGTTAGGGTCCCGTGATTTGGCTGATTGGCAAGCCAAATGACAGTGTAACATCAAACCAGTCTTTGGAGCCCGAGGACCTAGCCTTCTTGGACTCAGAGAGGGCTCTCTCTATATGTGTGAGGGATATCTGTGTGTTTTCTTATTGTGTTATGATTTTAGGCTAGTTATGAAGTAAGTTTTTGGTTTTGGTTTTTTTAGGTTGTGAGGGATGAAACTGATCAAAGATATAAAATAGGTAACAAGATGTTAGATTAACTGGGCTATGGGGTCAAAAGGTCAAGAAAGCTATTAGATGATGATACAAGGCTGTTGAAGGGCCGATTTGATTCAAGGTAGAAAGGATCTTTGGGCAAAATGGAGTAAATGGACATCAAGTTTGTGAACAACAAAGAGTTTCAAGCATAACTAGTTTGATAGATAACATAAACATGGTAGGGCAAACCATTAATCATGCAAAATGTAACTACAAGCTAATCAATACATAGAAATAAACATTCAAGCCATGCATAGAAGTATAAGACCCTCTAACTTTGGGAAATGGCTATCAGACTTTGGGGAAAACACTTAAGGAAGACAAACAACTTAACTTACTATGCCGGAACGCCTAAACACAGTACTTCAAGTTATTGGGCACTTTGAACAACAAGACTTGCATAGTTTTAGGCAAAGGGCTAGATCGAAACTAGGCCTCCTTGGTTCAACAAGATGATAATCTAATCAGTCAAAGAGAAATTTCATGGATGGAACTATAGCTAGCCATAGGTAAGCAGGGCGTACCGTAAGTCATACTTAGCATGTATAGAACTATGAATGAAACAAGAAACAATATCCTCAAGTTGTTAAAGAGCAATTAAGAATTCTTTAATGCAACTAAGGAAGAAGAAAACATGAAAGCTATGAAGATTCAGGAAATTTGAGGTGCCTCCATGGGCATATCTCAAATTTGTTCTCTACTGATCTATAGCAAGCAAGAAACATGTATTCATGAATGAAAACTAGAAGACAAGAACAAAGCAAGAGACACTATACCATTCTACCAAGTCATGGAATCCAACAACAATCCTTCTTCATTCATCCAAGAGCATCCAAGAGGCAATCCAAAAGCATAAGACAAGTATTTCTTCCAAAGCTTATATGACCATATATTGCTTCTCTTCTCAAGTTCAACCTTGTTTTACAATGAAAGCCTTTGGAATATATAGGCTCAAGTGAGGAAAACCTCATGGTTCAACTTGCCATCCTATTGGCCTAATCAAAATATTTAAACTTGTCCTTGAGGCTTTGCAAAGCCCAAGGCACAAAATATCCCATAAAATATCTAAAAAATGCTAAAAAAGGGAATTAAATTGACTTTGCATCATTTTTCATGTGCAAAAATAGCTAAACGCACATTTGGAAAAAGCAGATTTTAGAGGTTCAAAAATTACAAAAATATTTCAAATTTACATCAGCAAAAGGTCCCCTGACTTGCCGGAAACATTTTGCAGCCTTCCCAGTGTCGAAACGAGGCTCATGATAGCTCGTTGGAAAGATTTGAATGTCTAATTTCCAGAAAAACTGAAATTTTCTAAATCTGATGCCTGGAAGTCCTCCAAAATGGCACCTGTGTGTAAAAAACCAAAAAATTACAGTCTGCTGATAGACCGGGCAGAGTGTGCAAAAAGCGAGCCTTTTTCGCCATTTCGGGGAAGAAAATGATCTCCAAATGTTCTGAAAATCACTGAGGGTGTGCTCCTGAATTTATGGCATCCAATGATACCATTATTCTCCTTTGACAAATCCCCAAAATGAAATGGCGAACTTCATGAGTTTTGACAAAAACTCAAAAATGCCAAAAAACCAAAACATGTCAAAATGTGCCCAAAATCGGTGAGCATGACCCTCAAGGGTCCTTAGCAACATGATTTGAAGTAGAAGCCAAAATATGAAGTCCTAATATGTCTCTCTTCACTTTCCGTGCCGGGTGCTTCCCTTTTTCCTCCCTTAGCTTCTCTTGGGCATCATGAAAATTGAAAAGGATAGATGGGTGTGCATTGACTTCCTCGGTAGAAATTGGCTCATACCTCTTGTGTAACCCACTTTTGCTATCTTTCCTAGGAGGCATATTGACCTAGATGTGCTTTTGAAACACAAAATTACTTCAAAGTTTTTTGAAATGCCTTCTTTAAACCAAACTCTGTCTCAGCCTGTCACTTCACTGTTTGATAAGGCAACAATGGTTTTGAGTGTAGTGTGAAATGCCCTCCTTTGATATAAGACCCTGTTTCTTCAAAATGTTGTCTTTCCCCTGGACATACAACTCAACAAATAAACTTGAAGGACAAAACACAGTCAATCAGGACACACAGTCAATAGTGATCTTTTTCTGTGTTTTGTGGTAAGGGTACCCTGCCCTTTGATGCTTTAAGGACATAAGACACCTTTGTCTTTTTAGAGGAAGGAAAAACACAATCTTCTTAGTTCAAGACCTTTTTTCTTTTCTTGGTATGCCTTTCAATCAGTATATTCAATACTACAACACAGTCAAACAAAGGATATCCACACAGTCAAAGTCACTGCTTGTAGATATGGTGACAGAGTTTGAAATGTTTTTTATGATGTGATAACAAAGGCCTGTAGCTTTCAACAATATAAACTCCCTTTCAACAAAACACTGCTCCTTTTGGTGTGCTTCTCCACCAGTGGATTCAACAATCATAAACACAGTCAATCACAAAGTGCATACACACAGTAAAACGTTACTGTACATAGGGCAAGGTGGCAGAGTTTATTGTGTTTTTATGATGTCACAAACAATATTGTATCATTCAGACCATAAGAAACTCCTCTCACACAAAAACTGCCTTCTTTATACTCCACTGTCTTTCATATCGGTTTGACAACACCTTGAAATGCAAATGGTAATTTTACTCAATGGCTATGTTTTATGCATGGAAAGCCAAGACATTGTTTTGTATTTTCAACCATCGAAAAGACTTTTGAAAGGTCAAAGAAGTTCATGGAATGACCACTGTGTTTGAAGACTGACCTATGGTTTCACACTTTTAAAACCCTGTGCTCCTTTCTACTTTTTTCAGTACTACACATAGCTGACAGATTTAAACTTGGTTTCATCACAATAGTGGTTATTTTTCAAAATTTGGACAAAGCTTTCAACTAATGGGCATATTCTGAGTTTAAAAATAAAACATATCTCCTTGACTCATACTGCAAACTTCATCTTCTTACCCGCATTTAGTCTTGGAAAACACAGTATTTCTCACCCTTCAAAAATTGACAATTTTTAAGGAGGATCAAGGGATACCTTGCAAATTTGACGATGTTGTTGTTTTAGGGACTTTGGACTGTTTTTCCACTCATTTGGGAGGTGTTTGAGCTGTCAACCCATGCGCGGCACTTTGGAGGAAAAGAAGGCCACGCAAAAAACCTAGTCGGGTCGCCTTGTCGGGCCTTTGTGACCGAAAGTCACAGGCGTGCCACGCAGCCTCTTTCTGCTGTGTGAAATGAGCGCCTAAGCACGCCGCGTGGTGAAAACTTTGACAAACTCGTGAAATTTCTCAAATTTTCTTCCTTGACTCAGTCTATCAGCGAGAGAGGAAACACTCTTTGTTTTGAAATGCTAAATAAGTGGGGGAAACGGTCCTTTAACCTTTAAATGCAAACAAAAATAAAAAACCCTTTGGCTTATACTTGTAAGGGTTTTTTGAACCTTTTTCTCTTTGAAATAACACCTTGTTTGCTTTTGACCATCCAAATGTTTTTAACTATAGGAAAAGAATGTGCATGTAAAATAGGAAATAACCTCTTCACTTTATAAAAAACATTCAAAAAGGTCAAACTTTGTTCACTGTGCCTATACGTTTGAAAAGTGATTTCTTCTGCTTGCTTAGAAGGAGAATGACTCAAAGTTACCTTGTGCCTGTAGCTGCATGATTCCAATAGATGCTCCCTTCTGACTGTGGATAAACTTTGTTGAGCATTTTAAGTGCAAACCCTGTTTATAATGGGCTATCCAACCCAAAAATATCAACTTATCTCCAGATTGCCAAACTGATCCACAACAGAGTGCCTTGACTTGTTTTCACAGGGAAATTTCCTACCTTTTTGACAGCAGTATGCATACTCTACTCTTGATGCTTTGGAGCTAATGATGCCCACTGTAAACTAACTTGACTATAGGTGCAAAAATGCAGTTGCATTCACCTATGCTTTATCATCCTCTGTCTCAAAAAGGGCGCTTTTTCTAACACCTCTCTCTTTACTCAACTTGCACTGATATGGTACCTCTGGCCTTTAAATAATGAACATGCCTATATTTGTTTTAAAATCTTCTCCAGAATCTGAAAGTATGCCACAGTCCTTCTTGCTTATTTTGAACAACTGTGTTCAGTTGTGTTGCATCTTGGGGGAAATGAGCTCAGATTTCCTTTGTCAATTCATCAATTACTCTTCAAATTCTGTTTTGTTGGGACTGCAGACTATCTTTTGATAGAAACCTTGTTGAGAGATAAGCTTGACCCATTGGATTGCAGTGGTACCCCTGCTTTCCTTTTGGTCTCTTACCTTGCTTTCTCTGTTAAGTTATTCTTTACTGTTTCTTAGCACTCATCTTTGATCAATCACACCTTGAAGACAGTCAATGCCCTAGCCCTCTACTTATGAATGAAGGAGGCCTTTCACTTGGCGATATGTCTGATGATATTTGATGAGCATGCTTGACAAGGGTTCCTCTTATGTATGATGGCAAGCAAATCAATTTGAGAACATTACTGCTTTCACCTCTACCTGCAATCATCATTTTTCTTTAGAAAACCCTATTTACTGTTTCACTGTTTATTAAAGACAAGTTTGCCTTACAGTCAGATGCAACTTTTAAAACCAACTTTTGGCCATCGCCCTCTGCTTTTAGATGAAGGAGGCGCTTTAACCCTCTACTTATAGATGAAGGAGGTTCTTAGACATGTCATATCAACAGCCTCTTGATAGTATTGCTTTTTCTTCTGTTGTCCTTTCAGGCTTTGAATGAGGTTGAAAGAGCTTGATGAGAAACTCTTTTCCTTGTAGATGCATCTCAGGCTCAGGATCACATTGAGAAGCAGCTTTCTTCTCATGTGGCGCAAAAAATTGTCTTCTGAGATGCTGGTATGTTTCCTGTCCCTGAAAGATCCATCAAACACTATAAAACACCTAAAATCAGCTTGAGATTATGATCTATGTATTACTGAGACTTAAGGGTGTATTAGTGGCGCGACTTAGGGCTGTGACCAACTTTATTAGCAGAGTGGGAGGTCTGTTATGACTGGTCTATAGCAGATGGAGGTTGTTGGCTCTTGGATAGTTTGCCAAGGGTGAAATGTCTTAAAGCGCCACTTCCTAACTTAGGGGAGATTGTTTGAATAGATTTGGATTGTCTCTTTAGAGCTAATGGGAAGACTAGTATGGCTGAGGCAAGGTAGGATTTGATAATGAGGTTTCATCTCATCATGGGCGGACTGAAAAGTAGGAGGGCGAAAAAGTTTTATGGGTGTTTTCCCAGCTGGAAAATATGACAAATTTTTGGGTCAGCTGCTAGAAAACTTGGCTGTGAGAACTAGTCATCACTTAACAAGTGAAAAATACTGATGAATAAAACTTCCATCTTAGATCCAATGGCTCGGATTGAAACCACCTGGTTTTCTATCACTTGCACGTCTTATCAATATCATGCTCACTCCCCGACCGTCTGATCTGAGACCCTTGATCTGACGGTTGATGCGCATTTTCGCGTAAGTTTAAGCGCTAAGGTTAATTCTCAAAATTTACATGATATAAGATGTTTTCTGAGGCCATGTGTCAGCCTCTGACGCATATCACGTCCAAAAAGCTAGTACCTCTTTCTTGCCCTTCTGCCACGCGAAACCCGTGGTTTTCCTTCCCGAAACCACCTATCCCCTTTTGCACTATATTATATCACGTTCCTCCTCGACCGTTGATCTCTGCAGATCAACAGTCCCAGATCATTATCGCTTTATACTATCGCCCTCTGCCTTTTCCAAAGGGTTTTCAACGTACGATCTCCACTGTTGATCTCGTGGCCTGATCTCATCTGATGGCACATGATCATCCCGCAACCCCAATTTCCATTTTTAACCATATTTCCTCTGACAAAGGTTTTTAACCTTATTTCTTTACATTTTCCGCCATTTCTCTATAAAGTGACCCCTTCGCTTTATTTCCTTCCGAGTTATTTCGACCATTGTTCTCTGCTAGATCAACGGCCCGGACTTAATCCTTTGCACCATTTCATCAACTGCTCCTTTGACCCCCGCAAGTGAATCTCTACTATTGGATGCTGTCATCCAATGACCACGCTCCTCTCCACAACCCCTGAAGCATTTTTACCAAATAACGCATGATTTCATAACAGTTGTGTGTTTTTGATAGGTTCAAATGAATTTCAAATATTTTGAAAGAAATGATAAAGCTGAGGATGACGATCCTCTAGGCTTTGTTTATTTAAAGTAATATCCATTCATAGGGTTCACCTCCACGTTTCGTCGATGCTTCATGGGCATTGATACCATATGGACCCTTTGCAAAACCTGCACATCAACAAGACACAGTGAATTAAATCAAAACAAAAGAGTATCAATGTTGAAGACTTAAACATAGCAGAACAGAAGATTGAAGACTTTTTTCACAGTTTTGGAGGATTATGGCTAAGATCGAAAATCAAAAGCCTAATCCTCCGAAATTAAACACAATTAAAGAAAATCAAAGATTTATTAGTCAGAAAGAGCCTCCACCACCACATCAGAGGCTAATTGATTCCTCTCAGCTACCCATTGCCACCTGTAGCCTCAAAACATTCAACAGAGGCCGAGTTATGATCAAGAAGGAAGATATTTGCCTCAACGCAGCCGAATAGTTAATTCTGCCAAAGGAACTTAATGCAAAAATATCAACAGAGTTATTACAACATGGAATAGAGCCTTAAAGTCAACAAAAGCTCCCACCGAGCTTAAATCTTAAATATAAAACATTAATACAGACAAAACACTTGTAAACTTCTCCATCGAGCCCATCAAAGGCCAAGAAGCATTTATTTGTATTAATTGGACCTGTGAGATATTTTATCCCCTCCCACCTCCTCATTCCTTCTATAAATACTTCTGTAGAAGATGAGAAAATGTTGGCTGCAGAACTTTGAAATATACTTGTGCTCGAAACTTCTACTTGTAAATAGTGTTCAAAGGCTCTTGAATCTCTGTTTGTGATATAATAGTTAGGCTGAGAAGTGAAGACGATTGCTGAAACTGAAACATTAGACTTAAAGCTGTAACTGGTTTGAAGCATCAATACAAGCTGATTTATGGGATCCTCGTCTATGTCTACGGTGATGTTTTTCTTATTGTAAATCGTTATTTTATTTTTGTTTTCACTTTGTCCATCTTCTCTGATAAATAATAGCAAGAAAAGAGTTAGGATTTATTGTATATCAGTACCCTTCTCTGATTGATAAGATTTATCTATATGTTTTCTTCCAAATTGTGTTGTTTAAGAATGATTTAATTTAGTTTAAGCAGTTATGAATGCTGGCGTTGCCTCATCCTGCTGTCTGAGATAAATGTTGTTCTTGAATGTTATTTTTAGTTTATGTTGAGTAGAGATGAACTGAGGAAGTTATGGTGAGCCCTGTCCTTTATTTTTATCCCTGTTGGCACCCTCTAATCAGCAAGATTGGCAAAAGTCCGACTGCAGGGAGAACATCGTTTCAACCACTTTGGGATTCTAGGATCTAGCCCTCCTGAATTTGGAGAGGGATCTCTCCAATAAGTGTAAATATGGATTTATCTTTAAGGTTTTGGGTAATGATATTAGGCTAGCTATGAAGGCCGAGGGTTCTTTTTTGTTTTTGGATGGTTGAGCATGACTATTGTTTGAGGGGAAAGTTCTAAATGCAAAGAGTTTCAAAGGTGAGAAGTTGCAAGAAAATAGAACAAGTTTTGGCCAAGAAGATAGATAATTGCAGGTTTTAGTCCATTGGGATATGGAGTCATAATAGGGTTTAATTGAAACAATCAAGTTCAAGAGTGGTCCATGGGGCAAGTCATCTATGTCGAAGGATCTCTTTAAGGTTGATTTATGGAATGAAATGAAACAATGAGAAGGGGAATTAAACAGATGAAGAACAAAGAGCAGCCCAAGATCAGGTAAGTACTTCTAAACTAGCCTGCTTTTGACATACACTTAAGAAAGACATAAAATTAATCTAAGATCGGGTAAGTACTTCTAAACTAGCCTGCTTTTGATGCACTTTCAATAGAAAAAAATTTTAAAACAAAGGGAAACTTGAAGGTAATTGTTGGAGAAGAAACTAGCGGGCTGGGCTCACCACAAATCCTCTCCTAGCTTTGCTCTACTTGGTAACTTTCAAGACAAAAACAAAGATAACAAAGAATTGCCTAAGATCTGGTAAGTGTTTCAACACTAGCCAGCTTTCAACACATTCCAAGGGAAACATTCACACAGTATTTGGGGATAAAACTAGGACCAGGGCACACCATATCTTCCTTAGTTCATCTCTACTTAACATATACTAAAAATAACATTTAAGAATAACAATTAGCTAAGGCAATAGAACGAGGGAACGCCAACATTCCTATGCTTAGAACTGAATTAAATCATTCCTAAATAACACTAATTGGAAGAAAACATGTAGATAAAGATTTTCAGTCAGAGAAGGGTACTGATATACAATAGGTCCTAACTCTATGCATACTGTTCTTTATAAGAGAAGATGAACACAGTGAAAACATAAATAAAATAACATTTCACAAGAAGAAATAACATCACCATCGACATAGACCAAGATCCCATAAATCAGCTTGTATTGATGCTCCAAACCAGTTACATCTTTAAGTCCAATGCTTTAGCTTAGCAATCATCTACACTTCCCAAACTAACTTATCTATCACAAGCAGAGCTCCAAGAGCTAGTGAACACTATTTACAAGTAGGATTTTCAAGCTCAAGTATATTTCAAAATTCAGAAACCAACCTTTTCCTTGTCTTCTCCAGTAGTATTTATAGAAGAATGAGGAGGTGAGATCTGATAAAAGATCTCCAAAGATAATTAATATAGTATTAATGGCTTCTTGGCCTTTGGGGGGCTTAATGAAGAAGTTTACAAGTGTTCTATCTGTATTAATGTTTTTCATTTAAGATTAAGCTCAGTGGGAGATTTTATTGACTTTTGAGGCTCTGTGTTATATTGAAAGTAACTCTGCTGATATTTTGTCATTAAGTTTATTTGCAGAATTAACTCTCTAGCTGCGCTGAGGCAAATGTTTCTTTTGATCAATATCTTCGACCTGTGTTTGAATGCCTTGAGGAACAGATGGCACTGTGGTAGCTGGGAGGAATAAATTTGCCTCAGATGTGGCGGTGGAGGCCTTGCTGTCTGATAAAACACTTATGATTTTCTTTTAATTGTGTCTTAATTGGGAGGATTAGGATTTTGATAATTAATCTTAGCCGTAATCCCCATAGATCTGTCTTCAATCTCTTGTTCGGGTATGTTTTGTCTTCGACACCGATACTCTTTGTTTGTGATTTATTCACGGTGTCTTGTTGATGTACAGTGCTGCGCAGGGCTCGTGAGGCATCAATGCCTTTGAAGCTGATCCTGGGACCTATGGGTTATGGGCCCACATATACAATCGACGGGTTTTAATTAAATTCACACGCCATACCTTAGTTTATCCCCTGAGCTCCTTTGAGTGCGATCAACGTTCGATGAGCTAGCCTCAAATCAGATGGCGTACGTCAATATCGCGCTGAGCCCACAGTCGACATTTAACGCGCGATGAGGGAGCGATGAGGCAGTATTGTCTCGTCGACGTGGCGGCTTTTCACAGGATCGCTTGCTATTGAGTGGTTTCCTTTCCGTACCAAAAGCGGTGTGATCAAAACTGCTTCCGGCTTTTGAACCGGACTTCAAAACTCCCGATAAAACCAAGCTGCATAAACCATTTCGGGTTACAAAAGGAGCCCGCTGACGTCATGGTCTTGTGACCTGAAATTTTTATCAAATCTGCCTCATAAAGCGTATCGGGTCTGTTTTGGGGCTTGCTGACATCAACTCAAGTGTGACCCAAAATTTATATCAAATCCGCCCTATAACAATTTCGGGTCCGGATTTCACGACTATGCGAGCAACCAAACAAGACCCGCTCCAATCAGTTGCTGCCGCATGTGTGCTGACATGTATGCTGACCAAGCGTTGGGGATCACGGGTTCTGTGGGACTGCTGACTGCTATCGTGGCCGTGGGGACCACCGAGGTGATTGATTTGTGGGCCGTCTGATTGGTTGTAGATCAACGGTCGATATCGTTTTAAACTTTGCACCAGCGGAAACCCTTTATGATATATGAAAACCCAAAATTTCAATATAATACAAAGTTTTAATGTTTCGGGGGTAGGATATATATTTATAATATGGCTTGGCACCCGTCTGTGGGGCCATGGTCTATATGAAATGCAATATGATCGGGGGATATAATACACAGGGCTAATCGGCATCAGAGTTTTTGTTTAACGCAAACAACAGCGCTCTGTGATTTGCTCTGATGCGATAAGTGCTCAGGACCTTAGCACTTGGTTCTTAGCACTGGGGAACATGGAGGGGAAGTGGTTTAAGACTAAGCTCAAAGGGGCTTAAGTCTTTATACAAAAAATGCATTTTTTAATGATTTTTTCTGGTTTTCCAAGGGTTTTGGGGGTTTCGGTATAGTTTAAAAATGAGTTTTAAACTATGCAAAAAATGATTTTCATGAATTGAAGAAGGGGAATCATGAAAATAGAGGAGTTTTATGGAGGAAAAAGGGGAGCAAAATGAAGGTTGGTTTTCTTAATGGAGGAGGGGGGAAAAGGGATTTTGTAGCAGTCTTTTCTCATGAAATCAACAGAATTCCAGAGTGTAAAATGGGCACAGTAGGGAATATTTTGGACAGAGGCATGAGGCCTTCAAGAGTCTTCAAGAGATAACACTTTTTTGCAATAAAATTTGTTCCTTGAAGGCTCCAAAAATTGATTTAGCCACCTTTTGGTATAACAAATTTTATAGGTGGCTAACAATCCCCAAAGACTGTCTGAAAGTTTCCCTAAGAATGTGTTGAAAGCAGGCTAGGTTCAAAGTCCTTACCTAATCTTAGAATATTCTTTGTTATCATATGTGTTTCCCTTGTGTTTAAAATGTTTTCTATTGAAAGTGCATCAAAAGCTGGCTAGTTTCAAAGTACTTACCAGATCTTAGATTAATTTTATGTCTTTCTTAAGTGTATGCCAAAAGCAGGATAGTTTCAAAGTACTTACCTGATCTTAGGTTGCTCTTTGTTCTTCATTTGTTTAATTCCCCTTCTTGTTGTATCATTTCATTCCATAAAATCAACTTCAAAGAGATCCTTAGACCTAGATGACTTGCCCCATGGACCACTCTTAAACCTTGTTGTTTCAATTAAACCCTATTATGACTCCATAGCCCAATGGACTAAAAACCATCGTTATATCTATCTTTTTAGCCAAAGCTTGTTCTGATTGCTTGCAACTTCACACCTTTGAAACTTTTTCCATTTAGAACTTTCCACTCAAATAATAATCATGCTCAACCATCCAAAAACAAACAAAAACCCTCGGACTTTATAACTAGCCTATTATCAATACCCAAAACTTTAAAGATAAATCCATCTTTGCACTTTATTGGAGAGATCCCTCTCTGGATTTAGGAGGGCTAGATCCTAGAATCCCAAAGTGGTTGAAATAGTGTTTCTCCCTGCAGTTGGAATTTTCCAATCTTGCTAATTACAGGGAGCTAACAAGTTGGTACTACAATATAAGACATTCAAATTAAAACTAATTAGATCATTATTTTTACAAAATAAACAATATGGAAATAAATGGTTTTGAACCACATTTTTAATTACATATACATGAATCTAATGACCTCATTCGAGTCCAAATGCAAGTCAGATAGGATGGGGGTCTGATGAACCTGGGTTTGGTGCTCCCCTGCCTGTGGCTCAATGATTGAGGCCTACATCGATGGAGCTGCATCATCAATTAATCTAAACCTAGCATCCCACTTATGTGTCCACAATGGCAAGGAAAAATTATAATTAGTTTAAAAATTAATTATCATATATGTGTAACTTAAAAAAAGAAAACGTTGAAATCTTAGGAATAAAAAAGGTTACCTAAACTGCTGGTCCATGTGGTTGTACATAATGACTCTCCTCCACATGGCTGTTATAAGGTCGAGGTGGAGGTGGAGGAGAATCCATGGAAACATGCTTCGGTGGAGGATGGCCTGGCTGATCAACTTCCCCCTCAGATGACCTCATCAGCTCATCCATGTAGCTTGGACGTGTCTACATTTTATCATGAACTTATTAATATAAATGCAATCTAGTATGAACTAGAAATTAATATAATAATTATGCATAATTTGAAAATAGGATTCAAAATTTTCATATATATATATATATATATATATATATATATATATATATATATATATATATATATATATACTTTTTCTGTGTCACATGGGTCATGCACCCTCCAAGTGTCATGAATGACATCACAATACATACACACATATGTCAAAAATTGGTCAACGAGTAAACTCGCGAGAAATTAATCATCATATAAAGGCACTGGAGGGTCACAAGGAAATTGTGGTGGTCTTCTAATCTCTCCATCCAATGCAACACACACATTGATCAATCACGTCTGCATGCTATCTGTGATATCCTCCTCGGTATCAGCACTAAGTTGCGACAACTCCTCTAGCTATGTCGGTAATACCACACTATGAGATGGTAGTAGCAAGAATCTTAGAGGTGGTGGTATATGCCCAGGGTCCCTATGATCTCCCTCGCGATCATAGGTATGTCCCATGATGGGTCCATAATAATGATATCCGATAGCAGTGTAATCCGACCTTATATGTAACATGAACTTTACATATATATGATTGGAAAAATAAATGGCGACCTGGTCATGGTGGGGGAAATGGCCCCAAGCTCTAATGAATTGATCATATAGAAAAGGGGTTGCATTAACATTCCTAAAATATTTTAGTGGAATTAGACCTCTATGTCTAGTAGGGTGATCCAGAGGAATTTTGAACAACTCCCCATTGATCCAGGTGGCTCCAGGGACACACACAAGACAAACAGGGCTTGAGAAAACTAAAAAATAAAGGTGTTTGGATTTCTCTCAAACTAGGACTAGAGCGTAGATCTCGTTGTCTTGATCACAACGGTGCGAACGGTTCATCAAACCGAGCTCGTATGTGAAAGTTAGAGCCGGTCAAAGTTTTGGGTTGACTTGGTGACTTGGCAGGCTTAATGAAGGCATAAATTTGACCTTTTCCGGCCACCGGATTCCAGCTAGCTCTAGCCAGATTTTGAGAAAATTTTTAGCCTATTTAAATATACTCCTACGACCATTTTCAATTTTTTTAAAAATGGTTAATTGTTTTTAACAAAACTAAAA
Source organism: Pinus albicaulis (assembly GCA_034641835.2). Lineage (NCBI taxonomy): Eukaryota > Viridiplantae > Streptophyta > Pinopsida > Pinales > Pinaceae > Pinus > Pinus albicaulis. The sequence goes on from CM076576.1 coordinate 85,171,864, forward strand.
TTATTTAAAAAAAGGGGGGTGGTGGCCACACCACCCACCGCATGTCATATTAAAAAATATATTTAAATGGGTTGGCGGGCCATGAACCTTGCTGGACCGCATGCTACATATAACTAACATGTTTTCATGATGATGATGATGATGGTTAACGTCCACTGAGACCAATATTTGGTCTATCAGACCTAAAGAAAAGAGTTATTTAGTTTGATTTAATATTTTATTCCTTTGCTAAAAAATATTGAATAGAAGCTTCCCGAGCTCACTATAATTTTGACATCTTAAAAGGCTAGGAAGGTCAGTATTGCAACAAATATTATGAAATTGAGCTCTAATGTGGTTGTATGCGGGGCACTCTAAGAGGAAGTGATTTTCATCCTCGATGTTCATATTCTCACAGAGATGGCAGATCCTTTCCATCCATGTTTTCATATATATGTTTTGTTATGAAAACATGTAATGCCACCATATGTGGTAATGTATCCAACCAAGGCGGAAGGTGCGGTGGGTGGGCCACCCGATGTGGGCCCGAACTGCCATAGTTTAAAAATTTAAATTATTTCGGTTGTTTAAAAAAAAAAAACAGGCCAAGTATGGAGGGGCGGGGTTTGACCCCCGACCCCTCCTCAACCAATTTTCCTTTTTTCCAACACACCAATGATTCAACTTTGGAAACTCCGCCCAAAATTAAATATAAATTCATCATTTGAAAGTGCGCCCGGGCCATGGAGGAGCGGAGAGCACGCACGAATTTGGAGATTTAATATTTTTTTTATTACAGGTCATGTGGAACCATGAGCCAGAAAAGAGGCAGGCAGAACCTTGATTGAGCCCAACTTTTAGGAGGGCGAAATTTTGACTTTGTCCAAATGGGTCAAATTTTATGTCGTTTTTGCACTACTCAATGCCACGAGTCTGATGGAATGCTCAGTTTCTTCATCTAATTTTTCTATTTTTCAGCCACTTTTGGAAGTGGGTTATGTAGGTGTCAGATTTCCACAAGTGATCAGTCGTTTTCACATTTTTCGACGCCACAAGATTGATGGTGTTTTTAGATTCAGCTGCAGAGCAGCTTAGCCTTCAGAAAATGTCACCATGAGGTATATGATGTGGATTTCATGTACTTATTCATTTCTTTCTCTTTGAGATGCATTATGTCTTGCATATCCCGGTTGATACATGAGTCGTGGGATCTTGCCTTGTTTTGTTATTGATGTACTTTTAGCTATGGATTTGTGTTATGTATGAGATCCCTTTTATGCCATATTGGCGGGATGCTCAATTTCATATGTGTGTTGTTTGATATCCCTTGTTTGCCAAGATTGGCGGGATACTCATAGTTATTACATGTGAACTATTGTCATACTAGTAGGAGTCTTTCTTTATGCATGAGAGTTCCATAGTGGAATATCTCCTAAAGAAGTCCAGCCACTCCTGCGTGAAGGAATTTTTCCTTGTATGTCATAGGAAAACACATCCATGTACATCTTCTTCTTACAACACATAATGCAGAGGCCTACACCATCTTGACACCGAGGCTCGGAGATGTAGTCCCTCGTGGACGAACTCCGTTATCAAACGACGTCTTCTTATGATTGTTGATCTTGACATTTATGTTCCTCTTATTTACAACATACATTTATTCATTTATGTTCTTTAACGTCTTAATTAAATTCAATTCTAATTATCAGCCAAAGTAAAAGTCTTGGTTAAGGGTATCAAGATTTACCCTGGATCACCCACGAACATCAATGTTCTCAGTGGCTTCTTTCACCACCTCCAAAGTATGTGGGTCTCTAACCTCATGCCTCCTAATCCTCTATATGGACTGTAGGAGGTGGCTTTGTCGACCTGACATCCAGTATATTTTAATTAACCTATCGATGCTATCCATCATCTAAGACAAACTACAAATATTAGGTGAATTGGAAGGGAAGTTACACAGCTCTTGTGTGATCCATGTGTTTAGTAAATTTAATGTCTTAAATTTCTAACATAAATTATTGACCGGGGTTAGTAAACTGATGAAGTGTGGTGCACTGTATGTGCTTAGTTAACCTTTGTCTTACTTCGTTGTTTTGTATTTTATATTTTTTTGGGGTTTTTTTATTCTTTGATGTCTAAGAATGTTTAATCTAAAATTATGAAAAGATTTAAATGAATCTAACGAATTTTAAGAAGGAAGAAAAAGAAGTGTTCCTAAGTTAATCTAATTTTCATAAAAAGAAACCAAAATATGTTGGCTAGTCAAGACCTAATTTGGAAAACAGAGCATCTATTTTATCCGATCATTAGTTCTACCCCATGGATCTAATTCTAAAACTAAGATGAAAAAATACAGTGCTTGGATTAGGTAAAAGAAAAAAAATGAAACAACTAATGTACTTCTGGTTACTTCAGTATTCAATTATGAGGTATGACCTTATTGAGATGATGTTAAGTAACTGTCTGCACTTAAAATTCTAGTGTCCTAGAATAGTAAGCAAAGAATGCAATGAAAACATCTAATGTATACTCAGTTACTTCCAATATTCAATTATGAAGTGTGATCTTCTTGAGATAGTGTTAAGTAACCAATTTCACTTTAATGAGCTAGAAAACTAAGTAAGGTATGCAAAAGGTAACTCAGTAATTACACCCATTAAACATTCAACCATTCAATCTTGAAACATGATCAAATCAATTTCTTTTAGATTGATCTTTAGGAATATCAGTGATTGCAATTAAGTGAGGATCTGAAAGAAAACTATGAAAGCATGTAAGACTAAATAAAAACAACTAATGTATATTTTACTTTCTGCAACATTCAATGTGAAGTATTACCCTCTTGAGATTCTATGTGAGAAGTCAATTATGCATTAGTTTCTAAATTCCTAGAAAGCAAATAACAATGTGCAAAGTAAATTCAATCATTGTATGAATTAGACATTCAATCATTTATTTTAGAAACATCTTCTTGAAATGACCTTTGAGAACATCCGTTGACACAATTTATTGATAATTCTAATCTAATAAAATAAATGACAGAAACTAATACTAAGAAAGAAAATAAAATTTAATCTAGAAAAGCAATTAAATCTCACACATTTTAGATGGCCAATCCAAAATCATGAGGATGGAAAGTTTGAGAAGCTCCAAATGCAAGCCCTCTTCTTTATTCAGAACATGAGCATTTCTTCAACTTTTCACATGCTTTGATAGGGGAAAGATTCCCCTATTTATAAAAAAATATGTGAAGTTATCTCATTAATGAGAGTCCATGAATCTCTCCCTATATCTCTAGAGTTACAATCAAAATAGGAAATGATAAGACACATGTTTTCTTAGAGTTCCAATACAAATAGGAAATGAGACATATCCTCATGATCCCATGATCTTCTCCACTCAAATTTAAATTTGGTTTTGGGAGGCCACATAAAGGTATTTTAGAAGCTTACTTTTGACCTACACATGGCAACAATCTCATCCCACTTGTTAGGTATAAGCATATGCACATTATTTTCTAATTTTTAACCACAAATTCACTTAAAAATGCTAAGAATTAATAAAGTTTGGAAAAACATAAATGTAACCCAATAGTGGTAATGGTAAGGAAAATGTAATGAAATGGAGGTGGAGTGAAGGTGATAATATGGAAATAAAAGTGACAATGTAATGGAAGTGATGAAAATTTCAAGGCCCAACACCATGTATGCCAGGTCATAACATCCTACAATGTGATATGAGTTGTAGATCATCCCACAAAGGGATTGATGTTGCACTGTGATCCTCAACTTCGGTCTTTTGAGGATTTTCAAATCATAAATATAATTTATCATATATAATCAAATAAATAGAATCATAATAACAGATAGATTAAATTCAAACACATCAGTTGAATCAAATTTTAAAATTAAATACAATTTCAAGACATAAACACATCAAGTTTAAAGAGGATTTAAAAATGCAGGAGGTGTATCTGAAATAGGTGAAGAAGGTCCACTAGAGGTAGCATGATCATCAAGAGAGACATAAACACTTCCTCTAACACTCCAACTGGCATCAGAGGCAAGATATATGAGTGGAACATGCACTTTGGGTGGGATACATGATTTATCACGAGCCCGACCACGTATAACATATCCCCCCACATTGCGACGACCTATAATTAGGGTGCATATATGGGATGCCTTTGAATATCACATATAATACATATAATACATATAAACTAATCCAAGATTTTTTTTTATACTAAACTATTAGATATAATACATATAAACTAATCCAAAAAAATATGTTGACTTAGAAAGAATGTTGACAAAAAAACCATTTCTAAACTCAAGCAGAATGATCTAGCCTGAAGTCCTAAACTTTAGAGTTCAATTTTTGATAATTTATCAACCAAAGTATTGAGTTCCATGTAAACATAATCGAAATAAGTGATCAAATCTACCTTCACACTTTTTCCTATTTCTAAATATTGCATTTTATTCATAGAGCATAAATATGTAAAAAATTGAAATAAGCACAAATATACAAACTAATAAAATTTCATGTAAACCAAATACTCCAATATACTTTGAGTTATTATAATGTTTGACTTTGACACATGATATGTACTAGCTGCAAGCACATGAAGACAATGTTTCTTGTACAACACACTACATAATGAAACAATATGGTACAAATTAGAAAAGAGTCAAAATGTTGTCATTCACTCGACCAAATGCACTTTTCATGATAGATTTAATGTATCTATCAATGATGCATTATTGAAACATGAACTTACACAACACATACATTATGTTTTAAATAGTTATGCTATGTTAAATGTTATAGTTATATTATGTTATAGTTATGCACAATATATATATATATATTTACATATGTTATGTTAAATAACTTTACATTATGTGATAATTTTATAATAGTAATATATACATGTTATATTTATAATTGTATAGTTACATGGTTATGAACTATAATTATAGTTATGTTAAATGCTATGATACATATATATATATATATATATATATATATATATATATATATATATATATATATATATATATATATATATATATATATATATATATATATATAATGTTAAAGAATTATAGAACTACGTTATGTTAAATAGCTATATAACTAATTTATGTTATAAACAATATATATAACTATATGGGGTGGTAGGAGGGGGAGGGATTCTCATAAATCCTGATGGAAACATCAAAGACAATTATGCCTGGAGTCTAGGCCGGAAAATAAACAATCAAGCTGAGGCCTATGGGTTACTCTTTGGAATGAATCTGACCATCACTAAAGGCATCAAGAAGCTCCAAATCCTTGGATATTCCATGATAATAATAAACCATGTGAGAAAGAACACCCCAGCTAAAAACACTCTCCTTAAACAAGTCATCAAGAGGGCTCAAGGAATGACCCCTCTATTTGACAAAGAAATTTTCTACCATATTCTCAGGGGAAACAACAAAGAGCTTGAGAAACAAGCCAATCTGGCTTGTAGAATCAAATAAGAAGAAACTGTGGTGAATGGAATTGAAGGCAACCTATGTATACCATAACTCTGAATATAAGAACCCTAATGTAAATATTATATCTAACCTTGCAGATGAGAATAAGGATAGAAAATTAGATCCACTGGGAGAGGTTGACAACCTATTAATCCCTCCCCCCCATCAATCTTCAGAGCCTTCTTCCCTATCCCCCTCCCTTCTCTCCCTTCCCCTTCCCATGGAGGCTTGATCTGCTCCCCCTTCATCTCATATTTGGCCTTTTTATTGGTCCCCTCCTCTCTCCCTCCTCTCTCACCCCTTGCTTCCTCACCCGCCCTCCTCCCCCCATACCTCCCTCCTCCCCCCATACCCTCACCCACCCTCCTCTTCCCCCTTACCCCTCCTAGTTGGCCCGTCTATCATTTTCGCCTGCCCTCCAACATGAGGCCACGTCTTTGTAGGCCTCTTGATTTAATTAATACCCCCAATATTTTCAAAATTTAATTTCCCTCGCTTTCTCCTATCTCTCATGGCATGACGTATAGAGTAACCACACTGTAGTGTGGAGTTATGTAGCACGACCGCCCTCCACTTGGTGCCTGAAAAATCTTAGGCATGTGTATACACAGTCCTTGCCTCGATCTCACTTTCAGACGCCGACATTTTGGTACTATGTCGTGGGAATGGTGAATCTGTGGGGAAGGAATTTACTCCCCAGGTTACAGAAAACATAGGAGGAGTGTGGGAAGAAGGTGGAAAGAGATTTATGAGAAGATGAGTAGAGCTGTGAAATTATGGATCAAAATTGGGAAAATATTGGCGCTGGTACTGTGACGTGAAACTTTGAAGGCTTTTTGTGGGAGGTTTAGAAGACCTTTTTGAGTTTCGTTAGTTGTGTTGGAATCTTGAGGTTGTGTAGAACATAGTAGGATCAATCAAGAATGGAAATAATGAATTTTTGATGTACTTTGATGTCTTTTGAGAATTAAAAAAGAGGCATCCCCATTGAATATTAGGCCTAGAGATGTAGTCTTTGAGATAATTGAACTTTGTTATCAATTTATGGTGTCATTTTTTTTCTTTTCATTTTTTAATGTTGGTATTTATTTGCTGCAAATTTCTCTACAAGTTTCAGATTCATTTAATTTGAGATTTTTAATGGTACGTGATTTAAATAGCTGCAAAAATGTCAAGTCCCACTAACACAAACGGTTGAGGATGGGCCTCGTCAGCAAGGCGACCTAGGATCAAACCTCACGGGGGGTGGTTGTGCTCTATGCCAGGGGGAGGAGACATGCTAAAAAATCCAGTCAACTTAGGGATAGTTTGGCCCAGGCCAGGTGCGATCCCTGGGTGACTTTGACAGCTTAGACTCCCCTTGGTCGTTTCTCCTCAAGCCACAGGTCAAGCCTAGAGGATCACATACAACATGACAAAAAAAACAAAAAAAACATGCAAAAATACCTTTAAAGATTGATAAATCAGGTGCCAATTTAACGATTGGGATTCAGATCAAATATAATGTCCCTTATCACTCTCTCTCAACCAAAGAGGAGATCCTTACTCCCTCTCAACCAGGGAGACATAACTATAAGATTCAACTTGTCTAACTCATAAACTACTTATTCTTCCATGGATATATTAGTAGTATCTTGTAGGGATTCTAGATATTTGCAAGGCTTCTCAAACCCTAATAGCATCACATCATATCGAACTTTGAACTTTCAGGATATTGACAACCATCATGAAACTTTGTCATCAAATGGTTCACCTATCATCTTCAAGGATCCAAAATTTGTCACAACTGCTAGCACATGTCTTCTATCCTTCATAATAGAATTTTGCCTCATATTCTTAAATAATTCATATCAACTTTCCAAATATCGATTCTTCCCTCATGCTCTTCTAAGCCATCATCAATGTTTTTGTAATATCCCAAAAGGGAGAATGCAGTAATAATTAAAAACAATATAAGAACTGCAACTAAATAAACAATAAATCTCAAGACAACATCAAAATTTATAGAGAAGCTGAGCCATTTTATTATATGGAGATGAATCAGTTAGACAATGTTCATAAAATGAGTAGATCTAGCCCAAGAGAAGGCCTAGAATCACCCTACAATGGTGCTGCAAGTGGCACTGCATAAATGGTGAGCTTACAGAAGCAAATATTGCGCTGTCCCTTCTACTGAAGATATGCATGAACTTCTGCAAAAGGAAATGTAGATCTAGTGAGCTTATGAGCTCTGATGATGCCAAGATTCAAGATCTGGCCAATGTGATGGGTTCCCAAGATAACCCAGAAAGGATTTTCCAGATCTACAAATTTGGAAAATCACCCTCCTAGGATTTGATCCTTGATGTGCTGGGAATTACAGATTTGAAGCTAGATCTGACAAATAGATGGCTGAAATATGTCACAAGATTAGATATAAGCTTGAAGGGCTAATCACTCCTTCAGATCTACAAGCTAGAAGCTATAGATCTAGCTTCTCAATCCTCCAATTATGATGACAGTTATTGCAACACAACTGCTCATAAAAACTACATTGTAAGGGAAAGAGAGGCTTTATGCCTACTAAAATATGCTACAATAAACTCTAGGCTGATGGAAATAATGATGGCAAGGCAAGGTGATGATCCCTCACAGGATTACTAGCTAAAATGCTAGCAACTTCCTTCCTCCTTTGGATCTACCACATGGACAACGTAATTCTAGATGGAACTACTGCTTCTAGGAGGTCAATAATTTTGGCCTGATGCCAGATCTAATATGAAGATCTGGGAATGATGATATTTAAGCCCAAGGTGACAGAAATAAACCTTCACCAGTTCTCTAGCTGAAATACTAAAGACAACCTCCACCTTCCAAACTAATCTTCAGAAATATGCAATTACTGAATATGAATGTTCTATAGGAAGTAGGACAAGATAAGTGGCACCAATGCCTGATGTAGAATGAAGTACAATACTCTTTCAAGATCTAATCAATGAAAGAGGTGGGATTCCTGACCAGGAACACCTTGTGCTAAACAACACTTGCAATCTTTGCTAAACAGCTCAAGAAAGCAATGGAATGTCACATGAAAATTCCAGATCTAAACAGATCCTCAACATCAATAATCTCAAGCATGTCTTCATTCTTGCCTTCATCTTATTTATATAATGTTTGAGCCTTCCCATGCCTTGGCCTTCATCTAAACTGCGTTGTGCATGTGGAGAAGATCCTCCATGTTTTACTGCGTTGTCTATCCAAGTCATCCATCATGTCTAGGTGCAATGTACACCCCCTCCATCATGTGTGCATTAATTGCACAACTTCCTCCATCATCTCATCATGAATTCTCCATGATCTTCTGTTTGAACTCTTCAAGATCTTAGTTGACTGTGTCAACCTCCATGATCTATCCCATTAATGAGACATGATCTTCAATTCCATTCACATTAGTAGTTTCTCAACTACCTCATTATGTAGATCTAGGCCTAATTAACCCACATTCACACACAAAAAGTGGATATTTATTCATATTTAGGATTATGGATCCCTCCACCCTTTTATTTACTTAATTCATTAAGAAAATTAAGAACTTTAATATTCCAAATATCAGGTGAAAATTTGGGAATATTACAATCCTCCACGACAAAATGTTGCTTGTCCTCAAGCAACTGCAAAAGTGGATGCTACAGAAAATATCCTCCCTCCAAATGGAATCCTCATGTGGAAGGCCTTCCCATCTATCACAATGTGTCATGCATGTCTAGCTCCCAAGCTGCCTCTCTAGAATATTTAAAATGGCTTCAAATTGAAAAGTTAGATACCCATCCCCATCAATGAATCTCCAAGTGGCAAGCATATGATGACCAAAGTTCTCCTCTATACATGAGATACATAAGATAAAGTGGTTCATTCCAAAAGTGGAAACTCCCAAGTCATGAACTATCTCTCCAACCCATGATACATAGAGTAGATTACACATATCAATGCCCTCATCATTAGCCATTTTATCCATGTAGGAATCAAACATCACATCATCATAGTGAAAAACAAGAAGTTCTTGTGAAGCCAGCTCATATAGGGACCTAACAGAAGTAGAGACATATGGGAAAACATGAACAATGTCAAACCATATTCTCCTAATAACAACCAATGCAGAAAAACCTCCTGCTGCCATGCTAGATCATCATGAAAACAAGTAAGAGAGCCATACTCTCTCAAAAGAAGCCACCTCAATGGTGCTTCTTGTTGCCATGCCAAATCATCAATGAGAATATGTGAGCCATACTCTCTCAAAAGTAGCCATCTCAGCAATGCCTCTTGCTGCCATACCACATCATCATTGTACCAAATGTAGTGGCCATATTCTCTCAAGAGAAGCCACCTTAATAAGGCATCTTGCTACCCCATCACATCATCATTATACCAAGTACAATGACCAAAATCTCCCAACATAAGCCAACGTTGTAAGGCCTCCTGTTGCCACCCTCCAGTAGTGTCATGCAATGTATGGGAAGAATTCAGCCCATACTCTCCCAATAGTAACCATAGCAGCAAAGATTCTTTCTGTCTTCTTGCATTGCCATGATGCAAGTCATGGAGCAACAATAAGGTAATAGACATGTGAGATGTCCCATCAACATAATATAAACAAGATCCCTTATGCCACCTCATGTGAGAGTTATACTTTCTCTCAAACCCAAGTACATACATGAATATGAGATACATCCCAAATAGAAATACATGTAAATACATGAGACATATCCCACACAAGAGTAAACATATGGACATAAGATATAACATGTGGTATCCAAACTCTCTTCTCAACAACCAAAGTAACCATGCCTTTTTATTATGCATTCTATCATTGAGACATGAGGCATGAGACAAGAAAATATGAACCTTTGGATAGTAACCATACTCACCCAAGAGAAACCAGTGCAACCATGCTTCTTGCTGGCTTGTATCATAGATCTGCAAGTGGTTTGGCAACCCCTTGCTCCATATCATCAACCATTCATCCCAATGTGGATGATGGATCTCATTATGCAAATATTTGGTATCCTCCCATTGTAGGACACCAACCTCCTCAAACTGTTGAAAAACCTTGCACTCCATGAAATGTTGAAGTGCACCTCCAATTAGATCTCTTAATGAGACCTTCTTCTCATCCATGGCCTCCAAAACCAATGGGGTTCTGGATCTGCTGCAGGTAGAAGTCTCTCTTTGAGTTGTGACATGCTCATTGAGAAAGTGTCATCAAGAAAGGAGAAAAGATTTCTCATATCAAGATGTATACCATTCATCATCTTAACCTCCATTTCTTCATGACTAAAGCTACCTTCAAAATGCTCCAAGAATAATGGGGCCTCTTTATTATCACTGCTACTAAGTGATAGCGTTGTAGATCTGCAGGGTAATACATATACTGTCTCAAAGAAAGGTACAATACTAATCTCATAACCAGTCATTGTACATAGGATCATGCTCATCCCTTCTTCTGAAATTATACACTTCAACTCAAAAGGTTGAATGTAGTCCATCCATGAAAAACTGGGATAACTTTTCATCTCCTCCTTGATCAAATCGAGGGTCCTCTGCACTGTGATATGTTGCTGCTTCAAATCAAAATTTTGTTCTAACCCTTGGTTATGCATTGGCCCTGATGGCATGCCCCCATAAGTTTCAATAAGATCTACTGAAACAATAGGTGATGAATGTGTATGCATACCTTGGATCAACTGATGCGTAGGAGCCTCTTGACAGAACAAAAGAGTTCCTCCAACCGAGACAATGGTGTCTCCAACTGCTGGTAAGAGAGATGGCTACTCTTCTACCAATGTACCAACACTGGAATCTTCCTCCTCTTCCTCATGCATCTCCTGAATCATGCATGGGACTCTATATGTCAAGAGCTCAAGATTACTTTGCAAGGATGCAAGTATCTCTTCTGCAGATGTAAGTACTTTTGTAGTTGGTGGTGAATGTAGTGTCTTCTTGTCCAGAGTGACAAGAATGAAATCCTCCTTTGTTTCCTTCGGAAATGTCTCTTTGTGGCCCATCTCTGTCTTCTTCATATCAAAATTCTTCCTCAACTTGTGAAAGAAATTTGAATATGTAGTCACCTTTTCATGCTCCATGTGAGTAAACCACCAAACATTGGCTTCACCTAAAAGATGAAGTGCTGCAATTTGGACAACCTCTTTTCCAGCCACAATATGTAGCATGGAAAATATATCCAACTCTCTCCTCCAAGCCTTAACAGTGCTTGAGGAAGACCCATCAAATGTAGGCAAATAGAACCTATTATGCCTCTTCCTTCTATTACTGCTATATGATATTCTTTCTTCTTTGAGTTCAAAGAATTCTTGGAGAGTTAGACTCTCTTTGAAGGCTCTAAACTGTTCCTTTTACTCTTCAAGATACAAACTGAGAGTCTCATGAGTCTCAGGTTCTTTCCTTTCTTCATTTCTATACCTCTCACCTTCTTCAAAGAAAGTGGGCATAGTAGATCTATGAGTAGATCTATGATTCTCCAGTCTTCTTTTCTGCTGATAGGAAGTAATTGGACCTTCCTCTTCAAATCTTCTTCTTGGATCCTTCCTTTGCCTTTCCTTATTCATTTGATAGACCTCCTTAGAGAGATATTGCATGGATCTAAAGAGAGGAGTGGAAAAACTATCCTCCTTCATGATACATCTCATCTATCTGCTTCTTCTTTTGATGCAAAAGATGAAGTGTCCACAAGCTAAGCCAAAGATCATGCTCTGATACCACTGTAATATCCCAAAAGGGAGAATGCAGTAATAATTAAACAAAATATAAGAACTGCAACTAAGTAAACAATACATCTCAAGACAACATCATAATTTACAGAGAATTTGATTCATTTTATTATATGGAGATGATTCAGTTACACAATATTCAGAAAATGAGTAGATCTAGCCCAAGAGAAGGCCTAGAATCACCCTACAATGGTGCTGCAAGTGGCACTGTGTAACTGGTGAGCTTACAGAAGAAAATATTGTGTTGTCCCTTCTGCTGAAGACATGCATGAACTGATGCAAAAGGAAATTCAGATCTAGTGATCTTATGAGCTCTGATGATGCCAAGATTCAAGATCTAGCCAATGTGATGGGTTCCCAAGATAACCTAGAAAGGATTTTCCAGATCTACAATTTTGGAAAATCACCCTCCTAGGATTTGATTCTTGATCTACTGGGAATTATAGATCTGACAAATAGATGGCTGAAATATGTCACAAGATCAAATATAAGCTTGAAGGGTTGATCCCTCCTTCAGATCTACAAGCTAGAAGCTCTAGATCTAGCTTCTCAATCCTCCAATGATGACGACAGCCGTTGCAACACAACTGCTCATAAAAGCTGTGCTATAAGGGAAAGAGAGGCTTTATGCCTACTGAAATATTCTGTAATAAACTCCAGGCTAATGGAAATACTGATGGCAAGGTGAGGGGATGATCCCTCACAGGATTAATAGTTGAAATGCTAGCAACTTCCTTCCTCCTTTGGATCTATAATATGGACAACGTAATTCTGGATGGAACTATTGCTGCTAGGAGGTCAATAACTTTTGGCCTGATGCCAGATCTGAAATGAAACTCTGGGAATGACGATCTTTAACCCCAAGGTGACAGGAATAAACCTTCACCAGTTCTCTATCTGTAATACTGAAGACAACCTCCACCTTCCAAACTGATCTTCAAAAATCTGCAATTACTGAATATGAATGTTCTGCAAAAATTAGGATAGGATAAGTGGCACCAATGCCTGATGTAGAATGAATTACAACACTCTTTCAAGAGCTACTCAATGAAAGAGGTGGGATTCCCGACCAGGAACACCCTTTGCTAAAAAGCCCAAGAAAGCAATGGAATGTCACATGACAATTCCAGATCTAAACAAATCATGTCTTCATTCTTGCCTTCATCTTCTTTATTTAATGTTTAAGCCTTCCGATGCCTTGGCCTTCATCTAGATTGCGATGTGCATGTGGACAAGATCCTCCATGTTTGACTACGCTGTCTATCCAAGTCATCCATCATGTCTAGGTGCAATGTACACCCTCTCCATCATATGTGCATTAATTGCATAACTTCCTCCATCATCTCATCATGAATGCTCCATGATTTTTTGTTTGACCTCTTCAAGATCTTAGTTGACTGTGTCAACCTCCATGATCTATCCCATTAATGAGACATGATCTCCAATTCCATTCACATTAGTAGTTGCTCAACTACCTCATTATGTAGATCTAGGCTTAATTAACCCACATTCACACACAAAAAGTGGATATTTATTCATATTGAGGATTATGGGTCCCTCCACCCTTTTATTTACTTAATTCATTAAGAAAATTAAGAACTCTAATATTCCAAATATAAGTAGAAAATTTGGGAATATTACAATTTTCCACTCAAGCAATGTGCTCCCAAATTGAATTAAACAAATTTTGATGTAATATAATTAAACACGTTATATTAATCAATATCCTTCTACCTTCTGCACATAATTATGCAATAAAACATATCCCATCATTATTAGGGTTTCCAAATCACAATAGCTTCTAGTCAAGGTGTGTGATTCTTCAAAATATTGCTGATTTCTACCTTTGAGGACGACATTCCTTTGCATGTTCTATCTCCATATTGCGACAGAGTTCCACTTCATGCTCTTCATATTTTAATCATCAATCAATGTGTTCCAAGCTTCAATTAATATCATATCCATCAGGGTATTTATAGCTCCCTCTTTCCATTTGAGCTAAGTGAAGTGCTCACTCTCTAATTGACTTATTTGATGCAAGCTTCAACCTCCTTTCATCTTCATGCTTTGTCATGTTCTTCCACTTATTCCTTTTTCTAGTCAAGCTTTTGGATAAATCTTATCTTGAATGAAGTATTTATTAGAAAACCATAAAAAAAGAAGGACAAGGCACAAAGATTATAAACAATGATATATAAATCACTTATCTATTGAGAATGAGAAGGATTAAGTCCCTCTTAATCTTGGACATATTCACCAACCTTATTCTCACATTAAACATAAAGGGTTAGATCTATCTTTAATAATGAATATAATTAGATAGGGTTTTTCTCCTATGGTTCTTCTTAATCAGGGGTTCACAAACCCTAAATGCCAAAATTCTTTAATACATCACAAAATGAAAGATATACAAACCTTATATTTTCCATGTCTCCAAAACATGAAAAAGGATCAATTGCGAAACCATAAAGACAATATTTCATTTTTAGAACTCAAGACCTAGCCTTCACATTCAAATAAATAATTGGAGTGCTACCATATCAATTATACGTGACTGCCTCTGTTTTGTATCTATGTAAACTCTTTTACTATATTTCAAATCACCATCATGATATAGTGAACTTAATATAAGTGACATGGATCCTAAGATGCACACAAGAATTGTGCATAACTCTGCAACCTTAAATTTTTCATTGCATGGATTCAGTCCTTTCACTTGTCTTCAGTTGTCAAGAGTCAACTTTCTTCAACAAATATACCTCAACAGAAATTTCTTCGAGTTGCTTGATTTTTCTTGATTTCTTTCAACCAAGTTGGATTCATTGATGTCACTCATTCTTGAACCAAGGAGATAATTCTCGTCCACTGTGATAGATAAAATCAAGTATGTTTCAATGAATGTCACAGGAAGAAGTTTCTTTCTATGCCTTAAATATTATCCATATGGTTTCTTGATACATGTCTTAAACTTATGTCTATTGAGTAAAGTTCTTTTTTCATTTTGCAACTTTGTTTTAATCACTTCCTTCAGACCTCAAGTCGGCTACATAAATGGAATTCATATTTCTTTATAAGAAGGATGCTAATGCCATAAACTATCAGTCCATCTTTCGAAGAGACATACTCATTACTTCATATACAAATATGGGCCTTATTTTTATAATATATATTTGCATATTAAATCTTGTCACTAAGTATCATTCCTTAGGTTTTCACACAGGTTACCAAACTCGGATTATTATTAACTCAAGGCCTTGGAATGTCTTTGTATCTAGTTTTCATATATACTTTTCACAATTGCTATGAGAACACTTCACAAGCCATCATTGTCATACATATATATTACTATCATCAAGAGTCCTGTAGACTCCCATACATAATTACTTCCATATCAAAGGTCACGACTATACATACATTACACTGTTATAATTGTCATCAAGAGTAGGGTTGTTACTATCATAAAAATTACTGTTGCTTAATGCTACTTTGTCATAGAATATTATGATAACCCTGTTAAAAATGTGACAACAAACATTGTAAATTTACTTATTACCTATGCAGTTAGAATAAAGAAATGTAGGTTGAATAACGAGATGTAGTTGGAATAACGAAACATGTCTAGGTTAAATAAGATGGCCTAAGAGGCTTGTAAAAGCACAGAGAATCATTTAATCAATAAGAGTTTCAAAGTGTTTTATCCTTCAGCTTTCCAATTTAGTTATATTTCTCCTATTATCTTTCTCGTTTCTTGTTTTCCCCACAACAAGTGGTATCAGAGACAAAAATGTGGTTGCATTGTTTGGTAAGGATGAAGCCGTCGAGGTGGTTGAGTAGCTCTGCTCCTGAAGCCAACGAGTTTCCATTAATTCCGCTGTAGTAAGAAAGAATTGCTGCCGTTGAAAGAAGTCATTGGAAGAGAGGAGCCGTCCGCCGTTGAAGTCAGACTTGGAGCCGTCCGCCGTTGAAGTCATCGAGTAGAGACTTGTGCCTGAGTAGAGAATTATGCCAGTGTATCAGAGCCGTGAGAAAGGAGGAGTTCGCCATCCGCTGCACGATTCCGCTGCAAGAAGTCCTGGTGCCGTCGTTGAAAGAAGGAGGACGCAGTCGTGAGAAAGGAGGAGTCTGCATGTTTTGCTGCAGAAAATCTAGAAGACTCATCGAAGTTTTTTTATCAAGGACGCTACAGAGAAGCCAACCATTTCCCGCTGTTGAAAGAAGTCTCATCGAAGTTTTTTTTTTTTTGATCGAGGACGCTGCAGAGAAGCCAACCATTGCCCGTTAAAAGAAGTCACTGCTACTTCCTATAAGGTATTTTTTGAAGGGTTCTATGACCTGTAAAAGTTATAAAAAAAAAGGGACTGAGCAGATTGATGTTTGTTCAGTTTAAGAAAAAGGGGGAAGAAATTGTTAATTTTTAACAAGGGTTCAGTTTTTCAAGAATTGATTTAGTTGAAAAAGTGGAAAAGAAATAGAAAAAGGGTTCAGTTTTTTTTCAAGAATTGATTTAGTTGAAAAAGAGGAAAATAAATAAAAAAAAGGGTTCAGTTTTTCAAGAATTGATTTAGTTGAAAAGGTGGAAAAGAAATAGAAATTGTATTTTCTTTGAAAAACTAAGTAGAAGAAGAAAATTTGAAACCTTTAAAACCCTAAAAGAAGAGGGGAAATCTTGAAACCATAGAAGAAGAGGGAATTTTTTAGTTTGTAGAAGAAGGGAAATCTGAAACCCTAGGAGGGAGAAATTGCGAAAATGACAAACGCAAAATTTGAGGTGGAGAAATTCACCGGGAAAAACAATTTTGCTCTGTGGAAACTGAAGGTTAGGGATTTGCTGGTGCAACAAGGGTTGCACAAGGCATTAGATGGGGTAAATAAAAAACCAGCAAGCATGTCGAGTTCAGATTGGGAGGAATTGGATGCCTGAGCTCTCAGTAACATTTGGTTATGTTTAGCAGATGAAGTACTCTTCAATATTGTTGGAGAGAGTACAAATGTAGGGTTGTGGAAGAAATTGGAAACACTCTATATGAAAAAATCTTTGACTAACAGAATCTATTTAAAAAGACAACTATACAGCCTTTGGATGAAGGAGGGTACGAAAATTGTAGATCACTTAAATGTTTTTAATACGCTTATTTTCCAGTTGTCTGATATGGAAGTTGTGTTCCCTACCTGAGTCATGGGATCACTTCATGACCTCAGTCAGTTTGAGCACTGCCGATTCATTAAAACTTGAATCTGTCATGGGTGCTCTCTTATCTGAAGAGGTACGAAGAAAATCTAGCATTGAGACTCATGCACCTGAAGCCATGGTAGCTAGAGGTCGGTCAAAAGAAAGGGGGGAAAAGAAAAGAGGTTCTTCCAGATCGAAGTCAAAGGGTGGCAAGAAGAGTAAAGAAAAATGCTGGTACTGCAACAAACTGGGACATCTCAAAAAGGATTGCTGGAAACGGAAGGAGTCGGAAAACAACAACAAGGAAGCAAATCAGGTCGATTCTGTTATGGATGATGAGGTTTTAATTGCTGAAGCGCTCCCTGTCTGCAATATCTCACAAGATGCTAACTATTGGCTATTAGACTCTGGTGCTTCTCATCACATGAGTCCGCATCGAAATTGGTTTTCATCATATGAAACTATAAATGGTAATTCTGTATTCATGGGAAATAATGCATCTTGTTAGACTGTTGGGATTGGAAATGTGAAAATTAAAATGTATGATGGTACAATTAAAACATTATTTGATGTTAGGCATGTACCTGATCTAAATAAAAACTTGATTTCGTTGGGAGTTTTGGATTCGAATGGTTATAAGTTTACAGGTCAGAATGGAGTGCTGAAAGTCTCGAAAGGAGCCTTGGTTGTTATGAAGGCTGAAAAGGTCAGAAACCTATACAGACTCAAAGGAAGCCCTTAAGTTAGTGAAGTAGAAATCGTGTCATATAAAGCAGAAGAAGGTTCTCTCTATGGCATCAGCGGTTGGGTCACATGAGCGAGAAAGGTCTTCAGGTACTGATGAACCGCAAGCTACTTCTTGATTTGAAATCCTTGAAGTTGGATTTTTGTAAATATTGTGTGTTTGGCAAACAATGTAAACAAAGATTCAAGTCTGGAAATCATAATAGTAAGCATATTTTGGACTACATTCATTTTGATCTATGGGGACCATCTCCTACTGTTTCCTATGGAGGTGCCTTATATTTTTTAACGTTTATTGATTATTTATCCCGAAAATTTTGGGTCTATATGTTGAAAAATAAAGTTGTTGTGTTTAATGTGTTTAAACAATTTAAAACAATGGCGGAAAATAAAACATGCAAATCAATTAAATGTTTAAGAACTGACAATGGACGTGAATTTACCTCTTTAGAATTTGGACAATTTTGTAAGGATGAAGGGATAGTTAGACATAAAACTGCTTTTTATACTCCTCAGCAAAATGGTGTTGCTGAACAGATGAATCAGACTCTTATGGAAAGAGCCAGAAGCATGATTAGTAATGCTAATATGCAAAAGGAGTTGTGGGAAGAAGCAGTATCTACTGCTTGTTATTTAGTTAATAGATCACCTTCGGTTGCAATAAACTATCAAATTCCTGAAGAAGTTTGGTCGGGTCAGTCTTGTGATTATTCACATTTGAAGATTTTTGGTTGTGATGCCTATGTTCTTATTCCTAGAAATCAGCGTTCAAAGTTATATCCAAAATCGAAATGTTGTGTCTTTGTTGGATATGATTATGCAGTGAAGGGATATAGGTTGTGGGATCCTTCTTCACGGAAGATAGTCAATAGTAGAGATGTAACATTTGATGAATCATATTTTTTTAAAATCAGATGTTGGAAAGGTTGAACAAGAGCAGGTATCGCTAAGTCAGCAGATTCAATTGGAGATTAAACCTTTTCTAGAAATTCGAAAGGAAGGAGAGACTTCTGAAAAAGGTGGGGAAGTAAAGGAAATTGGAGAAATTCCAGAATCTAGTCAGCAACCAGTCACTTTAAGAAGGTCTACAAGGGAAAGAAAAAAACCAAAAAGGTATGAAGACTCTGCTTCATCGTTTGCATTGATTACTGAAGATGGGGAACCATCTTGTTGTCAGGAAGAAGTTGATGATGCAGATAGCAAGATATGGAAAAAGGCTATGGAAGAAGAAATGGACTCCTTAGCCAAGAACAATACCTAGGATCTCTTAGAACTTCCTGAAGGGAGAAGAATTGTTGGGTGCAAATGGGTCTTCAAGTTGAAGAGAAAATTTGATGGAAGTATTGAAAGGTATAAGGCGAGATTGGTTGCAAAAGGGTATTCTCAGGTTGAAGGTATTGACTTTCATGAGATTTTTTCACTAGTAGTTAAACTTGTTTCTATTCGTATTGTGTTAGCACTAACTGATTTACTTGACCTAGAGTTAGAACAGTTAGATGTTAAAACAACCTTTCTTCATGGTGATTTGGATGAAGAGATATATATGGATCAACCAGAAGGTTATGTACAAGGTCGCAGCAGAAGATTAGTTTGCAAGCTCAGTAAATCATTGTATGGCCTAAGGCAGTCGCCCAGGAAATGGTACAAGAAGTTTGATTACTTCATGGTGAGCCAAAATTTTATCAGAAGTGAGTATGATCATTGTGTATACTTCAAAAGTTTCAATGGAATATTCATTATCTTGGTGTTATATGTTGATGATATGCTTATTGCAAGCAAAAGCATGGAATAAATCAGCAGGTTAAAGGCTCAGCTCTCTAGGACGTTTGAAATGAAGGATCTTGGAGCGGCAAAACATATCTTGGGCATGGAGATACACAGAGACAGGAAGAATGGTAAGCTTTGGTTATCACAACAGAAGTATGTGGAGAAAGTACTTGAAAAGTTCGGTATGAACAATGTGAAACCTGTTAATGTTCCATTAGCTTCCCATTTTAAGCTTTCTTCAGATTTAAGTCCTAGAACTAATGAAGAAAAGAAGTATATGTCTCGTGTACCATATGAAAATGCGGTAGGAAACTTAATGTATGCGATGGTATCTACAAGACCTGACATTTCACATGCAGTTGGAGTTGTCAGCAGGTTCATGGCAAATCCAGGGGAAGAACATTGGCGAGCAGTGAAATGGGTGCTTCGGTATTTGAGAGGCACAAGTGACCATTGCATCAGCTTTGATGGTCGTGAAGGTACAGTCTACGGATATGTGGATGCTGATTATGCAGGTGCTTTGGACAAAAGGAGGTCTACTACAAGTTATGTTTTTACTCTTGCAGGTGGAGTAATTAGTTGGATGTCAAAGCTTCAGGAGACAGTTGCTTTGTCCACTACTGAAGCAGAGTATATAGCTGCTTCAGATTCCTGCAAAGAGGCAATCTGGTTAAAAGGTCTGCTTGATGAGATTGGAAGGACGCAGGAGAAAGTGAATGTGTTTTGTGACAGTCAGAGCGCTATTCATTTGGCTACAAATCCAGCCTATCACAGCAAGACCAAGCACATCGATGTAAGGTATCACTTTGTGAGACATGTAATCGAAGGTGGCAAATTAGTCCTTAAGAAGGTCTGCACACAGGAGAATCATGCAGATATATTCACGAAGCCAGTTACAGTAGAGAAGCTGAGATGGTGTCTTGCTTCTCTTGGCTTGCAGAAAAGATGATGAATGGGCATTAGGAAAATTTGTTGTCAAGGTGGAGTTTTTTAAAAATGTGACAACAAACATTGTAAATTTACTTATTACCTATGTAGTTAGAATAACGAAATGTAGGTTGAATAACCAGATGTAGTTGGAATAACGAAACATGTCTAGGTTAAATAAGATGGCCCTAGAGGCTTGTAAAAGCACAGAGAATAATTTAATCAATAAGAGTTTCAAAGTGTTTTATCCTTCAGCTTTCTAATTCAGTTATATTTCTCCTATTATATTTCTCGTTTCTTGTTTTCCCCACAACAAACCCTACTATCTAAAGTATCACTTTCCAGCATATATAATTTCCATGGGTCATTTTCACATTGTTATATAGGTCATTGTCTCACTATTTCATTATATTTGCAACCTAGGAATCATTGATAGCAGTCCAAACAGATAGAGAATGAAAGCCATAGAGAAAAGTATGCAAGCAATAGTGAAGAAAATGTGATCATGTAAAGTGAACCACGAAGAAAAGAAGTCATAAATGCTAGCCACAAAATTGTGTGAGCCACAGTAAATTATGAGCCATATAGAATCAAAGAGAACCATAAGAATGAAAGTCATATCGGAAATGCGATCCATTGTGGTTCAAATGCGAGCCATTAAATAATACAAGCCTCAACAACAAAGTGATCCACCAAGATATGATCAAACCACAAAATAAAAGGTATCCACAGAGATATGATATGATCCATAATTTATCAAAACCGAGCCACATAAATGTACGACCCATTACAATGTAAGCTATCTGATATGAGTAATGTATGACCCATTACAATGTAAGATATATGTAATGATACTAATGTAATATATATGCCATTACAGGTGTATATATATGCCACTATAAAGGTAGTAATGTTGATGCATAGAGCAATGCGTTGCCACATAATGTATAACGAGATTGATAATAGAGTGTAGAGTGAGTCTCCACAAATATGTATATATAATGAGTCTCAATGGTATTGCGAACCATGAGAGTCACTGTAGATGATGCGAGTGAAGCTAATTTAATTATGTGCGAGCTATGGTAGAACAAAACTGAGCCATTGTAGAAGAATATCGAGCCATACTACAGTCATACCACAGAAACATAATGTGGCAATGATGTGAGCCATACTATAAGTCTTTTAATTGGCAGTTGCAGATCTCAGATCTTAAAATTGACAATTGTTACAATGATGATGACTCTACCAACAAAGTGTGATCTTTAAACTGCCATCAGTTAACCTTAGCTCTAATACCATGTTGAGAAATCAGGTTGATTGAATATTAGGGTAGATGTCTCTTTCATGATAATTATTTATGAGAGTTTGTTGGCTTATTATTATTATGTTATGTTCTTCTTCATCAAAAAATTACCAAAATTTACATGAAGATCACAAAGAAATAAACTAACACAAGAAATAAGGCTCTCCAAGCTAGAGACAAAACCCAAGAAAGGGGAAAACTTAGAAAAAATATCTTCTTATAGAATCAAATCAAAGTGAGATATCCAAGAAACATGACCATGAAAAAAACTCCAACCCTCAAGATGCCAAGGAAATCCATCCTTCCACATAGCAACAAATGCATCAACAGTGAATAAGACCAACAACATGTACAATAGTAAGAACAAACTTCAACATAATAAGTGCGAGCTCAAGTGAATCTTTCCTTCATGTGCAAACTTAATATTTCAGCCTCACTTTATTTTGACTTTCACTCTCCTTCATCTCTCTTATTTCATAAGATGATGCTCATATCATGCAAATTTATTGTCTCTAAATGAATCCAAATTCTTAAGGTAGATTACATATTGAAAATCATTTTTCCTTTTTATTTACAAGAAGTCCAAATAGGAATTTAACTCTTTGACTAAAAAAAATCCTAGAAGCGTGAAGAACATGCTTTACTAATGAAATAATAATGATAAAAAAATATTTTTCTTCTTTTTACTTTTTGACGTAAAATACAAATGTTACAAGTATAATGATAATTGTGAAGACTGAACCTAGTTACACTTTTCAACACACCAAAAGGTTGTTTGTTCACTTCACCATAATTTTTTCCCTTAATTATTCTGCTTTTATAACACCCATTCTTTCAGTATTTTTCCTACTTGTTAATATTTGATCTCCCACGGTGGCCTAAATGGAGGCATTGGTTTGGTGTAACATGCTCCTCCAAAATTTACCCACTCTAACTTGAAAACTGAGGTAAACATGATCTAAGGGATACTATGACATGACCCAACCTCCTAAGTACATTTAAGGTAGCAAAGTAAAAAAAAATGGATCTTTACTGACCTTCCTCGAGAGCTATAGGACACCTATGAGCTAAACAACCACTCCGAGTGCCCAAACCCTGAGATGAATTTCCTTTTACTGACCTGGGCTCCCACTCGCATGAATGAAAAAGCATCCATGTGGTTATATGCCTCCAATTACATGCATACGCCTACCAAGGTGTAGTTATGGCCCCAAATTTCGAGTTCAGAGGGTGTAGTCCTAGATTCTAAGCCACAATTTCAGGATAACCTCTAGACCACTACCAAAAATTCAATGAGACTTTCCAAAATGATAAATAACATCAAGACAAAGCCATTAATACAAAAGTTGATAAAGGAATCGACCAAACCATGCCTAACAATGACAATCATTTCGTCAAACATTATGAGAATATGTAATATATAGGTCATGAATGCATATCTTAATATAGGAGTCTGAAACTTATTTGAGAATCACCAATAAGGTATAATGATCTGGATTTATGTAGGAACACAACATAATACAGAAATAACCATAAACATAGAGATGCAGTGGAAATAATGCTTCATTTCATTAATATCAAATAACAGAATATGCTTATAGACATAATGGAAATAAATAGCTAGGGTGCTGGTAGCGAATCTCTGAGAAGAGATGTGGCGGCTACAGACCTCTGAACTATATTACAACGAGGCCCGAGGGCTTATTTATTTTGGAGAAACAATGGAGAACTCTAAACGTCCAAAAGCCTAACCCTAGGAGATGAAGCGCCAAAACTATGGGCCCCGTTTGGGTAAATTGACGTTTCAACTTCCCAGGGACGTAACTTTGACATACTATCTCCGTTTGACACACATGATACATAATTAGAAAGATATATCTAAGGAATACAACTGTTGCCTTGAATATCAATTTTGGAACGGAATCATATTCGTTCATTGGACAAACGATGCCCAAAAAACATCGTTTAGGGCCTCAAAACGGCTCTGAAAGTTCAGGACCCAAAAAACTGCTAAAAATAGTAAGTTGTGATGCAACTTAAAAATTGAAAGAACTGATGGTGGGGTTAAAATGGAATAGGTGGGTGGCGACCAATATCCAGCTGGATCATTAAGTCCCCAGAACGGCTCTGGGAGTGGAGGACCTAAAAACCTGCTAAAAATATTAAGTTGTGCTGAATGTGAAAAGTTGCAAGAATTAATGGTGCTGGTCCAAATGGAATAGGTGGGTGGCCACCGATATCCACCTAGATCATTCCTCCCTCCTTAGGAAGCAATGGTCCCCATTGCGTTGAGATCCTCCATGAGATGAGGCAAATTTTATTGAACTGGGTATTAGATTTGTTGAAGATGTCATGGACCTACAGTTGGACATGCTGGATGTGTTTAGTAAATTTGGTTTCTTTATCAGCCTCAGACAACACATGTGTGGATTCTGTAGGTGTAGTTGTAGGATGTATGGCAACATCAGTCGGTGGTGCGTTGGGAGTCATATTAATGGAGTGCTTGTCCTGATAGTGTAGAGGAACCTCTGTGAGTGAGGAGAAAATGTCCTCGTATTCCTCCATGAATTTTTCCATCTGCTGCAGCCGTGCAAGGGAGCCCTGTTTCGAGGTTGTGGCCACAATATTATTCTTTCCCTATGAGTGAGTTGTAAGGAAAATAAAATTCCTGGTTTGGGAAATAATCTTACTACGTTGTTTTTCAATAGTCAAAGGGATGACAGGAGGCGGTACTACCTCTGATATCTTGTACAAGTTATTTCCCAAAGTAAAAACAACATCACGAGGCCTAGATTCATACACAGCATGTCGCCTCCACAAGTATGGTTGGCCCAATAATACATCAGCTACATCAAGAGGAGAAACATCACACAATACCTCATTCGTGAATGGCTTGATACTCTACATAAGGAGGCACTGCTGGCGGATGCGAAGATCTCTCCCTGGGTGGAGCCATCCGATGGTATACGGATGTGGGTGTGCTATGGTCGGTAGGCCGAGCCGCTTCATGACCTCTACTAAAATGAGGTTCTTTTAGCTTCTGCTATCGACAAGAAATTGCAGCAGAGAACCCTTCACCCACATCTGCGAATGGAAGAGGCGCTCCCCCTCCTCTGGATCCTCTGGATCCTCCCTCTGGATCTTGGAGGTGGAAACAATGGCATTGGGATCCGCATCAATGATCTGCTTCCCTTTTTCATTTCCTTTGTCTGGTTCTGACTTAGGATCAGCAAATGCATTTGATTCAGGTGCCTTTATTTTGGCCACCAATGACTGTTTGGCTCAACACTCGTTTGTGCTGTGAGTGGGGCTGTTATGAAATTCACACAACTTCCCTGTGTCCTTCTTTGGATTTGTGGTGTTTTTCTGAGTTGTGGTGCTTTTCCCTTGCCCCTTGTTCTTCGGTTCGGGGGCACCTTTTGGATTTGCAGATCCAAAGTCTCACTTCTTTTGCTTAAATTTCTGCTCGATCTTGGCGGCATAGCGATATGCCGTGCCAAGCGATGTAATGTTGAGGAACTCCATTACCTCCTAAATGTTTTTGTGCAAAAAACTGTGGTATTTGAGCACCAAATGTATCTTTGAATCTTTAATACCCAAGTTTGTGTGCAGGGTATGGAACAGATTCGTCATTTCGTGCACATCTTGATCCCTTTGTTGCCGCAGCGTGGTCCATTGGATGTATTTGTCTTCATAGCTCCCCACAGGGTAATATTGTTCCTTGATGCTTTCTCAGAATGAATTCCAAGTGGGTGTGGCTGAGAAAAGAGAGGATTCCCCTTCGTCCTCTTGCTCACAGTAGGTTTCCCACTAGTCTTTGACATGGGGGGCAGCTTTTAGGAGTGAAAAAATAATCATTTCTTAGTCAGAGAAATCATGGGCCGAGAAATACCCTTCTAGAAAATTCAACCATCTATCTACCACGTCTACATCTATTTGGCCTTCAAATATAGGAATGTCAAAGTTTACCTATACCTTGAAGGGAGTGGTGCCTCTAGAGTGGCTGTTGGATGCAAATGCACCGTAGGTGGGCAGTCGTTGAAGGATCTGAGCAAAGTTATCCATCATCATGTTCCTTTTCTCGAGGGCCTCCTCAAACAATATTTTGATAGGATCTCCTACTCCCTCATCTTTCTTTTCTTCTGCCATGGGAGGTCATCGGGGTTTGTGAGGTTGATCTTGCAAGGGTTCAACCAGATCAAGCCCTAACTCCTTCTACCCTGACTGCGTTGGGGACATGCAAATAAAAAGAAAGAAAGAGAAGACCGCTCTGATACCAATGATCCAGATTTATGCAGGAATGCAACAGAATATAGAAATAACCATAAACATAGAGATGCAGTGAAAATAATGCTTCATTTCATTAATATCAAATAATGTAATATTCTTACAGACATAATGGAAATAAATAGCTAGGGTGCTGGTAGCGAATCTCTGAGAAGAGATGTGGTAGATACAGACCTCTAAACTATGTTACAATGAGGCTTGTGGGCCTATTTATTTTGGAGAAACAATGGAGAACTCTAAATGTCCAAAAAGCTAACCCTAGGAGATGAAGCGCCAAAACTATGGGCCCCATTTAGGTAAATTGGTGTTTCAGCTTCCCGAGGACGTAACTTCGACATACTATCTATGTTTGATGCACATGATACATCGTTAGAAATATCTATCTAAGGACTACAACTCTTGCCAAAAATATCAATTTTGGAACAGAATCATATTCACTGGACAAACGATGCCCAAAAAACGTCGTTTAGGGCCTCAAAATGGCTTCGGAAGTTCAGGACCCGAAAAAATTCTAAAAATAGTAAGTTTTGATGCAACTTAAAAATTTAAAGAACTGATGGTGGGGGTTCAAATGGAATAGGTGGGTGGCCACCAATATCCACCTGGATCATTAAGTCCCCAGAACGGCTCTGGGAGTGGAGGAGCCAAAAACCTGCTAAAAATAGTAAGTTGTGCTGAATGTGAAAAGCTGCAAGAATTGATGGTGCTGGTCCAAATGGAATAGGTGGGTGGCCACTGATATCCACCTGGATCATCTAATGCCCTATCATAATAACCATAATAACATTTTTTAGCTCATGCATTCATTAGCCATTCATAAAATAATCAAAACATATCAAGAGCCATAACTAGAACCTGTTATGGAACCATGATTATAACCAACATATAACCAAAATAATAACCATGATAGAACAACCATGAAAGCCACATAATAAAAAGTACAAATACTCAAAAAATGCAATAGGAAAATATCTCTTATTAACATATGCAAAATCCAACCAAGTCAGGGACTTCCACGTACCACCCGTCCATAGATTGGGCTGAAAAAAATCTTTCTTTCAGCCAATCACTCCCAAGCCATATTCCAAGAATGAATGTGGGAATCAAGACATAAAAAAAGAGGGATTCTTGGAGATTCAACCACCTTCACTCTCATGCTCACTAAATCTCACCAAAACCAATCAAGAAATCACATAATCCAACCAATACATAAATAGCTAGGGCTTCTCGGAGATTAAACCACCTCCACCCTCAGGCTACCACGATCCCGTCAAAATAGGTCAAGAGATCACTAAAACCAAAACAATATTGGATGCCTCAGAGTTTCTTCACCACCTCCACCCCCAACACTTGGGAATTTTCCTGAGACCACCTCACTTGGTTCGAGAACCATATGGAAATCCAAAGCTCAACAAAATAAAAGAACCCCATTTCACCATGGATATATAGAAATGGAAAGGAAATGCTGAAACCACTGTCACACCCAAAAAAACCCATGCCAATTGTTAGTGTGAATTCTAATCACAAGCGTATGAAAACAACTCACTTAGCTGTGCATAACAAACAACACTAACATCAAAAATGGTTGCCAATTTCTTTAGATCTACAGTTATTTGACCAAGACAAATGCTACAAAATCGAGATCTATGCATTTAAAGACATTAAGAAGTAAATAAAAGCAAGATTTGCTCCATGCATCCAATAGACAAGACAAGAATATTTTAAAAGAATTTTGTATTTATGACACCTGGGAAGGGAACATAGAAAGATGTTACCAGTCCCCCTCAATGGGATGGGTTCTTTTCTGTCCTCAGTGCTTCAGATCTAAGATATCTATCTCTTGATGGTGTAGAAAACCCAGACAAAAAAATGGAAATCAAGGGGAGTTCACAAGCAAAAAGATAGAAAAATATGACAATGATGGAGGATCAAAGTTAGACCAAAAGTATAGATCCAGAGTGATCTTTAGGCAAAAAAAGGTAGTGAATGAATGGAGAAACATTTCTATTTACAACAAAATATTGAGTTATTCTAGATATTGGTGCATAATTAAAATATTATTAACCAAATCTAGATCCAACTTTTATGGAATATTTTATTATATTTGTTGGAGGGAAAAAGACTTTGAATTTGGTTAAATCATTTTATTTGTAAATAATAAATAAATAAGTGATTTATTTATTATTTTAAGAATGTGTTTGAGTAATTAAATAAATAGTGATTTATTCAATTATTTATAAATGATTTAGTCAAATTTAACAAGGAATACTATTTAAATAATGTTTAAATAATTATTCCTAGAAAATAATAAGATAAATAGTGATTTATCTCATTAATTTTCCCGTTTTGGGTTAAATATGACCAGGAATATTAATTAAACTGTTGTTTAACTAATTATTCTTTGAGGAAAATCAAACAAATATGGATTTATTCAATATTTCCTCATGGGGTTTCCTGTTTAGACGATAAACAACTTAATAAATTATGGATTACTAAGTTATTTTTCATAGTGAAAGCAATTTTACTTATGGTAAATTGGTCTTACATGGTGTACTTTGGTCCATATAATAGTAACATGTTAGATGACCAAAAATTGTTGTAATAGATTTCCCCCCAGCGTGCGAGTGTTAGGAGCTAATCGTATGACCGAAGTACGTTGTAAGAACTCAATCACCAGACACTGAAGGGGAAGTCAGAGAGAGAGAAATATAAGGTAGACTAAAGTGATAGAGCACAAGACCCTGAGGAGACAGACTTATAGGTGCGACAAGTCTCTTTTATGAGTGAGTACTTGTTCTACAAGAGGTGGGGGAGGCATACCTATGCCCGCCGAGATAACAAAGTACAAAGAATAATGTGTCCAGTAAACAAGGGATTGAACTATATATTACATGCTGGAATGAACATGGGCTAGATAAAAACATGATAATGGATCCCACATACATACTGTGCCTGGGATAACAACCAAGACTTATACAATAATATATGAGTACATGAGATATAAGTACAACCAAAGGGCCATGTAAAATAGGAAAGGGCTCTGAAAATATGAATGATACATGCAAACTAAAAGGCGTTGCAAGCTGCTGAGGCTAGAACCATCAAATCTATGGAGCTGCATCCAAGGCCGTAATAGAGAAGTCATCTGGGTATGTGGGGGGCTACTTGAAGTGCCACCCCCTCATGAGGTCTGAAACATCTCACACACACCTAGGAATCACCGGTATAATCTGCTGCATCACTGAACCATCAAGTATACGGATATAAATCATGTCGTAAGGAGCTGGAGCTGAGAAACAATCAAGTCAAAGGGCAATAAAGAGTCCCTTTCCCTGATCCGAGGCATCGAACAGGTGTAGAAGCTGGAACTGAGGTACACTACCCTCTAGACCTGTCTTCTGGAATGAATGAGCTAATGTCGACAAAAGGAGGTCCACCATGGGTGAGGAAATAAGGGATCCTCAACTAAGGCATGAGAGATAATAGTAGAGTGACTGATAGACTAATACTAGGGATAATGATGGAATGGGGGTACTGAGTAGCGGGCTAACGACTTCCCTTGTTAGAGCATGAAGGGCATGGATGACCTGGTAGCAACTGACACAATATCAGAGGGGATAGGTGGCAGTATGACTGAAGGAAAAAATGTGCAACACGAGAGAGGAACCAAGCAATGAAGGATGGAGGACTATGACGAGATATAAAGGGACTCGGGATAGACTCCATGAATGCGATGATGACTCAACTTGGATTTTCTAAACAAGGGTGGCTCGATGATGCTACCACACAGAAAAGGCCTGGTGGGGACCATAAAAACATGAGTACAAGATGGTTACTCACGAAGAAAATCGACACGAGCATGGACAAGTATGAAGGCAAAGTGGTGCCCCAAGTACAAGTGTTGCAAGTGAAAAAATTCGATTTTGAGGAGTGGTGAAGTGACCCTTCTTAGAAAAAAATGTGTCTGGGTGAAGTATCAAAACACAAAAAACTACAGGATAAGCATTTGAGAGCTCGGTGAGAGATTTCCAATAGTGCTGATGGTTTGTCAAATGGAGCTACGGTTTGGTCACAATTGGAGAAAGAAAAATTTGGGGTTTCTCTTTTAATAAGACATTTTCCCTCCAATTTGATTCATTTGCAAGTGTAGCTGTGGTGAATGTAGAGAGGAGAAAAGACCCTAAATCTTGTGGAGATCATAGCGGACAAACCGACCATTGGAATCGAGATTCGTAAGTTTTAGGTAAGAGGCCTAACCATACTCTTTCAATTCAAGGAATTAAAGTTTCAAATTAGGTACCCAGAGCCCAGGAACAGGTCAGGTCACACTTTCTAGGGTCTGTTCTGTGACCTGGGGAGCAGGTACTGGGTAGAAAACTGCGACCTATCCCAGGAAATGACCTAAAAAGTGTGACCTGTCAGAGAAAGGGGGTTTCAAAGCTATTTTTAGCTGAGTGCTAGGATTTTTATGGTTGAGGGGCATAGGTTCCCCCAAGAATATTATGGTCATGCCAAAATGTATTTAGAAAAGGGGAATCTAAACACATTTTTATGATGTGGTGCACCATTTGTTTTACTTATGGTTATGCAGTTCGAGAAAGGGAATGGAGGATTACCAATCTCTTTTGGTACTGCATATATGAAGCAAATGGACTAAGTTTCTGGGTTGGAATTCATCGTGTCACTATCCCAAAGAGTGGATTTTGAGATAATGAACTGGTGCTCTCTTAGAAAGCCCATAAGTTGGTCAACAACAATGTCTAGGGGATTGGGTTGCTGATGTAAGAGAAAGTATGATGAGGAGGATCATCCCTAGAGTGATCTGAAGTGATATGGGACTCTAGAGGTTATTCTAAATGGGGAAGAATGATGGTACTAGAGTTGACATGACCAGATGCACTATGAGGGTTGTGGAGAATTGCTTCTCCTAGACTCTCAAATATGGGTGCCCCCTTACCAAAACATTGTGTGTTAATGTAATGACCACAAGGCGTATGTGGTTCGAATGTGTGGTTTTGATGTAAGGGGGGATAGATAAATTCAGGGGTGGTGATTGCTTCCATAATGTCGTCATCGTAATAGAAGATGGGGTGAATGGTGGAAGAAAAACCACCTGATGTGGCAAAGCTACCCGACTCATCATCATGAGAAGAAAAGTTCACATGCACATTGTCACGGGGGGTGATGGAAGAACAAGAAGATAAGGGATACACTGATGTTGAGCCAAGGGTGATCGCTAAAGGGAGGTCAAGCGAAACAAAAGGGGAAGTATTAGAGGGAGCTTCCACCATGGGTCTCATGGATGATGATGGGTAGAGGATGGTGGCCAAGGACTCCATCATCTTGACATCGGGAGGGGGAATTTCAATGGGAGCAGAGGTATCCTCAGGTTGGCCTGAAGAATACTGTGCGAGGATGGGAGAGGCAGACTGGTTCTATTCAATCTCGTACTCCCAAACTACCTCCAAAGAGGCGCGGTAATGCGTGAGGCAGGGACAACAATGGGTGTAATGGCCATGGAGATCACACAAAGCATAGGGGTGGTTGGTGTGAATAGTCTTGAGGTTCTTGGTTGCAGTCGAGGAAGGAAAAGAGGTTTCTGAGAC
This sequence comes from Pinus albicaulis, assembly GCA_034641835.2. Taxonomy (NCBI): domain Eukaryota; kingdom Viridiplantae; phylum Streptophyta; class Pinopsida; order Pinales; family Pinaceae; genus Pinus; species Pinus albicaulis. The sequence goes on from CM076576.1 coordinate 85,203,942, forward strand.
CGTAGATTTAGGGAACACAATGTTAACCATGGGCTTGATGTGAGGAAATTCAGGACAATGATGGGTGGCATGACCGACAACATCACACAAAGCAAATAGGGGGGGTTCGCTTTGGAGGCTGATGAGGAGAAGGGTTTGTCGGGGTGGCCTTGTCTTTAGGTGCCTTATTGCGAGCTTTTCCCCCCTCACCTGAAGCTTTTACAATAGGAGTAGGTTCTTGTTGAGGTGGCTGAGGAATGGAAGCAACGGGAGGGGTCATGGGGACTAGTTGAATCGGGGTTAAAGCAAGATAAGGTTTAGGCTGACCAGGTGGGATGGTGTCTGGGGGATTGATGTACTAGACTAGGATCCCCATAGTAATGTTAGGAAGGGATAAGGTAGCCATAACAGGTGCCGAAAATACTCCAGGAGGGGGAGCTAGAAATGGTATCTAACCAGAGGGGTAATGGCCAGGCAGGACAGCTCCAAGACAGACGGTTAAGGCTAGGAGGGACCATGCCAGGAGGGTAGGGAGGCTCATGGATACCAGCTGCAGATGAGGGGCCTTGAGGAGGGGTTCCTGAAGGCCGAGTTGAGGTGTTAGGAGCAAGTTGCGGAGGGCGGGGATGCTGACTAGTCGAAGGGGGCTGCTTGAGGTCAGACCAGGATGATTGCATCATACAAACATTCGATGAGCTAGGATCAGAGATAGGAGGAGGAAGACCAGGGAAAGAACCAAGGAAAGAGGAGTCTTTGTAGACTCCAGGTGAGACACTGGTCAAAGGTTCGACTATTTGTTTGTTGGCCATCGAAGAGATGATGGACTCAGGGGAGGTCTGAGACTTCGGTTCGTAATATGTTAACTGGTCGATGGTAACAATCTTTCCGTTGTGAGGAAATAACATATTATGGTGAATCACAGATGGGACAACAGACATTGCATAAGTTTAGCTACGACCCAATATAATGCTTTAATCTAAGGGGGCATCAATGACTTCTATGTCAACACAAATAGTCTTTCTCGCAAGAGTAATAGGAAAATTGTGGAACAGGGCAATGGGCTGGGAAGAGTGGCCATCCCATGATCGGAGGGTGATAGTGGAAGGGGAAAAATATGGAGATCCGAGTTGCTTCCAAACCGAAGCGAACATCACACAGGTGGATGCCCCCTCATCAATGATACAATGGGAGACGTTTGCATTCCAGATCTTGACAGGGATTTGGAAGGTGATTGAAGTAGGAAGGGGAGGATGTTCTGATTGGTCAACATCGAAGATGATCAAATGATCATCTGAAGGATCCATAGCGGCCATGGAAGTTAGTAGAGCTTTTCGTTGTGAAGGGCATGATTGGAGGAGTTCCAATGTTGAGATGGAAGGAGGGGATTGCACCAAATCATCTACTATACTATACAAATGGGCAGCTTTACCAGAATCAGAGTTTTAGCATAATGGTCCCTTGCGGATCATAGTATGAACCTCTGCCTTAGGCTGAGGGATCTGTAAAGGACCATTGGTTGTCGAAAGAGGCTCTGTGGAACCTGAAGAAGGGGGCTCGGGGCAGATGTAGTGGGAGGCTTGTTGTACTGAAGGGATCGAGTCTGAAGGTTGAGATCAATGGTAATGGGTTGGTTAGAGTTCATCCTGAGAATTTGGTAGTCAGAGGTACTATATGGAAGAGGTTGAGTGGCCACCTAACATTCAGGGGGTTGGGTAGCCACGAATCCTTCCTGGGGGAAAGGATTGGTAAAAACAGCCGGCTGGATAGGTGCAACATGGGGAGGAACCGAAGGGGAGGCTTGTTTTCCTCGCGATGTTGCTTGAGTCTCCCACATCTGACGCATCTGAGGTAAAAGAGGACAATCGTGGGTGTAGTGACCATAGACACCGTAACAAGAACAAGGCTTATTCGTGTGAGCAGGCTTGTCTTGCTTGGGCTGAGTGCCTTGTTGCTGGTTAGCAGTGTTAGGTGTATTCCCTTGGGGATTAGGTCCTAAATTACCTGGGGCAGATTGATTTTGGTTTCCTTTCCTCTTCTTTTTGGAATTAGGAGGATTAGTCGTGTCCTGCTGTGCATACGCCTGCCCCTAGGGGGATGGTGGGTATTGTTGTGGGGGTTGAGAAGGCAAGGGAGGTGGGGGTGCTAATGCTGGAGGAGCTGGAGCACCAGGTTGTGGATACAGATAATAAGGAGGTTGGGCAAAATTGTGGTAAAAAGTTTGGGCAAAAGGAGGAGGCATGACGTATCCTAGATACATGCTACTGGGAGGGGGCAAAGTGCTAGAGGAGATGGCCCCTCCCTAAGGGAAACCATAACCCATGGGAGGATGAGTGTACAGATGAGAAAGGGCTCCACTGATACCGTCGGTGGCATGGGATGTCCCTGGTGCATTGGAACCACCAGGTCTAGGGAGATCAGGTAAGACGGTATAAACATAACCAAACTATGCTTAGATCAAGTCATATTTCAATGCAATCTGGAGATTGACTTCTTCGGTCTGAGGGAAATGAGATGCGACATCTTTTTCGATAGAAGGAAAAAGGGATACGAGAAACCAGTCCATGTATACATGGTCTTCGAAGGTATGGGATCAACATAGGATCTTTTTTCTCTGCCATTCCTGGACATGATCAGATAGGCGGGTCGCAGACGATTGACAAAAAGAGGTCAAAAGTTCGGTACCAGTGTCATAACGAAGGGGGAGTTGGAAGTAAGATAAAAAATCTTGGGCAAGAGTTCCAAAAGCAGTATGAGAGGTGGAGGCATGGTCAACATACCACTTAGAATCTTCTCCAATAATCGTATGCTATAAAAACTGAAGACGGATAGAGTCATCGGTGATGGAGGTAGACGAACACCACATGTGGAAAGATCGAACATGGTTTGTAGGATCTTCTCTAGCAAGAACTTCAAAATTGGGGATGTCATAAGGGATCTTGGTTGGAATAGCGAGAAAACCAAGATCATGATGTATGGGGTCATTGATCAACTGGTTAAAATCGGGAAGACTGAGGCCTTCCATATAAGGGAGTAAGGGAGCAGCCATGATAGTTCCTGTTGCGGTCCCACTAGTAGTATTCCTAGCATTAGGGCTAGGGCTACCACCAACGTTAGGTCCTAAACCATACATGGTGAAGGTGACATGAGGAGAACTGGGGATAGAACCAGAAGGGGAACCCAATGAACTAGAAGCAGAGTCGGAATGGGGACTCGGTGGAGGACTAACTCGAATCCTACGCGGAGGAGTAAGTCTTCCTAACAGAAACTAAGGATGAAGGCAAAGAAGTGTCTGGGATAAAAGCCTTGGGGGCACAATGATGGAAGAAAAAACACGGATCACAGAAGGAAGAGAGACCAACAAGGGAAAGGAGGTGCAGGATCAAATGATTACAATGTTGAAACAAGGGTAGAGAGCTGCGGGATCAAATGATTATAATGTTATAGTCTTGGCCTGACGGTGTAAACCAGACGCTCTTCACTTAGGGTGTGCACATATAAGTGTGTTAATTTTCATTTTTAAACCCAGACGTGTGTAGAGAAAAAAGAAAAAGTGTGATGTATAACTGTAAATAAATCTGCAAATAACAGTAAAGTAAATTGAATATAATAGAAAATAAACAACTAAATATGCATCAATCTAAACCCAAGAAGGAGGGCTTCCCAACAACTAGTCTATGGGTGGGAAAAATCTAGTCAAAACACACAAAAATAGCCAATGGATCTAAAGTTGGGAGGGACAATGATCTAAAGGTCAGATCTTCTCGAAAGAGGTGCAGAAAAGAGCAAAAAACCAGAGGGAAAAGTGCTGCAAATGAAGTGGCGAAAGGCTACAACCTGAAGGCAAACAGAGGGAACCCTAGAGGAGGACCAAACAAACTTGAAAAGAGGTGTTTTGGATGGATGGATAACCAATCTGAAATGGATATGAAGGTATAGGATCAGATCTGAAAAAATGGCTGAACACATTGAAATCTCAGACGACTTGCTTCAGCTAAACTCCTCTTAGAAAGGTGGAAGCGTACTGAAGCCCTAGGGGGCTTGGTTCCTACTTCGATGAGTAAAACAGAGCAAGTACAGGTCCAAAACGAGCGGAGATGGAGGTCAAAGAACCCTGAACAATAGTCTAGATAAACCTATAAAAATCACAGAAACATTCTTGCAAAAAGTATAGGTCGCAGTTTCTGACCTGTTTTCAGTAGAGGTCGCAGTTTTTAGGCAGTTTTCTGCATCCTAGAGGTTGAGGTCGTAGGTTTTGACCCAAAAAGTGTGACCTGCACTTTCGGCACTCTCGAGAGCAGGTTTCAGAAAAAAGTGTCGTCTCAGCTGCGGCTGATGCCTATCACTTGCGCAATAGGTCTGGAAACACACATAAGTTAGAATTTTTACTGTTTTAGGGTTTTAAAGGTTAAAAACAACATCAAGAAAATCAAAACAAGAATTTGAAGAAAAATCATAGGGGTTGAAGCAGCTGGTCATGCAGGGATCTGAAGAACGATAGGGGTGATAATTATAAACCCCAGTGGAGTGGCCAGTTGTTAGCGTGAATTCTAATCGCAAGCGTACAAAAAAAATCTCACTTTAGCTGGGCATAACAAACAACCCTAACATCAAAGATGGCTGCCAATTTCTTTAGATCTGGAGTTAGTTGACTAAGAAAAATGCTACAAAATCCATATCTATGCAGCTAAATACATTAAGCAGTAAATAAAAGCAAGATTTGCTCCATGCATCCAATAGACAAGACAAGAATAATTTTAAAGAATTTTGTATTTATGACACTTGGGAAGGGAACATAGAAAGATGTTACCAGTCTCCCTTGATTGGATGGGTTTTTGTATGTCCTTAGTGCTTCAGATCTAAGATCTCTTTCTCTTGATGGTGTAGAAAACATAGACAAAAAATGGAACTCAAGGGGAGTTCAGATGCAAAAAGATAGAAGAATATGACAATGATGGAGGATCAAAGTCAGACCAAAAGTATAGATCCATAGTGATCTTTGTTGGGTACCGTATTTGTATAATTTTCTCTCCCATTTTATCCCATCTTTCTATCTCTTTGTACCATTATTGTTCTTAAACACATGAGGTAAACCCCTTTCTTTTATCTTTCATGGGATATTTTATTAATGAAGTAATTGTCATGGAGGTTTTACCTTTTTGCAATATTAACTCCGATATTTCTATAGATTCAGCCAAAGTGGGAAGGTTACAGCTGTGAAGTCGTGGAACAACCCATAATATCCAGCGCTATCTTCACTTGCCGTTACAGCGTAACAGACTCTGTTTCACACCAGCGTTATTTCACGATTTTTCATGGTTTCCTTCTAGGAAACTAGGTTGTTGTTGTAACAAAGTATATTTTTGTAAATATTCAGTTGCTGAAGGGAATCTATGATTTCCGGAACGATTGTATAAAGAGGGCATGCGGGCTGTGAATCGGGGTTAAGCCCATTATATACAGATCTTGTGCTCTGTGTTTTCTTTCCTTCTTTTTACTGTTTTCTTTAGAATTTATCTCTCGTCTTGGGGAGGGCATCTATTACCTTGCTCCAAGCCCTGAGCGTAGCATGCTATTTTTCTTTTTCTTTGCTTTTCATTAAAATTGATCCCTCATCTTGGGGAGGGAATTTTTCTACCCTACCCTAAGTCCTGGGCATAGTTCCCAACTTTCTTTTTCTTTATTCTTTTCCGAAGGGCCAACTTCTCATCCTGAGGAGGGTATTTGATTACCCTACTTCAGGTCCTAAACTTTGATTTTCCTTTTCTTTTAGTATATTGTCTGTTTGAACCTATTCTCTCGTCCCAGGGAGGAAGCTATCTGTTCTGCTTCGGGTCCTAAGCAATTTTGTTACTTTGATGAACCCTCTTCACAATTTGTATGAACAAGGATATGAATAAGAGGCGCAGCGAAAGACCCCCAAAGAAATGAGAGGATTTGGGAAGGAAGACATATATTTAGGAGATCATTGAAAAATTTAAATCTGAGGCATCATCTCACGCTGCTGTCAGGGTAAGTGTTCAGACGAAGTCTGAAGGGCAGTCTGTGGAGCAACCAGTGCCATTCACAGTACCAAAGGGAATTCTTTTGACGACGAGAGAATTAATAAATAGGGTACCGGTGGAGGAGACATATTTGTCATCAGCAGAAGGGGAAGAAATAACAAGTAGATGGTCAGAAGAACTAAGCAATTCTAATTGGGAAGAAGAACCTCCAAAAGGGTTTTCATCACCATGAGACCAAGGGAGTGTTGTAAAACCTCCTGCAATCGAATAAAGAAATTCCGATTTGGAGAGAGAATTCCTGAAGGATTTTTCTTCACCAAGGGACTAGCGGAGTGCGGTGAAACCTCCTACAGTTGAATCACTCCAAGTACTAGCTGCAGAACCAGGAAAAAGCCCAAGTGAGTATTGGAGGGTATTTATGGCACCTGTAAGTTCTTGTATTGATTTTCCATTCGGAAACGTTGCAGGTGATGCACCGATGAGACCCATCCCTTTTACAGCTCTGCCTAGTTTCCATGGGCTTTCTTCTGAAGACCCTGATATGCTCCTCTTCGAATTTGACATTGTTTGTCGAGGATATGATTATATTGCTGATGCTCAAAAATTAAAAATATTTCCTGCTACCTTAAAAGGGACAGCCATGAGATGGTTCATGGGTTTAGGAGGGAGCACGATTACCTCATGGGAAGGGATGAAAGAAGCATTCTTGAAAAATACCAAGATTATTGTAAATCCCGTGAAATTAAGGAGGAAATCTTTAAGTTTGCACAGAAAGAGGATGAAAACATGGAGGAATGTGTGGAATGATTCAAATACATATTGCAGAGGTATGGCCATAGTTACCTAGAAAAGGACATTCTAAATATCATTCTTCTCCGAGAACTTAGGGAAGACTCCCTGCAAATTTTGAATATAGTAGGAAAAGGGGATATTTCGAAAGAAGACTTCGACACTATCTGTGACTATTGCATTAAGTGTTCACGGGGGGCTGCAAGGAGTGGACAAGGAATTCGGTCATCAAAGACTTCCGATGGAGGGGTTACAAAGGAAGAAATTGGAAACCTACTGGACAACCTAAGGACTGATATTCTGAGCAAATTATCCGCCCAGATGGACACTCTGCAAGAAAAGCATAAACAAATGGAGTTGGAAAAGACTATGGCTATATTATGCCCACAGTGTAGAAAGAAGCATACTTTGAAGAAATTCCCATTAAACATAGTGGAAGCATGTGCAATCTGTGAATAGACTCATGAGACCAGCTCATGTCCTTCCTTGCCCTGGCTGAAGGAAGTTTTTCAAGGGGAAAGTGAAGAAAGTGTGGTAGACCAGCTGTACTTCATGGGGTAGAAGAAGCCATGGAAACCTTGACCAACAGCTATGAATCTAGGTATGTTTCAGGCCCATCTCAGTATTTTAGTAATTTTAATATGGGTCCCCAATCTGCACCTTTTTCAACTATGTGGTCTCAATATCAATATCCCCCTTAGCAACAATGGGTTCCCCAGGCCAGTCCGAATCATTCATGGAATCAGAACTGGCGTGGACCCTCTCCTACTGGTCAGTTTCCTCACTCTATGCCTCAACAAAAACTTCAGTTTCCCTCCAATGTACCTCCAGGAAACCCAGCCATTAGACCCCAGCCTCCTATTTAGCCCAATCTGAATCCTAATAATAAAGGGGTCCAACAAATAGACACTCTTAACCTTCCATCTTATAGCATTTCTACCACGGGACTTAATGAGATAAACCTACGATCTCGGCGGGTAGTAAATGCTCCCACTTCACCTATTATTATAGAATATATTGATAGTGAAGATACTGAACCAGAAAAGAGGACAATTGGGGATAAATCAGACCAAAACATAATGAACTAGACAGCCCCCCAATTTGTTCCTAATCAAGGTCATTCAACTTCTCCTCCATATCCTGAAATACTGACCTTAATAAACCAAACCCTCAAGCAGAGTTTGGTTTCCTAGGGGAACTGCAAAATATTTTTGTTAAAATACCCCTGTTACAGGCTATGAGGGATGTACCTATATATGCAAAAACTCTCAAAGAATACTTCTCTAAGAAACCAAGGAAGAAACCTAAGGATACATTAACCATTCATGTGATGGGTAGATTATCTGACATCATGTTAGGAAATACCATGCCTATAAAATATGGAGACCCAGGAAACCCAATTCTAACAGTACAGATCAATGGGGTTGAGATCCCAAACGTACTTGTAGATTTGGGGGCTTCCATCAACATTATCACCTATGAAACAATGAACACATTAGGTCTTGGAGACATTAAACCAACCCCTACTATCCTGGAACTAGCAGATAGGTCTACAATTAAACTGATATGGAAACTGGAAGATTTGATTATTTCAGTAGATTCATGGAATTATCCTGTGGACCTCCTTGTATTACAGACTCGGTCTTCAGTTGGTGGTCATCCATTGATCCTGGGAAGACCTTGGCTCGCAGCTGCAGACACCTACATAGGGTGCCAATATGGGCATATGATCATATCAAATGGGATAGTTACAAATAATATTACTCTTTATCCTCCCGCAGAACCTAGCCCATCTGAAAAATTATTAACCAGTCAGAAACCTCTACCTATAGAAGAGCCTAAACCTGAAAATGAAGATGTTATACCAGTCCTCACTATTGGGCATGCCCTTCAATTTAAAACAAAAAACGAGGACAATGCCATTAATTATTTTATTAATGATTCTAGTTCTGTTTCCGATTCAACCCGTCAGATTCTAGAATCTGCTATGAGTTGTGAAACACGAGAAAACATTGAACCAGAAGATGACATTGAAGACATTCATGTAACCTCATCCCATGATAGTATTACAATTGAGATTGAACCACTAAAAACACTGAATATCAACCCAAATCTATCTGAAGTCCAGACAAAACAAATTTTGAAAGTCCTTCAAGATCATTAGGAAGCTTTTGCCTGGGATTATACCAACATGAAGGGGATCCCTGCTAACTTATGTACTCATCATATTTATATTAAGGAATATTTCCGCCCTATAAGACAGCCCCAATGGAGAATGAAACCTTCTCTTAAAAAATTGTCAAAGAAGAATTACAAAAATTATTGGATGTAGGATTCATTTACCCCATCTCAGATAGCCAATGGGTATCTTCGCTAGTGATTGTTCCCAAAAAGAATGGTAGATGGCGGATTTGTGTATATTATAGGGAGCTAAATAAGGCAACTCAAAAATTCCATTTTACTTTTCCATTCATTGACCAAGTCATAGATACCTTGGGTGGGAAGAAGTTCTTTTCCTTCATGGACAGATTCTGTGGATATAACCAGATCCAGATAGCCCCAGAAGACCAAGATAAAACAACTTTCACATTCCCATGGGGTACCTTTGCATACAGGGTCCTCCCATTTGGCCTATGTAATGCTCCTGCTACCTTCCAGAGGGAAATTATGGGAATCTTTTCTGATTTGGTCGATGATAGCGTTGAAATATATATGGATGATTTTACTCCATATGGAAATTCATTTGAGGAAGGATTGGTAAATCTAGAGAAAGTACTCAAAATATGTAAGCAGACCAATGTATCTTTGAGTACAGTCAAATGCCATATGATGAGGGAAGAAGGGACAATATTAGTAAATTTTATCTCAGCTATCAGAATTCAAGTTGATCCAGCCAAAGTAGAGGTGATATTAAACTTCCCGGTACCAAAAACACCTACACAGGTAAGTAGCTTCATTGGTTGTGCTGGTTATTATAGATGCTTTATAGAAATTTTTTCTAAACTAGCACATCCACTTTTTCAATTGCTAACAAAAGATGCATAATTCTTGTCGACTAAAGACTGTGAGACAACTTTCACGAAAATTAAAAGGTTGGTTTGCACGGCTCCAATCCTCCGAGGACCTGATTGGGAATTACCGTTTCACATACATGCTGATGCTTCTTAGACAGCATTAGTAGCTGTTTTAGGACAATGGGTAGACAAAAAATCGTATGCAATTTACTATGTCATCAAGAATTTAATTCATGCTAAACTGAATTACATGGTGACGGAAAAAGAATTCCTGGGTTTCATTTATGCTGTCAACAAGTTCTGGCACTACATCACCGAGAATCCTACTTTTGTACATACTGATCATGCAACAATCAGGTATTTTATGAATAAAACTATTACTCCTGGTCATGTTACAAGATGGTTACTATTGCTTCAAGAATTTGATATCACAATAGTAGATAAACTAGGAAAAGATAATGCAGTTGCTGATTTCCTATCTAGAATGGATAACAATGACGAATGCACACCTATAGAAGATAATTTTCCTGAGGAAAATATTTTTGTAGTTTCTACTAAACCTCCGTGGTATGCAGATATTGCTAACTATCTTGCTACAGGAAAAGTGCCTCCTCATTTGTCGTACAGGGAACAGCGAAAATAATATTCATCATAGTGACCGATATTCTTGGATGGCAGGGTACCTTTTTCATACAGGAGCTGATAAGTAGATTTGGAGTTGTGTATCTGAGAATGATATTTATGAAGTATTAAAGGTTGCCCATGATGGCCCTTGTGGAGGGAATTTTGTAGACAAAAGAAAAGGTCATAAGGTGCTACAAATGGGATATTATTGGCCTTCTATATTTCAAGATGCATAGAATTATGTCAAGAGGTGTGATAGTTTCCAATGGATGGGGCAGCCCAGTCAAGCTGATGAAATGCCTTTGTAGGCACAGGTAGTCCTCGAGCCTTTTGAGAAATGGGCTACTGACTTCGTTGGACCCTTTAACCCACCCTCCCAGCAAAAGGTCCACATTTTGGTCTGTACTGATTACGTGACTAAGTGGGTAGAAGCCAAAGCTGTTGCGAAGGCAACATAGTAGGTGGTCTCAGATTTTCTATTTGAAGAAATTTTTTCTCATTACGGTACTCCAAGAGAGATTGTTTTAGATGGAGGAGAAAAATTCACATCACACATGATAGCAAAGCTTATCCAGAAATATGGGGTCAAGCACAGGGTGACGTCTCCATACCACCCCCAGGAGAATGGATAAGTGGAAAGCACAAACAAGACATTGGAAAATATCTTGACAAAAACTGTGGCATACCATCATCGGGATTGGGCTCAAAAGCTGCTTGAAGCTCTCTGGGCGTATAGAACAACATGGAGAAACACAACCGAGTTTTCACCATTCAAGTTGGTTTATGGGAAATCCCCGTTTTTCCAATATAATTTGAAATTATTATGCTTAGAACAACTCTTGAAGTTGGTTTGGATATATTAGATGCCCAGAAACACCGACTGGATCAACTCAATGAACTAGATGAAATTCGTTCAATGTTTGTCCAGAGAACTACTACTATTTAGTAGCAGAAAATGAAATGGCATGATAAGTTTATTAAGAATAAGGTGTTTCAGAGGGGAGATTGGGCACTACTCTATGACTCTCGCTTTAAGGATTTTAAGGGAAAGATTTGCACTTGCTGGATGGGACCTTACGAGGTGGACACTGTATTTGATAATGGAATAGTCAGGATAGTCACAATTGATGATACTCGTGCTTCATTCATAGCCAATGGAAATCGGCTAAGATTATATCACCGGCCAGCCTCTAAGGATGTTTTCATCAAACACCTCTCTGAGAAATCTAGTTTGAAGGTTATCAATGAAGAGAACTCTTCCTCTGCATCCTAGCCAAAAAGAAAATTATTGTTACTATTTATCTTGTTGTCTTTTTGCAGGAGTTACTACTAAGGAGTAAAAAATTTCCAAGTATCGATTGCTGCTACTCATGGTGCTGTTACTCGCATTGTTGTTACCCCAGATGCTGTTACACTGGATGTTATTACTCGCACTGTTGTTACTCCAGATGTTGCTACTCACATTGCTATTACTCTGGATGCTGCTACTCGCACTACTGTTACCCCAGATGCTGTTACACTGGATGTTGTTACTCATAGTTCTGTTACTCCGGATGCTGCTACTCGCACTGCTGTCACTCCAGATGTTGTTACACCAGATGATGTTACTCACACTAGTTTTACTCTGGATGTTACTACTCACACTTCTGTTACTCCAGACGTTGTTACGGCGGATGCTGCTACTCACGCTATCATTACTATGGATGCTGTTACTCGTACTGCTGTCACTCCATCCACATCATTACTGTGCCGTCATCCTACCAACCTTCACTTCGTCCAGGTAGGCCGCCAGGTATGCCTCCACGTGACTTTTATCGATTTAATTAAATATCCCATGTGAAGACATTAATGCCGTAGACGACAAAAATATAAGTTGCGGGGGTGCCATCATAATTCAAGGACAGCATAATAATGACCTCATAAATCATTATGACAATCCATGTGTGGTACACCTTACGATCCCTATCAAAATTTTGTATAATCATTCAATACGTATTGGGATACATAATACGTCTTTTCCACTCCATATGAAATAATTATTATTTTTATTCATTACACTTACCATATTTTTTTATGATTTTTCTCGGTTTTCGAGAATTACCATTCGTATTTACCGCTACCACCTTTCATTTTCACCATGTTGTTTTTCTGAATTGGGTATCCACCATTTCGCCCAATGGTATGCTGTTCCAAGAAGTGCTTCTACAGGTCGCCATAGTATGGTCGGACTGGCTGTGTGGCATGAGCTTGAAAACATAGCTTCGGTCCACAGTAATCCAGAGGTATGGCAAATCTTTGTCAATTCAGGGTGGGATACCTACTCCATCAGATTGCAGGGGTTTGAAAGGGGAATTACAATGGAGTTTTCACTTAATTTAGACGAGAATCACTCGCGAGTCAGAGGACTGGAAGTTCCTGTCACGCAAGAGGTAATTGCAAAGGTTAGCGGGTTGAGACAGCAAGGGCAACAATGGTTTTCTTAGAGATTTTCTCTCCCAGAGTTTCCCGAATTATTCTTTCAGGCAGGGGAAAGTGTCGTTCAATTGGGCAAAGGATATGAGCGCAATATTGTGCCGTATCCTTGGAACTAAGTCACAGGTTTTGTAATGAAATACATAACTTGCGAAGGTTGGGCCACAACTCTGTTTAAGTATCATTTTAAAATTATAACGCACCTTCAATTTCCACAGGCTCAGGTGCATGCCTTAAAAATTCCCTTCTTCCTATTGAAACAATTGTAGCACATGGCACATTCCGCTCGACGTTCATGCTGGATGCTGGTAGTGCTCTCCAACCATGGATTGGTGCGCTTACTGGTCATGCATGCAATAAACAGAGTTCGGGTCTCCTAGGCGGAACTCTGTGGATCCTCAGAAGAAGAGATAACAACTGTTATTGCTGCTAGAGAAGAGGAACCAGTCTCTCTGGCTGGTTTAGCAGAAGAAGAACATTCATATGGAATTGATCAAGAGGAACCTGAAGAAATGGAAATGGAGGTTGATTAGGATTAACCTGAAGAAGTGGAAATGGAGGTTGATTAGAGAGAGCCTGAAGAAATGAGAATAGAGGAGGTAATTGGCGACACAAGAACCAGCCTTGCCTGAGGAGCCCATAGATGAAGGAATTATGGATATCATGCATGAAGTCGAGACTGTCATACAGTCGTCGACTTTTGTCAATGAAGAACAGGGAAGTGAAATGGCAGACAGAGGAATGGAAAGTGATGATGTTTTTCAAGAAACAACATCACCTGCCCAAGCAGATATGGATGTTGAAATAAGTGGGGGTGCTACACAAGAACGACCCCTGATTAGGCTAGAAAAGGGAAATAAGGAGGAGTCATCCTGCAAAATCAACGTTGTCCCTCAAGGACTAGTATCGACTGCAGAAAAAGAAGCAATCCATAAAGAATAGGAAGATAGAGGAGAAATAACCTGTGGGGTCGATACTGTCCCACAAGAACCAATATCGACCTTAGAAGAATGAATGATGAAAAAAGAGCAAGAGGAAAAAAGGGAAACAAGCTTCGGGATCGATGTTGCCCCACAAGAACCAGCATCGACTCCGAATGAGGTAGTAATGCATGAAACTCAGGCTTGAGTCGGAAATGAGGGTGATGAAGCTATCCCCCGTTCTCCATTCCAGTCTATGATTCCTAGAGGGGCGACAGGATTCCACTCACCCCAACGATTAATGAAGGAAATAGTTGTTCCACCAGTGCTTAAATTTGTTGACATGGCCAATATCGGGCCAATCATTGCTGAATATCTGTTGGAGTAGTCAGAGGCTCGCAAAGAAGATAGGGTTCCTGTGGAAACACTAGAACACAAAATGGTCGATGGAAATGCCAACCAGACGACAGAAGTCCCTGAAGTAAATATAGAGGAAGAAGCCCCTGTAGATAGAGAGCCCAAGCCAGAAAGGCTTAACAAAAGAATAAACTGATAATACCGGCAACATTCTGCCGCCTGCTGAGCCTATCATAGGCCCAGAAACTGAATTTATTGTCAAACAGGAATGGATTGAACAGTGTGAGAAAAGAATATTACCTCTCAAGGAGAGGTATCAATTGCAGTTTAGTGAAACCATGAGATTGAAAAGGGAGGTTTGAGAGTTGAAAAGGCAAGTTTCCCGGTTGAAAAAGAAGGTAAAGATCTACAAATGGAGGGCAATAAAACCAAAAATTGAGGTCTCCTCCGCAGCTACACAGACTGGCCCGATTGAAGAGTTGTTTGAAAGACGAGAATTTTTCTTGGCTGTTGAGATCCAGAAGTGGCAGTCTGCTGCGAGTGACCATAAGAAAGAAACAGTTCGGGTTCGAGAAAAGGCTGCCAGAATCATCACAGGATACATAGAATAGTTAGATAAGGCGCGGCTGAAGCAAGCTAAAAAAAATGCAAGAATAGAAGAATTGGAAGAACAAGTGCAGCTGCTGCAATCAGATAAGGAGAAGATGTTCTCTCTGGCACAACAGGTAATGGCCTGCAAAACTCCTGCACATAGCTATGCCTTATTCCTTCATGAAAAATTTCTTTTTTTTTTCTTGAAAGTATATATAAGGAGATTTGGTACGAGATTGAGGACCCTATTTAATTTCTCCATATATTAAAAATTCATGATATCATAGGACAAAATTTAATGTGCGAGCTCTACATGCATGGGTACTTCTTGAGGCAGGATCAGTCTTTTAATCCTGTTCAATTTGTGGGGGAAATTCATTTAAGAGCTTTTACCTCATATACCATCAATTAGATTAAGTGGAGAAATGCCTATGATATGTTTGAAGAGAACCATGTCATAAGGCCGCTAATGATGAGGAAGGAGCATGGGAAGTCATCAAACATTTATAATAAGCATTACACATTTCTACAGATTGAGGGGCACAGAGAACACATGTTGGCAACCCAGAAATGGTGTGATGACCTATGTGTCAGAGAGATTACATTGTTCAGTGAGGAAACGTTGGAAAATTATCAGATAAGATGGATGTTGTCATCCTCAACCGTCAGAGAACGAGAACCATTTGGGGCACCTAACTTTGCACGAGCTCTAGAGAGGATGACACATTTCGTAGCATGCATTCAGACATGTGGGGTCAGATGGATGGGGCTGAGGTTTCAGTTTCCCCTTATTTGGTTGCCAGCTGAGAAATATACTCCTACATACAATGTTAACCCAGATTAGTGGAAGGATGTTGTTCTGACGAAAGGTTATAAACCCCCTGAGATGGAAATGGCTGAAGAATATGATCTCACACAACTTAATGCCATACACAGTCAGTCCAACCCAGATTTGAGGAGACGACGAGCTGCATGAGGACATGCAGATAGACCAGTTGGGGTGAGATGTTGGGTACTGGATTTGTATACTTTTCTCTCCCATTTTATCCCATCTTTCTATCTCTGTATACCATAATTGTTCTTAAACGCATGAGGTAAATCCCTTTCTTTTATCTTTCATGGGATATTTGATTAATGAAGTAATTGTCATGGAGGTTTTACCTTTTTGCAATATTAACTCCGATATTTCTACAGATTCGTCCAAAGCGAGAAGGTTACAGCTATGAAGTCGTGGAACAACCCATAATTTCCAGCGCTATCTTCACTTGTTGTTACAGCGTAACAGACTCTGTTTCGCACCAACGTTATTTTAGGCTTTTTCATGGTTTCCTTCTGGGAAACTAGGTTTCTATTGTAACAAAGTATATTTTTGTAAATATTCAGTTGTTGAAGGGAATCTATGATTTCCAGAACATTTGTATAAAGATGGCATGCGGGCTATGAATTGGGGTTAAGCCCATTACATACAGATCTTGTAACAATATATTCTACAATTAATTGAATGCACAACATCTTGTTGTTTCACCTACAATCTGTGAGTTTGTCGTAGCCCTGATCAGAGAGTTGGGCCCACTCTTCTGATCAGGTCCTGTGTTATCTTTATTTCCATTGATTTCATGTTTTGGTTTGGTTTTTTTACTGCTGTTCCAGTATAATATTTAATTTTTTTGAATGTATTTTTAATTCTGCAATCTATTTTAATTGTTGTTACAGTAGTATGTGTGTTTATGGATTTAAACTTGTGATCTACAACAAGTCATGTGATTGCTCTACATATACTGTGTCGTTGGTATTGAAATAACTAACGCCCTCGGGTTGATAATTTATGTGGAAATAGGGTTTGAATATTGTTCACATCCAGACACCAGCAATCTTTAGGCAACAAAACGTAGTGAATGAATGGAAAAACGATTCTATTTATAAACAAATATTGAGATAGTCTAGATATTGGTGCATAGTTAAAATATTATTAACCAAATCTAGATCCAACTTTTATGAAATATTTTATTATATTTGTTGGAGGGAAAAAGAATTTGAATTTGGTCAAATCCCTTTATTTGTAAATAATAAATAAATAAATGATTTATTTATTATTTTAAGAATTTGGTTGAGTAATAGTTAAATACATAGTGATCTATTCAATTATTTATAAATTATTTAGTCAAATTTAACAAAGAATACTATTTAAATAATGTTTAAATAATTATTCCTAGAAAATAATAAGATAAATAGTGATTTATCTCATTAATTTTCCTGTTTTGGGTTAAATATGACCAAAAATATTAATTATACTGTTTTTTAACTAATTATCCCTTGAGGAAAATCAAACAAATATGGATTTATTCAGGAAAATCAAACAAATATGGATTTATTCAATATTTCATCATGGGGTTTCCTGTTTAGACCATAAAAAACTTGATAAATTATGAATTACTAAGTTATTTTTCATAGTGAAAGCAATTTTACTTAGGGTAAAATTGGTCTTACATGGTGTACTTTGGTCCATCTAATAGTAATAGGTTAGATGACCAAAAATTGGTGTAACACAAATGATGGAAAGAGAACCAAATACATGAATTCATGTACGATGCATTAAAAAACCAACTAGGAAATCACACATACGAGCTGTTACATGCAAGTGTTCCTATTGAAGCTGCTTGATCCAAATTTTCCTTACTTGTCCCTTGCTTTCCTTGTCCTTCCTTTTCCTTCCTATGCTTGCTTTCTCTTCTCTCTCTGAAACCAATTCCTAATCCAAACTGACAAAAAGCCGACGAAAAGTTATGAACTGATCCTCAGAAGCCTTTTTATTATTAAGGCTACCATTTTCTTCAATTTCCTATATTTTCCTTCAATTTTCCTCTCATGAAAACCCGTGACCTTTCATATCCCTTTTCTCCCATTTTCCTTTATTTTCATAAATAAAATACCAATCAATGCCTCTTTTCCTTTTCAATTCCTTTTCCAATTTCATTAGCAATAATAAACCGAAATGAACACCCACTAGGATGTTTTTCCCAAAATTCAACTTGGAATACATTTCCTGTGACCTTGGTCTTATTATTTTTCGTTTATTAACTTTATTACATGAAATTTCAACCTGGGGATGTTACAAACCCCTCCTTCCTTGGTGTTCTATGATACCTATTACTAGCAGGACCACTGAAAACCAAAACATACTGCCCATGGAGCTCTATAGCTTATATTGATTTAGTATTTATAATGAACAATCTACTAAAAAGAAAAACCAACATGACAAACATGACAACATGACAACCATACCGCTTATTGGAGCGTTATAAAAAAACTCATTGTGGTAATTACATCCACATAAATACATATATATATATATATATATATATATATATATATACCAAAAACCCTTTTCTTCAACCAACAAACAATGAAGGATACGTATCCAACATCTAATGAACCATTTCCCACGTGGGTTCATTGGGCCCAAAGTGCTTCCACTAAACTTTAACTTGCTCGATTGCTCTATTCTAGAGCATGAGTTGTTTCCATTGCAATATGCACTATGGATCCAACTGGAATTCTCCTTCTAGATCCACCTGCAATACATACCTGTAAATCACATGATCAACATACTTTACATATATTTTAAGCATTTAAACATAGAAAACATCATGGAATTTCACTGTTAGAGGAAATGCGAGTTTGTAGGCCACTGGTCCAATCCTTTCAAGGATTTTGAAAGCCCTGCAATACCGAGGTGCCAACTTGGCACATGATCCTATCCTCAAGGATCTCTTCTTGGGCTTGATGTGCAAGTACACATGCTCCCTAACCCGAAACTCCTTAAATAACCCGTGATGATTTGCATAAATCTTCTGTCTATCCTATGCTACCTTTATATTCTTCCTGATAACCTAGATTTCCTTTTCCATCTCTTCCAACATGTCTGGTCCAATCAATACCCTGTTCACTAGATTACTCCAATTGATGGGAGTATTATAGCTCCACCCATAAATTTCCTCAAAAAAACTCATCCCAGTGACTCCTGATACCCATTGTTGTAAGAAAAATAAACTAGTGGACGTTACTCCTCCCACCTCCTCTACTGGTGCATAACATACATTCTCAACATGTACTCCAGAATCCATTTGAACCTCTATGTTTTCCCATCTGTCTGCGATGATAGGTTTTGCTAAAATCCAACTCTATCCCCATACCTACAAACAACTCCTTCCAAAACCTGAAAGTGAAATTGGCATCTCTGTTAGATAAAATATTCTTAGGAATACCATGTAATCTCATTATCTCCATGATTAATACTTAAGCTACCTCACTATTTGAATTAGTAGACTTTGCTAGAATGATCCTACCTGTAAGATCTGATCCTGTAAATCTATCCCATATGAACTCATAACTGATATGTGATTGACCTTCACTTTTCTTCTAAGTGTAGAAATTAGCTGAATAAATCACTTATTCAATGGAGATTAACCTGATCACACATCAATTTCGAATTGCATGCATAACACATAATCTCTTCTACAATTAATTGTCACATGCGGAAATAATAGAAGCGATATCACATCAAATCATCACACACATTAACACAGTATGTATGGGGAAAGCTTATAGCTGAAAACCCCCAGCTATAGTATATTATAAATGGAGAGAACATGCGGCAAATACATAGTACAAACTCCTCACAAGTACTCAGTACTATCTCCCAAAGCTTCACAAAAACTAGCTTGGTTTTGAACAAGTCACAGGTTCAAAACACACCCACTACTTCTCTGCCTCTATTGCGCAATCAAGGCTGGTCTAAATAGAGATCCAGGTTTGAATCTCACTGGCTTCAACTGCGCAATTTTCATTGGTAATTTCCTCCAAGTGTTATGCAAATCCCATGCAAAACTGATCCTCCAACTGATAGCTTTACTCACCCTTTCATCTACCTCTTTCACTGGTCTCCACTGAACTGTCCATGCACTGAGTTAAAATGATGTGTTCTTTAGTTGAATAATGAGTTAATAATTAATGAATTAAATAATATTTAATTCACACGACTCATCTCTAGTGTATTAGCCAGTTAAACTAAATACAACTAGTTCAACTAGTTAACCAGAACACCACCTCCATTAACTCCTCAATCAACTCCACCAAAACTCTGCCACATGAGTCTAACTGAAGTCTAACATGCAATAGCTCACTTAACTCATAGGAAATTCGAATTTCCTTATGTCAGCTGCATGCCCCACCTCTAGGGGTCAAACTGAAGTGCTCCAAGAGAGTAAACTGCTGTTTATAGTCTAAATATTATTAAGGGTAAATAATATTTGACTTCCATATTTTTAGGAGATACAGTCTAAAAATAGCCTGGGTCCTAAAAATAAGGGTCTCATCTATTTTTACCAACATGTTGCATACTTCAAGAATCTCCAACTGGAATTCCCAAATTATGCTCCGTATGTCTAAAAATAGACATAGTCTAAAAATAGACTTTTCGACAAAAATCACATGTGTGGTCCCCACCTAGTTTAGGTGATCACTTTCCAACTAGGATCGGGAAAGATGTTTCAGGAGGCCTCCTTCACTATTTCTTGTTGCCATTTTCAACACTCCCTCTCAACAAGAAAGGACTGTCATTGCATGCGACATGCAACTCCATGCATTCGCCCTGCAACCTTCACAAGTGCCATGCAACTCCATGCATGCGACATGCAACTCCATGCATTCACCATGCACCCTTTGCATGCACCATGCAAACTCATGCATGCACCATGCAACTCCATGCATGTGCCATGCACCCTTTGCAAGCGCCATGCAACTCCATGCATCTGCTCTGCAACTCCTCTGAAACTGAATAGGCTCCAAACAACTCAATCAGTCTGATGCATCTAGCATCTATCATCAAAGTCTTCGACCTCTGCTTAGCTACTGCACATGTCATCAGGAACTACTGCGCTGTTGAACTCTTGCACCCATGCACTCTTGCACTTGCTGTCAACTCTGATCCGCGCTCCAGTATCCGACACTGTCACTTTGATCTGCCTGCATCACTCCAACTGATCTTGCTACTGCTGCGTCGTGGGCACCTCGTAGCCAGGTTCAATCCATGAGATCCACACCATCTCATGAATCTGCCCAGAAATCTCCTCATGGGATTACTCATGCATGTCGCCCCACCTCATACCTGGTGGTATAGCTGCATGCACTCCCTCTGCCCGTCTGGCATGAAATTTCTCTGCATGAGTGGTCTCTTCCACTCCATGATACTCTTGTGGCTGCTCCACATCCCGAGGTTCACTATCACCTGCATGCAAAACCCGCTCCCTCTCAAGCTTCAATTGCATGTCTTTCTCGCCTGCATGCAACACTTGCTCCCTCTCAAGCTTCAGTTGCATGTCTTCCTTCCGCTTCCCAATAGTAGGAAGCTCCGTAGACATCCCATCTACTTCAAGTCTGTAGAGATTCTTTGCTCGAATCCCAACCTTCTTGACTTGTCCCGTTGCCTTGTGCCAAAGGAAAACTTTTTCTTCTCTAAAGACAACCTCATATCCTTTATCCTCTAACATTGCGACTGAGATCAAATTCTTTGTTAGACCTGGTACATGCAATACATCTTGTAAAAGAATGAGTTTACCTGACTCCCTCTGAAAGGTTATGGTACCAATGCCGATCGCATTGTATCGTCCACCGTCGCCCAACTCAACATGCATCTGGAGACCTTTCTCCACCAAGTCACTGAAAAGATTTGCATCTCCCGTCATGTGAAAGGAAGCACCACTATCAATATACCACCCCGATCCCAATGCACTAGACAACATGCATGCAATCAATGAGAAGTCCAGCTCAAATTGCGAGGCAAGAGCCTCACCAGCTGCAGATCCAGCAGCCTGCTTGTTCTTCTTCTTCTTGGGGCAATTCGTGGCGTAATGTCCATGATCGTGACAGTGAAAACACTTCACTTTGGACATGTCACGCTCTTTACCATCCGCACAGGATTGAGAAGCCTTCTCCTTGCCCTTCCCCTTCCTTGCTTTGGCAGCCAAAGCGCAGTCTTCTTCATCAGATACCTTTGATGAAGATCCATCTCTGGTATTTCGCCGGATCTCCTCTTGCACGAGATCAGACCACAGTCTTTCCCATCCCGGCAAATTTTCCCGACCATTGACACTATCTTGATATGCATGCCAACTCTTCGGCAAACCAAGAAGCGCCAAACTCACCAGATCCTCATCCACCACCGGCACACCAACACTTCCCAGCTCATCCCGACATTGGGTGAACCTCGTGAGGTACTTCGGCATACTTTCCCCCTTCTCACACTTGATGTTCCTGAGTCTATCTTTGAGCGCCAGCTTCCTTTGGTCACTCTTTCTTTGGTACAGATCCGTCGAGGCTTTCCACATCAAATATGGAGAGGCCTTCCCGTGTAAACTGGATACAATGTGATCCTTTACACCCTCCAACAGGATCCTTTGACATTTTGCTTGTTTCTTTTGCCATGCTTCCACAACAGCAGCATCATTAGAAGTAGGCTTTGGAATCTCTTTCTCCACGAATTCCAACAGCCCATGATCATCTAATACAACCTCCATGCGGTCCTTCCATGCAACATAATTCGAACTGCCTTCCAAGGCATATTCTAGTCGCAACCCGATGAAAGACATTTTCACCGCAGCACCAAGAACACAAATCTGCAAATTCGAATTTCACCACCAGCTGATAACTCAATCGCTTCCGATCTACACTTGAGAACAAATTATTTCCAAATCAGAGATTGACTGCATGGGCATTCACCAGATCTTTCACCTTACAAAGAAGGATGAATATTCCGGAGGCTACCTGGCTCGCATGCAGGCTCTGTCCGAGGAAATAATAAACAATCACCGTAATAGATCTCGACAATTAATATTGCTCCAATACCATGTAGAAATTTGCTGAATAAATCACTTATTCAATGGAGATTAACCTGATCACACATCAATTTCGAATTGCATGCATAACACATAATCTCTTCTACAATTAATTGTCACATGCGGAAATATAGAAGCGATATCACATCAAATCATCACACACATTAACACAGTATGTATGGGGAAAGCTTATAGCTGAAAACCCCGCAGCTATAGTATATTATAAATGGAGAGAACATGCAGCAAATACATAGTACAAACTCCTCACAAGTACTCAGTACTATCTCCCAAAGCTACACAAAAACTAGCTTGGTTTTGAACAAGTCACAGGTTCAAAACACACCCACTACTTCTCTTCCTCTATTGCGCTGTCAAGGCTGGTCTAAATAGAGATCCAAGTTCGAATCTCACTGGCTTCAACTGCGCAATTGTCATTGGTAATTTCCTCCAAGTGTGGTGCAAATCTCATGCACAACTGATGTCACAACTGATAGCTGTACTCACCCTTTCATCTACCTCTTTCACTTGTCACCACTGAACTGTCCATGCACTGAGTTAAACTGATGTGTTCTTTAGTTGAATAATGAGTTAATAATTAGTGAATTAAATAATATTTAATTCACACAACTCATCTCTAGTGTATTAGCCAGTTAAACTAAATATAACTAGTTCAACTAGTTAACCAGAACACCACCTCCATTAACTCCTCAATCAACTCCACCAAAACTCTGCCACATGAGTCTAACTGAAGTCTAACATGTAATAGCTCACTTAACTCATAGGAAATTCGAATTTCCTTATGTCAGCTGCATGCCCCACCTCTGGGGGTCAAACTGAAGTGCTCCAAGAGAGTAAACTGCGGTTTATAGTCTAAATATTATTAAGGGTAAATAATATTTGACTTCCATATTTTTAGGAGACACAGTCTAAAAATAGCCTGGGTCCTAAAAATAAGGGTCTCATCTATTTTTACCAACATTTCGCATACTTCAAGAATCTCCAACTGGAATCCCCGAATCATGCTCCGTATGTCTAAAAATAGACATAGTCTAAAAATAGACTTTGCGCCAGAAATCACATGTGTGGTCCCCACCTAGTTTAGGTGATCACTTTCCAACTAGGATCAGGAAAGATGTTTCAGGAGGCCTCCTTCACTGTTTCTTGTTGCCATTTTCAACACTAAGAGAATTTTTAACCCTGTTCTCTTTACCCTTAATGTATCTAGTCTTGAAGTCAAACTCACTTAGCATGGCCAACCAACTAGGTTGCCTAACATTAAGATTAGGTTGGTTGAAGAAGTGTCTCACCCCACTGTGATAACTCATCAACACAAACCTCCTTCCAAGAAGATAGTTTCTCGACATGTTGCATGCATGAATGATCACTTCTAGCTCAAGATCATGTGTCACATAATTATGCTCATGCTCATTCAATTTCCTTGACTCGTAGCATACCACCTATCCCTCCTGCATCAAAACTCTACCAAGTCCTCTCTTGCAAGAATTTATACACACCATGAACTCTTTATCTAGATCTTCAATCTTTAGAATTGGAGCATTTGTAAGAAACTACTTCAACTTCTCAAAGCTAGCTGGACATTCCTTTATGCATTCAAATTCCTTCCCTTTTCACTACAAAGATGTAATAGGATAGATAATCTATGAGAATTTCCAAATGAACCTCCTGTATTAACTTGCTAATCTCATAAATTATTTTACATCATTAACATTCCTAGGTGCTACCCACTCCATGATAGTTATGATCTTTCCAGGTCCACTATTATACCTTCCTTGGAAACAACATGTCCCAAGTAATGTACCTCTATTTGAAATAAATTTCACTTACTAAGATTGACATACAACTAATGCTCTCACAATAGTATTAACACTATTGCTAATTTTTCTGCATGTTCTTCCTCTTTCTTAGAATTTATCAATATATCATCAATGAATAATATCACAAACCTGTCCAAATAAGGATGCAACACACTATTCATCAAATACATGAACGTAGCTAGAGAAATATTCAAACCAAAATGAACCAGAATAAAATCATAATGCCCATCTAGAAATAAGTCTTATATATGTCCTCTTCTTTTATGTGTACCTAATGATATCCTGATCTAAAATCAATATTCGAGAACACTGTTGCTCCCTTTAAGTGATCAAATAAATCATTTATCCTTGGAAACATATACCTGTTCTTGATCGTCACCTTGTTCAACTTCCTGTAATCAATGAAAAAACTAAGAGTACAATCCTTCTTATTCATAAAAAAACATTGGTGCACTCCAAGGAGATATACTTGGCCTAATGTATCCCTTTTCAAGCATTTATTTTAACTGCAAATTCAATTCCAATAGCTCTAGAGTGCTCATAATATAAGGTGCCTTTGATGTTGGTGCTACTCCAGGTACCAACTCAATAGAAAATTCCACTTCCCTATGAGGATGAAACTCTGAAATATTTTCTAGGAATACATCCTGAAATCGTTGCAAAACCGGATACCTATTTAAGACTTCTGCATCCTCAATATCCTTACCTTTATCACTGGAAACATGCACTATGAATAATACACACCTTTTCCTACAACTGCACTTAACATGCATAGTTGTAACCATTCTCACTGATGTAGGCTTCTTCTTACCCTGCAATATTCTCTTCTCTCCATTATCATCCAAACACTCAATAACCTTATCATAAAAATTCACCTTAGTCCCATGAAGGTATAACCAATCCATACCCAGAAACATACTATATGATACCAACAAAAGCACATTCAAATGTGTTGATGTAGACATACCGTTCAACTCAAAAGTACAACCTATTACCCAATGATGAACTGTTTTCTTAGTACTTGTATCCAACTTCACCAACCAAGAATTTGCATGCACTTATTATATCAAACCACACTTATCTTCTAGGTCAGGTTTAACATAATTATAATTAGATCTAGGGTCAATTAAAATAGAAACAACTCGATAAAAAAGCTTACCTTCCATCTCAATAATGGATGCATGGTGATCCGTCTGCTTGTTATCAAATGTTGCATAGATCTGAGGAATGCTCTGCCCAACATCCCCAACTGTTTGCACCTCCTGAGCACTGTAGATCTAAGGCCTACCACCTTGATACAACATATAGACCTTCTTGCAATGATCCTTGCCTCATATCCAACACTAGAAAGGCCCACTACCTCTGTTATGCTTCTCTCCAGGCCGAGGTTCATGTCCCTTCTCAACTACATTAAATTTCTTATAAGGAGCAACATTTTCTTTCTCACCTATATCTCGGATCTCACTCGCTTCGGTGACCACTTAACTTTAGGCTTGTCATTCCCTTTCCAACCCTTATTAGACTCAGTCTTATGCTTTGATTTCTCATAATAGCACTTCAACTTCCCAATGAATTCTTCGAGCGATGGAGGCTCATCATACTCAATCCGATCCTTCAATTCTAATGGAAGTCC
The DNA here is from genome assembly GCA_034641835.2 of Pinus albicaulis. Lineage (NCBI taxonomy): Eukaryota > Viridiplantae > Streptophyta > Pinopsida > Pinales > Pinaceae > Pinus > Pinus albicaulis. The sequence continues at coordinate 85,230,050 of CM076576.1, forward strand.
ACTAATAAATATATGAAATTTTTTCTTCTCATCCTTAAGATACGACACATACCTCAACAACTCTAGGACTTAGTCATGTACACTTGATCTCTCGTCGATCCCATCTTCAGCTCATAGTAATCATTGGCCTTTCCATATTAGTACCTCTCTTACAAATCATTCTTCCAGAAACTCTCAGAATTCAATATGAAACTCTCAGAATGAAAAATGATGAATGTATTGCAAGTTTATTTCTACGTGTAGATGAAATTGTAAACGTATGAGAAATATGGGTGAAGAAATAAAAGACCCAAATTTAGTAGAGAGAATATTAAGATCTCTAACTCATAAATTCAATTCAAAAGTATCTGCCATTGAAGAGAACAAGGATATTCAAACTCTTACCATTTTTCAACTTCATGGGATCTTGATTGCTTTTGAAATGAGAAAAGGAGGCCCCTCAAAAATAAGAGAAGCTACATTTAAAGAAACTGTAGAAGGAAAGGAAAAGGAAGAACATAAGGAATCATGTTATACATCATAAGAAGATGAGGTAAAATTTGTAAACAAACTTCAACTTGGCACCAAAAGGTTCAGAGGTAAGTTGCTTCCCTTCAAGTGTTTTTCTTATGATAGAGTAGGTCATTATGCTGCTAAGTTTCCTTATAAAGAAAACCATGACAAGGGGAAGGATATTACGAAAGGAAATATGAGACAGTTTGATAATAGGAAAAGTTACTATACTCATGAAGATAGTGATGGTTTGTAAAATAGTGAAGAAGGTGAATGTAATCAAGCTCTTAAATTACTCATGGAATTTGAAATAAGTTCTAATGAGTATGATGAAAAATTTGTGGATGCTTTAGAGGAAAAGGATTTTGTCATTAAATAAATCACTCAACTTAAAATATGCTTAGAAGGAAAAAAATAGCCATAGATACCTTAAAGAATCAACTCTGTTGTCAAGATAAATCCCCTTTGCAGATAGAGGCAATCTCTCTAGCCTTAGAGTGGGTCTAGCAACATGACATTTTTTCTAACATAATATTTCTTAACTGATTCTTACAATGAAAATATGAAAAAGACATAAATACCTTTTTCTAATCACTATCCTTGGATCTGTTGATGGTGACCTTGATCCATGATCCTTATAGGCCCGCTTCCTACTACTGATGGCACGCGAATACATGTGGATGATCAGGAGACAATAAAAAACATGATACAATATATAATAAACGTAAACACTACCTATCTAGCAAATCAAGGATTAACGGTATATTTGCGTAATCATATAGACAATTATATAAAGAATACATCAGATGTTATTATTGATAAATTAAAAAAGGAGAGCTTACAACAAGGCCTTGATGTTGGAGGCATCCTTAGGTGAAAATCTGAGTCCTTCACCAAACTCAAAAGAATTCCTTCTCACGTGCACTTAGGCTTAATCACGATGCAATCATGCAAAGGGATGAGAGTTCAAATGAGTCTAACAATGATCAACCAAGCTATAAACTTGGGGGAATGAGGGATGTGAATTTATAGCAAGGAAAAGGAGGTTGGGAGCCCATGAAAGGAGGAGTAAGGCCCAATTTCTAAGGGATGATCCCATATGGATGAGATAAAGGCTCTAAAATGAGAGAGCTTGACCTTATCATCTCTGTTCAACAACCAACTTGCCACCCTTGAGCTTCTAGAGGTTGAAGCTTCTCCTCTATTTGAGGAAGTACTGCCAGAAAGGGGATCAGTGTGGTTTTCAAAGAAATTAGGGTGCAGACAATGCTGGGAAAAAATTGGGAAAAGGACATCAGTGTGGCCATGGCACTAAGAAGGACGCTGACCGAGGAAAATGGAATTTGACAAGTTCCTTAGGTAATATTTCAAGGAAGTTTTATTTGGATCTTCAAGGGGATATGTTAGCATATTTCTTGATGATGGAAACATTGCACAAGATTTGTCACGAGGCATTTCAAGATCAGGGATGGGAAAATGAGCATGGTGAAAAATTACTGTGTAACAGATGCCCCCTAAAGCATGAAGGCAAAACATGGAGTGATGGCTGAAATGCTTTATGAACCAAGGAAAATAACACATCCCACCTTCGAAGAAACTTCCAAATCAAACATTTACAATATATGACATCTCTGGTATAAACATGCCTAACCACATAATGTTGCACTAGGCATCAAATGACACATGAGTCCATTATATGGTAGCAACCATTCGTCTAAAAGAAATCACAGAAATGGATCTGTGGTATGGACACAACCATCTGTATAGATAGGATCATTTATACAATCATGAATACTCAATAACTCCATGCAGCCCAGACCAAAAATCATATGTGACCCAGGGTCTTCACTGCGATCTCAATCAACCCAAGGTACGAATCTAGCTATCTGAATAAATGTGTTGGTGTCAAACATGGTAGAAACCACCTGATTACCGGCCAATGATGAAAATCGTTAACATGCACGAGAGAGACCACCAATAATGAAGATGGACCTCAAGGTACAACAACAGAATATACAAGTGTGAATAGATGTGTTGAAGTCGAAAATTTTTAGAATCATTCAGTCGAAGGCCAATGATATGAACCTATCGTCAAACACGAAAAGCTTTCCGTTGAGGCCTGAAAGCTCCAAGGTACTGAAATAACTTTCTAAATCACCTTCTAGGATAATGAGCTGAAGTCGACAGGAAGTGATTCGTTGAAGGAGGGCCATAATGATTCACACATCATTGACACGAAACAACATATATCTTAAGATTATAGGAGTGATTCAGGATTGTATCAGAGGAGGCTAGATATGCAGAAGGTTTTTGACAAAAAGGACTTCTCTTGAACATATTAGCAACACAAATTTGGAGTGTGGCAACATTTGACTCAAATAGGATCAGAGGTCATGTTGAAAAAATTGGTAATCAAATAAGAGGCAAATGTATTTCCCAAACCCATGGAGGAAAAGTGACAAATGTAGGATGTCCCCAACACGACACGAATTGCAAACGAGTGTTATGTTCAAGAGTGGCAAGCTGCCCAAAATACACATAGGATGTTCATTTTCAATTCCCCCCCTTATTGCTAACGAGTACCTCTTTGTTTTTTATATCTAGTGTGAAGAGGATAGAATATTTTGAGCATGTAAGTTCATTATTTGAATGAACCCATCCTAGTAGGTTTAATGAGCCCTAGGAAGGAGGAACTCAGTCTTGTCATGGTGACAAGTCTTTCGTCGTTTAACCTTAAAAGAGTCCAACGAAAGGTAAACTTGGTAAATTTTCATGTTTAAGGAGTTTGAAAGGAAACAAAAGGAAAATCCATCATGTTCCTTTTCATAAATCGTCCCTCGAATCCGAAAAGGTAGAAAACTATTTCCGAGAGAACCTCTTGACCATGTTCGATCAAGGTATTCCTTTTTCGTAAATAGTAAATCTCAGCCCGAAAAAGGGGTAAACATATACTGAGATTACGTCAATCGATTCACTTTAGAGAGCTCAAAATGACAAGTACTCGGCAATATTTTCATTTTTAGAGAGTCAGAAAAGAGCTGAAATTTGACTCCAGGGGGGTTCCTTTTCTGTAAACGTTTAATGAGCCCAAAAAAGAGATAAAACTCAACTCGTTTGCATCGAAAACAATCATCAATAATGTGAAAGTTCTGCACTGCATATAAACTACAAACATCATAGTTATCGAGGAAAAATAATAAAATATTGGCGAAATTTTTTCAAAAATCTATAAATAGACCAAAAAACAAAATCAATTTCACCTTTCCATTTTTAAAAGAGTATTTTGTCCATTTTCCCTCTGAATTTCAAATCAGCGGTGTGGCCCATCCGAGACACCATTCATCGACCCGTCTTCGCCAGGTAAGAGCTCTGAACCTCCTTTTCATTTTAATTCTATTCAGTTAGCATTTATTTTGTATAATAAGGGAGTTTAAGGGAGAGTTTTCAAAGTATAAAATCACCCGCAACCAGCGCGATTTCGAGCTATCGGGGTTGCGTTGTTCACGCTTAACTCGTTAGGGCAGTGCGCCACCAATGCCGAATCATTTTGGATAGACGTGATGGCAGTAGGGAAGATTTTAAATTGAGAAAAATTCCCAAATCCAACATTAATTTTGTAAAAATTCCTCCATGAATTCTCCTAAAAGACCAATTGGACATGTTTTTTAGGTGCTTTCATAGAAGCTGTCAGTCGAATGGAAAGAACGAGGCCATGAGGTGGAAGACCACCAAGCCTTGCAGGACCAAGATTGTGTCAATGCTTTATGCAATTTATAATTGTTGAAATTATTTCAAACATCCAGCTTAAGGGCTCAATTGGAGCTTCTCCAGTACCTGATCAGTATTTGGGATGTGGACAGACAATTTTTCATCATCGAGGACCAAGAACTAGATTCAAATGTCATGGATTTCTATTTTATCACTGGACTATCTAGGCAAGGGGAGAAAATTAAACTCTATGGAGCTAACCTAGGGGGTGAGAGCATGAGCATGCTCATCCAGGGACACTATCCCAGGGAACATAAGACAAAGAGCGTGAAGGTAGACATATCTTCCATCAGAGTGCTTCCCCTGCGCATGATATGGCATTGTATCACCAGAGTGGCAAGAGCCTAGGTGTTACATGAGGCAATGAAATCGCAATTCCAGTATGCGGTGGATTTCTTGGCACCAACGATGTTCAACTGGTGCGAGGGGTTTCTGGCTAACATGAAGAGCCAGCTAACCAAGTGCAAGACAAGGAGACAAAAACAGTTCGAGTATGGGTCAATTCTGGTGACCCTGTTTCTAGAGAGAGTACCCATGTTCCAGTATCAGTGGTTAGAGATCCATGATCCAACCCCGACAAATTTGAGGCTGATGCGATGGTGTGACATAATGCACCGACAGGGAGGGGGGCAACATATGCATTTCCCCACAGCCTTATTTAGTTGGCTGCAACGTCAGCTGATCGTTATTGAGGACTACGCTTATGCAGGAATTGACTTCAGACAAGATTCAAACCTTCCAATAACACCACAAACAAAGTGGAAAGATGCAGGTAAAAAATGTTTTTTAAACATTTTTTACTTGTTAGATGTTTTTGTTATGAGTTCTGACAGGTAAAATCATGATTTTTTTACAGATATGGGTCCACAGAGACCTCCTGGCATGTCACCAATTGCAAAGAGGGTAGCTCGTCTAGCAGAGGATGCTCCTTATGAGGAGGGACAAGACACATTAGCTGAGTTGGAGCGAAACCTGGTCAGCCTCACGTGAGCCATCCCAAAGTATCCCACCTTTGATGAGATCCCATTGCACTTTAAAAGAGACACTATCAGAGTTTTTGGCACACTGCGTCAATTAATATAGCGATTAATTCAAGCATTTAGATGCTACCATGAGCATGATGTGGGAAAATAGCAGCCCTATTTATACATTTTTTACCGATGTAGGCTCGAAGAGCCATTTTGTAACAGAACATATATTTATTTGAGATTTTGGATTTAACACACTTACATACCAATATATATATATATATATATGCATGTTTCTACGACTACTTGTGTATCATAATGATGTCTTGATTTACATATTGCGCAAATGTATATCTAATACATGGTTTTATAATGAATCTATTAATTTATTTAAATTCCTTGGAATGTGTTGATATGTGATAAAATCAAAATTCCTTTCCAATAATCTAACACGTAAATACATACAAAAAATTTGAGGATTGCGCACAGAATGGTGCCCATTCAATTGTAACACAATGAGCTATGGGTCCAACTTAACAACCAAATCTCTTATCCAAGGATCAATGGCATCCGATAATAGTTCGATCACTGTGCTATACTTGGAAATATTATTAGTTGTCTGACCCAAAAAAATGCCTTGTAAATTAATCAGCTTGCCATCATTAGAGAACTTTTGAGGTCTAAAATAGGCCTCCCAAGAAAAATGTACAACCAAAATAAACTTAAAAAGAACCAATAGGATTCAAAATGATGATGTTGTTGGAAATATAATCCTGTATGGGTAGGTGTGGAAGCAGAATGGACAAAACGAGTCCAAGTGACCTTGGAATGTGGAATCCAAGAGTCACACCATTGTATTATAAATATACATCATATTAATGGTAATAGTAACTCACGCCTATTTTCCTGCTTTTGTGTGTGTTTACCATGGGTGTGTTTAACATGATATCAGAGCTTGGCGAATTCTGCCCTGCTCCAGTGTGAGCCACTTGTTTTTATGGCCAGTTTTGTAGGCCTAGTCCGAGCTCTTTGAAATTCTAATATCTATTGGTCTAGCACTTTGAAATTCTAATATCTGTTGGTCTAAACTAGCTTTTCTCCTATGATTCGGGTGCATTTTTCTGATCTGCGTACTTGTTTGACCACAATAGGTGTTACTATTCCAGCCCTTTCCTTCACTCAGTGCTATCTATCCCATTCTCTTCCTACCTTCTGAAAACACCATTCTTTGTCTCTCAAAATAGAAAAAATAAATAAATTGACCATTGGCTCATTTTGTCCAAGTGCTGCTCTTGTTATGCATCCCTATCATAACCTGTACATCCAACGTTACATCCTCCATTGTAATGCTTCATTTATTCTATCTGTTATGGTTACAATGTGTCCTTTCATTTCTCAAGGTTGTGTGTTCTAGGACTACTTGTGTATCATAATGATGTCTTGATTTACATATTGCGCAAATGTATATCTAATACATGGTTTTCTAATGAATCTGTTAATGTATTTAAATTCCTTGGAATGTGTTGATATGTGATAAAATAAAAATTCCTTTCCAATAATCTAACACGTAAATACATACAAAAAATCTGAGGATTGCGCACAGAATGGCACCCATTCAATTGTAACACAATGAGCTGTGAGTCCAAATTAACAACCAAATCTCTTGTCCAAGGACCAATGGCATCCGATAATAGCTCGATCACCGCACTATACTTGGCAATATTATTAGTTGTCTGACCCAAAAATATGCCTTGTAAATTAATCATCTTTCCATCATTAGAGAACTTTTGAGGTCTAAAATGGGCCTCCTAAGAAAAATTTAGAACCAAAATAAACTTTATAACAACCAATAGGATTCATAATGATGATTTTGTTGGACACCTAATCCTGTATGGGTAGGTGTGGAAGCCGAATGGAAAAAAGGAGTCCAAGTGACCTTGGAATGTGGAATCTAGGATTCACACCATTGTATTATAAATATACATCATATTAATGGTAATAGTAACTCATGCCTATTTTCCTACTTGTGTGTGTGTTTACCATGTGCATGTTTAACATGGTATCAGAGCTTGGCGAATTCTACCCTGCTCAATTGTGAGCCATTTGCTTTTATGGACAGTTTTGTCTGCCTGGGCTGAGCTCTTTTCAATTCTAATATCTATTGGTCTAGCGCATTGAAATTCTAATATATATTGGTTTAAACTAGATTTTCTTCTATGATTTGAGTGCATTTTGTTGATCTGCATACTTGTCTGACCACAGTAAGCATTACTATTCCAGCCCTATCCTTTGCTTAGTGCTATCTGTTAGGAATCTGTAATTAGCAAGATTGGAAAAGTCCAATCACAGAAACAACATTATTTCAACCACTTTGGGATTCTAGGATCTAGCCCTCTTGAATCCGGAGAGGGATCTCTCCAATAAGTGCAAAGATGGATTTGTCTTTGAAGTTTGGGGTAATGATATTAGGCTAGTTATGAAGGCCAAGGGTTTTGTTTTGTTTTGGATGGTTGAGCATGATTACTGTTTGAGGAGGAAAGTTCCAAAGGCAAAGAGTTCCAAAGGTGAGAAGTTGCAAGCAAATAGAAAAAACTTTGGTTAAGAAGATAGATAATTGCAGGTTTTAGTCCATTGGGCTATGGAGTCATAATAGGGTTTAATTGAAACAACAAGAGGCAAGAGTGGTCCATGGGGCAAGTCATCTATGTCTAGGGATCTTTTTAAAGTTTGATTTATGGAATGGAATGGTACAATAAGAAGGGGAATTAAACAAATGCAGAACAAAGAGCAGCCTAGGATCTGGTAAGTACTTTTAAACTAGCCAGCCTTTGAAAAACACTTAAGAAAACATAAAAGCAAACTAGGATCTGGTAAGTACTTTCAAACTAGCCAGCCTTTGATACACTTTCAATAGAAAACATTTTAAAACAAAGGGAAACTTGAAGGCAACTGTTGGAGTAAAAAACTAGCGGGCCGGGCTCACCACAAATCCTCTCCTAGCTCTACTTTACTTGGTTACTTTCAAGACAAAACACAAAGATAACACAGAATGGCCTAGGATCTGGTAAGTACTTCTAAACTAGCCAGCTTTTAACACATTCCAAGGGAAAAATTCAGACATTCTTTGGGGATAAAACTAGGACCAGGGCACACCATATCTTCCATAGTAAATCTCTACTTAACTAGTACTGAACATAACATTTAAGAATAATATTCCACTAAGGAAATAAGATGAGGGAACACCATCATTCTTATGCTTAAACTGAATTGAATCATTCCTAAATAAAACAAATTGAAGAAAACATTTAGATAAAGATTTTCAGTAAGAGAAGGTTACTGATATACAGTAGGTCCTAACTCCATGCATGTTGTTCTTTATAAGAGAAAATGAAACACAGTGAAAACAGAAATAAAATGACAAGTTACAATGAGAAAAACATCACCATCAACATAGATCAGGATCCCATAAATCAGCTTGTATTGATGCTCCAAACCAGTTACAGCTTTAAGTACAATGCTTTAGCTTAGAAATCATCAATTCTCCTTAGCCTAACTCGTTTATCACAAACAGAGCTCCAAGGGCTAGTGAACACTATTTACAATCAGAATTTTAAACTCAAATGTATTTCAAAGTTCTGCAACCAACAGTTGCTCATCTTCTATAGAAGTATTTGTAGAAGAATGAGGAGGTGGGATCTAACAAAAGATCTCTAAGGACAATTAATACAGAGTGATGACTTCTCGGCCTTTGAAGGGCTCGATGAAGAAGTTTACAGGTGTTTCACTGTATTAATTGATTCATATTTATGAATTAAGCTCGGTGGGAGCCTTTGTTGACTTTGAGGCTCTATTTTGGATTGTAATAACTATGCTGATATTTGTTTGCATTGAATTATTTGACAAAATTAACTCTTTGGCTGCGTTGGAGGCGAATATCTGATTTTCCTTAATAAGTTCAGCCTCTATTTGAATGCTTTGAGGCAACAGGTGGCTCTGTGGTAGCTGGGAGGAATCAATTTGCCTCAATAGTGGCGGTGGAGGCCTTTCTACCTGTTAAACACTCATGATTTTCTTTAATTGTGTTTTAACTCTGGGAATTAGGCTTTTGGTAATCATTCTTAGCCGTAATTCACATATATGTCTTCAATCTTCTGCTCTGCTGTGCCCTGTTCTTCAACACTGATACTCTGTTAACTGTATTTTTAGTAAAACCGTGTCTTTTCGATGTGCAGGGTTGCGTTGGGCTTTTAAAGGCATAACTGCCTCATGAAGAAATGACGAGACATGGAGTAGAGCCCCGTGAATGGTTTCCCTTTATGATTCGAGAGCATGGGAATCGTCATTCCTGAACTTTCGGCCTTTCTCTTTAATTACAATGGAAAACCATTAATCCCTGCAAAATACAAACAATAATTATAAAATCCTGCGTTTATTTGGAAAAAAATGCTTCAGAAGGCGGAGGGAAGAGCGTAGCCGTTGGATGGCAGCATCCAACGGTGGAGATCTGCGTAGAAGAGGCATAAAAGGAGAGCGGGGAGAAGAATAAGACGTAGTGATTTTGGACCGTCCGATCTGGACATGTGGACGGTCCAGATTCAATCGGAGGATCACAATTGGTGGGAGGAAAATAAGGGTGCGATGAAAAACTCTGATGCAATTGCGCGATCGGGAGGGCCAAAGTGATTGATCGATGACCGTTGATCTGAGGATTAGATCAACGGCGGGGAGTGAATCGGAGGGATGGGTGATCGGGGGGACAAACAAAAGTATGTGATGTAAAAATGGGATGCGATCGAGCGCTGTCCATTTGATCGGCTTATGATCAACGACGGGGATTTGTTTTAGAATGGACCAGCGGAAAACCCTTATAATATATAAAACCCCAAAATTTTTAATAAAACAAAGGTTTTGGTGAATCGGGGCGGAAAATATATATATGAAAAGGTGCCCGTTTGCGGGGCCTTTGGACTTGATGAAATGTAATATGCCCGGGGCGTAAATAAAAAAAAGGGCCAATCGAAATCGGAGCCATCGGGCCCGGTCTTTCAATCAACCCATTGAAATATCCCGATGCGATTGAGCGCCTGGGATCTTTAACACTTGGTCCCGGGTGAAAGTTATATGGAATGAAAGCAAAATGGGTGGGGTTTATATATATGAGACCTAATCGCATCGGAAGTTTGATGCGGGTCTTTTTAATCAACCCATTTTGAAATTCTCTGATGCGATTGTGCGATCGGTTCTTTTTAATCTACCCATTTATATTTAACATGTGATTCTAACTTTTTAGACCAAACTTTGGATAAATGGGTTTTTGTATTTTACAAAGGAAAAAACGGATTAGGATGGTTCATTCAATGGTTTTAGGCACCAAAGGTGGGCCCACGGGATATTTATCTAAAGGCTAATCGCATCAGAGTTTATATGTGATACGAAACTTACGCACCATTTGAAAGTTTCCAATGCGATAAGCGCTCGGGACCATAATTCTTGGTTTTTCACAATGAAAGCATGAGATCTAGAGTTTATAATAGAGGGAGCTGATCACGTCTAGGTTTTTATAATTCAAAGGCTTAATCGCATCGGAACTTTCAGAACATGGCAAAGACTTGCGCGCTTAGATTTTTTCCGATGCGATAAGCGCTGAGAAGGTTTAGCGCTTGGTTCCAGGGTGTGGGCATGTGGGGGAAGTGATTTTAGGACTTAGCCCAAGGGGCTTAAGTCCATAGCAATAAAAAAAAAAAATTTATGAAAAATTTCAAAGTTTTAAATGGATTTGGGGGTTTCGGTAGGGTTAAAGAGTGATTCTTTAACCTTGTAAAAGTGATTTTCATGAAGGGAAGAAGAGGAATCATGAAAACAAATGATTTTTATGGAGAAAAAGGGGAGCAAATGAAGGTTAGTTTTTGGAAGAGGGGGAGGGGAAAAATGATGGTTTTTACAGCAGTGTTTCTCTTGGAATTTAACAGAAATTTCAGAGTAAAAAATGGAAACAGTAATGAAGATTTTGGACAGAGGCATAAGATCTTTCAAGAGTCTTCAAGAGCCAACAATTTTTAGCAATAAAATTTGTTCTTTGAAGGCCCAAAAAATTTTAGCCACCTTTTGCTATAACAAATTTTATAGGTGGCTAACAGTGGCTCCACTTGGGGATGGTGCCTTCTTGAAGGCATCAAGAACTTCAGACTTGCATTCTCTGGGAAGCTGACCTGTGCCTCATCCATTTCATTTTCTGGGATGCTGACCTGTGCCTCATCCATTGGGCTGCCCTTCCTTTGTTGGGATGATCTTGTTCTGAAAACATATTAGCAGCTATAAAAACAATGGAGCTTTCATCAACACAAACTTTCTACCTACCCAATCCTACTGATCTAACATTTTTTCTTCATTAGAGTGCACTTGGATTGGAAAACTATTTTACAACATTTTATTCTTTTGAAAACAAGAAATCTAATCTATTTCTACTCCTTATTTCTCCATGGATTCAAATTAAACAGTTGAATCCATATAATTCTCTACCTAATCTACTATCTGTTGGGATTAAACTGTCCAATCAGATTTTATTCTCTAAATTCTACAACAGAAATTTAAAAACAACCAAGTCAAGATTAAGTTGTTTGACTTGTTGTGATCTATGGCCTAAAGATAGGCTGCACATAGACATTTATTTTGCAGAAAATTTAAAAACAAAATGGAAGGCTTAAGATCTGAAATTTTAAAGCACTTCCTTCATCTTTTTCTTCAGCTCTGTTTTGACTCTTACTTGAGCTGTTTCTTCTTTGTTCTCTGGATCTTTATTTTGAGCTGTTTAGAACCAGTTTTGCATCTTTTTTGACTCAGAAAATAAAACAGATTTGAGTCATATTTCTTAGGAAACTTAGGTTCAGATTTTGAGCATGTTTGAACCTTTAATTTCTATCCTAAATTATCTACTGATAAGCCAAGATTAAACAGTTTGGAAAATCGAATTCACTATCCTATCAGGAGAAAATTTAAAGCTAATTAGTCAGGATTAGGCTGTTTGACTAACTAGAAGTGTGTTCTTCAGGAGTGGCACATAAGCTTGCACACTTTCAGATTTGTTTCTCTTTTTGGTATGGGGTTGTACCTTTATTGTTTTATCAATCTGCCCTCTTTTAATTCTTTCTTTATTTTTGTATTTTTGATTTTTCTAACTTTGAATGCAATGATGGATGAGATATTTATAATGGAAAAAATATAAAGAAGGCTTTCAGAACATGTCAAGGATCAAGAGAAGTAATTTTTAAGCATCCTGCCATTGACAGGACCTCCAAACAATTCTGCTCCATCCAACTCTTGTAAGAAATATGCGTTGTTACCAGTAGCTGAATGAACAGAGTAAGGGCCAAGCCATAAGTTGTAAAATTTTCCATGCTTTCCCTTGTCTTCCCTCCTTGAGTACCACTTTAAAACCTTGTCCCCAACTTTGAAATTGCTGGCCTTTGTTCTTCTATCAAAAATATTTTTAATGCTATCTTACTTCTGCAATGCTTTGTTATAAACCTCCTCCCTGGTTTGCTGAATATGAATGGTCTGATTTATTCTTCTGATCATGTCATTTTCTTCAGTCTGCAACTCTTGAATCAACTTCATCACTGGTATACCAAGGCTGTTTGGAAAAATTGCATCAATGCCATACACAAGCTGGAAAGGTGACATGCCAATAGATTTCTTTAAAGTCAATCTATCAGCCCAGAGTGCATGGACCAACTTTGTGTGCCAAGAATTTTTGTTGTCCTCCAACAGTTTCTTGATTATGTTCACTAAGATTTTGTTTGAGGATTCTGCAAGTCCATTACCTTGGGGGTAATAGGCCGTGGAATTCCCCAATGTTATTTGATATCTGTGGCAGAATTCAACCATCTTCTTTGATCCAAATGCTGCTGCATTATCAGTGATGATCTTGGTAGGGTAGCCAAATCTGGAGAGAATGTTAGTCTCCATGAATTTTATGATAACATAATCATTGGCCTGCCTACAAGGTATGGCTTCTATCCACTTAGTGAAATAGTCTGTGGCAGTGAGAATCCACCTATGCTGGGCAGAAGATGGGGGGTGGATTTAACCTATGAAGTCAAGTCCCCACTGTTGAAAAGGGGCTTCAACAGTGATTGGATGTAGAGGTAGGGGTAGCAGTTTTCTTTTGCCCTCAAAAAGTTGACATTTATGACAGGCAATGATCATCTTGTGTATATCAGAAAAAAGAGTAGGCCAATAGAAACCAGCCCTCAAAATTTTGTTGGTTGTTGTCTTCCAGTATAAATGACCTCCACACTCTCCTTCATGGAACTCATGCTTAACCTTCTCTGCATCAAACTCGGGCAAACATTTAAAAAATACACCACTTTCATTTTTCCAATAAATACATTTATCTATAATGCAATAGTTTACAGCTTTTAACTTTAAGAATCTTGCCTTTGTCTTTGTAAAACTAGGAGGTGTATTTAAATTAAGCAAAACATAAATAATATCAGCATACCAAGGAGAATTCATAAGATGGTCTTCAATAATAGGAGTTGAGAATCCTTCTTGGTTATCCAAAGCATCAATCATATTAATATCAAGAACTTCAAAATTGGATTCAGCCATTAATCTAGCTAGACCTTGGCCTTTGATGAGTTTAGTGGGTTTTATCTCTAAATCATATTCAAGAATAATAGCAATCCACTTACCCCTCTTACCATCTGGGTCCTGTGTTAGAATGTCTTTAACAACTGAATTTGGGACAAAGGCAATGATGTGTGAGTGAAGGATGTATACCCTGAAGTCTTTCAATGCTTTAACCAAAGAAAAAGCTTGCTTTTCCATAATGTTATACTTCAGAGGGGCATCCCTCAATGCCTTACTAAATAATGCAATAGGCTGCTCTTGTCCTTGTGGATTTTTCTGTAAAATGACATCAACTATGGTATGTTCTGATGCAAATGAGAAAATATAAAAATCCTTTGAAAAATCAGGACTTATTAGAACTGGTGTTTTGGTTAAAGCTTGTTTCACCAGCTCAAAAGACTTCTTTGCTTCCAAGGTCCATCTTACCCCTTGCTCCTTCTTCAACATGTTCGCTATATTGCTAAGGAGCTTAGCCAAGTTGGGTATGAACCTTCTCAAAAAGTTGATCTTTCCAATGAAAGATTGCAACTCTTTGATATTCCTAGGATGAGAGATTTGCAATATGGCCTCAATCCTCTTTGGATCTATCTTTATACCCTCTTCGGAAATAATGTGCCCAAGAAGTTTACCTTCTTGGAGACCATATAGTGTTTTCTTAGGGTTTAAAGATATCCCAAACTTTCTGCATTTCGCGAAAACTGTTCTTAAATGTTCTAAGTGTTCTTCATCTGTTTTTGAAAACACAGTAACATCATCAAGATAGATAATGATGAAGAAGCCCAGTTCCTCCGAGAATGCTATGTCCATGGCTCTTTGAAAGGTTGCTCCAACATTCATTAGACCAAAAGGCATTTTCACATACATGAAAGTGCCCCATGGTGTAGTAAAGGCTGTCTTTAATTGATCATCAGGGTGGACTAAGATTTGATTGTACCCTGAATAGCCATCAAGCAAAGAAATTCTTCTAGACCCTACCACCCTTTGTAAAATATGATCCATCCTGGGTAAAGGGTAGTTGTCTTTTAATGAAGCTTTTTTTAAGTCTCTAAAGTCTATACAAAGCCTAATCTCTCCAGTTTTATTCCTAACAGACACCAGATTAGATACCCATTCAGAATATCTAATAGGGACAATAATACCAGCTTCATACATCTTTTTAATCTCCTTCTCAACCAAAGGCAGCTATACAGGGTTTATTCTGCGCAGTTTCTATTTGAATGGTTTTTGGTTTTCTTTGAGAGGGATTTTGTGCTGTATTATTTCAGTGTCATAGGATTTAAGATCTTCGTAACTCCATGCAAAAACATCAGAAAACTCTTTAAACAACTCTTTTTATTTGAGTTTAATGTGAGCTGGTAAAGTCTTAGAAAATTTAATCATTTTCGGTTTAAGTTCACTGCCTATATTGCACTCTTCCACTTTAGTCTCTAAAGGTTCCAGCTTTGGCTTCCTGGCCACATCGTTTAAATCGAACAACTCTTCTAAAGGAGCCAGACCGCTGGGCAAACTTTCATCTTTAGAGTGCAAAGTTTCTAATTCCTCTGTTTCTAACTCTGCATTCATTTTTGTTTCATTTACAGGTTTGCCAGACAGTAGATTAATATTAACAAGTTCAGGAGATGGTTCTTCTTCACCAAGAAAATTTTCTTCACTGCAGTCTGTTTCATACTCTGAATCCGAACTGTGTAGTTCGAATTCATTTCTGAATTGCATGAAATATTCTATTTGTTTATCTCCATTAAACACCTGCCAATATTTCTCATTATTAGTCACGGCTGGTCTGAACTTAATTTGAGTTGTATAGTCTTTGGTTTCAAATGGCGTCAAGCAAGTTCTAGCTGCAAAGGCCAAATTGTGGGCAGCAATATTTCTTTTTCTTGGGACAAACATTATGTGGTGTTCCTCAAAAGTTTGCAAAAGGTCCATGACATCGTTTCGATAGGCCCTAAGTCTTGGGTGATTTGTGTTATATTCCCCATTGACTTGCCTAATGATTAACTTGGAATCCCCATGCACTTTGATTCTCTTGGCTCCTAACTTTTTCAACAAACGCAAGCCTAAAAGAAGGGACTCATATTCTGCTATGTTATTTGAACACTCGAAGTTTAATTTACAGGAAATGATTTCTGTGTGATTGTTTTCAGTGTTACGGATCCAGACACCTGCACCAGCGTTGGTCTTAGTGCAAGAAGCATCAAAATGCATACTCCATAAAGGACTAGTATCACGTTTATCATTTGGATTACCATCCTATTTAACTAATGTGCTCTTGAATTTTTCTTGAATATCCGCACTTAGTTGTAATTGTTTAGATTCCCCAAGATTTTAATTACTTTGAGGAAGGTTTTCTTCTTGACTCTCAACGTTTAGAAGCAAAGGACACATGATTTTTAGCTCAAGACCTGGGTTCTGTTTGCTAGTGTCTACAGGTTCGACAAACATTTCAAACGCTTCTGCGTTGTGTTCCTCTTCCTCCCTATCAGAAATTAATTCTGTTAAAGTGACTTGCTCACTAAATGATTCATCGTTAAACAAAATAAAAGAATCAAGGCCTGTATTTACAGAATACAGAGGAGAGTTTTGAGGTCTATCTTGACTTGTAACTGTGTATTGCATGTGGGACTCCCTGTACAGTCTTCTATTCTAATTTAAAACAGGGATAGTCGCATACGCCATGTCCATTTGCATAGTCCCTTGTAGCTTAGCCCCCCAAGATATTGATAATAACATTCCATACTTTGGGGGGACATCAGCCACAACAATATACATGACTAAACATTTGGCTGGAATCTGGGCTAAGTTAACACAGAGGTCTTTGATTAATCCTAAACATTTTACCTTGCTTGAGTCAAAGGAGTATAGGTCTTTGTAAGGTCTGGTGATTTCTAAACCAAGGCTCTCCATCACAGCTTTAGGCATTAAATTATGAGAAGCCCCAGAATCATGCATAGCGTTGTGCAAAATCTTGTCATGAACATTTAAACTCACATAAAAGGGAGGAACATGTCCCTCTTGGTATCTACCTTCAATATTAGGACAAAAAATAAGCTTTGGTTGGTCATCATTTAGATTGACAGTGTCCTCATTCTCTTCAATGTTTAAAGCCTTCAAATTTTGGGTCCTATATACATGTTGGGAAGCTAACTCAGTCAAAGGAATAGAGATTTTGATTTTGGAAATTTCCTGCTCCAGGCTGAAAGGTATTTGACTCTTTGAAGAACTTGTCTTAGCCTTGTTAGCTGTCACTCTATCAGCAAAATCGGCTTGCTGATTTGTTTTATTTACATTTGACAAAATGGTTTTAACAGGAGTACTAGCTGAAGTGTTAGTACTGCTAGGGTCTACACTCTGGGTTGTAATGTTTTGAGTGTCCTTCTCTTTACCTTTATCAGAATTTACAACTACTGTATTCTCCTTTTGTTTGACCACTTTAGGTTTGTTCATAGTGCTGTTTTGTGAAGATTTGTCAGAGGTTTTGGTGTTGGTAGTTTGTTGACTGGTTTTACTTCTAAGGTCATATTCTCTTTGAGGCTCTATGATGACATTTTCCATGTCTTGATAATAATTTTCATCATCATCTCTTTTGTCATCATATGGTGTATAAAGACCTTGTTTTCTATCATAATGAATCTCAAAGTCATCATTATCTACCCCCAGCATGTTGATATCATCTTCCTCTATTATTTCATCTGTTTCCTCAACCTCACTTACATAGTTTTGATGAAAGGGAGGGGTGATATGTTGATCATCTTCCCTAGGTCTGTTTGGAGGCTGATTTCTTCTAAAATTCTGATTCTAGTTCTGGTTTCTATTTTGAGGAGCACTTTGGTTTTGGCTGGCTTGTGCTCTCTTAATTATGCTCATATCTTTCATCATCTCCTCAATAATTTTTTCCATCTTTGAATTGGAAGTAGAGGGTGAAGACTCCTCTCTAAAAGATACTCTCTTTTCATTTTTCATTCTTGCTCTCTTTTCCATTAAATTGACTTCCACAGAAAGAGCAGCTCTTTGCATGTCTTCAAGAGTTGAAAAATCTCTTTCCCTCAGCTGATAGGCCATCTCGGGGTCAAACCCTTTAGGAAACTTGTTTAAAGCTGAGCCTTGTGGAGGTTTTAGTTCTAGGGAAAGTGCATTATACACACTGTTAAATCTAGTGCAATAAGCTTGTACACTTTCCCCAGTGTTCCTATGGAGGTTCTTGTAATCAGAAAGGACTTGGAGAGGGTTTTTCTTTACTTCCCATTTGTTTAAGAATGTTTTATGGAAGGTTTGAAGATCATTTATACTATGGGGGGTCAAGCCTTTAAACCATTTTCTTACTTCTCCCCCCAAGCTCTGAGAAAATAATCTAAGCTTGACAGAATCATCATCAATTTCATTTCTGTCAAAGTAGTCATTCATCTTATCCACAAGTTGTGATGCAGTAGTAGCATTACTAGCATCATATAATGGAATTTTAGACTGATATTCCTGTGGAAGATTGACCAATGGTACAGGAAGGACTAAGGGAGCATACCATGCTGCCATGGCAAGAGGTGGAGGTGGATTTACAAGAGGTGGATTAACAAAAGGGAAAGTGGGCTAAAATGGAGTGGTTTGGACAGTGGATGTAGGATGAGTAGATGTGGATGGAACAACAGTAGATTGTTGAGCTGATCTTGGATGAGAGACACCTACGTTATGGAGGAAGTGTAAATCAGGTGGTGTTGTCTCCCTACTACCAAGATGTTCACTTGTTTCCGGGGAGGAAAGTGAAGACTCAGAATCTATCTGAATTATATCATCAAACGACCTAGTTCTGAATGGATTTACTAAGTCAGCTTGTGATTGTTGTAGAGCCGAAAGATTTTCAGGAACCGATTTAGCTCTCAAGGGTGATCTGAAAAAATTTGAAGATTCTATCTTAGGAGACTTCCTAAGGATAATTTCTGGGTCATCAACTATCTCAGGTGGATCAGGGTCAGGATAGGCTCTAGTATGGATCTTTCTAGAAGCCACTATGATGTGTTTTTAGACCCAAGTAAACAAGAAAAGTTAAACCAGATATGATAGTCTTCAAGAGGTTAACTAATTTTTTTACAAAAATTTAATCCTACAGTCCTCTAACTGAGTTTTAAACAATGTTGTGATGACAAAGGTTCTTCCTAGTGGAGTCTTACGGTCTGTTGATTATTGTGGAGTCGCCAAGTGGACGTTTTTAGCTCTTTTTCAGAGGTAAAAGGTTTTATGGTCCACCACCATGTTTATTGAATACCAATCTGAAATATTTTTAGGCTTTTCTGAGTTATTTTTGAGTTGTGTGGTTCCTAAGAATGTTCTAACTCTGTTTCAAAACTTAGCTACGGTTAAGAGACAAAGGCAGTCTATTCTTATGGCAAAGCCAGCTGATTTTTCAAGGTTAGATAAAGTCTAATGAAAATCCTAGGTTATGCCTAGTTTGTCACTGATTCAACACAAGTTTCATCATGATTACCATGTGTTTGGTAGTGCTTGAAAATGCTACTTTTTACTCACGAAGGTTTTTAAAGTTTTAAGGGGAAAGTGTCCCCAGTGGAGTCGCCAGAAATGTTAGGAATCTGTAATTAGCAAGATTGGCAAAGTCCAATCACAGAAACAACATTATTTCAACCACTTTGGGATTCTAGGATCTAGCCCTCCTAAATCTGGAGAGGGATCTCTCCAATAAGTGAAAATATGGATTTGTCTTTGAAGTTTGGGGTAATGATATTAGGCTGGTTATGAAGGCCAAGGGTTTTGTTTTGTTTTGGATGGTTGAGCATGATTACTATTTGAGGAGGAAAGTTCCAAAGGCAAAGAGTTTCAAAGGTGAGAAGTTGCAAGAAAATAGAACAAACTTTGGTCAAGAAGATAGATAATTGCAGGTTTTAGTCCATTGGGCTATGGAGTCATAATAGGGTTTAATTGAAATAGCAAGAGGCAAGAGTGGTCCATGGGGCAAGTCATCTATGTCTAGGGATCTCTTTAAAGTTTGATTTATGGAATGGAATGGTACAATAAGAAGGGGAATTAAACAAATGTAGAACAAAGAGCAGCCCAGGATCTGGTAAGTACTTTTAAACTAGCCAGCCTTTGACAAACACTTAAGAAAACATAAAAGCAAACTAGGATCTGGTAAGTACTTTCAAACTAGCTAGCCTTTGATACACTTTCAATAGAAAACATTTTAAAGCAAAGGGAAACTTGAAGGCAACTGTTGGAGTAAAAAACTAGAGGGTCGGGCTCACCACAAATCCTCTCCTAGCTCTACTTTACTTGGTTACTTTCAAGACAAAACACAAAGATAACATAGAATGGCCTAAGATCTGGTAAGTACTTCTAAACTAGCCAGCTTTTAACACATTCCAAGGGAAACATTCAGACAGTCTTTGGGGATAAAACTAGGACCATGGCACACCATATCTTCCATAGTAAATCTCTACTTAACTAGTAATGAACATAACATTTAAGAATAATATTCAAATAAGGCAATAAGATGAGGGAACGCCAACATTCTTATGCTTAAAATGAATTGAATCATTCCTAAATAAAATAGATTGAAGAAAACATTTAGATAAAGATTTTCAGTCAGAGAAGGTTACTGATATACAGTAGGTCCTAACTCCATGCATGCTGTTCTTTATAAGAGAAAATGAAACACAGTGAAACCAGAAATAAAATGACAAGTTACAATGAGAAAAACATCACCATCAACATAGATCAGGATCCCATAAATCAGCTTGTATTGATGCTCCAAACCAGTTACAGCTTTAAGTCCAATGCTTTAGCTTAGCAATCATCAATTCACCTCAGCCTAACTCGTTTATCACAAACATAGCTCCAAGTGCCAGTGAACACTATTTACAATCAGAATTTTAAACTCAAATGTATTTCAAAGTTCTGCAACCAATAGTTGCTCATCTTCTACATAAGTATTTATAGAAGAATGAGGAGGTGGGATCTAACAAAAGATCTCTAAGGACAATTAATACAGAGTGATGACTTCTCGGCCTTTGAAGGGCTCGATGAAGAAGTTTACAAGTGTTTCACTGTATTAATTGATTCATATTTATGAACTAAGCTCGGTGGGAGCCTTTGTTGACTTTGAGGCTCTATTTTGGATTGTAATAACTCTGCTGATATTTGTTTGCATTGAATTCTTTGACAGAATTAACTCTTTGGCTGCGTTGGAGGCGAATATCTTATTTTCCTTAATAAGTTCAGCCTCTATTCGAATGCTTTGAGGCAACAGGTGGCTCTGTGGTAGCTAGGAGGAATAAATTTGCTAGGCTTTTGATAATCATTCTTAGCCGTAATTCCCATATCTGTCTTCAATCTTCTGCTCTGCTGTGCCCTGTTCTTCAACACTGATACTTTGTTAACTGTATTTTTAATAAAACACTGTCTTGTCGATGTGCAGGGCCGCACTGGGCTTTTAAAGGCATCACTGCCTCATGAAGAAATGACGAGACATGGAGTAGAGCCCCATGAATGGTTTCGCTTTATGATTCGAGGGCATGGGAATCGTCATTCCCGAACTTTTGGCATTTCTCTTTAATTACAATGGAAAACCATTAATACCTGCAAAATACAAACAATAATTATAAAATCCTTCATTTATTTGGAAAAAACTGCTTCAGAAAGCGGAGGGAAGAGCATAGTCGTTGGATGGCAGCATCTAACGGTGGAGATCTACATAGAAGAGGCATAAAAGGAGAGCGGGGAGAAGAATAAGACGTAGTGATTTTGGACCGTCCAATCTGGACACGTGGACAGTCTAGATTCAATCGGAGGATCGCAATCAGCGGGAGGAAAATAAGGGTGCGATGAAAAAATCTGATGCGATTGCGCGATCGGGAGGGCCAAAGCGATTGATTGATGACCGTTGCTCTGAGGATCAGATCAACGGCAGGGAGTGAATCAGAGGGATGGGTGATCGGGGGGACAAACAAAAGTATGCGATGTAAAATTGCGATGCGATCGAGCCCTGGCCGTTTGATCAGCTTATGATCAACGACGGGGATTAGTTTTAGAATGGACCAGCGGAAAACCCTTATAATATATAAAACCCCAAAAATTTTAATAAAACAAAGGTTTTGGTGAATCGAGGCAGAAAATATATATATGAAAAGGCGCCCGTTTGCGGGGCCTTTGGACTTTATGAAATGTAATATGCCCGGGGTGTAAATAAAACAAAGGGCCAATCGCAATCGGAGCCATCGGGCCCGGTCTTTCAATCAACCCATTGAAATATCCCAATGCAATTGAGCACCTGGGATCTTTAACACTTGGTCCTGGGTGAAAGTTATATGGAATGAAAGCAAATTGGGGTGGGGTTTATATATATGAGACCTAATCACATCGGAAGTTTGATGCGGGTCTTTTTAATCAACCCATTGTGAAATTCTCCGATGCGATTGCGTGATCGGTTCTTTTTAATCTACCCATTTATATTTAACACGTGATTCTAACTTTTTAGACCAAACTTTGGATAAATGGGTTTTTGTATTTTACAAAGGAAAAAATGGATCGGGATGGTTCATTCAATGGTTTTAGGCGCCGAAGGTGGGCCCACAGGATATTTATATAAAGGCTAATCGCATGGAGTTTATATGTGATACGAAACTTACGCACCATTTGAAAGTTTCCGATGCGATAAGCGCTCGGGACCATAATTCTTGGTTTTTCACAATGAAAGCATGAGATCTGGAGTTTATAATAGAGGGAGTTGATCACGTCGGGGTTTTTATAATGCAAAGGCTTAATCGCATCGGAACTTTCGGAACATGGCAAAGACTTGCGCGCTTAGATTTTTTTCCGATGCGATAAGCGCTGAGAAGGTTTAGTGCTTGGTTCCGGGGTGTGGGCATGTGGGGGAAGTGATTTTAGGACTTAGCCCAAAGGGCTTAAGTCCATAGCAATAAAAAACTTGTTTTTATGAATTTTTTCAAAGTTTTAAATGGATTTGGTGGTTTCGGTAGGGTTAAAGAGTGAGTCTTTAACCTTGTAAAAGTGATTTTCATGAAGGGAAGAAGAGGAATCATGAAAACAAAGGATTTTTATGGAGAAAAAGGGGAGCAAATGAAGGTTAGTTTTTGGAAGAGGGGGAGGGGAAAAAGGATGGTTTTTATAGCAGTCTTTCTCTTGGAATTTATCAGAAATTTCAGAGTAAAAAATGGAAATAGTAATGAAGATTTTGGATAGAGGCATAAGATATTTCAAGAGTCTTCAAGAGCCAACAATTTTTAGCAATAAAATTTTTTCTTTGAAGCCTCAAAAAGTTTTAGCCACCTTTTGCTATAAAATTTTTTATAGGTGGCTAACACTATCTATCCCATTCTCTACCTACCTTCTGAAAACGCCATTCTTTGTCTCTCAAAATAGAAAAAATAAATAAATTGACCATTGGCTCATTTTGTCCAAGTGCTGCTTTTGTTCTACAACCCTATCATAACCTGCACGTCCAACGTTATGTCCTCCATTGTAACACTTCATTTATTCTATCTGTTATGGTTACAATATGTCCTTTCATTTCTCAAGTTTGTGTGTTGGTTGGACTCCTTTGAGGATCGTGAGCTTGTCCTAAGCTCTGGTATCACATACATATAATATTGTGGTTCCAGAAGTTGTGGTGTTTTAAACAGCTTCAAATTCTGTTGAAATTGTGAGCCACTTGTGGCTTCTCATGAATCATTGAATCCAAATCGAGCTTTCCAAATGCAGTGTGGAAAATGAGATCCCTCCATGGACTGTGTTGGATTTTGATTGCCTCACCAGTTTCCCATATGAGTTCGAAGTAGCCCATTTGGAGTGGCATTTCATATCTTCGCAAGGATACCTCCACACAACTTGGACTAGTTGGGTAAATCTCGGAAGCTGGTTGGGTGCTTGTGTTGTCGTGTTATACCATAAAAAAGAAATGTTGAACTATATCCTCGTCGACCTGAAACTAAAGATATCGTGTATCTAGTTGTTTTTATGGATACCTAGCATGATAAGTCTGCCTAGAGAAACATGTGGCTATGTGTGGGCGTGGAAGTGGCCGAGATCGGTTTATGTGAAGTGGGCAATGGAGGAAGCAGTCTTTTTTCTAGGAAGACTATTTTAATGGTACACATAGTGTGATTAATTCTATTAGGGTTATTTGGGTTTCTAAGATTTCGGGATCGCTATTTTACTGGGCTCAAGATTCTGAGGAAGTGGTGACATCGAAAAAGAAAAATATCCAGCCATTATTTTCATTTTTGTTGTCTTTGGGATGTATTTGTACCCACATCACCAGAGAGGCCTATTACATGCTCATACTAGCTGTCATACTCTCTACTACTATGTTGCTCCTCAAACACCACCTCCTCCACACTGTCAGCCTCCCCTGCACTCCTGGTCTGTGGCTTATACCAGCAGTCACTCCACACTGTCCATAGTCCTGGTTGTAACTCTGCCTCTCAGGAACTCCATTCCTCTTGGCACTGCAACATGCTCCTCCACTTTTTGGCCTCCGTCAACACCACTGACCTCGTGCATCCCTCATACCTACACCTCTCGCTTTCCGACCCTTCCAGTTTGCGACCTTAATCACTATCATAACTCCATATATTACCTTTGCGCTTCCATTGGATTTCCTCCCTCACTGTGGCCTCCCTCCATGCCGACTCCCGTCGCTCCCTCTCTGGCTATTACATTACAACCTCAGAGACCGTAGAGAAAGAGCCTCTCCAAAAAAAAAAAACAGTAAATTTGAGCATCAATTTTTTCGTGCGGTTGAAGGCATGCACAGGAGTTTTTCGTGGATCATTCGGTGAACTCTGAATCACTCAAGCCAAATAGATGTTGTAATAACCCTTAATGGTGTGGGATATTTGTATTGGTTAAACCATTTCATGGAAATCATGATTTGCAGCATACTCATCTTTATGTAACGATCTTCACTGTGCCTCCGTTAGTTAATTCCTTGCTGTGAAGCCAACTTGTGAAGTTGACTTGAGAAATGCGTTGAATGAGTCCCATTTTGAACACTGGATTGAAGCATGGATTGTATCTGCGTTAAGATTGGTTGAACTTTATAATTCTTGGTTGGAACTTGGAAGTCAGTGCGTTGACTGAAATCCTAGGTTCAATGGTCTATGAATGACAGTTTGGTGGGAATAATGTGTTCGACTTCTTATATTTATGGATTAGAGGACACAAGGAACGTTACCTGCAAGTTCATTCATAGATGGTTTCAGTCTTGCATTAAATTGTTATAAACCAGCACCAAGAGAGAAGTATATGTACATAGAAAATAAAGTTGTGATTCTTTAGTCATTTGTATAAATGCCTTAAGAACTATTGTATACTGATTGTTGATTCGGTGCATTTGTTATGGCTCAAATTGATAAAGTATTATAGTTATTGAGAAATATGATTTTCTCTACTACTGAGAGTACAATGATAATAAAAAAAAACAATCTTTATGATGTTAAAACATGTCTACAAAATGCACAAGAAAAAATTTATTTTTTGCAGCTTGAATCTCAGCTATACCAAGAAGAATTACAACAGTGGAGTCATCTTTCTGAACCTGTTTTTTTTCAGAACATTGAGAAAAACTCCCATCATCAATAAGAAACTGTTCAGATCACTGAACCCAGTACAAGAGAAAATTTGTGCGCGGAAGCAAACATAGAGCCTGCACTTCCCAAGCCCATCATCAGACCTTGGGAAGAGATTGTCCATAACAAGCACGTAACAGGTATTGGATATGGAAAGGAGTTGTCTTTTCATATTCCAGACTACTCCAAGCCCATCTAATTTCAGAGTGCCGAATTTCTTCATGATAGCTCTCCTTCAACTGTTCCAGATCCTGCTCCTCTTCCAAAGGAGCAACAACATATTGTGAAATTCCAACACTATGTTTGAGTTGGCCATATGAAAGATTATTGTTTCGATCTTCACCCATGCAAGCACTGTGGTCGGAAGACCCATTCTTCACACAAACGCTTCAGAAACAAGCCTCCTGCAAGAAAAAATATTCATATTGGATGGATCGCTTCTTGGCAATGGGCATCAACAGTCAAGAAGATGTTTAATTCACATGCCAGAACTTGTTCTAGAATATTGAACAAACTTGCAGTTGATTTTTCACCATCATCTCACCTTGTACCTGACATTAGGGCAATTTTGAGGTCTAAAATAGGCCTCCTAAGAAAAATGTACAACAAAAATAAACTTTATAAGCACCAATAGGATTCAAGGTGATGATGTCAACCATGGGGGATGATTCACCATTTTTGGAGTAAAAAAGTAAAAATATTAAAAAATGATAAAATAATAAAACTACTTTTTCAACTCGTATTTTCAACTTATCCCTCTATTTTTTTACTCAAATTTTGAGCGGGAGTACTCGTTGGATGCAAAATTTAATTCCTCATCCAATGAGTACGCATGTTACATACTTTTTATGGACCCTGCTACACTAAAAATGAGAAATACATGAAAAAACATGTTTACAATCATGTTTTTCATGTATTTCTTAGTTTTCATGTAGAAGTGTCCATCGAAAGTATGCAACATGGGTACTCCTTGGATGGGAAATCAAATTCTGCATCCAATGAGTGTTTATGCTCGAAATTTGAGTAAACTCGTAGGGAGATAAGTTGAAAATACGAGTTGAAAAAAATAGTTTTTCCTTTTTTCCCTCTAAAATTTGATGATGTAATCAAATCTTGTTTATTATTTCCACTATTATTTTATAATTTCCTTAGGAGGCCCATTTTAGACCTCAAAATTCCCCTGATGCAGGGGGGGAAATGGTGGTTATCTACAAGCTTTGAAGCCACATCAAGTGAGCCTGAGCCACAACTTGTCATTCGAGATTCAGAGTTGTAGATAGAGACACAGATGCCCATGATAATTCCTTTGGTTGGTGGAAAACCCTAAACCATATATGCGAGGTTGATATTATCCCTCTTCAAAGAATTCAAGACACTTCATCTAGTAGAAGACTTCAGCTTCTTGCCAGTTTTGGAAGAGTTCCAGGAAATGCATCAAGCATTTCAAAGTTGGTGGTCATCCTTAAACCATCGCAGGTTGTAGAGCTCCCTTCTTCTAGGTTGAAGGTATCCCTCTTCTAGCAGAAGCCCTCAACTTCTTGCCATATTTTGAAGAGTTCCGGGAACTCCACTAAGTGTTCCAGTGTTGGTGGTCATCCTTAAACCACCTCTTTATGCCAACATTTCAGAGAGTTGATTCAGCCTAAGTGCTGCCATGCATACTTTGCAGATTTGTATTACAGCTCTCTTCTTGGCCTCACACATACCCCTTTGGATTAAGGGGGGGAATTTTGGACACCTAATCCTCTATGGGTAGGTGTGGAAGCCGAATGGACAAAAGGAGTCCAAGTGACCTTGGAATGTGGAATAAAAAAGTCACACCATTGTATTATAAATATACATCATATTAATGGTAATATTAACTCACGTCTATTTTCATACTTATGTGTGTGTTTACCATGCATGTTTAACAAATGTCAACCATGGGGGATGATTCACCATTTTTGGGGTAAAAAAGTAAAAAGATTAAAAAATAATACAATAATAAAACTACTTTTTCAACTTGTATTTTCAACTTATCTCCCTAAGGTTTTACTCAAATTTTGAGTGGGAATATTCATTGGATGAAAAATTTAATTCTTTATCCAAGGACTACCCATGTTGCATACTTTCGATGGACCTTGCTACACGAAAAATGATAAATACATGAAAAAACACTATTTTCATCAAGTTTTTCATCTATTTCTCATTTTTTGTGTAGTAGGGTCCATCGAAGGTATGCAATATGGGTAGTACTTGGATGAGGAATCAAATTTTTCATCCAACGAGTGTTCCCGCTCAAAGTTTGAGTAAAACCATAGGAAGATAAGTTGAAATTATGAGTTGAAAAAGTAGTTTTTTCTTTTTCCCTCTAAAATTTGATGATGTAATCTAATATTATTTTATTATTTCCACTATTATTTTATAATTTCCTTATGAGGCTCATTTTATACTTCAAAATTCCCTTAATGAGTGCCCATGCCATGGAAGACAGGTTTTGTGTGCTACGGCAAGCGCCATCAGCAAAACCAACGTAGTGATCCGAAGACATCTACAAACCAAGTGGAATATAAGGTAAGCAGAGGAAACATGTCTGTGAGGAAAACAATCACACCAAAAATCAACTGAAAGCACACTAATGAATAACACACTAATGTACAAATTTATCACACTTAATATTAAGCGTAATATTTCTTCAGGTAGAGCCCATTTCGAGGCTCAGCCAAAGGATTGCCTTCATAATCAGCTAGGTCATAGGCTCCATGCTCGAAAACATGTTGAATAATATAGGGCCCATGCCACATAGGCTCGAGCTTTCCAACTCCAAACTTATCATGGGCTTGGTCATCAAGCAGGACCAAGTCACCTTCGTCATCGTCTTGAACTAGCACCATGCCAATAGTGTTGTCAACGACGACCAAATACAAGCAATAGTCGCAGTGATAATTGGGAGGATGCAACAACGAAGCCATGATGAGGGCTTGTTTCACTGCATTGAGAGCTCTAAGAAATTTCATCCCATAAGAATGGGTTTCCTTTTTTTAGTAAGCACGTAAAGACTTTGGCAAGATAAGTGGAATTCAGTACGAAACTACGGAACAAATTAGCTTTCCCATGCAATCTTTGCAATTGATGGATGGAAGAAGGAGGAGGCAAGTTGATGATTTCCTCGACTTTCAGAGGATCAATGCGGATACCTTATTTGGACACCAAGAAGCCCAGGAGCTAGCTGCATTAGACGTAGAAGACACACTTATGAGGATTTAATCTGATATTATATTGTCGACATCGTAGGAATATGGCTCTAAGGTGCTCTGGGATATCTCGACGTTTCACAGAATGAGCAGGAAGGTCATCGAGATATGGCTAAACTATTCACTCGTTTTCATGGAATGCATAAGACATAGATCACTCAAAGGTTTCTCTGGCATTCTTCAGGCTGAAAGGTAGCTTCTTATAGGCGACAAATAAAAGAAGTTTTGTGTTGATCAGCACGAGCGATGTTAATCTGGTTGTAGCCAAAGAAACTATCCATAAAAGAAAATATCTCACTCCCGGAACATTCATAGATGATCTAATCAATAAACGGGGTGGGTTAATTGTACTTAGGACAAGTTCAATTGATATCACAGTAATCAAAACGAACCCTAATGGTCCCTTGCTTCTTATTGATAGGAACAATATTGGAGACCAGATCTATCAATGGTATGGGGTAGATATAACCATCTTTAAGAAGTTTTTCAACTTCACCCTTTATAGCAGCAACCCTTGTTGGGTGCACAGAACGAAGTTGTTGGCTAACGAGATTTGAATCCGGATAGGTGGGAATTTCATGCACCACGATACTTGGATCAATGTCATGCATTTATTCATAGGACCATGCAAAGACATCACAGAAATCTTGAAAAGGTTCCTTATAGATCTTGATCTCATCGAGAGAACAAGATGCATCAATATGCACATGTGTAACAGAGATGTCGATCAGAAAGGTCAGACTGATATTTCCCATGTTTCCCTCAGACAACACTTCATGGATCAAAGCCAGATCCTGAAGTGGGTCAGTCGGTACTAGCAAAGGATGGGATCCTAGACAGGTGGAGATGTCACCGTCGATTAGGAGAAACAAGGAATGATGATTTTCATCATCCCATGGAGTTTCTTTGAGAGAAATGACCTCCACGATACTCTCGTAAGTGGGGAAAGTCTCATTCAAGGGATCATCAAAGTCCCAAGAACCAAACTAGGGAGACTTCACATAAGTGTCTAAGGAAAAAACCAAATGAGTATTGGTCTCGGATGCAGCCTTGGAAGCTGTGAGAATATCTTGATACATTTGGTCAGCTGGGCTAAGAGGCACAATGTCACAAAAAATATCGATATGGTTTGGATTTGGAACAATCCATGGATCTTGACCAGACGAAATCATATTGACGGAGGCGACATTTGGAGGCGGAAGCGGAAAAACTCCTATAAGAGATAAGTCTTTGAACAGACCCGACCCAATGTTCTCATAAGGAGTAGTGACCTTCCCAACATATGGAATGTTTTTACTGAACAATCAGAGGGGAAGAAATCTAACTGATCCACAGTCACTATCTTCCTTTTATGAGGGAAACAGAGGAGACAAAAGAGGGTGGAGACCACAAAAATCATAACATTTGTCCAAATACGTCCAAGAAGGATATTATAGTTCAAGTTGATGTCTACCACCTCAAATTCTATGTTCACCATTTTCCCCTCCAACAGAATGGGCAATGCCTTGAGAATGTCGTACGGCCGAGAACCTCGACCATCAAAAGCTTCTAAGGTATTCAGCGACTAACTCAATGGGGGAGAGCCGATGGATTTCCAGAATGCGACATACATGATGTAGGTCGAAGAGCCTTCATCAATGACCGTTCGATGAATAGTCTTTCCCACAATGGTAAATTGAATCAAAAAAGCTACCTATGATGGGCGGCAGGGAAAGAAATTCTCGAGATCGAAAATAATCAGATTGGAATCGGAAGGATCAATCCCTCCAATGGAAGTGAGCAGTGCCTTCCGTTATGATAGGCACGACTGAAGGAACTCCAAATCTAACATCGCCGAAGGTGCTTGAGCTGGATATTGTATAATATTGGAGTGTTGTGTTGCTCTCGCATTCATATTTTAAGACGATTTCTAAAGAACACCTTTTGGGGGTGGTTGGATGATGGAGTCACTACTCGGTCTCTCGATCTGGAGAGGACCAGAGGTAGGAGGTGTGGAGGAGGAAGAGTGATCTGGATGTTCTGAGTCCATAGGATCCTTGGATGGATTGTGAAAATATTTTATTCTCGTGGTGATGGAAACAAATTGCGTTCTAGCCACGAATACCTAAGAGCTACTAGATG
The DNA here is from genome assembly GCA_034641835.2 of Pinus albicaulis. Lineage (NCBI taxonomy): Eukaryota > Viridiplantae > Streptophyta > Pinopsida > Pinales > Pinaceae > Pinus > Pinus albicaulis. Next base: position 85,260,851 of record CM076576.1, read on the forward strand.
ATTGAGCCTGGTCTACCATTTGCATCTTCTGGGAAGGGAAAATTTCTTTAAAAATGGTTGGAGTCTTGGGTGCGCCCTTCAGAAGACGGGAAACTTCGGCATGCTAAGGAAAATCATTGGTGTATTGATCATAATCACATATTAGACAAGGATATTTGGGCTTACATTTTGAAGAATCACTAATAGATGACTTCTTTGAATCTTGTTTATGTTTTTCAGATTTAGACTTTCCTTTACCCTTTTCCTTACCCTTCGAGGATTTGTCTGCTGCGGTATATTCAATAGCATTTACCTTTGAGGTTTTACCATGATTCTTCTCATTCTGAGGAGGAGGGGGTGCAAAAGCAGTAGTGAATTTGGACTTCAAAGAAGGCTTAGGTGCACTATTATCAGTATGAGCCACTGTCTCAATGACACCATCCACCGAAGGTGTAACAGGAGACTGAGATGATGAAGGATTAGTCGAACGATGCGATGCATAAGGTAATAACTCATATAGAGTCTTGGACTGGGAATAAAATAAGTCGAGGTATTGAGCTCTAGCGATGACCTCTTCCATGACACACCCTCCCTTGGCAAGATATTTTGCAATTTGGGAAAAAAATATTTTGTGAACCATTTGGTCAACAACTAATTAGGGATCTCAAATTTGATGAGGTGACGTTGACGACGCCATTCATGGATGTGATCCGAGATATGCGTAGCATTTGACTTCTTAAATGAAGTGAGAAAATGGGTGTCACTTTCATCCCGAACAAGCATCTAGAAGTGAGTGAGGAAAGTCATAGCCAAGGAATTGAAATTGAAGAAAATTCCTCGAGGGAGCTCCATGTGCCATTTGGCCGCAACACCAGTAAAAGTGCGCTGGAAAAGATGAAGACGAATGGAATCTTCAACCTAAGAATTAGAGGAACACAAAATTTGGTATGTCATAACATGGGTTTGAGGGACCTCTCTAGATTTTCCTTCGAATTTCGGACAATCTCCTAGAATCTTAGTTGGAATTGGTAGCCAATACAACTGATGCTGGATGGGGTCATTTGTGAGCTTTGACACATCCAAAAATTCCAACATAGCCAAGAACTATAAAGGAGGATGATGAGGTGAGAAAGGTCGGGGAGTCCAACCTGATTGATAAGGATTCTACACCTAATAGGGTGGATTCTGACCCAGATATGCATATTTCCCCCATGGATGGTAAGGACCTTGCTGCAAATATTTCTAATAGGGACTTGGCTGGGGTTGTTGATATGGCCCCTGCGGGAACTGAGGTTGTGGACCTTGCTGGACATGGGTTCTAGGACAAGGTCTCTTCTAAACATGAGGTTCAGTTTGTAGTCCCTACTAAAATTAGGGTCCAACCTTAAGTCCCTATTGAACATAAGGTCTAGCATGTGGTCCCTACTGAACATGAGGTCCAGCCTGTGGTCCTTGCTGAACATAAGGTCCAGACTGAGGTCTTGGTTGAGCCTGGTGGTATTGAGGAATTTGCTGATATGAAGCACCAGGTTGAGGCCCAGTCTGGGGTTGTTGGTATTGACCTTGAGGAAAGGGCTGGTACTGAGTACTAGGCTAATGAGGGAAAGGACCAGATTGACCCGGAAGGAGATTCAGACCAGCTTTGGTGTAAGAAACAAACTGAGGATTAGTCACAACAACACTAAACAAAGGCTGGGGCTGTTGGACATACTGCTAATATTGTACATTCGACCGTTGAGCATAAGGAATGTTAGGTTGTTGAACATACAAATATGTTGCATTCGGCTGTGGAAAAGGATGTTGAACCTAGGAATATTGAACATGAGGCTGAATTTCCCCAGGAATAGATTCAAGACTCGGCTGCCCACCACCCAAAAGGGGAGGTACATATAAAGGGTTAGAATTCCACCCAGGCACGAACGAAACCATGGATTTCCCACTCGATGGTGGGACTACAGTAATCGTAGATGGAAAAAAGGGGAAAGAGGATATGAACGACATAATCATTTGACCAATGGGGACCGTCGGTCGAATAATAGGTTGAGACATTGTAGCCACTTTCAAAACAAAAGGGTCGGAAGTCAAAGGAATACTCGTTGACCAAACTAGATCTGGAAATAAAGGTGTACTACCTGAAGCTCCAAAAATGAGGTTTCCCAAAGAGGTATAACTGTGTGGGAGCATATGCGAAACATAACTAGATGGTATTTTGGTTCCACTACTTGAATCGTGAGGCATGGATCCAAACAATTCTCCCTCGGAGGGAAAGACCGACGAAGAGGCTCCCAGGATATATGAGCTAGAGATTTCCTGGAGAGTGCTTTGAGAAGTGCTCACGAATGGAACATCATCAACATTCGATGCCATTTTTTTAGGAAACAACCGATGCATGATAGAGCGAGATGATATTGGAGAGGCTCGAAAAGGGATTTCGAGTTGATCGAATGTATTGTAAGGTTGCTGAGGAGAGAGAACGATTAGATCAAAGAGCGGATTCAAAGGAAAGAAAGAGAACTATGCAAATTTTTCTTGGCTTTCCAGCTTAGATTCTTCCAATGTGGTCCAAGGAGAATCGTCAGGAGGTGCTAGTGATGATATGGGTCGAACATTGATGACAATTCCAGGCTCTTCATCTTGCACTTCGAGGGGCCCAACCAAAAAATGAGGGACCTCAGGAGGAGTTTCTTGAGATTTATCAGCAGAGGGAGTGGGCTAATTCAATGATTCAGCCATGATGACCTTCAAGAAGAAGATAAAAAAGGAAAGAGGTGAAAAAAATCACAACTTACCAAGCAATAAAAGTTTGAGAACTACATGCGTGAGATGTTTTCGTGGGCAGTTACTTTGAGAATTAACAAAAAAAGAAGAAGGTGTGCTAGGCATAAAGGTTTACCAAGTATTCGTGAACTACAATAGACAGCTTGGTGATCAAATGAAAGAGAAATGACTAAGGACTTAACATACAAAAACCAGTCTCCTCGAATGTTGTGTTTGGTGTATCACGTCTACAAGGCGGCCGACTCGGTTACATATGGAAATATTGCAACCTAGTGGTGTCTCCCCAAATATAAGCGATGATACATGGGAGTACAGTCTGTAGTAGTGTTGTCTAATGTGTAACCATTCGATGAGAGCTCCCCAAATATACTTATCATACATCAATATACTTCCATACGTGGGATGAGATATCACCCCTGGGTTTTAATGCAGACTGTTAGCGACAACTCCTACATTTAACAACGCTGAAACACGTCTCTAGCCTAGACCACTAAATATTCTCATTAATTACATTTCTCCTTAATGTAAATTGGGTTCATTTTAAGTTGATATTGATTAAAGTTTCAGTTTCAAGGCTGAAACCGAATGTCACCTGAATCCTTATGGTGCAGACTAAATGCAAGAAAAGAATATTTCAATTTCAATGAATTCTAAACTAATTAGGGAAGAGAGACAAACAATAATGAAATCAATAAAATAATGATAATGCCCCCAAACTAGTTCAGAGTTATGAAAATACAATGATTTTCCAATTGAATTCACTTTCCCAACCAATGCAACTTATTGAAAATAAAAATGCATTTCCTTTCACTAAGATGCACGAATTTCTTTTTTGTTTGTTTTTCACTTTGAAATGTAATCAAAAGAAAAAAAAATGAACAAAGGAAGAAATGAAAAATCCCTTTACTTTTCTTTCAATCGAACCAAACAAAAATCGCTTTAAAGAATGCACGAATGAAATGCTTTTCACTCTTCTTAAAATGAAAAAGATAATCTAAATAAAAAATGAAAAAGAAAATCACTTCCAATTTCTTTTGAATTTAGACAAAACACACTCTTCTAGACTTGTACAACAAACAAACTGTAATATTTTCCTTGACACTAAACTGAAGGGAAACAGTCAGAGACGCAGAGATGACCAAAGAATACACCAACTCTCTTTGGAACGAGACAAGAAAAATCGACAAAGAGTGTTTTAAATGGAAAAAATGTCCCAAACTTACAACAACTCAAAGAGACAAAATAAACTTGCTCAAAGAAGATAGGTAAGTCAAACACACAACAAGGAGATCACTGAGATCTCACACACTCCTTCAAGCGCCAAAACACACTGGATAATTTGAAGGGAAACTCAAATTTTCCCAAGGCTGAGAGCATCACTTATGTGCTAAGCAGAAGGGTATTGAAAGGTCGATAAGCGTGATTGTACTATATATAACAGTGCTGCCAGCGCTACTGTGAGTACAAACAGGGCACTTGTCGCTAAAAATAAGGAAAAAAAAAGAGTCTCACACTCACACCAGACCTAACACAGTGAAGTGAAAAACAACCTTTAGACAAGCTGATAGAGACCTAAGCAGATTTAAATTTTAGAAATCGGTGAAACTGATCCAATATCACTTCAGGGAAGGAGGACATAAAAGGCTAAAGCTCCCCAGTGGAGTCGCCGGTTCTGTTGTTAAGATAAATCCCCTCTATATATATAGGCGATCTATCTAACCCTAGAGTGGGTCTAGCAACATGAGATTCTTTCTAACATAATATTTCTTAACTGATGCTTATAATGCAAAGAGAAAAGATACATAAATACCTTTTTCCAATCGTTATCCTTGGATCCGTTGATGGTGACCCCGATCCACGATCCTTTTAGGCCTAATTCCTGCTACTAATGGCACGCGAATAATTGTGGATGACCGGGAGACAACATCAAACATGATACAATATATAATAAAAGTAAACACTAGCTATCTAGCAGATCAAGGAGTAAAAAAAATATTTGCATTATCATATAGACAAATATAGAAAGAAAACATTAGATGTTATTATTGATAAATTACAAAAGGATAGCTTACAACTAGGCCTTGATATTAGAGGCATCCATAGGTGAAAATCTGAGTCCTTCACCCCGTTCAAAAGTATTCCTTCTCCTGTGCACTTAGGCTTAATCACGATGTAAGCATGCAAATGGATGAGAGTTCAAACGAGTCTGACAATGATCAACCAAACTCTAAACTTGGGGGAATAAGGGATGTGAATTTATATAAAGGAGAAGGAAGTTGGGAGCCCATGAAAGGAGGAGGAAGGCCCACTTTCTAAGGGATTATCTCCTATGGATGATATATATCTATTAAATGAGAGAGCTCAGCCTTATCATCTCTGTTCAACCACCAACTCGCCACCGTTGAGATTTTAGAGGTCAAAGGTTCTCCTCCATTTAAGGAAGTAATGCAAGAAAGGGGATCAATGCGATTTTCCAAGAAATTAGGGTACTAAAAATGCTAAGCCATAACTGGGAAAAGGACATCAGTGCATCCATGGCACCAGGAAGGGCGCCGACCCATGAAGCGAGGAATTTGACCAAGTTCCTTTAGTAATATTTCAAGGAAGTATTTTTTGGATCTTCAAGGGGATATGTTAGAATATTTATTGATGATGGAAACATTACACATGATTTGTCACGGGGAATTTTAGGATCAGGGAAGGGAAAATGAGCATGGAAACAAATTACTATGTAACAAACTCATATAAAAGGAGAAGCATAATGAGAAGTTTGAATGTGAAATAGTAAGCCTAAGAAAGGAACTTGATAAGATAAAAAATCTAAATATTAGATTTTATAAAGGATTTGAAACCTTAGATGAAATTATCAAGGTTCAACACTCTCCTCTTATGAAGATAGGTAATGGATACAATGGAGAAACATCAAAGAAAAAAAATCCTCATCCACAACAAGAAGCTATCTAAATGCAACAATAGCTAGTCAACAAAGCTTCATCCTTCAGCAAAAGAATAAATATACATCACAGGTAAATCGTGTCCACTCTAATCCAAGTATGAACAATAATAGAAGCATCATTGAAAATGTAAACAACACCAAAATATTCTATGATCACAGAAATTTCTACTTTAATGGGAAATGTTCCTCATGTCATAATTGCGCCCCACGGCTGCTCAATGTGTTGCATGCATAACCATCACGACTAGAGAAGTAAGAAAAAAAAGGAATGAGACATGAATCACGAAGAAAACCTATAATAATTTCTCACCTCTTAAAGATGAAATTAAATTCTCATTTTGTAATAAATTTGGAGATGAGGAATCTGAATGCAAGACAAAATTCCAGCCAACATCTCAAAAGGAGAAAATATCAACAACTTTTAAGGTATGGAAAAGAAAGGAATTAGAATCTAAAAGTTGTGGCATATAATTGTATGCTGAAGGTCAAGAGAATCAATAGTACAATGACAACATATGCTCAAAACACATGATAGGTGATCAAGATAAACTCGTTTCTTACAATTAATTAGAGAAACAAAATAATGTTACTTTTGGAATTGAATCACCTGCTATCATTAAGGGTAAAGTATCTATTTTTATAAAGGAAAAGGTTAAATATGGTAATTTTATGTATTTTGATGGATTAAAGCATAACTTGCTAAGTGTTAGCTAAATGTGTGATCAAGGTAATGAGGTTGTTTTCAAATCAAAAGAATGTGTAGTTCGTGAACTTGACAAAGGAAAGACCATAATAAAGGGAACAAGAGCTTTGAGTAATCTGTATGTATTGAAAGATCTCCAAGAACAATGTTACTTAGGAAAAGTAGAGGAAAACTGGTTATGACACAGAAGGTTGGGACATCTAAGCTTCTCTCAACTACACAAATCAAGCAAGCTCAAATTTGTTCGTGATTTTCCCAACATGACCTTGCCAGAATGTACCATATGAAAGTCATGCCAATTCGGTAAGAAAACCATGGTTTAGTTCAATTCCAAAGGAGGATCAACAAGTAAGCCTATTGAACTTATACATACTGATTTACGTGGACCAGTTAGGAAAAATTCACCTCAAGGAGAACAATACTATATCTTATTTATTGATGAATTTTCTAGAATGTGATGGATCAGTTTATAAAAACACAAATATGACGCATTTGATAAATTCAAAGTCTTCAAAGCATTAGTTGAAAATGAATTAGATTTAAAAATCAAATTCCTTAGATCTGACCAAGGAGGAGAATACATATAAGATGAATTATTTGATTTCTTTGAACAACATGGCATAAAAAGATAGTTTTCTGTAGCCAAAACTCCTCAAAAAAATGGTGTGGAAAAAAGAATGAACATAACAGTTCAACAAATGGCTCGTGCTATGCTTGATGAGTTTGGAACTCCTAACAACTTCTTGGGTGAAGTAGCACATACTGCTATAAATATTATCAACAAAGCTCATGTTTGCGTAAATAATGATAAAACTCCTTATGAAATTTGGTATGGTAAGCCTCCTACTGTAACTTTCACTTTAGAGTCTTTTTAAGTAAATGTTTCATAAAAAAATAATGATGAAAAACTTGGTAATTTTCAAGATAGGTCTAATGAAGGAATTATTCTTGGTCACTCATCTAGAAGTAAAGGATACAAATTTTAGAATAAGGGACTTCGGAAAATTGTTGAATGTATTGATGTTGTGATTGATGAAGCATGCACAGACCTCAAAAATGTAACACCAAAAAAAGAGGATGATGATGATGAATGCTTTCCTACATCAAATTGAAATGATATAGAAGAAGAAACTAATGAAGTCGCAGAAGAAGAAACATTTGATAAAGAAAAGGCTCCATCCAAGTATGTTCAAAATAATAATCCAAAAACTCAAATTCTAGGAGAAAAGGAATCTAGGGTACAAACAAGAAGAACTCTTGTAGGATCTCCTAGTTATCTAGCTTTATTATCCAATATCGAACAAAAAAATGTAAATCAAGCTAGTAAAGATGAATGTTGGGTTAAGGCCATGGATGAAGAAATTGATCAAATTGAAAATAATAATACATGGGAATTGGTTCCAAGGCCTCATGATAAAAATGTTATTGGGACAAAATGAATATTCAAAAAAATTTGAATGAAAATGGCGAGGTCATTAGAAAAAAAGCTAGAATTTTTTGTAAAGGTTATGCTAAAAAACAAGGTATAGGCTTTGAAGAAACATTTTCTCCTGTAGCCAGACTTGAAGCCATAAGAATGTTTCTTGATTTTCCAATTTTTCATCATTTCAAAGTTTATCAAATGGATGTAAAATCTGCATTCCTAAATGGAGATCTAGAAGAATAATTATATATTGAACGACCAGAAGGATTTATTCTTGGGAATCATGAAAAACTTGTATGCAAACTCAAAAAGGCTCTATATGGGTTAAAAAAAGCCCCTCAAGCATGGTATTATTGTCTTGACAAGTATCTTCAACAACAAGGTTTAGTAAAAGGATCCGCAGACAACAACCTATACACAAAAATTGAGGATGATAAACTACTAATTATTGTTGTCTATGTTGATGATATCATATTTGGGAGTAGTGAAGAATATATGAGTCAAATATTTTGTTTTTTTATGCAACAAGAATTTGAAATTTCTTTACTTGGGGAACTAACATATTTTCTTGGTCTACAAGTGCAACAAGAAAAATATGGCATCATTCTGTCACAAAAAAAATATCTCAAGCATATTCTGAAGAGATATGGGATGGAAGACTGGAACCAGTATGTACTCCAATGATGACAGGATGTAGCCTCAATTCACATGATTAATATCCCATAGTAAACCAACCGAAATACAGGTCTATGACTAGAATTCTACTTTATCTAGCAAGAAATGGACCAAATATCATGCATACAGTTGGATTGTTGGAAGTTTCCAAGAAAATTCAAAGGAAGCATATGTTCAGGAAGTTAAGAGAATATTCAAATATCTCAAAGGAACGCAAGAATTTGGCTTATGGTATCCTAATGATGCAGATCTTACCCTTCATGCATACACAAATGCAGATTGGGTTGGAAATGTTGATGATGGGAAAAGCACAAGTGGAGGTGCATTCTACATGGGGCCCTGATTGGTGGCTTGTTTCAACAAGAAACAAAGTTCTATTGACTTATCTACAATAGAAGCAGAATATGTGGTTGTTGCATCTTGTTTCACACAACTTCTCTGGATGATGTAGACATTACAAGATATTCAAATCAAATTTTCTCCACCCATATCCATTCTATGTGACAATACCAATGCTATTAGCATTTTTAAAAATCATATTATGCACTCCAAGACCAAGAAAATTCCAATTAAGTACCATTTTCTAAGAGAACAAGTTCTTGAAAAAAAGGTTAAATTGGAGTATGTTCCCTCCAAAGGAAAATTTGCTGATATATTTACTAAAACTCTTCCAAGAGAAGCTTTTGAATATCTCAGACAAAAGCTAGGAGTTGTCTCTACCTCATCTTTCTGTTAATAAATTTTGATCTCGGACATGAGAAAATTTAGAAGTTTTATTCACTAGAAAATTTGGCCCAATTTCTGACAGCCACTTCGTCGCAATTTCGACACATAGTCATCGCAAGAGCGATAGTTCAAGGGTGGAAAAAATGTGGTTAGCCATTACGTCGCAATTCCGATGCTTTGCCAAAGTGTCGCAATACCGACACTTTTTCCGACGTTTCCAAACAACCGTCGCTCTTCTGACGTTTTCCAAACCGTTGCTCTTCCGACGTTTGTAAATTGTCGCAATTCTGACGATATGCGGTCCGACGTTTTGAACGTCGCTCTTCCAACATTTGTAAACTGTCGCTCTTCCGAAGTTTGTAAACTATCGCAATTCTGACGATATGTGGTCTGACTTTTTCAATGTCGCTCTTCTGACGCTTGTTAATGTGTCGCAATACCGACACTTTCCCAAAGTGTCGCAATACCAACGCTTTTCAGAAGCGTCACAATACCAATGCCAGGAAGAACTATCGCAAGACTGACGGGCATTTAAAAATAAAAATAAAAATGCAACGTCGCAAGATCGATGAAAAAGGAAAATGTTCAAGGTGTCGGAAGACCAACGATTATAAGGCGTCAGAAGAGAGACACTTACGAAGCATCGGTATACCGACGTTGGGTTCAATTTTAAAAAAAAAAATGAAACTTTAAAACAGGACATAAAATGGTTATAAAACCCATTTAAAATTATTATCCTTCATGCGGAACTTTACCTTCGTTCCCCTGCGGCTTAATCCTCATTAAAAGCTCACATATCAAATGCTTTCCATGTCCAACTTAATGAATCCTAATACTCGAGCTTTATAACTTTGGTTCAACATCCATCATACAATTGCTGTATAATTGGAAGAAGGACAATTGTTGTGTTAAATCTCCTATATCCCTCTATGTCTGTGGTTGAACGCAAGTCTCTATGATTCATGTGAATGTGTGAACTTGGTATATAACCCCTTTAGAAGGTTGAGTGTGAGTTGTAGAATTCCTCAGTCCAAGTGAGGATATTAAAACCTTGTATAAGGCATTGAGTTCTGTGTTCCAACAAAGCTTCATAAGAGTGAAACCCTGTCATGCTTCGGTTGCCAAAGAACTTTGAAACTTTGTTGAAGGCGGCAAACCCTACCCACTACAGAAATTAACGTGGTTTATTGTTAGCTAAGCGATATTGTGGAGGCTTGACCCTAGAGTTAATAAGGCAGAGGTTATACAAAGAAACGCGTTAACCGTGGTAAGACTCTGGTCGAGCACTGTTCCAATCCTAGAGTGGATTTTGGAAACCATTACCGTTCACATCGCGCTGCCTTTGGGCCGGAGCGAAACCATTCAAAAGAAACACGATCCTATTATATATTTCCACGTCTCTAGGGTAATACTGCCCCCATCGCATGTTTTCGACGTGTTAAGGTCCGACGGGAAAAATAACGCGATATTGTTGTGCGTCGTCCGATCTGGAGGCCAAGAGATCCGACGAATATCGCGTGTTCAATAGCATGGAAGTTAACTCCAGGTAAAGACCGACGATTTTGTGTTAATTCAACATTTATTTAATTACGTTGGATGTGTGGGGACCGTGAACCACCATATAACATAATGTTGTGCTAATGTATAATCATGGTTGAATGTCATGAGCGCGGGTGTATATAATTAAAACGTTGGATCCTTTTTGTAGTATTAAGGGCTAAGGTTCAAAATATGAATGTGACTTATTATATTTTTCCTTATAGGGTTGGTTAAAGAGCTTTGACTGTCGGGATAATACATTCGATATTTATATAAAGGAAAGGCTCCAATTATGATATGAGCACTGCATTAAAAAGGGCCCAGATTTAATACAAAGTATATGTATATATATGGATTATGCATGCTGAATTTAAACTACCAAAGGGCTTACGTATTCGGGGTGAGTATAAGACTTAATTAAAGTATTCATTTATCAATTTATATGAAATTGATAGATAAATTTGACAGAGGAATAAGGGAGACTTCCTTAGTTGAATAGAAGCATATATTAAGTGAAATTTTCGACAGAGAGAGAGACCAACTCTCCTTAGTGCTCGGATTCATAATTTTTCTGTCACTCACTAAGTAAGCATATCACATAGTGGGATTTGAACCCAACTTAAGCAAGGGAGGAAACAACATTCCCTCTTAGCCACTCAAACTACACCTAATTGGTAACAAAAATTGTCACTTAATTTCGGTTAAGCTGTGAATGAGCACAAACGATAACCAACTTTGGGTGAATACAGAATACCAAACAAATTTGTTTTATTTTCATATTTTAAGAAACCAAAATTGTTGGATCCACTTATGAATCATGATGCTTGGGATTCGTTTCATGGATGAGGGATCTGTCTCAATCTACACATTAGACAAGTATGAAACATATCTTGGGAAAATCCTAGTGGATCAGGATCCAATCTAGGGATCCATCCGTCAGGACCAACAAATCCAGTAACACAGCTTTAAGTGCTATTCTATTGTTGAGGCAAATCTACAATGACTATAAATGCCACCATAACTATAATATGTTCATGCACTTCAACCATGTAGGAGGCAATGGGAAGGAACTAGGGATGATTACACAATCGAATTGGACAAGGTTGATCCAAGTAATAATTAGATACTCAACATTAGGAAGCCAACCTTCTCAAATGAGGCCAGAGAGAATTGGAATCGAAATTAATAGCACCATTGGAGAAATATGTGTTGAGATTCTTGTTTATGAGCTCTCAACCCAATATTAATTTGCCTATGCTTCATGACTCAAACACTAATTCCATAGCCCATGGTCCATCATTCATAGTTCTTGACATTTGATGAGATTTACCAATTTTCTGAGTTGACTATCCATTTTTACTTTGCCTCAACCCGTTTCACATTTTTGGCCTCCCCTACTCATATACTCCATGGCATTTGAACATGGATCTCATCCATGAAAACCCAAGATCTCTACCATTAATCCTAACCCATGTTGAGGGCACTGACATTTTAGCTCACCTACTGGAAAGGATTCAAATTCCACACAAGCTGATTATTCTTTGTTCAAACTTAATCTTTGGTAAATTTTAATTTCAATAAATGCAAAGCAACTTATCTTAATTTAAGTCTGCAATTTATCGAGTTGTAGCTGGGCTTAATGTAAGTTGTTCAATATAACTTTAAACGTCAATGTAAACTAATGCAAAATGTATACCTTTTTTTAGAAAAAGAGATTCATTCAGAAAATACATCTTAAGCATAGCATTTTGATATTTGCTGTACCAAATTCCTTCAATGGCTCTACCAAGTAATGAGGAAGTCAATTGTTGCGCAAGTCCCTGGCTTAGATCATACACGTTCAACAAAACCTTGTATTCTTCCTGAGACTCACTAAAATCAGAGTTTTCCATCAAGCTCTCTGCCCGAATTAGGGGCAAGGAGAAAAAAATGAGTTGAAGGAAGAAAAAGGTATGAAAATCAGTCCTTAGGGGTAGAGAAAGCAATATTTATCTGTGAACTTGAGAGAGGACCAATGTTTGATGAAGAAGAGGTGGATGAGAGACAATATAAGAGTCTCATAGAAAACTTAAGAAGTTCAATCCAGCATAGAGGAGAAATGTCAATCCTAGATGCATCAACAAGGGAAAATGAGCGTCAAGTTTTTCAGTCTAACTGTTTATATGAGTGTTTGTTTGCAGGACTTGAGGAATATGAAGATGAACGAGTACAAGAAGATGTCACAAAGGAGAAAGACAAAAATTTGTCTCTTGAAAACAAATGCAATGCAAATAAAAAGTCATGGACCTCAAATAAACAGGGTAGAGGACCAACTGAAGGAAAGCTCCAAGATTTCACAAGATGGAATAGATGGCAATCAAAATTCTAAAAAAATTCTGTTATGGCAATGTCAAATTTATAGAGATCTAGCCTAGTACAATTCTTTTATGAACTATGGATGCATGTACAGAGAGAAATTGAAGAAGCATCTCTGATTTGTAATAATGATCTCAGGTTTCAATATGAAGACGAGATAAAGCAAATGAATGAAAAGTCTGATATGAAAAGGTGTATAACATACTTGGAAAAGAAACATACAAGAAAACATCAATATGGAAAAAAAACCTACTTAAGAACAATAATATACAAGGATGTCAAAGAAATGAAGGCCAAAACAGGGGACATGGAGCCGAATTCCAAAGAATTTTTAGAAGTTGCAGGTCAAGAACAGGGTAAAAGACTCATTGATAAGCTTCAAGAAGGATCCAGGAACTATAAGACAAAGCAAGGGCAAAGGAATTTGCTTGAGGATGTTCTTAGAGACAATATCATGGGTTCAAATCAAATTAACTAACTCAGAATAGCTGCCCTCTATCCAGATGTGTTGAGGAAGGAGAGGGGATTACATAAGGATTTCCTTTCAAAACAAAAAGCCATTTCTATTGTAATTGTACAATACCACAATCAACACTTTGCAGCAATTAACCATGTGCTAATCTATAATTATAAACTCGAACACATATGCATGAAATACTTAGAAAACTGCAATAATTTTGTCCATCCTTATAGTAAGGCTTTATGTCAACCAAATGGTAAGCCAGCCAACAAGTCCACTAGCATGAGAGAAAGAAAATTTTCTTCCTAGTGGAGGGAACTATCATGGTGGTGCCAATCAATTAATGTTTGTAGTTCGAGCAGGTTTTTCACAGGCCTAAGTGTCTAGGCATGCATAAGTTGCCCACAATTAAAGAATTTTTTAGCATAATTTCAATTACCTCACTCAAGCCTTGTGCAGCTCCTGATCGCTCAACATTGCTGTTATCTGATTTCAGAGTCTCCAGTAACCAAGGCACCAGATCTGGGAAGTTCTCTTCACCCATGCTCCTTATGAGTGACCCAAGAGCTCTAGCTGCAACAACACATAATTCTGGTATAGGGTCTGCAAGAACCTGTGCAGAATTTAAATTAATTAGAAATGTCTGAACAAAATATCTCAATAAGACACATACAGGGAAAAAGATTATGCCAATACCTTCTTCACTTTAGGAAGCATCAAGCTTATATATGGTAGCATATCCTTTGGCTCTGTTACCAAAGAACACATGTTTCCAACAATCTGGGCTGCTTTCTTTGCACGTATCTACACTTCTCTCCCTAAGACCGTGGTGGACTATAGGCACCAACAATGCTAGTGATGGAGCATCAATAGTATTGAAAAACATTATCTGCAATGATGGTAAGAGATAAAGGAATACAAGATGTTGGTAATAAATAAACAACATCAAATCTCGCAAAAAATGGTATTGAAGGCCTGACACAAAACTTTAAAAAATACCTGTAGAAGAATGTCAAGGGAATGCTTTGTGTATTCATTGGGATCTGAGATACTCAAGAGTAATGATGAAACTAGTGCAGATATTTCAGGGTTCTTGACTACACTACGTGCACACACAAATAATATTATTCATCTAGAAAATCAAATGTGCCATACAGTAGGGTTCCAACAAGGGGGAAAAGGCGATGAAGCCAAGTGAAGCTTAGCCAGTGTAACGCTTGCAACGAGTGATAGCAGTGCAGCTTCTGTGGTAAGGTTTTATCAGGCTTATAAGCTCCCACAGAGGCCACTGTGAATTTGTTTCATCAGATCGGGTTGGTAATGGGTTGCAGTCCCAATAGAACAAATTACAAGCAGACCCATGAGACAAGATCCTGAAAAAAAAGCTAAAATGCCAACTAAAATTCTTGTTGTATTGAAGAATAAGATACCTGTTTTTGGAGTTTTGGAGTTGAGAGAAATGTAGAGATCCTCACACTATCTGAGATTTTAATAGATTTTCACCGCATAAAATATGTCAAAATCCTGTAGCTATATCCCTGGCCTGAGACTGCAATGAAGAGGTCCAAAGTATGGCGGCTTCAATAGAACCAAGCCTCAATATAGGGTTGCAGTAGGTTCGAGGGTTTAACTGATTCAAGTCTTAATAAAAAGCTACAACACAGAACCGAGCTCTTATGGTATATCTCTGTCCAATAATGACAAACATTAAATTCTCTTGAGCATGGTAATAGAACTAAATTTGTTTACAACAGTCCACAAGATATCCATTCATTTCTAGAATTTCTGCAAGAAGAAAATGAAAGTCCTGTGTAACAAAGTATTATGAAAATACTTCAAGAAACCAGAACTTAGCCTGAATATCCTAAAACTGAAGTTGGAAACATTGCCTCTCCAAGGTTTTTAATGTTGCAATCCTCTGTTCAACATTGATACAAATGTCTAAAACAAGTTAAAAGATGAACCAAATAATAGAATTCAAAGGAAAGACTAGGATTTCACCATTCTACCTGCTATCCTTGAAAAGAAGGAGAGCTAACTTACATGCTTTTGTGTTTGCAAGGTGGACTTGAAGACCATGTTCATCCCAGAATGAGCTCAAAATGTACTTTTGTTTTTGGATTCATGAAATAGAAGGACAATGTTGTCAAAAAATAGTGAAATGGAGATCCCATAAAAGGCCTCCACCTTTACCACCCATGGATTTTGAAATGAGAAACTCTCATCCATAAATATGAAGTCCAAAGAATGTGAGGTAGTCGACACCCTTGCCTGACTACTATGTTAATGTATATAATAGACCCTAGAGATGATCATTTGAATCTCATATAGGGTCATAATTATAGAGATCGCCAAGCATAGGAGAGGTATACCTTCAGCCTCTCAAATAGTAGGTTTCTTCCAACTATCTGAAAGGCTTAACAAGTGTCCATGGATCAACAATATACTTACTTTTGCTTCCTTAATATCATTTGGGAGGATTGAAATATAGTCAAAAGTGCGGTGATTCCATTTGCAATGACTAAACCTTAAACCTGCAATTTCTTCCTCTCTGTCCATATGGAGATGAATTTGTCTGATCTTCTGGAAAGGAGTTTGAACATGGTGTATCCCAGCATGATAGTCTTGCAATTAATTGATTTAGAGGTCAGGATGTATGCAGGAGGCGGAGGACTTGAGTGAACTACCATACTAAGGAGGAGACCATGAGTATTGAAACTAGGTATTGCTTCTCTAGTGAACACTTGATTACTTACAATAATGGGTTTTACATATTAAAATTTTATTCATACTAAGAGAAGCAAAAATAATAGATATTAAATTTTCTAGATCCAAACACCCAATTTCCATAAAATCAAGAGAAAATTGGGTTAAAAAAGTTTAGCAAATTGATATTTCAAAAAATAATGTCAAGAACAAGAACTGTAAGCTACTTAAACCCTAAAAAGCACTTTTGAATTGGATGTTCATGGCATGTTGTTCGCCCCATCTTAGTTAGATTGGAATTACACCTTGCAATTTGATAAGAGTTTGTATTGCCTGATGAACAAAATGCGACTTTAATTGCAACAAAAAAAAAGGCAATCCTCTTGCAGAGTCCATAAAGGTGGTAGTTCTATATAGCCAGGCTTCACTTGAATAAACATGTCTGCCATTACATTTTTAGTCTACTTTTCCAGACAGAGCTAAGGCAAGAATGAAATGCATGCTCAAGAGTTCAACTTTCAGGGCAAAAACTTGAGAAATTTAAAGAAATTGCACCTAAAATTCTTAGTAACACCTACGTTCATTGGAAATGGCACTTTTGGTACATATAAACAGTAGTAAAAATGAATATATGAGAAATAAAGGAAGAAAAACTGGACTCAATGCATGGCTTGGACTTGCAAGATGAGAAATAAAGGCACGTTGATAGGCCATCTCACATAGACCTATCAGGACAAAGCAATTTTATGGCAAACAACAGCGCATTGATCATGGGTTCAAATCAAATTAACTGACTCAGAATAGCTGCCCTCTATCCAGATGTGTCAAGGAAGGAGAGGGGATTACACGAAGATTTCCTTTCAAAACAAAAAGGCATTGCTAATGTAATTTTACAGTACCACAATCAACACTTTGCAGCAATTAACCCTGTGCTAATCTACAATTATAAACTCTAACACAAGGGATAAAACGATTCACCTAAGGCAACAGTGTCAAATAAGGAGTAAACCCATGTTCTTCCCAGGGCTTAGGGGTGCTACTGCTCTTACTTATTGCAATTACCTACTCTTGGTAAAAAAATTAACACATAACAATTACGGGTGACTTGTGCATGTCCCTTGTCTCTTCTTGTTTAACGATTCACCTAAGGAAACAGTGTCAAATAAGGAGTAAACCCATGTTTTGCCCAGGGCTTAGGGGTGATACTGCTCTTACTTATTGCGCTTACCTACTCTTGGTAAAAAAATTAACACATAACAGTTACTCAAAACATTCTGCAGGACTAGATTTTCAAGCTCAAGCACACTAACTTTTTGTATCCTCAGTTTGAGGCAATGCCTATTAATTACTCAAATTATTGCACTCGGATTTAGACCATCATACCTACAGAAATATAGAGTCTAGAATTGTTGTCAGGTATTGTAAAAATTCATTCTGTATGAGTGGCTTTACCCTACTACATACTAACAGGGCACCATCCTCGAGGAGGTCCTCATGAATGAAGCAAAGACAACAATATTCTAATTTCGTCCAGGTGACCTATTCCATGCACAGGCCTTAGTAGATACTAGTAACAAAAGAGTACCTTAGCAGCTTCTTGGGTCTTGATGAGGCATGGAATACCTATTAGGAATAGGTATGCACTAAACCACAGGTCCAAAATATGTTAACTCATGGATGAGATATTCCCACAAGTTTGAGGTATAGTCACTGGTCATAGGTTTGGCACAATATATCCAAGGTGTGCCATAGGTCCAAATGTGCAAAAGATCTGAATTATTAAGTGCCACAAGTCACAAGTCGGTTACATGTCTGAGTTACTAGGGGTCTGCAAAAGATCTTCAGTTATAATTCAAGAAAAGATATTTTCCCAAAGTTCTGTCAACAGGAAATATAACAAAAATACAGACGTTTCTACAAAAGGTGCCAAATGTCTTTGTCCTCCTGCCTCAGATTCAAATCTCCCCCTTTTCTTCAGTTGTTTTTCTTCTTCATATGCAAATTCTTTCTTATTCCTTGACTGATATTCCATGCCAGAATGAAAAGTTTGGCTTTATATTTATACTTATTTGAAGATGTAAAAGGACGTCTTTTGGTAAGGAGGGATCCGACCTGTACAATTTTCAATATTTATTTAAACTTATTTTAAGACTACTCATCCTTTCTTTGATAAGAACACCATAAATCATAGGCTACATACTTCAGCACATTGTATATTAGCGATGAATCCTCCAATCAATTGAAAAAACATCTCTTAAAATTTCATTTCATTTGACCCGCTCTTTTGCACAACTTTCATGCTTATAAAAATAGGAAAGATGAACTATTGCATCTAATACATCCGTTGACTTTTTTCAGAAGAAAAAAACATAATGACCTTCATTAAAAAAAATGCGTTTACATTTGCATCGATCGTTTCCCAATGTCTAGACGGATGATCCACAAAAAAAACTTAAAAATCCCAGCAACAGAGCCATAAAAAATGCCAATGGTCTAAGAAAAGATCAAGAAGCGCCCCAGAGGCAGCCTATCAAGAAATTCAAACAGAAAATATAAAGAGTCACTTTGTAGAACAAAAATTCCAGGAAGCCGACAAGTTTATGGGAATACAAACAAAAAAATACCTCCCACATAAGCAGTCATGAAGATTTAGATCTCGAAATAACCATCTCTTCAAACATAATTATCTCAGGAAAGAAGCAACATACTACAACTATTGAATTATCCTCGACAATAACAGAAGTTGTTCCAATAACCTGTAGAAGTGGACAATAAGTGAATATGCTCAGAGCACAACCAGAATTTTCCATATTCACATTTTGTGCACCATATAAAAAGGATTGAGAATACTTGCAGTTGCATACCAAATATAATTCGAATGTTTAACACTCATTGAAGAAAATAGCTTTTCATTTATCTATAACAAGGATTGAGCATACTTGCAGTTGCATAACAGATATAATTCGAATGTCTAACACTTATTGAAGAAAATAGATGCACCTAGGGTTTCATATATATTCTTCATCTATACACTTAGGGTATATTAGGGCTTAGAGATTGCTTCAACAATGCTATTACACTGTCTGGGAAAGTGGATCGAGAATCGCAGTTGGGTATTGTTTCCCTGGAGAGTCAGATCCAAGCCTGGATCAGGCTTATAAGCTCCCAAAGAGGCCATTGTGCATTTGTTTCATCAGATCGGGTTGCTAATGGGTTGCATAATAAGAGTACCTGTTTTTGGAGTTGTGGATTTGAGAGCAATGCAGAGATCCTCAGACTGTCCATGGTGTCAGGCTCCAGATCCATGAGTACGACTCGGGGCACAAATCTACCGCATCCTTCCTCCAAACCTGCAATAGTATGGCTGCATCCTTCCTCAAAACCAGCAACAGTATGGCCGCATCCTCCCTCCTTCCTTGGAAAAACCATGCAACCGGAGGGAAATTAAAACTTTTGATATTTGAAATTTTTTGACATTTTGAAATGAAAAATGTGTGTTTTTCTTTAAGGCCATTAAAATTAATTTAAAAATTTATATATTTTAATAATTATAATAATTTTTAAATAATTAAAATAATTTCTAAATAATTAAATGTTTGTTTATTTTGATTTTTTAAAATATTTACAATAAAAAAAATAAAACATATCTTTTTGAGAAGCAATTAAAATTATATGAGTAAATAATGGACTGATTTTTGCATATAGTAATTCTTCTACTCTACAAAATCATCATGCTTTATTAAAAGGAGTTTTAAACTTTACACAATTAAATTATGTTGTATTTTAAATATTTAGAGTTTTAATCTCTTTTTTTTTATATATTTTTTCTTTATAATTTGTGTATTATTTTTTCCTTTTTTAAAGTATTACTTTAAAAGTGAAATTCACATTTTTTTTTCTTTAATGATAGTAATCTATGTATTCATTCATTCAAATTAGGTACATGTTCTATAATAAATAATAGTGTAGTCTAATTAATAGATGAAATTGTTTTTTTGATTAAAACCTGACAATATCAAGATTGTGATTTCTTATTGTTTATAATCATTTTTTGAATACATAAATCAATTAAACACCTTAAAAATATCTTTATTGATCTAAGTATATAGTGAATTCTACAGAAGTAAGAACCTGATAAGTAGCAAGGAAATGAACGATTTGGGGTCTGTTAAGCAAATGCTTGAAGCATCAATAACGCAATAACGCGCCCTAAACCCTGTATTGCGATTTTCTCTGTCAGGAAACCCTTGAAGTAGAAAATACTCGTATAGATACTGAGCTTCAAGATAAAAATCCCATAGACATGAAGAGTGTCATACGCCTTGTTCAAAAATTAGTAAATGAAATTGTGGATCTAAAAAAGAACTCTAGAGAAGATACCTCTATTTAAATAACTTACAAACCATATTGCAGAAAAAAATTACTTCTTCAAAGCTAATTCGTCGAATTTGGAGGGCTTAGGGGATTGGGGGTTAGGGGTTAGGGGATTTAGGTTCATTTAGGGGTTAGGGATCGAATAATGAGTTAGTAGTTAAGGGATTAGGGATTGGGGGCTTAGGGGGCCCGACCCGAATGCATTTGGGCGGGCGCACTCAACCGAAATGACTCGACCCAAACGGGTTTGGGCGGGCACCCTCAAACGAAATGACACAACACGCTCGACTAAATGAAGGCACAAGGGAGAAAATGACAAACGGGCCGCACGAACGTGCATAAGGCACCCGGGTGGTCACAACTTAGCAAAACTGATACCGGTGCCCTCAAATGAAATGACCCAACCTGAACGCGCCCGGTCGGGGGACCTCACATGGGCTAAGTGGTTCTGCCTTGGATCTTTACCTGTAATTGAATGCAAATAGTAATTCAGATTTGGTAGCTTCCACTATAGTTATGAATACTATTTTAATTTTTTATCATGTTTCAAGACTCCAGATTAGGTTAGGAAATTGCGATGACAGACAAGGATCACTTAATAGGGCCATTATATGGATTCTACGCACAGTCCTTAGTAATGCCAATTCCTTTGATTTTGTTCTATGAGGAGCCTAGTTATGCTCCTTAAAATTCAAGGACAAAATTCAAATTGATTCTGCTCCATACACTCCAAAAGAGGGGCATCCCTATTGGTAACAAAGCTACAAGCCTGTTTGGTAGTTACACTAAAATTCTTGGGATTTAAAGACTGATATGATTCCAAAATTGGCTCATTTTACAGTTCACATAATGGAAATTATGGAAGCTTGTATGTCACAGGCTATGTACCCCATGAACAATGGCATTAACCCTTGCTATAGTTCAAGCTTATACCTGAGCTTTGGAATCTAGATATCAAAATGTGGTTTAAAATTTAAATTATCCTCCTATAGGTGACTGACCAAACTACATGTCTAATAGGGAATCTTTTGTAATCATTCAATCTTTAAAAGAATTGAAATGAGTCAATTTGGGGAATTGAAGCTAGTATGAACCCCCAGGGGTGATGGTAATAAGAGAAAGCTGGACGAGGAAGAAAATGGCGTCGCTTTGCAACTCTCAAAGGATGATCTGCACTTGCTGTTGGAGCCACTGAGAAAAGAGCAGTTCATCTCTTTTATGGTCAATGCAGGTTCTTCATACCCTGCAATTGTAGAAGAAATTAAAGATGTTGCAAGCAAGGACCCTCCTCATTGGAAGTTGTTTGTGCGTGGATTGGCTTGGGAGACTTCTTCACAGACCCTATGTGATGCATTTGAACAGTATGGGGAGATTGAAGAAGGCATTTTTATTATGGATAAGACATCAGGAAAGTCATGAGGATTTGGCTTTGTCATATATAAGTATATGGATTCTGCTCAAAGGGCATTGAAAGAGCCTAGAACAAATATTGATGGGAGGATTACTGTAAGCAATCTGGCAGTGGAAATTAGCACAGGTCCTGGTAAAAGTACAGATCAGGGTCAAAGGAAACTTTACATTGGTGGTCTTTCATATGACACGGCCAATGATAAGCTTTTAGAATTTTTTTCCAAATATGGAGAGATAGAAGAAGGTACAGTTTAGAGGGGGCTCTTAAAGAGGTTAGGGGTTTAGAGGTTTATGGTTTGGGGGTTAAATGGGTTATGGGTTGGGAATTAGGGTTTAATGGGTTAGGGGTTAAGGAGTTATAGGTTTAGGGTTTAGGGGGTTAAATGGGTTAGGGGTTAAGGGTTTAGGGGTTAGGGGTTAAGGGTTTAAAGGTTTATGGTTTAGGGGTTAAATGGGTTAGGGCCTTAGAGTTTTAGGGGGTTAAATGGGTTAGGGGTTAAGGGGTTATAGGTTTAGGCCTGTTTAGGGGGTTAGATGGGTTAGGGGATTTAGCAGTGAAGGATTTTAGGGGTTATAAGTTAGGGGCTAATGGGGTTAGGTTTTAGTGGGTTAGATGGGTTACGGGTCGGGAATTAGGGTTTAAGGGATTAGGGTTAAGGGTTTAATGGTTTAGGGTTTAAGGGGTTAGGGTTAAGGGTTTATAGGTTTAGGGTTTAGGGGGTTAAATGGGTTAGGGGTTTACTAGGGGTTTAGGGGGTTAAACGGGTTAGGGGTTAAGGGTTTAGGGGTTAGTGGTTAAGGGTTTAGAGGTTTATGGTTTAGGGGTTAAATGGGTTAGGGGTTTAGAGGTTTAGGGGGTTAAATGGGTTAGGGGTTGGGAATTATTGTTTAAGGGGTTAGGGGTTAAGATGATAGTTTCATTGGTCTCTGTATTACTCTATATTATGGAGATGGGAGATAGGGGAACCCTACCTACCTACTAAATGTCTAAATCAAATGTGGTGTAAACATCTGTAATGATGGTCGATTATACGACGAGAGGATTTTATGAGGCACTAGATTTTAAGGCGATCACAATTTAACATTTTTGATATGACCACACTCACATGACCCAACCCAACTTGACCCGATCCACTTGAACGTGTTTCCTTGGGCGGCCTCATGACACAACACGACCTGACCAGACCGGACTCGACCCGACCCGCCCGAACGTGTTTCCTTAAGTGCCCTCACAATATGGCACGATCCGACCTGACCTGACCTGAACGCGTTTCCCTGGGCGGCATCACACGACTCGACCCAACCCACCCGAATGCGTAATTTCCCTGGGCGCCCTCATGACCTGGCCCGACACGACCCGACCCGGTCGGACATGTTCCTTGGACGCCCTCATACGGGCGACCTGAACGCGTTTCCTTTAGTGCCCAAGGAAATTACGGGCCGCCCGAATGTGCACAAGTCACCCGGGCGGTCAGTACAACTTAGCAAACCTGATACGGGCGCCCTAAAACGAAACGACCCGACCTGAACGTGCCCAGTTGAGCAACCTCACACGACGCGACAGAGCACGCTTGACCGAACGATGCCACAAGGGAGAAAATGGAAAATGGGCCGCCCGAATGTGCACAAGGAACTCGGGCAGTCACAACTTAGCAAAACTGATACGGGCGCCCTTGAACGAAACGACCTGACCTGAATGTGCCCGGTCAGGAAACCTCACATGGCGCGACATGGCGCGCCCGATCGAATGATGCCACAATGGAGCAAATAGCAAACGGGCCACCTGAACGTGCACAAGGCACCCGGGTGGTTACAACTTAGCAAAACTGATATGGGCGCCCTCGAATAAAATGACCCAACCTGAACGCGGCCGATTGGGTGACCTCACACAGTGCGACACGGCACGCCCGACCAAACGATGCCACATCATGGGAGAAAATGGAAAACGGGCTGCCCGAATGTGCACAAGGCACCCAGGCGGTCACAACTTAGCAAAACTTATACGGGCGCCCTCAAACGAAACGACCCGATCTGAACGCGCCCAGTCGGGCGACCTCACACGACGTGACACGAAACTCCCGACTGACCGATGCCACATCATGGGAGTAAACAGAAAACAGGCCACCCAAACGTGCACAAGGCACCCAAGCGGTCACAACTTAGCAAAACGGATACGGGCGCCCTCGAACGAAACAACCCGAATCGAATGCGCCCGGTCAGGCGACCTCACACGGCACGACATGGCGTGCCTAACCGAATGATGCCACATCATGGGAGCAAATGGAAAACGGGCCGCTCGAACATGCACAAGGCACCCGAGCAGTCACAACTTAGCAAAACTGATACGGGTACCCTCGAACGAAATGGCCTGACCCGAACGCGCCCGGTCGGGCAACCTCACACGGCACGACATGGCGCGCCTGACCGAACGATTCCACATCATGGGAGAAAATGGAAAACGGGCCGCCTGAATGTGCACAAGGCACCCGGGCAGTCAAAACTTAGCAAAACTGATACGGGCGCCCTCAAACGAAATGACCCGACCCGAACGCGCCTGGTCAAGCGACCTCACATGGCATGACATGGCGTGCCCAATAGAACGATGCCACAAGGTAGAAAATGGAAAATGGGCCACCCGAACGTGCACAAGGCACCCGGGAGGTCACAACTTAGCAAACTTGATATGGGCGCCCTCGAACGAAATGGCCCGACTCAAACGCGCTCGGTTAGGCGACCTCACATGGCGCGCCCGACCGAACGATGCCACAAGGGAGAAAACGGAAAACGGGCTGCCTGAACGTGCACAAGGCACTCGGGTGGTCACAAATTAGCAAAACTGATACGGGCGCCCTCAAATGAAATGGCCCGACCCGAACGCGCCCGGTCGGGCTACCTCACATGGCGCGACACGACGCGCCTGACCAAACGATGCCACATAATGGGAGAAAACGGAAAACAGGCTGCCCGAACGTGCACAATGCACCCAGGTGGTCAAAACTTAGCAAAACTGATACGGGCGCCCTCGAATGAAATAACCCAACCCGAACATGTCCGGTTAGGCGACCTCACACGGCACGACACGGCGCGCCCAACCGAACGATGCCACAAGGTAGCAAACGGAAAACGGGCCACCCGAATGTGTACAAGGCACCTGGGCAGTCAAAACTTAGCAAAACTGATACGGGCACCCTCAAATGAAACAACCTGAACCGAATGTGCCCGGTCAGGCAACCTCACATGGCACACCCGACCGAATGATGCCACAAGGGAGCAAACGACAAACGGGCCACTCGAACGTGCACAAGGCACCTGAGCAGTCACAACTTAGCAAAATTGATATGGGCACCCTTGAATGAAATGGCCTGACCTAAACGCACAAATTAAGACACTCGGGCGGTCACAAGTTAGCAAATCTAACACGGGCGCCCTCGCACGAAACTGCCTGACCTGGGCACCCTTGGTCGTGCGACGTCACACGGCGCACCCAGTTGCCCGAAGACATAAGGTAGAAAACAGAAAACGGGCTGCCCGAATGTGCACATTAAGGCACCCGGGCGGTCACAAGTTAGAAAATCTGACATAGGCGCCCTCGCACGAAACAGCCTGACCCGGGCGCCCTTGGTCGTGCGACGTCACATGGCGCGACACAGCGCGCCCGGCCACCTGGAGACACAAGGTAGCAAACGGAAAATGGGCCACCCGAACGTGCACATTAAGGCACCCAGGCAGTCACAAGTTAGCAAATCTGACACGGGCACCCTCGCATGAAACGGCCCAACCTGGGTGCCCTTGGTCGTGTAGTGTCACACGACGCGACACGACGCGCCCGGCTGCCCAAAGACACAAGGTAGCAAATGGAAAACAGGCCATGTATGAAGATTTCATAGCTTAAAAATTTCCAGACGATAAGATAGCCAAAATACCAAGCTGACCATGATTTGAGAAAGAATTCTAGAGCATACATAAACCCTAACTTACTTAGAGCATATCTCTGAAAATATAACAAACAAAGATCTGATGCTTGGACTAGATGTTCAAAAAAAATTATCCTTAACATGGTCGAAGTTTCATGGCCTGCAACCTCACATAAAAATGTTATAGAAATAATGTTGAACTGACCTAATTAATTCAAATAATATCAAATCATTGTTGACATATGTCGAAAGTCAGTTAGAGAGTGAATTAGAATCGACACATAGCCCAAACCGTCGCAAGAGCGACACGTAGCCAAAACCATCGCAAGAGCGACACTTATCCCAAACCGTCGCAATAGCAATTTTTCTGCTGAAATTTTCGCAATAGCGACACCTTTTCCTAAACTGTCGCAATAGTGACAATATCCTGAAACGTCGCAATAGCGACACTTTCCTCTATGCCATCGCAATTCTGACGCTATTGCCGAAACTGTTGCAATTCCGATGGATTCCTCCAAACGTCGCAATTGCGACACTTTTTCTAAGTCTCAGTATTGTGACACTTGTCTCTAAACGTCGGTATAGCGACAGTTTCGGGTGGGATTTGAAAATTTTGAAAAAAATTGGGGAAATTTCCAACATTTGGTCAAAAGTGTCAGAACCAAGTGTCGGAATTTCCGCCAAATGTACTAGTGATTTCTATACGCAAGTTCCATGAAGTATAGTCATGTATATACATGAGTTACTATTCATACATAAACGTATATATTCCTCTGATCACAAAATCTTGGGTCCATCTCAAGAACAATTTCTGATATTCTTTTGTCAACTATTTATTGTTCAAAAAGTGATCACAGTCTGCATCTATTACTTATACTTTTTTTGAAGCACTAGGAGCTACTTCAATTTTTCATTTTCTGCTTAATGAAGATACTTTGATGCAAGAATTGATGATCTGACAGAAAGAAGGTGACACAGGTTCAAGGGGAGTATTAGCCTTGCTAATGCATTTTTTAATGAAGATACTTTGATGCAAGAATTGATGATCTGACAGAAAGCAGGTAGCACAGGTTCAGGGGGAGTTTTAGCCTTGCTAATGCATTGTTGGCATTATGTTTAAGGCACTACTTAAGGTGTTCAAATGGATGATTGATGATGCATTATTGTCTATCATGATGATCCCTCACTGTTAAAGTCCTTGGTTGGTTTGTTATAAGCGTCATATCTGTCATTTGATGTAAAGGTTATATGGAGACCTATGATGTAATTATTCATTGATGATTATGCAAACCCACTTGGTTGGGTAATTGAGTCATATATGTAATCCCATGTTGGGAAGTGTAAATCCACTTAGTTGGGTGGTTGATGTAAGAATTATTCTGAAGTTTCAGCATATGCTCAGGGGGAGCATTGGTCTGTTCTTTTCCCTTGATGTCAAAAGGGGATATTATCTTGGTTTTTGTGATTGATATGTTTTTTCAGGTATCTTCAGGTTATAGTGATCATACACCAACATGGTTGCCATCGAGACCAAAGGGGGAGATTGTTGGAATTATGATGCATGTTTTTTCCTTGATGGAAACCCACTTCTAACAAGACATATATCTGGTAACTGGATGAGTTCGTAGATTAGTTCAGAGGTGTCAAAGTGATGGAAAATAATAATAGAATGATGGGACATAATTTTTCCGATTAGAGACAGAAGATTATGAAAGTGAATATTTGAAGAAATATACGCGGGTTAGGTGAGGCCAAGTCGTGTACACATGTAGGTATGACGAAGAAAAGTTGACACATGCTGATGCATGATTTTATTAATACCAAGGGTCTTAACCATGGTATTATCCCACAATATTGAGTGGAGTAACAAATATTTGATCCCGTCAAAGATTACCACCGACACTAATGTGGTTTTGGCTCATGGTTTTTGCTAAGGCTAAAAATATATAATGATGTGAAGGTCAAAGTGCTAAGTGTGAATGACTAAGGGTTTTTTATGAATGCTTCAACCTAAAGTATATTTCCATTGTATGGGATATAATTGACAAGTTGATCTGAAATAATTATGCACTGATAAATACAAGGATGGATCAAGATCATGAGACCTGAAATGTCTTTCCATTGTATGATCTTCTCATGGATTGAATAGATCTATTCCTTAATGGATGTTTTATCTTTTAATGTTATGATCTGATTCTGCTTGAAGCTCTCAAGGGCTACACAATTTTAGGTCAAAATCAGTAGGCCTGTACGCAGGTTCGCCTCGGTAAAGTCGTGTATACACGTGGGTTCACTTCATCAAAGTTGCGTACAAAAAGGGAAGGGTTTCTACTTATAATCTAACTGATCATTATGATCAATGTTGTTGTATTTCTTTTGTCTATCAATGATGTCTTCATGTGGATATGGGTTTAGTGACAATTTCTGAAGTAGAACTATTTGAATGATGAAGTTGAAATTGGGTGCATGTTGAATGGTTGAAAAGGATACTTGATGCTGCTAACTATATGAGGGTTCATAGATCTGTAATATAACAGAATATTTCAGAATGTATATCTCTAATTATGTAACTGATTTAGAGTAACAATTTTTAGTACTCAGTATATTGAGATCTGTATCCAGGTTGCAGTATAGAAAAGTGTGTATACACGCGGGTTACCTAAAGTGAAGTAGTCTATACATTTTGATATATGAATGTTTAGGGCTGCAGTTGATTCAATGTGTTTATACAATATTCTAGGTTCAATTCGGATAATTTGGTCACAGTGATCTCTCTTTTCTATTTTATTTAAGTTTATGTTTAGTTAAGTGACTATTTGCTTTAGTTGTTGGTTCAGTATTTGCATGATTCAATGATTGATTGGTTCAGTGATTGGGTGAATGCTTTAGGTACAGTGAGTAGTTTTAGTTTCGATATTGGAATTATATGATGTTAATGGGTTCAACATGAATTATTTGATGAAAAGTGGCCTACAAGTTGTGATGTATTGAATTAAGTGGATCCAGTGTGAAAATTTATGAAATGTGGTCCACAATGGTATTGAGGGTTGGAGCCTTCAGTGAGGGGGTCATAGCTCCCTTCCAATGGGTGCCAGTTGTTGGGGTTCCTGTGTTTTGGCCAGATTGGCAAAACAAAAAGACAAGACAACATCAAACCACTTTAGGATCGTAGGATCTAGCCCTCCTGGATCTAGAGAGGGATCTCTCTATAAATGTAAAGAATGATATATCTTTAAAGTTCAATTTAAGGTATAAGGCTAGTTATAGAGCATAAGGGTTTATTTTGTTTGTTTGGTTGGAGATCATTAACTGAGAAGGTTATGTGAGGTGAAGAAGGAACTAAGTAGTAGGATGTTTCAGCATGGGAAAATAGGTCAAGAGAAGTGCCAATCCATTGGGCTGTGGAGTCATAAAAGGGTTTACTCGCATAACAACTATCCAAGGGTTTCCATAGGGCAAGTCATCTATACCAAAGGATATTTTTAGATAGATGGTGAGGTGGAACATTAAGAAGTGGGGTGAAAGAAAGAAACCAAAGTGCAGCCTAAGATCAGGTAAGGAATTTTAACCTATCCTTATTTTTACATACTCACAAAGGAAACTCTCAGTAAAGACACAAAGGGTAGCTTAAGATCAAGTAAAGACTTTTAACTTAGCTTGATTTCAGCATACTCTCAAGGCAAACAATCCAGCAGTCCTCATAAC
This sequence comes from Pinus albicaulis, assembly GCA_034641835.2. NCBI lineage: Eukaryota > Viridiplantae > Streptophyta > Pinopsida > Pinales > Pinaceae > Pinus > Pinus albicaulis. The sequence goes on from CM076576.1 coordinate 85,290,554, forward strand.
CGCTTTCAGACAGTAGAAAACATTTACTATTAAACACAGAGTAAGGCCTAATATCAGAGAAAGACTTTTAACCTTCTCTGCTTTTGACACTAACTCCCAGGGAAACTTTCAAGACAAACTGTTGGAGAAGAAACTAGAGGAAAGGGCTAACCATAGACTTCCCTAGTTCAATATTTTACTTAGCATGAAATGAAAATATCTTTCAAGAACAATGTTTCAAGTTGTACTCAGCAAGACATGGACTCACCAACATTTCTTGACTGGTTATACTCTATATAATTATCCTTAAAATACACAATCAGAGGAAAACAAAAAGATAAAGCTTATTAGTGAGATTTAGGGTACTTCCAACAGTATGTCCTAATCTATACTTGTTGTTCTTTATCAGAGAATAATGGACAGTATGAAAAACATGAAAGAAGACAATAACAGTAAGAAAAACATCACCGATAATATAGACCAGGATCCTGTGAATATTCTTGTTCAATTGATGTGCAAAAATAGTCACATACTTTGAATTAAGTGGCTTTTTACAGTCCAAAATTTTCTTCCCAGCCTACTATATTACAAACTACTCAGCTACTCCCCCTCAATAACAGTTCAAACAGTCAATAAAATCCCAACCAACATTTTCAATGTAATTTTACAGGGGTTCTTATAGGTAAATGAGGAGGTGGAGTAACTGAAGATATTGTTGGCCCAATTTAATGAATAATTTAGTGCTTATTGGCCTCTGAGAGGCTTGATGGAGAAGAAATGACATGATCCATACTTCATTAAATGGGCTTTTGCTTGTATTTTCACTCTGGCTATTTTTGTTTGACTTTCGGAAGCTCTGGTAGACAGGGCATTTACTTCTAAGTTGTAGATATCCAAAATATTTCTGACTACCTTAACTGTGCCTTGTGTTGATGAAAATAGGACTGCAGGTGACAGTATGGGTCAATGGAAAGTCTCTGATTTGGCGTGTAGAGGCTTCTCTGCTGATCTGTCCTTTATGCTACACTATTCTGGCTCTGATTGTGCTTCAGGCTTCATTAATCCTCCTTGATCATCTTCAGGTCTTTACCTGTGTATTTATCCTTCTAAACATTGGATATAAGCATTAAGTCTTCAATATTATGCATTAATCCTTTAATCTCTTTCTGATACACTTTGCTTCTTCTTCTGTACAGGTATCCAGGGTTTCTTCTGAGCTGGAAGGTTTACAGGTACGATTGATGTTCATGACGCATCAATCCATCTTAGAATTGACCTTGCATGGCTTCTCGTTTGTATTGATAGGTTACAGAGTCTTCACTCTGAACTGAAGTGTCACCTTCGTGACTGCGGGAAGGCATTATAGATCCAACGCCATTAAACCTGCAAACACAAGACAAACCAATTAAATAAAACCTGCGCGCAAGGAATGACTACTTCAAAGGCTCGTGAGGGTGGAGGAGTAGTGAGGAAAAATGTGGATGCAGTGGAAAAATGGGAGGAAAACCCTGGAAGAGCAGCTAACCAGGTTCGATGGGGGTTTGAGTGCGATGGGGGAAGTGGACCGTTAGATCAGGACGATCTATGGTGGGGATCTCTCGATGAAACGTTTGGGAGAATAGATGAATGGAAAACGAATGGGGTTGCGATATAATACAAGCCGTTCAATCTTAGAGATCGATGGCTAGGATTAAAGCGGAGGCAACGTTGTGGAGAGTGGCGGTAAGGCGGAAAACCAGTAATGTTTTTTGCAAAATGAAATCGGGGGAGGCGGTTTTGAGTGTATGGAATGTGATTCCATACATCAATTGATACGTGGATTTCCAAAACCGTCCATTTCACAAAATTTTGGAGTGTTAATCCTCGGGCATAAACATTTTGCGAAATGGAGCTTCAACCATCGGATCGTGCATTGTTAATCGGGCGGTGCGGGTTGCATGCGATAGCGACAATATGTGCGGGCGCAAGAACTGGTGGGCCCGGCGATGACATGATATTTTTTGTCGCGGAGCGGACGGCAGGGTGGCGGTCGGGATATGCGAAAGCCGTTGGATCTGCATGAACATATGACTGAGATTGCATCGGAAAAATGATTTGGGACCTGGTGGACGAAAAGAAGATTGGCGATGCGATTAGATGTTGGCCTTTGGATCGGAAGGGAGATCAACGGTCAGGATTAATCATCGGGTGCGATGGTGAAGGGATTATGAGCGGAGCATGATTGAATCTCAGCCGTCGGTTCTTGTGGATCCGATGGTCGAGATTAGATCGGAAGATCGGAGGAGAAGGGGCTCATCGCATCGGGGAGGGGCAATAAAGAATGACAAGGGAAATGGAGAAAAAATTCGATTGTGATGAGCGACAAGGGCTTACCACCTGGTCGCATGGGTGAGTTCAGGTGAGGTAAGGGGCTAACGACAATAAGCCCTCGGGGACTAATTATTTCAGAAGTGCAAAAGGATGTTTTTAGGCCTAAAACAGAGATTTTGAGGCCTAAGTAAGGGTTCCGATAGGTAAAAGGAAGGATTTTAAAACCAAATAAAGGGGAAATATAAGGTTTAAAGGGTCTTAGGATGATTTAGAGGTTAAAATGAAGGTTTATAAAGGAAATTTTGTGAAGGGGAATAGGGGTGAAAAAATGGAATTCTTTGTGAGTGAAGAGAGAAGTGAAATGATGGAAAATGGAGCCTCATGAAAATTTTTTCTTTGGTAAACAACAGGATTCATTAATGGAAATAGCAGTGAAGATTCTCTAAAGGATAGAAAACACATGGAGGCTTCAAGAATGATATATTTACAAAGGAAATGTTTCTCTTGAAGGCTCAGAAACACATTTAGCCACCTGTTTGCTTTGAAAAATTATTATAGGTGGCTAACAGTGGCTCCACATGGGGATGGCATCTTCTTGAAGGTGTCAAGAATCTCAGATATAATCTTTGGAAGTAGGCCAGAGCCTGGTCCTTGACCATCTTTTCCTTCTTTGATCAGCTGCTACAAACATGATGGGCATTATATCAGCAGAAAACATTTTCCCAAACAACTACCTACCCATCCTACTGTCCTAACATTTTTTCTTCAAGGTGCACTTAGACTTGTAGACCTTTCACATCATCATTTTTATTGAAAGCAAGAAAATATTCTAAATCTAACCTTATTCCTCCATGGCTCCAGATTAAACGGTTGGACCCATCAACTTCTCTACCTAAACTAGTATCTGCCAGGATTAAACTGTCTGACAGATTTCATTCTCTACATTCCAAAATGGGAATTTCAATACAGAAAAAATAGGATTAGACTGTTTGATTTGCTATGGGTCCATGGCATAAAGACAAGCTACACATGAACTGAAACTTTGCAGAAATTAAAACAAAATTAGGAAGGTTTGAGGTCCTGAAAATTGAAAACACCTTCCTTCCTTTCATGACTCAGATTTTGAGCTTTTTAGAGTCACTTTTCTTTCTTCCAGCTCTAGTTTTGGTCTTGTTAGAGCTCCCCTTTTTCTTCTTTGCTGGTTCAAGTTTTGAGCATATTAGAACCGGCCTTTTTATTTATTTTTGTATATTTTTTTGAATTTTTCTTTCAAAGTAAAAACAACAACTAACTAAATGCTCACAGGCTGAGATTTATTTGAGATTCCTACCTACCCTATTCTAACTTGAGATATTTACATGTCTAGCTGAAAAACTCTCTTTTCCAATACATCCAGTCAATCAGATGGTTCCATGACTGGTCTCTGCTCATCTCTTTCAGCATGTTGGACAGGCAGGGCCACTCCCATTCTCTTTTTTTTTAGCAGCAATCTTTAAAATGTTTCTTGTTGTCTGCAACAAGTTGCTCTTGATGGCCTTCGATCCTTCTCTAAATTTCTACAGGAAATGAGCATAAGAATCTTAAAATAATACCTGGTTGTGAGTATTTGACAAGTAGGTTTCAACCAGGATTAATTCCTCTTCCATTGGATCAAGCAAAAGGTTCTTTTGAGAAAGAAACTCTTCCTCATCTTCATTATTTTCTGAACTGGAGGACTCATCATATACTGCAGTGTTGTCCTCTTGTAGCTCGAAGATATTCTGATTTGGTGGGCTGAGGTCTGTGAAAATATCCATATATTCTTGAGCAGGGGTCGGTTCCATTGCTTCCTCTTTTTCAAGAGAAGGCTCCTTGGTTTCAACCTGCTCAAAAATTTCTTCATTGTTTTCCTCTTCATCCTTTGAGATGAAAGGCTGCTCATTTCCAAACGCATGGAAACTATTACTGATGATCTGAGATAAAGAAGAGTGAAGATTCAAGGAATATTCACCTGCTACTAGACTTTCATAACTTTCTTCATCAGTATCATAAATAGCCTGCATGGGCTCATTAATTCCTTGAAGTTGATGGAACTAATCTTCCTCCCACAAATCTACTAATGATGGCCCTGCAAGATCAACTTATGTTTGGAGAACATCATCATCAGATAGATCAAAATTAGGAAAATCATTAAAGTAAGTAATGCTACCAATCAAACATACTAGATTATCAGCAGATATTTCTTCATTCTGATTTACAAGGGAGATTTCTAAATCTGTACAACAAAGCTCAATGGGTGGATGGTCAAGAGTTTTTATTTTACAATAAGTTTCAGATGTTGGCTGTCTATTGATGATTTGATCTATTTCTTCTTCTGTCAAAGGGGGAGATGCTCTTGTGTTTCTTTGAGTAGAAGTGCAGCAGCTCTCTGTTTCTTGAAAATACTGAGTTTGAGGCTGGATGTCTTCTTGGGCCTCAACTACAAGGGATGATAAATCAATGTTCGGGTTTTCAAGGATATCTTGAGGGATGTCTTTTATTTCTTGATTGATTTCTTCCTCAACTGATATATCTAGGTTCTTGTGATAGTTAGGATGCATATGAAACTCTTTAATGGCTTCTAACATATCTTTAGGATGCATGTCTACCAAATTCTCATCAATATCTAACAGGTATTGTATGATGTTCTGAGATTGGTCACAACAATTTGCAGTCCATGGTATGGATGAGGGGTTTTCTTTGTATTTCTCATAAAATACTTGGTGCATGTATTTCAATGAAAACAAACTCCTAGGTTCTAACCATTCATACCAGTCCCTTGCATTTCCTTCTAATGTTAACATGAAAATTTTCATAAGGCATTCTTCATGCCATTCAGTCTTTACCTTCCATAAATGTATGTGAAATTTGATGAGATGTAGAAGTGGGTCCTCAAAATCTTCACCTTGAAAAACAGGAAGGTTATCATCCCAAAACACCAGGGGCATCTTATGTGGGAACCCAAGGATATGTTCTCTACTCATTGGGGCATATCTTCGTTGTATTCTGGGAATCATATTTGTAAATCAGAAAAGAGGTCACTGTGTCTATTCAACTAGTTCAAAGTCTTCTACCAGTGGAGTCATTTGGTATTTGGGAGTTGTGGAGTGTGGAGTCACCAGGTGGAGGGTTTAAAATGTTTTGAAGCAGGCTGTTGTCCACCATCAGCAATCAAATACAAATCTGAGGAGATTATGGGTTTTCTGAGGTCCTAAGTATATCAGGTATTGATCTGAAAATGGAATGTACTTGTTTATGGGTGCAAGGTATCCATTCTCATAAAATTTCAAATTGACTGAATAGGTTGGTTTGTGCAAATACTCATAATTTTAAATTGAGCTTTAACTCCAAGTGACCTCTTGCTAAAGTGAGAATAAACTATTTCCTATACAGAGATGGACTGTAGGGGCATTCACTCGACATGTCACCTCTAAAGAGAGGATGAGTTCCAGAGGCTACCTGGCCCTCTACAGACTCTGCCTAAGGAAATAATATGTAAACACTTAGAAGTCTTTGACATACACATACTTGAAGTTTGATGTCTTGCGGAATAAGACAAATAACTTTCTGCAGCTGAGTAGGTGTTTTATGTGTGTATGCAAGTTATGTATATTTGTTGTTTAACATTTTATATCAGTTTTGTTTAGCATATCATCTTCAGCAAATAAAGACATCAAAATGATAAGCAGTTCACCCCCTCCTCTGGGCTACATCTGCTGGACTAAGCCTCTCAAACTAGGCTTGTCCTCTTGTATTAAAAATGCTACAAAGGCTAATACAAGAATAAGAGTGTCTCGAAAGACAGATCTGACTGTAAATACAGAATCAGAAGATAGGAATTAGCTGAACATGCTCTTTCCCAAACACTAAACAGTGAGAATTGTACCTGTATAGTACTTTTCCCCAATTGTCCTTGGTGGCCCTTTAGACTTGCATGGAGAATTTCGAGGTGAAGATGACCTAATTTGGTTCTGAAACCTCTGCCATTAGAATCAGAAGGTTGAAAATATCAGAAATAGACTTCTGAATCTCCAAAAATGGATGAACATAGCACCCAAACAGCTCCAACACTGAAATGGCCCTGGTGGCCCTGAAAGCTTCCCTGAAGCTAAACAGTGAGAAGAATTCCTCAAAAGGAAAAACGAGCTGTAGAAATGGATTCATACTGCTGAAAAACTTCAGGAATGACCTTCGTTCCACATAAACTGGCTGCACAATTCCCAATGCAGCTCCCACTCTGATTTGGCCCTAGTGGCTCCTGGAACTTCCACGAAGAAAAATCACCTGCAAACGACCTCAGATGACTGTGAAACCTGTTCCAATGGCTTCAGAAGGTCGAAGAGACCCGAAATCAAAAAAAATTTCGTCTTCAAAGGCCTCCCCAATCAAAAGTTATGGCCTCTTTAGTAAACTGCCAGTTTCCCCTTAGGAAACTCCACTAAATGTGGAGAGACTGCAGTTGAGGGCGCTAAAATAGGAACAAACGCCAAAATGGAGGGCGGAACCGTGGTTTGTATTAAATGTTAAACGGTTATATGTAACGGTTTTAATTGTTTTAAATAAAACATAACGTTTTATTAAAACCCACGTATAACACATATCCAAAGTTTTTTATAAACCACGTGCAAATGTTGTTAAACCGCATTAAACCGCGCGCCGAGCTTCGGGTGCTGGTTCCGCCCTGTGGTCAAGTGGGAAGGGGGCTGGCCCTTTGGGGCTGGCCCCCTTCGAGCCCCGCCCAAACCTTCCTTGCCATTTAAATAGAACTTCGCCCGCGTCATATTCAACGTATAATACAATGGTCCAATGGTAAAAACGTTGTAATGATAACCCACAGGTCGCGGGTTCGATCCGTCGGGCCAAAACAAATTTTTAAACATACGCCATTTCAATCGGTCTTGGGGCCACGTGGCGGCCTCCGGGCTAGCCACGTGGCGGCATATGATTGGCTGGAATATGGAATATTCCCCAGAATATTCTGTGGAATATTCCACGGAATATTCCCAGAATATTCTGTGGATTATTCTTTTTTTAATAAAAAAATTTTCCAAAGCCAAATTTGCCCTTTTTCAATGGAAATTGAGAAAACTTTGAAGCTGAATAACTTTTGCATACGGAGACCATTTTTCGAACCGTTCGCGGCGCCGGAATCAGGAAGACGAGCACTATCCGGTCGTTCAGGTTCCATCCAGTTCTGAGCACTTTCAATTTTGACCATTTAATGACATCTGGTCCTGAGCTCCTGATCAGGTATAACCTACTCAAAATTCCTCAGCAGAGTCACCATTATGTTGGGGTTCCTGTGTTTTGGCCAGATTGGCAAAACCAAAATACAAGACAACATCAAACCACTTTGGGATCCTAGGATCTAGCCCTCCTGAATCCAGAGAGGGATCTCTCTATAAATGTAAAGAATGATATATCTTTAAAGTTTAATTTAAGGTATAAGGCTAGTTACGGAGCACAAGGGTTTATTGTGTTTGTTTGGTTGGAGATCATTAACTGAGAAGGTTATGTGAGGTGAAGAAGGAACTAAGTAGTAGGATGTTTCAGCATGGGAAAATAGGTCAAGATAAGTGCCAATCCATTGGGCTATGGAGTCATAAAAGGGTTTACTCGCATAAAAACTATCCAAGGGTTTCCATAGGGCAACTCATCTATACCAAAGGATATTTTTAGATAGATGGTGAGGTGGAACATTAATAAGTGGGGTGAAAGAAAGAAACCAAAGTGAAACCTAAGATCAGGTAAGGAATTTTAACCTATCCTTCTTTTGACATACTCACAAAGGAAACTCTCAGTAAAGACACAAAGGGTAGCTTAAGATCAAGTAAAGACTTTTAACTTAGCCTACTTTCAGCATACTCTCAAGGGAAACAATCCAACAGTCCTCATAACCACTTTCAGATAGTAGAAAACATTTAAGATTAAACACAGAGTAAGGCCTAAGATCAGAGAAAGACTTTTAACCTTCTCTTCTTTTGACACTAACTCCTAGGGAAACTTTCAAGACAAACTGTTGGAGAAGAAACTAGAGGACAGGGCTAACCATAGACTTCCCTAGTTCAATCTTTTACTTAGCATGAAATGAAAATATCTTTCAAGAACAATGTTTCAAGTTGTACTCAAGAAGACATGGGCTCACCAACATTTCTTGACTGGTTATACTCTATAGAATTATCCTTAAAATAAACAATCAGAGGAAAACACAAAGATAAAGCTTATCAGTGAGATTTAGGGTAATTCCAACAGTATGTCCTAATCTATAATTTCTATTCTTTATCAGAGAATAATGGAAAGTATGAAAAACATGAAAGAAGACAATAACAGTAAGAAAAAAATCACCAATAATATAGACCAGGATCCTGTGAATCTGCTTGTTCAATTTATGTGCAAAACCAGTCACATACTTTGAGTCTAGTGGCTTTTTACAGTCCAAAATTTTCTTCCCAGCCTACTATATTACAAACTACGCAGCTACTTCCCCTCAATAACAGTTCAAACAGCCAATAAAATCCCAACCAACCAACATTTTCAATGTAATTTTACAGGGGTTCTTATAGGTAAATGAGGAGGTGGAGTAACTGAAGAGATTGTTGGCCCAATTTAATGAAGAATTTAGTGCTTCTTGGCCTCTGGAGGCTTGATGGAGAAGAAATGACATGCTTCATACTTCATTAAATGGGCTTTTGCTTTTATTTGCACTCTGGCTGTTTTTGTTTGACTTTCGAAAGCTTTGGTAGACAGGGAATTTACTTCTAAGCTGTAGATATCCAAAATATTTATGACTGCCTTAACTGTGCCTTGTGTTGATGAAAATAGGACTGTAGGTGACAGTATGGGTCGATGGAAATTAACTAGCCTCTTTGATTTGGCATTTGATTTGGCGTGTAGAGGCTTCTCTGCTGATCTGTCCTTTATGCTACATTGATCTGGCTCTGATTGTGCTTCAGGCTTCATTAAGCCTCCTTGATCATCTTCGGGTATTTACCTATGTCTTTATCCTTCTAAACATTGGATATAAGCATTAAGTCTTCAATATTATGCATTAATCCTCTAATCTCTTTCTGATACACTTTGCTACTTCTTCTGTACAGGTATCTGGGGTTTCTGTTGAGCTGGAGGGTTTATAGGTACGATTGATGTTCATGATGCATCAATCCATCTTATAATTCACCTTGCATGGCTTCCTGTTTGTATTGATAGGTTACAGAGTCGTCAGTCTGAACCAAAGTGTCACCTTCGTGACTGTGGGAAGGCATTATAGATCCAATGCCATTAAACCTACAAACACAAGATAAAACAATTAAATAAAACCTGCACGTGGGGAATGACTGCTTCAAAGGCTTGTGAGGGTGGAGGAATAGTGAGGAAAAATGTGGATGCAGCGGAAAAATGGGAGGAAAACCCTGGAAAAGCAGCTAACTAATGGGGGTTTGAGTGCAATGGGGGACATGGACCGTTAGATCAGGACGATCTACGGTGGGGATCTCTTGATGAAACGTTTGGGAGAGTATATGAATAGCAAACGAATGGGGTTGCGATATAATACGAGTCGTTCAATCTCAGAGATCGACGGCTGAGATTAAAAGTGGAGGAAACGTTGCGGAGAGCAGCAGTAAGGCAGAAAACCGGTAATGGTTTTCACAAAATGAAATGGGGGGAGGAGGTTTTGAGTGGATGGAATGCAATTCCATACATCAATTGACACGTGGATTTCCAAAACCACCCATTTCACAAAATTTTGGAGCATTAATCCTCGAGCATAAACATTTTGCGAAATGGAGCTTCAACCGTCGGATCGTGCATTTTTGATCGAACGGTGCGGGTTGCATGCGATAGCAGCAATATGTGCGGGTGGAAGAAATGGTGGGCCTGGCAATGACGTGATCTTTTTTGTCGTGGAGTGGACGGCGGGGTGGCGGTCAGGATATGTGAAAGCCGTTGGATCTGCATGAACGGATGACTGAGATTGCATCGGAAAAATGATTCGGGACCTGGTGGATGAAAAGAAGATTGGCGATGCAATTGGATGTTGGCCATTGGATCGGAAGGGAGATCAACGGTCGGGATTAATTGGCGGGCGCGATGGTGAAGGGCTTATGAGAGGAGTACGATTTAATCTCAGCCGTCGGTTCTTGTGGATTCGACGGTCGAGATTAGATTAGAAGATCGGAGGAGAAGGGGCTCATCGCATCGGGGAGGGGCAATAAAGAATGACAAGGGAAACGGGGAAAAACTCCGATTGCGATGAGCGACAAGGGCTTAGCGCCTGGTCGAAGGGGTGAGGTCAGGTGAGGTAAGGGGCTAATGGCTATAAGCCCTCGGGGGCTAATTATTTCAGAAGTGCAAAAGGCTGTTTTTAGGCCTAAAACAGAGATTTTGAGGCCTAAGTAAGGGTTCCGATAGGTAAAAGGAAGGATTTTTAAACCAAATAAAGGGTAAATATAAGGTTTAAAGGGTCTTAGGATGATTTAGATGTTAAAATTAAGGTTTATAGGGGAATTTTTGTGAACGGGAATAGGGGTGAGAAAATGGAATTCTTTGTGAGTGAAGAGAGAAGTGAAATGATGGAAAATGGAGCCTCATGAACAGTTTTTCTTTGGTAAACAACAGGATTCATTAATGGAAACAACAGTGAAGATTCTCTAAATGATAGAAAACACATGGAAGCTTCAAGAATGATAGATTTAAAATGGAAATGTTTCTCTTGAAGGCTCAAAAACACATTTAGCCACCTGTTTGCTTTGACAAATTATTATAGGTGGCTAACACTGGTAAACGAGTTCAGAGGGATTGGAGCTCCCTTCTCGTGGGTGCTGGAGAATGAGTAAAGGTTGTATCCTTCTGTAGGTGGGTGATTGCGTGCTAGTATGAGTATATACCAATGCAAGATTGTAAGTAGTTTTCTATATAAGAAATATTGAAGACAAAGACAAAAATAATGGTGGTTTTCGCCCACATTGGGTTTCCGCCTTAAATCCTGGTGTTCATGTGTGTTTTTTATTTTTTATGGTTTATCTCTTCTTACTGCACATGTTTACTACTTATTAATGTGTCATGAATCAATGATGCATTGGTTTAAGTCAAGTAATTGAAGATTTATATGAATTATAAATTTACTGGGCATACACTAGTTTCCTTAATAACATTTGCATACATACGCTAGTTGGATTCAGCAAAGTCACATCCATAATTCAGTAAAGAAAAAGAAAATTTTGTGTGAGTTTTTAAAATACTGATTCATGCCCCTCCCCCCTCAGTATTTTTCCCAACAAAGTCTTGAGTTGTGTGGCATGTAGAGAGCATTTTTTGATAGTGTGTGAGAGCCATAATATAGTTTTAAAGATGTGTTGTACGTGGGAGGAAAATATCAGAGGTTGAGGCATATTTTTTAGCCTAAAAATGACAAAGTATGTGTATGTTGTTAATAGTGTATGGTTGTTGTAGATGAAAAACATTCTTGCCAAGGTTGAGCTCAAAGATAGAGGATGCTAACATGTTTGTATTGAAGGAAAAATATGACAAAGTATCTTACTGATTTTTATATGCTTTCCTTGTACCTTGGGTTGATGCCCTATAATGTCTATGACTATAATAGATGAGTATATATATTTTATTTTCTACCAAGTATGGATAAGTGTGATATGCTAGGATGGTTGAGTTTTCATGCTAACTTTATATGTAATAAGTTTGTCTATGTATAATTGAGAGATACCATGTATATGTTGTTGTTGCATGTTGAAGTGGAGTTTGATTATATCTAGAGAGGTTTTAGGACTGGGTGTATGAGGGCAGGTTTGATGAGTTGTTTCAAGAGTCGATATTTGATGTTATGTGTTTTTGGTTGAGTATGTAACAACCCTTAGTTTATTTTCCATGTAAATAAAATAATACCAAGGTCATGGGACACATATTCCAAGATGAATAGTGGGAAAACACTATAGTGGGCATCACTTGTGGATTAATTATTGGCTATGGAAATTTTCAAAGGAATTGGAAAAGGAAAAGAGGAAATAATTGACATCTGATTATGAAAATAAAGGAAAATAGGAGAAAAGGGAGGTGAAGAGACACAAATTTTCATAAAAGGTAAATTAGAGGAAAATGGAGGAAAATGAAGAAAAAAGGGACATCAATGATAAAAATGCATCAAAGAAACAATTCATAGCTTTTGACTTAGATTTTGATAGTTTTTTGGTGGATATCTAGTTAATTCTCTCATATAACTGTGCACACTTAGAGCATTCTTGGAGCATTCTAGCCTTCACTTGGATTAGAGAAAGAAAGCAAGGAAGCACAATGAGATTTTTGGAACAATGACTACAACTAGACTACTTTTTAGGAAATAGGTTACATGTATGATCTCCTTGTTGGTTTTTGGATACATGGTATATGCATGTGATTCTCTGGTTATGTGTTGTCATTGGCATGGATATTTTTCTAGATTGACAGTGGTTTCAGCCTTGCATTTCCAATCCTAGATAGCCATGTGTTGTGTGTTTTCCCATTTTTTTCTAATTGGATCTTAGGTTCCCTATGGTTTTGGGTTGGAACAAACACTCTGGAGCCTTGTGGGTTGAGTTATTAATCCATGTAGTTGTAGGTGGTGTTATCACTCCGTAATTTCGAGGCTGAAGACAGAACCCAGAGGCAACATCAAAACCACTTCGGTCCTAAGATATAGCCCTCCTAGACACATAGAGGGATCTCTCTGTTAGATGTAGCTTTGTTAGATTTGAAATTTTAGGCTAGCTACTAGATTTAGAGTTTGGATTTTGAATTGGTTTGGTGGGAAGAGTAAGGGAAAGCCATTGAGCAATGTAGTCAAAGAGGCCCAAGTGATTAAATTGCAGAAATATCAAGCATGAGTGAAACAGGGCAAGATAGGTGCACTATCATGGATCTTTCAGAATTTTAAATGGATTATGAAAAGAAGAATGTAAGGCTAGATACATGGAAAATTTTAGGGGCTAATATTCGCACGTGGCTATCTTTCCATGGTTTTTCCAAAAAAAATATTCGCCAATTTCCATTTTTTTATAAAAATGATTCGCCCAAAATTTACAATATAAAATTATTTTACATTAAAAATCATCAACATTATATAGATAGTATATATAATATCATTATAAAATTGAATAATTTTACAAATACATCAATAAACATTTTATAGTTTGCATATTAGGGACTAGTGAGATTTGCCAATTTTTTAAACTTCAAGATAATTTTCAATCCTTAAAATTTTCCCTAGCTAGATAGAGACTCAGGAGAAGTTAAGAATTCCTCAATTTGTCCTAGGATGTAAACTTCAGCAGAAACCGAGGAAAAATTAAGAAATCCTTGATTTGTTATCAGTAGAAAACATGGACTATTTTAAACACAGCCATAATAGGGTGCTCTAATAAACAAATCCTATTCATCACACTTTCTGTTTTAAAATTAGGTTTACAAAAATATAGAGAAGAGAAACATAATGGAAAAACACATAAAAACAGAAGAAAACATCACCATTTCAGACACCACACGAATCCTGAAAAGATGGTCTTGTATTACTCTTCAAACATTCACTTGAAATTCAGTGAAAAAAATTACAGAATGGGACTGTTCCTCATTGCAGGTTTTCCCCCCACCTTTATACTTAGAACAATGAAGTATTTATGCTAATCCCACTGACTAATTATGATCAATGCAGTAACTAACAATTACTTTCTTGTTAAATACATAATATAGAAGGACTAACATTATTTGACATGTGTAAAATAAAACACTTGGGGTTATGAAGGACATCTGAACATCTGGTGCTGTTTTGATTCCTTCAAAATGCTCAATTGAATCGAATCCCCCATCTTCTTTCTAAAAGTAGAAATACTATTATAAGACTTAATGACACATGTATAACTAATTATCACCCTTCAAGGAAGTGATTGCAATAGGGGTGACATGTGTGAAACTTCTTCCTTCTTCCTAGGGTGTTGTTATTAACAAGATCTTCTTTGCCATTCAAGAGATGGACATCATATAAGAATAATTATTTGAATTTAGTGGTTGATCTCCGTGCTATCTTGAGGTCGAGTAAGCGCTGGGAAAACTAGAAGATATACCTGTAAAATAACCTTGAATATGCCCTGTCACCTATTGACCTGTACTCTATAGAATTTTTCAAACTTGATTGTAATTTTATTCTTCTACATGTAGTTATCTTTCTGGTAGATTCTGTTAGCGCACTCATGTGCAAGCCTCAATGTCAGAGGTAACACCATCTACATACTCCTTTAGTTTCATAGATGGAATGTAGTGGAGCTGCGGTGGCGGGAGCGGGTAGGTGGATGTGGAGTGGGTCGGCGGTATCAAAGTAAAGGGAAAGCAGATTTCGAGGGGGAGGGTAGTGGAGTGTTAGGTGGTATCAGAGAATGGGGGTGCAAAGTATCCAGGGTGCGCCACGTAGTGGGAATGGTGGTAAGAAATACCACCCATTTCGGACCACGGCACCCCCCCCCCCATCATGGTAAAATCTCAAAGTCTGAGGGGGGGGCTGAAAATGCATGACAACCATCAGATGCGAAGATGAGGAGCGAATAAGGTAGAAAGGTGGAGGGTAGTTAGTGGTGGAATGACGTGGGATGTAACGGTGGGGTCGAAGATACATAACTGTCGGGGTATGAGTGGATGTTGATGTGGTAGGGAGGTAGTGCATGCCCGTAGATCGCAAATTGACATTTTTGTTATGAGCGCAGGGAGGTAAATGCTAAAGCTTGTGAAGTGAGATATGCGATGGGGGCCCACCAACATCGCAAATTGAAATATTTCGAAGCTTATCACACATCACACATCTTTAAGGTTTATCACACATTGCACATCTTAAGTTTTATCACACATCACACTTAAACCAATTAACCTGCGAGGTGTTAACATGTAAATATAAAAAAAGCTGATGGGCGCAGGGGAAAGGGTGACATGGCAGGGAGAGGTGGGTTCCTTTGATATCGCATCGGTGGAGTTATAAAGTGGCAAAATGGACGGAAGTGACGGTAGGTTTTAACCCTGTATATAAATTATCTACGAACGAATCTTTAAAACAAAAAATAAAAAATAGCGAGAGCATAAAACATAAAACAGATAAACACAGAGATTTTCCCCTGGATCCCAAATTGGGATGACCAGCTTGATTTTTCATTATATTCCTTTTAGTGTTACAACACATATATATACATGCCGAAGCATACATAAACCCCAATCCATTAACCCTGGATTAGAACATAACCGTAGTTCCCTTGACTGGATCTACAAAATACCAGGGGCCAAAAACCATCATGCCCCAAAACTATGTGCAAACCCATGCACAAAACCATGGGCGGGTCTGCTCACTAGAAAATAAGGACCAAAAAAAAATTTTCTGGGGCACTACCCCGGACCCTGACAGGGGGGGCTACCGCCCCCCCTATGATTATTCGTGCAAAGAATATAACACAAACCCAACATTATACCACTTGTTTTTTTTTTTCCGCAGGGGGCCATAGGGGAGTTGATTCATTAGCCCAGCTTTGCAACACCTATTGTTTCTCTACACTAAGAGAACTTCTAAGTGCTCATAGACTTTTTCAATGCATCTGCAACCTTCTTCAAAGTTTCCACCTTTACCAGAAACACCCTTTTAGCTTCAACCATATATCTCACAAAGTGATATTGAACATCAATTTTCTTTGTATTTGAATGATAAGCAGGGTTCTTAGCCAAGAAAATTGCACTTTGTCTATCACAGTCTATCCTTATAGCTTGTTTCAACAACCCCATACTTGAACACAATCTCTGCAACCAAACTACTTCCTTGCTTGCATGAGTGGCTATCATGTATTCTGCCTCTATAGTTGAAAGAGCCACTATAAACTATCTTTTACTCATCCAACTGACTGCACCAACAAATAGGCTAAACACATACCCACTTGTAGAGCTTCTTTGGTCCAGATCTCCAACCCAGTCTGCATCAAGAAAACCACGAATGTCCAACACTCTTTTCAATCCTGGTCTTCCCTGGTAGCACAAGACATAATCACTAGTGCCACGCAAATATCTGAAAACCCACTTCACTGCTGTCCAATGCTCCTTCCATGGGTTTGACATAAACCTGCTCAATAATCCCATTGCATGTGCAATGTCTGGTCTAGTAAAGACCATTGCATACATCAGGCTACCCACTACACTTGCATATGGAACACGGGACATATCCTCCTCTTCTTCTTGTGTCTTGGGACATTGTTCAGCAGAAAACTTTGTAACTACAGGAATCAGAATATTCACCGGTTTACTATCCTGCATATTGAACCTCTGCAATATAGTCTCAAAATACTTCCTCTGGTTTAACTAGAGCTTCTCTTTGCCTAATATCTCTTAATTTCCATGCCCAAAATATAGTTTGCAGCACTAAGATCCTTCATGTCGAATTTGGAGAATAGTTAGGTCTTCAAATATTGGATAGTTTCTTTGTCATTTCCAATCAACAACATATCATCCACATACAAGACCAAATAAATAACACTGTCACCAATTAATTTAAAATAAACACAATGATCCTCCTTGTGGTGACCAAGTCGTGCTCTAGGTATCAAATTTCTGATACCACATCCTTGGTGACTATTTTAACCCATACAGAGACTTCTTTAACCTACATACCAGCTCTTTCTTCCCCTTCACCATAAAGCCTTCAGGTCGTTTCATGTAGATCTCCTCTTCCAGATCTCCGTGAAGAAATGTTGTCTTCACATCCATTTGTTCTACCTCAAAATCAAATGCAACAACAATAGATAAAAGTAATCCAATAGAAGTAACTTTGGCAACAGGAGAAAAATATATCACTAAAATGAATTCTCGGCACCTGGGAATAACATTTTTCTACCAACCAAGCTTTGTATTTCTCCACCTTGCCTTCTACATTCATCTTCTTCTTAAACACCCATTTTCTCCCGATGGGCTTCCTTCCAGCTGGAAACTCCACCAGATCCCATGGCTCATTTTTATGCAAGGATGCCATTTCATCAACCATGGCCTCATTCCAGATTTTTCCATCCTCTGAATCTACTGCCTCCCTAACAGTTCTGGGATCATCATCAGTTATAGTTAAAGAAAAATTTGAACAGAAAGCAGATGGACTATACCTTTCTGGTTTTCTTCTTTCCCGAACTGATCTTCTAACATCTGGAGTTTGTGGCTCTTCCTCTTCTAAGTCTTCTTCTTTTGTAGAGTCTGATTCATCCTCCTTTAGCTCAAACTCTATCTTCTCAGGTTCCTTTGGTAGGAATTCATGTTTAAAGATATCTTTCACCTCTCTAAACACCACATCTCGACTGTACACAACCTTCCTTGTTTCCGAGTTCCAAATCTTGTAACCCTTTAAACCATCCTTATACCCAATAAAGATGCATCGTTCAGATTTATTATCCAACTTTCTCCTTTTCTCCTTTGGAACATGTACATATGCATCACATCCAAATACCCTTAGATGTGAAAGAGAGGGTTTCTTACCAGTCCATACCTCATGTAGAGTCTTATCCTCCAACGCTGATGAAGGTGATCTGTTAACTAAGTAACATGCAGTCTCCACTACCTCTGCCCAGAATTCTTGTCCTAACCCGGTACCACTGAGCATGCTTCTTGCCTTTTCCATCAATGTTCTGTTCATTCTTTCTGCAACTCCGTTTTGCTGAGGTGTGTATGGAGTAGTCTTCTGCCGTGCTATACCACACTTCTTACAGAACTCTTCAAATTCCTTCTTGCAGAACTCCCCACCATTATCTGTCCTCAATGCCTTTATCTTCTTCTGTGTCTGGTTTTCCACCAGAGCCTTAAATTCTTTAAAAATATGTCAAAAACTTCTGATTTCTTCCCTCCAAGAAATATATCCATGTATATCTGAGAATTCATCTATCAGAATGAAATATGATACAGACACTTACTAAATCAAGGCTCCACCTACCGAGATCAAACATCGATATGACACATCTAATATCAACGTTAGCCTCTTGCTTCCAGAACTCTTAATGCCTTCCATATACACAATGTTCACAGAAATAAAAATCCAGAGAGCTGTTAGACATACCTTCTACCATACCATTTCCATGCAGTATCCGAAGGCCGTTCTCTCCAATATGTCCAAGACTTTGATGCCATAGCATGGTATTTTCTCCAGAGACCACTAGGCTTTGCGCTCCACTTTTGAGAACCACAGAACTGTTGCACCCATCAATAACAGTGCTGCTCTGAAGCTTGTACAGAGTTCCAATGCAAAATCCCCGCATTAATACCAGTGCTCCCCGAACCATCTTATAGGTATCTTTCTCGAACACTGTTTTTACACCTGCATCATCCATCTTGCTTACATAAATCAAATTTCCGGCCAATGCAGGAATGTGTAGAACACCAGGAAGTGTTCTAATCCTTCCACCTTGCAGCTTCAGCTTGAATTTTCCACGTCCGATGATTCTGGCCTTCCTATCATCACCTAAGAAGACATCACTGCCATCATATTTCTCATACTCACAGGACCACTCCCTATGAGGAGTGAAGTGAAAGGATGCACTCAAGTCAATAAACCATGACTCATGATCTACATGTGTATTTGAAGAAGAAGCAAAAGACACATCCCCACCTTCATCCGAGGTGGTTTTTGCCTCTGCATAAGGAGCATCATAAGATCCCTTTCCTTTCTCCGGAGCTTTATATCTGCAGTCCTTTTTGTAGTGCCCTTCCTTTCCGCATTTCCAGCACACCTTTACAAACTTTCGAGGAGATTTAGATCTCCCTCTAGATTTAAATCTCCCACTTGAAACCTTATTCTTGTTTCTGTTCTGGGACCTTCCTCATATGGATAAGGCATATCCATTCTGACCCTCCATATTTCTCTGTCTCATTTCCTCTGACAGCAAGGCTGAGACAATGTCATAAAAATTCAAGGTAGTTCTATTGCTACCTATTGCAAGACTATCCCATGAATCTGGTAGAGAACACAAAAAATTGATGCACTTATCTTCATCTAAGATTTTAATATCAATAGACGACATCTGACTTACCACAGTATTGAAGGTGTTTAGATGCTCTGTCACCGAGTCTCCATCCTTCATCCTCATACAACTTTTTCCGCAGGAACAATTTATTCACTAGAGACTTAGATTGGTACAAAGTCATAAGTTTGTCCCACAAGGTCTTCGCCGTAGCTTCCCCAGATACATTCAACAATACTGAATCTGATACACACAACCATATTGTGCTCTTTTCCTTCCGATCCAGTTTCTTCCAGTATTCATCTGACATTGTCGTTGGTTTAGTACCCGGATCTACCGTGATCCACTAGTCCTTATCCACCAACAGATCCTCCATCTTGAGCTTCCACAACTAAAAAATCTGACAATTAAATTTCTCGATCTCTATCTTCCCACCGCTCGCCATCTTCTTTCACCGCAAGAATCAATCCCGCAGATCTCCCACTGAATAGGGTCTACCTCAGGCCCGAGAAAAAAACCCATCAGCAGCAAAGACATCCCCTTGAAGCCGAAACTGCTCTGATACCAAATGTAGGTTTTAACCCTATACAGAAATTATCTACGAACAAATCTTTAAAACAGAAAATAAACAATAGTGAGAGCTTAAAACATAAAACAGATAAACACAGAGATTTTCCCTTGGATCCCAAACTGGAATGACCAGCTTGATTTTTCATTATATTCCTTTTAGTGTTACAACACACATATATATACATGCCGAAGAATACATAAACCCCAATCCATTAACTCTGGATTAGAACATAACCATATTTCCCTTGACGGGATCTACAAAATACCAAGGTACGAAAACCATCATGCCCCAAAACCATGTGCAAACCCATGCACAAAACCATGGGTAGTTTGCCCACCAGAAAATAAGGACCCAAAAAAAAATTTTAGGGCGCTGCCCCAAACCCCGACAGGGGGTCTATTTCCCCCCCTGTTACGCCCTCACGCGTGACTAGTTGTGGAAATAATATAACACAAACCCAACAGTGTCGATGCGAAAGGCAAGGAAAGGGACAAAAGTTTTTTTCAGCAAGGTAAGGCTTATGCGATTCATTATATATATATATATATATGATATGGCTATTAGTGGGTGGGAGGAGCTGCTTTTTTAACTATAAAAATTGAATTTTAATAGTTTAAAAAGGGATTTTGAAAGAAATGAAGTGTGGGGAATTTAGAGTTTGAAAAATGAAGGGTAACAAAGGGTAAATGAAATGAATGAGGGCAGAAATGAAGTTTTCTCACCATCAACAAATCCTATTCATCACACTTTCTGTTTTACAATTAGGTTTACAGAAATACATAAAAGAGGAACATAATGGAAAAACACATAAAAACAGAAGAAAACGTCACCATTTCAGATAGCACATGAACCCTGAATAGCTGGTCTTGTATTACTCTCCAAACAGTCACTTGAAATTCAGTGAACAACATTACAAAATGGGACTTTTCCTCATTGCAGGTCCCCCCCCACCTTTATTACTTTGAACAGTGAAGTATTTATGCTAGTCCCACTAACTGATTACAATCAATGCAGTAACTAAAAATTTATTTCTTGTTAACTACACAACATAGAAGGACTAACATTATTTGACATGTGTAAAATAAAATAGTTAGGGTTATTAAGGACATATGAACATCTGGCATTGTTTTGATTCCTTCGAAATGCTCAATTGGATCAGATCCCCCATATTATTTCTAAAAATAGAAATACTATTATAAGACTTAATGACACATGTATAACTAATTATCAATCTTTAGGGAAGTGATTGCAACAAGGGTGACATGGGTGAAACCTCTTCCTTCTTCTCAAGGTGTTGTTATTAACAAGATCTTCTCTGACATTCGAGAGATGGACAACATATAAGAATAATGATTTGCATTCATTGGTTGATATGCATGCTATATTTAGGTCGACTAAGTGTTGGGACAGCTGGAAGATACGCCTGTAAAACAACCCCTAATATTCCCTGTCACCTATTGACCTGTACTCTGTAGATTTTTTCAAACTTGATTATACTTTTAGTATTCTGCACGTAGTTAGCTTTATGGTAGATTCTAGTAGTGAAATCATCTACAAGCCTCAATTTAGGAGGTAACACTGTCTACATACTCCTTTAGTTTCACAGATGGACTATAGTGGAGCTGCAGTGGCAGGAGTGGGTAGGTGGATGTGGAGCCGAGGTGGCGAGAGCGGGTAGGAAGTATCGAAGTGTAGTGAAAGAATATTTCCGAAGTTGGTGGGTGGTGAGAGCTATGGAATTAGGGTGTGGATGCTATCTGAAGTGTCATGTGTTAGAATAGTGAGAAAATGAATATACCGCGCATTTGGACCCCCCCCTCCCCCACGATTAAAGCTAAAATGATGGGGGGGGGGAGCGAAAAGGAATGATGACCGTTGGATGCGGAAATGAGGAGTGGAGAAGGAAGAAAGGTGGAGGGAATTTAGTGGTGGAATGACGTGGGATGTAATGGTGGGGTCGAGGATACATAACTATCGGGGTATGAGTGGATGGTGACGTGGCAAGGAGGTGGGGCTTGCCTAGAGATTGCAAATCGACATTTTTGTTATGAGCGCGGGGAGGTAAATGCTAAAGCTTGCGAAGTGAGATATGTGATGGGGGCCCACCAACATCGCAAATCACAATATTATGAAGCTTATCACACATCACACATCTTTAAGGTTTATCGCACATCGCACATCTTAAGGTTTATCGCACATCGCACTTAAACCAATTAACCTGCAAGGTGTTAACATGTAAATATAAAAAACTCTGATTGCGATGTGCAATGGGCAGAGGGGAAAGGGTGACGTGGTAGGGAGAGGTGGGTTCCTTTGATATTTCCTCGACAGAGTTATAAAGTGGCAAAATGGAATGTGGCTAGGATTGTCACGAAGTGCCGATGCGAAAGGCAAGGAAAGGGTCAAAAGGTTTTTGTGGTAAGTTAAGGCTTATCCGGTTCATGATATATATATATATATATATATATATATATATATCAAGCGACCTAAAGTGGGGGGAGAACCTGCGAATAAAGTGTTATATGGTAAGTTTAAACGGAAAAATATGATATGGCTATTAGTGGGTAGGTGGAGCTTCTTTTTTAACTATAAAAATCGAATTTTAATAGTTAAAAATGGGGTTTTGAAAGAAATGAAGTGTGGGGACTTTAGAGTTGGAAAAATGAAGGGTAAAAGAGGGTAAATGAAATGAATGAGGGCAGAAATGAATTTTGCTCACCATTACACCTTATCAGCGACACTTTTCTCTTTCCACTGAACTGAAAACGCAGATTGATTCCTTTGAAGCCCTTGAAAGTCAGGATTTCTCTTCCTCTTCTGGAAATAAATGACAACCATAGAATATTATCTTCAACATATAAGATTTGAAGAATAATTAGTCACCTTGTGATACTATATTTTATAGGATACTAACAATGTAGAAATTTTAATACATTTATGTATTTCCAGATTTTCCTGATCTAGCAATTATATGCCACTGTTAAATACAAAATCCTTCTACTTAAATATTTTCAGAAATTTAATCGCCAATTGCAAACACTTGAAGAAAGATCAATCACACATAACACAGGTGTTTTTACCAGGAAAGAATAAAGCTAAAACCCCACTATCATATATTATGTATATATCATGGATCATGAAACGATGTCATGCAAAACTCTATTCCAAGAGCTCTCAGTACATTATACAATCGTCTAACACTCTCATACAAAAATTGGCATAAACATGCACCAATTTACTACCTCTTGAAAGCCTGCCTCCACTATGCATTCCCTTCTGATCACAATCCTTGAATGAATTTGATCTTGCCTTGCCTTGACTGCGCAATCCTCATTGGCATCTCCAATGTGTGTTTGGTTGCACTTGAGCACCCACTATAGTCACAACTGATAGTCAAACTGTCCCTTTCACCTATCTCTCAACTGGGTCTCCACTGGATATGACATGCATGTAGTTAATAGTAGTAAATCTTAAGTTACAGGTGAGATCATCCATGTGAATTAATTTAATATTTAATTCATTGATCTTTCACTAGTGTATCTTTAGTTACAAAAATTTACAACTAGAACAACTGAGTTTAACTCACTTAACCGAGTTAAACTACTTTACAACTCACATAACTACACATCCAACTCTGTTACAACTTTGTATCACTCAGTTACGATGAATTCCACTAGCATGTCCCACCAATCAACCTTTGAACTTGAAATTCCTTCAGTTAACTTGTTTTCCACATCAGTTAACTGAAATCAAGTGCTTCAAGAGAATAGATTATTATTTATTGTCTAAATATTGTTAAGAGATAACAATAATCAACATGCATTCCACAAAACAACTTCGCACATGCATTCCAAAATTAGATTCCCATCCATCCATATAATTTTCTCAACCATCTATAAAGATATTACTACAAAAAATAGAGTTTGATCCAAATTCTAAAAATATACATATCACCTAAAAATAGCCTGTGAGCCCCATCTGGTGTAGGTGCTTAATTTTCACTAGGATCATCATCTTGTTGAATCTCAACACTCCCTCTCAAATAGAAAGGGATTATCCTTCACCCTAATCCTGTCTCTATGGTATTCGAATTTTCTCCCGGTGAGTGCCTTCATCAGAATATCTGCATCCCGATCTTCCGTATGAATGTACTGAAGCAACATGATCTTTCGTTGCACAAAATCTCTGATATGATGATACCAGATATCTATTTTCTTAGATATATCATGAAACACATGATTAATTGAGAGTTTAATGCAACTCTGATTATCACAATGAATCACTGTAGGTTCTAAATGAGAACTGAACAAACCTACCAGGATCTTCCTCATCCAGATAGCCTCACATGCAGCTTGACTTGCAGCCCTGTGTTCCGATTCCGCTGAACTGAGTGCCACAGATCTCTGTTTCCTGTTGTACCAAGAAACAACTATAGATCTGATACTGAAAACCCCTCCTAATGTGCTCTTTCTGTCCTTTGGGATGTCTACCCAATCTGCATTTGTGAAGCCATGCAACTTCACCTCATCCGTCTGTCTATACCATAAGCCATACTTAGATGTGCCCCTGAGATATCTCAGGACATGCTTGCCCGCCTTCCAAAAGAGCTTGGTAGGCTTAACCATCACTTGACTAAGCTGGTTCACTACATAGCGTATGTCCGGTCTTGTATTAACTAAATACATGAGTGAACCCACAAAATTTCGATAGACAGTAGCATCCACTACCTCTCCAGATGTAGCATCCTCTTTCCTCCATTTTTCTGGAAGAGGAGTATCCATGGGTTTGTAGCCCTCCATGTGAAACTTACCGAGTATCTCCCTTGCATACTTACCTTGAGACAAAAACAATTCACCTTCTCTCGCCATATTTCCAATCCAAGGAAATAGTGAAGAAGGCCCATATCCTTCATCTCAAACTCCTTTGCAAGGTCCTCCTTGCATGAGTGTATCAGCTGCTCATCACCAGTCAGTATTAAATCATCAACATAAAGAAAAATGATTAAAATCTTACCGCCACCACAATCTGGTATAGATTTTCATCTGCCTCACTCTTGGTGAAGCCAAGTCCAGTGAAATAGCTGTCGATTCGAGTGTACCAAGCATGGGGTGCTTGCTTCATCCCATACAATGCTCTTTTGAGTCTTCACACATGCGACTCATTGCTGAATATCTCAAATCCTTCATGTTTATCAATGTACACTTCTTCCTCAATGATCCCATTAAGGAACACAATCTTCACGTCCATCTGATGAATGCGCCAACCCATCTGTGCTGAGAGAGAAAGGACGGTTCTTATGGAAGAATATCATGCAACAGGTGAAAAGGTTTCTTCATGATCAATCCCCTCGATCTGTGAGAAGCACCAGACCACAAATCTTGCCTTATAATTCTCAACACTCCCATCAGTAGCTTCATTTAATTTGTAGATCCATCTTGAACCTACCACTGATTTATCAACTGGCCTTGGAATAATTTCCCAAGCATTGTTTCTGACAATGGAGTCATACTCTTCCACCATTGCATCTACCGATGTGGGATCCTGCACTCCTTCCTGAAAGGAATATGGTTCAGTCACAATACATTTTCTCATGAGAGCCATGTATCCAATGAATTGGTCATGAGACTGTGTCTGTCTACGTTGTGAAGTAGGGACTCCTACATTATGTGTCGCATCAAGCTTCAGCCTCTCAGCTTCTGTGGTATGCCTTCTGCCAGTTCTAATGTTTGGCTCTGCGTGAGTGGAGTCCTACACTCCATGAAGCTCCTCCTGTGGCTGGTCCACATCTAGAGACTCATCTTTGGGAACAATCAGTTCCTCCTCTGCATGCAAGTCTAGCTCCCTCTCAAGCGACAACTTCATGGCTTTTTCCTCATTTAATTTTATATCCCGTCGCACCACAGTCATTCGATTGTTTGGAAAATACACACGATAATTATGGTGTGTTTCTGTGTACCCCACAAATGTCCTAACTTCAGCAGTCGACTGCAGCTTCTTCCTAGCATTCTTGGTCACATGCACATAAATAGATGAGCCAAAAATATTAAAGGCAGAAACATCCATTTTCTTATAGTAAAAGCTTCTTTAGGTGTACTCATGCCAAGTACTCTATGAGGACAACGGTTTTGCACATAAATCATAGTGTTGCATGCTTCCACCCACAAGTGCATTGGTAGGCCCTGATCATGCAGCATAGCTCATGCAGCACCCATGATCGTTCTGTTCTTCCTCTCCGCGACCCCATTCTGTTATGGGTTATGAGGCGCTATGATTTCTCTTCGAATTACTTCTTTTCTACAAAATTATTTGAATTCATTTGAGATATATTCACCACCATTATTGCTCCGTAGAGCCTTCACTTGCTTCCCCGACTCTTTCTCCACCAATGCCTTGAACTAACAGAACTTTGAGAATGTTTGATCTTTCTTCTGCATGAAGAAGATCCAGCATCTATGAGAATAGTTGTAAAAAAAAATAACATAATACCTGTGTTTTTTTCTTGAAGCAACCAAGAATGACCCACACACGTCTGTGTGAACTCTCTCCAGGATCATCGAAGCATGGTTCTCCTTTTCATAAAAGGTGGTCTTCAAAAACTTACCCATATTACATCCCTTGCAGTGATCTATTTGCGCAAGTGTACCCTTGGGAATTCCAGTAGAAATTTGCTACAAAATTTTCAGGGCACCATGGTAAAGATGGCCCAATTGCCTATGCCATAATTCACCCTCATCCCGGCTCACCACTTCTTCTGCTTTTCCCACCATTGAAACGCAGACATCTACCTCCAGCTTGTAGACATTCTTGAATTGAATCCCTATCCTCTTGGTTTGACCCATTGTTTTATGTCGCAGGAAAGTGTTTCCATTGTTGAAAACAACGTCATAACCTCTTCCCTCCAAAATCGTGATTGAGACCAAGTTTTTCTTCAGACCTAGAACATGCATAACATATTTCAACAGAAATGGTTTACCTGACTCCCTCTCAAAGGTAATGGTACCAATGTCGGTCGCACTGTATCATCCATCGTCGCCTATCTCTATATACATTTTCAAATCTTTCTCCTCCAAGTCACTGAAAATCTCCTTATCTCTCGTCATGTGGAAGGAAGTACCACTATCAATATACCACACCAATCCCATTGCGCTTGAAACCAAGCATGCGGTCAAAGAGAAATAAATTTCAAATTGCGAGGCAAGGGCCTCACCAGTTGCAGCTCCAACAACCTTGTTGTTCTTTTTCTGTGGGCAGTTAATGGCGAGATGCCCATGTTCGTGATAGTGAAAACACTTCACCTTGGAAAAATCCATCTTCTTGCCTTTAGCCTTGGATTTTGAATGGGATTTATTCCCCTTCCCTTTCCTGGATTTTGCAACCAAAGCACACTCCTCTTCATCATCATGCTTTGATGAAGAGCCATCTCTAGTGTTCCGCCTGAACTCCGCCTGCACTAGATTCGACAACAGTCGTTCCCAATCTGACGATTTTTCCCATTCGTTGACGGAGTAATATTAACTATGCCAACTCTTAAGAAGTCCCAAGAGAGCCAAACTCACCAAATCATCATCAACATCCATGATTCCCACACTCCCCAGTTCATCCTGACATTGGACAAACTTTGTGAGATACTTAGGAATATTGTCGCGCTTTTCCATCTTGATCTTTCTGAGTTTATCCTTCAGTGCTAATTTCCTATGGTTGCTGATGCTTTGGAAAATATCCGTAAAAGCCTTCCACATTGAAAATGGAGTGGATTTCCCATGAAGTCTTGAGACAATATGGTCTCTCACACCTTCCAAGAGAATCCTTCTCATCTTCGCTACTTTCTTTTTCCAGGCATCAAGTAATGCAACATCCGTCCAAGTGGGCTTAGGAACATCATTGTCGACAAATTTCGTTAAGCCATTATATTCAAGCACCGCCTCCATCCTATTATTCCATGCAATGTAGTTTGAGCTTCCCTTGAGTGCATACTCTAACCACAAACCATTGAAATCCATTTCGATGTTTACTCAACTGTCACACCAAGAAATTCTTGCAGCAAATTCGAATTGTTTCCACCAAAAAACTTAGCTACTGCTTCAATATTGAAATATTCTTTGCTCCGATACCATGTAGAAATTTTAATACAATTATGTATTTCTGGATTCTCTTGATCCAAAAATTATATTCCATTGTTAAATACAGAATCCTTCTACTTAAATCTTTGCAGAAATTTAATCGCCAATTGCAAACACATGAAGAAAGATCAATCACACATAACACAGATGTTTTTACCGGGAAAACATAAAGATAAAAATCCCAATATCATATATTATGTATATATCATGGATCATGAAATAAACTCATACAAAATTCTATTCCAAGATCTCAGTAAAATATACAATCGTCTCACATTGTCATACAAAAATTGGCATAAACATGCACCAATTTACTGCCTCCTAAAATCCTGCCTCCACTACACAATTCCTACTGATCACAATCCCTGAATGAATTTGATCTTTCCTTGCCTTGACTGCGCAATCCTCATTGGCATCTCCAATGTGTGTTTGGTTGCACTCGTGCACCCACTATAGTCGCAACTGATAGTCAAACTGTCCCTTTCACCTATCTCTCAAATAGGTCTCCACTGGATCTGACATGCATGTAGTTAACAGTAGTAAATCTTTAGTTCCATGTGATATCACTCCATGTGAATTAATGTAATTCTTAATTAAATGATCTCTCACTAGTGCATCTTTAGTTACAACAAGTTACAACTAGCACAACTGAGTTAAACTACTTTACAACTCGCATAACTACACATCCAACTCTGTTACAACTTTGTATCACTCAGTTACAACGAAGTCGACTAGAATGTCCCTCCAAAAAAACTTTGAACTCAAAATTCCTTCAGTTAACTGGTTTTCCACATCAGTTAACTGAAATAAAGTGCTTCAAGATAATAGATTATTATTTATTCTCTAATTATTGTTAAGAGATAACAATAATCGACATGCATTCTATTTTTAGACATGCATTCCAAAAATAGACGCCCATCCATCCATATAATTTTCTCAACCATCTATAAATATATTACTGCTAAAAATAGACTTTGATCCAAATTCTAAAAATAGACATATCACCTAAAAATAGCCTGCGGGCCCCACCTAGTGTAGGTGCTTAATTTTCACTAGGATCATCATCTTGTTGAATCTCAAAAAACATGTGGAACAAACATTCTAGAGCCTTGGTTTAGCTGTGGATTGAGTTACTAGTTTCTGAAGCCATGAACAACTTGGGTAGAGACCGATCTGGTTTATGTTAGTGATTTCTGGACCATATAGCTGAGATCACTCTGGTTGAGGGTTGAGTTGGTATGGCCTCTGGAAGCCCTAGTTGGTTTTATCTTGGTTTAGGCTATGAGATCCCACATTTATGCTTGGAATATGTCATGGGGTGATCGGATAAAAGAGATATTTGGTTCAGCCGAATGTATGGTCAGGTGGAACGTGGAATTCCCTAACTTGGTTGGAATTTTCATATGTTAATACAAGTTATTTTCCTATTGTTTTCTATGAGAACTTTTATTTGTTATCATGTTGATAGTATGGTTTATTTTCCATGGTTTCTATTATGGTTATATGTTGGTTATATGATGTATTTATCTATATATCTTGACATGTTTTTATAATTCAATGAATGGTTGATGAATGCATGGAATAACACATGTTATTGCAACTTGCTAGGGAGGGAATAAAACCTTATTTCTTATTTCTTAGATGAATTTTAGATCCCTATGATCAGATATGAATTCATGACTTGTAGCTTACATGTTCTTCATATGTTTGATGAAATATCTATCATGGTTTGGCCATGTATAGGTCAAGTTTTTGTTTTATTTTTGAATGGTTATCATCATTATCAGGCTATTCATTGTTAGGTCCCTATATTACTAGTGTAGTCCCTTTATTATTGTTAATGTATCCCCCTTATTGTCATTTTTGTACCCCTGTAACCCCCATATTGTTATTATTGTGCCCTTACATTATTATTGTTATGTCGGCTAGGATTATATTGTGACCCCATGGACTCCTATATATAGAAAGGAGGTTTTGTCATTTTTATCATCCAAGAATTGTTAATTTGTGTAATTTAAAGGAGTTTTCCCACTCGAATTGGATTATTTCTAAGGTGTTGATCTCTCTTTTCTTCTATTTTTGGAGATGGTTTCGTAACATTTTGTATCAAGCTTTGGATTCTAGGGTTTCGATGCTCCAAACAGGTCGTTGTGGAATTTGCACTATAAATTTGTTTCTACGAAGGTTGAGAAGCTAGAATTTTTGTCACACGAAACCAAAATCCTAAGGAACTTCGTGTAAAAATATCAGATCTTGGTTCGCAATATTTTCAGAGATATGATCTATGGAATTTAGGGTTTGTTCAGGCTCCCAAATGTCAACTCAAAGAGGTGACCGTGGGAAAATCGTCATAAATCTCTCTCTGAGCATTAGATTGGAATTCTGTAAAACGTGGCTGCAAGAACGGACTTTAGTTTTCTGTGTATCAATTTTAGAGCCGAAGGAGGAAACATTGACATGTGGTACGCCATATAAGT
Organism: Pinus albicaulis; assembly: GCA_034641835.2. Taxonomy (NCBI): domain Eukaryota; kingdom Viridiplantae; phylum Streptophyta; class Pinopsida; order Pinales; family Pinaceae; genus Pinus; species Pinus albicaulis. Next base: position 85,321,023 of record CM076576.1, read on the forward strand.
CCGCTCTATTGAACCAGTCCATAATTAGGTCATTGTGACAGATTGGGCATAACTTTGCGTTGAAGCATCCAAATCAGGTTATACTTATGGCATTAGAAATAAGATTCAGAGGGCTACTATAGGACTGAATTTCAGATATTTAAGATCCGAAATCACAAAGATAATTCAGTTTCAAAATCGAGCTCCTCAAAAGCAAGAAAAAGGTGTGTATTTTTTTTTCAAATTGCATAAGTCTTGTTTGAAAAATCAGTTTGAAATGATTCCAAGGGCATATTGAAGCATAGATATCAGTATTGGGTTCTAAAATGCCCCCTAAAAAGAATTCAACACCCATTAAGCCCTCTGAATACTCTACTATGACTCATGAAGATGAAGAAGCGCAACATGATATATCAAAATTACAAGAGCAAGTGCACCAAATTTCTCTCTCGCAAAGAGAAAAAAAAAATGAAATGGAAGTTTTGAATAAAGGTGTGGAAGTTAATATGGATGGTTTGAAGAAGGGAATGGAAGCTAAGATCGATCATATAGAAGAAAAAATGAAAGGCCACATGGAAGACATGAAGAATGATCTAAAATCAGACATGGAAGGTTTGACAAAGTTGATACAAGAAATAATTCCTAATGGTGAAAAGATAGTAGAGGAAACTCATGATGAGAAAACAATAAATTTTAATCTTGATTTCATAAACTATAATGTTGGATAGAAGGCCCAGTATATTCCAAAGATTGATATGAGGAATTTTTATGGCAAGGATCCCGTAACATGGATACTACAGATGGAGCAATATTTTGATCTCAATAATGTGCAAAACACACAAAAGGTACACATTGCAACTTTATGTTAAGAACAAAATACATTTGTGTGGTATCTATGGATTTTCTCCCGTAAATAAATTGTCACTTGGTCAATTTTTATGGAGGAAAAGATAGCACATTATGAAGATACAAAGAGAAAAACCTTCTTTAGCCAATTGATAAATCTCAAACAAAATGGTTCAGTGGTGGAGCACATTGCGGACTTCCAAAAATTGAATATAAGGGTAAATGATATTCCAGAGGAACACATGATTGCTGTCTTCATATGTACTTTAAAGGATAACATCCAACATGAGGTTCGGCTTTGGGAACTTGATTATTTGGAGAAGACATTTAGGTTGGCAAGAAAAAATGAATGTAAATTATGGCGACAAGGAAGCCTACCACTCACATCCATAAATATGGAAGTGTTTCTACTCCTAGACTTCCACAAACTACAAGTTTGACACCACAACAATTGGAAGAAAAAAGAAAAAAGGTCTTTTCTACAGTTGTGAATGCAAATACACTAAAGGTCATAAGTGTGCTGAGAAGAAATTATTTTACATAGATTGTGAAGAGGAGGAACCAACCTTATAGAAAGACGAAATGAGTCTGACCATATCATGTAATGCATTAATATGACTTACCACTCCTCAAACTCTCAAGATAGGACATATCAAGAAGAAAAAGGTAATAGTGTTGATTGATTTGGATAGTACCCATAATTTTATTCATTGTAAGGTAGCCAAGGAATTGAATTGCTTCCTACTGACTTTAAATTTCAAGTGATGGTTGCAAATGGAGGAACTATAAATTTCTCTAGAAAATGCCATAATATCAAGCTAACCATGGGGGAATATGTATTGAATAGTCCAATGCTTTCCATTCCAATGGGAGGTGTTGATGTTGTATTAGGAGTACAATGGTTACAATATTTGGGGACGATCGCTTTTAATTTTCAAGAAAGTTTCCTAAAATTATTTTTGGAAGGAAAGGAAGTTGAATTACAGGGTATTGCAGGGAATCCAGGAAATATAATAAGTTCTAATGTCATGACAAAGCTTCTGAAGAAAGAAAAATTATGTGTAATTGCAAAATTATGCTCACTAGAAGTTCCAACATCAAAATCATCTATTTCTCCATATATCCAAAAAGTCTTGGACAATCATTCCAAGGTGTTTGAAACTCCCAAAGGACTCCCACCTATTCATGATCATGATCATGTTATTAATTTGATTCGAGGAATTGTTCCTCCAAACAACAGGCCTTACAGAAATACTTATGTCCAAAAGAGAGAAATTGAACGTATGATTGCAAAAATGTTAGAGGCTAGTATAATTCAACCTAGTCAAATTTATTTCTATGCTCCAGTAGTTGGTGCACAAGAAGGATGGATCATGGCGCATGTGTACGGATTATAGGAAGCTCAATAAGCTCACTATTAAAGATAAATTTCCCATTCCCGTGATTGTTGAATTATTTGATGAATTACATGGAGAAATTTACTTTACCAAGTTGGATATTCATTTAGGATATCATCAAATTAGAATGAAGACTGAAGATATTCAAAAAGCACACTACAAGGAAAAGACCCTCTAGCGGAGGTTATAAAGGAGGTTTTTAGTGTTATAAAATTGGCGAAAATTGTCAAAAAACATATGCTACCACATCAGTTTCTGGTAACAGAGGTTTTGGCGGAGCTTTTAACGGGAATTCAACACAACTAAAAAAAAATGGGTGGCCGGAGGTTATTACGGATGATTTTTCATCGGTGCTCTTATCAAGGTTTAATGCACCGGTGCATATCGGTAGATGGCGCACCGGGGCGGTCGAAGGAGAATGCACCAGGCCGTTAAGGAAAACAACAGCACCAGGCCTGGTGTTGGTGATACAACTCACGGGGCCATTCTAATTGGTCTTGGGATTTGAGCGATGCCCATAGGTCGTATAAGCGCACTAGTGCGTGTATCTTTATGAGGCACCGGTGCTTCGTATCATAAAAAGAAACCGAGATTTATAATTGGTATCGGTATTCGTGCGATGCACATGGCATCTACAAATGCACTGGTGCTTATAGATACATAAACACCCCTGTGCGCAGTATCACACAAACACACCGATATTTATAACTGGAATTGGTATTAGTGCGGTGCCCATAGAATCATAAACGCACCGGTGTGTATAGACACATAAACACATTGGTTTTCATTTTTTTTTTAGAGACATCCACCTCTGACAGTCCAATTATTGTGATTGTTTTAAATTCATTATTCATCAAAAGTCGACACATCCTATAACAATATTCATATTAATTACATTTTTATTAATGCATTTGAATGTGCTGTTTGGATTAATTTTTTATATCATATCAAAATTATTGTGGTTTTTTAAATTCATTATTCATCAAAATTAGACACATATATATAATCTTATAAAAATATTCATATGAATTAAATTTTTTTTAGTGCATTTGAGAATGACAATGGAGAATGCAATAGAATAAATTAAAACATATTATATATATATATATATATATATATATATATATATGAATAAGACAGTCTTTATCATACAAAATGGGACAATTATTCGTATCCCTTTGTCTTTCAATTGGGACACTATGTCCATTACATTAAACAAAATTTCTGATTTCACAGACATATTTCAAAAAATAAAACGCCTTGCTTTGATATCCAAATTACATAGTGATCAGCATTCTTCGCTTGAACTGTTGTCACTACTAGAGGTACTTCCATGACTTGGATTATTTTCAGGAATGTTGCATTCATGGCTTTGATTGTTTTATTCTTCTTCACTTTCCATCTACAAACATAAAAATAAACTGAAATGCGTGTATATACATTGGTGAAAATAATGAAAATTCCAATATTAAATAATATACATCAATGTAAATCGAAAAGAAAAATGTTGTACCATAGCAACAATTGACTCATAAACTATACACATTCTTTCAAAACCATGTACCAGGCCATCTTTCAAAATTTCATCTATTGGCGCAGTTCCATACTTTGTTTCCTGCAAGTTTTATACCCCATAACAAATCATATATTTAATATAAAAGATTTATTTGGTCTATTAATTATAGACAAAGCTAATTAAAACAAGATCTATATATGCTTACCAATTCCACAATTAAATTCTGATATGCCAACATATACTCACAACCCATATTTAACCCAATTTCAATCAATTCGTTTGTTGATTCTTCTTTGTATGTTAGCACCTGTTTGAAGACATTCAATGATGGTTTTTGTAAAACAACTTAAAAAATACAAAAATGAAATCTAGTTAGTTAACACTAAAGGAAGTAACAATTACTCACAAACTTGAGATCTAACCATTTCTTTCTTTTAACAAGAAAATTCTTGAAAATTAATATTTAATGCTAAACTGTTTATTTATTGTACCTAATGATCAAAAAATTCAATGATTACATATTACATTTGAAGCACGTTGTTGTATTCGTTCCACTAGATCCCTCAAAATTTTGTAAAATTTTTTCCCCCTTTCGTTAACTTCCAGCACCACTCTAGATGAGCCAAGGAGCAATTCATTTTCATTTGCATGTTCTATTTTTTTTCTTTTCTTAGAACAAAATTCCTTTTCTGAGTTGTTGGTCCATGTAGAACATTAAATAGATGTGAATTAGTAGACTGTTTGACACATGTTATCTAATAATTTTAATTATATTATTAATGATAATTAAAAAAAAAACTCATATTAGATCGACAGTATTGTTTCATTCACCTGATTCATCTTTTTGCAATTTCTCCATTAAAATTTTACGCTCTTCTATTCATAGATCAGAAATAATGATATCGAGCTTTGTCATTTTGTGGCTCTGCATGATACACATTAAACAATACATATTAGTTAAAGTTACATATAGTTCAAAAATAATATTTTTTATAAAGAATATACAAAGAACTTTCCTTTTTTTCTTTTCTTGATGTGTTAACAGTATTTTTGTTACTTGATATCTTGTTAGTCATTTCTTTATCAATCTGAAACCTATAGCATATCATTAATTAATATATTTATAAATAAATTCTCAAATTTTCAGTTAGAAAATAAATCTCGAGACACCGGTGCGCCTTTCATGAAATCCGCACTGCCACCTATGCGTGGATATATTAACAACGCACCGAAAAACAGTATAATACACTATACAGTGTGTTCGGTATTATAAACACACCGCAAAAACAATGTAATAGACCTAACGGTGCGTGGTATTATAAACGCACAACAAAAACAGTGTAATACACCATACGTTGCTTTCCTAGTTAAAGAGAGCACCGATGCCCTATTTTAGATTTGGCGCACATATTTTAAAAAATGTTTTCAATTTTTTATGACACAGAACTTGGGCGGTGTGCTGTAATAATACAGAGCACCGATGCAGTGGCATACGCAGGGCGCACCGATAAAGAAAAATCCATTTTTTCAAAATTTCACGCATGGCCGAATGGATTGGGATCCGACTATGCAAGTCGTCCCGTGGGTTGGACGTCAATCTAAAATGAAAAACCTTAATTCTAAAATCACAGAAATAGGGAGAAGAAAGGGAAAAAACAAAAATATGAAGGGTTCAGGGTAAAAATGGATAAAACTGCAGGAAAAAATAAAAAACTATAGAAAAAAGTAAAAAAAAAAATTAAATTTAATCACAAAATGGTTTGAAATTCTATGATAAAGGGCTTGAATCACCAGAGTTTTGGTTTCTGATTGTCTGACTACTTCTATTCGAACATATTTCGCCATCCACACCGCCCTTGTGCTCTCCTGCAAAAATCTAATTGAAATTTTTTAGCAAAAATAGTGAAATAATGAAAAGTGTTTAGTATTTAAAGAATTATTTTATCAAATTAGATTTTCGAAAATATTTTGCTCCCATTTTTCAAATTGCCGTTTTTTTTTAACTTAAATAAAACATAGTTGTGTTTTTTTATTTGTGTTTATTCGTTTCCGATGCGCGGAAATGTGACGCACCAACGCGTTGTATTAATACGACGCACCGGGGCCTGTTAGAATGATAAGCGCACCGGACTTTTTAAAGTTTTTTTTCTTTTTCTTTTGTATGTAAGATCATAATAAAATAATGATAATTATAAAGTACATGAATTTATTTTAATTATTTTCTAAACTTTATATATGTAAGATCATAATAAAATAATGATAATTATAAAGTACATGAATTTATTTTCACTATTTTCTAAACTTTATGTTACAAAAATTCGTATTATTCTAGATTTGTTATTTTACAATTATTTGCAAATTTAAAAATTTAAAAATTTTAATAAAATCATTTCACATTAATACAATTAAAATTTTCACATTAATATAATTAAAATTTTACAAATTAAAATTTTACATACAATTACAATAATTAAAATTAAAATTACAATTACAATTTTACATTAATTTCACATACATGAATTACGATGCAATTACATTTACAATTTTACATATAATTACATTTACAATTACAATTACAATTTTACAAATATTTTACAGACAATTTAATTAAAATTACAGTTACAAATACAATTACATTTACAATTACAATTACAATTTTACAAATATTTTACATACAATTCAATTAAAATTACAGTAAAGAATTTGCCAAATTTGCATGCAATTACAATTACGATTACCAATTTTACAAATTTCATAAATGTCTTCAATCGTTTTTGAGAATAAAATCATGCAATTACAATTAAATTTTACATTAGTAATATTTTACATACAATTACGCTTAATTACAATTAGGTACAATACAAATACAATTTTACAATTTTATAAAATTAAAATTAAAATCACAATTACGTTAAACATAATTATTTGTAATGTCATGATCAATTAATAATAATGATGAATTAATAAACATCATAATCATGATAACCATCGTACAAACATCATATTCAACTAAAAAAACATTCAAACATCAAATTAACATTATATGTTAACATCATCAAAACACAAACATCAAATATACATCTCATTTCAAATAACTCATGCTATCACATACACATCATGATACTCTATCAGCAAGCTGCACATTAAATGAACATATCTAACATGACCTAACAATATACACATCATGATGATCACCAACATGTAAATTAAGTACAACTGCAACATGAACATAAAATACATGGACTATATATATATATATATATATATATATATATATATATATATATATATATATATATATAAATATTAGTATACCATTATAATATAAATGTAGCATGGATCATTATTTGATGGTAGTATAACGTAATAACACTAGTACAAGTGGATGCGGCCTGCTCAGTAAAGCTGGGTGCAGCCTCGACAGTCGATGGTCGACTAGCCTGCTAATGATCATGATGATCACTAGTACTGATGGATGCATCCGTTGGTGGTAGTACAACATGATCAATATGAGGCGTAGTAGTAGTGGAGGAAGCCTTCTCAGTCAATAGTACTGCAGCCTCGGTAGTCGATGGTCCAGCCTGTTCATGATGATCGTGACTAGTACTCATGATGGATGCTGCAGGCTACTGACTGGACGTGGCCGATGGTCCAGCCTCATCTCCATGATGACTAGTGTTAGATGTTGGCAGTGGAGCCTCGTGCTGATCATCAGGCGCTCCGCGAGGTGAACGATCATGAGATGCATCTGAGTCGCTGTTGGCGGACTGTCCATCACATGCCGCAGCTCGACTATGCCTATAGCTATAGACAATCCTCCTCAATCGCGTAACAGTTGTTGTAGCTCCTATGACATGCCGCATCAGGCCGTACATGTCACATGGCATGCCTCTCTACATCCGTAACAATATTTCATCGCCCTGTAGCTCTCTGTAATGAGCGGGACTGATGCCCGCATCTAAAATCAATCCATAGAGTTGGCTGCCCAACTCCATCCGGTATCTGGTCTTAGGTCGACAATGCCTAGAAAAAGTTTGTACTGGTGCACCATGAGGTGCATGACAATCAACACGTCTCTCTGTTGCGCCACCGGCCTCATCCTCCGGCGGCGCATTAGCCATATCTTGGTCGTAATCATCAGGATCGACACCTGGATCATGTGGTGGATCTGGCATCTCATCGCCATCAAAAGAGCCAATGTCTGCAAAATATATACAAGTACACAACAATAATTAGACAATTTCATTACATAATCTATAAAAACAAGTTAAGGAACATGTTAGAATAAATATAAATAAAATAGTAATATTACCTCTATCATCTGGCGGCTCATCAGGAGTGAAGAGGATGTTGGGACACCCTCACCAATCTAGTCCAACATAAGGACATGGGACCATAATGAAGGGATGCAGCTCGCCAACGCTGGCTAGTAAGTCCAGCGAATCATGTGATATCCTCGCTAGAAACATAGTGTCTCCCCTCTTGGACATCATCTGACCCCACATGCGCATCTGAGCCTCGAACATCGGCCTACAAGGTTGTCAAACAAAAATATGTCTCATCTCTGGAAACCTCTCAAAAAATAAAAAAAATAGCTCTGAAGCAAAAGGGAAGTTGGCACTCCCTTGTGCATGAGCATGACATCTATCTAAGGCTATATAAAACTGTCGCAAAAAAATGGCAGACAACCTGAAGAGTCATGGCTGTTGTACTAAAGAATAAACGTAATATAAAAGTGAGCAACTAATGCGTTACCTGTCACTGGTGTTGTCCGAAATGATCAAAGCGATAATAGAGAGGCACTGCATGTCCTGTCTACCAAAAGCACCTATAGGTAACTAACCTCGAGGTACCTAAAACTCTAAAGGAGATAGTACATGTGCTCCAATGTATCTATGGGAGTAAACTAACTGACTCCCTGCTACACAACCAGGTGGCATGTCTGGGAATGAGGGAAAATCCACCCATCTCCTCGATAGTCATGTAATAAAATAAATGTCCTCCTTAGTGGGTGTGTACCACTGGTCAGGACCAACCTGAAAATCCTATCGGTGGGCATTCCACCTGCCGATAAGATGTCTCAAAATCACATTATGGGCCTTTAGGCCGGAAATAGCCTCCTCATACAACTTGAGGAGGCCTACCTGCTTAAGGATCTCCTGGTTATCTGTAGTAATAGGGCGAGGGCATCGCTCTCTCTCGCTCTCTCTCGCCTCCCATTGGCGAATCATGTCATATTGTTCTGCTTGTTGTTGCTGCTGTTGCTCCTGTTCTCTCTGAATCATTGCCATATTAAATATTTTTTTTTTTTAAACAGAAATGTATTTATAAATATACATATATATTTTTTTTGGAGAAAAGAACAAACATACAAGTCGGTGCTCCATAAAACTAGTCACGCACCCGTGCCGGTGCATCCTAATATTTTAGAGCACCGTCCCCAGGGCCCCTAATGAAACAGACCGCACCGGATTCGATGTCGATGTCTATTTTTCAAGCACCGTGGACTGTATATAATTCAGAATAGCGGTGCATTGACTGAAATATATGCCCCGGCATGTATAGTCGTGTCAGCGCACCGACTTCATGACAATGACAAAGTTGACGGTGTAGTCTTTTACCCGGCCGCACCGTTGACCCTCTCGGAATGCAAAATATGGTGTGCCAACATAAATCGGGGTGACAAATGCAGTCAACACACCGCACTGTGATTTCCGGGGTCAATGGTGCGCCTGGATAAATGAGCACACCACATTTTTTATTTTTTATTTTTAGTTTAAAATTATTTGGGGTGCCTTCCAGCACCGCCCTGGAAACGGTGCAGTTACCGTTAGCACCAATAGCGGTGCTGCCTATAAATTTTACAGGTAGCATCGCTATTTGGTGCGAGCCAAACATCTCGAGCGCACCGCGCGACAATTTTTTTTTCTTTTTTAATGGTTATTTTAAGTTTATTTCAATTTCTAATCTGCTAAAAGGATTAATTATAGAAAAACTAGAAAAATCCCTGTCCATTTCACCGTCGAGGAGGCATATTGGCTGTAAAATTTGGAAAATAAAATTTCCCACTGTTTTTCAAAATGAAAGCTAGAGATTGGTGGCCAATGCAGAGCAGCAGTGCATGCAATGGGTGCAATGAGAGCACCGATGTCAGGGCGGCTCAAAAATAAGGAAATAGCACCGGTTCTTGAGAGCTCTGGAGCACTGAAGAAAGTGAATAATGAAGTTTTTTGGCCATAATTTTTTTTTAATTAACCCTGTTTCGATGCGTGGGGTTTTTTAAGTGCACCGGTGTTGTTAAATAAAACCACACCGGGATGTTTCATTTACAGCACGAAAATTTGATGATGCACCGGGGCAGCATAATGGTAAAGCACCGGTGCTTAATAGTCACAAAGCACCAGTTTTTTGGCCTTAATTTTTTTTTTATAACGCTATTTGAGTGCGTGCGGTTTCTGGTGCACCGGTGCTATTAGAGAAGAATGCACCGGCTCATTCCTATTTTGGCGCGGTGTTTTATGATCCACTTGCGCGGAAGAGTATTGACGCCCCAGTGCGTTACAATAATTGGACGCCCCAGTGATGTGTGTACTTTGCGCACATTGTTCGGTGTGCCAATGCTTGGTGCGCACCGGTGCGTTCTATGATATCATGCACACCGGTAATTGATAGCTCAGGAGCACTGGAAAACTGAAAAATCCGAGTTTTTTTTCGTAAATATTTTTTTAATTTAACCCTTTACCGGTGTGTGTTTTTTTAGGCGCACCGGTACTGTTTGCTACAAATGCACCGATGGGTTTGTGTTTTGGCACATTTTTTATGATGCACCAGTGCGATTTCTATGTACTGCACTGGGTGGTTTCAGTGTTCGCGTTGTGTTTTATAATGAACCGACGCGGACGAGTTGTGAGGAATCGCTACTCTATTATATTATGATGCACTGGGTGTGTGTGTACGGAATGCACGGTGTCTGGTGTGCCAATGATTTTGTCCGCACCGGTGCATTATTTTTTTTAGAGCACCGAGGCAAGTTTTAACGATAAGAGCACCGATAGGAAAACATCCGTAAAACCCTCCGCCCGCCAACCTCCTCTAGTAACCTCCGCTAGAAATGGATGTATGGGGTATTTTTCTTTGTGGTTCCTCAAAAACATCCGCTAGAGGGTATTTTCCTTGTAGTGACAACATTTCAAACTCATGAGGGTCATTATGATTTTTTTTTCATGCCTTTTGGCCTAACCAATCCTTCTACATTTCAAGGGTTGATGAATTCCATTTTCAAACCATTCCTAAGAAAATTTGTGTTATTATTTTTTGATATCGATATACTCATCTACAATAGGTCTTGGAAGGATCATATTCAACATGTTGATAGGGTGCTCAAACTATTGGAAGAGAAACACTTATATGCAAAATCCTCCAAATGTTTCTTTAGAGTACAAGAGGTGGAATATCTGGGTCATATTGTATCTCACGAGGGTGTTAAGGTAGACCCTAACAAAATTAAATCCATTAAGGAATGGAAATTCTCCACAACCATAAAGCAGTGGCGAGGATTTCTCAGGTTAATAGGGTATTATTGCAAGTTTGCAAGGAATTATTGGAGAAGAATAGCACCTCTAACAACATTATTGAAGAAAGATGCATTTTCATGCACTCCTGAAGAAACTAAGGCCTTTGAGCATATTAAAGAGGAAATGTGCCTAGTACCAGTCTTAGCTATGCCAGACTTCACAAAAACCTTTATTGTGGAATTTTATGCCTAAGGAAATGGAATTGGTGCAGATTTAATGCAAGAAGGAAGAGCCATTGCTTTTGAAATTCGTCCAATAAAAGGAAAGTATTTACAGAAAGTTATTTATGAGAAGGAAATGTTGGAAATACTACATGCACTAAAGAAATGGCGACCTTACCTAATGGGAAGACACTTCAAGGTCAAAACTGATCATGATAGTATTAAACACTTTTTGGAACAAAGACTATCTTCATAAGAGAAGAAAAAATGGGTCACAAATATGTTGGGTTATGACTTTGAAATCATCTACAAAAAATGGAAGCTAAATTTTGTTGTAGATGCACTCTCAAGAAAGGATGAAGAGGTGGAAGCATTGCTTTGTTCCATTTCTATTATCCAACCAGATTGGATAACTGAAGCAAGGGATGAATGGAATAAGGACAAAAAAGTGTGGACACTCATTCAAAAGTTGCAACAAGATCCTAGTACATCTAATACATTTAGTTGGAAAAATGATTCCTTATGTTACAAATATCGTTTATATCTTTGTAAGAATTCCCAACTAAAACAAAATATTCTTTTGGAATTGCACACATATCCCTTAGGAGGAAACTCAATATTTTTAAAAACTTACCATAGGGTGAAAAAATAATTTTTCTGGGATGGCCCTAAATCTGATAGTCAAAATTTTGTGGTGGAATGTTTGGTTTTCCAGCAAAATAAAGTTGAGACAATTAAGACTCTGGGTCTTCTAAAGCCTTTATCCATTCCATGTCAACATTGGGAGGAGATTTCAATGGATTTTATCACAGGTTTACCTAAGTCCGAAGGAAATATTTTCATCATGGTGGTAGTTGATAGACTTACCGAGTATGCACACTTTTGTGCATTATCTCATCCATTTAAAGCAAGTACAGTTGCTACTGCATTTATGGAAATAATTCAAAAGCTACATGGGCAATCTTGATACTGTAGCGAAAATGATCCCATTTCTGAAGAAGTGCAGGTAGAATATTGGTAACATTTGAAATATCGTGGCTCATAACTCATCTTATCATCCTAAATACGATGGGAAAAGCCGAGATGGTGAAAAAATGTTTGAAGGATATCTTCGTTGTTTTATCTGATGATAAAAACAATAAGTCGGTATTAATTTTACCTACTGGCTCATGGTGGTACAACACTGTTAGCGCATTAGCGAAAATAGCCCCCATTGGCACTTTATGGATATCATCACCATCATCATCATCTTTAAGAAAATTCTAAGGTTCAAGAAGTGGAAAGTCTGTGTTCTCCTTTCTTCAAAGGATAACTAAATTTGGCCTTTCTGTCAATGAATGAAGCTGTTGGAAGATCGCTCGCGTTGAAAGTTTTGATGTGGAAGTTTGGGTATTTTTACATTTCTGACCATACCAATTTCCCTCAAGCAAGCTAAGAAGGATAATAAATTATCGCCAAAGTACTATGGTCCTTACAAGGTGTTGCAAACGATTGGTACTATGGCATACAAATTGGAGCTTCCTGCTTCTTCTCGAGTGTATCCAGTTTTCCCTGTTTCATGCTTAAAGAAGATTATAGGTGACAAACTTCCAGTTCAAAAAATATTTCTAGAACTTGACGAGGAAGGAAAAATCATATTGGAACCCGAAGTAATCACTGAAATAAGAACTCGACAACTATGAAATCGATCAATTTCAAAGTATCTCATAAGGTGGAAGAACTTACCCACTGAAGATTCAACATGGCAGGATGAGAATTTTATACAAAAGCATCCATAGCTACTCAAGCATTGAGGAAAACACTTTTTTTAAGGGGAGGGGCATGTTAGGTCCCTATATTACTAGTGTAGTCCCTTATTGTTGTTAGTGTAGCCCCCTTATTGTCATTTTTGTACCCCTGTAACCCCCATATTGTTATTATTGTGCCCTTACATTATTATTTTTAGGTCATCTAGGATTATATTGTGACCCCATGGACTCCTATATATAGAAAGTAGGTTTTGTCATTTGTATCATCCAATAATTGTTCATTTATGTAATGTAAAGGAGGTTTCCCCCTCGAAGTGGATTATTTCTAAGGCGTTGATATCTCTTTTCTTCTATTTTTGGAGCTGGTTTCATAACATTCATGATTCTAGAAAGTTATAGGAATTTTTTGGTGGTCTAGAGGCTAGCCTAGAAAGGTGACTCATATCATGGGACCACTTGCACTGAATTTAATAATTCTAGTCATAATTGTATAGAGGCATGCCTATGTGTGTGGTTGGGACCTCATAACCACATTGATGTTATGTTGTTCGTACGGTTGGGAAGTTTCCCTAGTAAAATTATCTCCAACTCATGGATTGACCATATGGAGTGGTTTGAAGGATCCTGAGTGGTATATAGTCCCTGAGGGATGTATGTAAGTTATCGGCGTGTCAAACCCACTTCCATAATTGGATCTTGGAGGTTAGGTCATATAATAGTGACACTCGTCTCATGTTTACCCTAGAATGCTTGTATAAGTGGGTAAATGTGGGAGGGGTGGTTACAAAGTACATTAGTGTGATGTTTGTGGTAAAGTGATATTTCTAGTAGGGTTGAGTTGCAAACAAAGGTTCTATGCAATTGATATTTTTTATTGAGTTGTACAGGGAAAATTACGTGGGTCTAGTATGAAAATAGGATGAACTATGGCCTACAAAGTGTTTGAATTGAATAGTGGATCTTGGTATCAAAATGTATGTAAAGTAGTTCGCAAGAGCTTGAAGGTTGGGGCCTTCAGTGGCCAAGTTGTGGCTTGCTATAAATTGGTGTCTTACTAATTCAGGGAGTGGTGGATTCCTTTGGGTTCTGGCTTGAGAAATCGGAAGTGGTGGCTGGAAAAAATATTAGGTGTTGGGGAATCCAACAAGTGGTGCCTTGCAATAGGTAATGGCATGCATAGTTGTGGGAGTGGTGGTATGAAAATTTCAGGAAGTGGTGGTTTCCTTCAGGTAGTGGCCTAGATCGAGTGGCTGCTTGCATGATTTCAGGTTGTGGCTTGCACACTGGTGGTGGCTAGTGATTATGTAAAAAAAACAATTGCATAATAAGAATAAGGGAAGTAGACATAGAAAACAATGGTTCTTATGTTTGATGTTGTTTTGATGTGTTGTTTCTCATGGTTATGTGCTTTGATATTTTATTCGATGCTCATGTAGTTATGTATATGGATATGATATTTTATGTATGATTCATTTATTGTTTAAGAAAACGGGAAATTTGGTATAAGTTGATCCATACAAACAATACTAATTCCCCCCCTCTTAGTATTGTCAAGCTACCAACACTTGGTATCAGAGATTGCAACAATTTTTTGACAAAATACTAGCCAACCAGCCTCTTGAAACAATTTCCTATTCCAAGGATTCTCTCTGAAATATTCTGTCCCATTTGGTTCTCATTTGATGACAGACCCACCCTTTATAGTATTAGACTAATGGGGACTTGTTTCACTTTATTTTTGTTTAGAATTTATAGTACCAAAAGGAAAACACAATTAAGGAAGAGGGATGAATGACTAGTGCATTTGACAGTGTAATTGAGAGTGGTGATTAGGGTGGTTAATTGATTTAAGTGTTATATAAGACAATAAATTATGCTAAATTGTGTGCATGAGTTATTATTATACTATTAATTTTAATAAAAGGCGGTGGAATGTACTTATTAGGAAATTTAATGGTGGTTGTATGACACATGATAATGTAAGGTGCTTTTTATATCATTTTAATTCCCAACCTATTTAATGGAAAATTTATTTAGAAAGTGTCATACTGTTATGTAGTCTGCCTTACCTTATATATTCAGGATGCCTCATCAAACTTGAGTTTCTACCATAAATAATTAGAAAATATCGTCGATACCTTCTCAAATTTGTTGTCTCCAAAAGGACGTCAAATAAGGACCTTTTTAGTCTTGAGGGCTACCAATTACCTCAAGAATCAATACTTGGCCTACTACTATTGGATCTCTGAATTGAGAATTGAATGGAGATATGGTTATCATACTTATGCTAATGTCTTATTATTTGAAACATAATTATGCTTATTGGTAACTCTTGAATAAGGAAATGATACTACTATCATGTGTTTTGGACTACGGGCTTACGCCTAACTGATAAAATTGAAGTAACAAGAGAAAATGAAAACATTTCTCATGAGAAAAACCAAATGCCTAATGTATTTAAACTGTATAAAAGATATTGTGAACACCAAGGTCCTACCAAAATTATACTTATATATTTATATTGATTTTTTGTGTAGACAATGCTACAAGATTTCTATGTACGAAATTGTACTAAAATTTTATGTATACAATGTTACGTAAATTTTGTGTCAGTCTATTTTAAGTTGGCTACTTGATGACCTCCTATTGCTGATAACATGAACAAAATATTTCCCAAAAAACTTTGCCAAACCACATATGTCTTACTTCTTAAAAGTGTTTGTAATTGTCCCATAAATAGAAAAATATGAGCTCTAATAGTATTGCATGCTTTTTGAAAGGTTTCCAAAAGACATCATTTACTAGAATTTTTGGAGCCTACTATAGAAATAGATCCCCCCACCTCCCCCATTTTTTTTCACAGCACTTTTTATTTAAATATTTATCTCATTCAATTGATAAATATAATTCTTGCCTAGATTTGCCATCATCCTAGATTATCAAATAGAGTTATTCATATTTGACAGAAAGGAAACCTTTCTTTCAATTGTAGAAATATCTCCAATGTGAACATTTACAAAACCAAATCTCTACTAAGTTCATATCCAAATTCGAAAAACATACCTTGATAACCACAAGGATATGAGAGACCAACTTTAAATATGAATTAATTGTTAAGAATTGTTGAAGAGGGGAGTGATATCATGGTTTGATAACTGCTTTGAACCAAATTTCAATGGAGTCTCCATCCTCCTGCCTTTATTCATATGTTAGGTCCTAAAATAATTCTAGAATATGCTCATAATTCTCTTGAATGTCCAGGGATCTGATAATAATTTCACAAGAAATTTCTCAATTTCTGGATCTTGGTTTCTTTCAAATGTTGACTAAAATAACTTTCTATTTCTTGAAAGATTTCTTCAAAGACTCCCTACTCTTCTTGAAAGGTGCTTCCATCCCTGATGATAAGTATTAATTGTGGAAGGAACTTGAGAAGAGACTACTGAGGGTGCATCTTCCTCTGTTCAATAAATTTCTAAACATCCTCAAATTTCTCTACTGATCTAGAGCTTCCTACTTATAAATGGATTAGCACCAAAATTTCTTTGAAACTTCAACTACAAAAAATTAAATCAATTGAAAGAAACAAGTTCACACTAGTCCTCATATACTTGGGATCCTTCTACTAATGAGACCCTGTTGTCACAAAATTTTCTATTCCTCAAGAGAGACTCGTTGGAAGACCCTCAAAGGTGAGAACCCACGCACACCTCGAATAAAATTGAGGTGGAAAGTGTGGTGGAATTCCCATCACAAGAAATGTGACAAAGAACGCAAAATTTTTGGTTTCCTCCCAAATTCAAGGGCAACTCGCCCATCATGCGAGAGAAGAGTGTTGAGTTTGCAGACGGGTGACATGGGCATTGATGAACCAAGAGCGCCATGACAAGCTGAGCGAGTGACACGAGATGAACGAGTGTGCCTAAGGGGATGTGCCCACATTGAATGATTTGGCACATGAGGGATGACACAAAGTCACACATAACCAAAGTTTCAATGCCAGGGTTTAATGTTGGCTGAGCCGAGAATGTAACGAGTGTGTCTAGTTGAGGGATCACATAACGAAGATTTGTGGGTGTTGTAGTGACCCATGGTTTGGATCTCCTAAATTATTTTTCATAACCCCTCAACTATCCACACACACAAATGGTATATAAAGACTCAGACGTGGTGAGGAAAACAAGAACAATGAAGGATAGCAAAAATTAAATGGTGAAAATAACTCAACCAAGTGAGGAGCAGGAAGAACCGAATGCATGTAATTAGAGTAGTGCATTGATATAGATTGGATCATTCTATTTTTCACCAAAAATTAAATGGTGAAAATAACTCAACCAAGTGAGGAGCAGGAAGAACCGAATGCATGTAATTAGAGTAGTGCATTGATATATATTGGATCATTCTATTTTTTTTCATCCATATTGATGGTTTTGGAGTGTACAAAGTGGAATAATTAGCTTGCAGGACCATTTTTACTGGTGGGACCTAGTTTGGAAAATTAGGGTCTGAAACCTTTCGGGAGCATTTTGAGGTATCAAATGATGTTTTTTTGGGGTAAAAATTTGTTGCTTTAGTGCTTCACCTGATCTATACATATTATACATGTTGAGACCTTTCCAACAACATAAGAATCCCCTCAATTAGAGTATGTATGAAAAATTTATGTCACTCAGAAGTTGACCTTCATGTTTTCACCACCATAATTTGAGAGGATGCCACGTCAACCCCCATTATTCATGGAAAAGGGGTTCTATTATTTCAAGTGAATTTGTTCCATAGATGAGAAAAAATATCCTAGAGGGATAGGAGATAGATAACAAAGATAGTGTTTGAGCACTTTAGTAGCCCATGGCCCACATGCCATACTTCTTTATACTCACAACAATTTTTTATTCAGAGAAAGAGAGATGAATGACCTCACCTTGTAGTTGGGATTTCTCCAGAAAGGATTTCCTAGGCCATATCTTGTGTTAAATTGTGGCTTGTGAGTTTTTATTTCACTATGTTCAATTTTCTGCATAATTTTAATTTGCATGCCTACAAAATTAGCAATAATCTATAGATCTAAAAATATTAAGAGAAATAAAACCCTAATAGTGTAGATTTCATATTTTTAAATATAGTTTTATCAGATCTGTAGTGACAAATTTTCCAGTGTCATATCCATGATAGTTTACAAATCATATTGGTATCAGAGCCAGGTTTCTTTGGGTATATTGTGGAGATTTGTAGGGGATCTAGATTGGCTAGGCCAAAAGTCATAAAACCCTAATCGTTACCGAAAAAAATGTGAACGAACCTCATGATCTTATACAAGAGATATTTTCATAATTGGAATCACAAGTTGTAGATATGAGCCATAATAAGAATCTCTTCATGTCGGCCCTGATTAATAAGCTTGAGATATTTAGAGAATATGGGTGTTTCGATGTAGAAGACATATCAAAGGGGATATTCAGAGATCAGAAAGAAACAAAGAACCATCCAAAGAAAGGACCCAAAAAATATCAACCCAATTTGAATTTCATGAATCGTTCATAGTCCCTATTCAAAATGGAAGAAAACGTTGATTTCAAGTTGTACCGATGAGAGATCAACTCTCTAAAGATAAATCAATTGTTGAAACAATTAGAAGTGTGTCTTAGTGTCCATCATATTGAGGAAGAACATAAGATTTAATTTGCATGACTGAAATTCCTTGACTTGGTGGGCAACCACACAAAGATATTGAGATTGGAGGGGAAAATTCCAATGACTGGGGACTTCAAAACCCTCATAAATTCATTGTTTTACCCTATTGGTTATGTAAAGGACTAGAGGATCTAGTGGCACTACCTACTTCAGGAAGAATAAAGGTTAGAGTGTGCAGGAATACACCATAGAGTTTAGAAACATGGGCATAATGTTAGGTATCTCCCCAAGAAACCATATGTACTGCTCAAGTATCCGGGGGGCCTACATAACCATCTACAAAATCAAGTGATAGTGTTCAAACCTAGATCAGTGTATGAGGCTTGTGTACATGCATAGTACCTAGAGAAAATGGGCCTGAAGAAATGGCAATAAAGTGGATACAAGAAGGAGTAAAGGGATGCTTCTAAGGAGGATAAGAAGAAGGGGAAAGGGGGGAACTATAATAATATAATATCCAAAACACACTAGTGAAAAGATCCTAACAAACACTATAAAATTGATAGCCATACAAAGGATAAATGTCAAGAGTTGTATCTATAGCTTAACCTAAAGAACACAATGAAAGACAATAAGAAGAAGAAACTCATGGCCAATGATTTGAGTAACCAAGTTGAAAGAAACTTGGACATCGATGATAATATCATCTATACGTCTGGGAAGAAGGAGGTGAATCTGAGTACCCTTCAAAAATAGGAAGAGATAGAAATCGACAAACACTTCCACATAAATATACAGGTCAAGAGGACAAATAATATTGATGCTCAATTTGACTTAGGCCCTAGCGAATCTCATTGCAGTAGAGTTGGTCAACAAATTTGGATTGGAATTTATTGATCATCTAAGCCCATATCCATTGGTTTGGGTAAATGATGTTTGTAGGGTTGAAGGTAACAAAATAAATTAGTTTTGATTTTATTTATGAAGTAGAACTAGATTTAGCTCCCCTTGATGTATGTGGAGTCGTGTTTGGAAGTCCCTAATGATGTACATCCAAGATGAAATATTCATATGGAGAGCCAACCAATACCATCTCATCAAGGATGGGAATTTTTTCACCATCCACAAAGGCAAGCCAAAAATTTCACTGATAAGTTCCAACCAAACCAAGAATTTGACTGGTTCTAGCAAGAAGTATGTTTTACTCTTTTTTAGGAGAAAATAAGTTTATAGAATATTTTGTAAGAGGCAAGGCATTGCTAGAGGGGTGTACTAAGAAGTAGAAACAACAACTAGAAGAGTTTCTACAGGCATATAGGCATGTGTTTTGAGAGGCCAAGGGGTTACCACCCAAGAGGGAAGTGGAGCACAAGATCCAGCTATTTCCAAATTCCCCATTAGCAAACATTGGGATGTATAGAGAGTATGTTATAGAAGAAAGTGAGATGAAGAAATAGTTGCAACAGTTATTGAAAGAGTTTAATTCTACAAATTACATCACCATGTGGGTCACCCATCATAATTGTGCCAAATAAATACAAGACTTGGCAGATGTATATTAATTACAAGGAATTGAAAAAAAACACACTCAAGAACAGGTACCCCCTGGCCAGGATAAATGATCTACTGGATCAATTGCAGCAAGCGAAGTAATTCACCAAGTTGGACATAAATTTTGTATATCACCAAGGTTCGGTCAAAGAAGAAGCTACCTGGAAGACCACTTTCAAGACTAGGCAAGGGTTGCATGAGTGGTTAGTCATGCCATTTTGCCTATGCAATGCACCAACTACATTTATGATGTTAATGAATTTTATATTGTGCCCTTTTGTAGATTCATTTGTTATTTTCTATTTCAATGATATACTAGTATACAATGTTACTTGGGAGGAGCACATATCACAATTGACACAGGTGTTGGAGAAATTAAAGAAGCATCAATTGCTAGCAAATATGAAGAAGTGTGATTTTTCACAACATTCTTCGGTGCATCTAGGGCATGCGATAAGTGGAAAAGAGATGAAGATATATGCTTCCAAGATGGAGGCCATTATGAAATGGCTAGTTCCTACTAATGTTTTTTTGTAACACCCTCCTCACACATCTACCTGAGTAATTGGCCAACCGGGGTAAACATGTGAAAAATAGTTACTATGATATGATTCAAGTCCCTATGTGTCAGTTAAGGAAGTGGAATTGATGTAAAATAACAATAAAAACCTTCTAGACCTGCAACAAAACCCCTAGAAGGCATCCAAACCTTCCAAGTGACTAGCCCCTGAGACAAACTAAATTTTGCTGCATTAATCCTCTAGTCACTCCCATGACATGGGAATGAGTGTGGTTGGGACCATATAATCGCTCCCACAGCATGGGTATGCATGCATTTGGGGACTTTTTTTTCTATTTCTATGCACGTGACTCCGATTTTTGTGCCACTTTTTTAGGCCCAGGGCTCAGGTCATTGCCCAGAACTCCATGACACTTCTAGGAATAAAATAAAATAATGAAATAATGATAAAAATGAAGTTACTTGAGAAATGACTTGACTAGATCCCTACTATTCATGACATGAATTTCATCAAACATGTCACAAGTATGTAATATATAGGTTTAAATTAAAAAACTGAGCATAAGGGTCTCATACTTATTTGAGAATCACTAAGAAGCATTGATGCCTCATCACATTAGCTACATTATCATCTATTAGGTCATAGATTTTTTGAACATTCAATATTTAACCAAAAATGATGAGACCCATACATTATCACTGTCATAAATCTCAGTCATAACCAACATATAAATAACAAAAATACCAAGGATATAACAATCATATAAACCACATATAAACAAGTATATTTACCCTTAAAATACCAAGGATAATATCTCTTATAGATGATTGCATAGGGCGACCAAGTATGTGGCTTGCACAAACAACCTGACCATAGACTAGGCTAAACCAAATATTTCTTTTAGCTAGTCACCTTCTTACACGTTATTTTGTCACCATGACATTTGACTGTCTATATAGATTCATCACCACCTATATTATGCTCCCTTAGAGGTAAAAAACCCTAATGTTCCTAAACCAAGTCTTGGAATTGGAGAAAAGCTCATTAAAACCCTTAAAAGTATAACTCCGCACTTTTCCTAGCTCTTTCCTCTAGATCCGCAGATATTTATTCTATAGTTTGCGGCAGATCTCGCACGTTCTACTTATAAAACTTGTGGACCCCCGTGAAAAATCAAATAAAGGAAAAATTAAGTTCTAGAAGCCCAGCTGGTCGAATATTCTCCAAACTGGAAGCTTCTAGACGCACAATCAGTTCGAGCTTTATCCCTCCACTCATGGAGCTCTATCCCTTCACTCGTGGATCTTATCCCTTGGTCTATGGAGCTCAAATCCATTCATGGGACAAATCCATCCCCCTCTTCATGGAACCGAAACTACCTCAATTTCCCTATAAATGGAGCTCATGTTTCAGTCTCAAGGGTAGACATACATGTTAGTTGCTCAATAAATTCTCAAGATAAGCATACTCTCTACACTAGTTATTATAGGCATGAGAACGATCACACACTCATGTTCATAACCTCATGCTAGTTCAAAGAGAGGAAGGCTAGTCAAACTAAAAGAGGAACGATTTTTCAGGACCCCAGGAGGAACTTGTACAACATCAAGGCATTAACCCTAGGAGGAACTTGTACGGCATTAAGGCATTAAGTCGTAAAGTTACTCTTTTCATTCAAGATAATACTTATGGATCTACTTTTCTCATTGAGTTGTTCTTGTGCTTATTTGAATAATTCAATACTTAGACTCCTTGATCACTAAGTTAGATTATATTTTCTTAATTATTATATGTTGTAGGTGCTCTTAATTCTTTTGTCTATCTTTGATTGCAGGTTCTACTTATTAAAGAAGCCTCTTTGGAGCAACTGGATAAAAGACTGCACCGAAAGTCGGATTTCAAGGTAGGGGCATGTCCTCTTTCTTTGTTTATAATAATTCTGAATTGCAAATAATATAGAGAAAACTATTTACAAATGGATGTTTGTTTCTCGCTATTCGTAGAATACTAGGGAGATCGCTCTTGTCCGCAAGAGGCATTAATCTGCATAACAAAATGGCGACTCCACTGGGGAATAGAAATTAGTTTCCTTTTATTTTTATTTTTTAGTTTGAATTTTGGAGTCTTCTGATTTTGACTTATCTAAGATTGGGTTGGGTAGATAAATTTAAGAATCCCTAAAAAGAAAAGCTAAATATTTATTTTTTCTGTACTTTTCCTTGCCTCCGCAGTTTTCATCTGAAAACAGTGTGGCAGCCTCTGCAGTTTGTAGTTCAAAACATTGCAGTACCTCTCTGTTCTCCATTATAACTTGCGGACCTTTGGAAAATTTTTGAAAAAATAAAGATTCTCTTTTTAGGAGCCAGATCACATGATTCTTTGTGTTTGCCCCAATCTATCTTAGCTATCAAATCTTATGTGTGAATTTCATTTCAGCAACTTTTGCGTTAGTCTCCGTTTAGTTAATTGGATGTTTTGAGTCTCTTTTTTGAGAAACTCTTAATTTGATTTCCTTTGGTCGTTAATCCTTTGAGAAACAATTTTGCATCTTTTTTCTTTTATTTTTGCAAAAAAAATCCTTTTACTAAATTGTATCTAAGTGTTAATCGCCTTTGAGTGTTTTTATTTTTTGACCTTTGGAATTCTCACCCAATTTTCTTTACTTACACTTGGTTGGTTCTTTAGATTAAATTGGAATCATCTTGTTTCTGAGAATTATCTTGCATAGATCACATTTGCATAATTAGAATTCTCATTTTCAGAATATGAACAGAAAATGTGAATAGATTACATTTGCATACTTTTCAAGTGAATTGTGCATAGATTACAACTACATAGTTTACATTTTGGAAAAATCATTCGTAGATTTAGATCAATTTCTTTGATTTTAATTTACATGTTTTATGCTTGTTTTAAAAACATAAAAATAAAAATTGGAATTGACTAGCATTAGTTTTTCTTGATGAAATTAGTGCATTAGAAAATTTGTTATATTTTCTCTTATTTATCAATCTTTGCATTGTTGGAAGTGAATGGAAACTCTCTCCTTACTTTAGTTAAGGTTCATCGAATTGAAAATATTACATTATTATAGTCGATTACATTCAGTTTTGGGACAAGTCATAACATCGCTGGTTTCATATCCATTTACCCTGTTAGTAATAATAGCCCAAATAACACAATGCTTAATAAAATTCATCTAGAATTTTTTACATTTTCTAGGGCTCTTTCCACCAATATAGTTCAAGATTAGTGCTTTGGAATAGGGAGTAGTTAACTTTCCAAAGAAACTAAACAAACAATAGTATCTTGCGGTAAGGAAAAATTCCAATTGTTGCAATTGTGCTCTGGGAAACTCTTCTTAAAAGAGTCAAGCACGCGATCATGTCGAAACCAGTGAGGTAATTGTACCTATCTCATTGGCAAAGATAGAAGATGTGCACGTAATACAAACGCTAAACCTCGGATTAACCATTTTCGAGGAGCCTGGGGTCACTTATTAGCAAACCTTAGATTTACCATGTTGAGGAGCTTTCAAGGGGATTGAGCTTCATACTCTGCCCTTGCGTGTATATCGGATCGTAGACTGTTCCCCCAGGTGCAATTATCTCAGTTGGTAACCTTAGTGGCCATTATCTTTAGTATTTTTCCCAAGGTGATAGTGGAGGGTAGGTCCCACTATACTTGGAGTAGACGTTGACTAGGCTCACTTGGACTTTCCGGAGGGTACTCTTCACTTCAAGATGGCATAGTGAAGTTACTTGCACTAGACCATTTCATTAAGCAGGTTGTCAGGGTAACTGTTCCAACCGCTAGTTTTTCATTTTGATCTCTGTGATGTTGGATTTCATCACCAACTAGTGATTTCGTTGTGAAAACAAACTGTTTGTGTGTGGCTTGACTCCTAGATTTGATTGCGCATGTTCATTTTTTTGTTTTTACTTTTTAGAGACCTTAGGTGTGGATTTTGAATTTCAATTGTTAATATTTTAAAATTGTTAATAAAATTCACTGAAGTTGAATCTAATGGCAACTGTTCCGAAATTTACCAACCAAGGAACCCTTCTTAACAACAATCCTAGTACTTTTCCTTGCTTTGGAAATGTTGGTCCTCCTTATATGGCTACATTTTCATTACCTATATTTACAATAGGTTTACCGATATGGTTATTTTCAACTTCATTGGCCCCGAATAATCAAATTGTTCCACCTCAACCGGATGCTTCACCTCAACAGAGTTCACCATCTCAACATCACCAACATCATGTTGACCGTTTACCTTCTTCGCCCAACATTTCTTCCTCCCTTTCTTCTTGTTTTCTTGGTAAAATCCTTGACGCTAGTAACCAGGTGCCTAAGAAAAAGAAGAAAGGGAAGAAGAAGAAGAAGCAAGATAAGAAATAATTCAACCAACCAACCATGGTTGTAAGTGTTGGTAATATTGAGGAAACCTCCAACATGCATCGCAAACCCAAATACCCTTGCAAACTTTTTAAGGGTGACCACTTCCTTATCAATTTTCCTAGTCTTCTGAAGGTCTTGGAAGTATGGTCAGAAAATTCTCATCAACTTACCATTGATCCATCAGCCAGTGATTTTCAGGTTCCTGGAAAAAACAGTAAAGTTAGGTTTCCTTGTAGATTATGCAAAGGGAGTAATCAAACTCACATTTTCCCGCACATGGCTGAAGCCTCAAAATTGTTGGAAAACCTTACTATTCCATAGCAACAACTTCTAATTGGTTACCATAAAATTTCTCCCAACTTACCGTCAACTGACGCAATGATTGATCTAATTCCAAGTACAATCCATCCCGCTCTTCCATTTAAGAGTGAAAATCATATCACTCAGGTTGATGATCCATTATTTGATCAATTCGTTGACTTGATTTCACATTTGGTCGATCCAACTCTCCCTGTAGAGTGTAAAATTCATACTGGTTAGGTTCTTCTTGTTACATCATATTCTTCTACGCCAGGGGGCATTTCACCTCTTTCTATAGAACCCCCTCCAAGTATTGAGGTCTTTTCCTTTGATTGGAATAGACTGATAGAACCTCCTCTTCCTTCCTCCATCCCTTTCCAAACCATTGTGAAGGCTTGTGGTAATAATGTGTGTCGCACAGATGTAGATGAAGGTGCTTCTATTAGTATTTTATCCTCAACTGCTTGGCAAGCTTTGGGTTCCCCTCAGCTTGTGCCTGTTACACAGAATCTGTTATCTTTTAACAAAACCATTAGTGAACATTTAGGGATCCTTCCTAATTTTCCTATTAGCTTGGAAGGTAAAAATGTCTGTATTGATTTTATGGTAGTCCGAGGCCCCTTGGATTTCAATTTTCTCCTTGGGCAAGACTATGTCTATGCAATGAAAGTTTTCATATCGACACTCTTTCGTGTGATGTCTTTCCCTCACAATGGAAACACTATGACTGTTGACCAACTTTCGTTCGTTAGTCTTGATTCGACTACCAATAATCTAAAACCCCTAAATTTTCCTTATGCGGAAGTGGTATCTACCCCGCCACGGGTTAATTATGTGGAAACCAATCCCATGTTTTCAGTTACCGATGCAAGAGAGCCTCTCACTGTTTTCTCAACTTCCTTTAACTTAGATCCGGTAATTGACGTGGAAAACACTAATGGATTTTTTGAATGCGATGTTCTTATCCCTATTGAGTCCCTTGACATGTGTTCCTTCTAGAGAATTTTTCTTCCATCTGATGAAGACCTCTTCAAATCCATGATCAAGGAGTGTCCCTTGACATGTGTTTCTTCTAGTTGGAATCCATGACAAGATTCCATGAGGATCGTTCTTTTACTTTGTCAACCTCGTTAAAAAATGAAACAGACGCTCATGAGGAGAGTTCCTTTTACTGTGTCAACCTCGTTAAAAAATGAAACACGTCTCTAAGAGGAGAGTTCTTTTACTGTGTCAACCTCGTTAAAAAATGAATCAAGTATCAAGGAGAGTTCCTCTTACTATGTCAACCTCGCTAAAAAATGAATTAGTTCATCATGAGGAGAGTTCCTGTTACTGTATCAACCTCGTTAAAAAATGAAACAAGAATCTATGAGGATATTTCATGTTACTGTGTCAACCTCGTTAAAAAATGAAAAATGTTTCCCCGAGGATAGTTCTTTTAGTGTGTCAACCTCGTTAAAAAATGAAACAGGACCTTATGAGGAGAGTTCCTTTTATTGTGTCAACCTCATTAGAAAATGAAACAGGTTACCTTGAGCATAGTTGCTTTTCTTGTGTCAAGCTCATTAAAAAATGAAACAAAGTTCTATGAGGATAGTTCTTTTCCTGTGCCAACCTCGTTAAAAAATGAAACATGTCACCTTGAGGATAGTTCCTTTTACTGTATCAACCTCATTAAAAAATGAATCAGGTACCCTTGAGGATAGTTTTTTTACTGTGTCAACCTCATTAAAAAATGAAACATGTCACCTTGAGGATGGTTCTTTTACTGTGTCAACCTTGTTAAAAAATTAATCAGGTCTTGAGGATAGTTCTTTAACTGTGTCAACCTCGTTAAAAAATGAAACAAGTCACCTTGAGGATAGTTCCTTTTAATGTGTCAACTTCATTAAAAAATGAATCAGGTGATGAGCATAGTTCTTTTCCTGTATCAAGCTCATTAAAAAATGAAACAAATCCTCTCCTAATTGAGTCGAGTCTTTGATTAGATCTCGTAAGTGTCACGTCGAGTCTTTTATCTGATCTCATAAATGAGCCTTCATTACATCCACCTGTTAGTAACCAGTAGTCCACTTAGGTGAATGAAATGAAGCTTGAGGGGCATATGCTCTTGTAGGTTACGCTTGGGGAAAATTAAAATTTATCTCAAGCATGATTTTTTACTTTGCTTCAAGCTTGTGTAAAAATTAAACAAACCACTCTGAAGCATAGCTTTCCTACGTTTCAAGCTTGTGTAAAAATAAAACCACTCTCAAGCACAATTTTCCTACATTTCAAGCTTGTGTAAAATTGAAACCACTCAAAAGCATAATTTTTCCTATGTTTCAAGCTTGTATAAAAAAGAAACCTATCTTGAGTCCATTTCGGTTATTATTTTCAAGACTCGTTAAACTCATGAAAATCCCGAGATTATTTTTCTATCTTTAATTCTCGTAATAAATATGAAAATGCTGAGTTCTTTCGCTCTTTTCCTGCTTGTAAATTAAATTGAAAGTCGTCCATATTGAGTATACTTTTATCACTTTTTCGAGCTCTTTAAAATTATGAAAAAGAGAAACCACAGAGTTCTCTTTTAAGCCCTTTTCAGACTCTTTGAATATGAAAAGATCACCGAGTACTTGACTATTCAAACTCGTTAAAGTAAATGAAAAGTCGTCCCTTCAGTATAATTTTACCCATTTTCCAGACTGAAATGGACTAATTACGAAAAAGGTATACATTGAATAATCTTGGTCAATATAGTTCTCTCCTGCATTATTTTATCCTTTTTTGGGCTTGAGAGACTTAATTTACGAAAAACTACAACCACAGAGTTTACTTATGTTTTTTTCTGACTCCCTAAAACTGAAAAACGCCGAGTTTTTCCTATACTAGACTCTTTAAAATATAACAGTAAAGGACTTGACAATTACAAACAGGAACCCACCACTCCTTCTTAGGGTTCAATTTTAATACTAAGATGGATTCATGCGAAGGATGAGCTTACACAACAAGAAAATGTTATCCCTCTCAAGCTTGTCAGAAATAAAGAGGTACTTGCCAGTAATGGTGGGGGGGAAAAGAGAAAAGGAATCAAGTTGTCACCCTTGTTTTAAAAGTAATATACCACTCTTGAACATGACACTTTTGTTACACTTGTACCTGGGTTGGGAAAATATTTTGTCTAACAATTAATCAAGCCACATTGAAAATCTTCAGCTAGTTTCTAGGTATTAGATTTAGGTTGATTGTTACCAAGCCATCTACATTGTCATTATGTGTTCAAGAGACAGTTCAAATAAACCATTCATTGCAAACATTAGTCTCCATTCGCGTTGACCATCCCTGAGTCAATACTTGAAAATATTTCTTCAAAACTTGATCTAATGGTTTTGTGTCGTGGGTTTTCCTGCGACGGGTCACTTTCTATCGACGACATCTCATCATCTAGAAAGTTGATCTAGAATCCTATCAGTACCTTAGAATCTGCATACCCTAATGGCAGGTTTCTAGCCTTCGACGAAAATTTACATCATTGACCTTCGATCAATTGATTCTGTGAATTTTTCGACTGCAAATCATTCATTCACACTTCATATATTGTACTGAGTACTTTGAGAGCCATTGTCATTATTGGTGGTTTCTCTCGCACTTGTTAACAATTCACATCATTGACTGGTAATCAAGTGGTTTCTACCATGTTCGACTTCGACGCAATCAATCGCATGGATATAGTCGTGCTAGTTCCGGGAGCAGAAATCAAGAACCTGGATCTAGTTTCCACCATCCAGGCTATGAGGAGTTTTATTATTCATGATGTAGTAGACTACTTATGACAGATGGTTGCATCCATACTGTGTCTACTATTGATGTAATTTTAAAATCCTTTCTGTACCAGAACATTTAGTTAGTTTTGATCTAAGTATGGGAATGCCTACCTCAACGATGATATATATATATATATATATATATATATATATATATATATCCATGCTTGCATTGAATGTTTTTATAGGTTTTTGACCAGTGTGTCCACAATCCAATCCTCAGAATGATAAAGCACTTCACTCTACATAACTACCTCAGACTTCACACTTTACGGGGACAATCTGTTACACATTATTTTCTCACCATGACATTTGACTATCTATATAGGTTCATCACCACCTATATTGTACTCCCTTAGAATAAAAAAACCCTAATGTTCCTAAACCAAGTCTTGGAATTGGAGAAAAGCTCATTAAAACCCTTAAAAGTCTAACTCGGCACTTTTCCTAGCTCTTTCCTAAGGATCCACATATATTTTTTCTATAGCCTGTGGCAGATCCCACACGTTCTTCATATAAAACTTGGAGACCCCTATAAACAGTAAAATAAAGGAAAAATTACGTTCTAGAAGCCTAGCTGGTCGAATATTCTCCCAACTAGAAGCTTCTAGATGCGCGATCAGTTCGAGCTTTATCCCTCCAGTCATGGAGCTCTATCCCTTCACTCATGGAGCTTATCCCTTGGTCTATGGAGCTTAAATCCCTTCATGAGAGAAATCCATCCCCTTCTTCATGGAACTGAAACTACCTCCATTTCCCTATAAATTGAGCTCATGTTTCAGTCTCAAGGGTAGACATACATGTTAGTTGCTCAAGAAATTCTCAAGAGAAGCATACTCTCTACACTAGTTATTATTGGCATGAGAATGATCACACACTCATGTTCATAACTTCATGCTATTTCAAAGAGGGGAAGGCTTGTCAAACTGAAGGAGGAATGATTTTTTAGGACCTTGGGAGGAACTTGTACGACATCGAGGCATCAGGTTGTAAAGTTACTCTTTTCATTCAAGATAATACATATGGATCTCCTTTTCTCATTGAGTTGTTCTTGTGCTTATTTTAATAATTCAATACTTAGAATCCTTGATCACTAAATTAGATTAGTTGTTCTTAATTATTATATGTTGCAGGTGCTCTTTATTCTTTTGTCTGTCTTTGATTGCACGTTCTACTTACTGAAGAAGCCTCTTTGGAGCGACTGGATAAAAAACTGCACCGAACATTAGATTTCAAGGCATGGGCATGTCCTCTTTCTTTGTTTATAATAATTCTGAATTTAAAATAATGTAGATAAAATGATTTGCAAATGGATGTTTGTTTCTAGCTATTCGTATAATACTAGGGAGATCTCTCTTGTCCGCAAGAGGAATTAATCAACATAACACACCCCCGTGCCATATTCCAAGCATGAATGTGGGATATCATAAAACAAATCAATCAAAACCAAACAAGGGTTCCAGAGGCCAAACAACCTCAACTCTCCACCAATGATTCCACCCCATGGTCATACATCACAAACCATCACCTGATTGGTTTCTACCCAAGCTGTCTAGGGCTCTAGAGAGTTTGTTCCAAACAAGGCTCCAGAACTAGTAATTCAACCCACAACCAATGTTGGGATCTAGAGTGTTTTTCGAACCAGGGCTCTAGGACTAGTAACTCAACCCACCAAGGGCTCAAAATAAGTTTTCCAACCAAGGCTTTAGGACTAGTAACTCAACCCAAGTTGTTACAAGGCTCTAGAGCGTTTTTCCAACCAAGGCTTCCAGGAAATAGTAACTCAACCCACATCCATAAGGAACATGAGAACCGACCAGAAAACAAAAGGAAGGAAACCCACAATACCATGGCTATCTAGGAAATGGAAAGGGTAGACAAAACTATTGCCAATCTAGGAAATCCTCCATGCCAATGATAGGTCATAACCAAGAAATCACATGTGTGTGCCATGCATGTCAAAACTAGCAAGGAAACCATACATGCAACTCGATATCTACAAAGCAATCCAATTGTATTTTTTGATCCCAATGTTCTCTTGCACTCTCTTACTTTTCCTTTTCCTTCTTGCTCCAAATCTAAAGTATGCCACACTCCTCCAAGAGTGCTCCAAGAAACTCTAAGTATCTAAGAGTATGAGAGACAAAATAGAAGAGAGCTCCACTATAGAACTAAAAAAGGTCACCAACTGAGCCTCATAAGCCTTTTTATCAACGATGTCTCTAATTTCTTCATTTTCCATTATTTTTCTACTTTTTCCTCCTCGGATGCAACATGTGACCTTTCACCTTCCTTTTCTCCTATTTTCCTTTATTTTCATAAAAAAAATTCCAATAATGCCTCTTTACCTTTCCAAAGCCTTTTCCATTGTCGTTGCTAATTTAATTTAGCCATAATAAACCAAATGAACACCCACTAGGATATTTTTCCCACCATTAAGCTTGGAATACATGTCCCATGACCATGGTCTTATATTTTCTTACATGGATTTTTAACCAGAGTTGTTGGGGGGACACTGTCCTTAGTGTTCAATGACACCTACAACCAACAAGGCTGTTGAATGAAAAACATAAGCCCATGGAGCTTTATAACACAACTCGTTGTAGTATTTATAATGACATCCCGCTGAAAACATGACAACCATATCGTTTACTGGAGCTTTATAAGTCTAGCTCGATATAGTATTTACAATAATATACACATATATACATATGCACATTTTCTCAACCAACAAATAGAAGGACACAATGCCTACATCTAGAACAAGGGAATCCAAAGGCTCACACCTCCACCCTCAAAAGTAGTATTAGGATTCAACTCCTTCCCAGGAACTCCATAATCTATTACTAAATTCCAAACTTCATAAAATGTTTGGCGCTACAATCCTGCGCCACTTGTCCTCTCAGTGAACAGTTACTGGTTCATTGTTGTAGGGCACACTCCCAATGCGCATTTGATTCCATCTAGAAATGTTAATTACCAAAATAAATCCATCCACAACCTTCCCTTCTCTGCTACAAAATCCCTCGAGAAATACAGTAACCCCCTTCCATGCAGTCACACACCTTCCAAGTTCCGCAGGCATACCCTTCTCTACTACACAGTCCCTCGGGAAACACCTCCCTTGGTAAGGATTCTTCGCATTATAAGGTACAAAAACCAAGGAATATCCCTACCTAATAACCATCATATCGGTCATAGCATGCTCATGGATATTAATGGACACTATTGGGTACCAGTGTCCCACAATGGCCCTACTCATGAAGCGCTTTACTAGCATACTGTTGCTTGTTCCAATTCCTTTCAATGACACTGTTAATTCTTACAGTAGGTTCCAATCACCCAACCGGGCATTTCCATGTTTTTTTTTCCGAGGAATAAACTCGCGGAGAACCCGGGCTCACTTCCCCAGAATATCTGGATGGTACATGCGATAAACCGTCGGCGCTGATTACGGCGCCTGACCCCAAGGGACTCAAATTCAGAATCGAACCCGTGACCTCCCTGATTACGGAGAGGACCCACATCTGGCACAGACCAGTTGAGCTATCCCTTGGGGCTTTCCATGTTCCCTATACCAAGCACATAATTTCCATTAGACTCAAAACAAATTGAAATAAAATAAAATCACACCTCATTGCTAGCTCGTCAACAAGGTACACTTGTAATCCTGTTCACTTCCTCTCACAACAAATCAAACTAGTTGTTTGATCAATCATCATGTATAAACATATCACATCTAGTCAGCTCAAAACACAACCATCATAAATCAAAATCATATATTACATGTAACCATCATAAACTATATTCATAGATCACACATAATCAACATATCATAGATCACATGCATAATAAAACTAAAATGCAATATTGATACTTATTCTTCACCGATCCTTCTTCCCTTTCTCTTTCTGTACACACACCAGATCAGTTTCCACGCCCGAAAAGCACCCAGTGCCTTTGCTTCCCTTCAATCATGTACACATACACATAGTGTATATCACAACACATACATCCACACATGGCGTACAACACCACACAAGACATACACCCACATATGACACACAACATAGCACATACACCTACACCCAGTGTACAACACAACACGTACACCTACATCTGGTGTACATCACAACGCATACACCTACATACATCCGGTATACATCACAAAAAACACACCTACAACCATTGTAAAACACAATACATATATATACACATAGTACAACACAACGAATACACATGTCACAATACCATGACTACACAATGCACATACATAGCACCACATGGCTGCAACACACCATGTACAACATGCACACAATGTCACATGTACACTAGTACCATATGTACAACATGTACACAGTACCACCTCTACACAAAACCACCTGCACAACGTGTGCACAAAATCACATGTACACGACACCACCTGCACAACGTGTACACCACTCCACATGTACAATTTGTATACAATTCCACATGTACACAAAAACCACATGTACACAATGCCACCTTCACACAACACCACATGAATGACATGTGCACAAAACCACATGTACACAATGCCACCTTCACACAACACCACATGTACAACATGTACACAACACCACATGCACACATCACCACATGTATAATCATGCACACAACACCATATGTACATAGTATCACATGTACAACATGCACACAACACCAAATGTACATAGTATTGCATATACAACATGTACATAACACCATCTATACCCAACACTGCATATGAAATATACACACAACACCATATATATATAACATGCATACAACATCATATGTACGCAATAATACATATGTTACATGTACACATCACCATAGGTACAATTACTGAATATACAACATGTGCGACGTATACACAAAAATAGTACTACACATCCAAAACCACATTGTCTCTACCAAGAAATATTTCTTCCAGTCTCTCTCTACCATCCATTCTTATCCTAGCATGTTGCATGTTATCACTCCGTAATTTCGCTAGGATGAGGAGAGAAACCCAGAGGTAACCACAAACCCACTTTTAAAGCTAAGATCTAGCCCTTCCAGCTTTAGAGAGGGATATCTCTATCTGATTTAGTTGTCTGCTTCAAATTTTAGGGTAGGTATTCAATTTCGAGATATGTTTTTAAAAGTTTTGGTTGAAAAGTGCAGGGAAATTCCAATGGGCATGGATTCATAGAGTTTGGGGGATAAAAAACAAAGGATTACAGAGAATTTGTAACAGGGTAGGATATGCAAACTTTCAGATCTTATAAATTATCTGTGGGTGGAAGGATGATTATGATTTAAGTTCAATTAAATGTAGAGCATGATGAGATGAATTATATACTTAATATCAGAAAGAAAACATTGATATTGTTTACAAGCTAGAGTAGAGTACAATTAAGTAAATTTATCCCCTATCCTTCTTGAAACAATAAAGAGAGAAAACATATGGGAAAATTAAGAGAATTCACAATTTCACATTAGAAATAACATCACCAATTGCTTGACACGGGAATCCTAGAACAAAACTCTTTGTATTATCTATAATTTGATCACTTCATTACAGTGCACAACTTTACATCAAAATGCAGACCCTTTCTTCATACAAGTTTCAACCATTTCTAAGTCTCTTTACAAGATATTTATAAAAAAATTTATATCGCACTCGAAATTAAAAATAAAATAGATTAAAAGATAACATTATGTTGGAAAACACAGATATTTCTGATAAAAAAGAAGAAGATAAGAAAAGGAAGTTAAAATATGATGCGATGTTGGAATTCTGGAGGAATATGTTGCTGACTGTAGCTACTTTGTTGCGAATATTGTTTTTCTATTGCCAAAATTATAGGCCTTCATTTTTTTCATTCAATTAGCTTTAGTAATTTGTCCCACCTTTCTTCACTTGGAATAGAAAAAATTATCATGTTTCTAAACCTTTCATCTACCTTAGTGTAGGTGTCAAACATTGGCTTATTCACAAAAAGGTGATGGATTTCATGTTGAATATTGAGATCAAATTTCGGACCTTCCAAAAATGCTTCTCCACTAATAGCTCCCTTTGCCTTTGTGAATCTTGAGGCATCAGTAGCTATGTCACACAAATTTTCCTAGTAATTCTCTAATAGAATCAAATTTTCATTAGAGTTCTTCAAAGTTGACAACCCTTTTTTCTGTAACAGAGAAAATTTCCTACTGAATATTCTGACCTATAACTCAAGTTCTTTACACTTATTCTCTAATTGTATCATCAAATTATTTTTAGTTAAGACTCGTTTGATCTCCATCACTATTTTTAGTTTTTTCTCAATCCTCATCTCTTCTAATTCATCTTTGGTTTTATAATTTAGTAGCTTTATAATTTTGTGTGCCTCTTATGGTCTGTATTCAAGGTCTATTTTAGTATTTTCAATTTTTTCTTTAACGTTGTTCACTAATTCCTCATGTTCAAAGGTAATTTGAATTGATGGCCACAAGCCTATCACATTTGCATTAAAATTTTGCCAAATGTTGCTTTTGGCCTCTGTTAGCATTTGGGTGATGAAAGACTTATCTTCATATTGTTGTATTAAACGAATACGATTATAACTATTTTGCATTTCTATAAGATAAGCATAACGGCTAGTGGGCGTGGAGGGAATGACGTGGCATGATAGATGGCGAGAGTGGCATGGCGGAGGCATGATAAATGGAGGGAGTGGTGTGGCGGAGGTAATGGGTAGTTGGCAGGAGTGTAGCGACGATATTTCGAGGGGGTGGGGGGTTTAGGTAGTAAGTGGTATCAGGGAGATAACCTCCAAAATGCGCCAAACGATGCCATGTTGGCCAAAGTGGTTTTGGTATAAACCTTCCCACCCCCCCCCCTCTCCCTCATGTTAACCATTGGGAGTGTGGGGGGTGGGGGGGGGGGGGGGGGGGAATTACCCCTCCATCGTAGATCTTGGCGAAGACTAGCAGGAGGAGAAGCTCCAAAATGCGCCAAACAGCGCCATGTTGGCCCAAGTGGTTTTGGCAGAAACCTTCCCACCCCCCCCACCCTCTCTCTCATGTTAACCATTGGGAGTACAGGGGGGGTTGGGGGTCAAAATTATCCCTCCATCGTAGATCTTGGCGAAGACTATCTTGGCCGTTGTCTTCAATGCTCCATTTAACCACAAACGAAAAATAGAATTTGGTGTATTATTTCATAAAAAAAAAAACATTATAACCAAATTCTAAAACATTTTATAATATTTCTTTTCCCTTTTTCTTTTATATCAATTTTTTTTTTCTTCCTTTTTGAACTTTTGAAAATAATTTGCAGAATGTAATAATTATTTACAACATCTCATGGGAGAAAATTAATAGATAATCATCATTTGATCCTATAAATTATAGGACCTTAACAGTGGCTCCAATGGAGATGGAATCCTCCCTATGAGGTGCTAAGAACACCGTAGACTAGTAGCATTTTCCAAACTGAGACTAATATCTGCAAACCAAGAAATCAAAATAAAGCAGCAACTCATCCGAAATTATGGCCTTCACCCCGGGATTCAATTCTTGATGAAATTCCACCCACACTTGTATCATTTAAAATAATAAAATTATATATCCAGTGATGTAGCTTGTAACCAATTGAGTTGAGGTGAAGTAATGTTTGAGCAACCTGCCATTAATAAGTCCTCCCAATATTGTTTCTCTAGTAAGATCTTCCAATAAAAATGCATGTGTTCCTCTAATAACTGCAACCTTATAAGGACCTTTCCATAAATTTCCAAATTTTCCATGTTTCCGTTTATCTTCATTTTCGACATCGCACTTCAGAACACGATCATTTAATTGGAAATCATCTGCTTTAATTCTCCTATCATGAGTATTTTTTATTTTATCCTGAATGACCTATGTATTTTTGTACACTTCTTCTCTTGTTTGATGCAATTGTATCATCTGGTTTATCCCTATTTTGCGTCATTTGGTTCTACTTATATTTCCTGCAACAATTTTAGCATCAAAATTCCCAGGTAGGTAGGAAAAATTGCATCTGTTCCATAAACCAATTGGAAAGGTGACATTCCAATTGAATTTTTTGTGCTTATCCTATCAGCCTATAGAGCATTAATCAATTTATTGTGCCAATATGTTTTTTTCTCTTGCA
The DNA here is from genome assembly GCA_034641835.2 of Pinus albicaulis. Classification (NCBI taxonomy): domain Eukaryota; kingdom Viridiplantae; phylum Streptophyta; class Pinopsida; order Pinales; family Pinaceae; genus Pinus; species Pinus albicaulis. The sequence goes on from CM076576.1 coordinate 85,358,597, forward strand.
GTAATTTCTTTATGATGTTAACTAAATATTTATTAGAATATTAAACTAACCCATTTCCCTGAGGATAATAGACAATAGAATGTCCTAACAAAATGTGATATTTGTTGCAGAAATCAATCATCATTTTAGATTTGAAAGCATCAACATTATCAGTGATTTTTTGTGTGGGAAAACAAATATGGATAGGATATTACCTTCTATAAATTGGATGATTACAGAATTTGTAGCTTGTATAGTTGGGACTACTTCTATCCATTTGGTGGTGTAATCTGTGGCTATTAGAATTCATTTGTGTTGAGCAGAAGAACTCGAATGAATTCCTCCTATGAAATCCAATCCCCACTATTGGAAAGGTTCCTCCATTGAAATTGGTTTCAAAGGCAAAGGCAAGAGTTTCCTTTTTCCTTCAAAAATTTGACACTAATGATAAGGTGAAACCTTCTTGTGAATATCAGTAAACACAGTAGGCCAATAAAAGCCATCTCTTAAAAATTTATTTTTTGTGGCTTTCCAGTACAAATTTCCTCCACAGTCTCCTTTATGAAATTCCTCCATTACCTTACCATATTCAACTTTCAACAAACAATTTAGTAAAATACCACTAGTATCCTTCCAATACAATGCTTGATTTAAAATGGAGAATTTTACAACTTTTAATTTAATGAATCTTTCATTGGTTTTTGTCAAACTAGGAGGGGCTTGTAAATTTTACAAGCCATAAATAATATATGAATACCAAGGGGAAGTAACAAAACTCTTTGACAGTTATGGAGTCATCATCTCTTCTTCTCCATTACGAGAAACTACAAAGTTTACATCAAGTGCATGGAAATTTGATTAAGACATTAACTTGGCTAACCCTTGACCTTTAATAAGCTTTTTTGGCTTTATTTCAATATCATATTCCAAAATAATTTCTATCCATTTACCTATTTTTCCATCTGGATCCTTTTGAGTAAGAATGTCCTTTACCTTTGCATTGGAAAAAAAAAATTATATGAGAATGTAACACATACACTCTAAAATCCTTTATGGATTTGACTACATAAAAAGATTGCTTTTCCATAATGTTATACTTTAAATAAGCATCTCTCAATCCTCTTCTGAAAAAATATATAGGTTGCTCATGTCCTTCTCATTTTTCTGTAATAATACTGCAACAACAGTATGCTATGAAGTAAAAGAAAATATTATGAAGTCTTTGGTATAATCTGGACTAATCAATACAAGAGCACGAGTTAATGCTAACTTCACCTCATTAAATGATTTCTTTGCTTTTGTATTCAATTTTATTTCAGTGTCCTTTCTCAACATGTTGGTTATAACTCTCAATAGTTCAACTAGGTTAGGTATAAATCTTCTCAAAAATTTTATCCTACCAATGAAAGATTGTACTTCCTTCTTGTTTCTTAGGCGATCAATTTTCATGATTGCTTCAACTATGCTAGGATCAATTTTAATAACATCCTTGGAGATTATATGGCCTAATAATTTTCCCTCTTCAATTTCGAAAATAGATTTCTTTGGATTTAAAGATATGCTATATTTTCTACAACTTTCAAAAAAATAAATCAAATGATGCAGATGATCTTCATCAATCTTGGGAAAAACAGTAATGTCATCAATGTATATAACAATAACTCTATCCATTTCATCTACAAAAGTAATATCCATTTCTATTTGAAAATTTTCTCCTGCATTCATTAGCCCAAAAGGAATTTTGGCATGCATAAAAGTTCCCCAAGGTGTTGTGAAAGTTGTCTTGTCTTAATCACCTAGATGCACTAAAATCTGGTTATAACCAGAGAAACCATCAAGCAATGAAGTTCTTCTTGATCCAACTACTTTTTGAAGTATGTGGTCCATTTTTGGTAGGGGGTATTTTTCCTTGAGAGAGACTTTATTCAGGTTTCTAAAGTCCACACATAATCTTATTTTACCCAGAATATTTCCTTACTAGTACCAGATTTGACCCCCATTTAGAAAATCTGAGTGGCATTATGATCTTTGCATCAAATAGTTTCTTAATTTCCTTCTCAATTAGAGGTAGTAAGACAGGATTGACTCTTCTCAATTTTTTTTTAAAAGGTTTTTAATCCTCATTTATAGGGATAGTATGTTGAATAATAGATTTATCATAAACCTTTAAATCTTGATATCCCCATGAAAAACATATGTATATTCCTTAAAGAAATCAATCTACTTTTTCTTTTCTTTTGGATACAATGACTTTTAAAGTTTAACAATCTTGGGATTTTGTTCAATGCCTATGTTGCAATCTTCTACTTCAGATCTAGTTGGCTGAATTGAAGGATTTTTAGAAACATCATTAAAGTCAAACGATTCTTCAAGTGGTACAAGACCTCTTGGGGTTGTGTTATTCTTGAGCTGTAATATTTCAAATACCTCAAAATCTTTACTGGTTTGATTGAAAATGTTCTCTTCTCCACCATCATCAATATCTTTCCCTATATCAATGTTCAAACTTTCATATTCATCTTTTAGTTGTAGGAAATTGTTAAGTTGTTTGTTATTATCAAATACTTGCCAGTATCTAATGTTATCAGGAATGGAAGGTCTATGTTTCACATCAATTTTTAACTTCCTGCTTGCTCTAAAAGGCATTTTTCATGTACTTGTAGAAGTATCTAATGCATCAGCAAATACATTCTGATCTCTATGAAGTAATGAAAGTTGGTAATTTGGAAAGCATTGTAAAAACTCTAAAACAACATTTATATACACTCTCATTCTAGGCTGTTTAGCTAAATATTCACCTTTTATTTGTCTTATGATAAGTTATGAATCTCCATGAATTGAGATTCTCTTGGCTCCCATTTCTTTTAACTTTTGAAGTCCCAATAGCAAAGCTTCATATTCAGCTACATTGTTTGTACATGCAAAGTTAGTTTGTAAGAATATTTCTTTTTTGTACCCTATTTCATATTTGAGATCCACACTCAAATGCTAGCTCCCTCTTTTCTTATTGCTCCATCAAATTCCATGTTCCATAATCAATATTATTGTTCATGTTCTTTACTCCCCAGCTGTGATTTTCCATCATCTATTTATTCTGATTTGATACCTGCAACCTGATCTTATTATTCAAAACAAATATCATTGTGCAGAATAAAAGAGTCAATGTCTAAATGTACAAAGTAAATTGGATAATTATTGGGTTTATCCTGACTACTCACCATATATTTCATTAGAGTCTCTCTATACAATCTTCTTTGTTGGCCAAAAATGGGAATTGTTGCATATGTCATACTAATTTGTAATGTACCTTGTAACTCCTCCCCCCCCCCCCCCCTCCATGATCTTGAGAATACGATTCCATATTTGGGATGGATATCAATTCCAAAAATTTCCATCACTAGACTCTTTTCTGGAATTTGAGTGAGGATAACGCACAAATATTTAATTAATCCCAGACATTTTACTCTATTTGAATCAACAGAGTAAAGGTTTTTATAAGGTTTGGTTATATCTAATCCAAATTTTTCCATGATCACCTTCGGCATCAGGTTGTGTGAGGCACATAAATCCAACATGGAATTTATGTAGAATAAAATCATGGACATTAAGATTGACACACAATGGAGGAAAAATTCCATCTTGTGAAATTCCATCTACTTTAGCTCCAAATAGTAACTTAGGTTGATCATCAGTTAAATTGACATTGTATGTTCCTTCTTTGATTTCCAATTCCTTTATGACTTGACTTCTATAGACATCCTTCTTTACCAACTCAAGTAATGGAATATGGATTTTGAATTTTGAAAGCTCATTTTCAATATTAAAATAAGGTTAAGTTATTTCTACTTATTTAATACTTACATCTTGCTTTTGAGAAATATCTTTTTGGTTATCTAGGTTTGTTTGGCTAGTAGGTGTATCATTTTGATTCTTCTTGGGAGAACTCACTACAACTTTTATACTTCTCAAATTTTACTGTTTCTATACTTCCATGATAGCATTCTGATATCGTTTTTTATAATCTACTGATTGTGCAGGAATATCCTCTAGTTGTGATGACAAGAAAATATCTTGTTCTTCCTTGGTTAGAAAAACAAGATCTACTTCTCCTTCCCCAAAGAGATTAATTTGATCTTCTTCTGACTCTTGTATGGTTTCCTGTTCTTCTTCAGCAAAATTCTCTTGAAAAGGAGGTCTAATTTTTTGTCCATCCACTTGGTTTCTTTGCTCTATTTTCTTGATTTGGGGTTGTTGCCTTCTAAAGTTTGGATTTCTAATATGAGGGACTGCTCTGAGGTTCTCTTGGAGGGGATTTATCAGTCACAAACATTTTTTCCATCATCCTTTCCATAGTTTTAACTAAACTGTCTAATTTTGCATCTGATGAAGAATTAGAAGGTTCTTATTTAATGGTCACTCTTCTCTCAGTCCTTATCTTTTCCCTTTTGGCTAACAAATTAGCCTCTACACTAGCAATATTTATTTTCATTTCTTCAATGGTAAGTGGATTTATTTCTCTTAATTGATAAGCCATATCGACATCAAATCCATATATGAAATGAATCAAGGCTAGTCCCGGTGGGGGTTTTATTGTTGTTGGGATGGAATTGTAGAAATTATTAAATCTAATGAAATAATCTTGAACAGTTTCATTTGGATCTCTCCTTAATCCCTCATATTCTGCAAGGATATTAAGGGGATTATTTTTCACTTCCCATCTAGAAAGGAAATTTTGATGGAACTGTTGTAAGTCTGCAACACTTCCAACTAGTAATCCTTTGTACCATTTATTTACTTCACCAATTAATCTTTGTGCAAACAATCTCATTTTTACAGCACCATGATCGACTTCCTCTAGATCTGAGAAATCATTTATTCTGTCAATGTGTTGTTGTGTTGTTACAAGACCTGTACCATCAAATTGTGGTATTTTCTATGCATATTTCCATGGCATGTCATTCAATGGTTCTTGTAATGCTAAAGGAGAATATTGACCTGCCATGATTGTAGTATGAGAAGAGGATGATATTACAGTAGTGGCTGATGAAAATTATGGAAGAGGTGGTGAGGCTATTGATGAAGATAATGAAATAGTAGTTCGTACTATTGAAATATTAGGGGTAGGAGTGGAAACATGAATTGGAGTAAATGATGTTGGAATGGTTGAAGGAGAGGGAAATAATGTAATATTCGGTGATGGATATGGGGAAAAAATATAAGAATGATGATCAAAAAACATATATTCTATCGTTTTACTTAATATATTAAACAGATCTTCAACCTTTTCAAACTCCTTTAAAATTTCCTTATCAGATTGTGAGATGACCAGTTTTTGGATACTACGGTAAGGTATCAATTGAGCTTCATCCAAAATTTCTTCAAGTACAAAATTTTTTGACTTGGATATCAGAAGGTTATGTTCAAATTGTAAGTCAAACTGAATATCTTCGAGTATTACAAGACTCTTTGAAAGATAATTTTTTCTTGGAAGGGATTATTACTGGCTTGAATTTCTGTAAAACTCTTATTTTATAATAACTTTTCAGGGTCATTCAAAGTTTCCAGAGAATTAGGATATGAGTGAGATATGTTATATATCCTTTTGGGAACCAGATATTATAATTGGATTATTCACAGTATGGTGGTATTCACAAGATGGGAGGTATAAAAATTTTAGGTGAAGAATTCCAGCCTTTTAGTTTCTATTTCACTGTGACCACCTACAAGGAAATAGTATTTGAAACCTTTAGAGCCAATATTTACCAAGGAAAACCTTTTTTATGAGATTTGAGTTCCCCAGTATGGTCGCTAGAATGTTATCACTTTGTAATTTCCCTAGGCTGAGGAGATAAACCCAAAGGTAACCACAAAACCACTTTTAAAGCTCGGATCTAGCCCTTTGAGCTTCAGAGAGGGATCTCTCTATCTGATTTAGTTTTCTTCTTCATATTTTAGGCTAGTTATTCAAGTTTGAGATCACTTTTTCAAAGGTTTGGTTGAAAATTGCAGGGAAAGTGCAATGGGCATGGAGTCATAAATTTTGGGTGATAAAAAAATGATTACAGAGCAGTTGTAACATGGAAGGATAGGAAAAATTTCGAATCTTATAAATTATTTATGGGTGGAATGATGAATATGATTTAATTTCAATTAAATATATATCATGATGATATGAATTATATACTTAATATCAGAAAGAAAACATTGAAATTGTTTACAAGCCAGAGCAGAGTACAATTAAGTAAATTCAACCCTTATCCTTCTTGAAACAGTAAAGAGATAAAACGTATGGGAAACTTAAGAGAATTAAAAATTTCACATAAGAAAGAACATCACAAATTTCTTGACACGAGAATATTGTAACCAAACTCTCTGTATTATCTATAATTTGATCACTTCAGTACAGTGCACAGCTTTACATCAAAATGCAAACCCTTTTTTCATACAAGTTTCAACCCTTTCTAAGTCTCTTTTCAAAGTTTTTATAGAATTTTTTACATCTAACTCGAACTTCAAAATAAAATAGATTACAAAATAATATTCTATTGGAAAACATAGATATTTCTGATAAAAATAAGAAGATAAGAAAAGGCAGTTAAAATATGTTGTGTTGTTGGAATTCTGGAGGAATCTTCTGCTGAATGTAGCTACTTTGCTGCGAATAATATTTGTCTGTTGCCAAAATTATATGCCTTCAATTTTTTTCATTCAATCGGCTCTAGTAATTTATCCTACCTTTCTTCACTTGGAATAGAAAAACTTATCATGTTTCTAAACCTTTCATCTACCTCTGTGTAGGTGTCAAACATTGGCTTATTCACAAAAAGGTGATGGATCTCATGCTGAATATTGAGATCAAATTTAAAACCTTCTAAAAATTCTTCTCCACTAATAGGTCCCTTTTCCTTTGTGAATCTTAAGGCATCAATAGCTATGTCACACAAATTTTCCTAGTAATTCTCTAATGGAATCAATTTTCCATTAGAGTTTTTCAAAGTTGGCAACTCTTTTTCCTGTAACGAAGCAAATTTCCTATTGAATCTTCTGACCTATAACTAAATTTCTTTACACTTATTCTCTAATTGTACCATCAAATTATTTTTATTTAAGAATCTTTTGATATGCATTACTTTTTTTGTTCTTTCCTCAATGCTCAACTCTTCCAATTCATATCTAGTTTTAGAATTTAGCAGCTTTATCATTTTGTGTGCCTCTTTTGGTGTGTGTTCAAGGTCTATTTTAGTATTTTCAATTGCTTCTTTAACTTTGTTCACTAATTCCTCCTCTTCAAAGGTAATTTGAATTGATGACCACAAGCCTATCACATTTTCATTGATATTTTTCCAAATGTTTCTTTTGGCCTCTGTTAGCATTTGGGTGATGAAAGACTTGTCTTCATACTATTGTATTTGACGAATAAATTGATAATTCATTTTCATTTCTACAAGATAAGAAAAATGGCTAGTGGACGTGGAGGGTATGATGTGTCATGAAAAATGGCAGGAGTGGAGTGGCAGAGGTAATGAGTAGATGGTGGGAGTGGAGTGGCAGAGGCATGATAGATGGCGGGAGTGGAGTGGAGGAGGTAACAAGTAGTTGGCGGGAGTGGAGTGGTGGTATTTCGAGGGGGGGGGGGGTGTATGTAGTAATTGGTATCAGTAGGAGACCCCCCGAAATGCGCTAAACTCCACCACATTGGCGAAAGTGGTTTTGGAAAAAACCATTTTTCACCCCCCCCCCCCCCCCCCTATCTTAATTGTTGGGAGTGCAGGGGAGTGGGGGCTGAAATTACCCCTTTGTCATAGATCTTGGTGAAGACAATCCTGGCCGTTGTTTTTAGCGTGCCATTTAACCACAAATGAAAAATGGACTTTGTCATATTATTTCATAACAAAATACATTATAACCAAAGTCTAACACATTATAAATTGACATTTTGGAAATTTAAAAGCGGCATTTTAATTGGCTTGCTATAGGGGCTTATAATTTTTTATTTTCTAATTTTTTTTATTCTTTTCTTTTGTTTTCACACACACACACACACTATTAATAATTATTGACAACATCTCATGGGAGAAAATAAACAAATAATCATCATTTGATCCTATAAATTATAGGACCCTAACACCACGGATCATGTTGTTCTCATTCCCCTAATGTACCCCTCACCATTAACTGTCATAACATAGAAATATGCATGGTATAATCACATAATATCAATTAATACCCACATGGTACTGACCTTGTAGATCTGTCAAGGTTATTCTTCCCACTTGATTCCTTATAAGCCAAGAACCTCTTCATTTCATTCACCTTCATAAGCAATCATTCCTCCACAAGAATTATCACTGACGACCCAGTCAGACAATGAAATATATACATACATATAAACATTAGCATAAAACAATCATGATCACTGATGACCCTGTCAGAAAACTACACACACACACACACACAGATATATATATATATATATATATATATATATATATATATATATATATATATATATATATATATATATTTCAATCAACGATATACATACATACATATATACATATATGCATACATAAACATAAACATAATCATAGTCACAACACACTTACCAAATATCGTAAGGTCAAGGTTAAGAGAACTTCCTTTATCTGTGCACAACATGCACAACATTTAGAACCACAATTCCCAACTTAGCCAGGGCATCTAACGCCTCAAACCCCTTTACTTTACCTTACCTTATTACCTTTATCATGACCACTATGCCATCGTCCATTTATCCCAATGAACCCCACAAATCCAGCCAACTGCCATACTCTTTCCTTCAACTTCTTTTACTCATGTGCCAATATTCATTCGTGCCTTACATTACCGATTCGGTGTCACACAACTCTCCCCAACCTCATCAACTTTCCTCTTTCCCGACCAATTCCCAATTCACCAAAACACAAAAGGCAAGATAAATAACAAACAATAATAAAACCATTAAAACAAATAATAATACGACACCACAAACAAAGTGGCAAGGCCTTGCACCAAACATAAACAAAGCTACAAATCAAGTGCAAACAAATCATAAAATATAAAAATCACAAGACTAGCAACAAACACCATGACTCAATCCCAATGGGTTCCCAATGCGTCCAAGTGAAAGATCAACTCGAGTCTTCTTCAATATTTCATGGAAAAATATTTTTCTATTCAATTCCTTATATCATACTACCATAAAAACATTACTGTCAGTGCATAATTAAATATAACAATATACCTGTTATCTTACCTTGTTGTGCCAAACATGCTTCCATGAAACTAAACACACATGTCAACCACATGTTCCAAAGATCAAGACAACATATCTATTAATGTGAAGTCGAAATTTACCATGTCTAGCAACCATGTCAAATAAAAAGTTAACTCAGATTCATCAGTAATAATACATACTGCTACAACTATCACCTACTTACACTCAAGTACATATCAGTTGTCTCAACACATATGTGTTAGTACAACCATCTTAAAACAAGATCATTTCTTCAATAAATATTATAGACACATACTGATATCTAGGGAAAATTTTAGGGGCTAATATTTGTAGATGGGCTAATTTTCCATGTTTTTTCCAAAAAAAGATTCGCCAATTCCCATTTTTCCCTACAAGTGATTCGCCCAAATTTTATAAGAAAATATTATTTTACCTTAAAAATCGCCAAAATTCTATAGGACTATATAAAATCACTAGAAATTTTAATATTTTTACTAGAATATCACTAATCATTTTATAGTTTTCATATTATGGATTAGTAATATTCGCCAAGGTTTCTAATCTTTACGATAAGTTTCCATCCTTAAAATTTTCCCTGTCAATGATATCATGCAATTAATCAAACATTCAAACAAACCATGAACGTATCATGTTAGATAAATCAACTAGACAACATAATATACACCAAACACTCAAACACCAAATAGATGACATAATCAAACAGTCAAGCACTAAGTAGACGATATAAGAAAACTCGTACCTTAATGCAACTCAAGGGAGGTTATCTTGTCTGCACAATCAATCTAGATTAGCACAATATAAATTCTCAACATATCAGCTCAATCATAAATAAGGTCATGATATCCATAATAGTAACTAGTTAACATGTTCACATCATAAACTCTTAAACAATTGTCATTCATGCATACCAATCACATATGAACAGTTAGTCTAGCTTAGTACAACAGAATATCAAAAATACATTGACTCATACCTAAATGTAATAACCCTAACCATCTGCATAGGCTAATCCAAATTAACATGATACATATAACATAAATATTCTAAGTAAGATGACCATAACCCTCATGCATATGACCATAATGCAAATAACAACAAGTTATTATCGTTCATGACTAAACAGTGCATGTACATATAATCATAATGATTAAATAACATATATCATACATGTAACCACAACAAACATAGACATGCACATAACCCTAATGCTTATAACACCCATCAACGAACATACCTGCATGCCAAATATGAAATATTTGTATGATGATCTTCTCTTACCCGGAAGTCTAGTATCACAAATTCACTTTGATGATCTGCATCTCCTGATCTATCTCAACCAACACATCAACATCATAACATACCAGTAGCATCATAATGACCTAGAATGCAAACAATGGCCTCATGGACAACAACCTTAACCACGAAAAAGAATGCATAACAACATATAGACACTGACATGTATAAAAAATTCATAAACAACCGACATGCATTCATGACTAACACATCCCAACAACAACATCATCAACTTCCACATGAAAACACAATGGCATCAATGAGCACCACCATTCATACACAACAAAAAAATAGTCCACAAACATAAATAAGACATATGCAACTGACATGTATGCATGACAAGAACATTCCACCCATCTAGTCTAAGTGTTGAACCTAGCTCTGATACCACTCTGTAACTCCCTCCTCCAACATCTACCCAAGTAACCGCCCAATTGGGGTAAACATGTGATGAAGAGTTAGTATGATATGATTCAACACCCTATGTGTCATTTAAGGAAGTGGAATAGATGGAACAAAATAACACAACCTTCTACACCTACAACATAACCCCCAGGAGCCATCCAAACCTTCCAGGTGACTATCCCCTGAGAAAAACTAACTTTTTCTACATGTATCCCCTTTTTGCTTGCATGACATGGCCATGTGTGCAGCTGGGACCTTCTAGTCTCTCCCACAACATGGGTATGCATGCAACTAGGGAATTTTATAGGTAGTTCTGTGCTTGCGAATCCATATTTAGTGCCACTTCTTTAGGCCTAGGGCTCATGTCACTGCCCAAAACTCCATGACACTTCCAGGAATGAAAGATAACAATGGAATAATGATACAAATGCAATTACTTGGAAAAGGACTTAATTGGACCCCTACTAGCCGTGACATGCATTTCATCAAAGGAAACTCCTATTTCCTAGTCATTTCCCTTCCCTTCTTACATAAATAAAGAGATTGTTTCTCTTTAATTTTCATGTGTTTTGAAAAGGATAGTGAGGACTATACTTTTAATGGCTCAGTGGAAGGACCCTAAGTGGTTTTTCTGGGACATTTCCAGTAGTAAGAACTAGGTAACATCTACTATTTGTACTTATTTTTTTATTTATATAAGGGGCTTACTTCTTTTTTCTAACAATTCATTGTTTTTGGAACATTTCATGCAATTTGGTCTTAATGAACTGACAATGACTAGTTCTTTGGTTCTAATTAGTCAAGCTAGTTATGGTTTGTTATCACTTATATCTAATTTACTTTTTCTTGTCTATTTTTTATGCAACTCTATAATTTATGTTATGGAGAAAGGTTTTGGTTTGAAATAACTACTAAATAGTATCTTCTCTAACCATTGAAATCCTAGGTTCATTACCATAAACAAATAAGTAATTATGAGAATGCATGTTTCCTTTATACTTTGGGTTTGAAGTATGTGTTTTATCTCTTTTTGTTCTATAATGATTTAAATACTGATCATGGGAAATATTACCATGAAAAATTATAAAATTAGGTAAAAGTATGTCTTATAATATTAAAAATAAAGTGTCCTAGATGAGGTGTTCTTAGATGAAAACAAAATTCTTCCGAGGTAGCAGGGAAAGGACACTAACCATTACATTACGACATGAAGGGGCACCTATATTCTAGGAACATTGGGGGTATAGAGAAATTCATAACCCATTCATGCTGTCTAGAGGGAGGTTTCCATTTCTATGGTTGGAGGATCATGGCATAGCCAAAAATCATCGCTAGAATTGGCCCAAAAAACTCCTGAAATGGTGTGTAGGACATATATATAGGAAGAGATGAGATTGATACGCCAAATCTGGTCCTTCATAAATTCAATATAGGAGGGTGAAAATGATAATGATAGACAACTCACTTGGTAAGCTACTCCTCGGTGTTATCATGTTTCATAATTTCACTAGGTTTTGGTCAGTGGTCTCCATTAGCAATATTATTGGTATCATGGTAACTCTCAATGTAAAAATTGTAGAGGTGAATAATTCACCAAGAGAGAACCAAATTTTACTAGTGAAGTCTCAATTACTAGCCTACTCTTAATGTGAAAATAGTTAGGATAAGCATGACAACAGATAGGCGAACAAGATGGGGTTGAGTGTTATTAGGCATAACGTAAAAGGCAAGGTGAAAGTCACGTTTATCTCGAAAAGTATCAAGTACAGGAAAGTAAATAGAATGTGGGAGGAAGCATGTAGAGAGAGGGATTTTATGGTTCTATCTTCACCCTTATAACCAAGAAAGAGTTGGAAGCTCTTGAAGAATTGGTCAACTAATGGAAGCATGATAGAGGCAAGGAATAAGTTGGAGAGGATTTTGTAGGCTAGGTGCATAAATTTATGTTTTAATGCACTAGGGATCCCAAGTTATTTAGAAAAATCGAGTTATACTAGAGATTGGAAGAACTCTTATCTCAAGCTATTGAGGAGTGACTAACACCTCAACAGAAGATACTAAAAAATTATGGATGAAATGGAGAAAAGGAAGATGCTTTTGGACAAGAAAATAGAAGCATCCAAATAAGCCTTTAAATTCAAATTCAAGGCATCAAAAAAATAAGAGAAAGTTTATTTGGAAATGAAGGATATTTTTATACTACTAGGATATAAATGGAATGTTTACCAACCCAATGGAAGTGGAAGGAAACTAGGAGGATCAAAGCAAGAACCAACAATAGATTGCTCAAGTGGTTCGAGCCTAGGATAGTTTGGATAACTCCTTTATCTTTAATGACTGATAGCTCAAGAATATTATTTTTCTATGTTTTCTATCAACAATTATTTAGGGCACACTAAATAGTTGGTATAAGCAACTAGCTAGTTATGGAACAAACTTAAAAATATATTCAAAAAATAATATGAAGGTTAATATCTCATTTGCAAACACCTTGTGTCCTGGTTTTCATAATGGTAGACCATATAGGGTTTAGGATGTAAATCTTATGCATAGTGTTATTATAGAATCTAAATTACAAAAAAAATGTTAAAAAGAATTAAGAATTAAAAGGAAATGATGTGAATCCCCGATATCCTTTATATCTAAAAAATCACAAGTTCTTTTATTTCAATATTTTTTTGGGTTGTCCATGGGTCTTGGATAGATGGTGATCGGGTGCGCTATTAAGGCACTCCTAGATGTTAAGTCACTGGTTCAATTCCCCGCCCTATTCGAGTGTTATTCTTGGACATGACCATGATGTGGCCTCACCGTTGCCGAACTTACAAAAAAAATAAAATCAAATAATGGGTCAGTGCAATACCTAATTTCACTTCTAAGGTTATGAATGGTATTAAGGTCATGGATATTGGTCTTAGTAATATTCATTTTGTTCTCTAAATAAAAAGGTGTTGGTGAGTAGGTAAAAAAATGTCTTACATGAAATAATAATATGGGACCCACTTTCGCATAGTGGTTTGACTAATAAGGTATCCACAAACATACATACTCCAGCCCCTGTGGCCTCTTAAGAGTAAGCACACTCTCTTAACCATTAGGCATACACATTATTAATAATAATGATAAAGTAAAATGAAATTACGTTTCATCTTTCAACCTCATTTGTATCAAAAATTTAATAAGTTCATTTATTTTAAAATTTTTTTGGGTTAGACCAACAACTCATTTCATTATGAGATTTATTATCATTTTTAAAGTCATGATCTTTGGTCCTAATTTTACTTATATTTTCTTGTTTTTTAATTTTCAAAATCATGATCTTTGATCCTAATTTTACTTATATTTATTTTGTTTTTTAAACCACACATGTGAGAAAAAAAAAATTCATCATCCACACTAAATTTTATGAAATTTTTGTTTAATATTTTATTTTATTTTTATTAATAATTTCATTTCCGTTTCATAATTTTTTAATCAAATATAAAATTTGATATTATTTCTATTATAAATTTGATTATTTTTTTTTTATAATTAATATTCATATTTAAATTATTTCAACTTGATTTTTTTATTTTTTGATTATAGTGAATTGGTAATTTGACAAAGCCAACATTAAAGCTTTCAAATGCTATTATAAAACCAAAAATATATCCAAAAATCAATAAACCAAATATATTAATAACTTATAACTTAACAAAAACTAAAATATATAACATCAAAAATATATCTAATAATTAATAAGCTAGACAACAAAAACTAAAATCTCTTGATCCCATAAAGGTTGAATCTAAAAACAAATCGATTATATCAACCAGGATTGTGTGGCAACTGCAACCTACTTCTTAAACAGAGCGAAGACTCTTGAAGGTGAATAAAAAAAGAGAGAGTATTTTATCAAGATTTGTATGGAAACTTACTCCTACCTCCTGGATAGAGTGATGACTATGCGATTAGATAAGTTGAAAATAAGAAAAACCATATAAAGTAATTAAATATATATATATATATATATATATATATATATAACAAAATTAAAAAGAAATAAAATTAAAAAAAAAAGAAAAAAACATATGAGCAATTAAAAAGTAAAAATAATATATTAAATAACTAAATATTTATTTATTTGCTCATGTATAACGTTCCATGGTTTGTAATATATTAAAATATGATGTGTTTGCTTGTAATTTATTAAAATTTGATTTTCTATCGTTTTAATTGTGGAGAGAATTGAAGAGTGGTGATTAAGCAATTACAAGGGGTGGAAATGAGAAAACTAGTAGTCTTTAGTGCAACTTTTTGAAGGCTTTTATGGTGGTTTTTTTCGTGTAATTTCTTTAAAATCTAGCACTAATTCATTGAAAAGAGAAGTTTGATTGCTAATCTTTGACAATCGAAGTGCCCTAGGGATTTTTGAGGGTGCTTAATTCATATATAAAGTCAAAAAACGGGTTTAAATAACAAAAACCATGATTTTACTTCAAATTTTTTCACCGGCTTCCCACACCTAGAATTCTAAAAAGTCGCACTAAAAACAACTCTATGAGAAAATGACCCAAAAAAATCATTGGAAAAGAATTTTTTTGAAAAAAATATTGCTACAAGACTTTCAATTAACCAACAAACCACAAAAGAAAAGTGAATTTCAAAATAATAAGAAAATTAAAAAAATGATGTATTAATGTAAACTTTAGAATGTTATGAAAATTATTTGGTTAAGACACAAATGAATGTGAAGTTAAAGACTTATACTTATTTCTTACACTTGGACTCGGTCTAATGGTTAAGAACATGAGCTTATTCTTAAGAAGTGTTAAAATGGCTCTCCAGGTGAGAACCTGGAGAGTGTACAAACACACTCACACAATCTCAATATATTCTATATTATGAATCAGCAATTACACACATATTTATACAAGCAAAAGTCTCAAGATAAGAATTCTATCTTAGACGTACAGTAGTGTGGTTGAGAGATTCTCTCAACCACACACTAAACTAGGAGAAACTATATTCTAGCTAATTCCTATTATGTAGGAACAAACTCCTAAAATGGAGAATTACAACCATAGACAAGTAGGAATTAAATATTTCCAACACCCCCCCTTAATGACTACTTGTCATGATAGTGATTCACAAAGTCTGGTTGTGGTCAAACAAAAACAAAGAATATGTCGACGTCCATATAAAAGAGCAACCATCCACCGGAATGCATGGGTACCAACCGCTGCAACTGCTAGTCCTGTAGGATGTCCTTCGCATACATGATTCTGTCGACCGTTATCACTGCATATATGTACCTGCAAATCCACCACCATCAGGCAAATTGCATGTGCAGAACCTCCAAAACACACTCTGCCTCTCTCGGACAGATCCGCAACTTCTCCGATCTGCTTCTCCACAAATCGTCAAACGAAGTTGAGGCTTCCCGTGGATCTTCCAATCTACCTCTCCCGGATAGGTCCGCAACTTCTCCGACCTGCTTCTCCGCAAATCGTCAAACGAAGTTGAGGCTTCCCGCGGACCCCCATGAAGTTGAGTTGGCGTCTTCCTGAAAAAAAATTCGTGCGCTTTCGCGCCATTCCCGTGATTTGGTGCATTGGCATGAGTATGTACTGAACAGTCGCGCCAATTGTACTTCTCAGCACAACTGTCAGCTAAGAAAGCACACCAACCCCCTTCTTCTCAGAGATTTATGAATCATCTGAGGCCAGGTGTTACTGCAGTCCACCTGCTAAAATTGAGCAAAAAGCTCTGCTGAGCACACAGCTCTCATGCACACGTGGCCACTCGTGTACATACGGCCACAAAGGCACCTCAAGCCACAAAGGCAACCAGCCACAAAGGCTCTACAGATGGTTTCTGGATCACCACCAACCATCACTTTACAGTGACAAAAGATGGTTTCAGGCTGACCATAAACCATTACAAAGTGGTTTTAAGATCACCACGAACTTTCAGATGCCTTTAAAAGGCTTACATTTCATTCCACATTTGGAGTTTCTGGGTACATACAATGACCATTACAACAACTGGACTTGTTTATAACATGCTAGGGAGTCTATTCCACAAACCACACTATCTCAAACAAACATCTATTTTGTTGTCCACCATAAACGTTGTTGCTGCTGCTTTACCTCATCTATTCATTGTTCACATCTTGGGCATCCTTCTCTGTTCAAATAACTTCTTAGAACTCCATGTTTCACCTGTCATTCGTTAGAGTTGCAAATTCTAACAAAATAACTTTGCCTACATTGAGTTAGCTAGGCTCAATAAGGCTCAATAATATTAAAACATGATTCCAAGCAAACACAACATAAACTCTTCACATTTAATTTCTCTATCTGCCCAAAGATGATTATTTCCCAAACATACCAGTAACCATTCCAACGATACCTATGAGGGATCCACTGATAAAGAAACTGAAACATATGCACTCACAGCCGCACGAAGAGAACACAATTTCCCTTCAAGAACATTAATCTAGGACTCCACAGTCCAATTCTCCGTCGCGTTTCAGTATCCAATTCTCCCAGCATCGCAATGCCACTTCCCCTATTCACAGTATCAAGGCTAGTCACTGTTTTCAAGCATGCCTCCTCATGCTCGCTAACAATCTGCAACACGATCACGATCATCCTCCAATCTCTGATGTAGCTCCAATTGATGTCGTTTTCACTGTCATGTGTTCATCATTTCCTGCAAATTTACTTAGTGTTGGAATGACCAGTCCCAACACACACTCAGAATTGTGACAATAGTCGGTCATACTAATGTCACTTAAATTACAACCAATTTCAATATCATGATAGTTAATCAATATATTGCAAATTTAAAACATCATCAGAGAATTAAAAATTTAGATAGTAGAATAAACTTCTTCAGATTTTAATTTCTCTATCTAACTTCCATCCTTTATAATAACTGTTTTCAAGCCAATGCCGAAGACGCGCCATACCGGAACTCTTTTAAGTAGCAAAAACCCTTTGAATCATCCACAAATATATCCCCTGATAACCCTGGAACCGAAATTACATTAACGGACTCGGAACCCCGCGAGAGGCAGCTCGGCGGAAAGAACTCGAGCTACAGAAGACCAACATGCTCTCCACATTCGTCACGACCTCATCTCTTGAAAAAGATAGTTGCACAAATGCTGCATCCATAACATTTATTTATTTATTTATTTTTTACTCCAACAGATGGACCATCCTTGGGCACAGCTCCTGCTGGAAAATGAATGTGAATGTCACGACTTTCCATCAAGTTGACCGCCGATGCAGTATCTTTCATCTTTCGAGCCATGAGATTCAGGAACTCTGGAAAATGTCCCATTTCCATCAGCGTCAACTTCACTGATCAAGCAGTTCAGCTTCAGTTGGATTCTGACCCAAAGAGTGCATAACAGTGCCCAAAAAAATGCGGTCATCACCATCTTTTTCAAACAGACTGAAAGCCTCCTTAAACTCTGCGTTCTGATCTTCGGTCAACTGCTCCGTCATTCGCACAGGATAGTCGGATCGAAACGGGCAAACGCAAATCGATTACCTTCACTTTGAGATGTTTTCCGAGCAATGATGCGAGAACCAGATCCATCAGTTGCGTGGCAATCAACCACCACCATTGATTGCAGACCATTTTCTCGGCTCGTTGTGGACTGCATACACCACGATCTGATCTGTCTCTAAGATCTGATCCACACCAATATGCTGAGATCCGGTATGATCCTCACAGAACGGCTTTATGCAGCAAATGTACATCTCCATTCAATACACAAAACACATGGTTCAACTCTTACAGGCAAGGGTTCTGAATTTCTCCATCCACGATGTCTAGCAATTTACACAATGCTCATAACAGGCGGGGCTAAATATCGTGATGGTGTAAAACAGGGTACACCAGATTGCAAGCCATGGGCTAGCAACCCTTCAACCCAATGTCAACGCCAAAGACGAGCATCTTGCAATGGTGTCCTCCTATTGGCATACAACACTGCTACTCGCTCCATGAGCAATCAAAAATCTGGCTAACACTGAATGTTGCCACCACACGCAACACTTGACGTTATACCCGCCAGCAAACTTGAACCGAGGTCTCGTTTTCTCTAAGGGAAAGCGTAAATAATTCCTGATCCACCAAAAAACTTTCACCAGCCACCGATCTCATACGGCAGCCAACCTGTTGCAGGTGATATTTTCTGCAAGCAACCTCCGCCTCTCTTTTCAGCAAGGGATCTCCAACCCTTCCACCGAACCTCCAAGGAGAATGCCGAAGCACCAACACCACCAACGCAGCAAGGCGTATCCGTGTGCTTACACTTTTCAATTAACTCTCTGTAGCTTTATAGCAATTTCCCACTGCCACGGCCTCTGTCACGCCTCACCAACAACGCTCCAGCTTATTTTCCAAGAATGGAATCGATCTCAGGCACCGGGCCTTCACCAGTCGACGCAGGCACATCATCCACCGCCTACGAGCTCCACACAGTTAACGCAACAGCGAGCATTCAAAGAGTTGCTCCTCAGGTAGGCAGCGCTCTTCAGATGGACAAACCCAAAGCAAAATAAACTGCAAACAAAACTCTCTATCTGCTATTTCCCTCAGCCCACGAGGGGCCGAGGCCCAGGCCCTTACGGGCTTTGAAGCTCTGATACCATGTTAAAATGGCTCTCCAGGTGAGAACCTGGAGAGTGTACAAACACACTCACACAATCTCAATATATTCTATATTATGAATCAGCAATTACACACATATTTATACAAGCAAAAGTCTCAAGATAAGAATTATATCTTAGACGTACAGTAGTGTGGTTGAGAGATTCTCTCAACCACACACTAAACTAGGAGAAACTATATTCTAGCTAATTCCTATTATGTAGGAACAAACTCCTAAAATGGAGAATTTCAACCATAGACAAGTAGGAATTAAATATTTCCAACAAGAAGTCACAAATTAAAGTTTAAAAAAGATTAGAATATGTACACCTTAATAGACTTTAGCAATCAATATAATGCTGAGAGCAGATCCCTTGTATTTAAATTAATCACTTTAAAAATAAATTATTCCTAATAATATATTAATAACTTTACATTAATTATACTTAACTATAAATATTTACATGTTACCTAATGTAAAATATTAAGAAAATAGCTTTTGTTTTTATTTTTGCAACATATTAAAATTTTATTTTTATACTATTAATAGGGAGAATAAAACATCCCAACTAATCACACAATACATAAATGAATTTCAAAATAGATAAAATCAATTTTTTATTTATTAATAAAATTTTGTAGTATTATACAATGTATTAAAAGAAACACAAATTAATATAGAATAAAAATAAACTAAATACTACATATCCAAAAAAATAAAAATAAATAAATAAATAATAATAATAATAATTCCAAAAACACAGAAATTAATATAAAATAAAAAAAAACTAAATACTACATATCCCACTAAAAATAAATAATAGTATTAATATAACAAAACCATTAATTATCTTCCTTATTTATTAAGGGATTATGAGATTTTTAATTTGCTAAAAGAATATACTCATGGAACAAACCACCATACCATGAGTGCAGCGCAAGGATATTTACTTTCCCTTATACTCTTTCAAAGCTATAAATTTAAAACTTTCTATAATTTAAACTTAAACTTTATCGTAATCCAAAATTTCTAGTCCAATTAATGGATGGCGGCCTTGAATTTCACCTCTACTTTACATTTCATGATTGTAATGAATGGTGACCTTGGATTTCACATCTACTTTAAATTTCATGATTGTCACAACCAAAGGTGGTTGTGGGATATATTTCACATCTACTTTACATTTTAGGATGTTTAACTATTGTCAAGCTACTGCATTTTCTTAAATTCCTACCGGGAAAGGTTTCATATAGATTCAATAAATAATCTAACACACTCAATTTAATTTAATTTAATCTAGAAGTATTAGAAATGAAACATCTATGATTTGGTTAATTTTTAGAATTAGTTAATGTGGTTTTATCCTTAAAACAAGGAGAAAAAAATTAATCAATCATCATACATAAATAATAAAGATACAACATTACTCAAATATAAACATTAAAAACTAGTCTTTATTTAATTAATTAATTAAATATTAAGAAAAATATTTAAAAAATTTAATAATTACTTAAACAAATTAAAATTTACTAAAAATCATTTCAAATCATCTTCATATCTAGCAAAATGGTTTAATCCCTTATGGAACTGGAAAACCCTTTGGACATGGCTTAGCTGTTATTGTTTCTACTTTTAAATCCTTCAGACACGGCTGAATTGTTATTGATTCTATTTCTACCTTTCTGTAATTAAGGTTGGTTTATCTATTATTTCTCTATGATTTCTAAATCCACTAATATGTGATGTAATTAATACGCATTGCAACTAATACGTAAGTGTAATATTTAATTAATATATTTCTATATATAATCCTTTTGATTATCAATTTTGGTTAGAAGAATGCATCAAGTAAAATTAATTTCATATAAAATATGACTAGGATAAAAGATTAGGGAAAGTAATATACCTTTATCTTCGACCTTGAATGTAACTAGTTTGCATAATACATAATAATGAGTATAAATATGGAACTAATTGCATTTCATAATTGTAATAATAATTGAGATGAGAAAAATGAGTTCTTGAGAACGAAACATGGCTCTGCAGAGCAGCGTTTTTTTCTTTGGACTAGGGTTCCAGAGCTTTGCTGCCGCCGACTGGATTGAGGACGCACAGGAGGAGCGATCTCAGCTTTCACCAGCAAGAAATGGATGCAAAGCACTGTTGAAGACAGTCGAAGACCCATTGCAGGGCGGAGCTCTGGAGTCATGCAATCTGGAGGCAGGGGCTGAGGCACCGCAATACTCTTCTCTTACCATCAACTCGTCTTTGCAGTCGTCTTCTGGTTTGGTCTCCTCCCTGGTGGAAAAATGTGGAGGCTGCTGTCGGAGGGATTTCTGGGATGAAGGCGAGCTCCCTTCTCTCCAGTTTTGAGGGCGGCAAAGTCTTTGCCTCACTCCCTCTGTTTGGGGCAGGGTAAATTCCTATTGCTGGGCTCTCCCCCATGCGAAGTATTTGTATACGAGTGACTTGCCTCTGAATCTACGATGGCGGCACCTAGACGCTGATACCATCCTGGCTTTTGCTTCGGCCCTATTCAGCCAAGCCGCCATTGCAGGCCACACGGCTTTTCCAAAATACTCTGCGATCTGCATCGCCGCTGCTCCCTACGGTCTCCCTTTTTCAACTCCTCTTTGGCTGCAGGTTTCTCCTCTCCTAGCTAACGCCGCCTCTGCCCAGGAGGGCAGGCTTGGGGTCCCTTCGGTCTCGAGCTGCCTTGCGAAGGAACTCGGGAAGCATGCTAATGATGGGCAACTGCGAGGTGCCTTCGCTGCAGCAAATTTGATGAAGGCTCCGCCTCTTCCATTGCCCTTCAGCTTCCATGCAGATCCAGTGCTAGAAACTTACCCTGTTTCATTTCAGATTCAAATTTTGCTACTCTCAGGCAAAACTCTACTGCAATGGGTCTATTCTTCAGATTTGGTGCAGAATTTGAAGCTTATTCTGGAACGTCGGACTGGGATACCCTCAGGCCTCCAGCGACTTCTTTACCAAGGTAAACAACTTCAGGATCTTTTCCCCCTCTCAATTTATGGCATTAACAGAAATGATTCTATTATGTTCACCCTTCGTTTGAGGGGCGACAAAGCTGGAAAGTCATCTTATGCCCCTACTTTCTCATACAAAGATGTTGTTCATTCTCAGAATCCCAAAACCCCTGAAGCCCCCAAGCCCCAACCTTTTCTGGTTGACAAGTTGGATGATGTTCCCTCTGTTGAGATTTCCCATCCAGATCTCGCAGAAGATCTTCAAAATTTTGCAGAAAAAGCCATCATTTGCAGATTTAATGGACTTTGGCCGCGTACGAAGGAACTCTATGAATGGATCCACGCTAACTAGACTAGCAAGTGCAAGGTCAGCTTCTGTTCAAAAGGATTCTTCATTGTTCTGTTCGATCACTCCAAGCATTATGACCAGGCCTTAGAGGAAGGTCCCTGGTTTTTGGGAACTGCAGGGCTCTTCTTAACCCCTTGGTTCCCAGACTTCGACCCAGCTACAGCTATCATCACCAGGACACCTGTCTGGGTCAGGCTTCCCAACCTACCAATGCATCTATGGCATCTGGCAGTTTACAAAAGCATAGGCAACGCCTTGGGCCGCTTTGTAAAGGCTGATTTTGGGAGGGAAACTCAGGGTCTCTACACTTATGCCAGAATATGTACGGAAATAGACCTCAGCAAAGGCCTGCCTAACCAAATCATTATCAAGGTTGGTGACTTTGTATGGACTCAGATCCTAGATTATGAGAACACGACATTTCGTTGCCGCCATTGTCTCCAAACGGGGCATATGCAGAACTCTTGCCCTACATTCCCTGCAAAAAAGAAAAAGGAAATCAATACAAAGTCCAAATCCAAAAGATGGAATCCTTGTAACCGGCCACTAGTCGTAGACTCTGAATCCTCGAGCTCAGAAGATGAAGGGATTGATGCAGAAATGGTACATGCTCCTCAGACGATGAACTTGTCCACTGCTGCTCCTGAGCATCCTCCTGATTCTACAGTCACACAGAAACGCATTCATGAGTCTACTTCCTCGGATTCTGATAAGGAGTTACCACATTTGGAGAACTCCAGTCTTCAAATCGTCCTTGCACACACCCACCAGGAAGGTTGGGTTAAAGTCAACAAAAAGAAAGGGAAAAAACTTCGTGTGGAGGCCTCTCCCCATGTTGGGTAGAAGTCGGATTTTTTTTCAGTCTTCTTGTCTTTTCGCTGCTGCTCCTTGCTTGTCTCTTCTTCTCTCACCGGGACCGAGGTTGATAGTTTATCATTTCCGGTTGCCGGTTTCTTGTTTCTCGTGATTGTATCACCATGATGTACCATATTTTCGCTTAATAGAATTAGTCCAATTCAAAAAAAAAAAAAAAAAAAGAGTATAAATATGGGAATCAAGGGAATCATTATTTTTCCATAATATTAAAAAGATATAGCATATTTTTTTAGAAGTAATCAATAAAGTAATGAATAGTGAAGATAATCTATAATAAGTATCAGAGAGAGCTTTATAGTAACAAGCATGCTAGGGTTTTTTTTTTAAACCTTGAATCTTCCTGACACATCCTCCTCGTCGCACATTTATCACAGGTGTTGTCCTATCTGGTGCATGCCAAGCTGAGTACCCTGTGGATGGGGCCTCCGAGTGGGGGGATCTACCCCCTCTTTCAAATTGATCATTATGGGAATTTCCAACCCGATGTCGACTCCCTCGTCCTCTGGTCCAAACAAGAATACCCAGGCAGAGACACCAGTGGTAAGGGCACAATGGCATGCGCGAATGAAGGGTCAACATTTTCCGAAAGAAAATAAGAATCCAAAAGTGGTCATTCCCAATAGTCGCTTGGAAAAATCCTGCTAGTTTATGCAGAACCATGCAATCATATGGAATTTTATGGGTATCTGGACGCATGAAGCTAATATCCTCCATTGGATCCAGTAAAAATGGCAACCTAAAGCTCCTTTTGACCTTCACCTCAAGTCCAAGGGATTCTTTACCATCATCTTCGAGGATATGGAGGACAGGAAAATAATTCTGGATAATGGCCCTTAATTCATGAACAATGTTGGCCTATTCATGCAACACTGGGAACCCTGTTATAACCAAGAAAAGGAACAGTTCCTCGCTGCCCCAATTTGGGTCCATCTCTATTCCCTTCTAGAGGACTTCTGGGAGCTGGATATTTTCTAAATGATAGGAAATTATATAGGAAACTTTGTGCAAGTCTCTGAAATCACACGGGAAAAAAATAATCTCATCATACGCTCGCATATGTGTGTATATGAACATCTCTCAGCCTCTCCCAGAATCTATGGAAATTGAATATCAGGATGAGACATCGTCGCAATCACTAGACTACGAACATGTACCGTTCAAGTGTTGCTTATGCCATGAACATGGTCATCTGTTATGTGAATGCCTACAACAAACCTAGACTGCAGCTCTGTGCCCTAGCCCAAATGGCTTCGAGGAGGTTCAATGACGACGTCCCCCTCCTAACAAGGTCCCCTCTTCGAGTGGGTCGGTGAAGCACTTGCAAGCATCCATTAGTCGACCCGCTGAAACCAAAACCGTGTATAGAGGCTGCACAACTTTGTCCTTTCAACCTTCATCTCAAAACCCCCAGAGTAATCGTTTCGTTATCCTTGCGGAATCGACTAAGCCATCGGAGATGGCACTGCCAGAAACCCTAGGAACAATCCTTCAGGCCCACACAACAATGGAAGTGGAACATAACCTGGAAGCGATGAAGAGAAAAAAATTCGAGCAAGTGAAATTCCCCAGAAAACCACTCAAATAATAAGGAAATCCTCTAAGTCCTTTCTTAGGTCCTCTAAGCGCTAGAACAAGATGCGAATTTGGAACAATTCCACTCAGATGAGAGTCTTTGTAGCTTTTCTCTAGAGGTGGGTGACAAACGACACGACGAACATTCCGCAAGACCAACTGGATTAGATCCACCAAATCTTCAAAGAATGGGAGAAACACATTGTTGTGGTAGAACCTCAAAATAAACTAGTAGTAATACCATGGGATGAATATCATCCCTCGCAGTGCCTGGATCCCAATTTGAGCTCCAAGAATAGGGTAAGAAGACTAACAAGGGAGGTGATATGAGAAACAGGGGAAATCTTGGTAAACTCATGGGAAGCAAATGTCTTGAAAAATTACTACAAACAATCTCTTCCCCGCACCCCCCACTTCTCGATGAAGTTGATCTCATGGAATATTTGAGGCCTAAACTCTAAAGGGAATTTGAGGTACCTCAAGGATATAATTCAAAAAGAGAAGCCATATATAGTTGTTTTACATGAAAAAAAAGTGACCATGGAAAGAATTCAAGAAATTTCCAACAAGAGTTGGCCTCTGATAGAATGTATGGTGTTGGATGCAAGAGGAAGTGCATGTGGACTGGGTATCCTAGATCTATTTCCTTTGGAAACTAGGTGCCCAACTCTCACTCTCTTTCAGGACAGTTCTAATTTATTGGATTAGCGGATAAGGTCTGGTTAATAGGGGTTTATGGACCCACTGTGCCTGGCCAAAAAGCATGTTTTCTACAAGGCTTGAGGAACCTTAAGGAGATATTGGAGGATCCATCATGGAATATGGCTGGGGAATTTAATCTCATAAATGAGCTTAGTGAAGAAAAGGGAGGCCCCAGGAGATTGGATCTGATATCTATGTACTTTCAGGAAACCATTGAGGAGATGGGGATGGAAGATCTGTAATTAAAAAATGGATCCTTTACCTAGGATAACCAAAGAGTTTGTTCATTCCAAATCGCATCAAAGTTGGAATGCTTTCTTATCTCGGAGAACATTCTGCTTCAGGATTTTTTTTTTCCAGGTGAAGATCCTTCCATGCATGGGATTGGACCATTAGCCAATCTATCTGGAGATTCATTTGCGTATGGCCTCTCGGAATAGGTCGTTCCATTTTGAATCCTTCTGGTTAGAAAACCCATATCTCATCCCAAAAATGGAAGACTGGTGACAGTCTTCACGGGCCAAGGGCTGAAAAAACATGGAAAAATTCTAACTTAAACTTAAAGAACTCAAGGGAAGGCTCAAGGACTGGAAAAAATCTGAGTTCGGTAATATACATCACAAAAAGCATCGCCTCAAGGAAGAAATGAGATATCTTCAACAACAAATCATTCTGGATGGCCACTCTGAGGCCCTTATAGCTCAGGAGGGGCAGACCCTGATGGAGTTAGAGTAGAAAAGGAAGCAACTAGAAATTTTAAGGAGGAAGAAATCTCGAGTTCAATGGATCAAGGAAGGGGAGAGAAACAGGAAATTCTTCCATCAAGCTATGATGGAAAACCACCACCATAATCATATCTTCTCTCTCAATAGCCCTGACGGTCGGTGGTTGGTGCCCTCAGAGGGCCTAATTGACCACTTTCAATCCCTATTCACTGAGACGGAAGTGGATAGAAGGGAAGCAACCTGAAAAATACAACAACATATATCGCGCTTGATTTGTGATGAGAAAAATGAAAGCCCTATTGCGAGAAGTCTCTCTAGCTGAAGTTGAAGAGGTGGTTCAAGCTCTCCTGTCCAACGAATCCCTCAGTCTGGATGGATTTACCTCTGATTTCTTCAAGGCTGGTTGGAAATTTCTCGAAGAAGAGATCCTCGAGTTGGTTGGATACTCCTGACGATCCCAACGGTTATGGACAGGGCTAAAGTCAACTTTCCTTGTTCTCATCTCGAAAAAAGTCACTTCTTTGGAACCCAATGAGTTCAGACCCATAGCTCTATGTAATGTAATTTACAAGATCCTCTTGGGAATCTTGGTACGCATCCTCAAACCTTTAATCCAAGTTTTCATTGGCCCGAAGCATACCGGTTTTGTGGAAGGACGACATATCATGGATGGAATTTTGGTTGCACATGAGATGGTGCACTCCTTAGCATCCTCCCGAGTGGCAGGAATGATCATCAAACTGGATCTCTCTCAATATTATGATCATTTAAATCTTATGATCAGGAACCATGATAAATGATGAGAAATCATACATCTTCTTCTTCAATGCCCATCCTAGAGTGCAAGCCCACCTTGTCAGGACGTTGGGCTTTAGAATTCGGAAACTCCCAAACACCTCTCTCAGAGTCCCCCTAATGCCTAAATCTCCAAATACCTCTATTTGGAAGGAAATTTTATCTTGCATTGATAAGAGACTGTCGAGTTGGACCTCCCGGGCTCTAAAATCAGCTGGAATATTGGTGTTGTTAAAGGTTGTCCTTCAAGTGATCCCGCTATACCAACTATTGACTCTCCTATCTCCTAGCAGTGTCTACAAAAAAATGACAACTATGTTCTGCTGATTTCTATGGTCAGGGGCCCAGATTGGTGATCTAAATGGAATGTATTAGTTTTTCTTTGCTAAGCATCCAAACAGTAATTAAAATGTGTGCATAAGGTTCTCTGAAGTTTGCAGGTGAAACAAATGGTTTTAGCTTAGTTAAACAAATTTATGTGTGAGGTTAAAGCATGTAAATTACTTATAAAACAATGTACAATAGTAAATAACAGAGAATTAAACTTCACATAGCACAATACTCAGCAAATTTGATGAAGCAGTTCACCCCTCTTGGGCTACATCTACTGGTCCACCTCTCAATGGCATGTCCCTCATATCTTATTTCTCAAAAATGGTAAGTACATGTGAATAAAAGCCTCAAATGGTTGTGCTCTCTATAAAATCAGCTTCAGAATGCTTGAATTAGTCAGGAATGACTATTCATTTGCAGAAAACAGACAATGGATGCCCAATACACTGAAAACACCCTAGTGGCCCTAATGGCTCCTTGATATTTCCCAAAGCTAAACCTGCACAAGATGACCTCTGATGGCTCTGAAACTTGTGCCAATGTGTTCAAAATGTAGATAATGCCCAAATTTGACTATCCATGCATCAAAATTGGTCGAAAATCCAAGGAGTTATTTCCAAAACAATAATTTGCCCAATATCCCTTGAAAACCTCCTCCAAAACTGGAGGAACTCCAGTTAGCTCGTTAAAAATAGGCGCTCTTGCCAAAAATGGTGGTGCGCTTCCAAAACTGATGGAACCATTAGTGGTTGTATTAAATGTTGGAGTGGCAGGGTCACATGGACCTCCGCCGAAACCGCCTTCGAAACCACGTGTTCATCCATCCCCCAACCTCCGTATTTAATGTTGAAATGAGCGTTGGCACATGTCACGGTTTTCCCAACTGTTTACCACCGTAGTTAAGGCCTTTAAGACCATGGTCTTTAGAACCTAGTCACGAACCATCGGGGCTAGCCCTTAACCCTTTTCTGCCATTTAAATTTTTTAAACATAAATAAAAACTGTAAACTGTAGGGTTAAGAACTTAGTCGTAGATGGGCCGGTCAGGTCTCGGGTTTAAATCCAGTAGACTCAAACAATTTTTTCCACACAAATTTCTCCTCAGCCTAGGGCCACATGGCAGCCTCTGGGTAGGCCACATGGCGCCCTATTATTGGCCAATGAACTATATGAAAAATCAAAATTTTAAACATATATATTTTTTTATAAAAATTTTCGTAAGTCAAATTGAGTCAAAGGTCCATTTTTGGAGTTTACTGGTCATTTTCAAACCTTAATAACTTTTGCATACGACCTCTACTTTGCGAACCATTCATGGTGCCAGAATCGCAGCGACGAGACCTTTTCGATCGCTCAGGTTGAAAACATTTTTGAGCACTTTAATTTTTGAGCATTTTTGAACTTGGACATGATCTCCTGATCAATTGGCCACAAATGGGCCTTGGTGGGATGGGAGAAATTATGTAAACGTGAGATCTAGAGATGCCTTGGGCTTAAAGATCTTGAGGTATTATCCCTGATCCTTAGCGCAAAGGTGTGGGGGCGATGGATCCAAGGCGCACATGAGCTATGGAAAAATATCTGGGCAGTAAAATACAAAGTAGAGGGTTGGTAAAATCCTCTTCACCACCACCTTGACCTCCCATCGGTCTCCTCGATTTGCAACAAAGCCAAGGCTCGGGAATATTTTATTCAAAAAAATGGTTTCTAGGAAATCTGCAATGGAAGAAAAGCTAAATTCTGGACTTACCACTAGATGCAACACCCCATACTATACCAAATCCTAGAGATTGCAAATCTCCAATATTTTACCTCCCATATCGGAGTGGCTAAGATTCAAGATTTTTGGGATGACCCTCTGAAGGACTTAAAGTGGAGAAAGTCAAAATCCCCTGAAAACTGACCTCCCCATGACTCTCCATTGAACTGGGAGGCCCTCTATCTAATTCTCTGCCAATGGAAAATTCTAAATAATCGTGAACCTGATAGATTACGGGTATCAGTAACAAGGCATATTCACTCTCAAATAAGTGCACTCATTGAAAACCTTATCGGGAGACCAAGAACTAGACCCTTTATGGAAAATGATATGTTACTCTCGCCTTTGGCCAAAAGTCTCCATCTTCTTAGGGATGATCGGGAAGGGGAAGCTTCTCACATGGGATAAGATTCACAAGTAGGGATTTCTTGGGTTGTATTGTTGTCCTTTATATCACATGGAGGAAGCAATGATCGACCACCTGCTGAAATTCTGCTCAAAGACACCAAAAGTCTGGAGATATCATTCATAGGTCTTCAGAATCACTGATAGGTACGAAAACGACCTAAGGGAGTCTCTAGACACATGGTGATGGACTCTATTTAGCAATACAATTTTCAATCGTGCATGGTGCTTGTCGCAAGGGTTTTCCCTATGGAATATCTGGAAAGGAAGGAACAGGGAAGTCTTCCACTATGAAGAATTCTTCCCAATCAATTCTTGGCACATTTTTCTCCGTAACCTAAAGGAAATCATATCACTCTCACCTTGGTCAAAAGAGGATTGGAAGGTGGAATGGTGGGAGCACACCATTTTTCTAGTGCTAGACATCCCACGGGAGCCCCCTGTAGGCCCCACACATATACTGGTGCCTCAACGTGTCCTTGCAAAAGCGTTCACCCGTCCACCGCAAGGCTTTAATAAAATTAACTTTGATAGGGCTTTAAAGGGGAACCCTGGTCCAACAGGCTTTGGGGGGATCCTTCAAAATGATAGAGGGAAAGCGCTTAGATTCTACACTACCTCCTATGGCCACACCACCAACAATGTGGCCGAGTATCTCGCTTTGGAACAAGGTTTGCATGTAGCTACAGATATGGGCATCTCGAAATTTTAGGTGACTAGAGACTCCTAGATCACTATAACCATGCTCCAACATCTCATAAACAATTCTCCCCTGTCAAGGCTCATAAGAATCTTGTTCTTGGAGCTGATAGGGGAAAAAATTCTCTCCAAGATTCCCTCCTTTTATTACGTGATAACTGAGCATGTTGACCATCGAAGGGAATAAAGAAGTAGACACTCTAGCGAATTGGGTTTGTGAGCTTCAAGGCGAGGAAATTGACCACGATTAGCCTCCCTCCACTCAAAACAATGTTCAAGGGATCTGCGCGTAATTGTGGAAGAGGTTGATACTTCCCTGATATGGGTACGATCGGGGAAACATGTGGAGGGCCACTCCCATGTATGATTACAAGTGGAGCAAGGGTGAGGTATGACCCTCCCAATTCCTTCACCATAATGCATGCAGCGGGAGTGGTACTGCAGTCACGTTGGGTACTTGCCTAGAAATTAAGTGTGTGTTGGAGTTTGAGGATGGTGGAAGATTAAGGAGAGGCCAGATGCAGGTGCCCGACATTCGTATCCATTTCCTCGTTTGGTGTTGGACTTTGTGGTGGCCTTTAGGGAGGAAATGTAGGCATCGTAGGAAGGTGAAAAGAGGGTGTGGCATGTGTGTGGTAATCGTGGGTATATGATGGTGCAGTGTGATAGGATGGTTCCAGTTTCTAATTCCTGTTGTTATTTTTTGCATTGGTAAGGATTGGGAGTCGAGGGATATCGTGCTTATCCATTTCATGTCCTTGTGGTTTCTGGTAAACCTGTGTCAGCAAACTCGAAGAGTAAGGTGGAATGTACTTCCAAGGAAACACTGATGGTGGTCGCAGAAAACCAATTTCGTTTTCCATTTTTGTGACCTTCAACGTGGGTGCGACGGTGTTTGGAGGATTAGTCTATTGTCTCAGTGCGACGAAGTTGGCTGTTGGTCATGGGGGGGGGGGGGGATTTTTCCCAGGATATGACCACTTTTTCCATGTATGGTGTCTAATCGCTTATGTTGGTGATGAGAGTGGAGATTTATGGATTTCCTAGAGGTGGTGGCCTTCCTTTAGAAGTGGATGGCATAATTGTGAACATCTTCTGAGGTGGGCAGTTTCGTTCAATTATTGTATTGGTGGGGGTTGTTTTCTATGGTGGGGGGTCTGGTTTTTAGTTTCTATTTGTGACATATTTCTCTGTTGAGAATTATGAAACCGTTGGCTCAGTGTGGGTGTTCTCCTCCCTTTCCATCCATGGCCCTGCAGGGGTCGCAGAATATGAAATGGACATGGCGCCCCCCTGTTGAGGAGGTAAGATAGTTTGTCTTGTGTGGCTAGCCAGTGCGGGTGTGCAGGGTGGCCGAGGAAGAGGAAATCGCAGGGCCAATAGGGGAGGTGGGTCGCGAGGTCAGAAGCAGAGTTGACGATGCGAAGGAGCCTGCGGTGGAAAGGGGAAACGTGCACCTAGTAGCACTAAGGTACATGAGAGGCAGGGAATTCAGCACTGGTGTCTGGAGAACTGTAGAGATCTCATCAATAGTCTAATGGAAAGAGTGGATGCAGCTGAGAGAGTTCACCATGAGGAGCATGCAACACATATGGCTAATTTGGACCGAATTCACTATTACAGTGCCAAGTCTGGGAGAGATTGGTAGTGGTCTAGTGAGGCCAAAATAAACTCACTGAGAAAGTAGAAAATCTAGGGACTTGGATGACACATTTTGAAGGGAACATCCAGTGTGACTTCCATCCGCCATCGCCTCCAGGAGCAGCCCCCAAAAACCCTGCATCTATCATGTCGGACAAATAGTATGATATATAGTGTTTTTTATGTTTTAGCTATATTTTTTTGCCTCTTGCCCAATCTTTTATGGACAATGTCCTTAGTTACTCTTTTGTATTTATGGCACCTGGTGCAATTTTTGGTCAACAAACTTGGTCGGGGTGAGACCACAAGTTTTGAGAATGATTTATGTACTCCTTTTTTCCAATATATATAGATCATCGAATTACAAAAAAACAAATAATCTGTAACCAGTAATTTTCTTTAAAGGTGCAAAGGTATACAGAAAGAACATAACATTTGGGAAGATCATCTCACCAATAACAAATCCCATTGCTAAATGCTTGTGCATAATATCTTTCAAACTCTCCAATGCAAGCATCATTAATGAGCTAAATTTCTTTTTTATAAGAATACATGTCTAAATTTATATATGTGTAAATACATGGATTCATTTTTTTTTTTTCTAATAATTTTTAAAACATTGTTTGATAAATTCTATACAACAATTGATACATACACTAGTCACTTCTGCATGGAAATCATTTTTTTGAAAAAAAGATATATTGAATTAAAAGTGTCATTGTTTTTATCATTTAAAAGTATATATATTCATTTTATATTTTATTTCATTTGCATATTCTACATAAAATCTATCTTAAATAATGTTGGCATTATTTCATATTTTATACAAAGTTAATAAAATCTAATAAATATAAATATATAAAATTTCATATAAATTCATTTTAACTATGATTTTTGAAACATAAAAAAAGTAGCATCTTAATTTCTCTTCTTTTCTTTGAATGTTTTCATATATCCTATATCAGTGGCTTGATGTTTTTTGAGTAAAATATTAATATGGTGTACAAAATTTTAGAAAATTTAGCCTCTAGGTGCCAATATGAATTGTTAGTGTTCTTTCTGTATAAATATTTCCACACAATACTAATTTAGCTTCAACTATGAAGTAGTCAATGATTCCATTGGTTTAGGTGGATATTGGTGGGCACCCGCCTATTCCACTTGGACCCCCACCATTGTTTCTTCCAGTTTCCTTAACTATAGCACAATTTATGTAGAAATTATATAACTTATGTGTTATATGTCCAAGATTCTCCTGATCTCACACTATTTTAACTTCATGCAAAATACAGAATCTATTCCACCATTGATCATTTGCCAAAATTAAATCAAGATTGCAATGCACTCATGAAAGCATAATAATCCACACACATTAACACAGTTTTTTAATGGGAAAGCCTGAAGCTGAAAACCCCAACTATCTGTATATAATATATGTCATAGAGATTATGTAACAATCCTCATACAAAGCTGATCATATCAAGCTCTCAGTACAATACAATCGCTACACACTAATCAAGCCGTCTTGCAATCCGCCATCGATCTTTACCCACCCGCTAGCTTACCTCTCTGACACAATCATACCGAATAATGTTTCGGAATGAAATCAGATTCACCAAGCGCAGCTGTATAATCTCAGCGGGATGCGATCAATGCAACACTATAGTCACAATTGATAGTCACACTTGCTCTTTCACCTACCTGTCCACTGGTCTCCACTGAAACTACCATGCACTGCAGTTAACTGATGTATTGTTCAGTTGATTAATGAGTTTTTATTTATGAATTAATTAACTAATTAATTCACTCCACTCTCACTAGTGTATCAATCAGTTGAACAGATAATTAAACTCCATGGAATCTGGCGAGTTAAAATAAATACAACTCCAGCAACTACTTCTATAACTCCACCAAACTCTGTCACATGAGTTCTAACTGAAGTCTCCATGCATTAGCTCCAGTAAACCCTCAGGAATAGCGTAATTCCTTCTGTCAGCTGTTGTGCCGCATCTGTACACTTAACTGAAGTGCTCCAAGAGAATAAAATAATGTTTAGAGTCCAAATATTATTAAGAGCTAATAATATTCGACATATCTATTTTTAGACTGGCAATCTAAAATACGTTCCGCCCAGTATGTCTAAAAATAGAAGTCCATCTATTTTTCCAACTTGACCAACCATCCACAAATAGCATTCTGCAACTCATATAATATGATTGACATGTCTAAAAATAGACTTTGCGCCAAAAATAGCCTGCGGGCCCACGTAGTGAAGGTGACTCTTTTCACTAAGCTCATCATCTTGTTGAATCTCAACACTCCCTCTCAACAAGATATGGATTATCTGCCATCCCGATCCTGTCTCTATGGTATTTGAATTTGCTCCTGGTGAGCGCCTTCGTCAGAATATCTGCATCCTGATCCTCCGTAGGAATGTAAGAAAGCAACATGATCTTCCACTGCACACAATATTTGTAATGATGATACCAGATGTCAATATGTTTAGATCTATCATAAAATACTGGATTAACCGAGAGTTTAATGCAACTCTGATTATCACAATATATCACAGTAGGATCTAAGTAAGAACCGAACAAACCAACCAGGATCTTCCTCATCCATATAGCCTCGCATGCAGCCAAACTTGCTGCCATGTACTCGGCCTCCGCTGAACTGAGTGCCATGGATCTTTGTTTCCTGCTGTACCAAGAAACTGTTGTAGATCCGATACTAAAAATCCCTCCAGATGTGCTCTTTCTGTCCATTGGGATTCTTGCCCAATCTGCATCCATGAAGCCATGCAGCTTCACCTCATCCAACTGTCTGTACCACAATCCATATCCAGATGTGCCCCTGAGATCCCTCAGGACATGCTTTCCTGCCTTCCAAAAGAGCTTGGTAGGCTTAACCATCGCTTGTGAGTGCTGGTTCACGACATAGCATATGTCCGGTTGTGTATTGACTAAATACATGAGTGAACCAACCAACTGTCGATAAACAGTGGCATCCACTACCTCTGCCGATGTAGCATCCTCTTTCCTCCAACCACCAGGAAGAGGAGT
This sequence comes from Pinus albicaulis, assembly GCA_034641835.2. Lineage (NCBI taxonomy): Eukaryota > Viridiplantae > Streptophyta > Pinopsida > Pinales > Pinaceae > Pinus > Pinus albicaulis. The sequence goes on from CM076576.1 coordinate 85,394,109, forward strand.
GTTAATAGGCTTGCAGCCTTGCATGTGAAACTTCTCTAGTATCTCCCATGCATACTTGCCTTGAGACACAGATAGTCCACCTTTTTGCTGCCAAATTTCCAATTCCAGGAAATAATGAAGGAGGCCCAAGTCCTTCATATCAAACTCCTTTGCAAGATCTGCCTTGCATGAGTGTATCAATAGTTCATCACTCGTTAGTATTAAATCATCTACATAAAGTACAATGATCAAAAGCTTACCCTCCACCACAATTTGGTATAGGTTTGGATCCGCCTCACTCTTGGCAAAACCAAGTCTGGTGAAATAACTGTTTATCCATGTGTACCAAGCACAAGGTGCTTGTTTCATCCCATACAATGCTCTTTTGAGCCTGCACACATGCGACTCACTACTGAAGATTTCGAATCCTTCAGGCTGCTCAATGTACACCTCCTCCTCAATGACTCTGTTGAGGAACGCAGTCTTCACATCCATCTGATGAATGTGCCAACCCATCTGTGCTAAGAGAGCAAGAATGGTCCGTATGGAATAATACCTTGTGACAGGTGCAAAGGTTTCTTCATAGTTGATCCCCTTGATCTGTGAGAAGCCCCGGGAAACAAATCTTGCCTTATACTTCTCAACGCTCTCATCAGTAGCTTGCTTCACTTTGTAGATCCATCTCGAACCTACCACTGATTTCCCTTCCAGCCTTGGGACAATCTACCATGCACTATTTCTAACAATCGAATCATACTCTTCCACCATGGAATCTACCCATGCTGGATCTTCCACAGCTTCTTCGAAAGAGGATGGCTCCGTCACGATACACTTGCTCATCAGAGCCATGTATTCAGTAAATCGGTCAGGTGACTGTCTCTTTCTGCGCTGTGATGTAGGAACTCCTACATTCTGCACTGCATCAAAAATAATTTGAGATGGAAATTCTAGGTGAGCTTACTTTCTTTCTTGGTTTGAAAGTTATTCAAGATGAAAAAGGTATTTTATTTCTCAGTAAAAATATCTTATAGAGAAATTAAAACAATTTGGCATGGAAGATTTCAAACCAGTGTGTATTCCTATGGTTACCAGTTGTAAATTGAGTAAAGATGATGAATCACCAGAGGTAAACCAGTCCATGTCTAGTTCCATGACTGGAAACTTATTGTATTTAACTGCTTCTAGGCCTGATATCATGCAAGCTATAGGATTAGTCTCAATATTTCAAGCTAATCCTAAGGAGACTCATCTTAATGTTGTAAAGAGGATCTTCAAGTACGTTCAAGGCACTCTTGACTATGGATTATGATATCCCAAAGGTAAATATTTCAATTTGATTACTTTTACTAATGTTGATTGGGTTAGTAGTATTGATGACAAGAAAAGTACTTTAGGAGCAACTCACTTTTTGGGAAATTGTTTGGTCTCTTGGGAAAGAAAGAAAAAAAGTTCTATCTCTTTGTCCACTGATGAAGCTGAATATATAGCGGAAAATACATGTTGTACACACATTTTATGGATGAAATAAACTCTTCAATACATGCATCTTGAGTATGAAGAGCCTCTTCCCATCATAGTACACAACACAAGTGCAATAGACATCTCCAAAAATCCGGTTCTTCATTCTAATACAAAACACATACAGATAAAATATCATTTTCTAAGAGAAAAAGTGGTCAACAAGGTGGTGAAATTGGAATATATTGCTTCAAATGAAAAAGTTATAGATATTTTCACCAAGCCACGTCTAAGGGAGCAATTTGAATATCTTAGAGAGCATATGGGTGTTGTGCCTTTATTGAGAAGTCTTTCATGAAGTTTGTTGTTGTCATATGGCTGCCACCAAGAGCACTTTCAACTGCAAATTGTGGAAAATGCGTGGTGATTGGTTGATTTCATGTTATTCAAGGAATTATGAGTTTTTTTTCTTTATTCTTCTTGGTTCATTTCAATATGGGTTTCTTCTTCAAGATAGTGTGGTCACAAATATTTTCACGGGGAGAATTTTTAGCAGCTCAGGGGGAGTATTGGTTGCACCTATTTAGGGGGAGGACATCATTTTTTTATGTATCACATTGTTTTTATGTATTTTTTATTGAAATGTACAACCCCTTGCCATTGATGACAAAGGGAGAGAGATAGTAAGTTTTCTATGTGCGCGACTTCATATTTTTGTATGTAAATGTCATATTTATTTTTCAGAAGTGACATGTTGAAATCAATGGAAAAGGGGGAGTGTGTTGGCTTATTTGTGCTTCCATTGATGTCACTTATTGAAGTATGTACTCATGAGTCTCTATGTATCTTCTTGAGTATGTTCTACACTTGTTGAGGGTTTCCATGATGATGTAAATGATGTCATAAGTATTAGAAGGCCTATAGAGGAGATATAATGAGTTATTAAGGCATCATTTGAAGTTGAGCTACATGTGTGCTAGTGGTCTAGTTGATGATGTGAGTAGAGTCTTTTTGAGCCTTGTAGTTTTCTTCCTGATGTCAAGTTGGGCTTGGAAGGATGGTTTACAAGTCATATCACTCCCATGAAGCTATTTTGATGGATTGAGGGCTAGATCTCTTGTTTTAGCCTACGCTCTTCCTTAGTCACATGGATGGAGGCCTATGGGAGTTGATTTCCCAGTTGTTAGATTGCTATGTTAAGGGAGTGACCATCTAGATCAGATATGTGTTATGGAAGAGATCAAGGGAAAACACAAGAAAATATATGGATTTCGTGTGCTCTTGTGGAATTAAAATGATTTTAGTGAATCTTATTGTCATAATTTTCCAAATTAAGGTCGGGACGAGTTGTGGGGTGTCGAGAAATTATCAAGTTTGAAATTGTCAAAATGCTAGTGGCATGAGTGGCTTGATTTGGTCAACAAGTCCAACTCAACCAAATATGAATTATGTGAACATGATTTGGGCAAGCTCCTTCACTTGAAGAATTAAATGATCTCAATAATTACAAATATGTGAAGGTAGGAAGTTCAATTGGTAGGTTTTATAGTAGTATGAGTGAGTGAGTGTGCTTGAGTTGCAAGTGCATAACTAGTGAGTTTTGAAATGAGTTCATAATTTTAGAATTTTAGTGTGCTTCAGAGAATAATATTTAGTATAATTTCTGGGTTGTGTTCATAAATTGAAAATAAATTTGGAGAGTGTGTGTGGAGAGTTTTTGTTCTCTCAATTGGAGTGTGGAATTGTGGTTGCATGAGTGTGTTCATTTGTTGCATGTTTTTATTATGCGACAATATTCTCATTTCTGAATCATATCATTTTATAGGAGAATTTTTTGTACTTGGAGTTGGGGCTTCAAGAAAAGTGAATGCTAAAGTTGTGTTAAGAAATTATGACTGACAAGTTCTTGTCAAGGATCATTCCTGTGGGGGGATGATGGTATAGATGGTATGAAAATTTCCTCGGTTGTAGGAGGAATCGATTGGGAATGAGGTAGCCCTAGTTGATTTATGATTTTGATATTATTTGTTTCTAATTATGCCCATATTTATGCTATGAACATGGAATGTTGAAGGATACATCAGTAGAACGAAATGAGTGTAATTTGTGACATGTTGGGACAAGCATGGAAAGTGGAAGGAACCACATACCCAGGATTTGGGTTGTGGATGCAAGTAGTAAGGCGTGGGAAAGACACTAGAGGAAAGGTTGACTAGTAGAGATGGTGTGGTATATGGACATGAAATGTTGATGTTTTTCACATCTTTTATTGTGTCATGTGCATTGTGTAAGTGTTGTGTTGTAATATATGTAATCGCTATGTTGTGACATGTGTATTCATTGTGTTGTATCATCTATATGTGTATGCGTTGTGTTGTACATTGTGTGTATGTGTATGTGTTGTGTTGTATCATGTATATGTGTATGTTTATGTGTTGTGTTGTACATTGTGTGTATCTGTATGTGTTGTGTTGTAAATTGTGTGTATATGTATGTGTTGTGTTGTACATTATGTGTATATTTATGTGTTGTGTTGTACATTATATCTATGTGTATGTGTTGTGTTGTATCATGTGTATGTGTATGTGTTGTTTTGTACATTGTGTGTATGTTTATGTGTTGTTTTTTACACTATGTGTATGTGTATGTGTTGTTTTCTACACTATGTGTATGTGTATGTGTTGTATAATGTGTTTGGAAAGGAAGGAAGAGCAAGGAATTGTTAAATATAAGAGAAGAGAAGTGAAGGGGATTGGTTCACAGATTCTCTATAGGATGTGGGTTGGGCTAGGATCTTTAGATCCATATAACAGCTTGGGCTCCCTAGAGGTTTTGGGTTGGATACCTATAACATCTTGGGTTCCCTGGAGGCTATCGTTTTGAGATAGTAGTCCCTGGAGCCCTGGACATATTGGGAAGAGACCAATGTTGATTTAATATATACAATAGTCTTTTCTAAATATTTCGCATTTAGGATTTTCTTTTAGCAGTGGATTTTAGACTTCCTTGGAAGGAGGTGAATCCATTTTACTACTCTTAAGGGTGGAGGTGTCATCCTTTGGATTCCATTGTTTTTTATTAAGGGTGGAGGTGTAAACCTTTACATTCCCTTGTTGTTGATTAAGGGTGGATGTGTAAGCCTATGCATTCCCTTGTTGTTGATTGAGGGCGGAGGTGTGAGCCTTTGGATTCCCTTATGGTTGATCATATGCATGCACTATATCCTTTTAATTTTATGATTGAAGCCAATGTGCATATGCATGTATTTGTATATCATTTTAAATATTGTATCGAGTTGTTCTTATAAAGCTCCATAAGCAGTATGTTTGTCATGATTTCAGTAGTTTTTGATTGTAAATATTGTATTAATTTGTGTTTATAAAGCTCCATAAATAGTATTTTGTCAGGTATTTTAGCAGTTTTTGTCTTGTCATAAGAGTCATAGAACATCGAGGACGGTGTTCCCCCAAGGGGGAGAGGTTTGTAATAGCCTCAGCTTAATATTCCATGTAAATAAATAATGTATGGACATTATAAAAGAAAAAATCAAACCAAGGTCATGGGAGATGTATTCCAAGATGAATGAGGGGAAAAACATTACATAGGGATTCTCTTGTAGTTAATTATTTATTGGCTATGGAAATTGGCATTGGAGAGACATGAAAGGAAATAAATGGAAAATTAATTATTACAAGCTAGCAAGGACATGTGGCAAAGTGAAAAGAAATATGGGAAAATGAAAGAAATTCCACTTTAGCAGATGGGGAAGAGGAAGAGAAAAGAAGAGGAGAAAAATAGAAAATAATATGAATGCAAGGGAAAATGAAGAAAAAATAAAATGAAAACAAAGAAATTGGAGAGAGAACATTCTAACCCTCTCTTTTGGGAAAAAAGAGAGGAAAAAGAGGAAGAATCTACAACAACTCTACAAAAAGGAGAAAGGAGATCACTTGGACACAAGAAAGGAACAAGGAAGGAAAAAAAGGAGTGCAAGAGGAATTCATATGGAAACCAAGAAGAAGGATTGAACAAAAAAAAACAAGGGTAGAAAAGAATAGAGGAAAGAGAAACCAGCATGAATCCTTTTGCATGTAATATTGTGCATGTTGATTATCTTGTTGGGATTTGAATGCATGGTACATGCATTGGTTTTCCTATGGATTCCATGTTTGGTTATGTTTTTGTTTATCTGATGTGATCCCACATTCGTTCTTGGAATATGGAGCGGGGGTGATTGTCTTAAAGGAATATTTGGTTCAGCCCAATCTATGGTCAGGTGGTACGTGGAAGTCCCTGACTTGGTTGGTATTATGCAGATGTTAATATATGTTATTATTTAATGGGATCAATGAGCATAAGTTCAGTGTTAATGTGTGATTATGTGATTGGATTTTCATGGCTTCATTCTAGTTAAATGTTGGTTACATGCGTGGTATACCTCTTATGATATGATGTGCTCTTATTATTGCTCTTGCTCACAGTTTGACAAGTTATTAAATATTTTATATGAGTGCATGAGCTAACATGTGTTTATTACAGCTAGCATTAGAGGGAAGTAGGCCTTCTTGATGAACATATGATGAAAGTAATGTATATAGTGAACATATATGAATTCATTACTATAGGTACTAAGTTTACCAATGTGTTTTTCTAAATGATTAGCATGTGTTTAGTAAGCTTGAGAAAGAACGGGGCTTGGAAAAAAAATATGAAGCCTTATACAGACTGTTGGTAGAGTTCTGGGAAGTTTACCTATAAGCTAGCCCTAAAAATTCGAAACAGAGTCTCTGGCCACACTCTCAGAATTGAGTAATTTGGTTGTAGCTACATTGAGGTTGAGTATTTCATGCGGCTAGAGCTGTCTGGTCACAGTGATTAGCCTTTGTGCATGCGTTTAGGATGTAATATAGGTCAAGGAGTGGCCTATACTTAGGTAGAATGATCACGAGAGAAAATATACGAACACTAGTGTGATCAGGTGCCCCTAAGACTTACTGTAAGTTCAAACAAGTGGACCCCATTTCCATAACTAGATCTTGGATGTTGGGTCATGCATAGTAACTCTCAACCCATGTTTACCCTGGTAAGTATCTGAAAGTTGTAAATTTGGGGTGGGTTTTTACATCAAGTATGTAAATACGTTCTTAGAGTTAGAAGAAGTGAAGAGACAACTACATGAATTTAGTTGGAACAAGGACACATAATTTTGAATGCATTACCATGTGATTCCTTGGTCATATTGGTTCTAAGGAAGGACAGGACTTGGAGAACATGCTTTGACTGCAAAATTCTAAACAAGATCACTCTTAAGAATTAATACCATTTTCCATAGAATAATGACATGTTATACTAGTTTTAGCTTGAAAACAACATCACCCAACTAGATTATAAATCTAGATATCATCAAGTCTAAATAAAGGAAGAATACACTTGATATACTAACTTCAAGATGAAGAAATGTATTTACAAGTAATTAGCAGTGCCTCAGTGCCTTTTAGTTTGAGTAACACACCATCTAATTTTGTACATTTAATAAATGATGTTTTGTGTCCATATATTCATTTATCATAGTCTATGTGGTTTACATTTTGATCTTTATATGTAATTGGAAGTGGCATGTGTTACATTTGAAGAAATTGTTAGAAACATTGGAAAAACATTCTTTTCTACCAAACATAAATAAATGCAAGTTTTTTAAGCATTAATAAGTGTACATGGAGAATGTAATTAGTGAAGGTGAGTTGAAAATTGATCTCACAAAGATAAAGGCTATTCTCAAAAGGCTCACTCCCTCTAATGTCATATGAGTTAGGTGTTTTTTGAGAAACACTCAATATTTGAGAAAGATCATAACATCATTTTTAGCTATGGTAACACCACACATGATATAACAAGTGGCAAGAGTGTCCAGTGGGTAAGAAGAAAAATACATCCTTTGAATAACTAAAGCAGAAGATTAGTCAAGCCTTAGTCTTAACACTACCTAACTTGTAGAACTATTTTTAAATATAAACTATTTCTAGTGAGTATGAAAATGGAGAAATATTAATGTAAGGCAAGGAGGCCAATTTTCTATCAGTTGGAGATATTTGATGGAGAAGTATCGATTCACTACCTTAAATATGATAAAAATATATATTCCCTGGTTCAAGCAAGGAAGAAGTGGAAAAGAAGAAATAACATCATCCATACTTATCATTAGCCATTTGAATACGTGTAGGCTCAAAGTGAACTGGACCACTGATCAAGACATTATAAATGGATATGTTTGGTGCAACAATTTCATCTAGTGATTAAATATAAGAAGGAAATAACCAACAAGTTATCTAATTTTCCATTCAAGTAATCAACACAAACTATTACAAATTTAGGAGCCATTATGCACATGGATCCATTCACATATGAAGCATAGGAAGACGTGTATGTGGAAGATAAATATATTGAAAGGAGATGTATCTACAACTATAACGATAAAACAGACGAACACATGTTGATTATTTTCTCTAAGATGGATTACTCTACAAGATGGGGAGGCTTTGTATACCAAAGGAAGAAATCATACAAATGATAAGGGAGGCTCATACCTCTATGGTTGTTAGTCATTTGGCATCAAGAAGACCATGGCTAAATTTTAAAAGTATGTATTGGCCCATGATGCAAGATGAAGTACCTAACTTTATAAGAGATTGTATTTATATTGTACAAGTAAGCTTAGTTATGCAATTCAAGGATTATTGTAATCCACTTCTAGATCCTATATGGCCACGGAAATATATTACACCAATAGGCATGTCTATTTTGGAATTGGGAGTCCGTAATTTAATTTAATTATCAATAATTATTAGGTGGATGTTAGGAATTTAGCCTCCACAGAATACCCATGAAATATTTTTAGTAGTATTTAGGATAAAGGATTGAGATCCATCGCAAAGGTAGCTATGATCTTTTTTATTTTCAATTTAATTAAAAAAAGTCATATTTATAAGCATCATTATGCTCTTATTTCTTATTTTTTCTTTACTATGTTTTTCTTCTTACATATTTTTTTTAATGTATATATGTTTAACTCATATATTATTTTTTTTCAAATTAATAGTAATAATAATAATTTAAAATAAAGTTATAATTTAGTTTATTTTATGATTTATTTCATATGGGAAATGTGATATGTATTATATCCTTATATGCATACTATGGATTGATGCATATCAACATTTTCCAACCATTTACTTACATATTGCACTAATATTTATGAATTTTTTTAGTGGTATGTTAAGGACAAAAAAAGGGAATGACTAGCTTTTAGTAGACAAGCTCAATATGATGCATATTTTGACGACTTATATGAACACGATAAGAGGATAATTTGACTTGCAATATTGGTCTTTGAAAGGGTCATGGTGTACTTTGGGATTTTAAAGAGAATAATTTCTAATAGAGAAAATGGAATCCTTATTTTGTTTTTGACATCACATTGGGAGAAGTTGGATACTAAATTAAATAGATCGATTTCCTTTCACCAAAATGTTAATGGGTAAACTAAACTTTGGCAACTTTTGAAAGGTTAGAATAAAATAAATATAAGGACCTAGGATAAAATGTTTAGTTTACATACAACATTTTTACACTATAGGTATCCACACTTTCATTAGTAAGTCTCCTTTTAAAATTTTCTTTTGATATTTTCCACCATCATCATTCAATATTTCACATGCACAACCTAAAGTAGGGGAAACAACCTCAAGTGATGCATTGAAGGAAAAAAAAAAATCATAAACATGATATGAAAAATACACATAAATGTTTAAGAGGAATTGATGCCTCGGGAGAAATACAAGCCTTGGAATGATAAAATGAATTTGAAAAGAATTTTCAAGTAGGATAGCTTTACATATTAATAAAAAGATGTTATAGGGAATTAAGATCAAGGAAGAAAATTAAAGCCCTGAAATACAAGTCTTTCAAAATAATTTTGAAGGTAAAAAATAATGTTTACAACTGCATTATTCCATCATGTGTGCATATTCTCCCAGTAGTCAATGTAGATAACCTAGATCTCTATGTGTCATCCACACTTACTGAGAATGAATTGAGCCAAGTGTCACCTTCTATTGAATATCTAGCATCAAATGCAAAGATATAGTTACCAAAGGATATAATTATGTAAACAAAAAATGGAATGAGTAGAAAGGGTCAATAGAAACTTTTACAACTAGGGTTGAAGGGCCAACTACTAGCTAACGCCAAATGGTACTCCCAATAGAAAGCTTTAGAATTGTTTCCTTTTGTTTTTATAAGATTAAATATTTTGGAAACCAAAAACCTCCAAAAGTATATCTACATAAAAACCATGTGAATTTATCAATGCTTTAGAGTGGGGAGATTAGAATTTGAATATCATTAAGAATTCCAAATTTTAGGACATTGAATTTTTGTGAATTTTTTATGACCTAAACAGTATTTGGGTCTTATGATGTATTAAAATTGTAGGCTTACATAACACATAGTTCATAAGAGAATATTTGGCCCATGAAAATGTAACGATCCAAATATTCCCTTTGTCCAAGTGGAAACCATGTTAGGATATCATAATTTTAGCATGAGGAATTATTTAACATGTATGAATCACAGGGTCTCCATTTATTCAACCTATGTCATAATTATTGTGTTCATGGGATATTGAAGAATACCCCTAATCTCACTAGATTTTAATAAAAACCTCCTAACATCCTTTTGTTGAACCCCCTCCCAATACATCTCTTTGATAAAAGTAACCCATATTTTTAATGAATACCCCTTTTTATACCCCTCAATACCTATAATAACCCCTTACCCCATATCCCAACCCTCTGGTACCTACAATATATTGTTTCTATTTTTCACAATTAAAAACCCCCCTTTATGAATGAATGCGGCAACATATTGATAAAAAAGGTGAATCCCCCATGGTATGAATTCATTTGAGACTATTACAAACATGATGAAGGTTCCAAGAGAGTTTCTAAACACTAACTCTAATTCTAGCTATGAAGAACCCAAGAGGAGGGAAGATTTTTTTTTTTTTTTTCCTAATCACTAGTTTTTCCATAATGAATAGGAGTGTGGAGGACCTTTTCTAATGGAGTAGTGAGACAAAATCATATTATAGAGGATTGTAGAAGAACATAGTGTCTCATAGCTTCATAGTAAGCAAGGAATACTTTGTATTTTGTATTATAATACCCATAATATAAGAAGATAGAATACACAACATTTTATTGAATGCTAGTCTTCTTGTATGGTTTTTGGGGCAAGTACTTGTATTCCATTGTGTATATCTTGTTATTGCAGTCTATTTCATATATGTAGTAATTAAACAATCTAGATTGTGTGTTTTTATTTCTACTAAAGTGTTGAAATAATATAAAAACAAGTTTAACATAAACTCAATATAGTTGTTATATATATATATATATATATATATTGGATAAACAAACATTGAAATATCCGAGGTGTTTTATAGATCAACAATGGAGTGGTTCTTCCCACTAACATAATTATTGTGTGCTCCAAAAAACCCCATCAAATACTTTTTTAATTAGATCAAACCATGTTACCGACATAATGGTCGATCGAGTGTTTTGCGGCTATGTTGGTTAATGGATTCCTCTCTCCCTTTCTGTAAAAGGAAAAAAGAATATCTCTACCTTCCTAATTTAATAGAAACAACTAAACTTTAATGGGTACATTGGAAAATGCCACTAAAACATGTTATGATTAAAAAAAAGATACATAACATTGAAAGAGTAATTTAAGATAACTTATGATGTCTTATTCTTGATATTTCTAATCCTCTACATACCCCTAAAATTTCATATAGTAGAAATGTTGAACTCCCACTTACCCTAAAATTTCTTATAATCAAAATAATTAATATAATAATATAAAACAAAATCAACCTATAATCTATATGAAATAAACCATCTATCCATTCAAATAATTAAGATTGTTATTAACTTTGTTTTCCATATACACTCTTCTATTTTAAAAGTAAATCTATTAAACACAAACAAAAATAAATTTATATAAATTATTTTATGATAGTTTATAATTATTAATATTTTATTTTATTTTAATATATTTTTCCCTTATAATTTTTTTTTAATTTTTATAAATTAGCTATTTAGTACTTAAAACATACTAAATTATCGTACAAAGTCACGCCACATTATGATCCAAAAAGATCACGTTCTTCCTAAACCTAATGTTATTAGCCATGATTTTCTCCTTCAAACTTAAAATTGCGCATGCAAAATGGAGATGGGGCCGTATAAAAAAAATCCTGCACTGCTAAACCATGAAAATGCACATATATAATTCAAAGCAGAACATAGATGATAAAATAAGAGATCTCGAAGATAATATGGGTCACGAAAAATTTATCTTTATTTTGTATGAGTGGGGCATATAAAAATATAAAAAGATTTGTATGAGTAAATCATGAAAACCTATTATTGTAAAATTTAAAAGCAATTAATTTAGATGATAAATTAAAACCAGTTTAGATTTATCTTAATTCTGGAAAATTTATCGAACATATGATTAATTTTATTAATAATATATAAATACATCTAATATTAATATAACTATTTTAAATATGCTAAATATGTGTGGAATTTATTTGGTCATTTTGATTTTAAATTTGCTTAGTTACTTTAGTTTGTTGAGATGATAAATATTGTAAAATAATTCATGATGAAATAAAAGTTTTGAATGCAAAGTGAAAATGTAATAGTGTTGAATCATAGAAAATGTGAATAATAAGAATATACTCAATTACAAATAGTCTTCATTGTGATCAATCTCAAACTATTTTCTTCTGCTATTTTTATTGTCACCCTTGTTAGTTTTGTCATCTTTTCATTTGAAATCATAAACCATTTAAATATTTAGCTCCAATTGTTGTAGTAAACATCATACCTTGTCTCTCTTGCTCTCTAATATTAATAGGTTTAGTTACTATAACACAAAAATCAATGTACATTGTCAATAATGTTTTGTGCTTACACAAATCAATGCACACTATTAATCCAATGACTTTAAAATTAATGTACCATCATATATCCAATTACATCAAATCAGAAATCTACATATACAATGAAATCAATGCATCTAATGCAAGAAATCAAATAAGATTAGAAAAAAACATCTACGCTGAAATCAATGCATATAATGCAAGTAATCAAATAAGATTAGAAATCAACATCTACACTGAAATCATTGCATCTAGTGCAAGTAAGCAAATAGGATTAGAAACCAATATCTACATTGAAATCAATGCATCTAGTGCAAACAATCAAATAGGATCATAAATCACCATCTACACTGAAATGAATGCATTTAGTGCACACAATCAAATAGGATTAGAAATCATCTACATTGAAATCAATGCATCTAGTCCATGCAATCAAATATAATTAGAATTCAACATCTACATTGAAATTAATGCATCTAGCGCAAGGAATCAAATAATTTTAGAAATCACCATCTATACTGAAATCAATGCATTTAGTGCAAGTAATCAAATAGGATTAGAAATCATCTACATTGAAATCAATGCATCTAGTGCAAGCAATCAAATAGGATTAGAAATCACCATCTATACTGAAATAAATGCATTTAGTGCAAGAAATTTGTTTTCCTCTCTCCCCCCTCCATCTATATCTATATATCCCTCCATCTCTCCTTCTTTGTCTCTTTATCTCACCCCCGCAAACACACACACTCTCTCACTCCATATCTATCAATCCCTCTGTCCCTCCCTCCCCATCTCCATCTCTCTCTTCTTTCTCTTTACCTTCCATCTATATATCTATTTCCCTTTGTCTGTCTATATCAACCCCAAAATACACACTCTCTTTCTCCAATCTATCTATCTATCACTACCTCCTCCTCCTCCTCCTCCTCTCTCTCTCTCTCTCTCTCTCTCTCTTCCCCTTCCCTCCCTCTCCCACGCTTCTATCTCTCTTCCCTTCTGCTATCCTCTCTACCTCTCTCTCCATCTTCCTTATCACTCCCTCTCTTTCTCTTCGCATTTCTCGCTGTATGTGTTTCTTCTTACCTCCCTCTCTCTCCTCCTCCATCTCCATCTCTCTTTCCCTACCTCTCTCCACTCTATCACATCCTCTCTCTCTCTCTCTCTCTCTCTCTCTCTCCACCTTTTAACTTTGTTACTATATGCCTCTCTCTCTCCTTCTATCCCTCTTTCTCTCCATCTCTCCTTCTTTTTCTCTTAATCTCACCCAAACATACACACGCTCTCCATCCCTCCCTTTACACTCCCTTTTTCTCTCTCCACTTCTCACTCTTTATTTCTTTCTTCTTCCCTCCCTCTCTCCCCTTCCAACTCCATCTATCTATCTCTCCCTCTCTCCTCCTCTCTCTCCCTTTTCTCCTACCTCCCTCTCTCTTCCCCCATAACTCTCTCTCTCTCTCTCTCTCTCTCTCTCTCTCTCCCATACAATCCTCTCTCTTCCCCCATCACTCTCTTCCTCTCTCTCAAGTCCTATCTATCGTCCTTTCTCTCTCTCAAGCCCTCTCTATCTTCCTTCCTATCTCTCTCTTCCCTCAAATCCTCTCTCTTTCCCCATCACTCTATCTCTCTCTCCAAATATGTTACTATATCCCTCCCTTTCTCCTTCTCTCTACTTCTCCACCTCCCCCCTCCCCCCTTGTCTCCATCTCTCCTTCTATGTCTCTTTATCTCACCCGTAAACATACACACTCTCTCTCCATCTAACCCTTGTCACTCCCTCTCTCTCTCCACTTCTCACTCTCTATGTCTTTCTTCTTCCCTTCCTCTCTCCCCCTCCAACTCCATATTTCTATCCTTCCCTCTCCCCCCCTCCAACTCCATCTCTCTATCCCTCCCTCTCTCCTCCTCCTCTCATCCTTCCTCTCTCTCCATTTCTCTCCTTCCTCTCTCTCTCTCTCTCTCTCTCTCTCCAATATCCTCCATCTCTCCCTTGTAAGTACCCCTATTTCTCCACCTTTATCATATGTCTTTATTCTTCCCTCCCATCCATATATATATATATATATATATATATATATATATATATATATAGTATTAATCTAAAGTTATTAAATTTAATAATATTAATATTATAATATATTAATATGAATATTAGATTTAATAATAATAATATTATTAATATTAATATTAGGGTTAATAATATTTGTTTTGCATGGTATTAATAATAATTTGCTCCATTGTATTTGGCCCATGGTATTTGTCCCATGGTATTTAGCACATAGGCTTCACCTAAATAAAACTTTCTTTTTGAGTTTTTGTAAATATAAAGAGGTTTATGGAGTAAATATAAAAAGAGGTTTTATTTATTTACCATACCTCTAGTTTATTTATATTTTTATTTATTTACCATACTTTTAGTGTAAGTATAAAAATAAATTTTATTTATTTACCATATCTCTTTAAATATAGAATAATAGAAATAAATAGAAATATAGAATAATACCAATGCAATGAGTATAGAATAATAAGAGTAAACATAAATATAGAATAATAAGAGTAAATACAAATTTATTCATATAAAAATATAAAAAAAATGTGGAATGAGTAAATCATGAAAACACATCATTGCAAAAGTCAAAAACAAAGAAATTGACTTAGATGATAAATTAAAATGAGTAAAAAATAACACAAGTAAATATAAATATAAAGGAGGTTTTGTTCTATATATATATATATATATATATATATATATATATATATATATATATAAATTAAAATGAGTAATCAAATTTATAAAGGAGGTTTTCTTTTATATATATATAAATGTATATGTTAATTTCATAAATAAATTTATTATTCAAATCTTTCATGTATAAACTTTTATTTTATTTTTTTAATTTTAAATTGATAAATTCTATATATTCATTTTATTTTTAGAAATGAGGATTATAATATTTTCTTTAATTATAGAACTATTATGATTAGCCATATTTGATTTAATTTGTATGTAAATATCTTGGAAAGAAGATTATCTTATAACTAGAAAGGCAAAAGTGACAAAGGTCAAGCTAGGTTTAGGAGATATCATTTAATTGTGGACCACTTTATTATCTTAAGATCATTGCAAAAGAATGTCAAAATAATAAAACTGATATGTTATATTGTTTTGTTGACTTCAGAAAAGATTTTGACACTTTTTTGTACGAAAAAACTATGTAACAGCCTAAAGGGATAATGGTTCCTCTCAAGTTGAGGCTTCTTGTGACAAGGATGTATGAGAAGTTAAGTTTAGGACATTGAGGGTTGGTTGAAAGATATTAAATGCAATATCAGTGTCAACTAAGGGTGCCCCTTATCCCCTAAAGTTTTTTGCATATATATCTATAAGCTAGAAAAGCATTTGGAAGATGTAGGTTCTAACTAATAGATGAATTGGCCCTTTTGCACACACTTTTTCTGGACAATTTTGCCTAGCTTTTAAGGATCATAAGTTTAAGTTGTTTAACCTATGTTGAGTGCCTCAAGGTTTTTTAAGGGTGCTAGATCCATTTATGCATTCAAAATTGCATTTGAAATAATAAAAAATCACAATCTTGCTCAAAATTGTATTGTGGCCAAGAAAAACCATTTCATCCATATTACAATGTGCTTTCTCTCACACACATTAAAAAATGAATTTTGAAAAATTCTAAAATATGTGAAAGAAAAGTGCCAGAAGAATCTATATGTAACTATATGTCTAATCAAGCTCTAATAAAATAAAAAATAAAAATATTTTTATATATAGAAATGTGAAATTTATATAAAAAGAAATAATGTTATTAATAATCAACATAGATCTATCTTAATTCTAGATCTACCAAACATAGAATTAAGAAATCAAATCTATTTAATTTTTTATTATATATATATATATATATATATATATATATATATATATATATATATATATATAATCCTTGG
Organism: Pinus albicaulis; assembly: GCA_034641835.2. Taxonomy (NCBI): domain Eukaryota; kingdom Viridiplantae; phylum Streptophyta; class Pinopsida; order Pinales; family Pinaceae; genus Pinus; species Pinus albicaulis. The sequence continues at coordinate 85,410,523 of CM076576.1, forward strand.
ACTCTTGGTAAATCCAAAAATAAAACAAATCTAAACTGATTTAATTAAAAATTAAAAATATTTAAACTGTTTCAATTTTGGTTGGTTTAGTATATAATCTGATAATGTAACTCTGCTATTTTGATTAGATAAATAAATAGAAATGTACTATCAAATTTACAAAAAAATAAATAAATTAAAAATAAAAAAAATATATTTTTTCTTAATTTTAATTTAACAACAATAAATAAACCAACAATAAAAATATAATTAAACATAATAAAAAAAAAAAATTCCGTCTGAATGATAAAATTTGAAAGAAAAATATTGTCCTCTTTATAGACTATACCAGTATAATATTTATCCAATTTCGCTTATAAAGAAAATAAGTTTATGCTTTCCATATTTAAATCCCCTTGTGAGCCTTACTGAATTTTGTTCTCATTGCACCCCGTAACACCTATATATGAAATTTAACTTTTCAACAAATTTAACGCATCTGGATATCTGTCCAGAGCCTGGGACCCATTTTATCAATCTGAAACGGTGCAAATATAGCAATGGCTTAAATTTGACGTTGTTTATTATAACACTATGAATGATTGATGGAGTATCTAAAACTCCGAAGATTTAGAATTGCTTTAACAGAGATGGGCTTTGAAGGCAGCCCATTTTGGATAATACGTATGGCCAACGGTACTAACAATCTGGTTACGTGACGCCATTTTATTAGTTTCAGAGCTCCACAGAAAAAGGAACTTCCAGAAAGGTCACGTTGACAATAAATAGAAAAGAAATTGACCCCAAAAAGGTTTGGTTTCCATTCATGGCCTTTGAAAACCAGAAGGCAGGTGGCAGGTCCAGTGGTTTGGATTTACGTGGCCAGGGTTTAAATCAGTAACAAAAAAATCACAAACTGACCACCTAAATGAAGAATTAGGGCATCCAAATTAGGGGGTGCCTAACCTAACGGAGTTTGATTTTGGAAAGTTGAACCCATTTATGAGACTTTACAAACGAACTCAAATGCCTTTGGGATTGGGGTTATACATATTTTCTGGCTTATAGAATAATTAATGTCGTTGAGTAGTATATGTTTATTTTTAGGTTGAAAACTATGGCATCTAATTAGGGTTTTATCAAAAAAATAGGTGTAATTGATTTAAGTTTAATATTCTTTGATGTGAAGTTAGTGGTTCAATTCTCTCTTTTTAATCTAGGTGATATATTGGACATGATAAAGATATAGTCCCACCAAACTTTTAAAAAAGTCCAAATTATATGAAAAGAAAATAGAAAAAAAAAACACTTAGCTAAATTTAAATTTATAATATCAATAGTAATAGCTGTAAAGGAGACCATTGGCCCATTGCAGTGTTGAATCCAATGGAGTCCTGAACTGATCCGGATCTCAGTGCATCCTCATGTTTACTCATTTTAACATACTAGTTCAGTAATATATAAGAAGGCCTAATACGTTTGGGTTTTGAATTTCTTGTGCTTGTACTCATGGGTATTGCGTATCCCTTCACTCCATTCAACTTAACTGCTTAGGTGGTCACCCAATATATTGAATTTGTCCTCTGTCTTCCTTCTAGAGCCCCACTATTCCCACTATTGCATATAGATACACAAAAGGACTAGCCCCTTGATATCAATTCATACTGAAAAAGGAAAATTACAGCTTGACCATTTCTGCAGTATAGTTTTCCCTGATTGCACGCACTGGGGAATTAGCCTAGCATTGAGCTGGGTTCCAGCAATCATACTTTGCAAAGTTGAATGCAAATTGTTGCAACTTATTTTATATACTATATTTTTGGAGGAGGCTATCTGATCGGTTGCATATCGGATCACTTGCAGAGGAGACTGATCTCTTTTAGCTCTATAAAAAGGCCCAGAAAGATCGACCTCTGCATTGCATTCAATATTAGAGTCAATTCCTGTACTGCTAAAGCAGTTTCCATTGTTGACAACTGTGTGGCTGACATGGAGCTGCCTTTGAAGCTTGTGGTTGGAATTATTGGTATTGTATCTGAACTTTCAATGCAGTTATGAATTTAAGTCATTTCATATTCAGGTCTATCTAGGGTCAGAATGTCTAATGTATTATTGAGGTCCAACTATGGTTCAGGATGTTTAATGTATTTTAATCAGTATTGTTTCAATATATATCCAATCTTAAATTTTAGGTTTAATAGGTAATTAAAAGTATTAAAAAGGTTTAATAGGTAATTAAAAGTATTAAAAGAATTAAAAACTTAATTTTATGAATCTAGGTTTAATAAGAAAAGTATTAAAAGAAATAGAGATTTCATGTTATAGATGTTTAAAAGAAATATTTTAATATTATCATAATTTTGATATATTTATTATTATTATGTTTTTGGTTTTAATTTTATTTTTCCATAATATTATAAATCTGGTCCATCTAGTAAACTGCAAATGCACCTAACTACACTTTATATAATCAATAGAAAAAATATTATTTAAAAGTATTATTTTTTTTGGGAAGGATGATGGGTTTATAATCAGTTCTTATCGAAAACCCAGTCCATCATGTTGTTCAGTTTGTAGTTTGCTTATACAAATGATCATGTTGTTCAGTTTGTAGTTTGCTTATACAAATGATTCTGTCGTTGCAAATTTCAGTTTTGTTAGTATGTTGTGAAAAAAAAAAGTGCACCTTGCCTTGAAATTGAGTATATGAAAGCTAATTTTTTCTATATTGTGCTGAAATGAGCAAAATAATGGTGAAATATGACTGAACATACATGACTTCTGAATAATGGTGAAATATGACTGAACATACATGACTTCTTTGTTGGTGATATCTATAACAGGAAATGCAACATCTCTAGCACTCTACTTATCCCCTATGTATGTACACTGCACCCTTTGCTCCTATTGCTCCTAATACTATTGCTTCTTTTCTTTGTTTTTTTTGTTGGTAGCAGGTTGCTTCCTTTTTTAATGTTTACTTTCTTTCTAAGTGAAATTCCATGTAGTTTTGATTGATCTGCTGATACTGAATTTTGAGTTGCAGGGCAACATTCTGGGGAATATACAAGTTCAAATCCACGAAAGAGTACTCGGGCCTTCCTTATGTGTTCACCCTATTCAATTGCTGTCTTGGGCTGCTCTATGGGAGCCCCTTCGTCAAACCCCATAGTACCATGATTCTCACAATCAACAGTGCAGGGTTTCTTCTGGAAACATTTTATCTCACGTCTTTTCTAATTTTCGCTCTGCCAAAGAAGAAGGTATAAATTTTTGGGTTACATTCTTCTTTCTTTAAAATTTAGGCTTTTGGAAATTGCAAAATATGTTTATACTTTATGTATGGATTGTTTTATATAGTAGGCTTAATAGTTAAGAACATGGGTTTCTTTTTAAGAAATTACAGTTCAAAACTAAAGAGATAAAATATATATGCTTTCTTAAATTTAGTAATCAATAGCTATAAAAAAAAAAAAAATCCTTTATCTCACAAACAAAAAAATCTCATACACCAATATAATATCTACTTTAACCACTACCTTAAAATTAAATTATTATTATTATTATATATATTCATTCCTTCTTATATCACGAATCTCTTCCTTGCAGGTGATAACGATACGGTTGACCTGTGCTTTGATGTTGGCCTTCGGTGTGGAAGTTGCCATTACCATTTTTGCGTTTCATGCTCCCCATGTCCGGCAACTAGTAGTAGGCACCGTGGGCGTGGTTTTGTCCATCATCATGTATGCTTCCCCATTTTCTGTTCTGGTGAGTCTCTTCTTCTCCCATCTTTACACACCTCATAACTGTTTGGCAAGATGGTTTGTTTGGAGTTTAAATGAAGGTGGTCATGCACACATACATTTTCATTATTTTAGGCTACTCAGGGCTAGTTTCATGAGCTCATCTTTTGTGGTAGATGTTAATATTGATAGTTTAGTTTTAACTTAAGGTTATGTAGATTGTAAGTTTTATGCATTTATTTAATATATACAGAGGAAAATTAACAATATTATATATATATATATATATATATATATATATATGAACTTGTAATTTAATATGGAAAATGTCATGCACACAAAGTTAATAATTGATATTTGCATAGATGTAAGAATTTGCGATCACCATAAGTTCTAACTTTTGGTGATTGAGTTCTCATTTTTTGATAGATAATAATATTCAGAAAAAGCTATGCATGTAAAGTTAATAATTGATTTTTTTTTGGATGTCACAATTTGTAAGGAAGTTTGTAAGGATGCAAATGTAGTTTAATGTTTAGAAAGTTTGGAGAATATTGCTATTCCATAATATGTAAATTATGAAATATTTTCTGATATTTTTGTAAAATTAGTCAAATTTCTAATTATTTTATATAATTTTTATACATTTTTAGTGACTTTTAAAATAAATTAGTTTTATTATATAAAAATTGTCAAAATCACTTTAAAAAAAAAAATTGATAAATGTTTTTTAAAGAAAAATTATAAAATATTAACCTCGTATTTTTTAATCCATCTTAGTTTTATAATATTATTTAAATGTTTTACAAATCTATGTAACAGTGACCCTTACAAGCACCAAATAGTCAGTCAATTTTAATTTTTTTAATTATTATTTTTAAATATTATTAAGAAAAAATGGTATAAATTCCATATTATTATTTAAATATTTTAGAAATTTAAAGAACAATAATAATTACAAGCAATGAGCAATTAATCATTTTTTTATGAATAATAATACATTAATTGGTATATAATTACATAACTATATTAACAAATGTAATTTAAGTTTTTTAAATAGACATTTTAAATTAATTTACATAATAATAATAGCTTAATCATATAATAAATAAAATTGATATAAGTAAATAAACATAAATTACATGATAATCTATTTTATAACATCGCATCAAAAATGATCTATTTTATGATAGAGCTGCATAAAATATGAGAATATATGGACGTTTTTTTTTAATAACCATTATACCTATTAAGTAAAGATTTAGATTTAAAAATAAAAATAATCTAGGTATTGAGAGGTTTTAGCAATGTATTATATTAGATATTATTTTTTGGAATTCAACTGTGTGTTAAGTAAGTCATTCATCTATGATTTTTGAATAGTCCACTTAACACTCATTGCATGGGGTGATGTTCATAAGGGTGAAGAAGTGAGATTCAAACTAGTGAAATGAATCACATAGCATCAATCATCACTTTCAAGGCTTGTTCTCCCCACCATCAAGCCCACTTAGCTTGCTACCCTATTTGCAAAACCTTAGCAAGTATTGTGTCTCATGAACCATGAAAGTAGAGCTCCCTTCACTCTTTGTATTTAAGTTTTTAGAGTGCATTATATTAGATATTATTTTTTGGGATTCAACTAGGCAGTTACATTATATTAGATATCATTTTTTGAGATTGGACTAGGCAATTGCATTATATTAGATATCATTTTTTGGGATTCAACTAGGCAGTTACATTATATTAGATATCATTTTTTGAGATTGGACTAGGCAATTGCATTATATTAGATATCATTTTTTAGGATTTAATTGAGAGTTGCATTATATTAGATATCATTTTTTGGGATTCAACTACCAGTTAAGTAAGTCATTCATCTATGACTATTTACATGGATTAAGGTTTTGCAAATGGGTAGCAAGTTAAGTGGGTTTGATTATAGGAAAAACTCTACAATAGCTTAAATCAAAAGCAATCTGACATAGGTCACCTCCCGAAAAGTCTTAATTACCAAATGCAAACATGAGAGTATACCAACACAAAAAGATAAAAATAAGATTTATGACCATAAGATTTGGGGTAAAGGAAAAGATAATCTGCAAGGTTCAATAAAACGCATAAAGACATAAATATATTTTTACGTTACCGATTTGATTTCACTTTTCCATAATTTAAAAGGCTTATGGATCTAATACGTAATGACCAGTAACAGTGATTTTTGGATGCTTTTCAGAGGCTTGTCATCAGAACTAAAAGCGTGGAGTACATGCCATTTTTACTTTCATTATTCAACTTTCTAAATGCAATGGCCTGGCTTGCATACTCTTTGGTCACTCGAGATATCTTCATAGGGGTAAGTTTTTTTTTTTTTTTTTTTTTCCTTGTTTTGGTTCAGTGATTTGTATATAAAATTTTCTTCTCTTATTTTGGGTTTTTTCGGACATTGTAGGTACCCAACGGTATTGGGTCTGTTATGGGAATGATCCAACTCATCGTGTACTTCATCTACAGAAATTCAAGGGTTGTTTCACCTGCAATATCTGGTGAACTTTCTGAAACAAAACAGGACGACAATGCAACAATAGCGGTTGTTGTGGCAGATGAGAAAAAGGTGGTCGAGAAATTAAATGTGAGCACGGTGGAGATGGTTATGGAAGGCCATGAAGTGTGAATTTCTATATGTCACCAGGGATCCAATTCTATTTGTTTGTGCTGAAACATATATTGAATGGCGACTGCTTACCAATAAATTGCACCGACAGTCGAGCTTCCGTCGAAGGAAGACCATGCAAGACATTTGCACGTTTCCCCGCTTGCAACTGTGAACCTATTAATCGTTTAATAATTGAGCATATTGACTTGAAATCTGTTTCATAATTGAGCGTAAATCCGTTTCGGTTTTTGTTGAATTGGAACTTTACTGTGTATATTTTTGTTGAATTGGAACTTTACTGTGTATATACACAAACATAAGGAAAGACCACCCGAGCAACTTAAAAGTTATCAATGAATAAAGAGTAATATATATGTATATGCGTGAGATAATGGATATTAAAAACTTAAAAAAAAAATTATATAATTTATTTGTGATGTTTTTAATGCATTTTTTTTTATCATGTATTATATGTATTATTTGTTTGTTGTGTGAGTGAATGGGGGTTATCTCTATATAACTAGCATTTGTACCAAAAGGGTGCAAAGACAAGTCGATAGAAGTGTCGATGAATGTACAAGTAGTGTTGCAGGAATACTTGATGCTAGTGGATAACCATGAGTGATAATAGATAAGAACAAAAGCATGGATCTATTCTAATTTAAAATTTGAATGCAACAAAATTGTCATGAGGAAGAACCTCATAATAAAAAGCCTATCGACGTAAGTAGATATTCGTTGGTCCAGACTGTAGAGTTCTCCTCTACTTGGCAGTGCTCCTGCCTCAATTTAACTCCGTTGCAGTGCTTCATCGTCGGTTTAATTCGAATATGCTTCATGATTGTGTGGAGGCAACATTTATAATTTTGTCCTTTTTTCTTAGCGAAAGGATCCCAATAGAAAATGCATTTCTCACTAAGAATACAACTCACATTTATAAAACTAATCTCTGTTGCACTTTACACGAGACAATAATAATGCCAACTGCAAATCTGGAAGCCTTCATTATTTGATGATTTTTCTTATGGAAGTTTCATATTTAGATGCTTTTGTTCGGCTACTTAGGGCTCTACCTAGTATCTAGTACTGTGTTGCTGCTACACGCTTAAGGGTATAGTTGAATAACTCATAACGCTAAACTTTGGTATTTAACAAAATGTAACAAGTGATCATAGAGTTCGTAGAGTAAAATAATTTTCTACGCTAGAAAAAGTAGAAGCGGTAGAGAGTTGCACCTGCTTGTTTATTTGCAGTGGGTGAAGAAGAAAAAGCGCGGGTAGGGAATGAAATTTTGTCAGGTAGATGAGTTATTTCCCCTTATGTGTCATTAGGTGGAAGAAATTGACATTGTTATGGGGACAGTTTGTCGTACTCTATATTGTACTTTTATTCTTTTGTTATGGATGGATGGATGCACAATCAATGATAATAGATTGCACTTCAAATACAACACATCTACCAATGCCCAAATATATAAGAAGGAAGGCATGTCATTCCATTTTTTCATCAAAGTGAGAGAGAGAGAGGAGGAAATTAACACTAGTGTTGGAAATCTCTCCTCATTCCCAAGCTCGTCTTATTGTTGTAGCTACTTTGGATGCTATATTTTTCTTCTTGTTTTCACATTTTCTACTGTGGTTCATGTCATGGAAGAGTTTATAACTGCAACATCGCCTTTTCCATCACACGATATTTTCAATTATTCTTCACTTTTGAAGATCTGGCTGTAGATTTGTGAGAAGTGAGTGCTGGTTACTAGGATGAAGAGTCAGAGGATTTTTACGTGCAAGTTCTTGATCAAAATCCTTTGTATCCATGTTGGGGTGACACCAAATCCTTGTGGAACTATGGTTGTAGAAAATTCAAGAGAACCAAAGCCAACCAATCTCAATGCCATTGTTGTAGAAAAATATCCATGAAATATCCAAACAGCATAGTGCAGATGGTTCAAAGGTAAATTCAACATTCAACTACATCGAGTTTGTTATGATATCTAAGTGCATTTGGTTACTATTTTTTCCAGGATTGGATGTGAAATTTGAATTCTTTCTGTTATTCTAGGTTCTATTCATGGATCATGCAAATGTATCATCCTCATCCTGAGGTCTAACATAACTGTGAATATTATCCACAATTTCTAGGGTGCCATTTTGTGGGTGTCGTTACGTAGATTGGATGATTCCTTATTTGCCACTTGGTTAAAGGTATAGTAACCTCCTTGAAGAAGCTATGTTATTCCATCTCCAAAGTTTGGGCATTTTCTTGGTGTCATTACATAGATTGGATTATTCCTTATTTGCCACTTACTTAAAGGTATAGTAACCTCCTTGAAGAAGCTTTGTTTTTGCATTTTGAAATCTTATCAAATTCTCACGTCTTATCCAAGGATCTGAACTTATCTATTTACCATTCCTCGTCCTCCAAGCTAAAGGTGCCCAATCACAGGGCAGGCTTGAATAAGTTCCTTCCAATCATGAGTTCATCCATTACTTACATTCCTCCTTGGGTTCCCAATCCAATCAATTAGAGTAACAGGGCTTCTATATTTTTTCTCTATTATATGGTTTTTATAAACACCTGATTTTTATATGGTTTTTATAGACCCATAAACTTACAATAGCTACCAGTGGTTCCAAAATATGGTTGCAGAAAATTCAAGAGAACCAGAGCCAACCAATCTCAATGCCACTGCTACGGAAAAATATCAAGACAAGATAGTCCAGATGGTTCAAAGGTAAATTCAACTACATCGAATTTGTTATGATATCTTAAGTGAATTTGGTTACTAACAATTCTAGGATTGGGTGTGAAATTTTAATTCTTTATGCTATTCCAGGAGCATTTATAACAACAAAAGGAGGCCAAAGATGGGTTATCTGTGTTGCGAAACTGGTAACCCCATTGATGATTGCTGGCATTGCAATCCCAATTGGCAAAGCCACAAAAAACACCTGGCAGACTACGCCATTCAATTCGGTAGGCATGCCAAGGGAGGAAAATATGGAAAATGTACGTGGTAACAGATCATAATGATTATGATGCAGTAAATGCTGGGTCGGGCACCCTGCGTCATGCGTTAATTTAGACAGAACCCCTGTGAATTATTTTTTCAAGAGAGACTGATCCAAATTTATGCAGGAACGGAACATAATACACATATAACCATAAATAAAAATATGCAATGGAAATAATACTTCATTTCATTAATATCAAAGAACTGAAATATGTTTACAGACATAATGGAAATAAACTAGCTATGGTGAAGGTAGCTTATCTCTCAGAAGAGATGTGGCAGCTACATGCCTCTGAACTGTGTTACAACGAGGCTTGAAGGCCTATTTATTAGTGAGGAACAATGGAAAATCCTAAAAATTCAAAGACCTAACCCTAGGACATGAAACACCAAAACTATGGGCCCCATTTGGGTAAATTGGTACATCAACTTCCCGAGGATGTAACTTTGGCATATGATCTCTGTTTGACGCGCTCAATACCTCATTAGAAAGATATATCACAGGAATACAACATTTGAGTGAGAAACATCAAGGAAACTTCCATGTTTCTCCAATTTTTCCCAAAAAACATCGTTTAGGGCCTCAAAACGGCTCTGAAAGTTCAGGACCAAAAAAATTGTTTAAAATAGTAAATTGTGTTATAATTAAGGAAATTGAAAAAACTGAAAGAAACAATGGTGGGGGTCCAAGTGGAATAGGCGGGTGGCCAAAAATATCCACCTGGATGATTCCTCCCCCCTTAGGAAGAAATGGTCCCCATTGCATTGAGTTCCTCCCTAAGATGAGGAAACTTCTGTTGAACTTGGTCCTTAGTGAGCCACTTGCCTTGGTGAAGGAGTTGGCCTACTTTGACAACTTGATATAGCAGGATCCTTTGTTGTCGGGTGTTCTTGATCTGTGTATCCATGATCTGATCAGTTGTGTCATGTTCCATGCAGTCGGGATTTAACTCTGTTGGTGTGATTTATTCTACCATGTCAGATGTGTCTAGTAGAGGCAGAAAGTAGGGTTGAAGGTAGTCCACATTGAACACTGGGTGCAGACCAAGGAATCATGGAATACTGAGCTCAAAGGCATCGTCCCCTATAGCCTTAGTAATGTTGTATGTCCCATATCGGAGTGGGTGAGGCTTGCAGTGGGGCCTAGCAACGCGCTCCTTTTGCAACTGTAGCCAAACTATATCACCCACTTGGAACTTGTGTGGCACCCGATGTTGATAATGGCGCTGCATGTACTTCGCATTGGATTTCTCCAAGATGTCATGGACCTGCTGGAAAATGTGTTGGATGTGTTCAATAAATCTGATTGCTTTATCAACCTCAGAAAATACACGTGTGGATTTTGTTTGTGTGGTCACATGAAGTATGGAAACATTAGGTAGTCACGCACTTGGGGTTAGATCAATGGAGTGTTTGACCTGACAGTGTAGAGGAACCTTTGTGGGTGAGGAGAAAATGTCCTTGTATTCCTCCATGACTTTTTCCATATGTTGTTGTCGTGTAGGGGAGCCATGTTTGGAGACTATGGCCACAATATTCTTCTTGTCCTGTGGGTGAATTGTAATGAAAACAAATTTCCTGGTTTGGGAAATAGTCTTACCGCATTTCTTTGCAGTAATCAAAGAGATGGCGAGATGTGGTACTACCTTCGGTATCCTGTAAAAATTATTTCCAAAAGTAATAATAACAGAATGAGGCCTAGACTTATACACAACATGTCGCTTCCACAAGTATGGTTGACCCAATAATACATCAGACCCATCAAGAGGAGCAACATCACATAATACCTCATCCGTCAAGGGCTTATATTATACGGAAGGTGGCACTGTTGGCTGACGCAGAGATCTCTTCTTTGGTGAAGCCACCCAATAGTATATGGCTTCGGGTGTGTCGCGGTTGGTAAGTCGAGCTGCTTCACAACCTACGCTAAAATGAGGTTATTTTGGCTTCCGCTATTGACAAGGAATTGCAGTGGAGAACCCTTCACCCACATCTGGGAATGGAAAAGGCGCTGCCCCTCCTCTGGATCCTTAGGATCCTCCCTCTGGAGCTTGGTGGTGGCAACGGTGGCACTGAGTTCAAAATCAATTATTTTCTTCCCTTTGTCATTGCCCTTGTTCGGTTATGACTTAGAATCTGAACATGCATCTTATTTGGATGCCTTCAGTTTGGCCACTAGCAACTATTTAGCCCGACACTCACTTGTGTTGTGAGTGGGGATGTTATGAAATTCACACCACTCCCCCGTGTCCTTCTTTGGATTTGTGGTGTTCTTCTGAGTCACCCCGCTTTGGCTTTGCCCCTTGTTCTGCGGTTCAGGGGCGCCTTTCCCTGGATTCGGATTCACGGATCCAAAGTATCGTTTATTTTGCTTAAATTTATGCTCGATCTTGGTGGCATATCGATATGTCGTGCCAAGCGAGGTAATTTCAAGGAACTCCATTTCCTCCTGAATGTATATGTGAAAAAAATGGCAGTACTTAAGCACCAAATGTTTCTTCGTATCTTTAATACCCAACTTTTTGCGTAGGGTATGGAAAAGTTATCCATCATCGCATTCATTTGTTTCTCGAGGGCCTCCTCAAGCAATAATTTGATAGGATATCCTACTCCCTCATATTTTTTTTCGTCTGCCATGTGAGGTCGTCGACATTTGTGAGGTTGATCTTGAAAGGGTTCAACCATATCGAGCCCGAACTCCTTATACCCTGACCTCATTGGGGACATGCAAAGAAAATTAGAGAAAGAGCAAACTGCTCTGATACCACTAATCTGAATTTATGCAGAAACACAATTGAATACACATATAACCATAAATATAAAGATGCAATGGAAATAATACTTCATTTCATTAATATCAAAGAACTGAAATATGTTTACAGACAAAATGGAAATAAGGTAGCTAGGGCGATGGTAGCTTATCTCTGAGAAGAGATGTGGTGGCTACATGCCTCTGAACTGTGTTGCAATAAGGTGTGAAGGCCTATTTATTATTTAGGAACAATGGAAAACCCTAAACATCCAAATACCTAACCCTAGGAGATGAAACGCCAAAACTATGGGCCTTGTTTGGGTAAATTGGTACATCAACTTCCCGAGGATGTAACTTTGGCATATCATGTCCGTTTGACATGCTCAATACCTAGTTAGAAATATTTATCCGAGGACTACAAATTTTGAGTGAGAAACATCAAGGGAACTTATATTTTTCTCCCGATTTTCTTAAAAAACATCGTTTAGGGCCTCAAAACTGCTCCTGAAGTTGAGGACTCGAAAAACTTCTAAAAATAGTAAATTGTGCTATAATTAAGGAAACTGAAAAAAACTGAAAGAAAAAATGGTGGGGGTCCAATTAGAATAGGAAAATGCCACCAATATCAGCCTGGATCATTCCTCCCCCCTTAAGAAGCAAAGGTCCCCATTGCGTTGATTTCCTCCCTGAGATGAGGAAAGTTTTGTTGAACTTGGTCCCTGGTGAGCCACTTGCCTTGGTGAAGGAGTTGGCCTACTTTGACAACTCGATATAGAGGGATACTTTGTTTTCAGGTGTGTTTGATCTGTGTATCCATGATCTGATCAGTTGTGGCTTGTTCCATGCAGTCGGGATTTAACTCTATTGGTGTTATTTGTTCTTCCATGTCGGATGTGTCTAATAGAGGCGGAAAGTAGGGTCGAAGGCAGTCCACATTGAATAATGGTTGTAGACCAAGGAATGGTAGAATACTGAGCTCAAAGGAATTGTCCCCTACAACCTTGGTGATGGTGTATGGCCCATATTGGAGCAGGTGAAGCTTGCCGTGGGGCACAACAAGGCGCTCCTTTTGCAATTGTAGCCAAACTGTGTCGCCCTCCTAGATCTTGTGTGGTACCCGATGTTGATAATGGCACTGTGTGTACTTCACATTGGATTTATCCAAGGTGTCATGGACTTCCTGGCAGACGTGTTGGATGTGTTCAATAAATCTGGTTTCTTTATCAGCCTTAGACAGCACACAAGTGGATTTGGTTTGTGTGGTCGCATGAAGTATGTCAACATCAGGCAGCGACGTGCCTGGGGTCAGGTCAATGGAGTGCTTGACCTAATAGAGTAGAGGAACCTTTGTGGGTGAGGGGAAATGTCCTTGTATTCCTCCATGACTTTTTCCATCTGTTGTTTTTGTTCAGGGGAGCCCTGTTTGGAGGTTGTGGCCACAATATTCTTCTTGCCCTGTGGGTGAATTGTAATGAAAAACAATTTCCTGGTTTGGGAAATAATATTACTGTGTTTCTTTGCAATAATCAAAGAGATGGTGGGAGGCAATACTACCTCTGGTATCCTGTACAACTTATTTCCCAAAGTAATAATAACAGAATGAGGCCTAGACTCATACACAACTTGTCACTTCCACAAGTATGGTTGGCCCAATAATACATCAGACACATCAAGAGTAGCAACATCACACAGTACCTCATTTGTGAAGGGCTTGATGTTATATGGAAGGTGAAATTGTTGGCTAACGTGGAGGTCTCTTCCTGGGTGAAGACACCCGATCATATATGGCTGCAGGTGTGGCGTGGCCAGTAAGCCGAGACGCTTCACGACCTCTGTTGAAATGAGGTTCTTTTGGCTTCCTCTATCGACAAGGAATTGCAATGGAGAACCCTTCACCCACATCTGGGAGTGTAAGAGCCGCTCCCCCTCCTTTGGATCCTCGAGCTTCTCCCTTTAGAGCTCGAGGGTGGCAACAGTGGAACTGGGTTCTACATCAATGATTTTCTTCCTTTTGTCATTTCCCTTATTCGGTTCTGACTCTGAATCCGAACATGCATCTAATTCGGATGCCTTCAGTTCAGCCATGAGCGACTGTTTGGCCTAACACTCACTTGTGTTGTGAGTAGGGCTATTATGAAATTCACACCACTTCCCCGTGTCCTTCTTTGGCTTTGTGGTGTTGTTTTGAGTCACCCCACTTTTTCTTTTCCCCTTGTTATGTGGTTTGGGGGTGCCTTTACCTGGCTTCAGATTCGCGGATCCCAATTCTTGCTTCTTCTACTTGAATTTTTGCTCGATCTTGACAGCATATCGATATGTCGTGCCAAGCAAGGTAATGTCGAGGAACTCCATTTCCTCCGGAATGTATTTGTGCAAACATCTACAGTACTTGAGCACCAAATTTTTCTCTGTATCTTTAATACCCAACTTTATGCGCCGAGTATGGAACATATTCGTCATCTCGTACACATCTTGATCCCTTTGTTGCCACAACGTGGTCCATTAGATGTACTTGTCCTCATAGCTCCCCACGGGGTAATATTGTTCCTTGATGCCATCTCGGAACGAATTCCAAGTGGGTGTAGCCAAGAACAAAGAGTGTTCCCTCCCGTCCTTTTGCTCGCAGTAGGTTTCCCACCAATATTTGACATGAGAGGCAGCTTTGAGGAGTGCAAAAGTAATCTTTTCTCGGTCAAAGAAATCATGGACCAAGAAATACCCTTCCAGCAAATTCAACTATATATCTACGACGTCTGCATCTATATAGCCTTCAAATGTAGGAATGGTGAATTTAACCTGTACCTTGAAAGGATTAATGCCTCCAGAGTGACTGCTGGATGCAGATGCACAGCCGGTGGGTAGTCGTTGAATGATCTAGGAAAACTTAGCCATCATCACGTTCCTTTTTTTCTCAAGAGCCTCCTCAAGAAAGAATTTGATAGGATATTATACGCCCTCATCTTTCTTTTCTTATGCCATGGGAGGTCATTGGGGTTTGCAAGGTTGATCTTGTAAGGGCTCAACCATATCGAGCCCTAACTCTTTATACCCTGACCTCATTGGGGACATACAAAGAAAAACAGAGAAAGTGCAGAGCGCTTTAATACCACTGATCCGAATTTATGCAGGAACACAAACAAATACACATATAACCATAAATACAAAGATGCAGTGGAAATAATACTTCATTTCATTAATATCAAAGAACTGAAATATGTTTACAAATAGAATGAAAATAAGCTAGCTAGGGTGATGGTAGCTTATCTTTGGGAAGAGATGTGGTGGCTACATGCCTCTAAACTGTGTTACGATGAGGCTCGAAGGCCTATTTATTATTGAGGAACAACGAAAAATCCTAAACATCCAAATACCTAACATTAGGAGATGAAACACCAAAACTATGGGCCCCGTTTGGGTAAATTGGTACATCAACTTCCCGGGGACGTAACTTTGCAATATTATCTTCGTTTGACGTGCTCAATACCTCGTTAGAAAGATCTATCCGAGGAATAAAAATTTCGAGTGAGAAGCATCAAGGAGATGTACATGTTGCTATCATTTTTCACAAAAAAAGTCGTTTAGGGCCTCAAAACGGCTCCAGAATTTCAGGACCCGAAAAAATGCTAAAAATAGTAAATTGTGCTATAATTAAGGAAACTATAAAAAACTGAAAGAAACAATGGTGGGGGTCCAAGTAGAATAGGTAGGTGGCCACCAATATCCACCTAGATCATTACTCCCCCATTAGGAAGCAATGGTCCCCATTGCATTGAGTTCCTCCCTAAGACAACGAAACTTCTACTAAACTTGGTCCCTAGTGAGCCACTTGCCTTGGTGAAGGAGTTGTCCTTCTTTGACAACTCGATATAGCGGTATCCTTTGCTGTTGGGTGTGTTTGATTTGTGTATCCATGATCTGATCAGTTGTGGCTTATTCCATGCAGTTGGGGTTTAACGCTGTTGGTGTGAGTTGTTATACCATGTTGGATGTGTCTAGTAGAGGTGGAAAGTAGGGCTAAAGCTGGTCCACATTGAACAATGGGTGTAGATCAAGGAATGGTGGAATACGGAGCTCAAACGAATTGTCCCTGCAGCCTTGGTGATGGTGTATCGCTCATATCGGAGCGGGTGAAGCTTCTGGTGGGGTCCAACAAGGCACTCCTTTTGCAACTGTAGCCAAACTCTATCGCCCACCTGGATCTTGTGCGACACCCTATGTTGATAATAGCATTGCGTGTACTTCACAGTGGATTTCTCCAAGATGTCATGGACCTGCTGGCAGACATGTTGGATGCATTCAATAAATCCGGTTGCTTTATCAGCCTCATACAGTACACGTGTGGATTCGGTCTATGTGGTCGCATGAAGTATGTCAACATCAGGTAGCGACGCGCCTGTGGTTAGATCAATGGAGTGCTTGACCTGACAGTGTAGATGAACCTTTGTGGGTGAGGAGAAAATGTCCTTGTATTCCTCCACGACTTTGTCCATCTACTGTTGTCATGTAGGGGAGCCCTGTTTGGAGGTTGTGGCCACAATATTATTCTTTCCCTATGGGCGAATTGTAACGAAACCAAATTTCCTGGTTTGGGAAATAATCTTACTACGTTTCTTTGCAGTAATCAAAGAGATGGAAGGAGGCGGTACCACCTCCGGTATCCTGTACAACTTATTTCCCAAAGTAGTAATAATAGAACAAGGCCTAAACGCATACACAACATGTCTCTTCCACATGTATGGTTGGCCTAATAATTCATGAGACACATCTAGAGGAGAAACATCACACAATACCTCATCCGTGAAGGGCTTGATGTTGTACGGAAGGTGACATTGTTGGCTAACGTTGAGGTCTCTTCCTTGGTGAAGCCACCTAATGGTATATGGTTGTGGGTGTGTCATGGTCGGTAATCCGAGCCACTTCATGACCTTTGCTGAAATGAGGTCCTTTTGGCTTCCGCTATCGACAAGGAATTGCAGTGGAGAACCCTTCACCCACATCTGGGAATGGAAGAGGTGCTCTCACTCCTCTAGACCCTCGGGCTCCTCCCTCTAGAGCTTGGTGGTGGAAACGGTGGCACTCGGTTCCACATCAATGATTTTCTTCCTTTTTTCATTGCCCTTGTTCAATTCCAACTCAGAACCCGAACATGCATCTGATTTGGATGCCTTCAATTCAGCGACCAGTGACTGTTTGGCTCGACACTCGCATTAGAGGAATTTTGAGGTCTAAAATGGGCCTCCTAAGAAAAATGTACAACCAAAATAAAATTTGTAAGAACCAATAAGGTTTAAGATGATGATGTCAACCATGGGGGATGATTCACCATTTTTGGAGTAAAAAAATGAAAAGATTAAAAAATAATAAAATAATAAAACTATTTTTTTTGTTTTTATTTTCAACTTATCTCCCTAAGGTTTTACTCACATTTCAAGCAGGAGTACTCATTGGATGCAAAATTTATTTCCTCATCCATGGAGAACCCATGTTGCATACTTTTGATTGATCCCGCTATACGAAAAATGAGAACTACATCAAAAGCCATGATTGCAATCACGTTTTTCATGTATTTCTCATTTTTTCTTGTAGCAGGGTCCATAGAAAGTATCCAACATGGGTACTCCTTAGATGAGGAATCAAATTCTGCATCCAACGAGTGTTTTCACTAGAAATTTGATTAAACCCATAGGGAGATAAGTTGGAAATACGAGTTGAAAAAATAGCTTTTGTTTTTCCCTCTAAAATTTGATGATGTAATCTAATCTTATTTTATTATTTCCACTATTATTTTATAATTTCCTTAGGAGGCCCATTTTAGACCTCAAAAATCCCCTAATGCTTGTGTTGTGAGTGGGGTTGTTATGAAATTCACACCACTTCCTCATGTCCTCCTTTGGCTTTGTGGTGTTGTTATGAGTCGCCTTGCTTTGGTTTTGCCCCTTGTTCTGCAATTCAGGGGCGGCTTTCCTTGGCTTCGGATTCACGGATCCAAAGTCTCGCTTCTTCTACTTAAATTTCTGCTTGATCTTGGTGGTATATCGATATGTCGTGCCAAGTGTAGTAATTTCGAGGAACTCCATTAAATGTATCTGTGCAAACAACTGTGGTACTTGAGCACCAAATGTTTCTCTGTATATTTAATACCCAACTTTGTGCACAGGATATGGAACAAATTCATCAGCTCGTGCACATTTTGATCCCTTTGCTGCCGCAATGTGGTCCATTGGATGCACTTGTCCTCATAGCTCCCCACAAGGTAAACTGAGGGAGATGATAAACTGAAATTGGTCGAATTACAAGTTTACAAAATGTAGTTTGTGCCCTTTAGAATGAAGGATAACGAAGATGTATCTAGGTTTTTTATTTAATTTGATCAAATTGTTAATGTTATGAAGGGTATGGATGAAAATATTAAGGAGTTTACAATAGTCCAAGAAGTGTTAAGATCACTCCCTGCCAAGCTTAATCCTAAAATATCAGTTATTGAAGAAATGTCTAACATTGAAACCCTAGCAATGGATAAATTGTTAGACTCTCTTATAGCATATGAAATGATAGTTACAAAAGGAAAGTCATCCACAAGGGATGAAACATTCAAAGAAGATCAGAAATCTATTGAAGACCAAGTGTGATCATGTTCAAGCTCACATGAAGAAGAAGAAAATATTGTGAGAAGACTGAAGAAAGGGATTGGTCAGTATAAATAAAAACTTCCTTTTTAGTGCTTTAATTGTGGAATCGTAGGGAATTATAGAAATTATTTTGAATAAAAAATCTGTTATAGGTAAAAAATAGAAAAAATAACCAAATGTTGAAATACACACCCTAAAATTTTCCTAACAGACAACAAGCCAGTGGTATAGCCCAATGTTGTAGTGTATTATCATTAAAAAGATGTCTAAGTTATAATCATATATTTTGGGATAGTTTTCTATGCTCCAGTAAAGCGAAAGACACAAGTATATGTGTAAGTTATGCGAATAGAAGGAAGAAAGAAAAAGTCACTACAAATTACATGCCTACTCAAGAGTTTGTTAATTCAAAATATTAAAAGATTAGAAGACATGTTATATATGTGTTTCATGTCATACAAATGTACAAGTGATTAATTTTTCATCCAATATGGTCTCAATCAATTGGAAAACGATTTTGGAATGTTGATTTGGTCAAGTTTGGTTATTGATTGGGATGTGTTTCCATGTTTGACCCATGCCTTCTTGATTACACACATCATCCTTCACATAGGCTCTCATAGTTGTGAAGTTACATTTTTTTTCTCTTGAGCTATCATTAAGGTGGCATAGAGTTAAGTGGTGTTATTACTTTGTGTTCATGTTGTTGGCATATCATTGGTCATAGGTTCTTAGTGCTACGTAGCATTTTTTGCATTTCATAACTTCTCCTATCCACAAATAAACTTCACAATTGAACAACTCTAATAAAAAAAACCCCACTTGTAGGAGGACGCAATGGAGTTTCACTCACTGACACCAATACATGCAATTAAGATCATTATTCACTAATGAGGGAATACCTAATATATGTGTAACAACATCAAAAGATTGTGTCAACATAATTTTTCATAGTCATTATTTTCACATATGTGTTTTTTGTATTGATCCCTATGTGACTATGAGAATCGATTAATATCCTATGACCTAGTGTACCTAGTGCCAACACAACCTACAATCCTATATATATTCCACCTCAAGTAATAAAGTATACAAAATCAAAGGTAATAAGCGAGTTTTTTGGCTTAATCTCATGGGATGCATCCCAAAACAAATGAAGGGAAATCATTATAATTGGATTGGATTGAGGAAATCATCATACACACAATGTGTATGAATATGTATTATATCATTGGTAACTTGGAGATCACTCATAGAAAGCAAGTTATATTAGCCAAGTCGCCTCACAAAGCTCCTCCATAGTCTTTTAGTATATATGTTTATTCATAGTACTACATATGAAACTCAATATTGTATCTCTTTGTAATGACAATAGAATTTTTTATCCATATTCTCTTGTTGTGGGTTATTCACATATTAATAAAAAAAATTAGTTTATTGTTTACGCTCCTTGGTTCATTCCTTTAATCTTAATATGTCCATAATATTTTAATTTTATTGTTTATAATAATTAGGTTTCGTTATATATTATATGGTTTGTCTTAAACCTGCCCCAAGTCCTTCTTTCCCTTTTTATTTGACACTTCCATCATGAATGCAAGCTTTCTCGTAAGTGTAGCTCATACACTAAAATGTGCTATTCTCTTTTATCGCCAAATGAATGTGCCCTTTATAAAAAGGTCGATTCTCTCTTTCATATTTTAGGGAATGTGGAAACCCTATACTATAGAGGGAGATGATGGCTTACATGGATAATTTGCTCCATCTTAATTAATATGGAAAGCTATCCTACTAGGTGTGAAAAGGGTTTGTATAGTTGAAATTTTAACGTTGAGACAACTTAGGTTGTATTTAATGAGGAAAATATTTTCTATATATAAAGAGATG
The DNA here is from genome assembly GCA_034641835.2 of Pinus albicaulis. NCBI lineage: Eukaryota > Viridiplantae > Streptophyta > Pinopsida > Pinales > Pinaceae > Pinus > Pinus albicaulis. The sequence goes on from CM076576.1 coordinate 85,431,185, forward strand.
CAATAGAAACAAGTTATATGGTGCTAAAGACATATTTCAATTTTAGGAATTGGCAAAGTTTATGTATTGTTAAATCTAACAATGTAGATCCAAGCTCAATTTGAAAATTCTTCCCTATATTTTAAGTACCCTCGCTATATTTTCAGCATCTCCATCAACTTTTGGAACATTGATATGGGGCTCCTTATATGATGCGTTGTCTTTAGTCATGTCTTGATTGCCCCCTTCATGACAATAGATGCCCCTTTGCCACTTTTATTGTGTTCCATGCCTTTAAAGAACAAAATTAATTATTATGAGATAATTGTTGTAATGAGATACTTCATATAATTGGTTGGCACTCAAAGCCCAAGTTATATGGCCCTAGGAGGCTTATGACAATACCAAGTCCATGTAGTTGATAATTTATGATTTTATGCCTTTCAATAGGAAAATTTTTAGTTTATAATTTTAATATTCAATATGCCACATACTTGTTTTAGTTACCCATGGGTAGGACGTTTTAAAACTTTGATGGTCTTTTTTTTTTAGTTCATCATCTTAATTTTTGGATTTCTAGTCTCTCAGGAGATTTGATTTTAATGCCTCTTTCTATAGAAAATCCACAAAATTTTGATATGCTAATATGAGTAATCCAAAAAACACATTCTTTTCATATAGACACATAATTTCTCTACTAAATTTTGCAGCGGAATAGGAATATAAATAACACAGACACACAATATAAAAAACATTTTTTTTCTAGGGATACCAACCCGAAAAAACCTATGCTTGATTATTGATAGAAATTGCGCATTAGATCTCTTAGAAATACAAATTGTTTCAATCTATAAAAAAATTTGTTTTCTTACCTTTAACTAGGATTGAAACCCAAATTGTTGATCCCTATCTACTCTCTATCAAACTCATACAAGCCTCAACATGCAAGCACAAATATATACTCTCTACTACCTTGTCTCACCAACTCATGCTCACAAGACAATGATTAAATTGTGCCTTTGTTCCTCCTTATAAACACTTCTATAAGGCTAATATTGGCAAGTTCTATTTGAGGAAAGTTGAACTATTGATTAACTAGTTAACAAAAGCTCACTAGTTGTGTTAACTCGTCCTTCCAATAATTTATGAGTCTAACTCAATAAACTCGACCTTTACCCAAAATAACTTGCACTAGAAGGCAATAAATGCGACCTTCCACTAATTACCACTATTCAATTGCTTCTTGCACTCCTAACTTTTAGGAATTTGCCCTAAATTTTAGGAACTCATCCTACTTTATAGGAAATATCTCCTAACTCATAGGAACTTATGCATGCTCAAGGAAAAACTCGTTGTGGGTCCTTTGATTAAGCCACAAATCAAGGAACCCTTTCTTTCTATTATTTTCAATGTTCTCTCTTAGCAAGGAAGGTGTTCCTGGAAGAACCACATCCACCTGGATGTTTCTTCAACACTACCAAATTATTTGATGTTGCAACTTCTCATTCTAAACTAGAAGAATTCTCTTCTTTCTTCTACAAAACTTTATCTGAAGTCTTGTTATTTCCCACCATGATTTATGTGTCTACAATCTCCCACTATCAATTATCACAACCCCTTTTGTGTCACTAAACTTTGACTCATTGATCTTCCCACTAGAAACTCTCTAGCTCCACTAAGAAGTCTACTAATTGGGTCTTATGGATATGCCTTTTATCAATGGTTTGGCCATCTACAACCTACTGAACTAGGGCTCCACAATTCTTCCTCCTAACATCTCATTATTCCTTCAATGATCATTGTACATGAGAACTTCAAGGACTACGTACTTTTCAAGATTCTGGATGTTGAAAATGGAGCAAGAAAACCTAGTTTTGACTTTTCCTTGGTCAAACTAGATTAAAATTCAAATTTCAATTTCAGTAGAATACTTGTAGGTAGTTAATTGAGGTGACATGTCTTTTTTCACTCAATTAACTCAGTTAATTCGATTTGGATACACTTGAGTTCAGTTTAGTACAATTGATCACTAATTTCTAGCAATCTGTTTCAGTTAAGTTGAGTTATTGTCAGTTAAACTAGTTCCAATTGTTGGAGAAACTAGTGGAAGGTAAATTTGTGTAATGTAACTTCAATCATAGTCAGTGGTCATCCAGTTAACTGATCGGTCAGCTCAAATTAACTGATGCATGCAGAGAATTCGAATTACCCAGTTGAGATTGGATTTCAAGGGAAATGTACTATCAGTTGTAAACTAATCCAAGTTGTACAGATGGTTCATGAAGTCAAAGGATGGGCCTACAGGAATTAAGAAATCCAATTAAAGGTTTTCCCTAAAACATAGGGGCTAATTCCTCAATTAAAAATGCAAGGAAATATGAGCTTGGAGGCTTGAATATTTGGTATTGGTCAAGTTTATTCTATCAGTCAGGCAGAGGATAGAAGATACAGGTGCAAGTTGTGTTCAAGCTTGAGAATGCATATTGTATTCATCCAGATTTTTTGATTAATGCAATACAGATAGTAAGGGGTTTTGAGAAGTTTCTTTCCCCTAGATAAATCTCTATGTATGTGTGTTGAATCTTGATGCATGTTAATGATTTGTGTTCTTAGTCGTGAATTTTCTTCCGCGGATCAATAGAGTAGCTTCTAGTCTTGTGATTTAGTAAATTTCATGAGCATTGTAGAATATACACATTAATTTTTACACTGGCTACTCTAGAATGCTACTTCTAGGTCACACAAATATGCCATATCCCCGTGACACATAAACCCTATTATCACTCTCCTCGGGGCCTCCAAAATTTCCCACACACAGTCAACTCTTTGAATGATCTAGGGCTTGCAAATCAGCCACTAACATACCATACACTCACTATTAGGTTGCTTCAGATCTTTGTCCAAACACTAGTAGGACATTCTTTCACCTAGCAATATCTCTCCATAACCTTCGTTGCCCTTGCATATCTAGGTTTCCTTGTAAAATACTTGACAGAACTCAAACCTCATGCATATCCACTCCTTGAGAGATCTTTGCACTCATGGATCCATGAATTTTTGCCCTAAGAACTTGTAGGAAATTGCTACAATATACTATCACCAGTGCTCCTTGACAGCCATAGAATGACCCTACCACCATCCATACTTTCACATCGCTTTTGCACTGATTTTAGGCTTGACTAGGCTGAATTTTCACGCACTGCAACAACCCTAGACTAGGGCATCTCAATCTGTTTTTCAAATCTGAAATATATGTGTTGGTATATTTTGTTTACTTCTCTAATACCATGTAGAAAATCTACAAAATTATCATCTTCTAATATGAACAATCTAAACAATAATTTCTTTTCATATAGACACATAATTTCTCTACTAAATTTTCCAATGGAATAGGAACAAAAATAACACAGTCACACAATATAAAAACACAATTTTTTTCTAGGGAATCCATATAGGAAAACCCTCTTCTTAATTAATGATATAACTGAGCATTAGATCTCTTACAAATACAAATTATTTCAATCTGAAAACAAACTTGTTTTCCTGCCTTGAACTAGCCTTGAAACCCTTGCAAGATTGTTGATCCCTATCTGCTCTCTCTCAAACTCATACAAGCCTCAACACACAAGCACCAACATGTGCTCTCTACTGTGTTGTATCACCAACTCATGTTCATAAGAATATGATCAAAGCATGCCTCTATTCCTCCTTATAAGCACTTTGATTGGGCTATAATTGGCAAGTTCTATTTGAGGAAAGTCGAACTGTTGATTGACTAGTAAACAAAAGCTCATTGGTTTTGTTAACTTGTCCTTCTTATAATTTAGGATCCTGACTCAATCAACTCGACCTTTACCCAAAATAACTCTAAGGCAATAAACTCAACCTTCCACTAATTAGCACTAGTCAATTGCTTCTTGCACTCCTAAATTTTAAGAAATTTTCATAAATTTTAGGAACTAATCCTAATTTTTAAGAATTAGCTCCTAACTCTCATAGGAACTCATTATGGTTCCTTTGATTAAGGCACAAATCAACGAACCCTTTCTCTCTATCATTTTCAACACTTTCAAGTACTCTAATTTGATGGTCTTTATACGTTATCATGTTACTACCTATTTCCAATTATTTTATTGTAATATCATGTTACTACCTAATACCAACTCAATAGTTTATGATTTTAGGTAAGATTCGTGTATGCCTTTCAATAAGAAAATGTTTAGTTTCCAATTTTAATATCATATGCAACATAATTTTTTCAGAAAGAAAATAAAACTAAGTTGTTTGTATTAATTCACAAAACAACACATTGTTCAAAATTAATTCCACCAATGTGTGACGAATGTAAGACTAATAACAAAATTTGACAAGAGATCTGGCATAAAGAATAAAAAAACACTTCTAAAAACAAGCGAAGCCAACAAGATAGACACCAAGTTGCGAAATCCTTCCCAAAATAAAGTCCAGAATATACCAAGAAACACAATACAGAGAACCAAAAAGGGAAGTGCAAACAGAGAGGCAGGATGAGCACTTGAACTAGGGGAGATGGAAAGAGTTTAAAGAAAGCAGGTGGCCACCAATGAAATTTTGAACCTGGATGTGACTGAACTGAAGGAGTAAGCCCTTCTTAGAAAGATAATCCACCTTGCAGTTGGCTTCTCTATAGATGTGTCGAATGGGAGGATCATGAAGATGGTGGAGTAAATATTGAACCCAGTGAAACCAGCTGAGGAGAGCTGGAGGTTGAAAACTAGTAAGTCTAGTTACACCATCATTGATGGATTTGGCATCATCGTAGTTGTGTAAATTACTCAGCTGCAAATTGAAGGTCACCCATAAAAAACTCCAGAGTGAGAGGATCTCTTCCTTCGTGTTTGAACCAGTTCCACCATTCCAATAAATGCATAAATGTTGAGTATGTTCTAATGTGATCCATGCACTGCACCCGCAGATGCCACGATATTCTGCCCCGTCGAAAAAGCCCGTAGGAAGGATTTTTAAGAAGTTTAATGATTTTTTTTTAATTCATCTTAATTTTTTTATTTTTAAGTCTCTCAAGAGCTTTGATTTTAATGCCCATTTCGAGTAATCTGATTTTATGGTGTTAATACCTTATCATGTTACTAGCTATTTCCAATTATTTTATTGTAATATCATGTTCCTACCTATTTCAAATTACTATTTGAGCATATTATTCTAATCACTATCATCCATTTAATATTATTAATTACATAATGCTAATAAAAAATGGAAATTAAACTTTTCATAACCATATTTAAATGATGAGAATCATGTGGCATCTTTGGGCACTATAGTGAATACTATTAGAAATTTGTAGCGGTAATCAAGTATGCACTCAAATTAATTACATAATAAACTAGCAATTGCCCCGAAAGGTGCAAAGGTACACCGAAGGAATAGAATTTTTGGGAAGATCATCTCACCACTCACTCCAATGCAAGCTAATCATTTCTATGAGTGGAGAAAAATTGTTTCTAGATAATAATATGTAGATGACACATATCTAAAGCCACTCAAAGATGTTAGAAAGGGACATACAAATCTTTGAAAGGACTCCACCTATTAGATTTTAACGATTGATGAGCAGAATTTGGTTGCTATTAGGATTGAAGAAGGCATCTTCGGTATTCAGAAAGACGTCATTGTAATTTCCTTCGTTACAGTCCAGTCTCGGAGCAAGAGGAATGGTAATGAGAACAAAGGAGGTGGAATTGGAGTAGAGTGACGCTCTTCTAGAGGTGGAAAGAGAGACACTCTTCCAGGTAAATAAATATAATGTCGTTAATCATTTTCTCGTTAAGTTCATTTTTGTGCTAGTTTTGAACTTCTAGTTTCTAAGTTTTGTAAATATGGGAACAATGATAATATAAATTCCTTTTAGAAGAAAAATAAATAAATTCAACTGAAATGGGTAGCAAATCTCACCCTTGGTGATTGTAATTACATAAAAAAAAATTGGAACAAGAGTTATCTTCTAAAGTAGACAATATTGAATTCACCAACAAATTTCTAGGATGTGCTTGTGAAATCCCAAGCACACCATCTGTGATCTTAGGCTTGGCCCTGCGAATAAAACTATTAATCCTTGGATGTTTCAAATCACCCTCCAAGTCACCATAATTTTCCATTTTGGGGTAAAAGCAACACCAATGGCATTGATTTTGGCCAAAGATTTGATAGATTACATGCTCATTCAAAGGCACATCAGATTGATTAAAAGAAGGCGGCACAAAAGTGACATTACTCCATGATTAATATACAATAATTAAATATATCCTTACACTCTAGCTGAAGCTCCATCACCTCTTTGCATTTTTCTTCATTGTTGCTAAATCTCTTTGTTCCCTCTTTTAAGGTATCATAATATAGTATAATCATAATAAAAGAATAAAAATTACTTATATATTAATAATATATATTAAAATTTTGTATAGTAAATATCAAATTTTTTATTATAAATTGATTTTAATTATATATATATATATATATATATATATATATATATATATATATGAAAACCCAATAAAACTTAATTTTATAATAAATTAACTTAGAAACCAATGAAAAATCAAAATATCTCAAGATTCAGAAATTAGAATCTTTCTTTCTTCATTTAGAATTGGAATTAGAAAGCTTTAAATAGCACTTCCCAGCGAATTTCATGATGGTTTCATGATGGTTGCAATGCCACCTGTCAAAAAAAACTTATATATTAAAATTTTGTATAATAATAATTACTTTTTTTTTATTATAAATTGATTTTAAAACATTTAAATATTAAAAAATATAAATTAACATTCTAATACTTTTTTAGATTTATTTTTCAAAACCAAGTAAAACTTAATTTTATGATAAATTAACTTAAAAACCAATGAAAAATCAAAATATCTCAAAATTTAGAGATTAGAATCTTTATTTTTTCATTTAGGATGTGAATTAGAAAATTTTAGACAACAACACATTTCCCTACTAATTCCATGACGCTTATAGTGTCACATGTCAATTTTTATTTGGAGGAAAGATGGCGAAAATACACAGATCTTATTGGTCAAATATTCCCAACCAAACCCATCATAGGAACACCTTCGATGTAAAAATGGAAATTACACTTTTCATAACCATATTTAAAACATGAAGAATGAAAATCATATGGTGTCCCCAAGCACCATAGTGAATACTATTAGAAAATTGTAGCAATAATCAAGCATGCACTCAAATTTATTAATAGAACCTGCACATCTTATATTACCTCTTCTTTAAAGATTACAAGCTTACTTTTGATTTGTAAATTTACATTCAGGGAACATGTTAGGTATTTTTTGGTTATTTCTTAGAATATTTTTCATAATAATATTTTAGTTATCATATGTTTTTTATATGACAAAGATATTATTAAGATAATTATACACATTATTATCATGTACACAACTTATAAAACTAAGTAATCATATTTAAAGAGTTAAGAATAAGCTGCATTGGTAGGAACTAATAAATTGATATCTAAAATGCAGAAATTAATTGTCTATTAGGGAACAAGGACATTGCATAAATTTTGGTGGGTAGTAACCACTAGTAAATAGGCACATTACATTTTTATAATTAATTTTAAAGTGTTGAAGAACTGATGCAGGGAACAAGGACATTGCATAAATTTTGGTGGGTAGTAACCACTAGTAAATAAGCACATTACATTTTTATAATTAATTTTAAAGTGTTGAAGAACTGATGCAGGAGCATTAGCACTCAAATTAAATTTATTTGTTTGATTAGCCAGAGGAGGGGTTAAGTTGTAAACATTGTAATATTCTCTTGTAAAATGTTAGAAAGCATAGGTATGGAATATGATTAGTTGAATTTTGTAAACATATTCATAGAAAAATGGGATATTAGAGAAGATATTTGTTGTTTATGCTAAGACATAGAAAAGTCATAAATTAGGATTTCCTTAGAATAGAAGTGGTTACAAGTTTGTAGGAGTTGAGTGAGGGCGGATAAGCTCTAAATTGTATTATAAATTCAATTGTAAACTTTGAAGGAGGGAGGCCAAAATTAAACAAAGAAGATTAGGTCAAGAGATAGAGTAGAGAAGTGAGAGTCGAGAGACAGAAAGGGTTCTGTGTAGAGGAGAGAAGGCCATGAAACAGTGCATCAGGCCAAGAGACAGACTGTAGACAGGTTTTTCTTTTGTATCTGTACGATTTATTTATTAATGAAGAAATCGAATTTCATTTGTGACTGTGTGTCATTTATGTTATGTGTTGAGTGACCCATAATAGAACAAATTTGATATTAGTGTAATAATTCCCTGTAATGAATTCTAATTGAATGAATAAGTTTTTATGAGTGATAAAGGACTTAATGAATGGGTAGAATATGTATGATTCTAGTCCGGGAATTAAACAGTTGTGTGTGAAGCTGATGAGAACAAATAAGTGCAGATAAAACTTGTGCGCAGGCTGAGAAAGAGAAACAAATATGAATTCCAGATTCAGAGAACAAATACGCAATGATATTTTGGATTGTAGATAGTGTGATAAGCGTGTAGCAGCGTGAAGGCCGTAAATTTGAGTGAGAATCAGATGAGAAAGCTCAGGAGGAGTAGCGTGGAGGAGACGGAGTTGCAGAGTGGTGGCAGTTGAACAAACAAAAATTTGATGAAGGTAGAAAACCTTTAAAAGATTCCAGAGAAAGAGATCAGACGGAAACGATTATATTGTAGAGATAAGAAAAAGACCAGACAAAGATCGATGGTATATATTTAATTCAAAAGTTAAATTATGGAATTTGCGAAGTGAACACGTGTCAGCACGCGGTCCATGCGCATATCGCATAGCACATGCGATGTGGCGGAACAGTTAATGCAACAAAGTAAATCCGCGAAGAGCCGAAGTACAGTAGTTTAAAATTGCCGAAGTGCGATGGGTTAACAATTTCGATATACGAAATGTTATGGTTAGCGATATGCAAAGTGTTAAAATTCGTGATCTGCAAAGTGGTAAGTTTTGTGATGTATGAAATGTAACATTTGCGATAAGTTCCAAAAAGTGCACATAGTATATGCGATAAGTTTTGTGTATACGATAAGGGTTAAATGGGACATGGTTTAATGTTGTGATGTGATATGGTTTGATGATACCATATGTGATGCCATGGGAAATGTAAAGAAGGCGACTAAAATATAAAGGTAAAGCTTATTATTTGGTATATCTGAGTTTTGAACCAGAACCACTTATTATTAAGATTTCGCGTGCATATGATTAAAATGTAAATGTGGGTCATAAGTGGGGTTAATTCCGCTAACCCTGTTATCATTTGGAATCAGAGGTTGAGATTTATGAAGATGTAGTTTTGCTACACCATTTTTGGTATCAAAGCTGGTTAAAACTCTTTTGAAGGTTAAAGCCAGAGGTTGGTGAAAGCTCTTTTTAATTAAAGCAGAATTGTGCAGAATGCAAGTGTGATTGTGGAAGAAAAAGGAGGTCAGTAAATCAAGTGTGCTTAGCAGAAAATTGACAATGATATTGCAAAGAGGAGATCAGTTTATTTGAATCTGATAAACAGAAGGCATGTCAGAATATGGGAGTAAGTGATACTCTTAAGAAGAGATTGCAGAAGCATAAAGAAATCACAATGATGGTTGTTTTATTGTGAAGAATGGAGATTCACTCGAATGTGAATAGTGGATGGATACTGCTTGTGAAATCATGCAGATATTGTTCTATTTATCTCTGATTTGAGTTTTGCAGGATAAAATATAGATTTAAGATTGATAGCTGCAGCTAATGAAGTATCTCAGCAAAAGAATATCACAGCCTTAGAAGCAGTGATGAAGAAAGCTCATAAGGTTTCTGAGTGAAAGAAGAGTGTGGCCAGAACCTAGTATTTAATTTTTTATTGAAGTACAGGAGGAAAGTTGTGTTCTCAAAAGTGCAGATGATTTGAAGCCTAGAAGGAGCAGATGAATGCTCAAAGAAAGCTCCAGAGAGGGGACTAGTGGCCAAGTAGAGAGGAAATCTTGATAAGATAAGTTGTAGTAGTGAGGAATTGCTATTACAGAGGCTTAGTACAACTCATAGTGAGTGAGGAACTCATAGAGATAGAGGAGAAGATGACTATTGATAGTCATATAAAAGGTTATGAGATAAACCACAGTAGAAATAAAGTGAAGGAAGATGTCAAAGCAGATGGCATGGATGAAGAGTATGAGAGAGAAAAGGTTGAGAGTAGAATGCAATTTAATTTGTTGATGAAGTTGTTCTAGAGGAGAAAAGAAGACCAGAGATTTGGTTACAGAATGAGAAAGAAAATGAAGTGGCATAAGCTACAAGAGAAGAAAGAATAGCAAGTGAATATGCAGTTAATAGAGGAGCTGAGGAAGCTTGATCAGATTATATATGTTCAATTGAGGATAGAGAAGCTCGAGGGAGTTGAGCTACAACAAGACAAAGTTGCTGGAGATGAACAAGTTTCTTTTGAACTTGAAGATGAAGCAGTGATGTCTGAAACATCAATTGAGGAAATTGAGCCTTATGATTTTGAAATTAATAATTTGTGTATGTTTGCAGGTAATTTCAAAGCAGAGAAACATAATTTGAGTTTTGAGACAGTTAGATCTCATACGGAAGATCATACATAGTTGGAGGAAAATATTTTTTTTCAGCATGCTAAAGTTGAAAACAGAGGAAGTTTGGCTCACGATGATGACCAAAAGCAAGAAGAAATGGAGAAGGATATCAAGAAACCAAGTGAAGGGCTTGAGGAGGCTGAGAATAATACCATCGAATATTTTATGAGTCATGTAGAGGACTTGGAACAACAGGAGGATTTGATGATTGGATCATCAAATGAGACCATTGGGTCTTGTGATTTTGAGATTGATAATTTGACTGTGTTTGCAAGTGTTGCAGAAGGTAATCCATCTCTTGGAATTGTCTTGAATTAAGTTGATACTTGTCAAGAAAAGTACGATGATGATTTTCTTTCGGATGAAGATCAAGTTGAGTTATTGCAACAGAAGGAGTTCATAAATTCCTTGCTTAGTGAAGGAAATATCTCCAAGGATGGTGAGACAGTCATGTTTCATATGAAGGAATTTTTTATTGTTAAGGATAGGGAGGAATTGGATTATTTGATTGACAAAGAGAAGATTGTTGGATAGATATATAAAATTGTCACAGAGATAGAGGATCATAATTTTATTATGATGAAGAATGAAGAAGCAATGTCTCCAAGAAATTGGACTTGTGACAAAGAAGAAGATAGGGAAGATTGTATAGAGTTTTTGGAAGAATTTCCAAGTGAGATGGAATATTTGTGGCATGAGAAAAGTATTTTGGATAATAGACTATAAATTTAGAGAATGAATATTCTGAATGTACAATTTAAATTGGCAAAGGTGAGGCAGGCATGTCTCATGCTAAAGAGGAATCAGTCTTAAAATTGAAGGAGATTGAACTGACTACCAAGATTAGTCAAGGAATTGAAGGACAATCACTGAGGGTTGTCAAGGAAGAGGAATAAAGATATTCTATAATTGATGAACAACATAGTGATGAGGTGTTTGAAAGGAATCAAGTAGAGATTGAATTGTTGAACTGTTTGCTAGAAGCATATGAGTATGATGTTTTTATCAAAGATATTGAACAGAGGTTGTTTGGAGATGAGATGAAATTTTAGAAGCAACAAGAGGGTAAGGATGTAAGGGTGGTAGTAATAATCCAACAACTCCAAAGAGAAGGTAACAAACAACAGTTTGAAGATGAATGGACAGAGCAACAACAATTGGCAGAGTGAGTACGAGTCAAAAGATAAACTGGACATAGAGATTGAAAGAATAATAAGGTTGATGATGAAGGTGTCTCAGAAGAAGACAACAACAAGGAAGCAAAGCAGCAATAGCAAGAAAAAGACTGCAGAAGAATGTGAGAGCATAGTTGTAAGTGTGAATTATAATCGCAAGCGTACGAAAAAAGATCACTTTAACTATGCATAACAAACAACCCTAACATCAAAGATGGTTGTCAATTTCCTTAGATCTGCAGTTAGTGATCAGAATAAATGCTACAGAAATCCAGATCTATGCAGTTAAATACATTAAACAACAAATAAAATCAAGAGTTTCTCCATGCATCCAATAGACAAGACAAGAATATTTTTAAAGAATTTTGTATTTATGACACCTGGGAAGGGAACATAGAAAGTTGTTACTAGTCCCCCTAAATGGGATGGGTTCTTGTATGTACTCAGTGCTTCATATCTAAGATATCTCTCTCTTGCTGGTGTAGAAAACCCAGACAAAAATGGAACTGAAGGGGAGCTCACAAGCAAAAATATCGAAAAATATGACAATGATGGAGGATAAAAGTCAGATCAAAAGTATAGATCCAGAGCGATATTTAGGCAACAAAAGGTAGTGAATGAATGGAAAAACTCTTCTATTTATAACAAAATATTGAGTTAGTCTAGATATTGGTGCATAATTAAAATATTATTAACCAAATCTAGATCCAAATTTTATGGAATACTTTATTTTTTTTGTTGGAGGGAAAAAGAATTTGAATTTGGTCAAATCCCTTTATTTGTAAATAATAAATAAATAAATAAATAAATGAATTATTTATTATTTTAAGAATATGGTTGATTAATAGTTAAATAAATAGTGATTTATCTAATTAATTTTCTTGTTTTTGGTTAAATATGACCAGGAATATTAATTAAATTTTTGTTTAATTAATTATCCCTTGAGGAAAATCAAACAAATAAGGATTTATTCAATTATTCCTCACAGAGTTTCCTGTTTGACCATAAACAACTTAATAAATTATGGATTACTAAGTTATTTTTCATAGTGAAAGCAATTTTACTAGGGTAAAATTGGTCTTGCATGGTGTACTTTAGTCCATCTAACAGTAACAGGTTGGATGACCAAAAATTGGTGTAACAGATTGCCCCCCAGCATGTGAGCGTTAGGAGCTAATCGTATGACCGAAGTATGTTGTAAGAACTTAATCACTAGACACCGAAGGGGGAGTCAGAGAGAGAGAAATATAAGGTAGACTTAAAATTCTATAGGAAAAGGTCCTGAGGAGGTGAGACTTACATGTGTGACAAGTCTCTTTTATGAGTGAGTACCTGTTCTACATGAGGCAGGGGAGGCATACCTATGCCCGCCGAGATAACCAAGTACAAAGAATAATGCGTCCAGCAAACAAGGGACTGAACTATATATTACATGTTGGCATAAACATGGGCTAGACACAAACATGATAATGGATCCAAAATACATACTATATCTGAGACAATAGCCAAGACTTATACAATAATATTTGAGTACATGAGATATAAGTACAACCAAAGAGGCCCTGTAAAACAGGAAAGGGCTCTGAAAAATATGAATGATACATGAAAACTAAAGAGGCACTGCAAGAGGCTGAGGCTGGAACCATCAAATCTATGGATCTTCATCCAAGGTTGTAGTAGAGAAGTCATCCGGGTATGTGGGGGGCTACCTGAAGGGCCACCCCCTCATGAGGTATGAAACATCTCACACACACCTGGGAATCACTGGTACAATCTGTTGCATCACTGAACCATCAAGTATATGAATCTTGATCATGACAGAAGGAGCTAGAGCTGAGAAAAAATTAAGTCAAAGGGAAATAAAGAGTCCCTTTGCCTGATCCAAGGCACCGAACAAGAGTGGAAGCTAAAAACAAGGTACACCGCCCTCTAGACCTATCTTCTGGAATGAATAAGCTGATGTTGACATAAGGAGGTCCGCCATAGGTGAGGCAATAAGGGATCCTCAACTAAGGCACAAGAGAAAATAATAAAGCGACTGATAGACTGACACCAGGGATGATGGTGGAATGGGGGGTACTGAGTAGCGGGCTAGCGACTTCCCTTGTTAGAGCATAAAGGGCATGGATGACCTGGTAGCTACTTAATCAACACCAGAGGTGATAGGGGATAGTATGACTGAAGGCCAAAATGGGCGACATGAGAGAGGAACAAAGCAAGGAAAGATGGAGGACTATAGCGGGATACAAAGGAACTCGGGATAAACTCCATGCATGGGATGATGACTCAACTTGGATGCTCTAACAAGGGTGACTCGATGAGGCTGCCACACAGAACAAGCTCGGTGGGGACCATAAAAACATGAGTACAAGATTGTTACTCATGATGAAAATTGACACGAGCATGGAAAAGTATGAAGGAAAAGTGGTGCCCCAAGTACAAGTGTTGCAAGTGAAGAAATTCGATTTTGAGGAGTGGTGAAGTGACCCTTCTTGGAAAAAATGTGTCGTGGTGAAGTATCAAATCACTAAAAAATAAAGGATACCTATTTGAGAGCTCAGTGAGATCTTTCCAATGATGCTGACGGTTTTTCAAATCGAGCTATGGTTTGGTCGTAGATGGCAAAAGAAAAATATGGGGTTTCTCTTTTAATAAGGCATTTTCCCTCCAATTTGATTCATTTGCAAGTGTATCTGTTGTGAATGTAGAGAGGAGAAAAGGCCCTAAATCTTGCAACGATGGTAGCAGACAAATTGACCATTGGAAACAAGATCTATCAGTTGCAGGTAAGAGGCCTAACCATACTCTTTCAATTCAGTGGATTAAAATTCCATATTAGGCACCCAGAGCCTAGGAACAGGCCAAGTCACACTTTTTGGTGTTTGTTTTGCGACCTGGGTAGCAGGTACTAGGCAGAAAACTGCGACTTGTCCTAGGAAATGACCTTAAAAGTGAGATTTGTCAGAGAAAGGGGGTTTCAGTGTTGTTTTTGGCTTAGAGCTGGGATTTTTATAGTTGAGGGGCATAGGTGCCCCCAAGTATGCTATGGTCATGCCAAATGTATTTAGAAAAGTGAAATCTAACACATTTTTATGATGTGGTGTGCCATTTGTTTACGTTATGGCTATCTTCTGAGGGAAGAATGGATAGATGAAGTTTGAGAAAGGGAATGGAGGATTACCAATCTATTTTGGTATTGCATATATGAAGCAAATGGACTAAATTTTCGGGTTCGCATACATGGTATCACTATCCCAAAGAATGGATTTGGATATAATGAACTGGTGCTCTCCTAGAAAATACATAGGTTGGTCAACAACAATGTCTAGGGGGCTGGTTTGTTGTTGTAAGATGAAGGAATGATGGGGGGAATCATCCCTAGAGTGATATGAAGTGATATGGGACTCTAGAGGTTCTTCTAAATGGGGAAGAATTACTAAATTCGACACGACCAGATGCACTATGAGGGTTGTGGAGAATTTCTTCTCATGGACTCTCAAATATGGGTGCCCCCTTACCAAAACATTGTGTGTCAATGTAATGGCCACAAGGTGTATGTGGTTCGAAGGTATGGTTTCGATGTAAGGGGGGATAGATAAATTCAAGGGCAGTGATTACTGCCATAATGTCGTCATCACAAAAGAAGATGGGGCGAATAGTGGAATGAAAACCACGTGGTGCAGCAAATCTACCTGGCTCATCATCATGAGAAGTGAGGTTCACATGTTCATCATCACGGAGGGTGACTGAAAAACAAGTAGATGAAGGATCCACCGATGTTGAGCCCAAGGTGATCTCTGAAGGGAAGTCAAACGAAACAGAAGGGGATGTTACAAGGGGGTCTTCCACCAAGGGTCTCATAGATGATGACAGGTAGAGGATAGTGACCAAAGATTCCATCATCTCGAAATCGGGAGGGGGAATGTCAATGGGAGCAGATGTGTCCTCTGGTTCTGCTGAAGCAAAACATGCAAATAAGGGAGAGGTGGACTCGTTGCGCTTGGCCTCGAATTGGCAGACCGCTTCCAAAGAGATGCGGTAGTCTTTGAGGTGGGGACAAAGATGAGTATAGTGGCCATGGAAATCACACAAAGAACAAGGATGTTTTTTTGCAAATACTTGAGTTTCAGGGCTGAATCAGGTAAAGTAATATGGACCTCTGGGATATCAGGCTCCGGAAACGCTTCATTGACCACGAGCTTGAGACGAGGCAATTTAGGACAATTATGGGTGGCATGACTGATAAAATCACACAAATCACACAATATTGTACACTTTGGAGGTTGAGGAGGAGCAAGGGTTGTCTGGGCAGCCTTTTCTTAGGTGCCTTTTTGCGGGCTTTTCCCCCCTCACCCGTGGCTTTAACAATAGGAGAAGGGTCCTGTTGAGTTGGCTGAGGCACAGAATCAAAGGGAGGGGTCATGGCGACTGGTTGGACCGAGGTCAAAGCAGTATAAGGTTTGGGCTAACCAGGCAGGACAGTGGCTGGGGGATCAATGTACCAGACTGGGATCCCCAGGGTCATGTTAAGAAGAGATAACGTAACCATAACAGGTATCGAAAATACTCCAAGCTGGGGAGCCAGAAACGGTATCTCACTGGAGGGGTAATGGCCAGGCAGGACATCTCTGAGATGGTTAAGGCCAGGTTGAACCGTTCCAGTAGGGTAGATAGGCTCATGGATACCAGTTGTAGAGGAGGGGCCTTGAGGAGGGGGTCCTAAAGGCTGATTCAAGTTGCTAGGAGCAGGTTGCAGAGGGTAGGGCTGCTGACTAGTCGAACCAGTCCGTTGGAGGTCAGATCGAGATGATTGCATCATGAAAACATTCAACGAGCTGGGATCAGAGAGAGGACGAAGACCAGGGAATTAACCAAGAAAAGAGGAGTCTTTGTAGACTCTGGGTGAGACACTGGTTGGAGGTTCGACTATTTTTTTATTGGCCACCGAAGAGATGATGGACTCAAGGGAGGTCTGAAACTTCGGTTTGTAATATGTCAACTGGTCGATGGTGACAATATTTCCGTTGTGAGGAAATCACATCTTACGGTGAACCGCATATGGGTTAAAAATCATCGCATAAGTGTAGCTATGACTCAATAGAATGTTGTAATCTAAGGGGGCATCAATGAATTCTACGTTAACACAAACAATCTTGACCGCAAGAGTAATAGGATAATTGCGAAACATGCCAAGGGGATAGGAAGAGTGTCCATCCCACGCTCGGAGGGTGATAGTGGAAGGGGCTAACTCAGGAGATCTGATTTTCTTCCAAACTGAAGCGAACATCACACAGGTGGATTCCCCCTCGTTAATGATACAATGGGAGACGTTGCATTTTGGATCTTGACAGTGATTTGGAAGGCAACGGAAGCAGGAAGGGGGGGATTTTCTGACTGGTCAACATCGAAGACAATCAAACGATCATCTGAAGGATCCACAACACCCATGGCAGTTCGTAGATATTTTAGTTGTGAAGGGCATGACTGGAGGACTTCCAGCGTTGACATGGCAGCAGGGGATTGTGCCAAGTCACTACTCTACTATACAAATGAGCAGCTTTACCAGAAGCAACATTTCGGTGTAATGGTCCTGTGGGGATCTTGGTATGAACATCTGCATTATGCTGAGGGATCAGTAAAGGACCATTGTGTGTCGAAAAGAGGCTCTGTGGGACCTAAAGAAGGGGGATCGGGGGCAGACGTAGCAGGGGGCTTGTTTTACCGATGGGACTGAGTCTGAAGGTTGAGGTCAACAATAATGGGTTGGTCAGCATTCATCATGAGAATCTGGTAATCGGGGGTACCAAATGGAGGAGGTTGAGTGGTCACCTGACTTTCAGGGGATTGGGTAGCCACGAATCCTTGCTGGGGGAAAGGATTGATAAACACAGCCGGTTAGATAGGGGCAGCATTGGGAGGAACCGAAGGGGAGGCTTGCTGTCCTCGGGATGCTGCTTGAGCTTCCCACATCTGACTCATCTGAGGTAAAAGAGGACAATTGTGGGCGTAGTGACCGTAGACACTGCAATGAGAACAAGGTTTGTTCATGCGAACAAGCCTGTCCTGCTTGGGCTGAGTGCCCTCTTGCTGGGTTGCAATGTTAGGTGCATTCCCTTAGGGATTGTCTCCTATATTACCTAGGGCAGATTGATTTTTGTTGCCTTTCATCTTCTTTTTTAAGTAGGAGGATTAGTCGCACCCTGTTATGCATACACCTGATCCTGGGAGGTGGTGGCTGCTGTTGCGAGGGTTGAGAAGGCAAGGGAGGCTGAGGTGCTAATGCTGGTGGAGCTGAAGCATCAGGCTGCGGATACAGATAATAAGGAGGTTGGGAAAAATTGTGGTAAACAGGTTAGGAAAAAGGAGGAGGCATGCCGTATCCTGGATACATGATACCGAGAGGGGGAAAAGTGCTGGAGGAGTTGGCCCCTCCCTGAGGGAAACCATAACCCATGGGAAGATGAGTGTACGGATGAGAAAGGGCTCCAATGATACCGTCTGCAGCATGGGATGCCCTGAGTGCGTTGGCACCACCAAGTCTAGGGAGATCAGGTAAGACGATATAAACATAACCACTCTGTGCATAGGTCAGGTCATATTTCAACGCAATCTGGAGGGCAGCTTCCTCGGTCTAAGGGAAGTTAGATGCGACATCTTTGTCAATGGAAGGCAAAAGGGATTTGAGAAACCAGACCATGTAGAAACATGCTTTGAAGGTAGGGGCTCGACATAGGCTCTTTCTTCTCTGTGATTCCTAGACATGATCAGATAGGTGGATCGTAGACGATTGACGAAAAGAGGTCAAGAGTTCGGTACTGGTGTCATAACGAAGGGGAAGCTGGAAGTAAGATAGAAAATCCTAGGCAAGGGTCGCAAAAGTAGTATGAGAGGAGGAGGTCTAGTCGACATACCACTTAGAAGCTTCTCTAGTAAGTGTATGCTGGAACAACCGAAGATGAATAGAGTCATCGGTGATGGAGTTAGACGAACACCACATGTGGAAAGAACGAACATGGTTGGTAGGATCCTCTCCAGCAAGACCTTTAACATTAGGGGAATTTTGAGGTCTAAAATGGGCCTCCTAAGGAAATAATAAAATAATAGCTAAACCAATAAAATAATATTTATAAATTTTCAATTCACTTTTTGCTCCAAAATCCATGTAACCATGGTTAAATTCGATTCAAAATTTGTACCAAAAATATTAATAAAAAAATTGTATTGATGTGACTATAAATAAAAATGAGTTTTTCAAGAAAAAGTCATTATCATTGCACAACTAATGCATTTGTCCTTTGCACTTAAATAACTTAAAATAAAATATAAATATAAATTCATAAATTCTTAATTATAGAATATACTATTAATTAAAATCTATATTATTTAAATTTTATAATAACATGTAATTAATATACTATATAAAAATAATATAATATAATATAATATATGTAATATATTTTTTTATGTATAAATTTTATATTACATATTGAATTGATTCGATTTATAACATAAGAAGAAATAATATATAATAAAAAATATATAATATATATTCTATAATTTAGATTATTTTTCATAATATTATATATACTAATATATAATATTAATATAATCATAATGAAATAGATTGAGTTTTATTTAAAAATAAAAAAATAAAATATTGAAATAATTTTAATTTATATTGATAAGTATAATATAAGATATATATACATTTCAATTTAGTATTTTTTTGCCCCAAACTATGTTGAACCTAATATATCTATTTTCAACATACAAAATTAATATACCTTTTTTCATCCTACAAAACTAAAATGTCTTTTATTTTATTTTTTCAATTTTAAGATGTTTGTATTGCTATTAATATTATAATGATATTATTTATGGATTTGATTTATCATAAAATTACAATGTTACATTTTTATTTATTTTGATTTCATATGTATAATATATATGTATAGATATTAACTTATTATTAATTTGAAATTGTAATATTAAATAAAATGAGATGAATATATAATTTAAAAATAAATATATGAAAATATACAAATATAATATTTATTGAAAAGTGTGTAAAGACATGAAGATTGTGTAGGGATATGCATTTTTTCTTTCAAAAAAATATGAAATGACAATAATAATATTTTATTCAAAAAGTGTGAAATGAAATTTATTATGAATACTTTACTTTATGACTTCAAAAGTACTTAGAGCACCACCATGGTTAACCATGAGTTTTTATTCACCATTGAGAATGTGACAAGTAAGTACCTTTAACTCAAGCAATGCCACCTCAACCATTAGGGATGATGTCATCCCCTAAAATGTGATTGGTTCTCATAAAGTGAATTTTGATTATACATTTTCCTTAGGAGGCCCATTTTAGACCTCATAATTCCCCTAATGACTTGGGGATGTCTAAAGGGAGCTATTGGCATGTTATGTCAAACTACAGATAATGGTGTATGGGGTCATTAATTGTTGTGTTCCACCCAAAAATAGAAGAAAAGAGATATCAATGCCTTAGAAATAAGCCACTTCGAGGGGGCAACCTCTAATACATTACATGAATGAACAATTTTTGGATGATATAAATTACAAAACCTCCTATCTATATATAGGAGTCCATGGGGCCACAATGTAATCCTAGTGGGGCCACAATGTAACCCTAGCCGAAAATGTAAGGGCACAATAATAACAATATGGGGGTTATAGGGTTACAACTATAACAATAAGGGGGGCTACACTAACATAATAAGGGACTACACGATTAATATAGGGACCTAACATGCCCCTCTCCTTCAAACAAGTGTTGTCCTCAACACTTGATTATTTCTTGATGCTTCTGTATAAAATTTTCATCCTCCCATGTGGAATCTTCTACAGGAAAGTTCTTCCATTTGTTGAGATACTTTGAAATTGATCGTACTTTTTGAGTTCTTGTTTCTGTGACTGCTTCATAACTTCTTTCCATGTGATGTTGATCTTCCTGTTGTTTCATTTGATTCTGCACCAAAGTTAGGTTATCCTTTGAGAGTTGGAGAACTTGTTGTTGATGCTTGATGTGATCTTCCACTGCTTTATCATCCATATTAGATTTTATTTGATCCTTCAAACCATCCAACTTAGCCTCCATTTATGCTTTTAAACCATCTATGTCATCTTCAGTTGCTCTTCGTAAGATCAAGATTTGTTGCACTTGGTATCGTAATTTTGATATCTCATACTGCAATTCTTCCTATTCATGCGTCATTGTATAACTTTCTGAGGGCTTAATTGGTATGGAATTATTTTTAGGTGGCATTTTAGAACCAAATACTGATATCTATGCTTCAATATTCCCTTGGAATCACTTCAAACTAATTTTTCACACAAGACTTATGCAATTTGAAAAAAACAAATACACACCTTTTTCTTGCTTTTTAGGAGCTCGATATTGAAACTGAATTATCTATGTGATTTTAGATCTTCAATATTTGAAATTTTTCACTGCGGTAGCCCTCTGAATTCTATTTTGAATGCCACAGGTCTGACCTTATTTGGGTTCTTGAAGACAAAGTTGTGCCCAATCTCCTACGATGACCTAATTATGGATTGGTTCAATAGAGTGAACTTGTACGACTTGCCACATGTCGCATTCTCCCTTTTCGCTGTGAAATGTATATATAGAACCAAATTTCATGTCTTGCATCCACCTTCTACATAATTCAATTTACATAATTCAATCCGATGCTCATAGAGAGAGTTAGCAGATTTTCCCATTTCATCACCTCTTTGAGATGAAATTCAGAGCTCGAAATAGCCCTAACTTCCACAGATCATATTCCAAAAATATTGCGAACCAAGATGTGAAATTATGACGATGTTCCCGTATCGTGCCTCCTCATACCAAATGTTTAGCTTCGAAACTTTGTTAACAAAAGTTATAACGGAAATGCCACGATGACCGTTTAGGTTAAATTTAGGAGTCGCTAGAGCAAATGACCTAATTTCCACAAGATCATATTCAAAACATTAGAACCAAGATCTAAAATTTTGCGACGATGTTCCTTAGGATTTTGGCTTCGAACTCTAAAAATTTCAAATTCTAAACCTTCGTAGAAAAAAAGTTATAGAGAAAATGCTACGATGACCTATTTGGAGCAGCGAAACCCTAGAATCTCAAAGCTCTGATACCAAATGTTGTGAAACCATCTCCCAAAAATAGAAGAAAAGATATATCAATGCCTTAGAAATAAGCCACTTCGAGGGGGCAGCCTCCAATACATTACATAAATGAACAATTCTTGGATGATACAAATGACAAAACCTCCTTTCTATATATAGAAGTCCATGGGGCCACAATGTAATCCTGTGGCCACAATGTAATCCCAGCGACCTAAGAATAATAATGTAAGGGAACATACCAATATGGTTACAGAGGTACAACAATAAATAATAAGGGGGCTACACTAACATAATAAGGGACTACACTAGTAATATAGGACTTAACATTAATCAAATTGGTTAAAATCGTAAGACCGAGGCCTCGCCATAGATAGCTCAGATCATGAGCAAATAGACAGGTGCCTGGCTGACCAAGTGGGCTGCTACCACCAACGTTAGGTCCTGAACCAGACATGGTGAAGGTGACAAGAGGAGAACCAGGGATAGAACCAGAAGGGGAACCCGATGAACCAGAAGCAGAGTCAAAATGGGGACTCGGTGTAGGACTAACTCGAACCCTACGTGGAGGAGTAAGTCTTCCCAACAGAAACTCAGGATGAAGGCCAAGAAGTCTTTGGGATAAACACCTTGGGGGTGCAATGATGGAAAAATAGACATGGATCACAAAAGGAAGAGAGACCAACAAGGGCAAGGAGGTGTAGGATCAAATGATTACAATGTCGAAACAAGGCAGGGAGGTGCATGATCAATTGATTACAATCTTATAGTATTGTCTTGGCAATGTAAACCAGAATCTCTTCACTTAGGGTGTGCGTGTATATGATAAGTGTGTTAATTTTAATTAAGCCCAGAAGTGTGTAGAAAAAAATAAAAAAGATGTTGTATAGCTGTAAATAAATCTGAAAATGACTGTAAAGTAAACTGAATATGACAGAAAATAAACAGCTAAAGATGCATCAATTTAAAACTGAAGGAGGATGGCTTCCCAACAACTAGTCTATGGATGGGAAAAATCTATTCAAAACACACAAAATGGCCAATGGATCTAAATTTGGGAGGGACAGGGATCTAAAGGTCAGATCTACTAGAAATAGGTGCAGAAAAAAATAAAAAACAAGAGGGAAAAGCGCTGCAAAAAAGGTGACAAAAGGATACAACCTGAAGGGAAACAAAGGGGACTCTAAAGGAAGACCAAACAAAACTGAAAAGAGGCGTTTTGGATGGATGAATAACCAATATGAAATGGATCTAAAAGTACAGGATCAGATCTGAAAAATGGTTGAACACAATGAAATCTCAGACGACCTGCTTCAGCTAAACTCCTCCTAAAAAGGTGGAAGCGTACTAAATCCCTAGGGGGATTGGTTCCTACTTCGACGAGTAAATTAGAGCAAGTACAGGTCCAAGATGGATAGAGAGGGAGGTCAAACAACCCTGAACAAAAGAAAACCATGAAAAATTACAGAAAAAAATCCCGCAAAATGTTCAGGTCGCAATTTCTGACCCGCTTCACCGAGGCCGCCGAAGTCGCGATGCGCCCCAAAGGTTGAAGTTGTCGGGGCCTGCTACCAGGTCAAGGTATTGGCAAGAACAAAAGATGAGACAACATCAAAACCGCTTTGGGGCCCTAGGATCTAGCCCTCCTGGACTCGGAGAGGGATCTCTCCAATGAAACAAAGAATGATATATCTTTGAAAGCTCAAATTGAGATATTAGGCTAGTTATGAAGTATAGAGGGGGGTTTAAAATGATTTGGTTGGTTGGTTGCTAAGTTGGTCATGAGATCATGGACTGAGAAAGTAATGGGAGGAAAAGGAAAAAAATAGCAGGATGCTTCAGCAAAGAGAATAGGTCGAGAAAGTGCCATCCATTGGGCTATGGAGTCATGAGAGGTAATTACATGCAACAACTAGCCAAGGCTTCCAAAGGGCAAGCCATCTACACTAAAGGATCTTTTTAGATAGATGATGGAATGGAACATTAAGGAAAGAAAGTGAGAGAAGGAAAGCAACCTACTTTCTATCTATAGATCAGGTCAGAGGTCATTTAACTCCAAACCTGCTTGGACATACTCAAAGGCAGCTCTCAAGGGAAGGAAAAAGGGGCAGCTTATAGATCAGACCAGAGATCATTTAACTCCAGGTCAGCTTTAGCATGCTCCAATGGAAAAACATAGATAAGTTTAACAAAGGGATCTTAGAAAGGCCAGCTGGTTGCACAAGGATCCTAGTGGACAGGGCTAACTCCAATCCCCAGTGTTCCCAAATATTCCAGCTTAAACCCAACCAGAACATCTAAGAACTGATTCATTTAATTCATACATTAGCTAGCAGGCAATAACATCCACTACGCTGGTTAAACCGAGTGAAAACACTTCTCAGATAAAAAATTTCAGAAGATAAACATAAATGGCATGGAGAGCAGGAACATAGGGTATCTAACAAGGGTAAATCCTATGTCAAACTTCTGATGCAAGCCAGCAGAAAATGAAACAATATGAAATGTAATAAACAAAGTTGGAAGAACATCACCAAAAGTAATAGACCAAGATCCTATGAAATGCGCTTTGATTAATTGATGCAAAACCAATCATGTACATTGAGCTCAATGGCTATTACAGCCCAGACTTCTCCTCCCAACCTATTACACAATGACTACTTTGCTACTCCCTCCCACGACAGTTCTAACAGTGCAACATGAATCCCTCTAACAGCAAATTGTCAACAACTGGACAACAACCTTTACATTATGTTCTCGGGAATTCTTATATGAGAAGAAGTGAAAACAGGAATAGATGAACAATTAAATGAGCCTCATTAAGACAGTAATGCGGAAGTGTTCATGCCCATACCACTTAATGGCAATCAACATTCGCTGTGTGTACTCTGTAGGCCGTTTGGGAACCTCTGTCAGGTCGATTTTGACCTCTGATATGCTATTTGTAGTCCTCTCGGCTGCTTGGAATTTGTGGTAGCTTTCCGAATAAATGAACTGAATGAAAGTCCACGGCCCCTCCATGCCTCATAACTGCAATATGACAGTATTTTAAGAAGCTCCTGCCATTGTCTTAACTTTCCTGGGCTCAAGGGGCACGGAGGGTGCCGTGGGAATGGTGTAATTCTGAGAGAAAAGTACTCTGCTGATATTTAACACGGATAAGACTCGACAGTGTGCTTTTGGTCTTAAAACTTTGTCTTTCCTTTGAATTGCGGGGTCAAACATCAATTATAACAATAACATGCATAAACCCCCTTTGAATCTCTTCTGCTGGTCCGCTGGCGAACACTGAAACGGCCTCTTTGTGTTATCTGCACGATGAAGTAATCCTTTTACAAGCCCAGGCAGTGATGGCGGAGACATGCTATGGAGGCCCAGGGAAACAGTGGCGGAACAGTGAAAACAACGACAATGATGAAGAATGGTGGAAGAAATGGTGATTAGTGTAAAACCCAAAGGTTCAACGTTTGGGGGAAAAACAAAGGAAATAGCGGAAAAAACAATGAAGCGGGAGGGAAATATAGTACGAGGTGGGACCATACGGAAATTGCAATCGCGGATCGGAGCGGGGCGGAGAGTTGACACATTTCGGAGGTTCCGATTGCGATTGAGGGTGGGATGTGATTGAAACACGACCGTTAGATCTGGTGGAGGGATGGACGGCTCAGATGTGGTCGGGGGATCGCAATCGCAAGGAGCAAGGGGAAGACGCGACGAAAAATGCGATTGCGATTAGGCGGGGAGCGCGATTGAGCGCTGGCCGTTGGATCTGGGGACCAGATCAACGGCTCACACTCAATCGGAGGGAACAAGTGATTGGGCGGATTGGAGGAAAGGGACTCATCGCAATCGCAAGTCGGAGCGAGGGGTAATCGCAGCACGGAGCAAAGAACTTGCGATGCGATTAATTGTGTCGCAAACACTTGCGATTGGCACGTTAAAAAAAGTCGCGATTGAAACTTGTTTGCGATTGCGATTGGCACGCGGCGGGGGTTAATATATAACATGAAACTTTATAACAAATTTCATGGGTATGGCAAGGGGAAGTGGTTTGGAAATTGCATATTTTGTTTTAACACGATTTACAATGCGATTTTGATCAGAGGAAAGGGGGAAAAGGGGTTAGGCCTTATAATAAGGCCGGAAAGTGGGTTTTTGACCCATTCAATGTGATTTAAAGGTTAGAAAGGGGAACGATAGGGGAATAAGGGGGGAAAATGAAAGGTAAGAAGGGAAAATAGAAGGGAATGCAAAGGGGGACAAAATAGAAGTTAAGTGGGGGTGAAATAAGAGGGAAAAGGGCCCTTTGGGCATTCTTCTTCACAACAGAGAGGCTTTATAATGGAAATCAGTAGAGGGGATTCTATCAAAAGAAAAAGGCACAAGGAGGCTTCAAGGATGATGTGTTTTCAGGGGAAATGCATTCCTTGAAGGCTCAACAACATTTTAGCCCCTATTTTCTGCTGTACCCCGTATAGTGGGGCCATTGTCGAGGTTTCGCCCAAAGTGTGACCTGTATCAGGATGTCTTGGGAGCAGTGTTTAGAAAAATTGTCGTCTTCAACATGCACGATACTTGTTACTTCTAAGCAATAGCTCCAAAAACACATGGTTGGAATTTTTATCGTTTTAGGGTGTTACGTAATTTGTCACCGTCCCTACACCGTCCTGACACATTGGAGGGCTTATTCCGTGACTTGTGAGCAGTGACATGATCTGAAAACACTTTCATGGCATTCCCCTAGACATGGACTTTCATTCCCCTGAAGACAGCTCCTTGTGAAAAACACTAAAAATAGCCTTTTCATCCTTGGCGCGACTAGCCATTGTTATACTCGCGCCAATAGAGGAAATATTCCAAAGAGAGCGCGCCAATTGGCGCTCTATCTCAGAGTCGCACTCGTGCCAGGCTTAATAAAGGGTGTTTTAAAAAAAAAAATGGCGGAATATTGACTCCAACCAACTCCTGAACTGGTCTCTAAATTGAGTTGGGACGTTTGGCTCCAAATTTCCATGTAGAGGAAGTAGTTTGCCAGCTCTCATGGAAGCTTCCTTGAGGATAGGGCCAATCCCATGATTGTAGGGATCCCAACTCCTCTTGCACCATCTAGATAAGCTTGCCATTTCCCTTTGCAAGCTAGTCTCCAAGAATCTCCAAGAGTCTTCATAGCCTAAAGAATGCTGCAAGAGCTTTGATATTACTCATAGTGCCAAATCCATAGCGAGGAGATTGACGATCGAAGAGAGAGGCTTGTCCCCATTCCCGACAAGCTTCATCGAGACGCATTCCACCCACGACCCACCGAAGTGTAGCTGTTCAACGTCGCAGCCCCTGCTGTATTTTTGTATGAATTGATAAGCGACTATTGGTTATGGTTCCACTCGTATTGTTCATTATGATCATGAGTTGTGTCTTCTCTGACTGATACATAATTGCATATATCAAGTTTTACCCTTGTTTTTTTCGTGTTTCTTGCGTGTGCAGGTGTTCGATCACGACGAGCGAGAGGATTGTGATATGCTGAAGCAAGGAAATGGGAGCGCCATCTTCTCTACGAACAACAGCGTTGGACTTGAGGTAGGCCTTCTTTGCAAGTTGGTTTATTGTAATTAGGAACCTGCGCCTTAGCGTGATACGATTGTTGCTGGACCCGATCTGGGCTAGTAGGGATCGCCTCTGTCTGCAGAGGGGATTTACCTCTACAAAAAATTGGCGACTCCACTGGGGACTTAGCTTGTTGTTTGCTTTATAAACTACAAATGGAGCCTGAACTTAGCCAGATAGCCTTCGAAATGTTCTTGCTATGCATTAGCGAAAGTAGATGAATGCTGCTTCAGTCAATCTCCGGTTTAGTTTATGAACTGAACACTTGGAGTATTGTATTTTCTTTCGGTCGATTCTTGACTTTGCTTGCTTGATCAGCTCTTTTGGCTGGCTCTTTTCATGAGTTTGGCTTTTGGTTTGAGCTCCAACATCACTGGTCTGCTTCTTGGATTGCTTATTTTTATTTTTTACATAGAAAACTTGACTGGCGTGCTTAATAGCCTTACAGTCGTGCCAATTGGCGCCAGTTTCCAATTTACTACCCGCGCCAATCCTGTTATGGCGCTAGTTTCAGCCTGACAGTCGCGCCAATTCTGGAAGGTGCTAGGGTTTTCTTGGTTTTGAGCTTTCTAATCTTGATCTGTGGTTTTGGTTTCATTTCTTCGACTGCCTAAGTGTTCTGGAGCCTTGTTTGACTGACTGTGACCTTCATCCTTTGGTTGTTTTCTTGTTTCTATCGATTTTACATTTTAGCCCTAGGGCATCTAGGTGCTATTGTGCGTCGAGCATCCCTTGGGAGTTTGTGGTTTTTTATCTGCTCAGTCAACTTTGTGATTGCTTCTCTACATTCGTTTGGTGTTTGTCTATTGTTTTATTGCGTTGTTTGAGTGATTGGCTCCTTCTTCATTCGAATTCCGCCTTGTCTCGTTTTGGGCCTAGATTACATGGCTCATTTGAGTCTTTGGGTGTCTTTTGATTTGAGGGAATTTTTGTCAATTTGAGGTCTGATTGTGTGCTTGAATTGAGTGAAATTTGGTTGTTTTTCTCTTTTGCTATCGCCTCTCAAATTGCTTGTCTCATTAGTTTTCATTTTGTTTAGTGCACTTTGCTCTTAAACATTGAAAATAAAAAAAAACTCTTTTGCTTTTGATCAGCTAGTGTGAATTAAATCTTTTCAGTGTTATTAGTGATTAGTAACTTTGAAAGAAAAGCTTTTAGTTTCCATTAGCTACATTAGAGATATCATTGGTTGTTTTCTGATCATTTTGTTGTTGTGTGAAAAGCTCTTAACTCTCTCGTAATTAGCTTTCATTGAATGAAATGATATACTGTGGCATGTAGTGTGCATTTAAGAGATTTTGAGACATAACACTCGCTAGGGCCTAAAAAATGAAATATAATTGAAGATAAACATTAAAATTCATTCAATTTACACTAAGGCAGCATTGAAACATTAACGAAATATTTAGAGGTCTAGGCTAGAGACGTGTTCCAGCGTCTTTAAACCTAGTAGCTGTTGTTCGCCTCTTGGCTTTAGACAGCGCTAGTACGGACTTGTGCTCCCCGTACCATCGCGTATATAAAGGGATACCCCACTAGGTTTCTATCCTTTATCCATAGGAAGCCGAGTCTGCCGCCCTATACCTGTGATACACCGGACACAGCATTCGGGGATATTTCCTACACGTACGTAAAGTCCTTGGTTGATTTCTCTTTCATTTTGAAACCAAGGTGTATATTGTAGTTCACGGTTATTTGGTACACCCTTTGCCTAGCATTCCTGAGTAGTCATTTTGATCTTATTTGACTCCTTAAATTTGAAAAGATCATTAAGCGCTTGTCCTTTCACGCTTGCTTCAAAACTGAAAGAGATAGAGTCATCTTTCATCCGTTTCTCGACTCTTAAAACATGAAGTGGTGAAGTTTCTAAGTTTCAATGTCGTAAAATAAATCACCCGCGATCACACGCCATGTTATATTTTTCTTGTTGGTCGTTTGATTGTGTACCTTGAGTCTTTTTCATCCCGTGTGTTGTGTTTGATCTTTTCCTTTCGTCGTTACTGTCATAGTGGCAGAACCTTTAGTTTCGTCTACTGGTAGTCCATATACCGACAATTCATTAGAGGTCTCGCAATCCTCTGCTGAACCACAACAGCCCATCGATTTCGAGTTTCCCGACAGGGGACCGGTTCTGTCTGAGCTTCCCTTTGGAGGACCAGTTGAGTTCAATTGGCCCTTTTCTGACCCTTGGTCTGGATTTGGATTAGGGGAACATTTCCATCCTCTTACACCGGGTTCGCCTTTTTTAGCTGCTGTTATTTCTCCTAGTCCTCGCCGTCTGTTACGAGATCTAGAAGCAGGTTCAAATATGAGTGAATCCAGCCATTCTCCTAGCGAGGAAATCCCCACGTCTGGTGAAGATTACCAACTATTCCCAGAAGTAACCCGAAATTTATTCCCATAAGACAACCCTGAATCATCTGTTATGTCTTTGCCTGGTCCCTCACTGCCAGCAGGGTATAGATCCTTAGGTCAGATTATCGCCACTGCTTCCTCTATGGGGGTATCATCTCCTTCTACGAGGTCGGTTATTCCTTCACTGAGGATGTCTCCTAGGACACCCATCACGTCATCCCCTCAGGTCACTTCTGTACCAGTCAGGCCCACTATATGTGTGGCCTCATCTACACCCGCTGTTACCACTCAGTCCGTAAGGACCACATTGCTTCCCGAAGACGTCTATATAGCTTCTGCTATGCCGGAGAACATTTCTCCTGAGGAGTATCGATTGTCCCTACAACAATCGAACCCCGAGGTCGGAAAATCCTCTCAAGATCCCAACCACTCGTATTTTTCACATTATGCATAGAATGGTACACCCGTGTACGTTTTTCCATATCAGTATGATGAGTACGGGAATCCTTTACGTTTACCCGCTCCTGAGGCTCAACTTCATGCTCAGGGTTTTCCGTATAACTAGGCTGGGCAGTCTTATAACCCGCAAGGACAACCTTTCCAAGGCCAACCTTCGGGCCAGCTTGGCTATCCTTATGACCTACAAGGACAGCCCTTACAAGGCTACCCTTCGGGCCAGCAGGGGCCATTATACAGTCCGCAAGGATAGTATTACAACCCTTTAGGTCAACTCGTGCAGCTTCTCCCTAGAGTCCAACCTGGGCAACCTCAAGGACTCACAGGTCAACCGGGGTACCAACTAGGGCCGGTATATGGTCCTGAGGGGCAAGTCCAACCTTCCCAACCTATGCAACCTCAGTATCCTATTGTTTCACATCAGCCGGGATCATCTTATTGTCCTGCTACAGGTCAAACCAGTTACCAGCCACCACCTGGCTCCATTCCACCACCAGGCCAACCGGCCCATCCGGCATAACCTGGTGCTCCACAACAGCCAGGTCAACCTATGCAACCGGCACAACCTGTTCACCCGGGGCAACCTGTTCAACCAAGTCAACCTATTCAACCTGGCCAGCCTGTCTAACCAGGCCAGCCTACACATCCTATCAACCCTACTCAACATCTGATTTACTCGATGCCACAACCGAATCAACCAGTGCATCCTAATTATCGCCCTCAGCAGGGTCCCACCTATCAGCAGCCTGCTCAACCTCAAGGCGGTTACTACCCTCATGGTCAATCTCGATCGACTTATAATCCGCCCCAAGGTTCCCATTATTACACTCAACAACCTGGCTACACCTATACTCAGCAGCCAAATCCACGGCTGCTCAAACGGGACCGACATATAATCAGGGTCCATACTCTGGTTATCAACCCCCGTACACTAGTTACCAGCAACCGAATCAGGCTGGTTATACACCCTATACCCCCTACGGTTAGAATCCTTCGGGACAGAACCCATGGGGGCAAGGATACACTCAACTAGTGTGGAGTACAGGTACCGGTCCTTATCGAGGGCCTGGCATGCCGTTCAATCCGCAATTTCCATTCTTGGCCACCTTGGAGTTACCGGACGTTTCTAAATTAACCAATGATCTGATTCTTCATAATCCCTATTGGCCTCAGGTTCCGACCAAGGTACCCAGCGACTGCCCTAAGTTTTAAGGTAAAGCTGGTGAAGACCCCCAAGCTCATGTAATGACCTACCATTTGTGGTGTTCATCTAATTCTTGGGTCGATGATTCAATTCGTCTACGTCTCTTCCAGCACACTCTTACCGGTGCTGCCGCTAAGTGGTATATTGAACTACCCCGTGGCATCTTTCAAGATTTCAATACTTTAGCAATGGCTTTTCTCACCCACTTTCAGTTACCGGTTCGCTATGAAGCCGGGACACATCTCCTGACTTCCTTGAAGTAGGATAAAGCCACCCACATATCTGATCATATTCAAGAGTGGC
This sequence comes from Pinus albicaulis, assembly GCA_034641835.2. NCBI lineage: Eukaryota > Viridiplantae > Streptophyta > Pinopsida > Pinales > Pinaceae > Pinus > Pinus albicaulis. Next base: position 85,463,067 of record CM076576.1, read on the forward strand.
GACCTCGTCGTAGGCTGATCAAGTTTGACATACCTAATCAACTACTAACTCATTGGTTCACCACGTCCTTCGTTAACAAAATCGCTCAAGATGTTGCTATGGGGGCATGTGTGACTGAGGAATATGCCATTGCACATGCCCAGTATCTTGATCTAGTATACTCTCAGTCCGGCACGCTGTATGATATTTTGAATGATGCTCCACGCCCAGGAACCTCGAAAGCTCCACCTACCCTAGCGGTGGATGGTGTTATTGGTTCCGTGTCTTAACATTCTCGAAAATATTCAAATGGGAAGCAGAAGTCCAATTCTTCCCATAATTCTGCTCTTCCCGACCCTCTATATTCTGGAAAAACTGCGGAGGTCAACGCCGTTCAGGTTAATCCTACAGAAAAAGCCTCCAAAGGAAAGAAGAAGGGCAAAGGAAAATCCAAACCCGACGCCCCAAATTCAGAGTCTTCTAAACCTTGTACTGATGACGGTTCCCAACGTAAACTGAAGTACCCCTGCCTTATCTGTGAAGGAGATCACTATACCAAAGATTGTCCCCGACAATCTGAGATTACTCAACTCCTGAAAGGCTCCAAAGGGACTCCGTCGGTTTTTAAAGAACCGTTCCCATCTCAGCAGACCCATATGGTTGAGCAGCCTTCACCATCTACACCATTTGGGTCCCAGGTCTTTATGGGATGTTAGGCGTCGCAACTCGTCTCAAATTGTCAGAGCTCAAAGGATTACACTGGATCGCGTCAACCAGCTGGGAAGGAAGTTGTGGATGGCCCACCTCCTCCTCCTGTCTCTGGTCCTTTGGAAATTAATAAGCCTACTGCTGAACCTGTTGTGAGGCCACCTTTTAAAGGTGTTCTGCGAAGGTCTTCCTACAATCCAAATGCCCGTGTCGCTCAGCACTACAGTATTGTTGAGGATTTGGCTTAGGTGCCTTTTTCTATGTCCGCATTAGAAGTCCTTCAAATTTTCCCTTTGCAACGGAAAGCTCTATTGTTTGCGATCGGTGGGATCGATCCCACCGATTCTAGTCTTCTCACCTTCGACCTAGAAAACTTTACCCCCCGACTTCCGCATCAAATTGCTCTTGTGATACAAGTTGGGATCAACGGTCTTAACATTCATAGGGTTGTTGTGGATGAAGGTGCTTCTACCTGTGTCATGTCGTCCGCCTGCTGGAAGGCCATTGGCTCTCCAGCGCTTTGATCATCTCCCAATGCCTTAGAGGCATTCGATGGTCAGGAATCGAAATCCCTGGGTGTTCTCGAGAGTTTGCTGATTAAGTTACAAGGGAAGATAGTCAACGTAGAAGTAGAGGTGGTTGACGCCAAGCTTAACTACAATATGCTTCTCGATCGCAGTTGGACTCATGCCATGTTATGCATGCCATCCACCCTCTTTCGACTTCTTAAGTTTCCTCATGAGGGAAAAATCGTTACTATGGATCAATTGTCTTTCTTCACCTCCACCTCTGAGAACAACGTTCCTTATGTGGATAAGATCCCCAATCTCCCTAACAGTGTAGGAACCGGTCTCTTCAAAGACCCCATCCTCATGGGTATTTTTCCCGCGCCACCACCACACACCGTTCAAGTTAATATGGTCTCTAGGTCTGACGACCCATGGATCATCCCTTCGCCTGAACAGGTGAATGATTTTGGAGAATCGATGCCCTTAACTCTAGTAGAGATTAATTACTGTGAAATCGTCGCCGCATCCGATCCTCCTCCCTCTCAACATGCTCCCTCGAGCATGGCTTTAGATATCTACTCTCAATCCCCCTGGCTTGGCGAGGCCGACTCGCCTGATCCTCTTAAAGAGACTTTCCCTTCTGACGAAGCCATTGTTGAAACAATGTCTCTTGAGGAGCTGCCTTGGAGCAATGGACATCATCGTTCCTCCTTCATGCCTAGCCTAGGGGCAATGTCAGATTTTCTAGAGTGTTTTGCATCTCAGGTTCCTACTTTGCCTCTCCATACACCTATATTGGTACATGAGGTCCTTTTGGAAGGAAACCTGAGCAAAATTACTCAAAACACTCCGATCGACATCTCCGTTAAACTGGGGATAGTTGAAAACATACATGTGGGAGTAACTTGTTATCTTGATGAGATACGAGTTTATACTGATCTTTTCCGTGAATTCAGAGACGTGTTTGCTTGGTCCTATGAGGAAATGCCTGGGATTGATCCCAGCATAGTAAAGGCACCTATATTCCTACCCTATCTCGGTGCGAAACTCGTGCGCCCAACGTTCTGCTCTTCGAAGGCATCCCCACAAAGCCACCTGCGCACAGTTGTTAAGTTGAAAAACTCGAACGCGGTGATATTTATAGTATATCTTCAAACATCAATGTCCCATCAGTTAACCAAGATTCCCGCCATCGCATCAGCATCGCTCCCCAACCCTACCGTATTGTAGGAGATACTTTATACCGCGTTGAGTAGATTCATACCCACCCTGCCCCCACCGAGCTCCACGGCTGAGAGAGTCTTGAATGATTGTCATAGTGGCACTTGTGGCAGTCACATGTCCGGATATGCCACCGCCCAGAAGATTCTATGTGCGGGCTACTTCTGGCTGTCGATATTCAAAGACTGTATTGTTGCAGTCCGAAAATGTCATGCGTGTCAGGTTTTTCAGCGCAAAATGCGCGCGCCACCTCTCCCTTTGCATCCTGTCATTACTGTCGGTCCTTTTGCAAAATGGTGCATAGATTTCATGATGTGTAACCCTCATTCGGCCGGGGGGCATGCATATATAATCGTCGCTGTCGACTACTTTACTAAGTGGGCCGAAGCGATGCCTACACTAGCCACCGATGGTAAGACAACTGCCCAGTTTATTTTCAACCACATTATTGCACATTTCGGGGTCCCTCAGGCCATTGTTATCGATCATGGTACTCATTTTCGAGATTACATGATGGCCGAGCTGACATCAAGATTGGGCTTACGACATGATAGCTCAACGCCATATTACCCCCAGGAAAATGGGCAGGTTGAGGCTGTAAAGAAATTTTTGGTCACAATGCTTCAACGGACAATTGGAATTCATAAGTCCAATTGGCACCTCCAATTGTTCTCAGCTCTATGGGCCTACCGGACGTCAGAAAAGAGTGCGACCGGATTCACACCTTTCCAATTGGTATATGGTCTGGAAGCAACTCTTCCGGTTGAGTGCGAAATTCCTTCTTTAAAGTTGGCTGTGGAACTTTTGCCCAACACTTCTCTTGAAGAAGAGCGTCTCTTGTATTTGGAACGACTGGATGAAACTCGCCGCTTAGCTGCTTTAGTCATTGAAGCACAGAAAAAGCGGGTCAAAGCCCACTTTGATCAATCTGTATCTCCGCGTTCCTTTGTTGAAGGGGACCTCGTACTCCTATACGACCAAGCACACGACAAACTTGGAGCAGGAAAGTTCCAACCATTGTGGCATGGGCCTTAAATAGTAAAACGAGTATTGAAGAATGGGGCTTATGAGCTCATTGATTACGAAGGAGTTCCGTTGGCGCAGCCTAGAAATGGGCTGTTCCTTAAAAAATACTACGCTTGAAGTTATTTTTTGGTGTGGTGTGTGTACATAGGTGTGTATATTCATTTGTGTGCATGTGTGGTGTGGTGTGCCATGTAAGCATCTTTCTACTGATCGGGTCTTCCTGATTGTGCAGATGTCTATTACTCCCTTTGTCGGTTTCGCGGATGGTGCCTCCCGCAGTACCAGGAATCTGTCCTCGGCGGCCTTGGTAATCTATGATCCTGCTGGTGAGTTGGTTAATTTGCAAGGTGTGTGTCTAGGGCCTACCAAAAATAATGTTGCGGAATATAGTGCTGTGTTAGAATTATTAACCGAGGCCATTAACCTCGGCATTCATGCATTACTTGTGTATCTAGACTCACAACTTGTAGTATTACAACTTAACGGTCATTATTCAGTAAGAAACCCATCCATTTTACGTCTGTATCTACGTATTCATTTACTGGAAATAAATTTTGATTATATCACATATCAACACATACCTAGGCATATGAATACATTAACAGATGGAGTAGCTAATATGGTTCTAGATAGACATTTGCGCAACTTATAAACAAAAAACATCATCACATGTAAAAAGATCCATCCAGAAATAGGTATATATATACATGTGTGTCGAAATGTTTGCATAGTGTGCATCACATAAAGTCAAAAAAATATACATGTTTGTATGATAATAGCTGGAGACAACATGTCTCTCAAAAAATATGCATGAAAAGCCCTAAATAGCTAATCTGCATGGTGCTCGTGGTAACACGCCACCGCGCGCACCAATCGCCTTAGCAGTCTGTGAAGGCGACTAGGCACCCCCACAGTGTGTCGCTGGTAAGCTAATGGGACGTCTGCCACCCGTGCATAGTCTGGGATCCCTCGGGCAATGCCCTCTAAGTTCTGGATCAGTTCACTCCCTTCGCCACCCTCAGCCTGAGGGTCATGTGCAACATGGGTCCTCCGCGCAATGGGCGACATGCCCGCGGGTCTCTCTGGGCCGACGTCTGCATACACATAAAATTGTTGTTCGAATGGACATGTATTACCAAAAAAATCATAAATACATAAAAATAAAAAAGAGAATCATACCCAGCTCCTTGTCCCACTCCTCCCCCTCTGGGAGTGGAAGATCGGGATCTCTGGTGAAATCGGTCCCAGCATAAGGCCAATCCTCGACCACGATCATTTGTCGCCGTAACCACCCAAAGAACTCGGGTCTCCAAGACATTTGTTGACCCCCTCCTGACCTTGGCATAAGTGCTGCCCAGCGAGCCATCCTTGGCTCCCTCAGAATCGGCTCGGAAACTATTGCCCCTTGGCCTTGGAAAATTAGTAGTCGTTCTAGGATGAACGACACCAAAATGGAACCGTAACCGAACTGCTTCAGTTTGGCTTGCTTGCATCTTGTCAGCTGCCTCTTTATGTTGGTTGTCACCGCAGTAGCCCAATCGAACAATGTGGGGTTCATACACTTGGAGGCTAGTATGAGTTGGGCCTTGGTTGCCTCGTGTGGAGCTTGCGATCTTGCAGCTCGTGTAATGGTATGAAGCACTACCCTAAGTGCTAGGTCCCGGACAGTGTGGATGTCCACCTTCCCACTTCACGATCCTGTTCATGCCTCTGGGCACACTCTTGCCATTACCATCTTCATTTTCTCTCCAGAAGGTCTGTTGCCAGTTATTATTGGCACTGGACCTCTGCGCGACAATCCGGTTATAAAGTAAACATCAGAGACCTCAAGAGCTAATACTTGGTCTAGAATTTTGAACACTTCCTAATTTTCATCCCATATGCTGACCAAGTACTGTAGCAGCTCAGGTTGAGCTAGTAAGCATGGAGTAAGGAAGAACTTTTTGAGTCCACAATTCTTGAGTGCATTCATACAGGCTTCGTTTTCCATAGCCATTTCATCTTCCTCCCCATGTTCCCTCTCCTTCCATTCGATAACCATTGTGCCTGGATATCTGCATTAACATGAGTAAAAATGCCTTGTTAGACCTCTGGTGCATTTGAAAATCCACATGGGTAGCTCACATTTTGAAAACTTTAAGCAATAAATTGCGTTGCGCCATTGGCGTGACTATTTTCCTAACAGTCGTGCCAGTTGGCGCGACCCTTTTGTGAGCGAATTTCCATTGGCGCGGGTCCGTGCCCAATACCCGCGCCAATGGAGCGAGCCCTAAAATTTTAAAATCCCCCCCCCCAGAAGTCTAATGCACAATGGAAACTTATAAAAAATGGATTAAAATGGAGCTTAAGGGAGTGCCTTTTACCTGGAACAGACGAGGAGCTGAATGACGTCCCGGATCAGTCGCAATCACCGTCGCAAGTTTGCACACAAGCAGACCACTGTTGCTCTCCAAGTGAGGTAAAAAGTAAAAGTAAATTTTTTTTACCATTTGAAGCCTATTTATAACTTTTTAAGTAAAAAATTAGGTTTGAAATGTCATTTTTCTCAATATTTTAATATATTTTGTCGAAAAATGGATTTTACACTTGCTTTTATGTGTAGCGACAGGTTTTTACGCAACTTGGACAGTGATACGAGTTGTATTTTATACTTTTTCGGACTCGGTAGAAACAAGAAAAAGTCATTTTGGAGTCATCTTTCAGCGCTTTTCTGACTCTCTAAACATGAAAAGATCGTCGAGTCCCTTGTCCTTTCGAACTCGTTAAAGTGGACATGAAATGACATCTACCCATTATATGTTTACCCCTTTTTTGGGCTGGGATAGATTACTTACGAAAAAGGAATACCCTAGCCTATCGCGACTAGGAGATTTTCTCAGACATAGTTTTCTACCTTTTCGGATCTGAGGAACTATTTACGAAAAGGGACCGTTGGAGTTTAATTTTCTGCTGTCTTTTCAAACTCTCTAAACATGAAAAGATGCCGAGATCTTCCTTTGTCAAACTCGTTAAATCCTGATGACATCGGATCCAGTCATAATGATGATATTCGAGTTTCTCCTTCCTAGGGCTCGTTAAATGTACTAGGATGGATTCATCCGAAGGACGAACTTATATGACAAGCATATGCTATCCCCTTCAAGCTTGTTTTAAAAAATAACTGGGGTACTCGCCAGAAATGGTGGGAAAAATGGAACCAGCATCAATGTCGTGTCGGCAGTATGTCGCTCTTGAACATGGCACTTCTCTGCATTGGTTTCGGGTTGGGGACATCTCATCTCGTTTTTCCACTTGCCTTCGTGGGTTTTGGTAATCCTTTTTGACCTCTCATCTGCTCTTTTCCTCGTCACCATGACCTCTGATCTTTTGATGTCAAATACTGCTAAATCCACTGTTGTGTCGTCGATATGTTCAAGAGAAGTTGACCTCTACAAAATTTCAACCTTCCTCTGATTCTCATCTGATCATGATTCACAAAGACATTATGTTCCTTTGTCTCGTGTCGATGATGTGGGAAACACTATGGCCCACCTTTGATCAAGGTCACTTCTTTTTGACTTCGGCTCATTATCCAGGAAGCTGATCTAGAGACTCCCTTCTGGTACCTTGGAGCCTGCATGCCTTAATGGCAGGTTCTTCACGTTCGACGTGGGGTTTTCATCATTGGCCTCCAATCGAGTGATTCTATGGGTGTTCGATGCCAGCTCACTGATTCACATGCTGTATATTGTACCTATAGTACCTTGAGGACCATTGTCATTATTGGTGGTACCTCTCACGTCTGTTAACAGCTTCCATCATTGGCTGGTAATCAGGTTATGTTCTTGCATGTTCGACTTCAGCTCACTTATTCGCATGCTTGAACTTGTACTTTTTTCGGGTCGAGATGGAGCGCAAGACCCTGGATTTTCTCTATTGGAATCCAAGCTGCGGTTTTGTGGATTATTATGATTGGTTACATGACTCACTGATTAGATGGCTGCGACCATACCTGAGTCTCTTTATTGGTCCTTATTGGATGGATGCATCCATGCATTGGATCTAGATTCTTGTATACTCTGTTATGGATGGTTGCGCCCATACCACATATGTATCATGTATTTTATATATCAGTTCTACTTCTCTATGCAGGTTTTCTGACAACAGTGTTTTCAGTTGGACACGTTCTCGTAAATAATTTCACCCCTCTCTCTCTTTCAGGCCTCATGCTTTAGGGGGCATATGTTACACAAAAATTTGTCACCGTCCCTGCAATTCCCCGTCCCGCACATTGGAGGGCTTAGTCCATGACCTGTGAGCAGTGACATGATCTGAAAACACTTTCATGGAATTCCCCTAGACATGGACTTTCATTCCCCTGAAGACATCTCCTTGTGAAAAACCCTAAAAATAGCCTTTTCATCCTTGGCGCGACTATCCAGTGTTATACCCACGCCAATGGGGGAGATATTCCAAAGAGGGCACACCAATTGGCGCTCTGTCTCAGAGTCGCACTCGCGCCAGGCTTAATAAAGGGTGTTTTTTTAAAATAAATGGCAGAAGATTGACTCCAAATAACTCCTGAACTGGTCTCTAAATTGAGTTGGGACGTTTGGTTCCAGATTTCCATGTAGAGGAAGTAGTTTTCCACCTCTCATGGAAGCTTCCTTGAGGATAGGACCAATCCCATGATTGTAGGGATCCCAACTCCTCTTCCACCATCTATATAAGCTTGCCATTTCCCTTTGTAAGCTAATCTCCAAGAGCCTTCATAGCCTAAAGAATGCCGCAAGAGCTTTGATAGTCCTCATAGTGCCAAATCCATAGCAAGGAGATTGACGATCGAAGAGAGAGGCTTGTCCCCATTCCCGACAAGCTTTACTGAGACATATTCCGCTGACGACCCGCCGAAGGAAGGTTCAGCGTCAGAGCCTGGTTGTATTTTCCTTTGTATGAATTAATGATAAGTGACTATTGGTTATGGTTCCACTCGTATTTTTCATTATGATCATGAGTTGTGTCTTCTCTGACTGATACATAATTGCATATATCGGGTTTTGCACTTGTATTTGTCTTGTTTCTTGCGTGTACAGGTGTTCGATCGCAGCGAGCGAGAGGATTGTGATCTGCTGAAGCAGGGAAACAGGAGCGCCATCTTCTCTACCAACACAGCGTTGGACTTGAGGTAGGCCTTCTTCGCAAGTTGGTTTATTGTAATTAGGAACCTGCGCCTTAGCGTGATACGATTGTTGCTAGACCAGATCTGGGCTAGTAAGGATCGCCTCTGTCCACAAAGGGGATTTACCTCTACCTCATAGGGTTTTAAAGGTTAAAAATAACATCAAGAAAGGAAAAACAAGAAGATGAAGAAAAACCATAGGAGTTGAAGCAGCTGGTCATGCAGGGATATGAAAAACGACAACGGTCGTAATTATAAACCCTTGTGGAGTTTCCAGTTGTTAGTGTGAATTCTAATCGCAAACGTACGAAAAAAACTCACTTTAACTGTTCATAACAAACAACCCTAACAGCAAAGGTGGCTATCAATTTCCTTAGATCTGCAGTTAGTGATCAGAGTAAATGCTATAGAAATCTAGATCTATGCAGTTAAAGACATTAAACAGAAAATAAAAGCAAAATTTTCTCTATGCATCCAATAGACAAGACAAGAATATTTTTAAATAATTTTGTATTTATGACAACTAGGAAGGGAACATAGAAAGATGTTACTAGTCCCCCTCAATGGGATGGGTTGTTGTATGTCCTCAGCACTTCAGATCTAAGATCTCTCTCTCTTTATGGTATAGAAAACCCAGACAAAAATGGAACTCAAGGGGAGCTCACAAGCAAAAAGATAGAAAAATATGACAATGATGGAGGATAAAAGTCAGGCCAAAAGTATAGATTCAGATCAATATTTAGGCAACAAAAGGTAGTGAATGAATGGAAAAACTCTTCTATTTATAACAAAATATTGAGTTAGTCTAGATATTGGTGCATAATTAAAATATTATTAACCAAATCTAGATCCAACTTTTATGGAATATTTTATTATTTTTGTTGGAGGGAAAAGGAATTTGAATTTGGTCAAATCCTTTTATTTGTAAATAATAAATAAATAAATGATTTATTTATTATTTTAAGATTATGGTTGAGTAATAATTAAATAAATAGTGATTTATTCAATTATTTATAAATGATTTAGTCAAATTTAAGAAGGAATATTATTTAAATAATGTTTTAAATAATTATTCCTAGAAAATAATAAGATAAATAGTGATTTATCTAATTAATTTTCATGTTTTGGGTTAAATATGACCAAGAATATTAATTAAAATATTATTTAATCAATTATCTCTCGAGGAAAATAAAAAAAAATAACGATTTATTCAATTATTCCTCATGGGGTTTCTTGTTTAGGCCATAAACAACTTAATAAATTATGGATTACTAAGTTATTTTTCATAGTGAAAGTAATTTTACTAGGGTAAAATTGGTCTTACATGGTGTACTTTGGTCCATCTAATAGTAACAGGTTAGATGACCAAAAATTGGTCTAACAATATCCAGTGGGGAAATGCAGCATAATTTATGGAGACCTGGAGAACAATAGCAACAAAAAAACAACAGAAATGTGGAGACAGTGGATCATTATAGAGCAAAGGGTGGGATCCAGGAGGACAATGATGGGAAGACATGATCTGGAGATCATAATTCTTTTTTAGTTTGGGAGTCTGATGGAGGAGCATTAGCACTGAAATAAAATTTAATTGTTTGATTAGCCCAAGGAGGGGTCAAGTTGTAAATATTGTAATATTCTCTTGTAAAATATTAGCAAGCATAGGTAGGGAATATGCTTAATTTACTTTTGTAAACATATTCATAGAAAAATGGGATATTAGAGAGGATATTTGTTGTTTATGCCAAGAAGAAAGAAAAGTCATAAATTAGGAATTTCTTAGAATAGAAGTGGTTACAAGTTTGTAGGAGTTGAGTGAGGGAGGATAAGCTCTAAATTGTATTATAAATTCAATTATAAACTTCGAAGGAGGGAGGCCAAAATTAAACAAAGAATATTAGGCCAAGAGATAGAGTAGAGAAGCGAGAGCCGAGAGACAGAAAGGGTTCTATGTATAGGAGAGAAGGCCATGAAACAACGCATCAGGCCAGGAGACAGACTGTAGATAGTTTTTTTTTCATATCTGTATGATTTATTTATTAGTGAAAAAATCAAATTTCATTTGTGACTGTGTCATTTTTGTTATGTGTTGAGTGATCCATAATAGAACAAATTCGATATTAGTGTAATAATTCCTTGTAATGAATTCTAATTGAATGAATAAGTCTTTCTGAGTGATAAAGGACTTAATGGCTGGGTAGAACCTGTGTGATTCCAATCCGGGAATTAAACAGTTGTGTGTGAAACCGATGAGAACAAATAAGTGCAGATAAAACTTCTGCGTAGGCCGAGAAATAGAATTAAATCTGAATTCCAGATTCAGAGAATGAATACGCAGTTATATTTTGGATTGTAGATAGTGTGATAGGCGTGTAGTAGCGTGAAGGTCGTAAAAATCTGAGTCAGAATCAGAAGAGAAAGCTCAAGAGGAGTTGTGTGGAGGAGATGGAGTTGCAGAGCAGTGGCAGTTGGACAAACAGAAATTCAATGAAGACAGAAAACCCTTAAAAGATTTCAGAGAAAGAGATCGGACGACAAGAATTAAATCCCAGAGACAAGCAAAAGACTAAGCAAAGATCGATGGTCCAGATTGAATTCATAAGTTAAATTGTGGAATTTTTGAAGTGAACACGTGTCATCACGTGGTCCATGCGCATATCGCATAGTGCATGCGATGTGGGGGAACAATTAACACAACAAAGTAAATTCGCGATGAGCCAAAGTGCAGTAGTTTAAAATTGCCTTAGTGCGATGGGTTGACAATCACGATATGCGAAATGTTATGGTTAGTGATATGTGAAGTGTTAACATTCACGATCTGCGAAGTGGTAAGTTCCGTGATGTGCGAAATGTAATATTTTCGATTTACAAAATCGGCATAACAGCGAACTTGCGATAAGTTTCGGAAAGTGTGCATAGTATATGCGATAAGTTTTGTGTATACAATAAGGGTTAAATTGAACATGATTTAATGTTGCAATGCGATATGGTTTGGGGATACCATATGCGATGCCACGAGAAATGTAAAGAAGGCAACCACAATATAAAGGTAAAGCTTATTATTTGGTATATATGAGTTTTGAACCAGAACCACTTATTATTAAGCTTCCACATGCATATGATTAAAATGTAAATGTGTGTAATAAGTGGGGTTAATTCCGATAACCCTGCTATCATTTGGAATCAGAGATTGAGATTTACGAAGATGTAGTTTTGCTACATCAATAACACATATAATGCCCACAAAGTCTTTGCATAAATTTTAGTGGGTAGTAACCATTAGTAAATCGGCACATTAAATTTTTGCTGCTACTTATTGAAGCCCTGAAAAACACTATAATGGTGAGCAATAATCCCTAATAAGTATATTTATTTACATCTTATTTCTATCCATTTTTTATTGCAAAATATGGTTAAATTATACTGAGAAGTAACTCATAGTTATTTACTCGAATATGATCTATTTTTAAGGATTTTAATTTTGAGTTGGTTTCCTACAAACCTTAAAAATAAATTAATTAAATAGGATTCTAATTCTGGGTGGTTTTCTTGCTAATCTTAACTCTAATTTAATTTTCGGGCGATTTTCCTGCAAAAAATAACTATAAAAAATCATCGTACAAATATACAAAAAATTATGGCATAAATGTTACAACTATATTTAAAAATTATAACAAAAAATATATATGAGATGGTTTCCATACCCAATTTACAATAATTTACAATTAACAACTCCTCCTATGAAGTTGGGAACTTACTCTAAATCTTCTTTTATTTTTTAGATATATTTTTCAATCTCTCTTTTATAATAACATTTATATCATCTATATTTCCATCTCTCTTTTATAGTAACATTTATATTATCATTATAATAACATATATATATTATGTTATTATCTATTTCATATTATATTCTGAAATAAAATAAAATAAAAATATTGAAAAAGAAAAATTAATTAATAAAATTTGACTCTCTTCATCATTAAAAAAATGTAGTCACGAGTTATCTTGGAAAAGGAAAAAAATGAATTATACTCCTGCTTAACCAATGTTAAACACTCTTTGGCCAAGCACCCTATCAAAATTTGACATCATTTCCTTCCATAACACCAACCATACTCAAGAACCTTGGAAAGATGAACCTAAGCACTCTACCAATTTATTCAATTATTCACTAAACAACCACAGGTTGTAAACAAAACATGGAACAACCTGTTAACAGACATTAGTTAGAGCTAATTGACAAATATTTAAGTATAATAGCATATCACTTCACGCATGATTTTGCAAATCCCTTGTAACTATTGACATAGTATTTATCAGTATATAATATGCAATTTCCAAAACCTTTATTAGTATCAAACCTAAGGTCCATAAAAGAAAACAAACAACCTGTTTTTGCATCTTATAATACAGAAAATGAATGACTAAGCATTGGATGTAAAAAAACCATGAAACAACCCATTAACAGGCACGAGTCAACAGGGATACATTCATAGAATTATATAACTTCAGCCATGATTTAACAATTATTTGGCAATTCAATGGAACAACCAGTTAACAGGTATTAGTTAGCTAATTGACAATGATATAGGTATAAAAGCATATATAAGTATAAAAGCATATCACTTCAAGTATGATTTTGCAAATCCCTTAATTATTGATGTAGTATTTAGCAATCCATAATATACAATTTCCAAAGCCATTATGATTATCACACCAAATGTCCATAAAAGAAAACAAACGATGAGTTTTTGCATCTTATAGAGCAGAAATTTGTGATGGAATGTAAACACTGAATATAAACAAACCATGAAACAGCCAGTTAGCAGGCACTAGTTATCCCATTTGACATAGTATTTAGCAATCTCCAGTATGTTGTTGCCAAAGACATTATTGTCAGACCAAAGGCCAAAGGCTATTGATAAAACAAACAACGGAAAGTTGATGTATTTGTTTCTATAACATAAATGCATTAAGGATCTACGTATGTCTGGTGTATCATAGAATTCTAAATAGTAAATAGGACGTTTTGTTTTGTCAAATATCTATTCAAAGGTTAAACCCACAATTTGACAAAATTCCTTGTACAAACTTTGGTAGAAACCATTATTTAATCTCTCAAGACTATTGAAATATGTCGAATAATTCACACAAAATTGCTCAGGTACTCATCAACAGTGGTGTATTTTACGTCAGGGTACAACTGACTAGCCTCTACACCAGCAGGTCCAATTTCAAAATTTGTTTGATCTCCTTTCACAAAGGTAAAATTAATAACTGCTATGATAATATTATCTGGGAATGGTGTCTCTGCATCACCCACCACAATTTTGGAAGCAATAAGCCCATCATCCACAATAAAATTCATAAAATAAAAATCAATATTGAGCAACAATAACAAATTTCTTCCGGCCACAAATCATATCGGCTATTAACTATTTATAAACTCGAATTAATAATGAAATTAGCAAATTTCACTAAAATTATGTTTAAAAATTGGAGGAATGTTTAGGTTTAACAAGAAATAATGGGTTCAAACAAAGAGTATGGAATTTTAGGGTTTACAACTTCTAACCTGCGATTAATTTAAGAACCTCCTCCTCAGGGACGTAGGCCTTCTCTAGAGTCTTATCAATCTTCTTCTCCCAGAGAGCCACAAGCTCATTTAAGGACAGAGTATTGGTAGGAAGCCTCAAGTATAAGGTCTTTTTCAACATTCTGGGATCGTCCACTGCCTTGATTGTAAATGTACCAATGTCTTCCTCTTTTACATGCACAACTGCATTGTGTTTAAGAAAAATTTAGAGAAATTTTAGTAATAAAAATCCTGGATCAAAGAGATAAATTAGGCTTTAACATCATAGTAAACATTAAAAAAAATGAATTAACAATTTTAATAAAAAATATCATTATCACTGAAAAACAGAGTGCATATTGTTGAAGGAAACAATTAATAAACCTTTGGCATTTCCATCTCCAAGAATGACAACTTTATCCCTTGGAGGAGCTGTAAGGCCAGCCTATGCGAGGCTTCGAAGGAATTACCCTGCAAAACAGTTGCTAGAGACGTATGTATAAGGAATTCCCTCTGCCTCGATTTCCCTACGGCTTTCACCTCATACATACTCTTTGCAGGCTCCACTGCATGGACGTTATCAACATCATTCCCGACTCAGATGGGAAAAACCTATGCAAGCATCAACTAGTCCATTGGGTTACTCATAAAATTGAAGCAGAGATTAAAACCCTCGCCTGAAAGGGTTTATACCGATTAAGATTTGATTAGGTTCTAGATTGGTATAATAGTATGTACCTTGACGGTTCCAACTTCTTTAATGGCCTTGATAATATTGACCTAGCTCTCTATCTGTAGTGATCCAACTGTGGAGATCACTACATCCACATTCTTCACTGCCTCCACAAGGCTTGCATGATCCTCTAATGATCCCTGTTAAAAGAACACAAAAATCCCCAAATTGTTCCTCATAGAGACATTACATTATCCTTCTTAAAAGCACAGAAAAAACCCAAATTGTGCCTACTAGAAGCATTACAGGGCGGTAGAAAGCACTGAGATTTGAACTTACATGGACTATATTTGCACCTAAGGCCTTGAAGGATTCCAGAAGCTGGGATTTCTCAGAATTAGAAGAAGCAGTGGACTCCCTGGCGAGAAGGAAGGTGGGATGGTTGAGATCAAGGCTAGCCTTGGCAACATGGCGACCAATGTAGCCTATTGCCCCAATTATAAGCACCCTGCTGCTTCCCATCTCGGCCCTGAAATTCAATTCTACTACTCTGTAATCGGGTGAATAACACTAATCCAGTGAAGATAAATTACAACGATGTTCACAGAAGTTTGGACGATGAGCATCCTGGGATAACGTCGTACTTATAGCGAAGGGAGTCGGTACAATTAACGCACTATTTATTTTTAAAATTTCACAAGACGACGAGTTGTTTGTCATATATTACTATGATTGATTAGAAAAAAAAATAGCACACTGCAAACTCTATATAAATTCTATATTCTGAATCAAAGAAATTACACACATATTTATACATAAAATAGTCTCAAGATAGGAAATCTATCTTGGAAATACAGTAACGTGGTTGAGAGATTCTCTCAACCACACACTAAACTAGGAAAGAATATAGTTCTAACTATATCCTATTATGTAGGAACAAACTCCTCAAATGGAGAATTACAACTATAGACAAGTAGTAATTAGATATTTCTAACTCCCCCCCTTAATGACTACTTTTCGTGATAGTGATTCACAAAGTTTGGTTGTGGTCAAACATAACAAAGAATATGTCGACGTCCATATAAAAGAGCAACCATCCACTGGAATGCATGGGTACCAACCACTGCAACCACTAGTCCTGTAGGATGTCCTTCGCATACATGATTATGTCAACCATTTTCACTGCATATATGTACCTACGAATCCACCACCATAGGGCGAATTGCATGTGCAGAACCTCCAAAACAAAGAGAGATCAGCGCCTTTCTAATTCAAATATTCATGTCTAAATAACAATTACTAACAGTTGCGTTGATTGTGCCTTTCGACGCAACTGTCAGATAGAAAAGTGCGTCGACCCTCTTATGCTCAGACACACCAATATCTGAGACCATGAGCCAGGCGTTAGTGCAGTCCACCTGCTCGAACGAGCACAAAGCTCTCGTGTACACGCAGCCATAAAGGAACTTTTAGCCACAAAGGCGATCCAGCCACAAAGGCTCTACATGTGGTTTCTGTCTCACCACCAACCAGCCACAAAGGCGATATATGTGGTTTCTAGCTCACCACCAACTGGACGCAAAGGCAATATATGTGGTTTCTGGCTCACCACAAACCATCACTTTACAGTCACAAAAGATGGTTTCAGGCTGACCATAAACCATTACAAAGTGGTTTTAAGATCACCACGAACTTTCAAATGCCTTTACAAGGCTTACATTCCATACTTCAACATTTTGGAGTTTCTGAGTACATATAATGACCATTACAACACCAACTAGACTTGTTTATAACATGCTAGGGAGTCTATTCCGCAAATCCACACTAACTCAAACAAACATCTACTTTGTTTTCCACCATAAACGTTGTTGCTGCTCCTTTACCTCATCTTTTCATTGTTCACATCTTGGGCATCTTTGTCATTATCAAATAAGTTCTTGGAACTCCACATTTCACCTGTCATTTGTTAGAGTAGCTAATTCTAACAAAATAACTTTACCTACATTGAGTTAGCTAGGCTGAATAAGGCTCAATAATCTTTAAACATGATTTCAAGAAAATACAACATAAACTCTTCACATTAATTTCCCTCTCTGCCCAAAGATGATTATTTCCCAAACATACGAGCAACCATTCCAACGATACCTGTGAGGCGTCCATTGATAAAGAAACGGATTGATGACTTTTCAACTGGACTCAATACAGTGCATTCAAACATTGATGATCCAGACATAGGCACACACAGCCACACGAAGAGAACACAATTTTCCCTTCAAGAACAATAATCCAGGACTCTACGGTCCAATCCTCCGTCGCATTTCAGTATCCAATTCTCCCAGCATCGCAACGTAATGCCACTTCCCCTATTCACAGTATCAAGGCTAGTCACTGCTTTCAAGCATACCTCCTCATGCTCGCTAAAAATTTTCAACACGAACTCGATCATCCTGCAATCTCTGATGTAGCTCTAATCCTTTGATGACGTTTTCACTGTCATATCTTCATCATATCCTGAAAATTTGTTTAGTGTTGGAATGACCCGTTCCAACACACCCTCAGAATTGTGACAATAGTTGGTCATACTAATGTCACTTAAATTACAACCAATTTCATTGTCATGATAGTTAATCAATACATTACAAATTTAAAACATCATCAGAGAATTAAAAAAAAATTGGATAGTAGCATAAACTTCTCCTCGGTCAGAATTTTCACAGTGCTCTCCACATTCGTCCACACCAACCCCCATTCCCATCGATCTTCTCTTGATCAGCTGCTGTGCAAACTCAGTTCGTCGAACTTCTTCTTCAAACCTGTGTTCCCGCTCTTCAGCAGTAATAGAAGACTCAGCACTTGTTATGTTGTCCAAATTAGGAGAATCTTTAGTGTGAACATTTTTCTGTAGATAAACTTGGCTGTCGATGCTCCTCAGTCTCACACTTTGGAAACATATAAACTAAAGAAGCTAATAGAGGATCTGAAGCTTCATTGGAGGAAGTACCACCGAAACGAGAGAAAGCTCCCCCAAGAAGAGAGTGCAATTGCACCTCACGCAGCTCTTTCCCTAGAAAAGACAATGTAGAATTAGATGGCATTTCCCCTTTATGAATTGTCTTCTCCGCTGCATCTTGAACAAATGACCATGCTGAAGAGTAATATGCCCAACCATATCTCCCCCAACTTTGGCTGCACAGACAGGACATACCACATTAGAGGATTCAAAGGAATGGTGATCCTCAAGATGGCAGCAGATAGTGGCAATGTCAAAATCCAGTTCGCAGAAAGGGCAGGAAAACTCTGAACGCATGTCATAGTCCACCTTCATCTCATCATGAGAAACAACATGTATATGCCGGCCATTCTAGCGACATCCTCTGCAAGTGAAAATTGAAGACGGAGGGGCCAGCAATAATTGTTGGCTCCTGCGTGAGAAGCCCAATTTAATGTCCTACCGAGGAATGCATAATCCACCGATTACAGCGCTGATTACGAATTCCTCCCTGCGTGAAAAGCCCAACCCCCAAAAATGATCTATCACACAACGACATACACAACGCGCTCTTCTTTACCACCACTCCTCCTCTGCAAAGTAGTGGTTGCATCAACATTCAATACGGCGTCGCGATCCATTAAAAACGATTCTCAATATCATGGCTGCTCACGCTGTTTTCATTTCATCCACACTGATAGCAAGCATTCCATGCTCACCGGACCACTCCTTTACTTCCTACTGCAATGGCACTGCTCAGATCGTTCGGGCAGTGTCCATCTCCACGCAGAGGACAGACTTACACAACCTCAAGTGGCAGCGTCCAATAATCCTCAACCGGCATGATTTGATCTGCAGTCACGCACCAACAACATAAAATGGAAAACACAAAAAATACTAATCGAACTCTTTATTTTCTATTTCCCTCAGCCCACGAGGGACCGAGGCCCATGCTCTGATACTAAGATAAAATAGCACACTGCAAATTCTATATAAATTCTATATTCTGAATCAAAGAAATTACACACATATTTATACATAAAATAGTCTCAAGATAGGAAATCTATCTTGGACGTACAGTAATGTGGTTGAGAGATTCTCTCAACCACACACTAAACTAGGAAAGAATATAGTTCTAACTACATCCTATTATGTAGGAACAAACTCCTCAAATGAAGAATTACAACTATAGACGAGTAGTAATTAGATATTTCTAACTAAAAACAAAGTTGAATCAAAATATATTAATTTGAAATGAAAGAATTGAATATGAGCTGCCATGAAAGAGTCAAAGAGGGATTATTTTAGGAATAGATGATAAGTGAAGATAATATTTTTTATCCTTCATATCTTTTTGCAAGGAAGTTTTCAATGAAGAAGAGGTAGGTAGCAAGTTGATATTAATATTAATAATACATTGCATAATAACATCACTTTCATATTTAATTGGAGAGGACCTCTTTAAATATAAATATTATATCAAAAAAAGAAATATATCAAAAGAAATAGATTGTATATTTTTTAATAAATAAATATATCAAAATTTACATTATATTGTGAAAATGATATTAATATTAAAAACACCAATAATTTCCAATTGGCATTAACACTCCCTGGTTTATAAGACAATATATTTTCTTTATACAATTTGAATGTTAAAATTTATAAAAATATGCACATCCTATCTCTAAATTTAAACTTAGCTGAAAAAATATTTATTTTTAATTATTAAAAATATTTCTCTAAATTTAAATTTAGAACCTTTTATAAGGCACATTTTTAATCATTAAACTCTATCAAATTATATAATAAAACCTAAGGCATCTTATAATATTATTATAAAATTATCTATCCTTTCACAAAATAAAAGAAATCATATATATATATATTTAATTGTACATAAAATTTAGAGATAATAAGAAATATAAATTTAATAAACAAGAGGCAATTCGTAAAAGGCAAACAAGGTTCTAGGTTCAAACCTTGGAAGTTTGGGAAAGTCCTTGATGGTAAAGATAAACAAACCATAAGATGTGTGAACAAAGAATATAAAATCAATTAATTAACTTCTAAATAATTCCTTTCCCACATGGGACTGAATATGGTATCACCCCCCACACTGATAAAGAGGGAATATCCCCTCAATGGTTTTCTGCGCTGACAACATGTGCCTAGTCATGAGACGGATCTATCTTACATCTTTTCGAC
This sequence comes from Pinus albicaulis, assembly GCA_034641835.2. Taxonomy (NCBI): domain Eukaryota; kingdom Viridiplantae; phylum Streptophyta; class Pinopsida; order Pinales; family Pinaceae; genus Pinus; species Pinus albicaulis. Next base: position 85,483,116 of record CM076576.1, read on the forward strand.
TTTCACAATGACATCTTCCAACAGTTCTAGCTCTGAACCGATGGCATTGAATGTGAAATCAAGAACCAGAATCATTAATTTCCGGACAGAATCTCTCTCGCATCTCTTCAATTTCTTCTAGAAGATGCTGCAAGCAGATGACCATAATCTGGGGATGACAGTCAGAATGAAAATTCCCTATCAATCAAAGACACACAAGGAATTTTAGTCCAAAGATCCAAAAACCAATGAATGAAATAATTTTATGGGAATAAGGTGGTCTCTTCAAACCATTAAATATGAAAGGCAACCGATGATAATCACTCGAAATTTGCGGAGATTTGCCAAAAAGACTTTCGTCAGAGACGTGCACATGCAGAGATATTTTCTTTGATATTTCTTCTAATTTTATGGAGGACTTAAAACTATTTTTTGTAACTGATTAATAACAATATTCAATCCTAAGGTAGATATTATTCCAATCTATAATGGTACAAGTGCACATCAAAATCAACGATACATAATGGTACAAGTGGCACTTGAGGGGAGAGTGGAGAGGGGAGTTGTTTTCAAAAGAGAGGCTTTAAAACTTAATTACAAATGTATTATACAAATAACTAGCAATTGCACCATCACCAGATGTTGCAAAAGAAACACCGTAAGGTTCCAAATCTGTCAATGAGATATCTATCAATGAAATAGATCGCCAAAATAGTGCCAAGAGCATTCAAGCCTGAAGTTATTAGAGATAGCAACAAAGAAACTGTGATGGATGTAAATCCATCCAATTTTACAATGATAAGACTGTAGTACATGACAACATTTTTTTTTTATTTTACAGTAACGGTTATGGAATATTATATCAAACTTGGCCTAAATGCCAAAATTCTGGTTACATTGAGAAGGACTATAGCCTAATGCACCTCACCACTAAGGATGAGTGTGGAGCTAATGCTTGGATTTTTTCTCCTTAGTGATGTTACTATAGATTCAATTTCATATATTTTTCCCAATTTGAAAATACATACAAATTGACTTAATAGTAAACAGTAAAACATGACAGCAATTTAGCTTATGGGATGGGTTCCCATGATTCTTCTTCATCTTTCATCTTGATCCCAGCAGAGAGGAGAGCAGCTTTATTGGCTTCAATGTCCACCTCTTTATTATTATTTCTCAGCACATGGTATAAATTCAACTTCTGAAAAGCGTTTTCCAAGCCCTTAATTCTGACTATCAGCCTTGCGAGTTTAAGGTCCAAAGCTGGAGAGTTGGACACCATTGCATTGATGATGATCTGGGAATCACCAAATACATTTGCTTCACTTATGTTTAAATCTTTGAGCATCTTGAGACCTTGAAAGAGAGCCAAAGCCTCAGCTTGAATGCTGGTTGAGTGGCCTAGCCCCCATGCAAAAGAATGAATTTTTTTCCCATCTGGATTTAAAACAGCGCCACCTGCACCAGCTTTGCCCGGATTGCCCTTTGCTGCCCCATCAAAAAAGAGGGAGTGTCTTGATTACATTGTAATCCAGTCTTGAAAGTCTGTTTCAGATTCTCTTATTTTTCAGGCTTTGGGAGGAGGGACATTCCTAACTTCTTTTTGAAAATGCAGATCAAGAAAATAACCCCAAGCAATGTCCTGTTGGCTGAGATTAGAATCATCTTTTAAGTCAATCAAGCACTCTTTTAGATGGCATTTGATCTTGAAATATCTAGCCAAAAAAAAATTTGACATGTTTGAGTCATTAAACTAATGTGATCACTCAAAAGTAATTATAAAAACAGAGAAAAAAGAAGACAACGTTGGTCTCTGCTTACTTGAAATCCAAAACCCGCAATAAGTGCATATCTCACTTCTTTGACCTTCCATAATTGACTGAACTGAATCTTTTTTGAAGGCCCATGCAACTCACTTTCTTGCTAAACAGATTGCTTGAGCTCTTGAATTTCATTTTCAAGATCCGCAGGGGATTTATCCTCTTCATGATGGAAATTGCCTCTGCTTCCTTTTTCTGTATGCAATATAAAAAGTCCATAATTAACATTCTGAATCTAAACAAATCTCTAGATGGAAAATTTGAGGCTTGGAAAAAATATATTATGATTGTATACGAGCATATTCAGTGACCTGAAAGCCATACCTTTTTGTACAAACAATGAGGAGATTCAGGTAAATAGAACATTAAGAAAAGTTGTATAAGTGCAGGAACAACTGCAATTCCAAGCATCCGTCTCCAAGTACTAGGTGCCTGTAAAATTCATCCCATTATTTTTCAAGTGAAATTAGCGTTTCCACTTTGATATTAATAAAGGAGGCTATACGCATGTGAAGTTGAACGACTGGTTACAAGTTTTATTTTAATATCAATTAGTGAAGGTGTAATGATTCCACTTTGACAACAACGGGGCGATTTATTAAGTACTAGTTTATTCTCACAACGAGCTAGCTTTGTCATCGTGTCTTAAATATTTGCCAATAATTTTCGGTTAACTATCGCTTCCACAAATTTTCTTGCAGGTTGGTTGAGGAGCGTTGGATTGACCCTAGAAATAGTGTTTGCATGTAGGCTTACAGTTACTTGTTTTACCTAATTTGATGGGCATTTTCTGTGAGATTTGATTTATTAATAATAGTCCTCACTTTCTTGCCTTCCTGAGGTCGGGGTTTTTCTACACCAAACTATGATTTTACCATTGTTCCTTCTTGGCTGCCAAGGGTTTTCTGCACCAGGCCATAGTTTTTCTTCACCGTACTATGGTTTTTCTTTTGTAGCAAGGCAATTATAGTTTTGTCAAAATGAATGCACTCCATTGTTTCCTACAGTACAACCCCAATATTCATTGGTAACTAGTGCTACCGTTTGTTTAAATTCTTCATAATGCATTGTTGGTAAAAGTGGAGTAGGATATAGATGTAAGGTTTTTCTTCTAAACTAAGGTAGAACCATTGTTGTTTATTGGCTATTAATGGTTTCACTTCACCACGCCATGTTCTTTTTGCACCAAAATAAGGTTTTTCTCTATGTTGCACTGGCTGTGGGGATGGGGGGGCGGAGAGGACGGGGGGACGAGCTTCCGGAACGGCTAGAGCGCACCCCCAAATTTTTAGGGGATGATGGATTGGGGACAGCAAGTGCGGCAACTATTTATTATTTATTAAAATATTAAAATTAAAATAAATTAAACATGAATCAAAATAAATAAAATACTAAAATGATAAATCTAAAGACTAATACTAATAGTCTAATAATATCTAATAGTCATTGAGAATTGTGCATCACAAAAACAAATTTCTTCATCGTCCCATAACTTAAGTGCTATTAGTTTCATACAACTTACAACCTACAATCTACTAATGTCTAATATCTACATAATCGTTCTATGATCATTGATGCATGACGAATCATTTCAAATTTTAAATAGCAGCTAAAGCGTAAAAGTAAATAGTACTAAAATTTAATAAAGATGTAAACATGGACAATTCATTAAAATTTAAATATAAATCTCAAATTAAGAGTCTAGAAGTAGAAAACCATAGATTATAAATTTATAAATTATAGTCATAGACTATAGTCCAAGAACCAAAATGACAAAAATTAAAATTTAAAAATAATATAGTCACTAGTGTAGCTGCCAAATGGTAAAATGGTAAACCATAAATGTTTTAAGTTTGATAGGTATATGCGTTAGCCTTTAGGTTAGGGTAAATGTAATTTAGGAATTTACATTTTTTTAATTTAAAATTTTGAATATTTTTAAAATTTGTTTTAATTTTTTTTTATAAAAATGAAATATTTTAATATTTTTTTAACTTATGATTTGAAATTTTATTGGGGACGTCCAGAAGTCCCCGATTTATCGAGGGATGTTTTGGAAGTCCGCAAAAAGTCCCTAAATTTTCGAGGGATGGCTAGGGGACAGTCTTGAAGTCCCCAAGTCCTTGATGGAGTCCGCAACAAATCCGGAAACATTTCCAACGATTTCCAAAGTCCCCGGAACACCGGAACGGAGGGAACGACATGAAATTATGGCGGGGACGGGTACCCGTGCAACATAGGTTTTGCTCCATTATTTCCTTTGGCGGTTTCCCAATCTTCATACATAAGTGATACCACCATTTGTTAAAATTCTTCTATGCTTAAAAAGAGGTATTGAGCTTTTTTCCAGTGTATTGTTAAATATTTTCCTATAATTTCCCACAAGCTACCACTTCTCAAATTTTATCAGGTTCGTTGAGGAGCATTGAATTAACCCCACAAACCTAAAGTCCGTGTCTACTTACATTTACTTGGTTTACCTCATTTGATATGTATTTTCTGTGAGTTTTAATTTATTAATAATAATAACTACTTGCTTTACTTCTTGGGGTCAGGGTTTTTCTGCACCAAACTACAATTTAAACATTGTTCCTTCTTGGTTGCCAATTCTGCACCAGACGAGGGCTTTTCTGCATTGTTCTTCATAATGCACTGTGGGTAAAATATAGATGCATAATATTCAATGGAGGATTGCATGAGAAGCATACCACGAGTTGGAAGTCACCTATTTTGAAGTCCATAAGGTTTTGACACCAGCAAGGGGTAAGTTTTTCTGTGGACTCGGTCGATCTCCATTGTAGAGTCACAAATTCAAACATTTCCCATTGGTGTCATACCTTTCACAAATTCAAACAGTGGATCCTACTAATTCATTCTAAAATTCTACCAGTGTGAAGACTGTGCACTCATAATCCTCCCAGGTATATTGTTCATTCCATTTTCTAAGAACCATTTTGTATTTACATAGGGAAATTTTTGTCCCTCTCTATTAGACTCAAAGAAATAAAGGCTATTTCAAAATTTTCTATATTCCTTATAAACGGGAAATGGAAGCAAATGTCCATTTAAATTAGGAAATGTTTCCAAGTAAGATACATCTAAAACAACAAAGAATAGCCACTAAATTCTCCTCTATAAAATAACGAAAAAACATGTTTCTTTGTAAATATAGCACACACCTTGGTGAATGCCAGGTTGATGCAATATGACAGGAATTCTGCTCCTGTGATGAGAAAACCATTAGTACTCACTATAGCACCCCTCACTTTTGTGGGCGAGGCCTCTGAAATATAAAGGTGTGAATTCATTGATGCCATGCCTATACCCAATCCCACACAGATTCTACCCATTATAAAAATGGTAGGGATTAGTGCAGCAGCCATGAGAATTGCCCCCAGCATAAATAAAATATTAGCTTGCAGCAACATTTTCCTCCTCCCAAAATGGTCAATATGAAATAATTGACAGAAAAACAGATCTTGTCATGTCGAAGCCAGTCGGCTCTACCAATTTCAATTCGTTCCCACTAAAAACAACAACGAAACATCCCAGGCTTCTAAAATGCTCCATAATCTTCAAATTATTGTTAGCCTTGAAGGCATACCCGATGGTACCATCGACCCCTTACACTGTTGTCAAATAAGCTTCGAAATTTCTAGTCAGTTGGGTTTTACTATACAAATAGAAGGGAGTCTGCTCCAAAAAATCCATTACATCCTGTACCTTAACACCTTCAAAGTATAGATAACCGTCTTCTCCTCTGCTAAAAAAATGCTTAGTACTGCTACTAGTATTAGTGTTATTTTTTTCCATTTTTTCTGAAATCACAGCACGAGGAATTATGTTTGTTTTTGAAGCACTTTTTCTTTCATGTTTTTGGGTCACGGCATGGAATAATATTAAACACTATACAATATTATGAATTATGTTTTGATAAGTAGGAAACCTTAGTTGAAATATGAGGTAAATTTTTGAAGAAATAATATTTTTGCAACTTGGGTTACTTCCTAGCTTAGCCGTAGAAACAACCTAGCAAGAAAAATCCTTGATATTCCAAACAACATTTAACCATAACTATTTCATTAATTTTATAAGAAAGAATCTATATAAACGGTTACACTATACAAAATGTAATTGTAACTTAGTAATTTTCAAACCCCGAGCACTGGTAATGCGGACTAAAAATAGAAAGAAGACTTCTGAACACAACTATGACTATAACCAAATCATTACCAATCATTATAACTAAAACCATAAATAATATGGAGTATTAAAAAATAATTAATATAGCAACCATGAACATAACAACTATAACATAAGTATTAAAATAATTCTGTAGCAAATAATGGTCTAGGGTTTACAGGAGGAAAAAACCCACTCATTTCCTTAACAAATAAAATTATAGTAAAACCTTAAACATGGAAGATCGAGCCAGAGGGAGAGCTTCCTCTCAAATGACGAGGAGATTGAAACCCTTATGTCCTAAGACCAACATAAAATAAATTCATGCCATACCCAACTTTACTGGTGGATTCGACAAACCCTCGCAGCAAGGAAAACTTTGTAACATCTAAAAAGTTACACAGTAACTGGAAAACAGAGGGAACGAAACCGTAATGAAAAAAGGTTGGATGTCGTCGGCGAGAAGGCCTAGGAAGGACATAAACCTGAAATCCATTAAAGAACATCTGAACATCTATCTAGGGTTAAATAAAGAATTCTAATATTCTTTATACCATATTTATGGGGAGGGTAGTGATACCTGTAAGTCATAAAACCCTTTCATTTCTGGATGAAAATATGACCAAGAGGAGGGCCATGTTAAATACAAACATGCGCTAGAATTAAACAAACATGATTTAAGGCTATCAAGCATGATAATTTCCTCAATAGCAAGTCCTTAAATTCTGTAGTTAACCCTGGAAGTGCTTTTGGAGCTGGTCAAGCAACTTGCAAAGAGAATATGAACTTCAGATTTCTAAATAAAAGAATTTTTGAGCTTAAACCAAAGAAAAATAGGAATATAATGCTTACCTTGGCTCTTGCGAAAATGAGTTATGCATGTGGAATCAAACTTAAATCTCTTTGGCTGAGGAAAGAAAGGACAGCATAGTGATGAAACCCCAAAATAACGGCTAAGAAACACTCCTGTGACCGAAGAAAATGAGCCTTCGTTGGGGAAATCCAAGGCAATAGTTACTTGGGATCTGGAGCGACGGTTTCCAGGAGGTTTTAGGAAGGGTTTTGGACTAAAAATTGTAGGAAGCCCACGGAAGTTGATGTCAATTGGCAAGATTTGAAGATGGGGCGGCTGAGCACGATGTTGCCATTGTAACAATACTTCAAGTTGGCAAAGCTGGTACTCACAATCCTGCAAATCGAAGGCGTACGAGCTTGCAAAAATGTGTTTTCCTCCTCCCAAAATGGTCACCCATCCACCAACCAAATCCAGCGCCAACGATGGCCCCAGCAATCGCAGCGCTCACAAAAACCAGCCAGCCCTGAGGAACCTAAACAGATAAGGGTCTGCAAAGAAACATTCTCTGCATTTCATGACAGCAAAATCTCCGAATGGCTTTCTGGAGCGGCCACAAAACTGGGTAATTACCCAAAACCACTAGATGCAATTGGAATCGTCATGTGTAAGGGCGAAGATCAATGATCAATGTCACCTGGAAGGTCAAGAAAGAGGCCCCAGCCAGCCACTCTGTGTAAAAAAAACATAGTCGACACTTGGACAGTAACGAATGACCGTTACAGATTGTAACCACCACAATTCAAATTTCAAATCAACGGATTATATTAACTTAATCGTCTAACAAGAGATCAGATGGACCATATGATGACACGAAGGCAGTCAGGAGAGTTGTTTTCAAATAATGATGCCTTACGGCGTAATTAATATATCAATTATATATATATTAAAAAATATGCAACAATATTTTTTATTATAAACATTTATTCTCATTTTTTTATTTTTCTATAAATATATTTGATTTCTAAATAGTTTTGGTTACAATAGTAATAGTATGGGTTTTTTTATAATGTTTAACATTATATATATATATATATATATATATATAGCTTATTTTAATAAATTAAGTAAATAATATTGTAACATAACTACTGTAATTATCTAAATCAAAGGGCTAGTACATTTTGATAGACATCAATTACTATAGGCTTCCAAACACTTACTTCATGATACATTTCACATTGCCACCAAAAATAAATTAAATCATAAAAATTCACTAAATTGTAATTTTATTAATATATCAATTAAACATATATCCATTGAAAAAGACACTTAACAAAATTCTTGATGCAGGTTGACCACAAAACCCAGAATCTTCCCAAATAGCCCTCATGCTCATAAAAATGCATCTCCAAAAACTTCCCAATAAAACTACAAGTCAGGAAATTTCACATACTACCATTTGCGGAAGCATTTAAACATATGGTTAAAATCATAAACCCGAAAATATTCACACAAAGGTTCTTCATGAATGGAAACCTCTTCTTACAATGGTACGAAACCATACACTCAACTTTCCATGGAATTAAACCCAAGCTTCAATATAATCCCCAAAAAAAACTTCATTGATAGGATTCAAACATCACTCAGTCCACAACCAAATCCAATACCTCCCAATTTCCATTTATTCCCAACATTCACACATGGCTATTAAATACTAGATTTTAAAATCAATTTTATTACAAAAAATGTGTCCATACCACCGCAAATTAATACCACTGCATTATCGATTTCATGCATCAGACTTGAACTTTCTTGTTTTAATGCCAGCGCTCCCAGTTTATACAATCCCAAATTAAAACTTCATGCAGAAGTTTATTAACACATATCACTTAAACCATTCACCCTCATAAAGATCTGAAAGCACAACTTAGACTTTGTTCAAGACACAGCTATAGCGCTATGCTATTCAACGCACCTTAGCCATCACTTCCATTATCAACTCATGAACTGGTTGAATAAAAACTAAATAAAACAACCACGCATTCACTATACCTTACCCCATCGATCACCAGCAATGTGATTTTGGCCAAGCTGTGGACTGCACCTTCGTGGAATTAATTATACAATGCATCATAACAACAACCACTGGTTTAATGGCTCGAATCTTTCTTTACTGCTTTGTTATTTGTTCAATGAATAAATCGATTCTAGACAAACTCTTCGGATGTTGACATCACTTGCACACATGTCGTAAAGCTAAACATATCGATTTGTTTTTGACTTCCACACGCATTCAACATCGCTTTTCTTTCAACATAAACAACGTTCAGCAAATTCAACACGGAATGGGAATGGTATTTGTTCCTTTAGCCTCAAATAAATTCGACCTTCACAATATTTTGACTTAAATTTTGATTATCCACTTCAATCACTCGCAAGTCGATTGATCCAGCATTGTTTACTAATCTCTGTGCGGTTGGCTCACACCAATCAATTTTTAAACAATATATATCAATATGAATTATCGATCAAACAACGGAAATCATTCTCAACCCAACAGCGTCCCATCACACATTAAAAAATACAGCTTTTCATGGCTGGATATAACCCAAATGCAAACAGTTCATTCATAATTTAATTAAACGCACCTCATACCCATTGCTAAGTTGACTCACCATTACCGGTTTCAATCCTGGTACCTCACTTCACACTCTTCCTCTGTATAGAACCTCAGCGCTGTTTAGACTTTTAAGTCACAGTCTCTTTATTTCACGCTCAATCCTTCTGCCATGGCAATTACATAAACTCAGATTTTATTCACAAGTTAATAATGACATTCCTCCATACGATTTCAACAGGTCTTCAGATTATAATTGATGGCTCTTTGACTTTCCATTTCAATTCTTGGCAACTGCTAATTGGCATTTCATTTCAATGTGTGCTATCTGCAAATCTTCACACAGAAAGTCGACATTAACTAAACAATATCAATTTTCTTCTTTATATACAGAGTTTTATCTACCCCAAATATTGTCATGTGAATGAATTAACAACTTAATCATCGTTCTACCACATTCGATCAAGAACATATATATATATATATCTCATGAAATTCTCAAAACAAGTTATTCATCAATAAAACAAAATGTAATAAATTAAAATTCTCTTCACCCTTGGCAGATTTCCAATAGTAGCCCTTTTTACAAGCTTGGGAGGCTTACAAGTCTCTTCCTCTAAATGCACTCTAGTCTCACCTCTCCTCTCTATTCTATTCTACCTAATCTATTTTTCCTTTGAGGCATAAAAATTTATACAAATTTAATTGAACCAATTAAGGTTCAAATCCCCTTAATCATTCAAAAAAATCCCCAAATATCTCAACACCCCTAAAAGATAGATCTTTATCCCTAAAACCTTGCAACTAAATCTATCTTAGGCTTCCTAATTATCTCTTAGATATCTCTCATCTAATTTCTCTCATGTTTTCCAGTTGTTTGGAAACATTTACAAATTCTCACAAATAATTAATTAAAAACATAATTAATCACTGAAAAATAATATTAATATTTACATGAAATTAATAAATTCTCAAAAACATGAGACCCCTAGGTTTAATAAAAATTACAAGGTATTTTTCCGAGCTAATGCTCCTGCATCAGACTCCCAAGGTAGAAAATGATCATGATCTCTTGATCATGCGTTTCAAATCTTTTTCCGCCTGGATCCCACATTTTGTTCTACAACTTATCATCTATATATGCTGACGTTTTCTGCTTTTCTCCAGGCCTCCATATCTTATGTTGTCTCGCTCCACTAGCTGCACTTTCACAATCTGTCTCCGTCTTCATTTTTCTGTTGCTGCTTCTCTTCCTTGCTGATATATTTTTATGAGATACTTTCATCATGATTCTTCTGATTAATGCAATTTCTCAGTCCAATAAATCTTCAAACTGCTGATTTCTTGCTGCCTGCTGAGCTAAGACGGCTTGCTCAGTTTTTACTTCTATGCTTGTTTCCATTCTTACCTTCTCATTTCTTACTGCCACTTGCTGACTTCTGGCTGCCACCCAATCATCCATGGCCTCTTGTCTTCTACAACGGAAAACTTCTTCTCTGCTTTCTCCTATCAGCAACTTACTGGACTTGTACATTGTGTACTCCTTTTTTCTATCTTCATCTCTCTGTATCTGCAATTCCCAATTCTGAAATTGAGATTCTTCCTGCACTGAATTTTGATCATTCAGCATCATCTCCAACAACATAACTTCTTCATTCCATGGATTAGATGTTTCCACAGAATTCTCGTCTTTCTTCTTCATTTGACTGCTCAACTGAGTCAAATGTTCTTTAGCACCTACAACAATACCTGCATTCACAAAACACTTGTTAAAACAAAAATCATAAGGCCTCAGTGCCTTCTTCCCCTTTGCCAGCACCTCAGTATGCTGCTCCGAATTTTCCATCTCCATCAGCACATTAGTATGTTGATTCTCTCTTCCCAAATAATTCTCTGAAGAATTCTCAAGACTCATGACCAATCTTTCTCTCACGCCATCTGTCTCCATGATGTCTTTATGCTCTCGTTCACTGGACTGAACTCTTTCTTCTGTTGCAATCTCCCTGTCATACTCTGAATTCACCAACAAGTATTCCAACAATGCAATTTCTCTGTGGCATTGCTGAAGCATATCATCATCACTTACAGTCCCTGCATTCATACACAAATCTTCAGTTTGAAAATCACAAAGTTTAACAGTCTCAACTACTGGTTCATATATCAGCTCTTCAAGCTGATCCTCTTCTTCATTCACAAGAACTTCCTCTTGTATTGTAACAGCAAAAGAATCTTTTCTTCTTCAAAGTACTTATCTCCTGAAAGACTCTTTTCCACACTTGCGACAGCTTCACAAGATTGCACATCCTCCTCAGTAAAACCTATAATCACATCAAAATTGTCAGCTACAAAAATACAAGAGTTCACATTATCCAGTTGATCTGGATCTTCCCAGTAACTCAAGAAATCATCAATGATCTCCTCCTCTATTTCATTAATGGAAACCTCCAATTTCAACTCAGCTGCTCTGAGTTCTTCACGTCTCAACTGTATACTCATCATCTACTCGAGCTCCCTCAGCTCTTCCGTTAACTGCATGTTTATCTATCGATCTCTTTTCTGTTGTAGCCTCTGCCACTTCACTGTCTTCCTCATGATCCAAACATGTCTCTGGTCTCTCACATTTTCCTGTAAAAAATCCATCAATAACTCGAGATGGACTGTTATCTCAGCTTTCTCTTTCTCATACTCTTCATCAGTCAACTGCTGTCTTATGCCATTTGCCTTGGCATCTTTCTCCCTCTTTCTACTTTGGCTTCTCTCTGAACCTCTGCTTTCTCCTTTATGACTTTCAGTAGTCATTTCCTTCACCATGAGTTTCTCACTCTTGAGTTGCATCAAGCCTCTGCAACAGTAAACTCTGCTGCTGCCACTTACCTCACCAATCCCTTTCTCCAGATTTGGTCTTTTGGTAATCACTGGTCCTCTGCTGGAACCTTTTGAGCATTTCTCCACTTCTCCTTTAGGCTTCTCTCATATGCAACTTTATTCAACCTCTGTTGAATCTTCAGGTTCTGCCAATATCTCTTAGAATCCCTTGCTAGACTCCTTCATCACTGCTCTCCAGCTGTGATCTGCTTCTTCCCACTGAGACTTCTCAATATGCCTGCAACCAAATTCTGCAAACAGTATTTAAACCAGAGTTAAATATCAACTGCAAACTCACCTTCAAGATCCTATTGATCTTGCTTCATTCCTCAACTGCACTACATCCCTATGCTGCAATCCTCATTAGCTTCAAAATCTGACATTTATTCATTACATGCAATTAACTAAATTTAAAAACTTGAATCTTCAAAACTTAAATCTTCACACAGAGCCATTCCAGCTCTGATACCAAAATGATGCAGGCTAACCCTGTAAAACCCAGAATCTTCCCAAATAGCCCTCATGCTCATAAAAATGCATCTCCAAAAACTGCCCAATAAAACTCCAAGTCGGGCAATTTCACATACTATCATTTGCGGAAGCATTTAAACATATGGTTAAAATCATAAACCCGAAAATCTTCACAAAAAGGTTCTTCATGAATGGAAACCTCTTCTTACAATGGTACGAAACCATACACTCAACTTTCCATGGAATTAAACCCAAGCTTCAATATAATCCCAAAAAAAAACTTCATGCATAGGATTCAAACATCACTCAATCCACAACCAAATCCAATACCTCTCAATTTCCATTTATTCCCAACATTCACACATGGCTATTAAATACCGGATTTAAAAATCAATTTTATTACAACAAATGTGTCCATACCACTGCAAATTAATACCACTGCATTATCGATTTCATGCATCAAACTCGAACTTGCTTGTTTTAATGCCAGCGCTCCCAGTTTATACAATCCCAAATTAAAACTTCGTGCAGAAGTTTATTAACACATATCACTTAAACCATTCACCCTCATAAAGATCTGAAAGCACAACTTATACTTTGTTCAAGACACAATTATAGCGCTATGCTATTCAACGCACCTTAGCCATCGCTTCCATTATTAACTCATGAACTAGTTGAATAAAAACTAAATCAATAACCACGCATTCACTATACCTTACCCAATAAATCACCAGCAATGCGCTTTTGGCCAAGCTGTGGACTGCACCTTCATGGAATTAATTATACAATGCATCATAACAGGAACCACTGATTTAATGGCTCGAACATTTCTTTACTGCTATGTTGTTTGTTCAATGAATAAATCGATGCCAGAAAAACTCTTCGGATGTTGACATCACTTGCACACATGTCAGAGAGCTAAACATATCGATTTGTTTTTTACTTCCACACGCATTCAACATCGCTTTTATTTCAACAGAAACAACGTTCAACAAATTCAACACGGAATTGGAATGGTATTTGTTCCTTTAGCCTCAAAGAAATTCGATCTTCACAATATTTTGACTTCAAGTTTGATTATCCACTTCAATCACTCACAAGTCGATTGATCCAACGCTGTTTACTAATCTCTGTGTGGTTGACTCACACCAATCAATTTTTAAACAATATATATCAATATGAATTATCGATCAAATAGCGTGCCATCACAATATATATCAATATGAATTATCGATCAAACAGTGGAAATCATTCTCAACCCAACAGCGTTCCATCACACATTAAAAAATATAGCTTTTCAAGGCTGGATATAACCCAAATGCAAACAGTTCATTCATAATTTAATTAAACGCACCTCATACCCATTGCTAAGTTGACTCACCATTACCGGTTTCAATCCTGGTACCTCACTTCACACTCTTCCTTTGTATATAACCTTAGCGCCGTTCAAACTTTTAAGTCACGGTGTCTTTATTTCACGCTCAATCCTTCTGCCATGGCAATTACATAAACTCAGATTTTATTCACAATTCAATAATGACATTCCTCCATACGATTTCAACAGGTCTTCAAATTATGATTGATGGCTCTTCGACTTGCCATTTCAATTCTTGGCAACTGCTAATTGGCATTTCATTTCAATGTGCGCTATCTGCAAACCTTCACACAGAAAGTCGACATTAACTAAAAAATATCGATTTTCTTCTTTATATACAGAGTTTTATCTACCCCAAATATTGTCATGTGAATGAATTAACAACTTAATCATCGTTCTACCACATTCGATCAAGAACATATATATATCTCACGCAAAATTCTCAAAACAATTATTCATCAATAAAACCAAATGTAATAAATTACAAAAAATCTCTTCACCCATGGCCAGATTTCCAATAAGTGGCCCTTTTTACAAAGCCCGGAGGCTTACAATCTCTTCCTCTATTCTGCACTCTAGTCTCACCTCTCCTCTCTATTCTATTCTACCTGATCTATTTTGCCTTTGAGGCACATTAATTTATACAAATTTAATTGAACCAATTAAGGTTCAAATCCCCTTAATCACTCAACAAAATCCCCAAATATCTCAACACCCCTAAAAGATAGATCGTTATCCCTAAAACCTTGCAACTAAATCTATCTTAGGCTTCCTAATTATCTCTTAGATATCTCTCATCTAATTTCTCTCATGTTTTCTAGTTGTTTGGAAACATTTACAAATTCTCACAAATAATTAATTAAAAACATAATTAATCACTCAAAAATAATATTAATATTTACATGAAACTAATAAATTCTCAAAAACATGAGACCCCTAGGTTTAATAAAAATTACAAGGTATTTTCCTGAGCTAATGCTCCTGCATCAATTCTTAGCCATGGAGATTCACTCCCATTTTTCTATGGAGAATTTTGACTTGTAAAAAAACCGTTGTAATCCCATGGGCCAATACCATGGCCTGTCAAAATCACATTTCCAAAAAATAATAACTCATCTCATAGTTAAAATATTCTAAATGTATTTTATTTTAATTTATTTTTGGTAACAATTTCCAAAATTAAATTGAAAATAAAAAGAAGGCCTAACTACCTTGACATAAATCCCTTCCATTCATTTATTAATTATTGATAATTAAATTAAAATTGTAGAATTTTTTATTCCAAAATAATAATGCCACTGTGGATGTAACTAGAATAATAAAAAAATAAATAAACTCAAATGAAATATAGTTATATACTTACTATGTCATAAGGTGTTCCCCTTTTGAGGAAAACTCCCCCAATTACCATTCTGCATCGGTTTGCATTGTGAGATCGAATGTTAGACAACTGAAGAGTAGTGTGTCATTAGATTGATACAGTTTCAACTGAATGACAAGACATCACATATAACCCTCGGGGATGGTGAGCTTGATCTTTTCATTTGTGTTTTCATTTTGTAAAGGAAAACTCTTCTCCTATGGCTTCTTCGCATTCGTTCCTGAACATTACACCCATTTCCTGGAACTTGTATAAATGCTCCCCTGTCCGTCCAAAAACTTTACCAAGACCACCTCTCCAAGTCTGTGAAGGTCTCACATTCAAGACATTCTTTTAGTCCCAACTTCTTCAGGATACGATCCAACATTTTCGATCCCTTCTCACCCTATTTTGGAGATCCTTTCGAATTTGGGAATTTTCCATTTTATGGGGACATAGGGAACCACAAATACTTAAGTAACATTGATTCTTCCATATTTGAAAGACCCTTGTGGATTAGGCCTAGCAGCCCCGAGAGATACATTCCACCTATTTCACATGACAAACATAACATAGGCAGTCATGTTTTCCACATCAAACGCAAATACTAGCATGTGTATGAGATATAAGTAAAAAAATTACCTGATAGATCTTTCCTAGCTCATAGAGAAGTACTTGTCATAATAATCATCCAGACCATCTGGAAGAGGCCCTTTTTCCTTACCTTTAGAATTGGAACAATGCACTATCACCACACCTGTGACATTGGACCAAATAGTTGTATTAAAAAAAAAAGCACTTGCCACCATGTAATAATCATTTCTTACATTATGGTGCATCATTACTAGGAATGAGTAATACTGACCAATATGAATTTCCAAGTTCATGTAAGTTTGTTTTGATGTATAGGACCCTTCTATCTCTGCAAGTAGAAAATTATGATTTTGGATTATAAAGTTCAAAGAAATTGAAATCCCAACATTGTGTACCCTCATGCAATAGGTTTTCCCTTTGTCAAAGAAAACATCCCCCAATCACTTTGAATAACCTAGTGTACCATTAGACATAAACAAGAGGAATAAAAAAATTAGACACACTATGAACCTACCAGGATGAAAATTAAATGTCTTGTACTAAATACCACTAGGGACTAAATTATTGTAACAGTAGGGCCCTTTCCCACTAAAAAGAACTCCATCAAAAATTCCAAGGTCCTTTCTAGCATCAAGGGCTACTCAGTTGTTTACAATCATGATTTTATTCTGAAACAATGAGACTCAAATATTGAATAATATATCCCACATGTCACATGTTTGATTTCCATATGTTCATTAATTTTGAGTTGCTTAAGCTTAGGTGTCAATCATAAATCCATGCTTATCAACCATCCATGCTCTCATCATGGCTTGGGAGTTAGCATTGCTTAGGGCATCTACATTGGGCAATAATGCTTCAAAGCCTACACATCTTGCTAAGTGGGTCATCTAGCTTACTCCTAGATCCCTACATATAGTGAGGTTCCATGGAAAGTCCCTCCCCCCAAATAAATAAATAAATAACGAAAACCGGAAAATTACACATGCTCGTTCACTTATTGAATAACTCTTTAAAAATTGGATAAAGATTCTAAATCAACGGACTCAAAGATTTAATGGCCCAACCTACATTCTAGAAATTTCATAAGGACTCTAAATCAACTAACTCAAAGATTGAATACCACACATTGCACTCTAACATGACATGGGGAATATGCATTTGGTATTGAGACCTCGAAACCTGCTCCTAAGGGAGGATATGAGAAAAAAAACATTCTTTTTAGATGGATCCCTTGGCTTGCTCTTAGTTTCTTACATGTTCAGGAATGCACCCACATATAGTGAGGTGCAACACAAGACACTCTTAGCGTATTCATAGGACATCATACTCTTATCATTTGTAGGATACCATAAATTTCTATGTTTTCTTATCTCTTATCATATTCATAGGACATCACGCTTTTTGATGTAGCATATTTATTTTACTTAAGCTCAATCCATTTTATTCATAGGACATCATGATCTATGATTGAGTTTATTCATATTTTACATAATCTTAATGATAAAGGATTAATGTTTTGGTGAATTTTAATTGAAAATGGATCCAATCCATGGTGTTTCTATGCTCGAAAGTTCATTTATTGCAGAGGTCCACACTAAAGGGTTTCATCTATCTAGGTTCAAGACTGTCTAGACCACTAATGAAATCTCAGGAATTCCTTGATTTGGTGTTCCAATAGCCAATTTTCTCCATAACCTGACGCTTTTTAACTGAAAAATCGTTTATTTTAGAGGTCGACTTTGGAGGCCTTCATTTATCAAATTTTAAATTCACTTGACGCAAAACTCTAGAGGAATGTTATATATTTCCCCAATGATATTCCTTGGAATATTTGATTCTTCTTGAATACAAAAATTGATGATTTCAAAGGTCCAGAATGGAAGATTTAATTTGTCTTCAGTTCAAATCACTTGAAGCAAATTGTCAAGAAGAATTATTTTATTGTTCCAACGACAATTTCTTTAAATCATTACACTTCTGAAATACAAAAACCAATGATTTTAGTGCATGGAATGATATTCAAAACCTATATTTTGAAGGCTTTCACGACACTTCTTGACCGCAAAAACCGATGATTTCAAAAGTCCACAATGGAAGCTTTAATTTGTCTTGAGTTCAAATCACTTGAAGCAAATTTATCAAGAAGCATAATTTTATTGTTCTAGCAGGAGTTTCTTTGAATCCTAATGCTTCTAAAATGATGGGCATAAAGTTTTAAACTATTTTTTTTTTAATTTGATTTATAATTGGGCTTGTTTGCATAAAATGTTGATTATTTTACATTCTCATCTAGACGTGATATGATTTTGACTCGTTTGTTTGTTAAGATATAAGTTTCAGAAGTTTTCGTGTATTTCAATATTTATTTTTTACATTAGCGTGATGATTCTATTGTTTAAATTGGTCCATCTCTTATTAAGTGGGACACTATTACTTATATAAATGAAACTTTTCTTGCTAATTTACTTAGGTAGGTAGGGTGCCCATATCTCCCATCTCCCACTATAGAACTCTAGTCACAGCTTATTTATTCTATGCTACTCGTTCATATGTCATCGCCTTGTGATGTTTCCTTTGCAACATCTGGTGCAATTGCTAGTATAATTTATAGAAATATCATTTACCAAACAAAACATTAATATTTAAGTATATTTAAGACATGAAATAAAAACTATAAATTATATTACTTTTAGAACCAATATAGATCCATCTTATCTTCGGATCTACTTCTTATAAAGTGAAAAAAATTTTGATCCCTCTTAGCACTTGATAGATCCAGAGCTAAGAAGGATCTAAGTTGGTTTCTAAAAAGACAAATAATAATAAGAAAGTTTAAAAGGTGTATCGAACTAATAAACAAAATGGTTTTTTGGGCCAAAATATGACAATACAATTTATTGTATTTTTTTTTTTGTTTAAAATGCACTTTTGAATATATAAATGGATCCAAAACCCTATAAAACCCACGAGGCACTAGAACTTTTCAAATTAAACAACTCAAACTCATGACCTTTAAAAATCTCTACCTGTTCTTAGAAAAAATTAACTAGAAAAATGCATAAAAAAATCAACTATGTGTTTTTAAAATAATAATAATAAATATTACATATAATATATTCACAAATTGTGATCAAATGGATATTGGAAAGATCAGAAACTATAAATTATTCCCTTTTACCTTTGCATCAAAAGGCATGTATTTTGAAATCTTCATTCACTGTACAAATAAAAACATTACCTTTGTATCAAAAATTATGTGTGTTGAAATCTTCATTCAATCGGATCCATGTTTAGGGACATGAAGTAAACGCCTCTCAAAAGTTGGACTAGATATAGACTAAGGCACATGTAAAATCACAAAAAAGAAGGATAGCCGCAAGAATCAAGATTTCTCAACCCTTGCCAGAAATGATACTTTTGCACCATCTAAACTTTTTATGGGTGTTTTTTTTTCTTGATGGTTAAGGATACTTCTCATCGTGGAAGCTATGGACTTCAATAATAGGATTTTTGGATGAAATTTTTGAATGGCAAATTTTTGTAACCAAGATGAAATGTTGAAAGTCTAAAATGAGACTTCAATTTTTTTGGTTTCTTCATGCATGAGGTCAACTTCACTCAAGATATAACCCAAAAGAAGGTTGAACACATCTTTTATTGTAATGTTGTTTATACTCATAAATAAAATTAAGGATATTTTTTCTCAAAAAAAACTGGTATGTAATGCATAATTTATTTATATTATTTCGTCCAAAGATGCCTAGTCTTGGACCTTGTACCCTAGATAGATTTCATCAGCATCTTCTTCATCATCCTTCTTTGACATGGAGGCCTTTCCTTCCATAGGAATAGGGTAACGAGGCTTCCATATTTTAGATATGGAATTGCAAATATTCTTCTTCTGTTGAGAATTAAACACTAGGAAAGAGTTTTACGACGGGTTTGTTTGATGACATAAACGGTAATGAAATGCAATATTCTCATAGCCCAGATCCTGATTCTAGTGAAAATCACTGATTTCTAAATTGATTTCATCAAGGAACCCTTTATTAATATCAATTTCACCCACAAATTTTTTCATAGGTGTATACACCAGGTTGCACACAAGTGACATCGATAGCAAGATGACAACCCAGAGAGTCTCCAATGCCCTAAAAGATTTTGTAATGCCACAAGTAAGTTGGTAGATTAGGAAACCTAGCCCATATTGGAATTTTGGTAATGACAACTATGGAAGGGTCAGAATCTAGCAACCAAGGTGTTAAAAACAATCCAACATTACCCCAAAACTAGGTCCCTTTATGCAACTCTTTTTGATAATCTTCAAATTCCTCAAATAACACAATGAAGAAGCCTATTGATCATAAAATAACCTTGCAGTTCTTAGTCCATATGGAATGGATCCATTGGTAGAGATTAGTTGTGTGGGGCCAAAAGTCATTAAAACAAAGGATTATGGCCGCCTATGAATATGCCTCATGATTATCCTCTAGATTTGAGTGAGAGATTTAAAGGGAGGGAACTTCCTTAGATTTTTCCACTAAAAATGGCCATAGAGTTGTTTGAGACCAATCTGCCTAGAGAAGTCAGGCGAGTGTATTTTTAAATACATGTCTCCATTATATTGGAAAGTAATATATATATATATACACACACACACACACACATACACACACAATCTATCATTGAAATCTATGTAACAAGGTTCATCGAAATTCAATTTTCAGTTTCGAATTTTGGTGAACCTTAAAAAAATTTTGAAGTTTGGCGAACCTCATCGAACCTCATAGCCATTTACAAAGTACATAGATAAAAACTCATAACCTCAAGTCATAACTCAATCTTGTAATCTTTCATTGCATTTTTTATGTCCATCATAGCATTTTTTATGTTTACTTATGTTGATATCTTACTATTTTATCCTATATTTCATTTTTTTTCTATATATATATATATATATATATATGGCTGAACCTAATGGTGAATTTCATCCAAACCTCAACAAAAAATTCGAACTCGAACCCGGAACATGTGACTTAGATTGAAATATTTCTATTGACATTTTTTCTCTTTATCAGCATTATTTTTATTTTTTCTTAATTTTCTCTCTCTATTTATTTGTTTATTTATTTATTGGATATTAAATTATTGTATTTAAATGTGATATTGAAATATTTTCTACTTTCAATTACTTTATCTCTCTAAATAAACTTTATATGAAATTATGTTACATTTTTTTTCCAAGGAAAAAATCGTAATTTTATATAAAAACAAAATTACATGTTACATGTGCTGGTAATTTAAATTATGATAGACTATGAGGTTGCAAGTAATTAATATGTAATACATTGGGAGAAAAATTAAGTTTTTCTCTCTTTGTTATTTTCGACCTTCCGCCAACCTCCTTGTATTGGTGTGGCCAAGATAAGGGCAAGTTGAATGTCTTCTGTGTTTGCACCATTGTCCTTATCTGAATCTAAATTGTCTGAGATGTGATGTCTTTTGTTCCCTGCCGAGTCTGGTGCCTCAAGGTCCTTTTCCAACTGTATTTTGGGGGTAATGTCGAAAGGGTCTTGCATCTCCTGTTCTTTTGACTCTGTTTCGGTGATTTTCTGAAGATGTTCATTTGGATTGGGGACATCCTCTTCTTCTTTTGTCTCATGTTCTGGTTCTCTTGAGGGAAATTTCCACCCTTTGGGATTTTTCCCTGTCTTCTTCTTTTTTTTGTTATCTCTTTTTGCTTCCGGGCATCTATTTTGTAATGACCAATGTTTTTGCATATTTGGCATCTGAATGTGGTATTTTCGAAGTCA
Source organism: Pinus albicaulis (assembly GCA_034641835.2). Taxonomy (NCBI): domain Eukaryota; kingdom Viridiplantae; phylum Streptophyta; class Pinopsida; order Pinales; family Pinaceae; genus Pinus; species Pinus albicaulis. Next base: position 85,504,991 of record CM076576.1, read on the forward strand.
AGATGCTGAGTCCATTTCTGTTGTTTTTGAATAATTTGAATGTATTATGGTAGCCCTTTACTGAGGTCAACTTCCACACATATTCGTGAAAAAGTGTAGATCCTCTCCGCCAAGCGTTGTGTGTCTATTTTGATATATCGCCCAAGTATGTTCCCAATGCAAGCTAAAACACTTTCATTCCAAAAATGAAGGGGCATGTTGTAAAGTCAGACCGAGATCAGAATTTTGGTCACTTCCATGGTGTTTGCATCAAAATTCGGGAACCAAGGTGTGATGAAGAGCCCAGTCGATTCCCAGAACCATGGTCCCTCCCTAAGGATGACATCTCTGGATTCCGAAGATGTAAACTTGACAATGAAAAACCCCTTTGAACAGAGGTCGATTTCACAGTCCATAGTCCAGTTTGTGAAAATCCAGTGGAAGAGCTCTATTGGTTTTTTCCAGAAGCTATTAAATCTGCAGATTATCAATTGAGATTCAAATGAAGTTATGTGTTCGTCTATTTCTGGAATCTTTATGTTCACTTCTCGTATGAAATTTAGTTGCTCAACAATATAAGGTTTGGGAGCATTTTCAGCTGCTGTCGATGGCATAGCAGCTTTATTTTTCCCCTGTAATATATTACTTTAAGAGGGACCTTTCAGATGGTTAGTTTTTGGGGTGTTCGTTCCCCTTACATTTATTGGAGTTTTGTGATGTGCAGCGACACACCCCCCCCCCCCCCTCAGATTGAGATAGATAGTGGAGCCAGAACAGATGGAATAATATTTTAATGTGCAGAGGTCCTGAAGGGATCTCCCCCTATGTATCAAATATTGTAAATGGCTAGGATAACTAGTATGATGACTGATATTTAGTTTCAGGTCTGTAACCCCATAATTTTCCTAAGCCCAAATCAATATAATATTACTCAGAGGGGGTTTAATAAAAATCTGAAAACATAAAACGTTTACCTCGTTATCTATGATGGTTGTGTGGCCATCTATGGGGTTTTGCATCGATTGCAGACTCTAAATCCGTAGGGGGATAGGCACCAATGTGCAGGAGTGGGTGAGAGGTTGGGTGTCGCTGACATGCGGAATATTCTGGGGTGTGAAAATCCCATTGAGTTCCCACGAGCACCTAAACCCCAGGTAGAGGCACATTCCCCAACCCATCTAGGCAGCATCAAACCCCATTGCAGTGCAGGTTCCAAGTCAGTTATGGTGCATGGACAGATACAATCCCTTGTTCGCATATAATGGCTCAGTCCAGAAGACGCAGACCTTGTATATCAACATTCTAAAGCAGGTAGGGGAAGACATCCCAGAGGATAGGCCGATAGGAGTGAGTGTGTGACGAAAAGCAGCCACGGTGGGGGCCGAGAGGCTGCTGTTGGGCACTTGTTTTGAATATTTTGAATTTTGAGTAAAGAACAGATTTTTGGGTTGCGGAACGACACATGGCAGTCGCAACCAAGTCGCAACTACAATGAGTAGCGGAGCTACCGAGGTTGCGAGGAAGCAAGAGATAGCTGAAGGAAACATAAGCATAAGCGCAGACAGAGAAAAGACACAGCGGAAGATAGAAAGCAGAACTCATAGATAACAAGAGAGAAGCCGGAAGCCGCTGAAGAAGAACACAGAGGAACTAGCAGTTGCGACGGCGAGTGAATAAATAGCAGTCACCTGGACGAAAGAAGGGACGAATGCGAAAGAAGAGACAGATGCAGATCGACTGGAGAGGATTGAGCAGATGCTGCAACGGGAATCCATTCCGAGCATGATATCTCTGTAGTTCCTAGGCTTCTCTTATCTATCTTTCTGCCCTATAAGATGTCTGTGATAGACTTGTAAAGCTCTTGCTGTGGAAGCGATGTAACTATGGATTTGATTGAAGATTATTAATATACCTGCAGGTTTCTATTTGATTCTATGAGTTACATGCATGCTTGATGTCTGTGATGCTTTAAAATTTTATTTGCTTAATATTTTTTCGATCTTCCGAATGTCCTTGCGTGTATATTGATGTTGATACAATCAATTCTGTGCTAATTATGAGTTGCGGATCCCTCCATCACCATTGATCTATTCTCGTTTCTGCATGCGGTCGTGACACGCCTTGGGTGAGACTCTCTACTCTCCGGAGTAGGGTGACAATGCCGGCGTGGTTCTAGACTACAGTGGATACCCTTGTTGGCCCCAATCTCTGAACCGGGGTCTTGCCTGCGAGACCTGTTTCTTCACCAACAAATGGTTCCGTTGCCGGGACCCTACGCATTATGAGGGGAACTAGATCATGGTATCGAGGATCTTCGAAGGAGAAATACGGCGATGGTGGGATAACCATCTAGACCAATTTGTTTCTCAGCAAGCGGATTTGACGAATCAAAAGGAGAGGGTGCTCAAGGATCTCGTCCTTTTCTCGGATTCCGCTAGTGATACCTATGAGATCCTGTGGGAAAAATTCCCTAGCGACCTCTACAATTGGTTGTAGAGATTGCAGACTAGGGTACCTAGGGATAGTTCACGGAGGATAAAACGCAAGTGGGTGCACGGGGATCTGGTGGCCCTGCATCGGTTGGATACTGAGTTGACTCGCGTGGTGGATTTTTGGGTAGAGACCACTTTGGACGAATATATTTTGGAGTTCGCCGCAGAGTGCTACCAATCTTTCTTGAAGGCTGAGGCTATCTTCCTCTCTGGGCTGAGAGGGAAACTGCTCAAGGAGATTCCGATGTGGATTAAGGCCCTGATGGTGGATGAAGGGCTGATGGAATTCCAAAAATCAAGCATGGAAGCGTAAACCTCCAGTGCTGGGGGGAGGTCTGAAGGGACAGATGCTATGTGAAGTGTGAAGCGGGGAGAGTGGGGAATGGATGCTGAGGCCGCAAGGAAGTTGAGGGAGCGACGTGCACATCGGAGGGCGCAGATCGCCGATAGGTGGCGAGAAAGGGTGATGCGGGAGTTGAAGCGACGGGAAGACAATAGGAAGAATCAGAAGGAGGCGCCTCATAGGATAGGAAGTATGGACACCCAGGCGGATACCCGGGAGAGGGAAGGGACCGTTGTGGGAGTGCGATGGGTGCATGGGAGCCCGGCTAGGAGAGAAAGGGAGACAACGACTGACAAAGATGATGCAGGTGTGCAGCCCGAACAAATTTCTGATGGTGAATGGTACATCATGATGCAACGATTGTTTCAAGAGCGGTCGGTATTCATCTCTCCAGGCAGCCCTACTTCCCAAAATTTGCACGGAAAGGATCCCTACCTTCCCCTGCTACTCTATAAACCTTTGAGTAATATTTCGTTAAGTTACAGGCATTAATTCGATTGCACAGCAGTTCAGTGTCGCATGTTAGTAGCAGCGTTACTAGTAGTATTACAGTTCCTAGCGGTATAGTCACACAACCAGGACCCGGAGGGTTTATTCAGGTCACCCCTTCATAAGAAAATATGGCCGGGTCATTCACCCGGTATCCAGAATTCGCTGGCCGAGGCAATGATGATGTGGAGCAACACTGGTATCTCTGGGAAGCCATATGGAGGGCTCGACAGACACCAGACGTAGGGAATTTAATAGATTTTCAAACCACGCTCAAGGAAAGGGCTTTGCGATGGTTCATCAAGTGGTCTGAGGCCCATCCGAATCCAGTAATCGCGGACGTTAAGTGGGATTTTGTCCACGAATTTAAGCTTCCCCAGACAGACCAGCAAGGTCTTTCTGAGCTCTGGGAGATTAAGCAGAAATAAGGGGAGACTGCATGGGAGCTGATGCGTCGATTCAAGGACGCGATCAGGAAACTCAGCTACCCGATCGACCCAAACCATTAGAGCGATTGGTTCATCAAGGCTTTGCTTCCCTTGACACGGACCCCCCTCACCCAACAGAAGATTGACAACTTGCAGGACGCTTTGGAGCAGGCCATGAAGATAGAGGCCATGGCAGGCTACCCTTAGGAATATCGGGGAGGGCCGGCCCCATAGGATCCTTCCTTGGTAGGATTGCAACATCAGATCGCCAGTCTGACTGAAAATCTCAAGGAGATGCAGCCTATAAGACCAGCCACGCCGAACGTTTGGTGCACTCACTACCTGGTCGAAGGCCACTCCACAACCGAGTGTCCCCGGTTACATGGCACAGGTGTGGGACCCTTTTTCGCGGCAATCCAGGGGGTTCCACCTACAGGGGGTGGCATGGCAATGAATCCGTAGGGGTTATACCAGCTGCAACAACCTTATGCGGGGTTCCCACCTCAACCAAACCCAACCGCCACGGAATATTGTGAAATTTGTTGAAAGATGGGGCATCAAACTCGGATGTGCCCAATTCTATAGAAGTACTCCAACGTCCCAAACAATGCATACTATGAGTTTTGTGCTTCCACGACTCACAACACTAAGCAGTGTAGAGCTCTCGACGCTCTGGCAGACCGGTTGGACCAACCCTCCTATTGGGTGAACGAGGCTTCCAAGGGCCGAGGAGGCGGTATGCGCAGCAGACGCACAGGGGGGTGGGGTCCGTTGAAATGCTACAACTGTGACCAGGAGGGTCACGTGGCCCGGGAGTGCCCCCTTCCCCGATGCCCATGGTGTTCCCAGTGCCGCGTGAATGCCCATGCAACAGAGGACTGCCCAGAACTTATCAAGAAGTGGGAGGAACAGGCACGGAAAAGGGCCACGAATCTGGTCAACTCTGAACCTTGGGGGACCGCGACTTAGGCCATGCAGAACGTAGCTATTGTGACGAGAGGTGGTAAGAAGACGGGGGAGGATGCTCGTGGAAAGGATCCGGTGCAGGTTATCCGACCAGCCTCCCTGAACCAGTTAATCAGGCCACATGCACAGAAGTACTTCCAGGAGGCAGTAGAGACATTTTCTCAGCTAAGAGGAGCCCAAGGCTTTGAGGTACCCCTGGCGACTGAGTCCAGGGAGCAGAGTGCCACGGGAACCTTGATCAAGGAGTGGCTCTAGTTATTCCTCAAGATTGTTGACAATGCTACGATGCAGTAGCAACTCAAGCGTACCTTGGAAGATGCACTACAGGGGAATACAGGGCCAGGGGAACCTGTGAACACAACACCCCAATACGTCCAGTGGGTCAAGCAGAACAAGCGAAGAACGGGAAAAGAGTTACGGCTTAACACGCAGGTTGCGGGATTCCGGATCAGCGACACCATGCTTGACTTAGGATCTGACATCAATATCCTGCCGCGGAAGACATGGGAGGTTCTTGGCCGGCCACGGCTGACCTACTCGCCAATCCAGCTTAGAATGGAAAACCAGTACTGCATTGTGCCGATCGGCCGACTCGAAGATGTCGAGGTCGACATTGCAGGGGTGAAGAATTACACGGATGTTGAAGTTTTTGATATTATGGGAGACAAGGATCCTTACCCTGCCCTGTTAGGCATCGATTGGGCTTTTGAGAATTACGCCATCATCGAACTCAAAAAGGAGCTGATGATCTTCAAAAATGGAGAGGTCCAGGTCACTCAGCCTCTCGACCCGTATCAAGGCCCGAGATATACATAAACGGTGGATAATCGGGAGGATGCTTAGATGTTGGACAACCTCTATCAGATGACAGCGGGGAAGTGGGAGGATTATATTAACCCGACCGCGACCGGCTCCGTCAGTTGGCGCAGTGTCCAGAGCTCGGAGTTGGGATCAGAACTAGCATGGGAAGACTAGCAGCAAGGTGGGTATGAGACCAACAGGTGGAGGTGTGCCAATATTGCCCGAGTTCGTTGGATTGGTGCGGAGATCAGAGAGTACCCCACCCTGTCGAACATGCAAGCCGTCAATACCTTCATTGCAAAAGTAGAAGACACGGTACCATAAGGAAGCAGGATACCACTTTTGGACATAGCATTATAGTCCACATCAGCCAGGTGGTGGAAAAATCACCGCAACACCCTGTCGCGATGGAGTTGTGTGGTCGAGGCTTTAAAGGCACAGCTCAAAGAAGACGAAGGACCTCACAATAGGCACAGGTACCACGGGACTTCTGATCCAAAGGACCACCTGAAAACCTGTGAGGAGCAGTGGCAAGTATAGGGTACCTGGAAGAGTTATGGGTACATCAATTCATCCACTCCTTAGATACCATTCCCCGCGTGTGGTACTTAGAAGAAGAGCAGAAAAGAGGGACCAGCTCCTAGCAGGAAGTCGCGAGCAAATTTTTGCAGTGCTTTTCCTTCGAAGGAGAGACCGAGCTGGTGTCCCAGGCATTACAAGCTATCAAGGGGGTACTATTTTTCCGTGATTTTCCGACTAGCGGGAGCACCTTAACATTGCATCCTGAGGCCAGGCGTGAGTTGGATTTCCAACGCATCAATGGTGATCCAGACGATGATAGTCTAGAGGACCTGAGGCACCTGTACTTCGAAGAGAAGGAAGGTGAGCGAAACATCAAAGAAGAGCCAACCACTGAGGGCGTCCATCTACTCCCGCTGAAGACAAAGAGGTTGAACATCGGTACGGAGGAAAAACCCAAACTGGCTACGGTTGGGGATTACTGGGACGAGGAAACGACAAAGGAAATTTTCAGCCTCCTTCAGGAATACGAAGACCTATTTCCTTCATCGGTTGCAGAGTTGAAGGGCATCAAAGGTGACCTCGGAGAAATGCGTATTGTGCTGAAACCGGACGCCCGACCCGTGAAGCATTGACCCTATCGGTTGAACCCGCGGATCAAAGAAAAGGTCAAGATGGAGATCGATAAGATGTTAGTAGTAGGTCTAATCTTTCCTGTGGAAGAAGCAGAGTGGGTGAGTCCTATTGTCATTCATAATAAGAAGGATAAGTTATAAATCTGAGTCTGTGTTGACTACCGAAGTCTGAACAACGCCTGCATCCATGATCCGTTTCCCACTCCTTTCAGCGACGAAGTATTGGATCATGTTGCAGGAAATGAAGCTTACTCCTTCACTGATGGCTTTTCGGGCTATCATTAGGTGCGCATTGCAGAAGAAGACAAGACGAAGACGACGTTCACCACCGAGTGGGGATCATTCGCATACCACGTGATGTCATTCGGATTGAAGAACGTCCTGGCTGTGTTTTCCTGGATCGTCATTGCTGCTTTCTGAGAGTATATCCACAAGTTCCTGGAAGTCTACATCGACGATTGGACCGTCTACAGTTTGTTGAAGAACCATGCCACCCTGTTGCGTATCATGTTCGATTGATGTCGCCAGTTGCAGATTTCCTTGAACTTGAAGAAATGCATTTTTGCAGTCCCTTTTGACACGCTGTTAGGACACATGGTGTGCAAGCAAGGGGTTTTCATCGACCCCGCCAAGGTAGCAGTGATCGTCCACATGGAAGCCCCTGAAATGGTGAATCAGATGCGCGCACTGCTAGGGCACACAAGTTATTACCGACGGTTTATCTGAAATTATGCGAAGATCACTGCTCCTTTAGAAAATCTCCTGCGGAAGTCAGAAGTGTTCCAGTGGACAGAGGAGTGTCGGATGGCCCTTGACACCCTAAAGGAAAAGCTGGCAACGGTGCCTATTCTAGTTCACCCAGATTGGGATAAGTAGTTCCATGTGCATATTGACGCTTCTAGTATTGCACTTTGGGCTTTCTTGGCGCAGCCAGGGGAGACGACAGTTGACCACCTAGTTTACTTTGCTAGCCGCAAGCTGTCCAATGCAGAGCATAATTACACCACTACCAAGCGAGAGGCCCTTACAATGGTGTATTCTCTCTAGAAGTTCCACCATTATCTTCTAGGTGGAAAATTCAATTTCTTTACGGATCATTCTGCATTAAAGTACCTAGTCAATAAGCCTGTTTTGGAAGGACGGATCTGTCAGTGGATCATACTCTTCCAATAATTTACATTCGAAGTGATCGTCAAACCCGAGAGGTTGAACGTCGGACCCAATCATTTATCCCGGTTGGAAACAAGGGAGAATGACGGCTCTCTTGATGATCAGCTGCCGGATGCTGATCTTTTCTGCGTCGAAGCCGTACCCGATTATTTGGCCGATATCGCAACTTATTTGACCATGGGGCAGTGCTCTCGGCACTACACCCCGCTTCAGAAGCAACACTTGGTCGTTCGCGCTGCCGAATATCAACTGATAGCAGGGCAGCTATATAAATTGGGTCTCGATGAGGTTCTGCGCAGATGTATACTCGACCACAAGCGTGAAGTTGTAATGTGGGAATGCCACAGCGGCGTTGCAGGTGGGCATGTGGGGGCGAAACCCACTGCCAAGAAGGTGCTTCAAGCTGGCCTATGGTGGCCGACGGTCCACGCCGATTGTAAAACTTTTGTTAAGAAATGCGATGTCTGTCAGCGAACGGGGAGGCCCTCTCACTGGGACGAGCTCCCGCTACACCTGGTGCATGTGTTGTGATCGTTCAAGAAGTGGGTTGTCGACTTCGTAGGTCCCATAGCCCCGATAGCCCAGCATTCCAAGGCCCGGTACATCATTACCGCAACCGACTACCTCACCAGGTGGGCTGAGGCAGCGGCGGTACGGGACTGCATGGCGGATACAGCAGCACGGTTCATCTTTGAACACATCATTAGCCGGTTTGGCTGCCTGCGAATTTTAACCAGTAATCAGGGTACGCATTTCATTAATGACACGATCAAATCGCTGCTGGACACATTCATGATTCAACATCACAAAAGTAGCCCGTACCACCCGCAGGACAATGGTACTATTGAAGCATTCAATGAAAAAGATCTGCAATGCCCAGCGGGATGACTGGGATGAGCGGCTACCAGCTGCACTATGGGCTTACCAGACTACGGTGAAGCGCTTGACCAATCAGACACCATTCTAGATGATGTATGGCCGGGAAGTTGTGATTCCCACTGAGTTCACCGTACCGAGTCTTTTAATTGCCACATCCCTCAAGTTCTCGGAAGATGAGTCGCTACAGGAGTGCCTCCACGAAATAAAAGAACTGGATGAGGCCCGGTTTCTGGCCGAATTTCACCAGAAGGTTCATAAGGACAGGCAGAAAGTGTGGCATGACCGCCACATCAAGAACAAAATGTTCTAGGTTGGAGGAAAGGTCCTCTGTTGGGAAAAATACTGAGAGGGGGGGGTGAATCAGTATTTAGGGCAGACAATGAAACTTTTATTTTTCCTTCATAAAACCCATACGCTACTTTCCTGAAGGCAACCAGCGTATATACATGGATATCCTTTACTGAACTCACGTATGCTCAGAGATATAATTATGCATTCAATTCTTAACTCAGATCATTACTTTATTCATTCATCAGATATTTCAGAAAATAGTAAACAGGTGCAGAAAGAACAGAATAATCATCACACATAGGCAACACACATGAACACCCAGATTTTTAGGTGGAAACCCAATTCGGGAGAAAACCACCGCTGCCATCGTCTCAGACTTCAAAATTATATTATTAAGAAAAATTCTTACAACATGTACTGGTGCAGACTCATACCAGCACGCAGGCACCCACCTGTAGAAGGCTACAACCTTCTCTCGTTTACCAGCCTCACCTAGAAGGGAGCAACAACCCCCTGCACTCGTTTACCAGCCTCTCCTGGAAGGGAGCCACTACCTCCTGATATTCACACCAGCCTCTACTGGCAGAAAGCTTCTTCTTTCAGACTGAAGGCTTCAACCCTCAGATTCACTACAGACCACGTTTCATCAATTTTCAAACTGGATCAAAACAGCTTCAAGACAACCCTTTACTTCTCAACAAACATTCTTTCCCAATGCTTCATACAGAACATTGAGACCACTATAACCAGACATCAGAGACCACCCAGACTTCAGAATAGATATGCAGAAACACATTCACCCTTTAAGCAACCATTGGTTCAGATACCATACGCACTTTTCATTAAGAGGATCCGCGTATGTACGCGCTTTCAATGAAGAGAAACCGCGTATACATTTGTACACTTTTCAGAGAAACCCTGACTGCCCATACGTGCTTTTCATTAAGCAGATTCGCATATACACGTGCTTTTCATTCACTGAACCTGCGTATATATTTGAGAAAGATAGGTTTTACAAAACAGATCAGATCTATGAACTTACCCAGATTTCTTCAACAGATTTGCGCCAAGTCTTCTTCACTTCTTTTCAGATCATCCTTAAGATTCTCATTTATAGATCTAGAGATCTTGAACATTCTTTATGAACTTAGGTGCACCATAGACTTCAGATCTATCAATTAAGAACAGAGTTCAACCATGCAGATATACTTCAGAGTTGAGTATTCAATAAAACCCAGACCACTTGCGCACCCTTTGCACAATTATTTTCTTCTCCTTATATAGGGTTACCCTTCATCAATACCATGAGTCAAAACCACATAACTTCCAATGGTATTCCTGGACGGGATCACATAGGCGAACCATCATTCAATACAATGGGTCAATACCATGGTAGTTACCCCTGGTTTTACAAATTTAGAGCGCTTTTTCCCATACGCGACTTGGTACGTTATTTCCCGCGTGCATACGCTCCTTCGTCTAGACAAATCCGCGTATGCCTTGAGACATACTCTTTTCATCATGATCTGGCACATACTGACATTCCTTCCATCATTACCTTCTGTACTCATTGTAGATACATCAGATTTACATCATTTATCAAGTTCATCAAGACACATTCCATCAAGGACAACTTCATCAAGTAGGTTGCCATCATCTTCATCAAGTGGGTTGCCATCAAGGACAACACTCTGCATCATATTGCCAACAATCTCCCCCTTTGGACTTGATGGCAACCACGATGGTGTTTGATCACCACATTAGATAGGTACATTAAGCATAATGATATTCTCCCCCTATTCAAACACCATGTCACATGTCACTCTCCCCCTTTGACATCAAGGGCAAGGGGTGGACCAAAACCAACACAAGGTTTTTCTCCTTATGTAGAAAGAAGTGCTTTGCAGATCTGAAGTGCACTGAAGTTACCATACTCCCCCTGAGTTCAAGTTGAATCTTCAAACATATTTTACAATGAAGTACACGACTCTATGACCTTCCTATCACCAAGGACTCATACTTACATCACAGATCCAACCAAGTGGATTTACATATGAGACTCGAGTACCCAACCAAGTGGGTTTTCATATTTTAACAAGTCCTTACATGACTGAATATTACAAATTTACATCATGGGTCTCAACATGCCCTTTTTCAACCAATTACAAAAATGACCTTTTGTAACAAACACAAACAAGATCTCAAGAAAGAGATTATATTTCAAAATCATCATACTGCCAACAATGCATTATACTCAGCAAGGCTAATGCTCCCCCTGAAACAGTGCATCCAAGTATCCTTTCTATATGACCAAGGCTCCTCCTTAGCTTGTGCAACCTGAACACTTTCAATCAGTCAAGTCATCAAGGCATATTTACCCAATAATAGAGAATGAAACAGATATATAAGAACTGGAACACCACCAGAGACATCAAACAGCATTAGAGATACCAAACAGCACTGAGAAATGCTGACCCCAATAAAAAAAAATGTCAGCAACCAACCATACGCGGCTTTTTGTGTATAAAATCGCGTATATACGTGACTGTCTTTAAAGAAACCCGCGTATCCAATTTAATCTTTTGAATTTAATCAGATCTGATCTTCTGAGAGGCAGAGACAACACCCAGCTTTTGTCTGAGATATTCGAATGTTTCCCTGGGCAGAGGTTTGGTAAAAATATCAGCAACTTGTTCTTTGGAGGGAACATACTCCAACTTCACTTTTTGTTCAAGCACTTGTTCACGTAAGAAGTGATACTTGATGGGGATGTGCTTGGTATTTGAATGCATAACAGGATTCTTTGAGATACTGATGGCACTTGTATTATCACACATAATGGAGATAGGAGAAGTACATTTGATTTGAAAATCTTCCAAGGTTTGCATCATCCAAAGGAGTTGAGTGCAACAAGATGCGGCAGCCACATATTCTGCTTCAGCAGTAGATAAGGCAATGGAACTTTGCTTCTTACTGAACCAAGATACCAACCGGGGCCCCATATAGAATGCACCACCACTTGTGCTTTTCCGATCATCAACATTTCCAGCCCAATCTGCATCAGTGTAAGCATGTAGAGTAAGATGAGCATTCTTTGGATACCATAGTCCAAAGTCTTGAGTTCCTTGTAGATATTTGAATATTCTCTTGACAGCCTGAAGATGAGACTCTTTTGGATTAGCTTGAAATCGTCCAAAAATCCCAACGGCATGCATAATATCCGGTCTGGTCCCTGTGAGATAAAGTAGGCTTCCTATCATTGATCTGTATTCTGGTTGATTCATTGTGGGAGAATCATCATGAGAACTGAGATTGCATCCGGTTATCATTGGTGTACTTACAAGTTTGCATTCTTCCATGCCATACTTCTTCAGAATTTTCTTAAGATATTTTTCTTGTGATAGGAATATACCATCTGTAGTTTGATGCACTTGTAAGCCAAGAAAGAATGTTAGTTCACCTAGTAGGAACATTTCAAATTCTTGCTGCATGACAGAAGCAAATTTCTGACTCATATATTCTTCATTACTCCCAAAAATGATATCATCAACATAAACAACCACAATCAATAGTTTATCATTTTCAGTCTTTGTGTATAAGTTGCTATCAGCAGACCCCTTTGAAAATCCTTGTTGATGAAGATATCTGTCAAGACGATAATACCATGCCCTTGGAGCTTGTTTGAGACCATATAGAGCCTTTTTAAGTTTACAAACAAGATTCTTATCATTTCCCAAAATGAATCCCTCTGGTTGTTCTATATAAACTTCTTCTTCTAGATCACCATTGAGGAATGCAAATTTGACATCCATTTGATAAACTTTGATTTGTTGAGAACTTGAAAAAGCAAGAAACATTCTTATGGCTTCAAGTCTAGCTACAGGAGAAAAAGTTTCTTCAAAGTCTATACCTTCTTGTTGAGTATACCCTTTGCAAACCAGTCTAGCTTTGTTTCTTATAGCATCCCCATTCTCATTTAACTTGTTCTTGAATATCCATTTAGTTCCAATGACATTTTTATCATGTGGTCTTGGTACCAATTCCCAAGTGTGATTCTTCTCAATTTGATCAAGCTCTTCATTCATGGCTTGAATCCAACATTCATCGTTGCTAGCTTGATTGACATTGTGTGGTTCAATTGTGGATAGAAATGCCAGATAGATAGAAGATCCCACAAGAGTCCTCCTTGTTTGTACACCTGATTCCTTGTTTCCCAAAATTTGAGATTCAGGATGATTCTTTTGAACATATCTGGATGGAGCTTTTCCAGATGGATCATCTTCTGGTACTTCATTGGATCCATTGTCTATATCATTTCTATTTGATGTAGAAGGACAAAAGTCACCATCATCTTCTTCTGCTATGTGTTTTTCTTCTTTAGTAGCTGCAGGAAACTCATCAATAACAACATCAATACATTCAACAATCTTTCGAAGCCTTTTATTGTAACATTTGTATGCTTTGCTTGTAGATGAGTAACCAAGAAATATCCCTTCATCTGATCTAGGTTCAAACTTGCCAAGCTTTTCATCATTATTTTTGATAAAGAATTTACTTCCAAAAACTCTAAAATGCTTCACAGAGGGAGAATTACCATACCAGAGTTCATATGGAGTTTTGTCACTATTTACCCGAACATGAGCCTTGTTGAGAATGTTAGCTGCTGTATGTGCTGCTTCACCCCAGAACATGTCAGGAGTTCCAGAATCATCAAGCATAGCTCTAACCATTTGTTGAATTGTTCTATTCATTCTTTCTGCTACGCCATTTTGTTGTGGAGTGCCTGCTACAGAGAATTGTCTTTTTATGCCATGTTGTTCACAAAATTCAAAGAATTCATTTGATGTATATTCTCCTCCTCGATCAGATCTAAGACATTTGATTTTTAGATCTAATTCATTTTCAACCAATGCTTTGAAGATCTGAAATTTCTCAAATGCTTCATCTTTGTGTTTAAGCAACCCAATCCAACACATTCTAGAGAAATCATCAATAAATAAGATATAGTATTCTTCTCCACATGGTGAATTTTTCCTCATAGGTCCACATATGTCAGTATGAATGAGTTCAAGATGCCTATTTGATGAACCTTCTTTGGCATTGAATTGTACTCTGGTCTGTTTACCGAATTGGCAAGATTTTCATATGATGCTCTCTGGTAGATTAATATTGGGAAGACCACAAACTGCTTTAAGTCTGCTTGATTTGTTGATTTGAGAGAAGCTTAGATGCCCCAACCTTTTATGCCATAGCCAATTTTCTGAAGATTTACTAAAGAAACATTGATCTTTGCAGTTCTTCAATACATACAGGTTGCTTGGAGTTCTCTTTCCTTTGATAATGGTTTTACCTGTATCAAGATCACGTACCACACATTCTTTTGAACTAAAGACAACTTCAGTTCCTTGATCACACATTTGACTTACACTTAACAGGTTATGTCTTAATCCATCCACATACATGCCATTATTAGCTTTCACCTTTTCTTTTAGAAAAACAGACCCTTTTCCCTTAATAACAGCAGGTGTATCATTTCCAAAAGTAACATTCTTTTCCTTTTCTAAGGCATCATATGCATGAAGTTTGTTTTTGTCACCTGTCATATGTTTTGAGCATCTGCTGTCAATATACCATTGATTTTCTTCACCTTCTGCAAATAAAGCTAAGCCACAATTTTCAACCTGTTTTTCCTTCTTTTTCCAAACTTTGGAACTTGAAGGAACATGTTCTTTTGGCTGTATTTTGCTCCTGCATTCAGATTCTTCATGGCCAAAGTTATTGCAATAAGCACATTCAACTTCATTTTGAAGAGGAGAAAAGTTGTTATAGACATTCTTCCTTGGTTCAATATCCATCCTTTTCTTTCTTGCTTCTCTTGTCATGATGGTTTTATATGCAACACATTGAACAGCTTTATGACCAAAATTGTGACATGAGAAACATTGTCCATTGAAGTAGAAATTTCTGCGATCATAAACTTTTCTATTTGAATTTACCTGTTGGTTGTAGCCCTTTTGAAAATTATCCCTGTTAGTGTTCCTTGTATCATGCTTTACCTGTAAAGTTTCTTTATTCCCTTGCTGAGTGGTTGAATGAAGTAAACCAGTTGTAGCTGCTTTTAGGTAATTTGGAGCTGAGGCCTGAGAAGATTCTCCTGTATATCCAAGACCTGTCTTTATAAGAGGAGACCGTTGTACCTTGATAATTTCATCTATGGTTTCTGAACCTTTAGCAAATCTAAGATTGAGAGTCTTCTCTTTCTCATGATCTTTTCTTATCCTTACGTAATACTTCACACTCTAATTCTCCAATGCGTTTTTCCTTTTCTTCAAGCTGATTTTCAAGAGTCTCTATGATTATGTTCTTTCTTCTAGGCTTATTTTAAGTTGATTGTTTTCTTCAAGAAAATCATTGTCCTCTAGAGCATCCACAAAAGTATCATTAGATTCAAAAGCCATGAGAATTCTAAGATCTTGTTCACATTCTTCCTCACTATCAGATAACCCATCACTGTCTTCATTAGTATAGTAACTTTTCTTAGTGCTAGATCTGTTCTTATTCCTTCTTGCTACTTCTTTCCCTTTAGCAGATGTTTCTTTATAAGGACACTTTGCAGCATAATGACCAACTCTTCCACATTCAAAACATTTTAAAGGAAGCTTACCTCTAAATCGTCCTGTGCCAAGTTGAAGTTTCTTTACAAAATTTGCCTCATCCTCTTCTGAGATATATCCTGATCCTTCTTCCTTTTGAACTTCTTTCCCTTTTGTAGAATATTTAAAAACAGCTTCTTTGACTTCAGATGGTCCTCCTCTCCTCATTTCATAAGCAGTCAGTATGCCATGAAGTTGCACCACAGTAAGAGTTTGAAGATCCTGTTTTTCTTCAAGAGCAGAGACTTTTGATTCAAATTTTGTCGTTAGAGATCTTAAGATTTTCTCAACCAAGGTAGATTCGGTTATTGTTTCTCCCAGATTTCTCATACGATTTACAACATCATCAAGACGTAAAAAGAAACTGGCAACACTCTCATCACTATGCATTTTTAAATTTTCATATTCAATTTTGAGAGTTTGAAGTTTTGCACTTTTTACCTTTTCATCACCTTCATAACTTAGAATGATTTTGTCCCAAATTTCTTTTGCTGTATTCAGCTGCATGACTTTGACAAATTCAGCTTCAGTCAGGCTTCCGGTTAGAGCATTCATTGCCTTTGCATTTGATTCATAATTCTTCCTTTCAGTTGGATCTGTAGGTATAGTAGCTGGATATTGATATCCTTGTACAACAATGGCCCATATATCTGCTCCCATAGACTGAAGATAGGATCTCATCCTTATTTTCTAGAAGATTAAATTGCTTCCATTGAAGAGTGGAGGCTTGATAGATGTTGTTCCCTCATGATTGCTCATCTTGCTTGATCTTCCTTCTAGCGGTTAAGCCTTTTCAGAAGGACCTGCTCTGATACCAATTGTTGGGAAAAATACTGAGAAGGGGGGGGGGGCGGTGAATCAGTATTTAGGGTAGACATTGAAACTTTTATTTTTCCTTCATAAAACCCATACGCTACTTTCCTTAAGGCAACCAGCATATATACGCGGATATCCTTTACTAAACTCGCGTATGCTCAGAGATCTAATTATGCATTCAATTCATAACTCGGATCATTACTTTATTCATTCATCAGATATTTCAGAAAACAGTAAAGAGGTGCAGAAAGAACAGAATAATCATCACACATAGGCAACACACATGAACACCCGAATTTTTAGGTGGAAACCCAATTCGGGAGAAAACCACCACTGTCGTCATCTCAGCCTTCAAAATTATATTATTAAGAAAACTTCTTGCAACATGTACTGGTGCAGACTCATACCAGCACGCGGGCACCCACCTGTAGAAGGAAACAACCTTCTCTCGTTTACCAGCCTCACCTGGAAGGGAGCAACAACCCCCTGCACTCGTTTACTAGCCTCTCCTGGAAGGGAGCCACTACCTCCTAATATTCACACTAGCCTCTACTGGCAGAAAGATTCTTCTTTCAGACTGAAGGCTTCAACCCTCAGATTCACTGCAGACCACGTTTCATCAATTTTCAAACTGGATCAAAACAACTTCAACACAACCCTTTACTTCTCAACAAACATTTTTGCCCAATGCTTCATACAGAACAGTGAGACCACTGTAACCAGACATCAGAGACCACCCAGACTTCAGAATAGATATGCAGAAACACATTCACCCTTTAAGCAACCATTGGTTCAGATACCATACGCGCTTTTCATTAAGAGGATCTGCGTATGTACGCGCTTTCAATGAAGAGAAACTACGTATACATTTGTACACTTTTCAGAGAAACCCTGACTGCCCATACGCGCTTTTCGTTAAGCAGATTCGCATATACACGCGCTTTTCATTCACTGAACCTGCGTATATATTTGAGAAAGATAGGTTTTACAAAACAGATCAGATCTATGAACTTACCCAGATTTCTTCAACAGATTTGCGCCAAGTCTTCTTCACTTCTTTTCAGATCATCCTTAAGATTCACATTTATAGATCTAGAGATCTTGAACCTTCTTTATGAACTTAGGTGCACCATAGACTTCAGATCTATCAATTAAGAACAAAGTTCAACCATGCAAATATACTTCAGAGTTAAGTATTCAATAAAACCTAGACCACTTGCGCACCCTTTGCACAATGATTTTCTTCTCCTTATATAGGGTTACCCTTCATCAATATCGTGAGTCAAAACCACATAACTTCCAATGGTATTCCTGGACGGGATCACATAGGCGAACCATCATTCAATACAATGGGTCAATACCATGGTAGTTACCCCTGGTTTTACAAATTTAGAGCGCTTTTTCCCATACGCGACTTGGCACGTTATTTCCCGCATGCATACGCTACTTCGTCTAGACAAATCCGCGTATGCCTTGAGACATACTCTTTTCATCATGATCTGGCACATACTGACATTCCTTCCATCATTACCTTCTGTACTCATTGTAGATACATCATATTTACATCATTTAACAAGTTCATCAAGACACATTCCATCAAGGAAAACTTCATCAAGTAGGTTTCCATCATCTTCATCAAGTGGGTTGCCATCAAGGACAACACTCTGCATCATATTGCCAACATCCTCTTATATGACAACAGGTTTTAGAAGTTCCCAGGAAAACTGCAGATGCACTGGTTGGGACCTTACTTCGTCATCGAGATTAGAGATTCCGGAGCCGTTCGGTTGGCTCAGCTGGATGGTACTGTTTTACCTATGTGGATGAATGGCACACGCCTGAAACCCTACCAGGAGTAAGTTTCTTTTACTCTTCATTAATAACTCTCACAACCGAGAGAACCCATAGAGTAGCGTAGTTGAATAACTCTCCTACAACCGGGATGAGCATAAGTAGTATTTATTTTTCATGCATAGCTTGTCAATAACCACTCTGTTGCGGGGACCGCACCGCAACCGATTGTGGTCGGGGAGGGGTGTGTCCAGTGTGTCATCCCCGTAGGATCAGTAAACGTGTCAATGTTAGTCCATGTCATTTTAGTCAGTACTTGTGTCAGTCCGTAGGATCGTCTAGATTTGTAGCATAAATTACCATAATTAGAAGTAACCTCGCAATAATCATTTTGCCATAATCCGAAGTAACCTCGATCGTCGCGTCCGCCCATTTCCCCATGCCACCGTCAGCAACTGTCAGAATACACCTTAGCACGCGATTGATCGCATCATTATCGCCAAGAAGAATGCCAGCTGGAATTAACTCGTTATGGGGTCTCATCAACTTCACTCGTGCCAGGTGTTGATCATTTCAGCCCCCATTGAATCTTTGATAAGCAATCCCTTTTTGGTGGGCTTGAAAAATCCATTCTCCACCTATTGTTGCCTTCTCCTAGCCTCAGAATCGCATAAAAGGGCTGAGAAACCCACCTTTGAAAATATATCAAGCCTTAGCCCCTTTCTTCCTAGCCCCTCTGCTCCTTTTCCTCCACGTGACCGAAATCCAGAACCGGGCGCTGGCCCTATAAGCGCTTACCACAGATACATGTTGGGCGCGTTTGTAACCGTCGATCTATACTGATCGGACGGCATTCGCAATGCTTCATCGCGCCCGGACCCCACTTAGTTCACAGCTTTGATAATTTGTCCACCATCCGATTAGCTTGCAGATCAACGGTCAGAAGCTCACCCGCTTCAGTGGCTTCGCAGTGCGCTACTCCAAAACCAGGTGGTATGTATCAAACCGCCTTTCGACGGTGGGCGGTAATTCTCTATTGGCCAGCGATTCCATACAGTGTTTGCCATGCGTCCCAACGTATGGCTCCAAAACCGTCGTTCATCGCGCATTATTGTTCGATCAAAGTCATGGCGCGATATTCATGATAACCGTCCGATCTGAAGGTCTTCATCCAATGGTTGTCATACTCCAAAACTGCACGAGGGTTAGTCCATGTCAACAGTGCCCCTGGCCCACCGTCTCATTTCCCTCCGATGCGTTTTCAACCGTCGATCTCGTTTTGAGATCAAACGGTCCAGATCTGCATATCTTGCCATTGACTCGGTCCTCCTCCACGTCATCATCCCACATGTTTATTGCATTTTTCTCTCTGCCATTTATATATACTATTCATATCTTATATTTTAATGTTTTGCATTTTAGCTCTGGCCAGCCCTTCCGCCATTTTTCCACTGCATTTTTCACCGTCACCTCTCGTCCTTCCACCATCTCGTCACGCCGCGCTGTCTCGCCATTATCCCCACTGTGTTCACCTTCCCGTGCATGGTTTTCTTTAACGATTTTGCGGATTTTGTAGGTTTACAGCGGTGGAGAACTATTATGATTCACAGTCTCAATTACTGTGATAGAGAGCACGTCAAAGGACCAGTTTTTAGAACTGAATTATGAAGAAAGCCCCGGGAAGGAAAATCGATAAGACTTCCATTAAAAAAGTGGGGTTAAAATATTTCAAACCCTGCAGGGACATTCAAGGCGCCGATTTTACAGATGAAAACATTAATGTAGCAACAGAGGAAGATCAGTGGATGATTGAGGAATTCAGCATTCGGCGTTGAAGATTTTAAAGCTTAATTCAGGATTGGGAAGACAGAGGGTACAATGCACAGAAAACAATGCCCTCAAGGTTTTATTTTAGCAGAATTTTCTCTCCAGGAAGGACAGACCGCCCATAAGGTTTCTATTTCTCTACCGTGTTCCTGAAGAGATTTTCACCCAGAACATTTATTTCAGGAAGAAGATCAAAGAGTACATACAGCATTACAAATTCATCGAGCAGTATGGGCGTGCCCGTTTCTGCCATCTTGTCTTTATGAAGCAAATTAATGGTCCATCACCTAATTCATTTATTAAATTTTCTTTTTCTCTATAAAACCCCCGAAGAACAGATTATTGAGGGTTCCAGATTTTATCAGAAAACTATGCAGTGAAAGGCTTTTCGTATACATTTTGTAGAACTTTTATATGAAGTCTCAGAGCCCATAGGGTCTCAGTAAGGAGGAGTTCCATCTGTTAAAGAGGATTCTGGTCTTTGGTATTTCACAGTCTGTAACTTTCTCTTATGTGTTATTTTAATATATCATTTCATTTCATCCATGTTTCCTGTATCATGTTTTGGAATGCGAGTGGCTCACTGATTTTTTGGTATGGATTCATCCTAGTTTATGCCCATGCTCGGATTATTCAAGTGCTTTAAATATGGCTCATGCATGATATTATGTTCCATTATTCATCTAAACCGTATTTCTACTATATTAGTTTCTTTGGGAGGGTGCTTTTAAAATGCTATTGTCATGTATGGATTCTTAGATTGGTAAGCCCATGCATGGTGGTATTGTATATTTGGGTATCAGCTCAATGTTAACTAATATCTTCTCAATATTTCTTTCACTACATACACCTTCTGATAATTGATTTATGTGACATATTACTTGAACTGGCCCGCTTTGCAGTAAACTGTCTCGGAATTGTCTGTTGCTTTTGTATTAGGGTTCTACATCTTGCCTCTGCAGTATCTCTTTTCCTGTGTCAGTTTCTGAGAGTTTGGTCCCATTCTAGTTTATTAACCTCTTTACAGGAGATAGCAGGTGATCTGAAGTTGACAACTTCATACATTATATTATATGCTCCTTGCTATGCTAAGATGTCCTAGGCACTGGTCTATCACAACTCTAGGCTGTCTCTAGGAGCGACAACATATTTCTGGCGTCGTTGCCGGGGATCGAAGTTGAGAAAATTTAAATCCCCGAGCCTCGAAAAAATCTAATTCACTCTTCAAGTAGGTGAGTATGGAGAGTTTAGAGTTGTAGATCTCTCACCTTGGTGACTCCACATTTTTTAATTTGATAAATCTATTTGCAATCCTGGTGTTGGGGTTCCCATGCTTTGGCAGATTTGGCAATACCAAAAGATGAGACAACATCAAACCACTTTGGGGCCCTAGGATCTAGCCCTCCTGGACCCAGAGAGGGATCTCTCAAAATAGAGCAAGGAGTGATGTATCTTTGAGGCTCAAGATGAGATATTAGGCTAGTTATGAAGCACAAAAGGGGGGTTTTAAAATGATTTAGTTGAAGGGTTGCTGGGTTGGTCACGAGATCATGGACTGAGAAAGCAGTGGGAGGAAAGGAACAAAACAGCAGGCTGTTTCAGCAGAGAGAAAGGGCCAAGACCGTGCCATCCATTGGGCTATGGAGTCATGAAAGGAAATTACATGCAACAACTAGCCAAGGCTTTCAAAGGGCAAGTCATCTACACTAAAGGATCTTTTAGATAGATGATGGGATGAAACATTAAGGAGAGAAAGTGGGAGAAGGAAAGACAACCAACTTTCTGTCTATAGATCAGGTCAGAGGTCATTTAACTCCAGACCTGCTTGGACATACTCAAAGGCAGCTCTCAAAGAAACAAAGGGGCTGCTTATAGATCAGGCCAGAGGTCATTTAAATCCAGGTCTACTTTAGCAATTCCAAGAGAAAAACAGAGATAGATTTGACAAAGAAGCATCCAAGTGGCAAACCCCCAAGTTCATACATCATCCAGCAGGCAATAACATCTGCTGCACTGGTTAAACCCGTGAATCTACTCTTAGATAGCACATGCAGCAGAAAACATAAAGGTAGGGAGAGCAGACAGCATAGGGCACCTAAAAAAGGGTGAATCCTATACCATTATTCTGATGCCTACCAGAAGAACATGAAACAATATGGAAATGTAATAAACAGAGTAAGAAAACATCACCAATAGTAATAGACCAGGATCCTGTGAAATGTGCTTTGATTAATTGATGCAAAACCAGTCATGTACAATATGGCTCAATGGCTAATACAGTCCCAACTTCTCCTCCAAGCCTATTACATACAAACTACTCTGCAACTTCCTCCCAAGGCTGTTCTAACAGTCACAAGGTAGATCCCTCTAGAAATAAAACTGCAGTAATTTGAACAACCTTTACAATTGGTTCTCGGGGGATTTTATGGGAGAAGAGGGAAGAGACGGAGAGAGATAGGCAATTAAATGAGACTCAGAAGACTCATTAAGGCAAATTATTAACTCGAAAAAACAGCAATGGCTATCTGTATTGTGGGTATACGAGAGGTCTCTTCCGGTCGATTTTGACCTCTGATACATTCTTTAAATCCTTACGGTGTCTGGAGCTTTGTGCTGCCACTCCGGAATAAATGAACTGGTTGAAAGATCTGCAGGTCGCTCCATACTTCTTTAATGCTGCCTGACTATCTTTTAAGAAGCTCTGTCAGTGTTCTTGACTTTCCTGGGCTCGAGAAACATGGAGGATGCTGTGGGATGGTGTACTTCTGGAGGAAACATGTCCTGCTGTTAGGTAGCGCAGTAATGGCGTTGCTGGTGCGCTCATTGGTCTTCAAACAGTGTCTTAAGCCTTTGACTGCGGGATTATAACCATTAATCTTCACTTACAGGCTCAAATCCCTTAAATCCGTCTTTGCTGTTGTGCTAGCGGCTATGATAGTCTCTCTGTGCTATTCTGCATCATAAAATAAACCTGTTAAGAACCTGGCAGTGGTGGCGGAGAAATGCTGCAGAGGCCAGAGGAAAGGTGGCGGAGCGGTGGAGGAACAGTGAAAATGGCGGAGGAAACGGTTAATCAACGTAAAAACCCAACAATGAACTTTGGGTGAATTACAAAGGAAATGGAAGAAAAACAATGGAGCGAAGGGGCGGACGTGGGACCCGGCAGAGGCGGAGGGCGATTAGATCTTGACCATCGGATCTGTATCGGATAGACGGTTTAGATTCAATCGGGAAAGAAATGGGAGGGGCGATGGGCGATGATGCGATCGGCGCTGAGCCATTGGATCTGCGAGTGGAACGGACGGCTACGATGAAATCGGGCAATCGCAATTGGAGGTCGGAGCGGGTGGCAATCGCAATGTGCCTTTCAAAAGTTCCGATTACGATTGGGAGCGGGGTACGATTGAATGACAACCGTTGATCTCGGGTCCAGATCGACGGTGGGGATGTAATCGGAGAGGACTTGCGATCGGAGGAAAAGGGAAGTGCGATGGAGCGCTGACCGTCCGATCCAACCGACAGATCGATGGTGCGCGCTTAATCGGAGGGAGAGTGAGAGGGGCAGCGGAGCAGGGATGCGACAGCGCTGAGCCATTAGATCGGCAGGAGAATGAACGGCTGCGATAGAATCGGAAGACGGAGGAAAGGGAATGCGATCAGCGCCAGGCTGTTGATCTGCAGGAAGAATGGATGGTCAGGATGCAATTGGGAGACAGCGGGGGAGGCTTGCGATTGCGATTGGGCGGGGGGCTGCGATTAGCGCTCCGCCGTCAAATCTTGTGATAGATCGACGGCCCAAAACTCATCGCAGGACTTATGTGTTAAAACGATCGCATCGGGGATTTTCAATGATGCACGGGAATTGCACCCGCCCGACGCTCCGATTGCGATTGGCCCCCAAGGCTTAAGTGCTTGGTCTTGGGGAAGGGTCACGTGGGGAAGTGGTTTGAAAGGGGCCTGCGGTAAAGGGGCTAGGCCTTATTATATGGTCGGAAAGGGGTTTTTTGCCCATTTTGATGGGATTTGAAGGTTGGGAAGGGGAACGATAGAGAAATAAAGGTGGAAGAAGATCAGCAAAGGTTAGGGGGGGGAATTTAAAGGGGATTTTAAGGGGAAATGAAGGGTAAGAAGGGAAATAGAAGGGGAAGACAAGGGGGAGGAAATAGAGGCTGAATGAGGGGAAATAAGAGGGAAAAGGAAGCCTTTGGGCATTTCTTCATTAACAGAGAGGCTTTATAAGGGAAATCAGCAGAGCGGATTTGATCAAAGGATAAAAGGCACATAGAGGCTTCAAGGAGACTGTGTTTTCAGGGGAAAAGCATTCCTTGAAGACTCAACAAAAAATTAGCCCCCTATTTGCTTGTCAAAAATTTCATAGGGGGGCTAACAGTGGCTCCACATGGGGATGGCTTCTTCTTGAAGGAGCCAAGAAACCAGAAGATGATCTCTTGGTGTAGGCCAGATGCCTGCTGCTTGAACCATCCATTTCTTCTCTGATCAGCTGCCATAAACTGTGAAGACAACATATCAGCAGAAACATTCTCATACAACTACCTACCCACACTATAGTCCTAACATTTTTTTTTCTTGGGTGCATTTGGACTTGCAGACCCTTTTACATCATTAATCCTTACAAACAGGAAAAAATAAACCTATTCTATTTCTACCCTTATTACTCCATGAGACCAGATTAGACTGTTGGTCTCATATGTTTCTCTACCTACACTACTACTTGCTAGGATTAGACTGTCTAGCAGGTTTCTTCTCTACATTCTAAGACAGAAAATGAAACAACTAATCTACTTGCTCATGTACTGAGCTTTATTGAGCTTCCTACCTACCCTACTCTAACTGGAAATCTCTGATGTTCTAGGTGATATGATAAAGCCAATACAGCCAGTCAAGTAGTAGTGAAAAAGGATATGAGCACTGGCTGCCTGTCAGAGATAACCACAGGGTGCTCTGCTTGTGGTTCTTCAAAACTGTGGTCACCATCAGTAGTGACCATTTCTGATGAATCTGGCCCTTGCTAAGGATCAATGCTGGAGCGTTCGAGCATATCAGGGCCTCCATGTACTCTGCCACATGATCCACGAACATATGATGTACATTTCTTTCTTTTAGGCCTCCCCATATTGGAAGGCTGACTATGTCCTGGGCAGCTTCAATTATTTCTTCGTTTTCCACTGTGTTCTCAAAGCGGCTCCTGAGAACCGAATCTTCTTCTTCTTGTACGTCGAACAGCAGCGGAATCTCTGTATTTTTAGGGGGCGGGAGACTTTCCAAGAATGCTCTCGGATCTCTGAACTCGTATAATATCTCCTGTGAGTTCAAAAACTCAAGCTCGGCTTCGCACCTTTCAACCACCAGCTCCAAGAATATTTTCCTGACCACGGGTCCGTATTCAGAGCTGAGGAGAACAGCCCCTGGAAGGTCCTCTACCCTCAAATTTGCCAAGTCACTGGAAATTGTATCGCGACACCCTGCCATGAGAACTGGAAACATTTCTTCAAACCGTTCAGGGTCTTCCTCTAGCGAAGTGACTTGGTCTTCGGCATGGGTGATGTTGTACTGCGACATGGTCTCCCAATGGAGTCTTATGTGAAACCACAAATAATCAATGGCCAGCTGATTACCAGCAGAGTCTTTTAATCACTCAGGAATTGTGGAGTCGCCAGGTGGATGATTCACAACTTACTGTCCACCACAGTGGTTTGCCAAATCAAAGCTAACCGATCTGCTCCCTAGTGGAGTCGCCATTATGTTGGGGTTCCCATGTTTTGGCAGATTTGGCAATACCAAAAGATGAGACAACATCAAACCACTTTGGGGCCCTAGGATCTAGCCCTCCTGGACCCAGAGAGGGATCTCTACAATAGAGAAAAGAATGATATATCTTTGAGGCTCAAGATGAGATGTTAGGCTAGGTATGAAGCACCAAGGGGGGTTTTAAATAATTTGGTTGAAGGGTTGCTGGGTTGGTCACGAGATCATGGACTGAGAAAGCAGTGGGAGGAAAGGAACAAAACAGCAGGCTGTTTCAGCAGAGAGAATGGGCCAAGACCGTGCCATCCATTGGGCTATGGAGTCATGAAAGGAAATTACATGCAACAACTAGCCAAGGCTTTCAAAGGGCAAGTCATCTATACTAAAGGATCTTTTTAGATAGATGATGGGATGAAACATTAAGGGAGAAAAGTGAAAGAAGGAGAACAACCAGATTTCTGTCTATAGATCAGGTCAGAGGTCATTTAACTCCAGACCTGCTTGGACATACTCAAAGGCTGCTCCTAAAGAGACAAAGGGGAAGCTTATAGATCAGACCAGAGGTCATTTAACTCCAGATCTGCTTTAGCAACTCCAAGGGAAAAACAGAGATAAGATTACAAAGAAACATCTAAGAAGCAAACCCCCAAGTTCATACATCAGCCAGCAGGCAATAACATCCGCTGCACTGGTTAAACCCGTGAATCTACTCTTAGATAGCACATGCAGCAGAAAACATAAAGGTAGGGAGAGCAGACAGCATAGGGCACCTAAAAAGGGTGAATCCTATACCATTATTCTGATGCCTACCAGAAGAACATGAAACAATATGGAAATGTAAATAACAGAGTTAAGAAAAACATCACCAATAGTAATAGACCAGGATCCTGTGAAATGTGCTTTGATTAATTGATGCAAAACCAGTCATGTACAATATGGCTCAATGGCTGTTACAGCCCAGACTTTCTCCTCCCAGCCTATTACATACAACTACTCTGCTACTCCCTCCCAAGACTGTTCTAACAGTCACAAATGAATCCCTCTAACAGCAAACTACCAGCAGCTGAACAACAACCTTTACAATTCGTTCTCAGGGATTTTATAGGAGAAGAGGAAGAGACAGAGGAAGATAGACAATTAAATGAGACTCATTAAGACAGAATGGCGGAAGTGTCCATGCCCACACTGCTTAATGGCTATCTGCAACGCTGTAGGTACTCTAAGACTGGTTCGGAGATCTCTTCCAGGTCGATTTTGACCTCTGATACATTCTTTAAATCCTTACGGTGTCTGGAGCTTTGTGCTTCCACTCCGGAATAAATGAACTGGTTGAAAGATCTGCAGGTCGCTCCATACTTCTTTAATGCTGCCTGACTATCTTGTAAGAAGCTATGTCAGTGTTCTTGACTTTCCTGGGCTCGAGAAACATGGAGGATGCTGCGGGATGGTGTACTTCTGGAGGAAACATGTCCTGCTTTTAGGTAGCGCAGTAATGGCGTTGTTGGTGCGCTCATTGGTCTTCAAACAGTGCCTTAAGCCTTTGACTGCGAGATTATAACCATTAATCTTCACTTACAGGCTCAAATCCCTTAAATCCGTCTTTGCTGCTGTGCTGGCGGCTGTGATAGTCTCTCTGTGCTATTCTGCATCATAAAATAAACCTGTTAAGAACCTGGCAGTGGTGGCGGAGAAATGCTACAGAGGCCAGAGGAAAGGTGGCGGAGCGGTGGAGGAACAGTGAAAATGGCGGAGGAAACGGTTAATCAACGTAAAAACCCAACAATGAACTTTGGGCGAATTACAAAGGAAATGGAAGAAAAACAATGGAGCGGAGGGGCGGACGTGGGACCCGGCAGAGGCAGAGGGTGATTAGATCTTGACCATCGGATCTGTATCGGATAGATGGTTTAGATTCAATCGGGAAAGAAACGGGAGGGGCGATGGGCGATGATGCGATCGGCGCTGAGCCATTGGATCTGCGAGTGGAACGGACGGCTACGATGAAATCGGGCAATCGCAATCGGAGGTCGGAGCGGGTGGCAATCGCAATGTGCCTTTCAAAAGTTCCGATTTCGATTGGGAGCGGGGTGCAATTGAATGACAACTGTTGATCTCGGGTCCAGATCGATGGCGGGGATGTAATCGGAGAGGACTTGCGATCAGAGGAAAAGGGAAGTGCGATGGAGCGCTGACCGTCCGATCCAACCGACAGATCGATGGTGCGCGCTTAATCGGAGGGAGAGTGAGAGGGGCAGCAGAGCAGGGATGCGATAGCGCTGAGCCATTAGATCGGCGGGAGAATGAACGGCTGCGATAGAATCGGAAGACGGAGGAAAGGGAATGCGATCAGCGCCAGGCTGTTGATCTGCGGGAAGAATGGACGGTCAGGATGCAATCGGGAGACAGCGGGGGAGGCTTGCGATTGCGATCAGGCGGGGGGCTGCGATTAGTGCTCCGCCGTCAAATCTTGTGATAGATCGACGGCCCAAAACTCATCGCAGGACTTATGTGTTAAAACGATCGCATCGGGGATTTTCAATGATGCACGGGAATTGCACCCGCCCGACGCTCTGATTGCGATTGGCCCCCAAGGCTTAAGTGCTTGGTCTTGGGGAAGGTTCACGTGGGGAAGTGGTTTGAAAGGGGCCTGCGGTAAAGGGGCTAGGCCTTATTATATGGTCGGAAAGGGGTTTTTTGCCCATTTTGATGGGATTTGAAGGTTGGGAAGGGGAACGATAGAGAAATAAAGGTGCAAGAAGATCAGCAAAGGTTAGGGGGGGAATTTAAAGGGGATTTTAAGGGGAAATGAAGGGTAATAAGGGAAATATAAGGGGAAGACAAGGGGGAGGAAATAGAGGCTGAATGAGGGGAAAAAATAGGGAAAAGGAAGCCTTTGGGCATTTCTTCATCAACAGAGAGGCTTTATAAGGGAAATCAGCAGAGGGGATTTGATCAAAGGATAAAAGGCACATAGAGGCTTCAAGGAGACTGTGTTTTCAGGGGAAAAGCATTCCTTGAAGACTCAACAACAAATTATCCCCCTATTTGCTTGTCAAAAATTTCATAGGGGGGCTAACACCTGGCTCCTCGTAAGCCACACCTGAGGTCAGATACGTCTAAGCCAAAGAAACCTTTAGTGTCTGACCCTGAAAAGATCATACATAGAAGAAATTGGAGGGAAAGAAAATCAGTCCATTCTGATATTCCTGAATTCTCTCAAGAAGACTATCCATCCTCTTCCTCTCAAGAAGTCTAAGTAGAAAATCCCTACTACACTGAGGAAAATCCCGAATATTACTCAGATAGTCCACCCCGGGAGGGTATCAGAAATAAAAAAAGTCTTCATCCTACTCCTGAGGTTGAAGAGGTCAAGGAAGTAACTGAAGTATCTGCTGTTAACAGACCTTTGTTCCCCTCAACCCCTCAAGCTGCTGTTGAGTATATTCCTATTATCATTCATACTCCACTTCCCCCTCCGCTTCCTCCTCTTACTCATCAAACTATTGCACTACCTCCACCTCCTCCAATGGCTAATTTTTTGGCCTTCTTGATGAATAAATATGCTCCCCTGGCATTACCCCAAGTGTTGAATGATATGCCCCAGGATTATCTGAAGATCTTTCCCAGATTCAATGGGGAGAACGAGATTGATGCTAAAAAACATCTTGAGACTTTCTGCTCCTTTGCAGAGAAATTTAATGTTGAACATTTAGATGTGGTCTTAAGACTGTTTGTGCAATCTCTTGATGGTGAAGCTAGAAAATGGTTTAATACATTGGTTGGTCGTTCTATCACCACTTAGGATAACATGGAAGAAACTTTTCTCAGGAAATGGGGAGAGAAGAAAGATCATGGAAATTGTCTCATTGAGTTAAATACACTAAAGAAAAGACACAATTAAGGAGTGTCAAAATTTATCAAGAGATTTAATAAATTGTATCTGAGTCTCCCTGCTGATATGAAACCCCATCAAATTACTGCTAAAGTTGTTTTTGTAGCAGCCTTTGATTCAGAATTTGGTTTCTCTCTCAGA
Organism: Pinus albicaulis; assembly: GCA_034641835.2. Classification (NCBI taxonomy): domain Eukaryota; kingdom Viridiplantae; phylum Streptophyta; class Pinopsida; order Pinales; family Pinaceae; genus Pinus; species Pinus albicaulis. The sequence goes on from CM076576.1 coordinate 85,534,869, forward strand.
GAAAGAAATCCTGCTGCTATGGATGATGCTCACGCAGATGCACTAGATTTGGAAGCAAACTTTGCCTCCACTGGAAAATCAAAAGGAAGATCTGAACAAGATACCAGAAGAAGGGGCAAACAAGAGGCATCTACCTCCAACCAAGACAAAGACTCAGCCAATGACAAAATGGAAGAAATGAGCAAATTGATTAAGAAAATGGTCAAGCTTGAATTGAAATACAAGAACACAGCCTTCAAGAATTTCCAGAATGCTCCAAACAGAGGTTACAATCCTCAGTACAGAAGACCACCCCTGCAAATATTTCCAAGAGAATCAAAAGAGCAATAGGATCAGGTACCACACCCATTGTACCTGGAAGGTCCAGAAGATGATCCCACTGGAGATACTGCCTATGGACTGGAGGATGCAAATCTTGCTTTCTCGGATAGAGAAGAAGAGGAATGCTCATTGCAAGAAGAAGAAAAGGCTAGAGACACGGAAGACTCAGAGATTGATCACTGTTGTAAGAAATTTGTTGACCTCATGCAAGCACAGCTCAATAGAATATATGACCTCAAATCTTCTAAGAAGATAACTTGTACTCAAGAGCAAGAAGAAGAGCCACATCAAAAGGAAGCACCTGCTCAGGAGGACTCAACAATGCAGAAAGCCACAAACAAAGGTAAGGGACCTCTAAACAAACCTTTGCAGTTTAGTGATCAAATTCCTTCCTCTTCAAAAGCAGTCATTCCCCCTAATGTCAAGTCTGTGTCTAAAGAATTCAAGCCCCCAGCTGAAAATAAAGAGTCAAAAGAGGTTGTGATAGAAAATTCCCCTCCTGCTTTCAGTCTGCAAAAGGAAATTGAAAAGGTAAAAATCCCAGTCCCCTTGACTGAACTGTTGAAACAGCCGACATATCAATCTCAAGTCACCTCTTTCATGCTCCCTCCAGAAGCACCAATCATCCCAGATAGTCTCAATCTTCAAGAAGAAAGACCCATGGTAGTTTTTTGCCCACATATCGAGGAGGTAGATCCCTCTACTACTCCCTTCTATGTGTCTCTAGTGATTCATGACCTGCTACTACATAACTGTATGCTAGATTCTAGAGCTTCCCACAATCTTATGCCTCTGTCAGTCATGGAACAACTAGGACTACAAATCACCCGTCCATACAAAGACCTCTATTCATTTGACTCCAAAAGAGTTAAATGCTTGGGGATGATCAAGGATTTGGTGGTCAATTTGGACCAAATCCCAACAAAAAGTGTGGTAATGGACATCGTGGTGGCTGACATCCCGCTCATTTTGGTATGTTGCTATCAAGGTCCTGGGGAACAAAAATCGGTGGATCACTCAAGATGGATTTAACATATGCCACAATCCCGGTTTTTGGTGGCCAAGAGAGGAGGTTGTACAGGGAGACTAGATTTGTCAAGATGGTGACTAAGGCTGATAATTCTGTAAATTCACCAGTCTATAGTAAAGAAAGAGATTTCTCATGCTTAATGCTGGAAGAAGATCAAGATTATGCTAATGAACCATCCTTCTTCTAGATTCATATTGAGCAGTCCTTAGAGAGCCATGATCCAGGAATCTGGACACTTCATTTTGATGGAGAAAATTCAAGAGAAGGTAATGGGGCTAGAGTGTTATTGATTTCTCCTGCAGGAAAATGGATCCCACTATCTTTCAAACTAGAATATGAAGCCACCAACAATGTGGCTGAATATGAAGCACTCCTGTTAGGATTGCAGACAGCCAGGAACATGAATATACAAAGTTTAAAAGTTCTGGGAGATTCAGATCTAGTGGTTAGACAATACAGGAATCAGTGTCAGAACAAACATCCTAGGCTAAGGGCTTATAGGAATGAAGTTTGGGACATGGTAGAGAATTTCTTCTTGGCATTTAATATTCAGTTCATGCCCCGAGAACAGAATAGGATGGCTGATTCCCTTTTGGTAGCTGCTAGTACATTTCGACCACCTCAGAACCCTCTTTTAAGATATGAAGTTGAGGTGCGTTATCGACCATCAATCCCAGATAATGTCAAACACTGGCAGGTATTTGAAGATGAAGAACGGATGAAGAGATTCCTAGAAACAGTAGGATAATTCTATAATATGGAGATTGATACTGATGAAGAAGAGGTTGAGTCTGAAGATGCTTCAGAAAGAAATTGGGAGAAGAAAGTGGCAGGTAATAAAGTGTTACAGTTAAAGGGAAACATTATACCTAGAGGACTAGTGCCTCTAGAAAGATTATTTGATAAGAATGATGTCCCACTGCAGCCAAGAAAAGTGGTAGAAGACCTGAATCTTGGTATTGAGGCTGACCCCAGGATGGTAAAACTATCCAGAAAGATCCCTGGAGAATATAAAAAGCTATATCAGAAATTATTTCAGTCTTACAGAGATGTGTTTGCATGGTCCTATCAGGACTTGAAAACTTTTGATATCGGTATTATGCAACACAAAATTCCATTGAAGGCAGATGAAAAGCCCCATAAGCAGAAGCTCGGAAAAATAAATCCCCTGCTGCTGCCTTCTATTGAGAAGGAAATCAAGAAGCTACTAAAAGCCAAAATAATTGTACCACTGAGGTACTCTGAATGGGTGGAAAACCTTGTCCCTGTACAAAAGAAGAATGGAGAAATAAGGCTGTGTGTGGATTTTAGAAATTTAAACAGAGCATCCTTAAAGGATAATTATCCACTACCTAAGATGGATCACATCTTGCAGAAAGTAGTTGGAGCTTCTAGGATGTCAATGATGGATGGATTCTATGGTTATAACCAGGTGGTTGTACTTCCAGAGGATCAAAAGAAGACTGCTTTCACCACACCATGGGGGATATTTATGTATGCCAGGATGCCTTTTGGATTGATTAATGCAAGGGCCACTTTTCAGAGGGCCATGGACATTGCTTTTGTTGGGGAGCAAGACAAATTCTTGGTAGTCTACCTCGATGATATCACTGTATTTTCCAAAAATGATGCTGAGCACATTGAGCATCTGCGGAGAACTTTTGAGAAATGCAAAAGGTATGGTCTCTCTCTGAATCCTCAAAAGTCTTTATTTGCATTAGAAGAGGGAAATATTTTGGGCCATATTGTGACTAAAGATGGGGTGAAGATAGATCCTAAGAGGATAGAGGTTATAAATAGTATTGCTTTTCCCATAAATAAGAAAGAGGTACAAGTATTCCTGGGCCGTATCATCTTTCTAAGAAGGTTTATCCCTAACTATGCTGAGATAGTTAGGCATATAACAGACATGCTGAAGAAGAATAATGAGGTAAAGTGGTCCCAGGAATCACGAGAGGCATTTACCAGAATTAAAAATGATTTTGCAGAAGCCCCTGTGCTAACTGGACCAAATTATGATAAACCTTTCATGATTTTTTCTTTTGCATCACCTCATACAATAGTAGGAGTTTTATTGCAGAAAAATGAAGAAGGGTATGAGCAAGCTATTTCCTTTTTCAGTCAGGTGCTCCGCGATGCAGAATTAAAGTTCAACATATTGGAAAAGCAAGCATACGCCCTAGTGAAATCCCTCAAAGCATTTCGCGTATATATCTTACAGTCCCATGTCACTACATTTGTGCCTGCAGTTGCTGTAAAAGATATTCTTATTCAGGAAAATAGTGAAGGAAAAAGGGGTAAGTGGATTGATAAAATATAGGAGTATGACTTAGACATCCGCCCTACTAAGCTGATCAAAGGACAGGGGCTTGCCAAAATGTTATCTGAATCAAACTATCAAGCTCTGGGCATAAATTTTTCCATTATGGCAGGTGAGGAATCTGAAGAGCTAGAAGAGCGACAGGGAATTGGAGTAGCTACTCTAGAAGCACATCTAAAGTACCTCACCAGTCCGTGGTACAAAGAGATAGTAGAATATCTCTTGACACTCAGTTGCCCTCCAAGCTGTGATAAGGCTAAATACAGAACACTAAGATTGAAATCACAGAAATATATAGCTGCCAATGGCCGGCTATACTGGCGAGATCCCTCAGGAATCTTACTGCTATGTCTCACAGAGGATGAGGTAGGGAGTATTATAGATGAATTTCATGAAGGAATCTGTGGGGGTCACTACAGCTGGAGGGCCACGGCTCACAAAATCCTGAAGGCTGGTTTTTATTGGCCCAAGCTTTTTGGAGATGTTTTTGCTCAGGTTAGAGCATGTGAAAAATGTCAGAAATCTGTTGAAAGGTAGAAGTTAGCACCTCTTCCCATGATTCCTGTGCACGTATATGAACCATTCAAACAGTGGGGAATTGATTTTATAGGTGAGATACATCCCCCATCAAGTGGTCAACATAAGTGGATTTTAACGGCCACTGATTATTTCACTAAATGGGTGGAAGCCATACCTGCAATGAATGCTACAGATACTGTGATCATAAAGTTCATGGAGGAAAACATCATATCCAGGTTTGGTTGCCCTGCCAGAATAGTGACTGATAATGCACAGGCTTTCAAGTCTACAAAATTTGTGAGTTTCTGTCAGTAATATAACATCACACTAAGTCACTCTACAGCCTATTATCCATAGGGAAATGGCTTGGCAGAGTCTTCCAATAAAACCCTGGTGAGGGCATTGAAGAAGACTATAAATGAGAATCAGAGGAATTGGGATTCCCAATTGAAATTTTCTCTGTGGGCCAATAGAATTACTAGCAAGAGAGAAACTGGGAAATCCCCATATGAACTGTTATACAGGAGGGCAGCAGTATTTCCTATTCAATTAGCCCTACCAGTGGCCCGATTCATGCAGGAAAGTCAAGAAGAGCCAGATGATATGATCAGGAGAATAAACCAGTTGGCGGAATTGGAAGAAACACGCAATCAGGTAAATCAGAGGCTGACGGAATATCAGGAAAATATGAAATACTTTTTCTATCAGCATGCTAAAGACAGGAATCTGCAAATTGGTGATCTAGTGCTAAGATGGGACATCCGGAGAGCTGAGAAGGGAAAACATGGTAAATTCGACCCCCTCTGGTTTGGCCCTTTCAAAATTGTGGAACAGGGGGGCAATAATACTTTCAGGTTGGAGAATTTACAGGGCGACTTGCTGGATGTCCCTATAAATGGTCAATTCCTTAAACCCTATTTCCAGTTCTAACTCAGGCCAAGAAAGTCTGGTGTATTATATTGTGTATTAGTTTGTTGATTCATTTTTGTTTGAATGATGTGGTTGTCGTGATGTATCATGAAGTAAAAATTAGAGGTGTCGAAGGGCAGAGTTCACACAGAAGAGTATCTGATGGTCTGCGAAGTTCTCGATACGTTCAGGGATGAACGTACCATCCCCAGATGGAGCCGATGTTGATCATTTTAGCCCCCATTGAATCTTTGACAAGCAATCCCTTTTTGGTGGGCCTGAAAAATCCATTATCCGCCTATCGTTGCCTTCTCCCAGCCTCAGAATTGCATAAAAGGGCTGAGAAACCCACCTTTGAAAATATATCAGGCCTTAGCCCCTTTCGGCCTAGCCCCTCTGCTCCTTTTCCTCCACGTGACCGAAAGCCAGAACCAGGCGCTGGCCCTATAAGCGCTTACCACAGATACATTTTGGCCGCGTTTGTAACCGTCGATCTATACCGATCAGACGACATTCGCAACACGCCCGGACCCCACTCAGTTCACAGCTCTGATAATCTGTCCACCGTCCGATTAGCTTGCAGATCAACGGTCAGAAGCTCACCTGCTTCAGTGGCTTCACAACGCGCTACTCCAAAACCGGGTGGTATGTATCGCACCACCTTTCGGCGGTGGGCGGTAATTCTCGATTGGCCAGCGATTCCATACAGTGTTTGCCACACGTCCCAGTGTACGGCTCCAAAACCGTCGTTCATCACGCATTATTGTTCGATCAAAGTCATGGCACGATATTCATGATAGCCGTCTGATCTGAAGGTCTTCATCCAACGGTTGTCATACTCCAAAACTGCACGAGGGTTAGTCCATGTCAACAGTGCCCCTGGCCCACCGTCTCATTGCCCTCCGATGCGTTTTAACCGTCGATCTCGTTTTGAGATCGAACGGTCCAGATCATCTGCATATCCTGCCATTGACTCGGTCCTCCTCCACGTCATCATCCCACGTGTTTATCGCATTTTTCTCTCTGCCATTTATATATACTATTCATATGTTATATTTTAAAGTTTTGCATTTTAGCTCTAGCCATCCCGTCTGCCATTGTTCCACTACATTTTTCACCGTCACCTCTCGTCCTTCCACCATCTCGTCACGCCGCGCTGTCTCACCATTATCCCCACTGTGTTCACCTTCCCGTGCATGGTTTTCTTTAACGAGTTTGTGGATTTTGCAGGTTTACAGCGGCGGAGAACTATTACGATTCACAGTCTCAATTATTGTGATGGAGAGCACGTCAAAGGACCAGTTTTCAGAACTGAATTATGAAGAAAGCCCCGGGAAGGCAAATCGATAAGACTTCCATTAAAAAAGTGGGGTTAAAATATGTCAAACCCTGCAGGGACATTCAAGGCGCCGATTTCACAGATGAAAACATTAATGAAGCAGCAGAGGAAGATCAGTGGATGATTGAGGAATTCAGCGTTCGGCGTTGAATATTTTAAAGCTTAATTCAGGATTGGGAAGGCAGAGGGTACAATGCACAGAAAACAATGCCCTCAAGGTTTTATTTTAGCAGAATTTTCTCTCCAGGAAGGAAAAACCGCCCATAAGGTTTCTATTTCTCTACCGTGTTCCTGAAGAGATTTTCACCCAGAACATTAATTTCAGGAAGAAGATCACAGAGTACATACATCATTACAAAGTCATCAAGAAGTATGGGCGTGCCCGTTTCCGCCATCTTGTCTTTATGAAGAAAATTAATGGTCCATCACCTACTTCATTTATTAAGTTTTCTTTTTCTCTATAAAACCCCCAAAGAACAGATTATTGAGGGTTCCATATTTTATCAGAAAACTATGCAGTGAAAGGCTTTTCATATACATTTTGTAGAAATTTTATATGAAGTCTCAAAGCCCATAGGGTCTCAGTAAGGAGGAGTTCCATCTGTTAAAGAGGATTCTGGTCTTTGGTATTTCACAGTCTATAACTTTCTCTTATGTGTTATTTTAATATATCATTTCATTTCATCCATGTTTCCTAGATCATGTTTTGGAATGTGAGTGGCTCACTCATTTTTTGGTATGGATTCATCCTAGTTGATGCCCATGCTCGGATCAGTCAAGCGCTTTAAATATGGCTCATGCATGATATTCTATTCCGCTATTCATCTAAACCATATTTCTGCTATATTAGTTTCTTTGGGAGGGTTCTTTTAAAATGTTATTGTCATGTATGGATTCTTAGATTGGTAAGCCCATGCATGGTGGTATTGTATATCTGGGTATCAGCTCAATGTTAACGAATATCTTCTCAATATTTCTTTCACTACATACACCTTCTGATAATTGATTTCTATGACATATTGCTTGAACTGGCCCGCTTTGCAGTAAACTGTCTCGGAATTGTCTGTTTCTTTTGTATTAGAGTTCTACATCTTGCCTCTGTAGTATCTCTTTTCCTGTGTCAGTTTCTGAGAGTTTGGTCCCATTCTAGTTTATTAACCTATTTACAGGAGATAGCAGGTGAGCTGAAGTTGAAAACTTCATACATTATATTATACGCTCCTTGCTATGCTAAGATGTCCTAGGCACTGGTCTATCACAACTCTAGGCTGTCTCTAGGAGTGACAACACCAGGTAATTACATAACTTGCATGGAAAAAAGCATGAGAATGCTGGAGCAGTTAGAATTAGAAATTGAAGCAGAACCAGAGCAGCAGAAGTATCCAGACGCATCGCACCAAGAGAAGATGCCAAGGCGAATTCTGCAAGTTTATCAACGCCGAGCAAAAATGTCGAAAGCCCACCCAGCCGTCCTAGAACCAGAGCTCGACAGTATAATTCATAAGACAGAGTCCCTTATCGGGAAATACGACAATGCAGCCCTGATAGATGCAAACCTCTCAGACGCTTCCGAGTTCCCGACACTCAAATGGCATGTATATATGGAACATTACTTCACCATAGCAGGGCACTTAGCAAACAGAATTTTACCAAAGTTTCGAGGCCTATAGCAATCTTCTCTTCTAAACTTAATAAATATTATGGGAGGGAAGGGAGCGAAGATCGAGCTCATTAATAAGCCCGAAATCAAATTCGCCTGTTACCTCATTTCCAGTAAGACAATGAGGCACTACACAAAGGGAGAATGCACCTTGGACACCATGTCCATTGCATAGCATTGCGTTCAGGGCGCCAAGCTGAACTGGTGCTCCTTCCTATTGAAGGAGCTATTTGACGCGTGCGAAGAAAACTACAAGCGAGCTACCAGTTTCATTTATGGATATTTGATAGTTGCATTTTCCATGTGGAAGTGGCACACTCCCCTCGTCAGGCTCCCAGTGGAAATAACATAGGGCCAGCCTCTAGCCATGAAGTATGTTCCGTGGAAGGTGTCGGGTGATCCCAGCACTAAAGAAGTTAATGCAGAGGCATTTCAGACCTGGTATGGTTTAATAATGAACGTGGTAACAAGCCAATAAAGGGTGCCCAGGAACCTGTTAGATGAGTACGGTGAGCAAGTATGGTTTGGGGTCAGTCACATGCATACTTACCTCCGACCTACTTGTGTGCCGGAGGACACCTTTCACATGAAGCTGCTGAAATTCCAGCTTGAAGATACCACCTTCCACAATGAAGTCTATTCGTGGCCGGGGGTCACGATGGAAATCTGCAACGGGGTACCCATTTACAACTTTGATCGGATGTTACCGCAGCAAAATCTTGCCGAGACGGATGCGGAGGAGACACAACAGGAACCCACTGTGCCGCCGTTCCACCTCCACCCACCATTTCATCCACACCATCCAATTCATCCGCTACCGTGTCCAACCCAATCATCTGAGAACTACTTGGTGGGGACCACAGGGCCGAGGTTGACTCTAGTACTGCAGCAGTAGTACCACTGGTCAACCCTACTGGAGAACCCCAAGTTTCTTTGTCTGATATATTTACACAAATGGCACAAATTGGTGCCGAATCAGCTGGGGCTCAGCCTGAGCCCACTATACCTCCACAGGTTGGCAATACAGATCGACAGGAGTGGTCGGACGTGAATATGACCAACTCAATGCTTCACCAGACCCGCCGCCATCCCCTCCAGAGCATTCTACTCGATCAATTGCCAGTGGGAAACCCTTGCAGGAAAGCAGGCTGGACCCAAGCTCTTCGGGGGTCGCCAATTTAGAAACATGGGGTACAGCTCAGCTGTACTTCCTTATCCATAGGGCTGCCCATCAAGCCGAAAAGCTTCATTCTGAACTACAGCAAAGGTGCGACGAACAACAGCAGCAGATCGCCACACTAACTGAACAGTGCGACCAGCTCATAACCGTACAAGGGCAGCTGCAAGGTCAGATCAATGAATTCGCCACAGTGTTTTCAGGGGTATGGCCAGCCGTAGAGGCTCATTATACTCAGCTGTCTGCAAACATGCCAGAGACAAGTATAGTAGAATAGGCCCTCCACCTCCGGATCGCACTCAATGGCCTCCACAAGGAAAATGTGGAGCTTCACGTAGCGTTAGTAGCAGGGCCAGCGCTGCCCAATCCAGAGGCAGTTTATACAGCACAAATTGCCGAAAATCAAGACCAGGTCAACCAAATGCAGGAAACTCTCAACTCTGCAGTGCGTGATGCCTATGACCTCCTGAAGGGTCTTCAGGAGTGCTCAATGGCTCTGACCGTCAAAACACAGCCAATTTCAGTGCAGCTGTAGCAAATTTCGAGGGAAATCCAGGAGGCCATGGACCCCGCGCGATTGGACCAACTATATGCCCAGGCGAATGCTCTAGAAGTGCAGATCCAGCAGACAGAGGCCAGCTCAGCAATGGCCAAACAATTAATTCGTGACCTCTGCCCACCCCTCCAAAGCAGCACTAGGACAATGCAACAGCTAGCCGCCGAGGCTGAAACTCAAATCAGCACGGTGTTCGGAACTGTACCAGCGCAGGTAGAGGAGGCAGTTGTCACCAAGATTGCCACAGAGACTGATTCATTGGTACAAGGGTGGCAGCAAGCTGTGTCGACCTTCAATGAGCTCAAGGCTACAGTGTTCAACAAAGTCCCGGAGTTGGCGCCCTTGTTTGGACAACAGGCTAAAGGCGCACAGCAAGAACAGGGCACGAGGTCTAGCGAGGCGATGGAGATAGAAACAGTGATTTGTGATTGACTCGAGGACGAATCAAGAAACTGTGGTCAGGGCCTGTTGGGGCCCTTGTTTTGAATATTTTTAATTTTGGGTAAAGAACAGATTTTTGGGTTGTGAAACGACACATGGCAGTCGCAACCAAGTTGCAACTACAATGAGTAGCGAAGCTACCGAGGTTGCGAGGAAGCAAGAGATAGCTGAAGGAAACAGAAGCATAAGCGCAGACGGAGAAAAGGCACAGCGGAAGATAGAAATTAGAACTCATATATAACAAGAGAGAAGCCAAAAGTCGTTGAAGAAGAAAACAAGAGGAACTAGCAGTTGCGACGGCGGGTGAATAAATAGCAGTCACCCGGCCGAAAGAAGGGATGAATGCGAAAGAAGAGACGGATGCAGAGCGACTGAAGAGGATTGAGCAGATGCTGCAGTGGGAATCCATTCCAAGCATGATATCTCTATAGTTCCTAGGCTTCTCTTATCTATCTTTCTGTCCTATAAGATGTCTGTGACAGACTTGTAAAGCTCTTGCTGTGGAAGAGATGTAACTATGGATTTGATTGAAGATTATCAATATACCTGCAGGTTGCTATCTAATTCTATGAGTTACATGCATGCCTGATGTCTGTGATGCTTTAAAATTTTATTTGCTTAATATCTGTTCGATCTTCTGAATGTCCTTGCGTGTATATTGATGTTGATACAATCAATTATGTGCTAATTATGAGTTGTGGATCCCTCATCACCATTGATCTATTCCCCTTTCTGCATGCAGTCGCGGCATGCCTCGGGTGAGACTCTCTGCTCTCTGGAGTAGGGTGACAATGCCGGTGTGGTTCTAGACTACAACGGGTACCCTTGTTGGCCCCAACTTCTGAACCTGGGTCTTGCTTGCGAGACCTGTTTCTTCACCAACAGCTGCAAATCCATTTATGTGCCCATCGGATGTTTGAGGGGGTGCTCCCTATTCCAAAAAGCATCAGTATTGCAGGTGTAAGGGGTCATTGCCATGACTCCCTGTTGTCCATATCCATAAACCCTAATCGCTATTGTATTCGCCGCAAAGCTCGCCCTCTATACCTTCCGAAATTATGTTACTTAATATAAATCTTGTAGTGTATTTGGTGCAAGGGCGTACGAAATACACTTCTTTAGCAATTTCGCTACTACCTACACAAGGTCACAGAGAAAAATGATTGCCTATTGTTAGTGGAACAGATTCGACACAATGTAAACTAAGTTTGAGGGAAAACTAAGCATACAACACTTAAAACAAATCAAAACACAAGATACAAAATACAAAAGCTCAATGGAGCAAACTGCCATTAGGTGAATTTTGAGGTCTAAAATGGGCCTCCTAAGGAAATTATAAAATAATTGTGGAAATAATAAAATAATATTACATTACATCATTAAATTTTGGAGTGAAAAAAGACAAAACTATTTTTTCAACTCGTATTTTCAACTTATATCCCTATGGGTTTGTCCCAATTTTGAGCGGGAACACTTGTTGGATGTAGAATTTGATTCCTCGTCCAAGTAGTACCCATGTTGCATACTTTTGATGGACCCTACTAAACGCAAAATGAAAAATACATGAAAAAAATGATTGCAATCATGTTTTTTTATATAATTCTCATTTTTCGTGTAGCAAGGTCCATCGAAAGCATGAAACATGGGTATTCCTTGGATAAGGAATCAAATTTTTCATCGAACGAGTACTACCGCTTGAAATTTGAGTAAAACCTTAGGGAGATAAGTTGAAAATACAAGTTGAAAAATTAGTTTTATTATTTTATTATTTTTTAATAATTTTACTTTTTTACCCCAAAAATGGTGAATTGTCACCCATGGTTGACATCATCATCTTGAATCCTATTGGTTCTTATAAAGTTTATTTTCATTGTACATTTTTCTTAGGAGGCCCATTTTAGACCTCAAAAGTTCTCTAATGCTAATAACACAAGTGGAGAGTTCTACCTTTATTAGGTGTTGATGGTAAAAAAGATACAATGTTAAACACTTGAAGAGGGTCCTTTGAGCTATGGAGATCAAATACCCAAAACAAGGAGGTCTCCTTCCCTCGATTTCCTGTAAGCGTCTCTTCCCTATCTCAAAGGATGGTAGATCAAGATCAAGTGGTGAACCTCTCTCTCTTGGACTGAGATGTTGGTTGGCCAACATGGAAGTCCTTCCAATCCCTCCGTTGATGGACTATGCAAGCTAGTTTTCTATGAAGAAATTGGGCCAACATAACAATGTGTCTCCAATTCTTCTTTCAAATTCTGGCTTATATAGACATTTTTTGAATTCCTTCCTCTTCTCTTGGCCCAAGATGGATAGTGACACAAGAGTGTAGGATGGTTTCCTTTGTGGGTTTCATTTACTCCTCAAGGTGGCTCAATTATGAATGTCCTTGACAATACTGGGCAGGGAATCATCTTTACCAAGCGTTCCAAGTGGTCCCGAATGGTGACATTTCACCATCTTCAGGATTGTGTGGGTATCTAAGGAATATATGCGATGTGTGCAAAATTCCTTTGATGCAGGTGTGTTGTCATTTAATTTCCTTCTGAACCTTAGGAAAAATTAAATTTTAGTCTGCTCTAATGTATTTCTTCTCTGAAAATGTTCATCTATACCTTATGTTTGACATTTTTAATGCCTTTTTCCTGTATTATTTTATGGTGTTAAAAATAACAATGAAATATTTTATGTAACACCCTCTTCCCACATCTACCCAAGTAACCGACCAACCGGGGTAAACATGTGATGAGAGGCTACTATAATGAGATTAAACCTCCTAGGTGACCTTAAAGAAGTGGAACCGATAGAAAACACAACATATACACCTTTTACAGCAACCAAAACACCCCCAGGAGGTAACCGAACCATTTAGGCCTCTTACCCCTTGGTCACACTGACATTTTGACCCCCTTTGAGCCATAGTTGCGGGCATAACACTGCATTACAGGGGATAGAAGGCTATATCCACAGGCATAACACTGCATGTGAGCAGATAGTGATATAGGTGGATATCGGTGCCCACCCGCCTATTCCACTAGGAACCCCACCATTGTTTCTTTCATTTTTTCAGTTTCCTTAATTGTAGCACAATTTACTAGTTTTGGCAGTTTTTTGGGTCCTAAAATTTTGGAGCCATTTTGAGGCCCTAAACGAGGTTTTTTGGGAAAAATTGGACCAAAATTATTTTTCAACTAATATTGGTCAGTCAAAATTTGTAGTCCTCGGATAGATATTTCTAATGAGGTATTGTGTGCGTCAAACAAAGATCGTATGCCAAAGTTATGTCCCCCGGAAGTTGGTGTACCATTTTATCAAAATGAGGCCCATAATTTTGGCACTTCATCTCCTAGGTTTTTTGTATGTTTATGGTTTTCAATTATTTCTCAATAATAAATAGGCCTTCAAGCCTCATTTTAACACAGTTTAGAGGCATGTAGCTGCCACATCTCTTCTCAGAGATAAGCTACCATTGGTAAGGCCAAAATGCATGACCAAAAATAGAATTTCGAACTCATGAGGGTCATTATGAATTTTTGGTCATGCCTTTTGGCCTTACCAATGCACCTTCTACATTTCAAGGGTTTATGAATTCCATTTTCAAACCCTTCCTTAGAAAATTTTTGTTAGTATTTTTTGATGATATACTAATCTATAATAGGTCTTGGAAGGATCATGTTCAACATGTTAACAGGGTACTCAAACTATTGGAAGAGAAACAATTATATGCAAAAACCTTCAAATGTTTATTTGGAGTACAAGAGGTGGAATATCTGTGTCATATTAGATCTCATGAGGATGTTAAGGTAGACCCTAACAAAATTAAAGCCATTAAGGAATGGAAAGTCCCCACAACCATAAAGAAGTTGCGAGGATTTCTCGGGTTAAAGTTTGTTAATAATTATGGGAAAATAGCATCACCTCTAACAACATTATTGAAGAAAGATGCATTTTCATGGACTCCTGAAGCAACTAAGGCCTTTGAGCATCTTAATGAGGCAATGTGTCTAGCACCAGTCTTAGCTATACCAGACTTCACAAAAACCTTTATTGTGGAATGTGATGCCTCATGAAATGGAATTGGTGTGGTTTTAGTGCAAGAAGCAAGACCCATTACTTTTGAAATTTGTCCAATCAAAGGAAAGTATTTACATAAATATATTTATGAGAAGAAAATGTTGGCAATACTACATGCACTAAAGAAATGGTGACCTTACCTAATGGGAATACACTTCAAGGTAAAACTTGATGATGAAAGCCTTCAACAATTTTTGGAACAAAGACTATCTTCAGAAGAGCGGCAAAAATGGGTCACAAAGATGTTGGGTTATGACTTTGAAATCATCTATAAAAAAGAGAAGCTAAATGTTGTTGCAGAGGCACTCTCAAGGAAGGATGAATAGGTGGAAGCATAGCTTTGTTCCATTTCTATTATCCAACCAGATTGGATAATGAAAGCAAGGGATGAATGGAATAAGGACGAAGAAGTGTGGACACTCATTCAAAAGTTGCAGCAAGATCCTAGTACATCTCATACATTTAGTTGGAAAAATAATTCCTCATGGTACAAATATCACTTATATATTTGTAAGAATTCCCAACTAAAGCAAAATATTATTTTGGAATTGCACACATCTCCCTTAGGAGGACACTCAAGATTTTTAAAAACTTACCACAAGGTGAAGAATTTTTTGGGATGGGCTTAAATCTGATATTCAAAAGTTTGTGGTGGAATTTTTGGTTTCCCGGCAAAATAAATTTGAGACAATTAAGACCCCGGGTCTTCTAAAGCCTTTATCCATTCCAAGTCAACGTTGGGAGGAGATTTCAATGGATTTTATCACAAGTTTACCTAAGTCCGAAGGAAAGAGTGTCATCGTGGTGGTATTTGATAGACTTACCAAGTATGCACACTTTTGTGCATTATTGCATCCATTTAAAGCAAGTACAGTTGCTACTGCATTTATGGAAACAATTCAAAAGTAACATGGAAACCCAAACATTATTATAAGCGACAGAGATCCCATTTTTACTGGAAATTTTTTGACGAAATTATTTTCTTGTTTGGGTACTCAACTAGCTCATAGCTCATCTTATCATCCTCAATCTAATGGGAAAACTGAGATAGTTAACAAATGTTTGGAAGGATATCTTCGTTTTTTTGTATCTGATAAACAAACACAATGGGTCAAGTGGTTACCTCTGGCTTAATGGTGGTATAACACTTCCTTCCATACTGCAACAAAATTGACCCCATTTATGGCACTTTATGGATATCATCCACCGTCCATCACATCATCTTTAAGAGAAAATTCTAAAGTTCAAGAAGTGGAAGATCACATCGAGCATCAACAACAAGTTCTCCAACTCTTAAAGGATAACCTAAATTTGGCACAAAATCAAATGAAGCAACAGGAAGATAAACATCGTAGCGAGAGAATTTTTGATGTATGAGAATGGGTATTTTTACGGATACAACCATACAAACAAATGTCCCTCGAGCAAGCTAAGTGTAGGGATCAACTCTATGCTTTACTAGACTAACCATATGCTTAAAAATTTTTTATTTGTTTTAGGAGATAATACAACAAACTAGGAATGAAACCATAAGCATACAAAGTTGGAAACTCAGAAAGATTAATTACTTAAATCAAACATCCATGAATTTAATTTCATTACACATAAATATATTTTACATTTTAATTATAGGCTCAATGAAGTCATATAAATAAAAACATTATACATAACATAGGTACCGTTCACCCGGAGATGAGATTCAAACTTGACTTGCTACTAATTCAACTCCTTTGTTGTCATATACCTCCAAGCGTGAACGCTATCGTGGTTAATATGAATGTAATGACCCACCATTTGACCTCCCAGCCTACTCCTTGGGCACTCTCCTTCCCCGCAGACCCCCGAGCTGCAACAGGGTTGTGAATGCACTAGCTGATAGAGGTGAGCAATCTTTGGCTCAATATTCCCCTCTCTAAAGTCCTCTACCTCACCAAACTCAGTTATAACTCGTAACCACTCATACCGACATAGCCTTCCCCATTCAACAATAGGGTAAGAAAAAATTCTCTTTCCCTTGGCTTTCCCCTTCTTTTTTAGAAGGCTTCATAAGCGACACTTGGAATTTCATGCATAAATAATTATTTTTTATTAATCCAAAATTTGATTATTCACCCACCCATGTGTCACCCTCTCATCAAGGCTCTCCAAAAATAATTTACTTAAATATTAATTTAAAATAGCATTTTCCTCACCCCAACAAGACTTCCTATTTCTTCTCTTAGTTGTCTCTTGATCCCCCATTTCCTACTCCTTAATTTGTGTTTATTACTGAAGTTAATGGATAAGTCTCAGATTTGGTCCCCCAACTACCTCCTAATTTAACTCAATTTGCCTCTTATATGAACATTTTTATGTTGGCTCTTGACACATGGAGGTTCTCTAAATTTCTCCAATTTTAATTTATTAATCTTATTTTAATTCACTACCCTCTTTTCTTAATGAATTTTTTAACTATTTTATCCCCCTTTTTACTAATTAAGTTACTTATGTACATTATCCACTTAATATATATATATATATATATATATATATATATATATATATATATATATATATATATATATATATTTATTTATTTATTTATTTATTTATTTTTTCTTTTTTTTCTTTTTTTTTCTAAACATGAAAAGGGGTAGAGTTGAATATTTTGTTTCTTCCTATTCTTCCCTTACCCTGAGTTTTATTCTTAATTTAATTTCCTTTTTTCTAACATAATATATCACTTGATATGAATTAGTAGGATTTTTATATATTTATTATATTTATTAATTTCTTTAATGATGTCAAGGGTGTCAATTTGGTCATGCCCTTCAAGAACTTCCCTTTGAAGTTCCAAGGGTGCCATGCCTAACAGTTTATTTGTGATGTCAAGGGTTCCAAGTCGGTCGTTCCCTTCAAGAATTTCTCTTGAAGTTCCAAGGGTGCCACGCCGCTTGCCCTTCAAGCATCTAGTGGCTACGAGGGGAAAGTATAGGTGCAATGACAGAGATTGTTATCATATCATATGCTACCTACTATAGTGAGACTAATGCTGATGGGGATCAAGGAATCCGCCTTGATGTGCACCCCCCCAAAAACTCCTCGTGAGCGACCCAAATTTGGGACCAGCCCCCACGACAACATGATCTTCAAGGCGAAGGTGTTTCAACCTTTCCAACCTAAGTCATGGCGGGAGTGCTAGCGAGTGAGATCAGGGACACTGTCCCACCCCTCCCATGTTTTTCCATCCAATTGTACAACCCCATCATATGTGAGTCATTCGGTCAAGCAACTAACATGTTCCTACAACCACTGACATATCATCAGCAAGTTTCAAACTTGACTTAGAATTTTAAATACAAAATATTAATTTCTATCAAACTAGATGTCGTCAACTCATCATATGCGAGTGCCTCTGGTGGTTTCCTATCATACCAAATAATCATCAATAACAAAGTTTCTGAGTGTTAGTCATTATCATAATAGCAACATCAACATGACCTAGTCATTCACATCATTGTTTATTTTGAATCAGAACTAATGTAAGTAGCTAACATATGGGACACATCCATCATGGTTATCATAATCATAACATCAATGGGAAACTAACATATCCATCAAATCCATCATCATCAGAACATCAATAGAAAACATATCTATCCATAAAACCTATCATCATCATGATATCAATAGAGAACATGCATATCCATGAATTCTACAATCATATCAATAGAGAACGTACATAAGCATTAATTTTATCATCATCATAGTATCAATAAAGAACATACATAACCATCAAATCCACTAATAATAGAGTCATGTGTCCAAATCCTCAACTTGAGGTCTTCAAAGAATAAAGTGCAGCCCTTAGGGCTAAATAATGTTAAAATTCATATCACTGTCAGTTAACTATAGTAGGGCATTACATACACCCCCTCTTAATAATAGACTTCGTCTCTAAGTCCCTAGAATAGATAAGGAAATCGGTGACACATCTCCTCGGCGTCCTCCCAAGTGGCTGAACTAGGACTATAATTGTCCCACTAGACCTTAACCTGGTCCAATAATCATCTTCCAAGCTGCAAAGTTCGTTGGTCCAGTATGAAAATTGGTTCAACCATCACCATACCCTCATCTGAAACTTGCAAGTGACCTAAGTCAATAACATGTGAAGGATCTAAAATATAATGACGCAAAACAGAAAGATGAAATGCATCATGAATATGCACTAGGGATGGAGGTAAGGCAAGCCTATATGCTATCGGCCCTTTTATTTCTAAGATTTGAAAAGGTCCAAAAATTTGTGGAGACAATTTGTCTCCCTTTCTGAATCTTATAGAGCTATTTTGGGGCCTTACTCTTAGGAACACCCTATCTCCCACTTCATAATTTCGGTCTATTCAATGAGTGTCAGCATAACCCTTTTGTTGGCCTTGTGCTTCTTTTAGCCTCCCCTTTATCATAGTCATTTTCTCTTCCATCTCTTGCACCACTTCTGGTCCTATTAATGCTCAGTCCTCTAGTCGGTCCCAACTGAGAGGTGTTCTGCACGGTCTTCCATACAAGAACTCAAAGGGTGCCATCTTGATGGAACTTTGATAACTGTTATTGTAATAAAATTCCACTAGGGGTAAAAACTCCTCCCATCTCTTTTGTTGGTTCATCACATACATCCATAGCATGTCTTCGAGGATTTGATTAGTCTTCTCTGTTTGACCATCTGTCTCAGGATGGTATGCAATGCTAAAGTTCAATTGGGTTCCCAAGGCTTCTTGGAAACTGGTCCAAAACCTTCCTATAAACACTGCTCCCCTATCTAATATGATCTTCCTAGGAACTCCATGTAATCTCACAATATCATCAATAAAGACTCTCGCTATCTCTGGTGCTTTATATGTAGTCTTAACTGGTATAAAATGGGCATTCTTAGTCAATGTGTCCACCACTACAAATATGGAATCATGGCATCTTGAGGTCATTGGTAGTCCCACAATGAATTCCATTGATATAAATTCCCATTTAGATTCTGGTATCTCATGGGGTTGCAATAACCCTGCTGGATGTCTGTGTTCAACTTTTATTCGCTGACACTCTAAGCATCTTGCTACAAAGTTTACAATGTACTTCTTCATTCCTTTCCAAAAGAAGAGTGGTTTCAGGTCTGCACTCATCTTCTTAACACTAGGGTGTGCCATGTATATTGCCCTATGTGCTTCATTTTGAGATAAACTGGCGTATATCTTCATTCGGTGGCACATATATCCTTCCCCGAAATCGTAGAATTCCATCACTATCAAGGGAGTATTCTTCATATTTTGGGATCCTCATTTCTTCCTCCCTCATACTTTTTCTAACCTCCTTGTACCAAGTGTCCTTAGACTACAAGTCAAGCACCTTCTCCCTTAAATTTGTCTTTAAGGGAATCACTGAAAATATCCAAGGCCTCCTACTTAAAATATTCCACCCTATTTATCGTTCCTTTTATATAATAAATATCAAAATCATATTCACTTATTAGCTCAGACCATCGTCTTTGCCTTGCATTTAAGTGGTCCTAAGTGAATATGTGTTGTAGCCCACAATGGTCAGTTCTAAGTTCAAACTTCCTTCCTAGAAGGTAGTGTCTCCAAATCTTTAGTGCATAAACAATTGATGCCATTTCTAGATCATGGGTTGAGTATTTATATTCGTGGGTTCTAAGTTTTCTTTATGCATATGCTATTACTCTTCCTTCCTGCATCAATACACAACCCAACCCTTGCTTGGAGGCATAGGTGCAAATCAAAAATTCTTGTTCCATATCTGGCACTTTCAAAATTGGTGCCGTCATTAATAATACCTTTAACCTTTGGAATTACTCTTCACATTTTTCAGTCCAAATGAATTTCTTGTTATTTCTTTGGAGTTATATAAGGGGTTTGCTACTTTCGAAAACCCATTCGACAAATCTATGATAATACCCTACCATGCCCATGAAACTTCATATTTCATGAACATTGGTTGGTGTTGGCCATTCCATGATGGCCTTGATATTTGTCGGGTCTGCCACGATACCATCCCCAGAGATAATGTGCCCAAGATAATGAATCTTTGATTGGTAAAAGGAACACTTTGACAACTTTTCGTACAATTGGTTTTCTCTAAGACATTGAAGAACTATCTTCAAATGTTTGTCATGCTCTTCTGGAGATTTTGAGTAGATAAAAATATCATCAATAAATAATTATACAAACTTGGTTAAGTAATCCCAAAATATTCCATTCATCAAACTCATGAAAACACCTGGGGAATTTTTCAGTCCGAAGGGTAAAACTACAAATTTATAATGCCCAAATATTATCTTAAAGGCTGTTTTCGGGATATCTTCTTCCTTGATTCTCAACTGATGATATCCCGACCTCAGATCTATTTTTGAAAACACAGTTTCCCCCTTCATTTGATCAAACGAGTCATCTATCCTTGGTAACAGGTATTGATTTTTTATTTTCACTTTGTTCAACTGGTGGTAGTCAATGCACAGTCTCCAAGGCCCATCCTTCTTCTTAACGAAAATTATAGGAGCTCCCCATGGAGATATGTTGGGTCGTATGAACCCAAGTCTGACAATTCCTTTAATTGGATTTTAAATTCCTTTAGCTTTGGAGCTGACATATGATAAGATGCCTCTGCAATAGGCTCAGTGCCTGGTTTAAGGTCGATGGTGAAATAAATTTCCCTTTTTGGGGGTAGGCTAGGTATTTCTTCAAGAAATACATCCTTGAATTCAACAAGAATTGGATGTCTATCAAAGCTTTCAGAATCACCCTTATCATTTATAGATAACACCGTGAACATTTGACATCCCTTTCGTTTACATTTCATTAGTTTCATGGAGGAGATGAACCTCAGGGATACCCCTCGGTTATTTCCCCTCAATGATTTTCTTTGTTCATCATCATCTGTGAAATGTAGTACCTTGTCTTTGCAGTTTACGAGTGCCTCATGTCGTTCCAACCAATCCATTCCTGTAACTACATCATAGACTCTTAAGATCGTAGAGTACAAGGATACCTTGGTTTTACATACACCTAGGTCCATCTCACAATCCTTTACCATATTTCCTACATTTCTTTCATACCACATGCCATTTCTACATGTCTAAAATCATGTTGTGAAATTGGTTTATGTTTAATCCTTGATAATGCATTTAAAGAAATAAAAGAATCAGTAGCCCCTAGATCTATTAAAATGACAAAACTCATACCATCAATATTACCTGAGGTTTCCAACGAAGTGGACTGGTGTTAGACCTGACAATTGTTCACTGTTGCATGGATGCAATGAGCCTTCCCCTGATCCCCCACCATAGTTGCTTTCTCAGTTTATTTGGTAATACCTGTCGTTTGAGGCCAATCCCTCTCGTATTGAGGACCTCCACAAGTCCAACGCCCCCTCTTAGGAGCTTGTCTCCTACTACCGACTGAACTGGGAGTTGTTCTGGAACTCTGTTGGAAAGAGCTAACTATTGGGATCGATGCTGAGGTGGTGTGACTTGGTGTTGTCACATAAGATGATGATGTTGTTGTTGACAAGTTTGCTCAGGGACCCTGTGTAGCTGCTGAGCTGGATGCCTATAAGGTGTTATTTTATTTCCTGTTGACCACTTTTGATGATTGAACACATGACCCCTTTGAAAAATTCTATGTTCCATACTATTTCCACTGGTTACTCCTGATCCTACAGGCCTAGTTGTCTTACTATGTCCACTATTCATGATCTTGTCCTCTGCGATAATCGCCCGTTGAGCTGCCTCGTGCAAGGTGCGGGGTGTTAAGATCCTAACCTTAGCCCAAATGTTACCATTTAGTCCATACACAAATTTGTTCACCTTAATCCTTTATGTGTTTAAGGGGCATAACGAAGTAATTCCATGAAACAAGCCTCATACTCCGGTACTGAGCAACTCCCCTGTTTTAATGCATTGAATTCATTTAATTTCCTCTCAAGAAATTCCTCTGACAGGTAGTGTTCTCTAAAATTTTCTTCAAACAATTCCCAAGT
Organism: Pinus albicaulis; assembly: GCA_034641835.2. Taxonomy (NCBI): domain Eukaryota; kingdom Viridiplantae; phylum Streptophyta; class Pinopsida; order Pinales; family Pinaceae; genus Pinus; species Pinus albicaulis. The sequence continues at coordinate 85,557,228 of CM076576.1, forward strand.
TACTTCTGAGATATCCATCCCCAATTGGGGTAATAATGTCTTCCACCAAAGTAGTGTGTTTCCCTTTAGCTGGAAAATACCCATCTTGGCCTTCATGTTTGAGGTGTACTCTCTCAGGGTAAAGCACATAGCCATGTTTTCTAACCATGCCTTTGCAAATTAACCATCTGTGGACCTCCAAAACTCTAGAAATTTTACCTTTTCCAAATCTCGATGTACATCATTTCTTGTAGTGTTTCAGGGTGCTTCATATGAATGGTCCTCCATGCTCTCATTCCAGACGGTTTATTAATGCCTCAGACATGTGCTAGAATTATTTCATTAAGATTAACACTTCTCCTGCTAGTATTTTTTCTTGTGTTGAGATGTTTTCCTCATCATTGGGTGGGGTGGCAGGATTTGGCTGTTGTGGTGGTGCCACGTTGTGCCCTCTAGTTGCCCCACTCCTTCTTGTACTTCTTCTAACCATGGTTCACCAATGAATCCTGCTAAAATTTAACACGATTTTCCTCATAAGATAAAACCAATCAATTAAAAATTATAAATAACCTAAGTGGTTCTATAAGATTTAATTCACTCATCAATTTCAAACCTTCCTATAAGGTTTAATCATAATGATACAATTAATATAACTCATCATAATAGGCTTAGACTACATTATGTCATGTAGATGATAGAGGTGGTTGGTATCATTATTATAATATAAACTGAGATTGTCATAGTAAAGAGAGAAAAATTAAGTTTCTAATTGTTTTATGATGTCAATAATGGAATTACAACTCCAATATTAATAATATGCACAGATAAATATCAAGTGTAAGGACAAGTATTAATAATCAACGAATATATAAGAATAAATTCCATTATTTATATAGGAAAGTAATTAAATAATTAAATGAATGTAATGATTCTGAGAATGTTAAATTAGTAGAATCACGTAATTGAGATGGCTGGAATGTAATAGGAATTAGTGCAAGAGTTACTTGGGACATTTTCCCTTCTGGTAAATAATCAATCTACCAAGAGTTATTGCCCACCATTTTTTTTTTTTTTACAATTCTTTGCATAAATTAACTCTATGAGTAAAATGTAAAAGTAGTAGGCTTGAAGTAATTTCCATTTACTACAATTTATATGTCAGTCATTGTCCCTTTAGGATCCAAATTTATTTAACAATAAGTGTGTCTAAAATAAACCCGTTTAGTTTAATTCTATATAAATGATTACCGATGCAATTCTAAAAATGGATATCATTCAACTCACTAATAACTATCATCAAAATTATGAAAAAGAGGAAATTATCTTTTAAATTTTTACAATCTTTTATATATAAAATTAACATTCTATGTATTTTTTTTTTAAATTATAATATTTATTAATGACAAATTTAAGAAAAATTATAAATATAGTTTTTTTTCTTTTTTCTTTTAACCTTCATCTTGCATAATGCCAATTAACCTTCCTCCAACATAATGCCTCAGTGTTATGGACGTGTCAATCACTGCTTGTCAATCGACCAATCTACCATGACTTCTTACTCGTTGCTCAAAGGAAATATATATATATATATATATATATATATATATATATATATATATATTAAGCCGTCTGACTAGATAAAACATAAAATGTGCATTTATTACCTGTGATGTTGTAAAGGTATTGAATTTTGAATTTGTCACGCCAGATTATCGAGTTATTCATTAAAGGTGAAATATCTATAGAACACGCGGCTTACTTTACTTTAATTAAAATTTTAATTTATTTCTTCTATAAACTCATGACTGATTCTAAATCAGCTATTTTAATTCAATTAAAATTTTCAAATCAAATAATTTGTTATTTTAATTTAATCAAAAATTCCAAATCAAATTTTAATTAATATTTTCAAATCAATTTCTTTATAATTTTCTAAAATCAATATAAACACTTCATATAAACAAGAATATGAGTATTCCTTATATATATATATATATATATATATATATATATATATATATATATATTGAAGTTAAATGTCCATAATTTGGATAATTCATATATTATCTTTCGACATAAATACATTTAAAATTTTAAACTACAAAAACTATTACTTTAATACACAGCATATTGGGTAACACATGGAATTGAAATTTAATATAAAAAATTACCCATAAAATTGAACTAGTTTCACACCTCTAGTTTTCTCAAACCAATTTTCACCAGTTTTCTTCAAACCGGTTTTCACAATTTTAAAGGAAACCACTCGAAATGACAATTATTTAAGATTCTTCCATGGAAGGTGCAAGAATATATTTAGCGTGGAGTTTTGTATTCAAGCTGCATTCCATTTGTTACTTTTTTATCCACGCTGCATCCCATTTATTATTGCTATTATAATTGATACACATTTGCATTTAAAATTGAGCCGGACTGATGGATGGTTGAAAATGTAAGGCATAGGCTGAGCACGAGACTCTGTTAAAGAGTAAGGCAAATGAATCAGAAATAATGGAGACTCATAACCAAAATGGAATATCTCATTGTGTTTCTGAAAGGGCATCAACCATAAAAGTTTTCTAAATCAGGGCACTGCATTTTCTCGACTAGAAATGCCAAGGATTCTGAAAAAACATGTGGCATCTGTTGAAAAGGATTTGGATGCTTCCAATAGTCAGGGTATGCTGCCCATGTTTGACTTGAAATCTCGTAATGAATTTCGACAATAGAATGAGCCTCTTCCAATAATTGGGGACTCAGATGTTCTACCGCATCCTGATGAGAATCTCAACATGGCAGAGGAATGTATTCAAACAACCAAACATTTTCAAAATTTATGTGTAGGAAGCATTGTTGATACTTCAGGAAAACTCTCTACAACTGAATATGAATCTGAAATAGATCCCAAGGTTATTGGTGGAGAGTTTGATGAGAAAGAAAAAAAACCTCCCTTGTTCAGAAAACAAGAACAGAAGCTGGTGAATCTGAGGGTTTTCAGTTAAATGAAAAACATGGTGGAGATTGTACATTGGCAACAGGTTTAGCCATTTCCATTAAATAAAACAATGAAACATCCTGCATATCCCGTGAAATTTTGATTTCACAATTTCAGATTCAGTATCCTATCAAAATCACCCTATTATGTGGTGAACCAAATCATATCAACGATTATTCTATTCAAATTGAACTTCGTCTCAGGAAATACAACTACAAGTTATCACCAAGTTAAGTCTGATTCTTGTTGAAAACTGTTAAAAATGTTGACATGAGAGAATAAAATCTAGATATACATTTAATTCTAGAGATAATCTTAGTTATCCTGATCCCTTTGAATCCGGCAATCAACTTTTGAAATTGAAATTGAAACCCTACGACATATAATTTAAGTCAACTGCTGCAAGTATCACCCAATATTTGAGCTTTATCACCAAATATCTTGGGCTTGGGTTGGAATGGAAGTTAAATAACGGAATTATGATTAATTGTAGATTCACTTCCCTCAAATTGACATTTACAATTTCTAGTTTTTGCCTGTTCATTTCTTTTCTTTTCTTTTTTTTATTTAGTTAGTAGATTTGCTAAAACTGGATTCAATGATTTAATCACAGGAACCCCGCATCTGAGAATGAATTTTTAATTTAATTTTATTTGAGTGCAGGGATATGCAAACGAAATGGAGATTTCCCTCATCAACTGAAAATTTTTATCAAGGACTATGGCTCCAACGTCGGTGGAAAAAGACCTGGCTAGGTACAAAAGGGTACAATTCTTAAGGAGCTCACCATTGGTAAATGAGATCCAAGTGTCTATAAACATCTGATAGGAATGTGCGATGACTATGAATAATATATAATATAAAATGAAATTGCAGGCACAGAAGGTGGTTATTTCTTAGAAGTTAATTTTTGGTCTAAATGAGTAAGTGATATTTTCTCTAAAATGAATTATTTTTGTGCTGATATTTAACAGACAGGAGAAGGTCCAAGACTCCCTTAACAGCCAGCCCAACACCTTTTGTAACAGGTTTGATTTCCTGAAACCTTTATCAGCTCTATCAGCTATTCATACTCATTGAATTGACTTTGAGACCTTTGGTCTTCCAGGACATTTCTTCAGTATAATAAATGGCATTTTCATACTAAACCTTGTTGTAGACTTCAATCAGGCAGAAAGAGACCTAAATCATTCAAACCAAAAGTGCAGTTTTATGGATACAACATATGGCATTCATAAATTTTGTATTTCTTTGGACATTTCTAGTGATGCAAAAGAACTTAAGCATGTGTCCCATCATAGTAAATTCTAGGGATCAAAACATCAGCTTTCCAAGATGCAGATTATTTTTCATTATTTTCACCTTCAAAGGTAAATGAACTTCATCAGGGTGTTAGTGATGGTTATGGATGGAGTCATAACGGTATAACAGAGTTTGATTTTGTCATAGAACAAAACATAATCAAGAAGGTTTCTAAGTCCACAAAGACTACAAAACTCATGTCTCACAAAAAAGAAGAAGGAGAAAACCTTAATACTTTATGGGCCTATAGGTCCTAGAGGTTGAATCTTGCTCTAATACCAAGTGTAGGGACAAACTCTATGCTTTACTAGACCAACCCTATGCTTAATTTTTTTTTTTTAGAAGATAATACAACAAACTAGGAATGAAACCATAAGCATACAAAGTTGGAAACTCAGAAAGATTAATTAATTAAATCAAGCATCCATGAATTTAACTTCATTACACATAAATATATTTTATATGTTAATTATAGGCACAATGAATTCATATAAAAAAAACATTATAAACAACATAGGTACTATTCACCTAGAGACGAGATTCAAACTTGACTTGCCACTACTTCAACTCCTTTGTTGTCGTCTACCTCCAAGCGTGAATGTTTTCTTGGTTAATCTGAATGTAATAACCCACTGGTTGACCTCCCAGCCTACTCCTTAGGCACTCTCCTTCCCTGCGGACCCCCAAGCTGCAACAGGGTTGTACAATGAAGGAATGCACTAGCTGATAGAAGTGAGCACTCTTTGGCTCAAGAGTCCCCTCTCTAAAGTCCTCTACCTCACCAAACTCAGCTATAACTCGTAACCACTCATACTGACATAACCTTTTCCATCCAACAACAGGGTAAGAAAAAAATCTCTTTCCCTTGGCTTTCCCCTTCTTTTATAGAAGGCTTCATAAGTGACACTTGGAATTTCATGCATAAATAATTATTTTTTATTAATCCAAAATTGATTATTCACCCACCCATGTGTCACCCTCTCATCAAGGTTCTCCAAAAATAATTTACTTAAATATTAATTTAAAATAGTATTTTCCTCACCGTAACAAGACTTCCTATTTCTTCTCTTAGTTGTCTCTTGATCCCCCCTTTCCTACTTCTTAATTTGTGTTTATTACTGAAGTTAACTGATAAGTCTCAGATTTGGTTCCCTAACTACCTCCTAATTTAACTCAATTTGCCTCTTAGATGAATATTTTTATGTTAGCTCTTGCCACATGGAGGTTCTCTAAATTTCTCCAATTTTAATTTATTAATCTTATTTTAATTCACTACCCTCTTTTCTTAATGAATTTTTTAACTATTTTATGATTAATATTTATACTTAACTCTATGTCCCTCTTTCCCCCTTTTACTAATTAAGTTACTTATGTACATTATCCACTTAATATATATATATATATATATAATTTTATTTTTTATTTTATTTATTTTTCTCAACATGAAAAGGGGTAGAGTTCAGAGGGTAAAATATTTTATTTTTTCATATTCTTCCCTTACCCTGAGTTTTATTCTTGATTTAATTTCCTTGGTTCTAACATCATATATCACTTGATATGAATTAGTAGGATTTTTATATATTGATTATATTTATTAATTTCTTTAATGATGTCAAGGGTGTCAAGTTGGTCATGTCCTTCAAGAACTTCCCTTCGAATTTCCAAGGGTGCCATGCCTAACAGTTTATTTTTGATGCCAAGGGTGCCACGCCGCTTGCCCTTCAAGCATCCAGTGGCTACGAGGGGAAAGTATAGGTGCAATGACATAGATTGTTATCATATCATATGTCGTCTGCTATAGTGAGAATAATGGTGTTGGGGATCATGGAATCCTCCTTGATGCGCGCCCCCCAAAAATTTCTCGTGAGCGACCCAAATTTGGGACCTGCCCCCATGACATCATGATATTCAAGGCAAAGGTTTTTCGACCATTCGAGCCTAAGTCATGGCGGTAGTGCTAGTGGGTGAGATCAGGGACACTATCCCACCCCTCCCATGTTGTTCCATCCAATTGTACAACCCCATCACCCATATGTGAGTCATTCTTTCAAGCAACTAACATGTTCCTGCAACCACTGACATATCATCAACAAGTTTCAAACTAGACTTAGAATTTTAAATACAAAATATTAATTTCTATCAAACGAGATGTCGTCAACTCATCATATGCGAGTGCCTCTGGTGGTTTCCTTTCATACCCAATAATCATCAGTAAAAAGATTTCTTAATGTTAGTCATTATCATAATAGCAACATCAACATGACCTATTCATTCACATCATTGTTTATTTTGAATATGAATTAATGTAAGTAGCTAACATATGGGACACATCCATCATGGTTATCATAATCATAACATCAATGGGAAACTAACATATCCATCAAAGCCATCATCATCGTAACATCAATAGAAAACATATCTATCCATAAAATCTATCACCATCATGATATCAATAGAGAACATGCATATCTGTTAATTCTACAATCATATCAATAGAGAATGTACATAAGCATTAATGTTATCATCATCATAGTATCAATAAAGAACATACATAACCATCAAATCCACTAATAATAGATTCATGTGTCCGGATCCTCAACCTGAGGTCCTGAAAGAATAAAGTGCGGGACTTAGGGCTAAATATTGTTAAAATTCATATCACTGTCAGTCAACTAGAGTAGGGCACTACACTAAGAAGGATAATAAATTATCGCCAAATTATTATGGTCCTTACAAGGTATTGCAAAATATTGGTACTATGGAATACGAATTGGAGCTTCATGCTTCTTCTTGAGTGCATCCAGTTTTCCATGTTTCATGCTTAAAGAAGGTTATAGGTGAAAAAATTCTAATTCAAGCAATATTGCCAGAACTTGACGAGGAAGGAAAAATCATATTGGAACCTGAAGCAGACACGGAAACAAGAACTTGACAGCTACAAAATCGATCAATTTCAGAGTATCTCATCAAGTGGAAGAACTTACCCACTGAAGATTCAACATGGGAGGATGAGAATTTTATACACAAGCATCCAGAGCTACTCAAGCATTGAGGACAACACTTTTTTGAAGGGGAGGGGCATGTTAGGTCCCTATATTACTAGTGTAGTCCCTTATTTTTGTTAGTGTAGCCCCCTTATTGTCATTATTGTACCCTTGTAACCCCCATATTGTGATTATTGTGCCCTTAAATTATTATTTTTAGGTCGACTAGGATTATATTGTGACCCCATGGACTCCTATATATAGAAAGGAGGTTTTGTCATTTGTATCATCCAAGAATTTTTCATTTGTGTAATGTAAAGGAGGTTTCCCCCTCGAAGTGGCTTATTTCTAAGGTGTTGATCTCTCTTTTCTTCTATTTTTGGAGCTGGTTTCAAAACTTAGTGTTACTATTTGGATTAACCAACGCACCAACAATGTTCATGAGCATGGTATTTTTCATCTGTTTTTGGATAAATTTGTGTTGATTTTCATTGATGATATATTAATCTACTCAGAGACTATGGAGAAACATAAGGAACATTTAGGAATGGTATCAAAAACGTTGAGAGATCGTCAACTTTATGCCAAATTCAGTAAATGTGATTTTTACAAAGAACAAATCCAGTATTTAGGCCATGTTATTTTTGCTGAAGGTATAGCAGTAGATCCTGAAAAGATAAAGACTATTATGGAATGGAGGGTACCTAAAAACATAGCAGACATATGTTATTTTATGGGATTGGTTGTATATTATCGGTGTTTTATTGAAGGATTATCTAAAATTGATTTTCCCATAACCTCCTTGAAGCAAAAAGGGTGAGCGTTTAAATGCACTAATGAATTCCATACCAACTTTGAACGATTAAAACAACTACTGACTATAGCTCTCGTATTGAAGGTGCCAAATCCAAATAAGGAGTTTTAGGTTTGCACCGATGCTTGCAAGGAAGGAGTGGGAGCAGTGTTATCACAAGACCGAAAAGTCGTGGCATATGAATCTAGGACGCTGAAATATCACGAACATCGATATTACGCGTATGATCAAGAGTTGACCGCGGTGGTGCACGCACTCAAGGTATGGAGGCACTACCTATTGGGAAAAAGGTTTGTGTTGAAAACAGACCATAGTAGCTTGACTAGGTATTTTAAACAAGTTGACTTGAATGCTCACCAACCAAGGTGGAATGCATTCCTGAGCGAATTTGATTTTGAAATTCAGCAAGTTAAAGGAAAATAAAACAGTGTTGCTGATGCCTTAAGTAGAAAATTGCGTTATTTGTATGAACTATACTTTAACCATGTGGAATTTAAGTTCCAGGAACAGGTGAAGGAGGCTATGAAAAAGGATCCTGAATATCATTTTTTATGGCAATGAATACAAGAAGTAGAAAATCAAAGAAATCAATCAGATTATAAGATCAGTGATGAACAGTTATTGATTTACTGAGGAAGGATATACATTCCTAATCAAATGAGCTTAAAAGAGCTGATCTTAGATGAGTATCACTGAAGCTCTTATTCTAAACACCCTAGTTACTAGAAAATGTTAACAGCAATTATAAAAGATTACTTTTGGCCTGGTATGTGTAAAATTATTTTTGAATACTTGACTAAATGTTTGGAATTTCAATAGGTCAAGGTGGAACATCAACACTCGGCGGGTTTGTTGCAACCTATTCTTGTACCAGAATGGAAGTGGGAAGTTATATCACTAGATTTTATTACAGGCTTACCAAGAATGAAGAGACACAATAATTCTATAATGGTGGTAGTTGATCGGCTGAGCAAAGAAGCTCATTTTATTCCAGTACAGTGAAATTTTAAAAATGTGCAAATTGTTAACATCTTCATGAGGGAGGTTTTTAGATTACATGGCATTCCGAAAATAGTCATTTTAGACAAAGATATAAAGTTCACCTCAGCCTTTTGGAAGGCACTGTTCAGTGGAATGGGCATGCAAATTCAATTTAGCATTGCATATCATCCACAGAAGGATGGGAAAACTAAGCGGATGAATCAAATATTGGAAGACATGTTATGGATGTATGTAATGCAGCAACCCACAAAGTGGGAAGATTATCTGCACTTAGTAGAATTTCCTTACAACAATGGATACCAGGAGTCCCTCAAGATCAATCCCTTTGAGGCCTTATACGGAAGACAATGTCGAACACCCATTAATTAGAGCAGCCCAAAAACTAAACTAATGCTTGGATCATAAATGTTGGCTGAGATGGAGCAAGAAGTACAGAAGATCCAAAAAAATCTAAAATTTTCCCAGGACTGGCAGAAAGCATATGCAGATCGAAAGAGGACATATCAGGAATTTGAAGTGGGTGATCATGTTTATGTGAAAATTAGACCCAAGAAGAGTACCTTAAGATGGACTACCTGCGCTAAGTTGGCTCCCCGGTTCTGTGGACCTTTCAAAATCTTGGAAAGAGTAGGGATGGTAGCCTATCATCTAGCTTGACCAGGATACATACAGGTGCACAATGTGTTTCATGTATATTTATTAAAAATATATGTGCATGATCCAAAGCATGTAATCCATTAGCAAAATATTCAAGTCAAACCGGAAGGTGAATTTCTGGTAGAGCCTCAACATATTCTCGAACCGATAGAAACAATGCTCCGAAGGCGATCCATCACCCAAGTTAAAGTGCAATGGAGGCACTTTGGCCTCGAAGAGGCTACTTGGGAAGATGAAATATGTGTATGAGAAGCTTATCCAAAATTATTTACTGGGATGGATTGAACATCGATGATGGTGTTTACCTCAAGTGGGGAATGTAACACCCAGATTTAATTTCTTTGTGATAATTCAAATTAGACATTTGACTTTTTAAGTAAAAATAGGATTAACGAGCATGCTAATCAAATTATGAACAAGATTTATTTTATTTTGAATAAAAGATTAATTTATGGTGTGTTTCCATAAACTAATGGTAAACATTTTCCAAGATTCCAGAGTAGTTAGATTAAAGCAGTTATTAATAGTTACCTTTCCTCTGGGGATAAAAGGAAAATCCTAGAGAGGAAAAGGGGTTTCGTACAAGGAAAAAGAAACAACTAGATGTTATAGGGTGAGAGTGTCCAGAGTTGGAATGACCCAGTGGAACTCGATAACCTGAAATGGAGAAGTGACTGGACATAGGTCTTGAGGTCTACCTCTAGAAGAACTATTATTCAATCCTACTCTGGTGAGGAGCACGGGGGGAGATGAGGACGTAGTTTCCTCTCTCATGATTGGGAGGATACCATCAATTGTATTTATTTGAGATAAGTAATATACATCCTAGATATGGTAGGAAGGAAAGGTCTTTGTTATGCAGCATATAAGAATCTTAATCTTTTTATACAGTCTCTATGTACTGTGAAAATTGAAATTGTAGTCAATTATTATTTAAATCTTTCTACAAGAATGAATGGTCAAAATATCTATGATAGAGTTAAAGGCTCAGTTCAGGGTGGATATATAATTTGATAATATATTTATGATGTATATAAAGTTAAGGAAAGAAAGCTTATTTTATGCATAGAGAAACTCAGTGTAATGCAACAATTAACACCTTGAACAGTACAGGAAAAATAGTTTGGACACTGTAGAAAAAATAATAAATAGATTGGGACAATTAGTCCACCCATGGAGGAATTCCCCAGATAGGATGGTCTGCCTTGCGAAAGGTAGGACAAAACTATTCATGGACTAAGGGTTTGAGAAAATCAAAACCCCTTTTTAACAATGGTATGGACATCTGTATATTTATATAGAAATAAATTTTGGAAAACTTAAAGAAAAACAAAGAGGAAAACAAAACTGAATAAATTATGAAATTACAGAGTTATATATCTTGTGTAATTAAAATTAAGTACAAAAAAATTGGATACATTTAATAACAATGCATTGCATCACTATTTATGAAAGAACATAGGATATAAGCATAAATAAGTTATTATTTTTAACAAAAAACCCTCAAGAGGAGGTAAAACCCTAGACCAGGATAAATACATAAACAAACTGTACTTTTCCATTACACAGAAAGAAAGCGCGAGTGCTCTGTCTGGAGGTACCAAATTCACAGAACTTGCAAAGAAAAATACGATATATTTAAGGAAATATAGAAGACATCAAACATAGTCATGGTGCGATGATTAAAAATCAGGAGCATCCAATCTAAAATATAGCAGCAAGGAACACCCAATCCAACTAAGGAAATTCATAGAGTCCAGGATATAGTATTTAAGTTAAGTGGAACTTATATCATATATAACAATAGTGAAGATATTCATATACATCCGCAAACCAATCGAAATATTGGAACCCAAAACTGGAACCATAGAAGTATCTTAAAAACCCTTTTCGAAAAGGTAAAGGACTAGAGTCTTGCGGTTTGAAATCATATTCGAACACAACACTCAGACTTGAGAAAAACATAAATTAACCATTAAGTTACAGTAAACCCTTAAAGGGATGTAAACCATTTTCGATGCATGGGAGCTCTGAAGCTCGCAAGAAAAATAGAAAGAACCCAAATGTAAAACATTTAAATAGAAAGCAATCCTATTTCTTGGACGAGAGACTGAGAAATCTAGGAGGAGACACTCCTGGAGGTTCTCGTAATACCTGGGAAAGGTGCGAAGAGTCATAAACTGAAGATGATAACTTAATAAACCTGAAATCGCTGGTGAAGATAGGATTTTCCAAGAGTACCTAAATGGAAATCTAGAGGAAAGATTAGAAAAACCGTGAGTCTGTTTGAAGAAGGAGCTATAACTTGCCTTAAAAAAATAAGGGGTTCACAGTACAAAATGGAAGAAAAACATAATACCTTCAGTGCCATTGGAATGGAACCTAGAAACCTGTAAAACATAAAATAATAGCTAAGCATTAGAATGATAAAACTCACCCTTTAACCCAAAATGAATTTTCCCAAAGGTAGAGGAAAGGAAAATTACCTATTTCTTGTCGTTGCCAGAGCTGGCAACATTTTTCCTTGTCAAAGATAAGACCTGTGACATGCCAAAACTACAAGAGGACTAGACACAAAACCTTATGTGCGCAAACCCTGCAGCGAAGCAAATATTAAACGTATAACAAAGCTGCAAGAAGACAGGGTTTTGCTTGCCTGAGTTTTTTCTTGGCAAGCCACAACAAACCAGCGAAAACATTGCATCCGAAAAGACCAAGTTCAAGAATAACAATGATACCTGCACTCTCAGGCTGAGAACAAAAGGAGGAGGCATCATCCAAAACATAAATTTTGCATAGCTTGGGCTGCCTCGCAGCGACGACGAATGTGACGAATGGCTAGGGTTTGGGGGGTAGGGTATTACCCTAACCGTCCCGCCCAACATCATGGTCGTGGATTACAAAGACAACATCAACAATGTATATTCAACCAAGTGTCACGCCAAATAAATGATAGTAATAATCGATACTATGGAGGATCCGAGATTAAGATTAATAATGTGCAAATAATGGTTAAGGTACTATATAATAAAATGTATGTGGGAACCCTCACGGGATTAATAACCCGGCAATCAAACATACACCTCCGCTCCAATAAATATATATAATATTATTCCAAAGTCGGATTATATCGTTTAATCAATGTCAATGGTTATGGAATAGCAATTTGGTAAGTCTGTTAATTGATAACATGGTCATAGTCATGTACAAGTGGTAACACTATTTACTTGATTAAAGGATTAAAGTTTGGAATATAGATAGAAGTAAAAAAAAAAATATTTGTCTTTACCTTAAAGTAGATATTATATATGGTAAAATGTTACAAATTTTACGTAAATTTTAGTAGGTAGTAACTACTTATTGAAGCATTGAAGAACACAAATAATGGTGAGCAATAATCTCTAATAAGTATATTTATTTGCATCTTATTCTATCCATTTTTTAATGCAAAATCTGGTTAAATTATATGATAAGTAACTCATGGTAAATATGTTATTTACTTGAATATGCTCTATTTTTAAGGATTTTAATTTTGGGATTCTAATTTTGAGTGGTTTTCCTAATCGTAAATTAATTTTTGGATAGTTTTCATGCAAAAATTAACTATAAAAAATCATTTACAATTAGCAATTGCTCCTATGAACTTGAGAACTTACTTTTTAAATGATGTAAATCTCCTTTTATTTTTGAGATATATTTTTCAATCTCTTTTTTATAATAACATTTATATTATCATTATAATAACATATATCTTATATTATTAACCATTTTATGTTATATTTTTTGAAATAAAATTAAAAAAAAAATTGAAAAAAAAAAATTGATTAATAAAAATTAATTATCTTCGTCATTTCAAAAAAAAACCTCCGTCACCAGTTATCTTGTAAAAACACAAAAATGAATTATAATCGGGCTTAATCAGTGTTCAAAACACTCTTCCCTATTGATAAAGCCAGGCATACATTAATGTTTCTTTTCATAACACCAACCATACTCGAGAGCCTTGGGAAGATGAATAAACAAAATATGGAACATTATTTAGAGTTAATTGACAAATATTTACGTGGTAAAGTGTTTCTATTTGAAAGGTAGTATTGTGTATTATTGATTTTGATATTAAACGATTGAAATAATATTTATCTTTAGATTAAATACGATTATTAATAATAAAATAAATAAAACCATTTTAGAAATAATCCAATCACAAAAACCCCTGCAACTTTTTCAAAGTAACGACTCACCTTCAGTGCAACAGCGCAGGATCTTCTTATCTTCTTATTTTCATTATCGGAAGATTATTACTTGGAATATTACAATAGGCATTCTGTGCGCAAATATAGTGAACTATTTTACAGCTATGATCAAACCATGGGGATGGAGGCTTTCATTGGGCTTGGCAGGTATCCCTGCAATTCTGCTATCTGTGGGGTCTGTATGTTTAGTAGAGATGCCCAAGAGTCTGATTGAAAGAGGACACCTGGAAGAAGGCAAAAATGTATTGAGAAAAATCAGGGGAACTGATAATGTTGATGCAGAGTTAAATGAACTAGTCCATGCTAGTAAAACAGGCGCGGAAGTTAAGCATCCATTTCGAAACCTCATGAAACACAGGAATAGACCTCAGCTTGTCATAACCATATTTCTGCAGATTTTCCAGCAGTTGACTGGTATCAGTGCCATTATGTTCTATGCTCCCGTGCTCTTCCAGACCCTGGGATTCAAGAGCGATGCTTCTCTTTACTCTGCGGTTATTACTGGTGCAGTTTTTGTTTATGGTTAATCTTATTTGAACAAGTTTTCAAAATTTCAATTGTTAATAAAAATAAGATAGAAATTAAAATAAATAAATATTTAATGTTAAAAATTAAAATAACAATAAGGATAAAGATATAGTATTTTAGTGTTTCCATGGTTACATTTCAAAATAATATATTATTTATAAAAATGTATTGCATTTTTAAATGGTATTAATATAGGTGGTTTTCTTTCAAAAAGTATATTATAAGTGGTTATAACAAATTTGATTTTGAATTTATATTAGAGTATTGCATTTAAAAATGATATTAACATATATAGTTGTAACCAAATTATATTAATATAAGTGGCTTCTTTTCAAAATAGTATATTATAGGTAGTTATAACGAATTTGATTTTGAATCTGATTTTGATTTTATATTAGGGTACTGCATTTAAAAATGATGATGATGATGATGATGATGGTTAACGTCGATGAGACCAATCTTTGGTCTATCGGACCTAAAGAAAAGAGTTATTTATTTTGATTTAAGATTTTATTCCTATGCTCAAATCCTAGCATGGGGGGAGATGTTCTTCTTAATGTATCAAGCTATGCCTCCAATGCCTCTACTGGAGGATCGCTGTATCAAGCTATGCCCCCAATGCCTCTACTGGAGGATCGCTTGTTCCAGGTAGACCATAGTGCAAAGCCATCTATTTTAGGGACCTTAGATTCTTCGTGCTCCCAAGTTTCAACAAGCAATATAATATCAACATCATTTGAGATCCAACTTAGCTTGGGGCTTTTTTTCCATGGAAAGCCTCGACAATTCCAAGAAAGAATTCGGAGCATGTTGAATTGCTATTTATTACTATCTTTTTGGTTTCCATGGAACCAAATTATATATTTACCCTCAAACATCTCTTTTTGAAATATAGGTGGTTTTTTTTCAAAATAGTATATTATATGTGGTTATAACAAATCTGATTTTGATTTTATATTAGGATACTGCATTTAAAAATGATATTAACATATGTAGTTGTAACCAAATTATATTAATATAGGTGGTTTCTTTTCAAAATAGTATATTATAGGTGGTTATAACAAATCTGATTTTGATTTATATTAGGGTACTGCATTTTGAAATGATATTAACATATATAGTTGTAACCAAATTATATATACACACTGTAAAGCATCTCTCTTTGAAATATACAAACCATAAAACAACCAGTTAACGGCCACTAGTGAACAGAGATACATTCATAAAAGTATATAACTTCAGCCATAATTTAACAATTATTTGGTAATTCAATAGAACAACCAAT
Source organism: Pinus albicaulis (assembly GCA_034641835.2). Lineage (NCBI taxonomy): Eukaryota > Viridiplantae > Streptophyta > Pinopsida > Pinales > Pinaceae > Pinus > Pinus albicaulis. The sequence goes on from CM076576.1 coordinate 85,573,027, forward strand.
TAACAGGTATTAATTATTGACAAGGATATAGGTATAAAAGCATATTACTTCATGTATGATTTTGCAAATCCCTTAACTATTGACGTAGTATTTAGTTATCCATGAGATGCAGTTTCCAAAGCCATTATTAGTATCACACCAAATGACCATAAAAAAATAACAAACGACGGGTTTTTCATCTTATACAGCGGAAATTGTGATTAACCGTAAACATGGAATATAAACAAACCATGAAACAGCCAGTTAGCAGGGACTAGTTATGTAATCAACAGGGAAGCATTTAAAAAAGCATATAACTTCACCCATTTGACATAGTATTTATCAATCTCCAATATACGGTTTCCAAAGACATTATTGTCAGACCAAAGGCTATAAAGAAAACAAACAACGGAAAGTTGTTGTATTTGCTTTTATAACAGAAATGCATTAAGGATCTATGTATGCCTGGCGTATCATAGTATTCTAAATAGTAAATAGGAGGTTCTGTTTTGTCAAAATATCTATTCCAACGTGAAACTCACAATTTGACAAAATGCCTTGTACAAACTTTGGTAGAAACCATTTTTTAATCTCTCAAGCCTGTTGAAATATGTCGAATAATTCACACAAAATTGCTCAGGTACTCATCAACAGTGGTGTATTTCACGTCAGGGTACAGCTGACTAGCCTCTACACCAGCAGGTCCAATTTCAAAATTTGTTTGATCCCCTTTCACAAAAACAGAGTGACTGATTGCTATGATAATATTAGCTGGGAATGGTGTCTCTGCATCACCCACCACAGTTTTGGAAGCAATAAGCCCATCATCCACGATAAAATTCATAAAAGAAGAAGCAATATTGAGCAACAATAACAAATTTCTTCCGGCCACAAACGCAGATTTACCCTGATCATGGTTGATGTTATGAAAAGTAAACAATTTAGGCCTTGCATTCCATCTTTAACCAGTTCAAACAAAGAAATAATGTGTTCAAACAAAGAGCATGAAATTTTAGGGTTTACAACTTCTAACCTGCGAGTAATTTAAGAACCTCCTCCTCGGGGACGTAGGCCTTCTCCAGAGTCTTATCAATCTTCTTCTCCCAGAGAGCCACAAGCTCATTTAAGGACAGAGTATTGGCAGGAAGCCTCAAGTATAAGGTCTTGTTCAACGTTCTGGGATCGTCCACTGCCTTGATTGTAAATGTTCCAATGTCTTCCTCTTTTACATACACAACTGCATTGTGTTTAAGAAAAAAGTAGAGAAATTTTAATAATAAAAATCCTGGATCAAAGAGATAAATTGGGCTTTAACATCATGGTAAACATATATAATTATATGAATTAACAATTTTAATAACAAAGATCATTATCACTGAAAAACAGAGTGCATACTGTCAAAGGGAACAGTTAACAAACCTTTGGCATTTCCATCTCCAAGAATGACAACTTTATCCCTTGGAGGAGCTGGAGCTGTAAAGTCAGCCTGTGCGAGGCTTGGAAGGAAATACTCTGCAAAACAGTTGCTAGAGACGTATGTATAAGGAATGCCCTCTGCCTCGATTGCCCTACGGACTTTGGCTTTCACCTCAAACACACTTTTTGCAGGCTCCACTGCATGGACGTTATCAACATCATTCCCGAATTCAGATGGGAAAAACCTCTGCAAGCATCAATTAATCCATTGGATTACTCATAAAATTGAAGCAGAGATTAAAACCCTGGCCTGAAAGGGTTTATACCGATTAAGATTTGATTAGGTTCTAGTATTGTATAATAGTGTGTACCTTGACAGTTCCAACTTCTTTAATGGCCTTGATAATATTGACCTGGTTCTCTATCTGTAGTGATCCAACTGTGGAGATCACTACATCCACATTCTTCACTGCATCCACAAGACTTGCATGATCCTGTATGGATCCCTGTTAAAACCACAGAAAAAAACCCAAATTGTTGCTCATTGAAACATTACATGAAACTACTACAGGGCGGTAAAAAGCACTGAGATTTGAACTTACATGGATAATATTTGCACCTGAGGCCTTGAAGGATTCCAGAAGCTGGGCTTTCTCAGAATTAGAAGAAGCAGTGGACTCTCTAACCAGAAGGAAAGTGGGATGGCCGAGATCAAGGCTAGCCTTGGCAACATGGCGACCAATGTCGCCTGTTGCCCCAATTATGAGTGCTGCTTCCCATCTCGGCCCTGAAATTCAATTGTACTACCCTGTATCAGGTGAATAACACTATGAAGATAAATTACAACGATGTTCACAGAGGTTTGGACGATGGGGAATCCTGGGATAACGTCCTACTTATAGCGAAGGGAGTCGGTACAATTGACGCACTATTTATTTCAAAAGCTGACAAGACGAGCAATCCTATCTTATATGGACATTGAACCGACCATGCTGGTTCTCTTATATGGACATTGATTTGAAAAAACAAAGTTGAATGAAAATATATTAATTTGAAATGAAATAATTGAATATGACCTGCCACGAAACAGTCAAAGAGGAATTATTTTAAGAATAGATGATAAGAGAAGACCATTTTTTGATCCTTCATATCTTTTTACAAGTTATCAATGAAGATATAGCTAGCAAGTTGAAAGTGTTATCAACGAAGAGATATCTAATGAGCTAAGCTTGATTGACTTATTTTTATAATATATTTGTAATTTAATTAATTTTTATAAATAAAAAAAAAACATCTACAATTTAATAGTTTATTGATTTAGATAACTTATGTATATATTAAAAAACATGCAAAAATATTTTTAATATATGAGTTACAATAGTATGAGTTTTGTTTTAATATTTGACATTTTATATATAAATTATTTTAATCAATTAAGTAAATATATTGTAACATAACTATTGTAATTATCTAAATCAAATGGTTAGTACATTTTGATAGACATCAATTATTATAGGCATCCAAACACTTACTTCATGATACATTTCACATTGCCACCGAAAAAAAAAAAATCATCAAAATTCACTAAAGTGTAATTTTATTCATCTATTAGTTAAACATATATCCATTGAAAAAGAAACCTAACAAGGTTCACTCCCATTTTTCTATGGAGAATTTTGACTTGTAAAAAAACCGTTGTAATCCCATGAGCCAATACCATGGCTTGTCAAAATCACGTTTCCAAAAAACAATAAATCATTTCATCATTATTCTACTTGTATTTTATTTTAATTTATTTTTTATAACAATTAAAATTAAACTAAAAAGAAAAAGAAGGCCTAAGTACCTTGACATAAATCTCTTCCATTCATTTATTAATATTGATAATTAAATTAAAATTCTAGAATTTGTTATTCCAAAATAAGAATGTCACTATGGATGTAACAAGAATAATAAAAAATAAGTAAACTCAAATGAAATATAGTTATATACTTACTATGTCGTAAGGTGTTCCCTTTTTGAGGAAAACTCCCCCAGTTGCCACTCTGCATCGATTGCATTGTGGGATCAAATGTTAGACAACTGAAGAGTAGTATGTTGTCATATTGATGCAGTTTCAATTGAATGACAAGACATCACATATAACCCTCCGGGATGGTGAGTTTGATCTTTGCATTTGTGTTTTTATTTTGTAGAGGAAAACTCTTCTCCTACGGTTTCTTCGGCTTCATTCTTGAACATTCTACTCATTTCCTGACACTTGTATAAATGCTCCCCTATCCGTCCAGAAACTTCACCAAGACCACCTCTCCAAGTCTGTGAAGGTCTCACATTCAAGATCAACATTCTTTTAGTCCTCGCTTCTTTGGCATACGATCCAACATTTTCGATCGCTTCACACCTGATTTTGGGGATCCTTTCGAATTTGGGAATTTTCCATTTTATGGGGACATGGGGAACCACAAATACTTAAGTAACTTTGATTTTTCCATATTTGAAAGACCCTTGTGGATCAGGCCTAGCAGCCCCGAGAGATGAATTCCACCTATTTCACATGACAAACATAACATATGCAGTCATTTTTTCTACATCAAACACAAATACTAGCATGTGTATGAGATATAAGTAAAAAAATTACCTGATAGATCTTTCCCGACTCATAGAGAAGTACTTGTCATAATAATCATCCCGAACATCTAGAAGAGGCCATTTTTCCTTACCTTTAGAATTGGAATAATGCACTATTGCCACACCCGTGACATTGGACCAAATAGTTTTATTAACAAACAAAGCACTTGCCACCATGTATAGGACCCTTCTATCTCTGCAAGTAGAAAATTATGATTTTGGATTATAAAGTTCAAAGAAATTGAAATCTCGACATTGTGTACCCTTATGCAATAGGTTTTCCGTGTGTCAAAGAAAACATCCCCCAATCACTTTGAAGAACCTGGTGTACCATTAGACATAAACAAGAGGAGTAAAAAACTCAGACACACTATGAACTTACCAGGATGAAAATTAAATGTCTTGAACTCAATACCACCAGGGACTAAATTATTGTAACAATAGAGCTCTTTCCCACTAAAAATTACTCCATTAAAAATTCCAAGGTCCTTTCCAGCATCAAGGGCTACTCCTAGATATTTCCACAATAGGAAAAATTCATAAGGAAATAACTAATCTACATCATATCAACCATATATTTCATTCAAATAAATATGGTCCAATGCAAAAACAAAAGTCTTGATTTATGTGAGATCAAAATAACTCACTTTGTGACTCCTTGTTACGGGTCATCGATAAAGGGAATACCCATTGATTCATTAAAGAGTCCATTCACAATGTGATTTTTATTCGGAAACAATGAGACTTAAATATCGAATAATATATCCCACATGTCACATGGTTGATTTCCATATTTTCATTCATTTTGAGTTTCTTAAGCTTAGGTGTCAATCATAAAATCCATGCTTATCAGCCACCCATGTTCTCATCATGGCTTGGGAGTTAGCATTTCTTAGGGCATGTGCATTGGGCAATAAGGCTTCAAAGACTACACATCTTGCTAAGTTGACCATCTAGCTTACTCCTAGATCCCTAAATCTAGTGAGTGTCTCTACATATAGTGAGGTTCCATGGAAATTCCAACCCCCCCCCCCCAAAAAAAAATAAAATAACGAAAGCCAGAAACGTTACACATGCTCGTTAACCATTTTATAAACCTTCGTATGCAACTTCAAACTCTGTTTAAAACCCCAAAGCAAATATTTGGGCCACAGCATACCAATCCACCATATATTTGGACCCATGTGGACATTTCAATTATTTGAAAGTGCGACTTTGGGTAAAACCCAAAGCACCAACATAATGTTAATATTCGGGCCCCACATGTAGAAATTTGAATAATTTGCTGAATTATTCACCGAGATTCTCCTGATCACACACTATTTTAGCTTCATGCATAATACAGAATCTCTTCTACCATTGATCATCACACGCGGAAATAAAATCAATTGCATGCACACATTAAAGCCATAAAAATTCACACATATGAACACAGTATTTCATGGGAAAGCTTAAAGCTGAAAACCCCCAACTATCTGTATATAATATATGTCATAGAGATCATGTAACAATCATCATACAAATCTCCTCACAAGCTCTCAGTACAATCTCCAATTGCTACACACTAATCAAGCTAGATCTAGCAAAACACATGCTCCAATCTCTGCCACTTGATAGCCAACCTCAATTGCGTGTTTCAATGCTATGGGATGGTCTCTTTATATAGATAAACCACCTGGATTGAACTGCGCAATCCTCATTGATTACTCCACCTATCTGTGTGTTGAAAATAGCAACAGTATAGTCACAACTGATAGTTAACCTGCTCTTTCACTTATTTCTGCACTGGTCTCCACTGAAACTGTCCATGCACTGAAGTTAACTGATGTATTCTTTAGTTGATTTATGAGTTTATAATTAGTGAATTAATTAATAATTAATTCACACTACTCTCACTAATTGTATCTATTAGTTAACTTGGATACAAAAAGCTCAACTATGTTTAGATTAGTTAAACTGAATACAACTCCACTAACTTCCTCAATCAACTCCACCAAACTCTGTCACATGAGTTCTAACTGAAGTCATCATGCAATAGCTTCACTTAAACCCTAGGAAAAACGTATTTCCTTCTGTCAGCTGTATGTGCCACATCCGGGCATCAAACTGAAGTGCTCCAAGAGAATAAGATAATGTTTAGAGTCCAAATATTATTAAGAGCTAATAATATTCGACATATCTATTTTTAGCCTGGCAGTCTAAAAATAGAAACCACCCATATGTCTAAAAATAGAGGTCCATCTATTTTTACCGACATGACCAACCATCCATAAATAGCATCTCGCAACTTATAGATCATGATCCATATGTCTAAAAATAGACATAGTCTAAAAATAGACTTTGCGACAAAAATCACCTGTGTGGTCCCCCACCTAGTTTAGGTGATCACTTTCCAACTAGGATCAGGAAAGATGTTTCAGGATGCCTCCTTCACTGTTTCTTGTTGCCATCTTCAACACCAGAACTTAATAACATACATCGCTTTAAACTCCACGCAACTTCATGATACGAACGTCAGACCTCCGATGGCTATCATCGAACGGTTATCACATTTTTTTTACTCCAATGCTTTATTGAGCCAAAGGCACGCGAAATAGGTGGTATTGGAATTCCACCAATGCCACGTGCCATTCTCAAATGTTTATCACGCAAGTTTTCTCAATACCATTTACCAGGCTTAACCCACGCGAAAACCATTTATGGTTTTCCGAATCTTCTTCACGGTTCCGTCTTCATAGTTTCACCATACCGTTGCTCACGGTTCCACTTCAGCCTTTGTTCAATATGGGATCTCTGCATACTTGGTTAAACATTCCATCTCATAATTTCACCACACTTCTTCTCTGTTCACTGTGATGTTATTCACGGTTCCGCTGCACCATCATCTTCGATTCTGCCTTCAATTCTTCAGTCCTGCATCATCTGCTTGCTATTCCACTGTGTTATCATTTCAAAGTTTCATACAAGGCCAAGGTTCCATCAAATCTCCAACCTTATTTGCAGTCATTCCGTGCATGGGTTATTCATCTTCTATTACCCATGGTCTGTGTTTCATAATCGTTTATAAAAATATTAAAAACTCAAATGTGATTCCAAACCCCGAATCTCCTTCACTGTTTATACACAACCGGATGTGTAATCAAACCCTCTATTTGAATTACTTTATGCGAAACCAACATTATTCTGCTCTACGCTGTACAAATTGACATCAATACGAAGGACCATGTTGTGACATCGATCCATTCTGTGATCGATTCACACAAATTCACAATCACAATTAAATGCACAGTCCCTATACACTTAATCAATCCTATAACCAATATAATATTTCCAAACTTCCTTTGATTCTATCAATTTCACCTGTACACCATATAACTTAGAAATGGAATACAAACTCAGAAAATCGAGTTCTTGTATTAACACACAAAGCTTACATAGGAAATTCTTCCTCTCTGGCCTGATATTCAATTAGTGGCCTTTTCCTATTCTACAGCCCGTAGGCTTCAAACCATATCTCTCTCAATCTTGAATCACTCTTTATCTACTTCCTCTCTATTTTTTATGCCTTTGAGGCTTACATTTTATACAGAAGGTTCTAAAACTATTTTTGGTTTTAGTTCCTCCATCTTCTCAACAAAATCCTAAATATCCTCTAAGTCCTCATTTGACTCAACCAATCCCTAAGGATCCTCTTTCATCATGAAACCAATTCTAAACTAGAATTTATAATAAATTCCTAAATCTCTCAACTAGCCTAATTCTCTCATGTTCTCCAACATTCGAGAACATTTAAAAATTCCTCACAATATTTAATTAATTCTCTTTTAAAATCACTCAAATCATTACATAAGAATCCAACTCCCTTGAAAACACAAAACCCCTAAGTCTAATAAAATACAATGAATTTTCTTGAGCCTAATGCCCCTGCATCAAACTCCCAAGGTAAAAAATAATCATGATCTCTTGATCATGTGATTTTAATCTTTGCCTCCTGGACCCATACTCTGTTTTGCTGCTATCCATAAGCTGCATTATTCTTCAAGTGCACTTTTCTAGGCTTCCATATCTTATTCTGCATCTTGCCACTAGCTATGCTTTCACATTCTGTTCTGGTCTTTCCTTTGTTGTCATTTCTTTGTTTTCTTACTGTTGTATTTTTCTGAGACACCTTCAACATCAATCTTCTTATGCTTTCAATATCTATATCCAGTTTATCTTCTGTCTGGAAATTTCTCTGACTTTTGTTGCTGCTTTCAATTTCTGTTACCTTTGTTGCCTTCGCTACTATAGATGTTGCCTCACATGTTGTTGTTGTTGCTGCAGATGTTGTCACCATAGATGTTGCTTTAAACATTGTTGTCAATGTTGCCTTCTCCCAAACTTCCTGAATATCTCTTAAGATATCTCCCTCTGCAACATTTCCCTTATGTTCACTACCTGCAAATTTACTCTCAAAAAATGAATTATCATTTGATTCTTTACCTGCAGTTACATACTCATTCAGTCTTCTTTGTATACTAGTAAGCATAATTAAATTTGACAAACTAGTATCTGCTCCTGCCTCTTCCACAACTTCAGGCATTTTCATTCTAGTTTCTGCAATTCCTTTCTCTTGTTCAAATGTTTCCAGCAAACATTTCATCCATTCCCTTTGCACTTGTTTTATCTCAAACACATCATCAATATGTTTCAATTTAGTTTCAGCATATCCTTCTTCTTCTTCTTCTTTGAAAATCTTCAGTAATTGTCCTTCACTTCCTTGATTGATTCTGACAATCAATTCAGCTTCTTCAAACATTGTATCTTCATCCTTTATCAGAATATAATTATGATTCTTCATCACTGTGGAAATTATAAAATTTTGTCCTACAGTCTTCTCTTGACCAAGCAGACAAGCCAACTCCTCCTTGTCATCAACAGTAACAAGTTCCTTCATATGAGACATGACTGTCTCACCTTCCTTGGAATTTATGAATTCCTTCTTCTGCAACAGTTCATCTTCCTTCAAGACAACTCCAAGAGATGGATTGTCTTCTGCAACACCTGTAAACATAGTCAAATTGTTAATTTCAAAATTATAAGACCCAATGGTCTCATTTGATGATCCAGTCACCAAATCTTCTTCTTGCAGTTCTAAGTCTCTTTCAGGACTCAGAAAATCTCCATTGTCTTTCTTTATAGCTTCCAAGGTTATCTTCATTCTGTCAATCACCACGATAGAATGATGATCCTCCATTATGTTTTCAACCAACATAGTTTCCCTTTCATTAAATTCTCTGACACTTTCCATTTGCTGTCCTTCTTTGCCTGCATAATTAACACATGAATTATCAGTATTAAAATACAAGGTTTCAATATCTCTTCCTCCTCTGGAAACACTTTAGTATGCTGCTTTGAGTTTCTTCCAAATCCTTTGTCAGCACATCAGTATGCTGATTTAAATTCTCCATGAGACTGTCAGCTAGTCTCTCCTCCATTTCATCTGTTTCATGAATGTCTCTCTGCTCTGGTTCACAATAATGAACTTCTTCAATTTGTTGAATCATTCTTACATCCTTATCCTCTGTTTTCTGACTATTATTCATGAAAATTTCTTTGTCTTTCACATTCAACAATTTATCCTTAGTGTAGATCCTCTGCTTTTCTAACTCTCTTCTCTGAAGATCTAACTTTCTATACAACTCAACAATTTCAATTGGAGTAGAACTTGGAAACTTTACACAACTTTCCATACCTTCATTTGCTATTGAGAAATCATTAGATGGTCCTTCTTCCTCTGCTTCAATATTTTGTTGAATATTTCCATGAGACCCCTCTGTCTCCTTTTCTTTCTGAGATCTTGCTATCCCAACATTAATATGAACAGATTTCAGATTCAAATTATTTTCCTTAACAAACCTCAAAGTTTGTTCATCATCTTGTGATGTACCTGAAATCATACATAATTCATTAGTTTTAAAAACACAAGACTTTTCAATCTCATTTGCTTCTTCAAGCATTTATCCTTGAACAAATTTGCATGTGGAATCCTCAAATTCCATCTTTGACTCAAAAAATCTGAGTTCTTCCTTCCATAAGGCAATCTCCTTTTGCCTCCACTTCATTTGTAATGGTTGCAAAATTACCTTCTTTCCCTTCAGTGGAAAGATCCATCCTCTTCTCTGGTTTTCCTCTTCTTGTAGCCATTCCTTTAGTATCTCCAATTGTACTTTCATCACTGCAATTTCTCTTTCTCTATCCTTCATCTTATCTCTGTGGCATTCTTTAGAACCTCTTCTCTGATCCTCCATGATCATCTTTTTAATGAGCTTCTCACTCACTATGAGTTGCACTAAGCCTCTGCAACAGCAAGCTATCCCTGCTGCCACTTACCTCACCAATCCCCTCTCTGGACTTGGTCTTTTGGCAAACAATGGTTCAATATCTCTGGAACCTCATGAGAACTCCCTTATGCTCTCTCTAGGCTTATATATTCAACTCACCTTCTCTCGAGAACACTTCAGTTTTTATCCCTATCCAACCCTTAGCTGGAATATTAGGTTCACTGCCATCATCATCAAAATATTTTATTTTCTGCAACAAAAATTCTGCAATCACAATTTTAAAATCAGATTAAAATTATCTCACCTTCAAGATCTCTGCACGACCTTGTTCTCTTCATTGACTTGGACTGTCTTCATTTATTTCTGCAAATGCCTGTTCATTCCAATTCTGTGTATCTGCTGCTTATCAGATTTAGAATCTAATCTCTTCTTTCTTTTCCCATCACACATGCATTCTAAAAAAATCTTTAATTCTCAAACAGAGCCTTTCCTGCTCTGATACCACTTGATAGTAGCCTAAGCTGCAAAACCCACATTCTCACCTTCAAATGCATATAGAAATGCATGGTTCATTTATCAACCAAATAATTTCCATATAGGGTAACAATAGTACGGAAGCTTTTCTTTTTCATGTGACCTATGGTTAAAACCATAGCCAAAACCCACTAATACCATTCTCAATTCTTAATCAAAGGCTAACCCTCTTTTATACCTTATGGTTGTAAACCATATGCTAAAACCCATCTCATGAATATGCGAATCAATATTTCAACTTTGGTTAAATAACCATTTTATAAACCTTCATATGCAACTTAAAACTCTGTTTAAAACCCCAAAGCAAATATTTGGGCCACAACATACCAATGCACCATATATTTGGACCCACGTGGACATTTCAATTATTTGAAAGTGCGACTTTGGGTAAAACCCAAAGCACCAACATAATGTTAATGTTCGGGCCCCACAACTTAATAACGTACCTCGTTTTAACCTCCACACAACTTCACGATGCGAATGTCGTCGGACCTCCGATGGCTATCATCGAACGGTTATTGCGTTCGTTTTACTCCAACGCTTTATTGACCTAAAGGCACGCAAAATAGGTGGTATTGGAATTCCACCAATGCCACGTGTCATTCTCAGACGTTTATCGCGCAAGTTTTCTCAATACCATTTACCAGGCTTAACCCACGTGAAAACCATTTATGGTTTTCCGAATCTTCTTCGTGGTTTCGTCTTCATAGTTCCGCCATACTGTTGCTCACGGTTACACTTCCGCCTTTGTTCAATAAGGGATCTCTTCATACTTGGTTAAACATTCCATTGCATAATTTCACCACACTTCTTCTCTGTTCACTGTGATGTTATTCACAGTTCCGCTGCACCATCATATTCGATTCTGCCTTCAATTCTTCAATCCTGCATCATCTACTTGCTATTCCACTGTGTTATCATTTCAAAGTTTCGCACAGGGCCAGGGTTCCATCAAATCTCTAGCCTTCTCTACAGTCATTCCGCGCATGGGTTATTCATCTTCTATTACCCATGGTCTGTGTTTCATAATCGTTTATAAACACATTAAAAACTCAAATGTGATTCCAAACCCCGAATCTCCTTCACTGTTTATACACAACCAAATGTGTAATCAAACCCTCTCTTTGAATTACTTTATGCGAAACCATCATTCTTCTGCTCTACGCTTGCAAATTGACATCAATACGAAGGACCATGTTGTGACATCGATCCATTCTGTGATCGATTCACTCAAATTCACAATCACAATTAAACACACAGTCCCTATACACTTAATCAATCCTATAACCAATATAAGATTGCCAAACTTCCTTTGATTCTATCAATTTCACCTGTACACCATATAACTCAGAAATGGAATACAAATTCAGAAAATCGAGTTCTTGTACTAACACACAAAGCTTACATAGGAAATTCTTCCTCTCTAGCCTATTATTCAATCAGTGGCCTTTTCCTATTCTACAGCCCGTAGGCTTCAAACCCTATCTCTCTAAATCTTGAATCACTCTTTATCTATTTTCTCTCTGTTTTTTATGCCTTTGAGGCTTACATTTTATACAAAAGGTTCTGAAACTATTTTTGGTTTCAGTTCCTCCATCTTCTCAACAAAATCCTAAATATCCTCTAAGTCCTCATTTGACTCAACCAATCCCTAAGGATCCTCTTTCATCATGAAACCAATTCTAAACTAGAATTTATAATACATTCCTAAATCTCTCAACTAGCCTAATTCTATCACGTTCTTCAAAATTCGAGAACATTTACAAATTCCTCACAATATTTAATTAATTCTCATTTAAAATCACTCAAATCATTACATAAGAATCCAATTCCCTTGAAAACACAAAATCCCTAAGTCTAATCAAATACAAGGAATTTTCTTGAGCCTAATGCCCCTGCATCACTTCTTGACTACAAAACCAATGATTTCAAAGGTCCATAATGGAAGCTTTAATTTGTCTTGAGTTCAAATCACTTGAAGCAAATTTATCAAGAAGCATAATTTTATTGTTCCAACACCAATATGATTCGAATCCTAATGCTTCTAAAATGATGGGCTTAAAGTTTTAAATTGAAATTTTTTTAATTTGATTTATAATTGGGCTTGTTTGCATAAATTTTGATTGATTTACATCCTCATCGAGACATGATATGAGTTTGACTTGTTTGTTTTGCTAAGATATAAGTTTTAGAAGTTTTCGTGTATTCCAAATATTCTTTTTTTACATTAGGGTGATGATTCTATTGTTTAAATTGGTTCATCTCTTATTAAGTGGGACACAATTACCTATATTAATGAAATTGTTCTTGCTAATTTACTTAGGTAGGTAGGGTGCCCCTATCTCACATCTCCCTATAAAGTACTCTAGTCACATCTTATTTCTTCTATGCTACTTGTTCATATGTTATCGCCTTACGATGTTTCCTTTGCAACATCTGATGCAATTGCTAGTATAATTTATAGAAATATTATTTAGCAAACAAAACATTAATATTTAAGTATATTTGAGACATAAAATAAAAACTATAAATTATATTATTTTTAAAACCAATATACATTCATCTTAACTTCGGATCTACTTCTTATAAAGTGAAAAGAAGTTTGATCCCTCTCTGCGCTTGAGAGATCTAGAGCTAACATGGATCTAGGTTGGTTTCTAAAAAGAAAAAATAATAATAAGAATGTTTAAAAGGTGTATCTAAATAATAAACAATTTTTCTTTTTGAGCCAAAATACAACAATACAATTTATTGTAATTTGTTGTTGTTTAAAATTCACTTTTAAATATATAAATGGATCCAACACCCTATAAAACCCATGAGGCACTAGAACTTTGCAAATTAAATAACTCAAAATTGGGATCTTTAAAAATCTCTACCTATTTTTGGATAAAATTAATGAGAAAAATGTATACAAAAATCATTTATATATTTATAAAATAATAATAATAAATATTATATATAATATATTCACAAATGGTAATAAAATAGATAAGGGAAATATCACAGACAATAATTATTCCCTTTTACCTTTGTATCAAAAGGCATGTTCATTGAAATCCTCATTTACTGTACAAATAAAAAATTTACCTTTGTGTCAAAAAGCATGTTTGTGGAAATCTTCATTCACTCAAATCCATGTTTAGGAACATGAAGTAAACGTCCTCTCAAAAGTTGGACTAGATATAGACCAAGGCACATGTAAAATCACAAAAAAAGAGGATAGCTGCAAGAATCAAAATTTCTCAACCCTGGCCAGAAATGATACTTTTGCACCCTTTAAACTTTTTATGGGTATTTTTTTTGTTGATGGTTAAGGATACTTCTCATAGTGGAAGTTATGGACTTCAATAATAGGATTTTTGAAAGAATTTCTTGAATGACAAATTTTTGTAACCAAGATGAAATGTTGAAAAGTCTAAAATGAGACTTCTATTTTTTTGGTTTCTTCATGGATGAGGTCAACTTCACTCAAGATATAACCCAAAAAGAAGGTTGAACACATCTTTTATTGTAATGTTGTTTATACTCATATATAAAATTAAGGATATTTTTTTCAAAAAAATTGGTATGTAATACATAATTTATTTATATTATTTCGTTAAGAGATATTCAGTATGGAGGAGATGGTGTAGTGTTGTAAAATGAAACATTAAATAAATAAATAAATAATAAAAGAAATGGTCATTTCTAGGTATTTCTACAAAGTTGAGCTCCTCAAGGGCTTTTAGGGTGTTGGAACCTATTTATGCATTCAAAAGTGCATTGTATTGCCCAGCCAAAAAAGTCACCTCATCTATTAGTTATTAGTTAGACTAGCCATTATATCAACTCAATTAGAAATTAATAAAATAATAAATCGATTCAATTCAATTTGTTATATTGCAATTTTGTTTTTATTAATCAAATTTAAAAATGCATAATATGCATATCGGATTAAAATAAGTTTAAATAATACCCATAAAGTGTATACCTTAGGTTTCAAGGGAGGGGTTGAGGATAGAAACCACTTTTGCAGGAAATAAACTATCCCAAGGGACGTCCAAGCTCAGCCAAGCTTTGCATAATCCTTACAAAAAACTCCATCTTAACCTCGGAGTTATCAAGCCCCTACAAGGATATTCAAATCATTTAAGGTGCAAACCTCATTTAAAGTGCAAAAATTCAAAAAACGTTTACACCTCTAGAGATATGGTAGCTTCAGCCCCTTGATAAATGTGGATTATATATATATATATATATATATATATATATATATAGAAGTCTGAAAATTCTATTGATCAAACATAAAAAATCATATCATTTTCCATCATGACACTTTTTATGGAACAATTTTCCCTATACTAGTGATATCAAAGCTGTTAGTATGAATCCTTTGTCGAAGTGTACGAAAAAAGACCACTTTAGCTACGCATAACTAATAGCCCTAACATCAGATGTGGCTGCCAATATCTTCAGATCTGCAGTTAGTTGATCAAGACAAGAGCTGCAAAAAACCAGATCTATGCATAGAAAGACATTAAGCAGTAAAAAGAAGGGTTTGCTCCATATATCCAATAGACAAGACAAGAACAATTTTGAAAGAATTTTTTGTATTAAGGGCACCTGGGAGGAAAACAAGAAAATGTTTCCAATTCTCCTCAATGGGATGGGTTCTTGGAAGTCCTCAGCACTTCGGATCTAGCATTTCTCTCTCCTGTTGGTGTAGAAAACCCAGACAAAGATAGAACTCAAAGGGAGCTCACACAGCAAATAATGGAAAATATGACAATGATAATGGCTCAAAGTCGGACCAAGAGTTTAGATCCAGAGTGATCTAATAGGCAACAAAAGGTGAAGAATGGTAGGAAAAACCCTCCTATTTATAACAAAATATTGGGTCATTCTAGATCTTGGTGCATGATTAAAATAACATTAACCAAATCTAGATCCACCTTTTATGGAATATTTTATTATATTTGTTGGAGGGAAAAAGTATTTGACTTAGGTCAAATCCCTTTATTTGTGAATAATAAATAAATAAATGATTTATTTATCATTTTAAGGAAGTGGTTGAAGGATAATCAAATAAATAATGATTTATTTAATTATTTATGGGTGATTTAGTCATATTTAACAAGGAATATTATTTAAATAAGTTTTAAACAATTATTCCTAGAAAATAATAAGATAAATAAGGATTTATCTAATTAATTTCTTTGTTTTGGGTTAAACATGACCAGGAATAATAATTAAATTATTGTTTAATTAATTATTCCTTGAGGAAAATCAAACAAATATAGGTTTGTTTAATATTTCCTTTTGGGGTTTCCTGTTTAGACCATAAAAAACCTAATAAATGTGTTTTATTAAGTTATTTTACATAGTGAAGGCAATTTTACTTGGGGTAAAATTGGTCTTACATGGTGTACTTGGGTCCATCTAATGATAGTAGGTTAGATGACCAAAAAATGGTGTAACAGATTGCCCCCCAGCGTGCGAGTGTTAGGAGCAAATTGTATGACCGAAGTACGTTGTAAGAACTCAATCACCATACATCAAAAGGGAAGTCAGAGAGAGAAATGTGAGGTAGACTAATGTGCTGAAGAACTAGATCCTGAGGAGACGAAACTTGCAGGTGCAACGAGTCTCTTTTTATGAGAGGGTACCTGTGCTAAAGGCGACGAGGGAGGCATGCCTATGCTCGCCGGGACAAAGTACAAAAGAATAGTGTGTCCAGTAAACAAGGGACCGGACCATAAAGTACAGCCGACATAAACATGAGCTAGATAAAAATACAATGAGGGATCCCATATACATGCTGTGCCTGGGATAACAGCCAGGACTTATACAATAATATCTGAGTACATGAGATACAAATACAACCCAAATGCCCCCTATAAGCGAGGAAGGGCTCACAAAATCTCACTGACACATGCAAATCAAAGAGGTGCTGCAAGCGGCTAAGGCCGGCATCATCAAATATATGGAGCTGCAATGAAGAGGTCATCCGGGCATGTGGGGGGCTACCTGCAGGGCCACCCCCTCATGAGGGCTGAGACATCTCACACACACCCGGGAATCACCAAGAGCTGCTGCTACATCACTGAACCATCAAGCATACGGATCTCGATCATGTTGAAAGGAGTTGGAGTGGAGAAACAATCAAGTCAAAGGGAAATGAGAGATCCCTTTGCCTGATCCGAGGCACCGAACAAGAGTGGAAGCTGGAACCAAGGTACACCACCCTCTAGACCTGTCTTCTGGAATGAAGGAGCTGATGTCGACAAAAGGAGGTCTGCCATAGGTGAGGCAATGAGAGATCCTCAACTAAGGCACGAGAGAAAATAGTAGAGTGACTGACTAATTGATACCAATGATGATGATGAAATGGAGGGGACTGAGTAGCGAATGGACGACTTCCCTTGCTAGAGCATAAAGGGCATGAATGACATGGCAGCGACTGACACAATATCATCAAGGATAGGGGACAGTGGGACTGAAGGCCATAATGTGCGACACAAGAGAGAGACCAAGCAAGGAAGGATGGAGGAATATAGCGTGGTACAAAGGGACTCGGGATAGACTCCATGAATGCGATGATGACTCAACTTGGATGCTCTAAACAAAGGCGACTCGATGGTGCTGCCACAAAGGAAAGGTCCCATGGGGGACCATGAAAGCATGAGTACAAGATGGTATCTCATGACTAAAATCGACACGAACAAAGATAAGTATGGAGGCAAATTTGTGCCCCAAGTACAAGTGTTGTAAGTGAGGAAATTCGATTTTGAGGAGGGTTATGGTTGAGGGGCATAGGTACCCCCAAGCATGGTGTGGTCATGCCAAAATGTATTTAGAAAAAAGGGAATCTAAACACATTTTAATGATGTGGTGTGCCATTTGTTTTCGTTATGGTTATGCAGTTTGAGAAAGGAAATGGAGGATTACCAATCTCTTTTGGTACTGCATATAGGAATAAAATGGACTTTAAGTTTCCAGGTTGGCATACCTGGTGTCACTATCCCAAAGAGAGGATTTGGAGATAATGAACTGATGCTCTCCTAGAAAACCCATAGGTTGGTCAACAACAATGTCTAAGAGATTGGGTTGCTGATGGAAGATGAGGGAACGATAGGGGTATCATCCCTAGAGTGATCTGAAGTGATATGGGACTCTATAGTTTCTTCTAAATGTGGAAGAATAATGGTACTAAAGTCAACACGACCAGATACACTAGAAGAGTTGTGGAGAATTGCTTCTCTTGGTCTCTCAAATGTGGGTGCCCCCTTACCCAAACATTGGGTTTCAATGTAATGGCCACAAGGTGTATGTGGTGTGAACGCATGGGTTCGATCTAAGGGGGAATAGATAAAGTCAGGGGTGGGGATTTGTTCCATAATGTCGTCATCGTGATAGAAGATGGGGTGACTGGTGGAAGAAAGACCACCTGACGTGGCGAAGCAACCTGAATCATCATCATGAGAAGAGAGGTTCACATGCGCATCGTCACAAGGGGTGACAGAAGAATAAGTAGATAAAAGATCTACCGATGTTGAGCCCAAGGTGATCGCTGAAGGAAGGTCAAGCGAAACAACAGGGGAAGATTCAGATGGAATGTTCCCCGAGGGTCTCATGGATGATGATAGGTAGAAAATGCTGGACGAAGGCTCTGTCATCTCGACATCAGGAGGGGCAATGTCAATGGGAGAAATCATATTTGGTAGTTCTGCCAAAGCAACATGCGCAAATAGGGGAGAGGTGGACTCATTGTGCTTGGCCTCGAATTGGTGGACCGCGGCTAGAGAGGTGCGGAAGTCCTCGAGGCAGGGACAAAGGTGGGTGTAATGGCCATGGAGATCACACAAAGCACAGGGGTGGTTGGTGTGAATAGTCTTGGGGTTCTTGGCTGCGGTCGCGGAAGGAACAAAGACTTCTGGGACCGTGGAATCAGGGAACGTGACATTAACCATGGGCTTGAGATGAAGCAATTCAGGACAAGTATGGGAGGTGTGACCGACAACATCACAAAAATCACACTGGATGGTATGCTTTGGAGGCTGAGGAGGGGCAGGGTTTGTCGGGGTAGCCTTGTCCTTTGATGCCCCCTTGCGAGCTTTGCCCTTCTTACCCAAAGAGGTCGCAACAGGAGGTGGTTCCTGTTGAGGTGACTGAGGCACTGTTGCAGCGGGAGAAGTCCTAGGGACCGGTTGAACCGAGGTCAAAGCAAGATAAGGTTTTGGTTGACCAGGCAAGGTTGGGGCTGGAGGCTCAAGGTAACAGACGGGTATGCCCAGGGTCAGGTTAGGAAGAGAGAGGGTGGCCATGATAGGTACCGTGTACACTCCTGGTGGGGGAGCTAGGAATGATATCTGACCAGAGGGGTAATGGCCAGGTGGGATGGCTCCTAAAAGGCTAATGCTTGGAGGAACCATTCCAAGAGGATAAAGAGGCTCATGACTACCAGCTGCAGGTGAAGGGCTAGGAGCAGGTTGCGGAGAGCGTGGTTGTTGACTAGCCGAAGCAGGTTTCTTGAGAGCAGCCCGAGACGATTGCATCATGCAAACATTCGATGAGCTGGGGTCAGAGATCGGGTGTTAAGCCACGGATCAAGTGTCGTTGATACCGAGGAGAGAGTGAATCGTCTGATCAATACAAATCATGACCATTGGATTATAAGTTACAAATGTACATAGTAAAGAAACACACTTTAACTAACTCTACACTAGACTAAGTTATTCTTAACTACTTCCTATGTGTCAGAATATCCTAAAATCCCCCCTTAAGAACAACTTGGTATAGGATTGAATGATTTACAAAGGTGACACAAAAGGAGCCTATTTAATATGTGTCGAAATATCCTAACATCCCCCCTTAAGAACAAATTGGGATAGGATTGAAGGATTTACAAAGGTGACACAATAGGAGAAGGAAGGAGGCATTAGAGCCTATCCCCCCTTAATGATAACTTTCCTGAACTCCAAGCATGGATCGAAGTTTGGTAAACTTCGCTTTTGTGAGAGTCTTTGTAAATATATCGACTACTTGATCATTGGTTGGACAATACTGCACTTCAAGAACATGATCATGAATGAGATTTCTGATGAAGTGTATGTGGAGCTCAATGTGTTTCATACGCTGATGCTGAACTGGATCTTTACATAGATAAATGGCACCCTGATTATCACACGAAAGTGTAGTTGGATGTTGCTAATGAAGACCAAATTCAGACAGGATCTGATGAAGCCACATGGCTTCCTTACTGGCTTCAACTGCACCATGATACCATGCTTCTGCTGATGAAAGAGAGATGGCACTTTGTTTCTTACAATACCATGTAATAGGTCCTAAACCAAGAGTGAATACATATCTTGCAGTAGAATTTCAATCATCAGGCTCACCAGTCCAATCAGAATCAGTGAAACCAATCAAAAATGGAGATGCTCCTGCACTGTAATGAATCCCGAACTGAAATGTACCTCAAATATATCGAATTATCCTTTTAGCTGTTTTCTAGTGACTTTCATGAGGTTGGTGCATAAACCGAGCGACAAGACCAATGACAAAGGAAGGGTCAGGATGGGTATGGGTTAGATACAAAAATTTACCAACAAGTTGATGGTATAAGGTAGCATAAACTTCATGGGTAGTGCAAGTGACTGGACGATTGACTCCAGATTGAAAGAGAGAAGGGGTTGGCTTACAGTCTTCCATGTGAAAGTGATGTAGAAGATCACAAGCATACTTGGACTAAGAGAGGGTAATACCTTCTTCGAATTACAGGACTTGAAGACCAAGAAAAGAATGCAAGTGTCTTAAGTCTGTCATTTCAAAATTCTTTTTGAGGCTAGACTTCACATGGTTTATATGGTTGGGATCACTATCAGTAAGGATAAGATCATCAACATAAAGAACAAGGATGGTGAAGGACTTACCCACTTTCTTGGTGTAGACAGTGTTGTCAGAATGACACCTAGAAAAGCCATTATCTAATAGAAATCTATCCATTTTGGCATACCAAGCTCGAGGAGCTTGTTTACGACCATAGAGAGACTTCCTAAGGTGACAAACAAGGTTGGAGTCATTTTGGATAAAGCCAAGGGGTTGTTCCATGTAGATTTCTTCATGTAAATCTCCATGTAAGAAGGTAGATTTAACATCCATCTGAGGGACTTCCCATTTAAAGGAGGTAGCAAGGGAAAGAACAAGGCAGATATAATTCATTTTGGCAATAGGGGAGAAGGTTTCAGTATATTCAATGCCTTCAACTTATGAAAATCATTTAGTGACAAGACGAGCTTTATGTCTATCCACTTTTCCATCTGGTCCAAACTTGGTTTTCTAAACCCATCTACATCTGACAAGTTTTATTTCTTTTGGAAGAGGAAAAAGATCCCAAGTATCATTTGCCAATAAGGAACGTTATTCTTCATTCATAGTTTCATCCAAATCTGGATGACTGGAGGATTTTTTAAAGGTTTCTCGTTCAGGATTTTTTGTAACTTGAGCCAATAACGAAGAGGCTCTTTCGAACTGAGAACGTGTACGTCGTCAATCAACAGGGTCACTTGCAAGAGAACCTGTTGCATCCCAAGTATAGCAGACCTGTCTTGGAAGCTGTGGAGTAAAAGGAAAAACTTCAAGAGGTGGAGCAGGATTGTCATCCTTAGTGTCATCATCTGAAATAGAAGGAATGCTATTTAAAATAGAAGAGAGAGAGAGAAAGAGGTGGCACATATGCCGAATCAGGCTCGCAGGCCAAAGGTGGCACACCCGTCGAACTAGGCTCACCGGCTGATATATTTTCATCAAATTTTAAATCTCTTCTAATGATTATATTTTTGGGTTTTGGTTGAAGAAGTATATAAGCTTTGACATCTTCAGAATATCCAACAAAATGCATTTTTCACTCCTAGGTTCTAAGGATTTATGTTTCACATCTGGAATATAGGCCCAAGCATCACTTCCAAAAACACGAAAGTGACTTACATCTGGTTTGATTGAGCTATAAGCTTCTTCTGGAGTTATATTCTTTAAAACCTTCGTAGGAGTGTGATTTTCTATGTAATTTTCACAGTTAATTGCTTCTGCCCGAAAATTGAGACTAATTCGTTTAGATTGAAGCATACAATTAGCCATTTCTTTTAAGGTGTGATTCTTCCTTTCAGATACACCATTTTGTTGTGGAGTATATGGAACGGTATGTTTCAATTGAAAGCCATGCTCAATGCAGAAGTTGATAAATTTGTTGTTAACATATTCTCCTCCATTGTCTGATCTTAACTTAAGAATTGGATGTCTAGATTGTTTCTCAACAAAGGCCTTATAGGCCAAGAACATGTTAAAAACTTCACTCTTGAGTTTTAAGAAGTATACCCAAGCGTGTCTGGAAAAATCATCAATGAAAGTTAAGAAGTACTTGCAACCAGAGAAAGAAACAACAAGAAGTGGACCACATAAATCACTGTGAACATGCTGCAAAGGGGTTGAAGCGTGCCAAGAGGCACTTTTGTCAAAACTATCCCAATGATGTTTTCTGAGTACACATCCAGAGCAAACACCATCTTGGAAAGATACCATAGGAAGACTCGTCACCATATTTTCCTTACATAGAGTTTGAAGAGAGCGATAGTTTAAGTGACCAAATCGCTCATGCCAAAGTTTGCTCACTTCATCATTATGAGCAACAAAAATGGAGGGAAGACATGATGACCCAAATTTGTCAAAATTATACAACCTTGTGGAATAATCAGCAATGCCAGTAGCTAAAATATGTCTAGGATCTTTGAGGTCCTTCATTGAAACATCATGAGGTGAGAATTCTACTATTTTCCCTTCACTTGAATGTGTTATCTGATAAACAGAAAGAAGGTTGCATGACAAGGTAGGAACACATAGTACATCATTAAACTTACCATTATCTAGATGAATGGTTCCAGATCCTATAACACTAAGAGATCTATCATCACCAACATAAAGAAGAAAACATGGCTTTATTTTTGGCCATGTGGTAAGAAGCTCTAGAATCAATGAGCCACTCATGAGAATGAGAAGAAGAAGATACATTTAATGCATAACCAGATCTTGATGCTTGACAACCACAAGCAGAAAGTGTCATTCCTAAAGATGAAGGTGAAGAGTGCACCAAATTGATGTTGTGCTTCTTCATTGCTGCTTCTAAGGCTTCCATCTTCTTAAAACATTTGGACTCTATATGGCCATCACAATTACAAAAGTTGCGATGTATATCTATCTTATTCCCTTTATTTTTATTTGCCTTATCATTTTGGTGAGTTTCTTTTCAGTTTGCGGCTAAAATTGCTTAGGACCCTTGTTTGGTTTCAGACCATACTTTTTAGGATACTTCTTCTTGGGATTCTTTTGGTATGATTGTTGTTGGGCTGCTAAATCTTTCTTAGAAGCGTTTCTAGAAGTGATAAGACCAAGGTGTAAGAGTTTTTATTGTTCTCTTATCAAAGGATTGCAAAAGGCATCAAAAGAGGGGTTCTTGTAGGTGGTTCCTGAAGAAATGATGGCTTCTCTAGTGGAATGGAAGGTGGAAACAAATACAGAGTATGCAGGACCAAGCTTAACAAGAATGCAATATATGAGGCTACCATCTTCCTTTTTGACCTTACAACCTTCTAAAAGAAGTCTAAGGGTCTTGAATTTGGAAAAAAAATCTTCAATAGAGGAGAAATTATTGGGGTCAAAAGTAAGCAACTCATTTTCAAGCTGATGGGCCCTACTTTTATTTTGAATTCCAAAGACAGTATTTAGCTTTTCCAGGGCTTCATGAGGGGTGTCAATGTCAATGCTATGAAATCGAATATCTTGAGCAACGGACATTCCTATCAACCCTCATGCTTGATCTTGTTTATTTACCCATTTAGAGACTTTATCATCATTGAAAGGTTTAGTTTCTTTTCATGTGGCTATTCTATAAATCCCTTTACTTCTAAGTATATCTACCATGTGAGGTAGCCATTGGAAATAATTGGTGCTGTTAAGAATAATCGAGCATGCACTTTTCATTTTTTTTTAAAATGAAGCTGAAAAAATCTGAAACTAACTCCTCCAATGGAAATATCTCGAAAATTAGGCTGATTAAAAAAAAATGGTTCGAAAAACGGCTTCCAGATGAAGAAGTTATGCCTTTTTCAAAAACCTGAGTTGAAGATGCCAAATAGTTACAGGAACGGTTTGAAATTTGATAATGAAGTTCAACTTTTAAAAAATCCCGCCCCTTTAACAATTTTTTTTTACAAAAATAACCTTGAGAAAGAGACTTGAACCCAAGACCTCTATTCTCATAAACTAACTTCTCACCAAGTGAGATAGTAAAAGGATTTTTTAATTGTTTGAAAGGAGGAAGGTCTTTTTTTTATGCGAGTTTTTTCCTGCACAAAAAAACACAAAAAACCGAGCGCAAAAAAAATAAATGCAAACCTTACGACAAAACATTAGATTTTCAGTTAGCCTTACTGGAAAGTATCAAATTTTTCATTATTTCTAGTTTCCTGAGATCGCACAAAGACGCAGGGAAAGAACATACGTAGCAAAAAAATTCCATTCTTCCTGTTCTGATTTGCCAAGATCGCACACATTGCAGAGCGAAGAGCATACACAGAGAAGAGGGTATAGATCCATAAATAGAATAAAACCTAAAAACCGAAATAAACAGAGGGAACCGAGTTAAGCAGAACTATTAAAAAATATAACTGCAAAATAGATACTTTATACCTCTAGATCTAAAATGACATAACTTGGGCAACCAGAAACCTTTTGGCATGAAACGAAAGGCGTTCCTCACTGTAACAGACACTCTGAACACAAAAAAGCAGTTCTCCAGGCCCAAATTTTTTCATAAATAGTATATCTAGAAAATGGAAGTCACATGCAGTCAAACCGGCTTCGGATTTGGATCAACAATGGATGCGGCCCTCAAAATAGCTCTGATACAGGTAAGTTCTGTAGATCAAAAACCAAGGGTCACTTCTCACAAACATATCACAAATCAGTACACTAGTATTATCATGTGGTTAAAACCCTCGAAGAGGGAAACATTCCACAGCCTGAGCCAACGCAGCCACTTCAGGCAATTTATTAATATAAAAAGGAAAGTTACACATGTTTCTCTCATAAACGGTTATCGGAAAAATGACCCTCCATGCTCTTTAAATAGAGATCATGGACCAATCGAGTGTTAAGCCACGGATCAAGTGTCGTTAATACCGAGGAGAGAGGGAACCGTCAGATCACTACAAATCGTGACCGTCAGATTATAAGTTACAAATGTACATAGTAAAGAAACACACTTTACCTAACTCTACACTAGATTAGGTTATTCTTAACTATTACCTATGCGTCAGAACATCCTAACATGTAATCTATCCTTGTAGTTTTTATGTCCGTGATAGCATTTTTTATGTTTACTAATGTTGATACCTTACTATTTTATCCTATATATATTTTTTTTCAATATATGTATATATAGAATATGTATATGGGCGAACCTAATGGTGAATTTCATCTAAACCTCATCAAAAAATTCGAACTCGAACGTGAACCATGTGACTTAGATTGAAATATTTCTATTGAAATTTTTTTCTCTTTATCAACATTAATTTTTATTTTTCTTAATTTACTCTCTCTATTTATTTGTTTATTTATTTATTTGATATTAAAATAACGTATTTAAAGGTGATATTGAAATATTTTCTACTTTAAATTACTTTATCTCTCTAAATAAGTTTATATGAAATTACGTACTTAATATAACTGTGGTAGTGTATTTTGCACAAGGGCGTACGAAATACACTTCGTTAGCAAGCTGACTGCTACTGGCACAGGGTCACAGAGAAAAATAATTGCCTACTATTAGTGGAACAAATTCAACACAATGTGAACTAATTTTGAGGGAAAAATAAGCATACAAAACTAAGAACAAATCAAAACACAAGATACAAAATACAAAAGCTCGATGGAGCAAACAGCCTAATAACACAAGTGGAAAGTTTTCCCTTTATTAGGTGCTAGTGGTAAAAAAGATACAATGCTAAACACTTTAAGAGGGTCCTTTGAGCTGTGAATCTCAAATACCCAAAACAAGGATGTCTCCTTCCCTCGAGTTCTTGCAAGCGTCTCTTCCCTCTCTCAAAGGATGGTAGATCAAGATCAAGAGGTGAACCTCTCTCTCTTGGATTGAGATGTTGGTTGGCTAACATGGGAGTCCTTCTTATCCCTATGCTACTGGACTATGAAAGCTGGTTTGCTATGAAGAAATTTGGCTAGCATAACAATGTGTCTCCAATTATTCTTCCAAAGGTTGGCTTATATACACATTTTTTGAATTCCTTCCTCTTCTCTTGGCCAAAGATGGATAATGACACAAGAGTGGAGGAGGGATTCCTTTGTGGGTTGCATGTACGACTCAAGGTGGCTCAAATCCAGTTGTCCTTGAAAGTACTAGGCAGAGAATCATCTTAACCAAGTGTTCCAATTGGTCCCTAATGGTGAAATTTCGCCATCTTTAGGACCGTGCGGATATCAAAGGAATAATTGTGTTGTGTGAAAAAATCCTTTGATGCAGGTGTGTTGTCATTTAATTTCCTTTTGAACCTTAGGAAAAATAAAATTTTAGTTTTCTCTAATGTATTTCTTCTTTGAAAATATTCATTTGTACCTTATGTTTAACATTTTTATTGTCTTTTTCCTGTACAATTTTCTAGTGTTAACAATAACATTGAAATATCTCCCACATCTACCCAAGTAACCCGCCAACTGGGGTAAACATGTGATGAGAAGCTAAGATAATGAGATTCAACCTCATAAGTGACCTTAAAGAAGTGGAACTAATAGAAAACACAACATATAGACCTTGCACAGCAACCAAAACACCCCTAGGAGGTAATTGAACCATTTAGGCCTCTTACCCCTTGGTCACACTGACATTTTGACACCCTTTGATCCATAGTCATAGGCATAAAACTGCATTACAGGGGCTAGAAGGCTATAGCCACAGGAATAACAATGCACACCAGCTGCTAGTGATCCAGGTGGATATCGGTGGCCACCTACCTATTCTACTAGGAACCCCACCATTGTTTCGTTCAGTTTTTCAGTTTCCTTATTTGTAGCATAATTTACTATTTTTGGCAGTATTTTGGGTCTTGAACTTTTGGAGTTGTTTTGAGGCCCTAAACGAGGTTTTTTGGGAAAATTGGGACCAATATATATTTTCAACCAATATTGGTCCCTCGAAAATTTTAGTCCTCGGATAGATATTTCTAACAAGGTATTGTGCATGCCAAATAGAGATCATATGCCAAAGTTACGTCCCCAGGAAGTTGATGTACCATTTTACCCAAAAAGGGCCCATACTTTTGGCGCTTCATCTCTTAGGGTTAGGTTTTTGGATGTTTAGGGTTTTCCATTATTTCTCAATAATAAATAGGCCTTCAAGCCTCATTGTAACACAGTTCAGAGGCATATAGCCACCACATCTCTTCTCAAAGATACGCTACCATTTCTCGAGCTAGTTTATTTTCCATTCTATCTGTAAGCATTATTTAGTATTCAATATTAATGAAATGAAGTGTTTTTCTTGCTGCATCTCTGCATTTATGTTTATTTTTTATTTTATTGTGTTCCTGCATAAATATGGATCAGTGGTATCATATCGGTCTACTCTTTCTTGATTTTTCTTTGAATGTCCCCAACGAGGTCAGGGTATAAGGAGTTAGGGTTCGATTTGATTGAACCTTTGCAAGATCAACCTCGGAAACCCCGAATACCTTCCATAGTGGAAGAAAATAAATATGAGGAAGCAGGAGATACTATCACAATATTTCTCGAGGAGGCCCTCGAGAAACAAAGCAACACGATGATGGATAACTTTGCCCATATCCTTCAACAACTACCCACCAGCGACACACCTTCATCCAACAGCCACTCTGGAGGTGCCACTCCTTTTAGGGTACAAGTAAACTTTTAAATTCCCATAATTGAGGGCTAAATAGATGCAGACGTCATAGATATATGGTTGAATTTATTAGAAGGATATTTCTCAGTTCATGACTTTTAAAATCTAGAAAATTTACTTTTACACTCCTCGAAGCGTACCCCCATGTCAAGGACTGGTGGGAAACCTACTATGAGAAAAAGTACAAGAGGAAACCTCCCTATTCTCGGCTGCACCCACTTGGAATCCTTTTCGAGATGCCATCAAGGAAAAATATTATCTTTTGGGGAGATATGAGGACAAGTACATACAATGGACTACGGTAGAAAAAGGATCAATATGTGCATGAGCTGAAGAATCTGTTTCATACCCTACGCAAAAATTTGGGTATCAAAGATTCAGAGAAACATTTGGTGCTAAATTACAACAATTTTCTGCACATATACATTCAGGAGGAAATAGAGTTCGTCGATATCTCCTCGCTTGGTGCAACATACTAGTATGTGTAGAAATTTGAATAACTGTTAAATTATTCACCGAGATTATCCTGATCACACACTATTTTAGCTTCATGCATAACCTCTTTCTACTATTGATCATCAATTTGCGGAATTATAAACAATCGCATGCGCACATTAAAACCATAAACAATCACACATATAAACACAATATTTATGGGAAATCTTAAAGCTGAAAACCCCCAACTATCTGTATATTATAATTATAGAGATCATGTAACAATCATAGTACAAACTCCTCACAAGCTCTCAGCACTCTCTCCAATTGTTACACACTACACAAGCTCAGATCATACAAAACACATGCTCCAATCTTCTCCACCTGTTAACCAGCCTCTACTGCGCAATCCAATATGGATAATCACTAGATCCAGGTTCAAATCCCACTAGTATGTACTGCGCAATCCTCATTGGCTTCTCATTCAATGTGTGTGCAAATCTCATGCACCAGTATAGTCACAACTGATAGTCACACTTGCTCTTTCACCTACCTCTTCACTGGTCTCCACTGAAACTGTCCATGCACTGCAGTTAACTGATGTATTCATTAGTTGATTTATGAGTTAATAATTAGTGAATTAATTAATAATTAATTCACACCACTCTCACTAATTGTATCAATCAGTTAGACCAGATACAACTAGCTCAACTAAGTTAAACTGAACACAACTCCATTAATTATCTCATCAACTCCACCAAACTCTGTCACATGAGTTCTAACTGAAGTCAACCATGCAATAGCTCCACTAAACCCTAAGAATAGCGCAATTCCTTATGTCAGCTGCATGTGCCAAATCTAGGCATCAAACTGAAGTGCTCCAAGAGGATAAGATAATGTTTGGAGTCCAAATATTATTAAGAGCTAATAATATTCGACATATCTATTTTTAGACTGGCAATCTAAAAATAGATTCCGCCCAGTATGTCTAAAAATAGAAGTCCATCTATTTTTCCCGATTTGACCAACCATCCACAAATAGAATCCTACAACTCATAGAACATGATCCATATGTCTAAAAATAGACTTTGCGCCAAAAATAGCCTGCGGGCCCACTTAGTGAAGGCGACTCCTTTCCACTAAGCTCCTCATCTTGTTGCACTCTCAACACTCCCTCTCAACAAGATAAGGATTATATGCAACCCCTATCCTGCCCCTGTGGTATTCGAATTTGCTCCTAATGAGCGCCTTCGTCAAGATATCAACATCCTGATCCTCCGTAGGAATTTATGAAAGTAACATGATTCTCCGCTGCACACAATCTCTGATATGATGATACCGGATGTCAATGTGTTTAGATCTATCATGAAATACTGGATTAACCGAGAGTTTGATGCAACTCTGATTATCACAATAAATCACAGTAGGCTCTAAGTGTGAACCGAACAACCCGACCATGATCTTCCTCATCCATATAGCCTCGCATGCAACCAAAATCGTTGCCATATACTCAGCCTCTGCTGAACTGAGTGCCACAGATATCTGCTTCCTGCTGTACCAAAAAACTGCTGTCGACCCGATACTAAAAATCCCTCTAGATGTGCTCTTTCTGTCCGTTGGGCTCCCTGCCCAATCTGCATCCGTGAAGCCACACAGCTTCACCTCATCCGACTGTCTGTACCACAATCCATATCCCAATGTGCCTATGAGATAACGCAATACATGCTTCCCCGCCTTCCAAAAGAGCTTGGTAGGCTTAACCATAGCTTGTGAAAGCTGGTTAACTGCATAGCATATATCGGGTCGTGTATTGACCAGATACATAAGCGACCCCACCAACTGTCGATAAACAGTGGCATCCACTACCTCCGCCGAAGTAGCATCCTCCTTCCTCCAACCACTAGGAAGAGGAGTATCAACAAGCTTGCAGCCATGCATGTTGAACTTCTCCAGTATCTCCCGGGCATACTTACCCTGAGAAACAAACAGTCCACCACTGCGCTGCCAAATTTCCAATCCCAGGAAATAATGAAGGAGGCCCAAGTCCTTCATCTCAAACTCTTTTGCAAGATCCTCCCTGCATGAGAGTATCAACAGCTCATCACCTGTCAAAATCAAATCATCTACATAAAGTACAATGATCAGCAACTTACCCTCCACCACAATCTGGTATAGGTTCGGATCCGCCTCACTCTTGGAGAATCCAAGTCCAGTGAAATAACTGTCTATCCGTGTGTACCAAGCACAAGGTGCTTGTTTCAACCCATACAGCGCTCTCTTGAGCCTGCACACATGCGACTCGCTGCTGAAGATCTCGAAACCTTCGGGTTGCTCTATGTACACCTCCTCCTCAATGACTCCATTGAGGAATGCAGTCTTCACATCCATCTGATGAATGTGCCACCCCATCTGCGCTGAGAGAGCAAGAATCGTCTGTATGGAAGAATACCTTGCGACGGGTGCAAAGGTCTCCTCATAATCGATCCCCTCTATCTGTGAGAAGCCTCGGGCAACAAATCTTGCCTTGTACTTCTCCACACTCCCGTCAGCCGCCTGCTTCACTTTGTAGATCCATCACGAACCCACCACTAATTTCCCCTCCGGTCTTGGGACAATCTCCCATGCACTGTTTCTGACAATCGAATCATACTCTTCCACCATGGCATCTACCCATGCGGGGTCCTCCATAGCTTCCTCGAAAGAGGATGGCTCTGTCACGACACATTTTCTCACAAGAGCCATGTATCCAGTGTACCGGTCCGGTGACTGTCTCTGTCTGCGCTGTGCTGTAGGTGGTCCTACAACCTTCTCTGCATATTGAGCCAGTCGCTCAGCTTCTTTAGTGCGCTTCCGCCCTCTGATGGTTGGCGCTGCATGAGTGGTCTCTTCCACTCCATGAACTTCCTCTTGTGGCTGATCCACATCTTGAAGCTCATCCTTAGGAACTAATAGCTCCTCATCTGCATGCAAGTGTGGCTCCCTCTCAAGCGAACACTTCATGGCTTTCTCCTCCTGAAATTTGATATCCCGTCGCACAACAGTCTTGCGACTGTCTGGCAAATACACACGATAGTTGTGGGGCGTATCATTGTACCCCACAAATATCCCAACCTCTGCGGTCGGCTCCAGCTTCTTCCTGGCATCCTTCGTCACATGAATGTAAACAGGTGAACCAAAAATCCTCAAATGGGAAATATCGGGCTTCTTACCAGAAAACGCCTCCTCGGGTGTACTCATGCCAAGTATCCTGTGAGGACAACGGTTCTGCACATATACTGCAGTATTGCATGCCTCAGCCCACAAGTGTATGGGAAGGCCCTGATCATGCAACATCGCCCATGCAACACCCATGATCATTCTGTTCTTCCGCTCAGCAACCCCATTCTGTTGTGGGTTATGAGGTGCTATGAGCTCTCTTCGAATTCCTTCTGTGACGCAAAAGTCCTTGAATTCGCCGAGAGATGAATTCACCACCATTGTCGCTCCCAAGAGCCTTCACACCACTTCACTGAGTTCTTTCCTCAGCCGTGTGAACTCCTGAACAGTGTCTCTGCTCTTCTTACACACAGAACAACAAGCCACCATAATCATCAACAAGATCCACATAATACTTGTGTGCTTTCTTCCTTAAAATGCTGAAAGATCCCTTTTGTTGTGTGTCTTCTCTCAAGGATCATTGTGGCGCATTTATCGCTTCTCTCGTGAAAGGTGGCTTTCACAAATTTTCCAAAATTCTTGCACTAATGCGGCTAGCAGCCCTAGCTTTAGGAAGCCTGCAAAATGTAATATCTTCAAAGCTCCATGGTGAGGTGGCCCAATCTGGTGCCATAGATTGCCATCATCACGACTCACCACTCCTTTTGCCTTGCCTACCATTGTTGCGCAGCCATATACCTGCAATTGATAAAGGTTCTTAACTCGAACCCCTATGCTCTGGGTCTCACCGGTTGCCTTACTACGCAGGAAAGCCTTTCCCTCACTAAAGACAACATCATATCCCTTGTCTTCTAACATCGCCACAGAGATAAGATTCTTCTTCAATCCTGGAACATGCATCACTTCCTTCAATACGAAGGGTTTACCGGACTCCCTCTCAAAGGAAATGGTACCGATACCGGTCGCACTGTATCTACCATCATCGCCCATCTCGATGTGCACTCCAAGATCTTTCTCATCCAGATCAGTAAACAAATCTCGATCTCTTGTCATGTGAAAAGACGCACCACTGTCAAGAAACCACACTGAACCCATCACACTTGAGACCAAGCATGCGATCAGTGAAAAATCCAGCTCAAACTGTGAGGCTAAGGCCTCTCCAGCTGCAGATCCAGCAGCCTGCTTATTTTTCTTCTTCTGCGGACAATTTGTGGCATAATGTCCATGTTGGTGACAGTGAAAGCACTTCACCTTGGACATGTCCTGCTTCTTGCCTTTCGCACCGGAATGAGAAGCTTTCTTGCTCTTCCCCTTCCTTGATGAAGATCTGTCCCTGGTACTCCACCTTATCTCCTCTTGCACAAGATCTGACCAAAGTCGCTCCCATCCTAGCAATTTCTCCCGACCATTGACAGAATCCTTATAGGAATGCCAACTCTTCGGAAGCCCAAGGAGAGCCAAGCTCACCAAGTCCTCATCATCAACAGTCACCCCCACACTTCCCAGCTCATCCCTGCATTGGATGAACTTCGTGAGGTACTTGGGCATATTGTCGCCTTTCTCCATCTTTATGTTTCTGAGTTTATCCTTGAGCACCAACTTCCTCTGGTCACTCTTGCTTTGGAATAAATCTGTCAAGGCTTTCCACATCAAGTATGGAGAAGCCTTACCATGCAGGGTGGACACTATGTGATCCTTCACGCCCTCCAATAGAATCCTTCGACACTTTGTTGTCTTATTTTGCCAAGCCTCAATTACGGCAGCATCGCTAGAAGTAGGCTTTGGGACTTCAGCATCTATGAACTCCTTCAACCCATTGTCATCTAACACCGCCTCCATCCTGTCCTTCCATGCAATATAATTCGAGCTGCCCTCAAGGGCATACTCCAATCGCAATCTTTTGAAAGGCATCTCAACTTCGACACCAAGAAAACACTGCTGCAAATTCGAATTCCACCAGCACAAAACTCAACCGCTTCAATGTTTGAAATTGCTCCAATGATCAATACTACTCCGATACCATGTAGAAATTTGAATAACTGTTAAATTATTCACCGAGATTATCCTGATCACACACTATTTGAGCTTCATGCATAATACATAACCTCTTCTACTATTGATCATCAATCTGTGGAATTATAAACAATCACATGCGCACATTAAAACCATAAACAATCACACATATAAACACAGTATTTATGGGAAAGCTTAAAGCTAAAAACCCCCAACTATTTATATATTATAATGATAGAGATCATGTAACAATCATAGTACAAACTCCTCACAAGCTCTTAGCACTATCTCCATTGTTACACACTACACAAGCTCAGATCATACAAAACACATGCTCCAATCTGCTCCACCTGTTAGCCAGCCTCTACTGCGCAATCCAATATGGATAATCACTAGATCCAGGTTCAAATCCCACTAGTATGTATTGTGCAATCCTCATTGGCTTCTCCATCAATGTGTGTGCAAATCTCATGCACCAGTATAGTCACAACTGATAGTCACACTTGCTCTTTCACCTACCTCTTCACTGGTCTCCACTGAAACTATATTGATTGTAACACCCAGGTTAACTAATGTATTTATTATTTGATTTTGCCAGGTTAATAATTGGGTGATTAATTAATAATTAATTCACACCCTCTATCCTCAGTGCTATCAAATAAGTTCATTGATACAACTAGTTCAACTAAGTTAAGGCGAACACAACTCCATTAACTCCTCAATCAACTCCACCAAACTCTGTCACATGAGTTCTAACTGAAGTATCCATGCAATAGCTCCACTTAACCCTTAGGAATAGCATAATT
Source organism: Pinus albicaulis (assembly GCA_034641835.2). NCBI lineage: Eukaryota > Viridiplantae > Streptophyta > Pinopsida > Pinales > Pinaceae > Pinus > Pinus albicaulis. The sequence goes on from CM076576.1 coordinate 85,607,280, forward strand.
CCTTCTATCAGCTCCTGTGCCACATCTGTGCACTTAACTGAAGTGCTCCAAGAGAATAAGATAATGTTTAGAGTCCAAATATTATTAAGAGCTAATAATATTCGACATATCTATTTTTAGACTGGCAATCTAAAAATAGTTTCCGCCCAATATGTCTAAAAATAGAAGTCCATATATTTTTTCCGACTTGACCAACCATCCACAAATAGCATCCTGCAACTCATAGAACATGATCCATATGTCTAAAAATAGACATTGTCTAAAAATAGACTTTGCGCCAAAAATAGCCCGCAGGCCCACTTAGTGAAGGCGACTCCTTTCCACTAAGCTCCTCATCTTGTTGCACTCTCAACAGTATGTTGCCAAGATTGAGCATAAATTCAAACAGAAGAAGCGAGACTTTGGATCTATGAATCGGAAGCAAGGGAAAGGCACCCCCAAACTGTAGAACAAAGGAAAAAGCCAAGACGAGGTGGCCCAGGAAAACCCGATAAAGCCACAAGTGAAGAACAACACCGAAAATCCAAACAAGGACATAGGAAAGTGGTTTGAGTTCGATAAGAACTCCACTCACAACACAAGTGAGTGTCAAACCAAGAAGTCACTAGTGGCTGAGCTGAAGGCTTTTGAATCAGATGCATGTTCAGAATCTGAATTATAACATGACAAGGGGAATGACAAAGGGAAGCATATTATCAATATCAATCCCAATGCCATTGTTTCCACCACCAAGATCCAGAGGAGGGGGAGTGCCTCTTCTATTCCTAGATGTGGGTTGTTAAGTTCCTATAATAATAGGATTCATAATTTTGAATTAACTATGATTAGTCTTGTAATATGTACATACTTTTCTTTCTGCAAATTGTTTTCCCATATTAAAAAATTAATGAAAATCTAAAGAGGGTAAAATTCCTAAAAGAAAAATCAAAGGACTAAGAGAAAAAATATCAAAAAAGAATATAAAAAATGAACCCCAACAAAAAGAGATAAAAATAGATCATGAAAATGATGCAAATTCAAATTCCACTACTTTTTACTTTACTTTTCACAAAAAGATTGTGTGCAGCTTGTCAAAAATGCCACAATCCATGAAGGTCAAACTGCTTAATCTTGACCTTTCAAGCTTTAAATTTCACGATGATAGATAGAGAATAAAGATCGAGCCAAACTGTTTAATCTTGGAAGATCAGTAGTTAGGTAGAGAATAATAAGGAGCTCAATAGTTTAATCTGAGCCCTTGGAAGTAATAAGGTTAGAATTAGATAGTTTGTTTTTAAAAGAAAAATGAAAAAGGGTTTGCAAGCTCAAATGCACCCAAAGAAATGAAGAAAAAATGTTAAGAGTAGTTGATGGTTAGCTAAAAGTAGTTTTTCACAAGACATGGATAGCAGAAATTGATCAATTCATACTTACTAATTTCCCTCTAAATTCATTCCCCTTGTAAAAATACCCTTTCCCCTTCATATTTATCCTTTCCCCTTCACTCTTTTTTCCCTTACAAAACCCCTTTCCCTAATTTAAAACACATTTATCCTTTGAAAAGTAATTATCCCCTTAATAATTTCCCTTTTCATTCATAATACCCCCCTAAAATACACTTATCCTAAGTTTTCAAGTTTAAATATTAATATTGGGCCCCACTATGAAAATCCCACCCCAATATTAATTTTTAACACTATCCTTAGTGTTTTTTAAAAAAAAAATCCCGCACTTATTAACATTTCAGTGTATATTATTAACATTTAACTTTATTTATTAACTCTCACATATAAAACACATTATCCCGTATTATATTAATAACCTTTATATATATATTCCCCAACCCTTGTTTTATTTATAACCTATGGTTTACATTGCTCTGCCAATATATATTTCGGGTGCACTATGTATTAAACCCCGACCATATATATTAAAAACCATAACTTATATGCATAAATATCCCATCACATAACTTAAAGTCTTGGGCCCCACGCTTATCAAATCCTGATAGATCCATCGCATTCGCCCAACCGTTAGATCTATACCGATCAGATCCAATGGCCCATATCTCTTATCGCATCCTCAATAGCCAAAAATTTAACCGCACCCATACCTTGTGAAATGAGAAGTTTTCGGAGCTCCGCTCCCTGCAACGTGTCAACACTCCATTCGATCACATCCTCAAAAAATTGACCGCCTACCACCTTTGGCCGATGCCAAAACCACAAGTTTTATTCCTACCCGTTGCAACCATACCGCTCCAGTTTGAATTTCACCCCGCACATTAAATTTAACCCCTTATTGGTTAAAAATACATAAGCTGCCCTTTCTTGTCTTTTACCAATCGATTGTTTAGAATTGCGCGAATACAGCCATTGCCGACCTATTCCTGAGCTAAAAAAATTACTGCCGACCTTATTTGAAGCCTTTTTTTACTAGAAATCAATTCCATTTGTTGTTACAGCCACTGCAGAATCCATCAGAAGCACTATAAAGACCAGTGAAGCCTCAGAAAGCTTCTGAAACCTCAGAACCCCTTCTGCAAACTTAAAGTCTTCATTTTATCCAGGTATTCATCAGAGCAAATACTTGTGCTTAATCTAAAAATAAAGTAACAAGTAATTGAATCAGTTTAGGGGTCTTTGCGGACCAAAAGAAACGCATGTTGCTTCCCTATCCTTTTTCTGCAGACCCTAGGCATATTTTAACAGAATTTCCAAGGTCTGAGATTGTTCTTGGTCACAGAAAGTACCATCTGATCAATTGAAACATCGTAAACCAGAGGAATAGCCCTTGTTTCATTTCAAACCCTTCTGCAGACTGTAATTATTTTTCAGAAGAGCTCCTAAAGGCCTAAACTTGCTTTCCTAAGTCAAAAGAATAATTAATTGATAAATCAAACAAATAATGGCTTCTCAAAGCATTTTATCTATAAATCCCCTGCAACCTCCTATTTTAGATATAGAACACACTCCATTAGAAGATAAAGATTTTAAAATTAGTGACCTTATCACTGAGTTTAATCTTCTTGAGCTCCACTGCTAGAGCCATGACAAATCCATTCACCACGCTGATGAAGTTTTTATTTTGGAGTCCAATTTTCCTAAGTATGTTGTCCCACAGACCTTCTAGTGTCCTGAGGTCATCAGACTTTGTCAATCTTGTTATTTCCCTGACCAAAGAGCCATTATAACCCCTGGAAAAGAAATTATGTTCATCATCACAGCTGAGTCAATTAACCAAATGCTGCATATCCAACCTAAATGAGATGAAACCCCTTTATCTGTTGAGGCCCTTACACATTTATACCTAAATCTGGACTTCCCCAAGAGGTTCCAGATATTTCAGACATTCATTCCTTCATCTATAGAGACTCCCAAGACCAATCCTCCTTACCCATCTACAATATTTTCTAAAAGAGTCAGACATATCATTAGCATGTTGTCTTTTATTCTGGGTTATTTCACAGATGAGCATGTTGATGCTTCAGTATTAGGTTTCTTTTCTATTTTCACACTTGGTTAGCCTCCTGCTACCATTTTCAATTTTGCTCAGTATATTGCTGACTCAATTCATGAACAACTGGTCAAAAAGCCTGAAGAAGGTGTGTTCAAGAATTCCTCAATTCTATTTCATATGTTTTTATACTTCCAGACTGAAACATTTTCCTTCAACCTTCAAAAGATGGATGTTGAAGGTAATCTACAGTTAGTAATATTTTTGAATTCCTTACTTAGGAAGGATTCAACACACTTCACATACACAGATTTCATTGACTCTTTCATTCATCCAATGGTCAATATGTTGAACAACAACATTCAACCAACAGTCAGTGAGGAAATTAAAAAGGTCCTGCAATTATCAGAGCACAGTAGGATAGGAGATTATTACCTGTATCAAAACGACACAGAAATTAGGGTATATGGATCTAATATTCTTCCATATAAGCTGCCCAAATACCTCCCAGTGAGGTTATTTTCCCTTGAATATATCAGGCGGATCCTTAATTCTGATGCAATTAATTTCTTGGCAGCCAAAAAGAAGACACAATTTAAGATAAAGAATTATTTTTGCCCTTTTATTTGCAACAATAGAGATGCAGGTCCACAGGCAGAAAAGTGTTTGTAGGAATTTAAATTTAGTCAGAGTTTTCAATGTACTGTGATCCTTTAGGAGTAATAACCAAATTGAGAGTTAAATGTAAATTAACTCCTTATGTACATGAGTCCAAACCAGATATAGATAAGTACTCCAATCAGTCTAAATGGTTGGAGAACACTTTGAAAGAGGCAGATAAGCAAGGTGATACTAGTCAAATCTTGCAAACTCCAGCCCAAGAAGATAGGAACTATAAAATAAATAGAGAAGAAGGATCATACACTGCAAAGACTACCACTAAAACCAAATTTAAATTGATGTACAGGAAGAAGACAAATTTAAATCCTATAAATGAGGAAGTGGAAGAAATTGAAGTAATTGATACTGATGCAGTGGTGAAAGACAATGATCCTCCTGCAGTTTCTGAAAAAACTGATCAACCTTCAACCTCAAAAACTCAGATGATTCAGAAGAAGCACAGTATTGAAATATCTTCATCCAGCAAACCAGAAAACAAAGAGATGGATATTATGCAAAAGTATAAAGAGATAAAGATTAGAAATGAGGCCATAAAGGCTGATACATACACACAGTACTGGAAGAAATCACCTAGTGACCAAAGCAGATTGCTTTCTACATTTGACTACAAGACTTGGAAAATGCAGATGACCTTCCTACAACCAAAAGTCAAGCATCCCAAATCATCAGAATATTATAAAAAGACATCATATGAAGTTCAAGCAGAAGTTATTCATCCAATTGACCAAATATAATTTCACAAACAAGCTGGTGAAATGATTTATTCAACCATGACAAACAAAGCCATGAGTGTACAGAAGCTCCAAAACACTCTTGGGAACATCAGAGATCAGCTCAAATTAGAAAAGGCATCCTCACAGGCTAAGGATAGAATAATCAAATAACTGGAAGATTTGATTATTGAAGTAGGATATGATCCTAATAATGTCAAAATTGCAGATGAACTGATAAAGAATAAGAATGCAGACATTGATGCATTAAAGAAGAAACTAAAACTGCCTCCTACTGAACATCCTCAGGCAAAGGAAGTATTACAGGATTTATACCAAAAAGATAAGATGATGAATCTCATTCTTCAATTAACTTCCCAAATAAAAGAAATGGAAAATGAGATGGAAAAATTAATACAAGAGAAAAACGCTAGAATAGAAGAAATTTCTGTCACTGTTATTCCTGTAGTCACTAATGTTGTTCCTTCCACATTAGCAGAATCATTGGCTCCTTCAGTTCCAATGGCTACAGCACTTCCTGTCACATCAACTACTACTTCAGCAACAGAGTTATCTACAATAGCAGCATCGTCTACATATGAGGCAGGTAAACTAGTAAAATAAATGTAGGAAATGGCTATTCAGAAAATTGAAATCAACAGACTTAAAGAACAACTGAAAATTCTGGAGGATGAAAAGAAACTTGCTCAGATTATGCAAAAGAATGAAGAATAGAAAGCAAACAGGTTGACAGAGAAATTGAATAAATTAGAGAAATATTTATCTCTAAAAGAACCAATGGCACAAGCCAAGCAGCAGCTATGGGCCAATATCATTGAACCTGTCAATGATATTTGGCCATCCATTCAGGTTATATATGAACAAAAATATCTAATCGAAGCAGCAGGTGAAGCCATCTAGAAAATCAAAGAAGAACTTGGCAAGAAACCTGAAGAGACTAATGAAATCATAAAATTCCTTAATTCCAAGAATAAGCAGGAACTAGAAGAAATTGGAATTAGCGACAGGATATATACTATTCTTGAAGTCTAGAAGGTTATTTCAAAGAGAAACTTAATGCTACAGCTTGGCATAACAAGATTTATGATGAAGTTCGACATTCTGAGGCAGAAAGGCCTTCCAAATCCTCTGGTTATAAATGACAGGTTAATGAAGCAAGAGGATCATGATAAAAATATTAGAGAGGTGGCTAAGGAGCAAGCTAATAAGTCAGCCATGCAGGGAATTCCAACAGGGAAAGTTCTATACAAGAGTTTTGAGAATATTTTTTACTTGCAACATGAGGTAAAACACCTATTCATCAACAAGCCTACATTTTCAAAGTATACAGAGGCTGATGAAATATTTATAAGAGTGGTGAAGACCAAATTACTAGAGGCAGAATTTTGGGAGAAATTGACTGATTTACTATGAAGTTCAAAGAAGTAAAACAGGGCAGTCAAATGAAAAACATATCAGTCAGGAAAAGGTGTACAGATCAGTAACAATTTGCAATAAAAACAACAGTTATAGCCAAAGCGTATCAGAGTTTAAAGAGTATCAGGTGAAAGTCAAAAGGCTAAAGTCAAAACAAAGTTGAAAGTTAAAGCTAGCCAACATAAAGGACACTCTGTTGCAGCCTTCATTGAGAAAACAACAAAGAGAAAAATCAGCAACAAATAAAAGACAACAACAACAAATTCAATAAAAATAGGGACAACTTACATTGGTTAGATAGCTATCTCTATCTTCTAGCATGAAGATATTTATTTTTCCATGAATAATTCCTAAGTTCGTTTTAGGATATTTTGTAAGAGTTTTTGTATAAATAATTCACATTTTGAAGTATTGGGGGTGGATTGTGGATTGCTAAAACACTTCTATAGATGTACTAATCTGAACCAGAGGGCTCTTTGTACCATTTTCAAGTCAGCAGACTGGATTGATAAATAAAGAGATTATATTATAGGACTCATGTGTTGGGCCACTTCAATGAAGTATTCTCAATTGTTATTTTTTTTTATATGAAGTTTTCACAATACTTGCATGTTTTTCTAAATATAAATGTATATCAGGAATATTATTTCAGAATATGTTTAAAAACACTTTGTTTTGAAATGTTATTGTTGAGCCCCAAGATTGTTCTTTCTTCCATCATACTTCACTCCATTTTCTCTTGTCCATTGTTATCCCAGGCTCAAATGATCAATGAAATTAGTTAAAATTACTTTAAGAATGAATATCATGGCTAACTTGCTAAGTTTCGTGATTTTGTCATTGTAATGCATTTTGAACTGAAACTAGCTACAGAATGCAGACATTCCGTAGCTAGTTTCCAATTCTGCAGCTGTCTTCACGTTCAAGCATGTTCCAGGTGTCCTCTCAGGAAAAGCCACACATGGGTATATTCCACATCATTTCCTCAACGTTTGTTGCTCACCATGAAGAATGAATGGAATTCTGGACGTGGTTTTGTACGTGGGAACTCACACAAGGAGGCAGACTCCTAATAGGACAAGGACAGTCCAGATGTCCTTTGTCACTTTACATTGCCATCTTTAGAGTTCTAGTATGATTTTGATATGAAAAGACAATGATCCCCATATTCTCTCAAGTTCTGTTATGAAAATTTGTTATAAATGTACTCGGGAAACCGAGAGACAAGCTCTAGATTTTGATTAGATTTCGTGGATTGACTGCTATATTTCTGAAGACCGAGAATCCTCTGTTTTAATTTATTTTCCTTTAATGAAGAAGAAAACATTTCTTTGAGCGCATTGAGTTGATTTTGAGTTAGATTTTGTGCTACTCTGGCGGTAGAGGGCCCCTGCCTCCTGAGCGGCTTTACTTTTGCAATTTAGATAAGTATCTTAGTTCGTTTTCAAGTTTTTGAAGTTTACGTTCATAGTTAATTTCATTTATCATTATATCTATACTTGTTCTAAGAAACTCTTCCAAAAGATCATTATAATGAATGAGAAATGGCTGTAGTGTTATACATTTTATTTGCAATTCCTTTAGTTCATTATCACAGTTAAAACTTACTCTAGTAAACTCTTCCAAGATATCATTATGATGACTAAGGCATAACTGTGATACTGTAGGATTTAGTTGCTTGTTTTCACTAAGTAGCATAGCTGATCTTACTCTTAAAAAGCTCTTCCAAAACATCATAACAACGAGTAGGAAATAGCTGTGATGTCTTAGTTTTTAATTGCATCTGCTTTCAGTTTTCATGTTTGCATTCAAATGCATTGAATTGTACAGCCATGATTGTTCTAACAAGCTCTTCCAAAATACCATTCATGAGGGACGAAATAGGCTGTAGAATCCCATAGATTAATTGCATGATAATTCAGTTAGGGCACTCCGGAGGCAAATTGCATTTAATTCATGCTCTGATATTTCGTTTCAAGTTTGATAATGGATTTTTAATCTAGCACTGATCACTGTAGACTAGTAGCACCCTAGTTCAGTTCCATCTTAGTTCACTGTATTTACATTCCAAGATTAGTTGCCATCCATCGCATTTCAAATTGCATTAGTTGTTAAACTTAAATACCACAGTCTTCATTATTTACAAAACTTCTTTTGTTCTAAACCTATATTAACTCATAATCATTTGGACAGAAGATAGTATCAGTATATGGCCTGGAGCACTTTTGCAACCTTTTCACCATTTCACAAACAAGCCTTTCCTCAAAGACTATTCTAAAATGAAATCTATAACTTTTGAGTGAGGTTTAGTGGTGTTAAACTAAGTTGCAGAATATAATTAGGAGCTAGTTTTAGAGTAGAGATCTTATGATGTTACAAATGTTCTTTTCCAAATATGTTTCAACAAACCTTTAATCATGGATGAGATGTTGTATCATTATGAGTTGATTTTTTAATTGTTTAAGTTAGGAGAATTTTTACACTTAGCTGCCCATTTCTCAAGCTCTTCCAAAATATCCTTAATGAGTGAATTGGACAGGTTAAGTTCATGTTGTGATTCATTTTCTTAAAGTCATTATCAAGCTTTGTATTTTGCTAAGTCATAGTTTAGGTTTGGTTTTGTTTCAGTCTTTTCATTTGTAATTTGTCATCCATAAATTAGGCTTTACTTTGTTTTTAACCAGTAGCTTCTTTCCACCAGAATTTAGTTCTTTCTCTTGTGAACATAAAACCATAAAAAGACCAAAAACATCATAAAACACTAGACACAACGCAGTAAGAAACAAACACCTAGGCACATACAGTGCACCTCACTTCAACATTTCAAATTGCATTAGTTGTTAAACTTAAATACCACGGTCTTCATTATTTACAAAACTTCTTTTGTTCTAAACCTATATTAACTCATAATCATTTGGACATAAGATAGTATCAGTATAAGGCCTAGAGCACTTTTGCAACCTTTTTACCATTTCACAAACAAGCCTTTCCTCAAAGACTATTCTAAAAGGAAATCTATAACTTTTGAGTGAGGTTTAGTGGTGTTAAACTAAGTTGCAGAATAGAATTAGGAGCTAGTTTTAGAGTAGAGATCTTATGATGTTACAAATGTTCTTTTCCAAATATGTTTCAACAAACCTTTAATCATGAATGAGATGTTGTATCATTATGAGTTGATTGTTTAATTGTTTAGTTAGAAGAATTTTTACACTTAGCGTTTCTCATCTTCAAAATGTAATGAATGGTGGAGGATTAAGTTCATCAATTTTTGAATCATTTTCTTAAAATTCATTATCAAGCTTTGTTTCTGTTTAGTCATAGTTTGGATTTGATTTTGTTTCAGTAGTTGCCTTTGCATTCACCACTTGTCATCAACCAATCAGGTTTCACTCTGTTTTAATCATTAGCTTCTTTCCACCTGACATTTGGTCTAACATAACGACGGACGCCCGTCATGCAGGCCAAAAACATCACTCCCGCCTGGGCAGCAGGTAGAAACCATACCTAGGCACATACGGTGCCTCCTTCAGCGTTTACCCGCAACACGGTTGACAATTAAATGAGCTTAGTTTAGGAGACTAGATTGAGACCCAACATTTTGGCGCCGTTGCCGGGGAAGTGAAAACTAGGTAGCCTTTGTTTCTTAACTCCAAAAAACAATGATATGCGTAGAGAGAGAGACTCAAGGGGTAGATTCATAAGAAGCGGAAGCAGAAGTTTGATTCCTAGAACACCACTTGTTTCACCTAGACCAAGAGCTAGTACACCTCCAACTCAGACCCACATTCCATCCTTTATTGATCCTAGACTTCTAGAAGACCTAAGATCAGATATTCCATTAGATAAACCTTCCACTTCATCCACTAAACCTGTTTTAGAAGAAGATCCAAGGACTCCTGTTAGGGACACAAAATTTTCCACTTCCACAGAAGAATCAACCATGGCAGAAGAAGGAGGAGGAGGAGTCTTTAATGGAGAACACACATTATTTGGAGGGGGTAGAGGTAGAGGTAGAGGAGAAGGAGGTAGAGGTGCAGAAGGAGAAGGAGGTAGAGGAAGAGGTAGAAGAGATATGGGAAGCTCTTTTGGGTTTCCTATAGTAGATGAAGAAACCAATACAACCATGAAAAACATTTCACCCTCTGTCCTTCCAAACTTCTATGGACTTAAAACTGAAGATCCTGAAACCTTCCTATTTGAATTTGAAATCCTGTGTAGAACTTATGACTACTTACAAGATGCTCGAAAACTTAAACTATTTCCTTCAACATTGAAAGGAGCAGCATTGAAGTGGTTTATGAGTTTGATCAACAGTTCTATTAGGACATGGGAAGACATGAAAAAAGCATTTCTAGAGAGGTATTTGGATTATTGTATGCCGGTCAATCATAAGGAAGAAGTGTTTAAGATGTTACAAAAAGAAGATGAAAACTTGGAAGATTTTTTGGAGAGATTTCATTACAACATCAAAAGAGCAAAAATGGAAAACTTAGATCAAGACACCTTAAAAGCTCTTTTGTTGAAAAAAATTAGGGATGAATGGTTGGATATCCTTAAAATGATGGGAAAAGGGGATATATCACAGCTCACATTACCTGAAATATCTGAGTTATGTATCAACCTTTCAAGAGGGAAATCTAAAACTGTAAAAGGTCCAAGAGATCCTGCTCTTGCAAGGGCAAGTAAGTCTGCTTCTGGGACAGTAAGTAGATCAGAAATAGGACATATGATTGATGATTTTAAATCTGACATCTTAGGGAGTCTTAGTGAACAAATAGACACCCTCAAGATACAAAACAAGCAAAAGGCTGAATCTGATGCCTTGGCAATCTTTTGTCCCAAATGTAGAAAAAAGCATGCCTTGAGAGAGTGTCCTTTAGATGTAAAAGTTGTAGAAACCTGTGTTATTTGTTCTGAGAAACATGAGACCAAGAATTGTCCTTCTCTTTCTCAAGGCCCATCCTGAAACCGTGAGCTCTACAAATTCACAGAATCTCTCAATTTGTCTCTAGAAAGGCCTTGGCAAAGCACCTCAACAAAGTTCATGATCAATCTGCTTCCTTTGGAATTCTTAGCGTATATAGCCTCAATTTCAAAATCAATCTCAGCTTTGGGCACAAGAAGTTTAAGAACTGTAAATCCTTGGAAGTATATAATTCCTATATTCACCCATCCTATCCACCATACACATTGAAATATCTGAGTGTCCTCAACAATTTTCCAACAACATCATCAGAACCTACATCAAATCAATAACCATTATGACTATAAAAAAGTCAAATCAGTGCTTATCAACCACCAAACCCCAACAATAATATAAGGAACACATACATGATCTAGAAAATACTCTTAACATTGTTAAAGCCATACCTTAGTGATGTTCAACTTAGGTCTGGAAGAATAATTGAAAAGAGGAAACCTTATGTGATCATACAAGAACAAGATAACTCTGAGGAAGATTCTCTACGGGTGAATAAAAGTCTTGAGAAAGACACATCTTTTCAAGACCAAAACATTGAAAAATTAAAACAAAAAGAACCAATAATTTCAACTCTTGTATTAGAGCAACCATCAACATCTACTTCTACACCTCCCTTTCCAGAAAGATTACAAATTGATAGAGGTGTAGAAAAACAAATTAAGGTGCCTAATTATGATTTCCTAGATGAGCTGAGAAATGTTTGTATTAAGATTCCATTATTGCAAGCCATCAAGGAAATTCCAATTTTAGCCAAAACAATAAAGGAGTTGAGCATGAAGAAAACAAGAAAAAGAATAAGAGAGACAAAGAAAATTCAACGCGGAAAAATAGGACATTATGATGTGGGTAGATTCATACTATTAAGTATCTAATTGGAAATCAGTTAAAGGTCATCATGGAGTGAAATCCAAACACATGTTGATTTGGGAGCGACAATCAATATCATGAGTTCATGATGAACAAATCATGGTGCAAAACTGACTTCCTAATCTTCTCTTTACACCCACATTATTACAATTAACAGACAAATCTGTGATTAAACCTGATGGGGTAATAGAAGACATTCCAGTGTCCCTAGATTCTTGGGAGTACCCTGTGGATTTCATGATCCTAACTCCTAAGAACAATCTAGGAGGACATCCTATTATATTAGGAAGACCTTGGTTAGCTACAGCTGATGCTTTCATTAGTTGTAGATACGGTGATATGTACATCTCTGATGGTAGTTCAACTAAGAAATTCACTTTGTATCCTCCAGCTAGGACAATTACAGATTTAGATGATACTCAATGGATAGAGGATGAAGAAGATTTACAACCTCTCTTCACAATTTCAAAAATTAGTGAAGATAATCAAATTCTGAATACTCTAGAAAACTTTGAATCCTCTTCAGAATACAAACATGAACCATTTCAAGAGGGATCCAACATTGAGTTTTTTTCATCAAGGCATATGTCTCTTCATTCTATGGATAAATTTGGCAGCTCTACAAGTGAGATATTTCCAGGCAAAACTTTGAACATAAACAAGAACCTAGAAAAATCTCAACAAGAAGAGTTAGTCAAGATATTACAGAGACATTCTTCTGCATATGCATGGGAGTACACCGACATGAAAGGGATAAGCCCCAAGACTTGCACTCATCACATCTATATAGAGGAAAATTGTAAACCAATCAGACAACCTCAAAGACGGATGAATCCAAATCTTAGGGAGATTGTTAAAGAAGAATTGCAAAAATTGTTAAATGTCAACTTCATCTATCCCATTTCAGATAGTCAGTGGGTTTCTCCTTTGGTAATTATGCCAAAGAAAAATGGTAAATGGAGGGTATGTATTGACTACCGGGAATTAAACAAAGCTACTCTTAAAGACCATTTCCCCTTACCTTTCATAGATCAAGTGTTAGATACATTAGTTGGAAAAAAGTACTTCTCATTCCTAGATGGGTTTAGTGGTTACAACCAAATCCAAGTAGCACTTGAAGATCAAGACAAAACCACATTTACCTGTCCTTGGGGTACCTATGCTTAACGAGTATTGCCATTTGGATTATGCAATGCACCTGCAACATTCCAAAGGGCAGTATTAGGAATTTTTTTAGATCTAATACATGATTGTGTAGAGGTATATATGGATGATTTCACAGTTTATGGAAACACATTTGAAGAAGCCTTAGCAAACTTGGAAAAAGTTTTAAAGAGATGTCAAGAAGCAAATATTTCACTCAGTCATGAGAAGTGTTTCATGATGTTTAATGAAGGTATTGTTTTGGGGCATCACATTTAAGGGGATGGGATTAGAGTTGATGAGTCAAAAGTTGAAGTCATCTCTAACTTGTCTATTCCAAGTTGTCAAAAAGATGTTAGGAGTATTCTAGGATTTACAGGATATTATCGGAGGTTTATAGAAAACTTCACCAAGATAGCATCTCCACTCTTCAAATTACTTACCAAAGATTGTGAATTCAAATGGAATTCTGATTGCCAGTTAGCCTTTGAAACCCTGAAAACAAAAATTTCTAAAGCACCTATTTTAAGGGGACCTAACTGGAAGTTACCTTTTCATATCTCAACAGATGCCTCTGATACAACTCTAGGAGCAGTATTGGGACAAAAAGACCTGATTCCTTATGCCATCTACTATACCGATAAATGCAATACACGGAGTAAAACTATCTTATAAGCTGAAAAAGTTTTCGTATTGTTCATGCCATAAACAAATTGAGACACTATATAACAGACTATGAAAATTTTGTTCACACAGATCACTCTGCAATTAGATATCTAATGAACAAATCAATTACTAATGGCAGAGTTATAAGATGGTTATTGCTTTTACAAGAATTCAACATTACCATTCTAGATAGGCCTGGAAAACAAAACACGGTAGCTGATTTCCTATCTAGACTCCAAAACATCAAAGATGACACTCCAGTTGAAGATCAATTTCCTGATGAATATCTTTTTGCAATTTCTACTCAAACTCCTTGGTTTGCTAACATTGCTAATTATTTAGTTTCAGGAAAATTTCCTTCAATAATGAATGCAAGAGATAAAAGAAAAATCATTTTTGACAGTGAAAAATATTCATGGGTTGCTAATGAGTTGTACAAGACAAGTCCAGATTTGATCATTAGGAGATGTGTTCGGGAAGATGAGATGCCTGAGATTCTCAAAGCATGTTATGATGAACCTTGTGGCGGACACTTTGCTGATAAGAGGACAACCTATAAGATCCTTCATTTAGGATATTATTGGCCATCCTTGTTTAAATATGCTAAAGAGTATGTCAAAAGGTGTGACAGTTGCCAAAGGGTAGGGAAACCTTCTCCTTCAAGTGAGATGCCATTGCAACCTCGGGTACATATTGAACCTTTTGAAAAATGGGCTTTGGATTTTGTAGGACCTATTAGTCCTCCATCAAGACAAAAGAGATATATATTATTTTGCACTGATTATGTTACCAAATGGGTAGAGGCCAAGCCATTACTTTTTGCTAATGAAGCATATTTAGTTAATTTTCTTTTTGAGGATATTTTTACTCGTTTTGGTGTCCCAAGAGAAATTGTTACAGATCAAGGAGCTCAATTTACATCAAGGCTAGTGGAACAAATGATGGAGAGGTACAAAATCAGGCATAGAAAATCTACTCCTTATCATCCACAAACAAATGGTCAAGTGGAATCTACTAATAAGGTCATTGAAGGAATCCTAACAAAGACTGTTCATTTACATAGAAGAGATTGGGTAGATAGGCTTCCTGAAGCCTTGTGGGCCTATAGAACTACATGGAGAAACACAACAGGCCATACTCCTTATGAACTTGTTTATGGAAAGCAAGTTTTATTTCCCATAGAGTTCCAGATTCAAACTTTCAAAATGGCAGTTCAGCTAGGACTTGATTTAACGGAGGCACAAAAGCATAGACTGGAGCAGATTAATGAATTGGATGAGATCATACAAGATGCAGTTCAGAAAACAAGTCTAGTCCAACAGCAAAGGACTAGATGGCATGACAAGTACATCAAAGAGAAGAAGTTCAAAGAAGGTGACTGGGCTCTCTTGTTTGATTCAAAATTCAAGGATTTTCAAGGTAATTTCAAACACATTGGCTGGGGCCATATGAAATTGTTAAAATTTTTGACAATGGAGCAGTAAAAATCAGGACAATAGATGAAGAAGAGGTCACTTTTCTTGTGAATGGTCATAGATTGAAGCTGTATCACAAACCACTCTCAAGAGAAGAATTTGTCAAGAAGTTCCAGGAAAACAGTGATGTGAAGTTAATGAAGAAGAATCTTTCTTCTTCATCAACTTGATTAAATTTTCTGAAGCATTTCTTTGAAAAAAATAAAAATAATAAAAATAAAAATAAAGTATAAACATGAAAACCAATCACTGATTGGCATGTTTATACAGAAAAGATAGGGTGAAAATTAGAGTCTTTTTGACACTCTAACTTTTCCATTTTGTTTCTGCAAGCAGCTGTTACAAATCATAAGTTCAGATCCATTACACTTATGATCCATCTCATTTCATTTCATTCCATTTACTTATCCATCCATACTCCATTTCATTCATTCATTCATACTTCACTTCATTCCATATTTCATTCATCTCATTCCATACTTCATCCACCTCATTTCCATATCAAAATTTAAAGTTTGATGTCTTTCTGCAATTGAATAACACATGTCATGAATTGTAGGCCATTTCTTATACTTTTCCACTCCATTTCATAAATTGTAATCCATCTCACTCCATCATTCACTTCATACATATCCCATTATACCATATTTCATCATCTATCTTCACTCATTCCATATCAAAATCCACTTATATTCCAAACCACTCCATTCCATGATTAAAAGTTCTCTACAGGTACATTCTGCAGCTAAACAGATATTCTGCAGCTACTCAGACTTTCCGCAGCCAGACAGTCATTCCGCAGCTACAGATCCTGAAGGCACTGATCAACAGACATTTGAATTGCAACAAGATGATCCAGTATATCCATGAACAAGAAAAATCAAGAAGGATTATGAAGACTCACAAAATAGTGATTTCCAAAGGAGAACAAAGCATACAAAGACCACAAAAAGCAGATTAAAAGCAAAGGTAAAAAGTTCTGATTATAATGGCATATCATAAAAAACTTTAGTATAGTTTTAGTTATGAATCATTCGAAAAGTTGTTTTGATTATTTTTATTGATCATGCCAAATATATCCTCTGTAAAACTTTGGATAAAAATCCTTCATTTCAAATTCTATACCCGATCATCATCTAAACGGTTAAATGCTGAAGTGATTGATTTTCTCACGTCACCCGGCCAAATCATTTAATGATGATTTTTGAATCCGTTGTAAAATATCTCTGCAGTCTTTTCAATCATTGATTTGTTTTCTTCACCTCACTTCATTAAATCGTTCCGTAACCACTTCCTATTACTCCATTCCATAGCCAACCCTTCATCATTTCATTCTGTAAAATAGAGGTATCTCTATCACCGTGAGCAGAGGTATATTAGTTTGAAAGTTGAAACCACTGTCACCAAGAAGTAGAGGTATATCAGTTTGAAATTTGAAGCCATTGTCACCGTGAAGCAAGGGAGTATTAATTTGAAGGTTGAAGTCATTGTCTCCATGAGCAGAAAGAGTACTAATCTAAAGATTGAAGAAGAAATTATGGGCTTCATCGTGAGAACTGAACCAGTGGGCACAAAATACCTGGAAGGATACCCTCAAAGCAGAGAAATGTTACAACAAGCAGGATGGCTGCAATTCCTTGAGAAATTTAATGGCTTCCACAAAGAAGTTACTAAAACATTTGCAAGGTCATTCAAAGGAGCCGAGGTTGAAGTTGGAGATATTAAATTCACTGTCACAAAGGTTTTTATTGCAGAAGCAACAGGATTGCTTAGACATGGAGAAAGATGGTTTAAGAATAGAGAATTTCATAATGAATCATGGAAGAAGATCCTCAAATCACCAGGTATGGATGTCACTGTGTTTAAAAATGGAATTCCAAGCTCTGCATTAAAGAATAAATGGAGAAACATGTTGCTTATCCTACAAAAATTTATCACTTGTGAAGGTAGATATGGTACTTTCTATGTTTACCATATTAGGTTGATAATGCATTTTCTAGAAGAAGAGCTTAATTTGCCTTATTTCTTGCTTCAAAGTTTAAAAAAGATGGCTTCAAGTGTTCAAAGGAGAGTACAATTCCTAGAAACAACTCTATACCATCATGGCTTGGTCAAGATTTTAATTGAACACCATTTAGCCAAAACAAAATATACTTGGGATAATTTCTTGGTGAGAAATCACTTTGAGGAACCAAAAGAGCCTTCACCTAAACATCAGCCTACAAAGAGAAGAAGAAAATGGAGAGCCTTTAAAATTGAAACTGATAAAGCAATTCAAGATAGCAGTGAAGAAATAATCTTTGAGAAGTTGACTCAGATTAAGAGACAGCTTAAGGAAGAGAGGGTAATCAGAAAATTTTCCACAGAAAAAGGAGAGGGACCATCCCAGCCGAGAAGGAGCCATAGACTCAGGGGGAAACTAAGGAAAACACAGATCAAAAAAACCGGGGTGATAAACATAGAAGATGAGGAAACATCTATTGAAGAAGATTTTGATAAAGAAGCCCCTGAAATTGACCCTGCATAACAAGAAATTTATAACTATGTTGAAACATTGGAAAGGAAAGCTTCAGAGAGTAGAGATAGAACCCCTAGTCCTCCACTGTATGAAATAGATGTGTTAAGAAGAGATAAGTACGAGCTGGAAGTACTTAATAGACATATCAGGACTGAGAATGATATTCTGAAGGAACAAGTTAAACTAAAAACCAGTATGAACTCAACCCTGTCTCTACAAATGGACAAAGTGGAAAAGGCTAATGAAAATTTGAAAAAGAGGAATAAGAAGTTAATCATGGCACTTACCAATTTAAGGTTCAAGTTAGTCATCAGGAATCCCAGAAGGCCTTTAACTTCTAGGCAAAGAAGAAGAAGAGGGTTGGATGTTCTTGCAGAAGTCTCTGAGTTTATGGAATAAGTTGCATGAGGACATGCAAGAAGTCAGCAGTGGGGGTATGTTGAGCCCCAAGATTGTTCTTTCCTCCATCATACTTCACTCCATTTTCTCTTGTCCATTTTTATCCCAGGCTCAAATGATCAATGAAATTAGTTAAAATTACTTTAAGAATGAATATCATGGCTAACTTGCTAAGTTTTGTGATTTTGTCATTGTAATGCATTTTGAACTGAAGCTAGCTACAAAATGCAGACATTCCGTAGCTAGTTGCCAATTCTGCAGCTGTCTTCACGTTCAAGCATGTTCCAGGTGTCCTCTCAGGAAAAGCCACACATGGGTATATTCCACATCATGTCCTCAACGTTTGTTGCTCACCATGAAGAATGAATGGAATTCTGGACGTGGTTTTGTACGTGGGAACTCACACAAGGAGGCAGACTCCTAATAGGACAAGGACAGTCCAGATGTCCTTTGTCACTTTACGCTGCCATTTTTAGAGTTCTAGTACGATTTTGATATGAAAAGACAATGATCCCCATATTCTCTCAAGTTCTGTTATGAAAATTTGTTATAAATGTACTCGGGAAACCGAGACAAGCTCTAGATTTTGATTAGATTTCGTGGATTGACTACTATATTTCTGAAGACCGAGAATACTCTGTTTTAAGTTATTTTCCTTTAATGAAGAAAAAAACATTTCTTTGAACGCGTTGAGTTGATTTTGAGTTAGATTTTGTGCTACTCTAGCGGTAGAGGGCCCCTGCCTCCTGAGCAGCTTTACTTTTGCAATTTAGATAAGTATCTTAGTTCGTTTTCAAGTTTTTGAAGTTTACATTCATAGTTAATTTCATTTATCATTATAGCTATACTTTTTCTAAGAAACTCTTCCAAAAGATCATTATAATGAATGAGAAATGGCTGTAGTGTTATAGATTTTATTTGCAATTCCTTTAGTTCATTATCACAATTAAAACTTACTCTAGTAAACTCTTCCAAGATATCATTATGATGACTAAGGAATAACTGTGATACTGTAGGATTTAGTTGCTTGTTTTCACTAAGTAGCATAGCTGATATTACTCTTAAAAAGCTCTTCCAAAACATCATAACAACGAGTAGGAAATAGCTGTGATGTATTAGTTTTTAATTGTATTTGCTTTCAGTTTTCATGTTTGCATTCAAATGCATTGAATTGTACAGCCAGGATTGTTCTAACAAGCTCTTCCAAAATACCATTCATGAGGGACGAAATAGGTTGTAGAATCCCATAGATTAATTGCATGATAATTCAATTAGGGCACTCCGGAGGCAAATTGCATTTAATTCATGCTCTATTATTTCGTTTCAAGTTTGATAATGGCTTTTTAATCTAGCACTGATCATTGTAGACTAGTAGCACCCTAGTTCAGTTCTAGCTTAGTTCACTGTATTTACATTCCAAGATTAGTTGCCATCCATCGCATTTCAAATTGCATTAGTTGTTAAACTTAAATACCACAGTCTTCATTATTTACAAAACTTCTTTTGTTCTAAACCTATATTAACTCATAATCATTTGGACAGAAGATAGTATCAGTATAAGGCCTGGAGCACTTTTGCAACCTTTTTGCCATTTCACAAACAAGCCTTTCCTCAAAGACTATTCTAAAATGAAATCTATAACTTTTGAGTGAGGTTTAGTGGTGTTAAACTAAGTTGTAGAATAGAATTAGGAGCTAGTTTTAGAGTAGAGATCTTATGATGTTACAAATTTTCTTTTCCAAATATGTTTCAACAAACCTTTAATCATGGATGAGATGTTGTATCATTATGAGTGAATTGTTTAATTGTTGGTTAACATGCAACACTTATTGCCCATTTCTCCAAGCTAACTAAAAATATCCCTTTAGTGAATGAATTGGACAGGGTGATCAAGTTTCATGTTGTGATTTATTTTCTTGAAGTCCTTATCAAGCTTTGTATTTTTCTAAGTCATAGTTTAGGTTTGGTTCTGTTTCAGTATTTGCATTTGTCATTTGTCATCAATAATTTAGGCTTCAATCTGTTTTTAACCAGTAGCTTCTTTCCACCAGCATTTAGTTCTTTCCCCTGTGAACATAAAACCGTAAAAGACCCAAAAACATCATAAAACACTAGACACAATGCAGTAAGAAACAAACACCTAGGCACATATGGTGCACCTCTTTGACATTTGAAATTCTGGATTTATTTGGCGCTTAAACACCACGGCCTTCATTATTTACAAAACTTCTTTTGTTCTAAATCTATATTAACTCATAATCATTTGGACAGAAGATAGTATCAGTATAAGGCCTGGAGTACTTTTGCAACCTTTTTACCATTTCACAAACAAGCCTTTCCTCAAAGACTATTCCAAAATGAAATCTATAACTTTTGAGTGAGGTTTAGTGGTGTTAAACTAAGTTGCAGAATAGAATTAGGAGCTAGTTTTAGAGTAGAAATCTTATGATGTTACAAATGTTCTTTTCCAAATATGTTTCAACAAACCTTTAATCACGGATGAGATGTTGTTTCATTATAAGTTGATTGTTTAATTGTTTAGTTAGGAGAATTTTTACACTTAGCTGCCCATTTCTCGAGCTCTTCCAAAATATCCTTAATGAATGAATTGGACAAGTTAAGTTCATGTTGTGATTCATTTTCTTAAAGTCATTATCAAGCTTTGTATTTTGCTAAGTCATAGTTTAGGTTTGGTTCTGTTTCAGTCTTTGCATTTGTCATTTGTCATCCATAATTTAGGCTTCACTCTGTTTTTAACCAGTAGCTTCTTTCCACCAGCATTTAGTTCTTTCTCTTGTGAACATAAAATCATAAAAAGACCAAAAACATCATAAAACACTAGACACAACGCAGTAAGAAACAAACACCTAGGCACATACAGTGCACCTCACTTCATCAATTTACCAACCCTGGTTGACAATTAAATGAACTCAATTTAGGAGACTAGGTTGAGCCCAAATAGTTATGTCATTTTCATGTTTTCTACTGATATCTAGATTAGGGAATTATTAATTGCCCCTAGTTTCAATTGACCTCTCTCTTTTCACTCATTATCTGGATCTGAGAACCCTTAATTGATCTCTCATCCCAATTGAAACCATTTTCACCATCAACCTAAGGATATGAAGTTACTCATCTATCTTTCCCTGTGAACACTTCCCTTTAGAACCTTGATTCTAATATGATTGCTTGATAAAATGACTCCATTGGCCCAATGGAATTCAGACCTATATCTATCCATCTGAACCAGTGATTCTACCACCAAAACAAACCCAAAATAAAATCCCAAATAATCCTACATAAATAGCCTAAAATCAACTAAAATCAACAAAGATAAATCATATAGAGAGATCCCTCTCTGCGCATTAGGAAGGATAGATCCTAAGGCTTGAAAGTAGGTTCTTGGTTACCTCTAATATTATTTAAAACAAAATATAAACAACCCTTGAGAATTATTGGAGTGATAACATGGGTGAAGGGTTCCCCGTTGTAGTTCATTATCGACAACGAGAGCCAAAATAACCTGTTAGCGCAAGGATTCACTCCTTGACTGCATAAAGAGTAAGCCTTACACATCATACTTCATTTCAAATTTTAAAGGGGTTGTTTGAGTGGTGGTGTTATCACTCAAAAATTCTCAAAACATCATTGTTTTAAGTTTGTTTTTGATCATGGGTCAAAATAGGGTCTTAGGATTCATTTCATGAATTTGACCAAAAGGGAGTATTAGATTTTTAGGTTTGAACCTTCCTTAGTGTTAAACAAATCCATTTTAAAGGTTTTTTATGTCAAGTCATTCATCATTTCATCATTCGTTTCATTTCCCTAAGTTTTTCATCAAAACTGGCCAATTAGCTAAGAAACCTTACTTTCGTAGCACCACTAGTTCAAAAAAGTCATTTTGCGCTACAAAAGTGCTGTCTTTTCGTAGCGCAATATGAAGCAAAAACTCTGTTTTCTAGTTTTGAGTAGTAAAATTCCAAGGAGGTTTCTGAGCCACTGAAAACGAATTTAGGAAAAATGAAAGAGGTTTTTCTTCCTAACAGACTTAAATACAAACACCTCTCTCAGTTTCCTCAAATTCATTAGGAGGTGGGAGAAATTGATAAATTAAAATGCATTATGAAACTGCTGTTACAAAATGTCCTATACATGACTATTTAGCAGTCAACTTCAAGTTCCGTTTCTGGCCAAATGTAAAAGTATTTTGGAATTATGAAAGAGGTTTGTTTTAATCACACCCCCAGCTACAAAAATTTCTCTCAATTTTCTCATAGGTAACAATTGGGAGATAAAAGGATTTCATTGAAGCCCTATTTTTAGAAACAGAGTTTTCCTGTTTTACACATGTTTTTCAAAGGCAGGTTCTGGACAGTAGGAGATGTGTTTCAAAAAACCAAGAGAGGTTTGTATTCAAGACATCATGGCCTACAAAAAAATCCTTCAGTTTCTCAAAATAATTCATGGAGTAGGATATATAGGCTCTGTCCAAAGATCTATTTTTCAGGAAAAAACAAGAAAAACAAATAGGCCAACCTATTGCAAATGAAGAAGGGACCTCAAGAAGGCTGGAATGACTCTATTTTTCAAGTGATATGATGAAATAAAATTGATTTTGAGTTTTTAGCACATTTAAAATTTTCATTTTGGAAAATTTTGGACAAAAATGCTCACTCAGCAGTTTCGTAGTGCAAACAGTGTAAAAAAGGCAAAAAGCGCTACAAAACTGTTGTAGCAGCGTTTCTTGCCCTTTTTCATCACATTTGGGGGGGTAAAAATATGAACTAAGGTTTGAAATTGTTATGGTGGATATATATAAAGTTAATTAAGATTATTTTGAAGGAAAGAAGACAAGATTTTGAAGAAAAAAGGGTTAAAGGGCAGCACTACGAAAAGCGCTATGAAACTGTCTTGTTTTCGTAGCACAGTCTATTTTCAGCTCATTTGAATAGTTTGATGATGTTCATGGACAGCTGGAGACTAGGGAGGAGTTTTGGTATGTGTTACTTCAACTTCAAACAACAAAGGACCATGAAATGAAGAGTACATGATGGTCAGAATGTTCAATGAATGCAAAAGACCATATGCCTAAAAAACAGGGTTTGGTTTCTTGCTTATGTGGAGGTTAGCAAAGTGGTAATGAAGAGCTCAAGCCCATCATACAAATTCAAAAATTTGATGATACACTTGTCAATTATGTAATTTCAAATATATAAGGTTTTTAGGATAAGGTTGTTAAACATAGTAATGAAGGTTTTGAGTCCTAGTTGAAATAGGACTGTCAAGTAGGATAAGTGTCTATTTGTCATAAATTTGATGTTTTATGGTTATGTAAGGTGTCAAGAGTTAGGAATTCAAAGTATCTAGCATAATATGAGTTAAGCTCATGTTTTAATGGTATATTAAAGACTAATAGGTCGAATTAGCAAAGGGTTGGTCATTTGTTAGCAAAAGGACTCTGTTTTATGTAAGTGACTATTTTCAGCCTAATACATAATTTCTACTTAGACAACTCAAGATTCATAAGGAGTTCTTGTGTGTTATTGTTCTGATGGCACCTTTTCAATATTATATTGCAGTGATGTTTGCTTATGTTACTCAGAATTCATCAATGATGCTCTGACTTCCTTCATAAACAAACTAACTGTGTGTTTCACTGTTCTACATATTTATTCCTTGACTTGAACACTGATATGCCTTGACTTCCATGCTAGGTAGATTATTTTGGTTTTGCTGAAGCTATTATGACTCCATAAGCCGAATGTATACTTGATAATGTGATTTACAACCAGTTTATATCATTTATCATTTTTTATCCCATATAGAGTTAGACATCTACATATTTATCAAAAATCATAAACCCTTGAGAGAGCCCCCTCAGATTGAGGAGGCTAAGCCTCAGCCAAAAGATTGGTTTGAAAAAGTTACATTAGATTAGCTTGATTGGCAGCCTATTAGGTCTGATTTTGTGACAACAGGTGGGATGGCTTCTAAAATATTTTGAATTAATTTTTTATATTCTTTAAGACTTTCATGCATTTGGAAAGTTGTGGCAAGTATAAATTGTGTGGTTAAATTGGTAGTATAGGGAGAGAAGTGTACAAATTAAAGAATATGGATAACGGGTACCTATTCTAGGAAATATTCCTATCCTAAATCAGTCACACAATTATGATGATGGCTCTTTGCACAAACTCTGTTTATGCAAAGTAAACAACATTCAGAAAATAGATTACATGTATAAAGTATTCCATAAATCCTTTATGAAATCTTCACTAACATGGTCTATAATACACATATAATTTGCAAAAAATTGAAAGCAGATAATCTATTGTTAAATCCTTTAACAGTTTCTCACACACACCTTACTAGTTGCTACAATTTATATTTAGAAGAAATTAACAAAGAAAGGAGAAACGCCACACATTAGATGTTCCTTGAGTCACAAAATCCTCCAACATGAAGTAAAAAAGGATTTTTATTTATTCAGTCTTCAGGTATACCAACATCCAACTTGGAAATGTTATTTACAAATGGTATATATATCAAGAGAGGCACCAACTTCATTTATTCTAAAAATAAGGAAACATTACTCCTAACATTACATAGGTGTTAAAAGACATTACATACATATCCCATCGAAATCTAACAGAAAGGACAGATGTAGAGGAAAGAAGAGAATAAATTTGGGATGAAATGTTGGGTGTGTTGTCATGCTACCCCTTTTTCTATTGATTTGTCTCCTTGTGTCTTTGGTCTTTAAATAACCATGTAGCTCCATTTAAATAACCATGTTCAAAATTATGACTGATAAGAAAAAAGGTGTTTGTATCAAAAAAATTTTTTACCTTCCTTCTATGTGGGTTGCAGCTTCAACAACCTTATCCAAGTATGTTTTATTGTCAGCAACTTATCTGGTTCTGGTTCTTCTTGTGGTTGCTTCCTTGACAGTTGCTTTCTCCTCCTCGAAACCCTTTTGTATCTTTCTCCTCTTTGAGGGCTCTGAGTGCTACTCAAAAGGGGTTTTGTTTTTGTTTTTTTTCATGGATTTCTCTGTCTTTGAACCTTCAGATTTACCTTCAATATCAATGACCTCTATCATTAGGCTTGGATTATGTAGATCCTTGGACTTAAGCCTAAAATTTTTTTTGTATCCGGTATGACTCTTTCTGGTACCAACAACAGGTTTGTATTTTTCTTTCTTATTCTTATTGTTGATCTAATATCTAGCATCCTTAAGGATTTCTTCATCTGATTTTGTAGGTTGATACTCTTTGTGCATCTTCCGTTGATTATGTGCTTCCAGAATTTCCGGTAGAACCTGCGCTTTTGATTTATCTACAGTTGCAGACCTTCCTCTTTGGGCTCTGGTGTATAAATTAGGAAAATGAGGAAAAGGGGGCACTATTTTCATAGATTTGGGTTTACTTGCCGAGGAGCTCTCTCCTTTTTCCAAGTTTCTCTCAGCCTTAACTACAGAAATTTTTTCTTTTTTACCCTTGGCCTTCTTATGGATATTTTATTTTTTGGCCTTTCTCTTTGTTATTATTTTTGCAGGCTGAGGATGTGGTTGTGAAACTGGAGGTGTAGGTGTAGGTTGGCCTACCCTGTAAAAGAAAAAGTGATCCTAAGTTTTATTTCTCTTTCCTAATTCTTCTTCAAATAGAACCTTGATTAGAGCTTGATGATACAAGATATACTCTAAAACAACAGTGTGGTTTTGGACCCCTGCTAACATCTTTTTCAAACTCTTTAGCAAGAAGTATGGTATATTTAATGTCTTCATACCTGCAACACGAAAAAGAAACCTCATGTGATAGAGGAACACAATTGTATACCTCCTTTCACAAGTTAGGTATATATTTATAAGATTAACAACATCTACCCATTCACTCTTCAGATAGCTGCTTGGGATTCCCTTGGCCCAATTTAGATCTCTGTGTGCATCCTTGAGGAAACTATTGAGGTATCCTCCTATGATAACATGCCCTTTAAACCACCTCTCTCCTTCTTGCGGAAGGTTAAATTCTTCAACAATGGATTCTTCAGAAAACTACAAGGTAAGGCCATAAACTGTGGCTTCTTGCCCATTAAAAGAGCTAGAAAACTCGTGAGCTACTCTTGAGTGAGAGCTACCTAACTTGGTGCATAGAGAATACCACCATAACTAGATAAAAAAGCTTCTTACCCTCTAATTTTCATCCACTATGTCTACACCTTGTGGCTCAATTCAATTTATTTTTCCACTTGTTTTAGTCATCTTCATAAAATGACTCTGTCTCTTGAAACTGATAGGTGGTAGATTTGGAGGAGTTTCAACTTACAAGTGTTGCTTGTATTCTCCTTTTAAATCCTGTCTGAAATCCAGACTCCTACTCAAACTACAACTCTAAGAAATTTGATCTCCAAGAGCTAAACTCTCAAATGATCATGCTCTTGATTTTTTGATGGTTTAAAAAAAAAACTATGATTCATCACCCCATGCAAATAGACTTTCATTATGGAAAATATCCCTCACTGTGATTTGCATGATGTGATATCCATTATTACCTTTAGTTGGCTGCATATCTTCATATGGAAAACTCCAAATGGCTTGAGACAAGGGAATCTGTGACTAGCAGTCACATCCATTGTCTTGTTGATTATTGACCGAAATTTTCGACAACACTGTTGTGAGACCAGCCAAATGGTCATTGTGGTAAGCTTGATGACCACAATCTCTTCTATTAAAAAAAACACGTACTTTGACATACATTTAAATGACTTGGGGTTGACAGTCAAGACATGATTAATGTTTAAGTGCATTACTGCGGGTTGACACATAGGCATTAACGTATACCATGAATTCACTTCAACTAAACTGAGCGCATACGACACCTATCATGAGATAAAAATTTAAAAAAATATTTGAAATGTATTTACACTACAACACATGGCTTGACAAAAGCGGATGCGATTTTTCATTTTTTTTTTTCTTCTTTAAACAGTGTATCCTTCCAGAATTTCAGGCATCATTGGAATAAAAGGAAAAAAGACAGAAACAGGAATATAACAGACTATCCGAAAATACTAAAATAGGTGCTTCCGGAAATTTCGGTAACGACCAATTTTTTTTTTTTTAATTTCAAAGTCTAATCCTAAAAACAAAAAATTTAAAATGGACTCATGACTTAGCAAAGAACTGTGCTAACATTGGCTCCACAGGGGATAAAGCTCTTCCTGTGAGGCTCTAAGAATGTTTTGTAGTTTCAGTGCCTTATTATGAAACACACTAGTATTTATAGTGAACTTAGGTCAGCAACAACCTTATTAAAATATTTTTTTGAGAAAGCGCCCATTGAATGGGCCTCCAAATAGTTTTGTCCCATCAAGATGTTGCAACTCAAAAGTAATTTTCTGCAGAATATTTGAGATTCTGAAAGGACCAAGCCACAAAACATCAAATTTGGAATGCTTACCTGGATCTTGATGCTGTGCATCCCACTTCAACACTAAATCTCCAATATGAAAATCTTCTTTTTTATTTCCTCTATCAAAATCTTTCTTTACAGCTTTCTGATATTTTCTCGCCAAATCATATTGTTGTTCTTGCTTTTGCTTCACTTCTATTATTTGATAAATTCTCCTGGTCATGTCATTTGGCTTAGCTTCATGATCATGCAGAAATTTAGCTACAGGAATGGCTAATTGGACTGGAAAAACAACATCAGTTCCATAAACCATTTGAAAAGGTGATTTATTAATAGACTTTTTGATTGTCACCCTGTCATCCCATAAAGCGAATTTTAGTTTTGAATCCAAAGCTTTCTTGTTTTTCTCCAACAGTTTGATGATGATTCTTACCAAACTTTTGTTTGATGATTCAGCTAAACCATTCTCTTGAGGATAGTAAGATGTAGAGTGAATGAGCTGAATGCCATAATCTTCATAGAAATTTAGTAATGGAGTAGCCTTAAAACCAGCTGCATTATCTGCTACTAACCTTGATGGACATCCAAATCTGGTTATGATTCCTTCCAGAAAATTAATTATAAATTTATGAGTAGCATTCCTGGTAGGTATTTCTTCAATCCATATGGTGAAGTAATCATTTGGAACAAGAATCCAACTATGATGTCCACTTGAAGGTGGATGAATTTCTCCAATGAAATCTAAGCCCCATTGCTGAAAAGGTGCAGAAACAACTATGGGCTTGAGAGGAAAATACTTCAAATGTTTCTTACTGGTGAACTTCTGATATTTTTCACATGATCTCACGTCTGCATATACATCAAAAAACAAGCTAGGCCAAAAATAGCCAACTCTCAATATTTTGTATGCAGTAGTTCTCCAATAATGATGACCTCCACACACACTACTATGCATATCAAATATAACTTTCTTGGACTCATCTGGGTCAATGCATGTAAACCAAACTCTTGTAGGATATTTCCATATAAGCAATTATCTTTAATGCATAATTTAATAGTTTTCAGCTTCAAAGATCTCACTCTGCTTTTATCATAATTTGGAGGAGGTTTAAAATGCTGCAGAAAATAGATGATGTCCTTATACCAGCTGCATTCAGAAATATTTACATCCACTGCCATGCTATCAATAGGTTCAGAAATCTGCCCTTCAAATTTTTCATCCATGAAATTCAAGCCCAAAACTTTACAATTTTCTTTAGTTAGTAGTTTGGCTAATCCTTGACCTTTGATTATTTTAGTAGGCTTTATCTCTAAATCAAACTCAAGAACTTTAGTCACCCACTTACTTATTTTTCCATCAATATCAGGTTGAATTAATATCTCTCTAATATCAGATGAAGGTACATAAGCAATAACTTGAGCATGCAAAATATAAACTCTAAAATCTTTTAGAGCTTTAGCTAATGCATAGGCGTGCTTTTCAAACATTTCATACTTCAATTCTGCATCTCTAAGAGCTCTACTAAAAAATGCTTTGGGAGGTTCCTTATTTTCTGAGTATTTTTGTAAGAAAAGAGTAGAAATAGTATCTTGTGAGGCAAATGATAATATCAAGAAAGGCTTTGAGTATTTAGGGCTTACCAGCTGAGGTGCTTCAATGATGGATTTTTTTATCAGCTCAAATGAATTTCTAGATTCAATGGCCCACTTGGCCTCTTTCTTGGATATTGGAAGTGTTAAATCCTGAATTTAAATCACTCTTTTAGGATCAATTTTCACTCCAGCTTTAGAAACTACGTGATCCAACATCTTACATTTCTTGAGAGAAAAATGAGACTTCTTTGGATTCAATGATATACCATATTTTCTACATTTAACAAATACTTGTCTCAAGTGCTAAAGGTGTTGTTAATCTGAAGCTTAATAAATAGTAATATCATCTAAATAGATGACCAAGAATTTGTCCTTTTCTCCAATGAATGCAAAGTTCATAGCAAGTTGAAAAGTAGCTTCGGAATTCATAAGCCCAAATGGCATCTTTGCATACATGAATTTTCCCCAAGGAGTAGTGAATGTTGTATTCTCTCGGCCTTCTGGCCAAACTGAAACTTGATTCTACTTGGAGAAACCATCTAACATGGAAATTTTGTCTGAACCAATTACCTTTTGAAGAATAAGCTCCATATTTGGCAATGGATAATTATCTTTCTTGGAGCATTCATTAAGATTTCTAAAATCTACACATAGTCTGACTTCACCACTGTTCTTCCTTACTAAAAATAGATTAGCAACTCAATCTGAATATCTCAATGGAATGATGATTTTGGCATCCAAAATTTTTTTCACTTCCTTCTCCATCACTGGTAATAGTAGTGGATTGATTTGTATTAATTTATGCCTGAATGGATTAGTACCATCCTTCAATGGTATCCTGTGCTCAATGATAGTTGTATCATATGTCTTAAGATCCTCATATTTCCAGGAAAAAACATCAAAAAATTCACAAACAGTTTGTGGTATTCAACCTTTATTTCTTCTGATAAAGTTTTTGACAACTTCACATACCTTGGTTCT
This sequence comes from Pinus albicaulis, assembly GCA_034641835.2. Taxonomy (NCBI): domain Eukaryota; kingdom Viridiplantae; phylum Streptophyta; class Pinopsida; order Pinales; family Pinaceae; genus Pinus; species Pinus albicaulis. The sequence continues at coordinate 85,637,576 of CM076576.1, forward strand.
TTTTCTGTGCCCAAATTGAAATATTCCAATTCTGCTTCAATTTCAGCCAACTATGGTTTGACTGATACATCATTGTGATCAAAGAGCTTCTCAAGTGGGATTAACCCCTTGGGAATATGATTGGTAGGCAGCTGAATGATAGGATGATCAAAAATCTTTTTTTGCGGATTTTTGGTGTCTTGCAAATCAACGTCATTCTTCATGAGATATTCATCTTGATCAATGTTTAGGACAACAAAGTCTTTAGCAGCTTCAATGAATATTCTAATATCTTGATCATCCTCAAAAACTTTCCAATGCTTGACATTATCAGGAATGTTAGGTCTGAACCTAACTTCCACTTCATATTTCAGCTTCATAGGTATTGGAATCTTGAATGAGCTTGCTGAAATAGAAAGTAAATCAGCCAAAATATTACTTTCTCTTAGAACAAAAGAAACGTTAAAATCTAGGAATGATTCTTCTACAATGCTCCATACCGCATTCTAGTAATCTCTAAGTCTAGGATGCTTAGATTGATAAACATTTCTGATTTGCTGAATAATAAGTTCAACGTCTCAGAAAATAGAAATTTCTGAAATATTCATGTCCTTTGATGTTTTTAAACCAATCAACAGAGCTTCATACTCAGCCACATTGTTAGTTGCTTCAAATTCAAGTTCGAAAGAAAAATTGGAGCTTTCTTTCAAAGGAGAAATGAGAACTATCCCTGCACCAGCTCCTTCTTTAGAACATGAGCCATCAAAGTACATTTTCCATAGGTGGGAACCTTCATGACTGATTTGTTTTTCAAAAGACAACAAAATCTAAAAAATTTCTGTAAATAGGATAGCATTATCGATGTGTAAAATGATTGAGCCAACATCAGTTGTTCTAGCATAAACTGGATGATTAGTGGGGTCTTTATTGTCACTAATGATATATGCCAGTTGAGATTCTCTATAAAGTCTTCTTTGTTCTCCTCCAAAAATCAGGGACAGTAGCAAAAGTGAGATCCATTTGCAATGTTCCTCCCAACCTTCTAATCCATGACCTAGAAAGCAACATGCCAAACCTATGAGGAATGTCCGCTACAAGAATATCCATCACCATCCCTCTCATGGGTAATTGAAAAAGTCTTACTGCAAGATCTTTGATGAAACCAACACATTGAACTTTCCTGGATCAAAGGAGTAGAGATCTTGGTACTCTATAGTTACTTCACGACCTATTTCATCCATGAATACCTTGGGCACTAAATTATATGAGGCTCAAGAGTCCATTAGGAAATTATGCAAGATCGTATCATCAATATTCAAATATAGATAGAAAGGAGGGGTAGAGTCATGTATGTCTTATACCAATGGACCTAAAATAATTGTAGGCTTTTCATCTTGAAGGTTCACAAAATCATAAGCTACTTCGGTAGGTGAGGGTTGAAGAGATTTCATAAAGGTATTTTTGAAATCATAATTTTTCATGAGCTCTACAAGAGTAACAAGAATATTTATCTTTTGTATTTCATTCTCCAAATTGAAAACAGGGGGCAGTTTGTGAGAAATTTTTACCTCAAGTGAAGGAGTATTAATTTCTACTGGAATTTTCGGTAATCTATGTTCAACAACTTGCTTTTTTTCTAGAATTTTGACTGCGTCCTTATTCTTCTTGGGTTGTGCAGCAGGCTTTGGATTTTCATCGATACTTTTTTATTTGAGATTGTATCTGCTTTGATGATCAACTTCAATCATGGAATGATCAGGAACCGTTTCATTATTCTGGGTATATGACATGAAATCCTCATACTCTACTTTTGTAAGATGAATCAACCCTTCTTTATATATAAAGCGATTGATCTTAGTAGCTTTTTCCAACCTTTCAGCTTCCTCTTCATCTTCAAATATAGCATTCTGCAAAGGCGGCAGAACTTTTTGATGATCAACATCTCTCCTTTCTCGCTGCGAAATTTGAGGAACATTAGGTCTTCTAAATTGTTTCATATTAGGTTGATCAAATGAAACATTTCTAGTAGTAGTTTTTCTTGCTGCCATCTTGAGCTTGGACATCTCAGTAGTCAATGACTTGACCATCTTGGTCAGCTCATCTAACTTAGGATCTATGTCTAAAGTTCCTGAAGTCAAAAATTTATCTTTTTGCTTCCTTTTTTCTCTGTAAATCCCTCCTCTGAGCCTATCAACTGCTAATACATTAGATTCTACCTCCAGTGCACTATCCTGCATTTGTGTTAGTGTTGTAGATCTTTTTTCTCTCAATAATAAACAAAAATCAGGATCAAAGGCACCAGCATAAGTGATTCTGGTTGAAACTTCAGGAGGCTTGATTTCAGTAGGTATTTTTCTATACATCTTAAAGAATCTCTTAGAAAAATTAGAAACCGATACTCCTTTTCTTTTTATTGCACCAAATTCAGTGATATAATATAGAAAATCTTTCTTATCTCCCCATTTTCTTAAAAATGTATCATCTAGGGTTTCAATTCCAGTGATGCTACCAGTTGTCAAGGATCTGAATGATTTCCTTACATCACCTTCAAGATTCCGAACAAAAACTCTCATCCAGACATATTCATGATAAATATTCAGATTGTTAGCATAGGCATAAAAATCAACAAGGTGTTCTTCAACTGTTACCTCTCCCTCACCACTAAACTTAGGCATGTACTTGAGATAATCACCTAGAGGCAATGCATTCATAGGATGAGGTCAAATCAAAGGGGATACCTTGCAGCAACAATTGCATCCATTCAGTTAGGGGGTGGGTTTGGACCTTCCATGGTGTGAGTTGTTGGGATTTGTGGAACAACAAGAGGTGAATTGTGAACAACAGATGATGAAGCACCAACTTGTAATGTAGGTACTTTTTTTTAGTTGGAAAACAAGGGAGGTATAGGATTTTCTGCAAAATTAGGGGATAAAGTTTGCAGGAATTATTTAGGGACAGCCTTTGAGAAAACAGTAGTAGGGGCAGTAAAATTTCGTTTACTCTTTTTATTTATTAGCTTTTCAGGGTTAGAAACTGGGATTCTCAAAGGGGAATATGGGTTAGCCCTAGTTCTAGTCCTTCTAGGAGCCATAACTTCAACAATGGAGTTGCCGAGTGTAAAGTAGTCTAAAAATATAGTTGGAACTGTACACCTCAAAACCAAACTTATAACTTTGTCATTAACCCAGGGATAAACTTGAATTTTCCTCCCTGGCAACAACGCCAAAGATGTTAGCACAAGGAGTCACTCCTTGACTGCATAAGGAGTAAGCCTTACACATCATAGTTCATTTCAAATTTTAAGGGGTTGTTTCAGTGCTGAGATTGCTTCTCAAAGACTTTGAAATGATTTTTTATATTGTTTAATAGTTTCATGAATTTGGAAAGTTGTGGAAACTATAAATTGTGTGGTTAAATTGGTAGTATAGGGAGCAGAGTGTACAAATGAAATAAGATGAATAGCTGGTACCTATTTTAGGAAATATTCCTATACTAAATCAGTCACACAGTTATGATGATGGCTCTTTACATAAACTTTGTTTATGCAAAGTAAACAACATTCAAAAAATATATTGAATTTATAAATTATTCCAAAAATCCTTTATGAAATATTCACTGACATGTTCTATAATACACATATAATTTGCAGAAAACTCAAAGAAGATAATCTATTGTTAAATCCTTTAATAGTTTCTCACTCACACCTTACTATTCGCTGTAATTTATATTTAGAAGAATTTAACAAAGAAAAGGGACACACCATACATTAGATGTTCCTTGAGTCACAAAACCCTCCAGCATGAAGTAAAAATGCTTTTTATTATATTCAGACTTAAATGAGACCAACATCCAACCTAGAAATGGTATATGAAAATGGTATATATAGAAATAGAGGCACCAACTCCATCTCTTCTAAAAATAAGGAAACATTACTCCTAACATTACATAGGTGTTAAAATATATTACATCCATATCCCATAAAAATCTAACAGAAAGGACAGATGTAGAAGAAAGAAGAGAAGAAATTTGGGCTTAAATGTTGAGTGCGTTGTCATGCTACCCCTTTTTCTGTTGATTTGTCTCCTTGTGTCTTTAGTCTTTAAATAACCATGTAGCTCCATTTAATAAGACCTCCAAAAACCTCATAACCACCTTTCACCATTACTTGTTATATCCTTTTGGTTATGGGTTCTTATCCATCCTTAACTGGCTAGGAAAATTTTGTTGACAAGTGTCAAAATTTAGTTAAAACATGCGCTACCAGAAATTCCGGTAAAAACCTGTAACTGCGCAAAAACTAGAATGCTACCGGAATTTCTAGTAGCGCTCTGTTTCTTTTTCAAAAATACACAGAAAATGTTGAAAATATTGTGCAGACTTATATTCCTTGACATCTAAGTTGATGTTCAAAATTGTGACTAATAAGAAAAAAGGTGTTTGTATCAAAAAACCTTTTTACCTTCCTTCTATGTGGGCCGCAGCTTCAACAAGCTTATCCAAGTTTGTTTTGTTGTCAGTATCTTATTTGGATCTGGTTGTTCTTGTGGTTGCTTCCTTGATAGTGGCTTTCTCCTCCTTAAAACCCTTTTGTATCTTTATCTCTTTGAGGGCTCTAAGTGCTGCTCTGAAGGGGTTTTGTTTTTTTTTTCTTCATGGATTTATCTGTCTTTGAACCTTCAGATTTACCTTTTTTTAGGGTCCTATAATTTATAGGATCTCAAGGTGATTGAGTATTGTGTGTTTAAATTGTAAATAATTTTCAATATGCAAATTATTTCCCCAAAAAAAGAATAAATAAAAGAAAAATGAAAAGAGGGTATATCAAAAAATGAATATAGACAAAAAGAAAGAAAGATGAAAAAAATAAAATAAAATAAGTACCCCACAAAAGAAAAAATAAAAGAATAATAGAGAAAGTGCTACAAATTCAAATGCCACTGCTCATAGATTACTTTTCTTTATTTCAAAATCCAATAAAGTTGTTTGCAACTTGTCTTAAAATTCCATAATTAATAGAGTTTTGTTCAATTCATACAACTTAATCATGATTGAAAAACTATGAATTTTTTTCAATAAGGTTAGTGAATAATGATTTACCAAATAATTTAATATTGGTAAGTCAGTAGTTAGGAAGAAAATGAAATTGATTCAACTACTTAATTTGAATCAATAGGAGAAATAAATGATAGAGCAAGTTAGATTTTTTTTTTTTTAAAGTCATGTGGGTTTGCTATCTTAAATGCACCCTTGGAAGGAAGAAGAAAAAATGTTAGCTTAGAAAAAGAAATTAAAATTCATGGGTAGGTAGAATTTGTTTTGGAAGCCTTGAAAATAATTAAAATTCTTATCCTAAGTTTGAGTTTTCAAAGGTATTCATGCATATGAAGAGAAAAAGGGGTAATACGATTTATCCTAAGTCTAAAATAACTGGGTACATAAATATGAACCTTGGCATATCATTATATATCCTAAAGTTTCTAACTTCATTTAAACCTCCTACTACCCAACAAATCTATCACATCACGTCATTTTAAAGTACGCCCATCTCTTTGCCCTTTAGATCCTTCGCTCCTGATCTGACACTCCTCATCCATTTTCGACCCCCCCCCCCTCCCTTTCCATCTGAGCTTTACCGCCAAGGGCTGGGGTGGGGATCTGAAAAAATATGTTTCAGTTTTCGAGCCCACACTTACGTGGCACCTCCTCTACATTTCGTACCACCCCAGGTTAAAATTTCTTACCACCTTATACCCCCTCAGAAAACAGTTTTTCCCATCATTCATAAAATTGCCTACATATCTGTTGACAGTGCCAATCTTGTCATTCCAGGTTGCATATTCTTGTTACCAATTAACTCCCTTCCTACAGAAATTAATCCGTTATACATTTAATTCATAATTGACCTTTAATGCAACGAATTTGTGCCACAATCAACTAAAACTGCCCCAATTTTGTATAAAACCATGCATACTCAACCTGTAAACTTTTACCTTGTTTATTTCTCTACGTTGTGTATACTTGTTACAGGTTTACAAAATACTGGAGAAATTAATCTGATCATTACCAAACCCGGCATGCTTCCACTGTGCCTTATTCACATGCCCAGAGATTTACATAGTCACGGTAAACATGTTCCTCTATGATCTTCTTTAAATTATCTTACACAAACTGCATCATGCCTCCTAAGAAGAAAATCAAGGAAGATGCAGTAAACCCATTGATTCATCCTCATGCCGATCTAGGCCATATCCCTCTAGTCGACAGAGACTACAAAATTCATGAAACCCTATGTGAATTTTAGCTTTTTGAGATGTATGTTGCCTATAAGACAAATACATAGAAAAGTCTAATGACACTAGACTGTGGGAATCAAACTTACCTCATTATGTTTTTCCCCATACCCACGGTGCCCTTGAATTCATCCGCAAATTTCAGGCCTACTACATATCTAGAAAGAGAGCCATAATTTCCCCCACATGTGAATTTCTCTTCACTATCATTGCACAATCCATTGACCAAATGATGCAGGCCAATTCTGTAGAAAATCAGACCCCTTTCTACCAAGAAACCCTCAATGAATTGTGTCAAAAGCTAGATTTTTCCAAACAAGGATAGGTGACTGGTATTTATACAAGAACTACACTAAATTAATAGTTTATGGATTTGAGCTTGCGTCTTACAAGCTTTCGAAATTCCTCCAAATGAGGACTTTTGCCTTACATCAGGCAGATGTTGAACATTGATGAAGTCCACTTTGTATTAGCAAAGAATAAGTCACAGTTCAGGATTAAAACACATATTTGGCCATTCATATGCAACAGCAGCTCAGTAAGGGAGGAAGCAAACAAAATTTTGAAGGAAATGAAGTTCAGCCTCAGTTTCACCTAGTCCTATGATCCATTAGAAACCATCTCAAAATTAAGGGTAGAAAACAAGACTACTCCTTATATACATACTCATAGGCCAAAAATAGAGAAGTATATGAACCAAATAGTGTGGCTTGAAAACACTTTACAGGAGGCTGAGGAGTAGATGGTCTCTACTTCTACATCACAGACTCCTGTCCCATAGGATAAGGCAGGAAAAAGGCAGAGGGAATAAAAACCACCTTTAGTGACTGATAATACAAGCAAGGAGTTCAAGGAAATGTATAGAAAGAGAACCAAAATCAACCCTAAATTTAATCCAAAAGATTCAGAACATGAGGTTATCATAATCACTAAGGAAACACCTACATCCTCTCAAGTTGGTGGCCAAACTACTCTCTCTCTTACTACTTCTACAGCTTCACAGGACCAACAACAGGCCATTCAGACAAGTAAGGTTGTCACGGGAGAGAAGCATAATTTTTTTTTTGATACATTCAGAGAAATCAAACTGAAGAATGAAATCCTGAAGAATAGTACATACAGTCAATTCTAGAAGCAAACTTCTAGTTCACATAGTAGGTTGTTGTCAACATTTGACTCTAAGAAAGGTAAAATGAAAATTTCCTTTCTTCAGGCAGAGATTGCATAGCCTAAGACAACAACAGATTACAAGAAAACTTCATTTGAGTTTGACATTAAATACATCCATCCCATTGATCAAGTAGATATGCACAAGAAAACAGGTGAAATGATTTCCTCTACATTGACTAATACAACTATGAGCTTATCTAAATTGCGGGTTTCCTTGGAAAACATTCAATCACAGTTAAAGATGGATAAAATATCTTCTATGGCCAAGGATACAAGAATTAAGTCTTTGGAATACTTGGTGGTCAGAGTTGGATATGATCCTTCCAACATAAAAGATGCAGCGGAGATCATAAAGAAAAAGAATGATGATATAGCAGCATTGAGGAAACGACTCAAGTTTTTAGCCACAGAAGACCCTTTCACCAAATATATTAAAGAAACAGAGTCTCAAAAGTTAGAAATGATTAAGCTCGTCATGGAGAAAAAATCCCAATTGAAACAGATGGATACAAAAATGGAAAAAATGATCAAGGAGAAGTAAAAGGCAGCAATATTTTCCATGGTTCCTTTGGAGATTTCACCTCTTACAGAAATCCCCACAGCTACAAATTCTACAACAAACACAATAGATGGTGCATAACATTTAACCAAGGCAGTGTAGAATCTGTCTATCCAGACAGACGAAATTAAGAAGCTACAAGATCAAGTCAAAATGTTGCAAGACCATAAATCAATAAGTGAATTTTATCATGAAGTTGAAGCACAGAGAGCACAAAAACTGATAGAGAGGTTTCAGAAGTCAGAGAGAGAGTCATCCATTGGACAGACACTAAGCCAAGTTAAAGAAATCATATGGATAGATATAATTGAATCCATTAATGAAATATGGCCCTACATCCAGATTATTTGTTAACAGAGGGAATTGATTGAGAAAGAAAATTATGCCATCACAAATATTAAAGAAAATATTGGAGATATTCCTGTTACATCAAATAACATCATTAAATTCTTAAACTCCAAAATGAGATATGAACTAGATGACTTGGGAATGGATGATAGAACAGAAACCATTTTGGAAGTGAAGAGGATTCTTACTATGAAGAATTTGATTGTTCAATTGGAAGAGAAATGCCATAGTTTAGAGATAGCAGTGAATTGATTCTTCAGCGAGATTGAGCCTCTAACACATAAGGGTCTGCCTTCTCTATTTGTAATTAATGATAAGCTGATGACCCATGAAGACTATGTGAATAATCTAAGTGAAATTGCCAGAGACACTGCCAAATTCTCCAATATTAAAGGCACCGTGAGAGGTAAAGCATTCTTGGAGGAAATAAGAAATGATCTTTTCATCCAACATGAGGTAAACCACATCTTTGTGGTAAAACCTACTTTTTCCAGATATATTGAAGTGGATGAAATTTACAAAAAGGTCATTAAGTTAACTATCCCAGATGAATATCGATGGGATAAATTGTGTGAACTTCAGTAGTAAAGAGTAAATGAGAAAGTTCAGCTACAACAAGCTCATCAGCCAACACAACCCACAAATAGGTCCACTCAGCCACTATTTCCTCTAAAATAGTGCCAGCGTTCCAGATCATCTCCACCAAGCCTATTTTTTTGTCACAGTTAGAGTTTATTATTCCAAATTTATTTAATAATACATTGTCTGTTGAGACAACATTAATTGTAATCATATTTGTGATATTTAGTTTAAATACTTCATTGTTCGAAGTATTCTAGGTTGATTTCTGAATATATTTTTCCTACTGCGCAATTGTAATTTTCAATTTTTCTTCGTGCATCAATAATACAACGACTTATTACATTATTCATGTGGTGTATTCACTGGTGAATTGCTTCTACTGTAACTGTGTTTTCCGTTGTTTTTACTTTTCTCTGTGTATCAAAAATCCTTAATTTCAAAAAAAAAAGTCTGGTGAATATGACCATTTAATTAAAACACCTTATTCTAGCTGCTTTTACAATTTATATGTTTTCCACTGAAGTCAGAATGAAATATACTTAATTTATTTTCAATCTCTACTGAAATTCATTTTTCTGCCATCTCCATAATTCATTTAAAAATCTAAAGAATCTAGTTGATACAACCTAGCTTGCCCTATGATAACTCTTTCAAGTATTGATGTAGTATCCATTTTTATATTTTTTACTCCATTGCCAAATGGGAAGATAGAAATTTAATCAACCAAACCAATAAAAATCAACCAAACAACCAAGTAAAGTCATAACTAGCCTAATATCCACCAAAAAAAAGTTAAATTATACAAAGAGATCCCTCTTTGAAGCTAGCAAGGCTAGATCCCAGTGTCCAAAGTAGTTTGATGTTGTCCTCTGTGTTTATTCTCCCAATCTTTTAAATTACAGAATGATAACATAGTGGCAACTCCATTGGGAAAAAATTGAAAAATATTGTAATTTCATTCGAATTCAAACCCTGGTTAAAACATTGTATGATAGGAATACTTCTAGAATATTGGTTTCCTTTTCATTTTTGTAAACAATAAGTGTGTGTGTGCCTTAAATCATAACTTTGGCTCCTAAAATAAATTACGCTAGATCTTATCCATCCCAAGCTTGCAGTTATTATTGATGACCCTGAGAAACTGCTAAGAAGAAAAAGCATAAAAAAGAGCCCATTAGGGGAATTTTGAGGTCTAAAATGGGCCTCCTAAGGAAATTATAAAATAATAGTGGAAAAAATCTAATAAGATTTGATGACATCATCAAATTTTAGAGGGAAAAATGAAAAACTACTTTTTCAATTCATATTTTCAACTTATCTCCCAAAGTTTTTACTCAAATTTCGAGCGGGAGTACTCTTTGGATGTGGAATTTAATTCCCCATCCAAGGAGTACCCATGTTGCATACTTTCGATGGGTCCTACTACACGAAAAATGAGAAATACATAAAAAAACGTGATTACAATCACGTTTTTTATGTATTTCTCATTTTTCGTGTAGAAGAGTTCATTGAAAGTATGCAACATGGGTACTCCTTGGATGAGGAATTAAATTCCGCATCCAACGAGTACTCCCGCTCGAAATTTGAGTAAAAATTTTGGGAGATAAGTTTAAAATACGAGTTGAAAAGTAGTTTTATTATTTTATTATTTTTTAATATTTTTACTTTTTTACTCCAAAAATGGTGAATCATCCATTATGGATGACATCATCATCTTGAATCCTATTGGTTGTTATAAAGTTTATTTTTGTTGTACATTTTTCTTATGAGGCCCATTTTAGACCTCAAAATTCCCCTAATGAAGGAAGTAGCAGTCCTCCCCATAGAGCAGACTCACTTCCTAAAGACTTTGTTACATTACAAAACATTGAGTTGGACTTACCTTTTGAACACAGTTTATTAGGACTAATTCAGCCAACTAGGAAGATCAAACAATAGTAGATCAAGCTACTTTAAGACGTCATTCTGTTGAAGTACAATCTGTTGACCTCGGTATTGACCTTCAAGGTATCCAATATTTTGATAAGTTACAAAGTCTAGTCTCAGGGCTTGACATTTATGTTCATGAATCTTATGTTCAACATTCTTTTGAACTCTCTTCACTGACTTCATTTGCAGCTTCAACCAAATCATCGCAATCTGTGCATCCTAAATCATCTAGCCCTACTCCTTCTGTAGTTTCCACTACTACTCCTATATTTTCTCATCATGCCACTTAAGCCCCATCTTCTCCTCAATCCTCAACCACAATCCAACCTTCATTCCCACCTAAACCCTAGGTTTTAGTTCAACCTTTACCTCAGATCCAACTTCCACCTTTGACATAGCCTCCACCTTTCATCCAACAATCGCCTGTGATCAATCCACAAATTGTTCATCCTCATATCCCTATAATGGACACCAGATATGCTCCCCTTGTTCTTCAAGCTCCTTTGGAAAACATTCCACAGGACTGTCGGGGTTCCCATGTTTTGGCCAGGTTAGCAAGACCAAAAAATGATACAACATAGAACCACTTTCAGACCTTAGGATCTAGCCCTCCTAGGTCCAGAGAGGGATCTCTCTATATGATTCAAAGTGTATGTCTTTGAGGCTCTAAGATATGATTTTAGGCTAGTTGTATGCACAGGGTTTGTTTGTTTGTTTATGTTTGGTTGTTGGGAATCAGGAAAGAAGGGTCCAATATAAGACAAGGATGAGAAAAGAGGAAATTAGGCAAAGGTAGATAACTCAGAGAACATCAAGGCCATTGGGCAATGGAGTCAAGAGAGGATTTACTTGTGTCCAATGTGCAAGCTTTCAGTTGGGCTAGTCATCCAGAGCATTTGGATCTTAAAGATGATATTTGGAATGGGACATTAAGGATAGAAAATGAAAGGAGAAGAACCATCCAATTCTGTCTATAGATCAAGTCAGAGGTCATTTAACTCCAGACCTGCTTGGAAAAAATCAGAGGCAATACAAGGGATCTTAGAAATGATTAATTGAGATGGAAAGATCCTAGTGAGGCAGAGACAGGGTTCTAGACCTCCCAGTGTTCTCAACTCATCCAACTAAATCCTAGCATGAAAATCTAAACATAGATTTCTTCAATTCATACATCAGAGAGCAGGAAATGACATCCACTACACTGGTTAAATCAATTGAAATCAATATTCAGATACACACATAAGAAGAAAACATAAAAGGCTGGGAGAGCAGCAACATAAGGTACCTATCAAGGGTAAATCTTATGCCAAACTTCTGATGCGAGCTAGTAGAAATGGAATGAAATGAAATCAAACAAAAAGATAGGAAAACATCACCAGCTGCTTTAGATCATGATCCAAAGAAATGTGCTTGTCATATTAAAAACAACACCAATCAGGTACATCATTGCCCACAGCTTGAACATTCAGTCTGAATACATCAAATCTCAGCCTATCTTACAATATTACACAGAGAACTTGTCTCAAGAGGAAAATACTTGCATTTCTCTGATATCTCATCAACAACCTTTACAATGTTTTCCTTCTATGCTTTATAGCAGAGGATGGACAGAAGATCGACTTGGGGGGGGGGGTAGGTGAATACTAAATGTAACATTAAACATAAAAATGAATGCAGGGCTGAAACCCATTCTGTTTGACTATTGAGTATTTAATCTTTGTCTCCTCTTTACGAAAGAATGATCTTCTTCAGATATGATTTGGACAATTTTCGGCTGAGGTGCTATGCTTGTGGTAAATAAACAAAAGGCAAATGAACTACTGAGAAGTCTACTTCATACATATTCTAATTGCTTTGAACTGCTGTTAGGGTGGAAATTCCTTCAGGGACACGGTGCGTGGTAAAAGCTGTATGGACGCCCTGTACTTGATGAAGAAAAACATTCTGCTGATGAATAAACCTCGATGCTACCTTTTACTCATGCTCAGGACCTTTGACCGGTCCTCGGGGTCTTCAACCTGGTGCTTTGCCTCTTAAACCACTGATTTAAGGCTTAAGATTTTCATTAGCACGCCTTAATCTCTTAGCTTCGTACTGAAACATTATGCCACTCCCTTCTTGCTTTTTGTCAGGTTAGCGCGAGCTCTTAATGGTGCTGGAAGGTTTTCCATGGAGTTTAAACCTTGTTTCTTTTAATGAACGTCCAGTCTTTACCTTCCCGAGTCCTTGCTCATAAATTTAGCTGTTGTGACTGATCTTTTTCGGATTTCGTTGTCCTTGTAGAAGAGACGTGCACCATGGCGGCCATTATTCTCTTAATAACCCTGCAAAATACACAAATAAGTTAAGGAAATCATGAATGAGGTGGTGGATGATGTGGAGGCGGAGAAAAGGTCGTGTAGATGAGGATGCGAAGGAGAAAATTGCAGAAAGAATGGAGGAACGTGCTCTGGTGGATGGTGGCGATCTGCAGAGTGAATATCCGTGGGGAATGTTAAAAAATGTGAAAATAGCCAATATATGCAATGGAATGGGAGACCGTACGGAGGGTGCATGTGGGGTGATGTGGCGTACGGAGGAGACACATGGACGGATGATGTGGAGGCCTGGGCGACAGTGGAATGGTTAACGGTGGGAAAACGAATCTGGACCGTCGATCGTGGCGGGATCAACGGCAGAAAACACATCTGGGGCAACAGATAGTGGGCTAGGGGTACGACGGAGGTGGTTTTAACTCACGCGCAACTTTGTTGATTGATGACCGACGGATGAAGCCCTCAAGATCTGACAGCTGTCGTGAATTTCGCTGCCCGCCCTGGACCGAAAGTTAACGCACGGGGAGAAAGCGGTTTTGTTGTCGTACAGGGGACAGGTGGCGAGCATTGTATGGAATCGCTGGGTGCTCGGGGAAAACCACCAGCTACGCATAAGAGGTGCGGAATAAACCAGGCAGTTTTATGCTGTTGCGCGGCGGGGACCACAGAGGCAGGCACATTCTAGACCGTTGATCGAGCGGATAAGCGGACGGCTGGGATGTTGTGATTGGTGATGAACAGGTTTAACGGTGGTTGCTACGGGGATGGCGATCGCCGTCTATTGTGTTTGGATCAATGGCCAAGAATAACCCGGTTATGCGTTGGAGACTGGCGCCTTCCTATGCCGGCGGGTGGTTCTAGCGCTAGACTACATGGAGGAAAGAGGAGCGAGAGCTTATGCGGAAGGGGCTAGGCCTGAATATAAGGTCCAAAGTGGGTTTTTAACCCATTTTTAATGTATTATGAGGCCCAAAGGGTAACGATAGGGAGATGGAGGGGGAATTTGGGAAAACAAAGGGTGTAGGGACTTTTAGAGGGGATTTAGGGGGTTAATAAGGAAATTAAAAAGGGAAAAGAAGGAATTTGTCAAAGGGGAAAGGAGGTGAAAATGTGGTGTTTTACAGGAGCATGCGGGGCAATGTTGGTCTATTAGGAGCAGTATTATAACTATTGAGGCCTTAGATGGGAAATCACAGAGGGGATTTTATTGAAAATAAAAGGCCTACAGAAGACCTCAAGGATGATGTGTCTTCAGGAGAGATGCATTCCTTGAAGGTCTCCAAAATAATATAGCCCCCATCTTACTTGTCAAGAATTTCATAGGGGGACTAACAGTGGCTCCACATGGGGATGGCTTCTTCTTGAAGGAGGCAAGGAACCAGAAATGATCTTTGGAGTAGGCCAGTTGCCTGCTGCTCGGCACATCCCTTTCTTTCTTCAATTTTCAGCTGCCACAATATGTTAGATACACAAATCAGCAGAAACATTTTCCCAACCAATATACCTACCCAGCTACAGTCCTAGAATTGTTCTTCTTTTAGGGTGCATTTGAGTTAGCAGACCCTTTACATCATTTACTTTTGAAGCAGAAAATAAACCTATTCTAAATTCAGCCTTATTTCTCCATGAGGCCAGATTAAACTGTTGGCCTCGTATGTTTCTCTACCTAATCTGCTACCTATTGGGATTAAACCGTCCAACAGGTTTCTTCTCCTACATTCTAAGACAAGAAATTCAAAACAGCCAAGCCAGGATTAAACTTTCTGACTTGCTGTGGATCCAAGGCATAAAAACAGTTATACATGGATAAAATTCTGTAGAAAACAAAACTGTGAAGGCTGGAAATCTGAAATTTGAAATATTCTTCTTTTCTGTGACTCAGGTTTTGAGCATATTAGAGTCACTTCCTTTTCTTCCTTTCACCTCTAGTTTTGGGCATGTTAGAGCCGATTCTTCTTTTCACTGCTGGTCCAGATTTTGAGCATATTAGGACCATCTATTATGCTCCCTTTGGCTCAGATTTTGATCATGTTTGAGCCACTCTTTTTGCCTTTCAGAGGTTCATGTTTTGAGCATGTCTGAACCTCTCTCTCTCTTTTTTTTTTAGATCAACAAAACTGTAATTATATATACAATGGAGAATGAAACTGGAAACTGCAATTTAGCAGAAGTAGTGCTTGAGAATCCTGCCATTGACAGGACCCCCAAGCAGCTCTGTACCATCAAGTTCTTGCAAGAAAAATGCATTAGGACCCACAGTGGCTTGGATGATATATGGACCTTGCCACAAACTGTCAAACTTGCCATGTTTACCTTTGTCCTCTCTCCTTGAGTCCCATTTCAGAACTTTGTCCCCAACTTTGAAACCTGAAGCTTTGGCTCTTTTGTCAAACTACCTCTTTATGTTTTCCTGAGCTTTGACAGTTCTGCTATAAACCTGCTCCCTTGTTTGCTGAAGATGGATAGTTTCATTAATTCTTATTACCATACTGTTTTCCTCTGTCTGAATCTCTTGGACAAGATTAATCACTGGCACTCCCAAGCTGGTAGGAAAAACTTCTTCGGTTCCATAGACAAGTTGGAATGGTGACATGCCAATGGATTTCTTTGTTGTGAGCCTGTCCGTCCACAAAGCATGCACCATTTTTTTGTGCCATGACTTTTTGTTCTCTTCCAGCAGCGTCTTAATGATGTTCACTAGGATTTTGTTGGATGATTCAGCTAATCCATTACCCTGAGGGTAATAGGCAGTTGAATGACCAAGGGCTATTTCATACTTGTGACAGAAATCAACCATTCTCTTGGATCCGAAAGCAGCAGCATTGTCAGTGATTATTTTTCTTGGACAACCAAACCAAGAAAGGATGTAATCTTCTAGGAATATAATGATGAAAGAATCAGTGGCATTCCTAGTGGGTATGGCTTCTATCCATTTAGTGAAGTAATCAGTAGCAGTTAGGATCCATCTGTGTTTCCCAGAAGAAGAGGGGTGAATTTCCCCAATGAAGTCTAGGCCCCATTGCATGAAGGGACCTTCTACGGTGATAGGTTGTAAAGGGAAGGGAAGGAGCTTTCTTTTGCCTTCGAAGATCTAGAATTTGTGGCAGGTAAGAATCATTTTATGGGAATCACTGAAAAGTGTAGGCCAATAGTAACCAGCCTTGAGTATTTTATTTGCAGTGGCTTTCCAACTCAGGTGGCCTCCACACTCCCCAGCATGAAATTCTTGTTTGATTCTTTCAGCTTCAGTTTCATACAAACATTTCAGCAATAGGCCATTTGGATTTTTCCAATATAAGTTTTCATTCAGGATGCAGTAATTTCTGGCCTTTAGCTTTATGAATCTGGCCTTAGTTTTGGACAGTTCTGGAGGGGCATTGAGATTGGTGAGCACGTACAGGATATCGGAATACCAAGGAGAGTTCTGAAACTTCTCCTCAACAGTTGGGTGGTGCAATCCTTCCTGCTCATCTAAGGAATTTACCATGTTAATGTCAAGGGCCTGCAAATTAGATTCAACCATTAATTGGGCCAGGCCTTGTCCTTTGATTAGCTTGGTGGGCTTTATTTCGAGGTCATATTCTAAAATTGTAGCAATCCACTTGCCCCTTTTCCCATCAGGGTCTTGGGACAAGATGTATTTAACCACTATATTTGGGACATAGGCTATGGTGTGAGAATGCATAATTTACACCCTAAAGTCCTTTAAGGCCTTTACCAGGGCATAGGCCTGCTTTTCCATAATGTTGTACTTCAAGGGTTCATCCCTTAAGGCTTTGCTAAAGAAGGCAATTGGTTGTTCCATTCCCTCTGTTTTTTTCTGCAGTAAGACAGCAGCTATTGTGTGTTCAGAGGCAAATGAAAAGATTAGAAAATCTTTTGAGAAATATGGACTGATCAAGATAGGGGCTTGAGTGAGCGCTAGTTTTACCGACTCAAAAGATTTCTTGGCTTCAACAATCCACTTAATTCTGGCACTTTTCTTTAGCATGTTGGTCATTTTCCTAAGGTGCTCAGCTAGGTTGGGAATGAATCTCCTAAGGAAATTGATCTTCCCAATGAAGGACTGTAACTCCTTGATGTTTCTCGAGTGTGTGATTTGGATTATCCCCTCAACTCTTTGTGGGTCTACCCTAATTCATTTCTCAGATATAATGTGGCCAAGAAGTTTACCTTCTTGTAGCCCAAAAACGGTTTTCTTAGGATTTAGGGATAGACCGTACCTTCTACATTTTTCAAAGACTTTCCTCAGATGTTTCAGGTGTTCTTCTTCAGTTTTAGAAAAGACAGTCAAGTCATCCAGGTAGATAACTATGAAGTGTCCTATCTCATCCGAGAAAGCTATATTCATCGCTCTCTGGAAGGTAGCCCCAGCATTCATCAGTCCGGAAGGCATCTTCACATACATGAAGGTGCCCCATGGAGTGGTAAAAGATGTTTTAAGTTGATCTTCTGGGAGTACCAATACTTGGTTATATCCAAAGAAACCATCAAGTAGGGAGATTCTTTTAGAGCCCACTACCTCTTGTAAGATATGTTCCATTATAGGCAGAGGGTAGTTGTATTTTAGGGAGGCTCTGTTGAGGTTTCTGAAGTCTATGCATAGTCTGATCTCCCCTGTCTTCTTCCTCACAGCCACTAAGTTTGATACCCAATCAGAGAACCTCATCGGAACTATGATGCTTGCATCATACATATTTTTAATCTCTTTCTCTACTGCAGGAAATTGTTTTGGATTAATCCTACGGATTTTTTTCTGAAAGGCTTCTGATTTTCCTTCAAGGGTATCTTGTGTTGTATGATGTTGGTGTCATAGGCCTTCAAGTCTTCATAGCTCCATGAAAACACATCAATAAATTTCTTAAACAGGTCAATGTACTTCTTCTTCATGTCTGTAGGTAAAGACTTAGCCAGTTTAATCATTCTGGGTTTATCTTCAGTGCCTTTGTTGCATTCTTCTATATCTGAGTCTACATGTTCTATAGTGAGCCTCTTTGCTACGTCATCAAAGTCAAAAAGGTCCTCTAAGGGTGCTAGGCCTCTGGGTATATTCTTGTCTTTGGCCTGCAACACCTCTATCTCTTCGCGATCTGCTTTTCCACATTTTTCGGTTGGATTTCCAGTTTCTTCAGAAAAGGTGTTTATTTCTATGTTACAGGGTGTTGCTGGTTCATCTGGGGGATCCTCACTTGGGCAACTATTATCAGATTTTGAGTCTGAATCAGAAAATTCAAACTCATTTCTGCCTACCAGAAAATCTTCGATCTGTTTATCTCCTTCAAAGACCTGCCAATATTTCTCGTTGTTTGGTACTGCAGGTCAGAATTTGGTTTGGACGATGATTTGCTAGTCAGGGGGAGTCTTGGGATATGAACTAGTCAGGCAAGCTAATCCGTTAACAATAACGTTTTGGCTCCTGGGAACAAACACCAATTCGTATTCCACAAAGGTTTTCAATAAGTCCATAGTGTCGTTCCTATATGCCCTCAGTCTGGGTTGTTTTGCTGCATATTCACCATTCACTTGTTTGATAACTAGCTCAGAGTCTCCTAGTACAGTTACCCTACGGGCTCCTAATCTTTTCAACGGGTTTAAACCTAGGATAAGAGCCTCGTATTCTGCAATATTATTTGTGCATTTGAAATGCAGATTCACAGCATGGCTCTTAGCATGGCCACTTTCTGTGTTGCGTAGCCATACCCCTGCTCCGGTAGTTTTCCTAGTACATGATCCATCGAAATTCATCTCCCACAGGGGTTCGCCATTATGTTGCGTTGGGGGGTATGTACTAGGTTGTGGGATGTCTTGTTCTTTGCGTGGTGTATTAGCTTGAGGGGTGTGACTAATAAGCTGACTGCATCGTGTTTCTGGTCCATTCTAAGTTTCGTTCTTAGAGTCCTGCCCATGGTTTTCTTCTTTGTAGTCTTCTAGAGTAGCCATTATGCTAAAGTCCATAGGCTCTGTGTCCTTACTTATATCTCTGCATTCTGATTCTGGCTCCCCTAAGGATTGGTTGTTATAAAGAATGAAAGAGTCCAGGTCTGTGTGTACAGAGCATAATGGTGAATTTTCAGGTTTCTCGGGGCTACTGACTAGGAATTTCATATGGGACTCTCTATACAGTCTTCTAAGTTGGCCAAATATAGGGATAGTGGCATATGAGCCATCCATCTGCATCGTTCCTTGTAGTTTGGCTCCCCATGATATAGATAGTAACATGCCATACTTGGGTGGCACATCTGCTACCACCACATCCATGACCATACACTTAGCAAGAATCTAGGTGAGGCTTACACACAAGTCTTTGATTAGACCTAGGAATTTTACTCTGCTAGAGTCAAATGAATATAAGTCTTTGTAAGGGCAGGTGACTTCTAGGCCTAATCTTTCCATCACCACCTTCGGCATTAAATTGTGTGATGCTCCAGAATCGTGCATGGCATTATGAAGGATCTTGTCATGAATGTTGAGACTGATATAAAAAGGTGGAACTACCCCTTCCTGAAACTTTCCCTCAATCTTTGGACCAAACAGGAGGGCAGGTTGATCATCATTCAAATTTACAGTATCGTTGTTTTCCCATGTATTCAATGCTTTCAAAATTTGGCCTTTATATACATCCTGAGTGGCCAGCTCAGATAATGGTACAGAGATTTTGATTTTTGCAATCTCACTCTCCAAATTGAAAGTGGACTGGCTCTTGGAAATGCTCTGCCCTATTTTATTAGCCACCTTGGTGACCGAATCAGTTTGTAATTTCTCATTAGGTACGGGGTTAGGATCAATTTTATCAGGAGTACTAACTGAAGTGCTAGTACTGCTAGCGAGCTCATCTTGTTTTTCATTCTTCTGGTTGTCTTTTTCTTTGTTTTTCCCAGAACTTTCAGCTGTTGATTTGCTATTTACAGCAGATGCTTTAGAAGTTTTATCAGGTCTTTTCTTTATGGTAACCTCAGGAGTCTTAGTTTTGGAATTTTCTTGATTCCTTTTGCTCCTAAGTTCATATTGTTCTCTGACTTGCATCATGGCATTTTCAAATCCTAATCTGTAATTTTCAGTTTCTAACCGTTCCTCATCCCAGTATGAAGGTGAGGGCTGATCTTCCTCTGAATCACAGTTAAGGACCAAGTCTTCTGCTTCAAACATGTTTATCGCATTCCCCTCATACTCCACTATGATTCCCTCATCTTCATCTAAATTTTTTTGAAAAGGGGGAATAACTTGCTGATCTGATTCTTTCTGTCTGTTGGGAGCATTGTTGTTCCTCCTAAAGCTCTGGTTCTGGTTTTGGTTTCTATTCTGGTTACTGACCGTGAAAACCATTTTCTCCATCATTTGCTGCAGCTTATCCATATTCTTAGCTAATCTATCGTAATTTGGGTCCGAAGTGGAAGCTACAGTGTCATCTCTATATGTTACCCTCTTCTCCGACCTCAGTCTTGCTCTTTTCTCAATCAGGTTTTCCTCTATGTTCATTGCTCCTTTCTGCATGTCCTACAATGTGGTGTACTCTTTATCCCTAAGCTCATAGGCCATATTAGCATCAAACCCATCAGGGTATTTTGCTAGGGCCATACCTTGTGGAGTTTTCATATGTGGAGGAAGAGCATTGTAAATGTTGTTGAATCTAGTGGTGTAATCATGGACACTCTCTCCCACATTCCTTTTAAGGCTCATGTATTCTGCTAGGAGTTGGCGAGGGTTTGCCCTAGTTTCCCATTTGTCTATGAAGGTCTGATATAATGCAGGGAGATCTTGGATACTACCAGGGGGTAAAATTTTAAACCATTTCTTTACATCACCCCCTAAGCTTTAAGCAAAGATTCTCATTTTGATTGTTTCATCATCAATTTCCATATAGTCAAAAGAATCCTCCATCTTATCTACATGTCGCCGGACAAGCATGGATTCTTTAGCAAGAAGACTTAGGGGATTTTTTACTGATAATCATTGGGTAAGGGTAACAAGGGTTGAGGTAAAACCAGAGGTGCATACCAGGCTGCCATGATGATGTTCTGATGGGGTACAGGGTTAACTTGGGCAGCTAGTATATGGATGACAGGGATATTAGAACCAGCAAAAGTTTGTTGAGCAGATCTAGGGTGGTAGAGCCCCAAGTTTTGAATGAAGTGGATATCAGGTGGTGTAGATGAAGGGGTTCCTCTGTCCCTAGTCTGTTGACCACTATGAGATGGTGAACTGTGAGATTCAGGGTATGGATGGTCTAGATGATTGAATGACCTAGTTCTTGGTAGCCTATTAGGTAGGTCTAGGTCAGGGGGAAAATGTGAAGAATTATCTCTATGAATGTGACTGGGAATAGTTGATATTTTAGGTGTAGGAGCTCCCTTGAGGATACTCTCCGGATTGTCAACTATTTCAGGTGGGTCAGGGTTAGGGCAAGCTCTTGTATAGATGGTCCTTGAAGCCAGAATGGTATTTTCCAGACAAGTAGCTTAACCTTAATTCTTACTTCTATTGTGGTTTGATGTTGTTTCAGAGGATGGTCTCCCAGTGGAGTCTTATGTGAAACCAAGTTAATCAGCAGGCCTACTGATCACCAATGGAGTCTTTTGAATGTTTAGGAGCTATGGAGTCGCCAGGTGGAAGATTAAAGATGTTTCTAGGGGGTACACTGTCCACCACAGTGCTTGTGAGATGTCCCTCTTGAAGGATATCTCGAAAACACAACAAACTCTAACCAGAGATTGACTGGGAGGGCATTTACCAGATGTGTCACCTCTAGAGGAGGATGAGTTTCGGAGGCTACCTGGCCCTTTCCACGCTCTGTCTAAGAGTATGGGAGAACACAACAAATGGTATAGAGGTTGATGTGTGAATGGGTGTGTTTAACTACCAACCTAACCAGAGATTCTAGGTTTTCTGAGGGTTTGTAGTGTAGCAAAGCGAGACAAACTCAGAAGTCCCCAGCGGAGTCACCATTATGTTGGGGTTCCCATGTTTTTTCCAGGTTGGCAAGACCAAAAGATGAGACAACATAGAACCACTTTCAAACCTTAGGATCTAGCCCTCCTAGGTCCAGAGAGGGATCTCTCTATATGAGTCAAAGGGTATGTCTTTGAGGCTCTAAGTTATGCTTTTAGGCTAGTTATATGCACAAGGTTTGTTTGTTTGTTTATGTTTGGTTGTTGGGAATCAGGAAAGAAGGGTCCAATATAAGACAAGGATGAGCAAAGAGGAAATTAGGCAAAGGTAGATAACTCAGAGAACATCAAGGCCATTGGGCAATGGAGTCAAGAAAGGATTTACTTGTGTTCAATGTGCAAGCTTTCAGTTGGGCTAGTTATCTAGAGCATCTGGGTCTTTAAGGATGATCTTTGGAATGGGACATTAAGGACTGAAAATGAAAGGAGGAGAACCATCCGATTCTGTCTATAGATTAGGCCAGAGGTAATTTAACTCTAGGCCTACTTGGACAAAGTCAGAGGCAATACAAGGGATCTTAGAAAGGCTTAATTGAGATGGAAAGATCCTAATGAGGCAGGGACAGGGCTCTAGACCTCCCAGTGTTCTCAACTCATCCAACTAAATCCTAGCAAGAACATCTAAACATAGATTTCATCAATTCATACATCAGAGAGCAGGCAATGACATCCACCACACTGGTTAAATTAATTGAAATCAATATTCAGATACACATATAAGCAGAAAACATAAAAGGCTGGGAGAGCAGCAACATAAGGTACCTATCAAGGGTAAATCTTATGCCAAACTTCTGATGTGAGCCAGTAGAAATGGAATGAAATGAAATCAAACACAGAGATAAGAAAACATCACCAGCTACTTTAGATCAGGATCCAAAGAAATATGCTTGTCATATTAAAAACAACACCAATCAGGTACATCATAGCCCATAGCTTGAACATTCAGTCTGAATACATCAAATCTCAGCCTATCTTACAATATTACACAAAGAACTTGTCTCAAGAGGAAAATACTTGCATTTCTCTGATATCTCATCAACAACCTTTACAATAATTTCCTTCTACGTTTTATAGCAGAGGATGAACAGAAGATCGACTGAGGAGGTAGGTGAACACTAAATGTAACATTAAACATAAAAATAGATACGGGGCGAAACCCATTATGTTTATTTGCTAAGTATTTAATCTCTGTCTCCTCTTTACGAAAGAGTGATCTTCTTCAGATATGATTTGGACATTTTTCAGCTGAGGTGTTGTGCTTGTGGTAAATAAACAAAAGGCAAATGAACTACTGAGAAGTCTGCTTCATACATATTCTAATTGCTTTGAACTGCTGTTAGGGTGGAAATTCCTTCAGGGACACGGTGCATGGTAAAAGCTATATGGACGCCCTGTACTTGATGAAGAAAAACATTATGCTGACGAATAAACCTCGATGCTACCTTTTTCTCATGCTCAGGACCTTTGACCGGTCCTCGGGGTCTTCAACCTAGTGCTTTGCCTCTTAAACCGTTGATTTAAGGCTTAATATTTTCATTAGCAGGCCTTAATCTCTTAGCTTCATACTGAAACATTCTGCCGCTCCCTTCTTGCTTTCTGTCAGGTTAGCTCGAGCTCTTAATGGTGCTGGAAGGTTTTCCACGGAGTTTAAACCTTGTTTCTTTTAATGAATGTCCAGTCTTTACCTTCCCGGGTCCTTGCTCATAAATTTAGCTGCTGTGACTGATCTTTTTTGGATTTCGCTGTCCTTGTAGCAGAGACGTGCACCATGGCGGCCATTGTTCTCTTAATAACCCTGCAAAATACACAAATAAGTTCAGGAAATCATGAATGGGGTGGCGGATGATGTGGAGGCAGAGAAAAGGTCGTGTAGATGAAGATGCGGAGGATAAAATCACAGAAAGAATGGAGGAACGTGCTCTGGTGGATGGTGGTGATCTGCAGAGTGAATATCCATGGGGAACGTTTAAAAACGTGAAAAGAACCAATATACGCAATGGAATGGGAGACCATATGGAGGGTTCACGTGGGGTGACGTGGCATATGGAAGAGACGCGTGGACGGATGATGTGGAGGCCAGGGCGACAGTGGAATGGTTAACGGTGGGAAAACGAATTTAGACCGTCGATCGTGGCAGGATCAACGACGGAAAACACATCTGGGGCAACAGACAGTGGGCCAGGTACCGCGGAGGTGGTTTTAACTCACGGGCAACTTCGTTGATTGATGACCGAAGGATGAAGCCCTCAAGATCTGACGGCTGTCGTGAATTTTGCTGTGCTCCCTGGACCGAAAGATAACGCGCGGGGAGAAAGCGGTTTTGTTGTCGTACAGGGGATAGGTGGCGAGCGTTGTATGGAATCGTTGGGTGCTCAGGAAAAACCACCAGCTACCCATAAACGGTGCGGAATAAACCAGGCAGTTTTATACTGTTGCGCGGCGGGGACCACAGAGGCAGGCACATTCTGGACCATTGATCGAGTGGATAAGCGGACGGCTGGGATGTTGTGATTGGCGATGAACAGGTTTAACGGTGGTTGCTGCGGGGACGGTGATCGCCGTCTATTGTGTTTGGATCAATGACCAAGAATAACCCGGTTATGCGTTGGAGACTGGCGCCTTCCTGTACTAGAGGGTGGTTCTAGCGCTGGACTACATGGAGGAAAGAGGTGCGGGAGCTTATGCGGAAGGGGCTAGGCCTGAATATAAGGTCCAAAGTGGGTTTTTAACCCATTTTTAATGTATTTTGAGGCCCAAAGGGTAACGATAGGGAGATGGAGGGGGAATTTGGGAAAACAAAGGGTGTAGGGACTTTTAGAGGGGATTTAGGGGTTAATAGGGAAATTAAAAAGGGAAAAGAGGGAATTTGTCAAAGGGGAAAGGAGGTGAAAATGTGGTGTTTTGCAGGAGCATGCGGGGCAATGTTGGTCTATTAGGAGCAGCATTATAACCAGTGAGGCCTTAGATGGGAAATCAGCAGAGGGGATTTTATTGAAAAGCAAAGGCCTACAGAAGACCTCAAGGAGTCAAGGATGAT
Organism: Pinus albicaulis; assembly: GCA_034641835.2. Taxonomy (NCBI): domain Eukaryota; kingdom Viridiplantae; phylum Streptophyta; class Pinopsida; order Pinales; family Pinaceae; genus Pinus; species Pinus albicaulis. The sequence goes on from CM076576.1 coordinate 85,662,730, forward strand.
GTGTCTTTAGGAGAAATGCATTCCTTGAAGGTCTCCAAAACAATATAGCCCCCAGCTTGCTTGTCAAGAATTTCATAGGGGGGCTAACAAGGACTACCAGACTAATATTCAACAATTTGATGGAACTGGACTATCACTACCCAACAACATATCAATAGGATGAACGATAGCTTTGACCTCGAGGAATTAGATGAGGAAAACATGAAGTTCAGGTTATTTGCACAAAGTCTCATTGGAGAAGTGAGAAAATGGTTTAAATTCTTACCTCCTGCTAGCACAAATGATCTACCTACATTCCATCAGACATTCCTTAACAGATGGGAAGTCAAAAATAACCCACTTTATATTTTCTCTGAGTATGAAAGCATTAGGAGGGCACCAGGGGAAAGTGTTGAGGACTATTGTACTAGATTTAACACTATATACAATGCAATTCTTGCTAACATAAAACCACCAGAAGGCTTAGCCTTGTTAAAATTCCCAGATGCCTTTGAGGTAGACATGTCTTACCACCTTAGAGAAAGAAATTCCTCAACATTAGAGGAAATGCAAAGAAATGTTGTAAGTATAGAAGCCAATTTTCTAGCAAAGAGGGCTAGGATGAGAACCAAAAGAAGAGTGACTATGAGAGAAGAACCTTCAACTTCTTCTGCTGATGTAAAAATTGATTCTTTAGTTAGAACCATGGAGAGGATGATGGAAAGGATAACTCTAAATGAAAGGGACGTTCCTAGAGAAAAGAATGACCTACACACCACCCAGCGTAACCAAAATATTAGAAGAAATCCTCCTCAAATCAAACGAGAGAAATCAAAGAAGGCCCATATCAATTAGACCTCCATTTCAGGAGAACTATGTTGATGATGATGGGGAAATAGCATAAGAAGTAAAGGATAACTTGATAAATTTAATGGGTATTAATGATGGTGAAACTATTTTTCTCACCCAAGAAAAACAGGAGCTTTTCAACTCTCCTAACTGAACTTGATTGAGAAGAATCAGATGACTATAAAAAGGGATTTGAAAATGCCATTATGGAAGTACATAAAAAATATAACCTCATAAGTAAGAAGACTTCAAATACCCCAAACAAAAAGAATCTTGAAAATCCAGTTAAGAAAACTTTTGATATTGTTACAAAGGAAATCCTAGAGAATTTTTCCAAGAAAACTACTGATAGTTCTGCTAAAAATATAGTAGAAGGTCCTGCCAAAAACATAATTGAGAAAACATACAAAAATACTCAAACTGGTATCCAAAAAACTAGTCAGCAAAAGGAACATACATCAAATGAAATTGCTGATAAATCTGACTTTCTGAACTTAAATAAATTCCAAACATCATTCAATATTGAAAATGAACTAGAAAAGCTAAAATTTCCAATCCCCTTAACAGAGTTAGTGAAAAAAAAAAAATTGTACAGAACTCAGGTGATGAAAGCTTTAAACATAGGAGAAAAAAATGACACTGTTAATTTGAATAATGATAAACCTGAATTATTATTTGGTCCAGAGGTAGATAGTAAACCAGAAGAAGGAGGAGTTCCTCCATTCAATGTCAGTCTCAATGTTCATGATAATATTCTCCATAATGCAATGTTAGATTCAAGTGCTTCGCAAAATTTGATGCCAAAAGCTATCATGGAAAAGATTGTTCTTGAAATTAATAGGCCTTACAAAGACTTATATTCATTTAATTCCAGCAAAGTAAGATGTTTAGGTCTCATTAAGGATATATGTGTTACTTTAGCCCAAATCCCAGCTAAGAGTCTAGTAATAGATATAGTAGTTGTTGATATTCCTCCTAACTATGGCATGTTGTTGTCACGCTCATGGGGAGAAAAATTACAAGGGACCCTACAAATGGACATGACTTATGCTACTGTACCAGATTTTGGTTAGCAGAGAAGACTATATAGGGAAACTTTAATGAAATACATGGTGAGTAGTTAGGAGAAACCACATAGTTGTCCCCTTTACTCTGTTCACTCTAATTTATACTCCTTCATTCTTTACAATGATGGAGATATTGATGCTCAGGTCACTAATGCTGAAAATGACATTTGTGAAACACGTGAAAATAAAACACAAATTGTGCAACAAAACATTGAACCTGAACCTTTTTGGAACATGATTTTTTATGGATCTTATAGCAAAGCAGGGTCAGGAGCAGTTGTGTGGGTCTCAAATTCAGGAAATAATCATGCATAAGGTCATTCATATAAACTAAATTTTCAATGTACCAACAATATAGCATAATACGAAGTACTTCTTTTAGGCTTGCAATTATTGAAGAAATTAGGTGCTAAAATAATTTTTGTTCATGGATATTCTGAATTAATTATAAAGTAGATTAAAGGAGAATATGTTGCAAAACATCCCAGACTGAGAGCATACAGAAATTTTGTGCTTTATTTTCTACAAACTTTTGTAGAATATGATCTTGTTGTTATTCCTAGAAATCATAATGTCCTTGCCAATGGTCTGGATTTTTTAGCCAGCACATGCAAAATGCCTCATCCAAACATAAAATATATAGTGGAAGTTGTTAGACTCCTATACCAATAGGTGTCATTTTTCATGATTGACTTGTTGAACTATGCAATATGTTCAAACCTTTTTCTTGCTGCAAAGGTGTTCCATATTCTTAAAAAATCAAAAAAATCAAAAAATTTAAAAAATGTAAAGAGGGTATACCCTAAAAGAAAAATCAAAGGGTAAAAAGAATAAAATGGCCAAAAAAGTGAAAGAAAATGAACCCCACCAAAAGAAGGCCAAGGAAAGTGTGCAAGCCTAAATGCCACTACTATTTCATTTTCTGTAATAAACAAGATTATGTGCAGCTTGTCAAACTTATGCCGCAATTTATGAAGAGTCAAACTTTTTAAACTTGACTCATTCATTCTTCAATTTCATGCTATAGAATAGAGAATAAATATCTGACCAAACAATTTAATCTTGGCAGATAAGTAGATAGGTAGAGTTAATAAAAGGTGCTCAACAGTTTAATCTGAGCCCTTGGATGTAATAAGTGTAGACTTAGATAGGTTTTCCATGTAAAAGAAAAAGAAAATTGATAAGGGTTTGCCAGTCTAAGTGCACCCTAATAAAGGAGAGAAAATGGTAGAGTAAGTAGGTAGGGTAGGTAGATGTTGTTGCAGGATTGATTGCGATGAATGATGGTTCTAAATGTGTTCAATTTTACTTTCATCACAAAGTGTAAAGGCAGATACTATATTGGAAAAAGTTCACATCAAAGCAAAGTCAAATTATTAACTTCCCCTCTCATTTTCCCTAAACATTTCACTAATTTCCCCTAAGTGCTAAGGTATTTGAAGATTAGAGGGGCTCAAGGCATTTCCTTGACTTTTGGAGGGACCGGACCCTCGGCCCAATAATTGAAAAGACCTAGGTACTTGAAATCATCTATTATCACATTCATTCATCTCTCAAAATATTTTCCTAAGTAAAATCCCATTTTACTTAGGAAAATCCTTCCATATTTCATGAAAAGCCCTCAAAATCACTTTTTATTCTAAGTCTAAGTGATGAAAGTATAATAATGCCATTTACTTTTGAATTTTCACTTTCTTGGTTATATTTAAGTATTTTGAGTTTACATTGTCCCTTTGTCATATTAACTCCCTACAAAAATCACCTTTTCCTATTATATATAACTCCTTTTCATATAATATTCCCAAAAACCCATGTATTATAGCTATTTTAGCCAAAAGTATTTTATTCCCACTTATTCAAATCAAAAACCCACAATATGTTCCCTTTTGGCTAAAATATAACATTAATTCTATTCTCGCCCCCTATGGTAAGAAAATCACATTGATTTAATTACCATATAAAAAATATATGAAAAAAGATTAAACATATGTATATATGTTTGAAACGAAAATAAACCCAAAGTTTAATTGAAATCAAACTTTTAAATAATCCATCCCCGCGTATTTTCCATTTACGGCCATATAAAAGAGATTAATTAATCCTTATGATTAATTAATAATCTAACCCTCAAATCAAACGCCTCCCGAAATGATTAATTCATAATAAAATCACGTCGGTCCCGCCCGTTAAATATCTGCCAACTCCCTGCCCCGTCCACCGTACGATCTCCCGCTCCAATATCGATGGCTATCGTTGATTTCGCTGGCCATCCACTATTAGAAAGTTAACGCGCGAAATAAAAGTGGTTTTCGAATAGTGCCATGGCCACGCGTCACTTGCTATGTCGATTCGCTGCCATTCTGCCCAAAACCACCCTCCTCTAAAAGCAGTGCGGAAAAAACCATAAACCAACGTTCCCCATGACTCATCGCTCATACAGAATGATGTCATTTATTCAAATAATAAAAAACTCCCCTCCCGTTTGACTTTGCCAATAAAACAAAAAATTCGTGTCTTTTTCGTTATTTTACACGCACTGAACAAATACACCCTCCACACAGAAAATTCAAATTTCGAATTTCTGAAGTCCGCCAACCTCTATCTTGTCAAAGCAAATTGTAGTCAAGCCTCTCAGAAGATTATCCGCATTCACCAGCGTCTGTTCAAAACGCTCTTTTCTCCAAAAACAGGTATTTACCCTAAATTCGCGCTAAACTCTGTAAGAAACTCGGTTTTCCTCTTTCTTTCACTAAAACAGATTGCTAGTTCATTCCTTAATCCCGAAGAACTGTAATTGATTTCCCAACCTTCAATTGTACCTGTTTCTCCCATTCAAACCTGTAAATTTGCTCAATTGCTCACCATAAGCCGAATTTCCATTTTTGAATCCACAAGAACCAAAAATGGAAGTTCTTGTGGCTTTAAACGTCGCCCCATTTAATGCCCCTCACAGAGACCTGGATTACTTATCATTAGTCGACAGGGATTTCCAAATCAAAGACCTGAGTTTTAGTAAAATCCCTCTTCAAATTTTTCGTCGTTGTAGAGACAATTATTTGAATGGCTTGGATACGATTGGGTTATGGGAATCTAATCTTCCCCGGTACCTTTTTCCCTTTGTTCATATTTTCCCTGAAATAATCCATTTTTGCCATGCCAATTATGATCCTAACCAGAGAACAGTCTTATCCCAAAATCAAAATTTCCTTTTCCCAATTACTGCTCAGTCAATCAATGAGATGCTACATTTTCAACCTGATCAAGCCCTCACTCCCCTGTCCATGGGAGACCTTCTTAAGAAATCCACAAAACTATCCCATGAAGAATTAAGCCACATCTGTCAGACCTTTATGTTGCCTGATCATCAGCCTAAAGGCCCTCCCCCTTATGGGTCTGCTTTTTTCACTGAGGAGGGTAGACTTGTGTTGGATATGATATCTTTTATAATGGGCTTTAATACAAGTGAATATGTTGACCATATGATTCTAGTATTACTGTCTATTTTTACCCCTGGACAGCCTCCTGCTGTCAGGTATGACTTTGCATCTTACATAGCAAACAAAATCCATGATCAATTCATGAGATTAGAAAATGAGAAAGTATTCAAGTATTCCTTTGTCATCTATCACCTCATGATATATTACCAGTCTGAAAATTTCCCTTTCTATACCAAAAAGCTTGATGCCCAGGGAAATCCTAGGTCTGTTATCTTTTGGTCAGCCATTGCCCATAGTTCTCCAGATTCTCCTTATTCCTATAATGAGTTCATTGATCTTTTCATACATCCTGCAACCACCATGTTGACAGGAGTGTCTCCTCCAAGACTCAGCAATGAAATCAAGAAAACTTTGCAGCTCTCAAAACAATATAAAGTTGGTGATTGGTACTTATACCAAAATCACATAGAAGTCAGAATCTATGGATGTGAATTGTGTCCCTTCAAATTTCCAAAATATGTTCCCATGAGAATATTTGCTGATATAAAAAGGTGGAACTACCCCTTCCTGAAACTTTCCCTCAATCTTTGGACCAAACAGGAGGGCAGATTGATCATCATTCAAATTTACAGTATCGTTGTTTTCCCATATATTCAATGCTTTCAAAATTTGGCCTTTATATACATCCTGAGTGGCCAGCTCAGATAATGGTACAGAGATTTTGATTTTTGCATTCTCACTCTCCAAATTGAAAGTGGACTGACTCTTGGAAATGCTCGGCCCTGTTTTATTAGCCACCTTGGTGACCGAAACAGTTTGTAATTTCTCATTAGGTACAGGGTTAGGATCAATTGTATCAGGAGTACTAACTGAAGTGCTAGTACTGCTAGTGGGCTCATCTTGTTTTTCATTCTTCTGGTTGTCTTTTTCTTTGTTTTTCCCAGAACTTTCAGCTATTGATTTGCTATTTACAGCAGATGCTTTAGAAGTTTTATCAGGTCTTTTCTTGATGGTAACCTCAGGAGTCTCAGTTTGGAATTTTCTTGGTTCCTTTTGCTCCTAAGTTCATATTTTTCTCTGACTTGCATCATGGAATTTTCAAATCCTAATCTGTAATCTTCAGTTTCTAACCGTTCCTCATCCCAGTATGAAGGTGAGGGCTGATCTTCCTCTGAATCACAGTTAAGGACCAAGTCTTCTGCTTCAAACATGTTTATCGCATTCCCCTCAGACTCCACTATGATTCCCTCATCTTCATCTAAATTTTTTTGAAAAGGGGGAATAACTTGCTGATCTGATTCTTTCTGTCTGTTGGGAGCATTGTTGTTCCTCCTAAAGCTCTGGTTCTGGTTTTGGTTTCTATTCTGGTTACTGACCGTGAAAACCATTTTCTCCATCATTTGTTGCAGCTTATCCATATTCTTAGCTAATCTATCGTAATTTGGGTCTGAAGTGGAAGCTACAGTGTCATCTCTATATGTTACCCTCTTCTCCGACCTCAGTCTTGCTCTTTTCTCAATCAGGTTTGCCTCTATGTTCATTGCTCCTTTCTGCATGTCCTACAATGTGGTGTACTCTTTATCCCTAAGCTCATAGGCCATATTAGCATCAAACCCATCAGGGTATTTTGCTAGGGCCATACCTTGTGGAGGTTTCATATGTGGAGGAAGAGCATTGTAAATGCTGTTGAATCTAGTGGTGTAATCATGGACACTCTCTCCCACATTTCTCTTAAGGCTCATGTATTCTGCTAGGAGTTGGTGAGGGTTTTCCCTAGTTTCCCATTTGTTTATGAAGGTCTGATATAATGCAGGGAGATCTTGGATACTGCCAGGAGGTAAGCTTTTAAACCATTTCTTTACATCACCCCCTAAGCTTTGGGCAAAGATTCTCATTTTGATTGTTTCATCATCAATTTCCATGTAGTCAAAAGAATCCTCCATCTTATCTACATGTTGCTGAGCTGTGATGGATTCTTTAGCAGCGAAGTGTGGGATTTTTTATTGATAATCTTTGGGTAAGGGTAACAAGGGCTGAGGTAAAACTAGAGGTGCATACCAGGCTGCCATGATGATGTTCTGATGGGGTACAGGGTTAACTTGGGCAGCTAGTATATGGATGACAGGGATATTAGAACCAGCAAAAGTTTGTTGAGCAGATCTAGGGTGGTAGAGCCCCAAGTTTTGAATGAAGTGGATATCAGGTGGTGTAGATGAAGGGGTTCCTCTGTCCCTAGTCTGTTGACCACTATGAGATGGTGAACTGTGAGATTCAGGGTATGGATGGTCTAGATGATTGAATGACCTAGTTCTTGGTAGCCTATTAGGTAGGTCTAGGTCAGGGGGAAAATGTGAAGAATTATCTCTATGAATGTGACTGGGAATAGTTGATATTTTAGGTGTAGGAGCTCCCTTGAGGATACTCTCCGGATTGTCAACTATTTCAGGTGGGTCAGGGTTAGGGCAAGCTCTTGTATAGATGGTCCTTGAAGCCAGAATGGTATTTTCCGGACAAGCAGCTTAACCCTACTTGTTACTTATATTGTGGTTTGATGTTGTTTCATAGGATGGTCTCCCAGTGGAGTATTATGTGAAACCAAGTTAATCAGTAGGCCTACTGATCACCAGTGGAGTCTTTTGAACTTTTAGGAGCTATGGAGTCGCCAGGTGGAAGATTAAAGATGTTTCTAGGGGGTACAATGTCCACCACAGTGCTCGCGAGATGTCCCTCTTGAAGGATATCTCGAAAACACAGCAAACTCTAACCAGAGATTGACTGGGAGGGCATTTACCAGATATATCACCTCTAGAAGAGGATGAGATCCGGAGGCTACCTGGCCCTTTCCAGGCTCTGTCTAAGAGTATGGGAAAACACAACAAATGGTATAGCGGTTGATGTGTGAATGGGAATGTTTAACTACCAACCTAACCAGAGATTGTAGGTTTTTTGAGGGTTTATGATGTAGCAAAGTGAGGAAAACTCAGATTCCCCAACGGAGTCGCCATTATGTTGGGGTTCCCATGTTTTGGCCAGGTTGGCAAGACCAAAAGATGAGACAACATAGAACCACTTTCAGACCTTAGGATCTAGCCCTCCTAGGTCCAGAGAGGGATCTCTCTATATGAGTCAAAGTGTATGTCTTTGAGGCTCTAAGATATGATTTTAGGCTAGTTATATGCACAAGGTTTGTTTGTTTTTTTATGTTTGGTTGTTGGGAATCAGGAAAGAAGGGTTCGATATGAGACAAGGATGAGCAAAGAGGAAGTTATACAAAGGTAGATAGCTCAGAGAACATCAAGACCATTGGGAAATGGAGTCAAGAGAGGATTTACTTGTGTTCAATGTGCAAGCTTTCAGTTGGGCTAGTCATCCAGAGCATTTGGATCTTAAAGATGATATTGGAATGGAACATTAAGGACTGAAAATGAAAGGAGGAGAACCATCCAATTCTGTCTATAGATCAGGCCAGAGGTCATTTAACTCCAGACCTGCTTGGACAAAATCAGAGGCAATACAAGGGATCTTAGAAAGGCTTAATTGAGATGGAAAGATCCTAGCGAGGCAGAGATAGGGTCTAGACCTCCCAGTGTTCTCAACTCATCCAACTAGATCCTCACAAGAACATATAAACATAGATTTCTTCAATTCATACATCAGAGAGCAGGCAATGACATCCACTACACTGGTTAAATCAATTGAAATCAATATTCAGATACACATATAAGAAGAAAACATAAAAGGCTGGGAGAGCAGCAACATAAGGTACCTATCAAGGGTAAATCTTATGCCAAACTTCTGATGCGAGCCTGTAGAAATGGAATCAAACAAAGAGATAAGAAAACATCACCAGCTGCTTTAGATCAGGATCCAAATAAATGTGCTTGTCATATTAAAAACAACACCAATCAGGTACATCATTGCCCACAGCTTGAACATTCAGTCTGAATACATCAAATCTCAGCCTATCTTAAAATATTACACAAAGAACTTGTCTCAAGAGGAAAATACTTGCATTTCTCTGATATCTCATCAACAACCTTTACAATGTTTTACTTCTGTGCTTTATAGAAGAGGATGGACAGAAGATCAACTGGGGGGGGTAGGTGAATACTAAATGTAACATTAAACATAAAAATGAATGCAGGGCCGAAACCCATTATGTTTGACTGCTGAGTATTTAATCTCTGTCTCCTCTTTACGAAAGAGTGATCTTCTTCAGATATGATTTGGACATTTTTCGGCTGAGGTGTTGTGCTTGTGGTAAATAAACAAAAGGCAAATGAACTACTGAGAAGTCTGCTTCATACATATTCTAATTGCTTTGAACTGTTGTTAGGGTGGAAATTCCTTCAGGGACACGGTGAATGGTAAAAGCTATATGGACGCCCTGTACTTGATGAAGAAAAACATTATGCTGACGAATAAACCTCGATGCTACCTTTTACTCATGCTCAGGACCTTTGACCGGTCCTCGGGGTCTTCAACCTAGTGCTTTGCCTCTTAAACCATTGATTTAAGGCTTAATATTTTCATTAGCAGGCCTTAATCTCTTAGCTTCATACTGAAACATTCTGCCGCTCCCTTCTTGCTTTCTGTCAGGTTAGCTCGAGCTCTTAATGGTGCTGGAAGGTTTTCCACGGAGTTTAAACCTTGTTTCTTTTAATGAATGTCCAGTCTTTACCTTCCCGGGTCCTTGCTCATAAATTTAGCTGCTGTGACTGATCTTTTTTGGATTTCGCTGTCCTTGTAGCAGAGACTTGCACCATGGCGGCCATTGTTCTCTTAATAACCCTACAAAATACACAAATAAGTTCAGGAAATCATGAATGGGGTGGCAGATGATGTGGAGGCAGAGAAAAGGTCGTGTAGATGACGATGCGGAGGAGAAAATCACAGAAAGAATGGAGGAACGTGCTCTGGTGGATGGTGGTGATCTGCAGAGTGAATATCCATGGGGAACGTTTAAAAATGTGAAAAGAACCAATATACGCAATGGAATGGGAGACCGTATGGAGGGTGCATGTGGGGTGACGTGGCGTATGGAAGAGACGCGTGGACGGATGATGTGGAGGCCTGGGCGACAGTGGAATGGTTAACGGTGGGAAAACGAATTTGGACCATCGATCGTGGCAGGATCAACGACGGAAAACACATCTGGGGCAACAGACAGTGGGCCAGGTACAGCGGAGGTGGTTTTAACTCACGCGCAACTTCGTTGATTCATGACCGAAGGATGAAGCCCTCAAGATCTGACGGCTGTCGTGAATTTTGTTGCGCTCCCTGGACCGAAAGATAACACGCGGGGAGAAAGCGGTTTTGTTGTCGTACAGGGGATAGGTGGCAAGCGTTGTATGGAATCGTTGGGTGCTCAGGAAAAACCACCAGCTACGCATAAATGGTGTGGAATAAACCAGGCAGTTTTATGCTGTTGCGCGGCGGGGACCACAAAGGCAGGCACATTCTGGACCATTGATCGAGTGGATAAGCGGACGGCTGGGATGTTGTGATTGGCGATGAACAGGTTTAACGGTGGTTGCTGCGGGGACGGTGATCGCCGTCTATTGTGTTTGGATCAATGACCAAGAATAACCCGGTTATGCGTTGGAGACTGGCGCCTTCCTGTACCGGAGGGTGGTTCTAGCGCTGGACTACATGGAGGAAAGAGGTGCGGGAGCTTATGCGGAAGGGGCTAGGCCTGAATATAAGGTCCAAAGTTGGTTTTTAACCCATTTTTAATGTATTCTGAGGCCCAAAGGGTAACAATAGGGAGATGGATGGGGAATTTGGGAAAACAAAGGGTGTAGGGACTTTTAGAGGGGATTTAGGGGGTTAATAGGGAAATTAAAAAGGGAAAAGAGGGAATTTGTCAAAGGGGAAAGGAGGTGAAAATGTGGTGTTTTGCAGGAGCATGCGGGACAATGTTGGTCTATTAGGAGCAGCATTATAACCAGTGAGGCCTTAGATGGGAAATCAGCAGAGGGGATTTTATTGAAAAGCAAAGGCCTACAGAAGACCTCAAGGAGTCAAGGATGATGTGTCTTTAGGAGAGATGCATTCCTTGAAGGTCTCCAAAATAATATAGCCCCCAGCTTACTTGTCAAGAATTTCATAGGGGGGCTAACAAGGACTACCAGACTAATATTCAACAATTTGATGGAACTGGACTATCACTACCCAACAACATATCAATAGGATGAACGATAGCTTTGACCTCGAGGAATTAGATGAGGAAAACATGAAGTTCAGGTTATTTGCACAAAGTCTCATTGGAGAAGTGAGAAAATGGTTTAAATTCTTACCTCCTGCTAGCATAAATGATCTACCTACATTCCATCAGACATTCCCTAACATATGGGAAGTCAAAAATAACCCACTTTATATTTTCTCTGAGTATGAAAGCATTAGGAGGGCACCAGGGGAAAGTGTTGAGGACTATTGTACTAGATTTAACACTATATACAATGCAATTCTTGCTAACATAAAACCACCAGAAGGCTTAGCCTTGTTAAAATTCCCAGATGCCTTTGAGGTAGACATGTCTTACCACCTTAGAGAAAGAAATTCCTCAACATTAGAGGAAATGCAAAGAAATGTTGTAAGTATAGAAGCCAATTTTCTAGCAAAGAGGGCTAGGATGAGAACCAAAAGAAGAGTGACTATGAGAGAAGAACCTTCAACTTCTTCTGCTGATGTAAAAATTGATTCTTTAGTTAGAACCATGGAGAGGATGATGGAAAGGATAACTCTAAATGAAAGGGACGTTCCTAGAGAAAATTGTCCTACACCTCAAAACTGTAACCAAAATATTAGAAGAAATCCTCCTCAAATCAAACAGAGAGAGCAAAGAGGCCCATATCAAAAAATTAGACCTCCATTTCAGCAGAACTATGTTGATGATGATGGGGAAATAGCATAAGAAGTAAAGGATAACTTGATAAATTTAATGGGTATTAATGATGGTGAAACTATTTTTCTCACCCAAGAAAACAGGAGCTTTTCAACTCTCCCAACTGAACTTGATTGAGAAGAATCAGATGACTATAAAAAGGGATTTGAAAATGCCATTATGGAAGTACATAAAAAATATAACCTCATAAGTAAGAAGACTTCAAATACCCCAAACAAAAAGAATCTTGAAAATCCAGTTAAGAAAACTTTTGATATTGTTACAAAGGAAATCCTAGAGAATTTTTCCAAGAAAACTACTGATAGTTCTGCTAAAAATATAGTAGAAGGTCCTGCCAAAAACATAATTGAGAAAACATACAAAAATACTCAAACTGGTATCCAAAAAACTAGTCAGCAAAAGGAACATACATCAAATGAAATTGCTGATAAATCTGACTTTCTGAACTTAAATAAATTCCAAACATCATTCAATATTGAAAATGAACTAGAAAAGCTAAAAATTCCAATCCCCTTAACAGAGTTAGTGAAAAAAAAAAATTGTACAGAACTCAGGTGATGAAAGCTTTAAACATAGGAGAAAAAAATGACACTGTTAATTTGAATAATGATAAACCTGAATTATTATTTGGTCCAGAGGTAGATAGTAAACCAGAAGAAGGAGGAGTTCCTCCATTCAATGTCAGTCTCAATGTTCATGATAATATTCTCCATAATGCAATGTTAGATTCAAGTGCTTCGCAAAATTTGATGCCAAAAGCTATCATGGAAAAGCTTGTTCTTGAAATTAATAGGCCTTACAAAGACTTATATTCATTTAATTCCGGCAAAGTAAGATGTTTAGGTCTCATTAAGGATATATGTGTTACTTTAGCCCAAATCCCAGCTAAGAGTCTAGTAATAGATATAGTAGTTGTTGATATTCCTCCTAACTATGGCATGTTGTTGTCACGCTCATGGGGAGAAAAATTACAAGGGACCCTACAAATGGACATGACTTATGCTACTGTACCAGATTTTGGTTAGCAGAGAAGACTATATAGGGAAACTTTAATGAAATACATGGTGAGTAGTTAGGAGAAACCACATAGTTGTCCCCTTTACTCTGTTCACTCTGATTTATACTCCTTCATTCTTTACAATGATGGAGATATTGATGCTCAGGTCACTAATGCTGAAAATGACATTTGTGAAACACGTGAAAATAAAACACAAATTGTGCAACAAAACATTGAACCTGAACCTTTTTGGAACATGATTTTTTAGATCTTATGAAAAGTGTAGTCGTATAACAGTCTCAAATTCAGGAAATAATGTAGAAGGTCATTCATATAAACTGAATTTTCAATGTACCAATAACATATCAGAATATGAATCACTTCTTTTATGATTGCAATTATTGAATAAATTACGTGCTAAAAGAATTTAAGTTCATGGAGATTATGAATTAATTATAAAACAGATTAAAGGAGAATATTCTGTAAAGCATCCTGGACTGAGAGCATAGAGAAATGTTGTGTTTGTTTTTCTACAAACTTTTGTAGAATATAATCTTGTTTTTATTCCTAGAAATCAGAATATCTTTGCTAATGGTATGGCTTTTTCAGATAGCACATGCAAAATGCCTCATCCCAAGAGACAATATACAGTGGAAGTTGTTAGACTCCTATACCAATAGGTGTCATTTTTCATGATTGTCTTGATTGAACTATGGAATATGTTCAAACCTTTTTCTTGAGCAAAGGTGTTCCATATTCTTGAAAAACCAAAAAAATCAAAAAATTTAAAAAATGTAAAGAGGGTATACCCTAAAAGAAAATCAAAGGGTAAAAGAATAAAATGGTCAAAAAGAAGTGAAAGAAATGAACCCCAAGCAAAAATAGACCAAGGAAAGTGTGCAAATCCAAATGCCACTACTATTTCATTTTTGTAATAAAGCAATTGTGTGCAGCTTGTCAAACTTTTGCCACAATTTATGAAGAGTCAAACTTTTTAAACTTGACTCATTCATGTTTCAATTTCATGTTGTAGAATAGAGAATAAATATCTGACCAAACAGTTTAATCTTGGCAGATAAGTAGATAGGTAGAGTTAATAAAAGGTGCTCAACAGTTTAATCTGAGCCCTTGGATGTAATAAGTGTAGACCTAGATAGGTTTGCCATGTAAAAGAAAAAGAAGATTGATAAGGGTTTGCCAGTCTAAGTGCACCCTAATAAAGAAGAGAAAATGGTAGGGTAAAGTAAGTAGGGTAGGTAGATGTTGTTGCAGAATTACATGTGATGAATGATGGTTCTAAATGTGTTCAATTTTACTTTCATCACAAGTACAAAGGAAGATACTACATTGGAAAAGTTCACAGCAAAGCAAAGTCAAATTATTAACTTCCCCTCTCATTTTCCCTAAACATTTCACTAATTTCCCCTAAGTGCTAAGGTATTTGAAGATTAGAGGGGCTCAAGGCATTTCCTTGACTTTTGGAGGGACCGGACCCTCGGCCCAATAATTGAAAAGACCTAGGTACTTGAAATCATCTATTATCACATTCATTCATCTCTCAAAATCTTTTCCTAAGTAAAATCCCATTTTACTTAGGAAAATCCTTCCATATTTCATGAAAAGCCCTCAAAATCACATTTTATTCTAAGTCTAAGTGATGAAAGTATAATAATGCCATTTACTTTTGAATTTTCACTTTCTTGGTTATATTTAAGTATTTTGAGTTTACATTGTCCCTTTGTCATATTAACTCCCTACGAAAATCACCTTTTCCTATTATATATAACTCCTTTTCATATAATATTCCCAAAAACCCATGTATTATAGCTATTTTAGCCAAAAGTATTTTATTCCCACTTATTCAAATCAAAAACCCACAATATGTTCCCTTTTGGCTAAAATATAACATTAATTCTATTCTCGCCCCCTATGGTAAGAAAATCACATTGATTTAATTACCATATAAAAAATATATGAAAAAAGATTAAACATATGTATATATGTTTGAAACGAAAATAAACCCAAAGTTTAATTGAAATCAAACTTTTAAATAATCCATCCCGCGTATTTTCCATTTCCGGCCATATAAAAGAGATTAATTAATCCTTATGATTAATTAATAATCTAACCCTCCAATCAAACGCCTCCCGAAATGATTAATTCATAATAAAATCACGTCGGTCCCGCCCGTTAAATATCTTCCAACTCCCTGTCCCGTCCACCGTACGATCTCCCGCTCCAATATCGATGGCTATCGTTGATTCCGCTGGCCATCCACTATCAGAAAGTTAACGCGCGAAACCTGTAAATTTTCTCAATTGCTCACCATAAGCCGAATTTCCATTTTTGAATCCACAAGAACCAAAAATGGAAGTTCTTGTGGCTTTAAACGTCGCCCCATTTAATGCCCCTCACAGAGACCTGGATTATTTATCATTAGTCGACAGGGATTTCCAAATCAAAGACCTGAGTTTTAGTAAAAGCCCTCTTCGAATTTTTCGTCGCTGTAGAGACAATTATTTGAATGGCTTGGATACGATTGGGTTATGGGAATCTAATCTTCCCCGGCACCTTTTTCCCTTTGTTCATATTTTCCCTTAAATAATCCATTTTTGCCATGCCAATTATGATCCTAACCAGAGAACAGTCTTATCCCAAAATCAAAATGTCCTTTTCCCAATTACTGCTCAGTCAATCAATGAGATGCTACATTTTCAACCTGATCAAGCCCTCACTCCCCTGTCCATGGGAGACCTTCTTAAGAAATCCACAAAACTATATCATGAAGAATTAAGCCACATCTGTCAGACCTTTATGTTGCCTGATCATCAGCCTAAAGGCCCTCCCCCTTATGGGTCTGCTTTTTTCACTGAGGAGGGTAGACTTGTGTTGGATATGATATCTTTTATAATGGGCTTTAATACAAGTGAATATGTTGACCATATGATTCTAGTATTACTGTCTATTTTTACCCCTGGACAGCCTCCTGCTGTCAGGTATGACTTTGCATCTTACATAGCAAAAAAAATCCATGATCAATTCATGAGATTAGAAAATGAGAAAGTATTCAAGTATTCCTCTGTCATCTATCACCTCATGATATATTACCAGTCTGAAAATTTCCCTTTCTATACCAAAAAGCTTGATGCCCAGGGAAATCCTAGGTCTGTTATCTTTTGGTCAGCCATTGCCCATAGTTTTCCAGATTCTCCCTATTCCTATAATGATTTCATTGATCTTTTCATACATCCTGCAACCACCTTGTTGACAGGAGTGTCTCCTCCAAGACTCAGCAATGAAATCAAGAAAACTTTGCAGCTCTCAAAACAATATAAAGTTGGTGATTGGTACTTATACCAAAATCACACAGAAGTCAGAATCTATGGATGTGAATTGTGTCCCCTCAAATTGCCAAAATATGTCCCCATGAGAATCTTTGCTTTAGAATATTTCAGGCAAATGAACAATTCTAATATAATTCATTTTTTTAATGCAAAGAAGAAGGCTGAACTTTGGATCAAAATTCAATTAGGTCCCTTTATTTGTAACTCTAGGGATGCAGGTGAAGAGGCTGGAAAGATATTATAAGACCGTTTCAGATTACAAAAGAGTTTCTATTGGGCACCTTATGAACCCTTCAACTTCATTTGTGATAAAAGAAGGAGAATAAATCAGCAGCATATATACATCAAAGAATCCCAGAGATTGAAAAATATGCTAATACAGATGAATGGATAGAAGGAACATTGATAGAGTAGGATATTGAGCAGGTCAATGTAGACAATGTTATGAAAAATCTTGAAAAGATGCTTGACCTAGACTCTTTTGCACAGGTACCAATATTATAAGTTGGTCCTTCCTCAACTGGGATTATTCAGCAGGAGTTACAAGAAAACATCGCAGTATCATCTAAGGGAAAAGAGAAAGAGGTTGATAAACAAGTTAAATAAACATTCACCATGACAGAGCAACCTCAAAAGTCCAAGGGATAGGATCAAGTACAGGTTTCTTCCATTCAAACCAATCCAGTAGAAGTGTCAATTTTGCAGACTCCATTAAATGTGGAAAAGGGAAAAAAGAGAGAAGCTGAAGCTGCTACCACTTTCATTGGATCTCCACAACAGCCTCAGGCCAAGAGACAGAAATTGAATACTCCTGCAGAAATAGAATCTATTGATGAAATCCTGGATAGTCAAGGACCAAAACAATTGGGCAGTCGACAAACAGGAACAATCAGTGAAGCATCCACTACCTCACAAAGGAGAGAGCTACAGAAGCAAAATAGTGTTGAAATATCTTCTTTCAAAACACCAGTTATCGATATCAAGAAGATATAAAGAAGACATTTATCAATATCAAGGCTAGGAATGATCCTCTGAAAGTTCAGGTATATAATCAATATCTGAAAATGGATCCAAAGAATCAGGAAAGATTGATGTCAGCTTTTGACATCCAATAGGGAAAAATTTTAATGAGCCATTTCAAACCCAAGGTGCAACAAACCCGAACAGCTGCTGATTATATTAGGACAAACTTTGAAGTCCTAGCAAAGGATATCCATCCTTTAGATCAGATTGAGTTACATAAGCAGAATGGGGAAATGATCTATTCTACTTTGACTGATAAGGCAATGGCAGCTCACAGGTTACAGGATTCTTTGGAAAACACAAATACAAAGTTACAGCTTGAAAAGGCTTCTTCTCAAGCCAAAGACAATAGAATAAAAACATTGGAAGAAATCATAATTGGTTTGGGACACAATCCAAAGGATGTCAAAGGTATAGAAGCTCTAATCAAGAAAAAGGATGATGACATTGTTGCTTTGAGAAAGTAGTTGAAATTGCCAGCCTCCAGACATCCTCAAACTGAAGAAGTAATAAAGAAGAATTATGAAGAAGAAATGACGGAGTTGCTCTTGAAAATGAATGAGCAACTGATTGAAACAGAAAAAGAACTGGAACAAGTTCTAAAAGACAAGCAGTCCAATGTTCCAGCATCTACAACAGAGGCAATTACAGGTACACAGCCAACTGGTCAGCCAGCAGAATCATCACAAGTAGACACTTCAAATTTGAGCACAGAAGTATTAGTAAAGCAAATGAATGATTTGAAACTGCAAGGAATAGAACTTCAGCACACAAAGTTATAGCTTGTCAATTTGGAACAGAGATATGACCTTTCAAAAATGAGCGTTGCTGACAAATCAAGAGAAATCAAGAGATTGGAAAAATTGGTTAAAGCATTAGAAAAGGATCTCACATTGGAGAAGCCTTTGAGAGAAATAAATGATATTCTTTGGGATAATGTTAGTCAGTCAATAAAAGATATCTGGTCCTCAATCCAGATAATGTACGAACATAATGATTTGGTCAGAGTAGCTCTAGAGGAAGTTGAGAATACACGAGCAGAATTGGAAAATAGGCCTGAGGAAGCTAATCAACTTATTCAGTTTCTAAACACCCAAACTAGACAGCAGCTCGAAGAAGTGGGTATTCAGGATAGAACTGCAACAATCTTGGAAATAAAAAGAGTTTTTACTAAAAGGACTCTTATGCAGAATTTGGAAAGAAGGTGTTTTGACATGCACGCAGAAATAATTGATTTCAGAGAGAGGTTTGATGTTTTATTGAATAAAGGGTTGCCCAGCCCCATGATTTCAGAAGACAAAATAATGGACCTGGAAACTTATATTAAGAAATTGGACATACATGCTCACAATTTAGCCAATTCCTCAGCCAGTTCATCACAAGCAACATTACCCACAGGAAGAAATCTTCATGACAGATTGGAGAATTTGTTTTATTTGGAACATGAAGTAAGGCATTTGTTTCCGAATCAGCCTACTTTTTTCAGATATACCGAGGCTGATGAAACCTTAAGGAAGCTTCAACGGACAAGAATAGCAGAAGATAAATGGTGGGAAGATTTGTTGGAACTTTTGTAAAATTTATCCTTATACGAAATTTTGCACATTTACTACAGTATAAAGGATAAAAGGACAAATAAAATTCAAAGAGTATCAGTTCAATTAAAGTGTATCAGTAAGAACAAAGAGTATCAGTCAAGCAATTCAGTTAAAACAAAATTACTGAAGAAGACAACGTTGAGCTAAAAAATAGCACCTGCCTCCAGCAAATTCTCGAAATAAGGGAACAGCACAACATCGGTTACTTCTTGTCTTATCCATGAGACCATTTGTCTCTATTTTTATTGTAACTTATTAGTGAGTCACTTTAGATTATATCTCGTTTTGTTGAGAGATATTTTGTATGATTTTTTGTATAAATAAGCCCTCAATTGACTTATTGAGGGTGGATTCTACTACTTTGCTGTAACATTGATTTTTTGGAATAAAAGTGCTTTGGAGAAATTTCTTTGTGGCTTGCTGGATGATGATTTGAAGCTCAAGACTTTTTGCAGGATTCATGTGTCAGACTACAGTTCAATAAGTCATTTCTACCCTGTGTTTTAAGTTTTATATATGTTTACTACATCACTGTGTTTCATTTCTGAATAATTAACAAAAAGGATTAAATCAGAAATTGCTTAAGTGTACTCTGATTTCAATTGTTATTACTCTAAATATTTTCTTCTAAACTGGTTATAAACAATGAATTCTTAATTGCTCTTGTTTCTCTGGTTTAAGCATTTGATTACTTAGTAAAGAATCTTAATTTCTCTTTATTGGTAATCACTCACTTTCCCTCTTTTAAACATGTTGAAAGATTCTTAATTGCCTTTCATCCATTTAAAAAATCCATTCCATTCACTTTAATATCCAAAATTGTTCTTTTTTTTGGCTATCTTGCCCTGCAAAGCCATCTTTAGTGTAAAAACTTAATCCAGTAAAGCCATCCTTTTGACTCCATAGCCCAATGGCCTGAAATACTCAATCTTGCCCTCAGTTGGCGGATTCCACCATTCAAATTCAAACAAAACCCCTGGACTTTATAACTAGCCTAATACCTTCTAAAACAAAGCTAAATTTGAAATAGAGAGCCCTCTCTGGATGCAGATTGGCTAGATTCTGCATCTGAAGGTTGGTTTGTGGTTACCTCAGACTCCTTTCCTTTTCCAACAACTTCAAGAAAAATCTGAGTGATAACATAGTGGTGACCATACTGGGGATCTGAATCATTTTTATTGTTACTACTGTTTTCTTATAAGCTATAGACAAAGCCTGAAGATCAGCCAGGTAGCCTTTGAAATGATTTTTCTCTGCAACTGCATAGTAAATAAATGCTGCTTCATTCTATCTCTAGTTTAGCTTATAAGCTGAACTTTGGTTTCAGACATTTAATCAGTTTCTCTAGTTCAATAAATCTTTGAGAAAATTTTAATCAAAAATCTTAAATTTCTTGGAGAATTTGTCGAAGTTGTATTTTCATTTCATTTAAAACAAAAACTTAAAAAGAAACATTACTAAGAAAACTGGCTTCAGAAAGGATTCGTTATACCAGGTCACATCCTGACCCTAACCCACCACCGATATTCAAAAATCCGAATCTGATTCCTAGGATTCTTAGAAGTCAAGAAAGCTCTGAAGAAGATAGTCAAGAAAGCTTTGGAAGTTCTCAACCTCTTTCTAGATCAGCATCTTGTCCTGTAAAGTGGATTTATTTTGTTGAAGTACCTTTTGATGAGCGATTTGAAACATCTTTATTTGTGAATTTTTCTGAAACTGAATTATCCAGACTGGTTCCGGACCCATTATTTCTTGAAGATTTACAATTGAGATTTTTTTCATTTCATCTTGACAGACATTTACAAAATTCCAGTCAATCTGAACAGACCTTTGAAGAAACTTCAAACACTTCTGTAATTACTACAGTTTCCCCAAGTTCAGCTACTTTTCCTCAAACTTCTCAAACACAAGCCACTCCTTCTACTCCTCCACCTACTACTTCCAGATCATCATCTCTTGTTATTCCATTACACCTTCCAATGGCCAATAGATATGCTCCGTTAAGGTTGCCAGGCAACCCTGCTGCTTTGCCTCAAGATTATCAGAGTAAAATCACCCCTTTTGATGGTTCAGGTACTTATACTGCTCAACAACATACCAAAAGGATGACAGATTACTTTGAATTTTATGAAATTGACGTTGATGATGTTCGAATGAGAATTTTTGTCTAGAGTCTGACTGGGGAAGTCAGGACATGGTTTAGGGCTCTTCAGCCAAACAATATTGCTGACTTACCAGCCTTGTATAGGGCATTTTTAAATAGATGGGAGAAGAAGAAAGACCCTCTTCAAATCCTATCTGACTTTGGAAAATTGAAAAGAGGACCTAATGAAGCAGTGCAAGATTATATCATCAGATTCAATGAAGCCTATAATGCTATCCCCCAAAATCTTAGACCCCCTCCGGATTCAGTACTGGTTAAATTCCCTGATGGGTTTGATTCTGACATAGCATATTCACTTAGGGAAAGAGCCCCCCAAACTCTAGAAGAGATGCAAAGCATTGTGGTTAGTGTTGAAGCTAACTTGATAGAAAAACGAGCTAAAGCTAGAGCTGAAAGAAGGATGCCTATAAACGAAGAGCCTTCGGCTTTTGAAAGAAAGTTGGATGCAATTATTAAAGGTATGGAAAGACTGGGAGACAGAGTTGAGACAATCGAAAGAAATTCTTCTGGTGATGGTCAAAATGTTGTTAGAAACCCAAACTTTAGAAGAAATCAAAACCAAAATACTGGGAAAAATGTTCCTGACCAAAACATCAGGCCACCATTCCAGGAAAATTTTGTTGAAGGTTCATCTTCTGAGGAACCAACGGAGGATGTTGAAATAAATAACGTAACTAAAAACAAAAATGAGCCGGAAGTTTTCCTATCTCAAGATGATCAATAAAATCACATTCTTGAAACATTTCAAACTCATTCAGGAGAAACTTTTGATTTTAAAGAAGGGTATGATACAACAATTTATGAAGTTCATAAACAATACAATTTGAGAAGTAGACGGATTGATGTGCCAGAGAATAGCAAACAGAAAGCTGTGAAACAAAACATCAAAGGTAAAACTAACACTCCTCCTGTACAAATTCTTTCTAGAGCAATTCCTAACCCCTCTAATCCAACAATTGAAGATGTGTCTGATAATCAACCAAATAATAAACAACTTTCCAATACTTTTCCTCCTGCAGGAAATGTAGAAGAACCAACAGAAGTTAGTTCAGAAACACCTTCAAATCATAATCCCACTC
This sequence comes from Pinus albicaulis, assembly GCA_034641835.2. Lineage (NCBI taxonomy): Eukaryota > Viridiplantae > Streptophyta > Pinopsida > Pinales > Pinaceae > Pinus > Pinus albicaulis. The sequence goes on from CM076576.1 coordinate 85,685,174, forward strand.
ATGAAAAAGAGAAAAACACTAAAGACCCAAAAAACAGAACTCAAACAGAAAAATCTTTCAATTTAGAAGCTAAAATAGGCAAACTAAAGATAGTTGTTCCCTTAACGGAATTAGCTAAACACGATGTCTATAGAAGCCAAATTAGCAAATCCCTTAACATTACTGGAATGGACGATTCAGTAAATGTTTTTGATGATCAGCCCAAACTACTTTTTGGCCCTGAAGTAAATGGCAAACCAGAAAGTGGAGGAACTCCTCCATTTTATGTGAGTTTAAATGTACATGACAAAATACTTCATAACACCATGCTTGATTCTGGAGCGTCTCATAATTTGATGCCCAAAGCTGTGATGGAAAGACTAAACTTAGACATTACCAGACCTTATAAAGATCTTTTCTCTTTTGATTCGAGTCAGGTAAGATGTTTAGGTTTGATTAAAGATTTGTGTGTTACTTTGGTGCCATACCCTGCGAAATCTATTCTGATGGATATAGTAGTTGCAGATATTCCTCCTAAATATGGTATGTTGTTGTCCAGATCCTGGGGTGCCAAACTCGGAGGATCTCTTCAACTAGATATGTCATATGCTACTATTTCAGTATTTGGTCAACCTAAAAGACTATACAGAGAGACCTTGATGAAATATTTAGTCAGTAGCCATGAGAAGCCTGAAAACTTCCCTATTTACTCAGTACATTCTGATATGGACTCATTCATCCTTTATAATGCTGAATTTGACCTTCCTACTAAACTAGAGGCACCAGAAACAGAAACTGCAAATAAATCTACTATTCAAATTGAAGAAATTTCTGAAAACAAAGAAACATCAAACATTCAAGAAATACCAGAAAAAAATTGAAAAACCAGAGCTCCTTGTTAAGAAACATGTTAAAACAGTCGATGAAGATTACGAACATGAAATTCTGTGGCATTTAGAATTTGATGGTTCAGTAAATAAATTAGGAGCAGGAGCTGGAGTTTGGATACATAACGTTGAAAATGACCTTGCAGAAGGCCACGCTTATAGATTGAACTTTAGATGCACTAATAATATGGCAGAGTATGAAGCTCTTTTGCTAGGGCTTAAACATGTCAAAAAGTTAGGAGCAATTAGAGTATCAATCATAGGAGACTCTGAGTTAATTATTCAACAGATTAATGGTGAATGTTCAACAAAAGACCCCAGATTAAGACAATACAGAGAAACAGGTGTGGAAATTCTCAACACTTTTCTACAAGCTCAACTTGCCAAAATTCCTAGAAAACAAAATTTGCATGCTCACAGTCTTGCAATGTTCGCTAGCACATGTAAATTACCTTTTGGACCTAATCATCAGTTCACAGCTGAGATTAGACATAGGCCTGCTATACCGGATAATCTTATGAATTGGCAAGTGTTTGTAAATAATAATCAGATTAATAATTTTCTGACCTTAGAAAATGAGTTCTCTAACAATAGTATAGATGAAGACACAATAATCAATGAATCTGATCAACTAGATGAGCAAGAAACGGATATTTCAGAAGAAACTGCAATTCACATGCTTCACCCAACCAAATTCACTAAAAAAGATATGCAGGATTTGAAACAAATGGAAATCGATGAGATTATAGAAGATGAATCTGAAATTATTAATCTGAAAGATAATCATTTACCTAAAGGATTAACTCCTTTAGAAGATCTTTTTGACTCAAATGACATTCCACTAAAACCCAAAATGGAACCGTTAAAAGTTGATATTGAAGAATACAATTTGGGAACTGAAGGAAATCCCAAGATGGTTAAGTTATCTAAATCTCTGCCAGAGGATCAAAAAGTGAAATATGTTGAACTTTTAAAAGAATTCCAAGATGTTTTTGCCTGGAGTTATAAAGATCTTAAATCATACGATACATCAATAATTCAACATACAATACCTTTGAAACCAGATCAGAAACCTTTCAAACAGAAACTTAGAAGGATCAACCCTGTTTTACTACCTTCAATTGAGAAAATAATTAAAATAATGTATGAAGCAGGAATCATTGCTCCTATTAGGTTTTCTGAATGGGTTTCTAATTTGGTACCAACAAGGAAAAAGACTGGAGAGATTAGACTATGTGTCGATTTGAGAAATTTAAACAAAGTTTCTTTAAAAGATAACTATCCTCTGCCTAAAATGGACCATATCTTACAAAGGGTAGTGGGATCGTCAAGAATTTCTCTTCTGGATGGATTTTCAGGGTATAACCAGATTTTGGTTCATCCTGATGATCAAGACAAAACAGCATTTACAACACCATGGGGTACTTTTAAATATGTTAAGATGCCTTTTGGTGTCAATAACGCAGGAGCTACCTTCCAAAGAGCAATGGACATTTCATTTTCCAAAGAAATTCATGATTTTTTGGTTATTTATCTAGATGATTTAACTGTTTTTTCCAAAACAGATCAGCAACATTTAGATCATCTAAGACAAGTGTTTATAAAGTGCAGGAAGTATGGTATTTTTTTAAATCCTAAAAAATCATTGTTTGGTCTTGAAGAAGGAAAACTCCTAGGTCACATTATTTCAAAATATGGCATTAGAATTGATCCTGAAAGAATACAAGCCATATTGCAGATACCTCATCCCAGGAATATTAAAGAACTTCAAGCTTTCATAGGAAAGATCAATTTTTTGAGAAGATTCATTTCTAGTTTAGCTGAATTACTTAGATTACTCACTAACATGTTAAGAAAGGATTCGAGTATTCAATAGACAGTGGAAGCCAAGCAATCATGTGAAGAAATCAAAATGGCTTTGACCAGAACACCAGTTCTTACCAGTCCAAAATTTGATAGAGATTTCATATTTTTTTCATTCGCTTCTGAACACACAGTTGCAGCTGTTTTACTACAAAAGGATGATCAAGGATGTGAAAAACCAATAGCATTTTTTAGTAAAGCACTTAGAGATGCATCATTGAAATATAATATCATGGAGAAACAAGCTTTTGCACTTGTGAAAGCAATTAAATATTTCAGAGTTTATATATTGTATTCTCATGTGATAGCTTATGTACCTAATGCTGTCGTTAAAGACATCTTAACTCAAGATGGTATTGAAGGCAAAAGAGGTAAATGGATAGCTACCATATTAGAATATGATATTGAAATAAAACCAACAAAACTCATAAAAGGTCAAGGTTTGGCTCAACTAAGGACTGAAACAAATTGCCAAGTCCTGGATATTAATGAACTGGATGACGAACAGGAGATGGTGACTCCAAAAATCAGTCAGGCCTTTTTAGACTCACCCTGGTACACTTATATCACTTATGTTTTGTTAAACCTGCAAGCTCCTCCAGGGTTATCCAGAATGAAACAAAGGTTTTTGAAAATAACATCTTTAAAGTATTGTATTTTGGATAGTGCTCTTTTTTGGAAGAATCATGATGGAATTCTATTAAATTTCTTATTAAAAGATGAAGATGACAAATTTCTTAATGAATTTCATGCAGGAGATTGTGGTGGACACCTCTACTGGAAGTCAACTGCAGATAAGATCTTAAGGGCTGGTTTTTATTGGCCAACCTTATTTTCAGATGTTAAGAAATTTGTAACTGCTTGCCATAAGTGTCACATCTTTGAAGGCGAGAGAAAATTACTTCCTTTACCATTAAAACCAATTTCCACCGAGAAACCCTTTCAACAATGGGGCTTGGATTTTATTGGAGAAATCCATCCCCCTTCTTCTGGGCAACACAGATGGATCCTCACTGCTACAGATTACTTTACTAAATGGATTGAAGCAATCCCATGTAGACAAGCCAATGATTCTGTAATTATAGGGTTCTTAGAAACCAATATACTTTCAAGATTTGGCTATCCAAAGAAAATTATAACTGATAATGTTGTTGCTTTTAAGTCTAAGAAAATGATTAGTTTCTGCAATAAATATCACATCACTTTAGGCCATTCAACAGCCTATTATCCTCAGGGTAATGGACTGGCTGAATCTTCCAATAAAAGTCTCATTAATATCATTAAAAAATTATTGGAAGAAAATAAGAAGAATTGGCATAAGAAACTTACCAATGCATTGTGGGCAGATAGACTTACAACCAAAAAATCAATTGGGACCAGTCCATATGAATTATTTTATGGTATTGAAGCTAGATTTCCATCATCTTTAGGAATTCTTGTAATGAAGTTGCTTCAGGAGGCTCAAGTAGAACCAAATGATATTCATAGAAGAATAAATCAAACAATTCACTTGCAGCAGACCAGACAAGAAGTGTACCAACGATCCCAAGTTTTGCAGGAAAAATTAAAGAAAATATTTGACAAAAGGACTAAAGCTGAATATTTTCAACTAGGAGACAGAGTTCTAAGATGGGATTCCAGAAGGGAAGATAAAGGGAAACATGGGAAATTTGATTTCTTATGGAAAGGACCTTACATCATTCATGCTTTAAAGGGAAATAACACATATTTTTTGAAGAATTTGGATGGTTCAGAAGCTGAGGAAGGACTAGTCAATGGTCGAATGCTAAAACACTACTTCGATCCTATTTACTAGGATGTTCTGATTTTTTAACATGTACATAATATATCCTTTTTAATGCATCAGTTTTGATTGGATGGTGAATTTTTGAAGTTGAAGCCCGAAGTGAAGGCCCTAAGCTTCAGAAGTTTTACTATCATATATATAATAAAGCCACCAGAAAAAGAAGATTACATGGTTCAGTTAAAGGCACTTTAAGGCATCTGACCTGTTGTTCTTGACTTTTCGCCAGGAAAAGCCATCCCCAAGTGGAGCCAGTGTTAGACTCCTATACCAATAGGTGTCATTTTTCATGATTGACTTGTTGAACTATGCAATATGTTCAAACCTTTTTCTTGCTGCAAAGGTGTTCCATATTCTTAAAAAATCAAAAAAATCAAAAAAATTAAAAAATGTAAAAAGGGTATACCCTAAAAGAAAAATCAAAGGGTAAAAAGAATAAAATGGCCAAAAAAGTGAAAGAAAATGAACCCCACCAAAAGAAGGCCAAGGAAAGTGTGCAAGCCTAAATGCCACTACTATTTCATTTTCTGTAATAAACAAGATTGTGTGCAGCTTGTCAAACTTATGCCACAATTTATGAAGAGTCAAACTGTTTAAACTTGACTCATTCATTCTTCAATTTCATGCTATAGAATAGAGAATAAATATCTGACTAAACAGTTTAATCTTGGCAGATAAGTAGATAGGTAGAGTTAATAAAAGGTGCTCAATAGTTTAATCTGAGCCCTTGGATGTAATAAGTGTAGACTTAGATAGGTTTGCCATGTAAAAGAAAAAGAAAATTGATAAGGGTTTGCCAGTCTAAGTGCACCCTAATAAAGGAGAGAAAATGGTAGAGTAAGTAGGTAGGGTAGGTAGATGTTGTTGCAGGATTGCATGTGATGAATGATGGTTCTAAATGTGTTCAATTTTACTTTCATCACAAAGTGTAAAGGCAGATACTATATTGGAAAAAGTTCACAGCAAAGCAAAGTCAAATTATTAACTTCCCCTCTCATTTTCCCTAAACATTTCACTAATTTCCCCTAAGTGCTAAGGTATTTGAAGATTAGAGGGGCTCAAGGCATTTCCTTGACTTTTGGAGGGACCAGGCCCTCGGCCCAATAATTGAAAATACCTAGGTACTTGAAATCATCTATTATCACATTCATTCATCTCTCAAAATCTTTTCCTAAGTAAAATCCCATTTTACTTAGAAAAATCCTTCAATATTTCATGAAAAGCCCTCAAAATCACTTTTTATTCTAAGTCTAAGTGATGAAAGTATAATAATTCCATTTACTTTTGAATTTTCACTTTCTTGGTTATATTTAAGTATTTTGAGTTTACATTGTCCCTTTGTCATATTAACTCTAATTTATATATTAACTCCCTACGAAAATCACCTTTTCCTATTATATATAACTCCTCTTCATATAATATTCCCAAAAACCCATGTATTATAGCTATTTTAGCCAAAAGTATTTTATTCCCACTTATTCAAATCAAAAACCCACAATATGTTCCCTTTTGGCTAAAATATAACATTAATTCTATTCCCGCCCCCTATGGTAAGAAAATCACATTGATTTAATTACCATATACAAAATATATGAAAAAAGATTAAACATATGTATATATGTTTGAAACGAAAAATAAACCCAAAGTTTAATTGAAATCAAACTTTTAAATAATCCATCCCCGCGTATTTTCCATTTCGGACCATATAAAAGAGATTAATTAATCATTATGATTAATTAATAATATAACCCTCCAATCAAACGCCTCCCGAAATGATTAATTCATAATAAAATCACGTCGGTCCTGCCCGTTAAATATCTGCCAACTCCTTGTCCCATCCACCGTGCGATCTCCCGCTCCAATATCGACGGCTATCATTGATTCCGCTGGCCATCCACTATCAGAAAGTTAACGCGCGAAATAAAAGTGGTTTTTGAATAGTGTCGTGGCCACGCGTCACTTGCTATATCGATTCGCTGCCATTCCGCCCAAAACCACCCTCCTCTAAAAGCAGTGCAGAAAAAACCATAAACCAACGTTCCCCGTGACTCATCGCTCATACAGGATGATGTCATTTATTTAAATAATAAAAAATTCCCCTCCCGTTTGACTTTTCCAATAAAACAAAAAATTTGTGTCTTTTTCGTTAATTTGCACGCACTGAACAAATACACCCTCCACGCAGAAAATTCAAATTTCGAATTTCTGAAGTCCGCCAACCTCTATCCTGTCAAAGAAAATTGTATTCAAGCCTCTCAGAAGATTATCCGCATTCACCAGCGTCTGTTCAAAACGCTCTTTTCTCCAAAAACAGTTTTTACCATAAATTCACACTAAACTCTGTAACTCAGTTTTCCTCTTTCTTTCACTGAAACAGATTGCTAGTTCATTCCTTAATCCCAAAGAACTGTAATTGATTTCCCAACCTTCAATTGTACATGTTTCTCCCATTGAAACCTGTAAATTTGCTCAATTGCTCACCATAAGCCGAATTTCCATTTTTGAATCCACAAGAACCAAAAATGGAAGTTCCCGTGGCTTCAAACATCGCCCCATTGAACACCCCTCACAGAGACCTGGATTATTTATCATTAGTCGACAGGGATTTCCAAATCAAAGACCTGAGTTTTAGTGAAAGCCCTCTTCAAATTTTTCGTCGTTGTAGAGACAATTATTTGAATGGCTTGGATACGATTGGGTTATGGGAATCTAATCTTCCCCGGTACCTTTTTCCCTCTGTTCATATTTTCCCTGAAATAATCCATTTTTTCCATGCCAATTATGATCCTAACTAGAGAGCAGTCTTATCCCCAAATCAAAATGTCCTTTTCCCAATTACTTCTCAGTCAATCAATGAGATGCTACATTTTCAACCTAATCAAGCCCTCACTCCCCTGTCCATGGGATACCTTCTTGATAAATCCACAAAACTATCCCATGAAGAATTAAGCCACATCTGTGAGACCTTTATGTTGCCTGATCATCAGCCTAAAGGCCCTCCCCCTTATGGGTATGATTTTTTCACGAAGGAGGGTAGACTTGTGTAGGATATGATATCTTTTATAATGGGCTTTAATACCAGTGAATATGTTGATCATCTGATTCTAGTATTACTGTCTATTTTTACCACTTTTCATCTTACATAGCAAACAAAATCCATGATCAATTCATGAGATTAGAAAATGAGAAAGTATTCAAGTATTCATATGTCATCTATCACCTCATGATATATTACCAGTCTGAAATTTTCCCTTTCTATACCAAAAAGCTTGATGCCCAGGGAAATCCTAGGTCTGTTATCTTTTGGTCAGCCATTGCCCATAGTTCTCCAGATTCTCCTTATTCCTATAATGAGTTCATTGATCTTTTCATACATCCTGCAACCACCATGTTGACAAGAGTGTCTCCTCCAAGACTCAGCAATGAAATCAAGAAAACTTTGCAGCTCTCAAAACAATATAAAGTTGGTGATTGGTACTTATACCAAAATCACACAGAAGTCAGAATCTATGGATGTGAATTGTGTCCCTTCAAATTGCCAAAATATGTCCCCATGAGAATCTTTGCTTTAGAATATTTCAGACAAATGAACAACTCTGATATAATTCATTTTTGTAATGCAAAGAAGAAAGCTCAACTCCAGATCAAAAGTCAATTAGGTTTGTTTATCTGTAACTCTAGGGATGGAGGAGAAGAAGCTGAAAAGATATTAGAAGACCGTTTCAAATTACAGAAGAGTTTTTATTGGGCACCTTATGACCCATTCAACTTTATTTGTGATAAAAGAATGAAAAATAAATCAGCACCATACATCCATCACAGAATTCCAGAGATTGAAAAATATGCTAATACAGATGAATGGATAGAAGGCACATTGATAGAGCAGGATATTGAGCAGGTCAATGTAGAAAATGTTATGAAAGATCTTGAAAAGATGCTTGACCTAGATTCTTTTGCACAAGTACCAAGATCAGAGTTTTGTCCTTCCTCAACTAGAATCATTCAGCAGGAGTTACCAGAAAATATTGCATTATAATCTAAGGGAAAAGAGAAAGAGGTTGATATACAAGTTCAAGAAACATTCACTATGACAAAACAACCTGAAACTTCCAAGGGACAGGATCAAGTACAAGTTTCTTCTGTTCAAATCAATCCAGCAGAAGTATCAATTTTGCAGACTCCATTTAATGAAGAAAAGGGCAAAAAGAGAGATGTTGAAGCTGCTACCCCTCTCTCTGGATCTTCACAACAGCCTCAGGCCAAGAAACAAAAACTGAATACTCCTCCAGAAGTAGAATATATTGATGAAATCATTGACAGTCAAGGACAAGGACAATCAGGCAGTCAGCAAACAAATACAGTCAGTGGGGCATCCACTACTTCACAAGGGAAAGAGTTACAAAAGCACCATAGTATTGAAATATCTTCATTCAAAATACCAGTTAAGGATACAGGGGACATAAAAAATACATTTATCAATATCAAGGCCAGGAATGATCCACTGAAAATACAAGTATATAATCAATATCTGAAAATGGCTCCAAAGAATCAAGAAAGATTGATGTCAGCTTTGGACATCCAACATGGTAAAATGTTAATGAACCATTTCAAACCCAAGGTGCATCAACCACAAACAGTTGTTGATTATATCTGGAAAAATTTTGAAGTCCTAGCAAAGGATATTCATCCTTTGGATCAGATTGAGTTGCATAAGCAAACTGGTGAAATGATCTATTCTACACTGACTGATAAAGCAATGGCAGCTCACAGGTTACAAGATTCTTTGGAGAACACAAATGCACATCTACAGATTGAAAAGGCTTCTTATCAAGCCAAAGACAATAGAATAAAAACATTGGAGGAAATAATAATTGGATTAGGTCACAATCCAAAGGATGTCAAAGGTATAGAAGCATTAATAAAGAAAAAGGATGATGCCATTGCAGCATTGAGAAAGCAGTTGAAATTTCCAGCCTCCAGACATCCTCAAACTGAAGAAGTAATAAATAATAATTCTGAAGAAGAAATGATGGAGTTGCTCTTAAAAATGAATGAGCAACTGATTGAAACAGAAAAAGAACTGGAACAATTTTTAAAAGACAAGAAGTCCAATGTTCCAGCATCTACAACAGAGACAATTACAGGTACACAGCCTACAAGTCAGCTAGCAGAATCATCACAGGTAGACACTTCAAATTTGAGTTCAGAGCAATTAGTAAAACAAATGAATGACTTGAAACTTCAAGTAACTGAACTTCAGCACACAAAGCTACAACTTATCAATTTAGAACATATATAGGATCTTTCAAAAATGAGTGTTGCTGACAAATCAAGAGAAATCAAGAGATTGGAAAAATTGGTTAAAGCATTAGAAAAGGATCTCACATTGGAGAAGCCTTTGAGAGAAATAAATGAAATTCTTTGGGATAATATTATTCAGTCAATAAAAAACATATGGCCTTCAATTCAGATAATGTACGATCAGAATGATTTGGTCAGAACAGCTCTGGATGAAGTTGAAAACACACGAGCAGAATTAAGAAATAGGCCTGAGGAAGCTAATCAGCTTATACAGTTTTTAAACACCCAGACCAGACAGCAGCTTGAAGAAGTGGGTATTCAGGATAGAACTACAACAATCTTAGAAATAAAAAGATTTTTTACCAAAAGAACTCTTATGCAAAATTTGGAATGAAGGTGCTTTGACATGCAGGCAGAAATAATTGCTTTCAGAGAAAGGTTTAATGTTTTATTGAATAAAGGGTTGCCTAGTCCTATAATTCCAGAAGATAAAATAATGGACCTAGAAACTTATGTTAAGAAATTGGACATACATGCTCACAATCTAGCCAATTCCTCAGCCAGTTCATCACAAGCAACATTACCTACAGGAAGGAATCTTCATGACAGATTAGAGAATTTGTTTTTTCTGGAACATGAAGTAAGGCATTTGTTTCCTAACCAGCTTAATTTCTTCAGATATACCGAGGCTGATGAAACGTTAAGGAAACTTCAACACACAAGAATAGCAGAAGAGAAATGGTGGGAAGATATGTTGGAACTTTTGTAAATTTATCCTTATATGAAATTTTGCCTATTTACCACATTATAAAAGATAAAGGATAAACAAAGGTTAAAGAGTATCAGTTCAGATTAAAAGTGTATCAGTAAAAACAAGGAGTATCAGTGAAGCAAGGCAGTTAGAACAGAATTACTGAAGAAGACAATGATGAGCCACAATATAGCACCTACCTCTAGCACACTCTCAAAAGGAGGGAATAGCACAACATCGATTACTTCTTGTCTTATCCATGAGACCATCTGTCTCTATTTTTATTGTAACTTATCTGAGTCATATTAGATTATATCTCGTTTTTTGAGAGATATTTTATATAATTTTTTGTATAAATAAGCCCTCAATTGAATTATTGAGGGTGGATTCTTCTACTTCGCTGTAACATTGACTTTTGGAATAAAGTGCTTTTGGAGAAATTTCTTTGTGGCTTGTTGGATGATGAATTGAAGCTCAAGACTTTTTACAGGATTCATGTGTCAGACTACAGTTCAATAAGTCATTTCTATCCTGTGTTTTAAGTTTTATATATGTTTACTACATCACTGTGTTTCATTTCTGAATCATTAACAAAAAGGATTAAATCAGAAATAGATTAAGTGTACTCTGATTTCAATTGTTATTATTCTAAATATTTTCTTCTAAACTGGTTATAAATAATGAATTCTTAATTGCTCTTGTTTCTCTGGTTTAAGCATTTGATTACTTAGTAAAGAATTCTTGATTGCTATTTATTGGTAATCACTCACTTTCCCTCTTTTAAACATGTTTAAAGATTCTTAATTGCCTTTCATCCATTTAAAAAATCCATTCCATTCACTTTAATATCCAAAATTGTTCTTTTTTTTTGCTATCTTGCCTTGCAAAGCCATCTTTAGTGTAAAAACTTAATCCAGTAAAGCCATCCTTTTGACTCCATAGCTCAATGGCCTGAAATACTCAATCTTGCCCTCAGTTGGCGGATTCCACCATTCAAATTCAAACAAAACCCCTGGACTTTATAACTAGCCTAATACCTTCTAAAACAAAGCTAAATTTGAAATAGAGAGCCCTCTCCGGATGCAGATTGGCTAGATTCTGCATCTGAAGGTTGGTTTGTGGTTACCTCAGACTCCTTTCCTTTTCCAACAACTTCAAGGAAAATCTGAGTGATAACAGAAGTAAAACACCATCCAGTTGTACCAAATAATATGAGGTATAGGAAGGTATTTGGAAATGACAAACAAAATGAAAAATTTTTGCACTCAAAATATGAGTATGAGGAAAGTAGCATAAATTTAGAGTCTTAAGTAGAAAATCGAATAGTTGTACAGGCTAGTGTAGAATAGCATTTAGATGATTCTGATGTAAATACTCATATAGACACAATTATAAATAAATTATAATTGCATGATATTCATTCAGAAAAAGAAGATTTTGAGATACTTCAGCTTAAAGACAATGTTTTACTTAGAGGTCTAGTTCCCCTAGAAGAATTTTTTATTTATTTTAATGATGTAGAAAAAAAGCCAATAATAGAGCCCATAGGGGAAGATGTAGAAGAATGTAATGTAGGTAGTGAACAATATCCTAAAATGATAAAACTTTCAAAATCACTACCTCTTGCTCAAAAAACGAAATACATAGCTTTATTCAAATAATTCATTGATTTCTTTTCATGGAGCTATGCAGATCTTAAAGCATATGACACAATCATCATACAACATAAAATGCCCATTAAGGACAATCAGAATCCATTCAAACAAAATCTTAGAAGAATAAATCCAGTCTTAATGCCTCTGATTGAAAAGGAAATTAAAAATATGTATGATGCCAAAATTATGTTTCCTCTTAGGTACTGAAAATGGGTGTCTAACATAGTGCCAACTAGGAAGAAAACATGAGAAATCAGGCTATGTATAGACTTCAGAAATCTCAATAAGGCCTCCTTAAAGGACCACTACCCTTTTGCCAAAAATGGACCATATATTACCGAATGTAGTTTGGTCTAGTAGAATTTCCTTATTAGATGGTTTCTCATGTTATAACTAGGTCCTAGTACATCCTAATGATCATGATAAATAGACTTTCACTACTCCATGGGGGACCTTCATGTATGTGAAGATGCCCTTTGGGTTAATGAATGTTGAGGCCACATTTCAGAGAGAAATGGATATTTCCTTTTATGATGATATTGGCCATTTTATTGTGATTTATCTAGATGACATTACTCTCTATTCTAAAATTGATGAGGAACATTTTTCACACATGAGTAGAGTGTTTTAAAAGTGTAGAAGGTTTGGTATCTCATTAAATCCTAAGAAAACAATTTTTGGCCTTGAAGAAGGAAAGCTTCTTGGTCATATTATTTCAATAGATTGTATTAGGATTGATCCTAGTAGGATTAAAGCCATATTAAAAATTAGACACCCTAGAAACGTTAAGGAGCTTCAATATTTTATTGGAAAGATTAATTTCCTAAGGAGATTCATTCCTAACCTTGCAGAACTTCTTATAAATATAACAAATATTCTTAAAAAAAAAAAAAATCAGAGATTAGATGGAGCATAGAGGCTAGACAATCCTTTGATCTAGTTAAACAAGAATTAACAAAAGAACCAATATTAATCAATCCAGATTTCACTCAATATTTCATAATATTTTCTTTTGCATATGAACATATTGTTGCAACTATTTTGTTACAGAAAAATGATGAAGGATTTGAACAACCTTTAAAATAAAACATTATGGAAAAACAAGCCTTTGCCTTGATAAAAGCAATTAAGGATTTTAGAGTATACATTTTTCATTCCCATATAATTGCTTACGTACCCAATTTAGTTGTCAAAGACATTTTAACCCAGAATGGAATTGATAGAAAAAGAGGTAAATGGATTGCTATCATTCTTGATTATGGCTCAGAAATAAAACCCACCAAGCTTATCAAAGGTCAAGGAGTAACCAAATTGATGGTTGAGTCAGATTTTCATGAACTAGACATTAACTTTGTTTCTTCTTTAGATGATCAAGATGAACAGGTGACTCCATGTATTGATGAGGATTTTCTAAATTCACCCTGGTATACAGATCTCATTTATGTTTTATTAATTTAAATGCTCCTCTTGGTTACACAATAACAAAATCTAGATTTTTAAAATTAAAAGAAGTAAAGTTTTGCATCATAGAAAATATTTTGTATTGGAAAGATGTTGGTGGTGTTTTACTTAAATTTTTATTGAAAGATGATGCAGAAAAGACCATGCAAGATTTCCATGAAGGATATTGCAGTGGACACCTATATTGGAAAACAACTTCCAATAAAATACTTAAAGCTAGTTTTTACTAGCCCACCCTCTTCCCTGATGTTCACAAAGAAGTAAACTCATGCCACAAATGACATATATTCGAAGGAAAAAGAAAGCTTTTACCCCTGCCATTAAAGCCTATAATAGTTTAAAGCCCTTTCCAGCAGTGGGGACTGGATTTCATTGGTGAAATCCATCCACCTTCTTCTGCCCAACATAAGTGGATTCTCACAGCTACTAATTAATTTACGAAGTGGATAGAAGCCACTCCTTCGAGATCTGCCACAGATGTTGTAATCATCAAATTACTTGAAACCAATATCCTCTCCAGATTTCGCTGTACTAGAAAATTTATTACTAACACTGCTGCAACCTTTATTACTAAAATGATTGAAATCTATGATAAACACCACATTATTTTGGGAAATACAACAACTTATTACCCCCAGGGTAATGGGTTGGTTGAACCCTCAAATAAGAGCTTGGTAAATATCATTAAAAAAAATTAGAGGACAACAAGAAATCTTGGCACAACAAATTAGTAAGTGCCCTTTGGGCAGACAACCTTACTAAAAAGAAGTCAAATGGCATGTCACCGTACCAATTGTTCTATGGAATGGATGTTTTCTTTCCATCCTATTTAGGAGTTCCAGTCTTGAAAATGATCCAAGAATTACAAGTTGAACCTAATGATACACAAAGGAGGATTAATCATACTATTCAGTTGCAGTAGTCAAGGAAGGAAGTCTATAACAAAACCCAAGTTATTCAGGAAAATGTCAAAAATATTTTTCACAAAAGGACTAAGGCTAATGATTTTAATATTGGGGAAAAGGTTTTAATATGGGATTCCACGAGAGAGGACAAAGGTAAACATGGGAAATTTGATAACCTGTGGAAAGGGCCATATGTCATCTATGCTTTTAGAGGACACAATGCATTCTTCCTCAAGGATCTAGATGGAGCAGAGAGACCTGGTGGTCCTGTCAATGGTAGGATGTTGAAGCACTACTTTTCTTAGCATAAAGATTTTTCTTACATCATTGTAAATATCATAGTCTTTATTGTTTTGATTGGGTAACATATTAACTAAAGTTGAAGCCTGCAGATAAGGCCCTAAGCTTTGATTGATAAGCTACCATAAGTATTCTAACAACAAAAGAAATCAGATGCATACATAATAGACATGGGATACTCAAGGCTATTGATCATATGTTTTTGACACTTCACATGGAGAAGTGCCATCCTCAGCTGGAGCCACTCTTAAGGTCCTATAATTTATAGGATCTCAAGTTGATTGAGTATTGTGTGTTTACATTGTAAATAATTTTCAATATGCAAATGATTTCCACAAAAAAAGAATAAATAAAAGAAAAATGAAAAGAGGGTATATCAAAAAATGAATATAGGCAAAATAGACAAAAATAAAGAAAGATGAAAAAATAAAAATAAAATAAGAACCCCACAAAATAAAAAATAGAAGAATAATATTGAAAGTGTTGCAAATTCAAATGCCACTACTCATAGATTACTTTTCTTTATGTCAAAATCCAATAAATTTTATGTAGCTTGTCTTAAAATGCCACAATAACTAGATTTTTTTTCAATTCATACAACTTAATCATGATTGAACAACTGTGAATTTTTGTCAATAAGGTTATTGAATAATTATTTACCAAAAAATTTAATCTTTGTAAGCAAGTAGTTAGGAAGAAAATGAAATTTATTCAACTTCTTAATCTGAATCAATAGGATAAATAACTAATAGAGAAGGTTAGATGTTTTATAAAAAAAGTGATATGGGTTTGCTAGCTTAAATGCACCCTTGGAAGAAAGAAGGAAAAATGTTAGCTTAAAAAAAGAAATTAAAATTCATGGGTAGGTAGAATTTGTTTTGGAAGTCTTGAAAAGTATTAAAATGCTTATCCTAACTTTGGTTTTTCAAAGGTATTCATGCATATGAAGAGAAAAAGGGGTAATATGATTTTATCCTGAGTCCAAAATAATTGGGCACATAAATTTAAACCTTGGAATATCATTATATATCCTAAAGTTTACACCTTCATTTAACCCTCCTAATACCTGACAAATCTATCACATCACATCACTTTAAAGTACGCCCATCTCCTTTCCCATCAGATCATTTGCTCCCGATCCGACGGTCCTCATCCATTTTCGCCCCCCCCCCCCCCTCTCCATCCGAGCTTTACCGCCGCGGGGGGGGGGTTCCGAGAAAAATTGTTTCAGTTTTTGAGCCCACACTTACGTGGTGTCTCCTTCGCATTTCGCACCCCCCGTTAAAATTTCTTACTGCCTTATACCCCCTCCGAAAACATTTTTTCCCAACATTCATAAAACCGCCTGCCTATCCGTTGACAGTGCCAATATTGTCATAATAGGTTGCATATTGAAGTTACCAATTAACTCCCTTCTCGTGGTAAGAAATTCGTTATACAATTAATTCATAATTGACCGTTAATGCAATGTATCCATGCCCCAATCAATAGAAATTGCCCAATTTTGTATAAAGTCATGCATACTCAACTTGTAAACTTTTACCTTGTTTATTTCTCTACATTGTGTATACTTGTTACATATTTACAGAATAGTGGAGAAATTCATATGATCATTACCAAAACCGAAATTGCTTCCACTGCGCCTTCTTCACATGTCCAGAGCTTTACACAGCCCCAGTAAACATGTTCCTCTCTGATCCCTTTTAAACTCTCTGAAACAGACTGTGTCATGCCTCCTAGGAAGAAAATGCAGGAGGAACCAGTAAACCCATTGATTCATCCTCATGTTGATCTAGACCATATCCCTCTAGCCAACAGAGACTACAAAATTCATGAAACCCTATGTGAATTTTAGCTTTTTGAGATGTATTGTTGGTTAGAAGACAAATAGATAGACAAGTTCAATGACATTGGACTGTGAGAATCAAAACTACCTCATTATATTTTTCCCCATACCCATAGTGCCCCTGAATTCATCCGCAAATTTCAGCTCTGCTACATACCTAGCCAGAGAGCCAAATTTTCTCCCACAGGTGAAGTTCTCTTTACTATCACTGCACAATCCATTGACCAAATAATGCAGGTCCCTTCTATAGAAAATGGGACCCCTTTCTCCGAAGAAGCCCTCAATGAATTGTATTAGAAGCTAGATTTTTCAAAAAGGGCTAAAACCCTTGAGCTTTTTCTAGCTGAAGATACTCAATTGCCTAAAAAGAATCCTCCTTACTCTTCCTCCATTTTCCCTGACAGAGCCAAGAAGATCATCACTGTCATTTCTTACCTCCTCGGATATTACTCTAACTAGTGGGTAGACGAGCCAATTATAGGTTTCCTTTCCATGTTCTCTACAAATTTAAAACCCCCTATCCTTTTCAATTTTACCCAACTCCTAGCAGACATTATCCATTACCAATTTGTCAGATTTCAAACAGAATAGGTGTATAAATATGCCTATGTTTTAGTTTACATGTTTTTTATATTTTCAAGGTGACAGATTTATATTCTCAATGCAGAAATTAGATGATGATGCAATCAACAGTCAGACATCTTCTGGACTACCGTGGTGATGAAAGAGCAGAATAAATATTCATACAAACAATTCATTGAACTGTTTGTATATCCAGCAATGAGCCTTCTTAGCAATATAGTTGAACCAAGAGTCATTGAAGACATCAAAATAATCCTACATCTATCATATCAAATAAGGACAGGTGACTGGTATTTTTACCAAAACTACACTGAATTGAGAGTTTATGAATGTGAGCTTGCTCCTTACAAGCTTCCAAAATTCCTCCTAATAGGGAGTTTTTCCTTGGAGCACATTAGGAAGATGTTGAATGCTAATGAAGTCCACTTGGTATTAGCAAAGAAGAAATCACAGTTCAGGATTAAAACCTAGATTGGGCCATTCATATCCAACAGCAAGTCAGCAGGGGAGGAAGCAAACAAAATTTTGAAGGAAACAAAGTTCAACCTCAGTTTCACCTGGTCCTATGATCCATTAGGAACCATCTCAAAATTAAGGGTAGAAAACAAAACTTCTCCTTATATACATACTCATAGGCAAAAAATAGAGAAGTATATGAACCAAATAGAGTGGGCTGAAAACACTTTGAAGGAGGCTAAGGAGTAGATAGTCTCTAGTACTTCTACGTCACAGACTCTTGTCCCACAGGAGAAGGAAATAAAAATGCATAGGGAAGAAAAGCCACCTTCAATGAATGATACTACAAGCAAGGAGTTCAAGATAATGTACAGAAAGAGAACCAAACTCAATCCTAAAATTAATCTAAAAGATTCAGAACAAGAGGTTATCATAATCACTAAGGAAACAACTACATCTTCTCAAGTTGGTGGCCAAACTACTTTCTCTCCTACTACTTCTATAGCTTCACAGGACCAACAACAATCGATTCTGACAAGTAAGGTTGCCATGGGAGAGAAGGAGAAAACAATGTTTTATACATTCAGAGAAATCAAACTGAAGAATCAAATCCTGAAGAATAGTACATACAGCCAATTCTAGAAGCAGGCTTCCAGTTCACAGAGTAGGTTGTTGTCAGAATTTAACTCTGAGAAAGGTAAAATGAAAATGGCCTTTCTTCAAGCACACATTGCACAGCCTAAGACAGTAGCATATTACAAGAAAAATTCATTTGAGTTTGACATTAAAGACATCCATCTCATTGATCAAATGGATATGTACAAAAAAACAGGTGAAATGATTTCCTCTACATTTACTAATACATCTATGAGTTTATATAAATTGTAGGTTTCCTTGGAAAACATTCAGTCACAGTTAAATATGGAGAAAATCTATTCTTTGGCCAAGGATACAAAAAATAAGTCTTTGGAAGACTTGGTGGTCAGAGTTGGATATGATCCTTCCAACATAAAAGTTGCAGAGGAGATCATAAAGAAAAAGATTGTTGATATAGCAGCATTGAGGAAACAACTCAAGTTTTCAACCACAGAAGATCCTCTCACCCAATATATTAAAGAAACAAAGTCTCAAAAGTTAGAAATGATGAAGCTCATCATGGAGAAAAATTCCCAATTGAAACAAATGGAGATATAAATGGAAAAAATGATCAAGGAGAAGGAAAAGACTGCAAAACTTTCCATGGTTTCTTTGGAGGTTGTACCTCTTACAGCCATCCCCGCAACTACAATTTCTACAACAAACACAACAGATGGTGCAAAACAATTGACCAAGGAAATGGAGAATCGGTCTATTCAGATAGAGGAAATTAAGAAGCTACAAGATCAAGTCAAACTGTTGCAACAATAGAAATCAAGAAGTGAAGTTGCTCATGCATCTAAAGCACAGAGAGCACATAAACTAATAGAGAGGTTGCAGAATTCAGAGAGAGAGTCATCCATTGGACAGACACTAGGCCAAGTCAAAGAAATTATCTGGACAGATATCATTGAATCCATTAATGAAATTTGGCCCTACATCCAGATTATTTTTTAACAGAGGGAATTGATTGAGAAAGAAAATGACGCCATTACAACTATCAAAGAAGAGCTTGGAGATATGCCTGTTACTGGTAAATAACATCATTAAATTCTTAAACTCCAAGAATAGATATGAGCTAGATGACTTGGGAGTGGATGATAGAACAGAGACCATTTTGGAAGTGAAGAAGATCCTTACTAAGAATAATCTGATCGTCTAGCTAGAAGAGAAATGCCACAGTTTAGAGATAGCAATGAATAGATTATTTAGCAAGATTAAGCCTCTAACACAGAAGAGTTTGCCTTCTCTATTTGTAATTAATGATAAGATGATGACTCATGAAGATTATGTAAATAAGGTAAGTGAAATTTCTCGGAACACTGCCAAATTCTCCAATATTAAAGGCACCATGATAGGTAAAGCATTCTTGGAGGCAATAAGCAATGATATTTTCATCCAACATGAGGTAAAGCACATCTTTGTGGTAAAACCTGCTTTTTCTAGATATACTGAAGTGGATGAAATTTACACAAAGTTCATTAAGTTAACTCCCCCAAATGAAGATCAAAGGAATAAATTTTGTGAACTTCAGTAGTAAATAGTAAATGAGAAAGGTCAGTTGCGTCCATCTCATCAGCCAACACAACAGCGAACGCATCCCACAAATAGGTCCACTCAGCAACTGTTTCCTCTAAAACAATGTCAGTGTTCCAAATCACCTCCACTGAGCCTATTGTTTTTGTCATATATGTTGCGACGACATTAATTTTATTCAGTTTTGTAATATTTAGTATAAATGCTTCATTGTTCGAAGTATTCTAGGTTTATTTCTGAAAATATTTTGCCTACTGCACAATTGTAATTTTCAAGTTTTATTGGAGCATCAATAATACAAGGACTTATTACAGGATTCATGTGGTTTATTTACTGGTGAAGTGCTTCTACTATAACTGTGTTTTCCATTGTTTTTACTTTTCTCTATGTATTAGAAATTCTTAATTGTAAAAAAGAAAGTGTGATGAATAGGACATATTAATTAAAACACCTTATTCTTGCTAATTTTACAATTTATATGTTTTCCACTTAATTTAGATTGAAGAATACTTAATTTCTTTTCAATCTCTACTAAAATTCATTTTTCTGCCATCTCCATAATTCATTTAAAAATCTAAAGAATCCAGTTGATAGAACCTAACTTGCCCTGTGATAACTCTTTCAAGTATTGATGAAGTATCCAGTTTTATATTTTTGACTCCATTTCCCAATGGGAAGATAGAAATTTAATCAACCAAACCAATCAAAATCAACCAAACAAGAAAGTACAGTCATAACTAGCCTAATATACACCAAAATGAAAGTTAAATTATACAGAGAGGTCCCTCTCTAAAGCTGGCGGGGCTAGATCCCAACTTCTAAAGTGGTTTGATGTTGTCCTCTATGTTTATTCTCCCAACCTTTTAAATTACAGAATGATAACACCTTCAATATCAATGACCTTTGTCATTAGGCTTGGATTGCGTAGATCCTTGGACCTAAGCCTAAACTTGTTGGTGTCTATGGTATGCCTCTTTCTGGTAGCAGCAACAGGTTTGTCTTCTTCTTTCTTCTTCTTACTCTTGATCTTATATCCAGCATCCTTAAAGATTTATTCATATAATTTTATAGGTTGATATTCTTTATGCATATTTTGCTGAATATGTGCTTCCATAATTTCCGGTAGAACCTGTGCTTTTTATTTATCTGCAATTGAAAACCTTCCTCTTCGGGCTCTAGTGTCGACATTAGGAAAAGGAGGAACAAGGGTCACCATTTTCATAAATTTGGGTTTACTTGCTTAGGATCTCTCTCCTTTTTCCAATTTTCTCGCAGCCTTAACTGCATAATCCTTTTATTTTTTACCCTTGGCCCTCTTATGGATATTTTATTTTTTGGCCTTTCACTTTGTTCTTCTTTTTGCAGGCTAAGGATGTGGTTGTGAAAATGGTGGTGTAGGTGCAGGTTGGCCTACCCTTAAAACAAAAAGTGATCGTAATTTTTATTTCTCTTTTCTAATTCTTCTTCAACTAGAACCTTGATTAGAGGTTGATGATACAATCTATACTCTGAAACAACAGTTTGATTTTGGAACCTTGCTGACATCTTTCTCAGACTCTTCAGTAAGAATTCCGACAGATTTAATGTCTTCATACCTGCAACATGAAAAAGAAACCTCATGTGATAGAGGAACACAACTGTATACCTCCTTTCAGAAGTGAGGTATATCTTGATGAGCTTAATAGCTTCTGGCGAGTCATTCTTAAGATAGATACTTTGAATTCCCTTTGCCCAATTTGGATCTCTGTGTGCATCCTTGAGGAAACTATTGAGGTCTCCTCTTGTGATAACTTTCCCTTTAAAACACCTCTCTCCTTCCTGTGGAAGGTTAAATGTTTCATCATTGGAGTCTTCAGAAACCTGCAAGGTAAGGCCATAAACTGTGGCTTCTTGTCCATTAAAAGAGTTAGAAAACTCTTGAGCTACTCCTGAGTGAGAGATACCTAACCTAGTGCACAGAGAATACCACCATGAATTGATAAACAAGATTCTTACCCTCTTATTTGCATCCACTAGGTCTGCACCCTGTGGCTCAATTCGATTTATTTTTCCACCTATTTTAGTCATCTTCAAAAAATTAATGACTCTATCTCTTTAAACTGATAGGTGGCAGAGTTGGAGAAGTTTCACCTTACAAGTGTTTCTTGTATTCTCCTTTGAAATCATGTCTCAAATCTAGACTCCTCCTCAAACTACAACTCTAAGAAACTCGATCTCCAACAGCTGAACTCTCAAATGATCATGCTCATGCTTTTTCGGTGGTTTTAAAACAAAAACTATGGTTCATTACCCCATGAAAATTGACTTTCATTATGGAAAATATCCCTCACTGTGATGTGCACCATGTGATAGCCATGATTACCTTCAGTTGGATGCATATCTTTGTATGGAAAGCTCCAGATGGATTGAGACAAGAAAATCTGTGACTGGGAGTCACATCCGTTGTCTTGCTGATTATTGGCCAAAATTTTTGGCAGCATTGTTGTGCGACCAGCCAAATGATCGTTGCGTTAATCTTGATGACCATGATATCCTTCGTTCATAAAAACACGTACTTTAAAATACATTTAACTGGCTTGGGGTTGACAGGAAGGACAAGATTAACGTTTAAGTGCATTACTGTGGGTTGACACATAGGCATTAACGTATATGTGAATTTACTTCAACTAAACTAACTGCATATGACACCTATCATGAGATATGAAATGTTTAAAAAAATATTTGAAACGTATTTACACTACAACACATGGATTGACAAAAGAGGATGCGCTTTTTAGTTTAATTTTAAAAAAAAAAAAATAGTATGCTTTCGGAATTTCTGGCAACATCAAAATAAAAGGAAAAAAGACAGAAATAGGAATATAATAGACTGCCTGAAAATACTAAAATAGTTTCTTCCGGAAATTCCAGTTGCGACCATTTTTTTTTTTAAATTTTCAAAGTCTAATCCTAAAAACAAAAAATTTAAACTGGACTCATGACTTAGCAAAGAAATATGCTAACAAAACCTCAATTCAGCAAAGGTCGTGAAGCGGCTGGGCCTGCCAATCAGAACACACCCATATTCGTACACCATCGGGTGGCTTCACCAAGGATGGGATCTTCATGTCAACCAGAAATGTTGCCTTCCTTACAGCATCAAGCCCTTCACGAACGAGGTATTATGTGATATTTCTCCTCTTGATGTATGTGATTTATTATTAGGCCAATCATACTTGCAGAAGCGACATGTTGTTTATGAGTCTAGGCCTCAC
The DNA here is from genome assembly GCA_034641835.2 of Pinus albicaulis. Taxonomy (NCBI): domain Eukaryota; kingdom Viridiplantae; phylum Streptophyta; class Pinopsida; order Pinales; family Pinaceae; genus Pinus; species Pinus albicaulis. The sequence goes on from CM076576.1 coordinate 85,708,390, forward strand.
GATTTTATTGTTACTTTGTGAAATAAGTTGTACAGGTGACCAGAGGTAGCACCTCCTACCGCCATCTCTTTGGTCACTACAAAATAATGTAGTAAGTTCATTTCCAAAACAGGGAAATTTTTTTCCTGATGATACTCCCTCAGGGCAAGAATAATATTGTAGCCATAGCCTCTAGAAATGGCTCCTCCACATGGAAACAATAGTTGGACAAAATCGTGGAGGAGTACATGGACATCTTCACCTCACCTGCAAGGGTACCTATGCATTGTCATGTCAAGCACTCCATCTATCTAACCCTAGGAGCGTCGCTACCCAATGGACAAATCTATCGGCATTCTATTCTAGAGAATGACTAAATCAAGAGGAATATTCAGGATTTGTTGCGAAAAGGTCACATCCAGCCGATTTCATCGCCCTATGGGAGCCCAATCGGGTTGGTGCAGAAGAAGGATGGTACTTGGAGACTATGTATTAACAATGGGCACTGAACAAGATCAATGTCCAGAATAGGTATTCGATCTTGTGGATTGATGACCTTCTGGACTAACTCAAGGGGGCCAAGTATTTCAGCAAGCTCGACTTGAAGTCTGAGTATCACCAGGTACCAATTGAACCCTCTAATGTGTGGAAGATTGCATTCAAAGCCAAGGATGGAATTTTTGAATGGTTGGTCATGCCTTTTGGGTTGATGAATGCCTTTGAAACCTTCATGAGGTTGATGGATGACATCTTGTGACCACTCACCAACTCATTTGTGGTGGTGTATTTGGATGACATCCTTGTCTTCAGCCAAAGTGGGAAACAACACCTCCACCACATTCAACAAATCATCCAAACACTATGAAAACACAATTTGTGTGCTAATTTGGAGCAGTGCACTTTTGGCATGACCCAGGTTCAATATTTGGGATACATTATTGATGAGCAAGGGGTGCATGTGGACCCAACCAAGATCTAGGTCATTCGGGATTGACCAACCCCAAACACTCTAACAAAGTGCAGCAACTTTCTGGGTCTTGCTAATTTCTACCGTAGGTTTGTGTTGGGGTTCTCTCATATAACTTGGCCTTTGATTCAAGTCACCAAGGGAGGAGAAAAAGAAAATTTCTTTTGGTATGAATCTCAACAGAAGGCATTCACAGATTTTAAGAATCGTCTCTGCTCTACACCAGTGCTCACATTACCAGACTTTCAGCAACCATTTTAGATCGAGACAAATGCCTCTGACTATGTTATTGGGGCAGTACTTACTCAGTAGGGGAATCCAATGGCATACCATAGTGAGACACTTTCAGACACAGTCTGAAAGTATCCCACCTATGACAAAGAAATGTATTCCATTTTGCAGGCCTGCCAAAAATGGAAGCATTATATTTTGGGGAAGGAAATGATCATCCACACATATCACCGACCCCGATAGTTCATATAGAAACAAGGGAAGTTGTAGAATGACCACCATCAGAAATGATATTTTGAAAATAAAATACAGGAAGGGCAGCACCAATAATGTTTCATATTCCCTCAATCGACCATCAATCATGGCGCTAACCATTGTGCTCGACTCATGTGGGCATGAGACTTCGGGTTGGCCATATCTCTAAAAAGGTGATCCAGAATTCGGAAACACATACCAAACGCTCCTGGAGGGTGATAAAGTTCCAAATTTTCACCTCCATGATGCATTTTTATCCCAGCTAGGACACCTTTGTGTTCCTACAAGCAAGGGTGCCAATATTATTCCTTCGACAACGTCATGTCATTAAGCCCTGCTGAAATAGATTATTCTGAAATTATCTCGTCTTCAGCTCCCGATCATAGCCATACTACTCCTAGTATGAATTTAGATGCGTATTCTCAATATCATTGGTTTGGTTCTTGGGATTCTTCTGATCCCTTTAATGAGGCATTTCCTACCGACGAAAGTATCGTAGAAACCATGTCTCTCAATGAAACACCTTGGGATGATACCCATCATCGTTCCTCATTTCTTCCAAGTTTTGGAGCCATTTCTTTGTGTCTTGAAAATTCTGCTTCCCATGCTCCAACCTATGCACTTTAGATGGTCATATTGACACATGATTTCTTTTCTGAAGGAAACATGGGAAACATCACTGCTACGATGCCTATCGAAATTTCTGTCAAACCAGGAATTGTCGAGAACATCCACATGGGGGTAACTTGCTCTCCAGATGAGATCAAGCTTTACACTAGCATTTTTCAAGAATTCAGGGATGTATTTGGATGGTCAGATGAATATATTCCTAGCATTGATCCTAGTATAGTGGTGATCTGAAATGTGAGAACTTCTTAGATCTATTTCAGAGATTGACTGTAGGGGCATTTACTGGACATGTCACCTTTAAAGAAAGGATGAGATCCAGGGGATACCTCACCCTTTACAGACTCTATATATAGAAATAATAGAAGTAAACACTAATGATCTGAAAATGAAACTACTTGTTTGTTGTTCAAGGTATTCATTTTCCATAAAATTATATGTGCAAAGTGTTTAGATAGTCTTGCAAGTGAAACAAAGTGTTTTTTGGTAATTTTCCGAGTCTTATGTGTGAAGGAGTGTTATTTCTTTTTACTTTTTAACACATCAAATCTAAAAAATGCAACAAGATAAAATCACATAATATAACACAACAGCTGATGAGGCATTTCACCCCTCCTGGGTTATATCTGTCGGGTCTAAGGCTCCCAAATGGGCATGTCCTTGCTCTATTAGATGCTCAAATTGGTTATACAGTGATAAGAAAGCATAAACAGGCAAAATAAGCTATGGAAATGAGTTCATAACACAGAGAACAGTAAATATAGACTTTTTTTTCACCTCCAATGGTTAACCATAGCCCAATACAGCTCCAACACTCCCTAGGCCCTAATGGCTCTTCAAGCTTCTCTGCTGAAAAAGTACCTGAAGATGAGCTCTATTGCCTTTGTAACCTGCACCATTGGCTCTGGAATGCTCAAAATACCCAAAATAAAAAACAATTGCGCTCCAAAAGGTTTTTTCTAGTGAAATTTATCATCTCCTAAAGTTTTGCCCAGTTTTGCCTAAAAACCCTCCACCAAATCTGGAATAACTGAAGTTAACTTCACTAAAATAGCAAACACCACCGCATTTAGGGGTTCCTCTCCAATTTAGCTACGCGGTCTATTAGGCAATAAATGTGAAGTTTTCAGTGGTCACATGCCAACCGTAACCATCAGAGTGTTTACCGTTCAAACATTAAACATAACCATTTGCTGACCTGTGGTCATTTCAACTTAACCACAGGAATGGTGGACCCGCGTGCACAACAGACCTACGGGTATGGTAGACCTATATGTACCACCGACCGGTGCGTAGACTCCATCCGAGGCTCCATGCACATGCCACCTCTGCTCACTTGGTTCACACCTGACACGTTCACACGCCAGACTCTCGGGTAGACTCCGCCTACAGCTTTGTTCACAGCACACCTGCCAACACTGCATTTCACAGTTCAACACTCAACTGTTCACATGACCCTTAAACATGCAGGCCTGACCCGTGAGTAGACACCGCCCGCGGTGACCCGTGCCCACCTGGTTCAGGTCGGGTTGAGTCGGCCCAAATGACAAAAAATTTTAAAACTTCAAAATTTTCAAAGTTTGAACCTTGAGGCCTGGGGCCACGTGGCAGCCTCCGGGCAGGCCTCGGGCACCCACTGATTGGCCATTCAATTTTCTTTTTTAAATAAGCAAATTTTCCATTTTCCACATAAATCTGAATATGCCATTTTTGCCTTCACAAGTGTTGTTTTAAACGTTATTGGGAAAAATTAAAACTTGAATATCTTCCACATATGACATCGGATTTGAGTGCCATTCATGGTGTTAGGATCGTAATGATGAACACTCTCTGTTCGATCAATTTCTTACCAGTTCTGAGCAGTTCCATATTTGACCATTTTTTTCACTTAGGACATGATCACCTGATCACACCTCCCCATTAGGAAGCTTTTGGACCCCAAAAGCCTTCAATTACCTATTAAGAAGATGAGGGTACAGGTCCCTCACCTTTTCCACCTCAATCCACTTTGCCTTACTCAGTTTGTTGCCTTTAAGACCAACCCGAACATAATCAACATTTCCCCTCCTTGAAATGCGTGTCCTTCTGTCAAGAATAGCATCCTCTTTCAATTCATCCAAAAATTCTGGCGAGAAATCCTCTATGGATGGTAGCTAAATGTCACTTTCAATATCAGCAATTAAAGGAGGTTCATACAAACGTAAATTTTCCACATTCACAACGGAATACATTTGCATGTATGAAGGCAAATCTAATTGAAAAGCATTATTTCCAACTTTCTTAAGAATATTGAATGGATCATAATGAATAGGCTTCAGCTTTTTACCTTCTGCTTGCATTCTTTCCTTACTAATATGCATCCATACCTCATCTCCTTCTTGAAACTTATGATCAAATCTATGTTTATCATGTCTCTCCTTGTACTTGCCTTGAATTTTTTCAAGTTGTTCTTGAACTTGTTGATGTATGAGCTGAATTCTTTCAATGAACATGAGAGCTTTGTCAATTTCACTATGACCATCAATGGCCACATCCTTCTCAAGAATAAAATCTAAAGGTGACTTAAGCAAATACCCAAAACAAGCTTCAAAAGGTGAAGTATTTGTAGAAGAGTTCTTGGCCCAGTTGTAAGCATGTTGAATGTAACGCAAATGTTCATCCCAAAGCTTGGGATGCTTGTTGAAAATCCTCTCAAAATATGTACAATGGTTCTATTCACTACCTCTGTTTGGCCATCGGTTTGCGGATGAAAAGCAGTACTCTTCTTCAACTTGGTGTCCATCATCTTCCATGGATTGGACCAAAAATTCCCAACAAATCTGGAATCCCTGTCACTAACAATAGAAGTAGGCAAGACATAATTTACCCATACATGTTGAAAATATAAATCAGCAATTTTTTCAGCAGTTATATTTTTCTTACATGGCATAAGAATACACATCTTGCTGAAAAAATCAACTATTACATAAAGATAAACATGTTGCTTTCTAGATAATGGTAACCCTACAACAAAATCCATAGAAACATTTTCCCATGGTCTAGAATGTACTGGCAATGGCTTATATAAACCAAGCTTCTTATTGCTAGGCTTGCCTGTAGCACATAATGAACAACCTCTAATGAAACGTGAAACACTATCTACCATGCGAGGCCAATAAAAATACCTCTGTAAATGTGCCACCATTTTGCTTACCCCGAAATGTCTAGCTATGAGAGAAGAATGAGCCTCTCTCATCATGCTTAATATATCTCCCTGTGGTATACATAAATTTCCCATATGAAATAGAAAATTATTATGCAAATGATAATCATTCTCCTCAACATGATTCCCTTCACTCAAGTTAGCATACACATCCTTAAAATCAACATCTGATGCATATTGTTCTATGTAGCTCTCATGCACAATAGAATCATTCTTAAGCAAAGTACTAGCACTAATAATAGGCCTTGAAATCATATCAGAAACCTTGTTGTAAATACCTTTCTTGTACCTTATTTTTTGGGTGTGGAGCCTAATTATCTTGTTTACTTTGTATCACAACATTAGACCCTTGTACCTTAAATTGGGCGGCAACGCCGCCCGTAAATTAATCGCTGTCGTGGGGGGTCCAAGGGGGGAGGTAGCGACTTTATAGAGCCCCCCCCTGGTGGGGGGTTTTGGGGGCATATGTCTAAGTAAGGAGATGTGCCCCAAGACCCACGAAGAAATGGAATATATGTCTAAAGTTCCAAATGCATCAGCAGTTGGAAGCTTAATGTATGCAATGGTCTGCACAAGGCCTGATATTGCACATGCAGTGGGAGTTGTAAGTAGGTACATGAAAAATCCAGGAAAATAACATTGGATGGCAGTAAAATGGATTCTTAGATATTTGAGAGGTACCACAAATCAAGCATTATGCTTTGGTGGTTCAAACATTGCTCTACAGGGATATGTTGATGCAGATATGGTAGGTGACAGAGATAATAGGAGGAGCACGGATATGTATTTACTGTAGGTGGAATAGTTGTCAGTTGGGTTTCAAAAATCCAAAGTGTTGTTGCACTTTCAACAACAAAAGCAGAGTATGTTGCTGCTACAGAGGCTAGTAAAGAAATGATTTGGTTACAAAATTTTGTGGATGAATTGGGTAAGAAGCATGATATGGGCACGCTATACAGTGATAGCCAAAGTGCCATTCATCTTGCAAAGAACTCAACATTTCATTCCAGGAATAAACATGTACATCTCAAGTACCATTTCATACGGTCAGTATTGGAAGATGGAGAGTTGAAGCTGGAAAAGATACACACTAGCTAGAATCCTACAGATATGCTAACAAAAGTTGTAACCAGGGAGAAACTAAGAATGTGCTCAGTTTCAATTGGTCTTCAAGGATGACGATGAAGATGAGAAACAGCCAGGTCCAAAGAGGAGTCATTGTCCAGCAAATGAAGCAGCAGTGGAGTTGCCACAATCAGTCTCCAAGTGGGATATTGTTGGGTGTGGAGCCTGATTATATTGTTTACTTTTTATCACAGCATTAAACCCGTATACCTTAAATGGGGCGGCAACGCCGCCCATAAATTAATCGATGTCGTGGGCGGTCCAGGGGGGACGACAGCGACTTTATGGAGCCCCCCCCCCCTGGCAGGGAGTTTCAGGGGTAGCGCCCCCGAAGCTAAAAGTAGATGTAAAATTTCCTTGTAAAAGTATAGTAATTTCTAGTCAATCTGGGCCGTTCATTAGGCAAATGATCTGATGGTAGAAGTTATGTTTAGTTTAGTTTTTTTTGCCCTAGAAGGAAACCCCTCACTTTTATGAGGGTATTGTATTGCAGCTGTGTATTTGTATGTTTATTCTCGGAGTGAGAAACAAACAGGGAGACTGTGAGAGAGAACAAAGGATATTAGAGCGGATCTACTGTAGGTTGTGTCTCTTCATTTTGCTGGATAATAGAAAGGAAGCACTGGTTGTTTGGGGTGGACGTAGCCCAAACTGGGTGAACCACGTATATTTGTGTCTCTCTATTTTATGTATTTTGTGTGCTTTTATTTTCCACATATTTTATGTGTTGCATTGCTCTGTAATAAATATATATTTTAACATTATTACCAAGTGAAATTTTTGTAGGAAGCCCATCCATCTGAAATGTCGTCACTGCTACAATTGACTTTGCGATTGCAAGTATTGTAAACGCTGATGGTTGGTATGAACAATGGTTTCTTTTCCCATCAAATAGTGTTTCCATTTTTTGACACTTTGTACCAACGCATATAACTCTTTATCATATGTAGGATAATTCACAACAGCACCATTAAATGTATCAGAATTAAATGCAACAGGTTTACCATGTTGTAAGAGAACTACACCCATGGCATAATCGCTTGCATCTATCTGAATCTCGAATGGTTGTCTCAAGTCCGGTAACGCAAGAACTGGATCTGAACTTATATTCTCTTTCAAAGACTCAAAATATTTTTGTTTCTTTCCTCCCCATTGGAAAGCATGCTTCACACTATTCACTGCATGCATAAGAGCTACTATGACAGAGAAGTTAGAAATAAACTTCCTCCAATACTGAGTTGCACCCAAAAAACTTCTTACCTCTGTAATGGATTTGGGAGTAGGCCAATTCACAATGAATTCTACTTTGGAAGGATCAATTCTCAAAGCGCCTCCTCCTACTATATGTCCCAAATAAACCAAAGAAGTCTTTCCAAATTAACACTTTGAAATTTTAAGAAATAACTGATTTTTCTTCAAACATCAAGTACTTTCTTAACATGCATGACATGCTCTTCTCTAGTCTTGCTGAAAATTAAGATGTCATCTAAGTAGAAAATAACAAAATCATTAAGAAAATGATGTAAGACATCATCCATTACCTGCATGAAAGCTGCAGGTGCATTGCATAAACCAAATGGCATAATAATCCACTCAAAGAGTCCTTGTTTGGTTTTAAATTTTGTCTTCCAAATGTCACTTTCTGCAATTCTAACTTGATGATAACCACTACGTAAGTCTAACTTAGTGAAATATTTAGCATATTTCAGCTGATCCAAAAAATCATCTATCCTTGGAAGTGGATAATTATTCTTTACCGTTATTTTGTTCAATGCCCTGAAGTCCACACACATGTGTCAAATTCCATCTTTCTTTGGAATCAAAACTAATATCAGTGACCCACATGACGAAGTGCTTGGTCTTGTGAATCCTTTGTCCAACAAGTCTTTAATTTTCCTCTTGATTTCAGCATTCTCCATGATAGACAATCGGTATATGTCGATGTTAGGAAGAGGACAATCTTGATGTAAATGGATTTCATGTTGAATCTCCCTTTTAGGAGGTAAACCTGTCGGTTCCTGAAACATCTCATGTTGTGCATCAACTACATCATATAAATCCGATTTAAGCTTGGAATCACAATTTTCAAATGACTCATGATTCATATCAACCTTGGGCTTAACCATAATAAGTACAAAACTCTTGCTAGAATTGACTAGCCTTTTTACCTATTCCGCATTTACCATCGCTATATTTGTCTTCTTGTGATGTGCTCTGACAATGAACTCCTTGCCATATTTAAAGAGATGATATTTGTTTTCATGGTGATGGAAGATCACTTTCCTCTCAAATAAGTAAGGTTTTCCCAAAACAATTCTTGATATATCAAGCGGCACCACATCAAGTTCAATTGTGTCAATAAAGTGTGTAGTTATTGCAAAGCGCAATATGCACTTTCTTGAGACTTGTAAGTTTGCATCCTTGCATATCCACCCAAGTGGATAAGGCTTTGGATGTGGAATGGTCTCAATTTTTAGCTGTTTGACCAAGTCTTCTGATATAATATTTTGTTGTGACCCACTGGCAAACAATGTCTCAATTTTAGTATGTTTTGAGACTACCCTCACATGGAACAATTCAATTCTTTCTTCCTCACTAGGAGCTTGTACATGATAGATTGAAGTACTAGTGCTTGCTTTAGTTTCTGTTTCCTTTCCCTTCATACTTTTGAAACCCATGGCTGCAATTTTGGTTTCATCCCCTGAATAATCTCCTAAATCTTAAGGTGTAGTTGTAGTAGCTACAGTTTTCTTCTTTCCCTTGTTTTTGTGAAACTGGTTTCTTTTTTCAGGATGTAATTTCCAATAGTTTTTCTCTTCATGGCCCTCTCTTGAGCAATGTTTAAAAATGACCTTTTCACCCTCTTGTTTGATAGATTCCTTCTTTTTACCTTTTCCCTTAAAGGTTTTATCTTTTTTCTTCCCTTTGAAAGGCTTGTTTCTACCCTCATCAAAAGTGTTTTTCCCTCTAGCCTCTAAATGTGTAGCTTGTACACAAACTTCGTCTAGACTAGTAGGATTAAACAGAAGGATAGTGTGTTTAAGGTAACTGTGCAAACCACCTATATACTTCAGTAAAGTATCTTGACTTTGTAAGTCTACCCCTAATAAGAGTGCTCTTCTCCTGAATTCCTGGGTATAGTCTTGCACATTCTATCCCTTAAGCTGTCTAAAGTTTTGCCAGTTCATTATAGCCTTTTGAAGATGAGCAAGAGGATAAAATTTCTTCTTGATTGCAATAATAAATTCAGTCCATGTTAGAATAATCTTACCATGTTTCCTGATTTCCTCCTTGGTCTTGGCTTCCCACCATACCAAAGCTGCTCCATCCATCCTTATCGAGGCTAGTTGTATTTTGGTGTCGTCATCATGCAGATTTTGAATCCTTAAATATAATTCCAATTGTCTTATCCAATTATCTAATTTCTCTGCATTCACTTCACCATTAAACATCGGCAATTTAAATTTGACATCAAGATTTAGAAAAGGATTTTTAACAGTGGTTTTCGACTTATGTGACTGATTTACCGAAGTCGAAGAAGATGATGACGAGGAAGAGGATGACGATGGAGATGAAGGATCACCATTTTCTCCATTCCCTTTCTTTGACTAATCATTACCATTCTTTCCTCTTGAGGAATCCTCTCCTTCTTTTTGGTTTTTAGACCCTTCTCCAGCAATCCTATCATTTCTTTCTTTATAGAGGATCCTTACCATTTCAATCATATCCAAGAAAGCTTTCCGAAATACCCTTTCTTCTTCCTTGGGATCCATCTCTTCAAGAGTTTCACCTTCTCTTGAAGACATGCTTGTAGCTGCTTCTAGGGCTCTTTGAGGTGGTTCTCTAACCCTTCTTGGTTGTGGATTAGTTTGTGCATTAACCAATTTTCCTTCACCTCTCTTGAGTTTTAACCTATTCAGCATCAAAACTTGCAAAAAAATGACTTAATATTCGCACAAAACAAATGTTGAGTAAACAATCTAGCTCAAAACCATATTCTTTGATACCAACTTGATCTGAAATGTGAGAAATTCTTAGATCTATTTCAGAGATTGACTGTAGGGGCATTTACTAGATACGTCACCTTTAAAGAAAGGATGAGATCCAGAGGCTACCTGGCCCTTTACAGACTATGTCTATAGAAATAATATAAGTAAACACTAATGATCTAAAAATGAAACTACTTGTTTTCTATTCAAGGTATTCATTTTCCATATGTGCAAAGTGTTTAGATAGTCTTGCAAGTGAAACAAAGTGTTTTTTGGTAATTTTTTGAGTCTTATGTGTGAATGAGTGTTATTTCTTTTTACTGTTTAACATATCAAATATGAAAAACATAGCAAGATAAAATCACATAATATAACACAACAGCTGATGAGGCAGTTCACCCCTCCTGGGCTACATCTACCGGGTCCAAGGCTCCCAAATGGGCATGTCCTTGCTCTATTAGATGCTCAAATTGGTTATATAGTGATAAGAAAGCCTAAACAAGAAATATAAGCTGTGGAAATGAGTTCATAACATAGATAACATTAAATATAGGCTTTTGTTTCACCTCCAATGGTTAACCATAGCCCAATACAGCTCCAACACTCCCTAGGCCCTGATGGCTCTTCAAGCTTCTCTACTGAAAATTTACCTCAATATGAGCTCTGTTGCCTCCAAAACCTGCACCATTGGCTCTGGAATGCTCAAAATACCCAAAATCAAAAACAATTTCGCACCTAAAGGTTCTTTCTAGTTAAAGTTTTTCCTGGTTTGGCCTAAAAACCCTCCACCAAATATGGAATAACTGAAGTTAAATTCACTAAAATAGCAAACATTTCCGCATTTAGGGGTTCCACTATAGTTTAGCCGTGCAGGCTATTAGGCAATAAATGTGAAGTTTTAGGTGGTCACATGCCAACCGTAACCGTCGAAGTGTTTACCGTTCAAACATTAAACATAACCATTTGCTGACCCGTGGTCATTTCAAATGACCTACAGGTATGGCGGACCCGCATGCATAACAGACCTGCAGGTATGGCAGACTCGCATGCACCACCGACCCGTGGGTAGACTCCACCCAGGGCTCCATGCACACGCCACCTCTACTCGCCTGGTTCACACCTAACACGTTCACACGCCAGACTCTCGGGTAGACTCCGCTAGCAACTTCGTTCACAGCACACCCACCAACACTAAATTTCACAGTTCAACACTCAATTATTCACACGACCCTTCAACGTGTAGGCCTGACCTGTGGGTAGACACCGCCCGCGGGTGACCCGTGCCCACCTGGGTCAGGTCGGGTCGGGTCGGCCCAAATGACAAAAATGTTTAAAACTTCAAAATTTTCAAAGTTTGAACCTTGAGGCCTGGGGCCACGTGGCACCCACTGATTGGCCATTCAATTTTTTTTTTAAATAATAAATTTTTCCATTTTCCAAATAAATCTGAATATGCCATTTTTGCCTTCCCAATTGTTGTTTTAAAGGCTATTTGGTAAAATTAAAACTTGAATATCTTCCACATCCGACATTGGATTTGAGTGTCGTTCACAGTGTTAGGATCGTAATGATGAACACTATCTGGTCGATCAATTTCTTACCAGTTCTGAGCAGTTACAAATTTGAGCATTTTTTTCACTTAGGACATGATCACCTGATCAAGTGGTGCACAAGATACCCACTTATCCTAATGTGAAGCCTGTTCGTCAACTACTCTTCCCTGTGCATCCTTGAAAGGCAACCACTATAAAGGGAGAAGTTGAAAAGCTTCTCAAATTTGGGTTCATATATATGATCCCTTTGAGAGATTAGGTTTCTAATATCATCCCCGTCGATAAGAAGCAGGGTAAAATCTTCGTTTGTATTGATTATCGTGACATCAACAGTGCTCGTCCTAAATATAACTATCCCACTCCTTTCATTGACCAAATCATCGATGAATGTGCTGGGAATGAGATCTTTTCTTTCGTGGATGGTTTCTCTAGGTAAAACCAAATTAATATCCTGCCTCGTGATCAACATAAGAGTGCTTTTATCTATACCTGGGGAACTTTTTCCTACAAGAAGCTCCCTTTCGGCTTAAACATGTCGGCGCCACTTTTCAACGAGAAATGTCATATGCCTTTCATGATATCAAACACATTGTTCAACCTTATCTCGATGGTTTACCTGCCAATTTAACTAAGCATCGTGAGCATCCTACTCACCTTCGAGAATTTTTTCTCCATCGTAGACATTATAATATCTGACTTAATCTGCATAAATGTGTATTTTGCATTGAATCAAGCAGACTTCTAGGGTTTTTCATCTCCAAGGAAGGCATGCATCTAGATCCTTTTAAATTCAAGGCTATTGTTAACTTACCTCCTCCTTCCTCATTACATTAGCTGCATAGATTACAAGGGAAAGATAATTTCCTTTGTTGTTTTGTACCTAACTACAATGAGCTAGCTAAAGGTTTTACATGGTTGCTTAAGAAAGAGGTCCCATTTCTATGGGATGAGGTTGCTCCAAAATCCTTTGATGCCTTAAACACTGTTATTATAAACGCTCCTTTACTTTATCCCCTGAATAACCATCGTGATTATTTCCTCTACTTAGCAGCTGCTTCCAATACTATTGGTATGGTATTGGTCAAAGATGATGATGATGGCACTGAACACGTTGTTTATTACCTCAGCCACAATATCATGGATACTGAGACTCGATATTCCCATGTCAAGAAATTAGCTTTAGCTGCAGTTCATGTTGTTCAACGTTTTTGGCATTACATTTTACTTCACACGACTACCTTGATCTCTGATTGCAACCCCATGACCTACATTTTGACTTGTCAGTTACTGGGGGGAAACTATTCTAAATGGATTTCCATCATACAAGAATTCTATTTTGAATTTACTGCTTCCAAATCTAAAAAATCACGCTTGATCCAGAGGATTTCTGGTATGAGCGACCTCCCGGGAAGTCATGGTTACCGGGTGCAAGCCTCGGAAGTGATGATTGACATTATGTGATTCGTTTCACTAGTTTCAATCTCACTTCTTCACCCCTGTGAGCATCACCCAATGTAATGAGTGTTAAGTGGATTATTCAAAAATCATGATAAATTAGTCAGTTACGACTACCTCTCATGGAAATGGTCATAGATGAATGACTTACTTAATGCAGTTGAATCCAAAAAATGATGTCTAATATAACGCACTGAGGAAACCCCTCATACTTAAAATACAAAGAGTACGGGGATCTCTACTTGAATGGTTCAAGAGGAATAATACTTGCTAAGTTTTTTCAAATAGGGTAGCAAGCTATGTGGGCTTGATTGTGGGGAAAACTCCATAGTTAATCACGCTTGAGCCAGAAGAGTTTTGGGATGGGTGACCTCCCAAGAAGTCCTGGTTACTAGGTGCAAGCCTCAGAAGTGATGATTAACGCTATGTGATTCATTTCACTAGTTTCAATCTCAATTCTTCACCCCTGTGAGCATCACCCGATGCAATGAGTGCTAACTGGACTATTCAAAAATCATGAGAAATTAGTCAGTTACGACTACCTCTCATTGAAATGGTCATAGATGAATGACTTAATTAACACAGTTGAATCCCAAAAATTATATCTAAGATAATGCATTGTGGAAACCCCTCATACTTAAAATACAAAGAGTAAAGGGATCTCTACTTGAATGCTTCATGAGGCACAATACTTGCTAAGGTTTTTCAAATGGGGTAGCAAGCTAAGTGGGCTTGATTGTGGGGAAATATCCATAGTTAAGTGTGCTTGAGCTAGAGGATTTCTGGGATGGGTGACCTCCCGAGAAGTCCTAGTTACCAGGTGTAAGCCCTGGAAGTGATGATTGACGCTATGTGATTCATTTCACTAGTCTCAATCTCACTTCTTCACCCTTGTGAGCATCACCCGATGCAATGAGTGCTAAGTGGACTATTCAAAAATAATGAGAAATTAGTCAGTTACAACCACCTCTCATGGTAATGGTTATAGATGAATGACTTGCTTAACATAGTTGAATCCCAAAAATGATATCTAATATATTTCACTGCGGAAACCCCTCATACTTAAAATACAAAGATTAAATGGATCTCTACTTGAATGGTTCATGTGGCACAATACTTGTTGAGGTTTTTCAAATGGGGTAGCAATCCAAGTGGGCTTGATTGTGGGGAAAACTCCATAGTTAAGCGCATTTAAGCCAGAGGAGTTCTGGGATGGGTGACCTCCCAAGAAGTCCTGGTTACCGGGTGCAAGCCCTGGAAGTGATGATTGATGCTATGTAATTTCACTAGTTTCAATCTCACTTCTTCACCTCTATGAGCATAACCCAATGCAATGAGTTCTAAGTGGACTATTCAAAAATCATGATAAACTAGTCAGTTATGACTAGATGTCATGGAAATGGTCATAGATGAATGACTTACTTAACGTAGTTGAATCCCAAAAATGATATCTAATATAATGCACTGTAGAAACCCCTCATACCTACAATACAAAGAGTAAAGGTATCTCTAATTGAATGATTCATGAGGCACAATACTTGCTAAGGTTTTTCAAATGGGGTAGCAAGCTAAGTGGGCTTGATTGTGGGGAAAACTCCACAGTTAATCGTGCTTGAGCCAGAGGAGTTATGGGATGGGTGATCTCCCAGGAAGTCTTGGTTACTGGGTGCAAGCCTTGGAAGTCATGATTGATGTTATGTGATTCATTTCACTAGTTTCAATCTCACTTCTTCACTCATATGAGCATCACCCGATGCAATGAGTGCTAAGTGGACTATTCAAAAATCATGAGAAATTAGTCAATTACAACCACCTCTCATGGAAATGGTCATAGATGAATGACTTACTTAACACAGTTGAATCCCAAAAATGATATCTAATATAATGCACTGTGGAAAACCCTCACACTTAAAATACAAAGAGTAAGGGGATCTCTACTTGAATGGTTCATGACGCAGAATACTTGCTAAGGTTTTGAAAATGGGGTAGCAAGCTAAGTGGTCTTGATTGTGGGGAAAGCTCCACAGTTAAGCGCACTTGAGCTAGAGGATTTCTGGGATGGGTGACCTTCCGCGAAGTCCTGGTTACCAGGTGCAAGCCCCGAAAGTGATGATTGACGCTATGTGATTCATTTCACTAGTTTAAATCTCACTTCTTCACCCCTGTGAGCATCACCCGATGCAATGAGTGCTGAGTGTACTATTCAAAAATCATGAGAAATTATTACATTATGAATACATCTCATGAAAATGGTCATAGATGAATGGCTTACTTAACGTAGTTGAATCCCAAAAATGATATCTAATATAATGCACTGCGGAAATCCCTCATACTTAAAATACAAAGAGTAAAGGGATGTCTAATTGAATGGTTCATAAGGAAAAATACTTGCTAAGGTTTTGCAAATGGGGTAGCAAGCTAAGTGGGCTTGATTGTGGGGAAAACTCCACAGTGAAGCATGCTTGAGCCAGAGGAGTTCTGGGATGGGTGACCTCTGATGAATTCCTGGTTACTAGGTGCAAGCCTTGGAACTGATGATTTACGCTATGTGATTCATTTCACTAGTTTCAATCTAACTTCTTCAACCCTGTGAGCATCGCCCGATGCAATGAGTGCTAAGTGGACTATTCAAAAATCATGAGAAATTAGTTAGTTACGACTACCTCTCATGGAAATGGTCATAAATGAATGGCTTACTTAACGCAGTTGAATCCCTAAAATGATATCTAATATAATGCACTATGGAAACCCCTCATATATAAAAAATATTTGGTATTTGCCGAGTTAATATGATCCCTTCCCACTACATCTATCTCTTCCAATGTTGTTGAGCAGATTCTAGATGATACTCTCTTTCTTATCAACACTATCGACCCTTGGTATGGTGATATCATCGTGTATCTCCAAACTCAAACTTTTCGATCTAAGTTGACTAAAGCTGATCGTAGATGCATTCAACATCACTCTCAACCCTATATTATCATAGGAGATACTTTGTACCACGATGGCATCAACTCGATTCTTCGTCAATGTTTTACTCTCGAAGAGGCTGAGAGAGTATTCAATGATTGCCACTCTAGGGCATGTGGCACTCATATGTCTGGATATGCCACTGGTCATAATATCCTTCGCACTGGGTATTTTTGGCCTTCCATCTTAAAGGATTGTATTCTTGTCATCCAAAAATGTCACGCCTACTAGATTTATCAAAAGAAAATGCGCACCCTACCCACACCCTTACACCTAGTTGTTATCGTCGGCCCTTTTTCTAAATAGAGCATTGATTTTATGACATGTAATCCTCGCTTGGTCAGGGGTCATGGCTATATTATCATCTTTGTCGATTACTTTACCAAATGGGCTGTGGCGATGCCTACATATGTCGTTGATGGTAAAACGACCACTCAATTTCTATTCAATCATGTTATATCCCTGTTTGGAGTTCCTCAAGCCATCATCACCGACCATGGCTCCCATTTCCACCATTAAATGATGGTTGAGTTGACCACACAGTTGGGTTTGTGACAAGAAAACTTGACTCCTTATTAATCTCAGGCCAATGGCTAAGTTGAAGTGGCCAACAAATTTTTAGTTACCATACTTCAGCGCACCATAGGGATGCACAAGTCAAACTGGCATCTCATGCTTTTTTCAACTCTTTGGGCTTACCAAACCTCGGCCAAAAATGCTACCGTATTTACTCCTTTTCAGTTAGTATATCTTTACGGATTGAATGTGAAATCCCTTCACTTAAGTTAGCTATCAAATTACTCCCAAATACCTAACCAGAAGAGGAACGTCTTATATATCTGGAAAGGCTTGACGAAAATTTTCGACACTTTAGTCACTGAAGCTCAGAAGAAAAGGGTCAAAGCCCATTTCAATCAGACTGTTTCTCCACGTGCCTTCTCTGAAGGAGACTTTGTTCTTCTATATGACCAAGCTCACTAGAAATTGGGGGTAGAGAAATTGGAACCTATGTGGCATGGGCCATACATTTTCAGATGTGTTTTGCAAAAAGGGGCCTATGAGTTAATTGACTCTGAAGGAAACCCCTTGGATAAGCCCCGGAATGGACTTTACCTCAAAAATTATTATGTGTAATGTCTTTCCTATAATCACTTTTGTCAATTAGTGTGTTTTTATTTTTGTACAGTTTGGTTTTGTTGTGCTTTTTGTGAGTAGTTTTCACACTTATCTTGGTTTACTTGGTTTGCAGATGTCTTTAACTCCTTATGTAGGTTTTTCTAATGGTGCTTTCCGTATTACTTGAAAATTATCAGCTGCGGCATGGGAAATATATTATCCCAATGGTGAGTTACTGGTTCTAAAAGGTATATTTTTAGGTCGTACAATCAACAATATTGCAGAGTATAGTGCATTCATTGAATTTTGTCATAATCTATTACTTTTGGCATTAGGGAATTGGTTGTAAACCTACATTCATAGCTTGTTTTCCTTCAACTCAACTGTAAATATTCCGTCAGAAATCCTCAAATGTTGAGAATGTATTTGCATGTTGGTCTCTTAGAAAGAAATTTTGATTATATTACATATCATCATATTCCAAGGCACATGAATACATTAATAGATGCATTGGCTAATTATGTTCTAAATATACATTTGCGAAATTTATAAAACCATGATCATCGGCACATCATACATTAAAGTTTTAAACAGGAAAATAGCACACACACACACACAGATATATATATATATATATATATATATATATATATATATATATCTGTGTGTGTGTGTGTGTGTGTTCTAATACATGAGTGACTCGCAAGTCCCAAAAATAATAACTGAAGAAATAAATATAAAGTACACTAGTCAGCATGATGTTCATGATAACAAGTGACTGCTCAGATAACTCAGGTCAAAATCTGGTGGATACTGTCTAAGACCCCCACAGTGTGCCTCTGGTAACAACGAGGGATATCATGGATGTGGCTATACTCTAGAATCCCACTGGTCAATGCATCCAGATTCTAGGATATTTCCTCTTCATTATATGCTCCTTCCTCATAATGAGCAACCTCGAATTGCCTCATCACTCTTCTCACTATGGGGGACATCCTATCAGGTCTTTGCGGTCCAACATCTGCAGTATATAAGTTTAAACATTAGAACATGTATACAAAAAAAAACACATAAACATGCAAAACTTAACAAACAAACAAAAATTACCTCCATCATCCCAATGATCACCCTTTGGAAGTGGGAGATCTGGGTCACCTATGAAATTGATCCTAGAATATGGCCAGCCCTCCACTACAATGAGTTGACACTTCAACCATACAAAGAAGGGTGGTTTGTACGACATATGTTTCTCACCTGCTGAGCGAGGCATCAACTCACTACATTAAATCATACGAGGATCTCGTGGTGTAGGCATGGCCACTTCTGCCCATTGAAACTAGAAAAATGGTACTCGTTCCAAGAATAATGATGCTAGGATCTAACCATAGCCGAATTGTTTGAGTCGGTCGTTTTTTCATTTTTTTAATTGTTTCTTCATGTTGCTTAAAACATCTTCTGACCTGTTGAAGATAGTGGGTGCCATGTAGTCTATGGTAGTCTAAAGCTGAGTTTTGGTAGCCTCATGTGGAGCTTGTGCCCCGACAACATGTGTTATGGTATGCAAAACTACCTTTAAAGGCAGATTATTGATATTCCTTATGTCGACCTTGCCACTTGATGACTTGTTTACTTTTGGGCAATGTCTCCCTATCAGCATGTCCATGCTCTCACCAAAGATTTGACTGCCTGCTAATCGGGCTCATTCCCCCCTCCGCAACAAGCTAATATTGAAATACATATCAGATATCTCGATCTCTAGCTCTTGGTCGCCGATTATGAAACTTTCTCGACAAGTTTCCCATATTCTTAACAGATATTGTAGCAAATCACGTTGTGATATTAAACTTGGGGTTAGGAAGAACTTGAGGAGCCCATAGTTCCTCAAGGCAGCTAGAAAATCCAAATCTTCCATGGCCTCTCTATCTTCTTCCTCATGCCCTCTCTCCCTCCATTCAATATCCATTTTGATTTTTGATTTATTCTTGCCAATAGAAATTATACAACCCATTGTTAAATATTCGAGACTAAAACTCCATCTTCAATGGTGTTTTTTGGGAAATTTTTCTTGTTTTCTCAATCTATGTGTCTGGTGCGCCTATTTTGAAAATAGGAGAATTGATCGGCACGCAGCCTATGAAAAAAATGAGGATCAGCGCGAGCCGAAAGGTGCTACTCGCACTGATCCTCAACAAAAACATGCTTGAAAACTCTTCCAGAAGTTCAACATAAACTGTTAAAATTGCTAAAAAAAAGGTATGAAATCAGAGAGAATAGGCATAGTTCTTACCTAGCACAAACGATTCGATAGATGGCTTCCTGGATTAGCCTCAATCAGCTCCTGAAGATCAAGTTAAAATATAGGGTAAAAACTTCTCCAATGGCTTGTGAAAGTAAAACGTAAAAAATGTTTTTACTTTTTTATTTTTATAACTATTTAAGTCATTGTTACATTTTTTGTGAATATTTTAATTATTTTTCCTTGGAAACAGATAATATCTTCACTTTTGTGCAGCGACAGGGTAAAATTTTGGTGAATGATGTGAGAACGAGTTCTAGTTTATTACCTTTTCAGACTCAGTAAAAACAAATGAAAAATTCACCTCCTTGGAGTGATCTTTAAGCTCTTTTCTGACTCTTGAAATATGAAAATATTGCCGATTATTTATCGTTTTGAACTCGTTAAAGTAAACGAAACGTCATTTACCTAGTATACGTTTACTCCTTTTTTGGGCTGGGATAAACTATTTATAAAAAAGGAACACCTTAGTCAATCATGACTAAGAGGTTCTCTCAAACTTTGTTTTCTACCTTTTTGGATTCGAGGGACTATCTACAAAAAGGGCCCCATTGAGTTTTCTTTTCAGTCTCTTTTCAAACTCTATAAACACAAAAAGGCACTGAGTTTCAACTTTGTCAAACTTGTTAAAATTTAACGACATTGGACTCATCACCATGATGATACCGAGTTCCTCCTTCTTAGGGCTTGTAAAATTTACTAGGATGGACTTGTCCAAAGGAAAAACTTATATGACAAGCATATGCTATCCCTTTCAAGCTTGTATTCAAAAATAATTGGGGTACTGGCTAGAAATGGTGGGGGGGGATTAAAGTATTTATCAGTTGTTTCGGCAGTATGTCGCTCTTCAACATGACACTTATTTGCGGTTCGTGTCGAGTTTCGGATAACCTACATTCATCACTTTTCCTCCATGGGTTTTTGAAATCCATTTGCCTCTCATTGTATTACCAATCTTGTCAACATGACCTCTGTTCCTACTTGAGTCAAATGCTTCCATACTCCAGAGTCGTGTCACCGTTCCTTCTGCAGTTTGTTCATTACCTGATTCTATGTTTAGTATTGATTCACAACCATTTTGTTTCCTCTGTCTCACGTCGATGATGTGGAATACATCATGGCCCTCCTTCGACGGATCGCTTCCTATCGACTTCAGCACATTCTCTAGGAAGTTGATCTAGAGACTCCTTTTCCAATACCTTAGAACTTGCATGCCCTAATGGAAAGTTGTTTGCATTAGACGACATGTTCACATCATTGACCTTTGATCGACTAATTTCATGAGTGTTCGACTTTAGTTCCTTATTCACATCTCATGGATTGTATTGCTAGTACCTTGGGGGCCATTGTCATTATTCGTGGTCTTTCTTGTGCCTCTTATCATATTACATCATTGAATGGTAATCAGGCGATTTTCTTCCATGTTCGACTTCATCGCACTCATTCACATGCCTGAATTTGTACTTGATTGGGTCATGACAGAGCACAAGACCCTGGATTTTTTCTTATAAATTCCAGGTTATGAAGCGATATGAGTTATTCATGATTGTATACATGATTGTCTACTATGGATGGCTGTGACCATACTTGAGTCCATATTTGTGATCATTCTTATTGCTGGATGGTTGTGTCCATACCATGGATCCTATTACATGATATATTTTATGGATGGTTGCGTCCATGCCTTATGCTCATGTATTTATATCATAGATTTTAGTTGTATATATGTACTTGATTCACAGATTTTCCGACGACGGCGTCCTGATCCTGGCACGTACTTGTAAAGCATTTCAACCCTCACTCTCGTTCTGCCTTCATGCTTTAGGGGGCATTTTTTACATATCATTTTGACACTGTCCCTCTACTCCATGTTCCTAGATCTTGGAGAAACCCTAAATTGGTCCCTATGTACTCTTACCATCATGGAAAACATGCCTTTGGATCCCATACAATCTGAAGATAAATCCCTATTTCAGTCATTCCTGGAGTAGCTCCCTAAAAACCCATTTTTTTGGAGCATCATGACCCTTTAGTGTCTCACTAGTGCTTATGAAGAATCCTTAGCCTATGACTAGCGTTGATTGGCATTGGTATGACCCCCATAGCTATTTTGATCTACTTCTGGAAGCTTTTTCAAAAATGGAAACGAAGCTTCATGGCATAGAAGCTTCGAGAGCGGATAGCTGGATGTTTGTTGATCAGGATATGGTCAAGCTTCCTCCTTTGGGCCTCTTTTTCCTACAAAAGAGGAACCACCCAAGAAGATAATACTTTCTCCCATCTTAAGTGGATCCATGTAACCCCCTCCATCACTATAAATTGATCACCTTCCAATACCTCTGCCAGCTAGAACAGAATAGAAGAGAAGAGTAACAGAGAAGGATTTTAAGATTTCTTTAGGCATAGAAGGAGAGATTTGAGACCCTTAAAATTCCCATATTGAGTTGAAAAAGAGTGCTTTGGAGACGTGCTCGGATTCGGACCCATCGAACAAGAGCTCTGGCATCAAGGCAGGGGTTGTAACTCCCCTTTTTTTATTAATAATATAATGCAAATGGAATTTTTTTTCCATTCTTTTCTGTGGTTGTGATAAGAAGTCTAGCACTCCTTGATCTATTATATAGATTAATTTTGATATATGATTGTTTCACCTTTGTGTTGTTTGCTTTGTTTTGTTCATTTATACAGGTAGTCAAACACTGGTATTAGTGTAAATCGAGCTTGGAAGAGTGAAAAACAAAAAGGCTTCAATGAGGAGAAACATTATAGCATCAGGCCAAGGTAGGCCATCTTCTTTGTTTTTTGTTTCAATTGTAATATAGGAAAGTAGATATTTGTTTGTTCCCTTTGTAGCTAGAACTATATGGCTAGAGGGATTGTCTATGTATGTAGAGAGGAAATGATTTTCCATAATCGTTGGTGAGACACTGAAGGGTTGTGCTGCTAAAAAAAAGTGGGTTTTTAGGAAGCTACTCCAAGAATGGTTGAAAGAGGTACTGATCTTCATATTGTATGGGATCTAAAGGCGTGTTTTCCATGATAGGAAGAGTACACGGGGACCACTATAGGGGTTCTCCAAGATATAAGAATAGGGAGTATAGGGACAATGACAAAATTTTGTGTAACAGAATCTCATTACAGTCAGTTCATTGTACATTTTAGGGTCAAGAAAACAGTGGCAGTATTACAGAATTATTTCTCTTAGTCGAACCTTCGAAATGATGTTGGGAAGTACATGAGATCCTGCACTTCTTGTGCCATTTCCAAACCTTCCATCAAAAATCATGGCCTATACACTCCGCTACCTACCCCTATTCGACCTTGGGAATCCATATCCATGGATTACATGTCGGGCCTTCCTTATACCAAGCATGGAAACGATTGCATTTTTGTGGTCATCAACAAATTCTCTAAAATGGCCATTATGGTAGCCTGCAAGAAGAATATCATAGCAGAAGCCACTACTAAACTCTTACTTGAAATCGTTTATGTACACTTTGGGATCCCACAATCCATTATCTTAGATTGGGATAGTAGGTTCCTCAGTACATTTTAGTTAAGTATTTAGTCGATGGTAGACACCAAGCTCACTAAGTCCACAAATTTCCACCCCCAAATAGATGGCCAACAAATTTCGTCAATAGGATGATTGTACAAATTATGTGCATGGAAAACTCAAAGCATTAATGCACATGGGATGAAATCCTCCCCTATGTACAGCATGTTATCCTCCACAGTGTCCCAAGGCTAAGAAAAGAGACCAAAGGAGGTAACCTCGAACCACTTAGGATTTGGTAGCTATCCCTACCAATTCAGAGAGGGCTCTCTCTGTGATCTTACAACCCACAAGGTAACTAAAGAGGTTAAAAATATATTAGGCTAGGTATTGAGCTCTAGGGTTTTTAAATTTAGGTTTTAGTTGGATCGGGAGGAGAGGTCAAGGAAACTAGGTCAGATCTAAAAGATTTCAGTTGCAGGGATACAAAGGGGTATGGAAGGTATGACGTCCAGTGACACTTTGAGGTTGAAATTGTAGTTTAGGGTGTAAAATTAAAGGTTCAAAATGAGCATGAAAAGCATGAGCTCATTCCTACATAAACATGACAAGCATGCTACCAAAACAGAGCATAAATTCGAGAATTTTGTTTAACAACTTATAGGAAGATCACTAAAAGAAAAGATATGGAAAGAATAAGAACTAATAATTCATAAAAGTGATTTATAGAAGGAAATAATTGTCACACAATCATACCACATGAATCCCTATATAATAGCTACAACTGGATGTGTATTTCTGCAAAAATAAACTGTACACAAAGCTCCAAGCCTTCTACTCTCTGATGTCCAACCTTGAATATGATTGAAAACTAGATGCATATAGACTAAAAACCATCTTCCCCTCTCTCAGGGGTCGAATCCCTCTTTATAGGAACAATTTACATGATAATGTCTAACCAAACCTAAATATATGGAAGTTAAAAACAAACCCTCTATTTAGACCAACTGATTCACTTTGACTTTACAAGCTTTTATGAGCATGAATATACCTCAATTTGACCTTTACCAGCACAATTACATTCATTTACATTATTTCAACTTGAAACAAGACAAATTACATCATGAGAAGCTAGATTTGACTGATAAAACTCGAAATTTTGACCTCCAGGTAAAAGTGCAGCAAATTCTGAGAAAATTGTAGCGCCATCTGGGAAAAACGCAACGCCAATTTGGAGGGAATTTTTTAATGACTTCTAGTGCTCCAAATTATATTCTTAAGGTATCATTGGAAATCTTAGGATGTCTGTTTTTCCATAGATTCCTTAAGCAAGCAAAATAGCCTCTCCAAGGCTGAGAAAATTGGATTCTCCCAAGGTCACTCTAAAAGCGCAACGCCAAGGTGAAAACAATGGAAGAAAGTGGTTTTTGGGCATGTTTTTGGAATTTTTCTAGATATACATGTCCATGATATTTCCTCACTTTTCGACCTCACATTTATATTTTTTTTCATCATGCCAATCCATTGAGCCTAGTTTGATTGGCACATTTTCCCTCTATGATTATGGTCAAGCATGTCCGTTATCTA
The DNA here is from genome assembly GCA_034641835.2 of Pinus albicaulis. Lineage (NCBI taxonomy): Eukaryota > Viridiplantae > Streptophyta > Pinopsida > Pinales > Pinaceae > Pinus > Pinus albicaulis. The sequence continues at coordinate 85,733,238 of CM076576.1, forward strand.
CAAACTATCCCAACGACCTCTATGGTCACCATATCGTCCGCCAACACCATGAATGAATGAATGAAGGATTTTAATGATATCCACAAGGCTGAAAATCCTAAGGTACTAATATAATAACAACCTTAACTCATCTTCATTTTCCTTTCGATGTCAAATATTTTTCTATGAGTCTTGACTAGAAGTCTAGCAATATGATTGATCTTATCTTCATCAAATAGATGGTGCCTATTGTCAACCTTTAGATTTTTTTCATAATAAATGTGGATATCCTCATAGGCTACAAAATCCATGAAAATTTTCCATTCCATCTCCACCACACCCTTATCACAAAAAATGCAAGTTCTCTCTTGCCAAACTTCCTTGGGAATATTCCACCTACCAGTCTCACATATAAGGTGATATGACCCTGTCCTCAACTATGCCACTAACATCATTTATTTCCCTTTAATATACTCCCCTAAACATGTTTTCTCACCATGGTCATAAGTTGTATTGAACTCTTTTACGCAGTATTCATTTTTGCGTCCATTGTGATTGGGCCACATGGCAGTCCTAAATTTTTCCATCATAAACTTTTTTATTTCTTCGTTGGTGCTAGGACATTCATGCAGCTTGATATTCCACTTACTCAACCACCTTTTTTTTTTCTTCATCCAAGTTTTCTTCATATTATCTAATTCCTCTTCCATATCTATCTTGGGCAAACATTGGTTATCCATGCTTTTAGCCTTCTTCAAATAATTTATTAACCTGGTTATCGTTGTTGCCTCCAATGGAAAAGTACCTGCTTTAGCAAAAAAGATTTCATATGGGACTGTGGATTTAACTTTGAGATTGCTTGTAATTAGTTCTTTTTTTATTCTTTCTAACTGTCTCCAGCTGCATATTGACATGCTACTTCCCTATACTTCACAACCGTAGAGAAAACCGGCATAACCAAAAAACAAAAAAGGGTTTTCTTGGTTTTCCAATCCCAAATTTCAACTTTTATGCACCTGTTTTGGAGTAATTATGAGGCTCTCCATCCTCCCTAAATTATTTTCTCCCTACAAGTCTCCCAACTGAGCTTATGGTGGAAGTCAATCCCAAGATATTTGTGTTATTTCACTATCTCTAGAGGACTACCTTTGAAAAGAAAAGTGCTTGGTTTTTCTTTTCTACTTAAAGAGAAAATCATGATCTTGGTATTGTTAATGTTCACTTGCATCCCAACCTCCGAACAAAATTGTTCTAAAATATTTAAGTGTTTTCTTAATCCATGCATTGTTTTTTAAATTATAATAAGATCATCTGGGTATAGAAGAAACTTTACCACATAGATTGTTAATGAAACCCTTCTCCATCCGCTTTGCATAACAAATATTCCAGCTTATCAATATATAAACCAAACAGAATGGGGGATAGAGGAAATATCTGTTTAGCACCAATATCGCTACCAAAACATTCATATATTCCTTCACTTGTTCTAATTTTAGCTCTAACCTTCTCATAAAGTATATGAATTGCAACTCTATACTCGTCTAGGATACCCAAATCTTCCATTTTGTTCCATAGTTTGTCTCTAAGAACTATGTCAAAGGATTTCTTAAAGTCCACAAAACAAAAATAGGTTGTTTCACCTTACTTGTCCCAAACTTTCTCTATCAAATTTCGAAGGGTGACATAGTTCTCAAAGGTTTAATACCTAGGACTAAAGCCTGCTTTTCCTTTTTTCATTTTTTCACTTACTTTATGCCCAACTGTAATTCTTTGCTCTATCATTCTACCAAAAATATTTCCCATGAGGGGGTTGACCCTTATATTAAATTTTTATAAGTCCTCAATGTGCTATTCCATTAAACCCTTTTGCTTGAGATTTATTCACTGGCTAAAGAAGGTTTTTCTCTTTGTATCCTCATAATGTGCTATCATTTCCTCCGTAAAAATTAACCAAGTGAAAATTAGTTTATGAGAAAAAAGCCATCGATACCATACAGATTGATTAGGTTCTAAATATAAAGTTGCAATGTGTACCTTTTCTCTGTATTTCACATTATGGAGATCAAAATATTTCCCCATTTGTAGTATCCATGTTACCGGATCCTTGCCATCAAACTTCCTCATATCGATCTTTGGAATATGGTGGCCATTCAATCCAACATTAGAGTCTATGAAATCATGATTAAAATTTCTTTTTTTCTCATCATGAGTTTCATTTAATCCCTTTTCTACATTGGGAAGAATTTCTTGTAAAAACTTTGTCAAACCTTCCTTTAAACCTTCCATGTCTGCTTTTAAACCATTCTTCAAATATTCCATGTTGCCTTTCATATTTTATTTTATACCATCCATATTATCTTCCATGTTATCCTTCAAACCTTTCATGTCTGATTTTAAACCATTCTTCAAATAATCCATCTTAGTTTCCATTTCATTTTTAGGTACTCTTTACTAGAGGAAAATTTATTGAACTTGGTCTCATAATTTTGATATATCATGTTGCATTTCTTCCTCTTCTTCATGTGTCATAGTAGAGCTTTCTATTTTCTTACTAAGTGTTTCCATTTTCTTTCCTCAATTCATTTTGGAATCAAACAATGATATTTATGCTTCACTATGCCCCTTGAATCACTTCAAACTGTTTTTTCAAACAAAAATTATGCAAATTTTAAATAACAATACACACCTTTTTCTTTCTTTGTAGGAGCTCGATATTGAATCTATCGTATATTTGTAATTTTGGATATCCAAGGTCTAAATTTTTTTCCTGTTTGTTAGTCTAATTTTCATTGATTTCAATATCCATGAGATGATGACCAACACGCATAATGAAGACCAACATGAGGAAGAAAAGTCAAAGGAATCAATGAAGAGGTCCTTCAGTCTATTTTTTCACTCACAAAGGATCAATCACATTAAAAATAATTTTCTGATAGTATTGAGAAAAATTCCCTCTTAAGACCTCCACCATATGAAATAGCATATTTTTAGCTTTCCAAAGAGCTATCACTTGGTCGGAAACTCCAAATGATGAGGGAGAATGAGAATTTTTAAGTTAACAATATCATTCTAGTCTTAGAGCCTATCAGTTCTAGCCTTCCCATGTCGTCCTCCTTATGAAGACATGTCCTTTCATTCAACATTGATAAACCCACAATATATAAAATTCTAGGTCTTCATTCTCCACCATCTTTTCGATCATATATTACAGAGCATGATACGCACAGCTCACACCTCGTGAACTTAAATAAGACTTAGAGGCTGAGAAGGATTACTTGAAGCATATAAACATTGTAAGGGCTAACAGTGGAGTAAAAACAAGCCCAAATTTGTGGCTCGGACCTGTTCAAAGCTCTGTGGCTCGGACCTATTCAAGCTTTGTGGTTCAGACATGTTCAAGCTCTGTGGCTTGGACCTATTCAAAGCTCTGTGGATCAGACCTATTCAACACATCTGTGGCTCGGACTTGTTAAAAACTTTATGGCACGGACCTGTTCAAACACATCTGTGGATCAGACCTATTCAAAAATTTGTGGCTTGGATCTGTTCAACATATTGTGGCTCAGAATTTTTGAACACACAGTAACTTGGACCTGTTCACCTCAATCTCAGCCTAATATTCGATTGGACAGTAGCTCAGTGATATACACATCATAGAAAAGGGGGAAAAGGTTCACATCTCATGAACTCTTAAGGATAAGAAAATTCCATGTTATAATCTTTATCTCTCATTAAATTGTGGTGACAAAGTTACAATACAAGCACTGCAGCTCCATTTGCAGTTGTTCCTATTAACTCAGGCAGAATCAGCATTTGAAGATCTGAAAAATACCCAAATTTGTGACAACCTATTTTATTGATCTATGGAAGGGTTGAAAAAGATACATATTTGAGAGCTCGAACTACTGTGGAGTTATAAACAACGAATTGTTGAAACCTCAGTATTAAGGTTGTTTAAAGTAGATATATGAAATTCTCTGAAGTAGTTCTTTAACATTTACTGGATAATAAATATCTTGGGGCCTTATACAGTAAAAATCTTGGAAGCCACTCATGACAACATAAGGATCTTTTACAATCCTTGGAAATATTTGTTGGAACAATGAACTTATGAAGTGAATTGATAAAGTGAAGAATCTTGTCATAGGTCAAAAACTTTATTTTGCAGCAAAAGTAGTTTTGGAGTTGACTGTATAGTGAAGATTATGTCAAGGAAATTCAATTAAGTACTATTCTCATTCTCCATCAAAAGAAGATAGGAGGGATTGGTTTCCTTGGGGTAGGAGCCCCTAAACACAAGGTTGGTGCATTGGAGAATATAGGGTCGAATCCCTAGAGGTTGGAGCCTCATTAAGCCCAAGTTGGTGCTTGGAAATCATTGTATTAATTAATTTATAAAAGGATCATTATCCTTCCCTCTATAATAAATTATTCATTTCTCTATTTTTGTCTATAATATAACTGGTTGTAATAACAATTGAAAATAAATATTGATTCACCCCCCTCTCAGTATTTCAAACAATTGGTATCAGAGCCAGCTTCTTCATTATCAGCCTAACAGTTGGAAGAAGGATTCTTAGACACAATGAAGAACATAGAAGCGACAGGGAAGTTGCCCGTGTTCGATGGAACAAATTTTGGTTTTTGGAAGAAGATTATGTCCTACTATTTAATGTCCCTTGTTCCTGAAGTGTGGCATTATATTTTTAATGGGTTCAAATCTCCCTCCACTCTTCCAACTGATCCAGAAGAAATAAAATCCTACATTTCTAATTCCAAAGCTCTAAATGCCATCTCTAGTGGAATCTCTGATTTTGAATTCACAAAAGTCATGAATTGTGACTAGGCCAAAGAAGAATGGCATAATTTGATTTCCCTATATGATGGGGACTCCAAAATTAAGAATGAAAAGCTTCAAACTCATAGAAGTCAATTCGAAAGTCTAAAAATGAATGATGAAGAAGATATTGCATCTTACTTTCTTCGATTAGTTGAAGTGGTTAATGCTCTTAGAGGGTAATTAAGAGAAAATGTTGAAGAAAGCACTATTGTTCAAAAAATCCTAAGATCTCTTCCTAACAGATTTGACTCCAAAGTAAGTGCCATAGAAGAAATGAAGGACCTAGATACCCTCAAGATGGATGAACTTCATGGAATTCTCATTTTTTATGAGATGAGGAAAGGAATTCCAAATTCCGAAGAAGCAGCATTCAAAGCCTCAAAATCAACAAAAAGAGGAAAAGGATGGAATAACAACAGCGATGACTTTGATACTAAAACCGAATTAGCTCAATTTGTACGAAGACTAAAGAAGGGATCTAAGCTAAAAGGTAAGTACTATCTTATTTTTTTCAAATGTGGAAGAATAGGTCATTATGCTGCAAAATTTCCTCATAAACATGATAGTGATGATGAAGAGGATTCTAAAAGGATGGTGTACAAAAAGAAAGGGTTTAATAAGAAGAACTTATTCTCCAAACAAGATGAGTCTGATGAAGATGAATTTGAAGAAGAAATCAACCAGAAATATTCATTTTCACAAAGGAAGTGATGATGAATCAGATGAGGAAAATTATTATGTTGGAAGTAAAGAAGTGTTATTCATGGCATTCACAAATGATGATGATTCAGAACTGGAAGACGAGGGAAACATTGATAAATTACTAATAAGTGACATTGAAGAAAATGAGAATTTATGAAAGAAGATGATTTCTCTCAAAATAGAAAAGGAGGAAGCAAAAAGAAGGGAAGACTTCTTGAACAATAAGCTAAAAGTGAAGGAAGATATATGTGAAAAAATAAAAACGTGAAGCTGAAATAGTATCTCTAGAAAAGGAATTGGAGCAAGTCAAAAGGAGTTGGCAAAGCTCTCAAGCACTTGATAACATTCTTAATACAATGGTCGACATTTTGAATCCCAACGGGGATCCATATTCAGGACAAGATGTTGAATGAAAAATGAAAGACGGACAAAAGGTGAAGGTTTTAATAGTGACACAGAGAAAAAAGGAGCCAACAAGAGCTAACTAATTAATAATTTTTATAAATTTATATTTTAATTTTATATAATAATTTTTATTTTAATAAATTAAAAAGTTAATATAATATCATTTAATAATAATTCTATTAAATTTATTTTAATATATTTTAATAAATTTAAAATTATTTCCATTAAATCAATAATAATTCTATTTAATTAACATTATTATATAAACTTAAATAAAAGAACTATAATTTTTAAAATTTTAATAATTTATATAATATTATTTAATTAAATAATAGTTATATTTATTTTATTTTTTTATTATAATAATAAAAGTTGAATGTATTAATAAAGGTTAATATAAGAGTAAATTCTTAGTCTTTTAATGAGTGAAGAGTATTATAATATATTTCTAGAATAAGTGAAACCCTAAATGATAATAATAATTTACAAAATTAATAATTAATAAAATTCAAAAATTATAAATATAAATAATAGTTTAACTAATATTAACATTCATTTATTTAAAATAAGTGTTAATAAATATTAATAGTTATTATTTATTTAATTTTAACACTCTTGTCGTGAGAGCTCTGAGGATATCCGATGAGGAGCACGTGAAAGATGAAATCACTCACTTGACATATGTTTTCATGGGTATAGGTTATAAATAAAAAGATATTAAAAAAGCGATAAAAAGAGTTGAGGGTTCAGTCATATCCAAGAAGCAACAAGGACCTCAAGAAAGTTGTGGTAGGGTTTTTCTACCATACATTAAGGGTGTTATGGATAAGATCGCCAAGGTTTTGGGAAGGAATGACATTTTCGCACAATTTTCAGCAGCAGGAACGATAAGACAGAAAATGTGGTCAGTTAAAGATAGTTTTAGGCATGAATAGCTTAAAGGTGTCTACAAGATTGACTGCTCATGCGAGAAAAGTTATATTAGTGAAACCGAACACTCTCTTCAAAAGCATCTTAAAGAACATGGAGCCAATATTGAAATGAGTGATCTCTCGCCTCGGCCCTTGCTGATCACTCCTTGAAAACTAAGCATCATTTGTGTCTTGAGGATGCTATAATTATTGCAAGGGATGATCACTATCGAAGAAGGAAAATTAGGGAAGCCCTTGAAATCCTAAAATACTCACACAACATTAATAGGGATGGAGGATACGAGATCAGTGACAGTTGACAGCCTCTAATTCGGAAAATATGCTCCTCGATTTCGTCTTCATCCCTGGTGATGATGATGATGATGATGGTTAACGTCCACTAAGACCAAATTTGGTCTATCGGATCTATAATTTTATTAGTTCTTAATTTTCTAGCTTCTTGTCTTTCTTGGGAAGATTGGTGTTGTAGCTTTCTTTTCTTCTCTACGGTCTTCCAACTTCCTTTATCTTGCCCCTCCTTCATCTCTTCTGATTCTTGGGGCACTGGTGTCTTATCTTCAGGATCTGGGAGATCTACTTTGTTGCAAAATGAAGATTTCTGTTACACGTTATTTGAATCCTTATAATTGTTGATGCTTGAAGGGTTGTCGAGTTCATTTGTTTTTGTTGGGCAGGGCTTTCCCCCTGCTTGTCTTCAGGGTTGTTTCTTTCTTGCCTGATTTCTTGCGATTCATAGTCTTCTGGAGAGTATTCTTCCTTGATGACAGTGTAATGTTCCTTTTGTGCTCCTTCCCACCATGTAGACCTGTGGTGATTCTTTCTAGTAAAATTTTTCTGGGAGACTTTTAGGAAATTTTTGGTATAGTATCATAGGTTTGCTTCTGTTCCAAAATAATTTAGAGTTTGATCATTAAAAAACAACATATTGAATTATTTACTCTTAATAATTATCCTTATTAATTAATTTTTATTTTCATTAATAAAAATTGATTAATTAATAACTATTATGAGTATTTAATATATTTTTTTTAAAATAAGTCATATTTATAGTTAGATTAATTAAGATTAAATTAATTTTCCTAATAAAATAATTTAATAATAATAATATAAATTATTAAAATTAAATAAATAATAATTATTTAAATTTATTAACACTTATTTTAAATAAATGAAGGCTAATATTAATTAATAAACTATTATTTTTATTTTTATTTATTGACTTTTATTAATTATTAATTTTGTAAATTATTATTATCATTTAGGATTTCACTTATTCTAGAAAAATATATTATAATACTCTTCACTAATTAAAAGACTAAGAATTTACTCTTATATTAATCTTTAATATTCTAGAATATATTATAATTCTCTTCACTAAATTAAAGACTAACTCTTATATTAGAATTTATTAAAACATTTAAGTTTTGTTCTTGTAATAAAAAATAAAATAAATATAATTATTCTTAAATAAATAATATTATATAAACTATTAAAATTTAAAAAATTATAAAAAATGTATTTAAGTTTATATAATAATGTTAATTAAATAGAATTATTATTGATTTAATGGAAATAAAATTAAATTTATTAAAATTTTATTAAATCTATTAAAATAAATTTAATAGAATTATTTTTAAATGATATTATATTAACTTCTTAATTTATTAAAATTTATTAAATAAAATAAAAACAAAAAATTTATTAAATATTAATTAGTTAGCTCCTATTGGCTTTTCTTTTCTCTTTGTCACTATTAAAACCTTCACTTTTTGTCTTTCTTTCATTTTTTATTCAGCATCTTGTCCTGAAGATGGAACCCTGTTGGGATTCGAAACATCGACCATTAATGTTTTATAACATTGTGGATAATCCGGCAATTTATTCAATAAATGAAAACCACAAAAGCTTGAAAACCATAACATTCTTAATACTCAAAAACCTCAACATGACAAATCTAGAAATAGTTTCAAAGGAGAATCATCAAGTACGAAGAATAATGCAAGGAGTTATGCCAACATACTCTCTTGTCGTCCAAAAGAAGAAAAGCCATCTCGCCAAGAACAAAGTCCCATCTCAAAACCAAGAATTGAAGGAAGAGCAACTCCAAGGAAGAATGTTGATTCAAGTTATGGCTATTACAACAGGTACCAAACTATCTTTCTTGGGTATTATTACTATTATAAAAAATTTGGTCATCAAGCTAAGCATTGCAAGGCTCATAAGAATGAAGCACCAAGATTAAAAGATCAAACAAACAAACTACGTGGTCCTTAAGAGCAAGGACAAATCAAAACTTACAATTCTTTTGATCTTTTGGCTAAGTTTGATCTGATTTTCTCATTACGTAATAATTATGATCATAATGAAAAACATTTCCCTCTCAAAAGAGAGGAAGCTAAAAGCGTAAATTTCAAAATGGATAAATGTGGCCTAGCTCTATGTGCTCATAGTGAAGAAAAGCATTGGTTCGTGGATAGTGGATGCTCAATATATATGACGGGTGACCAAAAGAAGTTTGTCTCATTGAACAAGAAAAAAGGAAATGTATCCTTTGGAAGTGGATCTGCTAAAATCACTAGAAAAGGAATTGCTACCCTCATCAATGGAAAAGGAAAGGCTCAAAATACTTTGTTGGCAGAAGGACTCAAACACAAACTCTTAAGTGTTAGCCAAATGTGTGACCAAGGACATAATGTTGTCTTTAGTACTAAAAATTGTGAATTAAGAGATTCATACTTAGGAGAACTTGTGGTGAAAGGAGTAATAACACCAGATAATGTTTACATTATCAGTAAAATCCAAGGAGATAAATGTTACTTAAGTCAAACAGATGAAATTTTTTATGGCACAAGCGATTGGTGCATACACATTTTGATAACTTAGTCAATATCAGAAAAATTAATGCAATAAGGGACATTCCAAAGATGATCAAGCCAAATCAATTTGCATGTGGCCCATGCCAACATGGAAATCAAACTAGAACCAACCACAAAACTAAATAGTTCTCAACATCAAAACCTCTCGAGATTATTCATGCAGATTTATGTGGCCCAACTCGAACTCCAGCTCTTTAAGGTGAAAAGTATTTTTCTTTATTTGTTGATGACTATACTAGAATTATGTGGGTATATTTCATAAAATATAAATCCGAAACATTTGAATGTTTTAATAATATTAAAGCTCTCATCGAAAATGAGAAATATTCTAAGATAAAATGTCTTAGAATGGATAGAGGAGGAGAATTCACCTCAAAAGTATTTGATGAATCCTGTAAAGTGCATGGAATCGAAAGAGAACTCTCCACTGCTAGGACACCCAAGCAAAATGGAGTAGCTAAAAGAAGGAACTGAACCATTCAAGAAATGGCAAGGACAATGCTATTAGCGGCTTATTTGTAACTAAAATTTTGGAGAGAAGTAGTTCGAACAACAGTTTATACCTTAAATAGAACTCAACTAAGAATAAATAATGAAAAGACTCCATATGAATTATGGAAAGGAAGACCTACATCAGTAAAATATTTCAGGTATTTTGGAAGCAAATGCTTCATAAATATCAATCAAGATTCACCTGGAAAATTTGATTCTCGAGATGACGAAGGAATATTTCTTGGATATTCCACTAGGAGAAAAGCTTACAAATGTTACAATAGTCGTCTATGGAAAATAGTGGAAAGAATTGATGTGAAGATCGATGAAGCCCTTCCAGAAAATGAAATTGAAGATCATAAAGTTGAACCCTTCCTTGAAGAAAGCGAAGAAGAACCCAAAAAAGAAGAAAAGGATGAATAACCTCAAAGTGAACCTTCACAAACTCCTTCTAAGATAAAATTCCTTCAAAAACATTGTCCAGAAGAACATATTATCAAGAATATAGATGAAGGAATTCAAACTCGAAGAAGAATGAAAAATACTCCAAAAAAAAGATGATGTTTCTCCCTTATCTCTAATAGAACCTGAAAATTTTTCTCAAGCAAGTAAAGATCCTCATTGGATAAAGGCCATGGAAGAAGTCTTAAATAAAAAATAATGAGACTTGGGAACTAGTACATCATCTAGAAGCTAAAAATATAATTGGAACAAAATGGGTATTCAAAAACAAGATGAATGAGGATGGAAAAATTATCAAAGATAAAACTAGACTTGTTTGCAAAGGATGCTCACAAATTGAAGGAATTGACTTTGAAGAAACTTTTACTCCAGTAGAACGTTTGGAAGCTATAAGAATGTTTTTGGCATTTACTTGCTCAAAAGGATTCAAGGTCTATCAAATGGATGTAAAATCAACATTTTTTAATGGAGACCTTAAGGAAGAAGTCTACATGGAGCAACCGAAAGGATTTGATCTTACTGAAGGGAAAGACTTTGTATGCAAGTTGAAACAAGCCCCTAGAGCTTGGTATGAAAAGTTGGATCACTATCTACAACAAGAAGGTTTCAAAAAGGGAGTAGCAGGAAGCAATCTCTACATGAAGATAGACAAGGATAAACTTTTGATCACTCTTGTATATGTTGATGATCTAATCTTTCCCAGCAATAATGATGGGATGTGCCATGAATTTTCTCTAAATATGTCCAAAAGATTCGAAATGTCAATGATTGGTGTGTTGATATTCAACAAGATGATGAGCTTAGTGAAAAGATTCACCTTCACTAAGTGGGCCCGTAGGCTATTTTTGGCGCAAGTCTATTTTTAGGCTATGTCTATTTTTAGACATGATGATCATATTTCAGAAGTTGCAGGATGATATTTGTGGATGGTTGATCAATTTGGAAAAATAGATGAAATTCTATTTTTAGAATATTGGGTGAAGTCTATTTATAGATCGTCTGATCCAGATTTATGCAAGAATGCAACAGAATAAACACATAACCATAAATATAGAGATGCAGCGGAAATAACACTTTATTTCATTAATATCAAAGAACTGAAATTTGCTTACAGACAAAATGGAAATAAAACTAGCTAGGGCGCTAGTAGCTATCTCTGAGAAGAGATGTGGCGGCTACAGGCCTCTGAACTGAGTTACAATGAGGCTCGAGGGACTATTTATTATTTAGAAACAATGGGAAATCCTAAACAACCAAAACCCTAACCCTAGGAGATGAAGCACCAAAACTATGGGCCCCGTTTGGGTAAATTGGTGTTTCAACTTCCTAGGGGCGTAACTTTGGCATACGATCTCTGTTTGACGCGTACCATACCTCGTTAGAAAGATCTATCCGAGGACTACAAATTTGGAACGAGCAACATCAATCCATGTCCCCATGTTGCTCTCCGTTTCCCCAAAAAACTTCGTTTAGGGCCTCAAAACGGCTCCGGAAGTTTAGGACCCGAAAAACTGCTAAAAATAGTAAACTGTGCCGAAACTGAAAAACTGAAATAGACAATGGTGGAGCCCCAAGTGGAATAGGCGGGTGACCACCAATATCAACCTGGATCATTCCTCCCCCCTTAGGAAGCAATGGTCCCCATTGCGTTAAGTTCCTCCATGAGATGAGGAAATTTCTGCTGAACCTGGTCCCTGGTGAACCACTTTCCTTGGTGCAGGAGTTGGCCAGCTTTGACAACCTAATATAGTTGGATCTTTTGCTAGTGAGTGTTCTTGATTTGCATGTCCATGATATAATCTATGGTGGCATGTTCCATGCAGTCTGGATTTAACTCTGTTGGTGTGAGTTGTTCTGCAATGTCCGAGGTGTCCAGTAGAGGTGGGAAGTAAGGACGAAGGCGATCCACATTGAAGACTGGGTGCAGACCAAGGAATGGTGGAATAATGAGCTCGAATGCATTGTTCCCTACAGCCTTGGTGATGGTGTACGGCCCGTATCGGAGCGGGCGAAGCTTGCGGTGGGGTCCAGTGAGGCGCTCCTTCTGCAAATGTAGCCATACTTTGTCGCCCACTTGGAAGTTGTGTGGCACCCGGTGTTGATCATGGCGTTGCTTGTACTTGGCATTGGCTTTGTCCAATATATCATGAACCTGTTGGCGGATGTGTTGAATGTGCTCGATGAAGCTACTGGCTTTGTCAACTTCAGACTGGACATGAGCTGAATCGGCCTGAGCAGCTGCAAATGGCATGGCTACGTCAATGGGACATAGTGGCTGGAATCCCAAGCCCACCTGAAAGGGGCTATGGTCGATTGAACTGTGGAGAGCCCGATTATAACTATGTTGTACATAGGGGAGGCTCTTGTCCCATGTGCGTGGATGCTTTGAATTGTACATGTGCAGAATGTGTACAATCATTCTGTTGACGACCTCTATCTGGCCATCTGTTTGGGGATGGAAAGCTGTGGACTTGGTGAGCTTGGTATCCAACATTGACCAAAGGCTGGACCAAAATGTGCTGAGGAACCTGCTATCCTGATCTGATATGATAGACTGTGGGATCCCAAAGTGCACCCACACTCGTTCAAAGAAGAGTTTAGCAGTGGCTTCTGCTGTGATATTCTTCTTGTAGGCCGCCATAATCGCCATCTTCGAGAATCTGTCGACGACCACAAAAACACAGTCATTTCCTTGCTTAGTAGAAGGCAGGCCCGACATGTAATCCATGGAGATGGATTCCCAAGGTCGACTAGGGGTAGGTAGAGGAGTATATAGGCCTTGCTTCTTGATGGTCGGTTTGGCAATGGCACAAGCAGTGCAGGATCTGATGTGCTTCTTAACATCCTTTCGAAGGTTTGGCCAATAGAAATACTTCTGTAGTACTGCTACTGTTTTCGCGACCCCGAAATGCCCAGCGACTCGACTGTAGTGTGCTTCCCATATCATCTTGGCACGCTCGCTTGAAAGAACACAAAGGTGTCCCAAGTGACATAAAAGTGCATCTTGGAGGTGAAAATTTGGAACTTGCGTGCCCCCCAAGAGTGCCTTGTAAGTGTGGCCGAATTCTGGGTCACTCTCATAGAGAAGCGGCCAATCAGAAGTCTCGTGCCCACAAGAGTTGAGCACGGTGGTGAGCACCACGATCGGTGGTCGGCTGAGGTAGTCTGCAACATTATTGGTGCTACCCTTCTTGTACTTGATGTTCAAATGAAACTGTTACAGATATGTGGACCACTTCTGATGGCAATCATTCTGCAACTTCCCTTGTGTCTGTATGAACTGCAGGGGCTGGTGGTCTGTGTGGATGATTGTTTCCTTCCCCAAAATTTAATGCTTCCATTGTCGACAAGCTTGCACAATGGAATACATTTCTTTTTCATAAGTGGGATACTTGCGAACTGTGTCAGACAATGTCTCACTGTGATATGCCAATGGATGTCCCTGTTGAGTAAGAACTGCCCCAATAGCGACAACTCGAGGCATCTGCCTCGATCTCAAATGGTTGTTGCAAGTCTCAGCATAATCGTTAACAGAGGCGATTTTTTTGATTCGTGAATGCCTTTGCGGAGGTTCCAACCCGAGAATTTTTCCCCGCTCCTTGGTGACTAAAATCCGCGCCAAGTGATATGAGAGAATCCCAACACGAATCTATGGTAGAAATTAGCAAGACCCGGAAAGCTCCGAAGCTCTGTTATAGTAGTCGGGGCTGGCCAATCCCGAATGACTTGGATCTTGGCTGGATCCACATGCACCCCCCTTTCATCAATAATGTATCCCAGATATTGAACCTGGGTCATGCCAAAAGTGCACTTCTCCAAATTGTCACACAACTTGTGTTGCCGCAGTGTTTGGAGGACTTGTCAGATGTGGTGAAGGTGCTCTTCCCAAGTCTGGGTGAAGATCAAAATTTCATCCAAGTACACCACTACAAATGAGTTGGTGAATGGCTACAAGATGTCTTCCATCATCCTCATGAAGGTTGCGGGAGCATTCGTCAACCTAAAAGGCATGACCAGCCATTCGAAAAGGCCTTCCTTGGCTTTGAAGGCAGTCTTCCACACATCGAAGGGTTCAATCAGTACCTGGTGATACCCCGAATTCAAGTCAATCTTGCTGAAATATTTTGCACCTTTGAGTTGGTCTAGAAGGTCATCAATCCGTGGGATTGGGTACCTATTTCGGACATTGATCTTGTTCAGCGCCCGATAGTCAATACAGAGTCTCCACGTCCCATCCTTCTTCTGTACCTGTTAGCCCCCTATAAATTTATTGTCAAGCAAATAGGGGGATAAAATGTTTTTGATACTTCAAGGAATGCATTTCCCTCTAAAAACACATCATCCTTGAAGCCTCCTTATGCCCTTGTCCTTTGATAAATCCCCACTGTTGTTTCCAGTTTTAAAGCCTCTCTGTTTGTGAAGAAATGCCCAAAAGGCCTCCTTTTTCCCTTTATATCATCCCTTCTAAACCTCTATTTCCATTCCCTTGTCTCCCCTTCTAATTCCCTTCTTACCCTTCAAAATCCTCCCAAAATCCCCTTTAAGACCTACACATACCCCTTGTTTAGCCTTTTTTCCCCTTATTCCCTCTATCGTTACCTTTTCCCACCCTCAAATTGCATTAAAATGGGCCAAAACCCACTTTCCACCTTATAATAGGGCCTAGCCCCTTTTTCGCCAGCCCCGCAAACCACTTCCCCACATGCCCAAGCGCCGGAACCAGGCGCCAAGGTCTTAGGCGCTTATCGCATCGAAGAGTCGAAGTGGAACATGTACTTCCTTTGTAAAGTTAAAAACCTCCGATGCGATGGAGTATTCGTCTGTCGGCCCTCGAAATGATATCTGTCATCAATCTTGATAGATCCAACGGCCCGCAGCCTGTTTCATCACACCCCTAACACTCCTTTGTGAACCCTCCTATGGCCCTCTCCACTGTCGATTCACTTCTAAATCTGACGGCCATCGCGTTCCTGCTCCAATCGCAATCGAAACTTTCAATGGTACCACCCCTTGTTTCCCCCCAATTGCTTCTCCACCGTAGATCTCCCTCCAGATCCGACAGCTGGCGCAAAATCACATCGCAAGTCTTAAATGTGTCACCCGACTGCATTCGCTGATTGCGATCCGCCGATTCCATCCTAGCCATTGATTCCCCTGTTGATCCGACAGCCCACGCTCTCCAGCTCCAATCGCAATCGCATTTTTCAATTGCTGCTACCTTCCGCCCTTTGTGATTGCGATCTCCCGATTCAATCTCTACTGTCCGTTAGCCCCAGATCCAACAGTTATAAACCAATCGCTCCATCGCAATCGCAAAATTTTAAAAGTGTCACCTCCCATGCCCCCGATTGCGATCCGTCGATTCGATCTTGGTCATCCATTTCTTCAGATCCGACGGCTGGGATCTAATCGCCCCCCCCCCCCCCCCAAAAAAAAATCAGTTTCTTCATCGGAGCCCCTTTAAACTTCAACTTTCAATCACCACCATTGATCTCCTCCTGAGATCCGACGGTCCAAAACCAATCGCCCTCCGCCCTAGCTGGGTCCGACCATTAATGGTCTGACTCCATTCATTTGATCCGTTTTCTTTGTATTCGCCCGAAACCTTGGAACCTTGGGCTTTACATTTTTTTCTAAATTTAGTCGACTATTAACTCCTTCGTTTGTAAATCCAAACCATTGATCACCACTCCATCATATGATCAGATGGTCTGCACCCTGTCTTACCCCAAACCTTCGTTAGTCCTGTTTTTCGCCATTCTTTCACTACTTCCACAGTCGTGCCACCGTTCCTCCGGGCCGCCACAGCAAATCTTCCACCACCCTTCCCCGGATTATGTAATTGACTTATTCCACTATGCAGGGTCGGCCAGGGTGATGAATTCACTCTGATTTCCGTGATTGCATTCGCTGTGATTCAGTGCAGAGAGGCCATTACAATAGTGGCCAAGTGAAATAGCAGAGACAGATCAAAGGGGTTAATGCTTATATTTGATGTAATTAATGCTTAATCCCATGGTCAAGGATTAAGGCACAGTTTGAAGACAAAAGAGCGCACCAGAAAGTCATAACAGTGCCACATAATAGCAGAGCAGGATTTCTCTAGAGGTACACCTTCCTACAGTAGTCTCCATGCCTCCTCGATCCTAGAAACAGTTAATTACTCTGACAGAAACTTCTTAAAGACTGTCAGGACCACAGTTATGAAAGCATGGAGACCTGAAGACCTTTCAATCACCTTACTTGCTTCAGAAGACAAAATAAAGGGCCTTACAGCCAGGAGGACTTCACGAAACATCAGAGGTCAAAGCCGACCTGACAGAGTCTCCCAAACCATACCAAAGTACTTACAGCGATGCAGATTTTCCATTAAGCGGAGTGGGCATGAACTCTTCTCCACTCTGTCTTAATGAGATCTATTTAATGAATGGCACCTACCATTGTTATTCTCTTCTCCTATAAGAATCCCCAAGAACAAATTGTAAAGGTTGTTGTTCGGTTGTTGCCGATTGTTGTTAGAGGGATTCATTTCGACTGTTAGAACAGTCTTGGGAGGGAGTAGCAGAGTAGTTTGTATGTAGTAGGCTGGGAGGAGAAATTCTGGACTGTATTAGCCATTGAGCTCAATGTATGTGACTAGTTTTGCATCAATCAATCAAGCAAATTTCACAGGATCTTGGCCTATTACTATGGGTGATGTTTTCCTTATCTTATTGTTTTATTACATTTTCATGCTGTTCATTGATCTTCTAGGCTCGCATCAGAAATATGGCATAGGATTTACCCTTGCTAGGTACCCTATGTCTCTGCTCTCCTTGCCTTCGATGTTTTCTGTTGTATGTGTTATCTAAGAGTAAATTCAGCTAATTTAACCAGTGTAGCAGATGTTATTGCCTGCTAGCTGATGTATGAATTAGGGGTTTTCTACTTGGATATTCTTACTGGTGTCAAAGCATTGAAGGTTCAAATTCCTTCCTTGATCTATAGACCCTAGCTCTGTTAAACTTATCTCTATTTTCCCTTGGAGTATGCTAAAGCTGACCTGGATTTAAATGACCTCTAGTCCGATCTCTAAGCTGCCCCTTTTTCCCTCCTTTGAAAGTTGCCTTTGAGTATGTCCAAGCAGGTCTGGAGTTAAATGACCTCTGACCTGATCTATAGACAAAAATCGGGTTGCTTTCCTTCTATCAATTTCAATCCTTAATGTTCCATCCCACCATCTATCGAAAAAGATCCTTTAGTGTAGATGACGTACCCTCTGAAAGCTTTGGCTAGTTGTTGCATGTAATTACCTTTCATGACTCCATAGCCCAATGGATGGCACAGTTTTGACTCATTCTCTTTTGCCCAAACATCTTGCTGCTTTGTTCCTTTCCTTCCACTACTTTCTCAGTCTATGATCTCATGACCCAACCCAACAACCAACCAACCAAATCATTTTAAAACCCCCTTTGTGCTTCATACCTAGCCTAATATCTCATTTGAGCTTCAAATATATACCATTCTTTGTCTTATTAGAGAGATCCCTCTCCGGGTCTAGGAGGGCTAGATCCTAGGGCCCCAAAGTGGTTCTGATGTTGTCTCGTCTTTTGGTCTTGCCAATCTGGCCAAAACATGGGAACTCCAACATAATGGCGACTCCATTGGGGACTAAAGACCACTTTACCTTTAGATTGGCATCTCATTGCTAATGGTGGACAGCAGCCTGCTTCAAATAGTCAAATTCATCCACCTGGCGACTCCACACTCCATAACTCTCAAAGACTCCACTGGAGGAAGAACCTGAAACATGGCCAGACCTCATAGAAGGATAGAACACATGGGTTGGATTTGGTTTAAAGAATTCATTGTATTTTTCTACCACTATGTTCTTTCCTACTTTAATCCTAATCAAGTGTACAAAGATGAGACCCACAATGAGTATGGGAAATATCTCAAGCCTTAGTCTTCAGACCACGAGCAAACCTATACTCCTGTGAAGAACCTGGTGGAACAAGAGGCTCATGTGGTATCTCCCACCCCTAAAGAAGCTTCAAGAAGCCATGAGCCCATTGTTACACCACCTACACCTATAAAGGTCATAGAAATATATAAGCCTCTGGTTTTACCTCTTATCTTCCAACCCCTTCCTTCAGAAATTATAAACCAGCTGCCTCTTTTTGATGGAGAAAATCTTAAGCAAGATGAATATCTGGAGCCTTCGCCTGAAAGGGTCAAGGTAATCAAAGCAACCCCTGCTCAAGATTATGTTAATTTTTTCACAGAGTGCATTTCAGTCCAGCAGAACCGGCCAAGGGCAAAAGAGGACAGCCCCGCCATATGTGATGAGCCCTCCAATTCAGGCTATAGTGAAGATGAGGGAGACCTTCTTTCCCACAGACATCTTTGTCTTGATCCAGAGGAAGAAGAGGTATTCCTGGTTGATGCTCATATGAAAAATACTCCCAACCAGGAAAGGGAGGAGTGTGATTACAAAGGCCACACTGCAGATGCGGTGATTGAAGCTGCCCGGGATACAGACAACCTACCAGTCATGGGAGGCTTTGAAGAAAAAGGTTTACATCATGTTTTTGATAATCCTATGGCAGAATACATGGAGGCCCTGATTGGCTCAGCCCCTCAAGCATTAATCTTTTGCAAGAGCCAAATACATCAGAATTGGCCACCACTGCTGGTGGCCTCAGTTTTGAAGATCCACATGCAGAGCATCCTACAGTTGTCTCTGATGAGCAATCAGTTCTTCTTCCTTTTTTTGATATTGCTTGACTGGCTGCATTGGCATTATTGTATCACCTAGAGCATCAGAGATTTCTAGTTAGAGTAGGGTAGGTAGGAAAAGCTCAATAAAGCTCAGCCTGTGAGCATGTAGTTAGTTGTTTTAATTTCTGCAAAGTCCAGCAAGTCAGACAGTCTAATCCTGGCTTGACTGCTTTCAATTTATGTCTTAGAATGTAGAGAAGAAATCTGCTAGACAATTTAATCCTAGCAGATACTAGATTAGGTAGAGAAACTATGAGACCAACAGTTTAATCTGGTCTCATGGAGTAATAAGGGTAGAAGTAGAATAGGTTTATTTTCCGGTTTGTAGAAATTGATGATGTAAAGGGTATGCAAGTCCAAATGCACCCAGAAGAAAAAAGGTTAGGACTATAGTGTGGGTAGGTAGTTGTTTGGGAGAATTTTACTGTTGATATGATGTCTTCATGATTTGTGGTAGTTGATCAAAGAAAGAAATAAATGAGTCAAGCACCAGGCATCTGGCTTGCACCAAAGATCATTTTCTGAATTCTTGACTCCTTCAAGAAGAAGCCATCCCCATGTGGAGCCACTGTTAGCCCCCTATAAATTTTTTGACAAGCAAACAGGGGGCTAAAATGTTTTTGAGCCTTCAAGGAATGCATTTCCCTTTGAAAACACATCATCTTTGAAGCCTCCTTATGCCCTTCTCCTTTGATAAATCCCCACTGTTGTTTCCAGTTTTAAAGCCTCTCTGTTTGTGAAGAAATGCCCAAAAGGCCTCCTTTTTCCCTTTATATCATCCCTTCTAAACCTCTGTTTCCATTCCCTTGTCTCCCCTTCTAATTCCCTTATTACCCTTCGAAATCCTCCCAAAATACCCTTTAATACCTACACATACCCCTTTTTTAGCATTTTTTCCCCTTATTCCCTCTATTGTTACCTTTTCCCACCCTCCAATTGCATTAAAATGGGCCAAAACCCACTTTCCACCTTATAATAGGGCCTAGCCCCTTTTCCGCCAGCCCCGCAAACCATTTCCCCACATGCCCAAGTGCCGGAACCAGGCACCAAGGTCTTAGGCACTTATCGCATCGAAGAGTCGGAGCAGAACATGCACTTCCTTTGTAAAGTTAAAAACCTCCGATGCGATGGAGTATTCGTCTGTCGGCCCTCGAAATGATATCCGTCGTCGATCTTGATAGATCCAACGGCCCACAGCCTATTTCATCACACCCCTAACACTCCTTTGTGAACCCTCTGATGGCCCTCTCCACCATCGATTCACTTCCAAATCCGACGGCCATCGTGTTCCCGCTCCAATCGCAATCGGAACTTTCAATGGTGCCACCCCTTGTTTCCCCCCGATTGCGATCCCCCGATTTCTTCTCCACCGTCGATCTCCCGCCAGATCCGATGGCTGGCGCACAATCACATCGCTAGTCTTAAATGTGTCACTAGACTACATTCGTCAATTGCGATCCGCCGATTCCATCCTAGTCGTTGATTCCCCTATTGATCCGACGACCTGCGCTCTCTAGCTCCAATCGCAATCGCATTTTTCAATCGCTGCCACCTTTCGCTCTTTGCAATTGCGATCTCCCGATTCAATTGCGACTTTCTATTAGCCCTAGATCCAATGGTAATAAACCAATCACTCCATCGCAATCACAAAATTTTAAAAGTGTCACCTCCCGTGCCCCCGATTGCGATCCACCGATTCAATCTTGGTCGTCCATTTCTTCAGATCCGACGGCTGGGATATAATCGCCCCCCCCCCCTTCAATTTCTTCATCAGATCCCCTTTAAACTTCAACTTTCAATCTCCGCAATCGCCCTCCGCCCTAGCCGGGTCCCACCATTAATGGTCTGACTCCATTCATTTGATCTGTTTCCTTTGTATTCACCTAAAACCTTGGAACCTTGGGCTTTACATTTTTTTCTCCGTTCAGTCGACTATTAACCCCTCCATTTGTAAATCCAAACCGTTGATCACCACTCTAGCATATGATCAGATGGTCTGCGCCCTGTCTTACCCCAAACCTTCGTTAGTCCCGTTTTTCGCCATTCTTTCACTGCTTCCACAGTCGCGCCACCGTTCCTCCGGGCCGCCACAGCAAATCTTCCGCCACCCTTCCCCAGATTTTGTAATTGACTTATTCCACTGTGAAGGGTTGGCCAAGGTGATGAATTCACTCTGATTTCCATGATCGCATTTTCTGCGATTCAATGCAGAGAGGCCATTACAGCAGCGGCCAAGTGAAACAGCAGAGACAGATCAAACAGATTAATGCTTATATTTGATGTAATTAACGCTTAATCCCATGGTCAAGGATGAAGGCACAGTTTGAAGACAAAAGAGCACACCAGCAAGTCATAATAGCACCACATAACAGCAGAGCGCGATTTCTCCAAAGGTACACCTTCCTAAAACAGTCTCCATGCCTCCTTGAGCCCATAAATAGTTAATTACTCTGACAGAAACTTCTTAAAGACTGTCAGGACTGCAGTTATGAAAGCATGGAGACCTGAAGACCTTTCAGTCACCTTACTTGCTTCAGAAGATAGAACATAGGGCCCTACAGCTAGGAGGACTTCACGAAACATCAGAGGTCAAAGCCGACCTGACAAAGTCTCCCAAACCATACCAAAGTACTTACAGTGATGCAGATTTGCCATTAAGCGGAGTGGGCATGAACTCTTCTCCACTCTGTCTTAATGAGATCTATTTAATGAATGGCACCTACCATTTTTATTCTCTTCTCCTATAAGAATCCCCAAGAACAAATTGTAAAGGTTGTTGTTTAGTTGTTGTTCGGTTGTTGCTGATTGCTGTTAGAGGGATTCATTTCGACTGTTAGAACAGTCTTGGGAGGGAGTAGCAAAGTATTTTGTATGTAGTAGGCTGGGAGGAGAAAGTCTGGACTATATTAGCCATTGAGCTCAGTGTATGTGACTGGTTTTTCATCAATCAATCAAGCAAATTTCACAGGATCCTGGTCTATTACTTCGAGTGATGTTTTCCTTATCTTATTGTTTTATTACATTTTCATGTTGTTCATTGATCTTCTCGGCTCGCATCAGAAATATGGCATAGGATTTACCCTTGATAGGTACCCTATGTCTCTGCTCTCCTTGCCTTCGATGTTTTCTGCTGTATGTGTTATCTGAGAGTAAATTCAGCTAATTTAACCAGTGTACTGGATGTTATTGTTTGCTAGCTGATGTATGAATTAAGGGTTTGTTGCTTGGATATTCTTGCTGGTGTCAAAGCATTGAAGGTTCAAAGTCCTTCTCTGATCTATAGACTCTGGCTCTGTTAAAATTATCTATTTTTTCCCTTGGAGTATGCTAAAGCTAACCTGGAGTTAAATGACCTCTGGTCCGATCTCTAAGCTGCCCCTTTATCCCTACTTTGAAAGCTGCCTTTGAGTATTTCCAAGCAGGTCTGGAGTTAAATGACCTCTAACCTGATCTATAGACAGAAATCGGGTTTCTTTCCTTCTATCACTTTCAATCCTTAATTTTCCATCCCACCATCTATCTAAAAAGATCCTTTAGTGTAGATGACTTGCCCTCTGAAATCCTTGGCTAGTTGTTGCATGTAATTACCTTTCATGACTCCATAGCCCAATGGATGGCATAGTTTTGACTCATTCTCTTTTGCCCAAACATCTTGCTGCTTTGTTCCTTTCCTTCCACTACTTTCTCAGTCTATGATATCATGACCCAACCCAGCAACCAACCAAACAAATCATTTTAAAACCCCCTTTGTGCTTCATACCTAGCCTAATATCTCATTTGAGCTTCAAAGATATACCATTCTTTGTCTTATTGGAGAGATCCCTCTCCGGGTCTAGGAGGGCTAGATCCTAGGGCCCCAAAGTGGTTCTGATGTTGTCTCATATTTTGGTCTTGCCAATCTGGCCAAAACATGGGAACTCCAATAGTACCAACATGATCAGGCTCCCATAGGGCGATGAACTTGGTCGGATGTGACCTTTCTGCAGCAGCTCCTCAATCTGCCTCTTGATTTCATCGTTCTCCAGAACAAAGCGCCGATAGATCGTTCCATTGGGTAGCAGCACACCTAGGTTCAAATCAATCGGGTGCTTGACCTGACAGTGCAGAGGAACTCCTGTGAGTGAGGTGAAGATGTCCCCGTACTCCTCCACAACCTTATCCATTTATTTTTGTCATGCAGAGGATCCCTGTCTGGAGGTCGTGGCCATAGTCTTCTTCTTGCCCTAGGGGCAGATCGTAAAGAAAACAAATTTTCTGGTTTGGGAAATGAGCTTACTACATTTTTTTGTAGTAACCAAAGAGATAGCGGTAGGAGGTGGTACCTCTGGTATCATGTACAACTTATTTCCCAAAGTAACAATAACAGCGCGAGGCCAAGGCTCATACACTGCATGACGCTTCCACAAGTATGGTTGTCCTAATAATACATTAGAAACATCAATAGGAGCAACTTCACATAATACCTCATCCGTGAAGGGCTTGATGCTATAGGGAAGGCGGCACTGCTGGCTAACGCGGAGATCTCGTCCTTGGTGAAGTCACCCGATGGTGTATGGATGTGGGTGAGCTGTGGTCGGCAAGCCCAACCACTTCACGGTGTCTGCTGAAATGAGGTTATTTTGGCTCCCATTGTCGACGATGAACTGTACCAGGGAGCCCTTTACCCACATATGGGAGTGGAAGAGACGTTCCTCCTCCTTTGGATCTTCCGGTTCCTCTTTCTGGATCTTCGTAGTGGCAAAAGTGGCATTGGGCTCCACATCAATAATATGTTTCCCTTTGTCATTCCCCTTGTCAGGTTCTGATTCAGAGTCAGAGCATGCATTTCACTCAGAAGCCCACATCTCAACCACCAGTGACTGTTTGGCCCAACACTCACTTGTGTTGTGAGTGGAGCTCTTATGGAACTCACACCACTTTCACGTGCCCTTCTTTGGCTTTGCGGTGTTGTTCTTTGCTTGTGGCTTCGACAGTTTGTCTTGAGTCGCCATGCCTTGGCTCTGTCCTTTGTTCTCCGATTTGGGAGCACCTTTCCCTTGCTTTTGATTCGCAGATCCAAAGTCTCGCTTCTTCTGTTTGAATTTCTGCTCAATCTTGGCAGCATACCGGTATGTCGTACCAAGCGAGGAGATGTCGAGGAACTCCATTTCCTCTTGAATGTATCTATGTAGACAACTGTGATACTTTAGCACCATATGTTTCTCTGAATCTTTGATACCCAACTTGGTGCACAGGGTATGGAACAGATTCGTCAGCTCCTGCACATCTTGATCCCTTTGTTTTCGCAGCGTGGTCCATTGTATGTACTTGTCCTCATAGCTCCCCACGGGATAGTATTGTTACTTGATGGTGTCTCGGAAAGAATTCCAAGTGGGTATGGCTGACAACAGAGAGGGTTCTGACTCGTCCTTTTTCTCACAGTGGGTTTCCCACCAGTCCTTGACATGGGGGGCAGCTTTGAGGAGTGCAAAAATAATCTTCTCCCTGTTGGAAAAGTCATGAACCGAGAAATATCCTTCTAATAGATTCAAGCATCTATCTACAGCACCTGCATCTATTTGACCCTCAAATATGGGAATGTCAAAATTTACTTGTACCTTGAAAGGAGTCGCACCTCCAAAGTGGCTGCTGGATGCAGATGCGTCGCCGATGGGCAGCCGTTGAAGGATCTGGGAAAAGTTATCCATCATCGCATTCCTTTGTTTTTCGAGGGCCTCCTTGAGAAATATTTTGATAGGATCTCCTACTCCCTCATCTTTCTTTTCATCCCCCATGGGTGTCCGTCGGGGTTTGCGAGGCTAATATTGCAAAGGTTCCACTAGATCGAGCCCTAAATCCTTATACCCTGACCTCGTTGGGGACATGCAAAGAAGGATCGAGAAAAAGCAGACTATATACCACTGATCTGGATTTATGCAGGAACGCAATAGAATAAACACATAACCATAAATATAGAGATGCGGCAAAAATAACACTTTATTTCATTTATATCAAAGAACTGAAATTTGCTTACAGACAGAATGGAAATAAAACTAGCTAGGGCGCTGGTAGCTATCTCTGAGAAGATATGTGGTGGCTACAGGCCTATGAACTGAGTTACAATGAGGCTCAAGGGCATATTTATTATTTAGAAACAATGGGAAATCCTAAACAGCCAAAACCCTAACCCTAGGAGATGAAGCACCAAAACTATGGGCCCCGTTTGGGTAAATTAGTGTTTCAACTTCCCAGCGGCATAACTTTGGCATACGATCTATGTTTGACGCGTACCATACCTTGTTAGAAAGATCTATCTGAGGACTACAAATTTTGAATGAGAAACATTCATCCATGGACCCATGTTGCTCTCCGTTTTCCCACAAAACTTCATTTAGGGCCTCAAAACGGCTCCGGAATTTCAGGACCCGAAAAACTGCTAAAAATAGTAAGTTGTGCCGAAACTGAAAAACTGAAAGAGAAAATGGTGGGGCCCCAAGTGGAATAGGTGGGTGACCACCAATATCCACTTGGATCATCTTCAATCTAAAAATAGATGCATGTCACTTATTATTAGCTCTTAATAATAATCAGACTCTAAACAACAACTTATTCTCTTGGAGCACTTCAGTTCAGTGTACAGATGTGGCACATCAGCTGACAGAAGGAATTACGCCATTCCTAAGGGTTTACTGGAGCTAATGCATGGAGGAATTAGTTATAACTCAAGTGGCAGAGTTATGACACAGTTGGAAGAAGTAGTTATGGAGTTGTATTCAGTTTAACTCAGTTAAACTCACCTAGTTGTATCTAGTCTAACTGATTGATACACTAGTGAGAGTAGAGTGAATTAATTAGTTAATTAATTCACAAATAATAACTCATTAATCGGCTGAACAATACAGCAGTTAACTACAGTGCATGGCAGTTTCAGTGGAGAGATAGGTGAAAGGGAAAGATAGACTATCTGTTGTGACTATAGTGATACATTGATTGCATCACACACACATTGGAGATGTCAATGAGGATTGCGCAGTCAATCCAAGAGTAATTTGAATTCATTTAGAGTTATTCTTCAGCATGGATTGTGCAGTGGAGGTAGGCTAGCAGGTGGTAAAGATCGGTGCATGGATTTGCAAGATTGGTCCTGATTAGTGTATGACGATTGTACTGTACTGAGAGCTTGTGATAAGCTTTGTATGTTTGTATGAGATTGTCATATGATCTCCATGTTACATAATATATAGTTGGGGTTTTCAGCTTTAGGCTTTCCCAGTTAAAAAAAAATTATGTGCGATTGCTAATTTTTGTTTATGCTTCACATGTGTGTGCAATTAATTTTTCCACAAAAGAGTAACAAGTGGAATAGATTCAGTATCTTGCATAAAGTTAAATAGTGTGAGATCAAGTGGATCTTGGACATATGCATGCTTAGTGCATATAATTTTTACATGGTATCAGAGCATTGTTGATTGAATATTGCAATTGTGAAGTGAGTTTGTGCTGGTGGACAATTCGAATTTGCTACAGAAGATTCTTGGTGCAGAAATCGAGTATACATTGAAATGTCTTTCAACGGGTTGAGATTGGAGTATGCCCTTGATGGGAGCTCGAATTACATAGACTAGAAGGATAGGATAGAGGCGGTTCTGGAGGATAATGGGCTAAAGGAGTTCATTGGTAGCGATGTTCCTAAGCCGGGATCTAGCGATGCTGCATTACTTGATGCATGGCAAAAGAAGACTGCAAAGACGAGGAGGATTTTGTTCGAAGGTGTGAAGGACCATATTGTGTCCAGCCTTCATGGGAAATACACTCCATTCTTAATGTGGAAGGCTTTTACAGACTTGTTCCAAAGCAGAAGTGACCAGAGGAAGTTGGCGCTTAAAGACAAGCTCAGAAAAATAAAAATGGAGAAAGGCGACAGTATTCCAAAATACCTCACGAAGTTCGTCCAATGCAAGGATGAACTGGGAAGTGTGGGGGTTACTATTGATGATGAAGACTTGGTGAGCTTGGCTTTCCTTGGGCTTTCGAAGAGTTGGCATAGCTACGAAGACTCTATCAATGGACGGGAGAAACTGCTAGGATGGGAGCGACTTTGGTCGGATCTTGTGCAGGAGGAGATAAGGCGGGGTACCAGGGATGGATCTTCATCAAAGAATGAAGATGAAGAGAATTGCGCTTTGGCTACCAAAGCAAGGAAAGGGAAGGGGAAGAAATTTTCTTCAAAATCTGGTGCTAAAGGCAAGAAGCAGGATTTGTCCAAAGTGAAGTGTTTTCACTGTCACGAACATGGACATTTCGCCACTAACTGTCCATAGAAGAAGAAGAATAAGCAGGTTGTTAGATCTACAGCTGGAGAGGCCTTAGCCTCACAATTTGAGTTGGATTTCTCCTTGATCGCATGCTTGGTTTCAAGTGGTATGGGATCGGAGTGGTATCTTAATAGTGGTGTGTCTTTCCATGTGATGGGAGACAAAGAGTTGTTTAGTGACTTGGTGGAGAAGGATCTCCAAATGCATATAGAGATGGGCGATGATGGTCGGTACAGTGCGATTGGCATTGGGACCATTACCTTTGAGAGGGAGTCCGGTAATCCATTCTTGTTGAAGAATGTTATGCATGTTCCAGGTCTGAAAAATAACTTGGTCTCAGTTGCAATGATGGAAGACAAGGGTTATGATGTTGTTTTTAGTGAGGGAAAAGCCTTCCTTCGACATAAAACAACAGGTTAAACCAAGAAGATAGGGGTTCGAATTAATAATATCTACAAGTTGGAGGTAGATGGCAGCACTGCAATGGTTGGCAAAGCAGAAGGAGTGGTGAGCCGAGATGAGGGTGAATTATGGCACAGCAGATTGGGCCATCTTCACCATGGCACTTTGAAGATTTTGCAGAAAATTTCTACTAGACTTCCCAAGGGTACTCTTGCACAGTCAAATCAGTGCAAGGGATGTACTATGGGTAAGTTTGTGAAGACGACCTTTCATGAGAAGGAGAACCGTGCTTCAGTGATCCTAGAGAGAATTCACATAGACGTGTGTGGACCATTCTCGGTTGCTTCAATTGCAAAAAACAGGTATTATGTGATATTTGTTGATGACTATTCTCGTAGATGCTGGATCTTCTTCATGCAGAAGAAGAGTGAAACGTTCTCAAAGTTTTGTGAGTTCAAGGCATTGGTGGATAAGGAGTCAGGGAAGCAAGTGAAAGCTCTAAGGAGCGATAATGGTGGTGAATACATCTTGGGAGAATTCAAAGACTTCTGTAGCAAAGAAGGAATTCGAAGAGAACTCATAGCACCTCATAACCCACAGCAGAATATGGTCGCGGAGAGAAAGAACAGAACAATCGTGGGTGCTACACAAGCGATGTTGCATGACCAGGGCCTACCGATGCACTTGTGGGCAGAAGCATGCAACACTGTGGTTTATTTGAAAAACCGTTGTCCTCATAGAGTACTTGGCATGAGTACACCCAAAGAAGCTTTTACTGGTAAGAAGCCTGATATTTCTCATTTGAAGATTTTTGGCTCACCTGTTTACATTCTTGTGAAAAAAGAAGCAAGGAAGAAGCTGGAGCCGACTGTAGAATTTGGGATATTTGTGGGGTACACAGAAACACCCCATAATTATTGTGTGTATTTTCCAGACAGTCGGATGAATGTTGTGTGATGGGATATAAAATTCAATGAGGTGAAAGCCATGAAGTTTTTGCTTGAGAGGGAGCTACACTTGCATGCAGAGGAGGAACTTCTTGTTCCCAAATATGAGCCTCTGGATGTGGATCAGCCACAGGAGGAGATTCATGGAGTGGAGGAGTCCACTCATGCAGAACCAAACATCAGACAAGGCAGAAAGCGTACCACAGAAGATGAGAGACTGAAGGTGGATGCGGCACAGAATGTAGGAGTTCCTACATCACAACGCAGACAGAGACATTCACCTGACCGTTATACTGGATACATGGCTCTTATGAGAAAGTGTATCATGACAAAGCCATATTCTTTCGAAGAAGCAGTGCAGGAGCCCACATGGGTAGATTCCATGGTGGAGGAGTATGACTCCATTGTAAGAAACAGTGCTTGGGAGATTGTTCCAAGGCCGGTGGAAAAATCAGTTGTAGGATCAAGATGGATCTACAAGGTAAAGTGATCTGGATTTATGAAGGAACGCAACAGAATACAGAAATAACCATAAACATAGAGATGCAGCGGAAATAATGCGTCATTTCATTAATATCAAATAACAGAAATATGCTTACAGACATAATGGAAATACAACAGCTAGGGTGCTGGTAGCGAATCTCTGAGAAGAGATGTGGTGGCTATAGACCTCTGAACTGTGTTAAAATGAGGCTCGAGGGCCTATTTATTATTGAGAAATAATGGATAACTCTAAATGTCCAAAAACCAAACCCTAGGAGATGAGGCGCCAAAACTATGGGCCCCGTTTGGGTAAGTTGGTGGTTCAACTTCCTAGGGACATAACTTTGGCATACGATCTCCGTTTGATGCGCTCAATAGATCGTTAGAAAGATCTATCCGAGGACTAAAAATTTCAACACAAATATCATTCTAAAACTAAATGACATTCTCTGGGGGCGCGATGCCCAAAAAACGTCGTTTAGGGCCTCAAAACGGCTCCGGAAGTTCAGGACCCGAAAAACTGCTAAAAATAGTAAGTTTTGTTGCAACTTGAAAACTGAAAGAACTGATGATGGGGGTTCAATGGAATAGGTGGGTGGATACCAATATCCGCCTGGATCATTAAGCCCCCAAAACGGCTCCGAGAGTGGAGGACCCGAAAACCTGCTAAAAATAGTAAGTTGTGCTGAATGTGAAAAGCTGCAAGAATTGATGGTGCTGGTCCAAATGGAATAGGTGGGTGGCCACCGATATCCACCAAGATCATAAAGAAAGTTGCTGATGGGAGTGTCGAGAAGTATAAAACAAGATTTTTTGCTCGGGGCTTCTCACAGATTGATGGGATTGACTATGAAGAAACCTTTGCACCTGTCACACGGTATTCTTCCATACGAACCATCCTTGCTCTCTCAGCGCAGATGGGTTGGCACATTCATCAGATGGATGTGAATACTACATTCCTTAATGGGATCATTGAGGAAGAGGTGTACATTGATCAGCCTGAAGGATTTGAGATCTTCAGAAGCGAGTCGCATGTGTATAGACTCAAAAGATCATTGTATGGGTTGAAACAAGCACCCCGTGCTTGGTACACTCGGGTCGACAACTATTTCACTGGACTTGGCTTCACCAAGAGTGAGGCAGATGCAAACTTGTACCAGATTGTGGTGGAGGGTAAGCTTTTAATCATTGTACTTTATGTTGATGATTTAATACTAACAGGTGATGAGCAGTTGATACACTCATGCAAGGAAGATCTTGCAAAGGAGTTTGAGATGAAGGATTTGGGCCTCCTTCATTTTTTCCTTGGATTGGAAATATGGCAGCGGGAAGGTGAACTATTTGTGTCTCAAGGCAAGTATGCTCGGGAGATACTGGAGAAGTTTCACATGCAAGGCTGCAAGCCTATCGACACTCCTCTTCCAGGAAATAGGAAGAAAGAGGATGCTACATCGGCAGAGGTAGTGGATGCCACTGTTTATCAACAGTTGGTGGGTTCGCTCATGTATTTAGTCAATACAAGACCAGGCATATGCTATGCGGTGAACCAGCTTTCACAAGCGATGGTTAAGCCTACCAAGCTCTTTTGGAAGGCAGGCAAGCATGTCCTGAGATATCTCAGGGGCACATCTGAGTATGGTTTATGGTACAGACAAACGGATGAGGTGAAGTTGCATGGCTTCACGGATGCAGATTGGGCAGGAAGCCCAATAAACAGAAAGATCACATCAGGATGGATTTTTAGTATCGAATCTACGACAGTTTCTTGGTACAGCAGGAAACAAAGATTCGTGGCACTCAGTTCAGCGGAATCAAAATACATGGCAGCAATTTTAGCTGCATGTGAGGCTATCTGGATGAGGAATATTCTGGTTGGTTTGTTTGGTTTACATTTAGAACCCACGTTGATACATTGTGATAATAAAAGTTGCATTAAAATCTCGATTAATCCTATGTTTCATGATAGATGTAAACATATCGATATATGGTATCATCATATCAGAGATTGTGTGTAGTGGAAGATCATGTTGCTTCAGGATCAGGATGCAAATATTCTGACGAAGGCAATCACCAGGAGCAAACTCGAATACCATAGAGGCAGGATCGGGGTGAAGGATAATCCCTATCTTGTTGAGAGGGAGTGTTGAGATTCAACAAGAGATGAGCTTAGTGAAAAGAGTCGCCTTCACTAATTGGGCCCGCAGGCTATTTTTGGCGCAAGTCTATTTTTAGACTATGTCTATTTTTAGACATGATGATCATATTTCAGAAGTTGCAGGATGCTATTTGTGGATGGTTGATCAAGTTGGAAAAATAGATGAAATTCTATTTTTAGAATATTGGGCGAAGTCTATTTATAGATCGTTAATCTAAAAATAGATGCATCTTGATTATTATTAGCTCTTAATAATAATCAGACTCTAAACAGAAACGTATACTCTTGGAGCACTTCAATTCAGTGCACAGATGTGGCACATCAGTTGATAGAAGGAATTACGCTATTCCTAAGGGTTTACTGGAGCTAATGCATGGAGGACTCAATTAGAACTCAAGTGGCAGAGTTATGACACAATTGGAAGAAGTAGTTATGGAGTTGTATTCAGATTAACTCAGTTAGACTCAGTTGAGCTAGTTGTATCTAGTCTAACTGATTGATACACTAGTGAGAGTGGAGTGAATTAATTAGTTATTTAATTCACAAATAATAACTCATTAATCAACTGAACAATACAGCAGTTAACTACAGTGCATGGTAGTTTCAGTGGAGACCAGTGGAGAGATAGGTGAAAGGGCAAGATAGACAATCTGATGTGACTATAGTGATGCATTGATTGCATCGCACACACATTGGAGATGCCAATGAGGATTGGGCAGTCAATCCAAGAGTAATTCGAATTCATTCAGAGCTATTCTTTAGCAGGGATTGCGCAGTGGAGGCAGGCTAGCAGGTGGAAAAGATCGGTGCATGGATTTTCAAGATTGGTCCTGATTAGTGTATGACGATGTACTGTACTAAGAGCTTTTTGTTGGAAATATTGTCATTGATGGAAAAGGAGAAGAAAGGAGCAGCACCTGAACTATCACAAAGAAGAACCAACAAAAAGAGGCAACAAAGATGCAGAGAGGTAGCAGAGAGGCAACGAGACCTGCATAGAGATAGATAGATCTAGAGAGTTAGAGTAGGTACAAAAACTAGAGTTCTGTAAGCCTACAGGCAGTAGAAGGGCCATTGATTTTGAAGATCTGGCCAGGACAAGTGTTACACCATTTTTTGGTCATCTAACCTACTATCATTAGATGGACCCAAGTACACCATGTAAGACCAATTTTACCCTAAGTAAAAATTCTTTCACTATGTAAAATAACTTAATAAAACACATTTATTAAGTTGTTTATGGTCTAAACAGGAAACCCCAAAAGGAAATATTAAACAAACCTATATTTGTTTGATTTTCCTCAAGGAATAATTAATTAAACAATAATTCAATTATTATTCCCGGTCATGTTTAACCCAAAACAAAGAAATTAATTAGATAAATATTTATTTATCTTATTATTTTTTAGGAATAATTATTTAAATCTTATTTAAATAATATTCCTTGTCAAATATGACTAAATCACCCATAAATAATTAAATAAATCATTATTTATTTGATTATCTTTCAACCACTTCCTTAAAATGATAAATAAATCATTTATTTATTTATTATTCACAAATAAAGGGATTTGACCCAAGTCAAATACTTCTTCCCTCCAACAAATATAATAAAATATTCCATAAAAGGTGGATCTAGATTTGGTTAATGTTATTTTAATCATGCACCAAGATCTAGAATGACCCAATATTTTGTTATAAATAGGAGGGTTTTTCCTACCATTCTTCACCTTTTGTTGCCTATTACATCACTCTGGATCTAAACTCTTGGTCTGACTTTGAGCCATTATCATTGTCATATTTTCCATTATTTGCTGTGTGAGCTCCCTTTGAGTTCTATCTTTGTCTGGGTTTTCTACACCAACAAGAGAGAGAAATGCTAGATATGAAGTGCTGAGGACTTCCAAGAACCCATCCCATTGAGGAGAATTGGAAACACCTTCTTGTTTTCCTCCCAGGTGCCCTTCATACAAAAATTATTTCAAAAAACATTGTTCTTTTCTTGTCTATTGGATGTATGGAGCAAAACCTTGGTTTTACTGCTTAATGTCTCTTTATGCATAGATCTGGTTTTTTGCAGCACTTGTCTTGATCAATTAACTGCAGATCTGAAGATATTGGCAGCCATATTTGATGTTAGGGCTATAAGTTATGCATAGCTAAAGTGGTCTTTTTTCGTACACTTCGACAAAAGATTCATACTAATAACTGGCGACTCCACACAGGTTTTCAATTACAACCGCTGTCGTTTTTCATATTCCTGTATATCTAGCTACTTCAGACCCTAGGGTTTCTTTTCATCTTTTCTTTTTTCCTATGTTTATGTTTTTTTCCCATATAAAACCCTAAAACATTAAAATTTCTAACTTCCGCGTGTTTCTGGCCCTATTGCGCAGGTGACAGACATCAGCCGCAACTGAGACGGCAAATTTTTCGGAAATCTGCCGCCGGGACACCCGAAGCTTCAGGTTGGACTTTTCAGCCCAGAAACTGTGACCTAGCCTTTAGGTCGCACTTTTCAGTCCATTATCTGCGACCTGCACAGAAAACAAGTCAGAACCTGCGACCTGCTAGTTTTTATGCTATTTTTCTGCAATTTTTCTGGGTTTTTTTGAAGCTTCTATCAGGGTTTTCCAGCCTCTGTCTCAGCCCGTTTAGACCTGTTTCTAATCTGTTTTGCTCATCTAAGTGGGAACATAGCCCCCTAGGGCTTCAGTACCCTCCACGTTTGGTGGAAGAGTTTTAACTGTTTCAGGTGTCTATTTTTTCAGAGTTTCAGCCCCCCCTTTTTCAAATCTGATACCTCCTTTTCAGATCCCTTTTAATCAGATCTTCTCCCTTTCAAATCACCTCCTGAAGTTTTGTTTGGATCTACCTTTAGGGCCCCCTCCTTGTCCCTTCTGCTTTTTGCTGATTTCCTCCTTTTTTCCAGCCACCTTGCCTCTACCTCTTGGCTTTGTTCTGCACCTCTTTTCAGCAGATTTCTCCTTTAGATCCCTGTCCCTTTCGACCCTAGATCTATTGGCCTCTTTTTAGTGTGTTTTTACTAGATTTTTTCCCTCTTTTATAACCCCTCTGGTCAGATACCGTTCCTAGCTCCCCCACCAGGAGTGTACATGGTACCTATCATGGCCACCCTCTCTCTTCCTAACCTGACCCTTGGGATTCCCATCTGGTACCATGATCCTCCAGCCGCAACCCCCCGCCCGGCTCAACCAAACTATATTGCTTTGACCTTGCTAAACCAAACTTCCCCATGACTTCTCCTAAGTAATAGTGCTTCGCTACCTCACAGAACCACCTCCCGTTGACAATGCTTCAGAAGAAGGGCAAAGATCACATTTGATGCCTTAAACAGCATTACTGCCCCAAACAGAGGCCTCGCCCAAAGCATACCATCCGTGATGCTTTCAGGTATTGTTGCTGGTCACCACGCCACCCATACCGTCCCGAATCGCTCCATCTCTCAAGCCCATGGTTACCGCCGTTGCCTCGAGCTCCGACATCCCGAAGCCCCTATTCTTCCGCGACCGCACTACAGGCGGAACCCCAATACTATTCACACCAACCACTCATGTGCTTTGTGTGATCTCTATGGCCATTACACCCACCTTTGTCCCCACCTCGAGGACTTCCGCACCTCTCTCGCCGCGGTCTGCCAATTCGCGGCCAAGCTGAATGAGTCCACCTCTCCCCTATTTGCGCATTTTTCTTTGGCAGAACTACCTGACATGACTGCTCCCATTGAAATTCCCCCTCCTGATGTCGAGATGACGGAGACTTCGTGCAACATGTTCTACCTATCATCATCCACGAGACCCTCGGGGAACATTCCCTCTGAATCCTCCCCTGTTGTTTCGCTTGACCTTTCTTCAGCGATCACCCTGGGCTCAACATCGGTAGATCCTTTATCTGCTTACTCTTCTATCACCTCTTGTGACGATGCGCATGAGAATCCCTCTTCTCAAGATGATGAGTCAGGTAGCTTCGCCGGGTCAGGTGGTCTTTCTTCCACCAGTCACCCCATCTTCTATCATGATGACGACATTATGGAAGGTATCACCTCCCCTGACTTTATCTATTCCCCCTTACATTGAACCCATGCGGTTGAACCACATACACCTTGTGGCCATTACATTGATACCCAATGTTTGGGTAAGGGGGCACCCATATTTGAGAGACCAAGAGAAGCAATTCTCCACAACTCTCCTAGTGTATCTGGTCGTGTCAAATCTAGTACCATTATTCTTCCACATTCAGAAGAACCTCTAGAGTCCCATATCACTTCAGATCACTCTAGGGACAATACCCCTTATCGTTCCCTCATCTTACATCAGCAACCCAGTCTCTTCGACATTGTTGTTGACCAACCTACAGGTTCTCTAGGAGAGCATCAGTTCATTATCTCCAAATGCTCTCTTTGAGATAGTGACACCAGGTATGCCAAACCGGAAACTTAAAGTCCATTTGCTTCATATATGCAGTACTAACAGAGATTGGTAATCCTCCATTTCCTTTCTCAAAACTGCATAACCATAACGAAAAAAAATGGCACACCACATCATTAAAATCTTTTTAGATTCCCCTTTACATGACCACACCATGCTTGGGGGCACCTATGCCCCTCAACAATAACCCCCCTCAAAATCAAATTTCTTCACTTGCAACACTCATACTAGGGGCACCATTCGGCCTCCATACTTATCCATGCTCGTGTTGATGTTCGCCGTGAGTTACCATGTTGTACTCATGTTTTCATGGTACCCCATTGGCCCTTTACTGTGTGGCAGCACCATCGAGTCGCTCTTGTTTAGAGCATCCAAGTTGAGTCATCATTGCATTCATGGAGTCTATCCCAAGTCCCTTTGTACCCCGCTATAGTCCTCCATCCTTCATTGCTTGGTCTCTCTCTTGCGTCGCACATTATGGTCAGCCCCACCCTGCCCCCATCCTCATGACATTGCGTCACGCTGCGGCTATTCATGCCATTTGCGTCTAGCAAGGGAAGCGTCCATTTGCTATCAACTCCCTCCATTCCATCATCATCATTGTTGCCAGTCCGTCGTCGCTCTACTATTTTCTCTCATGCCTTAGTTGAGGACTTTCATTCTGATATGCACCCCAGGCGACCTCCTCCTTCTCGACGCCTCCTTCATTCTAGAAGATAGGTCTAGAGGGCAGTGTACCTTGGTTCCAGCTTCCACTCTTGTTTGATGCCTCGGATCAGGCAAAGGGATCTCTCATTTCCCTTTGACTTGATTGTTTCTCCACTCCAGCTCCTTTCAGCATGATCGAGATCCATATGCTTGATGGTTCAGTGATGCAGCAGCAGCTATTGGTGATGCCCGGGTGTGTGTGAGATGTCTCAGCCCTCATGAGGGGGTGGCCCTGCAGGTAGCCCCCCACATGCCCGGATGACCTCTTCATTGCAGCCTTCGATGTAGCTCCATATATTTGATGATGTCGGCCTTAGCCGCTTGCAGCGCCTCTTTGATTTGCATGTATCAATCATATTTTGTGAGCCCTTCCCCGCTTGCAGGGGAAATTTGGGTTGTATTTGTATCTCATGTACTCTGATATTATTGTATAAGTCCTGGCTGTTATCCCAGGCACAACATGTATATGGGATCCCTCATTGTATTTCTATCTGGCTCATGTTTATGCCGGCTGTACTTTATGGTTCGGTCCCTTGTTTACTGGACACACTATTCTTTTGTACTTTGTCTCGGCGGGCATAGGTATGCCTCCCCCGCCGCCTTTAGCACAGGTACCCTCTCATAAAAAGAGACTTGTTACACCTGTAAGTCTCGTCTCCTCAGGGTCTAGTTCTTCAGCACATTAGTCTAACTCACATTTCTCTCTCTGACTTCCCTTTTGATGTCAGGTGATTGAGTTCTTATAACGTACTTCAGTCATACGATTTTCTCCTAACACTCGAACGCTGGGGGGCAATCTGTTACACCATTTTTTGGTCATCTAACCTACTATCATTAGATGGACCCAAGTACACCATGTAAGACCAATTTTACCCTAAGTAAAATTGCTTTCACTATGTAAAATAACTTAATAAAACACATTTATTAGGTTGTTTATGGTCTAAACAGAAAAACCCAAAAGGAAATATTAAACAAACCTATATTTGTTTGATTTTCCTCAAGGAATAATTAATTAAACAATAATTTAATTATTATTCCTGGTCATGTTTAACCCAAAATAAAGAAATTAATTAGATAAATCTTTATTTATCTTATTATTTTCTAGGAATAATTATTTAAATCTTATTTAAATAATATTCCTTGTTAAATATGACTAAATCACCCATAAATAATTAAATAAGTCATTATTTATTTGATTATCCTTCAACCACTTCCTTAAAATGATAAATAAATCATTTATTTATTTATTATTCACAAATAAAGGGATTTGACCCAAGTCAAATACTTTTTTCCTCCAACAAATATAATAAAATATTCCATAAAAGGTGGATCTAGATTTGGTTAATGCTATTTTAATCATGCACCAAGATCTAGAATGACCCAATATTTTGTTATAAATAGGAGGGTTTTTCCTACCATTCTTCACCTTTTGTTGCCTATTATATCACTCTGGATCTAGACTCTTGGTCTGACTTTGAGCCATTATCATTGTCATATTTTCCATTATTTGCTGTGTGAGCTCCCTTTGAGTTCTATCTTTGTCTGGGTTTTCTACACCAACAAGAGAGAGAAATGATAGATCTGAAGTGCTGAGGACTTCCAAGAACCCATCCCATTGAGGAGAATTGGAAACACCTTCTTGTTTTCCTCCCAGGTGCCCTTAATACAAAAATTCTTTCAAAAAACATTGTTCATGTCTTGTCTATTGGATGTATGGAGCAAAACCTTGTTTTTACTGCTTAATGCCTCTTTATGCATAGATCTGGTTTTTTGCAGCACTTGTCTTGATCAATTAACTATAGATCTAAAGATATTGGCAACCATATTTGATGTTAGGGCTATAAGTTACGCGTAGCTAAAGTGGTCTTTTTTCGTACACTTCGACAAAAGATTCATACTAACAACAAGCAGTCTTGAACTAGGTATGAATAAGGCTCTGTGATCAGGTTTAGAAGGTGCTCTGTTTTAAATGCAAGAGTCGATGTCAATGATCATGGGTTAGCTGCATGCATGAAGAATTATTTGATTTTCCATTGAAGGAGCGACATTGAATTGATGGAGGAATTACCAGATTCTATTGTGATAAGGAAACCGTAGAACGAACTTTGTTCCTCACACATTTCAATAGTTAACTATTTGGATTCAAGATTTAAAGCTAGTGAAGTAGGCCTCATTGAAATCGAAAGGCTCGATTCATGAGCGGCCATATAACACATTGTATGAATGGGTGAGGGACTTGGTTTAAAGGTCTGCCTGTATATTGAATGATGAGAGTGACGGTTCGTTAAAAGCGTGGAGATATGGAGGTAATTAGGATCATGGTTAACCCGTAACAGAGGATAAATTCTTTGTCCATCGAAACTGTGTATCAAAGGAAAAAGAGCCAGAATGAGAAGTTATAACCCAAAGAAAGGAAATGTTAATAGTGCATGAGAAGGAACCCGAAAAGAAGGCGTGACAGAACCATGATGATGAAAGCGGGTTTTAGAACCCGATGGTGGTTTTCGCAAAGTTCTTAAGCGGTAAGTGGAATGTCAAAAAATAATGTGATAGAGGTCCTTGAAGGACGTGTGGCAAGGCGGTTTTAGAATACAACCCATTTCGCAAAGTTTTTAGGGCTTAAAACTCTGTGCGTCAAAAAGTGCGATATCCATCGGATGTGCCAATCAAATGATCAGACGGTGGTCGCATTTCCTAGTTACGAGTAAGCTAACGAAAAGGTAAGTGATATACTTGTTGTGGGCCCGGATGATTGTTATTTCATATGTGTGTCGGTGACATTGGTTTATGTTTTAATCCAAGTCAAATTTATACGAAAAGAAGTGACAAAGTCGTGACCCATGTATGCATTATTTGAATATTATCTGAAAATGTGGAGTTAAACAAATGAAGGAATGGAACCGTGAGCAAGAGGAAGCAGAACCATGAGGAGAAACCAGAAGGGCGGTTTTGAAGAAGAAACCCAGCAGTATCGCGTGACCACAAGGGTGGTAAATGGAATTGAAAAAAAAAAAACGCAATATCAATCTTTGATTAATGCGCGTCAATGAGTGTTTTTGGAATACCATTTATATCGCGTAAATTTGGAGAATTAAACCTCGTGCATGCTAGTTTTTCGATGATTGTTGGATCATCCCAAAACAACGCAACAACTCCTCAGCCGTCGGATGTGCAAGGTATGTTAACTGAACGGTGGGACCAAATGTCAAAAATTATAGCCAAGGTAAGAAACTTAGGCGATGTGAATGTCATTTGCTGTTGGGTCAATATATGTCGGAACCTTAGTTTGCTATGCGTGAATGTTTGATATGTGGGTTAATAAAGATTTTGGACCCAAAAATTCATATTATGCTGGAGTTTGGTTTCAAATCGAAGGTTTATATGTGACATTTAATTTTTAATGGGTTAAACTTTGTAAAGGACAGAACGGTAAATTATGTTGATGCCTCAGGTGAAAGCAGGGTCAAACTTTTAAATGGTGAATTACCCACGTGATTGAAATGTGGGGCCCAGACTTTAATATATAATAGTGGTTGATATTTTAACCATAGCCCGAGGTGTATGAAGCGCTATGGTCAGAAGCTCATGTGTGGATATGCTGGCTAAGCCAAAGCCTAAGCTTAGTAAGTTATTTAAGCTGTGGAATTACATTGATAAAGCATTGGTTTAACAAAGTCAATATTAATACGAATAAAGTGTTCATAAATCTGTGGGGTCGTATTACTTATTTGATAACTGGGTTTTATTAAAGAGTGAAATGAAGTTGTGGCAGTGAATGATTCTATGGTTTATTGGTTTATAAGCCTTAGAGTTAAAGTTGAAAAAATAGATTATTATAACCATTGGATGTAAATTATTAAAGCCTGAGTTACAATACAATGCCGAAAGTTAATTAATCCAAAGGTTTTATGATAAGACTATTAAAAAGTGCTTTCATGTGGAAATGAATTAAAGGTGGAGACTTTGGATTAAGTGGGTTCCTATGTTTGTTTTCATAATCAGAAATTGAAGAAAAGGGCCTCCGCGTCAATGTTGTGAAATTGCCAGATTGTGAATTTATATGGGTAGGAATTTGCATGCATTTTATATGCAGCTTTGAGATTTGGGAATGTGTGTATGATTTATAACAGCATTTCAACATAGTGATGGAAAATGAAAGCTTCAGCATTGATACAACTGCCAGATTTAAAACATAAATCAGAAATGCATTTTTATATACATAGTGAACTTGGAGAATGTGGGTCTGACAGAGGTACATGCATAGAAAGTAGGAGAGTAAGTAGAAACTAAAAAGGCCACTGACAGCGGCAGAAAATACAAGCACACAGTGAGCCAAGAACTGAAAGGGTTGAATGAGATATATCAGATGCAAATGTAAATGTAAATGTTTTAATTGATTTTATATTGTTTGTGATGCAAAGGCAAGTCTTCGGAGCCCAATAAATATCCCACTGTAATGTTGAAATGTATATCTATTGTTATATGTTTTTTTTAATATGCTAGGAAAGAAATGAGAAGGTGGAAGTCAAAGATTCATGGTTGTTCACTTCAAATTCCCTGTGGAATACAAACAGTCATGAGGTAAGCCCTATAAATGATATCACATAGATATGCATAAAAAGTTAGAGAATGGAGAAATGAGGTAGAGAGGGTAAGAAGAAGGAGGAGAAGATAGAGAATTTTTGAAGATTCAGAGATGATACAAGGCAAAGATGAAGGTTGGTGGACAACAGTGAAGAAGGAATAGAATAGAGATGATATCCAGGTAAATCAACAAGTGTTTTTATGAAAGAGTAAGGAATTTGGTGCTTCCATATCAAGTTGTAGCTTGATAGATGTCAGTTGTAGCTGACTAAGGTAGGAGCCTCCTATAGGTTGATGCCTGCAGAAAATAGATGGGATTTGGAGCTTCCTTGCAAGTTGTAGCTTGCAGAATTGGGGTAGGAGCCTCCTATGGGTTGGAGCCTACAAAAAATCAGTGGCGAGAGGGAGTTGGAGCTTGACTTTGCATCACAACAATAATAAGGTGTGGTTTTCTCCCTTATGGGTTTCCACTTATATCTGTTGTTTATGTGCATGATGTTTATGTGCTGATATGGTGTTTATAATCTGTTTAATACTTGCTGCTCACAAATTAAGATTTCTCACATATTAAGTTGATCATGAAATGAAGGTGTAAATAAATGTTTAAAGGAAAGTTTTAAAAGTCCATGAATGAGTTAAATTGATTCACCCCCCCTCTCAGTTTAACTAAGGGTCCAACAATTGGTATCAAAGAGGGTTCCTTTGGTGTAAGCCTTATAGCTTGAAGGAGATCTGGTTGAGTCATGGACTATCAAAATGTACCCGTGGTAAATACAACAAAATTTCCTGAATGGAGAGATAAGGTTAAAACAGATTTAATGGCTTATGAACCTGAGGTATGGAAACTTGTAAGTGATGGTTATTGCACAGACTCTCCCTCGGTGCAAGAACAACAGTGGAATGCAAAGGAAAAATGTGTGATATATAACATTCTTCATAACAAGGATCTTGATTTAATAATGGATCTAACCTCTGCAAAGGAAATCTGGGATAGATTGCATTTCATGCATTGATGCAGGAGCATTAGCTCGGGAAAATACTTTGTATTTTTATGAAACCTAGGGGTCTCATGTTTTTGAGAATTTATTAATTTCATGTAAATATTAATATTATTTTTGAGTGATTAATAATATTTTTATTTAATTATTTGTGAGAATTTGTAAATGTTTCCAAACAACTCGAAAACATAAGAGAAATTAGATGAGAGATATCTAAGCGATAATTAGGAAGCCTAAGATAGATTTAGTTGCAAGGTTTTAGGGATAAAGATCTAGACTTTAAGGGTGTTTAGATATTTAGGGGTTTGTTGAGTGATTAAAGGGATGAGAACCAAAATTGGTTCAATTAAAATTGTATAAATTAATATGCCTCAAAGGCAAATAGATCAGGAAAGATATAGAGAGAGGTGTGGTTTGGATAGCAAGTTTGTAAGCCTCCGGGCAATTGAAAGGGCCATGAATTTTGAATATCCGGTCAAAGAAAAAGGTTGTAAGTGATCTCATTTTGTTTATATGAAAACAATGGTTCAGAATTATATATATATTGCTGATTGATTGAGAAAAATTGTATACAAAAATATATATATATGGATTGATGTATCGATTGATTGAATAAAGTGCCACAATAAAAGAATTTGTAAGTTTGATTTATGCACATAAGTCGGAAGGATCGATATTAATATGGAAATTGTTAAATTGTATTAATAATCCATGTGAGAGACTATGTATGTTGTATATTGTATATCGATCTGTAGCTTTGATTGATAGCGATGGAAAAAGAAAGAGCGCCCAGCGAATATGAAGCTGTAGAGTTTCATAAGTGGAATGGTAAATCCATGTGAACCAAATGATAAATCAAGGAGCGATGGATAAATAGTTGATTTAAATCTCTATTTGCGGAATGATGGAGATTCAAAGCGTTGAAGCCACATCATTAACGCAGAAGAACATGGTTAACTGAGGCGTAGAGTTTTGTTTTAAGCTCTGTTTATTTTAATCGATGGAACAGAGAATTGATTAATTGCAGAGGTGCGTACTGAAGGCGTTGAGAATCGTTCTGTTTAAAAAGTCGAGTTGGAAGAAACCATAGCGTTGAGAATTCGATTTCAATTGCTCTGATTTCAATCGATCTGTAAGTATTTGTTCGTTCCTGATATATATATTGAACACTGTAGTTGGTATGAATTGAATTTGAATGGTGAACAGAATGATGTAGAGCAACCGTGGAAAATATTTCACACAACCCATAATTGGAAAGTAGCGGATGAAGACCAAATTTCCTGTTTGAAACTACCAGAGAAGGGAAAATCGAAATTCAAACTTCAGAACAAAAGCTCTAGTTCACTAGTCGAATTTTGTTGGGTGATTTCAAGTCGAGAACGGACGATAAATGCGTTGGACTGTTGATGGAGAAGATCGATGTATGGAAGCACTGGTCAAACATGAATAAGGTGAAAGCGCAAGTGGATTTGCGCAAGCGTTGGAGATAAGCCCCATTTTATTTAACATATTTGTATTTACTATAGCCAGGAAATTATTGCGTTGAATGGGATTGGTTTGCAATAAATCAAGTTCTGAAATCAGAGTGAGCAATCCAAAGTATCAAGATGGAAAATCAAGCATTGCGCTGATTTTGGAAGGCACGCAAGAGCAGAAATTGGCATTGAAATTGATTCATACGTTTATTTGTGAGGAGCTGAAGTATGAAACCTGCATTATAAGGAGAAGGCACATTATGAATTTCGTTCATTCGGTTGATATGTATTGGTAAGTTAATGTGTGGCTGCTTATGGTTGACATTTGATTTTCCATACGGTTTGGTTAATTAAACAATGTCCAGCTTGTTAAAAAGCAAGAGCGCGCATATATATTCATGTGAATCCAATGATATGATAAGAGTCTAGTCTGATTACAAAGTTGGAAACCAATGAATTTTAATTAAAGTCTTTAATAAGATCTTTGAAAAGTTTTCAATTGAGGAATAACTTTGGATATGAGAATGATTTGGGTTTATAGAAGAATCGATGTATATGATGATGAGTGGGTTTTAACCATAGATTGAAGTCTGTTATATCACCATGAGAATTGGATTCATGTCAT
This sequence comes from Pinus albicaulis, assembly GCA_034641835.2. Classification (NCBI taxonomy): domain Eukaryota; kingdom Viridiplantae; phylum Streptophyta; class Pinopsida; order Pinales; family Pinaceae; genus Pinus; species Pinus albicaulis. Next base: position 85,777,805 of record CM076576.1, read on the forward strand.
ATTTGAAAGAGAGCTTCCTCCCATGAAATGGTTTTATAACCATATATTAATGTGAAGAATGATTCATGATGGAAATTGGTGAGATAAAAGCTTCCGCAAAAATGTGTAACCAGACATTGAAGTTATTTGGGTAATTATTTGAGACACAATTTTATATGCATAAATAGGAGAGATTATGGGTTTTGCGGGGTGTACCTGCATCATTTTTGGTATCAGAGCTGGAATAGCTCTGTGTGAAGGTTTAAGTTTTTAAATTGAATTGAGTTAATTGCATGGGATGAATGAATATATGATTTTGAAGCTAATGAAAATTGCAGCACAGATATGCAAGGGCAGTTGAAGAGGTGAAGCGAGATCAAAATGATCTTGAAAGGTGAGCTGAGAGGTATTATTTATCTCTATTTTAAAGGTTATGCTTGGATAATTTGATTACAGGCATAGTGAAGAAATCTCAGCGGGAAGAAGCAGATCACAGCTAGAGTGCTGTGATGAAAGAGTCCAGCAAGGGATTCTAAGAGAGAGTGGCAGAACCTGAAAATTCAATAGAGGTTGAATAAAGTTTTAGATGAGAGAAGCCTGAAGGAGCAATGGAGAAATGCTCGAAGGGTTCCAGCGGAGGACCAGTGATTACCAAAAGACCAAATCCAGAGGAAAGGATTGGTGAGGTAAGTGGCAGCAGAAGAGTTTACTGTTGCAGAGGCTTGGTGCAACTCATGGGTAAGAAACTCGTGGTGAAGGAGATGACTATTGAAAGTCATAAAGGAGAGAGCAGAGGTTCAGAGAAAGGCCACAGTCGAAAGAGGGAGAAAGATGCCAAGGCAAATGGCATATTGAAGCAGTGGACTGATGAAGAGTATGAGAAAGAGAAAGCTGAGATCTCAGTTCATCTTGAGTTGTTGATGGAATTGTTACAGGAAAATATGAAAGACCAGAGACATGGTTGGACCATGGGGAAGAGAGTGAAGTGGCAGAGGCTACAACAGAGAAGAGATCGACAGATAAACATGCAGTTAACAGAAGAGCTGAGGGAGCTCGTGCAGATGATGGATGTACAGTTGGGGTGTACACAACTCAGAGCAGCTGAGTTGAAAGTTGAGGTTTCCATTGGTGAAACAGAAGAGGAGATCATTGATGATTTCCTGAACTATTGGGCAGATCCAGATCAGCTGGATGATGTAAAATCTTGTGTTTTTGTATTTGACAATTGTGATGTGATTACAGGTTTTATTGAGGAGGATGCACAATCTTGTGAAGCTGTCACAAGTATAGAAAAGTATCTTTCAGGAGATAAGTACTCTGAAGGAGGAAGTAGTGATGCGTTTATACTTGAAGCTGTTACAGTACAAGAGGAATTTCTTGTGAATGACGAAGAGGAGATTCAGCTTGAGGAGCTGGTATATGAACTAGTAGTTGAGACTGTTGAACTTTGTGATTTTCAAACTGAAGATTTGTGTATGAATGCAGGGACTGTAAGTGATGATGGTATGCTTCAGCAATGCCACAGATAAATTGCATTGTTAGAATACTTTTTGGAGAATTCAGAGTATGACAGAGAGATTGCAGCAGAAGAAAGAGTTCATTATAGTTAACGAGAGCAGAAAGACATCATGGAAATAGATGGTCTGAAGGAAGGACTGGTTGATAGTCTTGAGGATTCTTTAGAGAATTATTTGGGAAGAGAGGATCAGCATACTGTTGTGCTGATTGAAATGGGAAATTCAGAACAGCATACTGAAGTGCTGGCAGAGGGAAGTAAGGCATTGATGCCTTATGATTTTTGTTTTAACAAGTGTTTTGTGAATGCAGATATTGTTGCAAGTGCTGAAGAACATTTGACTCAGTTGAGTAGTCAAATGAAGGAGAAAGACGAGTGTTGTGGAGGTAAATCCCCTCTGCGGACAGATGCGATCCCTACTAGCCCAGACCGGGTCTAGAAATAATCGTTCATGCTATAGTGGAGGTTCCTAATTGCAAATAAACCGACTAACAATGAAGGCTTACCTGGAATCCAACGTTGTTGCTTGTAGAAGAGTTGGCGCTCCTGTTCCTTAGCTCTGGCAGATCACGATCCCCACGATCTCCGTGATAGGACACCTGCACATGTGAGAAACAAAACAAACACAAGCATAAAATCCAGTAGATGCAACTATATGTCAGTCAGAAAGGACATAACTCATCATCATAAACAACAATGAGAGTGGAACCATAACCAATAGTCGTTCATTAATAATCAATCAAAGGAAAATTACAACCAAGCTCTGACGCTGAATTCTCCTTCGGAGGGTCGCCAGTAGAACACATCTCGAAAAGCCTGTCAAGGATGGGACAAACCTCTCTCTTCGGATCTTGATGATAGTCTCCTTGCTTGAAATTGGCCTTAAGGGAATTATGGAGGCTCTTGCAGCATAAGGCTCTTGGAAATTTGGGAACTTGAAGACTAGCTTGCAATGGAGATGGACAAGATTTTATAGATGGAGGAAGGGGAGTTGGGATCCCTATAATCATGGGATTGGCCCTATCATCAAGGAAGCTTCCATGAGAGGTGGAAAACCACTTCCTCTCTATGGAAATTTGTAGCCAAACCTCCCAACTCAAGATAGATAGCAGTCCAGAAATTTGTTAGGATGAAACTTCCGCCATTTATTTTTTAAAAACACTGCTTAAATTGGCTGGCGCGAGTGCGACTCTGGGACAAAGCGCCAATTAGCGTGCCCTCTTTGAAGGATTTCCCCCATTGGCGCGGGTACTGAACTGCCTGCCCGCGCCAATGCAAAAAGGGCCATTTTTAGGGTTTTTCACAAGGAGATGTCTTCGGGGCATTAAAAGCTCTTGTTCAGAGGGATGTCATGAAAGTGTTTTCAAGCCATGTCATTTCTCACAGGTCACGAAATCAGCCCTCCAATGTGTGGGACGGGGATTGCAGGGACGGTGACAAATTACTGTGTAACAGATGCCCCCTAAAGCATGAGGCCCGAGAGAGAGAGAGAGGGGTGAAATGCTTTACGAGAACGTGTCCAACTGAAAACTCCGTCGTTGGAAAACCTGCGTGAAGAAATACAACTAATATCTCAGATACATTATATATATGTGGTATGGGCGCAGCCATCCATAACAGAGTATGCAATAATCCAGATCCAAGGCATGGACGCAGCCATCCAGTGAGGATCGATGAATAGACTCAGGTATGGCTGCAGCCATCCAGTAAGTGATTCATGTAATCAATCATAATAATCCACAAAATCGTAGCCTAGATTACAATAGACATAATCCAGGGTCTTGCGCTCCATCTCAACCCGAACGAAGTACAAGTCCAAGTATTTGAATATGTGAGCTGAAGTCGAACATGCAAGAACATCGTCTAATTACCAGCCAATGATGAAAGTTGTTAACAGACGCGAGAGGTACCACCATTAATGAAAATGGCCCTCAAGGTACTACAGGTACAATCTACAGCATGTGAATCAATGAGCTGACGTCGAACACCCGCAGAATCACCCGATCGGAGGCCAATAATGTAAACCGCACGTCGAATGCGAAAAACCTGCCATTGAGGCATGCAGGCTCCAAGGTACCAGAAGGGAGTCTCTAGACCAACTTCCTGGATAATGAGTTGAAGTCGACAGGAAGTGACCTTGATCTAAGGTGGGCCATAGTGTTTCCCACATCATCGACACGAGATAGAGGAACATAATGTTTTTGTGAATCACGATCAGATGAGAATCAAAGGAAGGTTGGATTTTTGCAGAGGTCAACTTCTCTTCAACATATTGACGGCACGACAATTGATTTGGCAGTATTTGACATCAAAAGATCAAAGTTCATGGTGACGCGGCAACAAGCAGATGAGAGGTCAAAAGGGATCACCCAAACCCACGGAAGCAAGTGAAAAACGAGATGAGATGTCCCCAACCCGACACGAATGCAGACAAGTGCCATGTTCAAGAGCGACATACTGCCGACACAACAATGATGTTGGTTCCATTTTCCCCACCATTTCTAGCGAGTACCTCTTTATTTTTACACAAGCTTGAAGAGGATACCATATGCTTGCTATATAAGCCCATCCTAGTACATTTTACGAGCCCTAGGAAGGAGGAACTCGAATAATGTCATGATTGACAATTTCCGATGTCATTTAGTTTTAACGAGTCTGACAAAGGGAGAACTTGGCATATTTTCATGTTTAGAGAGTTTGAAAAGATAGCAGAAAAGTAAACTCCAACGGTCCCTTTTCGTAAATAGTTCCTCAGACCCGAAAAGGTAGAAAACAATATCTGAGAAAACCTCCTAGTCGCGATAGGCTAGGGTATTCCTTTTTCGTAAATAATCTATCCCACCCTGAAAAAGGGGTAAACGTATACTGGGTAGATGTCGTTTCGTGTCCATTTTAACGAGATCGAAATGACAAGGGACTCGGAAATATTTTCAATTTTTAAGAGTCAGAAAAGAGTTGAAAGTTGACTCCTCCTGGAGGAACGAGTGGTATAAAGGGTAGCAACTGGTTCCATTATAAACAAACACTAGGAATGTAATCGTTGTTTCAAATACTTTGTAACGAAGTTCCTCAAAAGGCTAGAAGACATATGAGGTCAAACAAAAAGAGGACTTCCAAAGCAAGAGATCAAAACAAGGCATTCATTCCCTTTTACATCTATTTTTCATTTATCCTTCATTAAGGAGATTTGCGTTCTTTTAGTTTTCGTCTCATAGTTTGCTTTTCGTTAAAATGCATTAGATCACATTGCATTGAAAAGTATTTTTTGAGATTTATCATTGAACTTAGATCACATTGTTTAATGATTGAAAACTAGAAATCGCTTTGATTGCATTCTCTTTTATTAAAAGCATGCAGTAAGTAGATTCTCATTTTATCGAAAAATGCATTGAGTGCATTCTTATAATTTGAAAAGAAAAAGGAAATTGTGCATAGATTACAATTGCATAGTTTTCGAAAAAAAGGATTTTGCATAGATTACATTGCATTATTCGCATCGTTGAATGTTTGAAATTACTTTTGGATAGTGAAAGTCATCTAGTTTGGAAAAAGTTTCGTTTTCAGTGTTGTTGTTTGTTGCATCATTGTTTGAAGCTCTTCCCTTAACTAGATAGCATTCATCGAATTGAAAGATTTATTTTATCATATAGCTGCATATAGGAGATTTTGAGACATCACATTCGCTAGGGCCTGAAAACTGAAACGTAATTGAAGATAAACCTTAAAATTTACTCAATTTACATTAAGGCAGCATTGAAACATTAACGCAACATTTAGTGGTCTAGGCTAGAGACGTGTTCCGACGTCTTTAAACCTAGTAGTTGTCGTTCGCCTCTTGGCTGTAGACAGTGCTAGTACGGACTTGTGCTCCCCATACCGTCGCGTATATAAAGGGAGACCCCACTAGGTTTCTATCCTTTATCCATAGGAAGCCGAGTCTGCCGCCCTATACCCATGATACACTGGACACAGCATTCGGGGAGATTGCCTACACGTAAGGAAAGTCCTTGGTTGATTTCTCTTTCATTTTGAAACCAAGGTGTATATTGTAGTTCACGGTTATTTGGTACATCCTGTGCCTAGTATTCCTGAGTAGTCATTTGATCTTTTCTGACTCTTTAAATTTGAAAGGATCATCAAGCGCTTGTCCTTTCACGCTTGTTTCAAAACTGAAAGAGATAGAGTCACCTTTCATCCGTTTCTCGACTCTTAAAACATGGAACGGTGAAGTTTCTAAGTTTCAATGTGGTAAAATAAATCACCCGCGATCACATGCCCTTCTAGAGTTTTCTTGTTGGTCGTTTGATTGTGTGCCTTGGTTTTTAGCCTGTGTGTGGTTTTGAGTTGTTGATGGCAACTTTTTCAGAGTTCACCAACCAAGGAATCCCCTTCGATGGGAATCCGGGTCCTTTTCCTCCTTTTGGAAATGTTGGTGCTCCTTACATGGCAACATTGTCCCTTCCTGGGTTAACTGTTGGGTTGCCTGTTTGGTTTTTTTCAACCTCTGTGGTCCCGAATGTCTCGGCTATTTTTCAATCAGTTCCTCCACCTGAACAACATCATGTTGATTCCAAGGTGGACCTCTCCCCTTCTTCGCCTGTTTCTGCGTCCTCCTCTTCTACTTCGCCTGGTGAAATTCCGGATTCAAGTAACCAGGTGGCTAAGAAGAAGAAGAAGAAGAAAAAGAAGAAGAAGTCTGATAAGCAAGAGGCTAAAAGTTCAGCCACTTCTTCTGAAACACCTCCTCTTAATAAACCTTCCAACCTTCCACAGAAAGTCAAGTTCCCTTGCATGTTGTGCACGGGAGACCATCTTCTTCAAGACTGCACTGGCATTCCCAAGGTGCTCGAAGTATGGTCCAACGGTCGTCCGCCGTTGCCTTTGGCTTCTGGGAGTCAAGTTGGGGGCACGTCCTCAACTGGTGCTGGTAAGGCTCCTAAGAAACAGGTTCAGATCACCAATCCCTGTAAGTTGTGTGAAGGGCACCATGCCATTCACCTTTGTCCGTATATGGATGAAGCCAAGCAAGTTTTGGACAACTCAGTTGTTTCTACACCACGCCTCCAGGTTGGTTATAAACAGCTTTCTTTGAGTCCTCCACCAGCTGATCCTATGATTGGTCAAGAGTCATCCTTGGTCGATCTCGCTCCTTTGGAAATTCAAATTCATGAATCCATTCCTGACCAACCATTGGTCGTGGGATCGGTTGAACTGGCCCCGTCCACGGTACACCAGGTATTTTTCGTTGAGAGTGGATCTCACACCCCCCAGGTTCTTCTTGTTTCTTCAGATTCTTCGGACTTGGAGAAAGATTCTCCTGTCCCTGTACCTCAAGAAGCTGCTCCTCCGCCTCCCATGATGGAGGTCCCAGAGGATACTCCTCCCGCCTTCGAGATGGAGGTTGTGGAAGATGCTCCTTCTTCTTCCGTAACACCAGGGGAAAACCTTCTTGGTTCGATGGTAACCCCTCCGAGTAGTTTGGTCGCTTCCTTCGATTGGAATCGATTTGCAGGATACCGCCTTCCGTCTTATGTGCTTTTCGATATCACAGTACAGGCTTTTGGTCTGGTCGTATCCAGCACCATTATAGACGAAGGTGTGTCTGTTATTATTTTATCCTCAACTACTTGGCAAGCTTTTGGTTCGCCACCACTTGCGCCTGTTACGAAGAATCTGTTGGCATTTAACAGAAGAACTAGTCAACCGTTAGGGATCCTTCCAAGGTTAGTTGTTACTTTGGGAGGTAAAACTGTCCATATGGATGTGATGGTTGTTCCAGGCCCCTTAGATTTCAATCTGCTCTTGGGGCACGATTACACCTATGCCAAGGGAGCGCTTGTCTCTTCCCTTTTTCGTGTGGTTTGTTTTCCTCATGAAGGGCAGATTGTGACCATTGATCAGCTTTCGTTCTTTGGTCCTGATATGGCAACTGGACCGCCATCACCCCTTCCTGGTTTTTATCCACCCGTTGTATCTACCCCACTGCAGGTCAACTATGTGGCTACCTACCCCGTGCCTGTACTCAGCAATGATGCCGTTGTGCATAGTGTGTTGCGGGCATTGGGTCCTGACTTCCAGGATGTTTTCCTTCCATCGGGAGTGGAACTCTTGGAAGCGATGACTTCTTGTTCATTATGATGAGGTCAGTCGAAGCACAGTTCGTTTTCTTGTGTCAAGCTCCTTAAAAAATGAAACAAGCTCATCGGAGCAGAGTTCGTTGTCTTGTGTCAAGCTCCTTAAAAAATGAAACAAGGTTGTCGGAGCATGGATCCTTGTCTTGTGTCAAGCTCCTTAAAAAATGAAACAAGGTTGTTGGAGCAGAGTTCCTTGTCTTGTGTCAAGCTCCTTAAAAAATGAAACAAGGTTGTTGGAGCAGAGTTCCTTGTCTTGTGTCAAGCTCCTTAAAAAATGAAACAAGGTTGTTGGAGAAAAGTTCCTTGTCTTGTGTCAAGCTCCTTAAAAAATGAAACAAGGTTGTTGGGGCAGAGTTCCTTTTCTTGTGTCAAGCTCCTTAAAAAATGAAACAAGGTTGTCGGAGCAGAGTTCCTTGTCTTGTGTCAAGCTCCTTAAAAAATGAAACAAGGTGTCTTGAGGATAGTTCTTTTAATGTGTCAACCTCGTTAAAACAATGAAACATGTTCCTGTTCAATTCGAGTCTTTGATTAGATCTTGTAAAATCCCAGTCGAGTCTTTTTCTTGATCTCGTAATTTGAACCTTCACTCCATCTTCCTTTCATATGGACTGAAGCTTGGGGGGCATGTACCTCGAATTGAGTCATCATGCTAGGGGCATGCTTACTATTTCAAGCATAGTTTGTTTCCGTTTCAAGCTTGTGTAAAAATGAAACTGGTTTCAAGCATAATTTATCCTTGTTTCAAGCTTGTGTAAAAATGAAACCAACTTCAAGCAAAGTTTCCTGATTTCAATCTTGTGTAAAAATGAAACCATTCCCATTTTACCTCTTGTGATTTCCATTTTATCAGCCTGTTTTTGTCAGATGAGCCTTGGTTTTCTCACTCCATCGTCACTATCTGCTTGGCCGATCATATGCCTTCACTTGGTTGTTTTACCTGTTCCTGAGGAACCGCTGCGATGAGTGGTCTTGTTATCCAGCCTCTTAACCTTTACTTGTTCTGAGCAGTTCCACCATTACCGGAACCAGTTGCTACCCTTTATACCACTCGTTCCTCCAGGAGGAGTCAACTTTCAGCTATTTTCTGACTCTTAAAAATTGAAAAGATTGTCGAGTCCCTTGTCATTTCGATATCGTTAAAATGGACACGAAACGACATCTACCCAGTATACGTTTACCCCTTTTCTGGGCTGGGATAGATTATTTATGAAAAAGGAATACCCTAGCCTATTGCGACTAGGAGGTTTTCTCAGATATTGTTTTCTACCTTTTTGGGTATGAGGAACTATTTACGAAAAGGGACCGTTGGAGTTTACTTTTTTACTGTCTTTTCAAACTCTCTAAACATGAAAAGATGTCGATTTCTCCCTTTGTTAGACTCGTTAAAACTAAATGACATCGGAAATTGTCAATCATGACGTCATTTGAGTTCCTCCTTCCTAGGGCTCATAAAATGTACCAGGATGGGCTTATATAGCAAGCATATGGTATCCTCTTCAAGCTTGTGTAAAAATAAAGAGGTACTCGCTAGAAATGGTGGGGAAAATGGAACCAGCATCATTTTCGTGTCGGTAGTATGTCGCTCTTGAACATGGCACTTGTCTACATTCGTGTCGGGTTGGGGACATCTCATCTCGTTTTTCACTTTCTTCCGTGGGTTTGGGTGATCCCTTTTGACCTCTCATCTGCTTGTTGCCGCGTCACCATGACCTTTGATCTTTTTATATCAAATACTGCCAAATCCATTGTCGTGCCGTCAATATGTTCAAGAGAAGTTGACCTCTGCAAAAATCCAACCTTCCTCTGATTCTCATCTGATCGTGATTCACAAAAACATTATGTTCCTCTGTCTCGTGTCGATGATGTGGGAAACACTATGGCCCACCTTCGATCAAGGTCACTTCCTGTCGACTTCAACTCATTATCCAGGAAGTTGGTCTAGAGACTCCCTTCTGGTACCTTGGAGCCTGCATGCCTCAATGGTAGGTTCTTCGCATTCGACGTGAGGTTTTCATTATTTGCCTCCGATCGGGTGATTCTGCGGGTGTTCGACGTCAGCTCATTGATTCACATGCCGTAGATTGTACCTGTAGTACCTTGAGGGCCATCGTCATTAATGGTGGTACCTCTTGCGTTTGTTAATAGCTTTCATCATTAGCTGGTAATCAGACGATGTTCTTGCATGTTCGACTTCAGCTCACATATTCACATGCTTGGACTTGTACTTCGTTCGGGTCGAGATGGAGTGCAAGACCCTAGATTGTGTCTGTTGTAATCTAGGTTGCGATTTTGTGGATTATTATGATTGATTACATGACTCACTTACTGGATGGCTGTGACCATACCTGAGTCTATTCATCGATCCTCACTGGATGGCTGCGTCCATGCCTTGGATCTGGATTATTGCATACTCTGTTATGGATGGTTGTGCCCATACCACATATATATCATGTATCTGAGATATCAGTTGTATTTCTTCAAGCAGGTTTTCCGACGGCGGAGTTTTCAGTTGGACACGTTCTCATAAAGCATTTCACCCCTCTCTCTCTCTCAGGCATCATGCTTTAGGGGGCATCTATTACACAGTAATTTTTCACCGTCCCTGCAATCCCCATCCCACACATTGGAGGGCTCATTTAGTGACCTATGAGCAGTGACATGGCTTGAAAACACTTTCATGACATCCCTCTGAACAAGAGCTTTTAATGCCCTGAAGACACCTCCTTGTGAAAAACCCTAAAAATGGCCCTTTTTGCATTGGCGCGGGAAGGAAGTTCAGTACCCACGCCAATGGGGGAAATCCTTCAAAGAGGGCACGCCAATAGGCGCTCTATCCCAGATTCACACTCGCACCAGCCAATTTAAGCAGTGTTTTTTAAAAATAACTGGCGGAAGTTTCGTCCTAACAAATTCCTGGACTGCTATCTATCTTGAGTTGGGAGGTTTGGCTATAGATCTCCATAGAGAGGAAGTGGTTTGCCACCTCTCATGGAAGCTTCCTTGATGATAGGGCCATTCCCATGATTATATGGATCCCAAATCCCCTTCCTCCATCTATAAAAGCTTGTCCATCTCCATTGCAAGCTAGTCTTCAAGTTCCCAAATTTCCAAGAGCCTTATGCTGCAAGAGACTCCATAATTCCCTTAAGGCCAATTTCAAGCAAGTAGACTATCGTCAAGATCCTAAGAGAGAGGTTTGTCCCATCTGTTGGTTCCCCGTGTTTTGACAGTTTGGAAAATCAAAAGACAAGGCAACATCAGAACCAATCTTTAGAGTTCCAGGATCTAGTCCTCCTGTTCTCAGAGAGGGATCTCTCAAATATTTGTTTGCAGAGGTTTATCTTGTTTGCTTTGGTTATGGAATTTTAGACTAGTTATTACGTGCAGATGTTTGTTTGGTTGGGTTGAGTTGATACAACAGAATATGAAAGGTCTAGGAAAGATAGACAGAAAGAGGAAATATCCGGTTCATTGGGCAATGGAGTCAAAATAAGATCATGACAAACTCTTCAAGGGATATGGGATATCAAAGGGCAAATCTAACTTGGCCACAGGATCCTTTGTTTTGGAATGAGATGGAAATTAATGATTTGGAAAAAGAAATTTAGTTCTCAACAAAGGGAACTTGAGAAACATAACTTATCAATAAAGAGATATTTGATAGACAGGGCTAACCATAAATTCTACAAACATTCTTTAAGCAAATAATGATTTCAAGACAACTTCTAAAATGAAATCTAAGATTCGGGGAACACCCTATTTCCTCAAAGATCTTATTTTAAATGATTTAGAAAACATAAAAGACTCACTGATAATTGCATTCATAGAAGAGGGAAAACCTAAATAACATCTGTGTTTGCAACTATAAAGACCTTCAAAACAACTGTTTAAGCAGGGGCAAAGGGTAAGATCAAAACCGACCTCTTTGGTTAACTTAAGACAATGGTACTTTGAAGGGAGATTTCAATAATGGCTTTCAAGTGATGGCAGACAAGCAGGGAGAACCATAACATGCTGAAACCAACTATTTGAGCTATCAAGGAAATAAACGAGCATGAAGATTAAAGAGAAGGTTTAAAGCCTCTAAAATACTTCAGCAGAAGAAAACATAAAACAGTGAAGGGTGAACAGGTCTAAGGTGCTTCCAGGAGTAATTTCTTAGCCTAAAACTTTCAGCCTACTGTAGTAAGAAATTATGGAACATAATGAAAACAAGGGAAAAAACATTTAAAAGTTCAAAGCACTTCACCAACAGCCAAGCTCATGGATCCAATGATAGAGCCTTCTCAGGAACAGACATGCAACAGCATCATCAAGACATCCAAGACTCCAAATTATTTTCAACTTCAACAGATTTGTATATTTATTTCAGAGAGTTTCAATATTACAACTTGTGATCAAACAACAACCAACCTTCTCATCTTATGCAGAAGTACTTATAGGAAGATGAGGAGGTAAAAACTAACAAAAATATCTCGTGAACCATTAATACAGATTAAATGACTTCTCGGTCTCTTGAGGGGTTCGATGGAGAAGTGTACAGGTGGATCACTGTATTAATATTTTACAATTAATATCAAAGCTCGGTGGGAGCTTTATTTGACTTTGAGGCTCTATGTTCTCTCCGGAGCAACTCTGCAGCTATTTTCTATTACACTCCTTTGGCAGAATTAACTTCTTGGCAGCGCTGGAGGCAGATATTTCCTGAATCAATAACTTCGGCCTCTGTTTTGAATGGTTTGAGGCGACAGGTGGCTCTTTGTAGTAGTTGAGGAATCAATTCGCCTCAGTTGAAGTGGTGGAAACCTTTCTGTCTGATTAAACACTTTAGGTTTTCCTTTAAACTGTGTTTTAGATTAGGGATTAGGCTTTTGATAACTGTCTTAGCCGTAATCCCCATAAAAACTGTCTTCAATCTTCATCTGATGTGCTCTGTCTTCAAAACTAATACTCTTTAACTGTGTTTGAATTAAAACAGTGTCTTGTCGATGTGCAGACCCGCACTGGGCTTTACGGCATCAATACTCATAGAGTACTGACGAAACATGGAATAGAGCCCCGTGGATGGCTTCTCTGTAATGAAACGAGGGCATGAGAATCGTCATTCCCAGCCCTTGGCATTCCTTCGTTATACAATGGAAAACCATTTAGAACACCTGCATCAAACACAAAAAAATTAAGAAATCCTGCGAAAAAATAGGTTTAAACTTCTTCAGATGGCGGGGGGGGAGCGTAGCCGTCGGATAAAAATATCTAACGGTGGAGATCGGCAAAAAACTGGAAAATGAGAGCGGGGAGAAGAAATAAGGCGGGGTGGTTTTGGACCGTCCGATCTGGACACGTGGACGATCCTGATCTAATCGGAGGATCTCAATCAGGGGTGGCAGGAAAGTGCATGCGATGTAAATTTCCAATGCGATTAAGCGCTGGCCGTTGATCTGTAGATCAGATCGACAGCAGAAGGTGAATCGGAGGGTTTTTGAAATGGGGCAAGACTTGTGATCGGAGGGAATAAGGACCGTTGGATCTTCGGGAGGATGGACGGCCCAGATTTAATCGGAGGATCACGATCGGGGAGGGCAGAAAAGGGGATGCGATTGAAACGCAGCGATGCGATTGAGCGTTGTCCGTCCGATCATCAGGGAGATGGACGGCCCAGATTTAATCGGAGGATCGCAACCGGGGAGGTCACACAACAACATGCGATTGAAACTGTGCGATTAGAAACTTGCGATTGAGTGCTGGCCGTTGATCTGAGGACCAGATCAACGGCAGGGAATGAATCGGAGGGATCGCAATCGGAGGTCGCAGAGATGGGCATGCGATTGCGCAATAAGGAAAAGTTGCGATGCGATTGTGCGTGGACCGTTGGATCGAAGGACTAGATCAACGGTCAGGATTGCTTCGACCTACGCACCGGCGAAAAAACCTTTAAACATATGAAAACCAAAGTTTTTGCAATTAAAAAAACAAGTTATAATGGATCGGGCGGAAAATATATAAGTAAAGGAAAAAGGCGCCCGATTGCGGGGCTGGTGGTTTTCACGGAATGTAATATGCCCGGGAGTATAAAGACAAGGGCCAATCGCAATCGGGCCATTGAGCCTGGTCTTTCCGATCAACCCATTTGTGTTATTTTCGATTGCGATTAGCGCCGAAAAGCTTTGGCGTTTGGTTTTAACGTATGGGCATGTGGGGGGAAGTGGTTTAGGACTTAGCCCAAAGGGACTTAGGTCCATAGCAATAAAACTTTGTTTTTTATGAAAAATTTCAAGGTTTTAAATGGATTTGGGGGTTTCGGCACAGCTCAAAAAGAAGTTTTAAACCATGTCAGGAATATTTTTACGAATGGAGGGAGAAACTTATGAAAAGTAGAGGAATAATATGGAGAAAAAGGGGAAGAAAATGATGGTTTCTTCAGCAGTTTGTTATACGAAATCAGCAGAATTTTCCGAGTATAAAATGGGACAGCAAATGAGGATTTGGGACAGAGGCATGAGGCCTTAAAGAGACTTCAAGAGCCAACAATTTTTAGTGATAAAATTTGTTCCTTGGAGGCTCAAAAACGATCTTAGCCACCTTTTGGTATAACAAAATATTATAGGTGGCTAACAGTGGCTCCACTTGGGGATGGTGCCTTCTTGAAGGCATCAAGAATTCAGACTTGATTTCTGGGAGGCTGATTAGTTGCCTCATCCATTGGGCTATCCTTCTGTGATTGAACGATCTTCTCTAAAAACATATTTGGCAGCCATGAAAACAATGGACCTTTATCAACAAGCTTGCTACCTACCCAATCCTACAGATCTAGCATTTTTTCTTCATCAGAGTGCACTTGGATTGGAAAACTCTATTCACAACATTTTATTCTTTTGAAAGCAGGAAATCTAATCTACTTCTACTCCTTATTTCTCCCTGAACTCAGATTAAATAGTTGAGCTCATATATTTCTCTACCTAGTCTACTGTCTGTTGGGATTAAACAATCCAACAAACTTTCATTCTCTAAATTCTACAACAGAAATTTAAAAATAGTCAAGTCAAGATTGAGATGTTTGACTTACTATGATCTATGGCATAAGAACAAGCTGCACATAGATTATTATTTGCGGAAAATTAAATCAAAATGGAAGGCTTAAGATCTGAAAGTTTCTCATTATGGCCTTCTTTTTCTTTACAGCTCTGTTTTTAATTTGTTTTGAGTTGTCTCTTTCTTGATATCTGATTCAGATTTTGGGCAAATAAGAACCAGTTTTTCTCTTTTATGACTCAGAAAAATAAAACAGTTTTGAGTCATCTCTCTTTGGAAACTTTGGTTCAGATTTTGAACATGTTTGAACCTTTAATTTCTATCCTAATCTATCTACTGATAAGCCAAGATTAAGCAGTTTGGCAAATCGAATTCACTATCCTATTAGCAGAAAAATTTAAAGCTAATTTAGTCAAGATTAAATTGTTTGACTAATTAGAAGTGTGTTTTTTAGGAGTGGCATTTAAGCTTGCACACTTTCAGATTTGTTTCTCTTTTTGGTATGGGGCTATACCTTTATTGTTTTGTCAATTTGCCCTCTTTTCATTCTTTCTTTGTTTTTGTATTTTTGAATTCTTGATTTTTCTCCAAAGCAGAAAACAACCACTAACTACATGCTCGGAACTGAGCTTTATTGACATTCCTATCTAACCTATTCTAAACATGGAGTATTTACATATTCATATGATACAAAAGTGCCAATGCAGCCAGCTGAGTAATGTCAAGAAGTAGTAACTCTGGCTGCTTGTCAGAGGTATCCATAGAACATATTGAAGGTTAACCTTCAATGTCAAGGCTATCACAGAAGGTGACAGCTTTTCATGTCTCTGGCTCTTGCAAAGGGTCAATGCTTGATAATTTGAGCCAGTCGGGATTTCCACACACTCTTCCATAGGATCAACAAAGAAAAGATGAAGATTCTCTTCCTTTTGATCCTCCACAATTGGTATATCATCTACTTCTAAGACATCAGCTTTGAAGACTATCTCTTCAGTATGTAGCTTGGAAGTATCATCATTTTTAACCTGCAAAATAGCAAACAGTGAAATATCTTATTTCTTTGAATCTATGCTTGCTTCTGATACAAATTCAGGCTCTTTAAATGACAGACTAATATCAGTGAAGGGAGAAGTTTCTTCTTGAGAATATGATATATCCACAGCAGGATAGTCTTCTATTTGTTTTTCTCCTTCATCTTCATCATCCTCTGAACTGGAGGACTCATCATATTTAACAGTGTTGTCCTATGGTAACCCCGGTATGCTTGTATTCAGTGGATTAATTTGTATGAAGAGGTTATTATATTCTTGAGCAGGGGAGTATTTAAAGGTTTCCTCTTTTTCAAGAAAAAGCTCCTTTTGCTCAAAAATTTCTTTATTGCTCTTCTCTTCACCTTCTGAGTTGAAAGGCTGCTGATTTCCAATTATGTGAAAGCCATTAGTGATGGATTGAAACGGATGTTTTTGGCTTTCAAGCTAGTGATGGTGAAAATGATAACACCAATCAAATGCTGGTTGCCCTGCATGATTATGTTTTTCTTGGAACTCATCATCATCATCATCAGACTGATCGAAATTCGGAAAATCATCTGAATAAACAATTTTGTCAGTCGAACATATTGGGTTATCATTTTGTTCCTCTTTGAGCTTTTCTACAAGTTTATTTTCTGTTTTAAGACAACAAGGTTTAGTAGGTAAATGAGCGGAAGTGTTTTGTTCTAATAAAGGATTTAGGGCTGACTGTTTATTTAATATTTGATCAATTTCTTCCTCTGTAAAAAGAGAAGGAATTTTCTCTTTGCCTTGGACAGAAGAACAACAGTCCTCTCCCTCCTGTGTTAACTAGTTTTGAGGCTGGATGTCTTCTTGAGCCTCTTCTAGGGAATGATTACTGATGCTCGTAGGGGAAACTTGAGGATTCTCTTCTTTTTCCTGATCTATCTCAATTTCAACCAACACCTCATGATTTTCATGGCAGTCACTTCGACTATAAGGTTCATGATTTGTTTCAAGCATATTATGAAGATACCATTGTCTTTTAATAATCTGAAATGATTCGAAACATAAAGGAAGAAACCCTGGTTGTATTGTCTCTTCTCCTATTTCAGATTTTGTCGGTTCAAAAAGGCTTATGTTTTCCTCAAGGCACTGCTTACTATGAGCTTTTGCAATCTGGTTATGGAGTTCTCTTAATGGCATAATACAAGAAGTAGGTAGGCAATCAGGAGTTTCCTGACAACCTTCTTCATTGCTCTCATTGTAATCTTGTTCATCATACCTATTTTGTAGTTTTTGGTTTTGCTCTTGATTCGAAAGGAGTATGGGCTGCTCTAGATCATCAATATTTAAATTGGCCTCGTGCATTTTAAATATTTTCCCAAGTATGTACATCATTTTCTCCATCATGATCAGTAATTTTCCTTTATTAATTTGTCTATAATCTTGCTCATTGTCTAGGTCTTGTAATGGTTGAGTTTTGTATTTAAGGTCACTGTATCTTTTTAACCAGTTCAGAGTCTTCTGCCAGTAGAGTCATTAGGTCTTTTGGGTTTGTGGAGTCGCTAGGTGGAAGATTTTGAAAATTGTTGTCCACCAACAACATGATTGGGTTTGCTTAATGCATTCCCAAGGGAGTCTACAAGGACTGGAAGGGTAATAGGCCTACTGGAGGCCAGTGGAGTTACCTAGGTGGAAAATTTTTTAGTTTTTATAAAGATAAAATGTTTTATGGTTCCACCACCATATTTATTATGAAGCCAAACTTGAAATATTTTGGGCTTTTCTGAGTTTATTTTGTTTTTATAGGTTAAGAGAGTGTTCTAAGTCTGATTTTGCACTTAGCTAAGGTGTTCAAACAAACAGAGTTGCTTTTATGGCTTGGTAACTGGTTCCTTCAAGGTTTGATAAGGATTTAAAAGGAATCCTAAGGGTTACTTAGTTTGTCACTGATTCAAAAGAGTCCTATCATGATTTCCATTATGTTAGGAAATGCTTGAAGAAAGTTACTTATGTTATACTGGAACTAAAGTTGAAGGAAAGGTTTTGTAAACCTCTAATTCTCAGCATGTCCCACCGTGATCGCCATTATGTTGGTTCCCCGTGTTTTGACAGTTTGGAAAATCAAAAGACAAGGCAACATCAGAACCAATATTTAGAGTTCCAGGATCTAGTCCTCCTGTTCTCAGAGAGGGATCTGTCAAATATTTGTTTGCAAAGGTTTATCTTGTTTGCTTTGGTTATGGAATTTTAGACTAGTTATTACGTGCAGATGTTTGTTTGGTTGGGTTGAGTTGATACAGCAGAATATGAAAGGTCTAGGAAAGATAGACAGAAAGAGGAAATATCCGGTTCATTGGGCAATGGAGTCAAAATAAGATCATGACAAACTCTTCAAGGGATATGGGATACCAAAGGGAAAATCTAACTTGGCCACAGGATCCTTTGTTTTGGAATGAGATGGACATTAATGATTTGGAAAAAGAAATTTAATTCTCAACAAAGGGAACTTGAGAAACATAACTTATCAATAAAGAGATATTTGATAGACAGGTCTAACCATAAATTCTACAAACATTCTTTAAGCAAATAATGATTTCAAGACAACTTCTAAAATGAAATCTAAGATTCGGGGAACACCCTATTTCCTCAAAGATCTTATTTTAAAGGATTTAGAAAACATAAAAGATTCATTGATAATTGCATTCATAGAAGAGGGAACACCTAAATAACATCTGTGTTTGCAACTATAAAGACCTTCAAAACAACTGTTTAAGCAGGGGCAAAGGGTAAGATCAAAACCGACCTCTTTGGTTAACTTAAGACAATGGTACTTTGAAGGGAGATTTCAATAACGGCTTTCAAGTGATGGCAGACAAGTAGGGAGAACCATAACATGCTGAAACCAACTATTTGAGCTATCAAGGAAATAAACGAGCATGAAGATTAAAGAGAAGGTTTAAAGCCTCTAAAATAGTTCAGCAGAAGAAAACATAAAACAGTGAAGGGTGAACAGGTCTAAGGTGCTTCCAGGAGTCATTTCTTAGCCTAAAACTTTCAGCCTACTGTAGTAAGAAATTATGGAACATAATGAAAACAAAAGAAAAAACATTTAACAGTTCAGAGCACTTCACCAACAGCCAAGCTCATGGATCCAATGATAGAGCCTTCTCAGGAACAGGCATGCAACGGCATCATCAAGACATCCAAGACTCCAAATTATTTTCAACTTCAACAGACTTGTATATTTATTTCAGAGAGTTTCAATATTACAACTTGTGATCAAACAGCAACCAACCTTCTCATCTTATGCAGAAGTACTTATAGGAAGATGAGGAGGTGAGAACTAACAAAAATATCTCGTGAACCATTAATACAGATTAAATGACTTCTCGGTTTCTTGAGGGGTTCGATGGAGAAGTGTACAGGTGGATCACTGTATTAATGTTTTACAATTAATATCAAAGCTCGGTGGGAGCTTTATTTGACTTTGAGGCCCTATACTCTGTCTGGAGCAACTCTGCAGCTATTTTCTATTACACTCCTTTGGCAAAATTAACTTCTTGGCAGCGCTGGAGGCAGATATTTCCTGAATCAATAACTTCGGCCTCGGTTTTGAATGGTTTGAGGCGACAGGTGGCTCTTTGTAGTAGCTGAGGAATCAATTCGCCTCAGTTGAAGCGGTGGAAACTTTTGTGTCTGATAAAACACTTTAGGTTTTCCTTTAAACTGTGTTTTAGATTGGGGATTAGGCTTTTGATAACTGTCTTAGCCATAATCCCCATAAAAACTGTCTTCAATCTTCATCTGCTGTGCTCTGTCTTCAAAACTGATACTCTTTAACTGTGTTTGAATTAAAACAGTGTCTTGTCGATGTGCAGACCCGCACTGGGCTTTACGGCATCAATACTCATAGAGTAATGACGAAACATGGAATAGAGCCCCGTGAATGGCTTCTCTGTAATGAAACGAGGGCATGAGAATCGTCATTCCCAGCCCTTGGCATTTCTTCGTTATACAATGGAAAACCATTTAGAACACCTGCATCAAACACAAAACAATTAAGAAATCCTGCGAAAAAATAGGTTTAAACTGCTTCAGATGGCGAGGGAGGAGCGTAGCCATCAGATAAAAATATCTAACGGTGGAGATCGGTGAAAAACAGAAAAATGAGAGCGGGGAGAAGAAATAAGGCAGGGTGGTTTTGGACCGTCCGATCTGGACACGTGGACGGTCCTGATCTAATCGGAGGATCTCAATCGGGGGTGCCAGGCAAGTGCATGCGATGTAAATTTCCAATGCGATTAAGCGCTGGCCGTTGATCTGCAGATCAGATCAACGACGGAAGGTGAATCGGAGGGTTTTTGAAACGGGGCAAGACTTGTGATTGGAGGGAATAAGGACCGTTGGATCTTCGGGAGGATGGACGGCCTAGATTTAATCGGAGGATCACGATCGGGGAGGGCAGAAAAGGGGATGCGATTGAAACGCAACAATGCGATTGAGCGTTGTCCGTCTGATCATCAGGGAGATGGACGGCCCAGATTTAATCAGAGGATCGCAATCAGGGAGGTCACACAACAACATGCGATTGAAACTTTGCGATTAGAAACTTGCGATTGAGCGCTGGCCGTTGATCTGAGGACCAGATCAACGGCAGTGAATGAATCGGAGGGATCGCAATCGGAGGTTGCAGAGATGGGCATGCGATTGCGCAAATAGGAAAAAGTTGCGATGCGATTGTGCGCGGACCGTTGGATCGAAGGACTAGATCAACGGTCAGGATTGCTTCGACCTACGCACCGGCGGAAAAACCTTTAAACATATGAAAACCAAAGTTTTTGCAATTAAAACAAGTTATAATGGATCGGGCGGAAAATATATAAGTAAAGGAAAAAGGCGCCCGATTGCGGGGCCAGTGGTTTTCACGGAATGTAATATGCCCGGGAGTATAAAGACAAGGGCCAATCACAATCGGGCCATTGAGCCTGGTCTTTCCGATCAACCCATGTGTGTTATTTCCGATTGCGATTAGCGCCGAAAAGCTTTGGCGTTTGGTTTTAACATATGGGCATGTGGGGGGAAGTGGTTTAGGACTTAGCCCAAGGGGCTTAGGTCCATAGCAATAAAACTTTGTTTTTTATGAAAAATTTCAAGGTTTTAAATGGATTTGAGGGTTTCGGCACAGCTCAAAAAGAAGTTTTAAACCATGTCAGGAAGATTTTCACAGATGGAGGGAGAAACTTATGAAAAGTAGAGGAATAATATGGAGAAAAAAGGGGAAGAAAATGATGGTTTCTTCAACAGTTTGTTATATGAAATCAGCAAAATTTTCTGAGTATAAAATGGGACAGCAAATGAGGATTTGGGACAGAGGCATGAGGCCTTAAAGAGACTTCAAGAGCCAACAATTTTTAGTGATAAAATTTGTTCCTTGGAGGCTCAAAAAGATCTTAGCCACCTTTTGGTATAAAAAAATATTATAGGTGGCTAACACCATCCTTGACAGGCTTTTCGAGACGTTTTCTGCTGGCAACCCTCCAAAGGAGAATTCATCGTCAGAACTATGGTTGTAATTTTCCTTTGATTGATTATTAATGAACGAATATTGGTTATGGTTCCACTCCTGTTGTTGTTTATGATGATGAGTTATGTCCTTTCTGACTGACATATATTTTCAACTACTGGATTTTACGCTTGCGCTTTTTTTTTTTCTCGCATGTGCAGGTGTCCTATCACGGAGATCGTGGGGATCGTGATCTGCCAGAGCTAAGGAACGGGAGCGCCACCTCTTCTACAAGAAAAAGCGTTGGATTCCAGGTAAGCCTTCATCGATGGTTGGTTTATTTGCAATTAGGAACCTACACTATAGCGTGTGACGATTGTTGCTAGACCCGGTCTGGGCTAGTAGGGATCGCCTCTATCCGCAGAGGGGATTTACCTCTGCAACAATCATTCACGCTATAATGCAGGTTCCTAATTGCAAATAAACCGACTAACGATGAAGGCTTACCTGGAATCCAACATTGTTGCTTGTAGAAGAGGTGGCGCTCCCGTTCCTTACCTCTGGCAGATCACGATCCCCACGATCTCCGTGATAGGACACGTGCACATGTGATAAATAGAACAAACGCAAGCGTAAACTCCAATAGATGCAAATATATGTCAGTCAGAAAGGACATAACTCGTCATCATAAACAACAACGAGAGTGGAACCATAACCAATAGTCGTTCATTAATAATCAATCAAAGGAAAATTACAACCAAGTTCTGACGCTGAATTCTCCTTCGGAGGGTCACCAGCAGAACACATCTCGAAAATGCTGTCAAGGATGGGACAAACCTCTCTCTTCGGATCTTGACGATATTCTTCAAGTTCCCAAATTTCCAAGAGCCTTATGCTGCAAGAGCCTCCATAATTCCCTTAAGGCCAATTTCAAGCAAGGAGCAAAATGGTGATTGAATGGAGAGAGAGGGAGCACGGAGAAGAGGACGAATTAGCCATGGAAAATGAAACTTGTATGAATTCCCTTAGAAATTGTGGGCTTAAGAAATTCTTCCTGACACCTTGCTTACGAGCTCAACCCGAGCTTCTACAGTACCTGATCAGTATTTGGGATGCAGATGAACAAGTGTTCAACTTGGGGAAAATACTTCAAAGAGGCCGCGCCAGTTGGCGCTCTGTCCTAGAGTCGCACTCGCGCCAACCAATTTAAGGAGTCGTTTGATTGTGTGTCTTAACTCTTTTTCAGACCATGTGTGTGTTTGATCTTTTTCTCTTGTCATTACTACCACAGTGGCGGAACCCTCAGTTTCGTCTACTGGTAGTCCTTATACGAACGATTCATCAGAGGCTTCTCAATCCTCTACTGAACCACAGCAGCCCATTGTTTCCGAGTTTCCTGACGGGGGACCGATTCTTGCTGAGCAACCCTTTGGGGGACCAGTTGAGTTCAATTGGCCCTTTTCTGACCCTTGGTCTGAATTAAGAGTAGGGGCAGAGTACCTTTCTCTTACATCGGGTTCGCCTTTTATAGCTACTGTTTTTCCTCCTAATCCTTGTCGTCTATTACAAGATCTAGCGGCAGGCTCAAACATGAGTGATTCCAGTGAGGAAATCCCAACGTTTGGTGAAGACTATCAGCTCTTCCCACGAAGATTATTTCTAGGAGAAAACTATGAACTAGCTATTATGTCATCATCTGGTCTCTCATTGCCAGCAAGGTATAAATCCTTGGGTCAGATCATTTCCGCTGCAGCCTCTATGGGAGCGTCAGCTCCTTCTACAAGGCCGGTTGATCCTTCATTGGGGATGTCTCCTCAGACACCCGTCACTTCTGTACCTGTTACACCATTTTTTGGTCATCTAACCTATTATCATTAGATGGACCCAAGTACACCATGTAAGACCAATTTTACCCTAAGTAAAATTGCTTTCACTATGTAAAATAACTTAATAAACCACATTTATTAGGTTGTTTATGGTCAAAACAGAAAACCCCAAAAGGAAATATTAAACAAACCCATTTTGTTTAATTTTCCTCATGGAATAATTAATTAAACCATAATTTAATTATTATTCCTAGTCATGTTTAACCCAAAAACAAAGAAATTAATTAGATAAACCTTTATTTATCTTATTATTTTCTAGGAATAATTATTTAAATCTTATTTAGATAATATTCTTTGTTAAATATGACCAAATCACCCACAAATAATTAAATAAATCATTATTTATTTGATTATCTTCTAACCGCTTCCTTAAAAAGATAAATAAATCATTTATTTATTTATTTTTGACAAATTAAGGGATTTGACCCAAGTCAAATACCTTTCCCCTCCAACAAATATAATAAAATATTCCATAAAAAGTGGATCTAGATCTGGTTAACCCATGCACCAAGATCTAGAATGACCCAATATTTTGTTATAAATAGGAGGGTTTTTTCTACCATTCTTCACCTTTTGTTGCCTATTAGATCACTCTGGATCTATACACTTGGTCACATTTTTCCATCATTTGCTGTGTGAGCTCCCATTGAGCTCTTTTCTTTGCATTGGGTTTTCTGCACCAACAAGAGAGAGAAATATTAGATCTGAAGTGCTGAGGACTTCCAAGAACCTATCCCACTGAGGAGAATTGGATACGCCTTTTTTTTTTCCTCCCAGGTGCCCTATTAATACAAAAATTCTTTTAAAAATCGTTCTTGTCTTGTCTATTGGTATATGGAGTAAACCCTTGTTTTTACTGCTTAATGTCTTTTCATGCATAGATCTGGTTTTTGCAGCTCTTTTCTTGTTCAACTAACCGCAGATCTGAATATATTGGTAGCCACTTTTGTTGTTAGGGCTATTAGTTATGCGTAGCTAAAGTGGTCCTTTTTCGTACACTTCGACAAAGGATTCATACTAATAAATGGCGACTCCACACGGGTTTTAAATTACGACCGCTGTCGTTTTTCATATTCCTGCATATCCAGCTACTTCAGACCCTAGGGTTTCTTTTCAGCTGTTTATTTTTCCTATTTTTATGTTGTTTTTCTCACATAAAACCCTAAAACATTAAAATTTTTAACTTCAGTGTGTTTCTGGCCCTATTGCGCAGGTAAGCGACACCAGCCGAACCGAGACGGTGGAATTTTCTTCTGAAAATCCGTCACGACAACCGTAATCTGGGTCGCACTTTTGGCCCATAATTGCGACTGGACCTCCAAGTCGTACCCTTTTCGTGCCTCTTTTCTGCGTACTCGCACCGAAAATGCGTCGAACTCGCACCGCCAATTTTTCACTGCTTTTCCAATTTTTCGGGTTTTTCTCCGTTTCCCGCATGTTTTCTGCACCTCCGTTCTGCACCCCCCCGTTTCGACCCGTTCCTCGATCTCGGTTCTCATTAAGTGGGACCCTAGCTCCCTAGGGCTTCGCACCCTCCAATTTTGGTGAAGATTTTTAGCCGCTCATGTCCGATTTTCTATTTCAACCGCCCCTTTTCCAGATCTGATACCTCCTTTTCAGATCCCTTTTAATCAGCTCTTCTCCCTTTCAAATCACCTCCTGAAGATTTTTTTGGATCTACATTTAGGGCCTCCTCCTTGCCCCTTCTTCTTTTTGTTGATTTCCTCCTTTTTTCTAGCCACCTTGCCTCTGCCTCTTGGCTGTGATCTGCACCTCTTTTCAACAGATTTCTCCTTTAGATCCCTGTCCCTTTCGACCCTAGATATATTGGCCTCTTTTTAGTGTGTTTTGACTAGATTTTTCTCACTGTTAGACTAGTTTTGAGAGCCCCTCCTTTTTGGGTTAGATCGATGCATTGATTAGCTGTTAATTTTCTGTTATTTCAGCATTATATACTGTTCTCTGCAGCATTATTTTTAGTTACGCCACACACTTTTTCTCTTGCTCTCAAAACGAAAAGGGTTTAAAAATTAAAATTAACGCACGCCACACACTGACCCTAAGCGAAGAAGCGCCTGGTTAACACCGCCTGGAAAAGACTCTAAAATCAATTGTCATTGCACCTTTTCTGCCCTTGACCTCACTTGATTCTGTCCCTTTCTGCCCTTTTCGGTTTCCTTCTTCATCATTGCGCCCCCAAGGCGCCTTTCCCAGAGACTTCTTGGCCTTCACCCTCAGTTTCCGATCGATAGACTTGCTCCGCCCTGCCGTCGTCGAGCCAGTCCCCCTCCGAGTCCGCACTCCGACTCCTCTCCTGATTCATTGGTCTTCCCTCTCCCTGGCCCTGCCACCTTCTACCACCTGTCCAGACCTGGGTCACAGGCAAGCTCCAGGCCTAATGCCTGAGCCTACACTTGACGAATGCACAGAACTACCTCATGAGCACCGGCTGTCAGGCATCAGCAGCCTCAGCCTGAATTTCAATCAATATCAATGGCCCTTATCTACTTGTTGGCTGGCCACCTGGCTATGCGTTAAAGTCCCCTCTACATCCCTGGGAAGTCAGAAGGCATCACTGAGAAGACCCAACCATCATAGTCTGACATCTTTCACATAAGAGGTCTCCTCAATTTCATTTTGCCTTTCATGACTCCATCCGTCTTCGTTTGTTCCAATGCATGCTTACCGGCGAAGCTTCTAAATGGTATGTCGACCAAGCCACCTCTTCCCATACCACCTTTGCGACCATTTCCCAAGCCTTTTTATCTTACTTCCAGCTCCCTCTCTGATACGATACCGGCACGGAGCTCTTGACTTCCTTTAAGCAAACATCTTCGACCCGCCTTTCCACCCATGTTCAGGAATGGCGAGGTAGATGCAGCTTATGTCGAGCTCCCCCTTTCAAAGATCGGATCTATATGGACTGGTTCCTTCGCTCTCTCCTAGCTCCCATCGGCAAAGATGTCACCTCCCATTTCCCTCGAACCGAAGAAGCCGCCCTCCAAATAGCCTTGAAATATGACCTGATCTACGCCCAGTCTGGTTATGTTTATACCGTCCTTCCTGACCTCCCCAGGCCCGGTGGCGCTAACGCCCTGGGGGCATCTCATTCCGCTGACGGTATCGTTGGAGCCCTTTCCCATCAGTATGCTCACCGTCCTATGGGCTACGGTTTCCCTCCCGGAGGGGCCAGCACCTCTAGCACTCTTCCCCCTCCCGGTAGCATGTACCCAGGATACGGCACGCCTCCTCCTTTTTCCCAACCTCCTGCTTACCTCAATGTTTCCCAACCTAACCATTACTCTTATCCGCAGCCTGGTATGCCAGCTCCTCCAGCATATGCGCTTCCACCTCCCTTGCCTCCTCAACCCCAGCAACAGCACCTACAGCCCCCTCCAGGGAAAGTATTTGCATAGCAGGGTGCGACTAATCCCCCTTCTTCCCAAAGAAGGCGGAGAGGAAATCCAAATCAATCTGCCCCTGGTACTCGTGGACCCAATCCTCAAGGTTTTGACCCTAACACTGCTAACCAGCAACAAGGCACTCAGCCCAAACCGGACAGGCCTCTTCGTACCAACAAGCCTTGTTCGTGTTGCGGTGTTTACGGTCATTACACCCACGATTGTCCCCTTTTACCACAAATGTGGCAGATGTGGGAGTCTCAAGCCACATTGTGCGGACAACATGCCTCCCCTCACGCTCCCCCTAATGTGGCCACTACTCAACCAGCTGTGTTTATTGATCCTTTCCCTCAGCAAGGATTCGTGGCTACCCAACCACCTGATGGGAGGGTCTCCACTCCACCCTCCATTTCTGGTTCCTCCGATTACCAGATCCTCATGATGACCTCTGATCCATCCCCAACCGTCGACCTCCACCTTCAAACTCGGTCTCGCCAGTACCCCAAGCCTCCTGCTCAGTCTGCCCCCAAGCCTCCTTCTTCAGGATCTACAGTGCCTCTTTCGACACCCAGTGGCCCCTTGCATATCCCTCAACCCAAAGTTGAGGTTCATACCAAGACTCCTAAGGGAACATTACATCGAAACGCTGCTTCCGGTCGAACTGCTCATTTGTATAGCATAGTAGATGATTTGGCACAATCTCCTGCTGCCATTTCCACACTGGAACTCCTCCAGTCGTGCCCTTCCCAAAAGAAGGCTCTACTATCTGCCGTGGGCGCTGTAGATCCTGTTGATGACCAAATGATTGTTTTCGACACCACTCAATCGGACCATCCTCCTCTTCCTCCTTCCGTCGCCTTCCAAATCCCAGTCAAAATCCGGAACGCCAATGTTTCCCGGTGTATAATTGATGAGGGGGCATCCATCTGCGTGATGTCCGCTTCGGTTTGGAAGCAACTCGGATCCCCTGAGTTGGCCCCTTCCACGATCACCCTTCGAGCATCGGACGGCCATGCCTCCCAGCCCATTATCCTGTTTCGTAATTGTCCTATCACCCTCGCCGGTAAGACTGTTTGCGTTGACGTCGAAGTCATAGACGCCCCGCTAGACTACAACATTTTATTGGGGGCGAAGCTACACCTATGTTATGTCTGCTGTCCCATCCGCGGTTTTCCGCAAGATGTCTTTCCCCATAATGTAAAAATAGTCACCATTGACCAGTTAACATATCATGAGCCAAAATCTCAAACCTCACCTGAGACGATCATCTCTTCTGTAGCCAACAAGCAAACCGTGGATTCCTTGACTAGTGTCTCCCCCGGCGTTTACAAAGATTCCTCCCTGCTTGGAACTTTTCCTGGTCTCCCCCCTCCTATCACTGATCCCAGCTTATCGAATTTTTGCATGATGCAATCGTCTCAGGCTGCCCTTAAGCGGCCTGCTTCGGCTAGTCATCAACCTCCCCTTCGCCCTCCGCAACCCGCTCCTAGCCATTCGTCTCAGCCAGCCGGACCTCCTCCTTCTAGCCCTCCCCCTACAACTGGTATCCCTGAACCCCTTTATCCTCCTGGATCGGTTCCCCCAGGCCTTAACCATCTCGGAGCCGTCCCTCCTAGTCATTACCCTGCTGGGCAGATACCTTTCCTAGCTCCCCCTCCTGGAGTATATTCTGTCCCCGTCATGGCCACCCTCTCTCTCCCTAACCTGACCTTGGGCATACCGGTCTGTTACCTTGATCCTCCGGCAGCCACCCCTCCTGGTCACCCCAAACCCTACATGGCTTTGACACTGGTTCAACCGGTCCCCCTCGCTTCCTCCGTTGCCACTGTGCCCCCAGCACCTCCACAGGACCCTTCTCCTGTCGTGACGGCTCCCGGGAAGAAAGGCAAAGCTCGCAAGGGGGCACCCAAAGACAAGACCACCACGACTGACCCGACCCCTCCTCCGCCCGCAAAGCCTTGTGCCTTGTGTGATTTCGTCGGTCATGCCACCCATGCTTATCCCGAGTTGCCCCGTATCCAGCCCATGGTTAAAGTCGCGTTCCCTGAATCTACAGTCCCTGAAACCTCCATTCCTTCTTCGTCCGTAACCAAGAAACCCAAGACTCTCCGCACCAACAAACCCTATGCTTTGTGCGGTGTTCATGGCCATTACTCCCACCATTGTCCTCACCTGACGCATTACCGCACCTCTTTAGAGGTAGTCCGAGAGTATGAGGTTGAACAGAATCAATCCGCCTCTCCCATACTCGCACAGTATGCTTCGGGCCAGCCTGAGGATCCCCCCGCCCCCATCGACATTCCCCCCCCTGATGTTCAGATGACGGAGTCTACCACAACCATTCTTTACCTATCCTCCTCTACAAGACACTCAAAGCCCAGTCCCCCTACATCCTCCCCTGTTGTTTCGCCTGACCACCTCTTTTCTACCCATACACGAGATCACTCCACCCGTCTCTCTGTTGACCTCCGCAGCCCGAGTCCTCGCCATACTTCTGATAGCCCTCATATACCACCCTCTAGTTTGTATATGAGTCATAGTCATCCTGCTCCTTGCACTCCCTCCCGCAGTTGTCGCTCGATGTCTTTTGTCCACTCACGCTGCCGTCATCGTCTCTCCTCCCCTCATTTGTTGTCTTGTAACACCATTCCGCAGGACCCCCCGTCCACACCCTTTATCGGTTATGCCGATGGTGCAAGTCGTTACTCCCGGAATCTAGCCTCGGCAGGTTGGGCCATCTTGACCCCCTTGCATGCCCTTGTTCTCTCCAACGGGGTCTGCATTGGTTCTGCCACCAACAATCAGGCTGAATATGATGCAGTGCGTGGTCTCTTAGTCGATGCCCTCTTCCATCGCATCCTCCATCTGCACGTTCGTTTGGATTCCCTACTTCTTGTCATGCAACTAAATGGTGTTTATCGTGTGCATAACCCTGTGCTGTTTAGACGTTATTTACAAGTGAAACTCTTGATACGTGCATTTGAAACCATAACTTTCAACCATGTACCTCGAGAACAGAATCACTATGTAGATAGTATTGCAAACCATGTTATAGATTGGCATTTATCACACGCATTTCATACAAGACAATAACATTTATAATCATTAAAAATGATGCATATCCATAATATGTGTCGCAAAACATGTGTTTAGAGTCCATCTACTCTGATACATATGACATGCCCATAGCATGTTACAAAACACTCAAAACTGGGGGCACCACCTGCCCCTACATACACACTAGGGGGCACCACATGCCCCACACCTACTCACTATCTGGCGGATCCCGAGCCAATGGCTCTGCCCCTGCAGCCCGTAGATCACGTATGCCTTGACCGGCCATCGCCATGCGCCGCATGACACCTCGCCATTCCGAGAGAAGACCAATGCATGCCTCCACGAATTGGTCGTCTAAGTCTTGCCACCCGCGCTCTGAAACTCCGGTCAACAACGTTTCGCATCTACGGTGGATGTCCTCCAAGAGGGCGGCTGCATCCTCATTGCGCGCTGCTCTCGACCCACTCGGCCCTGCAGCTCCAAAGGCTGCCAGGCGTCCCATATATCCGGTCGGTTTTACCGGAGCTATATCTGCATACCAAAAGTACATGAATCAATACCATATATACTATTCAATAACTTTCATACAAGAATAGTTACTTATCACTTACCGTCGAGCCCCCATACTCGACCAGGCGGAAGTGGTAGGTCTGGATCGCCACAATAACTCATCCCACTATAGGGATAGTCGTCTATGTATAACGGCATCTGATCCCAATGGGCAAAGAACTCGGGTCGAAACACTCGCCCGACCGCCCCTCCTCCTCCTCTGCACAGTAGCCGCCCCCACCGGCGCATCCTGGGCTCTCTAGGGCCCCCATTTGGGAGTTGTATACAAGGCCGCAAGGTCAGGATCTTCTCAAAGAAGACGGCGCAAAATAAAGTCCCATATGAGCAACTGTGGTTCACTTGCCGCTTGCAAAGCGACAACTGTCGCTTTAGCGACGCCAGCATCATTTGGACCCACCCATAGTAGGTCCCACTCAACACACTCTCCACAATCATCATCTTCCCCCCAGTGATGTGATGGAGCACCTGGTTGCCCAGGATATGCAGCACTGCTGCGGCCACTGCACGAGTCTCTAATCTCTCTAGGTCCCCGATCGGTATCCGAGTCCCCTTGACTTGGAGACCCAGTCGGCAATGTCGCTCCACAAACTCCATGATATGCTGCCCCCGTGGTAATACTGGCTGTGTGTTTCCCACCATCCCCAGTGGCGGGAGACCCGTCAGGAAATACACATCCTAGACTGTCAGTTCAATCCTGTGCCCCTGAACTACAAAGACCTCATGCTCCAGATCCCAATAACTGATAATCCGGGCCAACAAAGGCTCTCCTACTCTCATCAAAGGGTTCTCCAAAAACTTTAGAACCCCAAACCTGGCCAACACACGACGGACACCCTGATCCGCCTGGATCTCTGCCCATAATGTACCCAGGTCTCTCTCTTTCCAGTTAACCCGTAAATCTACCATACCTGCACAAAAACATCATCTTTGTTAGCATACAGATCGGGAATACCATAACCAAACACAAAAACCCAACTCTCAGCCATAAAACAGCACTAAAACCCCTTCATCTCCCAGGTCGCAGTTTTCTGCCCAATTCTGGGATAGGTCGCACTTTTTGCCCTGAAACCTGCTTCCCAGGTCGCACGTTTTGGCCCAAAAAGTGCGACCCGGCCGTAGAGATGAAGGAGGGACTGTTTCTGCTATTTTGGGCCCTAAACTAAACTTTCAATCCATCAAAATGAAATAGTAAGGTTAGGCCTCTTACTTGCAACTGACGGATCTCGATTCCAACGATCGATTTGTCCGCTACGCTCGCCGCAAGATTTAGGGCCTTCTCTCCTCTCTACATTCACAACAGCGACAATAGAAAATGAGTGAATTTGGAGGGAAAACTGCCTTATTAAAAGAGAACCCCTTGTTTCTTCTTTCGATTGCTGCGACCATACCGTAGCCCCGTTTGACAAACCGTCTGCACCGTTGGAAAGCTCTCACCGAGCCCTAAAATGGGTATCTGTTTGTTTTTTGTGATTTGATACTTCACCAGGACACATTTTGTACAAGAAGGGTCACTTCACCTCTCCCTAAAATCGAATTTCCTCACTTACGACACTTGTACTTGGGGCACCATTTTGCCTCCTTAGTTGTCTTTGTTCGTGTTGATTTTCGTCATGAGTTACCATCTTCTACTCATGTTTTCATGGTCCCCCATTGGGCCTTTACTGTGTGGTAGCACCATCGAGTCGCCCTTGTTTAGAGCATCCAAGTTGAGTCATCATCGCATTCATGGAGTCTATCCCGAGTCCCTTGGTACCCCGCTATAGCCCTCCATCCTTCATTGCTTGGTCTCTCTCTTGTGTCGCACTTTATGACCTTCAGTCCCATTGTCCCCTATCCCTTATGATATTGTGTCAGTCGCTGCCAGGTCATTCATGCCCTTTATGCTCTAACTAGGGAAGTCGTCCATTCGCTACTCAGTCCTTTCCATTTCACTATCATCATTAGTGTCAGTCTGTCCGTCGCTCTACTATTTTCTCTCGTGCCTTAGTTGAGGATCTCTCATTGCCTCACCTATGGCGGACCTCCTTCTGTCGACATCAGCTCATTCATTCCAAAAGCCAGGTCTAGAGGGCGGTGTACCTTGGTTCCAGCTTCCACTCTTGTTCGGTGCCTCGGATCAGGCAAAGGGATCTCTCATTTCCCTTTGACTTGATTGTTTCTCCACTCCAACTCCTTTCAGCATGACCGAGATCCGTATACTTGATGGTTCAGTGATACAGCAGCGGCTCTTGATGATTCCCGGGTGTGTGTGAGATGTCTCAACCCTCATGAGGGGGTGGCCCTGCAGGTAGCCCCCCACATGCCCGGATGACCTCCTCCTTGTAGCCTTCGATGCAGCTCCAGATATTTGATGATGTTGGCCTTAGCCACTTACAGCGCCTCTTTGATTTGCATGTATCAGTCAGATTTTGTGAGCCCTTCCCCATTTACAGGGGGCATTTGGGTTGTACTTATATCTCATGTACTCAGATATTATTTGTATCAGTCCTGGCTGTTATCCCAGGCACAGCATGTATGTGGGATTCCTCATTGTATTTTTATCTGGCTCATGATTATGTCGGCTGTACTTTATGGTTCGGTCCCTTGTTTACTGGACACACTATTCTTTTGTACTTTGTCTCGGCGAGCATAGGTATGCCTCCCCCGCCGCCTTCAGCACAGGTACCCTCTCATAAAAAGAGACTTGTTGCACCTGCAAGTCTCGTCTCCTCAGGGTCTAGTTCTTCAGCACACTATCTACCTTTCATTTCTCTCTCTGACTTCCCTTTTGTTGTCTAGTGATTGAGTTCTTACAACGTACTTCGGTCATACGATTTTCTCCTGACACTCGCACGCTGGGGGGCAATCTGTTACACCATTTTTTGGTCATCTAACCTATTATCATTAGATGGACCTAAGTACACCATGTAAGACCAATTTTACCCTAAGTAAAATTGCTTTCACTATGTAAAATAACTTAATAAACCACATTTATTAGGTTTTTTATGGTCAAAACAGGAAACCCCAAAAGGAAATATTAAACAAACCCATTTTGTTTAATTTTCCTCATGGAATAATTAATTAAACCATAATTTAATTATTATTACTAGTCATGTTTAACCCAAAAACAAAGAAATTAATTAGATAAACCTTTATTTATCTTATTATTTTCTAGGAATAATTATTTAAATCTTATTTAGATAATATTCCTTGTTAAATATGACCAAATCACCCACAAATAATTAAATAAATCATTATGTATGTGATTATCTTCTAACCGCTTCCTTAAAAAGATAAATAAATCATTTATTTATTTATTTTTGACAAATTAAGGGATTTGACCCAAGTCAAATACCTTTTCCCTCCAACAAATATAATAAAATATTCCATAAAAAGTGGATCTAGATCTGGTTAACCCAAGCACCAAGATCTAGAATGACCCAATATTTTGTTATAAATAGGAGGGTTTTTCCTACCATTCTTCACCTTTTGTTGCCTATTAGATCACTCTGGATCTATACACTTGGTCACATTTTTCCATCATTTGCTGTGTGAGCTCCCATTGAGCTCTTTTCTTTGCATTGGGTTTTCTGCACCAACAAGAGAGAGAAATCTTAGATCTGAAGTGCTGAGGACTTCCAAGAACCTATCCCACTGAGGAGAATTGGATACGCCTTCTTGTTTTCCTCCCAATTGCCTTATTAATACAAAAATTCTTTTAAAAATCGTTCTTGTCTTGTCTATTGGTATATGGAGCAAACCCTTGCTTTTACTGCTTAATGTCTTTTCATGCATAGATCTGGTTTTTGCAGCTCTTTTCTTGTTCAACTAACCGCAGATCTGAAGATATTGGCAGCCACTTTTGTTGTTAGGGCTATTAGTTATGCGTAGCTAAAGTGGTCCTTTTTCGTACACTTCGACAAAGGATTCATACTAACAGTACCTGCTCGGCCCACTGTTTGTGTCGCCACATCTGCACCCGCTGTCACGGCACCCTTTGCGAGGGCTATGCCGCCTCCTGAAGACATTTATATAGCGACTGCTATGCCGGAGAACATCTCGCCGGAGGAGTATCGGTTATCCTTACAACAACCGAACCCCGAGGTTGGACCATCCTCCCAAGATCCCAACCGCTCTTATTTTTCACACTATGCATAGGATGGTACACCCGTGTATGCTTTTCCAGGTCAGTATGATGAGCACGGGGACATTTTACATCTACCCGCTCCTGAGGCTCACCTCCATGCTCAAGGTTTACCTTATAGCCAGGCTTATAACCCGCAAGGGCAACCTTTCCAAGGCCAACCTTCAGGCCAAACTGACTATCCTTATGACCCACAGGGGCAGCCCGTGCAAGGCTATCCTGCGGGCCAGCAAGGGCCATTGTACGGTCCGCAAGGACAGTATTATAGCCCTTCCGGTCAACCTGTGCAGCCTCAGTCGGGGTACCAACCGGGGCCAGTATATGGTCCTGGGGGGCAAGTCCAACCTTCTCAACCCATGCAACCTCAGTATCCTATTAATCCAAACATTGCACACTAGCTAGGACCATCTTATGGTCCTGCTGCAGGTCAACCTGGTTACCAGCCACCACCTGGCTCCATTCCTCCACCAGGCTAACCAGTCTATCCGGCACAACCTGGTGTTCCGCCTCCAGGCCAACCGGTTCATCCGGTACAACCTGGTGCTTCTCAACATCCAGGTCAACCTGCGCAACCGACTCAACCTGTTCATCCGGGTCAACCTGTTAACCCAGGGCAACCCCCTCACCCAGGTCAGCCTGCTCAACCAGGCCAGCCTGTCCATCCTATTAACCCTGCACAACAGCCGACTTATTCGACGCCGCAACTGAATCCACCGTTGCACCCTAATTATCAGGCTCCGCAGGGTTCCACCTGTCAACAGCCCACTCAACCTCAAGGCGGCTACTATTCTCATGGTCAATACCAACCGAATTATAGCCAGCCCCAAGGTTCTAACTATTGTCCTCAACAACCCGGCTATACCTATACTCAGCAGCCAAATCCAAATGCTGCTTACGCGGGGCCAACTCATAATCAGGGTCCATACTCTGGTTATCAACCCCCGTACGCTGGTTACCAGCAACTGAATCAGGCTGGTTATAACACCTACACCCCCTACGGTCAGAATCCTGCTGAACAGAACCCATGGGGGCAAGGATATTCCCAACCAGCGTGGAGTACAAGTAATGGTACTTATCCAGGGCCAGGTATGCCGTCTAATCCACCATTGCCGTTCTTGGCTACCTTGGAATTACCAGATGTTTCGAAATTAACGAATGATCCAATTCTGCATAATCCTTATTGGCCTCCGGTTCCTACCAAGGTGCCTGGCGATTGCCCCAAGTTTGAGGGTAAAGCTGGGGAGGACCCCCAAGCTCATGTGATGACCTACCATCTTTGGTGTTTGTCAAACTCTTGGGTCGATGATTCAGTTCGTCTAAGCCTCTTCCAGCGCACTTTGACTGGCGTTGCAGCTAAGTGGTATATTGAATTACCCGGTGGCATCTTTCAAGATTTCAATACGTTAGCCATGGCTTTTCTGACTCATTTTCAGTTACCGGTTCGCTACGAATCCGGGACGCACCTCCTGACTTCTTTGAAGCAGGACAAAGCCACCCACATTTATGATCACATTCATGAGTGGCGACATCATCGTAGACTGATCAAGTTCCATATACCTGATCAGATACTAACTCATTGGTTCACCACCTCCTTCGTTAACAAAATCGCCCAAGATATTGCTATGGGAGCGTGTGTGACTGAAGAACAAGCCATAGCGAGTGCCCAATATCTAGATCTTGTATACTCACAGTCCGGCACGTTGTACGATATTTTTCCTGATGCTCCACGGTTTGGAACCTCTAAAGCTCCACCTACTCTAGCGGTGGATGGTATTATTGGTTCTGTATCTCAGAATTCGAAGAAATCTTCGAATGGGAAGCAGAAGTCCAACTCATCTAATAATTCTGCTCCTCCCACCCCTACTGATTCTGGAAAAACTGCAGAGGTTAACGCCGCTCAGGCCAATCCTACGGAAAAAGACTCCAAGGGGAAAAAGAAGGGCAAAGGTAAATCCAAATCCAACGCCCCAAAGCCAGAATCCAAACCTCGTACTCAGGATGGTTCTCAACGTAAACCGAAGTACCCCTGCCTCATTTGTGAAGGAGACCATTATACCAAGGATTTTCCATGACGATCTAAAGTTAGTCAACTTCTCAAAGGCTCTAAAGGGACTCTGGCAGTTCTTAAAGAACCATTCCCGTCTCAGCAGACCCAGATGGTTGAACAGCCTTCCCCATCTGCACCATTTGGGTCTCAGGTTTTTATGATGAATGCTATTGCACCTATTTCTATTGCTACGCATTTGAAGGATTACAATGAATCACGTCAGGCACCGGGGAAGGCAGTTGCGGATGGCCCACCTCCCCCAACTGTCTCTGGTTCGTTGGAAATTGAGAAACCTTCTCCTGAACCTGTTGTGAAGCCACCTTCTAAAGGTGTTCTACGAATATCTTCTTATAATCCAAATGCCCGTGCTGCTCAACACTACAGTATTATTGAGGATTTGGCACAGGCGCCTTCTGCCATGTTTGCACTAGAAGTTCTTCAAAGTTGTCCTTCGCAACGGAAGGCTTTGTTGTCTGCAATCGGTGGCATTGATCCTGCCGATTCAAGTCTTCTCACCTTCGACTTAGAGAATTTCACCCCTCGACTTCCACATCAGATCGATCTTGTTATTCAAGTCGGGATCAACAGTCTTAACATCCATAGGGCCGCTATGGATGAAGGTGCCTCTACCTGTGTCATGTCGTCTGCCTGTTGGAAGGCCATTGGCTCTCCGGCCCTTTCGTCATCTCCCAATGCCCTAGAGGCATTCGATGGTCGGGAATCCAAACCCCTGGGTGTTCTCAAGAGTTTAGCGATCACTTTACAGGCGAATACAGTCAACGTAGAAGTAGAAGTGGTTGACGCCAAGCTTAACTACAATATAATTCTCGGCCGCAGCTAGACTCATGCCATGCTATGCATGCCATCCACCCTCTTTCGACTTCTTAAGTTCCCTCACAAGGGAAAAATCGTTACGGTGGATCAATTGTCTTTCTTCACCTCCACCTCCAAGAACAACGTTCCGTACGTGGATCAGATCCCAAATCCCCCTGACAATGTAGGGCCCGGTCTCTTCAAAGACCCCGTCCTCATGGGTATTTTTCCCGCACCGCCACCGCACACCGCTCAAGTTAATATGATCTCCAGGACAGATGACCCCTAGCTCATCCCTACACGTCAGCAGGTGATTGAATCCAACGTTGTTTCTTGTAGAAGAGGTGGCGCTCCCGTTCCTTAGCTCTGGCAGATCACGATCCCCACGATCTCCGTGATAGGACACCTGCACATGCGAGAAAAAAAAAATGCAAGCATAAAATCCAGTAGATGCAACTATATGTCAGTCATAAAGGACATAACTCATCATCATAAACAACAATGAGAGTGGAACCATAGCCAATATTCATTCATTAATAATCAATCAAACGAAAATTACAACCAAGTTCTGACATTGAATTTTCCTTCGGAGGGTCGCCAGCAGAACACATCTCGAAAAGCCTGTCAAGGATGGGACAAACCTCTCTCTTCGGATCTTGACGATAGTCTCCTTGCTTGAAATTGGCCTTAAGGGAATTATGGAGGCTCTTGCAGCATAAGGCTCTTGGAAATTTGGGAACTTGAAGACTAGCTTGCAATGGAGATGGACAAGCTTTTATAGATGGAGGAAGGGGAGTTGAGATCCCTATAATCATG
This sequence comes from Pinus albicaulis, assembly GCA_034641835.2. Classification (NCBI taxonomy): domain Eukaryota; kingdom Viridiplantae; phylum Streptophyta; class Pinopsida; order Pinales; family Pinaceae; genus Pinus; species Pinus albicaulis. Next base: position 85,815,677 of record CM076576.1, read on the forward strand.
GGATTGGCCCTATCATCAAGGAAGCTTCCATGAGAGGTGGAAAACCACTTCCTCTCTATGGAAATCCGTAGCCAAACCTCCCAACTCAAGATAGATAGTAGTCCAGGAATTTTTTAGAACGAAACTTCCGCCATTTATTTTTAAAAAACACTGCTTAAATTGGCTAGCGCGAGTGCGACTTTGGGACAGAGCGCCAATTGGCGGGCCCTCTTTGAAGGATTTCCCCCATTGGTGCGGGTACTGAACTGCCTACCCGCGCCAATGCAAAAAGGGCCATTTTTAGGGTTTTCACAAGGAGATGTCTTCAGGGCATTAAAAGCTCTTGTTCAGAGGGATGTCATGAAAGTGTTTTCAAGCCATGTCACTGCTCACAGGTCACGAAATGAGCCCTCCAATGTGCGGGACGGGGATTGCAGGGACGGTGACAAATTACTGTGTAACAACGAGAATTCTGTGGAAACATCTAATCCATGGGATGAGGACGTTATGTTACTAGAGATGATGTTGAATAGTCAAGATTCAGTGCAGGAGGAATCTAAATTGCAGAATTGGGAATTGCAGATGCAGAGAGATGAAGATAGCAGAAAGAAGTACACAATGTACCAGTCCAATAAGTTGCTGATAGGAGAAAGCAGAGAAGAAGTTTTCAGAAGACAAGAGGGCATGGATGATTGGGTGGCAGCAAAAATTTAGCAAGTGACAGTAAAAATTGAACGAGTAAGAACTGAGCAAGCCGTCTTAGCTCAGCAGGCAGCAAGAAATCAGCAGTTTGAAGATTTATTGGACCGAGAAATTGAACTAATCAGAAGAATCATGTTGAAAGTGTCTCAGAAGAAGAAATCAGCAAGGAAGAAAAGCAGCAGCAAAATGAAGACGGAGACAGATTGTGAAAGTGTAGCGAGTGGAGCAAGACAGCATAAGATATGGAGACCTGGAGAAAAGCAGCAAACAGCAGATGACGATGATAACTTGCAGAACGAAGTGTGGGATCCAGGCGAACAAGGACTTAAAAAGCATGATCTGGAGATCATGATCATTTTCAACCTTGGGAGTCTGATGCAGGAGCATTAGCTCGGGAAAATACTTTGTATTTTTATGAAACCTAGGGGTCTCATGTTTTTGAGAATTTATTAATTTCATGTAAATATTAATATTATTTTTGAGTGATTAATTATATTTTTATTTAATTATTTGTGAGAATTTGTAAATGTTTCCAAACAACTGGAAAACATGAGAGAAATTAAATGAGAGATATCTAAGCGATAATTAGGAAGCCTAAGATAGATTTAGTTGCAAGGTTTTAGGGATAAAGATCTAGACTTTAGGGGTGTTGAGATATTTAGGGGTTTGTTGAGTGATTAAAGGGATGAGAACCAAAATTGGTTCAATTAAAATTGTATAAATTAATATGCCTCAAAGGCAAATAGATCAGGAAAGATATAGAGAGAGGTGTGGTTTGGATAGCAAGTTTGTAAGCCTCCGGGCAATTGAAAGGGCCATGAATTTTGAATATCCGGTCAAAGAAAAAGGTTGTAAGTGATCTCATTTTGTTTATATGAAAACAATGGTTCAGAATTATATATATATTGTTGATTGATTGAGAAAAGTTGTATACAAACATATATATATATGGATTGATGTATCGATTGATTGAATAAAGTGCCACAATAAAAGAATTTGTAAGTTTGATTTATGCACATAAGTTGGAGGGATCGATATTAATATGGAAATTGTTAAATTGTATTGATAATCCATGTGAGAGACTATGTCTGTTGTATATTGTATATCGATCTATAGCTTTGATTGATAGCGATGGAAAAAAAAAGGAGCGCCCAACGAATGTGAAGCTGTAGAGTTTCATAAGTGGAATGGTAAATCCATGTGAACCAAATGATAAATCAAGGAGAGATGGATAAATCATTGATTTAAATCTCTGTTTGCGGAATGATGGAGATTCAAAGCGTTGAAGCCACAGCATTAACGCAGAAGAACAGGGTTAATTGAGGCGTAAAGTTTTGTTTTAAGCTCTGTTTATTTTAATCGATGGAACAGAGAATTGATTAATTGCAGAGGTGCGTACTGAAGGCGTTGAGAATCGTTCTGTTTAAAAATTCGAGTTGGCAGAAACCATAGCGTTGAGAATTCGATTTCAATTGCTCTGATTTCAATCGATCTGTAAGTATTTGTTTGTTCCTGATATATATTGAACACTGTAGTTGGTATGAATTGAATTTGAATGGTGAACAGAACGATGTAGAGAAACCGTGGAAAATATTTCACACAACCCATAATTGGAGAGTAGCGGATGAAGACAAAATTTCCTGTTTGAAACTACCAGAGAAGGGAAAATCGAAATTCAAACTTCAGAACAAACGCTCTAGATCGCTAGTCGACTTTTGTTGGGTGATTTCAAGTCGAGAATGGATGGTAAATGCATTGGACTATTGATGGAGAAGATCGATGTATGGAAGCATTGGTCAAACGTGAATAAGGTGAAAGCGCAAGTGGATTTGTGCAAGCGTTGGAGATAAGCCCCATTTTATTTAACAGATTTGTATTTACTGTAGCCAGGCAATTATTGTGTTGAATGGGATCGGTTTGCAATAAATCGAGTTCTGAAATCAGAGTGAGAAATCCAAAGTATCAAGATGGAAAATCAAGCATTGCGCTGAGTTTGGAAGGCACGCAAGAGCAGAAATTGGCATTGAAATTGATTCATACATATATTTGTGAGGAGCTGAAGTATGAAACCTGCATTATAAGGAGAAGGCGCATTATGAATTGCGTTCATTCGGTTGATATGTATTGGTAAGTTAATGTGTGGCTGCTTATGGTTGACATTTGATTTTCCATACGGTTTGGTTAATTAAACAATGTCCAGCTTGTTAAAAAGCAAGAGCGCGCATATATATTCATGTGATTCCAATGATATGATAAGAGTCTGGTCTGATTACAAAGTTGGAAACCAATGAATTTTAATTAAAGTCTTTTATAAGATCTTTGAAAAGTTTTCAATTGAGGAATAACTTTGGATATGAGAATGATTTGGGTTTATAGAATAATCGATGTATATGATGATGAGTGGGTTTTAACCATAGATTGAAGTCTGTTATATCACCATGAGAATTGGGTTCATGTCATATTTGAAAGAGAACTTCCTCCCATGAAATGGTTTTATAACCATATATTAATGTGAAGAATTATTAATGATGGAAATTGGTGAGATAAAAGCTTCTGCAAATATGTGTAAAATTGCCAGACATTGAAGTTATTTGGGTAATTATTTGAGACGCAATTTTATATGCATAAATAGGAGAGATTCTAGGTTTTGCAGGGTGCCTGCATCATTTTTGGTATCAGAGCTGGAATAGCTCTGTGTGAAGGTTTAAGTTTTTAAATTGAATTGAGTTAATTGCATGCGATGAATGAATATCTGATTTTGAAGCTAATGAAGATTGCAGCACAGATATGTAAGGGAAGTTGAAGAGGTGAAGCGAGATCAACATGATCTTGAAAGGTGAGCTGAGAGGTATTATTTATCTCTGGTTTAAAGGTTATGCTTGGATAATTTGATTACAGGCATAGTGAAGAAATCTCAGCGGGAAGAAGCAGATCACAGCTGGAGTGCAGTGATGAAAGAGTCTAGCAAGGGATTCTAAGAGAGAGTGGCAGAACCTGAAAACTCAACAGAGGTTGAATAAATTTGCAGATGAGAGAAGCCTAAAGGAGCAGTGGAGAAATGCTCGAAGGGTTCCAGCAGAGGACCAGTGATTACCAAAAGACCAGATCCAGAGGAAAGGATTCGTGAGGTAAGTGGCAGCAGAAGAGTTTACTGTTGCAGAGGCTTGGTGAAACTCATGGGTAAGAAACTCATGGCGAAGGAGATGACTATTGAAAGTCATAGAGGAGAGAGCAGAGGTTCAGAGAAAGGCCATAGTCGAAAGAGGGAGAAAGATGCCAAGGCAAATGGCATATTGAAGCAGTGGACTGATGAAGAGTATTAGAAAGAGAAAGCTGAGATCGCAGTTCATCTTGAGTTGTTGATGGAATTGTTACAGGAAAATATGAAAGACCAGAGACATGGTTAGACCATGGGGAAGAGAGTGAAGTGGCAGAGGCTACAACAAAGAAGAGATCGACAGATAAACATGCAGTTAACAGAAGAGCTGAGGGAGCTCGTGCAGATGATGGATGTACAGTTGGGGTGTACACAACTCAGAGCAGCTGAGTTGAAAGTTGAGGTTTCCATTGGTGAAACAGAAGAGGAGATCATTGATGATTTCCTGAACTATTGGGCAGATCCAAATCAGCTGGATGATGTAAAATCTTTTGTTTTTGTAGCTGAAAATTGTGATGTGATTATAGGTTTTAATAAGGATGATGCGCAATCTTTTGAAGCTGTCACAAGTATAGAAAAGTATCTTTCAGGAGATAAGTACTCTGAAGGAAGAAGCAGTGATACGTTTATACTTGAAGCTGTTACAGTACAAGAGGAAGTTCTTATGAATGACGAAGAGGAGATTCAGCTTTAGGAGCTGGTATATGAACCAGTAGTTGAGACTTTTGAACTGTGTGATTTTCAAACTGAAGATTTGTGTATGAATGCGGGGACTGTAAGTGATGATGGTATGCTTCAGCAATTCCACAGAGAAATTGCATTGTTGGAATACGTGTTGGAGAATTTAGAGTATGATAAAGAGATTGCAGCAAAAGAAAGAGTTCATTATAGTGAACGAGAGCAGAAATACATCATGGAAACAGATGGTCTGAAGGAAGGACTAGTTAACAGTCTTGAGGATTCTTTAGAGAATTCTTTGGGAAGAGAGGATCAGCATATTGTTGTGATGATTGAGATGGGAAATTCAGAACAGCATACTGAAGTGCTGGCAGAGGGAAGTAAGGCACTGATGCCTTATGATTTTTGTTTTAACAAGTGTTTTGTGAATGCAGGTATTGTTGTAGGTGCTGAAGAACATTTGACTCAGTTGAGTAGTCAAATGAAGGAGAAAGACGAGAATTCTGTGGAAACATCTAATCCATGGGATGAGGACGTTACGTTACTGGAGATGATGTTGAATAGTCAAGATTCAGTGCAGGAGGAATCTCAATTGTAGAATTGGGAATTGCAGATGCAGAGAGATGAAGATAGCAGAAAGAAGTACACAATGTACCAGTCCAATAAGTTGTTGATAGGAGAAAGCAGAGAAGACATTTTCAGAAGACAAGAGGGCATGGATGATTGGGTGGTAGCAAAAAGTCAGCAAGTGACAGTAAAAATTGAACGAGTAAGAACTGAGCAAGCCGTCTTAGCTCAACAGGCAGCGAGAAATCAGCAGTTTGAAGATTTATTGGACCGAGAAATTGAACTAATCAGAAGAATCATGTTGAAAGTGTCTCAGAGGAAGACATCAGCAAGGAAGAAAAGCAGCAGCAAAATGAAGACGGAGACAGATTGTGAAAGTGTAGTGAGTGGAGCAAGACAGCATAAGATATGGAGACCTAGAGAAAAGCAGCAAACAGCAGATGACGATGATAACTTGCAGAACGAAGTGTGGGATCCAGGCGGACAAGGACTTAAAACGCATGATCTGGAGATCATGATCATTTTCAACCTTGGGAGTCTGATGCAAGAGCATTAGCTCGGGAAAATACTTTGTATTTTTATGAAACCTAGGGGTCTCATGTTTTTGAGAATTTATTAATTTCATGTAAATATTAATATTATTTTTGAGTGGTTAATTATATTTTTATTTAATTATTTGTGAGAATTTGTAAATGTTTCCAAACAACTGGAAAACATGAGATAAATTAGACGAGAGATATCTAATAGATAATTAGGAAGCCTAAGATAGATTTAGATGCAAGGTTTTAGGGATAAAGATCTAGACTTTAGGGGTATTGAGATATTTAGGGGTTTGTTGAGTGATTAAAGGGATGAGAACCAAAATTGGTTCAATTAAAATTGTATAAATTGATATGCCTCAAAGGCAAATAGATCAGGAAAGATATAGAGAGAGGTGTGGTTTGGATAGCAAGTTTGTAAGCCTCCGGGCAATTGAAAGGGCCATGAATTTTGAATATCTGGTCAAAGAAAAAGGTTGTAAGTGATCTCATTTTTTTTATATGAAAACAATGGTTCAGAATTATATATATATTGTTGATTGATTGAGAAAAGTTGTATACAAACATATATATATATATGGATTGATGTATCGATCGATTGAATAAAGTGCCACAATAAAAGAATTTGTAAGTTTGATTTATGCACATAAGTTGGAGGGATCGATATTAATATGGAAATTGTTAAATTGTATTGATAATCCATGTGAGAGACTATGTCTGTTGTATATTGTATATCGATCTGTAGCTTTGATTGATAGTGATGGAAAAAAAAGGAGCGCCCAGCGAATGTGAAGCTATAGAGTTTCATAAGTGGAATGGTAAATCCATGTGAACCAAATGAGAAATCAAGGAGCGATGGATAAATCGTTGATTTAAATCTCTGTTTGCGGAATGATGGAGATTCAAAGCGTTGAAGCCACAACATTAACGCAAAAGAACAGGGTTAATTGAGGCATAGAGTTTTGTTTTAAGCTCTGTTTATTTTAATCAATGGAACAGATAATTGATTAATTGCAGAGGTGCATACTGAAGGCGTTGAGAATCGTTCTGTTTAAAAAGTCGAGTTGGCAGAAACCATAGCATTGAGAATTCGATTTCAATTGCTCTGATTTCAATCGATCTGTAAGTATTTGTTCGTTCCTGATATATATTGAACACTGTAGTTGGTATGAATTGAATTCGAATGGTGAACAAAACGATGTAGAGCAACCATGGAAAATATTTCACACAGCCCATAATTGGAGAGTACCGGATGAAGACCAAATTTCCTGTTTGAAACTGCCAGAGAAGGGAAAATCAAAATTCAAACTTCAAAACAAAAGCTCTAGATCACAAGTCGACTTTTGTTGGGTGATTTCAAGTTGAGAACGGATGGTAAATGCGTTGGACTGTTGATGGAGAAGATCGATGTATGGAAGCATTGGTCAAACGTGAATAAGGTGAAAGTGCAAGTGGATTTACGCAAGTGTTGGAGATAAGCCCATTTTATTTAACAGATTTGTATTTACTGCAGCCAGGAAATTATTGCGTTGAATGGGATTGGTTTGCAATAAATCGAGTTCTGAAATCAGAGTGAGCACTCCAAAGTATTAAGATGGAAAATCAAGCATTGCGCTGATTTTGGAAGGCACGCAAGAGCAGAAATTGGCATTGAAATTGATTCATACGTTTATTTGTGAGGAGCTGAAGTATGAAACCTACATTATAAGGAGAAGGTGCATTATGAATTGCGTTCATTCGGTTGATATATATTGGTAAGTTAATGTGTGGCTGCTTATGGTTGAGATTTTATTTTCCATACGGTTTGGTTAATTAAACAATGTCCAGCTTGTTAAAAAGCAAGAGCGCGCATATATATTCATGTGAATCCAATGATATGATAAGATTCTGGTCTGATTACAAAGTTGGAAACCAATGAATTTTAATTAAAGTCATTTATAAGATCTTTGAAAAGTTTTCAATTGAGGAATAACTTTGGATATGAGAATGATTTGGGTTTATAGAAGAATCGATGTATATGATGATGAGTGGGTTTTAACCATAGATTGAAGTCTGTTATATCACCATGAGAATTGGATTCATGTCATATTTGAAAGAGAGCTTCCTCCCATGAAATGGTTTTATAACCATATATTAATGTGAAGAATGATTCATGATGGAAATATGTGAGATAAAATCTTCCGCAAAAATGTGTAAAATTGCCAGACATTGAAGTTATTTGGGTAATTATTTGAGATGCAATTTTATATGCATAAATAGGAGAGATTCTAGGTTTTGCAGGGTGTACCTGTATCATGCATGAAGGAGACACTAGTGGCTGCATTGTCAAGAAGGAGAAGAGAATCAGGAAGAATAAAAATTCATGTCAAAAGGAAAATGTTCAATCAAATGAGATACCTGCCAGGGTGAATGGATGTGAGTACCATGAAGAAATTATAGTTGAGGAAAAAGCCAAAATAGACACAACCTTGATTGAAATAGAAAGATTGAAGAATGAAAACAAAGACCTTAAGACATTGGTGCAAATATGTGATGAGAAAGAATATGAAGACAAGAAAGAAATTGTTGGCCTGAAGACACAACTTGAAGAAGCAAGGAAAGTAGAAGACACTCTGCTGCAACAAATGAGAGAGAAAAGTCAGGAATGTGCAAGATTGGAAGAAGAAATAGTGTGCCTGAGAAAGAAATTAGAAAAATCCCAAACATAGTTATTAATGAATACTCCTCAAATGAAAAGCTCTGGATAGTTGGACCAAATTCTAAATGCTCAAAGGTCTCCTCTCATAAAGACTGGGATAGGCTATGAAGGAGAAACCAGTAATTCCAAGGTAGAAGATCACAGGAATATCATTTTTGTAAAAGTTGTAAAGAATAATGAAGCAGCTCAGAAGATTCCTAAAGAAGACGAAGCCAACAAGAACATGATTTGCAAAGAAACAAACAAAAACAAGCAGCAACATGAAAGGATAGAGAATGACAGGATGAAACAGTCAGCTGAAAAAGGGTCATACACTCTTGAATATGAGTTGAATAAATTTGGAAAATGTCAAAGAAGGTTCTTTCCACCTATGAGAAGTATCACTTGTTTTTCCTGCCACAAACCTGGACATATTGCAACATATTGTAAGACGAGGCATACCAAATTTAACTAGCAAAAGATGCAGCAAATGAGAAGAACCCCTCAAGCAAGCAACTGGAAAAGACAATCTTTCACCAGGTACACAAATCATTTCCATGGCTACTGTTATGCATGCAATAATTTTGGACATAAACTTGTTGAATGTAAATTATGTTCAAAAGGGAGCATAAAATATTATACATCAGCTCAAATGTACCTTGATAAAATAAGATTTTATATATGCCTCAAGCTTGGTCACAAAGCAAAAGACTATAATCTTCCATATACATTAAATAAATCTAGACAGATGATGGAATCTAATCAAATCAAACAAAACTATGAATCAAAAAGAAGTGTAGACATTATGAAGAACCCCAATAAAGTACGAAAGGAAAAGAGAAAGGGGGAGCCTATTACCTCATCAATAACATAATGAATCCATCATAGTCTCAGGGGGGGCTGCTCTAGGAAGAAATGTAAATATCCAACCAGTGATAGATATGAAGCAAAATCCCAAGGGGAGAGTAGTTCATAAATAGTCCCCACAAAATTAGTCTAAGACGTGATAAATATATGAGTGATCTTCCCATGAATATTCCTAGTATAGAAATTGAAGATGTCTTCCAAAGATCTTATGTTAGAACAGTTGAATTGTATATAAAGCAGCAATGATTCTGGAGCAGTCCTAGAAAGGAAAATGCATTGACATTATTTTAAACCAGAATGACAGAATAAGCAAAAGATTAATAATGCCAAGATCAGATTCAGTATGTTGATGATTGTTGTTGAGAACAATGGAGAGCTCAATAGGAGAAACTATGAAGTTTGTCTTAACTATGGGTTCATGTGCAAGCTGAAGTGAAATCTCTGCATGGTAGTATCAATTAGTATTTAGGTACAAGCAGCATGCATATCAACAGAATACCAAGTGTTATCAGTGGAGCAGCAGTATGTTACAGGTCCTTAGGATCAAAGGATTATGGAAAGAGTGCATCAAGGTAGTATCCCAACGTTATCTGCATTTTTAAAAGCATAAAAGGGTCAATGAAAGGGCAAAAGGATCATTATCTTGTTTACACTTGAAGTAGTATATTGCGCATGATCTATTTATAGATATAACTGCATGCCTTCCTGAAGTTAGTACATATATATCTTCAAGGCCTATTTCTTAAGATCATTCATAAAACTGTGTGAAGTTTGTTGGCTGAGATATCAATTAAACAACTTGAAGATGTTTTTGTTGAAAATAATCATGACAGAATAGTTGTGTTAATCTAATTGTTGAAGCTCAAAATTATGTTATTGATTCATCACAAGCATAATTCAGCAGAAAGGAATTGCTAGTATTTCACCATTGAAAAGAGGTTGATCATTGACATACATACCCCCTTATGTAATAAAGAAAATTGCATGTTTGATAAGTGAGACTGAACAATACATTGAATGTATCTAGCCTCAAGGGTTTGTTTTGAAAGTACATTGTACAAGTATTAAAGTTGGTATTTGGTCTCTTAAATTGAAATATATCGTCTAATCTCACAATAAGTTGAAAGCTCTGGGTTGATTCATTGTTCACATCAGCAACAAGGACCTTTCAGCTACTAAGTGTGATATCCTTGTCAGCATCCTAGCTCATATCACCACCAACAGGTAGTACAGGTGAACCACAACCACAAAAGATATATTGGCATCATCATATTTGAACAGATGTGTACTGTAGATGTGCATTGCAGAAAAAGACTTACTCCATCTACAACCTTCCCCAATAGATATGCATCGTAGATGAAGATTATAATATAGACTAAAGTATAGCTGAAGCAAGCTTGATATGTCACATGGAGCATTCACAATCTTTAAGTATTGATCCAATGATGCATATCTAAGCATATAATTCTAACTATATAAGTCTGTTCTACGAAGTGTCATTATCTTCACTTTCAGCTTTATACAAGTGAAATAATTCTATGCTTTGGGATGGTATCAACATACTGTGTATATACAAGTTCAATAAGTCTCAAAAGTGTTCTCTCAACACCAGTCTGGAGCAGCAAGGTATAAAAAGACAAAAGAAGAAGGGCCTAAAAACAACTCAGAGAGAGGAAATGCAAAGATAGAATCTACACTGAGAGATGTGCAAACATTTTCCATTGATGTCATAGGGGGAGGAAAAGCAAACAAAAGAAGATAGGCAGAGGAATACAAAACACACATTTCATAATGAAAGGGGGAGGAAGTCCTGAAGGAAGTATTGGAGTATTGGTGGAGTATTGCCATCAATGCCAAAGGGGGAGATTGCTGGAAATATTGTCATTGATGGCAAAGGAGAATAAAAGAGCAGCACCTGAACTATCACAAAGAAGAACCAGCAAAAAGAGGCAACAAAGATGCAGAGAGGTAGCAGAGAGGCAACAGAGACCTGCATAGAGCTAGATAGATCTGGATAGTTAGAGTAGGTACAAAAAATAGAGTTCTGTAAGCCTACGGGCAGTAGAAGGGCCATTGCTTTTGAAGATCTGGCCAGGACAAGCAGTCTTGAACTAGGTATGAATAAGGCTCTATGATAAGGTTTAGATGGTGCTCTATTTTAAATGCAAGAGTCGATGTCAATGATCATGGGTTAGTTGAATGCATGAAGAATTATTTGATTTTCCATTGAAGGAGCGAAGTTGAATTGATGGAGGAATTACCGAATTCTATTGTGATAAGGAAACCATAGAACGAACTCTATTCCTCACACATTTCAGTAGTTAACTATCTGGATTCGAGATTTAAATCTAGTGAAGTAGGCCTCATTGAAATCGAAAGGCTCGATTCATGAGCGGCCATATAACACATTGTATGAATGGCTGAGGGACTTGGTTTAAAGGTCTGCCTGTATATTGAATGATGAGAGCGACGGTTCATTAAAAGCGTGGAGCTATAGAGGTAATTGGGATCATGGTTAACTCGTAACAGAGGAGAAATTCTCTATCCATCGAAACGGTGTATCAAAGGAAAAAGAGCCAGAATGAGAAGTTATAACCCAAAGAAAGGAAATGTTAATAGTGTGTGAGAAGGAACCTAGAAATAAGGCACGACGGAACCATGAAGATGAAAGCGGGTTTAGAACCCGACGGTGGTTTTCGCAAACTTCTTAAGCGGTAAGTGGAATGTCAAAAAATAATACGATAGAGGTCCTTGAAGGACGCGTGGCAAGGCGGTTTTAGAATACAGCCCATTTCGCAAAGTTTTTGGGGCTTAAAACTCTATGCATCAAAAAGTGCGATATTTGTCGGATGTGTCGATCAAATGATCAGACAGTGGTCACATTTCCTAATTGCGAGTAAGTTAACGAAAAGGTAAGTGATGTACTTGCTGTGGGCTCGAATGATTGTTATTTCATATGTGCGTTGGTGACATTGGTTTATGTTTTAATCCAAGTCAAATTTATACGAAAAGAAGTGACAAAGCCGTGACCCATGTATGCATTATTTGAATATTATTTGAAAAGGCGGAGTTAAACAAACGAAGGAATGGAACTGTGAGCAAGAGGAAATGGAACCGTGAGGAGAAACTGAAAGGGCGGTTTTGAAGAAGAAACCCAGCGGTATCGCGCGACCACAAGGGTGGTAAATGGAATTGAAAAAAAAACGCGATATCGGTCTTTGATTGATGCGTGTCAATGAGTGGTTTTGGAATACCATTTATATCGCGTATATTTGGAGGATTAAACCTCATGCATGCTATTTGTGCGATGATCGTTGGATCATCCCAAAACAACGCAACAACTCCTCAGCCATCGGATGTGCAAGGTATGTTAACTGAATGGGGGGACCGAGCGGACCTTAAGGTTTATTGGGTTTTGTTATAAATCAAGTCGAGATTTAATAAGGCTGAAATGTATAAATTAAATGTTATGCTGACAATTATAGCCAAGGTAAGAACCTTAGGCGATGTGAATGTCATTTGTTTTTGGGTCAATATATGCTGGAACCAATGTATAACATAGTTTGATATGTGTGAATGTTTGATATGCGGGTTAATAAGGATTGCGGACCTGAACATTCATATTCTGCTGGAGTTTGGTTTCAAATCGAAGGTTTATATGTGACATTTAATTTTTAATGGGTTAAACTTTGTAAAGGCCAGAACGGTAAATTATGTTGATGCCTCAGGTGAAAGCAAGGTCGAACTTTTAAATGGTGAATTACCCACGTGATTGAAATGTGGGGCCCAGACTTTAATATATAACGGTGGTTGATATTTTAACCATAGCCCGAGGTGTATGAAGTCCTATGGTCAGAAGCTCATGTGTGGATACGCTGGCTAAGCCAAAGGCTAAGCTTAGTAACTTAGTTAAGCTGTGGAATTACATTGATAAAGCGTTGGTTTAACAAATTCAAGATTAATACGAATAAAGTGTTCATAAAGCTGTGGGCCGGTATTACTTATTTGATAACTGGGTTTTATTAAATAGTGAAATGAAGTTGTGGCAGTGAATGATTCTATGGTTTATTAGTTTATAAGCCTTAGAGTTAAAGTTGAAAAAACAGATTATTATAACCATTGGATGTAATTTATTAAAGCCTGAGTTACAATACAATGCCAAAAGTTAATTAATCCAAAGGTTTTATGATAAGACTATTAAAAAGTGCTTTCATGTGGAAATGAATTAAAGGTGGAGACTTTGGATTAAGTGGGTTCGTACATTTGGTTTCATAATCATAAATTGAAGAAAAGTGCCTTCGCGTCAATGTTGTGAAATTGCCAGATTGTGAATTTATTTGGGCAGGAATTTGCATGCATTTTATATGCAGCTTTGATATTTGGGAATGTGTGTATGATTTATAACAGGATTTTAACATAGTGATGGAAAATGAAAGCTTCAGCATTGATACAGCTACCAGATTTAGAACATAAATCAGAAATGTATTTTTATATACACAGTGAACTTGGAGAATGTGGGTCTGACAGGGGTACATGCACAGAAAGCAGGGGAGTAAGCAGAAACTGAAAAAGCCAGTGACATCAGCAGAAAAGACAAGCACACAATGAGCCAAGAACTGAAAGGGTTGAATGAGATATATCAGATGCAAATGTAAATGTAAATGTTTTAATTGATTTTATATTGTTTGTGATGCAAAGGCAAGTCTCCGGAGGCAAAAAAATATCCCACTGTAATGTTGAAATGTATATCTATTGTTATATGTTTTTCGGAATATGCTAGGAAAGAAATGAGAAGGTGGAAGTCAAAGAGTCATGGCTATTCACTTCAAATTCCCTGTGGAATACAAACAGTCATGAGGTGAACCCTATAAATGATATCACATAGATATGTATAAAAAGTTAGAGAATGCAGAAATGAGGTAGAGAGGGTAAGAAGAAGGAGGAGTAGATAGAGAAGCTGTGAAGATTCAGAGATGATATAAGGAAGAGATGAAGGCTGGTGGACAGCAGTGAAGAAGGAATAGAACAGAGCTGATATCCAGGTAAATTAGCAAGTGCTTTTATGAAAGAGTAAGGAAGTTGGTGCTTCCATATCAAGTTGTAGCTTGATAGATGTCAGTTGTAGATGACTGAGGTAGGAGCCTCCTATAGGTTGATGCCTGCAGAAAATAGATGGGAGTTGGAGCTTCCTTGCAAGTTGTAGCTTGCAGAATTGAGGTAGGAGCCTCTGTAGGTTGGTGCCTGCAGAAAAACAGTGGTGAGAGGGAGTTGGAGCTTGCCTTTGCATCACAACAATAATAAGATGTGGTTTTCTCCCTTATGGGTTTCCACTTATATCTGTTGTCTATGTGCATGATGTTTATGTGTTGATATGGTGTTTCTAATCTGTTTAATACTTGCTGCTCACAAATTAAGATTGCTCACATATTAATTTGGTCATGAAATGAAGGTGTAAATAAATGTTTAAAGCAAATTTTTAAAAGTCCATGAATGAGTTAAACTGATTCACCACCCCTCTCAGTTTAACTAAGGGTTCAACACTTTTGATAAGCTTTGTATGTTTGCATGAGATTGTCATATGATCTCCATGTTACATAATATATAGTTGGGGTTTTCAGCTTCAGGCTTTCCCAGTTAAAAATGTGCTATGTGCGATTGATAATTTTTGTTTACGCTTCACATGTGTGTGCAATTAAATTTTCTGCAAAAGATTAACAAGTGGAATAGATTCAGTATCTTCCATAAAGTTAAATAGTGTGAGATCAAGTGGATCTTGGACATATACATGCTTATTGTATATAATTTCTACATGGTGAGTTATCTTATTTTCTTGGGCTACAAATATCTCAAACCACTATAGGCATGTTTATATCTCAAACAAAATATCTTAAGGACATGCTCAAGAGATAGTGGATGGGCGATTTTTCCCCTATGAGCACACCAATGACCACAGATTGTAAATTAAGCAAAGATGATGATTCCCCTCTCGTCGATGCAACTCTTTAAAGGTAATTTATTGGATCTCTTCTACACTTAACTCCCACAAGACCAGAAATTATGCAAGCAATTAGAATGGTGGAAATATTTCAATAAAGTCCTAAACAGTCTCATCTAGCAGTTGTGAAGAGAATATATAGATATTTGAAAGGAAATACTGGTTTTGGTCTTTGGTATCCCAAGAGCTCAACTCTTACTATAACAACTTACTCTAATTTTGATTGGGCTGGAAGTGTGGATGATCAAAAAAGTACCAGTGGAAATGCATTATTCATGGGAGATTGTATTATATCTTGGCTCAACAAAAAGCAATCATCTATATCTCTTTCTACTGTTGAAGCTGAATACATAGCTGCTGTTGATTTTTGTACACAAATACTATGGATGAAGGAAGCCTTGAAGGATGTCAACACAGAAAATAATTAACCCATCACAATTTTTGCGACAACACTAACGTCGTCAGTCTTTCAAATAATCCGATGATGCACTCAAAGACCAAACATATTCCAATCAAATATCATTTTCTCCATGAAATAGTTGCTAAACAAAATATCAAGTTAGAATATGTCAACATAAAGGAACAGATTGCAGATATCTTTAAAAAACCCCTTCCTCAAGAGTAATTTGAATATCTTCATCAAAATATGGGGGTCATTGCTCTTGCATCATATTAAAACAAGCAGCATGTCAAGGGGAGCATCACGATAGGGAGAGTAGCATGACATGGGGAGCATATTGGTACCCTATTTTCCATTGATGTCAAAGGGGGAGAGAAGAAAATATTTCCATCAAATGACAAAGGGGGAGATTGTTAGTCTAATTTTCATTGATGTCAATATCCATGAGATGATGACCTGCAAGCATAATGAAGGCCAGGGTGACGAAGAAAATACAAAGGAATCAATGAAGAGGTCCTTCTATCAATTTCTGCACTCACAAAGGATCAAGCACATTAAAAATTCCCTCTTATAATGTTGAGGCAAAATTCCCTCTTAAGACCTCCACTATCTGAAAGAGCATATTGTTATCTTTCCAACGAGCTATCACTTGGCCGGAAACTCCAAATGGTGAGGGAGAACGAGAATTTTTAAGTTAACAACATTATTCTGGTCTTAGAGCCAACCAATTCTAGCATTCCCATGTCGGCCTACATATGAAGACATGTACTTTCGTTCAACATTGATAAAACCACTATATATACAACGCCAGGTGGTCATTCTCCACCATCCTTTCAATCATCTATTACAGAGTGTGATATGCATAGTTCACACCTCGTGAACTTAAAGAATACTTAGAGGCCAAGAAGGATTACTTGAAGCATATAAACATTGTAAGGGCTAACGGTGGAGTAAAAACAAGACCAAATATGTGGCTTGGACCTGTTCAAAGCTCTATGGCTCGGACCTGTTTAAGCTTTGTGGCTCGAACCTATTCAAAGCTCGGTGGCTTAGACCTGTTCAACACATCTATGGCTCGGACCTGTTCAAAACTCTGTGTCTTGGAGCTATTCAAACACATCTGTGGCTTGGACCGGTTCAAAACTTTGTGGCTTAGACCTGTTCAACATAATATGGCTCGGACTTGCTCAACACACAATAACTCAGACCAGTTCACTTTAATCTCAGCCTAAGATTCAAATTGGACAGTAGATCGATGATATACACAGCACAACAAAAAGGGAAAAGGTTCACATCTCGTGAACTCTTAAGGAGAAGAACAATCCATGTTATAATATATATCTCTCATTAAATTGTGGTGACAAAGTTAGGATACAAGCACCAGAGGTCCATTTGCAATTATTCCTATTAACTCATATAGACTCAACATTTGAAGATCAGACAAATACCCATATTTGTGACAACCTATTTTATTGATCTATGGAAGGGTTGAACAAGCTACATATGTGAGAGCTCGGACTATTGTGGAGTTATAAACAACGAACTGTTGAAACCTCAGTATTAAGGTTGTTTAAAGTAGCTATATGACATTCTCTGAAGTAGTATTTTAACAATCCTTATAAAATAAAGATCTTGGAGCCTTGGACAATAAAAATCTTGGAAGCCACTCATGATAACATAAGGATCTCTTGCAATCTTTGGAAATATTTGTTGGAACACTGAACTTATGAATTGAATTGATAAAGTGAGGAAAAAGTGATCTTACCACATGTCAAAAAGTTGATTGTGCAACAAAAGTAGTTTTGGAGCTGACTGTATAGTGAATATTATATCAAGGACATTCAAGTAAGTACTATTTTCATTCTCCATCAAAAGAAGATAAGAGGGATTGGTGTCCTTGGGGTAGGAGCCCCTAAACACAAGGTTGGTGCCTTGGAGAAGATAGGGTCGAATCCCCAGAGGTTGGAGCCTCATTAAGTCCAAGTTGGTGCTTGGAAATCATTGTACTAATTCATTTATAAAAGGATCATTATCCTTCCCTCTATAATAAATTATTCATTTCTCCATTTTTGTGTAGAATCTAACTGGTTATAATAAAAATTGAAAAGAAATATTGATTCACCCCCCTCTCAGTATTTCCAACATTGTGGTATCCCTCTAATTCTTCTTTCCAATTCAACAAGTCAGACCGAGATTGGAGTCTTCAAGAAATCGTTATGCTCGATCTCCCACGATGACCTGACTATACACTAGTTCAATAGAGAAAAGTTGTATAGATTTCCACATGTCATTGTTTCAACTTTAGACCTTGAAATTACTACAATAAACACTATATTTTGTTCACTTTAAGACACTTTTTATAGAATTCAAATTTGATGCCTGAAACGAAAGTTATGACAATTTTCCCTAGGTCATTTGTTTGAGACTGAATTTTGGAGTCTACAAAAACCCTAACTTCCTTGGATCATATCTCAAAAAATACAGAGAACCAAGATTTGTATTTTTTACATGAAGTTCACCATGCATTCAGATCCATGTGGTCAAAATTTTAGTTTCTGAAGCGTCTTAGAAAAAACATTATAGCGAAAATTACAAGATGTCATGTTTGAAGAAGTGAAACCCTAGAATCCAAAGCTTTGATACCAAATGTTATGCAAACAGCTCACAAAACAAAAAAAAAGATAGATCAACGACTTGAAGAATAGCCTCTTCGAGGGGGAAACCTCCTTTACATCACATAAATTAACAATTATTGGGTGATTCAAATGACAAAACCTCATTTCTATATATAGGAGTCTAAGGGGTCACAATATAATTAGAGCCTACATAACAATAATAATGTAAGGGCACAACAATAACAATAGTGGTCTTATATTGGGCACAATAATAAAAATATGGGGACTACATGGGAACAATAATAACAATAATGGGGATACACTAAAAATAAAAATAAGGGGCTACACTAGTATTATAGGGACCTACCAAGTTATTGATATATCCACTCTTAAAGAGAGGAATGGCCACACTAGTAGTCCAAACTCCCGAAAAGTCGTAGGTTGTATTATCCCATAGAAAATTCATTTTAAATGAGGAGAAAGGAAATCAACTCCCCATTTTAGGAGTTTATCTTTAAGCTTGTCTTTGTTCTCTGCTTTATCACTTGCTAAATTCTTTAATCCCTACTTAATATTGTCCTTTGTGAATAGTTCCACTGAAGTGTTCATTGTGGGGTGAGTATCTTTCTCATGTCCCCGCTCATAGAGGAGCCTCACATACTCCACCCATTGGCCACCTTTAATATTGTTTCCAGTATGATTTCTCCTTTTTTGTGGCTCTTTCCAAAATCCCTTGGGGTTCTACTTTCCAAGAGAAATTAACTCCTTAAATCTTCTTCCATTTACATATTCGTGTTTTTTTATGATACTAATTTATCATATTTCTTCTTATTTTCTTTGCTCCACTTTCTCTCTTTTAGAGATATCATGGCTACCTTGCATTCTTCATCATACCATGGATTTGTCGAAAAAGGTACTTGCAGCTCCCTTCTTGGGGTGGGACCTTTTGCATGAACTTAAG
Organism: Pinus albicaulis; assembly: GCA_034641835.2. Classification (NCBI taxonomy): domain Eukaryota; kingdom Viridiplantae; phylum Streptophyta; class Pinopsida; order Pinales; family Pinaceae; genus Pinus; species Pinus albicaulis. The sequence goes on from CM076576.1 coordinate 85,834,814, forward strand.
GCCTTGTGAATTGTTGGGATCAACAAACTTCAATGAACATGACAACCTGCCTCAGTGGTTTTCTTACCTGCCATGCCATGCTCTATAGTCTGAAATTGGTACTTAAGATAAACACTGAATCTTTCCCCATTTTCTTGATTTATGAGGACTTTTCCATTGTAAAGAGATTTCTTTTGTATTCCAAAAGTTTTCCTATTGTGTGGACTACTATGGGAAAAATATAGCTTAACAAATATAGGGGCATGATCATATTTTATTTTGATAGAAGAGTCCCCAATATATAACTTCAAAAGTCTAGAGGTGAGACTTTGAGAGTAAATTACATAATCTACCACACTTTGACCATTATAATTTTTGCATGTGATACCTCCTGAAGTTGGCCACCTTCTCATTCCATTGCAAATAAACATGCCAAACAAACTACAAAGCCCCAATTATTCTGGCCCAAAGCGCGTCACACCCCCATTTTCATCTTGTGAATCCCTTTCCCAAGGTTGACCACCCCCCTCTTCCAAACACAGGGGATTGTTTTCTCCTAGAGTCTTCATTGCTCAACTGGAGGGATTGGTTGTTATTTGTCCTTGTGTTAAAGTCCCCTTTTAACAATATTTCCCCAAGATGGATGAATAAAGATATATCTCATTAGGGGAAATTTGAGGTCTAAAATGGGCCTCCTAAGAAAAATGTACAACAAAAATAAACTTTATAAGAACCAATAGGATTCAGGATGATGATGTCAACCATGGGGATGATTCACCATTTTTAAGTAAAAGGGTAAAAAGATTAAAAAATAATAAAATAATAAAACTACTTTTTAACTTGTATTTTCAACTTATCTCCCAAAGTGTTTACTCAAATTTCGAGCAGGAGTACTCGTTGGATGCAAAATTTAATTTCTCATCCAAGGAGTACCCATGTTGCATACTTTGGATGGACTCTGCTATACAAAAAATGAGAACCCATTTCTCATTTTCGTATAACGGGGTTCATCGAAATTATTGATATATGTGGATGGTCGACACACCATCCACTGGTCCTCCCCTCAGTGATTAAAGCTGGGAGATAAGTTGAAAAAGTAGTTTTTTTTCTTTTTTCCCTCTAAAATTTGATGATGTCATCAAATCTTCTTTTATTATTTCCACTATTATTTTATAATTTACTGAGGAGGTCCATTTTAGACCTCAAAATTCCCCTAATTCTCTTCAATGAGGCATACGGGTCTTCGTTGGCTAAATTTATTATTTTGTAGTTCTTTGAATTTTTTTGGGAAAAGTAACAAGCCGCCAACCTGAAATTAATATCCTTTATGTTATTTGCAGCCAAATGTATGTTTTATTCGAGTCATATTTTTCTAATTTTACAACTCCACAACATTTTTCATTTATTAGCACTGTGACTCCATGTGTTCTTTGTTTGTCTCATTCCCTTTGTTCCAAACTAAAATCTTCTTGTAACCCTCAAAATCAGGAACCTTGCATCCATCGTGTTCATGTGTTTCTCCAAGAATGATAATATCCTTCCCCTCTGCTATGGGCCCCAACCATAGACCTCTTCTCCATAGATAACCTGTGCAATTCCAACTTACAACCTATAAGTATTCCAGTGGGGACCCTATTTTCTATTTCTTATTTGGGAACTAGACACTGATTTGAGCTTTCTCTTTCTACAACGATGCCCATTTTCCCTCATTTATTGTTGCTTTCACTTTTTCCCACTCCTTTCTTTGTTGATATTGTTTAGCAAGAGTCAAGTCCTCGTCTAGTTAGATGTGTGTGCCTCTAAGCATTCCTCTATTTCTAAGGACCATATTCTTATCCTCTACACTCCTCAACATAACTCTTACATTTTTATCTCTTCCTTCCTCTACCTTCTTTCTGATCCTACTTGCTTGATGAATACACCCTGTCCACTTCAATTGATGTTTAAGGAAGTCCCTTGCTAAGATGTCGGTCCTTTCATTTTCCCTGTAGTCCCTCAACCCTTTGATAATGATATTAGTAGTCTTGCCTTGCTTGTCTTATTCTTCTTTTATTGGAATTTTGATTTGCTTCTTAATGAATCATTTTTTTTTAATTGTTTGATGACCCACTTACAACTTGGGGCCATGATTTAGCCTCTTCTATCCGATCTTTTAGTTGATTTTCTTTGGTTTCTAGTTCGACCAATGCTAACTGAATCTCCTTTATTTGTGTTATGTCCTCTTCTTTTACCAATTATGACTTCTCAGGGTTGGTTACCCTTATCTGGTCTAATTCTTGTTTCAAGGAAACCACTTCTTGCTACCCTTTTTCAATCTGACCCTACATGTTTGTGATTTGTTCCTTAAGAGCTTTATTTTCCCTCTCTAATTTGCCCTTGAACTTCACAATTTCATTTACTTTGTTGCCTTCATATCACTTCTCACTTATAAAGTTTTGAGTCTCCTTTTCATGCTCATGAGCTCTTCCACATATAGTCTCGATGACCACATTGATGGTCTTGATGTGGGAATATATAGGCCTTTGTTGTCATGCTTATCTGCTTTTTTCTTCTTCTTTGTTTGCTACAAAACCCTTTGTTTTTTTCAAACTTGATTTGAGACCCTTAATATCTTATCTTTGCCCTACACTATTTTGAGAGGCCGTACTATATATGTTGTTTACTTTCGGCAAGATCATTGCGAATTTTTTCTTAGGTGTTTGCCTTGGTTTTCGGATCTTCTTACGCCTTAAAATCCCCTTACATTGTTTTGCATTTACAAAAACCAATCTCTTGACTGTGTTTTAAGTTCCCTTATGATGAAAATTTTCCATAGAAGAACCCCATGATCCTGTTGAATCCTCCATTGTTATCGCAGGGTGAGGAAATGAAGGTCCATTAACGAGTTGAAGGTTTTGTTGGTGAGGAAATGAAGGTCCATTAACGAGTTGAAGGTTTTGTTTCCAATAAAAGCTCCCCCCCCCCACTTGATGAAAAAGGTTTAGCATTCGCAACGAACTGTTCACTTGAAATTGCAAACGACCACTGTATCCTATCCCCTCTAGAGTAATCGAATAGTTTGAAAATTTGTTTCCTATTTGTTAAGGAGTGGTATTAGTGTCTCCTCTATGTTAGACTCCTCTCACAACCGTGGCACCCTTTCCTTTGTATCCTCCATATTAATCATCATATTAATTTGTGACTGTTTAAATGAGATAAGCATCGCTTAAATCATAAGACGTGAAAAATAAAAAGGAGAAAACATTCCTTAGTAATTTTGAAACTTTGAGACACGTTGCAGTGCATGTAGAGAAGTAATATTCCTACAGTTCCTTCACGAAGAGCTTCCACGGGGGCATCTAGATGTTATTCTTGTCTAAATGACAGGGAGGATGCTCTCCATTTATTCCTGCATTGCCGCATCATACTTAACATTTGGTCCAGGGTCATTACAGAATTGGGGTGCAGAATCTATTGGCAGGGTGACTCATTATCAGAGGCCTGGACTCTTTGGTGGCAGCACTCTGCTCACAGCCCGAAATTGCGCAACCTCCCTCTTATCGTGACTTGGGAATTATGGATAGGTCGGAACAATCAGATATTCAATGATATACCTATCGACTGTCACAGGATATCCACAGCCTCTCTCGCCACTTACTTACTTATTCCCGAGGACAGTTGTGGCAGCAAGCCTTCACATGAGACACCAGAAAATATTGATTACAGCCGGGCGTGGGCATACTTTGATGGTGCGTCCAACGCCCATGGGTGTGGGGGGGGCGCCATTCTTTATTTGAATGAACAACACTACTACAACATCAGAATGGGGTTAGGTCCAGGTACCAACAACTTCGCCGAACTGCAGAGCCTCAGACTTCTTCTTACCTTTGCTCGGGACATTCACTGTGACTCCATCCAGATCTTTGGCGATTCTCAACTTGTGACCAATTGGTTTAACAACCTCTCTCATTGTCACTCGCACACACTGTCTGCACTGCTGCACGAGGTTCACCATCTCAGAGCACTTTTTGACTCCATCACAGTTACTCATATTTACAGGTCTCGGAACAAAGTGGCTGATCAACTGTCCAAAGAAGCTTCGGAGCTGACCTGGGGTACCTGGCACATCACAGAGCACACTGCTAGACAGATCTACATATATTATCATCGGCCTTTTATCGAGGAGGCTCCTCCTGATTTGGATGTTTAGTATTACAGCTATCTTCTGGGAGATTTTGTTCTACCTCCCCTTTTTATATATTCGGCATGTATATTTACTTCATACTTATATATAGGGTCTGTAGGAGTTAGTAAGTTATGCACCGAACTTACTATGTGGAGACTTGTGTCATTACTGTATGTGTCATGTTTTGGGACTGTGATTGCCTACAGTTTTTGATAGTCTGGCTGATTGTAATAGTTTTGGACAGAACAGTAGTATATACTACAGTTTTATGTAACATGTAGCTGATAATTAATTGAAAAGTTACGAACTTTTTCTTTGTGAAAAAAAATGTTGAAACTTTGATTTAATTACTTTGACTTCATCTTGTTGAGGAATGTTGGGCCCTGCAAAAATCGGGTCCCTTTAAGCGTTATTTGGTCACACTGGTTGTCTATTTTCTCACCGCTATCTCTGCCGCTATCTCGTCAGGAAAAACCTTCAACCGCTACCTCGGAACCCTCTCGCCCTATATCCAACCGTTGTCTCGAACCTATCTCCAACTGTTGTCTCGAAACTGAGAAAATGATGAATCGTTGAACCGTTGAATCCAAACGCCTCTTCCACTATTGAATCCAAATGCCTCTTCCATGCCTAGAAGTGAGGCTAAACACAGTACGTATAATGTTTGAAACAGAATGAATTCCAAGTTCCCACTCGACTGAGCCTACAACTTTTGTGTCCATATTGTCACTACGTGCATATTCTCACCAGCATTATCGCAATATCGAGCATTGCAGCCACAGTTGCTTCGAGAGACAATTCCATGTGCATCTCACCTCAAAATTCCTAACAGTGTCGCTCACGTCGGTTCTCCTTATATTCATTGGGCCCATTTCCATTACTTTGCAATAGAATTTACAAGCAATTCCATGCTTTCACTATGCCACAAACAGTTTCATTTTGTGATTGTAATTTTTATCTCAACCACAATCGACAAATATGTTTACTCCTAGTGTTTTCATCATATTTATTATGACCGTCATTTCCATACGGCTAATTAAAAAATAATTTCCCAAGCTTTCGAATGGAGCTACTCTCAGCCCTCAAACCTCTTAGATTGCATGCACTAGATCCATTTCTATCTCTTTTTTTCCACACCAGGAACACCTCTTTCACAATTAATCGAAGCATCGCCCTTGGTAAATTCATGTCTACTCGTTTTGTTTTAGGGATCTAACCATTGGGTTTCAGATCCAGATCTGCATCAGTGCAACAAATAGGATCTCCTTTAAATTTAAACAACCTTCAAGTAGCTCTTTATTCATTAGGATAAATAATTCCTTGGAAACAGAGTCGTCCCTTTAAAGCTAAAATACATTCACCTTTAGCTTTGATACCACATTTAGTAATTAACTAGATATACATAAACAATTACTTAGAGGAAATATAACACAAACCAACAACAATACAAAAACATGCAAACATTGTAAACACAATATTTATCATGGGAAAGCCCCAACTCCATGGAAAAACCAGTCCGACGGAATTTCATTAGTCCTTGGCCAAACCCTAGCTAAGTGAGCCTTCACCGCTCACCTCGCTAGCCTCATTACAATGAAGTCCTCCCAACATTCTAAGAGCTCTATTACATGAATTCCTAGGGTAAATTTCCATAGGCAACAAAAACCATGGGCCCAAAAACATTACCAGTTCACCAAGTCAACTCTAACTCTATGCCTCAGTCAAGTTTACCTAAAACTCTCCCCCATATCATGGTGTAGTTGGTACATATTACAAATGAGTTTGGAAATAGTCTTTTATAATGATAGAGAGGTAGATCCACAATTCTTGGTTCAAGCTAGTGTTTGTTACTAAGAATTGAAATTTGATATGAAAACCATTGGCATAATTTTATGTATAAGTAATTTGAATTCCTACATTGAATAGGAGGCAATGATTTACACACATGAAAATCTACAATGTAATATTAAGTTTACTATAGGTGTAACTTTCCAAGTTTCTTATCTCCATTCAAGAAGACTATTCATTTCCTTGCTAGGCATTTGCTTATGCAAATGTCAATTCCATCTCTGAGTGAAGGACAAGTATTTGCTATTTGAAATGAATGGGTGTGAAGCATGAAAGAGGAACCAAATTACTTCAAATCCCTTCATTGGAATACAAATAGACAATAATTTATATATAAATATGTAGTTTTGGATGTAGAATTGCTAGTGAATTGAATTTTGTGAGACCTAGTTCATGAATTGCCTCGAAAAGATTGAATTACAAAAGGACTTGAAGAAGAGAAGAAGAAGTGAAACGGAATCGAGGAAGAGGAGTAGAGGAGATAAGGGGGTAGAGAAAGAGTACAAATAGAATCAAAGAGAAGAAAGAACTAAAAATTTAAATACTAAGTAAACAAGCAAAATATTTTAATATATCAGGGGATTGGTGTATCCTTTTAGGTAGTAACCTGAAAAAGAATAGGTTGGAACCCGTAAGAAGTGGGAGTGGGTGCTTCCAGCAAGTTGTAGCTTTCAAAATAAGTGAGAGCTTGAAGCCTCATGCAGGTAAGAGCCCATAAAAATTGATGGAAATGGAGTGGGTTCTTGCATTTACATCACAACAATAATCTTATAGTTTTCTCCTTTTGTGGGTTTCCACTTATATCTAGTGTCTACATGTTTTTCTTGTTTGTTTTCCTTTGAATTCATGGGTAATTGTTGAACACCTAATTAACTCTATTAATTGTTAAAGAAGAATTTAATGTTCTTAAAATTGGTCATTGTTAAAAGACAATTACTTATTCACCCCCCTCTCAATAATTGCCTAGTTTCCAACAATTGGTATTAGAGTTGGTTGTTTCTCTCTTTTTTTTCAAGTAGAAAAAATTGTAATTTTTTTTATTAGTTGAAACATTACAAGGTTTTTATATTGACCCAAATGATGACTTGAAATGAGGCACCCAAAAAATACAAAAAAACTCTCCAGACCAGTCCACCAAGTCACCATATACATCCACCTTCACCCAGGAATCAAAAAGGTGTAATTATTTATTGTTATACCTCTTACGCAGAGTGCATTAACATATACATATAGACTAGGGATCCAAAAAAAAATACAAAATTATAAAAATTATAAAAAAAAAGGAAATAAATAAAACAAAACAAAACAAAAAACAAAAACCAAAAAACAAAAACAAAACAAAAAAATAAGAAAACAAAAAAACAAAAAAAGAAGAAGAAAGAAGTAAACATATGTTAGTTCCACTTAAAATTGTCCAAGCATATTTGCTCCCCCTTAAAGAAAATCGAGAATTGAATGTTTCCAAGGCTCATAACGAGTCCCTCCTTTGGTAAATGGTCTATAACTACATTGAATTTCTCTATGCACATGAGAAAAGGTTATCATTCAAAAGTGTTTTTTGATTCCCTAAATTTTTTGCATCCAATGTGCCATGTCAGATGGAGCGAAATTTGTTCCCTTACTTATGCAATCGATGGTGACCTAGGAGTCTCCAAATACATAAAAAATTTCTAGCTTTAAGCATCTATAATAGTACAACAAACCCAGAGTATTAATAATTCAACCCTGTTGTTGGAGCCCCTACCCCCATGCCACCTAAAAATAAAATCATGTTCCGCATTGGTTGTGATTCTAGCACCACATCCACTTATATCTTGTGTCTATATTTTTTTCTTGTGTGTTTTCCTTTTGAATTCATGGGTAATTGTTGAACACCTAATTAACTCTATTAATTGTTAAAGAAGAATTTAATGTTCTTAAAATTGGTCATTGTTAAAAATACATAATTACTTATTCAGCCCCTTCTTAGTAATTGCCTAGTTTCCAACAATTGGTATTATATTTGGTTGTCTCTCTTTTTTTTCAAGAAGAAAAAATTGTATATTCTATTATTAGTTAAAACATTACAAGGTTGTTATATTGACCCAAGCAGTGACTCAAAATGAGACACCCAAAAAAGACAAAAAAAGTCTCCAGACCAGTCCACCAAGTCACCATATACATTCACATTCGCCCAGGAATAAAAAGGTGTACTTATTTATTGTTATACGTGTTACGCATAGTGCATTAATAAAAACATATAGACTAGGGATCCAAAGAAAATAAAAATGTTAGTTCCACTGAAAAGTATCCAAGCATATTTTCTCCCCCTTAAAGAAAGTCAAGAAGTGAAAGTTTCCAAGGCTCATGACGAGTCCCCACTTTGATATATCATCTATAACTACGTTGAATTATTTGTGCACATGAAAAAATCTTACATTTGAAAGTATCTTTTGATTCCCTTAATTTTTTGCATCCAGTGCGCCATCTCAGATGGAGCGAAATTTGTTCCCTTATTGATGCAATTGATGGTGACCTAGGAGTCTCCGAATATGTACAAAACTTTTTAATTTAAGAATCTAGCACAGTACAACAAACCCTAGAGTTCTAATAATTCAACCCTGTTGTTGGAGCCCTAAAATGAAAATCATGTTCTGCATTGGTTGTGATTCTAGCACCACATCCACAGTTTAGATTGTGTGTCGCACCATCGAAGTAACTTTTAAGATAGAAATAAGGAGTTTTGGTCTTGATGGAGCAGACATGATTAGGGTTGTTGGCTTGTCCATATTCACTGAACATTGCACATTTTTTTGAAGCAGTGGTGCCAATATCTGGTTCTCGATTCTCAAATATGGCCGCATTGCGAGCTTTTCAGATGTTCCAGAAGACATAGAAAGGAATGGTTTTGTGCTACATGTTCAGATGTATCCAATGTTTTAAAAACATCTTCCATGGAAGTTAGATCCCAACATTCATTTAATCTAATATTTTTTGTAATGTATTTCCAAGTACTTGCAACAAAATGGAATTTGATAAAAAGGTGAAATGTATTTTCATCAACAATTTGGCACAAACTACATCTTCCTGGGCCTGTGAATCCTATTTTATATAAATTCTCCCAAGTCAGAATCTTATTTTGACACAACATCGAACCAAATGGAATGAAATTACGAGGGATATTCCAATACCAAACCTAATGATACCAACTCATACCACTTATGATGCCTAGGGAATCTGTAATGTGTATATAGGTGTTTCTAACAGTTTCCTTTCCCTTTTGATTTCTAATCTACCAACATAAGTTATCCTCTTGTCTATTTAATTGGATTTCCACCATCTGTAGTTGTGTAGTGAAATATTTTCACCTTTTTGTGTGTTCCAGTCTCATTCCTAAGTCCTCTACATTCTTGTAGGTGGGACATAGTTTTAGAGGGTCTCTCCCTTTTTGTATCTGAGCCAAGTAGAAGATTCCCAACGCATGTAGATACTCAATAATTAGGGGCGTTAAGTTATACAACTCCTTCAACCCGAAGACCGAAGACCGGATCTATACCAATGAGAGTGTTCCAGCCTACTCCAACAAACTACTTTATGTTTTCTATAGTCCAACATTTAGTTTACATCAGGTTGTTCCAGATATATGAGCCTTTTTTCCTTTCATAGTTTGCACCTTGCATGATCCACTCCATAGGTCACATACATTTCAAGTATTTATCAATGACAATATCATGCCAGATTCATGTACCAAATATTTCCCTCCATAAGCTATTAGATAATAGGGCCCATCCAAAGAATTTGGTTCTTTTTATGACCCATCAACCTACAAAGGCACTATTTGTAATTTTCTTAAAACTGACAAGGTGGATTGTTTTATATTTCGACGTACCATCCCATGTGAAATTTGTAATGATTTGATGCGTGAGATTAGAGTATTTGGAATTCGATAGAGATGCATACAGTATACAGAAAAATTTTGTAAGAAAAATTAGTCCAAAACCAATCTTTCATTGAGGGATAAAAACCTATGAGTCTGCAAATTTAATCTCGAACTGAACTTATCAATTATCCACTGCCAATCCGCCAAGAGGTATCTCTTGGGTTTAATTATGAATCCCAGATAATTAAATCTCCTCTCCAAAGGATGGATTTCCACTCTGAACAACTCCCTAATCTTGGAGCATAAATAAGTTCGGATTTGGGAGCATTTATTTTCAAGTTCGACACTTCCCAAAAATCCAATATAATATCAAGCAAATGTGACCACTGTTCAACTGCAACTCACCCAAATCATAATAAATCATCTATGAACAATAAATGAGTAACAGTTACCTTTCTAGTGATTTGGATACATGTGAATATCCCGCAACTCTTTTCAAGTAGGATTCGCCTGCTTAGACCTTCAATGACTAATAAAAACGATAGAGGTGAAAGGGAGAAACCTTGTATGAGGCCCTTGTGGGCATAAAATAAAACTGGTGGTTTCCAATTTATTAGTACAACATATGTAACGGATTCGATGCAGACCATGATCCATTCAACCACATAAACTGAGCACCCAACATTATGTAAAATTAAGCACAAAAAGGTCCAATACATGTTGTTATATGCCCTGTGAAGATCAAGTTTCAAGATAATAACATCCATGTTACGAGTCTTGATAGAATGTACAATTTCCTTTGTTATGGAAATCGCTTCATGAATGTATCTGTTATGAAGGAAACCAACTTGCACTAGAGAAATGTGATTTGAGAGGCATCTCTTAATTCTATTGGCAATAATTTTTTAGATCAACTTAAACACCAAATTACAGAGCAATATGGGTCTGAACTCTGAGAAATGCATGGGCTCAACATTTTTCAGAATGGGTGCAATGAAAGTGACATGTATTTCTCCAGAAACTCACTTTTGTGTTTGTTGTGACCAGCAACAACCCCCCTTTTTTATTTAATATTAGTAATAATACTAAATAAATGGGGACCCTTAGTTAAAAATCCAAAAAAAAATCAATTAGGATTTGTTTTCCTTTTCAAATAAAACTTTATATCATAAACTTAGGGAAATTCCTTAGAAAAACCTTTAGAAACACTTAAGTTTATGATAGATTACAATAAAGTTTTCTTTAAACAAAATAGCGCATCCATCGCAAAATGGTAGATATCTTTTGTAAAACTGAAATTGCGATTTTGCGATATTGCGATAACGCGACCCCAAAAAGCCTATAAAATAACATATTGGTCGTAGATCGCATAGCGCAGAAAAAAAGAACGAATACTTTTGCGCTATTTGCAATTTTGCGCTTTTGCGCTATTTGCAATTTTACGCTTTTGGGCTTTTTGTGATTTGCGCTTTTGCGCTATTTGCAATTCTGCGATGGTTATGCTCTGTGGAAAATGCGATATTGCGATATTGCGATATTGCGCAGCAAATTGCAGATCGCAATGTCGCGGATTCATAAAAGCGCGTTGTTCAAAGAAAATCTTTCCATAAATCAATATCCATTTTGCGCTTTAATGATTGGATTAAATGAATGGATTGTCAATTAATGGTAAATGGGATTTTGTTTTGATTGAAAGGTCGTTTCACGTTAAAATAATATATTTCATCCGCCTTTGCATTTAAAACTATCTCATCACCTTTCTTATGCCATTACTCTCACATAACTCGTAAAACCGCAGGCGCGAAGGAGCAAACGACTATACAAAGTGTTCATAGAACATCATGGGTAAGAAAGAGAAGACTTCAAATCCTGAAAACAAAGAAATGGCTTTACTGTATGCAGACACTGCTTGCAATAAGGATGCTGGTATAACCACCTGGGAAGGAATGTATAATTTGCTTGAAGAAGAAAATCCTGTGGTGATGCAAGTTGAGGCTACAGCAGGTTCCAGTAATTCATCTGAGGCAACCCTTAAAGAACTGGCTTGTTCATTTCTGCATAGGATAACGGCAAGGCCAAGAATTCTTCCATATACAGACATAGTGAAATGGGTGTTGAATAGCACCAATATTTCAGACAGGCAATTTAGAACTCCAACTCAAGAGATAATCGGGTCGTTCACTATGGAAGATTTGAGGCTGATGTATCAGTTGCCGGAACCTCAGGCGACTTATAATAAGCAATTTATGGAAGATTTTTCCAGAGAACATGCAAATTTGTCGGAATGCACATAGGAGTGGACCAAAAGAGATGAACCATTGAAGAAAAACAAACACGATATGTACAGTACTGGTTCACTTACCTCTCCATATTGTTTTGTTGCTGCCATGTTATGCAGGCTTTTTGGAAATCCTGACATAAATATGATCTTGCCTGAATGGCTCCCTTTGTTAAATGCTGCCGTTAATTCTACAATTGTAGACTGGGCCAAAATCTTATCTGATAATTTGACCACTGCTATTTTCCATTATCGGTCTAAACGAAGTGTTTCTCAGCGGATTTATCCGCCTTTTTATTGATCTGCCTATGTCATGGACGCTATCTGTTTTGTTTCTAAATTCCCTGTGATGGGTTGGCAATGGACAATCCACGATCCTTTGCCTATTCATGTGTATCATAAGGAACTGTGGGAATCTAAGTTTGTCCCCCATTTTTACAAAATTTGCCATGGTATAATGTTGCCATTGTACAGAACATTGCATAATAAGGATGCCCCAAGGTTATCCCTAGAAACAGAGGTCGACATTCTCCCCGTCGCGAGATGGTTTGGAGAAGAGTTTTTCAATTATGTTAGGATTTTCGGAAGTTCTGCTTCCCCCCATGTTTTACCCCTATATATTCTGGATAAACTTGTAGCTCGGGAGATTTCTTATCAGACCTGTGGCCAAGGAGGTTTGACAAAGGAATTAAAAGAGAAGAAGAAAGGCATTTGGCCACAATTTCCCATAAACTGTGGAACATTTTCACTGTTTGATGTTGGTCACGCATTCAAAGAGGTAAGCAACATTACATGCTTACAACTGTTCAAGTTTTCGAGAAGGTTATTTGACCCAAATAATGTTGTCAAAAATTTTACCAATGCAATCAGAGTAAGGGAATTTTCCGGGGAACAGGATATTTTTGATGATATGTTCCAAACAAAAGGTTCATTTAAAGAAGTTTTGAATTCAGCTCAAATGCAGTTATCTCCAGAGGAATTCCAGGAATTTAAACTTTACAGAGAGAGAAGACTAACTTCTATTCCTTTGAAAAATCTACGCTTGGAACCCGCAAGGGAACAAACTCCTAGCGTTAGTCTTAACGACAGTTCGAGTACAGATAAATCTAAGTCAAAATCTGAAAGAGAGACTTCTGAACGTTCCAATAAGTCTAATGAAAAGAAAGATAAAATTGAATAATCAGTGAAAGATTATGCTCAATCGAAAGAGCTTCCTCAACAACAAATTTTGACTTCTCAGCAGATAAATCCTCCTCCTACCAATGTACAGCAACAGTCAGTCACCATTGAATTAGACAATGAATGGGAAAGCTTTAATCAATTGATTAATGTAGAAGGACAGAATGTACAGACCCCTGTCCAGAGAACCAAAGTTTTGAGCACAGGAATAAGTAGCACAGTCACAGTGATTGAGCACATACCTATCACACCCTCCTCTGAAATTGTACTTAATGTAGAGGACATTCCTCCTCTGGATGTATTCTATAGCCCAAAATACAAAGCAGTAGTGAAAAAACAAAGAAAAAAGAGAAAGTTAGAAGGTGCAATTTCTACTGAAACAGAACAATTAGATGTCTTGTGGAAGGATCCTACCACAGAGCCTACTGATAATCTTGCTAAGTTATCTCAAATGACAAGGGCTTATGCTTCTGCAACTATTGACAAAGCATTTGAGATACAACTCTTATTAAATGAAAAAGAAGAACAGATAAAAGTTCTGCAACATCAATTGCAACAGGTACAGGCCAATAATGAAGCACAGATGAAACTTGAAAAGTTATAGCAACAACTTCAAGAAATGAAAATTGGACATCAAAAAAGTTTGGCTGATAAATAGAAAAAAATACAGATTATCCAAGATCAGCACAAAGATGATCCTAAGCTTCCAGAGTTTATTTCAGAAACTATCTCTTTAAACAATCAACTACTGCAACAAGAAGAAGTATTATGCCAAAAAATCTTGCAATGGAATTCTTTTTTCCAAGAGAGTGATAAGATCACAAATCATGTCGTAAATTTACGAAATGATTATGATTTAATTAATGAAAAGATTACTGATTATTTGGTATGGCAAAAAACAGAAGAAGGAAGAAAAGCTGGTGCACCAATTATTAATGAAAACCATAAAGAAATACTTTTCAATAACTGGGATGCACAAATCAGAAGGGCAGAGAAAGCATCAGAGGAGGCGGCTACAATAGCAAACAGTCTTACTGATTGTGTAAATGATAATTTTCACAAAGCTAATATGATTTCAGAAACTGTTCCAGGATATCTCCCACAAGCACATCAACTGCAAACAGAATGGAGGCAAAAGGCAGAAGAAAGAGAAAAATCAATCCAAGGTTTGACAAGATTAAACTGGGACTCTTACTGGACATACTTAGTGAAACCACACAGTCAGCATAGTGTGCTTAATTGTATCATCAATTCTGCTGAGAAGATTGTGCCTACACTTGCCGATTCTATCTTTTCAAGACAGTTGAAATCTGAAGTCGGTCAACCACATCTTCTCAAAACAATGCTAGATGCCTGCAAGTTTAAAGATCAAGTTCATAAGTAGTTAGTTAATAGTCTTTATTTTTAGATTTAGTTTTAGTTTTACTGTATTTTTGCCTAGGAAAAGGACGATCATTTAAACCGAATCCTTAATTTTTGTAATAAACTATTTTTAGATTTAGCTAGTAGTATTTAAACCCTTCTCATGCATTTAGAGAAGGGTCCTGGATTATTATATTTTTGACTTGGAGATTACATTTCTGTACTCCACTGACTTTTATATTTTATAAAGGATCACATCTGGTGATTTTATGCGGAATTATCTTTAAAGTGTTGCATTTTTGTACCTTGGATTTGATTTTGCATCAGAATTACTGGATTAGAGTATCATATTTCATTTGAAAGTCTTCAAGATGAATAAGGTATTTCTATCTGTTCACTGTTGATTTCTTTTGTCTTATGATATTCGCTTTAAAATTTTCTATCATTTATATATATTTGGTTTTCACAACGTTTCTTTTTATATATCATTTCTGAGTATAATTGAAACGTTATCTTTCATAAGTATATGTGGATGATATGTTATGATGAATGCAATATGTTAATACAACTCTGTTTAATTTCTTAAACCGAGTTATCTTTATTTGTTTCTACACATTTCGATTTAAATGATAATACATTTTTATGGTTATTGTTAAATTGGAATAATCTTAAGTTGTATTCACATATAATTGCCCGGGTTAGTGTTAGAATTTCTTTATCAGTATTTAGTTTAAATTAGATAGTTTTATTTTAGTCAATTTAGTCCCATTTTCACTCATCCAAATCAACCCATCACCAACCCATTAGTTATAAGGAAACTGGTCCTTTAAATCCAGTCGGAGCCACCATACCAAACGGAAAAGGAGCTGTCCTAAGGTCCCGACCGGGTGGTTTTCCCCAATGTTTGAAGCAAAGATTTTCTAGGCTTCAACATTTTTGGCGCTAGAAGGAGGGCATGAGCTATGAATGGCAAGTAAATCTTTACCTACAAGCCATTCTGAGAGCAAAACACCCTCATCAACTTCTTCAATTTCTTCTGAAATACAAAATCCTATAGAAGAAATTGAGAAGAATATTCAGACACCCACTACCAAAATCTCAAAACAATCAGACAATCAAACTCCTGAGTCTCCTGAAGTTCAAGATTTAATTCATAAATTGAAAGGATTCTCATTATCTCTTGATGAGTCTGAAATATCTGAAGGTAGTGTAAGCTCAAAATTTATTCCTTCAAAACCTCTTACTAGGCTTCAAAGTGAAAAACTTGGTATTTCTCCGAAAGAATTCCCTTTACCTAGTAGAGTCAAGTAAAAAAGAACTCAATCGGAATCAGTAAGTTCTTCATCTCATATTCAATCACCTGTTTCCGAAACGCCACCACAACAAAGTGCATTTGTTCCCACATCATCTACTCAATCACCATCTGCTCAATCATCATCTATTCCAACAATTTCTGTTCAGACACCACCAGCCTCTACTACTCCTCCAATAGTTGTTATAATAATGGCTAGACCATGGGCTACTCCAGGGGCTGTCAACATGCCTGCACCTTTACATGATTTACCTGACAATCCTGGAAAATGGCTTCCAAAGTTTAGTCCAGATCTTAACATTCAAGCTGAAGAACACATCAATAACTTTATGCTGGCTGTAAATTTGAATGGATTCGTACATGAAGATGTTGTAGTCAGATTATTCCCTTATACTCTTCAAGGGGCAGCAGGATCCTGGTACTTAACCATCTGACTACAACATCTTCATGTACGAATCCATTCAAATTTCTTAACCAAATTTGGAGATGACAGATCAATAGCTACTTTAATCAACGATCTCTCAAATTTGAAGGCAGAACCCAAGGAACCCATTAAATATTTCAACGCTAGATTCAACAAACTCTTGAACAAAATCCACACAGATTCAAGGCCTAGTGAACAGGTCAGAAGTGAATGGTACATAACCGCTTTACCCTCAAACATAGCAATTTTTGTAGATAGAGCCGCAAAACCTACGTTAGCCGAGAATATGAAAGAGGCTATTGCAGTAGAGAAACGAATTATTTCTCTAGAAAAGAAAAATGCTATTGAGGAAAGGAAATCCAAGAAGGTCAGCTTCAAAGATGATTCGAGAAAAAAGGCCAAAGACCCATACGACATGGAAGGTTTACAGAAAGTTCTTAAAACCATGTCAAATGAAATGGTTGAAATAAAAAAACAAGTAGCTGAAACTTCTACCAAAAAACCATTCCGAAATTTCAGAAGAAACCAATTGAATCTAAACTTCCCAATTCAATCTCTAATGCAGAATCAGAAGAAGAAGAAGAAGAAGATACTCCTCCAGTATCAGAAGAGGAAGATGAGAATGAAGAAATAGCTGAATTGCATGGAATGTGGGATTTTATTCTCCCTAATTCTGATAGTGAGGTAGAACAAGAAGCTATGCCTGTAAATACTAGGAGTAAATCTACATCGAAGCCTGTACAAATAGTTCCTAAAAAGAAAATTACAACTCCAAGTACCAAAGACAAATCCCCTACAAAGAAAACTTCTTTGTTACCTACTCAAAATCAGCCATCTTCTTCTAATCCTCCTACATCGACAACAAAGACTTTAGTGGTGTCAGATCCTATGGAGTATAACATTGTTGAAGACATGAAAAAGATTAAAGCCAACATTTCCCTACATGAACTCAACAAATCACCAACAGAAGTTGCTATTAAAAGAATTAAACGCTACACCTATTTCTCATTTACCAAGTGGTGTAGTTGCAAAAGCAGCAAAAGGAACTGGTAAGCCACCAGATAAGGTAGATGCTACTGATACTGTGCTCATTGGAGAAAAATCAAATTCTCAGACTCCTTTTCTTTTGACTTATGAAATGTACAATAAAAATCTACACAATTGTTTAATTGATTCTAGAGCTTCCTCTAATATAATGACTACTTCTGTTTGTGCCAAATTGAATATCGAACCACAGAAATCGGCAGTTCATATTGTTCAATTGGATCACTCTAAAGTTCAAGTTGTTGGAGAAAACAATTCAGTTACTATCAGACTAGCTTCCGATCCTAGGATTGTCCAAAGAATTGATATTTTGATTGCAGATATTCCTGAATTCTATGGATTAATCTTAAGCAGGGATTGCTCTGCGAAACTTAATGGTTATATCTCAACTGATTATTCACATATGTGGCTTCCCTACAAAGGGAAACCAAATCAAATCAAAGTTGAACAAGAAAAACATATGACGCACACTGTCACTGAATTTGAACAACCTAATGAGCCTGTGACATTCAACAACAATATTCTTGGAGGATATTCTACCGAGTCATTTCTTGGAAACTTCAAAGCACCTCAATCACCTTTTTCTGTAAATACTTTTGTTTCTCAAATAGAAAATTTTTCACAATCTGATTCTTCCAGAATTATAAATATTTCTGATGTAATTGTAGATAAGCCAATAGATAAATCTTTATTTTGGTCATTATATTTTGATGGATCAAAATCTAGTGATGGAGCTGGAGCAGGATGCATCTTAATTGATCCAGATGGAGAGAAAATCGTGCTATCATGTAGGTTAGAATTTGAGTGTACGAAAAATACCGCAGAATATGAAGCCTTGATACAAGGACTTTATAAAGCTATAGGGTTAGATGTTAAATACTTGAAAGTCTTTGGTGATTCTGAAATTGTCATAAAACAAGTTAGGAATACTATCCATTGTCTTTCAAGACATCTTAAACACTATCAAACCCTAGTACAAGATCTTACCACTCATTTTTTAGCATTCGATATTTCTTCTATTCCTAGGAATCAAAATACATCAGCTGACTTGTTAGCTAATGTTGCATCTAAACTCCTGCCTGCTGAAGATTGTAGTCCTAATAGGTTTTCTGTAGAATTGATTTTTCGCCCATCTGTCCCAGATAATGTCACAAATTGGAGAGTATTCTATCATGATCAAGATATTTTAAATTTCATGACTTCAGAGAAATCATATGATGAACAAATTATTGATGAGGATGATCATGATTTACAAATTGCCTCAAAAGGTAATGAAAATCCCATTCCGAAATATTTTGTTAAATTAGAGGATTTATATGATATTAAAGACAGATTCAAGAAAGTCACTAATGCTAAACTTCAAAGTTCCACTTTGAAGTTTGAATTAGTAAATCTTGGCTCTGACTCTAATCCTAAAAACGTTAATTTAGGACTCAATTTAACTCCAGAGGAAAAAATGCTTTCATTAAACTTCTGAACAAATATAAAAATGTTTTTGCTTGGAATTATGATGATTTAAAAATGCTATGATACTTAGGTTATTCAACTTTTTAATTCCAATGCTTCCTGATATTAAACCCGTTCAACAGAAGTTGAGAAAGATCCATCCAAATCTCGAAAGTCAAATCAAATCAGAACTTAATAAACTTTTAAAAGCCAAAATCATTTTTCCAGTCAAGCACTCCAATTGGGTTTCCAATATGGTACCTGTTAGGAAGAAGAATGGTGATATAAGAATCTGTATTGATTTTAGAAATTTGAACAAGGCATGTTTAAAAGATAATTTCCCATTGCCAACCATGGAACAGATACTTCAAAAGGTAGCGGGTTCTAAACTTATGTCTTTTCTCGATGGATTTTCGAGCTATAATCAAGTTTTAGTTCATCCAGATGACAGATTGAAAACAACTTTCAGAACAAAATGGGGAACTTATGCTTATCAGAAAATGCCTTTTGGTCTAATAAATGCAGGAGAAACTTTCCAAAGAGCTATGGACATAGCATTTAAAGGGCTGATCAATAAATTAGTTGTTGTTTATCTTGATGACATAACAGTATTTTCAAAAAAGAGAGCCAATCATCTACATGATCTAAAGCAAATATTTGAAATATGTAGAAGGTTTGGTATTTCCTTAAATCCAAAGAAATCTTTCTTTGCTTTGGATGAAGGAAAACTCTTAGGATTTGTTGTGTCAAAAGATAGTATATATATTGATCCAGATAGAGTGAAAGAAATTTCTGATATTTCTTTACCTCATAACAAAAAATCCATGCAATCATTTCTTGGGCAGATCAATTTTGTAAAAAGATTCATTCCTGATTTTTCTCAAATTGTTTTACCTATGCAAAATATGATCAAGAAGAATTCAGTATTCAAATGAGGGCATAAAGAGAAAGACGCCTTTGTGACAATCAAAAAATCGATCATTAATGCACCAGCATTGAATACCCCGGATTTTTCTAAATATTTTATTTTGTATACTTTGGCCACCGAAACATCCTATGCTGCTGTTTTAACACAGCTCAATGATCAGAAAATTGAAGCACCAATTTCTTTCTTTAGCTAAAATCTGCAAGGAGCTGAGCTGAATTATTCCAATGTTGAAAAACAAGCATTTTTCCTTGTTTAAATCAATCAAACACTTCAGACCTTTTCTCTTGAAAACACATACAAAAATCATTGTCCCATTCTCTGCAGTAAGGCAATTATTAATTCAAAAAGAAGTAGGAGAAAAGAGAGCTAATTGGGTAACAGCCTTACAAGAATATGACATTGATATTAAACATGCTAAGATTGTTAGAGGACAAGGTTTTTGCAGATTATTGGCAGGAGCTCATAACATACCAGAAAGTCAAGATTCAAATCAAGATATTCAAGTAAGTCAGGTAAGTGTTACAGATTATGAATCTCAGTATGTTGATCTCATCTATTACTTGAAAAATGGGTATGCTCCTTCTAATCTCAGCTATAAGAGCAAACGTTCTTTAAGATTAAAGGCTATTAAATATGAGATCATTGATAATGTGTTATTCAGAAATAATTATGATTCAATCTTATTAAGATGTCTTGAAAATACTGAAGCTGAAAAGGTTTTGCAGGAATTGCATGATGGACCAACAGGAGGTCATTTTGGAGGTGATACCACAGCTCACAAAATAATTCGTGCTGGTTATTACTGGCCTACCCTTTTTAAAGATACGCATGATTACGTAAGGAAGTGCAGAATTTTTCAAACTGCAAGTGGAAGACAAAGGAAACTAGCTTTTCCTTTGCAACCAGTGAGTATTGAGCAACCATTCAAACAATGGGGACTTGACATTATTGGTGAGATCATACCTCATTATTCCAAACAGCACAAATACATCCTTACAACAACAAACTATTTCACAAAATGGGTAGAAGCAATCTCGTTGAAGGTAGCCAATTCTGATGCAATTATTGATTTCATAGATCAATTCATCATAACCAGGTTTGGTGTATCTAACTCTCTTGTCTTTGATAATGCATCTTACTTTTCCGGAAATAGTATAATAGAATTTGCAATCAAGAGAGGTTTTAAATTGAAATATTCAGCAAATTATTATCCACAAGGTAATGGTTTGGCTGAATCCACTAACAAAAATCTTATCAAAATCATTAAAAGGACTATTGATCAAAATCAAAAGAATTGGCACAAGTCTTTAATCTTTGCACTATGGGCTGATCGTATTACTGAAAAAGCTTCAATAGGAACTTCACCTTTCAATTTAGTTTATGGAAAAGAAGCTATGATACCATCAAATTTAGCTCTTCCATCATTAGCCCTAGTGCAATTTATTGAAGAAAATCCTTCTTCATCCATTCAATTGAGATATGATCAAATCTTTAAATTAGAAGAAGATTGAAATAAAGCAAAAATTATTCATGAAAAACATCAACAGCTTGTAAAATCTTGTTTTGATGCAAGTTCTACCGGCTCAAATATTTTGTCAATTGGTGATCTTGTTCTGAAATGGGATAAAGCACATGAAGAAAAAGGTAAGCATACCAAATTTCAGAAAATGTGGCTTGGACCATTTCAGATCGTTGAAAAGATAGGCTCAAATACATTCATCCTCCAAGATCTAACGAGTAAGAGAGAATCTCTTCCTGTAAATGGGCTTATCTTGAAGAAATTCTTTTCATAAGGAGGTAACCCTTTCTTAAACTGTACATATTCCTTTCTGCAAAGTTTTTAATTGTTTTTGCGAATAAAGGTTGTTAATAAGTCTATAATTGATTGTTTACTATTTAGGAAAATTTCTTAGGAAAAATATTATAAATATTTATTTTGTGTAAATAAGAATTTTTAAAGAGATGATCACAGTTTTTGGATAGTTTAAAATAAGATGTTAAATTTTGAAATATTATTCCAATCATTTGCATGATCTTTTGAAAACTTGAAGAGAATGTAAATCATTGTAAGTTTATTGAGCAGAGAAAGGTTATCTATAAAAGTAAAGATTTTTCAAAGTCTTGGTACTCAAGAAACTCTGAAAATTGTCATCCATTGATTCTTAAGGATAAAACTATTTCACCCCATCCATTTAAGTTGTGATTTTTTAGAATGTAATTCTAAGAAATTATATGAAAATTTAAGAGATAAGAGGTCTCATTATGAGCCGACTTACCATATTCATAAGGAGTAATAAAACTGACATTACCAATACTGCATACCAAAACAGGGTAATGGCTTATAAATATAAGATAAGGGGTCTCATCACGAGCCAGCTTGTTCAGTTTAATTACAACTAGTGAATGGCATTGTTATTAACTGGCTACCAAACCAGAACAATGGCTCTTAAAAATAAAAATAAGTAAAAGACAAAAACATGAGATAATAGGTCTTATGAATTTATCTTTAAAAAGTCATAATTTTAGTTGGATGGGACAATGAATGGTTAATGGTTTAAAGGTAACCCTGTCGAGACTATGAACGTTTGCAGGCAGCAGAGGCAATACCTATGAAAATAGAGTATATTATAAAACCAAAACTTGGAGAAATCCACTTACTTCATTATTAACACCGATCAAAGCTTGAGATAACCCAAAAGTGTTTTTGTTCTTAAGGAATTAGAAAGAAATTGTGAATGATTTTTATTTCTTTTTCATAGTTAGATTTTATTTAAAATATCCTAAGATAGTTTTCATTATATTTAAAAATATTTATTTACTAGAAATATAGTGTTCATTTTATTTTTTCAGAGATAACTGTTTCTTTCAGTGAATCGCCAATTGTTGTGACCAGCAACAACCCCCCTTTTTTATTTAATATTAGTAATAATACTAAATAAATGGGGACCCTTAGTTAAAAATCCAAAAAAAAATCAATTAGGATTTATTTTCCTTTTCAAATAAAACTTTATATCATAAACTTAGGGAAATTCCTTAGAAAAACCTTTAGAAACACTTAAGTTTATGATATATTACAATAAAGTTTTCTTTAAACGAAATAGCGCATCCATCGCAAAATGGTAGATATCTTTTGTAAAACTGAAATTTCGATTTTGCGATATTGCGATAACGCGACCCCAAAAAGCCTATACAATAACATATTGGTCGCAGATCGCATAGCGCAGAAAAAAAGAAATGTTAAACGAATACTTTTGCGCTATTTGCAATTTTGCGCTTTTACGCTATTTGCAATTTTACGCTTTTGCGTTTTTGCGATTTGCACTTTTGCGCTATTTGCAATTCTGCGATGGTTATGCTTTGTGGAAAATGCGATATTGCGATATTGCGATATTGTGCAGCAAATCGCAGATCGCAATGTCGCAGATTCATAAAAGCACGTTGTTCAAAGAAAATATTTCCATAAATCAATATCTGTTTTGCGCTTTAATGATTGGATTAAATGAATGGATTGTCAATTAATGGTAAATGGGATTTTGTTTTGACTGAAAGGTCGTTTCACGTTAAAATAATATATTTCATCTGCCTTTGCATTTAAAACTATCTCATCACCTTTCTTATGCCATTACTCTCACATAACTCGTAAAACCGCAGGCGCGAAGGAGCAAACGACTATACAAAGCGTTCATAGAACATCATGGGTAAGAAAGAGAAGACTTCAAATCCTGAAAACAAAGAAATGGCTTCACTGTATGTAGACACTGCTTGCAATAAGGATGCCAGTATAACCACCTGGGAAGGAATGTATAATTTGCTTGAAGAAGAAAATCATGTGGTGATGCAAGTTGAGGCTACAGCAGGTTCCAGTAATTCATCTGAGGCAACCCTTAAAGAACTGGCTTGTTCATTTCTGCATAGGATAGCGGCAAGGCCAAGAATTATTTCGTATATAGACATGGTAAAATGCGTGTTGGACAACACCGATATTTCAGACAGGCAATTTAGAACTCCAACTCAAGGGATAATCGGGTCATTCACTACGGAAGATTTGAGGCTGATGTATCAGTTGACGGAACCTCAGGCGACTTATAATAAGCAATTTATGGAAGATTTTTCCAGAGAACATGCAAATTTGTCGGAATGCACACAGGAGTGGACCAAAAGAGATGAACCGTTGAAGAAAAACAAACACGGTATGTACAGTACTGGTTCACTTACCTCTCCATATTGTTTTGCTGCTGCCATGTTATGCAGGCTTTTTGGAAAGCCTGACATAAATATGATCTTGCCTGAATGGCTCCCTTTGTTAAATGCTGCCGTTAATTCTACAATTGTAGACTGGGCCAAAATCTTATCTGATAATTTGACCACTGCTATTTTCCATTATCGGTCTAAACGAAGTGTTTCTCAGCGGATTTATCTGCCTTTTTATTTATCTGCCTATGTCATGGACGCTATCTATTTTGTTTCTAAATTCCCTGTGATGGGTTGGCAATGGAGAATCCACGATCCTTTGCCTATTCATGTGTATCATAAGCAACTGTGGGAATCTAAGTTTGTCCCCCATTTTTACAAAATTTTCCATGGTATAATGCTGCCATTGTACAGAACATTGCATAATAAGGATGCCCCAAGGTTATCCCCAGAAACAGAGGTCGACATTCTCCCTGTCGCGAGATGGTTTGGAGATGAGTTTTTCACTTATGTTAGGGTTTTCAGAAGTTCTGCTTCCCCCCATGTTTTACCCCTATATATTCCGGATAAACTTGTAGCTCGGGAGATTGCTTATCAGACCTGTGGCCAAGGAGGTTTGACAAAGGAATTAAAAGAGAAGAAGAAAGGAATTTGGCCACAATTTCCCATAAACTGTGGAACATTTTCACTGTTTGATGTTGGTCACGCATTCAAAGAGGTAAGCAACATTATATGCTTACAACTGTTCAAGTTTTCGAGAAGGTTACTTGACCCAAATAATGTTGTCAAAAATTTTACCAATGCAACCAGAGTAAGGGAATTTTCCGGGGAACAGGATTTTTTGATGATATATTCCAAACAAAAGGTTCATTTAAAGAAGTTTTGAATTCAGCTCAAATGCAGTTATCTCCAGAGGAATTCCAGGAATTTAAACTTTACAAAGAGAGAAAACTAACTGCTATTCCTTTGAAAAATCTACGCTTGGAACCCGCAAGGGAACAAACTCCTAGCGTTAGTCTTAACGACAGTTCGAGTACAGATAAATCTAAGTCAAAATCTGAAAGAGAGACCTCTGAATGTTCCAATAAGTCTAATGAAAAGGAAGATAAAATTGAAAAATCAGTGAAAGATTCTGCTCAATCGAAAGAGCTTCCTCAACAGCAAATTTTGACTTCTCAGCATGTAGAAATTTGCTGAATAATAATTAATTATCCACCGAGACTATCCTGATCACATACAATTCGAATTCATATGCAGCACATAATCTCTTCCACTCAGATCATCAAACATGTGGAAATAAAACAAGCGATAACACATCAAATCATCATACACATTAACACAGTATGTATGGGGAAAGCTTATAGCTGAAAACCCCGCAGCTATTGTGTATATTATAATGGAGAAATCATGTAACAAACTCGGTACAATACTCCTCACAAGTACTCAGTACTTTCTCATAAAGTTACACACAATCTAGCTCAGTTTTGAACAGGTTACTGGTTCAAAACTCACCACTAATTTCCTTGCCTCTATTGCGCAATCATGGCCTGTCTAAATAGAGATCCAAGGTTCGAATCTCCTTGGCTTGAAAATGCAATCATCATGGGCAATTCCTCCAAGTGTGGTGCAAATCTCATGCACAACTGATGTCGCCACTGATAGCTAACTCCACCCTTTCATCTACCTCTTTCACTGGTCTCCACTGAACTGATCATGCACTGTAGTGAACTGATGTGCTATTGAGTTGAATAATGAGTTACTAATTAATGAATTAAATAATATTTAATTCACTCCACTCATAACTAATTGATTAGATAGTTAAACTAATCTCAACCAGTTCAACTAAAATAAACAGAACACAACTCCACTAGCTGTCTCATTAACTCCACCAAACTTCTGCCACTGAAGTCCTAACTGAAGTCAACCATGCATGTGCTCACAAAACCCTTAGGAATAGCGTAATTCCTCTGTCAGATGCATGAGCCACTTCCAAGGCTCGAACTGAAGTGCTCCAAGAGAGTAAACTGAAGTTTATAGTCCAAATATTATTAAGGGTAAATAATATTTGACTTCCCTATTTTAAGGAGAGGCAGTCTAAAAATAGACTTCGACCTATAGGTCCAAAAAAATAGAGGTCCATCTATTTTTACCAACATGACCAATACTCCAAGAATAACATACTGCAACCCCTGGACCATGCTCCATATGTCTAAAAATAAACATAGTCTAAAAATAGACTTTGCGCCAGAATTCGCCTGCGGGCCCACTTAGTGAAGGCGACTTCATTTCACTAAGCTCCATCTGCCCATCTTTTTCAACAGCAGATAAATGCTCCTCCTACCAATGTACAGCAACAGTCGGTCACCATTGAATTAGACAAAGAATGGGAAAGCTTTAATCAATTGATTAATGTAGAAGGACAGAATGTACAGACCCCTGTACAGACAACCAAAGTTTTGAGCACAGGAATAAGTAGCACAGTCACAGTGACTGAGCACATACCTATCACACCCTCCTCTGAAATTGTACTTAATGTAGAGGACATTCCTCCTCTAGATGTATTCTATAGCCCAAAATACAAATCAGTAATGAAGAAACAAAGAAAAAAGAGAAAGTTAGAAGGTGCAATTGCTACTGAAGCAGAACAACTAGATGTCTTGTGGAAGGATCCTACCACAGAGCCTACTGATAATCTTGCTAAGTTATCTCAAATGACAGGGGCTTATGCTTCTGCAACTATTGACAAAGCATTTGAGATACAACTCTTATTAAATGAAAAATAAGAACAGATAAAAGTTCTGCAACAGCAATTGCAATAGGTACAGACCAATAATGAAGCACAGATGAAACTTGAAAAGTTACAGCAACAACTTCAAGAAATGCAAATTGGACATCAAAAAAGTTTGGCTGATAAAGATAAATAAATATAGATTATCCAAGATCAGCACAAATATGATCCTAAGCTTCCAGAGTTTATTTCAGAAACTATCTCTTTAAACAATCAACTACTGCAACAAGAAGAAGTATTATGCCAAAAAATCTTGCAATGGAATTCTTTTTGCCAAGAGAGTGATAAGATCACAAATCATGTCGTAAATTTACGAAATGATTATGATTTAATTAATGAAAAGATTACTGATTATTTGGTATGGCAAAAAACAGAAGAAGGAAGAAAATTTGGTGCACCAATTATTAATGAAAACCATAAAGAAATACTTTTCAATAACTGGGATGCACAAATCAGAAGGGCAGAGAAAGCATCAGAGGAGGCGGCTACAGCAGCAAACAGTCTTACTGATTGTGTAAATGATAATTTGCACAAAGCTAATATGATTTCAGAAACTGTTCCAGGATATCTCCCACAAGCACATCAACTGCAAACAGAATGGAGGCAAAAGGCAGAAGAAAGAGAAAAATCAATCCAAGGGCTGACAAGATTAAATTGGGACTCATACTGGACATACTTAGTGAAGCCACACAGTCAGCACAGTGCGCTTAATTGTATCATCAATTCTACAGAGAAGATTGTGCCTACACTTGCCGACTCTGTCTTTTCAGGACAGTTGAATTCTGAAGTCGGTCAACCACATCTTCTCAAAACTATGCTAGATGCCTGCAAGTTTAAAGATCAAGTTCATAAATAGTTACTTAATAGTCTTTATTTTTAGATTTAGCTTTAATTTTACTGTATTTTTTACTAGGAAAAGGACGGTCATTAAACCGAATCCTTAATTTTTGTAATAGACTATTTTTAGATTTAGCTAAGTAGTATTTAAACCCTTCTCATGCATTTAGAGAAGGGTCCTGGATTATTATATTTTTGACTTGGAGATTACATTTATGTACTCCACTAACTTTTATATTTTATAAAGGATCACATCTGGTGATTTTATGCGGAATTATCTTTAAAGTGTTGCATTTCTGTACCTTGGATTTGATTTTGCATCAGAATACTAGATTAGAGTATCATATTTCATTTGAAAGCTTTCAAGATGAATAAGGTATTTCTATCTGTTCACTGTTGATTTCTTTTGTCTTATGATATTCGCTTTAAAATTTGCTATCATTTACAGATATTTGTTTTCATAACGTTTCTTTATATATATCATTTTTTAGTATAATTGAAATGTTATCTTTCATAAGTATATGTAGATGATATATTATGATGAATGCAATATGCTAATACAACTCTGTTTAATTTCTTAAACAGAGTTATTTTTATTTGTTTCTGCACATTTCGATTTAAATGATAATACATTTTTATGGATATTGTTAAATTGGAATAATTTTAAGTTGTATTCACATATGATGGCCCGGGTTAGTTTTAGAATTTCTTTATCAGTGTTTAGTTTAAATTAGATAGTTTTATTTTAGTCAATTTAGTCCCATTTTCACTCATCCAAATCAACCCATCACCAACCCATTAGTTATAAGGAAACTGGTCCTTTAAATCCAGTCGGAGCCACCATACCAAACGGATAAGGAGCTGTCCTAAGGTCTCGACCGGGTGGTTTTCCCCAATGTTTGAAGCAGAGATTTTCTAGGCTTCAACAGTGTCCTAGATTCCTCCACCATCCTCAAGAGATCCAATCCCGTAATTTCTATGAAGTGTAAAATCACCTCCACTTTCCATCCATCTAGTCTTGGACATTTGTCTTTGGATAAAGACTTTAACACATGTACTAATTCCTCCAAGGTGACCTAGGCTTCCACCTAATTGTTTTCCTGCTCAGGGAAATTTGAGATCTAAAGTGGGCCTCTTAAGGAAATTATAAAATAATAGTGGAAATAATAAAATAAGATTAGATTACATCATCAAATTTTAGAGAGAAAAAATAAAAACCTATTTTTTCAACTCGTATTTTTAACTTATCTCCCTATGGGTTTACTCAAATTTCAAGCAGGAACACTTGTTGGATGAAAATTTTGATTCCTCATTGAAGGAGTACCCATGTTGCATACTTTTTGTTATCACAAAATTGTACTTGATTTGCTGCTAATCAGACAACTCTATGTAATTTTTTCAAACCAGCTTTTGGCTGAAGCTTAGCCTCTTCGGTCTGAGAGGGCTCTCTCATAGGAAATTTATGATATTGGTTAATGATAAAGATAGATTTCTAACACTACAGAGTTTGTATCTTGTTTTTTATGATTGCAGGTTGAAAGAAAACAGGTTTGCTACCATTGGGCTTATGGAGTCAAAAATCAGTATTTTCAGTGGCAAGGTTTCTTGACATGGAAGCTGAGGTAGATAAGGGTCATTAACAGAGACAAATCACACATAAAACATAGAGCAACACAGTCATTTCATCACTAAATGAAGTCAGAGCATAAACATATGAATTCTGAGTAATAGGGATGAAATCTACTGCAAGTGGTAAACATAAAGATACAAATCAGAAAAACATTAAAAACCCCATGAGAATCTCAGGTCTATCAAGAAGAAAGTCCTCTGTATTACTGATATAAGTCAAAATACATAAAGCAGTAGTTTGGTGCAAAAAATTTCCAACCCTTTACTACTTCAATGATTTGCCTTTAAATAGGCATTCTTAAAGCAAGGATGATCTGCCTGATGGCTAGATTCATCGAATTCTTCCTATGACACATCACATAACTGAAAAACATGTCTTCTAACAAGAAATTGATAGCTATACCTTAAAGAAGTCCTATCCTAATAGGATTCTAACTCCTATTTATTACAGCTTATACCTTATCTTTCTAAAACAGTTACATATCAGTTACAAATAAGCATCACATGCTTGAATAGGCTATGACATAGCTCATCACCACTTTTCATATTAAAAACCCCCTTGGACATGTGGAACAAAACCCTATTTTTCAGGAATGCATGACCTTTATCTTCAATGAGAGCTTTAGCTGATGACCTGTCTCCACAGCACTTCTTTCAAGTCATAAATATTTGCTATTAAGGTCCCTTGACATTGTTGTCGACAGATGTTGTCACTCCTAGAGACAGCCTAGAGTTGCTATAGACTAGTGCCTAGGACATCTTAGCATAGCAAGGAGTGTATAATGTAACGTGTGAATTTGTCAGCTTCATCTCACTTGCTATCTTCTGTTAAAGGGAAATATTGATTCAAATGGAACCAAGACCCTCAGAAAGCATTGCAGTGAAAGTCATATTACAAGGACAAGATGCAAAGCTCCAATATAAAAACATCAGACAGTTAAGAGACAATTTACTGTAAAGAGGGCCAATTCAAGTAATATGCCACAGAAATCAAATATCAGAAGGTGTATACGGTGAAAGAAATATGAGAAGATATTAATTATCTTTGGGCTGATACCCAGATACACAACAGAACCATATATGGGCTTATCAATCTAAGAATCCATACATGACAATGGCGTTTTAAAAGCACCCTCCCAAAGCAACTAATAGAGCAGAAAGATGGATGAAATGAACATGAAACAGTATATCATGCCTGAGCCATATTTAAAGCGCTTGACTGATTCAAGTATGGGTATCAACTAGGATAAATCCTTACCTAAATTCAGTGAGCCACTCGCATTCCAGTACATGATACAAGAAGATGGATAAAATGAAATGTTGTATTAAACACATTAGAGAAGGTTACATATTGTGGAATATCAAAGACCAGAATCCTCTAAGACAAATGGAACTCCTCCTCACTGAGACCCTATGGGCTCTAAACCTTCATACAAGAACCTTTACAAAATGTATACAATAAGCCCTTCAGTGCACAATTTTCTGATAAAAATCTGGAACCCCTACAATGTCTTTCTTCTGGGTTTTTATAGAAGAAGAAGAAGAAAGACCAATAAAAGAAGTAGGTGGAAACATTTAATTGTTTCATTAAAAAAAAATGGTAAAAGAGTTCCCACTCATGCTGCTCAATTAATATGTTGTGCTGCAGGTACTCTAAGGCCGGTTCTCTGAAGTAAATGCCTTGGATGGATATCTTTTCAGGAACAAACTGTAGAGAATAAACAATACAAACATTATGTCCTCTCCTGAAAGAGAATCCTGCTGAAATGAGACCTGGAGGATATGATTTCTGGGACATTTGTACGTTTTGGTCTTATAACCTTGAATTTGAATTTAAAATCTCCAATGCCGGACGCTGCATTCCTTGATCCTCCCCTGATATTTTCTACTGCAACATTAAAATCTCCATCTGTGAAATCTGGCTTTTGAATTACCCTGGAGGGTTTGATAGTTTTCAATCTCTGCTCTTTAAATGGCGGTCATATCTCGGCAATTACCCAGGATTTTTCTTCATGAATATGGTACTTAAAAACCCAGCCCTGTAATGCGTCCTCACCTTCAGCAATGAATGTCGTAAATTATGATATTTTCCCCTCGCCATAAACCTACAAGACCCACAAATGTATTAAAGAAAACTGGACACAAGGATGATGGTCGTGGCGGGGTTGAATGGAGACGGTTGTGTAGACGAGTGGAATGATGGAACGACACAAGGTGGCGATGGAAGACACAGCGCAACAATGGTGGGTTTACTGGCGAGAGTTTTTTAATCGTGAACATTATAATCTGACCCGAAAGAAAACATATAAGGGACCAAGAAGAATACGACGAACACGTAGATTATCGATGGGTACACGTACGACAGATTGTATGAAAAGGATGACGTGGAGGCAGACTTGGTCAACAGCCGGTCATACAAATGATCTGGGCCATACAATCACAGGACGAGATGAATGGTTCAGAATGCATTGGAGAGCGATGGAACGGTGGGCCCAGGGCACTGTACGCCTAGATTAATATCCGTGCAACTTTGAAAAGCGACCTCCGTTGGATGAAGTTCCCCAGATCTGGCGGTTCACGTTAATTTCATTGCGTGTCCTGGGTCGAGCATTAATGCGCGGGAGAGGGTGGTATTGAGGCCGTACTTGGGGACACTTGGCAAGTGCTGAATGGGATTGCTGCGTTTTGAGGAATATCGTCTTCCCTGCAAAGGCGGTGCGGGGAAAACGGGCCGGTTTTTGAGCAGTGGAGGCGGGATTGGGGTCCACAAGAACAATGGGTTGCGGTGCGTTGACTTGTGTTTGATCGAATGGCTCGATGCGGGCCCGATAGCTTTAAACGATAAGCTCCTTTTGATTTGGCGTAGGGTTTAGCGCCCGAGTCACATGAATGACTAGCTGTGGAAGGCCAGGACCAAAGGGGCTAGGATTTAAATATTTTAAAAGTGAGTCTTTTGGCCTTCTACTATGCAATTTGGAGGCAGAGAAGGGCAACAGTAAGCAGAAAAAGGATTTCCTAGGCCATGATAGGGAATTGGAAAGGTTTAAGCAGGGTTAATGGCCAAAATATAAAAGGGGGCTGGCATGGTCAACAGACATGTTGGAGGAGTCCAGCTGTCCAAAATTGTCATTAATCTGCTCCAAAACCTTCAAAAATAGCTCACTATGAAAACATGACAGTTTCTTTGTGAGCTTTAGTAGCGTCCAAAAAATAGCTTTTGCACCCATAAATTTTTCTCTTTTGTTGTTCCATGGTGTCAACCAAGACATGACACCTCACCACCATTAAAATCCCTCCTTAAAAACTTCAAAAAGTGATTTTGGAAGAAAACAGGTTGCGACAAAAAATTTCGCAACGTTTTCTTGGCTTTAAGCCTAGGAAACGCTACGAAACTGTGAAAAACTGCAGAATTTCTAGATTTCAACACTGTCACAAAAAATTGACCTCCAGCTGCAAAAAATTTGGTCTTTAGCATGCCATGAACCTTCTGAAACATAATCAATCTCAACTTAAGACCCTTATGGTGTTTTCTCTTCATTAATGATCAATTGAGCTATGGGCTCCTCAACCACAGTCATCTTTAAGCCTTTTTTCTCCAGCTCTTCATGAATCAATTCTAATTGCTCTTGAAGGTCTTTGACTTGGTCCTTCAGTGTCTTGTTCTTAAACTATAGGTGCAGGTTCATTTTTCTAATATGTTTCACCTCGCCTCTCAATGGCGTAGTCCATTTGATCATTTTTTCTGTGTTGTCCAAGGTCTTAGAGACACTTCTGACTTGATCCTCCCAGATCTCTTTCATTTTTTCAAATTGTACCTTTCGAACCTTTTGATTCCTTGCCTCTTTCTTTAAAACTAATATTTCTTCATTTTCCAACTTCAACTGCTCTTTAAGGACTTCAATCTCTGTTTTTTTAATGATTTTCTCTTTTCCCTTATTTTTCTTGATGAACAGATCTTCTTTTTCAGGTGATGAGAGGTCAATGATGCTTGGTGGTGGTTGGCTAGTTTTAGTGACCTTCTGAGCTTCTTTACTGCTTTCCAAGACCTTTCTGGCATGTCTTGTCATTGGTTTCCTAGCTTGAAACATGAATCCTGCATCTTCACCTTCAAACTCTAACTTCTTAGTTGTTTTGGCGTTCTTGAGCTTCTTTCCTCCTTCATCTATATCTTCATCTTGGACTATGGGAGTTTCTTCAATATCAATAGCATGGAGAATGTCTTCTAAGTTACCCTTAGCCACTATTTGGCTTCTTGTAACCGTCTTGCTGCCATGTTTTCTCACTATTGGATTTTGTTTTGCAGGTGTAAATTTGGGTGTGTCAGCTTTTTGTAATGGCTCTGTCTTCATAATCACTAGCTCAATTTTCTCTGCCACTGAAGGTGATGGGATATCTCTAGGTTTATGAGTTCTTTTAGGAGTGATGGCATCTATTTCAAAACCACTAATGAAAAGAAAAGATGACCAATCTCTGCCTAATCTCTTTAATTCTTCTAATACCAGCAACTTGATTAAACCATGATGAAAGAGTGAGGTTTCATTTCCTTCAAATTTAGCTTGAACTTTGTTTGACATTTTAACTAAAATTTTGTATAAGTAAAAAGGTAAATCAAGAGACCTCTTACCAACAAAATGTAGCAGAAGCCTGAAGTGGTAAGAATAAACCATATGATACCTCCCTTCACAAGTGAAGTACTTCTAAATGATTAGCAACAACTTTGAGAAGTTGTCTTTCATGTAGCTCCCTGGGATGGCATTTGTAAGATCAATATCACTATGCTCTGGCTTGATAAATTCCTTACAGTCCTGTGTGGTGAACTTGAAACCTTTGAAACATTGTTCTCCTCCTCTAGGGATTCTTGTTGTTGCTGCAATGGTCTCTGGTGTTACAGTGAGGTTCAACATTCCCACCTTTGAAGCTGTCCCATTGAAACTGATAGAAAACTCCTTAGAAACCTACACATGGCACCCTTGCAATCTTTGGCAAAACTACAAACACCCTGTTCTTCAAAAAAAATTCTAAGGAAATTGGGTCTTCATTCAATAAATTCATGTATGATGGCTCATATCTGAGACAGTATCCACCTTTGTTGGTCTTCCTCTTTGCAGCCATGATGATTTTATACCTTCTCTGCCTCACTTGATCAGTGACACCTACAACTTTTGAAAATGCCAGCAACCAACTTGGCCTGGTGAAACAGCTCTCCAAAATTCAGTAGCACGCAAAGATGAAGCGGAGAATGAAAAAAGACTCAATTGGGAAAGATTTAAAGTTTCAGTGAGAGCTCAAGGCTTAATTATGACTCATACATGCTAAAAATAGTAATAATGACCTCAACCATGACCTTTGTACCTTGATTTAACCCTAACTAACTCGAATGACATCCACCCTAACACTTCTAATCATTCACTGACACCTTGCACAGAATTTTAAAAGACAAACAGGAAAACCTCTTTTCGTAGCGTATTTAGTTAATTTCCAGGAAGTTTCCCTATGAAAGTATTAGCAGTTTCATAGCAAAAACTACCCATTTACTGTGTAATTCACTACGAAAATAAGAAATCTTGGCTAAAGTGAAATTTTCGAATTCAAAAACTTGGAAAATGAAATATGTCAGCAAATGATGACTGATGGGACATGATGTGACTTGAATGGGGTTGGGTTTGGACCTTAGGATAGTTTAATATGAAAAATATAAATTTTTCCTTTACCAACTAATGACAAATGAACTCTATGACCATACCTTTGACAAATTAACCTCTAAGACTATGTCAAATGATGTTTCACTTTTTTTGAGTGATAACACTTTCGATGCACCCTACTACACAAAAGATGAGAAATACATGAAAAACGTGATTGAAATCACATTTTTTCATGTATTTCTCATTTTTCATGTAGCAGGGTCCACTGAAAGTATGTAACATGGGTACTCCTTGGATGAGGAATCAAATTTTCCATCTAATGAGTACTCCTGCTCGAAATTTGAGTAAAACCATAGGGGATAAGTTGAAAATACAAGTTGAAGAAGTAGTTTTATTATTTTGATATTATTTAATATTTTTACTTATTTACCCCGAACATGGTGAATCATCCCCTATGGTTGCATTATCATCTTGAATCCTATTGGTTCTTATAAAGTTCATTTTGGTTGTACATTTTTCTTAGGAGACCCATTTTAGACCTTAAAAGTTCTCTAATGGAAAATTTGTGGTAAAATATCAATGAAGGGAAATTGATTTTTAATCTTTGCAAATTCATTTTCTTTGTAAAAAAATTAAAAATATTTTGCTTCCAATTTTTGGATCTCCTATATCCTAACAAATTTGTATCCATTTTCATCCTCCATCTCCCAAATTGTGTTCACATGTTTTTTATTTGAACCAAATCTCTAGAAAAAATCTAAATTTTTATCTCCACAATCAATCCATATTTCCCTACTCTTGAGCCTCCATTCATTTTCCTACAATAGCAGGATATGCCTTTTATGCCTTTCCATTTCTACTATCCTATGATGCACCCCATTAGGTAAAGGAATTTCTACAGTAGGCCCTCCAATGAAATCCATTTCAACTACTATGTCTTCTAACTCCTACCTCTATTGGTTTTTTTTTTTGAGATCCATCTGCACACATCCAGTTTAAGATTTTCTAATTTGGGTACTAAATTATACATACCCTAACTCCCCAGGTTGTGTGTTGGAATTCCATCTTTGAGACACCATGTCACAATAACTCTGGTCTTCTAACTACGAATGGTTAAATTTAAAGGGAAGACCTTACCACGCTTTCTCTCCCTGCCATTGCATAATAATCGTAGTTTGGTCTGAAATAATCGTCGAAGAGATCTATGATCTGAAGACCCCCACAATTTCAAATGGATTTTCATGCCTAATAAAATGATCCAAACACTTCTCAATATTATGGGGACGTTTCCTTCCATTCCTCCATGTCAGAAAAATTGGTTTTGGGCAGATGTCCACCAAATTATTTCTTGAGAAGAGTGCATAGAAGTTGTCCGCCAAGGGGTCCATTCCACTTCTGGGTCCCTAGATCTCTTCCCTCGAAACTATCAAGTTCATATCTCCCACTAGGATTAGGGATCGAATTTTCAAAATACCACATGCGACTAATCTGTCCTAGAATTTCTTCCTGTTAGCATATGGCGCATAAGTATTTAGCATGTGGACTTTATGGGGAATGCCTCTGAAAAATACTGTCATGAAAATACCTGTGTTATTGGAGTTGTAGATTGCCGAGTCATGATGTTGATTCATGAAAATAGAGCTGGTACCGCAGTCTTCATCCTATTTAAAACTATTTCCCCTCTTATTTCAGTAGTGATTACCCCATAGGCGATATGGGAACTTTGTGATAATATGTTCATTATTTCGACAGAAAAAACATCAGAAAGGTATGCCCTAGATCCAATCGCTAACGAATTATGGTGTTTCCCCAAAGAAGCTCCAATTCTCCTATAAAAGCTCCTAAAAATTTGAGCTCGGTCAAAATCCAAGCTACCCATTTGTCATTTGCAACTATCCCAACCTTATCATCCTAATAGCTAGAAGGAAGATCTAAGTCATTGTTGGAACAAGGTCCCCTAAAGCTGCGAAATTTGTACAATTTTATATTTTTTTAGTATTAATTAGTCTAATACAAGGGTTTTGGGGTGGGTCAAAGCCTCGAATGCATTGTAATGGGTCAAGGGTAGACCAAGAGTCCGCAAACCATGGTTTGCGGACCATTGGAAGCATAGGCTAAATTGATATAAATAGATGAACATTTTGAGTCTTAAGGTAGGCAATAATTAAGTCTGATGCTAAGTGAGAATTGTTAGATCTATTGTTGGGTCGTTAGGGTAAGGATTCCTGCTGGCTGTGTGCGCGGAGATCCTCAGTCCTACTGTGTGCGGACCTTGATGGCTATGTGTGCAGGATGTGTTGGATTGTACTGGATTTGGATGCTAATATATGCAGATAGGGTTAAAGTGTTTCTATGTCAACTGATCTAATGTATTATTGTTGATGCGAATTATTGGGATCTGTTACGAATACTATCGGTTATCTGTTTATGCTGCGAATATGTTTGTGTTATGGTATAACTGTAATCTTTTGAAGATGTGTTATGGTAATGTGTGCTAACTGCTGATACGCATGTGGATGCGCAATTATTAACTAAATATGTGCATGATAATAGCCCTGTATATTGCGATTATATTGTTAACAACCTTGCAAATAGATCTGTCTGGTGCAAACCTGATAGGTTTCAAACGTGGATCTGCTTGACTTACCTACTCTCTCTTAGGGTGCGGAAACTCAGTTCCAAAACCCTCCCATACTGCTTCGGGTGAGACTTTGGCCTGCGCAAGCAGGTCACTGCCGAAAGGGCTAGTAGTATAGGGGTTTGTTAGCAAACCTTAACCTCTGAACCTGGGTCAGGACCCCTCGAGCCAACAAATGGTTCCATTGCCAAGACCGGGAGAATTTTGAGAGAGGGATCGGGTAATGCCAAGGGACCATTGGAGACCTGAGAAGAAAGAAATTGAAGAGTGGTTCGAAAAATAGGTTCAGGAATTTGTGGTAAAAGAGAATTGCTACACAAATTTGACGACAAAGAAGTGGAAAAATAAGCATATTTTCACAGAGGTCTACGAAATTTTCTTTGTGACATTTTCGACCGAGCTTCATGAGTGGCTCACAAGGCTCATAGATTTCCAGAAGTGTTGGAAGGACGAACAGGTCACGGGGACTCCAAATTTGATCCAACAATTAGAAAAGGCTGATAACACTATCACTCGTACAATAGATCACTGGGTAGATAGTGTGCTAGGAGGGTTTGTGATATAGTTTGCAATTGATCATTTTGTATCCTATTCTGAAGTAGAGCGGAGGTTCTTCAAGGGTTTCTGGGGTAAGTTTCTGGAAACCTTTCCATTACTGATTAAGATATTATTGTGCAAAAAGAGCATTTTGTGCAGCCATACAGAGTGAATGAGCTCCGATCA
This sequence comes from Pinus albicaulis, assembly GCA_034641835.2. Classification (NCBI taxonomy): domain Eukaryota; kingdom Viridiplantae; phylum Streptophyta; class Pinopsida; order Pinales; family Pinaceae; genus Pinus; species Pinus albicaulis. Next base: position 85,873,086 of record CM076576.1, read on the forward strand.
GAGTGAGGGTATGACACAGAGTGGTAAATACTACAGAACTAATCATGAAGGAGATAGATCGGTCTACAGTCTAGTAAGGGATTCAACTACGCATAGCCCTCCAACTACACCACCATCAAATCATCATAGGGGTAAGAACTCACCTGTACCTCCACCACCAGAAGACGAGATGGCCTCGCACATGAAGCTACCTACCTTTAAGGGTGTAGGGGACGAAGATATGGATCGATTCTGGTTTGTCGCAAAATCGATATGGACTACGCAAAATGTGGCCAAAGATGTTGTGAAAAGGGTGCAGTTGTCCCTTGCCTTTGAAGGAAGAGCCCTGGACTGGTACATGGGATACGTAGCTCAGCATGCGAATGCGACCATTCAAGAGGTTAAGAGTGCCCTAAAACAGCAGTTCTGGAAGCCTAAATCCTACTCTCAGGTAGTAAATGATCTAAAATATTTCAAGAAAGGACCCACTGAGTCTGTATGGGAAGCTGACCAGCGGCTGAAGAAGATAATCAGAGAAGGGTAATTTTTGTTTGATGACAGAAATCACAAGGAATGGTTCATTGATATGTTACTGCCTCACCTACGTGTACCTCTGGGTCAGCAAACCATTGAATCGCAGGAAAAATCCTTGGAGATTTCTATGAAGTTGGAAGCTGCACTGAGGGATGATACCTAGATAAGAGTACAACAAATCCAAGAGCAGTTGGTGGCGATGCACATGGAGATCCAAAACCTGTGAAAGGACCGAGGGAAGGAAGCTAGTCTAGACATATGGTGCATACGATGTAGGGTATCTAGGCATACCAAGGATCAGTGCCCACTGCTCGCAGACTACCTACAGGCAGGGAGACCCAATCTGTTGCGCCTAGGGCCAAGTGGACCAGCGTTGTGGTGCGATGATTTTCGCATAGTCGGCCTGAATGATACTAACCATTGCCCTCGTCTAGGTGCGTATGTCCCAGAACTAAAGCAACAATGGTGCAGATTTTTCTGGTCAGTAGGACACGATGAGCAGAACTTCCGAACTTATGATCTGATGATAGACCAGGGAAACTTATATAGGGTACAATCAGACACTTCTCACCAAGATCCCCCTCATGTATAGGTGGCTCCCCAGCTAGGGGCAGGGGAGGGGGCCGAGGTGGAAGCACAGGTAAGGGAAGAGGAAAATTGATCTACTATACCTATGGAGAGGTAGGGCACTTTGCGAGAGACTTCCCGAAACTTGCAAGACAATCCTGCAGATACTATAGACAACTGGACCATGTGATTGAAGACTGCCCAATTTTGATAGCCAAGATACAGGAAAACCAGCAGACACCTACGCAGAATGTACAAAGGGTTAAGGTAGAACCTTGAGACGAAGTACCAAGCATTAATTTCATAACACACAGCGGCATGGCCACCGAGGGAGCTGCGGATAAAGATGAGGTGGAGCCTCTTATCTGAAAAGCAGCCATCAAATAAGAAGGTTTGGACTTACAAAAGGAAAAGGAAACCTTTGTCGCAGCTCGCCAAGACTTTGCTAAGGCTAAGGCATCTACTCCTCAAGCCCCTGTGAACCTCAAAGCAGATGATGAGGTCAAATTGTTTCTACAGGCATGTACGAATCTGTTGTGCAACCAAAGGGCCGTAGAAAACCTCCAAGCTTTGATAGACAGCTATGCAAAAAGAGAAACCCCACCCATGGAAGTTAAAGATGTGCACAAACTGTATAAGCATAAGAAGCGCACTAGTAGGGAAATGCGGTTAACCGCGCAAATTGGTGATTACGACATGGATCAAGTTATTTTAGACCTAGGCTAAGATGTGAACGTACAACCTAAGAAAAATTGGTAGTGAATGGGAGAACCAAAGTTGGAATGGTCCATTATCTAGCTGCGCATGGCCAATCAACAGAAGATCATACCGTTGGGAAGACTATCAAAGATCGTGGTAGATATTGTAGGAGTTAAGGTTCGAGCTGACTTTCTGGTCATTCAGATTGTAGAAGATGCGGACCCCTATCCTATGCTCCTAAAATTGGACTCGGCCATAGATGTGGGAGGTATCATCAACCTAAAGAAAAGAAGCATGGTATTTGAAAATGAAGGTATGCGGGTGATAGTACCATTGGACCCTGTAGAAGGAGAACAATATACAGAGCCGGTGCGTGCAGAAGAATATGTGGATCATATTTATAAGTTAACTGCGTGAGATGAAGATTGGATCAATCCCATAGCCGATGGTGTACTCTACTGGGAAAAGGATAGCGAATGTTTCTCTGATTCCGACGAAGAGATGGAAAATTGGCATAATCGGTTACATGATGTATCTGCCCTGCGATGCCTTAGGATCACCAAGGACTTCCGATGCATCTCCTCTGAGGTAAGAGAACTACCCTAATTTGATGGATCTGGTAGCATTAAGGAGTTTTTGCAAGCATTTGAAGCTGAGGTTCCGAGAGAGCGAAGGTTATGGGCCCTTAATTTAGCGATGCGCACAACACCTACAAGGTGGTGGGACACACATAAGGGGGCATTCCAGGATTGGGAAGAGTGTCGAGATATAATGGTCCTACGATTTGAACCTCTGGTTCACTTGCGCGTAAAGACATTCCTTGGGCCAGGGGACCCGTGCAAACATTTGTTCGCTTGGATGGAGAAGTAGTGTGACTGGACTATAGAAGAATGGGTTCACTTTTTTATTCATGCCTTGGGACCAATTCCCACCACATGGTACTTAGATGCGGAGCTACATCAGCGCACCCTTCACTGGGAAACATTAAAGGATGAATTTGTAGGCACATTTGGGTTAACAGGGGGCACAGAGGCGCTTGACGAAGCTCTGCAGGATATAGACACCTTCGTATTTGATGAATCTCGCCCTTCCACAGCACTTGGAACACCAACATGGGAAATGCAGATGCGGGATATTATCAACTGCCGCAATATAGCCATCGAAGAATGTGATGAAGATCCACGCAATGTCTCTATCCCAGAATCAGAGAGAAAGTGCGTAGTTGTGGGACCCCCGCTACACACTATCGATGTTACAAAGCCTCTAAAGCTGCGAGAATTCAACATTGGTACATAAGAGCAGCCTAAGTTAGATAAAATTAGGGATTACTGGGATGATGATACAGTAGGAAAAGTTTTTGAACAACTCACAGAATATCAGGACTTATTCCCGACAAAGTTTTCAGAGCTTAAGGGGATCACAGGGGACCTAGGGGTCATGTGCATCACATCAAAACTAGATGCGCGCCCTGTGAAGCAGTGCCCTTATCGAATAAATCCTAAGTATAAGCAAAAGGTTAAGGAAGAAATGGATAAATTCTCACTGCATGTATCATCGAACCGGTCAAAAAATCAGACTGGGTAAGTCCGATGGTGGTTCAGGAGAACAAAACGAAGGGAGAGATACAGATTTGTGTGGACTTGCACAAAATGAATGATGCCTGTGTACATGACCACTTCCCCACACCATTCTCAGATGAAATCCTTGACAACATGGGAGGGCAGGAAGCGTACTCATTTACAGGTGAATTCTCAGGCTACCATCAAATCAGAATCACACCTGAAGATCGCAGAAAAACTACGTTTTTCACTGAATGGGGATCCTTTCAATATACTGTCATGCCTTTTGGACTCAAGAACGCCCCTGCCATCTTTTTGTGGGTGGTGGTTGCAGTATTCAAAGAGTTCATCCACAATTTTTTGGAGGTGTACTTTGACGACTGGATTGTCTTTGGCTTGGTTAAGAAGCACATCTCAAACCTGCGCATGATGTTGGATGCCTATAGAAAACACCAGATTTCTCTGAATATCAAGAAGTGCATATTCTGCGTAACCCTCAGAATCTTGCTCGGACATATGGTTTCCCGACAGGGGTTTATGGTTGACCTTGTGAAAGTCGTAGTTATCATAAATCTGGCAGTACCTACAATTGAGAAATAGTTGTGTTCGATCCGCGTACATACATGCTACTACAGGAAGTTTATTCAAGGATATGCATTGATCACAGTGCCAATGGAAAAACTGCTTAAGAAGGATGTTTCGTTTTTTTGAGATGACAAATGTCAGCAAAGCTTCAAGCTACTTCAAGAAAATATGGTCTCTGTGCCTATTCTCATCTTTCCTCACTGGTCCTGGAGATGGCGATATTGATCACTCGGTTTCATTTGATAGTAGGAAACTCTCTGGTGCAGAGTGCAACTACTCTACCACGGAACGGGAGGGCTTGGCTATGGTCTATGCATTACAGAAGTATCGGCACTATCTGTTAGGAGGACACTTAAAAAATTTTACAAATCATTCGGCCTTGAAGTACCTGGTGAATAAGCCTATATTGGGGGCGGGAATCTACCGATGGCAACTGTTGTTCTAGGAATACGACTTTGAGATCATTTTCAAGCCAGGAAATTTGAATGTTGGGCCAGATCACTTCTGCCGCATCGAAAGTGGCAAATATCCGACCAACATGGCGGACGGATTGCCTGATGCACAACTGTTTGCTGTTAAGGTAGTGGATGCGCACTTCACCGACATCATTCAGTTCCTGACTACAGGCATGGCACCTGCAGAGTATTCGGTACAACAGAAGAAAGAGTTAGTAACCCGTGTTGCAGATTTTACCATCATCGTAGGTCATCTATATAAGATGGGAGCTGATGAAGTGCTGTGAAGGTATGTTTTGGAGCATAAACAGCATGCTATCTTGGCAGAAGCCCACAACGGTGTAACTGGAGGTCACTACGCAGGGAAATCAATAGCGCAAACGATCTTGAGAGCTAGATTATGGTGGCCCACCCTGCATAGTGACTCTCATGACTATTGTAAGGATTGTGATACATGCCAACGAACAAGAAGGCCATCACACAAAGATGAAATGCCCCTTCAACTACAAATGGCCCTGCAAGCATTTGACAAATGGGCCATCAATTTTGTAGGACCTATCAACCCACCCGGAAAGAAAACAGGTGCATGTTACATTATAACTACTACTGATTATGTAACTAGGTGGGCCAAGGCACAAGCAGTAAAGGATTGCACTGTAGAAACTGTTGTGCACTTCATCTTTGAGAAAATTCTGACCAGATTTGGATGTCATAAAATCTTGATGAGCGATAGAGGTACACACTTTGTCAATGAAACAATACAAGCCTTGACAAAAGAGTTTCAGATCCATCATGCGAAAAGCACTCCGTATCATCCCCAGGAAAAAAGAGCGGTCGAAGCTTCTAATAAATTCTTGGAGCACGCACTGACTAAGGTCTGTAATGCTAATCACAGCAACTGGGACGTGCGCATCCCCTCTATTCTTTGGGCCTACCGAACCACCTGTGAGAAGTTGACAGGGAAAACACCGTTTCTTATGGTTTATGGCAAGGAGGCCATTATGCCCATGGAATACATTGTTCCTAGCCTGTGCATCGGAGCCTTTATGAATATGGCAGAGCCTAATATCATGGAGGAATGGTTATCGCAGCTTGTGGCTTTGGAGGAAGATCGCTTCATTGCTAATTTCCATCAACAGGTTTAGAAGGCTCAGGATAAGGCATGGCATGATCGACATATTCGACAAAAGACCTTTGTGGATGGTGAATTAGTGCTACTGCATGATAGCTAGTTTTTGAAACACTCGAGGAAGCTCCGACAGCACTGGCAAGGGCCCTATGCAGTTAAAGAAATCACGAATGGTGGAGTTGTTTGGTTAGCCACCCTGAGCAGCGATATGCTACCTGGCTATGTCAATGGCAGCCGGCTCAAACCGTATCAGATAAAATGACTATATTTTTGGAGTAGCTGTATAAAGTGGGCTCTGTCCACCAAGGTAGGTAAGAACGAAAAGTACCATGGTACGCACAGGAAGCGGCCTTAGGTTTGGAAGCTCGGAGGGGTGCGCCGAAAGCGGAGACATATGTTCAGAATGCAGCAAGTGCACTAGATGCGTAGAAGTGCGTTGGATGTGTAGAACTGCATTAGGCACATAGGAGGTCTGCAGGGAGCGCAAGGGTGCGCTGGGCGCACAAGAGATGCGAAAACTTGTCATTGGAACAGTAAAATCGAGTAAAAAAGCAAAAGTTACCGTTGATAGGAGTGGGCAGCCAGCTTTTAATGAGGCGATTTCTGGAGATTTTTACCGTTTTCTTGATGGTAAGTTCCAAGTGAGGTTTACCAAACCATTGGTCAATAGCAAAGGCTATAAAAAGAGGAGGATAGATCAAACAAGGGTTCCATATCGCTTGAATAATTTGTACTTGGAATGTTTGTCCTTGATGAGTTTGTGTTGTAAGAGTTTCTACACCTATTGCATCCCTTTCATGTCTGAGCAGCCTACTCCCTCTGACAGTAGCAACCTAGAGTTTATCTTCCATGCCAAGATGACAACCACTAATCCCGTTGAAGCCTGAGAACCAATGATCTTGGTGGAACGAGAATCCGAGGAAGTCGTAGAAATCGATCTAGAAGTTAAGGAAGTCATATCTACGATGAGTCAAGCAAATAAGAAGAGGAAAGAAAAAGCACAAGGGTCGGGGAAACCCATGAAATGGGTCAGGGTGAAGCCCTGTACTTCCTCGTGAAATGTAAAGTCCCCACGGGTGACACCCCAGGCACGATCGCCCAATCCAGCAAAGCGACCTCAGTCTGCTCAGGAGTAGGCCCAAGTAGTTGAACCAATCAATTGGCTACCACCCTTTTTTTGGCCCCACAGACCCTCCACACACACACCGAAGAGCCTTGATGGCCTGCACACCTACCTGTAGATGTTGCTGACCCCAGGTGATGTCCCCATCATTGGAAAACCTTTTGGAAGGCTCCATGAGGTGAAATTTGATGATCATGAATTGGCCAATTTGGAGGCCTTCCCTGAGTTGGCACTCGAATTATACCTTGACAAAATTTAGGAAGACGACGGGATAAAGATTGTCCCCATGCACTGGGTGAGTAGATTGGTCGAGTCTGGGCTCTTAAACCTGCTAAGGATGTCGCACTTCGGCCACTACAATATCACAGACCATCTGGCACGTCAGTTTATCACCCTGGTTCATGATGGCTTCTCGTGGATCTAGGATCGTATCCTCGTTGATGATGCGCTCATTCACCGAATTACAGGTCTTCCCATGAAAGGACCAGACCCTCTGGAGCGCGTTGGTAAGAAGTATGAGGGGGTTACTGCTGAATAAGTGTGCAAAACCTACCATGTGGAGCGAAATACTCGAGGCTTCATAATCAAATCCATCAGTGACCCTAGTATGCAGTTGGGTACCATGATGTTGGCATGCAATATGATATGAAAATTCCAAGTCGCCACCGTCCCTGCATATGTAATTCAGTTAGCAGGCCAATTCGGGAAACGAGTTTGCTTCAATTGGTCCCAATACTTGTGCGACGAGTTTTTGGCCAATGTCTGAGAATCTTAGGAGTAGGGACGAGCCTTTTTTTATTCTTGGTTGTTGCTTCTCATTATGTTGGTATTCTGGGAAGCACCTGAGGAATCAGTCGTCCCTGAGCTCACCCAAGACATGTGCGAAGGGACTCGTTATACGAACTTGTGGGACTCTAAATATGCACATGGCATCGAGGAAAACCAAGTATTATGGGTATTGTTTCAGAGTGGGCTCGCAGCAGCTATCAACTCCCAGTCATGTCTATTGCCATCCATTTATGATAAATATAAAAGCATTGTTGCTTTCCAGGTGATTATGCATAATGTCCAATTTCGAGGCTGTAAGGATTCTGCGTGGGTTTCACTCCCCTACATGGCTGTCGACGAAGATATTGATCGGTTAGTTGCGCAATGGCCTCCTCACTTGAAGCTTGGCTTCAAGATAGGTGTGAAGGGCACTGAAGGGACAAGCACACCGAAGGTTACCTCGCCTATCATCACCAAGGACACCAGCGGACCGAGTAAGAGCACGGGGAAGGGTGCCAAAGCTGCATCACAAAAGGGTTCACAGCCCGGTAAGAGTACGGGGAAGGGTGCGGAAGTAGCAGCACAGAAGGATGCATAGCAGGACCTCAGCACCAGTAGTCAGGAGGCGGGAGGTGGTAACTCTCCCCGCAGAACAAAACGAACGGGTGAACCAACTAAAGGGCCACGAAAGATGCAGCGCTTAACAAACAGAACGTGACAAAACTGTTACACTGATAAAAGGGAACCTTGAGAAAATTGTAGACGTGGTTACCTTGGCTACCAAAGAAAAATGGCTATTTCTAGAAGAGCAGCAAAAAGCCACGGTCGATACACTTCAGGCCGAGCTCTGAGCCCTGCAACTAAAAACGGACATGTTGTAAACAAATATGAATGGCCTCAGCAACTATCAGTGCAACACTTGTTACAGTGGAAAGCCACCTCTATTCCCTGTCAGGCGCAGCCCTCACAATATGTCCACCCGACTTAGGAGCACAAGCCCAGGCCTGTGCGGAGGTCCAGCTAGATCTGTCCAGATTGCCGCATGAAGCATTGCAGGTTCTCCACACCTCTGTGTTCGAAAAAATTCAACACAGGGATCATCGAGTGCACCAGTAGCTCAGTGTAGTTGAGCAGACGATCAAGGAAAATAATTTTGAATTTTCCCAGGTACAAGTTTCCTATACCCTCGCCACCATGCAGCAGATGGAGCTGGAGCACTTAATTAGTAGACTCTGCATGGATGTTACAGAATACATCCCAACCACGGCCACCCCCCAAGCCAAGATTGAGGGGTTGGTCACAACATTAAAGGCCTCCAAGATAGAGATTCATGTGGTCAAAACACAGATGGAACAGCAGATTGCAGACTTGCAGGCCAAGTTGCATCCAGGGACACTGTCGGAGGTACGGGCCCAGTAAGATGCGTTGGTTACCACAGCTACAAATGTGATTACAGGACAGATTTATCAGGGTGCCCAATTGTTGGATACATCCATGCAGTTATGGACCAAGGTACAACATGACCCGATCCTACGTGAAATCAACCAAGACCTGCGGCAAAAGGAAGAAGCGTTCCAGCAGCTAGAAGCCACGATGCCTACTCTGATTCCTGCTCAACGATTAGCATGACTGCGAACTAGCCATGCCCTTCAGGATGATATCGATGAACTCCACCACAAGAAGAAGACTCTCAGTGACCGTCTTAAGCCATGGGCTAATGAAGCCCTCGAGCTCTCCCAGGATATTGATGTCGTTGTTAAACAATTGAACTAGACTCTAAGAGCGTCACAACTGCAACAAAAGGACCAACTTTGCAGAAGTTGGTAGATATTGCCCATAATACTGCTGCTCAGAGTGAAGGAGTGATACCCCCACTGGTTGAGGTGATCAAACTGCTGCAAGCACAGGTGGAGACCCCACCACCACAGTGACTTGGGACAAGTCACAAGATTGTGTTGGGGGACTTTTGGAATAGGGTCCCCTAAAACATTGTACAATTTTGTATATTTTTGGTATTAATTATTCTAACACAGGGTTTTGGGGTGGGTCAAAGCCCCAAATGCATTGTAATTGGTCAAGGGTAGACCAAGAGTCTGCAAATCATGGTTTGCAGACCATTGGAAGCATAGGCTAAGTCGATATAAATAGATGAACATTTTAAGTCTTAAGGTAGGCAAGAATTAAGTCTGATGCTAAGTGTGAATTTTTATATATTTTGGTGGGTCGTTAGGGTAAGGACTCTTGCTGGATGTGTGCATGGAGATCCTTAGTCCTGCTATGTGTGGACCCTGCTGGCTGTGTGCGCAGGCTGTATTGGATTGTATTGGGTTTTGGATGCTAATATATGCAGATATGGTTAAAGTATTTATGTGTCAGCTGATCTAATGTATTACTGTTGATGCAAATTATTGGGATCTGTTACGAATACTGTCGGTTATCTATTTATGCTATGAATCTGATTGTGTGCTAACTGCTGATACGCATGTGGGTGCGGAGTTATTAACTAGATCTGTGCATAATAATAGCCCTGTATATTGTGATTATATTGTTAACAACCCTGTGAATAGATCTATTTGGTGCAAACCTGATAGGTTGCGAACGTGGATCTACTTGACTTACCTACTCTCTCTCAGGGTGTGGAAACCTAGTTCCAACACCCTCCCATACTGCTTCGGGTGAGACTTTTGCCCGCGCAAGCAGGTTACTGCCGAAAGGGCTAGTAGTATAGGGGTTTGTTGGCAAACCTTAACCTCTAAACCTGGGTCAAGACCCCTCGAGCCAACAGTCATAAAAATGGCCAGTTAGGAAGGGTATTCAACAAATAAAGCTCATTCTTTTAATTATACTAATTACATATTTTGCAAAGTTAGAATAAGGACACATTTAATGTCCCTTGGAGTAGATGTTTGGGGTGCAATAGAGCATGGGTATGAGAATCCACCAATCATTGTTGATAAAGATGATAAATTGGAATTTGCCTTCAATTCCAAATCCATGAGTGCTATCCTTAGTAGTCTAGCTGAGTCAAAATTTGTAAAATTAATGCATTGTAAGACTACCATAGAAATGTGGGATAAATTTAAAAAAAAATCACGAGGGAGATTGTAAATTGAAATTGGCCAAATTACAAGTTTACAAAATGTAGTTTGTGCCCTTTAGAATGAAGGATAACGAAGATGTATCTATAATTTTTATTTGAGGTGATGAAATTTTTAATGTTATGAAGGGTATGGATGAAAAATTTAAGGAGTTTACAATATTCCAAGAAGTTTTGAGATCACTCCCTGCCAAGCTTAATCCTAAAATATCAGTTATTTAATAAATGTCTAACATTGAAACCCTAGCAATGGATCAATTGCTTGGCTATATAATATAATATGAAATGATAATTACGAAAGTAAATTCATCCACAAGGGATACATCATTCAAAGAAGATAGTAAATCTATCAAAGACTAAGTATGATCGTGTTCGGGCTCAGATGAAGAAGAAGCAAATATTTTGAGCAGACTTAAGAAAGGGATTGGTAAGTATAAAGACAAACTTCCTTTTAAGTGTTTTAATTTTGGAAGATTAGGGCATTATAGAAAATTTTTTGAATAAGCAATTCTTTTATAGGAAAAAAATAGGAAAATAACCAAATGTTGAAATACACGCCCTAAAATTTTCCTAATAGATAACAAGCCAATGGTATAGCCCAATGTTGTAGTGTATTATCATTACAAAGATGTATAAGTTGTAATCATATATTTTTGGATAGTTTTCTATGCTCCAGTCAAGTGAAAGACACAATTATATGTGTAAGTTATGCGAATAGAAGGAAGAAATAAAAAGTCACTAACAAGTACATGCCTACTGAAGAGTTTGTTAATTCAAAATATTAAAAGATTAGAAGACGTGTGATATATGTGATACATATTATACAAATGTACAAGTGATTAATTTTTCATCTAGTATTCTCTCAATCAATTGGAAAACAGTATTCGAATTTTGAATTGGTTAACTTTGGTTATTGATTAGGATGTGTTGCCATGTTTGACCCATGCCTTCTTGATTACACACATCATCCTTCACATGGGCTCTCATAGTTGTGAAGTTACATTTGTTTTCTCTTGAGCTATCATTGAGGTGGCATAGAGTTATGTGGTGTTATTACTGTTTGTTCGTGTTGTTGGCATATCATTGGTCATAGGTGCTTAGTGCTACATAGATTTTTGTGCATTGCATAACTTCTCCTATCCACAAATCAACTTCACAATTGAACAACTCTAATAAAAAAATCCCCAGTTGTAGGAGGAAGCAATGGAGTTTCACTCATTAACACCAATAAATGCAATTAAGATAATTATTCACTAATGAAGGAATACTTAATATATGTGTTATAACATCAAATTATTGTGTCAACATAATTTTGCACAGTGAATCGATTAATATCCTATGACCTAGTGTACCTAGTGCCAACACAACCTACAATACTACATATATGCCACCACAAGTAATAAAGTATACAAAAGCAAAGGTAATAAGCCAGTTTTATTGAATTAATCTCATAGGATGAAGAACAAATAATCCTAAAACAAATGAAGGGAAGTCATTACAATTGGATTGGATTGCAGAGTGGGGCATCAATCATCATACACGCAATGTGTATTAATATGTATTATATTTGGTAACTTGGAGCTCGCTCATATAAATAAAGTTTTATTAGCCAAGTCACCTCACAAAGCTCCTCCATAGTGCTTTGGTATATATTTGTATTCACATTACTACATATACAACTCAATATTGTATCACTTTGTAATGACAATAGCATTTTTGAGCCATATTCTCTTGTTGTGGGTTATTCACATATTAAAAATTTGTTTTAGTTTATTGTTTACACTCCTTGGCTCATTCCTTTAATCTTAGTACCATAATATTTTATTTTTATTTTTTAGAATTATTAGGTTTCATTATATATTATATAGATTATCTTAAACCTACCCCAAGTCCTTCTTACCCTTTTTATTCGACACTTCTATCATGAATGCAAGCTTACTCATAAGTGTAGCTCATACACTAAAATGTGATATTCTCTTTTATCGCCAAATGAATGTACCCTTTATAAAAAGGTCGATTCTCTCATGCATATTTTAGGGAATTTGGAAACCCTATACTATAGAGGGAGATGATGGCTTACATGGATAATTCGCTCTATCTTAATTAATTTGGAAAGTTATCCTACTAGGTGTCAAAAGGGTTTGTATAGTTGAAATTTTAACATTGAGACAACTTAGGATGTATTTAATGCAGAAAATATTTTCTATATCTAAAGAGATGCAATAGAAACAAGTTATGTGGTGCTAAAGACATATTTCCATTTTTGGACTTGGAAAACTTTATCTATTGTTAAATCTAACAATGTAGATCCAAGCTCAAGTTGAAAATTCTTCCCTATATTTTAAGTATCCTCGCTATATTTTCAGCATCTCCAACAAATTTTGGAACATTGGTGTGGGGCTCCTTATATGATGAGTCATCTTGAGTCATGTCTTGATTGGCCCCTACATGACAATAGATGTCCCTTTGCCACTTTTATTGTGTTCCATTCCTTTAAATAACAACATTAATTATTATGAGCTCATGGTTGTTAATGAGATACTTCATATAACTCGTTGGCATTCAAAGCCCAAGTTAGATGACCCAAGGAGGCTTATGACAATCCCAACTCCATGTAGTTGATAATTTATGATTTTAGGTAAGATTATTGTATGCCTTTCAATAGGAAAATGTTTAGTTTCTAATATTAATATCATATGCCACAAACAGGTTTTTGTTACCCATGAGTAGATTTTTTAATAAGTTTGATGGATTTTTCTTTTAATTCCTCATCTTAATTTCTAGATTTTTAGTCTCTCGGGAGAATTGATTTTAATGCCTCTTTATGTATAAAATCCATAAAATTTTGATCTACTAATATTAACAAACTAAAAAAACACATTCTTTTCATATAGACACATAATCTCTCTATTGAATTTTGTAGCGAAATAGGAACAGAAATAACACACTCACACAATATAAAAACATTTTTTTTAGGGAACCCAACTCGGAAAACCCTATGCTTGATTATTGATAGAAACTAAGCATTAGATCTCTTACAAATACAACTTGTTTCAATATGAAAACAAACTTGTTTTCTTGCCTTTAACCAGGCTTGAAACCCAAATTTTTGATCCCTATATCTACTCTCTATCAAACTCATACAGGCCTCAACACACAAGCACCAATATATGCTCTCTACGACCTTGTCTCCCCAACTCATGCTCACAAGAAACGATCAAATTTCGCCTTCATTCCTCCTTATAAGCACTTCTATTAGGTTAATATTGGCAAGTTATATTTGAGGAAAGTCAAACTTTTGATTGACTAGTTAAAAATGTAGAAATTTGCTGAATAATGATTAATTATCCACCGAGACTATCCTGATCACATATCAATTCGAATTCATATGCAACACATAATCTCTTCCACTCAGATCATCACACATGCGGAAATAAAACAAGCGATAGCACATCAAATCATCATACACATTAACACGGTATGTATGGGGAAAGCTTATAGCTGAAAACCCCGCAGCTATTGTGTATATTATAATGGAGAAATCATGTAACAAACTCAGTACAATACTCCTCACAAGTACTCAGTACTTTCTCATAAAGTTACATACAAACTAGCTTGGTTTTGAACAGGTTACTGGTTCAAAACTCACCACTAATTGCCTTGCCTCTATTGCGCAATCATGGCCTATCTATATAGAGATCCAAGGTTCGAATCTCCTTGGCTTGACAGCGCAATCATCATGGGAAATTCCTCCAAGTGTGGTGCAAATCTCATGCACAACTGATGTCGCCACTGTTAGCTAACTCCACCCTTTCATCTACCTCTTTCACTGGTCTCCACTGAACTGTCCATGCACTGTAGTGAACTGATGTGTTCTTGAGTTGAATAATGAGTTACTTATTAATGAATTAAATAATATTTAATTCACTCCACTCATAACTAGTTGATTAGCTAGTTAAACTAATCTCAACCAGTTCAACTAAATTAAACCGAACACAACTCCACTAGCTGTCTCATTAACTCCACCAAACTTATGCCACTGAAGTCCTAACTGAATTCAACCATTCATGTGCTCACCAAACCCTAGGAATAGCGTAATTCCTCTGTTAGATGCATGAGCCACTTCCAAGGCTCGAACTGAAGTGCTCCAAGAGAGTAAACTGAAGTTTAGAGTCCAAATATTATTAAGGGTAAATAATATTTGACTTCCCTATTTTTAGGATAGGCAGTCTAAAAATAGACTTCGACCTATCGACCTATAGGTCAAAAAATAGAGTCCCATCTATTTTTACCAACATGACCAATGCTCCAAGAATCTCAAACTGGAATCCCCGAACCATGCTCCATATGTCTAAAAATAGACATAGTCTAAAAATAGACTTTGCGCCAGAATTTGCCTGCGGGCCCACTTAGTGAAGGCGACTTCATTTCATTAAGCTCCATCATCTTGCTGCATTTTCAACACTCCCTCTCAGCAAGATATGGATTATCTGCAACCCCTATCCTGCCTCTGTGGAATTCGAACTTGCTCCTGGTGAGCGCCTTCGTCAGGATGTCGGCATCCTGATCCTCCTTGGGAACATATGAAAGCATCATGATCCTCCGCTGAACACAATCTCTGATGTGATGGTACCTGATGTCGATATGTTTGGACCTATCATGAAAAACTGGATTAGCCGAGAGCTTGATGCAGCTCTGGTTATCACAGTAGATCACTGTAGGCTCCAAATGCAACTTGAACAAACCTGCGAGGATCTTCCTCATCCAAATAGCCTCACATGCAGCCAAGCTTGCTGCCATGTACTCGGCCTCTGCTGAACTGAGTGCCACGGATCTCTGCTTCCTGCTGTACCAGGAAACTGCTGTCGACCCAATGCTGAAAACTCCTCCGGAAGTGCTCTTCCGGTCTGTTGGGCTCCCTGCCCAATCTGCATCAGTGAAACCAGAAAGCTTCACTCCATCCTCCTGTCTGTACCATAGACCATATCCCGATGTGCCTCTGATATAGCGCAATACATGCTTGCCCGCCTTCCAAAAGAGCTTGGTAGGCTTACCCATAGCTTGCGAAAGCTGGTTAACTGCATAGCATATATCGGGTCGTGTATTGACCAGATACATAAGCGACCCCACCAACTGTCGATAGACAGTGGCATCCACTACCTCCGCTGAAGTAGCATCCTCCTTCCTCCAACCACCAGGAAGAGGAGTGTCAACAGGCTTGCAGCCTTGCATGTTGAACCTCTCCCGAATCTCCCGGGCATACTTGCCCTGAGAAACAAACAGTCCTCCACTGCGCTGCCAAATCTCCAATCCCAGGAAATAATGAAGGATGCCCAGGTCCTTCATCTCAAACTCTCGTGCAAGATCCTCCTTGCATGAAAGTATCAGCTGCTCATCGCCAGTCAAAATCAGATCATCTACATACAGTACGATGATCAACAGCTTCCCCTCCACCACAATCTGGTACAGGTTTGGATCCGCCTCACTCTTGGAGAATCCAAGCCGGGTGAAGTAGCTGTCTATCCGAGTGTACCAAGCACGAGGTGCTTGCTTCAGCCCGTACAGTGCTCTCTTGAGTCGGCACACATGCGACTCACTGCTGAAGATCTCGAAACCTTCAAGCTGCTCTATGTACACCTCCTCCTCAATGACTCCGTTGAGGAACGCAGTCTTCACATCCATCTGATGGATGTGCCACCCCATCTGCGTTGAGAGAGCAAGGATCGTCCGTATGGAAGAGTACCTTGTGACCGGTGCAAAAGTCTCCTCATAATCGATCCCCTCGATCTGTGAAAAGCCACGGGCGACAAATCTCGCCTTGTACTTCTCCACACTCCCGTCAGCCGCCTGCTTCACTTTGTAGATCCATCGCGAACCCACCACTTGATTTCCCCACCGGTCTTGGGACAATCTCCCATGCACTGTTCCTGACGATCGAATCATATTCTTCGGTCATGGCATCAACCCATGCGGGTTCCTCCACAGCTTCCTCAAAAGAGGATGGCTCCATCACAACACATTGACTCACAAGAGCCATGTATCCAGTGTACCGATCCGGTGACTGCCTCTGTCTGCGCTGTGCTGTAGGTGGTCCTACAACCTTCTCTGCATCTCGAGCCAGTCGCTCAGCTTCTATAGTGCGCATGCGCCCTCTGATGGTTGGCGTTGCATGGGTGGTTTCTTCCACCTCCTGAACTTCCTCTTGTGGCTGATCCACATCCGGAAGCTCCTCCTTAGGAACTAACAGCTCCTCATCTGCATGCAAGTGTAGCTCCCTCTCAAACGAACACTGCATGGCTTTCTCCTCCTGAAATTTTATATCCCGTCGCACAACAGTCTTGCGACTGTCTGGCACATACACCCGATAGTTGTGAGGTGTATCAGTGTACCCCACAAATATTCCAACCTCAGCAGTTGGATCCAGCTTCCTTCTCACATCCTTCATCACATGCATGTAGACAGGAGAACCAAAAATCTGCAAATGGGAAATATCGGGCCTCTTGCCAGAATAAGCCTCCTCTGGTGTACTCATGCCAAGAACCTTGTGAGGACAACGGTTCTGCACATACACTGCTGTATTGCATGCCTCAGCCCACAAGTGAAGGGGTAGGCCCTGATCATGCAACATCGCCCGTGCAGCACCCACGATCGTTCTGTTCTTCCGCTCAGCCACCCCGTTCTGCTGTGGGTTATGAGGTGCGATGAGCTCTCTCCGAATCCCTTCTGCGCTGCAGAACTCCTTGAATTCAGCCGAGATGAATTCACCACCGTTATCACTCCTTAGAGCAATCACCTTCTTCCCCGACTCCTTCTCGACCAGTGCTTTAAACTCACAGAACTTCGTGAATGTATCACTCTTCTTCTGCATGAAGAAGATCCAGCACTTTCGAGAGAAATCATCAACAAAGATCACATAATACCTGTGCTTTGCTGTCGAAGCAACTGAGAAAGGACCACACACGTCTGTGTGAACTCTCTCAAGGATCGTCGTGGCGCGACTATCCTTCTCGTGAAAGGTGGCTTTCACTTACTTCCCTAAAGTACACCCCTTGCACTGATCTGACTGCGCAAGGGTGCCCTTAGGAAGTCCAGTAGAAATCTGCTGCAGAATCTTCAAAGCTCCATGGTGAAGATGGCCCAATCTCCTGTGCCATAGTTCGCCCTCATCATCCCGGCTCACCACATCTCCAGCCTTGCATGCCATAGCTGCGCAGTCATCTACCTGCAACTGATAAAGGTTCTGAGTTCGAACCCCTATCTTCAGGGTCTCTCCAGTAGTCTTACTGCGCAGGAAGGCTTTTCCTTCGCTGAAGACCACATCATACCCCTTATCCTCCAACATCGCTACTGAAATCAAGTTCTTCTTCAATCCAGGTACATGCATGACATCCTTTAAGACAAAGGGTTTACCAGACTCCCTCTGAAAGGATACGGTACCGATACCAGTCGCACTGTATCTACCGTCATCGCCCATCTCGATGTGCATACCCAAATCTTTGTCCTCCAGATCTGAGAACAACTCCCGATCTCCCGTCATATGAAATGACGCACCGCTGTCCAAGAACCATACCGATCCCAGCACACTTGAAACCAAGCATGCGATCAGTGAAAAGTAAAGCTCGAACTGTGAAGCCAAAGCTTCTCCATCTGCAGATCTTCCCGCTTGCTTGTTCTTCTTCTTCTTTGGACAATTGGTAGCATAATGTCCGTGATCATGGCAGTGTAAACACTTCACTTTCGCCATATCCTGCTTCTTGCCCTTTGCACCGGAATGAGAAGTTTTCTTACCCTTCCCCTTCTTTGCTTTGGCCACCAAAGCGCAATTTTCTTCATCAACTCCCTTTGATGAAGATCCATCACGAGCAGTCCTCCTTATCTCCTCCTGCATGAGATCCACCCAAAGGCGCTCCCATCCCGGCAGCTTCTCCCGATCATTGACACTGTCTTGATATGAGTGCCAAGCCTTCGGAAGACCAAGGAGAGCCAGGTCGACCATGTCCTCATCTTCGAAAGTCACCCCCACACTTCCCAGCTCATCTCTGCACTGAGTGAACTTCGTGAGGTATTTGGCGATACTGTCGCCTTTATCCATCTTGATGTTCCTGAGCTTATCTTTGAGCGCCAGCTTCCTTTGGTCACTCTTACTCTGGAATAGATCCGTCAAATCTTTCCACATTAAATATGGAGTAGCCTTTCCATGCAGGTTGGATACAATATGATCCTTGACGCCCTCCAACAGGATCCTTCGACACTTCGCCATCTTCTTTTGCCATGCATCGACTTCAGCAGGATCAGTGGGCTTTTGGACATCCGTATCTACGAACTCCTTCAGACCATTATCTTCTAATACTGCCTCCATGCGATCCTTCCATGCAACATAATTCGAACTCCCTTCAAGAGCATATTCGAGTCGCAAACCGTTGAAAGACATTTTCAACACTGGCACCAAGAAAACAAAACTGTTGCAAAACTTCGAATTCCACCACAAAGCTCAGCCGCTCTAGATCGTGAGAACAAATTATTTCTAGCACAGAGATCGACTGCAAGGGGCGTTTACCAGACCTTTCACTTTCCGAAGAAAGATGAATCCGGAGGCTACCTGGCCCGCATGCAGACTCTGTCTACCGAAATAAGTTTGTAATCACTGTGATGATCAATCTTTGCTTCAATAGCTCCGATACCATGTAGAAATTTGCTGAATAATGATTAATTATCCACCGAGACTATCCTGATCACATATCAATTCGAATTCATATGCAACACATAATCTCTTCCACTCAGATCATCAAACATGCGGAAAATAAAACAAGCGATAGCACATCAAATCATCATACACATTAACACAGTATGTATGGGGAAAGCTTATAGCTGAAAACCCCGCAGCTATTGTGTATATTATAATGGATAAATCATGTAACAAACTCAGTACAATACTCCTCACAAGTACTCATTACTTTCTCATAAAGTTACACACAAACTAGCTTGGTTTTGAACAGGTTACTGGTTCAAAACTCACCACTAATTGCCTTGCCTCTATTGCGCAATCATGGCATGTCTATATAGAGATCCAAGGTTCGAATCTCCTTGGCTTGACAGCGCAATCATCATGGGAAATTCCTCCAAGTGTGGTGCAAATCTCATGCACAACTGATGTCGCCACTGATAGCTAACTCCACCTTTTCATCTACCTCTTTCACTGGTCTCCACTGAACTGTCCATGCACTGTAGTGAACTGATGTGTTCTTGAGTTGAATAATGAGTTACTAATTAATGAATTAAATAATATTTAATTCACTCCACTCATAACTAGTTGATTAGCTAGTTAAACTAATCTCAACCGGTTCAACTAAATTAAACCGAACACAACTCCACTAGCTGTCTCATTAACTCCACCAAACTTCTGCCACTGAAGTCCTAACTGAATTCAACCATGCATGTGCTCACCAAACCCTAGGAATAGCGTAATTCCTCTGTCGGATGCATGAGCCACTTCCAAGGCTCGAACTGAAGTGCTCCAAGAGAGTAAACTGAAGTTTATAGTCCAAATATTATTAAGGGTAAATAATATTTGACTTCCATATTTTAAGGAGAGGCAGTCTAAAAATAGACTTCGACCTATAGGTCCAAAAATAGAGTCCCATCTATTTTTACCAACATGACCAATACTCCAAGAATAACATACTGCAATCCCCGGACCATGCTCCATATGTCTAAAAATAGACTTTGCGCCAGAATTTGCCTGCGAGCCCACTTAGTGAAGGCGACTTCATTTCACTAAGCTCCATCATCTTGCTGCATTTTCAACAAAAAAAGCTCACTAGTTGTGTTAACTCGTCCTTCCTATAATATAGGAGTCTAACTCAATTAACTCAACCTTTACCCAAAATAACTTGCACTAGAAGGCAATAAACGTAGCCTTCCACTAATTAACACTAGTGATTTGCTTCTTGCACTCCTAAATTTTAGGAATTTTCCCTAAATTTTAGGAACTCATCCTACTTTATAGGAATTAGACCCTAACTCGGAACACATGCATTCTCAAGGAAAAACTCGTTGTGGGTCCTTTGATTAAGGCACAAAACAAGGAACCCTTTCTTTATATTATTTTCAACGCTCCCTCTTAGCGAGGAAGGTGTTCCTGGAAGAACCACGTACACTTGGATCTGTCTTCAACACTACCAAATTCTTCGATGTTGCAACTGCTCCGTCTAAACTAGAAGGCTTCCCTACTTTCTTATACATAACTTTATCTAAATACTTGTCATTTACCACCATGATATGTGTGTCTACAGTCTCCCACTATTAATGATTGCAACTACTTTTCTATCACTGAACTTTGGCTCACTGATCTTCCCACTAGCAACTCTCTCACTCCACTAAGAAGTCTACTCATTGGGACTTATGGATATGCCCTTTTATCAATGTTTTGTCCATATGAAGCCCACTGAATGAGGGCTCCATAATTCTGCCTCCTAACATCTCATTAGTCCTTAAATGATCATTGTACATGAGAAATTCAAGGACTGCCCACTTTTCAAGATTCTGGCTCTTGAAAATGCAGCAAGAAAATCTAGTTTTGAATTTTTGTTGGTCGAACTAGATTAAAATTTGAATTTCCATTTCAGCAGAATACTTGGAGGTAGTTAACTAAGACGACATGTCCTTTTTCACTCAGTTAACTCAGTTAATTAAAGTCGGGGACACTTGAGTTTAGTTCATTATAATTGATTGCTAATTTCTAGCAATCTATTTCATCTAAGTTGAGTTATTGTCAGTTAAACTAGTTCCAACTATTGGAGAAACTAGTGGAAGGTCAAGTTGTGCAGCTTAACTTCGATCACACTTAGTGGTCATCCAGTTAATTGATCAGTCTGTAGAAATTTTAATACAAATTATGTATTGCCTGGATTCTCTTGATCTAAAAATTATATGCCATTTTTAAATACAGAATTGCTTCTACAAAAATTCTTACAGAAATTTAATCGCCAATTGCAAAGACATGAAGAAATATCAATCACACATAACACAGATGTTTTTACCAGGAAAGCATAAATCTAAAAACCCCACTATCATATATTATGTATATATCATGGATCATGAAAAAATCTCATACAAAACTCTAATCCAAGAGCTCTCAGTACAATATACAATCGTCTCACACTGTCATACAAAAATTGGCAAATACATGCACCAATTTACTGCCTCTTGATAGCCTGCCTCCACTGCACAATCCCTGTTGATCAAAATCCCTGAATGAATGAGATCTTGTCTTTCCTTGACAGCACAATCCTCATTGGCATCTCCCATGTGTGTGTGGTTGCATGATTGCACCCACTAATGTCACAATTGATAGTCAAATTATCCCTTTCACCTATCTCTCAACTGGGTCTCCACTGGATCTAACATGCATGTAGTTAATAGTAGTAAATATTCAGTTGCATGTGAGACCACTTCTTTTGAATTAATTAAATAAATAATTCACTGATCTCTCACTAGTGTATCTTTAGTTACAACTAGTTACAACTAGCACAACTGAGTTTAACTCACTTAACTGAGTTAAGCCACTTTACAACTCACATAAATACACATCCAATGTAATATTCCTAATTAGCCCAAGCTAATAGGAATATTTCATTTTGTGTTAATTTTCTTAATTGATGAATAAAATGTAAAGGAGAACATAAAAACTCCTAAAAACATCCAAATAAATCAATGCCCAATGTGAACAGAGGCAAATCAGGGTTGTTTCAGTAAAATACACTTGCATGTGAACAAGGGTTGAGGAGATTGACTGGGTCAACATGACCAAATCAAAGCACTGTCTAGATACAATGTACCTCATGGAGTGACAACGCAGTTCTAGAAGGAGGCTCTCATGTGAAAGGAGATAATTCATCAAGGTGGTTTAGGTTTGCCAAAGCTCTCATCTTATAAAAGGAAGGGGAAGGCTCAAGAGAAGGTTGTTGATGATATCATATTTTCAGAGTATATTGTTTGTTTGGACATATCTCATTCTCTTGGCTGTTTAGCAAAGAATTGTGAGGATTTCCTGTTTAGTAATTCTCTCTCCTTCCATTGAGTATCACATGGAGGGCATTGTACTTCTCTTCCACTATCAGGCATATGGCCAAGCTCCATCTCCCTTAGACAGCATAAATCTTGTTGGGGTTTACTTGTTTCAGTGATCTGCAGCAAGTGGAGACTAGATCTGCTTAGATCTCGATTATACTAATGCCTCTTCTCAATGAGTGTGTCTTTTAACCTCCCGGAAGAGTGTGTTAGCAGTTTGGGATTCAGTTATTGATCTTAGCATCAGGCCAATTTGTGCTTCAATTATACAGCGTAGTTTATCCTCTTGGACTGCGTTATTTCCAGTTACAGGGTTGCAGGGTATTCTGGCATTCAGTTGGAGAAGTGATCTCCGGTGCAAAGGAGTCTTCCTTGCACTGTGGTGATCCATGGATTGGCCAACCAATCCATGTATATTTCAGATATGATTCATTGTTGCATCTAATTCAGAATTTTTGAATCATTCTACAGATCTACTACAGTAAAACTCAGATCTACTCCTATTCTTTCATGTATTGCTGAAATCCCCAAGGGGAATGTAAAGGAAAGACAATTTAGTGTACCGATATGTTAAAGATCTGATATTTTGTGCATAGATATATCTTAGATATGATATGTAATTTACAGCTACTACAACCCCTGAATATTATGTTGTACATTCTTGTTGCAGAGAAATAAAGTGTTGCAGCACCTTGTTCTTGAGGATTTCTGCATTCATTATTCCATTTTACGATGATCTGAGCAATAAACTCCATGATATGATGTAATACCATGTATGCATATATATTCCCTCATATTTCATCATAAACCTTCATAAAATCATGCTGCATAAGCTTCAATTAATTTCAGATGAGTCAAGTCATGGGGATTAGGCCTTTTCTAACCGTACCAGGAGTGGGAGACCTGTTTAACATAGCTAGAATGATTTGTTTTAGCTAAAATTTGATACGTGAGTCCCCTATAACATATTATAAGGGATATAACCATCATTTCACTCTTTTTTTACACACATATCTGAAATTAACCTTTTTAGGGCTTAATTTGTTGCTTTTCCCCATCTTTTGTGGATAGAATGGATCATAATTCTTTCTATTGTACATAAAATTGATGTTGAAGTGTTTATTGACACATTCCATGATGAATAGATTGATTCAGCTCTAGAATTGTGTTTACATATTGTTGTAGTCCCATTATTGGGCATTTTCCAGCCATTCTAGGTGTGAGAGACTTGTTTATCTCACGTAGTTTGCTTGGTTTCTGATTTCCTCTTGGATTTGGATCTTATATTATCAAATATAATAGATCCAAGGGCTAATCTTGGTTGATGTAGCATACATTCCTAAAAAATGCGTTTTTCAGGCATCCCTTGCTAGCAATCCCAATTTGGGGATATTACAGTGGTATCAAAGCACCTTTCTTGGCTCAGCCTGTGAGTCTCGGCCCAAGAAGATAGAAGAATATCATAATGATGAAGAAGATGAGATTACTCTCATTGGTTTTTAGATCCAGAAAGGACCTCCCCCAGGAGGTTAAGCAGATTAAGAGTTGCAGTGAAACTCCTAGAGGGTTTCAAGAAGAGGAAGAGCCATGCACTTCCTATTCTCAAAGAGGAGAAGACAAGAGGCATAGAGGACACTTGGAATCTGAGATTCTAAGTGAATAAAAAGCTAAATCTAGAGCCTCCACAGAGACTCTATCTTTACCTCAGTTCATTCAGCTAGAGGAAGAGAGATCCTCACCACCACTTGAGGAAGCATGTACCAACATTGTCACAACCTTGGAGGAGCAACCTTCATGTTCAGCAGTGGAGGAAATAATAGTAGATATTAGACATCTGGAAGTGAGAACCCTTTCTCCTTTCTAGATGACACTTTATCGATGAACACTCCCCATCTCAAAGAGAAACTTATACCTGCAGCAGGTCCAAGACCCCACTGGTTTTGGAAGACCATGCATGAGGAGGAGGTCTCATCAAGAGATCCCATGAAAGGTTCACTTCAACATTTCAAGGAGTGCCAATTTTTTCAACAGTCTAAGGAGGCTCTTTCGTTCTCACCCTTGGATCTTCATGGATTCAAGGAGGAAAGGATAGACGATGGAAGACATCTTTGTATGGATAACATCTCTCATGTGTGTGTTGGACACTTCTTGAGCCATCCACATCATGATGGGAGGTTTTTTCCTACCACCTATTTGGATCCTTAAGGGGTCAACTTGATCCTTGAGAAGATTTCATTTCAACATCCCATGAAATGCAAGAGTAGAAATCTGATTTGGGATGATGGTAGCCTTCATGAGAGGAGTACCAAGATGGAGGATGGAAGGAGACATCCACAGTGGGTTGAGTGGATGTGGATGATGAGAAAGAAGCTAGAAATCTACTTGCAAATCTATGATACCGGGCAACAGGAGGCTTGGCTGCGTTGGTTAATCTTGAAAGAGTTTGGTCATCATCCTCTTTCCAAGGGTATGTGGTAGGATACTTGCATCATGGGGCAGCAAGGAGTATGGACACATTGTGTTGACATAACATTCTTCATGTCAATCACCATGTTTTCACTACATGATTTGGATGATGGAAGTATGAGGAGGCAGAAAAATATTTTGTTGCTTGGGATGTTCTTGGGAGAGCAAGGGCAGGTTTTCTCTCACAGTTTTCATGATGTTGCAGGAGTAGGAGATGGCACTATCATAGTGCAAAGGGGCTACTCCTTGGCCTTAGATTTTCAAGAGATACTTTCTCGATGGTAGAGACTTCTTATGTGTAGCAGCATTATGGGAGATGCCTTTGACATTCTGCATGTCAAAGATTGGAGCCATGAGTTGGAGGGAGCCTATTTGCATAGGCCAACAGCATTGCCACTCTGGAGCTGGGGTTTATTGATGGATTATCCCCAGGATCACTTCACACTTGATGCACTTAATGGGCTAAGAGGAGGTAAGGAAGATGAGGTAGTAGATGGGGACATCTATTACTATGATTTACTCTTCTTGTCTTGGGTTTCCAAGCATGAGGGAGAGGATTTGCAAATAGCACTTGGTTCATTTCTCTCCATGGAAGTGTGCCAAACTAATATGGAGGATCCATTCATGGATCCATGTGTCTTCTTACTTCCAACATATGGTGAGAGCTTTGTTTGTGCAAAACAATATTTGCATGCTCTTACCATCTCTTGGCAGTGCATTTCTCCAGAAGTAAGCAAGCTCTTGATTTTGCTCCATGACCAATGTTGGGCCAAACCATATGATGGGGCAGCCATCTCTTATGTGGTCTTGGGCAGATTTTTTTTCATTACATGTATGTTCAGTTGATTCATATGATTAACCATGTATCAAGAAACAATCTGCCATGTATTTTTCTGAAGCAGCAGTTTGAAAGATTGCGCTGTTACCACTTGAGAGATTGTTGGTACCTTCCAGCACTTTATGAAACCATCAGTAATTCCCATGTTGTGATGCCAATCATGAACCCGATTGCTGGTGTTGTTTTTATCTTGATGGGAGACATGATGTTGAGTGAGGCACATAGTTTGAATGTGTCCTTTTGGGAAGGAGATTCCCTCATTTTCTGCAGTACATGTTCTAAGGGGAACATGGGAGGATTTGTGGCCACCATAGCCAAATATTTGTTTCTCTTAGAGGTGGGCCAAATGTGTGATGGGATGCCATATGATGATGCTCTCCTATCCATCACATGTGGAATGTTTTGGACCAATTGGTTTTACAGTGTTGGAGGAAGGCTCTTGACAGATCTAAACTTCATGTTGCCACTTGAGGGCAATATCATTGCAGCCCAAGATCAGCAAGAACTCTACACTTATCTTAAGTGGAGAGGAGGACAACGTGGGGTAGGAAATTTTGTCTACTACGTTCAGTTTTTCAGCCCACCTTCTTTGCAAGAACCTAAGGTGGAGGATGATTTTTTGGAGTTACCATGTTGGGAGGTGACTCATTTTGTATGGATGATTTCTTGGGAGAAGATGCTTTCCCCATCCATTTCAGTTCTAACCTTGCAGTTGCTTGAGGACAAGCAACACTTTTGGATGAGAGGACTGTAATATTCCTAATTAGCCCAAGATAATAGGAATATTTCATTTTGTGTTAATTTTCTTAATTGATGAATAAAATGTAAAGGAGAACATAAAAAATCCTAAAAACATCCAAATAAATCAATGCCCAATGTGAACAGAGGAAAATCATGGTTGTTTCAATAAAATACACTTGCATGTGAACAAGGGTTGAGGATATTGACTGGGTCAACAGGACCAAATCACAGCACTGTCTAGATACAATGTACCTCATGGAGGGACAACGCAGTTCTAGAAGGAGGCTTTCATGTGAAAGGAGATAATTCATCAAGGTGGTTTAGGGTTTGTGTTGGGTGTGGAGCCTGATTATCTTGTTTACTTTGTATCACAGCATTGGACCCCTGTACCTTAAAAGGGGCGGCAACGCCGCCCGTAATTAATCGTTTCCATGGGGGATCCAGGGGGGTGGCAGACCTTTTTGGAGCCCCCCCTTGGCGGGGGCTTTCGGGGGCAGCGCCCCCGAAGCTAAAAACAGATGTAAAATTGCCTTGTAAAAGTATAGTGATTTCTAGTCAATCTGGGCTGTTCATTAGGCAAATTATCTGACGATAGAAGTTATGTTTAGATTAGGGTTTTTTGCCCTAGAAGGCAACCCCTCGCTTTTATGAGGGCATTGTATTGCGGCTGTGCATTGTATGTGTATTCTCAGAGCGAGAAACAGAGAGGGAGACTGTGAGAGAGAACAGAGGATATTATAGCGGATCTGCTGTAGGTTTTGTCTCTTCATTTTTGCTGGATAATAGAAAGGAAGGCATCTGTTTATTCCAGTAATGAGTTCAAACTCAACTGCCATCCTGGTCACATGGGCGGGTGTGTGCTACTCCTTCCGGCGCACATTTTTATGTTCAAGTGTTGCATTTCTCTGTAATATTTAATTTTCTAACAACCGGTATCAGATCCGAAGGTATATTTGGCTGATAAACTCGCAGGAAAGAAGGGTTCCTGGTTCGAGTGGGAGCAATGGCAGACGATGGTAAGTTTAGGGTCGAGAAATTTAATGGCCAAAACTTCCCGCTGTGGAAGATGCAGATGGAATATTATCTGTATCAGAAATATCTATACCTACCATTGAGCGGAAAAACAAAGAATTCTAAGCAAATATGACAAACACGCGGAATGGTGAATTTCGATAGAAGGCACTCGAACAAAAGATAAATATGTCTTGCGGCGATGGGCCGCCTTCAATATTTCGAAGGAAACAAAAACAGAGGGTTTGATGCAGATGTTGGCGAAACTATATGAAAAACCCTCGGCCTCAAACAAGGTATTTCTTATGAAACGACTATTTAATATGAAGATTTCAGAAGGTGGATTTGTTGCAGACCATTTAAATGAATTTAATACAGTTACCAGTCAGTTAAGTTTTGTAGGGGTAAACTTTGATGATGAATTTAGAGCTCTTTTATTCTTGTGCTCATTGCCAGAGAGTTGGAATGGTTTAGTAATGGCCATTAGTAACTCTGTCTGTGGATCTAGTACTTTAAAGTTTGATGATGTTGTTGGTGCTATCCTTAGCGAGGAAATGCGACGGAAAAGCTCCGGTGAGACATCAGGTAATGCTTTGAGTGCAGAGTCTAAGGGAAGAAGAATGGAAAGAGGAAAGAGCTTGGGATATTGCAATAAATCAAGGAAAGGCAGATCCAAGTCCAGATCGGGGATAGTGTGCTAGAAATGCGGAAAGAGAGGACACTTAAAGAAAGATTGTAGATCTTGGAAGGGAAAAAAAGGAGATGCACAGCAAGAAAACAATCATTAAGCAAATGTGACAGGTGATGTGTTACAAGATGCTTTGATTTTTTCTTTCGAAAATGTTACTGATTCTTTGGTTGTAGATTCAGGGGCTTCATTCCATGCCACACCTCATAAGAAATATTTCATGACTATGTTCAGGGAGATTTTGGAAAATTTCGTTTGGGTGATGATAATCCCTGTAAAATTGTTGGAATGGGTAAAGTTCTTGTAAAACAAATGCACGGAAACCAATGGCTACTAAAGAGTGTACAGTATGTCTGTGAACCAAGAAAAAATATGATTTCCACAGTAGGCGCTAGGGCACGAAGGTTGTGTGACAACTTTCACAGATAAAACTTGGAAGGTCACCAAAGGAGCGTTGGTAATAGAAAAAGGTGAAAAGGTTGGTACATTGTATTTATGCAATGGTATTTCTAACTCTGTTAATGCTTTAACTTCCAAAGGAGCAGATGCAGCATTATGGCATCATAGGCTCGGACACATGAGTGAGAAGGGAATGAAAATTCTTCACTCAAGAAATTTGCTGCCAGGTTTGAAGAATGTTGATTTGGATTTCTGTGAGAATTGCATTTATGGAAAACAGAAGAGAGTCAGATTTCTAAGAGTTGGGAAAGAAAAGAAGAGCGAAAAATTGGAGCTTGTGCATACAGATGTATGGGGACCTGCTCAGGTATCATCTCTTGGTGGCTCTCGCTACTATGTTACGTTTATTGATGATGTAACTAGAAAAACTTGTATTTATTGTATTCAAAATAAATCTGATGTATTTGATACTTTCAAGAAATGGAAAACTTTGGTTGAGATTGAGACAGGAAAGAAGTTGAAGTGTCTCAAATCAGACAATGGAGGTGAATATTGCAGCAAAGAGTTTGATAGGTACTGTTCAGAGCATGGAATTCGAAGAGAGAAGACAGTTCCAAGAACACCACAAGAAAATGGTGTGTCAGAAAGGATGAACAGAACAATCATGGAGCGTGCAAGGTGCATGAGATTGCATGCAGGATTGCCTTTACAATTTTGGGCAGATGCTGTAGATACCGTTGTTTATCTAATAAACAGAGGGCCTTCAAGTTCCTTGGATGGTGGTATTCCAGAGGAAGCATGGACAGGTAAAAAGGTAAACTACTCTTTTTTAAAGCCTTTTGGTTATGAGGCCTTTGTCCATATTAATAAAGAAAACAGAACAAAGCTTGAGGCAAAATCAAAGAAATGTACCTTTATTGGATATGGTGCTAATGATTTTGGTTATCGCTTATATGATTATGAAAATCACAAAATCATTAGGAGCAGAGATGTAATATTCAATGAAAAGGTCTTTTATAAGAATCAGTTGTAGGAAAAGAAACAGGAAAAAGAAAGCAAGGAATACACGATTCTTGATGAGATAACTGAAAAAGTAAAGGTGCCTGAAAATAATAATAATCAACAACCACAGCAGCAGCAACCACCACAACAGCAACAGGCACCTCAAACACCTGAAAGTGGTGTTAGAAGATCTACTAGGATAAGTATACCCCCTGATAGATACTCTCCTTCATTATATTATTTATTGTTGACTGATTCTGGTGAACCTGAATGTTATGAAGAAGCAATGCAAGTTGAAAGCAGGAAGAAGTGGGAGCTAGCCATGGAAGAAGAGATGGACTCCTTAATGCATAACCAGACTTGGGACTTAGTCAGGTTGCCTGCAGGTAAAACTACATTGCAGAATAAAAGGGTTTACAGGCTGAAGGAAGAAGATGGAGGAAAACAGAGGTACAAAGCTAGACTTGTGGTGAATGGGTTTGCACAAAAGAAAGGTATTGATTTTGATGAAATATTTTCTCTTGTTTTTAAAATGAATTCAATCAGAACTATTTTAAGTATTGTAGCAGTGGAAGATTTACATCTTAAACAGTTAGATCTAAAGACAGCATTTCTTCATGGAGATTTGGAGGAAGAGATATACATGCAACAACCAGAAGGATATGAGGTAAAAGGGAAAGAAAAATTGGTGTGCAGGTTAAAGAAGAGCTTGTATGGTTTAAAACAGGCTCCAAGGCAGTGGTATCTAAAATTTGACAGGTTTATGTCTGAACAAGGTTATACTAGATGTCACTCTGATCATTGTGTTTATTTGAAAAGGCAAAATGATGGCAGCTATATTATATTGTTATTGTATGTAGATGACATGCTTGTTGCAAGGTCTAACATGCAGGAAATAAATGTGCTCAAAAGAAAATTGGCAAATTCATTTGCAATGAAGGATTTGGGAGCTGCAAAACAAATCCTTGGTATGAGGATAACTAGAGACAGAAAAAATCACAAATTAACACTGTCTCAGTATGAGTACATAGAAAAGGTGTTGAAAAGATTTAATATGCACAATGCAAAACCAGTTAGTACACCTTTTGCTAGCCATTTCAAACTTAGTAAGGAGATATGCCCAAAGACCCAAGAAGACATGGATTATATGTCTAAAGTTCCATATGCATCAGCAGTTGGAAGCTTAATGTATGCAATGGTCTGCACAAGGCCTAATATTTCACATGCAGTGGGAGTTGTAAGCAGGTACATGAACAATCCAGGAAAAGAACATTGGATGGCAGTAAAATGGATTCTCAGATATTTGAGAGGTACCACAAATCAAGCATTATGCTTTGGTGGTTCAAACATTGCTCTACAGAGATATGTTGATGCAGATATGGCAGGTGACAGAGATAACAGGAGGAGCACTACAGGATATGTATTTACTGTAGGTGGAACAACTGTCAGTTGGGTTTCAAAAATCCAAAGTGTTGTTGCACTTTCAACAACAGAAGCCGAGTATGTTGCTGCTACAGAGGTTAGTAAAGAAATGATTTGGTTACAAAGGTTTATGGATGAATTGGGTAAGAAGCATGATATGGGCACACTATACAGTGATAGCCAAAGTGCTATTCATCTTGCAAAGAACTCAACATTTCATTCCAAGACTAAACACATACATCTCAAGTACCATTTCATACGGTCAGTATTGGAAGATGGAGAGTTGAAGCTGGAAAAGATACACACTAGCCAGAATCCTGTAGATATGCTAACAAAAGTTGTAACCAGGGAGAAACTAAGAACATGCTCAGTTTCAATTGGTCTTCAAGGATGACGATGAAGATGAGAAACAGCCAGGTCCAAAGAGGAGTCATTGTCTAGCAAATGAAGCAGTGATGGAGTTGCTACAATCAGTCTCCAAGTGGGAGATTGTTGGGTGTGGAGCCTGATTATCTTGTTTACTTTGTATCACAGCATTGGACCCCTGTACCTTAAAAGGGGCGGCACGCCGCCCGTAATTAATCGCTACCGTGGGGGGTCCAGCGGGGGTGGCGCGTTTTGAGCTCCTGAAGTGGGGCTTTCGGGGGTAAATACAAAAATGTATGTAAAATTGCCTTGTAAAAGTATAGTAATTTCTAGTCAATCTGGGCCGTTCATTAGGCAAATGATCTGACGGTAGAAGTTATGTTTAGATTAGGGTTTTTTTCCCTAGAAGGCAACCCCTCGCTTTTATGAGGGCATTGTATTGCGGTTGTGCATTGTATGTGTATTCTCAGAGCGAGAAACAGAGAGGGAGACTATGAGAGAGAACAGAGGATATTACAGCGGATCTGCTGTAGGTTTTGTCTCTTCATTTTTTCTGGATAATAGAAAGGAAGGACTGGTTGTTCGAGGTGGACGTAGCCCAAACTGGGTGAACCACGTATATCTGTGTCTCTCTGGTTTTATGTGTTTTGTGTGCTTTTATTTTCCGCATATTTTATGTGTTGCCTTGCTCTATAATATATAATTTTCTAACAGTTTTCCAAATATCTCATCTTATAAAATGAAGGGGAAGGCTCAAGAGAAGGTTGTTGATGATATCATATTTTCAAAGTATATTGTCTATTTAGACATATCTCATTCTCTTGGTTGTTTAGCTGAGAATTGTGAGGATTTCCTGTTTAGGAATTCTCTCTCCTTCCATTGAGTAGCTCTTGGAGGGCATTGTACTTCTCTTCCACTATCAGGCATATTTCCAAGCTCCATCTCCCTTAGAAAGCGTAAATCCTGTTGGGGTTTACTTGTTTTAGTGAGTTGCAGCAAGTGGAGACTAGATCTGCTTAGATCTAGATTATACTAGTGCCTCTTCTCAGTGAGTGTGTCTTTTAACCTCCTGGAAGAGTGTGTTAGCAGTTTGGGATTCAGTTCTTGATCTTGGCATCAAGAAAAATTTTGATTCAAGTCTACAGCGCAGTTTATCCTCTTGGACTGCGTTATTTCTAGTTGCAAGGTTGCAGGGTATTCCGGCATTCAGTTGGAGAAGTGATCTCTAGTGTAAAGGAGTCTTCCTTGCACTGTGGTGATCCATGGATTGGCCAACCAATCCATGTATATTTCAGATCTGATTCATTTCTGCATCTACTTCATAATTTTTGAATCATTCTGCAGATCTACTGCAGTAAAACTCAGATCTACTCCTGTTCTTTCATGTATTGTTGAAATCCCCAAGGGGAATGTAAAGGAAAGACAATTTAGTGTACCGATATGTTATAGATCTGATATTTTGTGCACATATATATCTTAGATCTGATATGTAATGTAAAGCTGCTACAGCCCCTGAATATTACGTTGTACATTCTTGTTGCAGAGAAATAAAGTGTTGCAGCACCTCGTTCTTGAGGATTTCTTCACTCATTCTCCCATTTTCTTATGATCTGAGCAATAAACTCCATGATATGATGTAACGCCATGTATGCATGTATATTCCCTCATATTTCATCATAAACCTTCAGAAAATCATGATGCATAAGCTTCAATTAGTTTCAGTTGAGTCAGGTCATGGAGATTGGGCCTTTTCTAGCCATACCGGGAGTGGGAGACCTGTTTAACATAGCTAGAATGATTTTTTTTAGCTTAAATTTGATATGTGAGTCCCCTATAACATATTCTAAGGGATATAACCATAAATTCTCTCTGTTTTTACACACATCTATGAAATTAACCTTTTTAGGGCTTAATTCGCTGCTTTTCCCCATCTTTTATGGGTAGAATGGATCATAATTCTTTCTGTTGTACATAAAATTGATGCTAAAGTGTTTCTTGACACATTCCATGGATGAATAGCTTGCTGCAGCTCCATAATTTTGTTTACATATTGCTCCAATCCCATTATTGGGCATTTTCTAGCCATTCTAGGTGTGAGAGGCTTGTTTACCTCACCTAGTTTGCTTGGTTTCTGATTTCCTCTTGGATTTGGATATTATATTATCAGATCTAAGATATCCAAGGGCTAATATTGGTTTCTGTAGCATAAATTCCTGAAAAATGCGTTTTTCAAGCATGCCTTGCTAGCAATCCCAATTTGGGGATATTACATCCAACTTTGTTACAACTTTGAATCACTCAGTTACAACTAAGTCCACTTGCATGTCCTACCAACCAACCTTAGAACTCGAAATTCCTTCAGCTAACAGGTTTGCCACTTCAGTTAACTGAAATCAAGTGCTTCAAGAGAATAGATTAATATTTATTGTCCAATTATTATTAAGAGATAATAATAATCGACATGTATTCTATATTTAGACATGTGATTTATAAATAGACTTCGCACATGCATCTATAAATAGAACCTCATCTATAAATAGAATTTTCTCACCATTCTAAAAATAGACTCCCGCTATAAATAGAATTTGCTCACCATTCAAAAAATAGACATACACCTAAAGATAGCACGTGGGCCCCACCTAGTGTAGGTGCTTAATTTTCACTAGGATCATCATCTTATTGAATCTCAACACTCCCTCTCAACAAGAAAGGGATTATCCTTCACCCCGATCTTGTCTCTATGGTATTCGAATTTGCTCCATGTGAGCACCTTCGTCAGAATATCTACATCCTGATTTTCTATGGGAATGTACTGAAGCAACACGTTCTTCCGCTACACACAATCTCTAATATGATGATACCAGATATCTATATTCTTAGATCTATCACGAAACACAGGATTAATCGAGATTTTAATGCAACTCCGATTATCACAATGAATCACTATAGGATATAAATGAGAACCAAACAAACCAACCAGGATCTTTCTCATCCAAATAGCTTCACATGCAGCTTGACTTTCTGCCATGTATTTAGCTTCCACTGAACTGAGTTCCATGGATCTCTGTTTCCTGCTGTACCAAGAAACAGATGTAGATCCGATACTGAAGACCCCTCCTGATGTGCTCTTTCTGTCCGTTGGGCTGCCCGCCCAATATGCATCCATGAAGCCATGCAACTTCACCTCATTTGTATGTATGTACCATAAGCCATACTCAAATGTGCCCTGAGGTATCTCAGGACATGCTTGCCCACTTCCAAAAGAACTTGGTAGGCTTAACCATCGCTTAACTAAGCTGGTTCACTGCATAGCATATGTTTGGTCTTGTATTTACTAAATACATTAACAAACCCATCAATCAAGGTGATAGATGAGATTCATGGGTTTGGTAAACATGTGAAATCTACCCAATATCTCCTTGCATACTTTCCTCGAGACATGTGCACTTTCACTTCTGCCTATTTCCAATCCAAGCAAATAATGAAGGAGGCCCATATCCTTCATCTCAAACTCCTTTGCAAGGTCCTCCTTGCATGAGTGTATCAGCTGCTCATCACCAGTCAGTATTAAATCATCAACATAAAGAACAATGATTAAAATCTTACCCTCCACCACAATTTGGTATAGGTTTGCATCCACCTCACTCTTGGTGAAGCCAAGTCCAATGAAATAGTTGTTGATCTGAGTGTACCAAGCACGAGGTGCTTGCTTCAGCCCATATAGCACTCTTTTGAGTCTGCACAAATGCGACTCGCTGTTGAAGATCTCAAATCCTTCAAGTTGCTCAATGTACACTTCTTCCTCAATGATCCCATTAAGGAACGCAGTCTTCACATCCATCTGATGAATGTGCCAACCCATCTGTGTTGAGAGAGAAAGGATGGTCCTTATGGAATAATACCGTGTGACAAGTGCAAAGGTTTCTTCATAATCAATCCCCTCAATCTGTGAGAAGCCCCGGGCCACAAATTTGGCCTTGTATTTCTCAACACTCCCATCAGTAGCTTGCTTAACCTTGTAGATCCATCTTGAACCTACCACATATTTATCAACCGGCCATGGAACAATTTCCCAAGCACTGTTTCTGACAATGGAGTCATACTTCTCCACCATTTCATCTACCCATGTGGGCTCCTGCACTGCTTCCTGAAAGGAAGATGGCTCAGTCACAATACATTTTCTCATGAGAGCCATGTATCTAGTGAATCGGTCAAGAGATTGTCTTTTTCTGCGCTGTGAAGTATGGACTCCTACATTCTATTCCGCATCAAGCTTCAGCCTCTTAGCTTCTTTGGTACGCCTTCTGCTAGTTCTGATGTTTGTCTCTACGTAAGTGGACTCCTCCACTCCATGAACCTCCTCCTGTGGTTGATCCACATCTAGGGACTCATCTTTGGAAACCAAAAGTTCCTCCTCTGCATGTAAGTCTAGCTCCCTCTCAAGCGACAACTTCATGGCTTTCTCCTCATTGAATTTTATATCTTGTCACACCACAGGCATTCGACTGTTTGGAAAATACACACGATAACTATGGGGTGTTTCTGTGTACCCCAAAAATATCCCAACTTCATCAGTCGGCTCGAGCTTCTTCCTGGTGTTCATGGTCACATGCACATAAATAGATGAGCCAAAAATATTAAATTGAGAAATATCTATTTTCTTACCAGTAAAAGCTTCTTCAGGTGTACTCATGCCAAGACTCTATGAGAACAACGGTTTTGCACATAAACTACAGTGTTGCATGCTTCTGCCCACAAATGCATTGGTAGGCCCTGATCATGAAGCATAGCTCATGCATCACCCACGATCATTCTGTTATTCCTTTCCGCGACCCCATTTTGCTATGGGTTATGAGGCGCTATGAGTTCTCTTCGAATTCCTTCTTTTCTACAAAATTCTTTGAATTCGTTCAAGATTTATTCTCCACCATTGTCGCTCCACAGAGCCTTCACTTGCTTCCCCGACTCTTTCTCAACCAATGCCTTAAACTCACAGAACTTTGAGAATGTTTGATCCTTCTTCTGCATGAATAAGATCCAGGATTTTCAAGAAAATTCATACACAAAAATAACATAATACCTGTGTTTTTCTTTTGAAGAAACCGAGAATGGTCCACACAAGTATGTGTGGACTCTCTCCAGGATCACCAAAGCATGGTTCTCCTTTTCATGAAAGGTGGAATTTACATACTTCCCCATGGTGCAACCCTTGCACTGATCTAACTGAGCAAGTTTTCCCATTGGAAGTCTAATAGATATTTACTGCATGACTTCCAAGGCTCCATGATGAAGATGGCCCAATCGCCTGTGCCATAATCCACCCTCATCCCAGCTCACCAATTTTTCTACCTTGCCCATCATTACAGCGCAACCTTCTACCTCCAGCTTGTAGAGATTCTTGACTCGAATCCCTATCCTCTTGGCTTGACCCGTTGTTTTATGTTGCAAGAAATCTTTTCCAACGTTGAAAACAACTTCATAGCCTTCGTCCTCCAACATCGCGACTGAGACCAAGTTTTTCTTTAGACCTGGAACATTCATAACATCTTTCAATTGAAATGGTTTACCTGAATCACTCTCAAAGGTAATGGTACCAATTTCGGTCACACTATATCATCCATCGTCACCCATCTATATATGCATTTGGAGATATTTCTCCTCCAAGTCACTGAAAATCTCCTTATCTCCCGTCATGTGGAAGGAAGCACCACTATCAAGATACCACACCGGTCCCATTGCACTTGAAACCAAGCATGTGATCAAAGAGAAATCAAGTTCAAATTGCGAGGCAAGGGCCTCACCAGCTGCAGCTCCAACAACCTTCTTGTTCTTCTTCTTCTGTAGGCAGTTAGTAGTGAGATGCCCATGTTCGTGACAGTGAAAACACTTCACCTTGGAAAAATCCAGCTTCTTGCCTTTAGACTCGGATTTTGAGTGGAATTTCTTCCCCTTCCCTTTTCTTGCCTTGGTAGCCAAAACACAATCCTCTTCATCATCATGCTTTGATGAAGAGCCATCTCTAGTGTTCCGCCTAAACTCCTCCTACACTAGATCCGACCACAGTCGTTCCCAATCCGACAGTTTTTCCCGTCCGTTGATAGATTCTTGATAATTGTGCCAACTCTTAGGAAGTCCCAAGAGAGCCAAGTTCACGAAATAATCATCAGCAATCGTGATTCCCACACTCCTCAGTTCATCCCGACATTGGACAAACTTTGTGAGATACTTACGAATATTGTCGCCCTTCTCCATCTTGATCTTTCTAAGTTTATCCTTCAGCGCCAACTTCCTATGGTCGTTGCTGCTTTGGAAAAGATACGTTAAAGCCTTCCACATAGCATGTGGAGTGACTTTCCCATGAAGGCTTGAGACAATGTGTTCTCGTACACCTTCCAACAGAATCCTTCTCGTCTTCGCTACTTTCTTTTGCCATGCATCAAGTAATGTAGCATCCATCGAAGTGGGCTTAGGAACATCATTGTCGATGAATTCCCTCAAGCCATTATCTTCAAGCACTGCCTCCATCCTATCCTTCCATAAAATGCAGTTTGAGCTACCCTCGAGTACATACTCTAGTCGAAATCCATTGAAATCCATTTCAATGTTTACTCAACTGTCACACCTGGAAATTCTTGCAGCAAATTCGAATTGTTTTCACCAACAAACTCAGCTACTGCTTCAAAATTGAAATATTCTCTGCTTCGATACCATGTAGAAATTTTAATACAAATTATGTATTTCCTGGATTCTCCTGATCTAACAATTATATGCCATTTTTAAATATAGAATCGCTTCTACAAAAATTCTTACGGAAATTTAGTCACCAATTGCAAACACATGAAGAAATATCAATCACACATAACACAGATATTTTTATTGAGAAATCATAAAGATAAAAACCCCACTATCATATATTATGTATATATCATGGATCATGAAAAAATCTCATACAAAACTCTAATCCAAGAGCTCTCAGTACAATATACAATCATCTCACATTGTCATACAAAAATTGGAAAATACATATGCCAATTTACTACCTCCTGACAGCCTGCCTCCACTGCGCAATCCATGCTAATCATAGTCCCTGAATGAATGATATCCTGCCTTGCCTTGACTACGCAATCCTCATTAGCATCTCCAATGTGTGTGTGGTTGCATGAGTGCACCCACTAATGTCACAACTGATAGTCAAACTGTCCCTTTCACCGATCTCTCAACTGGGTCTCCACTAGATCTTACATGCATGTAGTTAACAATAGTAAATCTTCAGTTGCATGTGAGACCACTTCTTGTGAGTTAATTAAATAATTAATTCACTAATATCTCATTAGTGTATCTTTAGTTACAACTAGTTACAACTAGCACAACTAATTTTAACGCACTTAACTGAGTTAAACTACTTTATAACTCACACAACTACACATCCAACTCTATTACAACTTCGAATCACTTAGTTACAAATAATTCCACCTGCATGTCCCACCAACCAACCTTAGAACTTGAAATTCCTTCAGCTAACTAGTTTTCCACTTCAGTTACCTGAAATCAAGTGCTTCAAGAGAATAGATTAATATTTATTGTCCAATTATTATTAAGAGATAATAATAATCGACATGCATTCTATAGTTAGACATGTGATCTATAAATAGACTTCGCACATGCATCTAAAAATATAACCTCATATATAAATAGAATTTTCTCACCATTCTAAAAATAGACATACACCTAGAAATAGCTTGTGAGCCCCACCTACTGTAGGTGCTTAATTTTCACTAGGATCATCATCTTGTTGAATATCAACACAGTCAACCCAAAGTAAATTATGCATGCAGAGAATTCGAGTTACCTAGTTTAGATTGGAGTTCAAGGGAAATGTACTATTAGTTGTAAACTAATCCAAGCTGTACATGTGTTGCATGAATTCAAAGAATGGGCCTATAGGAATTACACAATCTAATTGAGGAATATCCCTAAAAAATAGGGGCTAATTCCTCAATGAACAACGCAAGGAAATAGGAGCTTGGAGGCTTGAAAATTTGGTATTCGTCAGGTTTATTCTGTCAGTCAGGCAGAGGATAGAAGATACAGGTGCAAGTTGTGTTCAAGCTTAAGCAAGCATAGTGTATTCATCCAGATTCTTTGATTAATGCAATACAGATAGTAAGGGATTTTGAGTAGTTTCTTTCCCCTAGATAAATATCTATGTATGTGTGTTGAATCTTGATGCATGTTAATGATTTGTGTTCTCGATCATGAATTTGCTGCTGCATATCAATATAGTAAGCTTCTAATGTTATGATTTAATAAATTTCATGAGAAGTTTAGAATCCACACATTAATTTATACACTGACTACTCTATAATTCTACTCCTAGGTCACACAAATCTGCCTTGTCACTATGACACATCAACCCTATTATCACTCTCCTCAGGTCCTCTAAAATTTCCCACACACAGTGAACTCTTTGACTGATCTAAGGCTTGAAAATAAGCCACTAACAGACCACACACTTACTGTTAGGTTTCTTCAAATCTCTGTCCAAACACAAGTAGGACAGTCTTCCACCTAGAAATATCTCTCCATAACCTTCGTTTCCCTTTCATATCTAGGTTTCCTTATCAAATACTTGACAAAACTCAGACCTCATGCATAGCCACTCCTTGAGAGATCTTTGCACTCATGGATCCATGAATGGTTTCCCTGAAAACTTTTAGGACATAGTTACAATATACAATTATTAGTTCTTCTTGACAGCCATAGAATGACCCTACCTCTATCCAAAATTGTGCATTGCTTTTGCACTGATTTTAGGCTTGACTAGGTGTTGAAGTCCAACAAGAAATTGCAGCACCTACACTAGTGTGGGACTAGGAGGACCAAGCAACACCTACACTAGTGTGGGACCAGGAGGTCTTAGCAGCACCTACACTGGTGTGGGCTAAATTTGGTGCAGTGTCTATTTTAATTTTCCCTTAATTAAAATGGACAGTAAAATGTAATCTTATCCCATAATCACTTGTAATAGTTAACTAAGTGTGATAAACTAAGTTAGCTCATGAATTTCGAGTTGAGGGTAGTTGGTGACACATGCAGAGTAATTATATTTGTAACAGAGTTCGAAGTGCAGTTGGTGCATTAGTTTAATTCATGTGTAATCAGTTAACTCAGTTAAGTGAGTTAAAGTCAGTTGTGCTAGTTGTAACTGTTTGTTCCATTGGTGAGAGATAAAGTGAATTAAATATTATTTAATTCACAATCGGTGATCTAACATGCAACTGATGATTTACTATTATTATTTGCATGCATGTCAATTTTAGTGGAGACCCAGTTGAGATGTAGGTGAAAGGGATGTTAACTATCAGTTGTAGCCTTTATTGGGTTGCACCCATGCAACCAAACATTCATTGGATTTCCCATGATCCTTGCGCAGTTTAGGAAGGCCAAATTTCCTAAAGAATAGGGATTTCACTCATCAGGAATTGCACAAGCAAGGCAGGTTGTTTAGAGGCTGAGAATTGGCTAAGTGTTGGCCAGTTTTGTCCAGGACGGTGTGAGACAATTAGCTGAGTATAGGAGACTCTTGTGAGAAGAGTGTATTGTAATTGTTTCATGCATCCAAGTTGAATATACAATAGAAGATAGTTTGGTTCTGAGCAACAAGCTTTCCCCTGGAAATTATCTATGTTGTGGTTTGATTTATTCTTCTTTACTTCATGTGATTGGCGATTGTGTTTAATTTCCGCAATTGATTTGTAGAAGCGATTCAGTATCTAGCTTTAGTACATTGTTAGATCAGATTGAATCCATGATATACATATTGTTTATATACTTTCTACATGGTCTCAGAGCACAGGAAATCACAATAGTGGAGGAGAAGCTAAGTTTGTGACCGAATAGAATTCGAATTTGTAGAAGAATTTCTTAGTGCTGCAGGTGATTCGGGATCGAAATGGATTGAGATTGGATTATGCACTCGAGGGCGGCTTTAAATTATATTTCTTGGAAAGACAAGATGGAGGCAGTACTGGAGGACAATGGATTGAAGGAATTCATTGACAATTATTTTCCCAAACCCGTTGTGACAGATGCTACAAATATTGATGCATGGAAAAAGAAAGTTGCAAAGGTGAGGAGGATCTTACTGGAGGGAGTACGAGACCACATTGTCTCAATTCTCCATGGAAAAGCCACACCATATGCAATGTGGAAAGCTTTGACAGAGCTATTTCAAAACAATAATGATCATAGGAAATTGGCACTAAAAGATAAACTTAGGAAGATCAAAATGGAGAAAGGTGACTCCATGCCAAAATATTTAACAAAGTTTGTCCAATGTCAGAATGAGCTTGGGAGCATTGGCATTACTGTCGTTGATGATGATTTGGTGAGACTAGCTCTTCTAGGACTTCCCAAGAGTTGGCATCGTTATCAGGACTCTGTCAATGAGAGGGAGAAGCAGCCATATTGGGAACAAATTTGGTTGGATTTGGTGCAAGAAGAGTTCAGACGAAATACTAGAGATGGATCTTCATCTAAGAATGAAGATGAAGAATATTTTGATTTGGCTGCCAAGGCAAGAAGGGGAAAGGAAAGAAATTCCATTCCAAATCCAATTCCGGTAAATATGGCAAGAAGCGCGACATTCCAGAGTGAAGTGTTTTCAGTGTCACGAACATGGACACTATGCCATTAATTGTCCACAAAAGAAGAAGGACAAGAAGGCTTCAGGATCTGCAGCTGGTGAGGCTTTGGCCTCGCAATTTTATCTTGACTTATCACTCGTTGCATGCATGGTGTTAAGTGCAATGGGATCGATGTGGTATTTTGATAGTGGTGCACCCTTTCACATGACGGGAGACAAAGAACTTTTCAGTAGCTTGGAGGAGAAGGACCTCCAGATGCATATCGAAATGGGTGATGACAGGTAGTACAGTGCTACCAAGATTGGTACCATTACCTTCAAGAGACAGCTAGGTAAACCCTTTCAATTAAAATATGCAATGCATGTACTAGGCTTGAATAAAAATTTACTCTCAATAGCAATGTTAGAGGATAGAGGCTATGATGTTGTTTTCAGTGAGGGAAAAGCTTTCCTGCAACACAAAACAACAAGACAAGCCAAGAATATTGGGATTCAAGTTAAGAATCTATATTAACTTGATGTAGATGGTTGCACAGCATTGATGGGTAAGGCGTACAAAGTGGTGATCCAGGATGAGGGTGAGTTATGGCATAGGAGATTGGGACATCTTCACCACTGAGCCTTAAAAGTTATGCAGCATATTTCTGCAGATCTTCCCAAAGGTACACTTGCGCGGTCAGACACATGCAAGGGATGTATTATGGGAAAATATGCAAATGCAACCTTTCATGAGAAGGAGAATCGAGCCTCAGGGATCCTTGAGAGATTTCACTCAGGCATGTGTGGACCATTCTCTACTGCTTCGACAGCAAATCATAAGTACTATGTGATATTTGTTGATGAATTTTCTTGAAAGCGTTGGATCTACTTCATGCAGAAGAAAGATCAGACGTTCTCAAAGTTTCTTGAGTTCAAAGCACTGATGGAGAAAGAATCGGGGAAGCATGTGAAGGCTCTTAAGAGAGACAATGGTGGTGAGTACATCTCTAATGAATTCAAAAAAATCTGTAGCAAAGAAGGAATTCGGAGAGAGTAGATTGTGCCTCATAACCCACAGCAGAATGGGGTCGCAAAGAGAAATAACAAAACGACTGTGGGTGGAGCACGAGCGATGCTTCATGATCAAGGCCTATCGTTGCATCTGTGGGAGGATGCATGTAACACAACAGTGTTTTTGCAAAACCATTGTCTTCGTAGTGTTAGTCATCAATATTTTTCACTATCTTTGGATGACTATAGAATGGTTATAGTTTTTTTAAAACAATATTCCTTGAATATCTTGAGTTTCAGAAATCTCACTGCCTTCATTATCTTCATAAAAACTTTTCCCTATCTATCAGTTTTCCATCTCAAAGTCACCTTGTTGCTCTTAAAAGACTCATTATGGGTTTATACGTCTCATTTTATCCTTGTTTCCTACCTAAGACCTCATTTCCCATTTTTTTCCCTGTCAATAAACTCC
Organism: Pinus albicaulis; assembly: GCA_034641835.2. Taxonomy (NCBI): domain Eukaryota; kingdom Viridiplantae; phylum Streptophyta; class Pinopsida; order Pinales; family Pinaceae; genus Pinus; species Pinus albicaulis. The sequence goes on from CM076576.1 coordinate 85,916,690, forward strand.
ACCCTCCCTCTAATATTTATTGTTTCTAACCCATTCCCATGTCCCTTTGGGCATAATAACCTATAACAATGCTCTGTTTTCACCTGAAAATATCTAAGTCAAATTTCATTTAAAATCAGGTCAAAAAACACTCCCATTAGGTCATTAGGGTTTTTCCTTTTTTCAAGGTCATCCTTTCATTTCGATGAGGTCAGCACACATATCAGAAAGATTTATTATGACAAGTATTCTTCTGGCTCCCCAAAATCCTTGGATGTTTCAGACACTGCTTTTCCTTTGCTAGAATCTAGCTGAGATATAATAGAATGTCAAGACATGGTTATTCAAGAGAGACCTAAAATTTCCAAGCAGTTCAGAACCTACAAGTGAGAAAAAGGGACAAATTTTAGAACTTCTGTAAAGGTGTTGGAAGATTTATCAGCAGAAAGTATTGATGATGTAGATTGTCTACTCCTGAATGAAAACAATTTACAGCAAGGGAAAGGGGAACAAATTGGTCTTGTAGATGACACAGGTTATAAAATTGATAGTCCATTTGAGTGCCAAAATAGTGATTACTTGCAGGAAAATGACATGGAGAAAGCACACAAGGCCAAACATGAAGAAATTTTATTAGAAAATATTGATGGAATATGGAAAAAAGGTAAGGTGAACTGGACAAAAATGAAAGAACTTGAAAGGGCTATAAAGAAATTAGAAGACAACAGTGATTATTGTTGTAAAAGAACTGCAGGCACTTAGGGATTTGAAAAAGGTGGCCAGAGAAGGTTAAAAAGATGAGTTGAATTTTATGGTGAAAACTACAAAAGATTTTGAAGATGCTACGATGTGTAATAGTTAAATCTCAAAGCTGTCAAAGTGAACATGTCAAGCCTCAATGAGCAAAAGAAAAGACAAATTCATGACTTTAGCAACCTACAAAGCAAAAAGTGTCAAAGAGTATCAATGACAAAGGAAAAAGACTTCAAACATTGGAAAGTGGGTTTTTTAAGTTAAAATTAAAACCACAAGCCTATAAAAGCCCATTTTACATTTCAAATGAGTCATTTTTGCCTCTCAAAACATCAAGAGATCTTAGCAAAGAAATATTTGTGAGTTTTCAAACCAAATTCGGGCCAAATTCCTTGGAGTTGTGCATTTTCACTGGCACTGCACGCCTAGGAGTTGGCGTTGCGCCCTTGCCATAAATTCCCAACACAAATTGTGAAGGTGATGTGTGCCTGTAAACTGGCACTACACCCTTGCCGAAGCATTGCACCCCTAACAGAAAGGACCCCGTGTAAGTTGCATTGGCGTTGTGCACTCAGAGATTGGCGTTGCGCGCTTGGGTTGGCGCTGCACCCTCAGCCAGTGGCGCTGCGCACATAGACAAAAGATTTTTCTAAGGGTTGGGGCCATTCAGACAAGTTTAAATCTTCTCAAAATCCTTGCCAAAGTCCTCCAAGCACTCTTGAGTGGTAAGTACATGATATGAACCTTGCTTTGAATCCATTTGATCACTCTTAATTGAATGGAGATGAAACCCTAAAGGAAACCCTAAACTTTAGCTTGTCATCACTATTTTTAACCTTGCTCCATCCTCCTAAAAGAAATATCAGTCAAAAAACAAGGTGATTACATTAATTTAGGGTTTTCATTCATCTATTTTGTCCCTACACATAGTCCCTTTCACTCATTCCCTTCATTCACACTCATTCCTTTCATCTTTCAAGTTGCCATTTCATTCACCTTCCCTTCATCACATTTCACTTGTGCCCTAGGGTTTTATAAATCAGAGTTTGAAAATGTCTGAGGGAGAAGATAGTGGTGTTGAGTCACAGATGCCAAGGAGACATGATCATAAGGGAGGGAATATAAACAGGTTTGAACCCATCAATACAAGGGAACTCACGGCCTCTCCTCTCACTGTTTCTTGCTTTAAGCATGTGGGTTGTTTTGACTTTTGTGAGAGAGTGCAGCAAGTCCAAAATCACCCAGAATTAACAAGACTATTCATCATCAATTTACATGATAAGTAGGTCAACCTTGTCAGGGTTACTTTTGAGATGTCCACCAATTCCATTGCAGCTACTATAGGGATACCTAGTGTGGGAGAGAGGTGGTTTAAACAAGAAAACATGGACATGAGTTATTATGAACCTTACCTCAAACCTAGGTGCAAAGATCACAACAAGTCCATTTTCCATTTTTCTCATCTTCTTGACCGGTATGTGCCCATGATGAGAATAATAATGAAGTATTTCACTTGTGAGGGAAGGTTTTCTCGCCTCTACTCATACCATATCCGTCTTCTTATGCATTTCACTAGAGTTAGGATGCTACACTTACCTTATTATATTTTTTGTAGCATTGAAAAAATGGCTTACAGTGTGCAAAAGAGAGATTACAATCAGGAAATGCATAGCCTATTTCATCATTCACTCATCAAAATGGTGGTCATGCATCAGCTTCAGCAGAAAAACATTCCATGGGATGCATTCATTTCCTATAAGGTTTTCACTACTCCATCTGGGCATCATAAGCAGCATATTCCTTCATCTTCTCATTCTCCCATATCCACTTCTCCATCACAGCCCATTGTTCATACATCACCATCCACTCACATCCAGTCACCTCATATTGATCCTTCCTCATCACCTTTCCACAACCCTTCACCCTCATATCATGGTACCGAAGCATCAAGAAAGCGAAGAGACATTGAGACAGTTGGCACTAAAATTATTGACATTGAGCCATTTCCTTTGACATATCAGAGAGGCCACAAGAATGTGTTTGATTCTCTTGGTGTGAAAGGGGCCATGCATTCTTCATCAGCAAAACAGGTTGATAAGGGAAAGGAAAAGGTTACAGAGCATATCATTATTGAAGAGGAGGACAAACATGAAACTGAGCAGGAGTTTCAGTTGATTGACCTTGATGATGAGGATGAGGAGAGGATTACTAGTGCATTGATTAGAGGCAAGGATGCCAAGATTAGTGAGCTTAAAACTAATCTTGGTAGAGCAAAGAATGTGATTAACTTTCTTGAGTTAGAGAATCAGCAGCTAGAGACAAAGCAAGCCATCAGTGAGGTCAAGGAAATCAGAGCTCAAAGAGAGGCCCGAAAGGCCAAGGCTTTGCTAAACGAGGCCTTGGGCAGTTTTGATGGCAGTGATGATGAGGAACGTCAGCTTCTTAGATAGAGACCGAAGACCATTGGACTGAAGAGGGATTTAGCCCGAGAAAGGCAAGAAGAGGCAGAATTTGCAGAGCAGCTCACTCCACGTGAGCTGCATGCCATAGATATTAGCAAGGATAGAGAGTCTTGGCTTGAGAGGCCAAATTTTCATTTAGAGGGTCAACTAGAGAAGGCAAAGAGAGACATTGACATTCAGAGGAAGATGGCAAGACATTACGCCATGAGAAACAGGATTGCAAGGGCCAAGCTCAAACGTGCCCATGCAAAGAATCGGGCTTTGACCAAGTCAAAGGAGAAAGAGAAGCTCAATATCCTTGTGTCCCTCCAAGCCTCTAAGCCTTGATCAGCAAGAAAAATTCCAATTTTGGCGCTTTTGTGCACATTTTGAATTTTTGACAGTTTTCCATGCAGAAAATTGGCCAAACGCGTAGCGCCAGTGGCGCTGCGCTCTTTTTTGGGCCATCCAAATGGAAAATGGTCAGCATATTCAGGTTCCTAATGAAAATTACATCAACATAAAAAAGTTTCAAATGATTTGGAGCAAAACTGGTCCCTCAAAAGGCCCGCCAAAAACCATCAAAAAATCATGTTTCAGCCTTCTTTTTGGCCTTGGCACTGCGCATTTAACATTCTTGGGAGAAGTGATTTTTGGCAGTGAATATGGGCACCATTTTGGGAAGCGAAAGAATATTTGTAAAATAGACTCATATACCTTTCCAATGAGCCATCTTGGAGCTCATTTGGATATTGGTAAGGCCTCCAAATATTGGCTGCAAGACAGGCCATTTTTTCTGCCTTTGCGCTGCGCGTTTGCACTAGCACTGCGCCCCTGTACCTTGGAGATGCGCCCTTACCAGGAGTTATTGTAAAAAATTTTGAGAAGCCTTGAAGTCAAACATAGTCCAAAGTTAGCTCAGAAGTTATGTTAGGAGTTATTATTACAATGAATGAGTCTCAGATATTTTGCCTTGGGCCTTGCATGGTCTCAAAGGTCAAAATGCATTAACTTTGTAATAAATAACATTTGAAACCCTAGCTTAGGATCACCTCCTCATTTTTTAAATAAATAATGTATGGATACTTCATGGTTTTTGTTGTTGGTTGGTTGTTGAGCTGAATACCTCATAGACTTTGAGTTGTAAATAAGTTGGCTTTGAAGCTTTGCAAGTGTTTTCGACTGGATATCAATGGAACAAGCATATTCACAGGATTCATGAACTTCGTTAAATAATGATGTTATTCTAATCTTGTTATTGCTTCCTTTGGTTTTCCACTTTGTGCATCAATTTCTCTTATAACAAAGCAGAAAATTTAGATTAAGATATGTTGTTTAGAGGCACCTTAACTCTATCTTCTTTCTGTTGTTTAAATGTTTTCCTCTGCTGGGTTTGATCGGAGAACTTAGGAGTTCCCTGCTCTCCATTTCCACCTAGTTTGTTTTCTTGAGATTAACTCGGTAGATTCTAGCCAAAGAAGTTTATGGTTTGCCCTATCCTTTGGTTCTGCTTGAAATGTTGTTCTTAAGGCTTTCTTTGAAGTTTACTTACTAGGGTTTTGACTAAAGAAGTTTATGTTTTGCCTTGTCCTTTGGTCTATCTTGAAAAGTCACTTTAAAGGTCTTTGAAGTTTGATTGAAGAATTTAGGAGTTCCTTGCTCTTTAATCATTACTGAAATGTTATCTTAAATGTTTTCTTTCTCTGAAAGTGAATAGCTAGAGAATTTAGGAGATCCCTGCTCTCTAAGGTTTGTTGGATTGTTGTCTTAAAGTTTACTTGGTGAAGTCTGGCCAAAGAAGTGTATGGTATGCCCTTCCCTTTGGTTATTTCTTAAAATTAGTAATCCTAAAGACTCTTCTTGTTCTAGTACATGTTAAAGGATTCTTAATTGCCCTTTAAGCTACTAAACTCACATCTTAATGTTCATTTCACACCCACATAAGCTATTAAGATCCATTTGGAATTGTTAACTTGCCTTATGAAACACCCTTTATTTGTTGTTGTACTCTTCAAACTTTCACAGACTCCATGGCCCAATGGTTTGAATGTCTCTTACTCTATATGTTCTTATTAACAAGAAACCCAACCAAACAAAACAAAACAAACAATCCCTATCATTTTAACTAGCCTAAAATCAGCATCCTAAATCAATCAAGTTATATATTTTATACAAATATAGAGAGAGCCCTCTCTGAGTCCAGGAAGGCTAGGTCCTAGGACTCCAAAGTTGGTTTGATGTTATCCTTGTTTATTTGGTCTTACCAATCTGACAAATTACAAGGACCTAACACATAGGATACTTGGCATGAGTACACCAGAAGAGGATTTTACTGGTAAGAAACCTAATGTTTCACATTTAAGATTTTTGCTTCATATGTTTATGTGCATGTGACCAAAGATGCTAGGAAGAAGATGGAACCAACAACTGAGATTTGGATATTTTTGGGGCACACTGAAACTACCCACAACTATCGGGTATATTTTCCAAACAAGAGAATCACTGTTGTGCGACGGGATATGAAATTTAATGAGGAGAAAGCCATGTGATTGTCCCTTGAGTGGGAGCTAGATTTGCATGCAGAGGGGGAACTCTTGGTTCTAAAGGATGAGCCTCGAGATTTGGAGCAACCACATGCAAAGGATCATGGAGTGGCAAAAAACACTCATGCAGAGCCATCCACCAGAAATGGTAGAAGGTGCACCACGAAAGCTGATAGATTAAGACTTGATGCAGCAGAGAATGTAGGAGCCCCTACTTCACTGTGCAGACAGAGACAGTCTCCAGACAATTTTACTGGATACATGGATCTTATGAGCAAGTGTATTGTGACATAACCATCTTCCATTCAGGAGGCAATGCAACAGCCAATTTGGTTTGATGCAATGGTGGAGGATTATGACTCAATTGTCAAGAACAGTGCATGGGAGATTGTCCCAAGACTGGTCAGTAAATCAGTGGTTGGATCTAGATGGATCTACAAGGTAAATCAAGATGTTGATGGGAGTGTGGAGAAGTAAAAGGAAAAATTTGTGGCCCAAGGATTATCACAGATTGAGGGGATCGACTATGATGAGACTTTTGCACCAATCGCGATGTAATCTTCCATTAGATCTATCATTGCTCTCTCAGCGCATATGGGGTGGTGCATTCATCAGATGGATGTGAAAATTGTGTTTCTCAAAGGAGTTATTGAGGAATAAGTGTACATAGAGCAGCCAGAAGGTTTTTAGATCTTTGACAGTAAGTCGCATGTGTGTCAACTCAATATATCGTTGTATGGGCTGAAGCAAGCACCTCGTGCTTGGTACACTCAGATTGACAACAACTTCACCGAGTTGGGCTTCACCAAAAGTGAAGCGGATGAAAACCTATACCAGATTGTGGTTGATGGTAAGATTTTGATTGTCGTACTTTATGTTGATGATCTAATTTTTACAGGTGATGAGCAGCTGATACACTCAATGTGCAAGGAGGATCTTGCAGGGGAGTTTGAAATGAAGGACATGGGACTCCTTCATTATTTCCTTGGTTTGGAAACATGGCATCAGGATGGTGAAATTTTTGTTTCTCAAGGCAAGTATGCTAAAGAGATACTCGATAAGTTTCACATGCAGAGTTGTAAACCCATGGGCACTCATCTTCCAGGAAATTGGAGGAAAGAGGATGCTACTTCAGGAGAGGTAGTGGGTGCTACTGTCTACAGTTAGTTTTTAGGTTCACTGATGTACTTGGTGAACACCAGACCAGACATTTGCTACGCAGTTAACCAGCTGAGTCAAGCTATGGTTAAGCCTACCAAGCTCTTTTGGAAGGCAAGGAAGCATGTCTTGAGGTATCTCCGGGGAACTACAGAGTATGGATTATGGTACAGATTGACAGAGGGAGTGGAGCTTCAAGGCTTCACAGATGCAGATTGGGCAGGAAGTCCATCAGACAGAAGGAGCACATCAGGAGGGATCTTCAGCATAGGATCAACAACAATTTCTTAGTACATCAGGAAGCAACGATCTGTGGCACTTAGTTCAGCGGAGGTGGAGTACATGGCAGTAATTCAAACTGCATGTGAGGCCATCTGAATGAGAAAGATCCTGGTTGGTTTGTTTGGTTCTTATATGGATCTGACAGTGATACATTGTGATAACCACAGTTAAATTAAAATCTCGGTTAATCCTGTGTTTCATGATAGGTCCAAGCACATATACATCTGGTACCACCATCTCATAGAATGTGTTTAGAGACACATAATGTTACTTCAGTACATTGCCACGGAAGATCAGGATGCATATATTTTGACGAAGGCACTCACCAGGAGAAAATTCGAATATCATAGAGGCAGGATCGGGGTGAAGGATAATCCCTTTCTTGAGAGGGAGTGTTGAAGTCCAACAAGAAATTGCAACACCTACACTAGTGTGGGACCAGGAGGTCCAAGCATCACCTACACTAGTGTGGGACTAGGAGGTCTTAGCAGCACCTACACTGGTGTGGGCTAAATTTGGTGCAATGTCTATTTTAATTTTCCCTTAATTAAAATGGGCAATAAAATGTAATCTTATCTCATAATCACTTGTAATAGGTAACTGAGTGCGATAAACTCAATTAGCTCATGAATTTCGAGTTGAGAGTAGTTGGCAAGGCATGCAGAGTAATTCTATTTGTAACAAAGTTTGAAGTGCAGTTGGTGCATTAGTTTAATCCATGTGTAATCAGTTAACTCAGTTAAGTGAGTAAAAGTCAATTGTGCTAGCCGTAACTGTTTGTTGCACTAGTGAGAGATCAAGTGAATTAAATATTATTTAATTCACAATCAGTGATCTAACATGCAACTGATGATTTATTATTATTAGTTGCATGCATGTCAATTCCAGTGCAGACCCAGTTGAGATATAGGTGAAAGGGATGTTAACTATCAGTTGTAGGATTATTGGGTTGCACCCATGCAACCAAACACTCATTGGATTGCCCATGATCCTTACGCAGTTTAGGAAGGCCAAAATTCCTAAAAAAAAAGGATTTCATTCATTAGGAATTGCGCAAGAAAGGCAGGTTGTTTAGAGGCTAAGAATTAGCTAAGTGTTGACCAGTTTTGTCCAGGACAATGTGAGACAATTAGCTGAGTACAGGGGAATCTTGTGAGAAGAGTGTATTGTAATTGTTTCATGTATCCATTCTGAATATACAATAGAAGATAGTGGGGTTTTGAGCAGCAAGCTTTCCCCTGGAAATTATCTGTGTTGTGATTTGTTTGATTCTTCTTTGCTTCATGTGATTGGCGTTTGTGTTTAATTTCTGCAATTGATTTATAGAAGTGATTCAATATCTAGCTTTAGTACATTGTTAGATCGGATTGAATCCATGATATACATATTGTTTGTATAATTTCTACACTAGGCTCACTATTCACGCACTGCAACAACCCTAGACTAGGGAATCTCAATCTATTTTTCAAATCTGAAACCTGTGTGTTGGTATATTTTGTTCACTTCTATGATACCATGTAGAAAATCCATGATATTATGATATGCTAATATGAACAATCGAAAAAACACTTTCTTTTCATATAGACACATAATTTCTCTACTAAATTTTACAGTGGATAGGAACAAAAATAACACAACCACACAATATAAAAACACATTTTTTTCTAGGGAACCCAACTAGGAAGACCCTATTCTTAATTAATGATAGAAACTAAGCATTAGATCTCTTACAAATACAACTTATTTCAATTTGAAAATAAACTTGTTTCCCTGCCTTGAACCAAGCTTGAAACCCTTGCATTATTGTTGATCCCTATTTGCTCTCTATCAAACTCATACAAGCCTCAACACACAAGCACCAACATGTGCTCTCTACTGCCTTGTCTCACCAACTCATGTTCATAAGAAAATGGTCAAATCATGCCTCTATTCCTCCTTATAAGCACTTTGATTGGGTTATTATTGGCAAGTTCTATTTGAGGAAAGTCGAACTGTTGATTGACTAGTTAACAAAAGCTCACTGGTTGTGTTATCGTCCTTCTCATAATTTAGGACCCTGACTCAATCAACTCAAACTTTATCCAAAATAGCTCGAAGGCAATAAACTCAGTCTTCCACTAATTAGAACTAGTCAATAGTTTCTTGCACTCCTAACTTTTAAGAATTTGTCATAAATTTTGGAACTAGTCCTACTTTTTAAAAATTAGCTCCTAACTCAAAAAACCCTATCTCGCTATCATTTTCAACACTTTCAAGTAGTCTAATTTATGATATTAATACATTATCATGTTACTACCTATTTCCAATTATTTTTATTTTATTGTAATACCATATTACTACCTAATACCATATTTATGATTCTAGGTAAGATTTGTGTATGCCTTTCATTAGAAAAATGTTTAGTTTCCAATTTTAATATCATAGGGCACTTAATCATGTTTGATGATTTTTTTTAATTCATCTTAATTTTTGGATTTTTAAGTCTCTCGACAGCTTTTATTTTAATGCCCATTTCAAGTATTGTCATTTTATGGTGTTAATACGTTATCATGTTACTATTATTTCCAATTCTTTTATTTATTGTAATATCATGTTATTACCTATTTCCAATTCTTATTTGAGCGTATTATTCAAATCACTCTCACCCACTTTAATATTATTAATTGCATAATGCTAATAAAAAATGGAAATTAAACTTTTCATAACCATATTTAAAGGATGAAAATCATGTGGTGTCTCTAAGCACTATAGTGAAAATTAGTATCAAGGAATAGAATATTTGGGAAGATCATCTCACCACTCATTCCAATGCAAGCTAACCGTTTATATGAGTAGAGAAAAACTGCTTCTAGATAAGAATATGTAGATGATAGATATCTAGAGCCACTCAAAGATGTTAGAAAGGGACATACAAATCTCTGAAGAGGAATCCACCTGTTAGATTTTAACGATTGATGAGAAAAATTAGGCTGCGATTAGGATTGAAGAATGAATTTTCAGTATTCAGAAAGACGTCATTGTAAATTCCTTCCGTACAGTCCAGTCTTGGAGCAAGAGGAATGGTTATGACAATAACGGAGGTGGAACTGGAGTAGAGTTACGCTCTTCCAAAGGTGTAAAGAGAGACACTCTTCCAGGTAAAACAATCTAATTTCGTTAATGATTTTCTCGTTAAGTTCATTTTTGTGCTAGTTTTGAACTTCTAGGTGTTTTGTAAATATGGGAACCATGATAATATAAAAGTCCTTTTAGAATTTTTCAAGTGAAATGGGTCGCACATCTCACCAGTGGTGATTGCAATTACATTAAAAAAAAATTGGAATATGAGTTATCATCTAAAGTGAACAATATTGAATTCACCAACCAATTTCTAGGAAGTGTCTGTGAAATCCCAAGCACACCATCTGTGATTGCAGGCTTAGGCTTGTGAATAAAACTATCAATCCTAATTCCTTTGATGTTTCAAATCACCCTCCAAGTCCTCATTATTTTCCATTTTGGGGTAAAAGCAACACCAATGGCATTGATTTTGGCCAAAAAATTGATAGATTATAGGCACACATCCAAAGGCACATCCAATCCCTCAGATTGATTAAAAGAAGGTGACACAAAGGCGACATCACTCCATGAATACAAGAATTAAATATTTCCTTGCACTCTATCACATCTTTGCATTGTTTCTCATTGTTGCTAAATCTTTATGTTCCCTCTTTTACGATATCATAGTATATTATAATCATAATAAAATAATAAAAAATACCTATATATTAATAATATATATTAAGATTTTGTATAATAAATATTAATTTTTTTATTATAAATTGATTTCAAAACAAATAAAATATATATATTATTATAATATTTTTAAAAATTCATTTTTTAAAACCCAATAAAACTTAATTTTGTAATAAATTAACTTACAAACCAATTAAAAATCAAAATATCTCAAGATTTAGATATTAGAATCTTTCTTTTTTTTCATTTAGAATGTGATCGATGTGGCTCCAGAGACACAGGACAAAGAGGGCTCAAAAATCAAATTTATTGGATTGCTCTCGAACTAGGTTCAGGTTGAAGATCTCGTCTTTCTGATTCCAACGGCATGGACGACACTCAGTTCCGAGTCCATATGGAGAAGTTAGAAGCGGTCAAAGTTTTGGGTTGACTTGGATGACTTGGCAGGCTAAGGGAGACACAATTTGGACAAAACCCAGCCACCGGATTCTGGCCAGTTCCGACCAAATTCTGAGCAAAATTGTGGGGTCATTAATTTGACTCCTTCGGTCAAATTAACGAATTTTTGAAAATGAGTGGTTTGATTTAACAAAAAAAAAATCCATTTTTTTGGGTCGGCGGGCCATGATCCGCGCCGCACCCCACAGAAACCACTGCATGGTATATATAACATATTTTATATTTAAAAAAAAAAACATAAATATGTGGTGGGGTGGTCGGCGGTGAACCCTACCACCCGAACCACCATTCAACATATTATGTGTGTGGTGGGTTTGTTGGGCAGGCCGCCCAAGGTGGGCCCCACCGTCCCCAAAAATTAAATTGCAGTTAAAACTTAAAATATGCCCTCCTAAAAATATGTACCCAGATTCTGGGGACGCATGACTTGATCCCCCGACCTCCCCTTAACTAATTTCAGAACTTTGCCACTATGCCACAACGATAGCTCTTGTTTTATTCACCAAAATTTTTACATATAAACCTTCATTCTTACAGTGCGCCCAGGCCATGGAGGCACAGAGCGCGCATGTAGTTCAGGGAAAATTATTTTTTATTGCAAAACAGGTGGAACCATGAACAGGTCCAAAAACAGGGAGCGGAACCATGAGCCTTGAAATTTTCCCAGGGAGATAATTTTTTTCCATGTCATAATATAGTCAAGTTTACAGTTATTCTTCACGGTTTTTCACAGGGAACGCAATGGTGAGGTCAGATTCGTCTTTTCATATGCAGATTTCCAGTCCACCCATGGAAAAACATATTGGAGGAATCTAGGGGGAATCTAAAAGATTCATTTTTGCCCCAGATTTTCACTTTCTCAGAATTCAGAAAATGGACAGTCAATTTTGCACTATTTGACATCACAAATCTAATGGCACATTCAGATTTTCAATCTGAACTTTTATATTTTTCGATCATTTTTTAAAGTGAAGTTGCAAGTGTCAGCTTTTAGCGAGTGAGCAGTTGATTTCACGCCTTTCGATGCCACGATTGTGATGGTGATTTCAGATCCAACAGTGCAATAGCCCATTCTTCATTCATCTTCAGCGTGAGGTATATGATGTGTTGATTTCATGTACTTCTTTCTCCCTGAGATGCATAGTGTTTTACAGATCCCTGTTGATGTATGAGTCGTGGAATCTTGTTTTGTTATTGATGTACTTTTTTTCATGGATTTGTATTATGTTTGAGATCCCTTTGATGCGATGTTGGCGGGATACTCATTGTCACATGTATATTGTTTGAGATCCCTTTGATGCCATGTTGGCACAATACTCATAGCCTTTATGTGTGAGTTATTTTCATATTGATAGGAGTCCTTGTGAATGAGAGTTCCGGTAGTGGAACATCTCGTAGAGAGGTCTAGCCACTTCTGTGTGAGGGCATTTTCCTTTTATGTCAGAGAAAACACATCCATGTACATCTTCATTCCTTACAACACTTAATGCAGTAGCCTACACCATCTTGACACCGAGGCCCGGAGATGTAGTCCCTCCTGGACGAACTCTGTTATCAAACAACGTGTTCTTATGATTGTTGATCTTGACATGTTATGTTCCTCTTCTTTACAGCATGCAGTTGTTCATTTATGTTCACTAACGCTTTTGATAAATTGTAATCCTAACACATCAGCTGAAGTAAAAGGTCTTGGTTAAGGGTATCAAGAATTTACCCTGGATCAAGTGGTATGAGAGCAGGTCTTCTTGCTGATTGGATTGTAGGCGTGAAAATTGAACGTTTGCTAAGTTGAGTCATGGAGAATGTCAAGGATATGTACGAGACCATGCTCAAGGTGTCCGAGAAAGTAGACATGTTGTATGAGGCTTATGAAAAACAAGCTGCAAAGAATGTTGAATTGAAGACACTCCTACAAGAAGAAGAGGAGGACAAACATCGATTGCAGCTTCAGTTGCAAGCCATGACAGAGGCGTGGGAAGAATTAAAGCGCAACAATGAACTTCTTCAAGCAAATCATGATGCATTGAAGGCACTCCTACTGGAAGAGAAGGAGGAGAAGCAGCAGTTGCAGCTTTAGCTACAAGCTGCGACAGAGGCCTTGGAGGAAGAAAAGTGCAACGAAAGCTTAGAGAAGCCTTCTTCACCTATTTTGCAATCGATAGCTAAGGTAAACAGTGTTGATTTCTCTTCAGTTTCTTCACATGATATCATTTCGGTTGGAAGTGAGGAGATACCCATTGCAGGAACCGGCATGAGACTCCTCACCAAGATGGGGTACAAAGGAGGAGGACTTGGCATTCGTGGCCAAGGCATAACCCAAACATTGGAGGTTGTGCAGTGACCTCGCTATGCAGGTTTGGGGTACACTGAAGAAGGATTTTCGAAGGACATCAAGGGCAAAAAAATATTAATGAACTCTCCAAAGAAGAGGACTGATGGGGACAGATCGCCATCATTCCATTGTAATGCATGTTGCAGTGAAAGAGCTGCAACAAGCTCCCATCACCATGATCGCGCTAGAGACCACCAGAGAAGGTATAATAAGTCCCTTTATTCCAGAGTGCATTTTGATTATAATAATGTTGATAACCACGGTTGTAAATCATGGCATCACAAAACGTGTCATTTTTGTGGCTTAAATAACCATGTGTTTTCTAAGTGCTAGAAAAGGATGGAAGCACAAAGGAGGATGAGGCATGAAAAGCCTTCTCCACAACAGGAAAAGCAATCGGTTAAGCAGGTTTGGAGGAAAAGGACCTTTTGCACCCATTGCGACCGAAGTGGCCATCAAAGAGCCACGTGCTGGAGACTCCATCGAGAGCAGCGCCTTAAAGACAAAGCGCCCATGCATGAACCAGTTGAAAGAGCCGATCGATAAACAAATCTCCCACAAGGGGATGACCCATTCACTTTGATAAGTAAGAGATGGTTTTTCTAGAGGTGTTAGCTTGTCATGGCCGTGTTTGTAGATCACTTGTCGCATTTTAAATTGTGAAAGTGATGATGTGTTTTCCATCACTTGTTTAAGCGACAATGATATTTTTTGGCCTTGTTTTATAAGTTGCATGTTGTATTTCTTTCATGTAAAAGTGATTATGTGTTTTCCATCACTTCGAAATGTGACGATGATGTTGTTGGCCTTGTTTTATGAGTCTTGTGATGAATTTAGTTTATGTAAAAGTGATGAGGTGTTTACCATCACTTCGAAATGGGATGGTGATGATGTCTTGTCTTGTAATAATAGTTGGGGTGTGATTTCCATTTTGATGTAAGCTTGACCACCGATTACATGTTATAAACTCATGGCAAATATGGAAATATTTGGGTCATAGTTGGTCAATTTGAGCATGTATTTACATGAGATTGTACTACAGGTTTGCAGTGGATGCAGGTGTCATTTCATCGCTTAAAGCTCTGAATGACAAAGGTGAAAGAGATGGAAGGGCGACCTTTTTTAGGACGCTTGTGGCGCAGACATAGTACACAGTAGTGCAGATTCTTGTTGATGCTTTTGGAGGACCAAAAGCTCCTCAGTGGGGACCATTGATCCAGGTGGCTCTAGAGAGACACACAGGACAAAGAGCTCAAAAATCAAAGTGCTCAGATTGCTCAAGAACCAGGTTCGGGTTGAAGATATCGTCTTTCTGATTCCAACGGCACATACGACACTCAATTCCGAGTCCATAAGGAGAAGTTAGAAGCGATCAAAGTTTTGGGTTGACTTGATTGACTTGGCAGGTTAGAGAGACACAATTTGGACGAAACCAGGCCACTAGATTCCAGCCAGTTCCAACCAAATTCCAGGCAAAATTGTGGGGTCGTTAATTTGACTCCTTGGGTCAAATTAACGGATTTTTGAAAATGAGTGGTTTGTTTTAATTAAACAAAAAAAATATTAAAAAAAAAAAAAAAAAACCATTTTTTTGGGTCGGTCCAACAACCACCACATGGTATATATATAACATATGTTATATTTAAAAAACAAAACATAAATATGTGGTGGGGTGGTCGGCGGTCAACCCCGTCACCCCAACCACCATTCAACATATTATATGTTTGCAGTGGGTTTGTTGGGCGGGCCGCCCAAGGTGGGCCCGACCCTCCCCAAAAATTAAATTGCAGTTAAAATTTAAAACGCGCCCTCCAAAAAATATGCGTGGATTCTGGGAAGGTAGGATTTGATCCCCCGACCTCCCCTTAACCAATTTCAAAATTTTACCACTATGCCACAACAATGGCTCTTGTTTTATCCGCCCGAATTTTTACATATACCCTTCATTCGCATAGTGCACCCAGGCCATGGAGGAGCAGAGTGTGCACGTAGTTCGAGGAATATTAATTTTTATTGCAGAACAGGTGGAACCATGAGCAAGCCCAGGGAGCGAAACCACGAGCCTTGAAATTTTCTCAGGGAGGTAATTTTTCTCCATGTCGGAATATAGTCAAGTTTACAGTCATTTTTCACGATTTTTCGCAAGGAATGCAATGGCAAGGTCAGATTCGCCTTTTGAGTTGCAAATTTCCAATCCACCCATGGAGCAGCATATTGGAGGAATCTAGGGGGAATCTAAAAGATTCATTTTTGCCCCAGATTTTCACTTTCTCAGAATTCTGAAAATGGACAGTCAATGTTGCACTATTCGACGTCACGAATCTGATGGCACATTCAGATTTTCCATCTAAGCTGTATATTTTTCGGTCACTTTTTGAAGTGAAGTTGCAGGTGTCAGCTTTCAGCGAGTGAGCAATCGATTTCACACCTTTCGACGCCACAATTGTGATGGTGATTTCAGATACAGCAGCGCAGTAGCCCATTCTTCAGTCATCTTCAACCTAAGGTATATGATGTGTTGATTTCATGTACGTCTTTTTCCCTGAGATGCATAGTGTTGTACAAATCCCTGTTGATGTATGAGTCGTGGGATCTTGTTTTGTTATTGATGTGCTTTCTGTCATGGATTTTTATTATGTTTGAGATCTCTTTGATGCCATGTTTGCGGGATACTCATTGTCACATGTATATTGTTTGAGATCTCTTTCATGCCATGTTGGTGGGATACTCATAGTCTTTATGTGTGAGCTATTGTCATATTGATACGAGTCCTTCTTGTGAATGAGAATTCTGGTAGTGGAACATCTCGTAGAGAGTCTAGCCACTCCTATGTGAGGTCATTTTCCTTATATGTTAGATAAAACACGTCCATGTACATTTTTACTCCTTACAGCACTTAATGCAGCGACCTACACCATCTTGACGCCGAGGCTCGAAGATGTAGTCCCTCTTGGACGAACTCCGTTATCAAATGACGTGTTCTTATGATTTTTGATCTTGACATGTTATGTTCCTCTTCTTTACAGCATGTAGTTGTTCATTTATGTTCACTAACGCTTTTCATAAATTGTAATCCTAACACATCACTTGAAGTAAAAGTCTTGGTTAAGGGTATCAAGAATTTACCATGGATCAGAATGGGATTTAGAAAACTTTAAATCGCACTTCCCAACAAATTCCATGATGGTTGCAATGCCACGTGTCAAAAATACTTATTAATAGTATATATTAAAATTTTGTATAAAAAATATTAATTTTTTTATTATAAATTGATTTTAAAACATTTAAATATAAAAAATATAAATTAGTATTCTAATATTTTTATAGATTTATTTTTTAAAAACCAATAAAACTTAATTTTATGATAAATTACATAAAAACCAATGAAAAATCAAAATATCTCATAATTTAGAGATTAGAATCTTTCTTTCTTTTTTTTTTTTAACTGTAACGGATATGTTTTTATTAAGAAAGAAAGGTTATGGGTCTTTGCCGAGGCAGCCCCTTTTACAAAGCAGAGATCTTTCTACTGCATCTATCAGTCAAAAAGGACTTTCAGGGCATCTGGACGGAGCTTATGTTATTTACAATGATATGCCCTTTCATAAGCGAGCTGCCTTTGTTTGCCATCTCATCTGCTTCATTGTTTGACGTTCTCAAAATGTGATGAAGTTTACATTTGTCAAAGTCTCGGAGGACTCTCTTCAATCTGTCCAGAATTTTGTTGAGGCTGGCATTGCCGAACGGCTTCTCCATGTTTATGTGTTTTATTATCAGTTCTGAATCACCGAAGACTTGGAGCACTTTGATTCCCTTATCTCTTGCCATAAGACAAGCTTTTAGGAGCCCATGGATCTCTGCGTGATTGTTGGATTTCTTGCCAAGTCCCCAGCAGAACCAATCTTTGGAAACCCCACCAGGAGAGTAAATAACTCCACCCGCACCAGCAGCACCCGGATTCCCCTTGGACGCCCCGTCGAAAAAGATAGTGGAAGTATTTTGGGACCTCCACCAATTTTGAAAAAAAACATCCTCATCTCTTATGCGCCATTCAGGATTGTCACCTTGCGGGGGTTGAAGGTACTTGCGAGGATGGGGCGCAAGCATACCAAGCCAGCTCTTTTCTTCGGGCAGTAGCAAATGATCTTCCTTAAAATACTGAATTTGAGCCGCTTCCAGGAGAAAGGATTTAGCTTTTGCAGCGACTTGCAGAGGGGTATAAAGCAGCTCTTTAAAAATCTTCTGATTGCGGGCCAACCAGATCTGCCAGCATACATATTTTGGGAGCGCTATCCAGATTCTACGCCAGAAAGATTTGGAAGGGATTTGATGGGGATAGTGTTGACTCCAAGAGGCAAAGAGGTCTGCTACTGAGTTCTGCAAGGGGGCTGGAATCTGCAAGTCCTGAAGCGTGAGAACCCAAACCTCTTCAGCAAATCTGCACTCCATGAAAAGATGCTGGGCTGTTTCGGAATTGTTACAGCATAACGCACATCTGTGAGGCCCAGCTATTTTCCTTTTTTCCAGATTATCCCCCGTTAGCTGCTTGTTATGGACCAAGGTCCAGAAGAAAAAGTTTACTTTTGGAAGGGAAAGCGGCTCCCACACATTCTTCCAAAACCCCTTAGTTTGACTACAATTCCTAGTGACCTGTAAAGCATTATACCCAGCTGCGGTGGTATAGACTCCAGACTGTCCCCAACCCCAGCTATCTTTTTTGGATCTGCAAACAGGTGCAGCATCATCCAACAGATCGACAAGCATTGCTTGTTGATGGGAAAACCGTGCTGGCACTCTGTGGAAATCCCATCCGTTCCAATCTCCACGCTGATCCCAGGTCGAGATATCATACAGTCTGTTTACACCTGCGCGCTCCAGCCAGTTCCTGAGGTCTGCAATGTCTTCCATCTGAGCAAGTGGCTCACTTCCCATTATACTGTCAATCCATAGATGCGTACGCTTGCCGTTCCCTGGAATCCTGTAGATTAATTTTTTGAAAAAATTGCTGCTTTTACAACATAATTTCCAGACCAGCGTGCTATTGGGTGCACTAGTTGTCTGAAGGTTGGAGAGCGCGCTAATGGGACCATACTTTGAGCGCAGGGTAACACTGATTGGATGAGAGGGTTCATTGAACATCTTCCACAAAATCTTTCCTCCCAAAGCAAGATTGACAAGCATGGGTTCTCTAATTTGCAGTCCGCCTTCAAACAATGGCTTTTTAACCACATCCCAGTTAACCAGATGCATTTTTCTCTCATTGCCTTTCCCTCCCTGCCAAAGAAAATCTCTGAGCAGCTTGGAGATCTGCTCCATCACCTTTCTTGGAGCAAGGAGGAAAGCTGCCTGGAAGATTGGGAGAGCAGACAGCACCGTTTTAATTAAGATTACTTTACCTCCCTTAGTTAGCCAGTTGCCTCCCCACGCAGCAATTTTGGATTTAATTTTTGAGATTATATCGCTCCATAACGACCTCTTGTTTACTCCAGAAGTTATGGGAAGACCAAGATATTTAAACCTGTCCCAGTTTGCCTGACCTTTAAACCCAAGAAGAGCAGAGATTGCAGTAAGTTCATTCTGATCTATGTTCCAGCTATATATTTCGCTCTTACTCTCGTTAACCAAAGCACCTGAAACTCTGCAGTACTTTCTGAGGACTGAGTCGAAAGCTCTGGCTATTCTGATGGAGGCTCCTCCGAGTAGGAGAGAATCGTCGGCAAAGAGAGCATGGTTCAAAGGTTCAACTCCATTTGAAGGTTTGAGGCCCGGAATATGTCCTGCTATTCTTTCAGCAGTAAGCTTACGACTGAGGGAGTCTGCCATAATGATATACAGGAAGGGGGAGAGTGGGCAACCCTGCCTGATACCTCTCTGAGCTTGAAAGAAGTTAGCGGGTCTGCCATTAACTAACGGAGCAATCCATGGACTGTCAATGCAGGCTTTTATTAAATGGACAAAATGTATCGAAAAACCAAAGGAGAGCAGGACCTTAGATAGGAAGCTATGATTAACTCTATCAAAGGCGTTAGCCATATCTAGTTTAATCAACATACCTTTCTCCTTTCGTTGCTTACTTGAGTGTATTGTCTCCTGAACTTGGATCACGTTGTCCAGAATGTGCCTTCCCTCCACGAAGCCACCTTGGTTGCTGGAGATCAGTTTTTTTAACAATGGCTTGATCCGACTCGCCAGAAGTTTTGCAAGGATTTTATAAGAAGCATTGCACAGCGAGATAGGTCTGAATCTAGCAAAGGAGTCAGGATTGGTGTCCTTAGGAATTAAAGCCAGATAAGTGGACTTGGTTCCTCCACCAATCTTGGCTTTCTGCATGAATCCTCTTGTCATTTTAAGCAGATCTGCCTTGATAATGTGCCAGCAGGATTTGTAGAAATGGATTGTGAACCCATCCGGCCCAGGAGCCTTATCTGATTCCATGGACCAAATAACTTTTATGATTTCCTCCTCAGTAATGGGTCTGCAGAGATTTAAGTTGTCTTCAGGACTGATAAGGGAGGGAACACAGGAGAGAAAGTCATCCACCTCCTCGTCATTGCTTTGAGTTTCTTCTCTGAACAAGTTCCTGTAATGGTTTTCAGCAGCGACTTTAACTTGATTGAATCCTTTACATACTTGACCCTCGGCTGTTTTGATTTCTGCTATGTAGTTCTTCGACAGTCTAGCTCTATATTGCCGGTGGAAGAAGGGAGTGTTCCAATCCCCGGCCTTCAACCAAAGGCTTCTGGATTTAAGCCTCCAGTATTCTTCTTCCTTACGAAAAGTTTGGTACGCTGCTCTTTGTGCTTTTACTTCCTCCTCGAGCAACTCAGATGTGATATCTCTGTTTTCCATATCAGTTTGCAGATCCGACAAAGACTGCACAGCCTCCTTTCTCTGATTGAAGGGGTTGATATCTGGTGCTTTTATCCAGTCCTTCAGAGCTTGCTTTGTAGCTTTCAGCTTTTGCTCCCATACGTAGCTGGAGGATCCGGAGATTGGTTTGGCCCATGCTACCTTGACAGTCTCCAAGAATCCATCTCTCTCGATCCAGAGAGGGTTGAATCGAAAAGGAAGCGGACCCAAGTCTTCTTCATCTTCCAAATGGAGCTGGATGGGTTTATGGTCTGAGGAGAGCTTGGGCAGAATTTTGGTGGTTATTTTCTTGTTCATCATAATGGAGCTTTGTACCAAGAAACGGTCTAAACGAGAAGAAATGTGCTCCGTACCAACCCGATTATTAATCCAAGTGTAAATGCCACGAATGGGCCTGAAATCAAGAAGGTCCCAGAGCTGGGTGATCTCCTCAACCTTGGCCAACATAGGGTCACTGGAGCTGTTCCCCCCCCTCTTTTCTTTTGCTTTCAGAACAATGTTCAGATCCCCGGCTAGTATGATATTGCTGGGATTGGTCTGTTCAAGAAAGGCCTCAAGTGTATCCCAGCATTCTCGCTTTTCAGAATAAGTCACTGGAACATAGAGATTGAAGAGAGAGATGGTCAACTTACTTGCCTTATGCTTCAACTCCGTGTATATCCAGTGCTGGGTTTCATGGGTCCTAAGCAGCTGAAAGAGGTCTTCCGTCCAAAGTGTTGCCAGCCCTCCAGAGGTTCCCCTTGCGTTGACTGCTTTTCCTGCTTTTTTGTTCCACTTTGTTCTACCTAACTCTAGAAGGGCCTGCCCTTCTATTTTGGTCTCCTGGAGCATAAGAACATCTGAGGGTTCTGATTTCAGTAGGTCCCTGACTGCTTCTATTCTAGAGGGGTTCCCCAGACCTCTACAGTTCCAAGAGACGAGATTCATTATTTACAAAGAGGGGGGTTGGGCCCTCCCTTGGAAGGCCTTGGTCTGATATTTCGCCCAATAGACATTTCTATTGTGGATTGACTTCCTTGAATCTTGAGTCTTTCTGCCTCTTCTTCCCTCTTCTCTTTACGAGATTTCCTTCCTGCTTTTTTGGAAGGGCGCTCGTAGAATTCATCTTCGGAAGAGCTAGAACTAACCACTGGTTTTTTCCTTGCTATTTCTGCGTAGGAAGGATTAGTGGGAGAGCCTTGATTTTCCTCCACCTGAATTGTTTCCTCTCTCTCTTTATTAGGAGGGGAAGGGGCCGGTTGTTCCTCGTTCTCCTGATTTAGGTTAGCTTGTATGTCCTGCTCTCCTTCTGGTGCATTTGGAGGAGCTTCCGCTTCTTGATTGCTTTTGGAGCTTGGTTGACCTCCAGTCGTATTTCCTTTGCCTGCGCCTTTTTTTGAGCTAGAGTTTTTTTGGACTAGGGTCCATTGTTCCCCATTTTGTTTATCCGCCTGTTCCTCCGCCTTCTTCTTACAGTGCTTTGCGAAGTGCCCGTGCCCGTGGCAGTGCCTACATTTAAAAGGCAGCTGTTCGTAGTCCAGCTCTTGGACATGCGTCCACCCAGCAACAGTGAGCTTGATTTCTTCCGGTAATCCTTCTTCAAGATCTACTTCTACGCAGATGCGGGCACATGAGTACTGATCCTTTCTTACCGCCTGATCTATGTATTTTCCCAAAGCATTTCCTATGGTCTGGAGAGAATTTGGATTCCAGTAGTGGAGAGGCAAGTGAGGGAGTCTAACCCAAACCGGGACAGCCGAGGGAACATCCTGAGTGGGGTCGAAATCAGGGGACCATTTGTTTAGGTAAAGGCCCTGAGGGCCCATAAAGTATGGCCCGTTTCTGAAGATTAATCCTTTGTCTTCCGGGTTTTCAAAGACAAACACGACAGAATCTTTCTTTTTTTCATCTAAGATGTAAATTACAAAAATTTAAATGACAACACATTTCCCAACAAATTCCATGATGGTTGCAATGTCACGTGTCAATTTTTATTTGAAGGGAAGAGGATGAAAATACATGATCTTATTGGTCAAATCTGCCCAACCAAAACCATCATAGAAACACCTTCGTGTAAAAATGGAAATTACACTTTTCAAAACCATATTTAAAGCATTAAGGATGAGAATCATGTTGTGTCCCCAAACACCATAGTGAATACTATTAGAAATTTGTAGGAAGCATGCACTCAAATTTATTAATAGAACTTGCACATCTTATATTACATCTTCTTTAAAGATTACAAGTTTACTTTTGATTTGCATATTTACATATTTACATTCTTTAAAGATTACAAGTTTACTTTTGATTTTCATATTTGCATTCTTTAAACATTACAAGCTTACTTTTGATTTGCATATTTACATTCATAGAACATGTTAGGTATTTTTTTTTTTTTATTAGAATATTTTTCATAATAATATTTTAGTTATCATATGTACTTTATACTATTAGAAATTTGCAGGAAGCATGCACTCAAATTTATTAATAGAACTTGCACATCTTATATTACATCTTCTTTAAAGATTACAAGTTTACTTTTGATTTGCATATTTACATACTTACATTCTTTAAAGATTACAAGCTTACTTTTAATTTTCATATTTTCATTCTTTAAACATTACAAGCTTACTTTTGATTTGCATATTTACATTCATAGAACATGTTAGGTTTTTTTTTTTTATTATTAGAACATTTTTCATAATAATATTTTAGTTATCATATGTACTTAATATTAAAAAGATATTATTAAGACAATTATACACATTATTTTTCATGTGGATATTTTTTTTTTTAAACTGTAACGAGTATGAATTTTATTTATATGAAGGAGAGTGGGTCTTTGCCGTAGCGACCCCTATTACAAAATTTTTGTCTAGCAAGAGTTGTTTTTGGATATTTGACATAATCAAGGAGTTTCTAAGGAGATTTCCTCATTTATAATTAGCAGTCCTTTCGTAAGAGAGCTTCCTTTGTTAGCCAGCGAATCTGCTTCACTATTAGAATTTATGAGGATGTGATAAAACTTGTAGGATGCAAAGTCTAATAAAACTCTCTTCAATCTGCCCAAGATTCTGTTGAGACCAGCGTTTCTGAAGAGCTCTTCTGAATTTAGTTTTTTTATTAGAATTTCGGAGTCTCAAAATACTTGGAGATCTTTGACCCCTTTGTCTCTAGCTATTTGACAAGCTTTGAGGAGCCCGAAAATCTCAGCTTGATTATTGGATTTCTGGCCAAGACCCCAGCAGAAGGTGTCTCTTGAATTCCCATCCGGTGAATATATGACCCCTCCAGCACCGGAAACACCGGGATTCCCTTTGGATGCCCCATCAAAAAAAATTGTGTGCAAATTTTGGGAGCGCCACCAGTGCTGAAATAAATCATCTGTTTCTCTCTTTCGCCAATCCGGGGAAGCAGTTTGGGGAGTGAGGAGGTACTTACGGTGAAATGGATCCAAAGGGCCAAGCCACCTCTTTTCCTCAGGCAGGAGCAAAGGATCCTCTTTAAAGAATTGCTGATGGGCCGCTTCCAAGAGGAAGGACTTGGCTTTTGCAGCAACTTGCAGCGGAGTGTGGTTCAGGTCTTTGAAAATCATCTGATTGCGAGCCAGCCATATCTTCCAACAGACGAATTTGGGAAGAGCATTCCAGACTTTGCGTCAGATTGACTTGTATGGAATTCGATGAGGGTATAGGTGGCTCCATGCGGCAAAGAGATCCATGACAGGTATCTGAGAGGGGGTGGTAATATGGAAATCCTGAAGGGTGAGATCCCAAACCTCCTTGGCAAAAAGACAATCCACAAATAAATGTTGAGTTGTTTCTATATTGCTCCTGCATAAAACACATCTATGAGGCCCTGCAATTTTCCTTTTCTCGAGATTATCTCCGATTAGAAGTTTATTATGGACCAGAGTCCAGAAAAAGAAATTTACTTTTGGGAGAGCTAGAGGCTCCCAGACTTTTTTCCAAAAGGCGGAGTTCTGGCTGCTGTTCCTTGTAGCTTGCAACGCTCTGTAACCTTCAGCAGTAGTGTAATCCCCTGTCTGGCCCCAACCCCAGTGGTCTTTCGTGGAGCGATTGATCGAAGCTGCCTCCTCCAGTTGTTCAACTAAAAAATGTTGTTGTGGGATAAGTCGGGCAGGGGCATCGTGGAAATCCTAGCTGGCCCAATCTCTGCGCTGGTCCCAAATCGAAAGATCGTATATGCTGTGTATGCCTGCTCTCTCGAGCCAGGTTCTCAACTCGGAGATCTCCTCGTTGGTGGCTAAGGGGTCGCACCCCATAATACGATCAAGCCAGAGGTGGGTTCGTTTACCATTACCTGGTATCCTGTACACGTGATTTTTGAAGAATTTGCTACTTTTGCAGCAGAGTCTCCACACCTGCGTGCTGTTGGGTGTGTTGTCCAGATGCAGATTTCTAAAAGATAGATTGCCTGTGTATTTTGACCTCAAGGTAACACTAACAGGGTGAGATGGCTCTTGTATCATTTTCCACAGAATTTTGCCTCCTAGTGCGATGTTTACAAGTGTGGGATCCCGAATTTGCAATCCCCCATCTGTGATTGGCTTTTTGACCAAATCCCAATTAACCAAGGCATTTTCTTATCATTGCCCCTCCCTCCTTGCCATAGGAAATCTCTAAGTAGAGAAGAGATCTTCTCCATAATGTTTCTTGGGGCAAGCAGGAATGTTGCTTGATAGATTGGTAAGGCAGACAGCTGAGACTTTATTAGGATGACTTTGCCCCCTTTAGTTAACCAATGCCCTCCCCAAGCTGCAATTTTAGACTTAATTTCACTGATAATTTCGCTCCAAAGCGACCTCTTGTTCACACCTGAAGTGATGGGGAGACCGAGATACTTGAATCTGTCCCATTGAGCATGTCCTTTGAAGCCAAGGAGATTTGCAATGTTGTTGAGCTCTTGCTGGTTTACATTCTAGCTGTAAACTTCACTTTTGCTTTCATTGACTAAGGCTCCCGAGACTCTGCAATAGATTCTAAGGACAGAGTCGAAGGCTTTAGCTATTCTAGAAGATGCTCCTCCCAAAAGAAGGGAGTCATCCGCAAAGAGAGCATGGTTTAGTGAGTCGGCACCAATGGTGGGTTTGAGACCCGGGAGGGAACCTGCCAATCTTTCTGCTACAAGTTTTCGACTGAGAGAATCTGCCATTAAGATGTACAGAAAGGGGGAGAGAGGGCATCCCTGCCTGATGCCTCTCCCAGCTTGGAAAAAATTTGTAGGACGACCATTGATAAGTGGGGCAATCCATGGATTGTCAATGCAGGATTTTATGAGATTAACAAAATGAGAAGAAAAGCCAAAGGAAAACAGAACTTTGCTTATAAAGGAGCGATTGACTCTATCAAAGGCATTTGCCATATCTAATTTTATCAGCATACCTTTCTCTTTTCGCTGCTTTCTTGAGTGAATAGTCTCCTGCACTTGAATGACATTGTCCAGAATGTGCCCGCCTTCCACGAATCCGCCTTGAGAACTGGAGATCAGTCTTGAGAGCAAAGGCTTGATTCGATTTGCTAAAAGTTTGGCCAGGATTTTATAAGAAGCATTACACAGCGATATGGGTCTAAATCTTGCAAAAGTTTCCGGATTGGTGTCTTTGGGGATCAAGGCTAAATAGGTGGAGTTGGTTCCTCCCCCTATTTTAGCTTTTTTCATAATGCCTCTTATCATTTTTTGGAGGTCTTTTTTGATGATTTCCCAACAAGCCTTGAAGAAATGGATTGTGAATCCATCGGGCCCAGGGGCCTTGTCTGCATCCATGGACCATATAACCTTGATAATTTCTTCCTCAGTTACAGATTTGCATAGATCAGCATTGTCTTCAGGGGAGATGAGAGAAGGGATATGAGAAAGAAATTCAGCTACTTCCTCATCATCACCTTGGGTTTCCTCACTGTATAGATTCCTGAAGTGAGTTTCAGCAGCTTCTTTGACCTGTCTAAATCCTTTGCAGACTTGACCCTCCAAAGTCTTGATTTTTGTTATATGATTCCTGGACAGTCTAGCTCGGTACTGTCGGTGAAAAAAGGACGTATTCCGGTCCCCTGCCTTTAGCCACAGACTTCTGGATTTTAACCTCCAGTGTTCTTCTTCTAATCTGAAGGATTGATATGCAGAACGTTGAGCTTTTGTTTCCTTTTCCAACAGCTCTGCAGTGATATTTTTTCTTTCCATATCATTTTGCAGGATCTGCAACTCCTGCACTGCATCTTTTCTTTGGCTGGTTGGTGTAAGCGCTGGTTTCTTAATCCAGTCCTTCAACGCTTTTTTGGTGGATTTCAGCTTTTGCTCCCAGACATAACTTGAGGAACCTGTAATGGGAGCGGCCCAAGCAGCTTTCACAGTCTCAGAGAATCCCTCTCTCTCTATCC
This sequence comes from Pinus albicaulis, assembly GCA_034641835.2. NCBI lineage: Eukaryota > Viridiplantae > Streptophyta > Pinopsida > Pinales > Pinaceae > Pinus > Pinus albicaulis. The sequence continues at coordinate 85,943,619 of CM076576.1, forward strand.
AAAGAGGACAGAAACGGAAAGGAATGGGGCCCAGATGCTCTTCTTCTTCCAAAAGGAGCTGTATTGGCTTGTGATCTAAGGTCAGCTTGGGCAGAATTTTCGAAATAATGATCTTTTTGTTCATCATGAGGGAGCTTTGCACCAGAAAACGATCCAAGCGTGTAGAAATATGATCAGCCCCAGTTCGGTTGTTGGTCCAAGTAAAGAGGCCTCGGACAGGAGTGAAGTCTAAGAGATCCCAATGCTGGGAGAGCTCTTCCACATAGGCCACTAAGGGGTCTTTGGTGTTGGAGCCTCCCCTTTTCTCTTTAGCTTTCAGTACAATGTTTAGATCCCCAGCTAAAATGATGTTATTGGGGGAAATCTGCTCTAGAAAAGCTGAAAGGGAGTTCCAGCAATCTCGTTTTTCAGTGTAATTGACAGGTACATAAAGATTGAAAAGGGAGATAGTCAACTTACTTGCAATATGGGTTAGTTCCGTGAAGATCCAATGTTGTGTTTCATGAGATTTGTTCAACTGATATTTGGCTTCCGTCCAGAGGGTTGCCAGCCCTCCAGAAGAGCCCCTTGCGCTCACTGCTTTACCTGAACTTTTTTTCCATTTTGACTTGCTGATATCTAGAAGAGCTTGTCCCTCTATCTTAGTCTCTTGGAGCAAAAGGATATCTGATGGTTCTGTATTCAAGAGGTCCTTGACTGCTTCTATTTTTTAGGGATTCCCCAGACCTCTGCAATTCCAAGAGACGAACTTCATTATTTACTTGAGAGAGGGGTGGAGCCACCCTTAGATGGCCTTGGTCTGGTATTTCTTCCAATGGACATTTCTATTGTAGACTAACTTCCTTGTATTTTGAGCCTTTCAGCCTCCTCTTCTCTTGTTTCTTTACGGGATTTCCTTCCAGCTCTTTTTAATGGGTGTTCATAGATTTCCTCCTCCGAGGAGTCAGAGCTTTCTACTGCTTTTTTCTTTGTGACTTCAGCATAAGTGGGGTTGGAGGGGCTGCCTTGGGTAGCTTCAATCTGGATATCTAGCCCTCCCTCTTTACTTGGAGGTGTGACTTCTGCTTGTTCCACGTTTTCCTGAGCTGAGTTTGAAGGATTACCCTGAGCGCCTTCTGTTCCATTTGGGATTACTTCTGTTTCCTGATTAGCCTTGGGGTTGTTTCCGGCACCTGTCGTGTTCCCTTTGCCAGCACCTTTCTTTGGATGCACTGATTTCTGTACTAGAGTCCATTGTTCCCCATTTTTTTTGTCTATTTGCTCCTCTGCCTTTTTCTTGCAATGCTTTGCAAAATATCCATGGCCATGGCAGTGTCTGCATTTGAAGGGGAGCTGTTCGTAGTCCAGCTCTTGCACATGCATCCATCCAGCAACAGTGAGCTTGATTGCTTCCGGCAAGCCCTCTTCGAGATCCACTTCTACGCAGATGCGTGCACATGAGTACTGGTCTTTTCTTACCGCTTGGTCTATATATTTTCCCAGAGCGTTCCCAATGATCTGCAGAGATTTTTGGTTCCAGCAGTGGAGAGGCAAATGAGGGAGCCTCACCCAAACCGGCACTGCAGATGGGACATCCTGGGTGGGATCAAAGTCTGGAGACCATTTATTTAAATACAAACCCTGCGGTCCCATGAAGTAGGGGCCGTTTCTGAAAATTAGACTTCTGTCTTCCGGGTTTTCAAACACAAATATGAAGTATCCTTTGCCGACAAAGTAACTCTTGACTCCTTCTTTGATAAGAGGTTTCCAGTTTCTTTGGGTCCATTCTTCCACTGACTTGGGGGAGGGCCAAAGGCCCATGAACTGGCCAATGAGACCTCTCTCAGCCAGGTTCAGAGCTGCTTTACACGTTTCCTCCTCAGGCAGGGCAACTGATGGAATCAAATCCATTTTCTTGATGAATTTCTGATGAATCGCAAAGGGGGGGGCGCTTTGTTCCAGCTGCAATCAGTGATCTGAAGGTCGAGACCTCCGAAGGCGGATCAGAGGGGGGGACATAGCCCCCGGGGGGCTCCATGAGCAAGGAGCGGGGCTGTGCGCAGGAGCGCAGCAGCCAAAGAGACACGCGAGGGCACCCAGCGACCCTAGCTTGCAGAGCGCAGGTAAAAAAAAAAAAAAAGTCTCTTCTTAATTTATTTTTCATGTGGATATTTTGATTATTATGTAAACAATTTATAAAACTAAATAAGTAATCATATTCAAAGAGTTAAATAATAGGCTACATTGGTAGGGACTAATAAATTGATATAAAAAATGGATAAATATATTGATATCAAAATGGAGAAATTAATTGTCTATTGGGGAGCAAGGATTTTACATAAATTTTGGTGGGTAGTAACCACCAGTAAATAGACACATTACAATTTTATAATTACTTATTAACTTATTGAAGAACACATATAATGCGCACAAAAACTTTGCATAAATTTTAGTGGGTAGTAACAACTAGTAAATAGGCACATTGCATTTTCACTGCTATTTATTGAAGTGCTGAAGAACACATATAATGGTGGGCAATAACTCATAATAAGTATATTTATTTACATCTTATTTCTATCCATTTTTTTAATGCAAACTGAGACGTAACTCATGATAAATATGTTATTTACTTGAATATGATCTATTTTTAAAGATTTTAATTTTGGGTTGGTTTCCTTCAAATCTTAATAATTAATTGATTAAATAGGATTTTAATTTTGGGTGGTTTTCCTGCAAATCTTAACTGTAAATTAATTTATATAGTTTTCAAACAAAATTTCTTAACTATAAAAAATCAGTCTACAAATATACAAAAAAATTGTTGGAGATCAGATGCACAGCAAATTAAACAAATACGCAGCAAATAAATCAAGCACATAAGACACAGAGGTTTAACATGGTTCACCCAACCAATCTGGGCTACGTCCACATAACATAGGCATCGGCAATTCTTTATTAATCAAACAGGAGATTACAAACTCTCACACACTCTCAAACCATCCGTATGGATACCTGTTATATAGCAAAGAGAATCTAACTGCCTCATAAATCCTCTCACATCAAATTTAGGATGCATTAACTCTCTCCCAACAACCTGGAGTTAATCTAGCAACAAATTCCTATTGTTGTCACACATTGAGATTTTTGCCTATTTTATTTAAAACAGAAAATCTCAACAATCTCCACCTTGACAACAATTACCCTGATGCCCTGTTTGTTTATTATTTTTATCTTTTCTGCAAGCCAAGAAAAGCCAAACACCAACGCAACTTCTCCAACAATACTGGTTTCGTGAACATGTCTGCACAGTTTTCCTTTGTATGCACCTTTTCAAGAGAGACTCCCCTTTCAGTAATAACATGTCTTACAAAATGGTACTTAATTGGAATATGCTTTGATTTACTATGATAGGCCGGATTCTTAGCCAAATGTATTGCACTTTGACTATCACAAAGTAACCTGATGTTGCCCTGTAACCTACCAAACTCACCAAGCAAACCTTTCAACCAAACCGCCTCTTTGCAAGCATGCGAAGCAGCAATGTATTCTGCTTCAGTAGTGGATAAAGCAACAATGTTTTGTAGCTTTGACATCCAGCTAATAGCTCCACCTGCAAGAGTAAAGACGTACCCTAAAGTTGACCTTCTCTTATCCAAATCACCTGCAAAATCAGAATCAACATACCCGCAAACAAATTCACTACTCTTATTGTAAGTGATACAATAACTACTTGTGCCTCTCAAATACCGAAGCACCCATTTCACTACTGACCAGTGTTCTTTACCCGGATTTGCCATATATCTGCTAACAACCCCAACTGCATGTGAAATATCTGGTCGAGTACAAACCATCGCATACATCAAACATCCTACTACATTAGCATATGGAATTCGAGACATATAATCCTTTTCTTCATCTGTATTAGGACATAAACTGGAAGAAAGCTTAAAATGGGGAGCTAAAGGGACTGACACAGGCTCCACATTGTTCATACCAAACCTCAAAAGTATCTTCTCAACATACTTCTGTTGTGATAGCCACAGCTTACCATTACTCCTGTCTCTGAAAATCTCCATGCCCAAAATCTGTCTTGCTGCTCCTAGATCTTTCATATCGAATGTCCTTGCCATATGAGTCTTCAACCTGTTGATTTCATCAATGCTTTTGCTTGCTAAAAGCATATCGTCAACATACAACACTAAGATAATGAACATGCCATTACTTAACTGCTTAAAGTAAACACAATGATCATATTCACTTCTTATATAATTTTGACTCAACATGAAAGAATCAAATTTCTTGTACCACTGTCGAGGCGACTGCTTCAGACCATACAATGACTTCTTGAGCCTGCAGACAAATTTCTTATTGCGATGCTGAACAAACCCTTCTGGTTGTTCCATATAAATTTCCTCATCTAAATCTCCATGTAGAAATGCAGTCTTAACATCTAATTGCTGCAACTCTAAATCAAGAAAAGCCACTAATGCTAACACAATTCTAATTGAAACAATTTTAACCACTGGTGAAAAAATCTCATGAAAGTCAATCCCGGCTTTCTGAGAAAACCCTTTTGCAACCAGCCGCGCTTTGTACCTGTCTTCCGTATCATTCACACCCCGTTTCAGCTTGAAAACCCATTTACACCCCACAGTTTTCCTGTCTTTCGGAAGCTCAACCAGATCCCATGTGCCATTCTTACCTAAGGCCATCATTTCTTCCTTCATAGCTGCTTTCCACTTATCACTTTTCGAACCTTCTATAGCTTCCTGATAGCACAGAGGTTCATCATCGTTAGCAGTAAATGCAACTGAAGTAACATAATCATCATACCTTCTCGGTGGCCGTTTGATTCTTGTAGACCTCCTTAAGGATGTTTCTGGTGCTTCCACAATTGGCTGACTACCATCTGTAGGAACTTCTTGCCGATCAGTATCTGAGACCTGTTCATGATCTAAACCTGAACCCTGTTCATGTTCTGATTCTGAAACATGTTCATGACTAGTATCTGAACTATGGTCATCATGACTATCATTAGAAGTGCTATCAAACTAAATGTGCTGAAAGTCAGATACATCATCCTGTTTCAATTTACTATCTACATCTAACTGTACAAGAGAGGATTCATTAAACTTTACATCTCTGTTGATGATGATTTTGCGGGTAGTAGGATCCCACAATCTATATCCCTTTGTTCCAACACCATACCCAACAAAGATATACCTTTTAGACTTTGGATCTAATTTAGTTCGCTGATGTTTGGGCACTAGAGCATATGCATCACAACCAAACACTCTGAGTTTAGAATAATCACAAGGGTGTCCTTTCCATACCTCTTGCGGAATCTTGCAGTCTATCGCCATCGATGGAGATCGGTTTATCACATAACAAGCTGTTGCCACCGCTTCCGTCCACAACTCCTTTTGCAACCCGGCGTTACTCAGCATACTCCTTGCTCTCTCTAGAAGAGTCATGTTCATGCGTTCAGCAACTCCATTTTGCTGAGGAGTATAAACCGTGGTTTTATGTCTCTCGATCCCTGCATCCTTGCAATAGCTGTCAAACTCCTTGGAAGTAAACTCACCACCATTGTCAGTTCTTAAACATTTTATTGTTCTACCAGTGATGTTTTCTACCAATGCTCTAAACTATTTGAAAATTGTAAAAACATCAGACTTCTTTTTCATCATGTAGACCCACACTTTCCTAGAAAAGTCATCAATAAATGATACAAAATAAGACGAACCACCATATGAGGTTGTAGGGGCTGGTCCCCAAACATCTGAATGGATATAATCAAGTATGCCTTTACTAGTATGTTTGCTTGTTTTAAACTTTTGTTTACTTTGTTTTCCAAACAGACAATGCTTACAGAAATCTAACTTTCCAGACTTCAGATTTGGAAGTAACTTGCGATCAGCCAAAATTTTCAACCCTCTTTCACTCATATGCCCCAATCTTTGATGCCATAAATGAATGGAACTACTATCATGTTCAGACACAGTAGACACAAAATCTGGTCCTGTACCTCCTTCTAACTGAAATAGATTTCCTACTTTCTTAGCTTTCATAACTAGTAAAATGCCTTTGTAAATTTTCATTACTCCACCTTGAATTACAGTTTTATATCCATTCGAATCAAGTGCTCCTAATGAAATCAAATTTTTCCTTAAATCTGTACATGCCTCACATCAGTTAATATTCTAGTTGTCCCATCAAACATTTGTAGTTGTATGCTCCCAATCCCCACAATATTACATGTTACATCATTACCCATGTACACAACTCCATCATTAATTGATTTATATGTCTTAAACCATTCTTTATGGATACACATGTGGTTTGATGCACCGGAATCTAACAACCAATGTTGATCATGATTTGACACATTAACTGATAATACTTCGTCGCTCATACCTGAACCAGATGCCGAACCTGTATCTGTCATGTTAGCTTCCTTATTTTCTGTTGAAGAGCCTTCTTTAGCAGCCTGCTGTCGCTTCCAGCAATCCTTCTTCAGGTGTCCAGTTTTCCCACAATGCCAGCACTTCACCTTTGTCTTCTTTCCTTTAGACTTTGAACGAGAGTTGCTATGCTTACCCCCGGAGTGTCTCTCTCTAGAACGACCTCTAGCCATCATTGCCTCTGATGTAGAGGTGTCAGCATTCGACCGCTTCCTGGTCTCCTCGGACAACAAAGCTCCAACCACATCGTCAAACTCAAGGATGTCTGCAGTACTAAAGCTTATGGAAGTAACAAAGTGATCCCACGATTCGGGCAATGAACACAATAGAGTTATTGCCTTATCCTCTAAATCAAATTTTACATCTAGACTTTGTAATTGTACCAATAGAGTATTGAAAACATTCAGATGGTCAGTAATCGAGGTACCTTCCTTCATTCGCAAACTGTATAGCTGCCGCTTCAGGAGAATCCGATTTGTCAAGGATTTCGTCATGTAGAGCTTCTCAAGCTTCGACCACAGGCCTGCGGCGGTCTTCTCTGACACAATGTTGAACAGAACGTCATCCGCCAGACATAACCGAATTGCGCTCAGAGCTCTGTCATCCAACTCATCCCATTCTTCCTCCGTCAAGGAAGAAGGTTTTTTGCTTTTCCCTAACAGCGCTTTTGCCACGCCTTGTTGTACCAGGAGATCATGCATATTTACCTTCCAGATCTCGAAGTTGTTTTTGCCATTGAACTTCTCAATTTCAAACCGGGCATTTTGAGTTTTCGCCATCTTGTATCAGCAAAAACACAATAATCTCCAAATCCAACTTTTAAGTAAAGAATGCCTTTTTTTTAATAAAAAATGCCCTTTAAAAAACAAAATACCCTTCACCTTTATAAAATGCCTTTCCTCAAATACCATATACAAATGGCATATTACAATTTAAATAAACCCCAATTTAAATCGATTATTTTAAAAAATATAGATTTTAATAAATAATGGCATATGAATAAATCGATTATTCAAAACAATGGCATATTAATAAATCGATTTTAAAATTCAATATCACCATTTAATGGCACTCGATATCATTGAATTTAAATGGCATTCATCAACCGATTTAAAATGGGTTTTTAACTTATACCGATATTCCGTGCTGCCACGCCGCTCTGTATTTCAACGCCACCATGCCTTACAATGCAGTTCCACGAGTAAGCAAAAAATGGCGCCTCTATCCCCTTCGGATCCACGCTAATCTTCGTGCGCCTGTTGTTATTTGACTTAACAGAATTGTATTCTAGCGGCAGATTCAGAGTAACGCTCATTTGGAATATGAAATAGAGTGGACCGATTTGAAGTTGAGCATTGTCATTCACCCGTAACACTGTTTGCCGCAGGCAGTTACAAACGTTCTGCGCTTTGGCATGCACAGGTCCACCGCCACACGTTCTGCGTGTCCTGGTAGAACACGCACCAGCAGCCGACAGTCAACACGCAGGTTTATTCAACGCTCAAACAGATTACGCCAATCCTCCGCTGCGCCACGCCCCACGCCTCCAACATGCTCTGATACCAATTGTTGGAGATCAGATGCACAGCAAATTAAACAAATACGCAACAAATAAATCAAGCACATAAGACACAGAGGTTTAACGTGGTTCACCCAACCAATCTGGGCTACGTCCACATAACATAGGCATCGGCAATTCTTTATTAATCAAACAGGAGATTACAAACTCTCACACACTCTCAAACCATCCGTATGGATACCTGTTATATAGCAAAGAGAATCTAACTGCCTCATAAATCCTCTCACATCAAATTTAGGATGCATTAACTCTCTCCCAACAACCTGGAGTTAATCTAGCAACAAATTCCTATTGTTGTCACACATTGAGATTTTTGCCTATTTTATTTAAAACAGAAAATCTCAACAAAATTATGACATGAATGTAGCTGGGAACTTTTTTTAAGACAAGAAAAAACGTTGTTTGCTTGTATTAATACAGGAAAACAGTACATGTGATTTACATTGAGATACAGTATGCTAGCTGGAAAAATCAAAAGCAAAGCAAAAAGTAACAGGAATAAACTGCAGCTATCCAACAGAGAGAGAACAAACAAAAAGCTAGTTGTCTACCTTGTGAAGCCATAAAATTTCAGCAAGCCATAAAAAAAATCAGCAAGAGCAAACCCAGACCAGTGCCGAAAAGTAAACCCGGACCAATTTTCGAAAGCCTGCCTGCCCTCAAGTTTGAATCTCTGAAGATGTGCCAAATAGGAGGGCTACCCAAGATGTGCCAAAGATAAACCGTTTTGTTGATCCAAACCCGAGGGACGAAAAAGAAACCTCTTACTCTTTACATCATTTAAATCTCCTTTTACTTTTAAGATATATTGTTCAATCTTTATTTTATAATAACATTTATATTATCATATATTAAGTCATTATCTATTTTATATTATATTCTAAAAAAAAAATTAGAAAAGAAAAATGGATTGATAAAATTGGACACTTATCATCATTAAAATTGTAGTCACTCATTATTGTAATAAGACAAAAATGAATTAAGATCTAGCAGGGTTGGTCACTCTTCATTATTGATAAAGCAAAACATCCTATCAAGATTTGACATCATTTCCTTCAATAACAAGAAGTCATGCTCAAGAGCTTTGTAAAGATGAATCTCAGCACTCTATCAAATTATTCACTTATTCACTAAACAACCAAATTATTTACTTATTCACTAAACAACCACTATTTGTATACAAAACATAGAACAACAGACAAAAAAATTTAAGTATAAAACCATATCACTTCACGCATGATTTTGCAAATCCTTAAAACTATTAACATAGTATCACTGGATGTAAACAAACCATGAAACAACTGGGCACTAGTTACTTAATCAACATAGATACATTCATAGAAATATATAACTTCAGCCATGATTTAATAACTCCCTTATAAGTATTAACATGGCAATTCCATGGAACAACCAGTTGACACGAATTAGTTGACAGGTATTAGTTAGCAAGTATATAACTTCAGCCAATGATTTAAAAATTGTTTGCCAATTCCATGGAACAACCAGTTGACAGGTATTAGCTAGCTAATTGACAAGGATATAGGTATAAAAACATATCATTTCACATATGATTTTGCAAATCCTTTACTATTGACTTAGTATTTAGCAATGCATAGTATGATTTTGCAAATCCCTTAACTATTGAGGTAGTATTTAGCAATCTATAATATGCAGTTTCCAAAGCCATTATAGTTTTTAGCAATCCATAATATGCAGTTTCCAAAGCCATTATTAGTAGCACACCAAATGTATAAAAGAAAACAACCAATGGATTAATAAAATTGGACACTTTTCATCATTAAAAAGTGTAATCACTCATTATTGTAATAAGACAAAAATGAATTAAGATCTAGCAGGTTGATCACTCTTCATTATTGATAAAGCAAAACATCTTATCAAGATTTGACATCATTTTTTTCAATAACACGAACCATGCTCAAGAGCCTTGTAAAGATCTCAGCGCTCTATCAAATTATTCACTTATTCACTAAACAACCAAATTATTTACTTATTCACTAAACAACCACTAGTTGTAAACAAAACATAGAACAACAGTTAACAATTAGCTAACAACATCCTATCAAGGTTTGACGTCATTTCCTTCAATAACACGAACCATGCTCAAGAGCCTTGTAAAGATGAATCTCAGCACTATCAAATTATTCACTTGTTCATTAAACAAGCAAATTATTGTGCCGAGAGGCGTATTCTACAGCGCAGTATGACCCCGATGTGTAAGTATGTCGGAAGCCCAAAAAAAATGTCGGCTTAAACAATAATTTACATAAACATATAAATGAACAACTAAAAATTTATTAAAAATAAATTTAAACGATATAAACTTAAAATATGAAGAGGTTTACTAACACTCAAAAAAGAAATATGGTAAATAAGCAAAAATATAAATAAACTGTAAGTATGGTAAATAAATAAAACCTCTGTTTATATTACTCAGTATCGTATGGTAAATAAATAAAAATATAAATAAACTAGAGGTATGGTAAATAAATAAAACTGATTTTTATATTTACTCAATAAACCACTTTATATTTACAAAAACTCAAAAAAAGGTTTTATTTAGGTGAAGCCTATGGGACAAATTATTAATAATACCATGAGAAAATACCATGGGCCAAATAACATATTTATAAAAGAGGTATGGTAAATAAATAAATATAAAAGAGGTATGAAGAGGTAAGGTAAATAAATAAAAATATATAAAATACGATTAGAAATCAACATCTAATTATATATGAAGTATAAGGGTCAAATACCATGGACCAAATTATTATTGCGTGGAGAGGCGCATTCTACAGCCCAGTATGACCCGGATGGGTAAGTATGTAGGAAGCCAAAAAAAATGTCGGCTTGAACAATAACTTACATAAACATATAAATGAACAATTAAAAATTTATTAAAAATAAATTTTTACGATATAAACTTAAAATATGAAGAGGTTTACTAACACTCAAAAAAGAGATATGGTAAATAAGCAAAAATATAAATAAACCGTAAATATGGCAAATAAATAAAACCTCTTTTTATATTACTCACTATCGTATGGTAAATAAATAAAAATATAAATAAACTAGAGGTATGGTAAATAAATAAAACTGATTTTTATATTTATTCAAGAAACCACTTTATATTTACAAAAACTCAAAAAAAAAGGTTTTATTTAGGTGAAGCCTATGGGACAAATTATTAAAAATACCATAGGACAAATTATTAAAAATACTATGGGAAAATACCATGGGCCAAATAACATATTTATAAAAGAGGTATGGTAAATAAATAAATATAAAAAAGGTATGAAGAGGTAAGGTAAATAAATAAAAATATATAAAATACAATTAGAAATCAACATCTAATTATATATGAAGTATAAGGATCAAATACCATGGACCAAATTATTATTAATACCAGGCCAAAAAAAAACATTATTAACACTAAAATTAATATTAAATATTAATATTATTAAATTTAATATGTCTAGATTAATACAATATTAAATTTATTATATTGTAATATATATTAATATATCGTGATATATGATAGAGGTGGAGAAATAGGGAGAGTGACAAGGGAGATATGGAGATAAATTGAAGGAGAGGGGAGAAGAGAAATGAAGAGATAGAGAGGGAGAAGAGTGAGAGAGTTAGAGAAGGGTAAGAGAGGGAGAGGGAGACATAAATATGAAGGTGGGAGAGAGATAAGAAGAGAGGGAGGGAGAAGGAGAGAGGATTGGAGGGTAGAGAGTGAGAGAGAGAGAAAGAAGGGGGAAGGGAGAGGGAGGTAGGAGAGAAAGGGAGAGAGAGAAAGGATGAGAGGAGGAGGAGAGAAGGAGGGGAGAAAGAGGGATAGAGAGATTGATTTGGAGGCAAAGCGAGGAAAGGAAGAAGAAATACATAGAGAGAGAGTGACAAGGGAGAGATGGAGAGAGAGTGTGTATGCTTATGGGTGAGATAAGGATACATAAGAGTGATGGAGACAAGGGGGGAGAGGTGGAGAAAGAGGGGGGACTTGAGAGAGGGGAGGAGAGAAGGAGGGATAGAAATATGGATTTGGAGGGGGAGAGAAGGATGGATTGACAAATAGAGAGAGAGAGAGATATGGGGGAAGAGAAAGGGAGCTAGGAGAGAAAGGGAGAGAGAGGAAGGAAAAGAGAGGAGACTTGAAAGAGAGGAGGAGAGAGGGAGGGATAGAAATACGGATTTGGAGGGGAAGAGAAGGAGGGATTGAGAGATGGAGCTGGATGAGGAGAGAGGGAGGGAATAAGAAATACATAGAGATTGAGTAGTGGAGAGAGAGGGGCAATGACAAGGGAGAGATGAAGAGGGAGTGTGTATGTTTTGGGGTGAGATAAAGAGAAAAATAAGGAGATATGGAGAGAAGGGGGGAGAAGGAGAGAGAAAGGCATATGGTAACAAAGTTGGAAGGTGAAGATAAAGAGAGAGAGAGGGGGGGAGAGAAAGGAAGAGAGAGATTGAAGAGAGGTAGGGAAAGAGATACGAAGATGGAGAGGGAGAGGGAGAGAGGGGGAGGTAAGAATAAAGACATAGAGGGTGAAAGATGGAGAGAGAGAGAGAGAGGGAGTGATAAATAAGATGGAGAGAGAGGGAGAAATGGTAGCAGGAAGGAAGAGAGATAAAAGCGAGAGAGAGAGGGAAGGAAGGGGAAGAGAGAGAGAGAGAGAGAGAGGAGGAGGAGGAGGGAGTGATAGATAGATAGATAGATTAGAGAAAGAGAGTTTATGTTTTGGGAGTTGATATAGAGAGATAGAGTGAGACATAGATATAGATGTAAGGTGAAGATAAAAAAAGATATATGGAGAGGAGGTAGGGACAAGGAAATTGATAGATATGGAGTGAGAGAGTGTGTGTGTTTGGTGGGGTGAGATAAAGAGAAAAATGAGAGATGGAGGGATATATAGATATATATGGGGGAGAGAGGGAAGAAGATTTCTTGTCGTAGATGCATTGATTTCAGTGTAGATGGTGATTTCTAATTCTATTTGATTTCTTGTGCTACATGAATTGATTTTGGTGTAGATGTTGATTTCTAATGATATTTGATTACTTACACTAGATGGATTAATTTTAATGTACATGATTTCTAATCCTATTTTATTTCTTGCACTAAATGCATTAATTTCAGTGTAGAAGATTATTTCTAATCTTATTTGATTGATTTCACTAGATGCATTAATTTTAATGTAGATTTTGATTTTTTGTTATATTTGATTTTTTGCACTAGATGAATTGATTTCAATGTAGATTATTTTTAATCCTATTTTATTGGTTGCACTAAATGCATTGATTTCAATGTGGATGGTGATTTCTAATCCTATTTGATTTCTTTCACTAAATGCTTTGATTTCAGTGTAGATGGTGATTTCTAATCTTATTTGATTGCTTGCACTAGATGCATTAATTTCAATGTAGATGTTGATTTCTAATTATATTTGATTGCTTGCACTAAATGCATTGATTTAAATATAGATTATTTAACTAAATGCATTGATTTAAATGTAGATGATTTATAATCCTATTTGATTTCTTGCATTAAATGCATTTATTTCAGTGTAGATGGTGATTTCTAATCCTATTTGATTTCTTGCACTAAATGCATTGATTTCAGTGTAGATGTTGGTTTTAAATCCTATTTTCCTACTTGCACTAACTCATTTATTTGAGTGTAGATGTTGATTTCTAATCATATTTGATTACTTGCATTAGATGCATTGATTTTAGTGTAGATGTTGTTTTCTATTATTATTTGATTTCTTGCATTAGTTGCATTGATTTCAGTATATATGTTGATTACTTATTTGATGTAATTAGATGTATGACGGTACATTAATTTTAAAGTCATTAGATTAATAGTGTATGTGCAATGATTTCAGTGTAAGCACAGAAAATTATTGACATGTACATTGATTTTTGTTTTATAGTAATTCAACCTATTAATATTGGAGAGCAAGAGAAACAAGGTATGATGTTTACTACAACAACTGGAGCTAAATATTTAAATGGTTTACGATTCCAACTGTCCTTTTCAAATAACAAATACGAAAATATGACAAAACTAACATGGGTGAAAATAAGAATAGTAGAAGAAAATAGTTTGAAATCGATCACAATGAAGACTATTCGTAATTGACTGCATTCTTATTATTCACAGTTTCTATCATTCAATATTATTACATTGTCACTTTGCATTCAAAATTTTATTCCATCATTAAAGTTATTTTACAGTATTTGTCATCTCAACAAACTAAGGTAACTAATCAAATTTAAAATTAAAATGACTCAATAAATCTACATATTTAACATATTTAAAATGGTTATGTTAATATTAGATGTATTTACATATTATTGATAAAATTAAACATATGTTCCTCATATTATTGATAGATTTTCCTTGGTGGCACACGACTGAAACCGATCTATCAAGCCCTTAGAGGGATCAAATCTCTCAAGGTGAAAACATTTCCTCAAGTTTTGCACTCAAAAAAGAGGTTTTCACCTCGAGAGATTTGATCCCTCTGGGCGCTTGATAGATCTGGAGTTAAGATGGATCTAGGCTGGTTTACTTATTCACTAAACAACCACTAGTTGTAAACAAAACATAGAACAACAGTTGAAGTTAGCTAATTGACAAAAATTCAAGTATAAAAGCATATCACTTCAGGCATGATTTTGCAAATCCTTAAAACCACTAACATAGTATTTAGCAGTATATAATATGCAGTTTCCAAAGCCATTATTAGTATTAAACCTAAGGTCCATAAAAGAAAACCACAGGGGCTTCACTGTGGGAGCAATACCATACCACGTGGGTTCATATTGGGGGATATATAATGAGGAAAAATTAACATTATATATTGGGGGATATATAGGGTGTAAAGGGTTTTTATATTGGAAAGTATAAAAAATTGAGCTCAAATTTAATGAAAAAAATAAAGGGGTATAAAAAATGTTAATGAAAAAATGGATACCTACAATATATAGTGAAAGTAAATGATTTTTAAATTGGGAAGGTGTATTGGGTTTATATTGAGAGGGGGTTAAATAATGTGATTTTTAATGGTATTTTACAATATGTACTCAAATTAAGAGTATTGTTTAATATGCTTTGATCGCACGTGATATGTTAGAGGTTCATTGAGTGAAGCCCCTGTGAAGAAAACAACCAAGGTGTTTATGCATCTTATAATACAGAGATTTACTGAATAAGCACTGGATGTAAACAAACCATGAATCAACCAGTTAATGGGCACTAGTTACTTAATCAACAGGGTTAATCAACAGGAATACATTCATAGAAATATATAACTTCAGCCATGATTTAACAACTCCCTTATAAGTATTGACATGGTATTTGGCAATTCCATGGAACAACCAGTTGACCGGTATTAGTTAGTAAGTATATAACTTTAACCAATGATTTAAAAATTGTTTGCCAATTCCATGGAACAACCAGTTGACAGGTATTAGCTAGCTAATTGACAAGGATATAGGTATGAAAACATATCACTTCAAGAATGATTTTGCAAATCCTTGACTTAGTATTTAGCAGTGCATAATATGATTTTGCAAATCCTTTAACTATTGAGGTAGTATTTAGCAATCCATACTATAGAGTTTCCAAAGCCATTATAGTTTTTAGCAATCCATGATATGCAGTTTCCAAAGCCATTATTAGTATCACACCAAATGTCCATAAAAGAAAACAACCAATGGGTTTTTTCATCTTATCCAGCAGAAATTTGTGATTAACTATAAACACTGAATATAAAGAAACCATGAAACAACCACTTAGCAGGCACTAGTTATCTAATCAACAGGGAAGCATTCAAAAAAGCATATAACTTCACCCATTTGAAGTAGTATTTAGCAATCTCCAGTATACGGTTTCCAAAGACATTATTGTCAGACCAAAGGCTATAGAGAAAACAAACAACGGAAAGTTGCTGTATTTTCTTCTATAACAGAAATGCATTAAGGATCTACGTATGCCTGGCTTATCATAGTATTCTAAATAGTAAATAGGAGGTTCTGTTTTGTCAAATATCTATGAAAGGTGATAACCCACAATTTGACAAAATGCTTTGTACAAACTCTGGTAGAAACCGTTATTTGAATATGTCGAATAATTCACACAAAGTTGCTCAGGTATTCATCGACAGTGGTGTATTTCACGTCAGGGTACAGCTGACTAGCCTCTACACCAGCAGGTCCAATTTCAAAATTTGTTTGATCTCCTTTCACAAAGATAGAATGACTAATTGCTATGCTAATATTAGCTGGGAATGGTGTCTCTGCATCACCCACAGCAGTTTTGGAAGCAATAAGCCCATCATCCACAATAAAATTCATAAAAGAAAAAGCAATATTGAGCAACAATAATAAATTTCTTCCTGCCACAAATGCAGATTTACCCTGGTTGATGTTATGAAAAGTAAAAATTTAAGCATTGCATTTCATCTTTGAACCAGTTCCTTGGACAAATCATATCAGCTATTACCTATTTATAAACTCAACCTAATAATTAAATTAGCAAATTTCACTAAAATTATGTTTAAAAATTGGAGGACTGTTTAGGTTTAGCAAGAAATAATGTGTTCAAACAAAGAGTCTGGAATTTTAGGGTTTACAACTTCTAACCTGCGATTAATTTAAGAACCTCCTCCTCGGGGACGTAGGTCTTCTCCAGAGTCTTATCAATCTTCTTCTCCCAGAGAGCCACAAGCTCATTTAAGGACAGAGTATTGGCAGGAAGCCTCAAGTATAAGGTCTTGTTCAACGTTCTGGGATCGTCCACTGCCTTGATTGTAAATGTTCCAATGTCTTCCTCTTTTACATACACAACTGCAATGTGTTTAAGAAAAAATTAGAGAAATTTTAATAATAAAAATCCTGGATCAAAGAGATAAATTGGGCTTTAACATCATGGTAAACATATATAATTATATGAATTAACAATTTTAATAACAAAGATCATTATCACTGAAAAACAGAGTGAATACTGTCAAAGGGAACCGTTAACAAACCTTTGGCATTTCCATCTCCAAGAATGACAACTTTATCCCTTGGAGGAGCTGTAAGGCCAGCCTGTGCGAGGCTTCGAAGGAAATACCCTGCAAAACAGTTGCTAGAGACGTATGTATAAGGAATGCCCTCTGCCTCGATTGCCCTACGGACTTTGGCTTTCACCTCAAACACACTCTTTGCTGGCTCCACTGCATGGACGTTATCAACATCATTCCCGAATTCAGATGGGAAAAACCTCTGTAAATATCAATTAGTCCAATGGGTTACTCATAAAATTGAAGCAGAGATTAAAACCCTCGCCTGAAAGGGTTTATAACCATTAAAATTTGATTAGGTTCTAGTATTGTATAATAGGATGTACCTTGACGGTTCCAACTTCTTTAATGGCCTTGATAATATTGACCTGGCTCTCTATCTGTAGTGATCCAACTGTGGAGATCACTACATCCACATTCTTCACTGCCTCCACAAGGCTTGCATGATCCTCTACGGATCCCTGTTAAAACCACAGAAAAAACCCCAAATTGTTGCTCGTAGAAACATTACATGAAACTACTACATAGTGGTAAAAAGCACTGAGATTTGAACTTACATGGATAATATTTGCACCTGAGGACTTGAAGGATTCCAGAAGCTGGGCTTTCTCAGAATTAGAAGAAATAGTGGACTCTCTAACCAGAAGGAAGGTGGGATGACCGAGATCAAGGCTAGCCTTGGCAACCTGGCGACCAATGTAGCCTGTTGCGCCAATTAAGAGTATCTTGCTCCTGCTCCCCATCTTGGACCTGAAACTTAATCGAATTGTCTGTAATCAGGTGAATAACACTAATACAGTGAAGATAAATTACAACACTGTTCACAGAAGTTTGGACGATGAGCATTAGTGGGATAGCGTCGTACTTATAGCGAAAGGAGTCGGTAAATGAGGGAGCGTGGGGTCCAAATGTAAAGTGCCAGTGGCTGTACCATAAACAAGTTGTATGTGGACTGAATATTGGAAGATGCATGCACCTTGTTCGGTGCATGAGTTAGAATCCCTTTGACTTCACAAGCAGCCACCACTGCACTAGCCACGGGCGATGTCGTTTCAATTTTGTCCGGATGGCCATATCTGGTCCCAATTTGTTCAATTTTTGTTTTTTTTAATTGGTTTTAGTGGTAGAAATCGATTAGCAATAGAGAAAGGAGTTCTCTAGGAATTGAAATTCGCTGGAATTAGGGTCAAAAAAAAATTAAAAATCTTATGTCTGAATTATAATTTTGATGGTGGAAATGGATTCAGCGCAATCAAAAACCTCTAGAACATCCAAAATATTAAAGTTGGATAGTTGTAACATGAGATTTACAAAAATCCCGGTTGGATTTTCTTAAATTTTACCGAACTTTCATGATTTTCAAATTGAGAGTCTTGGTGAACAAATTTGAGGTGAAATTTTGATTTGTATTATTTAAACTAGTTTCTTTATTATATGGATTTATTTTATTTGTGTTATTTAAACTGTTTTTTTACTATATATCTAAAAAACTTTTTGGGCAGTTCGATTGTGCAAGACTATCTGTCAAACTTATGTTTGCAATGAATTCCTGTAGGATTTCAGAGAAGTTAGACCGGAAAAATCCACCAGAAAAGCCTCACTAAAGGGAAAGGCAACTCATTTCGGAATGCAGTTTTCTTGGCTGTTGAAGTTAGACCGGAAAAATCCACCAGAAAAGCCTCACTAAAGGCAAAGGCAACTCATTTCGGAATGCAATTTTCTTGGCCGTTAAAAAAAAATTCAAAAAATCAGAATGATGGACTTGGACTGTTTGAATCATTATTTTAATAGTAGAAATAGATTCAGCTCATTCAATAAAACACCTAAAACCTAAAGTTTGACAACCTTAATCCATATTTTCCAAATTATTTTAAAAATTGAAAAATTTTATAATAATCTTATCACAATCCAACCTAAATTTTCATTATTTTTTCCATTATTTGCACGCTGAAAATCTCCCCTCCTTACTCTACGCGCTTGTCCACAACTCTGAAAGTTGGGGAAAAGTGTATTACACATGAGTTGGTCTCCCATTATATGATGGTTTCCCAACTACAAATCCGCCAAACAAAATTGTAACTAACAAGGACAATTTCAATCAAAGTTTTTAAGTGTAAAGTGACCCGTGATTACATCTTGACCTTGGGTTACTTTCATTATCCTAAAATACGGTTGGAAAAGAAAGCGCTTAGTCTTAATGGCGTTTTAGATAAGTTTTACGCGGTTTCATGGGAAGCTGTATCTAGATTTTCTAGAAATACACAAATAAGTATATTAAATAAAATTCAGTTTAAAATAGAATTTTTAAGAAAAATATTAAAATAATAAAAATATATATTATATCACAATGACATTACAATAAGTTAAAATGCTATCCAATGAAAATTAATCTATATTATATTATTGATAAGAATTGTCATATTAAGTTATTATAAATTTTAAAAAATAAAATTTTATTTTTTTAATACGGAGTAAATCATATAATTTCAGAAGATGTTGATTTATATTATTTCTTATTTAAAATTATTTTGTTATTAAATAAATATATTATTATATAGATTTAAAAAAATAAAAGTTTTAATTGTTTTTATACGGAGTAAATAATATAATTTTAAAATAGGTTGATTTATGTTATTTAAATTAAGTGTAAAGTAAGAAAGTTTGTAAATATTTGAAAAATATAGAAAAACAAAAAATCATATGTTGATTTTATATGTTTTAATAAATATTGAAGTTAAAAATATATAAACGTAAAATGTAAAATATTAAGAATATATATATAATTTCATCTATCGATGATCTACCTTAGTCATCTTAATTCATGAAAGAAAAATTAAAAAACAAAAATTAATAAATTGAATAAATAAAGCACAAAACTATGGGGTTTAACAAAACTATGGGCAAAAACTTAAATATTAAATAAATATAAGTTACAAAACCATCAGTTATAATTAATCCATGGGCAATAACACTTTTCTCAAAAGCTACTTTAACACAAAACTAAAAATGAATCATTTAGTAAATTATAAACTCAACTGATATTTACATTTAATTTTTATTTACAAAAAAAATAATAATAATAATAATAATAATAATTTAATAATATTTTTAAAACCAATTAAGATTAATAAAAAATAACTAATATTAATGTAAGGGAATTAAATTTGATTATCAAAATTTATTATAGTAATAAATTTATTATATAAATTAAATGTGTGGTAAATTAATATATAACATAAATATATGAATTAATGATTTAATTTTACTATATTTATAAATGAAGATATCATTGGAGAAGACCAAGTTGAACTAAGGAAAGAAGTCCAAAAGTTTAAGGATGCAAGAAAAGTCTGGAAATGGGCAATCATTAGGAATAGGAAAGCTATTATTAGAGATAGAGCCTTAAGCACGAGTGATAAATAGGGATTTGCATCACTCTAGATCCTCTTCTAGAATTGTCGTGGCTTTCCATGGTGTAAAGGTCTTATGTTAAGTTGGATCCCAAGTGATATTAACCTTATTCTCTTAGTTGAAACATGGGAGCATGATGAATCTAGGGTCCCTCACTTCGACAATTTCACTCTTTGGTCTAGATGGAATAAGAAATCCTCTCAGAGGGGTTTTGGTGGTATAGCCTGCTATATAAGGAACATGTTTTCCTCTCACATCCAACTTCATAAAATCAACCCCTTCAATCAATACATTTGGATTGAAATCTCTTATTCTACCACCAATAAGATCTTTCCTACTGTTGTTCAATCTTTAGCATTAGCCACGGGTGTACTAAAGGATGGAAAAGCTACGCATTAAGGTTTGATATCAAATGGCAAATATTAAATTAAAATGGGTCAAAAAGGGAGAAGGTGGTGAAAAGCGCATGTATTAAAGCCGATGGGCAAACAACACAAAGCGGTGAAGGGCCGAATAATAAATAAACAGGAAATATTAAGGTAAAAAGGGGACGCAGCGCTAAACACCAACGGAAACATGAAAAGGAGCCGCCGCCACGAAAGAAGGCACGTGTGGAAAGTCCGAGGGGGTCGAGCAGCGGGGAAAGGACGAGACCCATACCCCCGCGGACTGACGACACGTGGCATGGTAAAGACTCAAAGTTGAAAGGGGATGATAAGAATAGGCCACGGGATGTGATTACGTGGCAGAGTAAAGGTGGACCCGCACAGCGGGGAAAGACAGGTGTTAGTTCGGCGTAGGAAATCATGCGCGGTAAGGGTTGGATAGCATATGTGGATAAAAGGTAAGGTAAGTTCATTAGATCAGCTGGTACTGAGACCCGTACCAGCCTTTAACCCGACACGAGGCACACACCTACACCTTGATATCCCCAATCCCCACGCGCCACGTGTCTCATTGTCAATGTCCTTACGACACTTGCCTTCTGTCATTTTACTCATCCGCCTTTTTAACCCAAACAGCCTGCTCTAGTAGTAACAAACTCCCGTATTTCTCTCTGGTAAAAAGACACAGGTTACTTTCTACGGCAAATACCAAGTAGGGAAGAGCACCTGGTCTACCCCAATCACTGTCAGAGTTCCCCGCGTCGCTTTCCCGAGCAGTGTCACCCTCTGTCCAGGTATTACATTCTCTATTTTCCCTCTGTTTCCTTTCTCTTTTTCGAATTCTTAAAATGACAGCCATGGGAAGGGGAACACCCAAGAAGAGCGAACCAGAAACTCCCCAGGTCCGTGAGTCTAGGAACCCTCCTAGTTTTGAACCCCTCTACGACTTGCAGTCTGGTATCTGTGACCCAAAATATCCTTTTGACATACGCAGTATCAAACCCCTTCTTTTTGGCCGCCATTGCAAGAATGCGGACCGTTTCCTAGTTATCGCGTCTGGCTTCTACCACCAAGTCACCCCCCAGGTCCATTCTTGTATTGATTTTATCATCTGGCTCAGGGATGCCTATGATGTGCATCGGGACGCTTTCGTTTCTCCTCAGGGGAATGTGATTTTTTCCCTCTCTCCCAATGTTATCAGACAGGCCCTCCGTTTCCCTCCCAGCGACACATACTTCAGTTTCAAAGATGAAACCTTGCTAACCCAGTTCAATAAGCAGTCAAAGGAAGCCCGTCGTGCCTTCATATCCTCCATAACCATCGACCAGGCAACTGCCCTGCCTACATTGGAGCCGTTTTCACTAAGTCTGTTCGTCGAAGAGGTTCGACCTGTTCTGTCTCTCATCGCCGGCCTTTTGGGGATAGGGAGCCCGGAAGACATTTCTATGGTATGCATTCGCTTTCTATGGCTCATGTCACAGAACGGGGTTATGTTGGACATCCCAGGTTTTCTCTCCTCAACCATCCTAACTCAATTCCAAGAGCTCGCTCAAGCCCGCAAGTTTCGCTTTTGCTCAATGGTGTTCTACCTCTTCCTGTTCCAGCATGCAGATAAGTTCGCCCATTTTGGGGTTAGATAGAGTCTATTAAAAGGAATTCTCAACCAGGACCAGTCTTCGGCCCCGGAATTACTCTGTCGATCATTTACCTAGGGAGGGTTATGCAAACTTCGTGAACACTTTCATGTCCATCGCCTACATCTTCATTCACGACATCTCTTAGACACTGAGGTTTTCCCGAGGATGGCTTATTTGTTCTGGTGGGAAATACCAATGTACCGGAGATTGGTTCCTTGATGAAGACTACACTGAAATTCGGGTCTATGGAGCCGAAGTTGCTCCATACCGGCTGCCAGTTTTCCCCGTCCGACGAGTTTACGCCCTCGAGTACATCCGGCAAGCTCTCAAAGTCGACCAGCTTCATTTTGTCCCTGCTAAGAAAGGCTATATCTTAAGGCTTCCTGTCCAAATCGGCCCATTCGTGGTAAACTCTAGATATTCCCTCCCAATTGCTGAAAAAATGCTACAAAACATGGACCTGACGTTGGGGCAAAGCTGGGCTTATGACCCACGAGAAATCATTTCAAATAAAAGAAAAAGAAACAGGTCTACGCCCTACATACATGAGCCGAGGCCATTTATGGAGTGGAGGGCTAACCTCGAAATTTGGCCCATGTTTTCACAGATGGAGACAGACTCGTCTGCTACAGGGGAAGAGGAGGAAGTGAACAGGGGCGCCGGTGAAGAAGAGGCAGGTACCTCAGGAGCAGCACCACCGCCCAAGAGGCAGAGGGTGGCCACCAGTGAAGCGGAAGTCATAGGAGAAGGGCAATTACTGGAACCCTTCACGAAATTTGGCGAATTCGATAAAGGCAAGGCAGGGATAACAGTGTTGAGGGACAGTGTCGCCTCCTCTGATTACACAGAGGTTACGCAGGCCATCATTGAGCCCACCTCATCCAAGGCGAGCGAAAGGGAGCAGACGAACAAAGAAATCCGAGACAGATACAAGGCCGAATTAGGGGGGTACGTGGAAAAATACCATACCAGGCTCTCCACCTCTATCAATTCGGATACTGAAAGCCTGGTATTGTCTATGGCAGAGGCCATCCTGGACCCAAATTCTGATGTTCCTAGTTATAAGGTGCTCGAATTGGCCACTAATATGCAGAAGGTACCGGTCAATGACATGTGCGACCTGTTCCAAACGGTTTGCGACATGATGAAGGACAAACTATCGCAGATTACCCGCGCGTTAAAAAAGAAACAACATGACCAACAGAACTTTTCTGTCAGCGAACATGCTTCAAGGTGCTCCACGCACATCGTGCGTGATCTCCAGGATCAAATCAAACTCGATGAAGGAGGGAAAGGTACACAAGCATCACTTATAACTATTGCAGAAGGATATCACAAACAAGAAAGAGACAGCTCTCGAACTCGTACGACCGTCGAATTGGTACAAAGCAGAGAAAAAGGAATTGTCTCGCTAGGCTTTCTGTGGAGAGAGAAGAGAAGGAAAAGATGGGTCAAGAGGATCTGGCGTGAAAGAAAACAAAGAATCCAGAGCTACAAACTCTCCGTGGATTCAGACAAAGGTCACACGTATTATCAAGCGGACCGGCTCTGTCGCACAACCATCTCACAACGCCTAGAGCCGAGATCGAAGTGTTGGGGAAACAAGCATCCACGGCCCGGCAAAGGGTTGCAGAATTGGAGGGCGCTCTGGCCGAAAATGCCAGAGTAGTTGAAGAGCTACAAAGGGAAGTCGAGGAAGAGAAAAGGGTCACGGCTGACCAGCAACAAACCATTGCCGATATGAAGAGTCGAGCAAAGGGGAATCTCACCTTTCTCAAAGCTAGAATTTTAATCTGGTCAGACATAATCACGGCAGTAACCGAGCAGTGGGAATTCTTAACAATGATAGGAGAGCTCAAGTCCACTGTCCCTTATCTCAATAGAAAGCTGCAGGAGGCAGGGGGTGATCTGCCCAGCAGAGCTCAACACGCAGGAGACTACATCTCATTCCTTTATGCATTAAGGGCAAGCAACTTGGAGAAGCATGGCATCTCTAGTCAGTTTACGGAGGTCATCGAGTGTCAAAAGATCATCAATAAAGAGGAAGCCCGAGCAGCCGCTTCAAGGGCCCTTCAACGGGTGGCCGACAGTGTTGAACAGTTTGACAAGGTATGGAATGAGATCACCGCGGCCGGACTCCCTTCCTGTTGGCAACCAACCGCTCCCGCCGTGCTTATACTGTTGGGCCAATACACAGCACGTCTGCAGGAGGAAAGAGATCGGACCGACCTTCAAATGGGGAAAGCCACTCAGCTCAAAGCCGGTACAATTGTCACAGTCCTCAAAAAGGAGTTTAACCTCCTTTACATGATCAAACACCGGCTCCCTACTCAGGCAGGTATTCCTGCCCTCGGCGAAGCTTTTATTAAAGTAGAGAAGCTCTCAGCAATGCCCGAACCAACCTCCGAGAGCCAGCAGAGACTGACTCATTTCCTGAGTCAGCATACTAGTTCTTCAGCGAATGTGCCTCCTCCAAAATCGGCAACGACCTCCACTCAGCCTCGCTCGTGACTTTTCAGTGAACTCATGATATGGTCTAAACGGCCTTTTGCATTTACTTTTAGTTCATTTCTTTTAAAGTTCCGAGTGGGTCGTTTTTCCCCCACTCTTGCATTTTACTTTTTTTTACTTCAAGAACTTGTTTAACTTTCAGTTTTGAAATTGGCCCGGGGCCTGTTATGCATGATGGGAGGACTGATTCCCCATCATGAAATTTTTTTGTTATGATAGTGACTTTTAACAAATTTTGCCCATGCGAGGAAGATATTTCCCCAAAATATCTTCTCGCTGAAGGAAGAAGAATTCTATATAAGCTAGATCAAAGAAGAAAGAAAGGTTCCTATTCTTCTGAAGAAATTGATCGTGTAAGGATTTTCTGTGTGTGTGTTTTGTGAAGACTCAAATGCTAATGTGAAGAGCCCGTTGGGTTTCAATGATAAGGAGTTATATTCTAATAAGGATTCCGGCCTTGGTTTATGGTAGTGTGTGATCCCCTTTTGTTTATTGTAATACCGTTGTTCATTTCCTCTACATTCATGTCTCTAGTATTATATTCTGGAATGCGAGTGTCCCGTTGTTTTTTATATGAATTTGTCTCTTTGATACTCATATCTTAAGCTTCCCGGTACTTTAAATGGCTCAAGTATAATACAGTGTTTCATTTCCTGTTCATGCATAGTTCTTCTATATTGACCGTTACGAAGTGCTATTGACGAAAGTTAACAGTATGTATGGATTCTTAGTCATATAAGCTCATTACATGTTGGAAAATTCTTCTTGGTTTCGTCTTCATAACAGTTAATATCTCCTTCTTTTTATACAGCTCAGTAGCCACATTTAGGAATATCTCTGTCTCTGCCATATGTCATGGATCCGGCCCTGTTTAGTATGAACTGTCTTAAAGTTGTCTGATACAGCAGTGTTCGAGTTCATTATGACATTCATATAGTATTACTCTTTAAGCATCAAACTGTCTAAAGTTTTGGTTCCATTCAAATATAATTTTCTGTTCGTAAAGAGGTGGTATGAGAGCTTTGTCCTGCTTAAATGATAAACGCAGTCATGTATCTTCTGCTCTCCATACTTCATAAGATGTCCTAGGCACTGGTCTATAGCAACTCTAGGCTGTCTCTAGGAGTTACAACATCTTTTTGGCGCCGTTGCCGGGGACCGAAGTTGAAGAAATTTAAATCCCTAGGCCTCGACAAAAACTATCCACCCTTCCAGTTAGGTGAGCTCGAAGAGTTGAGAGTTGTGCACCCCTCACCTTGGCGACTCCACATTCATATTACAGATCAACATATTTGCAGTCCGGGCTCCCCGTAAGCCACACCTAAGGTCAGATACATATCAGTCAAGGACACCTCCTGTGTCTGACCTAGAGAAAATCCTACATAGAAGAGGCTGGAGGGAAAGGCAGTCAGTTCATACCGAAATCCCTGAATTCTCCCTCGAAAACTTTCCCTATCTTCAGCCCTCCTCTTCTCAAATCGCTCAAATTAAAG
Organism: Pinus albicaulis; assembly: GCA_034641835.2. Lineage (NCBI taxonomy): Eukaryota > Viridiplantae > Streptophyta > Pinopsida > Pinales > Pinaceae > Pinus > Pinus albicaulis. Next base: position 85,970,171 of record CM076576.1, read on the forward strand.
GCCCTAACCCTATTATAAGAGATACTGGTTACTACTCGGAGAGCCCACCTCGGGGAGGTGTCCATATCAAAGACGAAGCTGAGTCTAGTTATATTCCACATTACTCTTTTCACCCTACCCCTGAAGCTGAAGAGGTCAAGGAAGTTACTGAAGTATCTGTTGTTGACAGCCCGACATTCTCATCAACCCCCCAAGTTGTTGTTCACTACATCCCCATCATTATTCATACTTCACTTCCACCACCTCCTCCACCACTCACTGCTCAGACTCTCATTCTACCTCCACCTCCCCCAATGGCGAATATCCCTGGTTTCTTACAAAACAGGTATGCTCCTTTACAGCTACCTGCAGTTTTAAATGACCTGCCACAGGATTATTTAAAGATTCTGCCCAGATTCAATGGGGAGAATGGCATTGAAGCACAGAAGCATGTGGAAATTTTCTGCTCTTTCGCAGAGAACTTTAATGTTGAGCATTTGGATGTGGTTCTAAGATTGTTCGTGCAATCCCTAGATGGGGAAGCCAGAAAATGGTTTAAAACCCTCGGAGCTAATTCCATCAACACCTGGGAGGCTATGGAAGATGCTTTCGTTAAAAAATGGGGGGAAAGAAAGGATCACGGGGATGTCCTTACCGAGTTTAACACTCTTAAAAAGAAGCACAATGAAGGGGTATCAGAGTTCATCAGAAGGTTTAACAAATTGTACCTGAGCCTCCCGACTGAGATGAAGCCCCATCAGACCGCTGCCAAGGTCGTTTTTGTGGCAGCATTTGATTCTGAGTTTGGTTTTTCACTAAGGGAAAGGAAGCCAGCCACTCTAGACGATGCACATATAGATGCATTGGAAATAGAAGCAAACTTTGTCTCAACTGGCAAGTCCAAAGGGAAACAAGAACATGATACTAAAAGAAGAGGCAAAGAAGAAGTATCCACTTCAAGCCAAGATAGAGATTCGGAAAATGACAAGATTGAAGAGATGAATAGAATGATCAAGAATCTCACAAATAAGTTGGTCAAGCTGGAGATGGAGGCCAAGAATTCACCCCCAAAGAACTTCCAGAATGCTCCTAACATGGGATTCAATACTCAGTACAGGAAACCACCCTTGCAGATATTGCAGAGGGGACAGAAGGAGCAACAAGATCAGGTCCCACATCCTTTATACTTGGAGGGGCAAGTGGAGGCTTCTCCTGAAGATTCTGCCTACGAGCAAGATGAGGCATGCCCCGTCTTCTCAGGCAGTGATGACATAGAATGCCCTGTGCAAGAAAGCGAGGAAGGGGAGCCACAAGCTCACTCAGAAGTGAGGGATAAAGAAGATGCTGAAGAGCCGGAGATCGATGACTACTGTAAACAGTTTGTTGATTTCATGCAAGCCCAGTTTAACAGAAAATATGACCTCAGGTCATCCAGAAAAAGAACCCGCACTCAAGATGAAGAGGAGGACACACCCCAGAAGTTAGCACCTGCACAGAAAGAGGCCAATACTCAAGAATCCCCAGAAAAAGGTAAAAGGCCCCTTAACCAATCTCTGCAAACTGATAGTCAAATGCCTTCGTCTTCACAAGTATATGTACTCCCTGCAAATAAACCTCCAGTAAAAGAAGTTAAGCCTCCCCCGCAAAATAAAGAGTCAAAAGAAAAGGAAGTGTCAATAGATAAGCCTTCATCTGTTTTCAGTTTACAAAAAGAGCTCGAAAAAGTAAAAATACCAGTTCCTCTGTCTGAGTTATTGAGACAGCCTGCCTATCAGTCACAGGTCTCCTCCTTCATTTCTACTCCTGATGTACCACACATTCCAGACAGTCTTAACCTGCAAGAAGAAAGGCCTATGGTAGTGTTCGGTCCACACGTCGAAGAGTTAGATCCCTCCACCCCTCCCTTTTATGTGTCTTTAGTAATCCATGATCTATTGTTGCATAATTGTATGTTAGACTCAGGAGCGTCTCACAACCTCATGCCCCTGTCTGTCATGGAGCAATTGGGACTCCAAATCACTCGTCCATATAAAGACCTCTATTCTTTTGATTCCAAAAGGGTGAAGTGCTTGGGCATGATTAAAGATCTAGCAGTCACCCTGGCACAGATCCCTGCCAAAAGTGTGGTGATGGATATCGTAGTGGCTGACATCCCAGCCCGCTTCGGCATGCTACTGTCAAGGTCTTGGGGGACCAGAATCGGAGGATCAATTAAGCTGGACCTGTCCTATGCCACCATCCTTGTCTTCGGTGGCCAAGAAAGGAGATTGTACCGAGAGACCAGATTTTTTAAAACAGTCACCAAGGCAGGTGAGTCAATAAATTCCCCAGTCTACAGCAGAGATGGAGACTTCTCCTGTCTGATGTTGGAAGAAGATCAGGAATATGCCCATGAGCCCTCATTCTGTCAGATAAAGACTGAATCATCAGTGCAGGACTGTGGATCTGAAATCTGGACACTCCACTTTGATGGAGCAAATTCCCGGGAAGGAAATGGGGCTGGAGTGTTGCTTATTTCACCTATGGGTCAATGGGTCCCCCTATCATTCAAATTGGAATATGAGGCCATGAACAATGTGGCTGAATATGAAGCACTCATATTGGGGTTGCAGACAGCAAGGAGTATGAAAATACAGAATCTAAAGGTGATGGGAGACTCCAAGTTGGTGGTTAGGCAAGTGAAAAACCAGTGTCAAGCCAAACATCCTAGGCTAAAGGCCTATAGAAATGAAGTTTGGGACCTAGTAGAGAACTCTTTCTTGGCATTTAACATTCAATTCATGCCCCGAGAACAGAACAGAATGGCAGACTCCTTGGCTGTGGCCGCTAGTACATTCCGTCCACCTCAGAACCCTCTTCTGAGATATGAAATCGAAGTAAGATACCGGCCTTCAATCCCTGATAATGTCAAGCACTGGCAGGTCTTTGAAGATGAGGAGCAGGTGAAGAGGTTCTTAGAGACTGTTGGGGAGTTTTCCAACCTAGAGATTGACAGTTGTGAAGAGGAAATTGGGGACATTCCAGAAGACAAGCTGGAAGAGAAGATAGCCGGTCACAGATTCCTGCAGCTGAAAGGGAATGTCATTCCCCGAGGGATGGTACCTTTTGAGAGGTTGTTCAATAAAAACGATGTTCCTTTACAGCCAAATAAAGTGGTGACTAAGGACTAGGTCGAAGATCTCAATCTGGGCACAAAAGAGGATCCGAAGATTGTGAAGTTGTCCAAGAAAGTCCCAGATGAATACAAACAACTGTACCAAAAGTTATTCCAGACTTACAAATATGTGTTTGCCTGGTCGTATCAAGACCTGAAAACCTTTGATGTCAGTGTTATGCAGCATAAAATTCCACTGAAGGGAGATGCAAAACCTCATAAGCAAAAACTCAGATAGATTAATCCCTTGTTGCTACCCTCGATTGAGCAAGAAATAAAGAAACTGCTGAAGGCTAAAATTATAGTGCCACTAAGGTATTCTGAGTGGGTGGCCAATTTAGTCCCAGTGCGAAAGAAGAATGGCGAAATCAGGTTGTGTGTGGATTTCAGAAACCTGAACAGGGCGTCTCTAAAAGATAACTACCCACTACCGAAGATGGATCACATTCTGCAGAAGGTGGTAGGGGCCTCTAGAATGTCCATGATGGATGGGTTCTCGGGCTATAATCAAGTGGTTGTATTCCCGGAGGACCAGAAAAAGACAGCTTTCACCACGCCCTGGGGAACATTTATGTATGCTAGGATGCCATTCGGGTTGATTAATGTAGGGGCCACGTTTCAGAGAGCTATGGACATAACCTTTGTCGGAGAACAAGATAAGTTTCTGGTGGTGTACCTAGATGATATAACAGTCTTTTCAAAGGATGATGCCGAACACATTCAGCATTTGCAGAAGACTTTTGAGAAATGCAGGAGGTATGGACTTTCCCTTAATCCTCAAAAATCTTTCTTTGATTAGAAGAGGGTAAGCTCCTAGGACACATAGTAACTAAAGATGGGGTCAAAATCGATCCTAAAAGGGCGGAAGCTATAAACGGTATCTCCCTCCCCAGAAATAAGAAAGAGGTCCAGGTATTCTTAGGGCGTATCAATTTTCTCAGAAGATTTATTCCTAACTATGCTGAAATAGTTAGACATATCACAGATATGTTAAAGAAGGATAATGAGGTGAAATGGGCACCAGAATCAAGACAGGCCTTTGCCAGAATCAAGAATGCATTTACTGAGGCTCCCGTGCTGGCAAAGCCTGACTTCACTGAACCTTTTATGATTTTCTCTTTTGCATCACCTCACACGGTAACAGGGGTTCTCTTACAAAAGAACAGGGATGGGTATGAGAAACCCATTGCTTTCTTTAGTCAAGTACTTCATGACGCAGAGCTAAAATACAACATACTGGAGAAGTAGGCTTACGCCCTGGTAAAGTCCCTAAAGGCCTTCCGCATGTACATATTGCAGTCCCACATTACTGCTTTCATACCCACAGCAGCAGTTAAGGATATCCTCGTTCAAGGAGACAGTGAAGGCAGAAGGGGCAGATGGATCGCAAAGATACAGGAATACGATCTGGATATCAGACCCACCAATTTAATCAAAGGACAGGGGCTAGCAAAGATTTTGTTAGAATCAAATCACCAAGCTTTGGGCATCCACTTATCCATGATTGCAACTGAAGAGGCTGAGGAGCAGACAGGGAGGAAATAGGTGGAAATGGCTACTCAGAAAATACAGATGAAGTATCTTACTAGCTCTTGGTACAAAGAAATAGTCGAGTACCTCCTGACACTCAGCTGCCCACCCAGCTGTGATAAGTCCAAATACAGAGCCTTAAGGCTGAAATCGCAGAAGTATGTAGTAGCCAATGGTCAGTTATATTGGAGAGATCCATCAGGCATACTGTTGTTATGCCTCATAGAAGGTGAGGTGAATAACATAATAACCGAATTCCATGAGGGAATTTGTGGAGGGCATTATAGCTGGAGGAGCACAGCTCAGAAAATCCTGAAGGCTGGTTTTTACTGGCCTAAATTTTTTGGAGATGTTTTCACTTGGGTCAGAGCATGTGACAAATGCCAGAAGTTTGCTGAAAAACAGAAGTTAGCAGCTCTACCCCTGATTCCTGTACATGTTGATGAACCTTTCAAACAATGGGGAATTGACTTCATAGGTGAGATTCACCCACCCTCAAGTGGGCAACACAAATGGATCTTGACTGCTACAGATTACTTCACAAAGTGGGTAGAGGCCATTCCTGCACGAAACGCCACAGACACGGTAATCATTAAATTCATGGAAGAGAACATTATCTCCAGGTTTGGATGTCCTGCTAGAATAGTAACTAACAATGCCCAAGCTTTCAAATCTGCTAAATTTGTGAATTTTTGTCAGAAATATAACATCACTTTAGGCCATTCTACAGCTTACTACCCACAGGGAAATGGTTTGGCGGAATCATCAAACAAAACACTGGTCAGAGCTCTAAAGAAGACAATAAATGAAAACCAGAGGAACTGGGACTCCCAACTGAAGTTCACTCTGTGGGAAAACAGGATAACCAGTAAAAGGGCAACTGGAAAATCTCTTTATGAACTAGTATACGGGCGGGCAGCTGTATTCCCTATACATTTAGCTTTGTCTGTCGCTCGTTTCATGCAGGAGACTCAGGAAGAACCGGATAGTATGACCAGAAGAATCAATCAGCTGGTAGAACTTGAAGAAACGTGTATTCAGGTGAACCAGAAACTTGTGGATTACCAGGAGAAGATGAAAGAGTTGTTTGATCAGCATACCAAGGATAGAAAGCTAGAGGTGGGAGACTTAGTTCTCAGGTGGGATGTACGAAGGGCCGATAAAGGTAAGCATGGTAAATTTGACCCCCTTTGGTTCGGCCCCTTCAAGATTACAGAGCAGGGAGGAAATAATACTTTTAAGCTGGAGAATTTGCAGGGAGATCTCTTGGAAGCCCCTGTAAATGGGAAATTCCTCAAACCGTATTTTCAATTCTGAAGCAGGCCGAAAAAGCCTGACTGTATTATATTGTACATTAGTTGTTGTTTTTTGTTTTTCTTACCAAGTTATGCATGAGTCATGATGATCTGTCCAGGGAGGAGCCTCAAGAGCAGACAAAGTGGTGTTCAAAGAAGATACACAGGCGGTCTGCGTAGTTCTCGACACGTTCAGGGACAAACGTGTCGTCCCCAGGTGGAGCCAATGTTGTTCAATCTTTAGCATTAGCCACGGGTGTACTAAAGGATGGAAAAGCTATGCATTAAGGTTTGATATCAAATGGCAAATATTAAATTAAAATGGGTCAAAAAGGGAGAAGGTGGTGAAAAGCGCATGTATTAAAGCCGATGGGCAAACAACACAAAGCGGTGAAGGGCCGAATAATAAATAAACAGGAAATATTAAGGTAAAAAGGGGATGCAGCGCTAAACACCAACGGAAACATGAAAAGGAGCCGCCGCCACGAAAGAAGACACGTGTGGAAAGTCCGAGGGGGTCGAGCAGCGGGGAAGGGACGAGACCCATACCCCCGCGGACTGACGACACGTGGCATGGTAAAGACTCAAAGTTGAAAGAGGATGGTAAGAATAGGCCACGGGATGTGATTACGTGGCAGAGTAAAGGTGGACCCGCATAGCGGGGAAAGACAGGTGTTAGTTCGGCGTAGGAAATCATGCGCGGTAAGGGTTGGACAGCATATGTGGATAAAAGGTAAGGTAAGTTCATTAGATCAGCTGGTACTGAGACCCGTACCAGCCTTTAACCCGACACGAGGCGCACACCTACACCTTGATATCCCCAATCCCCATGCGCCACGTGTCTCATTGTTAGTGTCCTTACGACACTTGCCTTCTGTCATTTTACTCATCCGCCTTTTTAACCCAAACAACCTGCTCTAGTAGTAACAAACTCCCGTATTTCTCTCTGGTAAAAAGACACAGGTTACTTTCTACGGCAAATACCAAGTAGGGAAGAGCGCCTGGTCTACCCCAATCACTGTCAGAGTTCCCCGCGTCGCTTTCCCGAGCAGTGTCACCCTCTGTCCAGGTATTCCATTCTCTATTTTCCCTCTGTTTCCTTTCTCTTTTTCGAATTCTTAAAATGACAGCCATGGGAAGGGGAACGCCCAAGAAGAGCGAACCAGAAACTCCCCAGGTCCATGAATTTAGGAACCCTCCTGGTTTTGAACCCTTCTACGACTTGCAGTCTGGTATCTGTGACCCAAAATATCCTTTTGACATACGCAGTATCAAACCCCTGCTTTTTGGCCGCCATTGCAAGAATGCGGACCGTTTCCAAGTTATCGCGTCTGGCTTCTACCACCAAGTCACCCCCCAGGTCCATTCTTGTATTGATTTTATCATCTGGCTCAGGGATGCCTATGATGTACATCAGGACGCTTTCGTTTCTCCTCAGGGGAATGTGATTTTTTCCCTCTCTCCCGATGTTATCAGACAGGCCCTCTGTTTCCCTCCCAGCGACACATACTTCAGTTTCAAAGATGAAACCTTGCTAACCCAGTTCAATAAGAAGTCAAAGGAAGCCCGCCGTGCCTTCATATCCTCCATAACCATCGACCAGGCAACTGCCCTGCCTACATTGGAGCCGTTTTCACTAAGTCTGTTCGTCGAAGAGGTTCGACCTGTTCTGTCTCTCATCGTCGGCCTTTTGGGGATAGGGAGCCCGGAAGACATTTCTATGGTATGCATTCGCTTTCTATGGCTCATGTCACAGAACAGGGTTATGTTGAACATCCCGGGTTTCCTCTCCTCAACCATCCTAACTCAATTCCAAGAGCTCGCTCAAGCCCGCAAGTTTTGCTTTTGCTCAATGGTGTTCTACCTCTTCCTGTTCCAGCATGCAGATAAGTTCGCCCATTTGGGGTTAGATAGAGTCTATTCTGAGAATTCTCAACCCAGACCAATCTTCGACTGGAATTGCTCCGTCCGTCATTTACCTAGGGGAGAGGGTTATGCAAACTTCGTGAACACTTTCATGTCCATCGCCTACACCATCATTCACGACATGCCGTCACCTAGGGTTTTCCCAGAGATGAAACGCTGGCTGCAGGCTGGGAAATACCAGTGTACCGGAGATTGGTTCCTTGATGAAGATTACACTGAAATTCGGGTCTATGGAGCCGAAGTTGCTCCATACCGGTTTCCAGTTTTCCTCGTCCGACGAGTTTACGCCCTCTAGTACATCCGGCAAGCTCTCAAAGCCGACCAGCTTCATTTTGTCCCTGCTAAGAAAGGCTACATCCTAAGGCTTCCTGTCCAAATCGGCCCATTCGTGGTAAACTCTAGATATGCCCTCCCAATTGCTGAAAAAATGCTACAAAACATGGACCTGAGGTTGGGGACAAGCTGGGCTTATGACCCACGAGAAATCATTTCAAATAAAAGAAAAAGAAACAGGTCTACGCCCTACATACATGAGCCGAGGCCATTTATGGAGTGGAGGGCTAAGCTCGAAATTTGGCCCATGTTTTCGCAGATGGAGACAGACTCATCTACTACAGGGGAAGAGGAGGAAGTGAACAGGGGCGCAGGTGGAGAAGAGGCAGGTACCTCCGGAGGAGCACCACCGCCCAAGAGGCAGAGGGTGGCCACCAGTGAAGCAGAAGTAATAGGAGAAGGGAAATTACTGGAACCCTTCACGAAATTTGGCGAATTTGATAAAGGTAAGGCGGGGATAACAATGTTGAGAGACAGCGTCGCCTCCTCCGATTACACAGAGGTTACGCAAGCCATCATCGAGCCCACTTCGTCCAAGGCGAGCGAAAGGGAGCAGACGAATAAAACAATCCGAGACAGATGCAAGGCTGAGTTAGGGGGGTATGTTGAAAAATACCATACCAGGCTCTCCGCCTCTATCAATGCAGACACTGAAAGCCTGGTACTGTCTATGGCGGAGGCTATCCTGGACCCAAATTCTGATGTTCTTAGTTATAAGGTGCTCGAATTGGCCATTGATATGAAGAAGGTACCGGTCCAGGACATGAGTGACCTGTTCCAAACGGTCTGCGACATGATGAAGGACAAACTATCGCAGATTACCCTTGCATTAAAAAAGATGGAACAGAAATATGACCAGCTGAGGGAATCCTTTGTCGCGGAACATGCTTCTTGTCGTGCCCACGCACATCAGGTGCGTGATCTCCAGGATCAAATCAAAAACTCAGATGAAGGAGGGAAAGGTACACAAGCAGCACTTATAACTAAGTTGCAGAAGGATATCACAGCCGCAAAGAGACAGGCTCGCATCCTGTACAGACTGCTGAATTGGTACAGGCGAAGGAAGAGAAAAAGGAATTGTCTGCTAAGCTTTTCAGGGAGAGAGAAGAGAAGGAAAAGATGGCCAAGAGGATCGGCGAGTTAGAAAACAGAGCAACGGAGCTACAAACCCAGTGGGATTCGCACGGTTGTCATACGGCTGAAGCATCAAGCGGGACCGGCTCAGTGTCAGCACAACTATCCATAGCTAGAGCCGAGATTGAAGTGTTGGAGAAACAAGCATCCACGACCAAGAAAAAGGTCGCAGAATTGGAGGGCGCCCTGGCCGAAAAGGCCAGAACAGTTGAAGAGCTACAAAGGGAAGTCGAGGAAGAGAAAAAGGTCACGACTGAGCAGCACAAAACCATTGCTGATATGAAGAGTCGAGCAAAGGGGAACCTCACCCTTCTCGAGGCCAGAAGCTTAATCTGGTCGGACATAATCACGGCGGTAACCGAGCAATGGGAATTCTTGACAATGATAGGGGAGCTCAAGTCCACTATTCCTTATCTCAACAGAAAGTTGCAGGAGGCAGGGGGTGATCTTCCTAACAGAGCTCAACACGCCGGGGACTACATCTCATTTCTTTATGCACTAAGGGCAAACGACTTGGGGAAACATGGTATCCCCAGTCGATTTACAGAGGTCATCGAGTGTCAAAAGCTCATCGATAAAGAGGAAGCTCGAGCAGCGGCTTCAAGGGCCCTTCAACGAGTGGCCGACAGTGTCGAACAGTTTGACGAGGTATGGGATGAGATCACCACAGCCAGACTCCCTTCCTGTTGGGAACCAACTGCCCCTGCCGTGCTTGTGCTTCTAAACCAATACACAGCGCGTTTACAAATGGAAAGAGATCGGACTGACCTCCAAATGGGGAAAGCGACCCAGCTCAAAGCTAGTACAATTGTCACAGTCCTCAAAAAGGAGTTTAATCTCCTTTACATGATCAGGCACCGGCTCCTTACTGAGGCAAGTATTCACGCTCTCGGCGAAGCTTTTATCAAAGTGGAGAAGCTCTCAGCGATGCCAGAACCAACTTCCGAGAGTCAGCAGAGACTGACACAGTTCATGAGTCAGCATACTAGTTCCTCCGCAAACGTGCCTCCGCCAGAATCTGCAACGGCTTCCACTCAGCCTCGCCCGTGACTTTTCTGTTAACTCATGATATGGTCTAAACGGCCTATTTCACTTTCATTTAGTTTATTTCTTTCAAAGTTCCGAGTGGGTTGTTTTTCCCCCACTCTTTCATTTTACTTTTTACATCAAACATTTGTTTAAGTTTCTGTTTTGAAATTGGCCCGGGGCCTGTTTATGCATGATGGGAGGGCTGATTCCCCATCATGAAATTTTGCTGTTAGGAAAATGACTTTTAACAAATTTTGTTCATGCGAAGAAGATATTTCCCCGAAATATCTTCTCGCTGAAATGAGAGGAATCATATATAAGGTAGATCAAAGAAGAAAGAAAGGTTCCAATTCTTGGGGAGAAATTGACTGTGTAAGGATTTTCTGTATGTGTTTTGTGAAAACTCAAATGCTAATGTGAAGAGCCCGTTGGGCTTCAATGATAAGGAGTTATACTTTAATAAGGATTCCGGCCTTGGTTTATGGTAGTGTGTAATTCTCTCTTGTTTATTGCAATATCGTTGTTCATTTCATTTACATCCATGTCTCTGGTATTATATTCTGGAATGCGAGTGTCCCGTTGTTTCTGATATGAATTTATCTCTCCGATACTTATATCATAAGCTTCCTGGTACTTTAAAAATGGCTCAGGTATAATACAGTGTTTCATCTCCACTTCATATATATTTCTACTATATTGGCCATTAGCGCTATTGACGAAAGTTACCAGCATGTATGGATTCTTAGTCATATAAGCCCACCATATGCTAGGAAACTCTTCTTGGTGTCGTCTTCATAACAGTTAATATCTCCTTCGTTCTATACAGCTCAGTAGCCACCTTTATATATCTTCTTTTTCTGCCATATATCATGAATCCGGCCCTTGTTACTGTGAACTGTCTTAAAGTTGTCTGATACAGCAGTGTTTGAGTTCAGTATTACATTCATCCAGCATTACTCTTTAAGCATCAAACTGTCTAAAGTTTTGGTTCCACTCAAATATTATTTTCTGTTTGTAAAGAAGTAGTATGAGAGCCCTGTGTTGTTCAAACGTTAAACGCTGTTATGCGTCCTCTGCTCTCCATACATTATAAGATGTCCTAGGCACTGGTCTATAGAAACTCTAGGCTGTCTCTAGGAGTTACAACACCTACAACCTGCTATTTCACTCCTATCAACTCTACATCCTATAAGAAGAACAACTTGGATAAGAATTGTCCTTTCAATTCTTTAGAAAAATACATCTTCAACCTGAGAAATGATGGTAATATCCTTTTACTTGGAGACTTTAATGCTAGAACTGCTACTAACCAAGCCATTACATTAAGCAACAACTCTAATCCCAGCCCCTTGAGGCTTGATGAAGATAGTAACTTAGCTAAAAAATTCAAGAGAAAATCTGAAGACATTATTGAGAACTTATTCGGCACTGAGCTCTTAAACCTTTACAGTTCCCAGGACCTCATTGTTTGTAATGGTATTAACAAGTGGCCCCTCTCCGATCAGATGATATGTTTCCATGCGTTGGGTAGCAATGTTGTTGATTATGCAATTTCTGACATCCTCGTCCTCAACCATACTGCAAACTTTGAGCTGCTTAATGGATTCAAGCCTGACTCTAACCAAAGACCTCTGTCTATATCCCTCAATCTTGCTATGCATACCACCCACATGCAGGAGACCAATGAAAGAAAAAGACACATTCGCTTCGATAGAAGTAAAACCAACCTCTTCTTAAGGGATTTAGAGAGGGATTTAGACCCCATGAATTATAATAATAACATTGATCAAATTTATTACCATTTCTCTACTATCATTTCCAAAACCATTAGCAAGTTTTCTAATGAGATTTCGTTTAAGCAGTCTAATAGAAATTTCAATCCATGGTATGAACAAGATTGAAAAATTTCCAGGAAATTAATCAGAGACGCTCCTAATGAAATCATTAAGCTGCAGAATATCAATATATACAAAAATATCATCAAGAGGAAGAAAAGATCATATATTAATAAAAGACAAAATTATCTTCTCCACCTTTCTAAAGTCGCACCCAAAAAAATTCGGCGTAATGTTCTTGTCCGTAAAACCAAAAGATAACCATTCTATCCCCTTAGAAAACTAGGACAAGTACCTTAAGAAGTTGGATGACTCTCTGGACACTATGGGCACCACTTTAATCACTCCAATTAAGGAGGATGTATTCTCTCATGACGACATTGAGTCTGGTATTAATAAGCTCACTAATGAGAAAGCTAAAAATATTGAAGGATAACAAGTTGAGATCCTTAAAATGGGAAGATCTATCCTCATCCCTTATCTCCACAAGCTTCTCAATTTGGCTATAACACATGGCTTCCCTCGGCTTTGGACACAAAGCCTTATTGTTCCTATGTTTAAAAATGGGGACAAGAGTGTCCCATCTAAATACAGGACCATTATGGTTAGCCATATTCTAGCCAAGCTTTATAGGCTCATTTTGGAGAAGAAGCTTAGCCTTTGCCTTGAAAGCCAGGGAAAAAGAGCTAAAGGGAAAGCTGGTTGTAGGAGACATCACTCGACTATTGACCATTTGCTCACTCTTAGAATCATTGTGGAGGAATGTCGCAATAGTAAATTCGACCTCTTATGTTTCTTTGTGGACTTTAAAAAAGCTTTCGACATTGTTCCTCGAGATAAGTTTTGGGAGAGACTTAAAGAGATCATGGTCCCTCCTAAGCTGAGCATTGTTGTGATCCATCTCTACAAGACTGTCACTGCCAAGCTTAAGACCAATGAGGGGTGGTATAAAGACATTAAATGCAATATTGGAGTTAAGCAAGGGTGTCCCCTATCCCCTACCCTTTTTTTCATATACATCGATAAGCTAGAGGAGTGTCTGGAATCTATGGGGTGCAAGGGCACCGAGCTTGCTAGTGTTCTCATTACTCTTCTCCTCTATGACGATGATATCATTCTTCTTGAAAAAATCCATGATTACCCTAACAAACAACTCCAGATTATTCATAATTACTACTCCAAGATGGGTATGACATTTAATACTGACAAGACTAAATTCATTGTCATTAAATCCAAAAATATCACCCATGGTAGTTTTGTGTATAATAATAAGTGCTTAGAGCAGGTTTCTTCTTATAAGTATTTGGGCATTGACTTCCCTCATCATCTCAACTGGAATTATGGCATCGAGAAAATGATTATTGGGGGCTAGAAAGCTTATTATGAGCTTGAAAACAATTGTAAGTCGGTCGATCTTTACATTTGGAGTAAAAGGAGGTTCCTCTTTGGGACCCTTTTCACCCCTGTTTGTAGAAATTTAATACAAAATACATGTATATCCTGGTGATCTAAAATCTTTTTCTTAAGATGTCTTAAAGAATTACATGTGAAAATTGTAGCTTAAAACAAGAAACTTTAAAATCATAAACATGAGAAGAGAGAAGCATTTAACATCATGCAAGAAGACACATAATTGATGTCGGGGTTTGTCTAGGAGGGACTACGTCTCCAGGCCCTACTCAAATAGTGGGGAGGCCCTTTTCTTCATTAAGTGGCAAAAATGAAAGTACAAGTACAAAAATGAGAAATAACACCCTTATACCTCCATGGCTGAAAGTGCCTGAAAATTGCAGACCTATGATGAAGAAATGGATAGCACCATTGATTTGTGGAGTCAAGTAGTGCATAATCCATATAAAACTTGCCTCAAACTGACAAAGTGAAAATCTGGCCCCTCCGGAAAATTGCTCATATCATGGTTTCGCCACCCTCCTGCACACTGCTCAGGGTTCCGCTGCCTTGGTTTCCGTGCCCGCTCCTGTTTGCCCTCGGTGCACTGCAGAAATGAAGGTTTCAGTACCGTTGGGTTGGCGAATTTTACAAAGAGTTCGTTTGGCTTGGTGGTTTCAGATTCGAATCAGGAGGGAGGAGGTTAGGTGGTCAAACCCCGACCCCTCCGAATTTAGACGAAAACTCATTTTACAAATCGTGCATGTCGTATTTTTAAAACCCTGCATCTTTTTGAAACCCGTCGTTTGTACAAGTGTTAGGGCAAGAGGATACGTTGGGGGTCGGGTATGCATTCGGTGGCCCACCCCCATATTCTCGTCGGCTATTGTTAAAATATGGTACGGGTTATGGTTGGGGTGGCGGGGTTGACTTCCGACCACCCCCCGTAAGTATAAATATATGCCATAATGTGTGGGGGCAGCAGGGTCATGGCTGCCAACCCCCTTTAAATTTAATTAAATTTTGTTATGCGGTTGGTTTGGGAGGGCGGGTGTCACGACCAATTTTTTTTTTTTTTTAAACCCCAACTTTTCAAATCTTCTCAATTTTGACCAAAGGAGTCAAACTAACTATCCCACAAATTCGCCTGGAATCCGGTGGCCGAGTTCTGGAAAAATTGTTGCCTCCTTAAGCTGCCACATCACCAAGTCAACCTTCAAACTTTGACTGCTCCTAACTCCTTCATACAGACTCAGAATTTAGTGTCGTCTATGCTGTTGGAATCAGAAAGATGAGATCTACAACTTGACATTAAGTTTGCCACATTCCAGACACTTTGATTTTTAAGCCTTTGTACTCAAGCCACTTGTACCTGAACTTGTTCGATCCACCTGAATCACCTGGATTTTCCTGATCTAACACTATGCTATTGTTAAATACATAATCACTTCTACTTATCTTTGCGGAAATTTAAAACACAATCGCCAATTACAATATCATGAAGAAATATCAATCACACATAACACAGATAATTTACCTAGGGAAAGCTTATAGCTAAAAACCCCACTATCTTCTATTATGTATTATATCACGGATCATGAAACAATTACATACAAAGCTCCAATCCAAGAGCTCTCAGTACATGAGCTAAATGTCTCACATTGTCATACAAAAATTGGCAAGTTCCTTAGCCAATTTATTGTCTCCAGACAGCCTGCCTTCACTGTGCAATCCCTGATGGTAAAAAACCCTTGAATGATTGATTCTTGCTTACCTTGACTGCGCAATACTCATAGGCACATCCAATGTGTGTGTGGTTGCATGTGTGCAACCGGATAATGTAGCTAATAATAGTAAAAACATCAGGTGCATGTGAGATCACTGATTGTGAATTAATTAATAATTAATTCACTTGATCTCTCACTAGTGTATCTTTAGTTACAACTAGCACAACTGACTTTAACTCACTTAACTAAGTTAACTGATTAACAACTTGCATTAACTAATGCACCATTGCACTTCCAACTCTGTTACAACTAGAATCACTCTGTTATAACTCAAGTCAACTTGCATGTCCCACTAACCAACCTCTTAACTTGTAATTCACTTAGCTAACTGATTTGCCACTTCATTTAACTATTTCCATGTCCACATTGAGAATAGATTACAGTTTATTTTCCAACTAATATTAAGGGATAATAATAGTCAACATGCATCTATAAATATACATGCATTCTATAAATAGACTATGCACATACATCTATAAATAGACATGCATCTATAAATAGAATTTTCTCATGCATCTATAAATAGACATCCACCTAAAAATAGTCTATGTGGGCCCCACCTAGTGTAGGTGTTTAATTTTCACTAGGATCAAGGATGTTGTTTCCGGATGCCAATTTCACTATTTCTTGTTGCAAACTTCAACACTCCCTCTCAACAAGAAAGGAATGTCTTTGCATGCAACATGCAACTCCATGCATGCGCCATGCAACTTTTGCATGCTACACTTCTCTAGTGTTTCTCGCACATGAAACTCTTGCATGCAAAACTTCGCTAGTGTTTATCACACATGAAACCTTTGCATGCAACACTTCAATTGCATGGCTTTCTCACACTTCCCCATGGTTGGAAGCTCTATAGAAATCACATCTACATAAAGTCTATAGAGATTATTCACACAAATCCAAATCTTCTTGACTTGCTTTGTGGATTTATGCCAAAGGAAGGCTTTACCTTCACTAAAGACCACATCATAAACTTTATCTTCCAACATTGCAACTAAAACTAAATTTTTCGCTAAGCTTGGCACACGCATTACATCTTTTAAAAAGAAGGGTTTACCTGAATTCCATTGGAAAGCAAAAGTACCAATCTCGGTAGTGCTATAAATTTTGTCATCACCCATCTCGAAATGCATCTAGAGGTCCTTCTCCTCCAAGTTACTGAAAATTTCTTTGTATCCCGTCATGTCGAAAGATGCACCACTATCCAAGTAGCACATCAAGCTCATTGCACTTGACACCATGCATGCAATAAGTGAGAATTCAAGCTCAAATTGCGAGGCAAGGGCCTCACCAGCTGCAGCTCCAACAGCCATCATGTTCTTCTTCTTTTGTGGACAATTTATGGTAATATGTCCATGCTCGTAATAGTGAAAACACTTCACTTTGGACATGTTGTGCTCCTTGCCATCTTCACCGGCCTCAGATTTAGAATGGAATTTCTTCCCCTTCCCCTTCTTTGCCTTGGTAGCCAAAGTACAATCCTCTTCATCATCATGCTTTGATGAAGAGCCATCTCTAGTGTTCTACCTAAACTCCTCCTGCACCAGATCCGACCACAATCATTCCCAATCCAGCGATTTTTCCCGTCCGTTGACAGAGTCTTCATAACTGTGTCGACTCTTAGGAAGTCGTAGGAGAGAAAAACTCACAAAATCACCATCATTGACAATTATTCCTACACTCCCAAGATCATCCTGACATTGGACAAACTTTGTTAAGTATACCAGAATAGTGTCGTTCTTTTCCGTCTTGATCTTCCCAAGTTTATCTTTGAGCACCAATTTCTTATGATTGTTGCTGCTTTGGAATAGATCCGTCAAAGCCTTCAACATAGAATATGGTGTGGCTTTCCCATGGAGGCTTGAGACAATGTGGTCTCGTACTCCCTCCAACAGGATCTTCCTTGCCCTTGCCACTTTCTTTTTCCATGCATCAAGATTTTCAGCATCTGTAGCAACTGTCTTAGGAACATCTTTGTCAACGAATTTCTTCAAGCCATTGTCTTTGAGTACTGCCTCCATCATGTCTTTCCAAGCAATGTAGTTCGAGCTGCCCTCGAGTGCATACTCTAACCTCAAGCCATTGAAAACCATTTCGATCTTGAATCAGTTGTAGCACCAAGAAAGTCTTTCTGCAAATTCGAATTCTTTCCACCAACAAACTCAACTCCTACTTCACTACTACAATTTCATGTGCTCTAATACCATGTAGAAATTTAATACAAAATACATGTATATCCTGGATTCTCCTGATCTAACAATATGCTATTATTAAATACAGAATCGCTTCCACTTATCTTTGTGGAAATTTAAAACACAATCGCCAATCACAATATCATGAAGAAATATCAATCACACATAACACAAATAATTTACCTAGAGAAAGCTTATAGCTAAAAACCCCGCTATCTTCTATTGTGTATTATATCATGGATCATGAAACAATTACATACAAAGCTCCAATCCAAGAGCTCTTAGTACATGAGCTAATTGACTCACACTGTCATACAAAAATTAGCAAGTTCCTTAGCCAATTTACTGTCTCCAAACAGCTTACCTCCATTGCACAATCCCTGATGGAAAAGAACCCCTGAATGATTAATTCTTTCCTGCCTTGACTGCACAATATTCATAGGCACATCCAATGTGTGTGTGGTTTCATGTGTGCAACCAAATAATGTCACAGCTGATAATTTACTTCCCTTTCACCTAGAAATCAATTGGGTCTCCACTGGATCTGACATGCATGCAACTAATAATAGTAAAAACATCAATTACATGTGAGATCACTAATTGTGAATTAATTAATAATTAATTCACTTGATCTCTCACTAGTGTATCTTCAGTTACAACTAGCACAACTGACTTTAACTCACTTAACCAAGTTAAACTGATTTACAACTTGCATTAACTAATGCACCACTGCACTTCCAACTCTGTTACAACTATAATCACTTTGTTATAACTCAAGTCAACCTACATGTCCCACCAACCAACCTCTTAACTCGAAATTGAATTAGCTAACTGATTTTCCTCTTCAGTTAACTATTTCCAAGTCCACATTGAGAATAGATTACAATTTATTGTCCAACTAATATTAAGGGATAATAATAGTCGACATGCATCTATAAATAGACATGCATTCTATAAATAGATTATGCAAATACTTCTATAAATATACATGCATATATAAATAGAATTTTCTCATGCATCTATAAATAGGCATCAACCTAAAAATAACCTGTGTGGGCCCCACCTAGTGTAGGTGCTTAATTTTCACTAGGATCAAGGATGTCGTTTCTGGATGCCAATTTCATTGTTTCTTGTTATAAACTTCAATACTATTGTCTTATACGGATGTGAAGTTTGGGGTTGCAGTATATCCAGAGAGTCATGGAGGAAGATTGAGATGATTCAAAAGCAATTCATAACCTGAAACCTTAAGATCAAGGCAATACTCCCTATCCTATCCTCTAGATCGAATCTGGTTTTCCCCCATTAAAAGTAAGGCTATGTTTAGATATCTGATGTATAAGAGGAAGCTTGACAACATGGAATAAAAAAGGCTCCCTAAAATTTCTTCTAACTATAGTCAAAATCCTCACCTTCGCCTCAAGCGTGGGTGGCATAAGGATGCCCAATCTTGGCTCAACCATTGGGGAATTAAGGAGGAGCTCATTATGGGAAGCAAAGATAACATCAAACATACTATTAGCTCCAAGTTTAAGGAAAAGATGTGGGAGGATCAGGAGCTGGATGGTAAAAGGAAGCTAAGATACTATAAGGAAGTGATCAACCCCACCCTTGATAATCAGAATTATCTCTCTGTGTTGTCCAGCAATAAGAAAAAAATGAACATCGCTAAGATAAGAACTAATTCCCATTAGCTTCGGAGTGAGACCAGATGATGGTGGAACGATAGAATCTGTTAGATTTTTGATTCTAAGCAGGTGGAAGATGAAAATCACTTCCTTATAGATTGCCCGACTCTTACTCGCATTCGCTCTCAATTCCCTACCTTCTGCCCCACTTCCAATCTTCTTGACCTATTAAGCCAACCCACCTATAGCAATCTTGGAGCACTTGTTTCTCTTCTCTGACCATAGAAACAAGTTTTTGAAGAATCAAACTTAGATTCTTTCTCCTCTCTTAAGGTCCGATAGACCACATTGGTCTTAATGGACGTTAACCATCATCATCATCAATAAAATAATTAGTATAAAATATAACTATATATTAATGACTTAATAAATAAAAATATGTATAATTAATCATCATCGTCATATATATATATATATATATATATATATATATATATATATATATATATATATTAAACACTTTAACAATAATTATAGTAGATATAGTTTTTTGGGATTCAACTATGTTAAGTAAGTCATTCATCAATGACTATTTCCATGAGAGGTAGTTGACTAATTTCTCATGATTTTTGAATAGTCCACTTAGCACTCATTGCATTGGGTGATGCTCACATGGGTGAAGAAGTGGAATTGAACATCACCGGATGCAATGAGTGCTAACTGGACTATTCAAAAATCATGAGAAATTAGTCACTTAAAGACTACCTCACATGGAAATAGTCATAGATGAATGATTTACTTAATGCAGTTGAATCCCAAAAAATGATATCTAATATATAATGCAGTGTGAAAACTCTTCAATAATTAAATAATTATAGTAAATAATATATATGAAAATGTCCATCTTATGTTATAATTGAAATTCAAAAATTATAAATAAATAAATTCAAAATTAAACACTACAATTTATAAATGGATTAATAATTAAAGGTTATGACATTTTTTTATCAAGAGTATGAATTAAGTTTTAGTAGTCTAGGTAATTGATGAAATGGTTCTATTAGAATTTATGAGTTTTTTTAAGGTGCAAAATCCCTTTATGTATTCAAAAGTGTATTTTAATGTATTCAAAAGTGTATTTTAAACAACAAGAAATCACAAACATGTTAGATAATGTGATCGAAATGTTGTTTCTTCTGTATTACATTGAACTAAGTTTAAGATAATAATTCATTTTTGTTAACAATTAGAAAATAATAATTTAAAAAATAATAAATAAATATTTATTATAATTTTTTTTCCTAAAATTTCAATGTAAATTATTATTAATATATTATAATTTATATTAATTTATCGAAATATTATTCAGCAAACAAAACATTAATATTTAAGTATATTTAAGACATATAAAACTCTAAATTATATTATTTTTAAAACCAATATAGATACATCTTAACTTTGGATCTATCAAGAAGGATCAAATTTCTAGAGATACAAATTTCTTATAAAGTGAAAAAAGATTCGATCCCTCTAAGTGCTTGATCGGGAGTTAAGATGGATCTAGGTTAGTTTCTAAAAAGACAAATAATAATAAGAATGTTTAAAAAGTGTATCTAACTAATAAACAAAATAGTTTTTTTGGTCAAAATCTGCTATTATTTAAAATTTACTTTTGAATATATAAATGGATCCAATACCCTATAAAACTCATGAAACACTAGAACTTTGCAAATTAAACAACTCAAACTTATTATCCTTCAAAATCTCTACCTATTTTTAGACTAAATTAACCAGAAAAAAACATCTAAAAAATTCATCTATATATTTTAAAATCAAATTAATAAATATTATATATAATATCTTCAGAATTTATAATAAAATAAAAATGAAAAATATCACAAACAATAAATTATTCCTTTTATCTTTGTATCAAAAGGCATGTCCGTTGAAATCCTCATTCACTGCACAAATAAAAAATTTACCTTCGTATCAAGAAGTATCTGTGTTGAAATCTTCACTCACTGATATTCATGTTCAGGGATATGAAGTAAACGTCCTCTCAAAAGTGGGACTAGATATAGACCAAGGCGCATGTAAAATCACAAAAAAAAGAAGGATAGCCGCAAGAATCAAGATTTCTCAACCCTTCGCTGAAATGATACTTTTGCACCGTTTAAACTTTGTATGGTTGTTTTTTTTCAAGGATACTTCTCATAGTGGATGAAATTTTTGGTGGCAGATTTTTTAAACTAAGATGAAATGTTGAAAGTCTAAATAGATACTTCTATTCTTTTAGTTTCTTCATGGATGAGGTCAACTTCACTCAAGATATAAGCCAAAAAGAAGGTTGAACGCATCTCTTTTATGGTAATGCTGTTTATACTCATAAATGAAATTAAAGATTTTTTTTCAAAAAAAAAATTGGTATGCAATACTATATAATATAATTGATTAATTATTTCGTTTCGAGATGCTTAATATGGAGGAGATGGTGTAGTGTTGTAAAATGAAACATTAAATAAATAAAAATAATAATAAACAAAATATTTTTTTTCCAAGGCATTTTTGCAAAGTTGAGTGTCTCAAGAGCTTTTAGGGTGTTGGAATCTATGCATCAAAAGTGCATTGTATTGTCAGGCCAAAAAATTCATCTTGTCTAATAGTTAGACTTACCATTATATCAACTCAATTAGAAATTAATAAAATAATAAATTGATTCATTTCATTTTGTTATATTGTAATTTTGTTTTTATTAATAAAATTTAAAAATGAGTAATATGCATATCATATTAAAATAAATTTAAATAATACCCATAAAGTGTAGACCTTAGGTTTCATGGGAGGGGTTGAGGATAGAAACCACTTTTGCAAGAAATAAACTATCCCAAGAGACGTCCAAGCTCAACCAAGCTTCGCACAATCCTTACAAAAAAAATCATCTTAACCTCAAAGTTTTCAAGCCCCTAAAGGGATATTCAAATCACTTGAGGTGCAAACCTCATTTAAAGTGCAAAAATTCAAAAAAGGCTTACACCTCTAGAGATATGGTAGCTTCAGTCCCTTGATATATATATATATATATATATATATATATATATATATATATTCTATTGATCAAATAGAAAAAATTACAACATTAGCAAAGTAAATATAAAGGGACAAAAGATACAACTAGAGAAGAGAATCACTCTGATTGGGGTTGATCCTCAAGGCGACCTTTATTTCCTATATTTTTTGAAACCTTGCCCCAACCTTTTGAAGGCAGTTTGATCAAAACGATCTACAAATTATCATTGCACACTGAAAGAGATTCTTCATCAAAGTCTGAAGAAGTCGTTTCATGGGTTTGTTTCAATATAATCGGAGAAACATTATTATTCAATATCTTTGTGTTTTCCAAATGAGTATGGTCCACACCAGAAATCGTAAGATGTTTGAGGCCTTAATTCTTGGACCTTGTACCCCAGATAGATTTCACCATCAGCTTCTTCATCATCCTTCTTTGACATATATGCCTTTCCTTCCATAGGAGGAGGGTTATAGGGCTTCCATATTTTAGATGTAGAATTACAAATGTTTTGCATCGGTTAAGAATTAAACACTGGAATAGAGTTTTGTGAGTGTTATGTTTGATGACAGAAATGGTAACACTGTATTCTCATAGTCCATAGCATGAGTGTGGTGAAAATCACCAATTTTTAAAATTGTTTTGTCATGCAACCCTTTTTGCACACGAGAGGCGTTAGTAGTAAGATGACACCCCAAAGAGTCTCCAATGCCCTGAAATTTTTTGTAATTCCACAATTAAGTTGCCAGATTAGGAAGCCCGACCCATTTTGGCATCTTGGTAATGACAACTATGAAAGGATCGAAATCTGGGAACAAAGGTGTTAAAAATAATCTAGCATTACCCCAAAACCAAGGCCCTTTAGATAAAGTTTTTTGATAATCTTCAAATTCCTCAAATAACAAACTGAGGAAGCCTATTGAGCATAAAATAACTTTGCAGCGTTTAGTCCATACATAA
Source organism: Pinus albicaulis (assembly GCA_034641835.2). NCBI lineage: Eukaryota > Viridiplantae > Streptophyta > Pinopsida > Pinales > Pinaceae > Pinus > Pinus albicaulis. The sequence goes on from CM076576.1 coordinate 85,993,412, forward strand.
TGGATACATCGATATAGATCAGTTATGCGAGGCCAAAAGAAATTAAAACGACAAATTACGATCGCCTCTAAATATGCCTCATGACTATCCTCTAGATCTTAGTGAGATATTTATAGGGAGGGAACTTCCTTATATTTTTCCACCAAAAATGTCCTCGGAGTTATTTGAACCTAATCTTCCTTGAGGGGCCAGGTGAGTATATTTTTAAATACAAGTCTCCATTATATTGAAAATTATATATATATATATATATATATATATGCACACACACACACACTATATCATTAAAATATTTATATTTACAGTTTTTTATCTCTATCAACATTGATTTTTATTTTTTCGGTAACAACCTCGGGTTAAAATTTCATGTAATAAAAGTTAATAAAGGTAAAATAAGACCACATGGTTAGAGGATATTGGCAAAGGAAAATGAAAAGGCTTTAGAAAGGCAAAAATGTATTTTTGGCACATTATTTATGAAAATAATGGAAATTAGGAGAAAAGAAAGGTGAATGGTCACAAGTTGCATGCAAGGAGGAAAAAGAAGGAAAATAATGGAAAATTGAAGAAATTAGGTGCATCATCAATAAAAATACCTCAGAGCATCAATGGGTAGGCATTTGTCAGTGTAATCCTTTTCTCACTTTAATTTTAGAATTTTCCTTAGAGAGGAGAAGAGCACCAAGAGGAGAAAGAAAGCAAGCAAGCAAAGGAAGGAAAAGGAAAGGAAAGGAAATTAAAGGAAAAGCAATAAAAGACAAGGAAATCAAGGAAGGCAAGGATCAAGCAACTTCAACGGGAATACTTGCAGGTAATAGAATGCATGTGTGATTTCCTAGTTGGTTTTCACATGCATGGTATGTGCATGTTGGTATATGGTTCTTTAGTTGTCATTGGCATGGAATTTGTTGGGGTTCGACAATGGATTTTTGATGCAGACATAAGGCCGCAAATACCCACATACGCAGAATCTTCAACATGTCTGCTCGTTCCTAGGATTTAATTCTTCATTAAAATTTATTAGGCAGAAGTATTTAACTTACCCGCAATACATCATCATTAACACAGGCTTTGTGGTACCCCGGTTTAAAACCAAATCCATTATGTTATCAACCATCGAGAACACATATAAAACCTTTAAACTTACCCTTTTGTCCTTTGCACGTGACTCTGCACGCTTACCAAGATTCCACACATTTACCAAGGCTCTTCCCTGCGCAATCTCGCATCGCAAACCTCCATCGCACTTTTCATATTGCATATTCTATTCCACGCCTATCACACTTCGCAACTTCAATCATATCACACCTCCCCCATATCACAAATCTCACCATCGCCGATTCGTAGATCACTGCTCCTAGAAATTTTGAAACCCTTACTGATCGCACTTTGCAGAGTTTACCCCGTTACAATATCAAATACCCATCAACCAAATGTGATTTGTGATTGCAATATCGCAATATCGCATCACAACATCATACTTCTTGACTTTTCACAAACTAACTCTTCATGTCACCGTATGTGATTTCTGATGTAATCTCCCACCGACACGTGGCTTCTCTTCACAACCTCTGATCCATTAACTCTCTTGCATATTTATTTGTGATATTCATTGTCAACCACTTATCTCTGACTTAGTTCTCGCGATCTAATCTTGTCCATCCATCTGACTTGCATTTATGTGCTATGATCTCCGCCATCCATCTCTCTGCTTCAATTTTGTGCTTTGATCTTGACCATCTATATTCCCCTTTACACTTACTCCAAAACTCTTTAAGTTTTTAAGGAAAATACGCCAGTTCTCTATCTTCGGGAAGTCTATATGATTTCTTCAATAATGAACATCGTTTCATTCAATAGGCTCGCATACGTTCCTTTAACGAATAAATGATCTTAATTACTAATTTGTATTTCTCCATGGCATAACCCTCCTGAGCTTGTTCGGTATTCTATAGCGCTAGTCTCTCCTGAGCTTGGATCTAGTTGATATTTAGAACTATCTGACCATTGTACACTTCTCAGCTCACTGTCTAGTTCTTCTCGAACTCACCTTCACACCTATAATATGCATAATTATGATGTTCACACTTACAGTCTATAATTTATAAACACAATAAGAAATTCACCAACACACCGTACTTTGCAAAACTCAAAATTGAGTTTTTATATCTACAAACCAATATTTACACAATGAATTCCTTCTTGACCTGATTTTCTATAGCAGTGGCCTCTCAACGCTACTTCTCTCTCTCTGCCCGTAGGCTTACAATAATATTTCTTCTATTATATATCTAAGAATATTTCCTTATGCCTTTGAGGCTTTACAAATATACGCAAAAGGTTATGTAACCAATTCTAGTTCATATCCATAGTTTACTCAACAAAATCCTCCAAGTCCTCAATTAATCCCTAAAATATCTTCTTTATCCCTTGAGGATCTAAACATTCAACTAAATCCTAAGGATCCTCTCAAATCCACAAAATCATGAACTAATTTCTAATCTAAAATTTACAATATTTCAGAATATCTGAATCCACACCAATCACCCATCAAGCACTCATATTCCCCTACATTCGAGAACATTTACAATATCCTCACAATATTTAATTAATACTATTCTAAATATTTCACATAAAATCCACTCAAAACATCGAAAATTACATTAAACAAATACTTAGAGAACCAACTCCCTTGAAAACACAAGAACCCTAAATTTTACTAAATGTAAAAATTTTGGAACCATGATGCTCCTGCATCAGACTACCAAGGTAGAAAACATCCATGATGTCCAAGTCATGTGTACTCATATGTTGATAGAAAACCTCCAGGGTCCCAGACTTTAGTTTTTAGTTGTCCAAATACTCTGCACTTTTGTTGTTGTTGTATGTCTGTTGTCTTCTGGTTCATTCTCCTTTTTTCAATCAGCTTCAAATTCTGATTGATCATCCCTTCTACTGTCAATTTTCTCCATCTGGACTATTTTATCATAAACTCTCATAGTTCCTCAAACTCCATGTCCAGCATATCCTTGGGTTCATACACACACTGCCATTCGTTACTACTTCTACCTCCTTGTTTCAGTTTGCTGTTGTTGTCTACTAGCTGTTGCATCTCGACATTATGCATATCTTCAGGATCCTTGATTTGAATTACTTTAAATATTGTTGTAGATATTACTATGGACATTGCTACCTCCAAAAATTCCTAAGTATATTTGAAGATATCTCCCTTTGCAATATCCAATTGTTCTTTATCCACAAGCTCTTTTGTTTCCCAATGTTGAAATTGAGATTTCTCTTCCTCTTCCATGGTTATCTCCTCTTGCACCGAATCTTGATTCTCCAGCATTCTTTCTAGCAATTTAATATCTTTTTTCCATGGGTCAAGCACTTCCACATAATATTCCTCTCTCTTATTTATTTGGATGTTCTCCTGTGCCAAATATTCTTCATTATTTGCAACTATATCTTCATCAAAAACTATAATCATAATCCAGTTATCAAAATTAAAATTATAAGGTATCAGTGTCTCTTCTTCTTCTGGCAACATTTCAGCATGCTGCTCTGAGCTTTCCTCCTTTGTCAGCACATTATTATGTTGATTCTTCAAGGAGTTCTCGAGATTTTCAGCTAGTCTTTCTTCCACATCAACTGTTCCAAGGATGTCTCCCTGCTCTAGTTCACAGTATGGAACTTGTTCCTTTGCAATCACACTCTCATACTCTGGTTTTTTTAGCAAATATTCCAGTAATTCAATTTATCTTTGACACTTCATAAGTACTTCATCATCACTTATAATCCCTGCATTTATACACAAATTGTCAGTTTGAAAATTATAAGGCTCAACAGTCTCAACTGTTGTTTCACATATCATCTCTTCAAACTGAACTCCATCTCCTTCTTCCAAAAGAAATTGTTCCTTTTTTGTAATAGCTTCAAATATCAATTCATTAATAAGTTATTTCTACTGCAACAAGTCAATGATTTCCTCATTGAAGAGGCATTTTCGATAATTCTTTACTTCAGAGTATTTATCTTCTGAAGAGTACTCTTCCATACTTTTATCAAATTTTATGGCAGCTTCAAAAGACTTCCCATCCTCTGCAAAACCTGTAATCACATCAAAATTATTAGATTAAAAAATACAAGGCTTTACATTCTCTTCTGCTACCTTTGTCCACATTTCTTCATGCTCCCTTGAATTATCACAATAGTTCATAAGATAAGTCACAAATCTCTAGCCTTCATCTTCACCTAGAAATTCCCCCTGTTCTACTTCACAAATGGAAAATTCCATTATAAACTAAACTTCTCTGAGTTCCTCCGATTTCAATTGAACATCCATTGTCTGCTCAGACTTTCTAAGCTCTTCTATTAACTGCATATTCATCTACTGATTTCTCTTCTTTTGTAGCCAATGCCATTTCACTTTCTTTCTCATAGTCCAACCATACCTCTGGTCTACCTTATTTCTCTGCAACATATCCATCAATAACTCAAGATGGAAATTTATCTCAGCTCTCTCCCTATCAAAATATTCTTCAATCATCTCCTCTATGCCCTCTACCTTGGCATATTTTCTTCTGTTGTGGCTTTCCTTTGAACCTCTGCAATAGCCCTCAGTGATCATTGGATTCCCTTCCTTTGTGAACTCCATCCTATTCATGTGTGGACTGCACTAAGCCTCTTTTTCTCAGCAAGTCTCCATACCTACTGCAAGTACCTCACCAAGCCTTCTCTCCTTTGAGCTTGGTCTTCTGGTAACACTGGTTCTATTTATTTGGAACCTCTATTGAGAAACTCCTTTGCTCCTTGGCTTCTGCAATTCTACTTTCTTCTAAGAACACTCTTGTCCTCTCTATCCAACCTCAGCTAGATTGTCTAGGTTCACTGCCACTTTCTTCAGAGTATCCACTTTACACTGCCTTCAAAAACACAACTGGCTCTTCTTTTCTTTTACAGCTCCTCTTGCTGTCTTTGCTAAGATATTCCTACTTTGTCTGCAACCTGTAAAACTCAAACCAGAGTTAACATAAAACACTACCTGTATAATTTTAGAAGGAATTCTGCTTCCACTCTTCAACACTTGAATGGACCTCCATTTTCCACAAGAAATCAACCATCGCTTTGTCAGATTTTACTTTCTAAATATTCTTTCTGCACTTGTCTCCACCTTTTCAAATTTATAATCTGACTTATTCTCCTCTCTTTCACAATCACGCTTGCATTCTCCTTCCATTTCACGTAGAATCTTATTCTTCTTTGCTACCAAATGTCTTTTGCATAGTTTAGCTCTGCAATCTTCATTTATAACATTTTTTTTCATTTACTCACTCTGATACCAAATGATGCAGCCATAAGGCCGCAAATACCCACATACGCAGAATCTTAACTATGTCTCCCCATTCCCAGGATTTACTTCTTCATTGAAATTTATTAAGTGGAAGTATTTAACTTACTCGCAATACATCATCATTAACACAGGCTTTGTGGTACTGCACTTTAAATTCAAAATCATTAACAAAATAGTTCACGGGTTTAAAACTCAAATTACCAAAAATACGCTTTACTTTTATATCGTGGCCACCTTATTTACATTACCCAATACACACATGGAATCACAGATACATCACCAATCCATATCACATCGCAACTTTTAAATCATATTGCATTCCCAAAACTTAGTGCAATATCGCTATCTACCGATTTCTCAAATCTCACCATCACCGATTCATAGATCACTGCTCCTCATAATTTTGCAACCCTTTCTGATCGCACTTCACAGAGTATACCCCATTACAATATCAAACACCCGCCAAATGAATGTGATTTGAGATTGTGATATCACAATATTGCATAGCAACATCATACTTCTTGACTTTTCACAAACTAACTCTTCTTGTTACCGAATGTGATTTTCAATGTAATCTCCCACCGACACGTGGCTTCTCTTCACAACCTCCGATCCATTAACTCTCTTGCATCTTTATTTGCAATATCCATTCACGACCGCTTATCTCTGACTTAGATCTCGCGATCTAATCTTGTCCATCCACATGACTTGCATTTCTGACTAGCAACCACCGCATGGTATATATATAACATATGTTATATTTAAAAATCAAAACAGAAATATGTGGTGGGGTGGTCAGCGATTAACCCCACAACCCCAACCACCATTCAACATATTATATGTGTGCGGTGGGTTTGTTGGTGGGCCGCCCAAGGCAGGCCTGACCCTCCCCAAAAATTAAATTGCGGTTAAAACTTAAAACACGCCCTCCTAAAAATATGTATGTGGATTATGGGGAGGTAGGATTTGATCCCCTGACCTCCCCTTAACCAATTTCAAAATTTTACCACTATGCCACAACGATGGCTCTTGTTTTATCTGCCTGAATTTTTACATATAAACCTTCATTCGCACAGTGCCCCAGGGCATGGAGGAGCAGAGTGTGCACGTAGTTCGAGGAATATTATTCCCCCTGTTGCAGGATAGGTGGAACCATGAGCAAGCCCAGAAACAAGGAGCGAAACCATGAGCCTTGAAATTTTCTCGGGGAGGTAATTTTTCTCCATGTTGGAAGTTTACAGTCATTTTTCACGTTTTTTTGCAGGGAACGTAATGGCGATGTTAGATTTGTCTTTTGAGTTGCAGATTTCCAGTCCACCCATGGAGCAGCATATTAGAGGAATCTAGGGGGAATCTAAAAGATTACTTTTTGCCCCAGATTTTCACTTTCTCAGAATTATGAAAATGGATTGTCAATTTTGCACCATTCGACGTCACGAATCTGATGGTGCATTCAGATTTTCCATCTGAGCTTTATATTTTCCGGTCACTTTTTGAAGTGAAGTTGCAGATGTCAGCTTTTAGGGAGTGAGCAGTCGATTTCACACATTTCGATGCCACGATTGTGATGGTGATTTCAGATCCAGCAGCGCAGCAGCCCATTATTCAGTCATCTTCAACGTAAGGCATATGATGTGTTGATTTCATGTACTTCTTTGTCCCTGAGATGCATAGTGTTGTACATATCCCTGTTGATGTATGAGTCGTGAAATCTTGTTTTGTTATTGATATACTTTCTGTCATGGATTTGTATTATGTTTGAGATCCCTTTGATGCCATGTTGGCGGGATACTCATTGTCACATGTATATTTTTTGAGATCCCTTTGATGCCATGTTAGCGGGATACTCATAGTCTTTATGTGTGAGCTATTGTCATACTGATAGGAGTCCTTCTTGTGAATGAGAGTTCCGGCAGTGGAACATCTCGTAGAGAGGTCTAGCCACTCCTGCGTGAGGGCATTTTCCTTTTATGTCAGAGAAAACACATCCATGTACATCTTCACTCCTTACAACACTTAATGCAGCAGCCTACACCATCTTGACACTGAGGCCCGAAGAAGTAGTCCCTCCTGGACGACTTCGTTATTAGACGACGTGTTCTTACGATTGTTGATCTTGACATGTTATGTTTCTCTTATTTACAACATGCATTTGTTCATTTATGTTCACTAATGCTTTTGAAAAATTGTAATCCTAACACATCAGCTAAAGTAAAAGGTCTTGGTTAAGGGTATCAAGAATTTACTCTGGATCAAGTTGTATTAGAGCAGGTCTTCTTCTTGATTGAATTGCAGGCGTGAACATTGAACGTTCGCTAAGTTGAGCCATGGAGAATGTCAAGGACATGTACGAGACCATGCTCAGGGTGTCCAAGAAAGCAGACATGTTGTACGAGGCTTATGAAAAACAAGCCGTAGAGAATGCTAGATTGAAGGCACTCCTACAAGAAGAAGAGGAGGACAAACATCGATCGCAGCTTCAGTTGCAAGCCACGACAGAGTCGTGGGAAGAATTGAAGCGCAAAAATGAACATCTTCAAGCAGATCATGATGCATTGAAAGCACTGCTACTAGAAGAGAAGGAGGAGAAGCAACAGTTACAGCTTCAGCTACAAGTCGCGACGGAAGCCTTGGAGGAAGTAAAGCACAACGAAGGCTTAGAGAAGCCTTCTTCACTTGTTTCGAAATCGATAGTTAAGGTAAACAATGTTAATTTCTCTTTAGTTTCTTCGCATGATATCATTTCGGTTGGAAGTGTGGAGATACCCATTGCAGGAACCAGCATGAGACTCCTCACCACGATGGGGTACAAAGGAGGAGGACTTGGCGTTCATGGCCAAGGCATAACCCAACCATTGGAGGTTGTGCAGTGACCTCGCTATGCAGGTTTGGGGTACATTGAAGAAGGATGTTCAAAGGACATCAAGGGAAAACTGATATTGATGAACTCTCCAGGGAAGAGGAATGAAGGGGACAAATCGCCATCGTTCCATGGTAATGCATGTTGCAGTGAAAGCGCTGAAGTGAGCTCCCATAACCATGATCGCACCAAAGACCATAAGAGAAGGTATAATAAGTCTCATTATTCCATAGTGCATTTTGATTATAATAATGTTGATAACCATTGTCGTAAATCATGGCATCGCAAAACATGTCATTTTTGTGGTAAATAACCATGTGTTTTCTGAGTGCTGGGAAAGAATCACAGCACAAAGGAGGATGAGGCATGAAAAGCTTTTTCCACAACAGGAAAAGAAATCGGTTAAGTAGGTTTGGAGGAAAAAGACCTTTTACACCCATTGTGACCAAAGTGGCCATCAAAGAGTCACATGTTGAAGACTCCATTCAGAGCAGCGCCTTAAAGACAAAGCGCCCGTGCATGAACTAGTCGAAAGAGCTGATCGACAAGCAAATCTCTGATAGGGGGATGACTCATTCACTTTGATAAGTAAGAGATGGTTTTTCTAGAGGTGTTAGCTTGTCATGGTCGTGTTTGTAGATCACTTGTCACATTTTTAATTGTGAAAGTGATGATGTTTTTTTCCATCACACATCATCACTTGTTTAAGCGACAATGATATTTATTAGCCTTGTTTTATAAGTTGTGTATTTCATTTCTTTCATGTAAAAGTGATGATGTGTTTGCCACCACTTCAAAATGCAACGATGATGTTGTTGGCCTTGTTTTATGAGTCATGTGATGCATTTCATTCATGTAAAAGTGATCAGGGGTTTGCCATCACTTCGAAATGCGACAATAGTGTCTTGTCTTGTAATGATAGCTGGGTGTGATTTCCATTATGATGTAAGCTTGACCATTGAGTACATGTTATAAACTCGTGGCAAGTATGAGAATATTTGAGTCATAGTTGGTCAATTTGAGCATGTATTTGTATGATATTGTACTACATGTTTGCAGGGGATGCAGGTGTCAATTCATCGCTTAAAGCTCCGAAGGACAAAGGTTAAGGAGATGAAAGGGCAACCTTTTCTAGGATGCTTGTGGCGCAGACATAGTACACAACAGTGCATATTCCTGTTGATGATTTTGGAGGAGAAAAAGCTCTTCAGTGGGGAGTATTGTTCTAGGTGGCTCCAGAGACACACACAAGACAAAGAGGGCTCAAAAATCAAAGTGCTCGGATTGCTCTCGAACTAGGTTCAAGTTGAATATATCGTCTTTATGATTCGAACGGCACATATGACACTCAATTTTGAGTCCATATGGAGAAGTTAGAAGCGGTCAAAGTTTTGGGTTGACTTGGATGACTTGGCAGGTTAAGGGAGACACAATTTGGACGAAACCTGGCCACCAGATTCAGGCCAGTTCCGACCAAATTCCAGGGAAAATTGTGGGGTTGTTAATTTGACTCCTTGGGTCAAATTAACGGATATTTGAAAATTAGTAGTTTGTTTTAATTAAACAAACAAAATATTAAACCAAAAAAAAAAAAAAATTTGGGTCGGTCCAACAACCACTGCATGGTATATATATAACATATGTTATATTTAAAAAACAAAACATAAATATGTGGTGGGGTGGTCGGCAATGAACCCCACCACCCAAACTACCATTCAACATATTATATGTGTGCAGTGGGTTTGTTGGGCGGGCCCGACCCTCCCCAAAAATTAAATTGCGGTTAAAACTTAAAACATGCCCTCCTAAAAATGTGTACGCGAATTTTGGGGAGGCGGGATTTGATCCCTCGACCTCCCCTTAACCAATTTCAAAATTTTACCACTATGCCACAACAGTGGCTCTTGTTTTATCCGCCCAAATTTTTACATATAAACCTTCATTTGCATAGTGTGCCCAGGCCATGGAGGAGCAGAGCGCGCACGTAATTCGAGGAACATTATTTTTTATTGCAGAACAGGGCAAACCATGAGTAGGCCCAAAAATAGGGAGCAGAACCATGAGCCTTGAAATTTTCCGAGGGAGGTAATTTTTCTCCATGTTGGAAGTTTACAATCATTTTTCACGGTTTTTTGCAAGGAAGGCAATGGCGAGGTTGAATTCGCCTTTTGAGTTGCAGATTTCCAGTCCACCCATGGAGCAGTGTATTGGAGGAATGTAGGTGGAATCTAAAAGATTCTTTTTTGCCCCAGATTTTCACTTTCTCAGAATTCTGAAAATGGACGGTCGATTTTGCACTATTCAACGTCGCAAATTTGATGGTGCATTCAGATTTAACATCTAAGCTTTATATTTTTCGGTCACTTTTTAAAGTGTAGTTCCAGGTGTCAGTTTTAAGCGAGTGAGCAGTCGATTTCACACCTTTCGATGCCACGATTGTGATGGTGATTTCAGATCTAACAGCCCATTCTTCAGTCATCTTCAACCTGAGGTATATGATGTATTGATTTCATGTACTTCTTTGTCCCTGAGGCATAGTATTGTACAAATCCCTGTTGATGTATGAGTCGTGGGATCTTGTTTTGTTATTGATGCACTTTCTATCATGGATTTGTATTATGTTTGAGATCCCTTTGATGCTATGTTTGTGGGATACTCATTGCCACATGTATATTGTTTGAGATCCCTTTGATGCTATGTTTGCGAGATACTCATTGTCACATGTATATTGTTTGAGATCCATGTTGGCGAGATACTCATAGTCTTTATGTGTGAGCTATTGTCATACTGATAGGAGTCATTTTTGTGAATGGGAATTCCGGTAGTGGAACATCTCATAGAGAGGTCTAATCACTCCCACGTGAGGGCATTTTCCTTGTATGTCAGAGAAAACACATCCATGTACATCTTCACTTCTTACAGCAATACTTAATGCAGCGGCCTACACTATCTTGACACCGAGGCCCATAAATGTAGTCCCTTATGGACGAACTATGTTATCAAACAACATGTTCTTATGATTGTTGATCTTGACATGTTATGTTCCTCTTCTTTACAGCATGCAATTGTTCATTTATGTTCACTAATGCTTTTGATAAATTATAATCCTAACACATCAATTGAAGTAAAAGGTCATGGTTAAGGGTATCAAGAATTTACCGTGGATCAGAATGGATTTAGAAAACTTTAAATTGCACTTCTCAACAAACTCCACCTAACAAATTCCATGATGGTTGCAATGCCACGTGTCAAAAATACTTATTAATAGTATATATTAAAATTTTGTATAAAAAATATTAATTTTTTTAATTATAAATTGATTTTAAAACATTTAAATATAAAAATATATAAATTAGTATTCTAATATTTTTATAGATTTATTTTTCAAAAACCAATAAAACATAATTTTATGATAAATTATTTAAAAACCAATGAAAAATCAAAATATCTCATAATTTTGAGATTGGAATCTTTCTTTTTTTCATCTAGAATGTGAATTAAAAAAATTTAAATGACAACACATTTCCCAACAAATTCCATCAGAGTTTTTCTTTTTTTCATTTAGGATGTGAATTAAAAAAATTTAAATGACAACACATTTCCCAACAAATTCCATGACAGTTGCAATGTCACATGTCAATTTTTATTTGAAAGGAAGAGGACGGAAATACACAGAACTTATTGGTCAAATCTGCCCAACCAAAACCATCATAGAAACAACTTCAGTATAAAAATGGAAATTATACTTTTGAGAACCATATTTAAAGCATTAAGGATGAGAATCATGTGGTGTCCCCAAACACCATAGTGAATACTATTAAAAATTTGAAACAATAATCAAGCATTCACTCAAATTTATTAATAAAACCTGCACATCTTATATTACATCTTCTTTAATAATTACAAGCTTACTTTTGATTTGCATATTTACATATTTACATTCTTTAAAGATTACAAGCTTACTTTTGATTTTCATATTTGCATTCTTTAAAGATTACAAACTTACTTTTGATTTGCATATTTACATTCATAGGACATGTTAGCTGTTTTTTTGGTTATTTCTTAGAATATTTTTCATAATAATATTTTAGTTATCATATATACTTTATATTACAAAGATATTATTAAGATAATTATACACATTATTTTTCATGTGGATATTTTGATTATTATGTAAACAGTTTATAAAATTAAATAAGTAATCATATTCAAAGAGTTATGCAGTTTTATAAGTAATCATATTCAAAGAGTTAAAGAATAAGCTGCATTGGTAGGGACTAATAAATTGATATAAAAAATGGAGAAATTAATTGTCTATTGGGAAACAAGGACTTTACATAAATTTTGGTGGGTAGTAACCACTAGTAAATGACACATTACATTTTTATAATTACTTATGCGCACAAAGTCTTTGCATAAATTTTAGTGGGTAGTAACAACTAGTAAATAGGCACATTACATTTTTACTGCTACTTATTGAAGTGCTGAAGAACACATATAATGGTGGGCAATAACCCATAATAAGTATATTTATTTACATCTTATTTCTATCCATTTTTTTTAGTGCAAAATCTAGCTAAATTGTTCTGAGAAACAACTCATGGTAAATATGTTATTTACTTGAATATGATCTATTTTTAAGGATTTTAATTTTGGGTTGGTTTCCTTCAAATCTTAACAATAAATTGATTAAATAGGATTTTAATTTTGGGTGGTTTTCATGCAAATTCTAACTGTAAATTAATTTGAGTAGTTTTCAAACAAAATTTAACTATAAAAAATCATTATACAAATATACAAAAAACTATGACATGAATGTTGCAACCATATTCAGAAATTATAGCAGAAATGAGATGGTGTCCATACCTAATTTACAATTAACAACTACTCCTATAAACTTGTGAACGTACTCTTTACATCATTTAAATCTTCTTTTACTTTTAAGATATATTGTTCAATCTTCATTTTATAATAACATTTATATTATCATATATTAAGTTATTATCCATTTTATATTATATTCTGAAATTAAAAAATAAAAATAAAAATAAATAAATAAAAAATAAAAGTTAAAAAAGAAAAATGGAATAATAAAATTGGACACTTTTCATCATAAAAAAATGTAGTCACTCATTATTGTAATAAAACAAAAATGAATTAAGATCTAGCAGGATTGGTCACTCTTCACTATTGATAAAGCCAAACATCCTATCAAGATTTGACATCATTTCCTTCAATAACACGAACCATGCTCAAGAGCCTTGGAAAGATGAATCTCAGCACTCTATCAAATTATTCACTTATTCACTAAACAACCAAATTATTTACTTATTCACTAAACAACCAAATTATTTACTTATTCACTAAACAACCACTAGTTGTAAAGCTAATTGATAAAAATTTAAGTATAAAAGCATATCACTTCACGCATGATTTTACAAATCCTTAAAACTATTGACATAGTATTTAGCAATATATAATATGCAGTGTTCAAATCCATTATTAGTATTAAACCTAAGGTTCATAAAAGAAAACAAACAAGGTGTTTTTGCATCTTATAATACAGAAATTTGTTGAATAAGCATTGGATGTAAACAAACCAGGAAAAAACCAGTTAATGGGCACTGGTTACTTAATCAACAGGGATACAATCATAGAAATATATAACTTCAGCCATGAATTAACAACTCCCTTATAATCAACCAGTTGACAAGTATTAGCTAGCTAATTGACAAAGATATAGGTAGAAAAACATATCACTTCAAGTATGATTTTGCAAATCCTTTAACTATTGACTTAGTATTTAGCAATGCATAGCATGATTTTGCAAATCCCTTAACTATTGACGTAGTATTTAGCAATCCATAATATACAGTTTCCAAAGCCATTATTAGTATCACACCAAATGTCCATAAAAGAAAACAACCAATGGGTTTTTTCATCTTACAGAGCATAAATTTGTGATTGACTGTAAACACTGAATACTATTGACGTAGTATTTAGCAATCCATAATATACAGTTTCCAAAGCCATTTTTAGTATCACACCAAATGTCCATAAAAGAAAACAACCAATGGGTTTTTTCATCTTACAGAGCATAAATTTGTGATTGACTGTAAACACTGAAAATAAAGAAACCATGAAACAACCACTTAGCAGGCACTACTAGTTATCTAATCAACAGGGAAGCATTCAAAAAAGCATATAACTTCACCAATTTGAGGTAGTATTTAGCAATCTCCAGTATACGATTTCCAAAGACATTATTGTCAGACCAAAGGCTATAGAGAAAACAAACAACGGAAAGTTGCTGTATTTGCTTCTATAGCAGAAATGCATTAAGGATCTACGTATGCCTGGCTTATCATAGTATTCTAAATAGTAAATAGGAGGTTCTGTTTTGTCAAATATCTATGAAAGGTGATATTACCCACAATTTGACAAAATGCCTTGTACAAACTTTGGTAGAAACCGTTATTTGAATATGTCGAATAATTCACACAAAGTTGCTCAGGTACTCATCAACAGTGGTGTATTTCACGTCAGGGTACAGCTGACTAGCCTCTACAACAGCAGGTCCAATTTCAAAATTTGTTTGATCTCCTTTCACAAAGATAGAATGACTAATTGCTATGCTAATATTAGCTGGGAATGGTGTCTCTGCATCACCCACAGCAGTTTTGGAAGCAATAAGCCCATCATCCACAATAAAATTCATAAAAGAAAAAGCAATATTGAGTAACAATAACAAATTTCATAAAAGAAAAAGCAATATTGAGCAACAATAACAAATTTCTTCCGGCCACAAATGCAGATTTACCCTGGTTGATGTTATGAAAAGTAAACAATTTAAGCATTGCATTTCATCTTTGCACCAGTTCCTTGGACAAATCATATCAGCTATTACCTATTTATAAACTCAACCTAATAATTAAATTAGCAAATTTCACTAAAATTATGTTTAAAAATTGGAGGAATGTTTAGGTTTAGCAAGAAATAATGTGTTCAAACAAAGAGTATGGAATTTTAGGGTTTACAACTTCTAACCTGCGATTAATTTAAGAACCTCCTCCTCGGGGGCGTAGGTCTTCTCCAGAGTCTTATCAATCTTCTTCTCCCAGAGAGCCACAAGCTCATTTAAGGACAGAGTATTGGCAGGAAGCCTCAAGTATAAGGTCTTGTTCAACGTTCTGGGATCGCACTGCCTTGATTGTAAATGTGCCAATGTCTTCCTCTTTTACATACACAACTGCATTGTGTTTAAGAAAAAATTTGAGAAATTTTAATAATAAAAATCCTGGATCGAAGAGATACATTGGGCTTTAACATCATGGTAAACATATATAATTATATGAATTAACAATTTTAATAACAAAGATCATTATCACTGAAAAACAGAGTGCATACTGTCAAAGGGAACCGTTAACAAACGTTTGGCATTTCCATCTCCAAGAATGACAACTTTATCGCTTGGAGGAGCTGTAAGGCCAACCTGTGCGAGGCTTCGAAGGAAATACCCTGCAAAACAGTTGCTAGAGACGTATGTATAAGGAATGCCCTCTGCCTCAAACACACTCTTTGGAGCGTGGGGTCCAAATGTAAAGTGCCAGTAGCTGTACCATACACAAGTTGTATGTGGACTGAATATTGGAAGATGCATGCACCGAGCAATACTGGGATAACGTCGTACTTAAAGTGGGGTCCAAATGAGGGAGCGTGGGGTCCAAATGTAAAGTGTCGGTAGCGTACCAAACACAAATTGTATGTGGACTGAATATTGGAAGATGCATGCACCTTGTTCGGTGCATGAGTTAGAATCAGCGTAGTCTAGAAACCACGCGTTTTGACCCAGAATCCGGCGATGAATTTTTCAAACAGGTTGGTGATACCTTGGATCGTACAATATTCGGCAACATACAACTGGCTGATGGGGCGATGATTTTTTTCAAACAGGTTGGTGATACCTTGGATCGTACAATATTCGGCAACATACAACTGGCTGATGGTGCATAAGGATGTGATGTCTAACAACTGTTACGGCATTCGCCTGAATTTTCGGCAACTTGCACCCTTATCTCCGAACTCTTTCGTCCCCATACAGATCTCCAATCGCCATAAATATGAGATTTCTCTGAATCGATCATAGTCCCCACTGCACTTGACGTTTTCTTGTTGCCACTGGGAGTGATAACAGTTAGAATTTGAGGCTAGCAGAGATGGGAAGCGTCAGCAGAATTTTGATAATTGGAGCAACAGGCTACATTGGTCGTCATGTCGCCAAAGCCAGTGTTGCTCTTGGCCACCCCACCTACCTTCTTGTCAGAGACTCACCGGCTTCTACTAAGCCTGAGAGAGCCCAGCTTCTGGACTCTTTCAAGGCTTCAGGAGCTAACATACTCAATGTAAGTTCAAATCTCACTGCTTTCTACTGCCATGCAATAGTTTTATATAATGTTTCTTTGAGCAACCATTTGGGTTTTTATGCTCTTTTAACAGGGATCATTAGATGATCATGCAAGCCTTGTGGAGGCACTGAAGAAAGTGGATGTAGTAATCTCCACAGTGGGAGGAGAACAGACAGCCAATCAGCTTAATATTATCCAAGCTATTAAAGAAGTTGGAACCATCAAGGTATCTCTTTTGCTCCTAAGAGTTAGAGTCAACTTGCAAAATTTATGTCGGTTGTACTCTTATATAAAAACCAAAAAGGAATCTTCAATTCTGTAAGAGTGAGCGTTGATATGTTAGACTGGTTAGGTGAACAAATTATTTAGGGTTATACTATTTTTCCGGTGAGTTGTTAGTGTTTCAATCATTTTTTTAATGGTGAAAATAGATTTAGCACTATCAAAAACAAAATTTAATCCTAACAGTGTTTCAAACACTTTTTTAATGATGGAAATAGATTCAGCACCATAAAAAACTTAGCACTATCAAAAACAGTGGGAGGAGAACAGACAGCCAATCAGCTTAATATTATCCAAGCTATTAAAGATGTTGGAACCATCAAGGTATCTCTTTGCTCCTCAGAGTTAGAGTCAACTTGCAAAATTTATGGCGGTTGTACTCTTATATAAAAACCAAAAAGGAATCTTCAATTCTGTAAGAGTGAGCGTTGATAGGTTAGACTGGTTAGGTGAACAAATTATTTAGGGTTACACTATTTTTCCGGTGGGTTGTTTCAATCATTTTTTTGATGGTGAAAATAGATTTAGCACTATCAAAAACAAAATCTAAGCCTAAGAATGTTTCAAACACTTTTTTAATGAGGAAATAGATTCAGCACCATAAAAAACTTAGTAATTTAAAAACCATCAAAATTATACCAAAATTTCATGGTTTTCTAAATAAAAATGTCGCCCCCTTAATTATGTGATTTATTAGTTCTAGTTTCTAAAAACAGGTTACAACTAGTATGTTTATTGATACCTCTACTTAAATTTTATATTTGACCCCATAGACTGATTTTTTTGCAGAGGTTTTTGCCATCTGAGTTCGGGAATGATGTTGATAACGTCCACGCAGTGGAGCCTGCCAAGAGTGCTTTTGAGCAGAAAGTAAAAATCCGTAGGGCAATCGAGGCAGCGGGCATCCCTTATACATATGTGGCCAGCAATTTTTTTGCTGGGTATTTCCTTCCGACACTGTCTCAGGCTGGCCTTACAGCTCCTCCAAGGGATAAAGTAGTCATTTTTGGAGATGGAAATGCTAAAGGTTCGATAACTGTTTCTTTTGACAGTGTGCCCTCTATCTATTCCAAAAAGTTGCAGTTTAAAATTTGGTTCTATATCTCTTCATGCAGCAAGATTCTGTGTTTTGAGTTTTAGCAGTGATGACCTTTGTTATTAGATTTATGTCATGGTGTTAAGTTTTAGTGTTTCTCTTGATTAAGGATTTATCTTTTTCATTTTTCCTTGGAAACAATGCAGCTGTGTTTGTGAAGGAGGAAGACATTGCAATATACGCAATCAGGGCAGTGGACGATCCCAGAACTCTGAACAAGACCTTATACTTAAGGCCTGCTGCAAACACTCTGTCCTTCAATGAACTTGTGGCTTTATGGGAAAAGAAGATCGGAAAGACTCTAGAGAAGGTCTATGTCCCAGAGGAGCAGGTTCTCAAACTAATTGAAGGTCAGAAGTTGCAAAGCCTAGTTCTCACAATTTTTTTAAACCAGATTATTTTTTTGCATAACTTAACAAATCCAACGAATTTGGAACATAATTTTAAGAAAAAATTGATCATTGTCTAATCTATTTAAGAACATTGTTTATAAAATGGTTGGTAGCCTATATTGATGTCACCAGTGTACTGTTTCGGTCTGAAATGATAGCCCAATTTGTTTAACTTTTTGAAAGATTAATCAGGATTAGGGTTAAGGCTTCTTTTTAGGATCAGAAATTTGGTGGAAAGTTAGAATTTTTTTTTTTTTTTTTTGGGTTATTCCCTTTGAAAATTTTATTGTGGATAATGGGCTTACAGCTTCCAAACTTACGGTGGGTGATGCAGAGACACCATTCCCAGGTAATATTATTATAGCAATCAGTCACTCTGTTTTTGTGAAAGGGGATCAAACAAATTTTGAAATTGGAGCTAATGGAGTGGAGGGCAGTCAGCTGTACCCTGATGTGAAATACACCACCGTCGATGAGTACCTTGACCCATTTGTGTGAGGTTTTCTTCAACAGAGTGAGATTAGATAGTAGTTTTCAACGGATTGAGATTATATAGTTATTTGAATAAAACATTGTTCTGCTTTTGCCCAATTGTGTGGGCTATGAAAACAGAGCTTCTTATATGGTTTAGTAAGATCAGAAAGCTTCGTGTATGGTTGTGTAAGATCAGAAGTAGGCACAGGCAGATTCTTAACACATTTCTGCTCCCTAAGAAGCAAGCAAATGATGCTTGTTTGTTTTCTTTTTGGACCTTTGGTGATGGGACTTGCTTGTATAATTTACCAAAATGTTTTCGTGAAATGTAGTGTGTATAGCTATTGGCATTGTATCTATGTATAAATGTGTAAATGAAAGCCATGCTGGTAAATTTCGAACTGTAATGTAAATTGGACATGTTTGAGATTTGATTTTACACTTCACAACTAGTTTTACTTGTTTTAGTTTTATTGATATGTTTGATTATTGGCATTGTATCTATGTATAAATGTGTAAATGAAAGCCGTGCTGGTAAATTTCGAACTGTAATGTAAATTGGACATGTTTGAGATTTGATTTTATACTTCACAACTAGTTTTACTTGTTTTAGTTTTATTGATATGTTTGATTATTGGCATTGTATCTATGTGTAAATGAAAGCCGTGCTGGTAAATTTCGAACTGTAATGTAAATTGGACATGTTTGAGATTTGATTTTATACTTCACAACTAGTTTTACTTGTTTTAGTTTTATTGATATGTTTGATTAATAGATATGAGATCTTTAGTTTTATTGACCTTTATGATTTAATGTAATGTTTACATGTTTGATTAATAGATATGAGATCGTTTATATTTATATTATATATTTTAGTTAATTCTTGCATTTAAGCTACAATGCTTTTATTGTATAGTGAAGAATGCTAGTTTTTGCTTCACGGTCAAGGACACCAAAATGACTTACATTAATTTAAAAATTCTTTATGATTTTTTTGGTGTTATTATTTTTAATTTTTTTGTGGGAGTGTGATCAACTAATTTAACTGGCACAAATAATGGCTTCTACACAAAAGTGAGGACTTAATTTATTAGATTGGATGATACAATTTATCTCAATAACACCATTTTGTTGTTGTGAATATGGAATAATGATGTTGCATTTGAATACCATGCACAATGCAACAAGTTTTAAACTTATTGTTAACATGTTCACCTCCATTATTTATCCTTAAGTCCTATGAATGATGCCCAAATTCTATTTCTACAAAGGCCTTGTATGGAAAAAAAACATATCAAAATATTTACATCTCAGTTTTAAGAAATAAACCCAAGGGCATTTGGAGAAGTCACCAATAAAATTTAAGAAATACTTGAACCTAAAGAAAGGATTGCCCCAAGAGGTGCAAAGAAAGGCCGATAGGATTGTTAAATTGGAATTGTTTAATTGCAAAAGTTGTACTTTGATTTGAAATAATAATTGTTGTTTTAGATTTGGGTTGATTAGTGTTTTTGTGTGAAGTTGGTATTCAACAGTTAAAACAATAATTGAAATATTGAGATGATGAAAGTTGACTAAGAGATAATTTACCACTTATTTTACCAATGAAAGGCTAAAATCATTGTGAAGAAATATTGATTTTTTAGAATGGGCATTCTATTTTGTTTGATGAAGGGAATTAAAAAAAAAAAATTCCTATGTTTGATATGGTGGCATTCAAAATATATGTTGTATTCTTATTTTCATTTGTATTCCCCATTATTGATGATTATTTCATTTAGAAATTTATCTATAATTGTTGTAAATCAAGACAATGCATTATTAATTTCAAAAATTGAGTGGCCTTCACCATGTTTCCACCTATTTGTTTCTACATCCCATTAGTTTGTGGAGATGTAGCAATAGATTGTTGGCTTAAGGATAAATAGGCAATGATGATACTTTGTTAACAACATCAATGAGTACCAATGCTCAGTAAATATGTATGGTCTGTGTTGTCTCCATGTGGGTCTACCCTTAGCTATAGATTAGCTCCTCAAAAAATGAAGTTTGTTCCTCGTGCCACAAACTAACTACCTCAAACCATAAAATACTTAGCTACAAGTCACATGTGTATAATAATTGTACTCCATCTTAATGCTTAGTAAAGGGTCTGGTTCTGGCCTTTCTTAACTACTTTTGTCCCACTTCTTTGAAGAATTAAAAGGGCTAGAGGGCCCTCTTCTTTCATAACTACTTCCGCCCTATGTGCCACGCATGGCGCTCATCTTCGCCTTGGAGAAGCCCTCCCCTGCCAGGATTTTCGACAATTTCCACCGTTATCTCCGAACTCTTTCCCCCTTATACAGATCTCCAATCGCTATAAATATGAGATTTCTCTGTATCGATCACGGTCCCCACTGCACTTGTCGTTTTCCTGTTGCCACTGGGAGTGATTAACAGTTAGAGTTTGAGGCTAGCAGAGATGGGAAGCATCAGCAGAATTTTGATAATTGGAGCAACAGGCTACATTGGTCGTCATGTCGCCAAAGCCAGTGTAGCTCTTGGCCACCCCACCTACCTTCTTGTTAGAGACTCACCGGCTTCTGCTAAGCCTGAGAGATCCCAGCTTCTGGACTCTTTCAAGGCTTCAGGAGCTAACATACTCAATGTAGAAGTTCAAATCTCACTGCTTTCTACTGCCATGCAATAGTTTCATATAATGTTTCTTTGAGCAACCATTTGGGTTTTTATGCTCTTTTAACAGGGATCATTAGAGGATCATGCAAGCCTTGTGGAGGCAGTGAAGAAAGTGGATGTAGTAATCTCCACAGTGGGAGGAGAACAGACAGCCAATTAGCTTAATATTATCCAAGCTATTAAAGAAGTTGGAACCATCAAGGTATCTCTTTTGCTCCTAAGAATTAGAGTCAACTTGCAAAATTTATGTAGGTGGTACTCTTATATAAAAACCAGAAAGGAATCTTCAATTCTGTAAGAGTGAGCGTTGATATGTTAGACTGGTTAGGTGAACAAATTATTTAGGCTTACACCATTTTTTCTGGTGGGTTGTTAGTGTTTTAATCATTTTTTAATGGTGAAAATAGATCTAGCACTATAACAACAAAATCTAATCTTAAGAGTGTTTCAAACACTTTTTTAATGATAGAAATAGATTCAACACCATAAAAAACCTTTTCCATTTAAAAACCCTCAAAATTATACCAAAATTTCATAGTTTTTTAGATAAAAATTTTGCCCCCTTAATTATGTGATTTATTAGTTCTAGTTTCTAAAAACATGTTACAACTAGTATGTTTATTTTTTATTTTTCTAAATAAGACTAGATTCTATTACTGTAAGAAAATATGGTACATACAGAGGTGTGCCTTCATAGGCATGACGAGTTCAGCAAAATATCAAAAAAAGCACTACCCACAGGGGGAAACCAGCGTGATATGAGTTTAATTGCTGCCTCTAAGGAGGAAATCAGCATTAAGCAAAAAACCTGAAAACTGTAGCAGTATGAACCATCATTAAACATAGACATAGGACTGTAACAGTGTTTTGTCAAGCCCGCAGGCCAAGAATTCTGAAGACTCCATCCAGACAAAAAATTTGACCTGAAAGATACAAAAAAGCTGAAAATCCTAGATACCATAATCGTCGGAGGGGGGTTCTTCTTCGATTCTGCATCCATAGCCATAATCATCATCGTCCTGAGTGGGATTCGCTGCCGCGCCTGCTTCGTGCTGCTCCGTTGGCGTGCCTTTGAAACTGGAACTGCCACCGCCATGCTTGCCTCCCTGAGCGTCGTGTGAGCGGTTCTGCGCATCAGTATGGATAGCCTGGTCAGACCCAGGGGTGCGGAGCTGAATACCCGGATGCGCAGGAGGCAAGGTCATCGAACCGAATTGAGGGAGTTCCTTGAACGTCACAGTGATCGTCGCCACCACCATAGGCTGGGAAGTGAGGCAGGGGAAGTGAAACAAAGCCGTGGACGGGTTGACCAGATGCGCAGACTCAGCACTGCGAGGGTCAGTGGGAGGCGGAGGGACAAATGCATCGCGCGGAGGAGAGGGCGGGTGATGGACCAGCGAGGAGGGGCCATGCAAAGTTCTGCGCTTGTTCGAGGCTCGAGGAGAAGCGTGACGGGGGGAGTCAGAAGCTGAGGAATTCAAAACGCTGGAGGGGGAGCGACGCCTAGAGGCGGACCTGGCTCGAGTGTTGCCTCTGCGGCATCTGAGCCTGTGCCGAAGCTGAGGCATTTTCTCACTTGGAGAATGCAGACGATTCGAAGAAAAATGCAGAGTGACAGGCGGAGAAGGCAGAGGCAGACTAGGCGAAAAATGCTGAGGCGGACCTGCAAGAAGCCAGGGGCACAATGTGCTTTGAGAGTGATGAAAGCCAGGAATGAATTCCACACAGCAGTGGAGATTACACCTCCGACCCAGAGCAGTGCGTGAACTGGCAATCTTGGCCTCCGGAGGACAGCCTGAGCCGAGCGGAGCGATGAATTTATGCATTGTGACAATCCAAATAAAATGCAGAGCCCAGCAATGAAGCATCGAGAAGGCGAGAATGCCTCTGCCGCTGGAGGACGGCGTCGAGTTATGGTGGCGGCCTCGTCTTCCCCACCGGCTTGAATGCCAAGTTGGGTGATGAACCATGTTATAAATACATCCGGGGCGAATTGAATGCAGGTGGCCGGCAGCCATGTGGCCTTGCCACGCGCCAGCCAGACCACCGCGTTTCCCCATATCAACTGGATACACCCGCATCCGGGGACAACTAGTATGTTTATTAATACCTCTACTTAAATTTTATATTTAACCCAATTGACTGATTTTTTTGCAGAGGTTTTTGCCATCTGAGTTCGGGAATGATGTTGATAACGTCCACGCAATGGAGCTTGCCAAGAGTGCATTTGAGCAGAAAGTCAAAATCCGTAGGTCAATCGAGGCAGCGGGCATCCCTTATACATATGTGGCCAGTGGCCTTACAGCTCCTCCAAGGGATAAAGTAGTCATTTTTGGAGATGGAAATGCTAAAGGTTTGATAACTGTTTCTTTTGACAGTGTGCCCTCTAATCTATTCCAAAAAGTTTCTGTTTAAAATTTGGTTCTATATCTCTTCATGCAACAAGATTCTGTGTTTTGAGTTTTAGCAGTGATGACCTTTGTTATTAGATTTATGTCATGGTGTTAAGTTTAGTGTTTCTCTTGATTAAGGATTTATCTTTTTCATTTTTCCTTGGAAACAATGCAGCTGTGTTTGTGAAAGAGGAAGACATTGTAATATACGCAATCAGGGCAGTGGACGATCCCAGAACTCTGAACAAGACCTTATACTTAAGACCTGCTGCAAACACTCTGTCCTTCAATGAACTTGTGGCTTTATGGGAAAAGAAGATCGGAAAGACTCTAGAGAAGGTCTATGTCCCAGAGGAGCAGGTTCTCAAACTAATTGAAGGTCAGAGGTTGCAAAGCCTAGTTCTCACAATTTTTTAAACCACATTATTATTTTGCAGAACTTAACAAATCCAACGAATTTGGAACATAATGTTAAGAAAAAATTGATCATTGTCTAATCTATTTAAGAACATTGTTTATAAAATGGTTGGTAGCCTATATTGATGTCACCAGTGTACTGTTTCAGTCTGAAATGATAGCCCAATTTGTTTAACTTTTTGAAAGATTAATCAAGATTAGGGTTAGGGTTAAGGCCTCTTTTTAGGATCAGAAATTTGGTGGGAAGTTTGATTTTTTTTTGTTTTTCCTTTGAAAATTTTATTGTGGATAATGGGCTTACAGCTTCCAAACTTACGGTGGGTGATGCAGAGACACCATTCCCAGGTAATATTATCATAGCAATATTCTTTAGTCATCTTCAACCTGAGGTATATGATGTGTTGATTTCATATACTTCTTTGTCCCTGAGATGCATAGTATTGTACAGATCCCTGTTGATGTATGAGTCGTGGGATCTTGTTTTGTTATTGATGCACTTTCTATCATGGATTTGTATTATGTTTGAGATCCCTTTGATGCCATGTTTGCGAGATAATCATTGCCACATGTATATTGTTTGAGATCCCTTTGATGCCATGTTGGCGGGATACTCATAGTCTTTATGTGTGAGCTATTGTCATACTGATAGGAGTCATTTTTGTAAATGGGAATTCCGGTAGTGGAACATCTCGTAGAGAGGTCTAGCCACTCCCACGTGAGGGCATTTTATTTGTATGTCAGAGAGAACACATCCATGTACATCTTCACTCCTTACAACACTTAATGCAGCGGCCTACACCATTTTGACACCGAGGCCCGGAAATGTAGTCCCTCATGGACGAACTATGTTATCAAACAACATGTTCTTATGATTGCTGATCTTGACATGTTATGTTCCTCTTCTTTAAAGCATGCAATTGTTCATTTATGTTCACTAATGCTTTTGATAAATTGTAATCCTAACACATCAGTTGAAGTAAAAGGTCATGGTTAAGGGTATCAAGAATTTACTGTGGATCAGAATGGGATTTAAAAAACTTTAAATCGCACTTCCCAACAAAGTCCACCTAACAAATTCCATGATGGTTGCAATGTTGCGTGTCAAAAATACTTATTAATAGTATATATTAAAATTTTGTATAAAAAATATTAATTTTTTTATTATAAATTGATTTTTAAACATTTAAATATAAAAAATATAAATTAGTATTCTAATATTTTTATAGATTTATTTTTTAAAAACCAATAAAACTTAATTTTATGATAAATTATTTAAAAACCAATGAAAAATCAAAATATCTTATAATTTTGAGATTAGAATCTTTCTTTTTTTCATTTAGGATTTGAATTAAAAATAATTAAATTACAACACATTTCCCAACAAATTCCATGACCGTTGCAATGTCACATGTCATTTTTTATTTGAAGGGAAGAGGACGGAAATACAAATCTGCCCAACCAAAACTATCATAGAAACAACTTCAGTATAAAAATGGAAATTACACTTTTCAAAACCATATTTAAAACATTAAGGATGAGAATCATGTGGTGTCCCCAAACACCATAGTGAATACTATTAGAAATTTGAAGCAATAATCAAGCATTCACTCAAATTTATTAATAAAACTTGCACATCTTATATTACATCTTCTTTAAAAATTACAAGCTTACTTTTGATTTGCATATTTACATATTTACATTCTTTAAAGATTACAAGCTTACTTTTGATTTTCATATTTGCATTCTTTAAAGATTACAAACTTACTTTTGATTTGCATATTTACATTCATAGAACAAGTTAGCTGTTTTTTTTGGTTATTTCTTAGAATACTTTTCATAATAATATTTTAGTTATCATATATACTTCATATTACAAAGATATTATTAAGATAACTATACACATTATTTTTCATGTGGATATTTTGATGATTATGTAAACAGTTTATAAAATTAAATAAGTAATCATATTCAAAGAGTTAAAGAATAAGCTGCATTAGTAGGGACTAATAAATTGATATAAAAAATGGAGAAATTAATTGTCTATTGGGGAACAAGGACTTTACATAAATTTTGGTGGGTAGTAACCACTAGTAAATGACACATTACATTTTTATAATTACTTGTTAACTTATTGAAGAACACATATAATGCGCACAAAGACTTTGCATAAATTTTAGTGGGTAGTAACAACTAGTAAATAGGCACATTACATTTTTACTGCTACTTATTGAAGTGCTGAAGAACACATATAATGGTGGTCAATAACCCATAATAAGTATATTTATTTACATCTTATTTCTATCCATTTTTTTAGTGCAAAATCTAGCTAAATTGTTTTGAGAAGTAACTCATGGTAAATATGTTATTTACTTGAATATGATCTATTTTTAAATATTTTAATTGTGGGTTGGTTTCCTTCAAATCTTAACAATAAATTGATTAAATAGGATTTTAATTTTGGGTGGTTTTCATGCAAATCCTAACTGTAAATTAATTTGAGTAGTTTTCAAACAAAATTTAACTATAAAAAATCATTATACAAATATACAAAAAATTATGACATGAATGTTGCAACTATATTTAGAAATTATAGCAGAAATGAGATGGTGTCCATACCTAATTTACAATTAACAACTACTCCTATAAACTTGGGAACTTACTCTTTACATCATTTAAATCTCCTTTTACTTTTAAGATATATTGTTCAATCTTCATTTTATAATAACATTTATATTATCATATATTAAGTTATTATCCATTTTATATTATATTCTGAAATTAAAAAATAAATATAAAAATAAATAAATAAAAAATAAAAGTTAGAAAAGAAAAATGGAATAATAAAATTGGACACTTTTCATCATTAAAAAATGTAGTCACTCATTATTGTAATAAGACAAAAATGAATTAAGATCTAGCAGAGTTGGTCACTCTTCACTATTGATAAAGCCAAACATCCTATCAAGATTTGACATCATTTCCTTCAATAACACGAACCAATGCTCAAGAGCCTTGGAAAGATGAATCTCAGCACTCTATCAAATTATTCACTTATTCACTAGACAACTAAATTATTTACTTTAAACAACCACTAGTTATAAACAAAACATAGAACAACAGTTAACCGTTAGCTAATTGATAAAAATTTAAGTATTAAAGCATATCACTTCAAGCATGATTTTACAAATCCTTAAAACTATTGACATAGTATTTAGCAATATATAATATGCAGTTTTCAAATCTATTATTAGTATTAAACCTAAGGTTTATAAAAGAAAACAAACAAGGTGTTTTTGCATCTTATAATACAGAAATTTGTTGAATAAGCACTGGATGTAAACAAACCATGAAACAACCAGTTAATGGGCACTAGTTACTTAATCAACAGGGATACAATCATAGAAATATATAACTTCAGCCATGATTTACCAACTCCCTTATAAGTATTGACATGGTATTTGGCAATTCCATGGAACAACCAGTTGACAAGTATTAGCTAGCTAATTGACAAGGATATAGGTATAAAAACATATCACTTCCCGTATGATTTTGCAAATCCTTTAATTATTGACTTAGTATTTAGCAATGCATAGTATAATTTTGCAAATCCCTTAACTAGTGACGTAGTATTTAGCTGCAATCCATAATATGCAGTTTCCAAAGCCATTATTAGTATCACACCAAATGTCCATAAAAGAAAACAACCAATGGGTTTTTTCATCTTACAGAGCATAAATTTGTGATTGACTGTTAACACTGAATATAAAGAAACCATGAAACAACCACTTAGCAGGCACTACTAGTTATCTAATCAACAGGGAAGCATTCAAAAAAGCATGTAACTTCACCCATTTGAGGTAGTATTTAGCAATCTCCAGTATACGATTTCCAAAGACATTATTGTCAGACCAAAGGCTATAGAGAAAACAAACAACGGAAAGAAATGCATTAAGGATCTACGTATGCCTGGCTTATCATAGTATTCTAAATAGTAAATAGGAGGTTCTGTTTTATCAAATATCTATGAAAGGTGATATAACCCACAATTTGACAAAATGCCTTGTACAAACTTTGGTAGAAACCGTTATTTAAATATGTCGAATAATTCACACAAAGTTGCTCAGGTAGTCATCAACAGTGGTGTATTTCACGTCAGGGTACAGCTGACTAGCCTCTACACCAGCAGGTCCAATTTCAAAATTTGTTTGATCTCCTTTCACAAAGATAGAATGACTAATTTTATTATGCTAATAGCTGGGAATACTGGGAATGGTGTCTCTGCATCACCCACAGCAGTTTTGGAAGCAATAAGCCCATCATCCACAATAAAATTCATAAAGAAAAGCAATATTGAGTAATTATAACAAATTTCATAAAAGAAAAAGCAATATTGAGCAACAATAACAAATTTCTTCCGGCCACAAATGCAGATTTACCCTGGTTGATGTTATGAAAAGTAAACAATTTAAGCATTGCATTTCATCTTTGCACCAGTTCCTTGGACAAATCATATCAGCTATTACCTATTTATAAACTCAACATAATAATTAAATTAGCAAATTTCACTAAAATTATGTTTAAAAATTGGAGGAATGTTTAGGTTTAGCAAGAAATAATGTGTTCAAACAAAGAGTATGGAATTTTTGGGTTTACAACTTCTAACCTGCGATTAATTTAAGAACCTCCTCCTCGGGGACGTAGGTCTTCTCCAGAGTCTTATCAATCTTCTTCTCCCAGAGAGCCACAAGCTCATTTAAGGACAGAGTATTGGCAGGAAGCCTCAATTATAAGGTCTTGTTCAACGTTCTGGGATCGTCCACTGCCTTGATTGTAAATGTGCCAATGTCTTCCTCTTTTACATACACAACTGCATTGTGTTTAAGAAAAAATTTGAGAAATTTTAATAATAAAAATCCTGGATCGAAGAGATAAATTGGGCTTCAACATCATGGTAAACATATATATATATATATATATATTAACAATTTTAATAACAAAGATCATTATCACTGAAAAACAGAGTGCATACTGTCAAAGGTAACCCTTAACAAACCTTTGGCATTTCCATCTCCAAGAATGACAACTTTATCCCTTGGAGGAGCTGTAAGGCCAGCCTGTGCGAGGCTTCGAAGGAAATACCCTGCAAAACACTTGCTAGAGACGTATGTATAAGGAATGCCCTCTGCCTCGATTGCCCTACGGACTTTGGCTTTCACCTCAAACACACTCTTTGCAGGCTCCACTGCATGGACGTTATCAACATCATTCCCGAATTCAGATGGGAAAAACCTCTGTAAACATCAATTAGTCCATTGGGTTACTCATAAAATTGAAGCAGAGATTAAAACCCTCGCCTGAAAGGGTTTACAACGATTAAGATCTGATTAGGTTCTAGTATTGTATAATAGTATGTACCTTGACGGTTCCAACTTCTTTAATGGCCTTGATAATATTGACCTGGCTCTCTATCTGTAGTGATCCAACTGTGGAGATCACTACATCCACATTCTTCACTGCCTCCACAAGGCTTGCATGATCCTCTATGGATCCCTGTTAAAACCACAGAAAAAAACCCAAATTGTTGCTCGTAGAAACATTACATGAAACTACTACATAGCGGTAAAAAGCACTGAGATTTGAACTTACATAGATAATATTTGCACCTGAGGACTTGAAGGATTCCAGAAGCTGGGCTTTCTCAGAATTAGAAGAAATAGTGGACTCTCTAACCAGAAGGAAAGTGGGATGGCCGAGATCAAGGCTAGCCTTGGCAACCTGGCGACCAATGTAGCCTGTTGCGCCAATTAGGAGTATCTTGCTCCTGCTCCCCATCTTGGCCCTGAAACTTAATCGAATTGTCTGTAATCAGGTGAATAACACTAATCCAGTGAAGATAAATTACAACGATGTTCACAGAAGTTTGGACGATGAGCAATACTGGGATAACGTCGTACTTAAAGTGGGGTCCAAATGAGGGAGCGTCGGGTCCAAATGTAAAGTGCTCGTAGCTGTACCATACACAAGTTGTATGGGGACTGAATATTGGAAGATGCATGCACCTTGTTCGGTGCATGAGTTAGAATCCCTTTGACTTCACGAGCAACCACCACCGCACTAGCCACGGGCGATGCCGTTTCAATTTTGTCCGGATGGCCGTATCTGGTCCCAATTTGTTGAATTTTTGTTTTTTTAATTATTTTTAATGGTAGAAATTGATTAGCATAATCAAGGAGTTGTCTAACTCGATTCTCGGAATTGCTTGGATGGTTTTAAGAAATCTTACAGTGACAGCGTTTGAATCATGATTTTGATGGTGGAAATAGATTTAGCACCATCAAAAACTTTTACAACACCCAAAATATTAAAGTTTGATAGTTATAACATGAGATTTACAAAAATCCCTGCTGAATTTTCTTAAAATGTTACCGGAATTTCCATGATTTTCAAAGTGAAAAAGCAGCGCTATAGAGAAATCCAAAAAAATCTTGGTGAATAAATTTGAGGTGAAATCTTGATTTGTGTTATTTAAACTTAGTTTTTTTCACTGTATATATGAATTTTTTTATTTGTGTTATTTAAACTGGTTTTTTTACTATATAAGGATTCAGCTCTCTAAAAAACTTTTATTGTGCAAGATTACTCGTCAAACTTATGTTTTCAATGAATTCCTGCAGGATTTTAGACAAGTTAGACTGGAAAAATCCACCAGGAAGTCTTCAAAAAGTCGCACTAAAATTCAAAAATCAGAGTGATGAACTGGACTATTTGAATCATTTTTTTTAATAGTGGAAATAGATTCAGTGCATCAAATAGAACACCTAAAACCCTGAAGTTTGACAACTATAATCTATATTTTCCAAATTATCTAAAAAATTGAAAAATTTTATGATAATCTTATCACCATCCAACCTAAATTTTCATTATTTTTTCCATTATTGGCTGAAAATCTCCCCTCCTAGTCCACAACTCTGAAAGTTGAGGAAAAGTGTACTACACATGAGTTGGTCTCCCATTATATGATGGTTTCCCAACTATAAATCCGCCAAACAAAATTGTAACTAGCTAGGACACAATTTCTATCCAAGTTTTTAAGTGTAAAGTGACCCGTGATTACATCTTCTAAATGGTTTGACTATGCAAGACAACTTTATGAGCAGGATCCCAAGGTTGACCCTCCTCCCTTGGTCAACACAGACACAAAACTCTTCACGGTGCAAGAGGTAGAGATGGGTATCAAGAAGTTGGGCGTTGGAAAAGCAAAAGACTTAGATGAACTCCAAGCAAAGTATCTAAAGTGGGGCTTAAAATTTCTTTCACCTCACATCACAAAAATTTTCAACAACATCTTACAGCAGGGGTTCCCCACAGATTGGACAACTAGTATGGCAATACCTCTTTTCAAGAGTGGTGACGTCAATAATCCTTCCAATTATAGAACCATAATGATAAACCCCTTGTTTTCAAAGTTATTTGGAAGCATGTTGGAAAAGAAAATTAGCAAGTGGGCAGAAGAAAGAAATAAACGTGCTAAAGGGCAAGCAGGTTTTAGACCTAAACATTCCGCAGTTGATCATTGTATAACTTTAAGGCACATCATTGAAAAAGGTTGGGAAAATAAGGAAGAAGTTTTTTGTTGCTTTGTTGATTTCAGAAAAGCCTTTGACACGGTTCCTAGGGATAAGCTTTGGGGCAGAATGGAGGAACTCGGGGTTCCCAAGCATTTGAGAGTAGCTGTGCATAGGTTGTATGAAGAGGTGAAAGTCAAAATCAGAACTTCAGCTGGCATTTCTGAAAGTTTTAGAAGCGATATCGGGGTCAAGCAAGGTTGCCCATTGTCTCCTACCCTTTTTGGGTTATATATTGACAAGTTTGAAGAGTGGCTAAATTCGCAAGGGGGTGACGGTATCCATTTGGGCAAGTTCGTTATCAGGATTCTTTTGTACGCAGATGACCTTATATTGATTGCTAATTCGGCTCTTGGTTTGCAAGAGCATTTACATTCCCTTGAGCATTTTTGTAAAAGGGTTGGGATGCAAGTCAATATTAGCAAAACGAAAGTAGTGGTTTTCTCTAACAAAAGAAAGCATAACCAACATAAGTTCTATTTTGAAGGCAACATTCTGGAAGAAGTTGCAGACTACAAATACCTCGGAATTGACTTCAACATAAATTTAAGTTGGGATGGTTGTAGAAAGAAAATAACTTTAGGGGGTTGGAAAGCATTTTATGCTCTTCAAAACAGGTGTAGAGAGGCAGAGCTGTGGGACTGGAAAACCACCCTAACTCTTTTTGGGCTTCTAGTGATTCCTGTGATTCTTTACGGTTGTGAACTATGGGCCAGCAGCACAACCAAGATGCAGTGGAAACAAATTGAGAAAATTCAGAAACGTTTGATTACAAACAAATTCAAAATTAAAAGTGTAGTTCCTTATGCTATCCTGTTAAGTGAAACAGGGGCTGCTCCTATTGAAGCAATTGCTATGGTGCGAGTCATAAGGTATCTAAAAAAAATTGAGCAAATGGAAGAGGATAGATGGCCTAAGGTTGTGTTTAGTGACAGATTGTGTAAAAGACAGAAGACTTGGATGCGGCAAAATAACAAATGGTTTAGTAAATGGGGTATTTGTTTGAGCATGTGTCCTACAAACAGTAAAGAGATAAAAACTTTTGTTATGGATAAATTCCATAAACATACTTGGAAGAAAGATCTAGAGAGAAAGAAGAAGTACTACATAGAAGAGTTTAACCCCACACATAACCATCAACAAAAGGCATACATAGGGGCTGATATTTCGTGGAGATCTAAAATTTTTATTGCTCAATTAAGGACTAATTCTCATCAACTCCGTTGTGAAACAGGGCGCTGGAAAAGGCCAAAAGAAATGTGGGAAGAAAGAGTATGTATTTTTTGCTCCTCCGGAAAAGTGGAAACAGAAAAACATTTCATTCTAGAATGTGAGGCCTTCAAGGACACCATAGAAAACTATGCAGGTATTCTGGCAGCTAATTCTTGGGATAATCTATTCAGTGAAGAGTTTGTCGATAAGCTGGGAGTGCTCATTGTAAAACTTCACAGGAAAAGGGCCGAATACAAGAGTCAGATAGAGAAGCAATCTGTCCCATAGGCTATTTTTAGCCTCGTGGACATTAAAAATTCTTTCTTTCTTTCTTTCTTTCTTGACCTTGGGTTACTTTCATGATCCTAAAACGCTGTTGGAAAAGAAAGCACTTAGTCTTAATGGCGTTTTAGATAAGTTTTACGCGATTTCATAGGAAGTTGTATCTAGATCTTCTAGAAATACACAACTAAGTATATTAAATAAAATTAAGTTTAAAATAGATTTTTAAGAAAATTATTAAAATAATAAAAATATATATTATATCACAATGACATTACAATAAGTTGAAATGCTATCCAATGAAAATTAATTTATATTATATTGTTAATAAAAATGGTCAAATTAAGTTATCATAAATTTAAAAAAATAAAATTTTAATTTTTCTATACGGAGTAAATCATATAATTTCAAAAGATGTTGATTTATGTTATTTCTTATTCAAATTTAATTTGTAATTAAATAAATATATTATTATATAGATTTAATTTGTAATTAAATAAATATATTATTATATAGATTTAAAAAAATAAAAGAGTAAATAATATAATTTCAAAATATGTTGATTTATGTTATTTAAATTAAGTGTAAAGTAAGAAAGTTCGTAAATATTTAAAAAATATAGAAAAAAAAAAGTATATGTCGGTTTTATAAGTATAAGTCGGTTTTATATGTTTTAATTAATATTGAAGTTAGAAATATATATATAAATATAAAATGTAAAATATAAAAAATTAAATAATTTCATCGAAGGATGATGTACCTTAATCATCTTAATCCATAAAAGAAAAATTAAGAAACAAAAATTAATAAATTAGATAAATAAAGTACAAAATTATGGGCTCTAATAAAAATATGGGCAAAATCTAAAATATTAAATAAATATAAGTTAAAAAAAATCAATCATTACTAAACCATGAGCAATAACACTTTTCTCAAAAGCTACTTTTAACACAAAGAAATATAGTACCTAAAAATAAATAATTTAATAAATTATAGACTCAAGTGATATTTACATGTAATTTTTATTTAATAGAAATTAAAAAAAAAAAAAAAATTAATAATATTTTTAAAACCAATTAAGATTAATAAAAAATAACTAATATTAATCTAAGGTAATTAAATTTGATTATCAAAATTTATTATAGTAATAAATTTATTATATAAATTATGTGTGGTACATTAAAACAATTAATATAAAACATAAATATATGAATTAATGATTAAATTTTACTATATTTATAAATGAAGATCTCATTGGAGAAGACCAAGCTGAACTTAGGAAAGAATCTGAACTTAGGATCTTAAGCACGAGTGATAAATAGGGATTTGCATCACTCTGGATCCTCTTCTAGAACTGTCGTGGCTTTCCATGGTGTAAAGGTCCTATGTTAAGTTGGATCTCGACTGATATTGACCTTATTCTCTTAGTTGAAACATGGGAGCATGATGAATCTAGGGTCCCTCACCTCAACGGTTTCACTCTTTGGTCTAGATGGAATAAGAAATCCTCTCAAAGGGGTTTTGGTGGTATAACCTGCTATATAAGGAACATGTTTTCCTCTCACATCCGACTTCATAAAATCAACCCCTTCAATCAATACATTTGGATTGAAATCTCTTATTCTACCACCAATAGGATCTTTCTTACAACCAACTATTTCGCTCCTATCAACTCTACATCATATAAGAAGAACAATTTGGATAAGAATTGTCCTTTCAATTCTTTACAAAAATACATCTTCAACCTGAGAAATGATGGTAATATCCTTTTACTTGGAGACTTTAATGCTAGAACTACTACTGACCAAGTCATTACATTAAGCAACAACTCTAACCCCGACCCCTTGAGGCTTGATGAAGATAGTAACTTAGCTAACAAATTCAAGAGAAAATCTGAAGACATTATCGAGAACTTATTCGGCACTGAGCTCCTCAAACTTTGCAGTTCCCAAGACCTAATTGTTTGTAATGGTATTAACAAGTGGCCCCTCTCCAGTCAGATGACATGTTTCCATGCGCTGGGTAGCAATGTTGTGGATTATGCAATTTCTGACATCCTTGTCCTCAACCATATTACAAAATTTGATCTTCTTAATGGATTCGAGCCTAACTCTGACCAAATACCTTTGTCTCCATCCCTCAATCTTGCTATGCATACCACCCACATGCAGAAGACCAATGAAAGAAAAAGATACATTCACTTCGATAGAAGTAAAACCGACCTCTTCTTAAGGGATTTAGGCCCCATGAATTATAATAATAACATTGATCAAATTTATTACCATTTCACTACTATCATTTCCAAAACCATTAGCAAGTTTTCTAATGAGATTTTGTTTATGCAGTCTAATAGAACTTCCAATCCATGGTATGACAAAGATTGCAAAATTGTCAGGAAAGCAATTAGAAACGCTCCTGATGAAATCATTAAGCTGTAGAATATCCTTATATACAAAAATATCATCAAGAGGAAGAAAAGATCATATATTAATAAAAGATAGGATTATCTTCTCCACCTTTCTAAAGTTGTACCCAAAAAAATTTGGTGGAATGTTCTTGTCCGTAAAACCAAAGATAACCACTCTATCCCCTTAGAAAACTAGGACAACTACCTTAAGAAGTTGTATGACTTTCCGGACACTATGGGCACCACTTTAATCACTCCAATTAAGGAGGATGTATTCTCTCATGACGACATTGAGTCTGGTATTAATAAGCTCGCTAATGGGAAATCTAAAGATATTGAAGGATACCAAGCTGAGATCCTTAAAATGGGAAAATCTATCCTCATCTCTTATCTCCACAAGCTTCTCAATTTGGCTATAACACATGGCTTCCCTCGGCTTTGGATGCAAAGCCTTATTGTTCCTATGTTTAAAAATGGGGACAAGAGTGTCCCATCTAACTACAGGACCATTATGGTTAGCCATATCCTAGCCAAGCTTTATGGGCTCATTTTGGAGAATAAGCTTAGCCTTTGCTTTGAAAGCCAGGGAAAAAGAGCTAAAGGGAAAGTTGGTTTTAGGAGACATCACTCGACTATTGACCATCTAGTCACTCTTAGAATCATTGTGGAGGAATGTCGCAATAGTAAAGTCGACCTCTTATGTTTCTTTGTGAACTTTAGAAAAGCTTTCGACATTGTTCCTCGAGATAAGCTTTGGGAGAGACTTAAAGAGATCATGGTCCCTCCTGAGTTGAGGATTGTTGTGATCCATCTCTACGAGACCGTCACTACCAAGCTTAAGACCAATGAGTGGTGGTATAAAGACATTAAATGCAATATTGGAGTTAACGAGGGTGTCCCCTATCCCCTACCCTTTTTTTCATATACATCAATAAGCTAGAGGAGTGTCTGGAATCTGCAGGGTGCAAGGGCACCGAGCTTGCTGGTATTCTCATTACTCTTCTTCTCTGTGCTGATGATATCATTCTTATTGAAAAAATCCATGATTACCTTGACAAACAGCTCCAGATTCTTCATAACTACTACTCCAAGATGGGTATGACAGTTAATATCGACAAGACTAAATTCATGATCATTAAATCCAAAAAGATCACCCATAGTAGTTTTGTGTATAATAACTAGTGCTTAGAGCAGGTTTCTTCTTATAAGTATTTGGGCATTGACTTCCTTCATCATCTCAGCTAGAATTATAGCATTGAGAAAATGAGTATTGGGGGTTGGAAAGCTTATTATGAGCTTGAAAACAATTGTAAGTCGGTCGATCTTTGCATTTGGAGTAAAAAGAGGTTCCTCTTTGGGACCCTTGTCACCCCTGTTTGTAGAAATTTAATACAAAATACATGTATATCCTGGTGATCCAATTTTTTTTGCTTGAGATGTGTTAAAGAATTACATGTGAAAATTGTAGCTTAAAACAAGAAACTTTAAAAGCATAAACAGAAGAAGAGAGAAGCATTTAACATCATGCAAGAAGACACAAAATTGATGTCGGAGTTCATCCAGGAGGGACTATGTCTTCGGGCCCTGCTCAAATAGTGGGGAGGCCCTTTTCTTCATTAAGTGGCAAAAATGAAAGTACAAGTACAAAAATGAGAAATAACACCCTTATACCTCCATGGCTAAAAGTGCCCGAAAATTGTAGACCTCTGATGAAGAAATGGAAAACACTGTTGGATTCATGGAGTCGAGTAGTGCATAATCCATATAAAACTTGCCTCAAACTGATAAAGTGAAAATCTGGCCCCTCTGGAAAATTGCTCAAATCATAGTTCCGCCCCCCTCCTACACACTGCTCAGGGTTGCGCTGCCTTCATTTCCGTGCCTGCTCCTATATGCCCTCAGCGCACTGTAGAAATAAAGGTTTCAGTACCATTGGGTTGGCGGATTTTACAAAGAGTTCGTTTGGCTTGGTGGTTTCAAATTCGAATTAGGAGGGAGGAGGTCGGGTGGTCAAACCCCGACCCCTCCGAATTTAGACGAAAACTCATTTTACAAATCGTGCATGTCATATTTTTAAAACACCGCATCTTTTTTAAACCCGCAGTTTGTACAAGTGTCAGGGCAAGAGGGTATGTTGGGGGTCGGGTATGCATTGGGCGACCCACCCCCATATTCCCGTCGGCTATTGTTAAAATGTTGCACGGGTTACAGTTGGGGTGGCAGGGTTGATCGCCGACCACCCCCCGTAAATATAAATATATGCCATAATGTGTGGGGGCGATGGGGTCATGGCCGCCGAACCCCTTTAAATTTAATTAA
The DNA here is from genome assembly GCA_034641835.2 of Pinus albicaulis. Taxonomy (NCBI): domain Eukaryota; kingdom Viridiplantae; phylum Streptophyta; class Pinopsida; order Pinales; family Pinaceae; genus Pinus; species Pinus albicaulis. Next base: position 86,031,608 of record CM076576.1, read on the forward strand.
ATTTTGTTATGCAGTTGGTTTGAGAGGGCAGGTGTCACGACCAAACTTTTATATATATATATATATTTTAAAACAACCCCAGCGTTTTCAAAACTTCTCAATTTTGACCGAAGGAGTCAAACTAACTGTACCACAAATTCACCTAGAATCCGGTGGTTGGGTTCCAGCAAAATTGTTGCCTCCTTAAGCTGCCACATCACCAAGTCAACCTTCAAACTTTGACTGCTCCTAACTCCTTCATACGGACTTGGAATTGAGTGTCGTCTACGTCGTTGGAATCAGAAAGACGAGATCTACAACTTGACATTAAGTTTGCCACATTATGGAGACTTTCATTTTGAGCCTTTGTACTCAAGCCACTTGTACCTGGACATGTTCGATCCACCTGAATCACCTGGATTATCCTGATCTAACAGTATACTATTGTTAAATATAAAATCTCTTCTACTTATCTTTGTGGAATTTAAAACACAATCGCCAATCACAATATCATGAAGAAAGATCAATCACACATAACACAGATAATTTACCCGGGGAAAGCTTATAGCTAAAAACCCCACTATCTTCTATTATGTATTATATAATGGATCATGAAACAATTACATACAAAGCTCCAATCCAAGAGCTCTTAGTACATGAGTTAACTATCTCACCCTATCATACAAAAATTGGCAAGTTCCTTAGCCAATTTATTGTCTCCAGACAGCCTGCCTCCACTGCGCAATCTTTGATAGTAAATAACCCCTGAATGATTGATTCTTGCCTGCCTTGACTGCGCAATCCTCATAGGCACATCCAATGTGTGTGTGGTTGCATGTGTGCAACCAAATAATGTCACAACTGATAGTTTACTTCCCTTTCACCTAGAACTCAACCGAGTCTCCACTGGATCTGACATGCATGCAACTAATAATAGTAAAAACATCACTTGCATGTGAGATCATTGATTGTGAATTAATTAATAATTAATTCACTTGATCTCTCAATAGTGTATCTTCAGTTACAACTAGCACAACTGAATTTAACTCACTTAACTGAGTTAAACTGATTTACAACTTGCAATAACTAATGCACCACTGCACTTCCAACTCTGTTACAACTAGAATCACTCTGTTATAACTCAAGTCAACCTGCATGTCCCACCAACCAACCTCTTAACTTGAAATTCACTTAGCTAACTGATTTTCCACTTCTGTTAACTATTTCCAAGTCCACATTGAGAATAGATTACAGTTTATTGTCCAACTAATATTAAGGGATAATAATAGTCGACATGCATCTATAAATATACATGCATTCTATAAATAGATTATGCACATACATCTATAAATAGACATGCATATACAAATATAATTTTCTCATGCATCTATAAATAGACATCCACCTAAAAATAGCTTATGTGGGCCCCACCTAGTGTAGGTGTTTAATTTTCACTAGGATCAAGGATGTTCTTTCCAAATGCCAATTTCACTATTTCTTGTTGCAAACTTCAACACTCCCTCTCAACAAGAAAGGAATGTATTTGCATGCAACATGCAACTCCATGCATGCGTCATGCAACTTTTGCATGCAACACTTCTCTAGTGTTTCTCGCACATGAAACTCTTACATGCAACACTTCGCTAGTGTTTATCACACATACAACCTTTGCATGCAACACTTCTGAAACTGAATAGCCTCCAAACAACTGAATCATAATAATGAATCTATCATCAAAGTCTTTTGACTTGCTACTAGCTACTGCACATGTCTACTAGATCCTCTGCGTTGCTGACACTTGCATCCATGCAGTCTACACTTGCCACCAACTCTAATCTGCGCTCTAGTATATGACACTGTCACTTTGATTTCATGTCCTCACGACATCTAACTGCATCAATCCAACTGATCCTGCTACTGTTTCTCTGTGGGCTCCTCATAGCCAGGTTCGATTCATGAGATCCACACCATCTCAATGAATCCTACCCAAAATTTCGTACTAGGATTATTCATGCATGTCGCCCCACCTCTCACCTGGTGGTATAGCTGCATGCACTCCCTCTGTCCATCTGGCTCGAAATTTCTCCACATGAGTGGTTTCTCCCACTCCATGATCCTCATCTTGTGGCTGCTCCACATCCTAAGGTTCACTCTTACCTGCATGCAAATCCAGCTCCCTCTCAAGGGTCAATTGCATGGCTTTCTCACACTTCCCCATGGTTGGAAGTTCTGTAGAAATCACATCTACATAAATTCTATAGAGATTATTCACACGAATCCCAATCTTATTGACTTTATTTGTGGATTTATGCCAAAGGAAGGCTTTACCTTCACTAAAGACCACATCATACCCTTTATCTTCCAACATTGCAACTGAAACTAAATTTTTCGTTAAGCCTGGTACATGCATTACATCTTTTAAAAAGAAGGGCTTACCTGAATTCCTTTGGAAAGAAACAGTACCAATCCCGGTAGCGCTATACCTTTTGTCATCACCCATTTCGAAATGCATCTGGAGGTTCTTCTCCTCCAAGCTACTGAAAATTTCTTTGTCTCCCGTCATGTGGAAAGATGCACCACTATCCAAGTAGCACATCGAACTCATTGCACTTGACACCATGCATGCAATAAGTGAGAAGTCAAGCTCAAATTGCAAGGCAAGGGCCTCACCAGCTGCAGCTCCAGCAACCATCTTGTTATTCTTCTTTTGTGGACAATTTGTGGCAATATGTCCATGCTCGTGACAATGAAAACACTTCACTTTGGACATGTTGTGCTCCTTGCCATTTTCATCGGCCTCGGATTTAGAATGGAATTTCTTCCCCTTCCCCTTCTTTTCCTTAGTAGCCAAAGAAAAATCCTCTTCATCATCATGCTTTGATGAAGATCCATCTCTAGTGTTCTGCCTGAACTCCTCCTGCACCAGATCTGACCACAATCGTTCCCAATCCGGCAATTTTTCCCATCAGTTGACAGAGTCTTCATAACTGTGCCAACTCTTAGGAAGTCCTAGGAGAGCCAAACTCACCAAATCACCATTAGTGACAGTTATTCCTACACTCCCAAGCTCATCCCGACATTGGACAAACTTTTTTAAGTATACTGGAATAGTGTCGTTATTTTCCATCTTGATCTTCCTAATTTTATCTTTGAATGCCAATTTCCTATGGTTGTTGCTACTTTGGAATATGTTTGTCAAAGCCTTCCACATATCATATGGTGTGGCTTTTCCATGGAGGCTTGAGACAATGTGGTCTCATACTCCCTCCAACAGGATCCTCCTCGCCCTTGCCACTTTCTTTTTCCATGCATCAAGATTTTCAGCATTTGCAGCAACTAGCTTAGGAACATCTTTGTCAATGAATTCCTTCAAGCCATTGTCTTCGAGTACTGCCTCCATCTTGTCCTTCTAAGCAATGTAGTTCGAGCTTCACTCAAGTGCATACTGTAACCTCAAACCATTGAAAGCCATTTCGATCTTGAATCAGCTGTAGCACTAAGAAAGTCTTTCTGCAAATTCGAATCCTTTCCACCAACAAACTCGGCTTCTGCTTCACTACTGCAATTTCCTGTGCTCTAATATAATGTAGAAATTTAATACAAAATACATGTATATCATGGATTCTCCTGATCTAACAATATGCTATTGTTAAATACAAAATCTCTTCTACTTATCTTTCTGGAAATTTAAAACACAATCGCCAATCACAATATCATGAAGAAATATCAGTCACACATAACACAGATAATTTACCCGGAGAAAGATTATAGCTAAAAACCCCACTATATTATATTACGTATTATATCATGGATCATGAAACAATTACATACAAAGCTCCAAAACAAGAGCTCTCAGTACATGAGCTAACTATCTCACACTGTCATACAAAAATTAGCAAGTTCCTTAGCCAATTTACTGTCTCTAGACAGCCTGCCTCCAATGCGCAATCCCTGATGGTAAAGAACCCTTGAATGATTGATTCTTTCCTATCTTGATTGCGCAATCCTCATAGGCACATCCAATGTGTGTGTGGTTGCATGTGTGCAACCGAATAATGTCACAACTGATAATTTACTTCCCTTTCACCTAGAACTCAATTGGGTCTCCACTGGATCTGACATGCATGCAACTAATAATAGTAAAAACATCAATTGCATGTGAGATCACTGATCGTGAATTAATTAATAATTAATTCACTTGATCTCTCACTATTGTATCTTTAGTTACAACTAGCACAACTGACTTTAACTCACTTAACCAAGTTAAACTGATTTACAACTTGCATTAACTAATGCACCATTGCACTTCCAACTCTGTTACAACTAGAATCACTTTGTTATAACTCAAGTCAACCTGCATGTCCCACCAACCAACCTCTTAACTCGAAATTCACTTAGCTAACTGATTTTACACTTCAGTTAACTATTTCCAAGTCCACATTGAGAATAGATTACAATTTATTGTCCAACTAATATTAAGGGATAATAATAGTCAACATGCATCTATAAATAGACATGCATTCTATAAATAGATTATGTAGATACATCTATAAATAGACATGCATCTATAAATAGAATTTTCTCATGCATCTATAAATAGACATCAACCTAAAAATAGCCTCTGTGGACCCCACCTAGTGTAGGTGCTTAATTTTTATTGGGATCAAGGATGTTGTTTCTGGATGCCAATTTCACTATTTTTTGTTGCAAACTTCAATACTGTTGTCTTATACGGATGTGAAGTTTGGGGTTGCAGTATATCCAGAGAGTCATGGACGAAGATTGAGATGATTCAAAAGCAATTCATAACCTGCAACCTTAAGATCAAGGCAATACTCCCTATCCTATCCTCTTGATCAAATTTGGTTTGTCCCCCATTGAAAGTACGGCTATGTTTAGATATCAGATGTATAAGAAGAAGCTTGACAACATGGAATAAAAAGGCTCCCTAAAATTTCTTCTAACTGTAGTCAAAATCCTCACCTTTGCCTCAAGCGTGGGTGGCATAAGGATGCCCTGTCCTGGCTCAACCATTGGGGAATTAAGGAGGAGCTCATTATGGGAAGCAAAGATAACATCAAACATATTATTAGCTCCAAGTCTAAGGAAAGGATGTGGGAGGATCAGTAGTTGGATTGTAAAAGGAAGCTAAGATACTATAAGGAAGCGATCAACCCCACCCTTGATAATCAGAATTATCTCTCTGTGTTGTCCAACAAAAACAAAAAAATGAATATCGCTAAGCTAAGAACTAATTCCCACTAGCTTCAGAGTGAGACCGAACGATGGTGGAACGATAGAATCTGTCAGATTTGCGATTCTAAGTAGGTGGAAGATGAAAATCACTTCCTTATAGACTGCCCCGACTCTTACTCACATTCGCTCTCAATTCCCTACTATCTACCACAGTTCCAATCTTCTTGACCTATTAAGCCAACTCACCTATAGCGATCTTGGAGCACTTATTTCTCTTCTCTGACCATAGAAACAAATTTTTGAAGAATCAAACTTAGATTCTTTCTCCTCTCTAAAGGTCCAATAGACCGCATTGGTCTTAATCGACGTTAATCATCATCATCATCATCATCATCATATATATATATATATATATATATATTTTAATCACTTTAACAATAATTATAGTACATATAGTTTTTTGGGATTCAACTATGTTAAGTAAGTCATTCATCTATGACTATTTCCATGAGAGGTAGTTGACTAATTTCTCATGATTTTTGAATAATCCACTTAGCACTCATTGCATTGGGTGATGTGAAGAAGTGGGATTGAACATCACCCAATGCAATGAGTGCTAAGTGAACTATTCAAAAATCATGAGAAATTAGTCACTTAAGACTACCTCTCATGGAGATAGTCATAGATGAATGACTTACTTAACACAGTTGAATCCCAAAAAATGATATCTAATATAATGCAATGTGAAAACTCCTCAATACTTAAATAATTATAGTAAATAATATATATGAAAATGTCCATCTTATTTTATAATTGAAATTCAAAAATTATAAATAAATAAATTCAGAATTAAACACTACAATTTATAAATGGATTAATAATTAAAGGTTATGACATTTTTTTTATCAAGAGTATGAATTAAGTTTTAGTAGTCTAAGTAATTGATGAAATGGTTCTATTATATATATATTTTTTTTAAATTCAAAATCCAATACATTTTTTTTTTAATCACTTGTTTGATTTGTAGAGATCAAGTGCATCATGAGTTTTTTTAAGGTGAAAAATCCCTTTATGTATTCAAAAGTGTATTTTAAACAACAAGAAATCACAAACATGTTACATAATTTGATCAAAAATTTGTTTCTTCTATATTACATCAAACTAAGTTTAAGATAATAATTAATTTTTGTTAACAATTAGAAAATAATAAATAAATATTTTGTATATTTTTTTTCCCTAAAATTTCAATGTAAATTATTATTAATATATTATCATTTATATTAACTTATCGAAATATTATTGAGCAAACAAAACATTAATATTTAAGTATATTTAAGACATATAAAACTATAAATTATATTATTTTTAAAACCAATATAGATACATCTTAACTTTGGATCTACCAAGAGGGATCAAATCTCTCGAGATACAAACTTCTTATAAAGTGAAAAGAGATTTGATCCCTCTAGGTGCTTGATGGGGAGTTAAGATGGATCTAGGTTAGTTTCTAAAAAGACTTGAATAATAATAAGAATGTTTAAAAAGTGTATCTAACTACTAAACAAAATGGTTTTTTGGTCAAAATTCGTTGTTATTTAAAATTCACTTTTGAATATATAAATGGATCCAACACCCTATAAAACCCATGAGACACTAAAACTTTGCAAATTAAACAACTCAAACTTATTATCCTTCAAAATCTCTACCTACTAAATTGACCAGAAAAAAACATCTAAAAAATTCATCTATATATATTTAAAATAAAATTAATAAATATTACATATAATTGTAATAAAATGAAAATGGAAAATATCACAAACAATAAATTATTCCTTTTACCTTTGTATCAAAAGGCATGTCCGTTGAAATCCTCATTCACTCCACAAATAAAAAAATTACCTTTGTATCAAGAAGTATCTCTGTTGAAATCTTCACTCACTGATATTCATGATCAGGGATATGAAGTAAACGTCCTCTCAAAAGTGGTAATGTTTGCACCTCTAGAGATATGGTAGCTCTAGTCCCTTGATATACAAGTATAAATCAAATCACTTGAGGTGCAAACCTCATTTAAAGTGCAAAAATTCAAAAAAGGTTTACACCTCTAGAGATATGGTAGCTTCAGTCCCTTGATATATATATATATATATATATATATATATATATATTCTATTGATTAAATAGAAAAAATTACATCATTAGAAAAGTAAATATAAAGGGACAAAATACACAACTAGAGAGGAGAATCACCCTAATTGGTGTTGATCCTCAAGGCGACCTTTATTTCCTTTATTTTTTGAAACCTTGCCCCAACCTTTTGAATGCGGTTTGATCAAAACGATCTACAAATTATCATTGCACGCTGAAAGAGATTCCTCATCAAAGTCTGAAAAAGTCGTCGCATGGGTTTGTTTCAATATAATCCGAGAAACATTATTATTCAATATATTTGTGTTTTCCAAATGAGTATGGTCCACACCAGAAATCGTAAGATGTTTGAGGCCTTAATTCTTGGACCTTGTACCCCAGATAGATTTCACCATCAACTTCTTCATCATCCCTCTTTGACATTTATGCCTTTCCTTCCATAGGAGGAGGGTTACAGGGCTTCCATATTTTAGATCTAGAATCACAAATGTTTTGCATTGGTTAAGAATTAAACACTGGGAAAGAGTTTTGTGAGTGTTATATTTGATGACAGAAACAATAACACATTATTCTCATAGTCCATAGCATGAGTCTAGTGAAAATCACCAATTTTTAAAATTGTTTCGTCATGCAACCCTTTACTAATATCGATTTCAACACAAATTTCCCCATAGTTGTATACACCATGTTGCACACGAGAGGTGTTAGTAGTAATATGACACCCCAAAGAGTCTCCAATTCCCTAAATTTTTTTGTAATTCCACAATTAAGTTGCTAGATTAGGAAGCCCGACCCATTTTGGCATCTTGGTAATGACAACTATGAAAGGGTCAAAATCTGGGAACAAAGGTGTTAAAAATAATCCAGCATTACCCCAAAACCAAGGCCCTTTAGATAAAGTTTTTTGATGATCTTCAAAATCCTCAAATAACAAAATGAGTAAGCCTATTGAGCATAAAATAACCTTGCGGTTCTTAGTCCATACATAATGGATCCATCGATAGAGATCAGTTATGAGGGGCCAAAAGAAATTAAAACGACAGATTACGGTCACCTCTAAATACGCCTCGTGACTATCCTATAGATCTTGGTGAGATATTTATAGGGAGGGAACTTCCTTATATTTTTCCACCAAAAATGCCCTCAGAGTTATTTGAGCCTAATCTTCCTTAAGGGGCTAGGCGAGTATATTTTTAAATACCTGTCTCCACTATATTGAAAATTATATATATATATATATATATATATATATATATATATATATATATATATATGCACACACATAGACACACTATATCATTGAAATATTTCTATTTACAGTTTTTTATCTCTATCAACATTAATTTTTATTTTTTGGGTAACAACCTCAGGTTTAAATTTCATGTAATAAAAGTTAATAAAGGTAAAATAAGACCACATGGTTAGAGGATATTGGCAAAGGAAAATGAAAAGGCTTTAGAAAGGCAAAAAGGTATTTTTGGCACATTATTTATGAAAATAATGGAAATTAGGAGAAAAGGAAGGTGAATGGTCACAGGTTGCATGCGAGGAGGAAAAAGAAGGAAAATAATGGAAAATTGAAGAAATTTGGTGCCTCATCAATAAAAGTACCTCAGAGCATCAATGGGTAGGCATTTTTCAGTGTAATCCTTTTCTCACTTTAATTTTAGAATTTTCCTCAGAGAGGAGAAGAGCACCAAGAGGAGAAAGAAAGAAAGCAAGCAAAGGAAGGAAAAGGAAAGGAAAGGAAATTAAAGGAAAAGCAATAAAAGACAAGGAAATCAAGGAAGGCAAGGATCAAACAACTTCAACGGGAATACTTGCAGGTAATAGAATGCATGTGTGATTTCCTAGTTGGTTTTCACATGCATGGTATGTGCATGTTGGTATATGGTTCTTTGGTTGTCATTGGCATGAATTTTTTTGGGGTTCGACAATGGATTTTTGATGTAGCCATAAGGCTGCAAATACCCACATACGCAGAATCTTCAACATGTCTTCCCATTCCCAGGATTTAATTCTTCATTAAAATTTATTCGGTAGAAGTATTTCACTTACCTGCAATACATCATCATTAACACAGGCTTTGTGGTACCATGGTTTAAAACCAAATCCATTATGTTATCAACCATCGGGAACACATATAAAACCTTTAAACTTACCCTTTTGTCTTTTGCACATGACTCTACATGCTTACCAAGATTCCACACATTTACCAAGGCTCTTCCCTGCGCAATCTCGGATCGCAAACCTCCATTGCACTTTTCATATTGCATATTCTATTCCACGCCTATCACACTTCGCAACTTCAATCATATCGCACCTCCCCCATATCACGAATCTCACCATCGCTGATTCGTAGATCACTGCTCCTAGAAATTTTGAAACCCTTACTGATCACACTTCGCAAAGTGTACCCCGTTACAATATCAAATACCTGTCAACTGAATGCGATTTGCGATTGCGATATCGCAATATCGCATCGCAGCATCATACTTCTTGACTTTTCAAAAACTCATGTCACCGAATGTGATTTGCGATGTAATCTCCCACCGACACGTGGCTTCTCTTCACAACCTCTGATCCATTAACTCTCTTGCATATTTATTTGCGATATCCATTCTCAATCGCTTATCTCTGACTTAGTTCTCGCGATCTAATCTTGTCCATCCATCTGGCTTACATTTATGTGCTATGATCTCTGCCATCCATCTCTCTGCTTCAATTCTGTGCTTTGATCTTGACCATCTATATTCCCCTTTACACTTACTCCAAAAATCTTAAGTTTTTAAGGAAAATACGCCAGTTCTCTATCTTCGGGAAGTCTATATGATTTGTTCAATAATGAACATCGTTTCATTCAATAGGCTCGCATATATTACTTTAACGAATAAATGATCTTAATTACTAATTTGTATTTCTCCATGGCATAACCCTCCTGAGCTTGTTCGGTATTCTATAGCGCTAGTCTCTCCTGAGCTTGGATCTAGTTCATATTTAGAACTATCTTACCGTTGTACATTTCTCATCTTACTATCTAGTTCTTCTAAAACTCACCTGCACACCTATAATATGAAGAATTATGATGTTCACACTTACAGTTTATAATTTATAAACACAATAAGAAATTCATCAACACACCATACACTGCACAACTCATAATTGAGTTTTTATATCTACAAACGAATATTTACACAATGAATTCCTTCTTGGCCTGATTTTCTATATTAGTGGCCTCTCAACACTACTTCTCTCTCTTTGCCCGTATGCTTACAATCAGATTTATTTGATTATCTATCTAATAATAATGGTCCATGTGCCTTTGAGGCTTTACAAATATATACAAAATGTTTTGTAACCAATTCTGGTTCAGATCCATAGTTTACTTAACAAAATCCTAAAAGTCCTCCAAGTCCTCAATTAATCCCTAAAATATCTTCTTTATCCCTTGAGGATCTCAACATTCAACAAATCCTAAGGATCCTCTTAAATCCACAAAATTATGAACTAATTTCTAATCTAAGATTTACAATATTTCAGAATATCTCAATCCACACCAATCATTCATCAATCACTCATGTTCTCCTACATTCGAGAACATTTACAAATATCCTCACAATATTTAATTATATCCTATTCTAAATATTTCACATAAAATCCACTCAAAACATTGAAAATTACATTAAAAAAATACTTAGGGAACCAACTCCCTTGAAAACACAAGACCCCTATATTATACTAAATGTACAAATTTTGGAACCATGATGCTCCTGCATCAGACTCCCAAGGTAGAAAATATTCATGATCTCTAGATCATGTGTCCTCATATGTTGATAGAAAACCTTCAGGGTCCCAAAATTTAGTTTGTAGTTGTCCAAATACTCTGCACTTTTTTTGCTGTTGTATGTCTGTTGTCTTCTGGTTCATTCTCCTCTTTTCAATCAGTTTCAAATTCTGATTGATCATCCCTTCTGCTGTCAATTTTCTCCATCTAGACTATTTTATCATAAACTCCCATAGTTCCTCAATCTCCATGTCGAGCATATCCTTGGGTTGGTACACACTTTACCATTTGTTACTACCTCTACCTCCTTGCTTCAGTTTGTTGTTATCGTCTACTAGCTGTTGCATCTCCACATTCTGCATACCTTCAGGATCCTTGATTTGAATTACCTTAAATATTGTTGTAGATATTGTTTCCACCCAAACTTCCTAAATATCTTTGAATACATCTCCCTCTGCAATATCCAATTGCTCTTTATCCACAAGCTTTTTTGTTTTCCAATGTTGAAATTGAGATTTCTCTTCCTCTTCCATGGTTATCTCCTCTTGCATCAAATCTTGATTCTCCAACATTGTTTCCAGCAATTTACTATCTTTGTTCCATGGGTTAAGCACTTCCACAGAAACTTCCTCTCCCTTATTTATTTGGTTTTTCTCTTGTGCCAAATATTCTTCAGTATTTTCAACAGTATCTTCATCAAAAACTGCAATCATAAACTAATTATTAGAATTAAAATTATAAGGGCTCAATGTCTCTTCTTCCTCTGGAAACATTTCAGCATGTTGCTCTGAGCTTTTCTCCTCTGTTAGCACATTAGTATGTTGATTCTTTAAGGAGTTCTTGAGACTGTCAGCTAGTCTCTCCTCCACATCATCTATTCCAAGGATGTCTCCTTGCTCTGGTTCACAATAGTGAACTTCTTCCTCTACAATCACACTCTCATACTCTAGTTTTTTTAGTAAATACTCCAGCAATTCAATTTCTCTGTGACACTTCATAAGTACTTCATCATCACTTATAATCTCTGCATTTATACACAAATTGTCAGTTTGAAAATGATAAGAATCAATAGTCTCAACTGTTGTTTCACATATAATCTCTTCAGACTGAAGTCCATCTCCTTCTTCCACAAGAAATTGTTCATATTTTGTAACAGCTTCAAATATCAATTCATTACTAAGTTATTTTTGCTGCAAAAATTCAATGCTTTCCTTATTAAGGAGGCATTCTCCATCATTCTTTACTTCAGAGTATTTATCTTCTGAAAGGTAATGTTCCATACTTTCATCAAATTTTATGACAACTTCAAAAGACTGCCCATCCTCTGCAAAAATTTTAATCACATAAAAATTATTAGATTAAAAAATGCAAGGCTTTATATCCTCTTCTGCTACCTTTGTCCAAATTTCTTCATGTTGCCTTGAATTATCACAATAGTTCATAGGATCTTTCACATCTCCAACCTTCATCTTCACCTAGAACTTCCCCTTCTTCTGCTTCACAAATTGAAACTTCCATTTTCAACTCAACTTCTCCGAGTTCCTCTGATTTCAATTGAACATCCATTATCTGATCAAGCTTTCTAAGCTCTTCTATTAACTGCATATTCACCTATTGCTTTCTGTTCTCTTGTAGCCTATGCCATTTCACTTTATTTCTCACAGTCCACCATACCTTTGGTCTACCTTATTTCTCTGTAATATATCCATTAATAATTCAAGATGGAATTTATCTCAGCTCTCTCCCTGTCGAACTCTTCTTGGCTCATCTCCTCTATGCCCTTTACCTTGGAATATTTCCTTCTGCTATGGCTTTCCTATGAATCTTTTTTATGAATATCAGTAGTCATCTTATTCTCCATCTCTCTGAGTTCCTCACTCACTATGAGCTGTACTTAAGCCTCTGCAGTAGCAAGTCCTCCTTGCTATCACTTACCTCAGCAAGCTCTCCTTTGTACTTGGTCTTTTGGCAAGCACTGGTTCTCTATCTTTGGAGCCTCTATTGAGAAACTCCTTTCTCTTCTTTCTAGGCTTCAACACATATTCTCTTGAGAACACTTTAATTGTCCTCTTTGTCCAACCTCAACTGGATTCTTCAGGTTCACTGCCACTTTCTTCGGAGTATCCATTTTACTCTGCCTTCAATAACACAACTGATTCTTCTTTTTTTTACAGCTCCTCTTGTTTTCTTTGCTGAGATATTCCTCCTTTGTCTACAACCTACAAAACTCAAACCAGAGTTAACATAAAACACTACCTGTATGATTTCACAAGGCACTCTACTTCCAATCTTTAACACTCGAATGGATCTCCAATTTCCTCAAGAAATCAACCATTGCTTTGTCAGATTTTACTGTCAAACTTTTTTTCTGCACTTGCCTCCATCTTCTCAGATTTATAATATGACTTCTTCTCCTTTGTTCCGCAATCATGCTTGCATTCTCCTTCCATTTCACACAGAATATTATTCTCCTTTGATACCAAATGTCTTCTGCATATTTTAGCCAATCTTCATTTATAACATTTTTTTGATTTACTCGCTCTGATACCAAATAATGCAGCCATAAGGCCACAAATACCCACATACGCAGAATATTCAACATGTCTGCCTGTTCCCAGGATTTAATTCTTCATTAAAATTTATTAAGCGGAAGTATATAACTTACCCGCAATACATCATCATTAAAACAGGCTTTGTGGTACCCTGGTTTAAGACCAGATCCATTATGTTATAAACCTTCGAGAACACATATAAAACCTTTAAACTTACCCTTCTGTCTTTTGCACGTGACTCTGCATGCTTACCAAGATTCCACACATTTACCAAGGCTCTTCCGTCTGCAATCTAGCATTGCAAACCTCCATTACACTTTTCATATTGCAGATTCTACTCCATGCATATCGCACTTCACAACTTCAATCATATCGCACCTCCCTGTAGAAATTATATGCAATAAGCATGCATATTTCCTAGGTCCACCTGATCTCACACTATTTAACTTTATGCAAGATACTGAATCTATTCCACTTGTTAATCTTTTGCGAAAAATTTAATTGCACACACATGTAAAGCATAAATAAAAAAAATCACACATAACAAAGTTGTTTTTAACTGGGAAAGCCTGAAGCTGAAAACCCTAACTATATATTATGTATCATGGAATCATATGAAAATCCTCATACAAAGCTTATTAAACTCTCAGTACAGTACAATCGTCATACACTAATTAGGAACAATCTTGCAAATCCATGCACTGATCTTGCCCTCCTGCTAGCTTGCCTCCACTGCGCAATCCCTGCTGAAGAATAGCTATGAATGAATTCAAATTACCCTTGCCTTGACTGCGCAATCCTCATTGGCAACTCCAATGTGTGTGTGATACAATCAATGCATCACTATAGTCACAATAGATAGTCTATCTTTCCCTTTCACCTATCTCTCCACTAGGTCTCCACTGAAATTTCCATGCACTGTAGTTAACTGTTGTATTGTTCAATTGATTAATGAGTTATTATTTGTGAATTAATTCACTCCACTCTCACTAGTGTATTATTCAGTTAGACTAGATATAACTAGCTCAACTGAGTCTAACTGAGTTAAACTGAATACAACTCTATAACTACTTCTTCCAACTGTGTCATAACTCTGCCACTTGAGTTCTAATTGAGTCCTCCATGCATTAGCTCCAGTAAACCCTTGGGAATTGCGTAATTCCCTCAGTCCACTGATGTGCCACATCTGTGCACTGAAACAAAGTGCTCCAAGAGAATAAGTTGTTGTTTAGTGTCTGATTATTATTAGGAGCTAATAATAATCGACATGCATCTATTTTTAGATTAGTGATCTATAAATAGACTTCACCCAATATTATAAAAATAGAATTTCATATATTTTTCCAACTTGATCAACCATCCACAAATAGCATCCTGCAACTTCTGAAATATGATCACCATGTCTAAAAATAGAATTTCGCCAAAAATAGCTTGTGGGCCCACTTAGTGAAGGCGAATCTTTTCACTAAGCTCATCATCTTGTTGAATCTCAACACTCCCTCTCAACAAGATATGGATTATCTTTCACCCCGATATTGCCTCTATGGTATTCTAATTTTCTCTTGGTGAGCGCCTTCGTCAAAATATTTTCATCCTGATCCTTCGTAGGAATGTACTGAAGCAACGTGATCTTCCACTGCACACAATATATGATATGATGATACTAGATATCAATATATTTAGATCTATCATGAAACACAGGATTAACCGATAGTTTAATGCAAATATGATTATCACAATGTATCACTGTGGGATCTAAATGTGAACCGAACAAACCAACCAGAATCTTCCTCATCCAGATAGCCTCACATGCAGCTTGAATTGTTGCTATGTATTCTACTTCCGCTAAACTGAGTGCCACGGATCTTTGTTTCCTGCTGTACCAAGAAACTGCCGTAGATACGATAGTGAAAATCCCTCCTGATGTGCTCTTTATATCTGTTGGGCTTCCTGCCCAATCTGCATCTGTGAAGCCATGAAACTTCACCTCATCCGTTTGTCTGTACCATAAACCATACTCAGATGTGCCCTTGAGATATCTCAGGACATGCTTGCCTGCTTTCCAAAAGAGCTTGGTAGGCTTAACCATAGCTTGTGAAAGTTGGTTCACCACATAGCATATGTCCAGTCTTGTATTGACTAAATACATGAGCGAACCCACCAATTGTCGATAAACAGTGGCATCCACTACCTCTGCCGATGTAGCATCCTCTTTCTTCCAATTACCTGGAAGAGGAGTGTCGATATGCTTGCAGCCTTGCATTTGAAACTTCTCCAGTGTCTCCCGGGCATGCTTGCCTTGAGACACAAACAGTTCACCTTCCCGCTGCCATATTTCCAATCCAAGGAAATAATGAAGGAGGCCCAAATCCTTCATGTCAAACTCCTTTGCAAGATTTTCCTTGCATGAGTGTATCAACTGCTCATCACCTGTTAGTACTAAATGATCAACATAAAGTACAATGATTAAAAGCTTACCCTCCACCACAATCTGCTACAGGTTTTCATTTGCCTCACTCTTGGTGAAGCCAAGTCCAGTGAAATAGCTATTGATCCGAGTGTACCAAGCACGGGGTGCTTGTTTCAGCCCATACAACACTCCTTTGAGCCTGTACACATGCGACTCACTGCTGAAGATCTCAAATCCTTCAGGCTGCTCAATGTACACCTCTTCCTCAATGATCCCATTAAGGAATGCAGTCTTCACATCCATCTGATGAATGTGCCAACCCATTTGCGCTGAGAGAGCAAGGATGGTCCGTATGGAAGAATACCGTGCGACAGGTGCAAAGGTTTCTTCATAGTCAATCCCCTTAATCTGTGAGAAGCTCCGGGCAACAGCTCTTGCCTTATACTTCTTGGCACTCCCATCAACATCTTGCTTTACCCTGTAGATCCATCTTGATTCTACAACTGATTTTCCCACTGGCCTTGGAACAATCTCCCAAGCACTATTTCTGACAATGGAGTCATACTCCTCCACCATGGAATCTACCCGTGTGGGCTCCTGCACTGCTTCTTCAAAAGAAGATGGCTTTGTCACGATACACTTGCTCATAAGAGCCATGTATCCAGTAAATCGGTCAGGTGACTGTCTCTATTTGCGCTGTGATGTAGGGACTCCTAAATTCTGTGCCGCATCAAGCTTCAGTCTCTCAGCTTCTGTGGTACGCTTTCTGCCTTGTCTGATGTTTTTTATGCATGAGTGGACTCCTTCACTCCATGAATCTCCTCTTGTGGCTGATCCACATCCGGAGGCTCATCTTTCGGAACAAGTAGTTCCTTCATTGCATGCAAGTCTAGCTCCCTCTCAAGCATAGCTTGTGCAGCACCCATGATCATTCTGTTCTTCCTCTCCACGACCCCATTCTGCTGTGGGTTATGAGGCTCTATGAGTTCTCTTCAAATTCCTTCTTTGCTACAAAAGTCTTTGAATTATCCCAAGATTTATTCACCACCATTATCGCCTTGTAGAGATTTCAATTGCTTCCCCGAATCCTTCTCCACCAATGCCTTGAACTCACATAACTTTGAGAATGTTTCACTCTTCTTCTGCATGAAGAAGATCCAGCATATATGAGAATATTCATCAACAAATATAACATAATACCTGTTTTTTGTTGTTGAAGCAACCGAGAAAGGTCCACACACATCTATGTGAATTCTCTCCAGGATCACCGAAGCACGATTCTCCTTCTCATGAAAGGTGGTCTTCACAAACTTACCCATAGTACATCCCTTGCACTGATATGACTGCGCAAGGGTACCCTTGGGAAGTCCAGTAGAAATTTGCTGCAAAATCTTCAAAGCGCCATGGTGAAGACGGCCCAATCTCCTGTGCCATAATTCGCCCTCATCCTGGCTCACCACTTCTTCTGCTTTGCCCACCATTGCAGCACAACCATCTACCTCCAACTTGTAGAGATTCTTAATTCAAACCCCTATCTTCTTGGTTTGACCCATTGTTTTATGTCGAAGGAAGGCTTTTCCCTCAATGAAAACAACATCATAACCTTTGTCTTCCAGCATTGCGACTGAGACCAAGTTCTTCTTTAGACCTGAAACATGCATAACATTCTTCAACAAGACTGGATTACTTGACTCCCTCTCAAAGGTAATGGTCCCAATTCCAGTCGCGCTGTACTGACCATCGTCACCCATCTCTATATGCATCTGGAGGTCCTTCTCCTCCAAGTCACTAAACAACTCTTTGTCTCCCGTCATATGGAAAGACACACCACTATCAAGATACCACACCGATCCCATACAACTTGAAACCAAGCATGCGATCAAAGATAAATCAATTTCAAATTGCGAGGCTAAGGCCTCTCTAGCTGTAGATCGAACAACCTTCTTGTTCTTCTTATTTTGTGGACAGTTAGTGGTGAAATGTCCATGTTCGTGACAGTGAAAACACTTCACTTTGGACAAATCCTGCTTCTTTCCTTTAGCTTCGGATTTTGAAGGAAATTTCTTCCCTTTCCCTTTCCTTGCTTTGGCAGCCAAAGCACAATTCTCTTCATATTCATTCTTTGATGAAGATCCATCCCTGTTACCTCACCTTGTCTCCCCCTGCACAAGATCCGACCAAAGTCGCTCCCATCACGGCAGTTTCTCTTGTCCATTGACAGAGTCTTCGTAGCTATGCCAACTTTTTGGAAGCCCAAGGAGAACCAATCTCACCAAGTCTTCACCATCAACAGTAAACCCACACTTCCCAGTTCATCCTTGCAGTGGACAAACTTCGTGAGGTATTTTGGAATACTGTCGCCTTTCTCCATTTTTATTTTTCTGAGCTTGTATTTAAGCACCAACTTCCTCTGGTCACTTCTGCTTTGGAACAAGTCTGTCAAAGCCTTCCACATTAAGACTGGAGTGGATTTCTTATGAAGGTTGGACACAATATGGTCCTTCACACCTTCCAATAGAATCCTTCTCGTTTTTTCTGTCTTCTTTTGCCATGCGTCAAGTAATGTAGCATCGCTAGATCCCGGCTTAGGAACATCGCTATCGATGAAATCCTTCAGTCCATTATCCTCCAGCACTGCCTCCATCCTGTCCTTCCAGGATATGTAATTCGAGCTCCCATCAAGGGCATATTGTAATCGCAACCCATTGAAATCCATTTCAATGTATACTCAACTTCTGCACCAAGAATCTTCTATATCAAATTCGAATTGTCTACCAGCACAAACTCACTTTACAATTGAAATATTCAATCAACAAAGCTTCGATACCATGTAGAAATTATATGCACTAAGCATGCATATGTCCTAGATTTACCTGATCTCACACTATTTAACTTTATGCAAGATACTGAATCTATTCCACTTATTAATATTTTGCGAAAAATTTAATTTCACACACATGTAAAGCATAAATAAAAACAATCGCACATAACACAGTTGGTTTTAACCGGGAAAGCTTGAAGCTGAAAACCCCAACTATATATTATGTATCATGGAATCATATGAAAATCCTCATACAAAGTTTATTAAGCTCTCAGTACAATACAATCGTCATACACTAATTAGGAACAATCTTGCAAATCCATGCACCAATCTTGCAAATCCATGCACCGATCTTGCCCTCCTGCTATCCTACCTCCACTGCGCAATCCCTGCTGAAGAATAGCTCTGAATGAATTCGAATTACCCTTGCCTTGACTGTGCAATCCTCATTGGAAACTCCAATGTGTGTGTGATGCAACCAATGCATCACTGTAGTTAACTGTTGTATTGTTCAGTTGATTAATGAGTTATTATTTGTGAATTAATTCACTTCACTCTCACTAGTGTATCATTCAGCTAGACTAGATACAACTAGCTCAATTGAGTCTAACTGAGATAAACTGAATACAACTCTATAAATACTTCTTCCAACTGTGTCATAACTCTTCCAATTGAGTTCTAACTGAGTCCTCCATGCACTAGCTCCAGTAAACCCTTGTGAATTGCGTAATTCCCTCAGTCCATTGATGTGCCACATCTGTGCACTGAAACAAAGTGCTCCAAGAGAATAAGTTGTTGTTTAGTGTCTGATTATTATTAAGAGCTAATAATAATCGACATGCATCTATTTTTAGATCAACGATCTATAAATATACTTCGCCCAATATTATAAAAATATAATTTCATCTATTTTTCCCTCAAATTCTGACTAATCACAAATAAACTTCAATATATCTTCACTACAACAAAATATAATTCAAAATAGACTTGTGCCAAAAATAGCCTGTGGGCCCACTTAGTGAAGGCGACTCTTTTCACTAAGCTCATCATCTTGTTGAATCTCAACACTCCCCCATATCACGAATCTCACCATCGCTGATTCGTAGATCACCACTCCTAGTAATTTCGCAACCCTTACTGATCACACTTTGCAAAGTGTAACTTGTTACAATATCAAATACTCATCAACCGAATGCGATTTATATCATGGGAGTATCACAATATCGCATCGCAACATCATACTTATTTACTTTTCAAAAAATAACTCTTCCTGTCACCGAATGTGATTTGCGATGTAATCTCCCACTGACACGTGGTTCTCTTCACAACCTCCGATCCATTAACTCTCTTGCATATTTATTTGTGATATCCATTCACAACCTCTTATCTTTGTCTTAGATCTCGCGATCTAATCTTTTCCATCCACATGACTTGCATTTCTGTGCTATGATCTCTACCATCCATCTCTCTGCTTCAATTCTGCGATTTGATCTTGAACATATATTTTCCCCTTTACACTTCTCCAAAAGTCTTAAGTTTTTAAGGAAAATACGCCAGTTCTCTATCTTCGGGAAATCTATACGATTTCTTCAATAATCAACACCGTTTCCTTCAACAGGCTCACATACGTTCCTTTAACAAATAAATGATCTTAATTACTAATTTGTCTTTCTCCATGGCGTAACCATCTTGAGCTTGTTCAATATTCTATAGCACTAGTCTCTCCTGAGCTTGGATCTAGTTCATATTTAGAACTATCTGACCATTATACACTTCTCAGTTCACTGTCTAGTTCTTCTTGAACTCACCTACACACCTATAACATGCACAATTATGTTTTTCACACTTATAGTCTATAATTTATAAACACAATAAAAAATTCATCAACACACCATACTCTGCACAACTCATAATTGAGTTTTTATATCTACAAACATATATTTACACAATGAATTCCTTCTCGACGTTATTTTCTATATCAGTGGCCTCTCAACACTACTTCCATCTCTTTGCCTGTAGGATTACAATCAGATTTATTCTATTATATATCTAAAAATAATGGTCCTTATGCCTTTGAGGCTTTACAAATATATACAAAAGGTTATGTAACCAATTCTAGTTCGGATCCATATTTTACTCAACAAAGTCCTAAAAATCCTCCAAGTCCTCAATTAATCCCTAAAATCACTTCTTTATCCCTTGAGGATCTCAACATTCAACTAAATCCTAAGGATCCTCTCAAATCCACAAAATCATGAACTAATTTCTAATCTAAGATTTACAATATTTCAGAATATCTCAATCCACACCAATCACTCATCAATCACTCATGTTCTCCTACATTCGAGAACATTTAAAATATCCTCACAATATTTAATTAAATCCTATTCTAAATATTTCGCATAAAATCCACTCAAAGCATTGAAAATTACATTAAACAAATACTTAGGGAACCAACTCCCTTGAAAACACAAGACCCCTAAATTCTACTAAATGTACAAATTTTGGAACCATGATGCTCTTGCATCAATTTTTAACCTATCCTTTCCATTTCTAGATAGCCGTGGTGTGGTGGGATTGTTCTCGGTTTTGATCTTGGGATTTTCAGATGGTTTCAGAATCTAAGTTGTGGTGGTCTTAGGAAAAATTCCCAAAGGCCTAGGAATCAGTTTCCTGGTAATGGTAGGATACACGGTAAAGCCTGAGGGTGGAGACAAGAAAAATTCTCAAGGATGGTGAAGAAGTTCTGAGGCATCCAACCTTGGTTTGGCTTTGTGATCTCGACACCAGTTTAAGTGTGAGCATGGTATAGAGAGGGTGGAGGTGGTTTCACCTCTAGATTCCCTTGGCTGTCTTTGGATTGGTTTATCCTATGAGATCCCACATTCATGCTTTGAATATGGAACAAGGGTGATTGGATGAAGAGATATTTGAATCAGCCAATCTATGGTTAGGTGGAACGTGGAAGTCCCAAGCCTGGTCAGTATTTTCCTATGGTTAATAAAAGATACGTTTCTTTTTCTTTTGGTAAGAAAATGTACTGGTTATTATGTGACTTAATGGTTATTCTCTTATTATTATTTACCTGGTTATATGATAGTTATAAGCATGGTTTTATGACAGATTGTAGTCATGGCTCAATCAGGGGCTTAGTTTTATGCTCAAAAATCAAATTTCCCAAATTGGCTCGGAACCTAAACAACCGCGTAGTGCTCGCCGTTCTCAAACTAGCGCACGTCGTTTCACAAAAAATGGTCTTCATATGCTCCCAAAAATGAGTTTTGTCCGCTTTGATAAATAGACAAAATTTAAAAAAAAAATGACTGTCAGATTCCCAGTCAGTAGTTCACACTGCTGACATGGAATGTTGACTGTGCAGGGTCATTTGTTTGGTAATTTCTCTAGCGAATGGTAAGCTTCCAAGTGGCAGCATGGCACTGGTCCAAAATTTGGGTGATGTGGTGAAGTTTTATTGGTGAGTTTTTGGGCCAACTGGGTGAGGACACGTGGTGTGACCTGAGGCCGCCACGTGCCCCCCCTAAGTTTGTATGGTGGTGTAAAATTTTTGTTCTAAGTCCGGGTGGAGGCGTCGGGGTTCGACCCCGCGACCTCCCACCACATAGTCGCACGCCTTACCAGCCCACTTGCGCATTGGATCTTAACATTCATAGGAGCCAACATATATTTGAATTAACCATTATTTAATGGCAAGGGAAGGTGGGGGCCAGCCACCGGTCCATAAGACCACATGCCAGGACCACTGGTGGGGAAAACAGTTAGCGTGAAGGATTAAATACCTAATCCACTGTTAATTAATCGTAATTCCGTTTAATGCACCTAATAAAAAATTAGAATGTGAATTAACTTAAGCGCGGGTTTAGCGCTTAAGTGCGCTTAATTTGAACTAAAATTACACTTAAATTTAATGACATATTAATTTGGCAGACCCCCAAATTCGGCAGAGACTGTCAGTTTTAGTTGCAGTTAGCTAGTTTAGGGCCTAAAATAGTGGGAAAAATTAAAATGGTCATAACTTTTGAATTTTTCGACCAATTCAGGTGCAGAAAGAGGCTAGATGACCATTTTGAAAAATTTCAGACTCATTGGAGTAGGTTAAAGGAGAAAAAAAGAATTGTAAATATTTCAATTTGATAATTTGAGCATAATATAGAGGCTCAAGCCATGGAAGTTGGACCAAGGAGATGTAGCCCAAGAGGGGTGAACTCCTTCATCAAATACCCATGTTAATGTTATGTACGGTGATGTTCTGTAATTTATTTGTTACTACTCAACTCTTGTTTTTATGTTAAATTGTTCACTAAATTGACATGAAAAACACTCATGAGACTTGATAATTTGCAAGAAAACTTGAACCCTTAAACACACATAAAACATTGAATTCTTAATCCGAAAGAGTAATTATCACAAAAAAAATAACATACTCCATTTAGATCATTTTTGGTATCAGAGCTCAATTTCTTTAGTTTTTTTTGTGCAAGAAGGGATTTAATTGTTTGCAAGTTTATGTCATTCTTACAAGGTTAAAACTCAAAAGAGGAGAAGGGAAGCTCGCTGAGAGCCCTGTAGTTGGGTCAAGAGGAAGAATGGAAAGGTTTCCAAAGTCTTAAACACCAGCACATCCTCAAGTTGAAGTGGAGTCTTCAGTGAACATGTTTCATGAAGGAGAACCTATCATGACAGAAGATGAGAGAGCATTCAAGAAGTCATTCTTTGATATGACTGAAATGGTTAAAGTCCTCTATGAGGAAAGGAATGTAAGGATGAAAGGAGAGAGTTTAAGGCCTCCAAGAGGAGAGGGTTCTCCATGAGGAGGAGGCCATGGATATGGTAAGAAGTCACCATCCACTCCACCATCATCTTCACCTTCCTCATCATCATCTTCCACTACCAAAATTCTTCCATCTGTTCATACACATACTTCCAAAGGAGCTAGTAAATTGTCCTTACTTAAAATTGATGTTAAATTTAGCTTCCAATGTATAATGGCGAAGTGAATGCAAATGATCTGATCACGGGTCGAGTACTACCCTAACCATCGTGTACGGTATTAAGATATTTTACTTGACTAGGGCTTATACAAGATTAAATGAGCATTTTAGTCCACATAAATATAATTAAATGAACTACACATAATCAAGAAGCACAAAACACATAATAGAGAGACAACCAATTGGTAACGGAGTTCACCCCTCCATTTCTTTGGGGCTACATCTCTGTATCTCCTTCAATTGGAATGCAGATCCTATATATTCCTTCATCAAAGTAAGATTTATTACATTGAAGCACTCTGGCCGAGCATTAGCCAAGCACTATGGCTCTCAATGGCTAAGTTTTCTCTCCTGTATTCTCTTCCTTCTCATGGATTACATAAGGAATATATATAGTTTTCCTCACCCACTCTCTGCCAAAGAGCATTAATTACAAGACCCACAATTGTAGGGCCTAACTACAAGGAAGGAAAAAAAAAAGGTCCATGAAAGTAGAACCTCCAACTATCTCAGGCCCATAATTGGGAAAAGTCTCAAAACCACCTAAAGACTCTTCAACCATGCCCTTGATTCTCTCAACCTACAATTGAGAAAAATAGAGAATTGGTGTGAGGTGGTTTCTCACATAAAAACCAATTTCCCTAATTACATTAAATTAATAATATGTGAGACACATTTCTCTCACAAATATTAATCATTCATATCAATAATGCATGGGTTTAATAAAATGCATAAGCATAACTTCACCCACTTAAATACTTGTCACTAAGGTCATGGCGCCAAGCTATTTTCATGTGCGAAGGTCCTTCTGGATCACATCTCCCCCAAAGAAAATTTTGGTCTCCAAAAGTATTAGCTTCAATCAACTCAATTGTATGCAAATGTCTCTGAAAGGCACACTCCATCATGACTCCTTCACCTGATGTTCTTCGGAATCAGAACATAATGCTAACACCTACAACTATTGCAACACACATGCCTGAAAAGGCACATTCCTTCAAGATTCCTTCATCGCGGTCCTTAAGAATCAGAATGCGAAATCTCACATCTGCTGAAAGCTGCAACCTGTAGTTGATCGTACCTATTTACATCTTTTGGAACACTTGACATGAGTTCATTGGTCAAGTTTACATGCCAAAATGGCTTAGGAAATCGCCTCATTCTACCTGATTACAAATAAGCCAATAGGGCTTAATGCGCACAAATACACCTCTCACTCTTCCTCAAATAAGAGTGGCTAACACAAGCCTTTACAATGCTTCATAATCAGCTTTACATCATGAATTTCATGGCGGAAACTATGGCCTTTTTACATGGAATTCAAAAATTTACATGCCAATCTTTCGATGCCAAAATATGATGGAAACTATGGCCCTTTGCATGGAAATTACAAGCAATTTAATGTGCCAAACATGTGCACAAAGGAAAAAATACACAGTTTTTAAACCCCTTTTAACATGTGTATGTCCCACATCATTCAAATGCATGAATGGTGAAAAGAAAAAAAATCCTCCCATTACAAAATGTGCATTATGAAAGTGCCCTCTTCACTTTCTAGGCATGGGGTAGTTTAAAAAAATCAAAGAAAATGCCCTTTTAATTACCCATTTATGTCTGTCCACTGAAGGAGAGAGACCACATAAGATGCATCCATTTGTTGGCTAGCACCCTGACAATTCATTTTTTGAAATAGCGCATATGTAGTATTGAGGTGGACACGGTTCATGAATGTAAGTTTTTGTGGACTCTATCTCACCATTCTTTTTGTGAATGTGAACATTTCTGAATGATATATATGCTCATTTTTAGAATCCTCAACCAAGATCCACCAATTCTCAACGACACCATGAAAATGATCCTTCCAGAAAAATTCTGGAAATATTACGAGTTCAACATGTAGCACAATTCGTATGGTAGGACTTCTATTTGCAGACAAATGAATAAATGGAAAGCTTTCTAGACACTTCTTAATCATATTTCCACCTAGAAAATAGCAAATCAAAGCACCATTTTTACCAATGGACTATCGTGTCTCGATCCAGCGAAAGTGATTGTTGATCACTTCGTGACAAAGATTCTACGCATGCCAGGGAACACGTCAGGCACTCCCATGGCAGCTTCGTTCACGAGGGTGAATCCACATAACCTGCTAGGCCTCAACATGCTGGGAATAACATTGGCTTGCATATACATAGCCCCAGGAGGGTTGAAAAGTCTACATATCCATCCCAGAGGAAGTGAAATAGCTTACGTGATGCAAGGCACAATCTTGGCTAGTTTCGTAGAACCAAGAGCAAAAAAACTCTTCCCTCAAACACTGGAATATGGTGATGTGTTTGTGGTTCCAAAGGGTGCCTTGCACTATGCTGCAAACGTGGGAAACACAAGTGAAATTACTATCAACGCACTTAGCAGGGTTCCTTGCAAAGATAGTAACTGATAGTCGAACCCGTAATTGCAGAAGACGTGTAAACTGCAAAAAAAAACTCTTGGGTCCACTTAGCTTCTCCACAGCTGGACCAACTGAATAACAATTGACCAAGAGATGCACGACGTCTACATGAAGACATGAAGAAGTTTCAAGCCTCCATATCTGGCTTTCTTTGTTGTTAACAATGATATTCACTACCATTTCAGCAACTTCGTTTACACCAGCGCCATGATCGCAAAGTTGGACGCCGACTGGGGCGCAAGTTTAGGCCTCAGATAAATTCCATTTAGATTTTCTCTCTTGTTTTCACATCCCTTCAGATCCTTTTCTTGCACATAACCGCGTTAATTATTTAACAAAAGTGGTGGGGGGGGGGGTGGTCAACCCCACCACCCTCGCAAAACTACACACACAACAAAACGCAAATGGTTGGGTCAGGCCACGTGGAGGCGGATCCACCCACCACTCCTCCAATCCTTATCAATACTTAAACGTTGCCATCAGAGTTTGAGGTTGGTTTGGTTCGAGCTGCGTGGAGTGGACCCACCCACCCGCATTTGAATATTTTGTTGCATTTTGACAGAGCACCTCCCCGATAAGCTCTGGCTGAGGAACAACAAGCCTTTTCACAAGACCAAACCAATACATGAAATTATTTCCATAAGCCTTAGTCTAATGATGAATCTCAGGAAGCACTGGAGGAAAAATAATGTGCGTGGACAGCTCCGTGATAGATGAGATGGTGAATTTTCTGCAATATGCAAGGGGGCTGCTATTGAAGCAATATCGATGGAAAGACCAAAAATCATCTTCCTGACAATTAAAATTGATGGGGATGGAGTTGCTGCCATAAGCATGGAACCCAAAATGAAAACAACATCTGCAATGAGCATACCAATTTTCCTTCCACAATGATCGCAGGTTCTCCCCTACGCTGGTGTGGAGAAATTGTTGCAGTGTGGAAAAGCGTTTTCAATTTATCCTTCAAATCAACATAGGTCTGATGCTTCGCATGATCAAATTCATGCAGCTTATTTCCTCTCCACCTTTCAATTCTGAGCTTTTCAACTGCTTGTACAAGAACTTCAACCTTGACAATTGTAAATGGCCTCCTCAAATGGCGTTTACCAACCATATTCATCCTCAACTACGCCATCATTAAGCATCTTGGGCATGGCTATTATAATGCAATCCCTCTCGAATCGAAACCCCAGCTGGTGAATCATGGTATCCATTAAGCAAGGAAAATACATAGTTCTGACCATTATGTCGTGCCTTTGTAATCAGGCTAAGGTTCGGAGGATAGGCCCCTCCATTGGAAAATCTTTATGCATGTTCATTAGCATAAGGCTTAGGAAAATGATCACTTAGTTTTCTAGGTTGTGTAAACATTTCACCTTCTTCATTTGGTCCATCCTCGACTTCTATTTCTAGTGCTAAAGCTTTTGCTTCTTCTTCAATATAAGCAACTCCAACAAGGTCATGGTAGGTGACCAACGACATACTATGGAAAGATGTGAAAACTTGTTGAAAGACCTGACATCCACGCCGAATTGATGCATGATCATAGGAACTTAGAATTCCCCTATGGGGCCACAGGTAGCTTGGGAAATCTAAGTCATGTTCTGCCTCATCGACAGCTGCTATACCTGCAAATCCAAATAAGCCAAACACCCCTACCCCAAGAAGTACCAAAGCCTTTAGTGACTTCATGATCTAGGCTCCCAACATCTTCAAGTCACCATAAATTTTCCATCCGGAGTGTTATAGGTCAATTTTGGCACCATTCCCAATGATCTGGTTAACTGGACATCATCTTGAGGACCAATGATCAAGGATCTATCATTCCCTATCATTTCAGTTGCTACATGCCCTAAGACAAGAAAAAAGACAAATCAAGGAAGACTTTCATCAAGCAAAGGTTTCCAAGGTTTGAAGCTTATTATATAGCATATGAGAGCTCACCAATGCAGAATCTAAGGGGCCTAAGTGTGTTGCATATGCAGGTAGCCCCATGCAAGGCTGCTCTGCAAAGCACTTCCCGACATTCACAGGTGTGTTGGTCACATTGGGAGCGAAATTCTCATTGTTCTGGAATCTCCACTTGGCTAGTGCCTTCTAGAAGAGTTCACATGTGTCAAGCTTAGGATCCAAGTGTCCATTTGACATCTACATGACTGGAAACATGTCTTGCCTATTATTGGAAAATCATTGATGCAAAAAAACCTACAATTCATCTATAAATTGAGCACAGATCTAAGTGCTTGAGGAGGAAGAATTTGAGTAGAGAAATGCTGGAGGATTTTCAATTGAGAGCTAGATTTTTGTAGCTACTGCTGGAGAGATTTATACTGTGATGAGGCTTGGGAACGTTGTTGGAAGGTCACTTCAAATCACTCACTAG
Organism: Pinus albicaulis; assembly: GCA_034641835.2. NCBI lineage: Eukaryota > Viridiplantae > Streptophyta > Pinopsida > Pinales > Pinaceae > Pinus > Pinus albicaulis. Next base: position 86,060,342 of record CM076576.1, read on the forward strand.
GTTGTAACCTCTCCTTCTATCATCAATAAAGAGTATTGCTTATTTTTCCCTATATGCATCTGTATTGGCTTTGATTTTTCATATTTCAAGATCTTGGTTGATGTATATGGTTTATGCTTTACTGATTTAGCTAACTAGCTTGAATAGATATCTATATTATTGCATCTTCTGCTATTTCAGTGTTCTTTCTTGCAGGAAGCATTCAACATAAAAACCGCTTGAATTTGAAGCTGCAACAGAAGTGATAGAAGGAGCCATTTGGAAGCAACTAAACAAGTAAGCCTCCAATACTATATGTGTATCTGTTATGAGTTAGGAGAATAGTCGTATAGTCTTTCACCTATTGTTCTAGACTAGCACTTGTCTAGGGAAGCATTATTTATCCATAATTCACAATTCTGGTCCAACAAATTGGTGACTCCGCTGGGGATAATTTCTCTTAGTTCTAGGTGTTTAAGCCTCTAATTTGCTTTGTTTATGCACCCAGTAGTTGTTACTCATAAATATTAAACTTTTTCAAAGACAAATTAGCAAATACACTGAGTTAAATAGTAGTATTTTTCTTTGTATACTGCACCCAACGCACCCTTATACTGGACACAATGATTTGCATAGCACTGTCTCCCTTCCTAGCCTGTGTTGCAAAGCACTGTCTCCCCTTGGAGACTACGTTGACTCCTGCAAGTACCCAAATTCCCTTGAATTTTCCTTTGCAATTTTTTTCAATTTTGTTTTCTGCTGTGTTTTGAAAGTTTGATCCTCAATTGACCAGTGGCTCTATATACTTCTTCATCCTTTGACTGAAAATTTGTTCAATGTTGGTGTTTGTGCTCAACCTAGTGTTCCTAAATTGGGTTCATTAATTGTCAACCAGGGTTGGTAAATTGCTGAAGTGTGGTGCACTATATGTGCCTAGGTATTTGTTTCTTACTACGTTGTGTTTAGTGTTTTATGATGTTTTTGGTTTTATGGTTTTATGTTTGAAAAGGGAAAGAACTAAGTGCTGGTGAAAAGAAGCTATTGGTTATTTAAAACATAACAAAGCCTAAACTATGGATGACAAACAACAAATGCAAAGCTTGATAATGACTTCATTGCAAGAAAATAAATCACAACATGAGCTTGAACTTATCCAATTCATTTATTAAAGGTGTGTTGGAAGAGCTTGAGAAATGGACAAGTTAAGTGTAAATGAAGTTCTCCTAAATAAACAATCAACTCACAATATTACAAAATGATTATTTGTAACATAGTAAGGTTTCTATTCTAGATTAACCTATGATTTTGAAGTTACCCTATTCCGCAACTTGATTTATCACTTCTAGGCCTTATTCATAAGTTTTGAGATTTTCTAAAATGATGCTTGGGAAAAAGGCTATAAGTGAGTTTGTAAAAGATTTGCAGAGTGATCAAAGCCTTAAACTGATATTACTGACCCCTGTTCATGTGATGATGTATCAATATAAATTTAGAACAAAAGTAAGTTTGTAAATAATGAAGGCCGAAAGACTAATTTTGACAACTAATACTACTTGAAATATAATGGATAACCTAGGCTAGAAAGCGGTCTATCAATCTTAAAAGACAGTGACTACAACTTAAACTAGAATGCCATTAATCTTTTCTTGAAACAAAATGAACTGAGACTAAACTAGAGTGCTTCTAATCTACTTGAAGTACAGTGAACAGAGTTAAACTAAAATGCCATTATCAAACTGGAAATGTAGTGACAGAGCTGAACTAAATGCAATCATCCTCCGGAGTGCTATAACTAAATTAACATGCAACTAGTCTATGGAATTCTACAACCCATCTCGTTCAATAGGAATGATATTTTGGAAGAGTTTGTAAAACAAGTCTGGCTGTATTATTCAATGCAATTGAACATAAACATAAGATTGAAAGAAAATACAACTAGAATCTAAGACACCACAGTTGTTTCTTATTCATTGTTAATGATGTTTTGGAAGAGTTTGTAAGAGTAAGACCGGCTGTGACACTTAGTGTAAACAAGCATAAATCATAAAATTCGAAAGGAAATGCAACTAAAATCTACAATACCACAACTATTCCTTATTAATCGTGATGATATTTTGGAAGAGTTTATAAGAGTAAGTATAGCTGTGATAATTAATGTAAACAAACATGAACATAAACTTCAGAAACTTGCCTAAGCTAGAAATGAAAACGAGACTAAAATACTTATCTAAACCGTATAAACAAGGTTGCTCAGGTAGCAGGGGCCCTCTACCACCGAATTAGCACGAAATATACTTCAAGATTGACTCAACGCTTTCAAGGAAATGGTACTTATTTCATTAAAAGATAAATTACTTCAAAACAGAGTGTTTTCGGACTTCTGGAATCTAGCAATCAACCACAAAATCTAACCTTGTCCCTCGGTTTCCTGAGCCATATTTGTAACAAGTTTACATAACTGTCTTGAGATAAACTAGGGATAATTGTCTTTCCAAATAAAAACCAAACTAGGACTCTGATGGTGGTCACGTAATATAATTAAGGACATCTTGACTGTCCTTGTCCTATTAGGAGTCTCTCTCCTAGTTTGAGTTCCCACGTGCATAACCACCTACAGAATTCCGTTCAAACTTCGTGGAGAGCAAAAAATGATGAGGGAATGATGTGGAATACGATTATATGTGGTTTCCTCTGAGATGACACCTGGAACCTACGTAGACATGGAGACAGTTGCAGAATCGGCAACTAGCTACAGAATGTCTGCACTCTATAGCTAGATCTAGTTCAAAAAGTACTACAATGACAAAATCATAAAAACATAGCAAGTTAGTCATGATATATATTCTTAAAGAAATTTTAACTAATTATACTGATCATTTGAGCCTGTGATTAATAATGGACAAAGGAAATGGAGTGGAATGTGGTGGAAGAAAGAACATCTTTGGAGCTCAACATACCCCCACTGCTAGATTCTTGCATGTCCTCATGTAACTATTCCATGAACTCTGAGACCTATGCAAGGACATCCAACCCTCTTCTTCTGCTTTGCCTGGTAGTCAAAGGCCTTCTGGGCTTCCTTATGACTAACTTGAATCTCAAATTTGTGAGTGCCCTGGTTAACTTTTTATTTCTCTTCTTCAATTTTTCACTGGCCTTGTGTAACTTTTGCATTTGTAGAGACAGAGTTGAATTCATATTAGTTTTCAGTTTAACTTGCTCTCTCAGAATTTCATTCTCATTCTTGGTATGTCTGTTGAGTATTTCTAACTCATATTTATCCCTCCTTAGGATATCAACTGCAAATTTTGGTGGACTAGGAGTTCTGTCTCTTCCTTCTGAAGCTCTTTTCTCTAATGTCTCAACATAGTTGTAAATTTCTTGCTGTGCAGGGTCTATTTCAGGAGCTCCTTCATCAAAATCCTCCTCAGTAGGTGTTTCTTCATCCTCTATGTTTATGACTCCAGTTTGTTTAACCTTTGTTTTCTTTAGTATCCCTCTAAGTCTGTGGCTCCTTCTCGGTTGAGATGGCCCTTCTCCTTTCTCTCTGGCAAATTTTCTTATTATCCTCTCTTTTTTAAGCTGCTTCTTAATCTGAGTCAATTTCTCAGAAATCATTTCTTCACTACTTTCTTGTATTGTTTTACCAGTTTCAGTTTTGGAGGTTTTCCATTTTCTGCTTCTTTTTGTAGGTTTGTCTTCAGGTGGAGGTTCCTTGGGTTCTTCAAAGTGATTTCTCACTAAGAAATCTTCCCAATTATCTCCCATTTTGCTCAAATGATGTTCAATCAAAATTTTGACTAAACCATGGTGGTATAAGGTTGTTTTCAGAAATTGAATTCTCTTTTGAACACTTGAGGCCATTTTCTTTAAAATATGAAGCAAGAAAAAGGGCAAATTAAGTTCTTCTTCTAGGAAATGCATTATCAACCGAATATGATAGACATAGAAAGTACCATATCTTCCTTCACAAGTGATGAATTTTTGCAAGATAAGCAACATGTTCCTCCATTTGTTCTTTAGTGCAGAGCTAGGGATACCCTTTTTAAAAATGGTGACATCCATACCTGGTGACTTGAGTATCTGCTTCCATGCTTCGTTATGAAATTATCTATTCTTGAACCACCATTCTCCTTGTCTGGGAAATTCGGTTGCTTTTGCAATGAAGGCTTCAGTAATGGTGAATTTGATATCTCCTATCTCGACCTCAGCTACATTGAAGGATCTTGCAAACGTTTTGGTCACCTCTTTTTGAAACCCACTGAATTTTTCAAAGAATTGCAACCACCCTGCTTGCTGCAACATTTCTCTGACTTGGGGATAACCTTCCAAGTACTTAGTGCCAACCGGTTCAGTCCTTACTATAAGACCCATCACTTCTCTTTCCAACCTTAAAATTGTTGCTCCTCTGTTCACGGTGACAATGGTTGTTTGCCCCACAGACGTTTCCTCTGTTTTACAGACTGAAATGGTTAAGAGTTGGCTACGGGAAAGAATGATATGGAGTGATTGCGGAATGAATATAATGAGGTGAGGATGATGTATATGAGTTGAAAGATATCACAGAAGAAAAGACCGCGAAGATATTTTGTAACGAATTCAAAATCATCATTAAATGCTTTGGCCTAGTGACGTGACTAATCGAATCACTTCAACACTTTAACCGTTTAGATTTTTAAATGATGATCGGATATGGGATTTGAAATGATGGAATAGAAGGAGTTTTATCCAAATTTTTTGCGGGAGGTTTGTTAGGCATGATCAACAAAATTAATTAAAACAAATTTTTGAATTATTCATAACTTAACTATACTAAAATCTTTCATGATATGTCATTATAATTAGAACTTTTACCTTTGCCTTTCCTCTGATTTTTCTTTGTGTTCTTCATATGCTTTGTTCTCTCACTGAAAATCATTAATTTTTTAGTCTTCATAACCTTTTTTATTTTTCTTGTTGTCATGGATATGCAGGATCATTTTATTGTAGATCAGGTGATTACTAAAAAGTGCCTTCAGTATCTCTGGCTACAGAATGTTTGTCTGGCTGCAGAATGTCTGATTGATTGCAGAATGTACCTGTAGAGAACTTGAAACATGAAATGGAATGGTTTGGAGCATGAGCGGAATGTTGTATGGAATGAGTGAAGATGGATAATGAAATATGGTGTAATGGAATATGAATGAAGTAAATAATGGAGTGGAATGGATCACAACTTATGAAATGGAGTGAGGTATGAGAAGTGGCCTGCAATTCATGATATGTATTATTCAATTGCAGAAAGACATCAAACTTTAAAAATCTGAAATGGAAATGAGGTGGACCATGGAGTGAAATGAATGAAGTGTGGATGAATGAATGAAATGGAGTATGGATGAATGAATGAAATGAAGTATGGATAAATGAAATGAAATGGACCATAAGTGAAATGGATCTGCACTTATGATTTTGTAACAATTGCTTGCAGAAAAGCAAATTTGAAAAGCTAAAGTGTCAGAAAGATTCTGATTTTCACTCTACCTTTTCTATATAAACATGCTAATCAGTGATTAGTTTTCATGTTTATACTTTTTTTTTTTAAATATTTTTTTCAATAAAATGACTTCAGAAAATTCAATTAAGTTGATGAAGAAGAAAGATTCACCTTTATTAACTTCACATCACTGTTTTCCTGGAACTTCTCGACAAATTCTTCTCTTGAAAGTGGCTTATGATACAGCTTCAATCTATGACCATTCACAAGAAAAGTGACCTCTTCTTCATCTATTGTCCTGATTTTTATTGCTCCATTGTCAAAAAGTTTCACAATTTCATATGGCCCAAGCCAATGTGTTTGGAATTTACCTTCAAAATCTTTGAACTTTGAATCAAACAAGAGAGCCCAGTCACCTTCTTTGAACTTATTTTCTTTGATGTACTTATCATGCCATATAGTCCTTTGCTGCTGGACTATACTTGTTTTCTGAGCTGCATCTTGTCTGATCTCATCCAATTCATTAATCTGCTCCAATCTAAGCTTTTGTGCCTCTGTTAGATCAAGTCCTAACTAAACTGCCATTTTGAAAGTTTGAATCTGGAACTCTATGGGAAACAAAACTTTCTTTCCATAAACAAGTTCATAAGGAGTATGACCTGTTGTTCTTCTCCATGTAGTTCTATAGGCCCATAAGGCTTCTGAAGCTCATCTACCCACCCTTCTATGTAAATGAACAGTTTTTGTCGAGATCCCTTCAATCACCTTATTGGTAGATTCTACTTAGCCATTTTCTTGTGGATGGTAGGGAGTGGATTTCATGTGTCTGATTTTGTACTTCTCTACCATTTGTTCCACCATTTTTGATGTGAATTGAGCTCCTTGATCTATAACAATTTCTCTTGGAACACCAAAACCAGTGAAAATATCCTCAAAAAGAAAATTAACTACAAATGCTTTAGTAGCAAAAAGTAATGGCTTGGCCTCTACCCATTTGGTAACATAATCAGTGCAAACTAATATATATTTATTTTTCTTTGATGGAGGATTAATAGGTCCTACAAAATCTAAAGCCCATTTCTCAAAAGGCTCAATATGTACCTGAGGCTGCAATGGCATCTCACCTGAAGAAGAAGGTTTCCCTACCCTTTGGAAACTCTCACACCTTTTGACATACTCTTTAGCATCTTTAAAAAGGGATGGCCAATAGTATCATAAATGAATGACCTTATAAGCTGTCCTTTTATTAGCAAAGTGTCTACCACAAGGTTCATCATGACATGCCTTGAGGATCTCAGGCATCTCATATTCCCGAACACATCTCCTAATGATAAAATCGGATCTGTCAAGAAATCATTAGCAACCCATGAATATTTTGCACTATCATGAATGATTTTTTTTTATCTCTTGCATTCATTATTGAAGGAAATTTTCCTGAAAATAAATAATTAGTAATGTCAGCAAACCAAGGAGTTTGGGTAGAAATTGCAAAAAGATATTCATCAGGAAATTGATCTTCAACTCAAGTGTCATCTTTGATGTTTTGGAGTCTAGATAGGAAATCAGCTACTATGTTTTGTTTTCCAGGCCTATCTTGAATGGTAATGTTGAATTCTTGTAAAAGCAATAACCATATTATGACTCTGCCATTAGTAATTGATTTGTTCATTAAGTATCTAATTTCAGAAAGTGATCTCAGAAAAAAAGTTTGTAAATTTATATAGTGTCCTCAATTTGTTTATGGCATGAACAACACGGTACTCAAGAAAGATATTTTAATCAAGGAGTTTAAATTTTTACCGGTATAGTAGATGGTACAGTAACCGTATCTTTGTCCCAATACATCGCTCCTAGAGTCAGACAGTTAGGAGGCATCTCTGTTGAAATATGAAAAGTTGGGTAACTTCAAATAGGTCCCCTTAAAATAGGTGTCGTAAATTTTTGTTTTCGTGTCTCAAAAGGCTAACTGGTCCGAACTCCATTTGAATTCACAGCTTAAAAGGGATGAAGAGTAGAGATGCTATCTTGGTGAAGTTTTCTATAAATCTTCGATAATAGCCTATAAATCCTAGAAAACTCTTAACATCCTTTTGACAACTTCGAATAGATAAGTTAGATATGACTTCAACTTTTGACTCATCAATTCTAATCCCATCCCTTGAAATGTGATGTCCTAAAACAATTCCTTCAGTAAACATCATAGAACACTTCTGATGACTAAGTGAAAGATTTGCTTCTTTACATCTTTTTAAAACTTTTTCAAAGTTTTTTAAGGCTTCTTCAAATGTGTTTCCATAAACTGTGAAATCATCCATATATACCTCTACACAATCATGTATTAGATCCGAAAAGATCCCTAATACTGCCCTTTGAAATGTTGCAGGTGCATTGCATAATCCAAATGGTAATACTCGGTAAGCATAGGTACCCTGTATACGTGTAAATGGTTTATATCTTGATCCTCAAGTGCTACTTGAATTTATTATAACGAAAAAACCCATCTAGAAATGAGAAGTACTTTTTGCCGCCCAAGGTATTCACCACTTGATCTATGAAAGGTAAGGGAAAAATGATCTTTTAAGAGTAGCTTTGTTTAATTTCTGTGTAAATAAGGTACCTCCTATTTACCATTTTTCTAAAATAACTATTGTTAGACATCCACTAACTATCTCAAATATGCTACTATCTCAAATATGATAGATAAAGGAGATTCATCACATTCTCTGCAATTCTTCTTTAACAATATCTCTAAGATTTGGATTCATCCGTCTTTGAGGTTGTCCCGATTGGTTTAAACCTTCTCATGTAGATGTGATGAGTGCAAGTCTTAGGTCTTATCCCTTTTATATCAGTGTACTCCCATGCATATGTAGAATAATGTCTCTGTAATATCTTAACTAGCCCTTCTTGTTGAGATTTCTCTAGGTTCTTGTTTATGTTTAAAGTTTTGCCTGGAAATATCTCAATTGTAGAACTGCCAAATGTATCCATGGAATAAAGAGAAATCTGTCTTGATGATAAAAATAAATGTTGGATTCTTCTTGAAATTGTTCATGTTTGTATTCCGAAGAGGATTCAAAATTTTCTAAGGTATTTAGAATCTATCTATCTTCACTAATTTCTGAAATTGTGAAGAGAGGTTGTAAGTCTTCTTTATCCTCTATCCATTGAGTATCATCTAATTCTGTAATTGTCTTTCCTAGAGGATACAAGGTAAATTTCTTGGTTGAACTACCTTCGTCGAGGATACATATCAATTTTATCTACAACTAATGAAAGACTTCAGCCGTAGCCAACCAATGTCTTCCTAATATAACAGGATGGCCTCCTAGATTATTCTTAGGAGTTAGGATCATGAAATCCACAGGGTACTCCCAAGAATCTAGGGACACTGGAATGTCTTCTATTACCCCATCTGGTTTGATCACAGATCTGTCTGCTAATTGTAATAGTGTGGGTGTAAAGAGAAGATTAGGAAGTTTCGGTTTATCCATGATTTGTCTACTCATGATATTGATTGCTGCTCCTAAATCAATGAGTGTGTTTTGGATCTCAATTCCATTGATGTGAATTTTAACAACTGGATTTCCTGGGTCTAGATACTTTGGAATAGCAATCTTACCCATCATAATGTCTGCTATTTTTCCTACCAGTTGAATTTTCTTTCTCTCTTATTCTTTTTCTTGTTTTCTTCATGCTCAACTCCTTTATTGTCTTTGCTAAAATTGGAATTTCCTTGATAGTTTGTAATAATGGAATCTTAATGCAAACATTTCTCATCTCATCTAGGAAATCATAATTAGGCACCATAATTTGTTTTTCTACACCCCTATCAATTTGTAATATTTCTGGAAAGGGAGGTGTAGAAGTGGATGTTGATGGCTGCTCTAATACAGGAGTTGAAATTATTGGTTCTTTTTGTTTTGGTTTTTCAATGTTTGGGTCCTGAAAAGATGTGTCTTCTTCAAGAATTTTATTTTCCCGTAGAGAATCTTCCTCAAATTTGTCTTATTCTTGTATGTTCACAGAAGGTTTCCTCTTTTCAAGTATTCTTCCAGACCTAAGTTGAACATCACTAAGGTCTAGAGGAGTAATTAAATAAGTTGGCCTTCTATCATGTATGTATTCTGAGGATTTTTATTGTTGGGGTTTGGTATGGGTTGAGCAGGCAACTGATTTGATTTCTGAGGAAATGGTAATGGAAGTGGTTGATTTTGATGTTGTGGGTTCTGAGGATTCTGTTGAGGATTTTGTTGAGGACTTCGAGGAGAAAAATGTGGGTATGGTGGATAGGATGGTGGATACTGATAGTACTGAGAGTATCTTCCATAGGGGTTTGTGCTCCTTGTGCCCAAGCTTGAGATTGATTTTGAAATTGGGGCCAAGGTTGCTGCCAAGAATTCCAATTTGGTGGAGGTTAGTTATACATTTGATCATGGAATCCTTATGTTTGAGGTCCTTGCCAAGGCCTTCTAGAGACAAAATTGAGAGATTCTGTGGAATTTGTAGGAGTTTCCTCTTGAAAGACAGCTTTAAGACCAGGAAGTGAAGGACAACTCTTGGTCTCATGTTTTTCTGAACAAATTACACAAGTCTCTACAACTTTTGCATCCAAAGGACATTCTCTCAAGGCATGCTTCCTTCTACATTTGGGACAAAAGATTGCTAAGGCATCAGATTCAACTTTTTGCTTGTTTTGTAACTTAAGGGTGTCTATTTGTTCACTAAGACTCCCTAAGATGTCAGATTTGAATTCATCAAGCATATGCCCTACTCACTGTCCCAGAAGCAGACTTACTTACCCTTGCAAGAGCAGGGTCTCTTGGACCTTTTACAGTTTTGGATTTCCCTCTTGAAAGGTTGATACATAACTCAGATATTTCAGGTAATGTGAGCTGAGATATATCCCCTTTTCCCATCATGTTAATGATATCCAACCATTCATCCCTAATTGTCTTCAACTAGAGAGCTTTTAAGATGTCTTGATCTAAGTTCTCCATTTTTGCTCTTTTGATGTTGTAATGAAATCTCTCCAACAAATCTTCCAGGTTTTCATCTTCTTTTTGTATCATCTTAAACACTTTCTCCTTATGATTGAATGGCATACAATAATCCAAATACCTCTCTAGAAATGTTTGTTTCATGTCTTCCCATGTCCTAATAGAACTGTTGATCAAAGTCATAAACCACTTCAATGCTGCTCCTTTCAATGTTGAAGGAAATAGTTTAAGTTTTTGAGCATCTTGTAAGTAGTCATAAGTTCTACATAGGACTTCAAATTCAAATAGGAAGGTTTCAAGATCTTCAGTTTTAAGTCCATAGAAGTTTGGAAGGACAGAGGGTGAAATGTTTTTCATAGTTGTATTGGTTTCTTCATCTACTATAGGAAACCCAAAAGAGCTTCCCATTTCTCTTCTGCCTCTTCCTCTACCTCCTTCTCCTTCTACACCTCTACCTCCTTCTCCTCTACCTCTACCTCTACCCCCTCCAAATAATGTGTGTTATCCATTAAAGACTCCTCCTCCCCCTTCTTCTGCCATAGTTGATTCTTCTGTGGAAGTGGAAAAGTTTGTATCTCTAGCAAGGGTCCTTGAATCTTCTCCTAAGATAGGTTCAGTGGATGAAGTGGAAGGTCTTTCTAATGGAATATCTGATCTTAAGTCTTCTAGAAGTCTAGGATCAGTAAAGGATGGAATGTGGGTCTGAGTTGGAGGTGTACTGGCTCTTGATCTAGGTGAAACAAGTGATGTTCTAGGAATCAAACTTCTGCTTCTTATGAATCTACCCCTTGAGTCTCTCTCTCTACGCATATCATTGTTTTTGGGAGTTAAGAAACAAGGCTACCTAGTTACACTTCCCCGGAAACGACGCCAAAATGTTTGTGCTTAACCTAGTGTTCCTAAATTGAGTTCATTAATTATCAACCAGGGTTGGTAAACTGCTGAAGTGTGGTGCACTATATGTGCCTAGGTATTTGTTTCTTACTATGTTGTGTTTAGTGTTTTATGATGTTTTTGGTTTTATGGTTTTATGTTTGAAAAGGGAAAGAACTAAGTGCTGGTGAAAAGAAGCTATTGGTTATTTAAAACATAACAAAGCCTAAACTATGGATGACAAACAACAAATGAAAAACTTGATAATGACTTCATTGCAAGAAAATAAATCACAACATGAGCTTGAACTTATCCAATTCATTCATTAAAGGTGTGTTGGAAGAGCTTGAGAAATGGACAAGTTAAGTGTAAATGAAGTTTTCCTAAATAAACAATCAATTCACAATATTACAAAATGATTATTTGTAACACAGTAAGGTTTCTATTCTAGATTAACCTATGATTTTGAAGTTACCCTATTCTGCAACTTGACTTATCACTTCTAGGCCTTATTCATAAGTTTTGAGATTTTCTAAAATGATGCTTGGGAAAAAAGGCTATAAGTGAGTTTGTAAAAGATTTGCAGAGTGATCAAAGCCTTAAACTGATATTACTGACCCCTGTTCATGTGATGATGTATCAATATAAATTTAGAACAAAAGTAAGTTTGTAAATAATGAAGGCCGAGAGACTAATTTTGACAACTAATACTACTTGAAATACAATGGATAACCTAGGCTAGAAAGCGGTCTATCAATCTTAAAATACAGTGACTACAACTTAAACTAGAATGCCATTAATCTTTTCTTGAAACAAAATGAACTGAGACTGAACTAGAGTGCTTCTAATCTACTTGAAGTACAGTGAACAGAGTTAAACTAAAATGCCATTATCAAACTGGAAATGTAGTGACAGAGCTGAACTAAATGCAATCATCCTCCGGAGTGCTATAACTAAATTAACATGCAACTAGTCTATGGAATTCTACAACCCATCTCGTTCAATAGGAATGATATTTTGGAAGAGTTTGTAAAACAAGTCTGGCTGTATTATTCAATGCAATTGAACATAAACATAAGATTGAAAGCAAATACAACTAGAATCTAAGACACCACAGTTGTTTCTTATTCATTGTTAATAATGTTTTGGAAGAGTTTGTAAGAGTAAGACCGACTGTGACACTTAGTGTAAACAAGCATAAATCATAAAATTTGAAAGGAAATGCAACTAAAACCTACAATACCACAGCTATGCCTTATTCATCGTGATGATATTTTGGAAGAGTTTATAAGAGTAAGTCTAGCTGTGATAATTAATGTAAACAAGCATGAACATAAAATTCAGAAACTTTCCTAAGCTAGAAATGAAAACGAGACTAAAATACTTATCTAAACCGTATAAACAAGGCTGCTCTGGTAGCAAGGGCCCTCTACCACCGGAATAACACGAAATATACTTCAAGATTGACTCAACGCTTTCAAGGAAATGGTACTTCTTTCATTAAAAGAGAAATTACTTCAAAACACAGTGTTTTCGGACTTCTGGAATCTAGCAATCAACCATAAAATCTAACCTTGTCCCTCGGTTTCCCGAACCATATTTGTAACAAGTTTACATAACTGTCTTGAGATAACCTAGGGATAATTGTCTTTACAAATAAAAACCAAACTAGGACTTTAATGGTGGTCACGTAATATAATTAAGGACATCTGGACTGTCGTTGTCCTATTAGGAGTCTCTCTCCTAGTTTGAGTTCCCACGTGCATAACCACCTAAAGAATTCCATTCAAACTTCGTGGAGAGAAAAAAATGATGAAGGAATGATGTGGAATACGACCATATGTGGTTTCCTCTAAGATGACACCTGGAACCTGCGTAGACATGAAGACAGTTGTAGAATCGGCAACTAGCTACAGAATGTCTGCATTCTGTAGCTAGATCTAGTTCAAAAAGTACTACAATGACAAAATCATAAAAACATAGCAAGTTAGTCATGATATATATTCTTAAAGCAATTTTAACTAATTCTACTGATCATTTGAGCCTGTGATTAATAATGGACAAAGGAAATGGAGTGGAATGTGGTGGAAGAAATAATATCTTTGGAGCTCAACATACCCTCACTGCTAGATTCTTGCATGTCCTCATGCAACTATTCCATGAACTCTGAGACCTCTGCAAGGACATCCAACCCTATTTTTCTGCTTTTCCTGGCAGTCAAAGGCCTTCTGGGCTTCCTTATGACTAACTTGAATCTAAAATTTGTGAGTGCCCTGGTTAACTTTTTATTTCTCTTCTTGAATTTTTCACTGGCCTTGTGTAACTTTTGCATTTGTAGAGACAGAGTTGAATTCATATTAGTTTTCAGTTTAACTTGCTCTCTCAAAATTTCATTCTCATTCTTGGTATGTCTATTGAGTATTTATAACTCATATTTATCCCTCCTTAGGATATCAACTGCAAATTTTGGTGGACTAGGAGTTCTGTCTCTTCCTTCTGAAGCTCTTTTCTCTAATGTCTCAACATAGTTGTAAATTTCTTGCTGTGTAGGGTCTATTTCTGGAGCTCCTTCATCAAAATCCTCGTCAGTAGGTGTTTCTTCGTCCTCTATGTTTATGAATCCAGTTTTTTTAACCTTTGTTTTCTTTAGTATCCCTCTAAGTTTGTGGCTCCTTCTCGGTTGAGATGGCCCTTCTCCTTTCTCTATGGCAAATTTTCTTATTATCCTCTCTTTCTTGAGCTGCTCCTTAATCTGAGCCAATTTATCATAAATCATTTCTTCACTGCTTTCTTGTATTGTTTTACAAGTTTCAGTTTTGGAGGTTTTCCATCTTCTGCTTCTTTTTGTAGGTTTGTCTTCAGGTGGAGGTTCCTTGGGTTCTTCAAAGTGATTTCTCACTAAGAACTCTTCCCAATTATCTCCCATTTTTCTCAAATGATGTTCAATCAAAATTTTGACTAAACCATGGTGGTATAAGGTTGTTTCCAGAAACCAAATTCTCTTTTGAACACTTGAGGCCATTTTCTTTAAACTATGAAGCAAGAAAACGGGCAAATTGAGTTCTTCTTCTAGGAAATGCATTATCAACCGAATATGATAGACATAGAAAGTACCATATCTTCCTTCACAAGTGATGAATTTTTTCAAGATAAGCAACATGTTCCTCCATTTTTTCTTTAGTGCAGAGCTAGGGATACCCTTTTTTAAAAATGGTAACATCCATACCTGGTGACTTGAGTATCTGCTTCCATGCTTCGTTATGAAATTCTCTATTCTTGAACTACATTTCTCCTTGTCCGGTAAATTTAGTTGCTTCTGTAATGGAAGCTTCTGTAATAGTGAATTTAATATCTCCTATCTCTACCTCAGCTCCGTTGAAGGATCTTGCAAACTTTTTGGTCACCTCTTTGTGAAACCCACTGAATTTTTCAAAGAATTGCAACCACCCTGCTTGTTGTAACATTTCTCTGACTTGAGGATAACCCTCCAAGTATTTATTTCCCGCCGGTTATGTCCTCACTATGAGACCCATCACTTCTCTTTCCAACCTTCAAATTTTTGCTCCTCTGTTCACGGTGACAATGGCTGTTACAGGGATGTTTTTATCCCACAGACGTTTCCTCTGTTTTACAGACTGAAATGGTTAAGAGTTGGCTACATGAAAGAATGATATGGAGTGATTGCGGAATGAATATAATGAGGTGAGGATGATATATATGAGTTGAAAGATATCACAGAAGAAAAGACCGCGGAGATATTTTGTAACGAATTCAAAATCATCATTAAATGCTTTGGCCTAGTGACGTGACTAATCCAATCACTTCAGCACTTTAACCATTTAGATTTTTAAATGATGATCGGATATGGGATTTGAAATGGTGGAATAGAAGGAGTTTTATCCAAAGTTTTTGTGGGAGGTTTGTTAGGCATGATCAACAAAATTAATTAAAACAACTTTTTGAATTATTCATAACTTAACTATACTAAAATATTTCATGATATGTCATTATAATCAGAACTTTTACCTTTGCCTTTCCTCTGATTTTTTTTCTTCATATGCTTTGTTCTCTCCCTGAAAATCATTAATTTTTGAGTCTTCATAACCTTCTTGATTTTGCTTGTTGTCATGGATATTCAGGATCATTTTATTGCAGATCAGGTGATTACTAGACAGTGCCTTCAGGATCTCTGGCTGCAGAATGTCTGACTGGCTGCAGAATGTCTGATTGATTGCAGAATGTACCTGTAAAGAACTTGAAACATGAAATGGAATGGTTTGGAGCATGAGTGGAATGTTGTATGGAATGAGTGAAGATGGATGATGAAATATAATGTAATGGAATATGAATGAAGTGAATAATGGAGTGGAATGGATCACAACTTATGAAATGGAGTGAAGTATGAGAAGTGGTCTGCAATTCATGATATGTATTATTCAATTGCAGAAAGACATCAAACTTTAAAAATCTGGAATGGAAATGAGGTGGACCATCGAGTGAAATGAATGAAGTGTGTATGAATGAATGAAATGGAGTATGGATGAATGAATGAAATTAAGTATGGATGAATGAAATGAAATGGACCATAAGTGAAATGGATCTGCACTTATGATTTTGTAACAACTGCTTGCCGAAAAATGAATTTGAAAAGCTAAAGTGTCAGAAAGATTCTGATTTTCACTCTACCTTTCTGCATAAACATGCTAATCAGTGATTAGTTTTCATGTTTATACTTTTTTTTTTTTCAATAAAATGACTTCAGAAAATTCAATTAAGTTGATGAAGAAGAAATATTCTTCTTCATTAACTTCACATCACTATTTTCCTCGAACTTCTTGAAAAATTATTCTCTTGAAAGTGGCTGATGATACAGCTTCAATCTATGACCATTCAAAAGAAAAGTGACCTATTCCTCATCTATTGTCCTAACTTTTATTGCTCCATTGTCAAAAAATTTCACAATTTCATATGGCCCAAGCCAATGTGTTTGGAATTTACCATGAAAATATTTGAACTTTGAATCAAACAAGAGAGCCCAGTCACCTTCTTTGAACTTCTTTTCCTTGATGTACTTATCATGCCATCTAGTCCTTTGATGCTGGACTATACTTGTTTTCTGAACTGCATCTTGTCTGATCTCATCCAATTCATTAATCTGCTCCAATCTATGCTTTTGTGCCTCTGTTAGATCAAGTCCTAACTGAACTGCCATTTTGAAAGTTTGAATCTGGAACTCTATGGAAAACAAAACTTGCTTTCCATAAACAAGTTCATAAGGAGTATGGCCTGTTGTGCTTCTCCATGTAGTTCTATAGGCCCACAAGGCTTCAGGAAGCCTATCTACCCAATCTCTTCTATGTAAATGAATAGTCTTTGTTAGGATCCCTTCAATGACCTTATTAGTAGATTCCACTTGGCCATTTGCTTGTGGATGATAGGGAGTATATTTTCTGTGTCTGATTTTGTACCTCTCCATCATTTGTTCCACTAGCCTTGATGTGAATTGAGCTCCTTGATCTGTAACAATTTTCCTTGGGACACCAAAACGAGTAAAAATATCCTCAAAAAGAAAATTAACTACAGATGCTTCAGTAACAAAAAGTAATGGCTTGGCCTCTACCCATTTGGTAACATAATCAGTGCAAACTAATATATATCTCTTTTGTCTTGATGGAGGACTAATAGGCCCTACAAAATCCAAAGCCCATTTTTCAAAAGGTTCAATATGTACCTGAGGCTGCAATGGCATCTCACCTGAAGGAGAAGGTTTCCCTACCCTTTGGCAACTGTCACACCTTTTGACATACTCTTTAGCATATTTAAAAAGGGATGGCCAATAATATCCTAAATGAAGGACCTTATAAGCTGTCCTCTTATTAGCAAAGTATCTGCCACAAGGTTTATCATGACATGCTTTGAGAATCTCAGGCATCTCATCTTCCTGAACACATCTCCTAATGATAAAATCTGGACCTGTCTTGTACAACTCATTAGCAACCCATGAATATTTTGCACTGTCATAAATGATTTTTATTTTATCTCTTGCATTAATTATTGAAGGAAATTTTCCTAAAACTAAATAATTAGCAATGTCAGCAAACCAAGGAGTTTGGGTAGAAATTGAAAAAAGATATTCATCAGGAAATTGATCTTCAACTGGAGTGTCATCTTTGATGTTTTGAAGTCTAGATAGGAAATCAGCTACTGTATTTTTTTTCAGGCCTATCTAGAATGGTAATGTTTAATTCTTGTAAAAGAAATAACCATCTTATGACTCTGCCATTAGTAATTGATTTGTTCATTAAATATCTAATTGCAGAGTGATCTGTGTGAACAAAAGTTTCATAGCCTGTTATATAGTGTCTGAATTTGTTTATGGCATGAACAACCTAAAAATATTTTCATTAAGGAGAGTTTAACTCTGAAGGAGTCAAATTTTTACTTGTATAGTAGATGGCATAAGGAATCGGATTTTTTTGTCCCAATACCGTCATGAGCTATATATCAAAGGCATTTGTTGAAATGTGAAAATGCAGTTAGGTCCCCTAAAATAGGTGCTTGAATTTTTGTTTAACCTGTGTTGCCGCTCGGCAATCGAACTCCATTTGGCCCATTTGAATTCACAGCCTTTGGTAAGTAATTTGGGTATGGGAGATGCTATCTTGGTGAAGTTTTCTATAAATCTTCACAATATCCTCACAAACTAGAAAAACTCCTAACATCTGACAACTTCAGCATAAGTTAGAGATGACTTCAAATTTTGACTCATCAACTCTAATCCCATCCCCTGAAATGTGATGTCCTAAAATAATTCCTTCAGTAAACATCATAAAACACTTCTCATGTCTAAGTGAAAGATTTGCTTCTTTACATCTTTTAAAAACTTTTTCCAAGTTTGCTAAGGCTTCTTCAAATGTGTTTCCATAAACTGTGAAATCATCCATATATACCTCTACACAATCATGTATTAGATCCGAAAAGATTCCTAATACTTCCCTTTGAAATGTTGCAGGTGCATTGCATAATCCAAATGGCAATACTCGGTAAGCATAGGTACCCCAAGGACAGGTAAATGTGGTTTTGTCTTGATCCTCAAGTGCTACTTGAATTTTATTATAACCACTAAACCCATCTAGAAATGAGAAGTACTTTTTGCTAGCTAAGGTATCTAACACCTGATCTATGAAAGGTAGGGGAAAATGATCTTTAAGAGTAGCTTTGTTTAATTCTCGGTAGTCAATACATACCCTCCATTTACCATTTTTCTTTGGCACAATTACCAAAGGAGAAACCCACTGACTATCTAAAATAGGATAGATAAAGTTGACATTCAAAAATTTCTGCAATTCTTCTTTAACAATCTCCCTAAGATTTGGATTCATCCGTCTTTGAGGTTGTGTGATTGGTTTACAATTTTCCTCTATGTAGATGTGATGAGTGCAATTATTGGGGCTTATCCCTTTCATATTAGTGTACTCCCATGCATATGCAGAAGAATGTCTCTGTAGGATCTTGACTAGCTCTTCTTGTTGAGATTTTTCTAGTCTCTTCTTGTTTATGTTTAAAGTTTTGCCTGGAAATATCTCACTTGTAGAGCTGCCAAATTTATCCATAGAATGAAGAGACATCTGTCTTGATGATAAAAACTCAATGTTGGATTCTTCTTGAAATTGTTCATGTTTGCATTCAGAAGAGGATTCAAATTTTTCTAAAGTATTCAGAATTTGACTATCTTCACTAATTTCTGAAATTGTGAAGAGAGGTTGTAAGTCTTCTTCATCCTCTATCCATTGAGTATCATCTAAATCTGTAATTGTCCTTGCTGGAGGATACAAATTGAATTTCTTAGTTGAACTACCATCAGAGATATACATATCACCGGATCTACAACTAATGAAAGCATCAGTTGTAGCTAACCAAGGTCTTCCTAATATAATAGGATGCCCTCCTAGATTATTCTTAGGAGTTAGGATCATGAAATCCACATGGTACTCCCAAGAATCTAGGGACACTGGAATGTCTTCTATTACCCCATCAGGTTTGATCACAGATCTATCTGCTAATTGTAATAATGTGGGTGTAAAAAGAAGATTAGGAAGTTTCAGTTTATCCATGATTTGTCTACTCATGATATTGATTGCTGCTCCTAAATCAATGAGTGTGGTTTGGATCTCAATTCCATTGATGTGAATTTTAACAACTAGATTACTTGGGTCTAGATACTTTGGAATAGCAATCTTACCCATCATAATGTCTGCTATTTTTCTTGCCAGTTAAATTTTCTTTGTCTCTCTTATTCTTTTTCTTGTTTTCTTCATGCTCAACTCCTTTATTGTCTTTGCTAAAATTGGAATTTCCTTGATAGTTTGTAATAATGGAATCTTAATGCAGACATTTCTCAGCTCATCTAGGAAATCATAATTAGGCACCATAATTTGTTTTTCTACACCCCTATAAATTTGTAATCTTTCTGGAAAGGGAGGTGTAGAAGTGGATGTTGATGGCTGCTCTAATACAGGAGTTGAAATTATTGGTTCTTTTTGTTTTTGTTTTTCAATGTTTGGGTCCTGAAAAGATGTGTCTTCTTCAAGACTTTTATTTTCCCGTAGAGAATCTTCCTCAAAATTGTCTTGTTCTTGTATGATCACAGAAGGTTTCCTCTTTTCAAGTATTCTTCCGGACCTAAGTTGAACATCACTAAGGTATAGAGGAGTAATTAAATAAGTTGGAAACTGTTGGCCTTCTATCATGTATGTATTCTGAGGATTTTTATTGTTGGGGTTTGGTATGGGTTGAGTAGGCAACTGATTTGATTTCTGAGGAAATGGTAATGGAAGTGGTTGATTTTGATGTTGTGGGTTCTGAGGATTCTGTTGAGGATTTTGTTGAGGACTTTGAGGAGAAAAATGTGGGTATGGTGGATAGGATGGTGGATACTGATAGTATTGAGAGTATCTTCCATAGGGATTTTGTGCTCCTTGTGCCCAAGCTTGAGATTGATTTTGAAATTGGGGCCAAGGTTGTTGCCAAGAATTCCAATTTGGTGGAGGTTGGTTATACATTTGATCATGGAATCCTTGTGTTTGAGGTCCTTGCCAAGGCCTTCTAGAGACAAAATTGAGAGATTTTGTGGAATTTGTAGGAGTTTCCTCTTGAAAGACAACTTTAAGACCATGAAGTGAAGGAAAAATCTTGGTCTCATGTTTTTCTGAACAAATTACACAAGTCTCTACAACTTTTGCATCCAAAGGACATTCTCTCAAGGCATGCTTGCTTCTACATTTGAGACAAAAGATTGCTAAGGCATCAGATTCAGCTTTTTGCTTGTTTTGTAACTTAAGGGTGTCTATTTGTTCACTAAGACTCCCTAAGATGTCAGATTTGAATTTTTCAAGCATATGCCCTATCTCTGCCCTACTCACTGTCCCAGAAGCAGACTTACTTGCCCTTGCAAGAGCATGGTCTCTTGGACCTTTTACAGTTTTGGATTTCCCTCTTGAAAGGTTGATACATAACTCAGATATTTCAGGTAATGTGAGCTGAGATATATCCCCTTTTCCCATCATGTTAAGGATATCCAACCATTCATCCCTAATTGTCTTCAACAAAAGAGCTTTTAAGGTGTCTTGGTCTAAGTTCTCCATTTTTGCTCTTTTGATGTTGTAATGAAATCTCTCCAACAAATCTTCCAGGTTTTCATCTTCTTTTTGTAACATCTTAAACACTTCCTCCTTATGATTGATTGGCATACAATAATCCAAATACCTCTCTAGAAATGTTTGTTTCATGTCTTCCCATGTCCTAATAGAACTGTTGATCAAACTCATAAACCACTTCAATGCTGCTCCTTTTAATGTTGAAGGAAATAGTTTAAGTTTTTGAGCATCTTGTAAGTAGTCATAAGTTCTACATAGGACTTCAAATTCAAATAGGAAGGTTTCAGGATCTTTAGTTTTAAGTCCATAGAAGTTTGGAAAGACAGAGGGTGAAATGTTTTTCATAGCTGCATTGGTTTCTTCATCTACTATAGGAAACCCAAAAGAGTTTCCCATTTCTCTTCTACCTCTTCCTCTACTTCCTTCTCCTTCTACACCTCTAACTCCATCTCCTCTACCTCTACCTCTACCCCCTCCAAATAATGTGCGTTCTCCATTAACGAACTCCTCCTCCCACTTCTTCTGCCATAGTTGATTCTTCTGTGAAAGCGGAAAAGTTTGTATCTCTAACAAGGGTCCTTGAATCTTCTCCTAAGACAAGTTTAGTGGATGAAGTGGAAGGTATTTCTAATGGAATATTTGATCTTAAGTCTTCTGGAAGTCTAGGATCAGTAAAGGATGGAATGTGGGTCTGAGTTGGAGGTGTACTGGCTCTTGGTCTAGGTGAAACAAGTGGTGTTCTAGGAATCAAACCTCTGATTCTTATGAATCTACCCCTTGAGTCTCTCTCTCTATGCATATCATTGTTTTTGGAAGTTAAGAAACAAGACTACCTAGTTACACTTCCCCGACAACGGCGCCAAAATGTTTGTTCTCAACCTAGTGTTCCTAAATTGAGTTCATTAATTGTCAACCAGGGTTGGTAAACTGCTGAAGTGTGGCGCACTATATGTGCCTAGGTATTTGTTTCTCACTACGTTGTGTTTAGTGTTTTATGATGTTTTTGGTTTTATGGGTTTATGATTGAAAAGAGAAAGAACTAAGTGCTGGTGAAAAGAAGCTATTGGTTATTTAAAAAAGAACAAAGCCTAAACTATGGATGACAAACAACAAATGCAAAGCCTGATAATGACTTCATTGCAAGAAAATAAATCACAACATGAGCTTGAACTTATCCAATTCATTCATTAAAGGTGTGTTGGAAGAGCTTGAGAAATGGACTAGTTAAGTGTAAATGAAGTTCTCCTAAATAAACAATCAACTCACAATATTAAAAAATGATTATTTGTAACACAATAAGGTTTCTATTCTAGATTAACCTATGATTTTGAAGTTACCCTATTCTGCAACTTGAATTATCACTTCTAGGCCTTATTCATAAGTTTTGAGATTTTCTAAAATGATGCTTGGGAAAAAGGCTATAAGTGAGTTTGTAAAAGATTTGCAGAATGATCAAAGCCTTAAACCGATATGTGTATCGCCCTGTTCATGTGATCAATTGTATCAATATAAATCTAGAAAAGTAAGTTTGTAAATAATGAATACTGAGAGACTAATTTTGACAACCAATACTACTTGAAATATAATGGATAACCTAGGCTAGAAAGCGGTCTATCAATCTTAAAAGACAGTGACTACAACTTAAACTAGAATGCCATTCATCTTTTCTTGAAACAAAATGAACTGAGACTGAACTAGAGTGCTTCTAATCTACTTGAAGTACAGTGAACAGAGTTAAACTAAAATTCCATTATCCAACTGGAAATGTAGTGACAGAGCTGAACTAAATGCAATCAACCTCCAGAGTGCTCTAACTAAATTAACATGCAACTAGTCTATGGAATTCTACAGCCCATCTCATTCAATAGGAATGATATTTTGGAAGAGTTTGTAAAAGAAGTATGGCTGTATTATTCAGTGCAATTGAACATAAACATAAAATTGAAAGCAAATACAACTAGAATCTAAGACACCACAGTTGTTTCTTATTCATTATTAATGATGTTTTGGAAGAGTTTGTAGGAGTAAGACCGGCTGTGACACTTAGTGTAAACAAGCATCAATCATAAAATTCGAAAGGAAATGAAACTAAAACCTACAATACCACAGCTATGCCTTATTCATCGTGATGATATTTTGGAAGAGTTTATAATAGTAATTATAGCTGGGATAATTATGTAAACAAGTATGAACATAAACTTCAGAAACTTTCCTAAGCTAGAAATGAAAACGAGACTAAAATACTTATCTAAACCGTATAAACAAGGCTGCTCGGGTAGCAGGGGCCCTCTACCACCGGAGTAGCACGAAATCTACTTCAATATTGACTCAACGCTTTCAAGGAAATGGTACTTCTTTCATTAAAATAGAAATTACTTCAAAACAGAGTGTTTTTAGACTTCGGCAATCTAGAAATCAACCACAAAATCTCCCTTGTCCCTCGGTTTCCCGAGCCATATTTGTAACAAGTTTACATAACTGTCTTGAGATAACCTAGGGATAATTTTCTTTCCAAATAAAAACCAAACTAGGGCTCTGATGGTGGTCACGTAATACAATTAAGGACATCTAGACTGTCCTTGTCCTATTAGGAGTCTCTCTCCTAGTTTGAGTTCCCACGTACATAACCACCTATTTAATTTCGTTCAAACTTCGTGGAGAGCAACAAATGATGAGGGAATGATGTGAATACGAACATATGTCGTTTCCCTCCGAGATGACACCTGAACTCCGCGTAGACATGAAGACAGTTTCAGATCGGCAACTAGCTACAAAATGTCCGTATTCTGTAGCTAAGATCTAGTTCAAAAAGTACTACAATGACAAAATCATAAAACATAGCAAGTTAGTCATGATATATATTCTTAAAGCAATTTTAACTAATTCTACTGATCATTTGAGCCTGTGATTAATAATGGACAAAGGAAATGGAGTGGAATGTGGTGGAAGAAATAACATCTTTGGAGCTCAACAATTGGTTTAAATTTTTTTTTATTTATCATTTACAAATTGATTTCAAAGTACTTTTTATGGTCGCATTAAGAATCATTTGCTTTCGAAATAGGAAATTGTCGTAAAATCTTCATTTCCTTGATAAGAAAAATTGTTGTTGAAATCCTCGTTTTTCCTTCAAAAGAGAAATTGTTGTTTGTATTCTTCGTTTCTCGAAAGTAAAAAGCATTTGAATTATCGATTTAATGCACCTAGTTTCTTTTCTGCATTCATAACATTAAGGAAACTGAAAAGAAAAACTTGCATTTGCATGTAGAATAATGTGTGTTTTGCAAAAGGAACATTAGGAAATCTACATTTAGTTTGTGCTAATTGATTTGTTTGCTCACAAATTATTTGCTCTCTTCCCTTAATAGCTAGGTTCTTCATTAAAAAAGATGAAAGTGAAAGATTGTTTATCATTCTTAGCTTGCATTTTAGGAGTTTAATACACATCATCACGGTGGAACTTTGAAAGGAAACTTGTTAAGCAATATCAACATAAAATTAATCTCAATTTACTTAACAATGCATTGGAACCATAACGATAACATTTATAAGGTCTAGGCTAGAGACGTGTTCCGAAATCATAAAACATAGCAGCTGTCATTAACTTGTCTGCGATACATTTCGAGTGTGATAACTCACTCCACGTATGTAAGTATATCGTATATTTTCCACGTAATTTCGGGTATATCGGGCAGTGTTACATTACGATAAGTATAAAGGGGTGCTCTCATTGTGTGGTTTTGCATCAGACAACACTAATACGGACTTGGGCCTCCATGTACCTTCAGGTATATTTTGGAGGACAACCTTTAGGTGCTATCTATCCATAGTGAACCGACTCAGCCACCTTGAAATTGTGATACATCGAACACAGCATTCGGGGAGATTTCCTGCCCGTACTTCTTGGTTCGCCAGGAGGTATTCTGCAGTTCAAAGTTTCTTGGTAAACTCTTTTACCTAACATTACCCTCTTTTTGTTTATTTGTTTTTTGATTAAAATAAATCAGTAATCATGGAAGAACAAAATCCTATCCTGCGTCATTCACGTAGATTAGCTTTAAAACCACCTTTCCCTCTAGAAGTTACTTCTGGTAAGTAGAGGTGATCACGATTTTCCGAATCAAGTAAAATCCGTACCTCTGGAGAAACATCATATTTTAAACTAGATTTAGCTCAAATTGTTTCCACATATCCTGGTTCGTCTACTATTGTCGAAACGGAGTCTTCACAGCTACCCGTGGTCATGATCCATTCAATCAGTGAGACCATACCTCCTGGACCTAACGTTGTTCAATAAAAAATTGATCCAGATCCTGTCTCTTCTTTGCCAGAACATCTGAATCCTGAAGTCAAACAACTAGAATTTGTTCCTACCTTGGTCATCCCACAAATTTCTGTAGGTATTGAATCTCCCATATCACACAGTCAACCATTTGAAATATATTTTGGGCTTGACGGTGAAGTTCTTCCTCCTGGTTTAATTACGATGGAAGAAATCCCATAAGACGATACACCTTTAACTCCAACCCATTTTGGGGGGGACCTTTACCTGTATGAGTCTTTTCCTCAATCGTTTCCATCTGCTTTTGTTGATCCTGTCCCCATTCAATCTCCCGTCGATTTTCGAGGGTATACATTTGGTCAAAAAACCATGTCTGAACCAACATCTTTGGTTGGGTTTGTTGTTCCAATTACGTTAGATCCTACCCTCGCTACTCCGTCAATGTTCACAACCTCACTAGAGTCATATTTGCACGGTGGCCCTTCGATCCCAACAGGTTACAAATCATTATCTAGCACTTCCTCTGGTGCATATTCACGATCATGGTATTTTCCAATGTCATCATCTGATGTTTTAACTGGTAGTCCTATCGTTAGTACTGAACGACTTGATTCATTAAATACATCATCAGGACAATATCAAGTCGGTCCTTTTGTGTCAATTCCTTTAAATACCATATCAACTAGACTCCTAGCATTTGGAGAAAATTATTTTT
The DNA here is from genome assembly GCA_034641835.2 of Pinus albicaulis. Taxonomy (NCBI): domain Eukaryota; kingdom Viridiplantae; phylum Streptophyta; class Pinopsida; order Pinales; family Pinaceae; genus Pinus; species Pinus albicaulis. Next base: position 86,086,317 of record CM076576.1, read on the forward strand.
CGTCTTATTATCCTCCTTATGTTGGGGGGCAACCTTTGGTCACCCAATATGGCAGTACTCTGTCACATTTTGGTCAAACTAATGTTGACATGAATGTTTGTCAATGGCATCCCACTCTGCCTATCCAACCACAAACAGTTGTACACTCGTATCAACCCGTTCAACCTGTTACACCCACTTCATTACCACTTGTTAATACATCTATACCCCTGTTATAGAACCAAAATATTGTATATCAACCTTATCAGGTGGGTCCTTCAACTCAATATCATCAAATTTTGGGTCCACAGACTCAAAATCCTCTAGTTAATTTACAAAAACATGTATCAGGAATCATTTATTCACAAGTTGGTGTACCATTTTATGGGATGTCACAAACGCAACCTGGTTATACATATCAATTGAATCCAAGTTATAATAATTTGGGTTATAACATTGGTGGATAGACCCCTTGGAAACCACAAGCGCAAATGCCTCAAACTTCATTTCAACAAGTAACATATCCAGGTTTTGGTCAACATAATCCTCAAGCGTTTTCTATTGAAAACAACCCTATCTGGGTTACCAACAACAGATTTTGTATGCTAGTGCTCAAAGGCTTGTTGCCCAAGCAATTCTATCTTACCCTGGCTATGCTCAACCTGACCTTAATCGATAGTTGCCTTTTGTTGCAACCTTGGAATTACCAGATTTAAACAAGTTAACCAATGATCCTATAAATTATGCTCCTTGGTGGCCGGTGATACCTCATAAATTACCCTCCGATATTCCTAAATTCAATGGAAACCCTGGAGAAGATCCGTCGACTCATGTCATGACTTATCATTTATGGTGTTCATCAAATTCCCTGAATGATGATTATTTTCGACTACGTCTTTTCCAGTGTACGCTTACATGTTCGGCTGCTAAATGGTACATTGAGTTACCTAGAGTTTATTTTGACAATTTAACTGCCCTAACTACTGTATTTTTGACCCATTTCCAGTTACCAATCATATACGAAACTGGAATGGAACTCTTGACCAACTTCAAAAAGACTAATGCTACTCACATTTCTGATCATATTCATGAGTGGCATCACCGTCGACGAATGGTTAAGACATTTGTTCCAAATCAGCTCCTTGTTGAATGGTTCAATAAATCCCTGTTACCATCTATAACTGAAGATGTGGCTAAGGGTGGCGTCATCATGGAAGAGAAAATTATCGCTCGTGCCCAATATTTAGACTTGATTTACACTCAGTCTGGCACGCTATATGAAAATATTCCTAATGTGCCGCAATCTAATTTCAACGTTCCTCCTTAAATAAAGGACTCTCATGCCGGAGATGGCTTGATATGCACTGCAAACACACAACACGCTACTGCATCTGATCCTGTTCCTACTTCCGAAATTAACGATGTGTCATTTTACAAAGGCAAAAGTGACAAGCAACTAGGAAGTAAGAAAAAGGGGAAATCAAAGAAAAAGCTAACTTCTATCCCGCAGGAAAGATCATTTGATCAACCGTCTGGACCATGGAAACCTCGTTATCCATGCATAATCTGTAACAAGGAACACTTTGTTAGGGATTGTCCTGACTGTGCTGAAGTCTCAAAAATCATCAAGACTTCCCATGCATCCGCTGTGTTGACGGACCCATTTCCAAATCCGGACACTAATTTGGCTGCTACGGATCCAGCTCCTAGTTCCCAAGTGTTAATGTTATCCACCACAAAAACTTCACAAGATATTTTGGTGTCGACACGTAATAAAGAATATGGTAGTACGACCACTGATCAACCTACTACCTCGATAATGAATCCATCTATTGAATCAGTACCACCTACTATTATTCCTGAATTGACAAAAAAGCCACCAAAGGGAGTAATTCATAAATCGACATATAATCCTCGAGTAAGAGCTGCAAAAAATTATAATATAGTTGAAGATTTGGCTCAATCCCCTTCAACTATGTCTGGCATTTTGATAATTTGTCACCGTCCTTACCATTCCCCATCCCGCACAATGGAGGACCCATTCCGTGACCTGTGGACATTGTCATGCTTTGAAAACATCATCAATGCATCCCTCTAAGCATGAGCTTTATTTTCCCTTGAGACATCTCCTTGCAAAAATCATAAAAAACATCCCTTTTTGCATTGGCGCGGGCAGTCAGTTCAAGACTCGCGCCACTGAGGAAAATCCTACACAGAGGTCGTGCCACTTGGCGCTCTGTCATAGAGCAGCAATCGCGCCACCCATTTTAGGGACTGTTTTTTAAATATGGATGGCGGAAGTTGAGTTCAAACAAACTCACAACCATTGCCTATCTTGAGTTGGGAGGTTTGGCTACGGGAGTTCTATGGAAGGAAGTGGTTTTGCCACCTTCTATGGAACCTTCCTTGTTGATAGGGCCAATCCCATAATAATAGGGATCCCAACTCCCTCCTTCCCCATCTATAAAAGCCTGCTCAGATCCATGGCAAGCTAGTCTTGAAGTGCTGAAGCTTTGCATCTCCCTATTCCCAAGTGCCTTTGTGTTGTAAAGAATCCCTTCTTTCCCTTAAGGCCCATTTAAGCGAGGAGACCATTGTTACGAGACTCTGGAGAGGTTTCCCTTTCCCTTGGCGAGCTTTGCGAGACGTGGACGACCGGAGACCCGTTCGAAGGAAGCTACGACGTCAGAACTTGGTTGTAACTTCTATTCGTTTATCACTTTAATAGATGACTATGATTATGGTTCCACTCCTTTTTCCATTATGTTAATGCGAGTAATATCTTTTCTGACCGATGTTTAGTTACGTATGCTGGTTCCTATGCATGTATCTGTTCGTTTCTTCTGTGTGCAGGTGTTCATCCACGGAGATCGTGGAAGGATTGTGATCTTCCAGGGCTGAAGGACGGGGACATCTTCTTCTTCAGATCTAGCGTTGGAATTCAGGTAGGCTCTTATCCCAAGTCTTTCATTCGTAACTAGGAGCTTGCGTCATAGCATTGTTTGTTTGTTGCTAGACCCCTGCTGGGCTAGTAGGGATCGCCTCTGTCCGCAGAGGGGATTTACCTCCTCAACAAATTGGCGACTCCACTGGGGATCGTCCGGTTTTCCTTGTCTTGTTTATGATTGTTTCGCCTTGATTGTTTCTCCTTGCTTGATGAACCTTCTGGGTTGGATTCTTTCATTATTTTAGCTTCTTGGTTTGCTTAGCTTGTATTGGTCTTCTTTCAGAATAGCTTGTTTTTTAATTTTTATTGAAGAACTCGACTGGCGCGGGTTTTAACCCGACAGTCGCGCCACTTGGCGCTTGTTGCATTTGTCTGTCTCGCGCCAATCGGCCTCTGGCGCCAGTTTCAAGGCCACAGTCGCGCCACCCCTGTGACTTTTTTGAGTTTCTTCATTTTTTGGCTTTCTGAGCTTGACCAATACTTTTCTTCTTGATTTCCTGATTGTCTGAGTGTGTTGGAGTCTTGTTTGGCTGGAATTCACCGCTATCCTTTGGTTGTTCGCCTCTATCTACCGATTTCACGTTTTGAGCCCTAGGGCATCTAGTGGCTTAGTGTATCGAGCCCTCCTTGGGAGTTTTGGTGTCTTGATTGTCCTGTCAACTCGTTGATTGATTCTCCACGCTCTCTAAACATTCTTTGATTGTTTTGCTGCGTCTTTTGAGTGATTGTTCATTCCTTCATTCGGAATTCGTTTGCCCTTGCTTTGGACCTAGATCACACGGTCCATTGGGAGTTTTCAAGTCTTTCTTTGCTTTGAGGGACTTTGGGTCGATTTAGAGATTTGGTTGCTTGCTTTGTTGAGTGAATGTTGTTTGTTTCGCTCTCTTAGATATCATTTCTCAAATTGTTCCTTTTGTTTTCAGTGCACATTAGCCATTAAACATTGAAAATCAAAAAAAAAAAAAAAAATCTCTTTTGTTTTGATTAATTAGTGCAAATTGTGATCTTTTCCATATTGCTAGTGATTAGTGTTTGAATGAAAAGTGTGCAATTGCATTAGTTGCATTAGAGACATTCTTGTTTGTATTCCGTTCATTTCGTTTGCATAAAAGCTCTCAACTCTCATTTAACTAGTTTTCATCGAACGAAATGTTGCATCGTGGCATATAGCTTGCATTTATGAGACACTACATACGATAGGGCCCGGAAATTGAAATCTAATTGAAGATCAACTGTAAAATTTATTCAATTAACCTAAGGCAACATTGGAACTTAACGCAACATATCTAGAAGGTCTAGGCTAGAGACGTGTTCCGGCGTCGTTAAACCTAGCAGCTGTCGTTCGCCTGTTGGCTTTAGACAGCGCTAGTACGGACTTGCGCTCCCCGTACCGTCGCGTATATAAAGGGAGACCCTTATAGGTTTTCAATCCTTTATCCACAGGAAGCCGAGTCTGCCGCCCTATACCCGTGATACACCGAACACAGCATTCGGGGAGACTACCTGCACGTACGGAAAGTCCTTGGTCGATTTCTGTTTCATTTTTGAAACCAAGGTGTATATTGCAGTTCACTGATATTTGGTACACCCTTTGTGCCTAGTTTTTCCTGAGCAGTCATTTGGTCTTTTCTGACTCCCTAAACTTGAAAAGACCGTCAAGCGCTTGTCCTTTCACGCTTGTGTCAACTCTGAAAGAGATAGAGTCATCTTTTTATCGTTTCTTGACTCTTAAAACGTGAAACGGTAGAATTTGTTTATTTTCCAATGTCGTAAAATCAATCTCCCACGATTACACACCCAGTTAGATATTGCTTGTGACCGTTTGATCGTGTGTCTTAACCTGCCACTCGTGTGTGTTTTCTCTTTTAGTCTTTGTCACGGCATGAATCCCTTCTGGTTTCACTCCATCGGTAGTCCTTGATACCTGATTTTATTTAGTCGAGGTTTCTCAACTCTTCAAGCAACCACAAGAATAAGAGCCGAGTTCCCCGATCTGGGATCGGTCCGCAGAGCACCCTTTGGAGAACCAGCGTGAGTTCAACCGCCCTTTTCGACTCTGTCCGAATTGAAGAAAGAGTCGATTTCTTTCTCTACATCGGGTTCACCGTTTGTTGCCGGCCGTTTTTCCTCCTAGTCCTCGGCCGCCTTCGCGTGAATTAACTGCAGATCAACCATGAGTGACTTCCGTGAGAAATTCCTGTTCGATGACCACTTCAAATACATCCTCGCGCATTGTTTGAGGGAGACGATTCTGAGCTGGCTACCACATCGTCAGCTGGTCCTTCTTTGCCGCAGGGATACAGATCTCTGGGTCAGATTATCTCAGCTGCTGCCTCTATGGGAATATCATCTCCTGCTTCGAGGCCAGCTGCCACTACACCCGGGGTGTCACCTTCGACGCCCGTCACTTCTGTTCCCGTGCGGCCCACTGTTTGTGTAGCTGCCTCTTCTGCTGTTGTCTCAGCTACCAGGGCTGGGCCAACTCCTGAAGATGTCTATTTAGCTACTGCTATACCGGAGAATATCTCTCCGGAGGAGTATCGGTTGTTTTTGCAACAGCCGAACGCCGGGGCTGGACAAATTCCCCAAGATCCTTACCGATCTTTCTTTTCGCACTATGCACAAGACGGCACTCCCGTGTATGGTTTCCCGGGTCAGCTTGATGAGCATGGGGACATTTTGCGTCTTCCTGCTCCTGAGGCTTATCTTTATGTTCAAGGTTTACCGTACAACCAGGCTCAGAACTTGCAGGCACAACCTTTCCAAGGTCAACCTGCAGGACAACCTGGCTATCAGTACGACCCACAGGGACAGCCCATTCAAGGCTACTCTGCGGGCCAGCAAGGGCCATTCTATAATCCACAAGGACCATATTATAACCCTGCTGGTCAACCTGCTCAGCCTCAGCCGGGGTATCAACAGGGACCGGCCTATGGACCTGGGGGGCAAATCCAGCCTTCTTTACCAATGCAACCGCAATATCCTGTTGTCTCTAACGTTGCATATCAGCCAGGACCACTTTATGGTTCTGCTTCAGGTCAAACTGGTTTCCAGCAAGCACCTGGTCCTGTTCCACCACCAGGCCAACCGGGTCATCCGGTACAACCTGGTGTCCCGCCTCCAGGCCAACCGGCTTATTCGATGCAACCTGGGGCTCACCACAACTAGTCAACCCCCACGCGACCGTCGGGCCCGTTTATCCGGCCAACCCGTTCATCTCAGTGGCCGCCTCTCACTCGGGGTCAACCCTGCTCATTCGTGCGCCCTCTATTCCGTTTCCACATTTCGTCAATAGCCTCGTTTCATTCAATGCCGCAGCCAATCAACAGCTACAACAATGACTGTGCCCGTAGGGTTCCACTTATCAGCCTACTCATCCCTGTGGTGGTTATTATCCTCATGGTCAATCTCAACCGAACTATAACCACTCTGGAGGCTCTCAGTATCAACCTCCTCCACCCTGTTCTAACTATGCTCAGCAGCCAAATCCAAATGCTGCTTATACGGGGCAAACGCCTAATCAGGGCCCGAACCCTGGTTATCAGGCCCCACACAATGGTTACCAGCAACCAAATCAGTCTGGCTATACGAATTATGCCCCTCACGGTCAGAATACTACGGGACAGAACCCATGGGGGCAGGGATATTCACAACCATCGTGGAGCATGGGTACCGGACCTTATTCTGGGACTGGCATGGGAATTAACCCTCCATTGTCGTTCCTGGCTACCTTGGATCTACCGGACGTTTCAAAGTTGACCAATGATTCGATTTCTCATAATCCATATTGGCCTCCGGTTCCAACCAAGATACCAGGAGATTGTCCCAAGTTTGAGGGTAAATCTGGCGAAGACCCCCAGGCGCATGTGATGACGTATCACCTGCGGGTGTTCGTCTACCTCCTTTGTCCCCGGTGGAGTCGCCAATTTGTTGAGGAGGTAAATCCCCTACTGCGGACGAGCGATCCCTACCCCAGCCCGGCGGTCTAGCAACAAACAAACAATGCTATGACGCAAGCTCTGAATTTACGAATGAAAGACTTGGGATAAGAGCCTACGGATTCCAACGCTAGATCTGAAGAAGAAGATGTCCCCGTCCTTCAGTCCTGGCAGATCACAATCCTTCCACGATCTCCGTGGATGAACACCTGCACACAGAAGAAACGAACAGATACATGCATAGGAACCAGCATACGTAACTAAACATCGGTCGGAAAAGATATTACTCGCATTAACATGATAGAAAAAGGAGTGGAACCATAATCATAGTCATCTATTAAAGTGATAAACGAATAGAAGTTACAACCAAGTTCTGACGTCGCGACTTCCTTCGAACGGGTCTCCGGTTGTCCACGTCTCGCAAAGCTCGCCAAGGAAAGGGAAACCTCTCCAGAGTCTCGTAACAATGGTCTCCTCGCTTGAATGGGCCTTAAGGGAAAGAAGGGATTCTTTACAGCACAAAGGCACTTGGGAATAGAGAGATGCAAAGCTTCAGCACTTCAAGACTAGCTTGCCATGGATCTGAGCAAGCTTTTATAGATGGGGAAGGAGGGAGTTGGGATCCCTATTATTATGGGATTGGCCCTATCAACAAGGAAGGTTCCATGGAAGGTGGCAAAACTACTTCCCTTCCATAGAACTCCCGTAGCCAAACCTCCCAACTCAAGATAGGCAGTGGTTGTGAGTTTGTTTGAACTCAACTTCCGCCATCCATATATAAAAAACAGTCCCTAAAATGGGTGGCGCGATTGCTGCTCTATGACGGAGCGCCAAGTGGCGCGACCTCTTTACAGGATTTCCCTGAGTGGCGCGAGTACTGAACTGTCTACCCGCGCCAATGCAAAAAGAGCTGTTTTTCATGGATTTTGCAAGGAGATGTCTCAAGGGGAAATGAAGCTCATACTCAGAGGGATGCATTGATGATGTTTTCAAGGCATGACAGTGTTCACAGGTCACATAATGGGTCCTCCATTGCGCGGGATGGGGAATGGTAGGGACGGTGACAAATTACTGTGTAACAGATGCCCCCTAAAGCATGAGGCCCGAGAGAGAGAGGGGTGAAATGCTTTACGAGAACATGTCCAACTGAAGGCCCGCCGTCGGAAAACCTGCACAGACAGATACAACTGATATCTCAAGTATATGATGTATATATATGGTATGGACGCAGCCATCCGAACAGAGTATGCTATAATCCGGATCCAGGGTATGGGCGCAGCCATCCAACTAAGATCAAACAAATAGACTCGGGTATGGTCGCAGCCATCCAACCATTGAGTCATGTACATAATGACAATAATCCACAATGGCAGCCTGGATTACAACAGACACAATCCAGGGTCTTGCGCTCCATCTCGACCCAAACAAGTACAAGTTCTAGCATGCGAATGTGTGAGCTGATGTCGAACATGCAAGAACATCGTCCGATTACCAGCCAATGATGAAAGCTGTTAACAGACGCGAGAGAAACCACCAATAATGACGATGGTCCTCAAGGTACTACAGGTACAATCTACGGCGTGTGAATAAATGAGCTGATGTCGAACACCCGCAGAATCATCCGATCGGAGGCCAATGATGAAAACCTCACGTCGAATGCGACGAAGGCACATCCCGACGAGCCATTCTCGCTCTCGTGGTACCGGACTCGCCACATGGGCCTCTTGGCCCTGGAAGGTTGGTATGCGTTCCAGAATGAACGATACCAAGATGGAACCATACCCAAACTGCTTCAGTTTGCCCTGTTTGCATTTTGTCAGCTGCCTTTTCATGTTGATGGTCACGGCTGTTGCCCAATCATACAGTCGGGGACCCATGCATTCTGAGGCCAGTAAGAGTTGAGTCTTTGTAGCCTCGTGCGGTGCCTGCGATCCAGCAGCCCGCGTAATGGTGTGGAGTACAACTCTCAGTGCTAGATCGGGGATGGTTGAGATGTATACCTTCTTACTCCCTGTTCCTGTTTGTGCCCCGCGGCACACCCGCGCCATTACTTCTTCCATCTTTTCCCCTGATGGTCTGCTCCCAGTCAGTACAGGGATCGGACCCCTGCGGGATAATCCAGTAACGAAATAAATGTCAGCGACCTCCAATTCCAACACCTGGTCTCGTATTCTGAATACTTGGTCATTTTCATCCCAGAGGTTGATCAGATATTGGAGGAGCTCGGGCTGAGCTCGTAAGCATGGCGTGAGGAAGAACTTTTTTAAGCCACAGTCTCTCAGAGCATTCATACATGCTTGGCTTTGCATGGCCTCTTCGTCCTCATCTCCGTGTTCCCGTTCCTTCCATTCAATTGCCATTCTGACTGTTTATCTGCATTCACATGGTCCAAAGCCCTTGATTAGATCTTTTGTGAGCTTCAAAATTCAAGAAATTTGGCATAAATGGTGGAATTTTAGGCGGAAATTTGGGTTCCGCCGCTGGCGCGACTGTTTTGCTGACAGTCGCGCCATGTGGCGCGGGCCCTTTGGTAAAAAGAGCTTAGTGGCGCGGGTCCATGCCCGATACCCGCGCCACCTGGCCCGGCCCTAAAATTTCAAAAGTGCCCTTACAGAGCTGATTTCTAAGGGAAATGCATTAAAAAATGTATGGAAAGAAAGAGAAAAGGAGCGCCACTTACCTGTCACAGACGAGACGCTGAATGGTTGCCTGGATTGGTCGCAATCGCCGTCAGAAGATTCTGCTCCAAATGGACCACTGTTGCTCTCCACAAGGTAAATAGTAAAAAGTAATTTCATTTTTTACCATTGGACATACTTATAACTTTTCGACGTTAAAATGAGTTTTAAAAGTTATTTATTGTCAAATATTTGCATGTATTATGTCGAAAATGGATTTTACGCTTGTTGGGTATGTGCAGTGACAGGTTTTTGCGACTTAAAAGGTGGAAACGAGTTGTATTTTATACTTTTTCGGACTCGGTAAATACACGAAAAAGTCACTCTGGAGTCATCTTTCAGCTCTTTTCTGACTCTCTAAATGTGAAAATATTGCCGAGGCCCTTGTCGTTTCGATCTCGTTAAAATGGACACGAATCGACATTCACCCAGTATAAGTTTAACCCTTTTTCGGGCTGGGCTGGATCGATTACGAAAAAGGAATACCCTGGCCTATCGCGACTAGGAGGTTTTCCCGGATATTGTTTTCTACCTTTTCGGATCTGGGGAACTATTTACGAAAAGGGACCTGTGGAGTTTTCTTTTCCGCTGTCTTTTCAAACTCTCTAAACATGAAAAGACACCGAGTTCTTCCTTTGTCGGACTCGTTAAACCCTGATGACATTGGATTCCGTCGAAATGACGTTCTCCGAGTTTCTCCTTCCTAGGACTCGTTAAATGCACTAGGATGGATTCGCCCGAAGGGCGGACTTATATCACAAGCATATGCTATCCCCTTCAAGCTTGTTATCAAAAATAATTGGGGTACTCGCCAGAAATGGTGGGAGAAAAATGGAACCGTCGTCGTTATCGTCGGCAGTATGTCGCTCTTGAACATGGCACTTGTCTGCATTCGTGTCGGGTTGGGGACATCTCATCTCGTTGCTTCACTTTTGCCTCCATGGGTTTGGGTAATCTCTTTTGGCCTCTCATCTGTTCACTGCCTCGTCGCCATGACCTCTGATCCGTTGATGTCAAATACTGCCAAGTCCATTGTCGTGTCGTTCATATGTTCAAGAGAAGTTGGCCTCTGCAAATATCAACCTTCCTCTGTTTCTCATATGGTCCTAATTCACAACAAAACATTATGTTCCTCTGTCTCGTGTCGATGATGTGGGAATCATTATGGCCCACCTTCGATCGAGGTCACTTCCTGTCGACTTCAACTCATTATCCAGGAAGTTGGTCTAGAGACTCCTGATGGTACCTTGGAGCCTGCATGCCTTAATGGCAGGTTCGTCGCATTCGACGTGAGGGTTTCATCATTGGCCTCCGATCGGATGATTATGAGATCATGAAACATGACTCATTTGTTCACAACGCCGTGGATTGTACTGTAGTACCTTGAGGACCATTGTCATTATTGGTGGTTTCTCTCGCGTACATTATGACTTTCATCATTGGCTGGTAATCAGACGATGTTCATGCATGTTCGACTTCAGCTCACATATTCGCATGCTTGAACTTGTACTTTGTTTGGGTCGAGATGGAGCACAAGACCCTGGATTGTGTTTGTTGTAATCCAGGTTGCGATTGTGGATTATTATCATTATGTACATGACTCACTGATTGGATGGCTGCGACCATACCTGAGTCTATTTGTTTGATCCTAGTTGGATGGGTGCCGCCCATACCCTAGATCCGGATTATAGCATACTCTTTTTCGGATGGCTGCGTCCATACCATATGTATACATCATGTACTTGAGATATCAGTTGTATCTTTCTGCGCAGGTTTTCCGACGGCGGGCCTTCAGTTGGACATTTTCTCGTAAAGCATTTCACCCCTCTCACTCTCGGGCCTCATACTTTAGGGGGCATCTGTTATACAGTAATTTGTCACCGTCCTAACCATTTTCCATCCCGCACAATGGAGGACCCATTCCGTGACCTGTGAACATTGTCATGCTTTGAAAACATCATCAATGCATCCCTCTGAATATGAACTTTATTTTCCCTTGAGACATCTCCTTGCAAAACTTATGAAAAACAGCTCTTTTTGCATTGGCGCGGGTAGACAGTTCAATGCTCGCGCCAATCAGGGAAATCTAGCAAAAGTCGTGCCACTTGGCGCTCACGTATCAAACGGCTAGTAACTACCCGTTTTAGGGGTGACCCCATTTTTAAATATGGATGGCGGAAATTGAGTTCAAACAAACTCACAACCATTGCCTATCTTGGAGTTGGGAGTTTAGGCTGCGGGAGTTCTATGGAAGGAAGTAAGTTTTGCCACCTTCCATGGAACCTCCTTGTTGATAGGGCCAATCCATAATAATAGGGATCCCAGCTCCCTCCTTCCCCATCTATAAGGCTTTGCTCAAATCCATGGCAAGCTAGTCTTGAAGTCTTTGAAGCTTTGCATCTCCCTATTCCCAAGTGCCTTTGTGTTGTAAAGAATCCCTTCTTTCCCTTAAGGCCCATTCAAGCGAGGAGACCATTGTTACGAGACTCTGGAGAGGTTTCCCTTGCCCTTGGCGAGCTTTGCGAGACGTGGACGACCGGAGGCCCGTTCGAAGGAGGCTGCAACGTCAGAACTTGGTTGTAACTTCTATTCATTTATCATTTTAATAGATGACTATGATTATGGTTCCACTCCTTTTCCATTATGTTAATGCGAGTAATGTCTTTTCGGCCCAAATATTGGTTTAGATATCTTTGAATTCCTATGCATGTATGCTGGTCGTTTCTTGTGTGCGAGTAGTCAGATATCGTGGAGGTTGTGATCACACGCTCTGAGACCGGGAACATCTCTTTCCTAATCCTAGCGTTGGAATCCAGGTAGGCTTCTATCTCCAGCCTTTTCATTCGTAATTAGGAACTTGCGTCATAACATTGTTTGATTGTTGCTAGACCCCTGCTGGGCTAGTAGGGATCGCCTCTGTCCGCAGAGGGGATTTACCTCCTCAACATCACTCTTAAGGTATTACAAAATTTTCCCTCCTAGAAGTAGGCTTTATTGTCGACCATTGGTGGAATTGATCCGACTGATTCTAATCTTGTCGTCTTTAATCATACGGGCTATGTGCTACAATTACTAGCAGAATCGACATTCTCCATACAAGTAAATGTTCTCAATCACCTTATTCATCGCACTATTATTGATGAGGGAGCATCTACGTGCGTTATGTCTCTACACTGTTGGAAGTCACTTGGCTCGCGCGATTATCACAATCATCAACGCCATTGAAGGATTTTGATGGAAGAACATATAAAAATTGTGGTATTATTAATAACCTGCATGTTGAATTAGGTGGAAAAACAGTAAGCATTGATGTCAAGGTTGTTGACGGACCCCTTGACTATAATATTTTACTCGGAAGACCATGGGTATATGCAATGACTACCATTGTTTCTACATACTTTAGAATGATTTCCTTTCCACATAAAGGTACAATCACAATCATTAATAAATTATCCTTTTTTGCCTCCGCTTCGCAGGTAACTGGAAGCGTTCCGTTTGTTCACTTACCCCAACTAGAAATTTAGAACATTGGTGTAGGACTCTTAAAGGATTCCACTCTTATGGGAACCTTTGCATTATCACTGCCTGCGACATCAACAGAAATTGCAAGCATAGAGACTTGCTACATGATCTCTTCCACTCTATCTGGCTTAAGGGAGAGTACAGGTGATTCTGATATTTCTACGTTGGATGATGTTTTACTGCCCAACCCTATTGAGCTGGCATAACAATCAATCTATTTGGCTTGGGCGGCAAATCCGAAATCAGCGTCGCCGAGTGTTTGGGTTGATCGTTCATTAGATTTTGGTACTCCATCTGATCCATTTTCCTCAAAATTTTTGACAGATGAAAATATTTTGGAAGCTATGATGTTAGAAGGAGAACCATGGGAAGATTATCATCATCGTTCCCATCTTCCTGATTATGAAGAAAACAATCTCAGTGAACTATATCACCCATCCATCAAAACTTTATTTTCAAATTCTTTACCGATTGATGCAATTGACTCTGAGCGAAATTTATCTGATATTGAAGAAACTATTTCTATCGATATTTCGACCAAACCTGGCGTTGTAGAAAATATTCATGTCGGTGTATCTTGTTCTCCATCAGAACTTGATTCATATCGCTCTTTATTTTGTGAATTTAATGACGTACTCGCTTGGTCTTACGAGGAAATGTCAGGCATAGATACTAGGGTAGTTGAACACACTATTAATATGTATCCTGATGTCAAACCAGTGCATGTAGGTTTTAACCCTGAACATAAATTATCTACACACAAATCTTATAACAGAAAATAAACAATAGCGAGAGCATAAAACATAAAATAGATAAACACAGAGATTTTCCCCTGGATCCCAAATCGGGACGACCAGCTTGATTTTTCATTATATTCCTTTTAGTGCTACAACATATATATATACATGCTGAAGCATACATAAACCCCAATCCATTAACCCTGGATTAGAACATAACTGTAGTTCCCTTGACCGGATCTACAAAATACCAGGGGCCAAAAACCATCGTACCCCAAAACCATGTGCAAACTCATGCACAAAACATGGGTGGGTCCGCCTTTGAGTGGGTCCACACACCAAAAAAAATTTCGCCGGGGTGCTGCCTCCCCCCTTGTGACCCCCCTGTTGTGCCCGGTGCAACGTACAACACATGGGGCTAGTCGTGGAAAGAATATAACACATACCCAACATTCTCCTACTTGTTGTTTTCTTTCCACAAGGGGCCACATAAGAGCTTAGTCATTGGGCCAATTCTTCAACACCCATTGTTTCTCTACACCAAGAGAACTTCTGAGTGCTCACAGACTTCATCAATGCATCTGCAACATTCTTCAAAGTTTCCACCTTTACCAGCAACACCCTTTTAGCCTCAACCATATCTCTAACAAAGTGATATTGAACATCAATGTGCTTTGTCTTTGAATGATAAGTAGGGTTCTTAGCCAAGAAAATTGCACTTTGGCTATCACAGTCTATCCTTATAGCTTGTTATACCAACCCCATACTTGAACACAATCTCTGCAACCAAACTGCTTCCTTGCTTGCATGAGTGGCTGCTATGTATTCTGCCTCTGTAGTTGAAAGAGCCACTACGTACTGTCTTTTACTCATCCAACTGACTGCGCCTCCAAATAGGCTAAACACATACCCACTTGTAGATCTTCTTTGGTCCAGATCTCCAGCCCAGTCTGCATCAACAAAACCACGAATTTCCAACATTCTTTCCAATCCTAGTCTTCCCTGGTAGCACAAGCCATAATCACTAGTGCCACGTAAATATCTAAAAACCCGCTTCACTGCTGTCCAATGCTCCTTCCCTGGGTTTGACATAAACCTGCTCAATACTCCCACTTCATGTGCAATGTCTGGTCTAGTACAGACCATTGCATACATCAGGCTACCCACTGCACTTGCATATGGAACACGGGACATATCCTCCTCTTCTTCTTGTGTCTTGGGACACTGTTCAGCAGACAGCTTTGCACCTACGGGAATAGGAACACTCACCGGTTTACTATCCTGCATATTGAACCTCTGCAATATAGTCTCGACATACTTCCTCTGGTTTAACCAGAGCTTCCTCTTTGCCCGATCTCTCTTAATTTCCATGCCCAAAATATAGTTTGCAGCACCCAGATCCTTCATGTCGAATTTGGGGAACAGTTGGGTCTTCAAATCTTGGATAATTTCTTTGTCATTTCCAATCAACAACATATCATCCACATACAAGACCAAATAAATAACAAGGTCACCAATTAATTTAAAATAAACACAGTGATCCTCCTTGCTTCTGGTGAAGCCAAGTCCCCGTATATAGGTATCAAATTTCTGATACCACATCCTTGGTGACTGTTTTAACCCATACAGAGACTTCTTCAACCTGCATACCCGTTCTTTCTTACCCTTCACCATAAAGCCTTCAGGTTGCTTCATGTAGATCTCCACTTCTAGATCCCTGTGAAGAAATGCTATCTTCACATCCATCTGTTCTATCTCAAAATCAAATGCAGCAGCAACAGATAAAAGTAATCTAATAGAAGTAACTTTGGCAACAGGAGAAAAAATATCACCAAAATCAATTCCCGGCACTTGGGAATAACCTTTTGCTACCAACTGAGCTTTGTATTTCTCCACCTTGCCTTCTACATTCATATTCTTCTTAAACACCCATTTTCTCCCAATGGGATTCCTTCCTGCCGGAAACTCCACCAGATCCCATGCCTCATTTTTGTGCAAGGATGCCATTTCATCAACCATGGCCTCCTTCCAGAGTTTTCCATCCTTGGAATCTACTGCCTCCCTGACATTTCTGGGATCATCATCAGTTATAGTTAAGGCAAAACCTGAACAGAAAGAAGATGGACTATACCTTTCTGGTTGCCTTCTTTCCCGAACTGATCTTCTCAAAGCTAGAGTTTGTGGCTCTTCCTCTTTTGAATCTTCTTCTGTTGTAGAGTCTGATTCATCCTCCTTTAGCTCAAACTCTATCTTCTCAGGTTCCTTTGGTATGATTTCATGTTGAACAACATCTTTCACCTCTCTAAACACCACATCTTGGTTGTACACAACCTTCCTTGTTTCCAGGTTCCAAAGCTTGTAACCTTTTAAACCATCCTTATACCCAATAAAGATGCACCTTTCAGATTTATTATCCAACTTGGTACTTTTATCCTTTGGAACATGTACATATGCATCACATCCAAATACCCTTAGATGTGAAAGAGAGGGTTTCTTACCAGTCCATACCTCATGTGGAGTCTTATCCTCCAACATGATGAACGTGATCTGTTAACTAAGTAACATGCGGTCTCCACTGCCTCTACCCAGAATTCTTGTCCTAACCCGGTACCACTGAGCATGCTTCTTGCCTTTTCCATCAGTGTTCTGTTCATTCTTTCTGCAACTCCATTTTGCTGAGGTGTGTATGGAGTAGTCTTCTTTCGTGCTATACCACACTTCTTACAGAACTCTTCAAATTCCTTCTTGCATAACTCCCCACCATTATCTGTCCTCAGCGCCTTTATCTTCTTCTCTGTCTGGTTTTCCACCAGAGCCTTAAATTCTTTAAATTTGTCAAAGACTTCAGATTTCTTCCTCAAGAAATATATCCATGTATTCCTTGAGAAGTCATCTATGAATGAAACATAGTACACAGACTTTCCCAGTGATGGAACTGACACAGGTCCAAACACATCATTGTGCACAAGTTCTAATATCTTGTTCGCCCTCTTAGCACTAGAAGGAAAAATCACCCGATTCTACTTCCCATATACACAATGTTCACATAAATCAAAATCCAGAGAGAAATTAGACATACCTTCTACCATACCATTTCTATGTAGTATCCGAAGGCCCTTCTCTCCAATATGTCCAAGCCTTTGATGCCATAGCATGGTCTTTTCTCCAGAGACAACTAGGCTTTCCGCTCCACTTTCAGGAACCACATAACTATTACACCCATCAATAACAGTGCTACCTTGTAGCTTGTACAGAGTTCCAGTCCGAACTCCCCGCATTAATACCAGTGCTCCTCGAACCATCTTGCAGGCATATTTCTCGAACACTGTTTTTACACCTGCATCATCCATCTTGCTTACAGAAATCAGATTTCTGGCCAATGCAGGAATATGCAGAACACCAGGAAGTGTTCTAATCCTTCCACCTTGCAGCTTTAGCTTGACCTTTCCACGTCCAATGATTTTAGCCTTCCTATCATCCCCTAGGAAGACATCACCACCATCATATTTCTCATACTCGCAGAACCACTCCCTATGGGGAGTGAAGTGAAAGGATGCACCTGAGTCAATCAACCATGACTCATGATCTACATGTGTATTTGAAGAAGAAGCCAAATACACATCCCCTCCTTCATCCGAGGTGGTTTTTGCCTCTGCAGAAGGACCTTCATCAGATCCCTTTCCTTTCTCGGGAGCTTTAGATCTGCATTCCTTTTTGTAGTGCCCTTCCTTTCCGCATTTCCAGCACACCTTTACAAACTTTCCAGGAGATTTAGATCTCCCTCTAGATTTAGATCTCCCACTCGAAACCTTATTCTTGTTTCTATTCTGGGACCTTCCTCGTACGGATAAGGCATCTCCATTTTGACCCTCCATATTTCTCCGTCTCATTTCCTCCGACAGCAAGGCTGAGACAATGTCATCAAAATTCAAGGTAGTTGTATTGCTACCTATTGCAATAACCAAACTGTCCCATGAATCTGGTAGAGAACACAACAAGCTGATGCACTTATCTTCATCTGAGATTTTAATATCAACAGATGACAGCTGACTTACCACAGTATTGAAGGCATTCAGATGCTCTGTCACTGAGTCTCCATCCTTCATCCTCAGGTTATACAGCTTTTTCCACAGGAACAACTTATTCACCAGAGACTTAGATTGGTACAAAGTCCCAAGTTTTCCCACAAATTCTTCGTCGTAGCTTCCCCATATACATTCAACAATACTGAATCTGACACACACAACCGTATTGTGCTCTTAGCCTTCCGATCCAGTTTCTTCCAGTCTTCATATGACATTTTCGTTGGTTTAGTACCTGGATCTACCGCGATCCACTGATCTTTATCCACCAGTAGATCCTCCATCTTGAGCTTCCACAACTCAAAACTCTGACCATTAAATTTCTCGATCTCTATCTTTCCGCCGCTCGCCATCTTCTTTCACCGCAAGAATCGATCTCGCAGATCTCCCACTGCACAGGGTCTACCACAGGCCCGAGCAAAAAACCCTCAACAACAAAGGCGTCCCCTTGAAGCCGAAACAGCTTTGATACCAAATGTAGGTTTTAACCCTGAACAGAAATTATCTACACACGAATCTTATAACAGAAAATAAACAATAGCAAGAGCATAAAACATAAAATGGATAAACACAGAGATTTTCCCCTGGATCCCAAATCGGGACGACCAGCTTGATTTTTCATTATATTCCTTTTAGTGTTACAACACATATATATACATGCCGAAGCATACATAAACCCCAATCCATTAACCCTGGATTAGAACATAACTGTAGTTCACTTGACCAGATCTACAAAATACTAGGGGCCGAAAACCATCATACCCCAAAACCATGTGCAAATTCATGCACAAAACATGGGTGGGTCTGCCTATGAGTGGGTCCACACCAAAAAAAAATTCGCCGAGGCACTGCCTCCCCCCTTGTGACCCCCCTACTGCGCCCAGCGCAACGTACAGCGTGTGGGGCTAGTCTTGGAAAGAATATAACACATACCCAACACTGCGTCCTGTTCATCCAAAGAAAGCCACTGCCATCAAAGCAGAAGTTGAAAAAGTTTTGCGTGCTAGTTTTATATACCCTGTTCCGCTAACTGAGTGGGTTTCCAATATCGTTCCTGTTATGAAAAAACAAGGAACCATTAGAGTGTGCATCGATTATCGGGATGTTAATCATGCTTGTCCAAAAGACAACTATCCTACTCCCTTTATCAACCAGATTATTGACGATTGTGCTGGATGTGAAATATTCTCGTTCATGGATGGATTTTTCGGCTACAATCAAATCAATATTTGCCCAGATGAGCAACATAAGACAAAATTCATCTGTCCCTGGGGCACATTCGCATATAGGAAACTTCCATTTGGTTTAAAGAACACTGGGGAAACTTTTCAGAGAGCAATGGATTATGCTTTCAATGACATCAAGCACATTATTTAACCATATCTAGACGATTTACCGGTGCATTCACGAATTCAGAATGATCACCTGATGCATTTGAGAGCCATTTTCTTACACTGCCGACACTACAAAATATGCCTCAATCCACATAAATGTGTGTTTTGTGTTGGTTTTGGTCGATTGCTCGGATTCGTAGTCTCAAAAGAATGAATTTGAATAGATCCACTGAAGGTACAGGCTATTCTTGATTTTCCTGCACCATCAAACTTACTTCAGATACAGAAATTTCAAGGAAAGGCTAACTTCCTAAGAAGGTTAATTCCAAACTACGACGAAATGGCTAAAGGATTTACTCGATTATTGAAAAAAGGGGTTCCCTTCCATTGGGATCAAGTTGCGCAAGCTTCTTTTGATGCTGCCAAGGACACTCTTGTCCAAGCGTCATTAATGTATCCTCCTAATTATCAATATGATTATTTCCTATATATCGCCACGACTAAAACGACCATCGCTATGGTTTTCGTCCAAGTAGAATATGGAATTGAACATCCGATCTATTATTTGAGTCGTAATCTCAATGATACAGAAGTTAAGTACTAGTACGTAGAAAATCTTGCCTTGGAAACTGTTCAAGCTGTCCAAATATTTCGCCATTATATCCTGCTCCAAAAAACAACAATAGTTTCGGATTGCAACCCCATGACTTATATCTTATCACATCAATTTCTGGGGGGAGAATATTTAAAATGGATTTTCATTTTGAAGGAATTTGATTTGGAATTCATCAAATCCAAGTCAAATAAGTCTTTAGTTTTGGCTGAGCTTCTCTGTGACCTTCCCTCTGATAGTAGTGCTACTACGTTGGAACCATCTATTCCAGACGAGTCTCTGTTTTTGATTGGATCATCTGATCCTTGGTATGGGAATTTCATCATTTATCTCCAAAATCAAAAATTTCGACCTAATACCTCTCACTCTGAATAGCGACATATTCGATACCAAGCCAAATATTATCTGATCGTCGGCGATACACTTTATCGTCGTGGTGTGGATACCATTTTAAGGAGGTGCCTCACTCATGAGGAGGCCGAAAAAGTGTTAAATGATTGTCATGCTGAGGCTTGTGGTGGACACTTATCTGGATATGCTACCGTGCAGAAGATACTCCGCGCTGGTTACTTTTGGCCTACTATTTTTCGAGACTGCATCCTCGCGGTTAGAAGTTGTCATGCATGCCAGATTTTTTATCGTAAAATCCGCAAACCGCCAGTGCCAATGCATCCTGTTGTCTCTGCTGGAACATTTACGAAATGGGGTATTGACTTCATGATCTGTAACCCTCCTTCATCTGGGGGGCATGGTTATATTATTGTCGCAATCAACTATTTTACCAAATGGGTTGAAGTGATGCCTACATTCAATAACACTGGACAAAAAGCTGAATTGTTTTTCTTCAACCACGTTATTGCACGGTTTGGGGTCCCATAGGCTATAGTTACGGATCATGGGAAGAATTTTCGCAACCATATGATGTCTAAATTAACTACCAAGTTAGGATTGTCACATGATAATTCTACTCTTTATTATCCACAATCAAATGGACAAGTTGAGGCTATTAACAAAATTCTTAAACGAATGCTTCACGAATGATAGGAGTCCTTAAAAGGAACTGGAATTTGATCCTATACTCCGCCTTGTGGGCGTATCGAACCTCGATGAGAAACGCAACTGGATTTACTCCTTTTCAATTGGTGTATGGTCTGGAAGCTATCTTACCAATCCAATGTGAAATATCATCGTTAAAACTCGTGATAGACTTGTTACCTGACACCTCAGAAGAAGAAGCGCGTCTCCTTAACCTCATCCATCTAGATGAAATGCGTCGTGAAGCCCAATTGGCTAATGGAGCACATAAGAGATGTATAAAGGCACAATACAACAAAAATGTCCAGCCTCACATATACTCAGAGGGCGACTTGGTCCTTCTTTACGATAAAGAATCTGATGTAATAGGTACAGGGAAATTCGAGCCATTGTGGCATGACCACTATATTGTCAAAAGAGTTCTTACTAAGGGTTCCTACGAGTTAGTTGATTATGATGGGATTCCATTGGCACAACCTAGAAATGGGTTGTATCTTAAACGTTACTATGCTTAATCACGAGTTTAGTAATTTTTTGTATTATATTGTATATATGTTGTTGATTTGCATTCACTATCTTAATTTTTTTTTAGAGTTTTCTTGACGTTATTAATCTGCTCTACATTTTATCGCAGATGTATGAATCTTCAGAACCATTTGTTGGATATGTTGATGGTGCTAGTCGTAGTACGCAGAATCTATCCTCTGCAGCGTGGGCCATTTTTGCTCCGAACGACGAGTTAGTGAGTTTTCAAGGGATTTGTATTGGTAGATCAACAAACAATATCACTGAGTATAGCATGTTGATTTAACTTCTCTCTAATGCCATTTAATTTGGTATTAATCGCATAATCATAAGGTTGGATTCACAACTTGTGGTATTACAACTTACTAGTGTTTATACTGTTAGAAGTCCAACACTTCTTAGATTGTTCCTGAGAGTTCGACTTTTGGAAAGACATTTTGATTTTGTTAAATATCAACACATTTCCAGAAATTTGAACACATTAACCGATTCATTAGCTAATCAAGTTTTAGATAGACATTTGCAACATAGGTAAAGAAAACATTCACATCATTGAATAGGATTTCATAATTAACATGGGAAAAACTCTGAAATCATATAGATAGATAGTTATAGGTTTTTACAAAATTTGTGCCCAAGACACGTTGGTCATCTAACCTCAAAATGTATGCAAAATGTCATAAGTAAACTAGTGGTGCTCATGGTAACATGTTATAGAACTAGCAATCCTACGGAGCAACCGCATCCAACGGTTAGGAACCCCAATAGTGTGTCACTGCAGTCGCATGGGTAACTCTTCGACCCAGAAATCCAGAATTCTGAAGGTTAAACCCTCTATGTGCTGCTGAAGCTCAGCCAAAGTCTCAGCCATATCAAGGTCTTGAAGGACTGCTCTCCCGACAACCCTCTCTGCTGGCGCATCTGCTTCGCACTCTGGTTCCTCTACTGGTTGAACACGACCGATATCCGCATTACAACAAACATTTAGTTTAGTCTTGGGAAGAAATCAAAACACAAAAAAATTGTATAAACCTTAGAAAAATAAAAAACATGGTCAAAACATTCTTACCCATTAGACCCCACTGAGTGCCTTCTGGTAATAGTAAATCTGGATCTCCTCGGAAGTCGACGCCTGTGCATGTGTACTCATCGATGGCGACGATTTGTCGCCGGAACCAGGTGAAGAATGCAGTAGAGAACAAAACAGTCGATTGGCTTGCATGCCGACCCATGAGTTCTACCCATCTCTACATTCGAG
Source organism: Pinus albicaulis (assembly GCA_034641835.2). Classification (NCBI taxonomy): domain Eukaryota; kingdom Viridiplantae; phylum Streptophyta; class Pinopsida; order Pinales; family Pinaceae; genus Pinus; species Pinus albicaulis. The sequence goes on from CM076576.1 coordinate 86,108,965, forward strand.
GATCTCTAGGACTAGATATATCCAGTGTTACATGTTGTGGCTGCATTAGTGGAATCCGTTCCAAAGCAAAGGAGATAAGGATTGAATCATAACTGAAATTTTTCTTCCTTCCTCCCTTTGCTTTGTTCAGTTGTTATTTTATCTGAGATAGAACAAATTTAGACCAGTTGAAGACTATTGGCTCTAAGTACTGTAGCGCATACTGCATATACGATCTGTTCGCTACATGTAGTGTAATGGTGCCATCAAGTTTAGTGATCATGAAAAGGATGGTTCTCAAAGGCAAATCCCTGACATCCTGGATGTTTATTTTTCCATCTTTGCTAGGTTATACCCCTGGATAGAAATACTGCATAACATAATCCCTCACTGTTTCTCCTCCAACGATAGACCCTGTGAGAGAAATGGGCAAGCCTCTCCTTGAAAAACTGTGAGAAAATACACATCCTCAACTATTATGGGAACCACTTGATTTTTAATGTGGAATGCCTCTATCGCCAGATCCCATGCTCAAACTAAGAACTCCAAGAGTTCTATTTGTTGCCTCATTCTCGACAATTTAAAGTACTTAAGTAGTCCACAATCTCTTATAGCTCTTACAGTACCCGGATCATTCAAGGCAATCATATCTTGTTCTTCATTTTCTCTTTCCCTCCATGTAATCATCATTGTAATCCGATGGAAACCTGAAATACAACCATAAGATCCATTAGATTCCATTCATTGCAAAAAACTAGGCAAATTTTGGGCACAACATGAAAACCAAAAACTTGAACTGTGCCTAACGCACTCCCTGGGTTGAGACAGTGCATTGCATATGCAGGTACCCTTCACTTTACCTGCTATGCAACGCAGGTTTCGACAATTCAGGGGTTCGTTGCCCTCATTTTGGGCAGAATTTACCCTAGGGGCCTTAAAACCCTAAAAATCTGTAGAGAATGGAAATGAAATGAATACCAAAGGGAAGAGGAGGTTCATGGTAATAACCTGGATCAAACGCTGATGAAATCCATCCACAGAAACGACCACAATCAATGACTGAAGTTTAGGGGCAAAATCAGGCTCAGAGCTCCAAAATGAAGATGGTAACTATGGAATGGTAAAAATGAATAGTGAAACTACTTTTTATAGTCTTTAATTGTTTGTAAGTTAAATTTATTGCTATGACTATAGTTTTATTATGTTTTTATCATGAAACAGGTATTTTTAATCCATTTGATGTTGTTCTGCACATGAAATACAACTGATGAACATATTAATTGTGAAGATTTATTCAAAGAATGACTTGACCACAAAGCATACTTTTTCTCCTTATTTTTCGAGCTTTGTTAAAAAAAAGAGAGGATTTGAAGTGCACTTTTATATCTTTTTTGAGCTTCGATAATAGCGAAAAAGGAACCCCTGGAGTCTTCTTTCAGCTCTTTTCAAACTCTGATAATGTGAAAAGATTGCCGAGCACTTGTCTTTCCGAGCTCGTTAAGTAAATGAATTGATATCTACTCAGTATAAGTTTAACCCTTTTCCAGACTGAGATGGATTATTTACGAAAAAGGAATACCTTGGTTAAAAATGACCAAAGAGGTTCTCTTAGATATTATTTTACACTTTTTCGGATCCGAGTGACAAATTTACGAAAAAGTACTTTTGGAGTTCTCTTTCGTCCTCTTTTTCAGACTCTCTAAATATGAAAAAGGACCGGGCTATCACTGTCATTAAGCTCGTTAAAACATAAAATAACGACGGGCTTATCGATCATGGCAAGAATCGAGTTTCATTCATCACTAGACTCGTTGAATTATTAAATAGCGATACTTTATTCACCCGAAGGGTTTAATTATAGATCAAGCAAATGTTATCCTCATCAAGCGTTTTAAAAAATAAAGAGGTACTGGTCGACAAATGATCGGGGAACATTTGGGAAAAGTAAGCAAAGTTTCTTTTTGGTAGCAAGTCGCTCTTGAACATGACACTTCTTTCACTCCATGTTCATGACTGTTTGGGTTGGGTAATCATATTGACGGTTCATTCACACCTATGGTTCATCATACCTTCACTTCGGTTTTGGGTCAATGCTGCCAACTCATCATAGTGTCACCGATATGTTCAAGAGAAGTCATCCAGTGATTAAAAACTCATCCTTCTACAATAATCATAAACCTTCATTTTCATGACCGTCGTCCTTGAAAATTGCTGTATCAAGTCATACCCTTGTCTCTGAAATTAGTAACTCCAGTTTTGAAATAAGGTGTCTCCTTGTCGACGACAAAACAATATCTAGGAAGTTCACTTAGAAACATCAGATTCCAATACCATGAGGCTTGTTACAACATCAACAAGATTCTCGCTTCCGGACCTTTGACTGAAAGATTTTGTTTGGCGTTCGACATCAAATCATCTATTCACGCCTTACGAAATGTACTGTAGTACCTTGAGGGCCATTGACATTAATGGTGGTTCTCTTGCATTTGTTAACAACTCACATCATTGGTTGGTAATCAAATGATGTCTTTCCATGTTCGATTACAAATCATATATTCGCATGGCTAGACTTGTACTCGTATGATCAAGTGAACGAGATAAGAAGACCCTGAATCTAGTTTCTTCCATCCGGGCTGCGATTTCAGGATTGTTGTACACATCATCTGTACGGTGACCTTACATACAGATTTTCATCCAAACATGGGCCTATATCTATAGGCATGTCTGCATCTGGGCAACATTCCAATGAAGACGACTTTCTAAATTATGTACATGTTATTAGATTGTTTTATGTGCTGAACATGGGAATGCCTACCCTCAAAAATTATGATCAAAGAGGATATATCATGATGTAATGTATTGTAATATTCATGCAGGTGACCACTTCGCTTCGTTTCCAGGCTCATCACAATGTAAAGCATTTCAATCAATTTTTTTTATTATCTGGATCTCATGCTTTAGGGGGAAATTGTTGTAGGTCAATTTGGGCACCATTCCTAATGACCTGGTTAATTGGACATCATCTCTAGGACCAATGATCAAGGGTCTATCATTCCCTATCATTTCATTTTCTACATGCCCTAAGACAAGAAAAAAGACAAATCAAGCAAGAATTTCATCAAGCAAAGGTTTCCAAGGTTTGAAGCTTATTATATAGCATATGAGAGCTCACCAATGCAGGCTCTAAGGGGCCTAAGTGCATTGCATATGTAGGTAGCCCCATGCAAGGCTGCTCTTCAAAGCACTTCCTGACATTCACAGGTGCGTTGGTCACATTGGGAGCGAAATTCTCATTGTTCTGGAATCTCCACTTGGCCAGTGCCTTCTAGAAGAGTTCACATGTGTCAAGCTTCAGATCCAAGTGTCCATTTGACATCTACATGACTGGAAACATGTCTTGCCTATTATTGGAAAGTCATTGATTGCAAAACAACCTACAGTTCATCTATAAATTGAGCACATATCTAAGTGCTTGAGGAGGAAGAATTTAAGAAGAGAAATGCAAGAGGATTTTCAATTGAGAGCTAGATTTGTGTAGCTACTGCTAGAGATATTTTTACTGTGATGAGGCTTGGGAACGTTGCTGGAAGGTCACTTCAAATCAGACACTAGGTTGTAACCTCTCCTTCTATCATCAATAAAGAGTACTGTTTATTTTTCCCTATATGCATCTGTATTGGCTTTGATTTTCCATATTGCAAGATCTTGGTTGATGTATATGGTTTATGATTTACTGATTTAGCTAACTAGCTTGAATAGATATCTATATTATTGCATCTTCTATTGTTTCAGTGTTCTTTCTTGCAGGAAGCATTCAACATAAAAACCACTTGAATTTGAAGTTGCAACAAAAGCGATAGAAGGAGCCATTTGGAAGTGACTGAATAAGTAAGCCTCCAATCCTCTCTTTTTATCTGTTCTAAGTTAGGAGAAATATTCATATAGTCTTTCACCTGTTGTTCTAGACTAGCACCTATCTAGGGAAGCGTGATTTATTCGTAATTCACAATTTTGGCCCAACACGGAGGCTGTTTGACGCGATTCAAACACCGTTGGATTCCTCTTGTTGAGATATTCGCGATGATGCCATATTTTTTTAATTCTGAGTCGAAATTTTTTTGAGAATTTTCCACCAAAAGACGGACACCTGCCCCCATAAAACTCGAAATTTTGTAAAAAGTAGAAATATAGCTAGTATAAACAGCATGAACTTCTTACCAAATCGACACCAAGAACTTTCTTCTTATAAGCATGTTTTCGAATGGTGGATGGAGCCTCCTTCTTCATGGGCTTTTTTACCAGCTGTCAGCTTGATTTGTGGCGAATTTCAGGGTGAAAATTCTAGCACTTCTTCTCCCAATGGCCACTGATTTTGCAGAAACTGTAGAAATTATGTCATTTCCCATTCAACTATGTCTTTATGATAGGAGTATTCAAAATCTTCTCATTCTTCTTGGTCTCCCTTCTTGTGGGCACATCTGTCTTCTTAACCTACACTTTCTTTGTATGATGCTTAACTACATCACGGTTAGAAGATCTACAGAAGCACTCATTTCTCTTATATGTAAAAGAAGAATTCGAATGATTTTCATACCTTCTTGACTCTTCTTTGAACTGATGAGGACTAGGTGGCTTGATTCCCTTCTTGGAATCAGGTGATGAAAAGATGGCTTTTGCTTTAGCTACCTTCGAGCATTCTCCTTTCTCTCCCTGTCCATAATCCAAACCTGCAAATGTTTGTCTTGGTACAACCTCCAATGGTTGGGTGATTCCTTGGCCATATATGCCAAGTGCACCTCCACTATTCCCCATCTTCGTGAGGATTTTCATACGAACATTAGTTTCATATTGAGAGAGAACATAACATGAAGTGACATCATATACCTCGGTTTGAGATGTAGCCTTCGTCGTCTCAACCTTCTGCAATTTATATAATAACTCCTCCTTGGCTCGTAGCATCTCTTGAAGCTCCTACTTATCGAGAAATATTCTTCGCAATTTTGCATTTTCGTCTTGAAGGCTTTCATTTATCTCTTGCAACTCTTGCATTCTCTTAGCATGCTTCGCTCCTTTTCCCATCTTGCAAAGCAGTCACCTGCTCTGATACCACTTGATCCGATCACGGGTCGAGTACTACCCTAACCATTGTGTGCAGTATTAAGATCTTTTAATTGACTATGGATTATAAAGACTTAAATGAGCATGTTAGTGTTATGAAACCAACTCCAAAAATAGAAGAAAAGATAGATCAACGCCTTATAAATCAGTCACTTTGAAGGGGAAACCTCCAATAAATTACATAAATGAACAATTCTTGGATGATACAAATTACGAAAACCTCCTTCTATATATAGGATTCCATGGGGTCACAATATAATCCTAGCCGACCTAACAATAATAATGTAAGGGCACAATAATAACAATATCGGGCTTAGAGGGGTACAACAATAACAATAAGGTGGTTACACTAATAACAATAAGGGACTATACTAGTAATATAGGGACCTAACATGTCCCTCTCCTTCAAAAAAGTGTTGTCATAAATGCTTGAGTAGCTCTGGATGCTTCTGTATAAAATTCTTATCCTCCTATGTAGAATCTTCAGTGGGTAAGTTCTTCCATTTGATGAGATACTCTGAAATTGATCGATTTCGTAACTGTCGAGTTCTTGTTTCCGTGACTTCTTTAGGTTCCAATATGATTTTTCCTTCCTCATAAAGTTCTGGCAATATTGTTTGAACTAGAAGTTTGTCCCCTATAACCTTCTTTAAGCATGAAATATGGAAAACTGGATGCACTCACGAAGAAGTAGGAAGCTCCAATTTGTATGCCATAGTACCAATTTTTTGCAACACCTTGTAAGGAACATAGTACTTTGGAAATAATTTATTATCCTTATTAGCTTTCTTGAGGGACATTTTTTGTATGGTTGTAGCCGTAAAAATACCCAGTCTCCTACATCAAAGCTTCTCTCACTGCGATGTTGATCTGCCTATTGTTTCATTCGATTTTGTGCCAAATTTAGGTTGTCCTTTAAGAGTTGGATAAATTCTTGTTAATGCTCGATGTGATCTTTGTTGAATATTGCAACAAGAAACAGTGAAGGAGGCATCCTGAAACATCATCCTTGATCCTAGTTGGAAAATAATCACATAAACTAGGTGGGGCCCACACATGTGATTTTTGGCGCAAAGTCTATTTTTAGACATGTCGATCATATTCTATGAGTTGCAGGGTGCTATTTGTGGATGGTTGGTCAAGTTGGAAAAAATAGATGGACTTATATTTTTAGACATATTGGGCGGAATCTATTTTTATATTGCCAGTCTAAAAATAGATATGTCGAATATTATTAGCTCTTAATAATATTTGACTCTAAACATAATTCTTATTCTCTTGGAGCACTTCGCTTGCGCCGTATGTGGCACATCAATCCCATTGCATGAATTACGCAATAGCCAGGATTTACCAGAGCCATTGCATGGAGGACTTCTAAGTAGAACTCATGTGAGCAGAGTTTGTGAGTTATATAAGTAGCTCATGGAGTTGTGTCTGGGCTTTTAACTCATAACTACACATTTGGGGTTGTATCTTTGTATCTAGTCTAACTGATTGATACACTAGTGAGAGTGGTGTGAATTAATTAATAATTAATTCACTAAATATTAACTCATTAATCAAATGAAGAATACAACAGTTAAATACAGTGCATGGAGAATTTCAGTAGAGACCAATGGAGAGATAGGTGAAAGAGCAAGTGTGACTATCAGTTGTGACTATAGTGATGCAGTGATTGCATCCAACACTCAGTGGAGATGTTGTGACTATAGTGATGCAGTGATTGCATCCAACACTCAGTGGAGATGCCTATGAGGATTGCGCAGTGCAAGCTTGGTGAATTCGAGTTCATTCAAAGCCATTCTTCAGCAGGGATTGTGCAGTAGAGGCAGGCTAGCAGGTGGCAGAGATCTATGCATGGATTTGCTAGATCGGACCTGATTAGTGTGTAGCGATTGTATTGTACTGAGAGCTTGATATTGATCAGCTTTGTATGAGGATTGTTACATGATATCTATGACATATATTATATACAGATAGTTGGGGTTTTCAGCTTTAGGCTTTCCCATAAATCACTATGTTAATTTGTGTGAATTTTTATGGTTTCATGTGTGCATGCAATTGATTTAATTTTCGCATGTGATGATCAATGGTGGAATAGATTCTATATTGTGCATGAAGTTAAAATAGTGTGTGATCAGGATAATCTTGGACATATAACATATTAGTTATATAATTTCTACAATCTTCCAATGCTTGAAAATTAGAATTTTCTCTTAAAAAAGATGTGATGGATGGTGGATGATATCCATAAAGTGCCACAAATGGAGTCATTTTTGCTGCAGTATCGAAGGAAGTGTTATACCACCATTCAGAAAAAGGTAACCACTTGACCCATTATGTTTTCTTATCAGATACAAAACAACGAATATATCCTTCAAAAAAATTATTCACAATCTTTGTTTGACCATCAGATTGAGGATGATAAGAAGAGCTATGAGCTTGTTGAGTACCAAAACAAGAAAATAATTCCATCCAAAAATTTCCAGTAAAAATGGGATCTTTGTCACTTACAATAATCTTTAGGTTTCCATGTAGCTTTTGAATTGTTTCCATAAATTCAGTAGCAAATTTACTTGCTTTAAATGGATGATATAATGCACAAAAGTGTGCATACTTGGTAAGTCTATCAACTACCACCATGTTGACACTCTTTCCTTCGGACTTAGGTAAACCTATGATAAAATCCATTGAAATATCCTACCAACGTTGACTTGGAATGGATAAAGGTTGTAGAAGACCCAGGGTCTTAATTGTCTCAAATTTATTTTGCTGGCAATCCAAACATTCCGCCACAAAATTTTGACTATCAGATTTAAGGCCATCCCAAAAAAATTCTTTCTTCACCCTGTGGTAAGTTTTTAAAAATCTTGAGTGTCCTCCTAAAGGAGAAGTGTGCAATTACAAAAGAATATTTTGTTTTAGTTGGGAATTCTTGCAAATATATAAGCGATCTTTGTACCATAAGGAATCATTTTTCCAACTAAATGTATTAGATGTACTAGGATCTTTCTATAACTTTTGAATGAGTGTCCACACTTCTTCGTCCTTATTCCATTCATCCCTTGCTTCGGTTATCCAATCTGGTTGGATAATAGAAATGGAACAAAGCAATGCTTCCACCTCTTCATCCTTTCTTGAGAGTGCATCTGCAAAAACATTTAGCTTCCCTTTTTTCTAGATGATTTCAAAGTCATAACCCAACATCTTTGTGACCCATTTTTGCTTCTCTTCTGAAGATATTATTTGTTCCAAAAAGTGTTTAAGACTATCATGATCAGTTTTTACCTTGAAGTGTCTTCCCATTAGGTAAGGTCGCTATTTCTTTAGTGCATGTAGTATTTCCAACATTTCCTTCTCATAAATAGCTTTATGTAAATACTTTCCTTTGATTGGACGACTTTCAAAAGTAATGGGTCTTCCTTCTTGCATTAAAACAACACCAATTCCATTTCCTGAGGCATCACATTCCACAATAAAGGTTTTTGTGAATTCTGACGTAGCTAATACTAGTGCTAGGCACATTGCCTCTTTAAGATGTTCAAAGACCTTAGTTACTTCAGGAGTCCATGAAAATGCATCTTTCTTCAATAATGTTGTTAGAGGTGTTGTTGTTCTCTCATAATTCTTAACAAACTTGCGATAATACCCTGTTAACCCGAGAAATCCTTGCAACTGCTTTATGGTTGTGGGGGCTTTCCATTCCTTAATGGATTTAATTTTGTTAGGGTCTACCTTAACACCCTCGTGAGATACAATATGACCCAGATATTCCACCTCGTGTACTCCGAAGAAACATTTGGATGTCTTTGCATATAATTATTTTTCATCCAATAGTTTGAGCACCCTGTCAACATGTTGAACATGATCCTTCCAAGACCTGTTGTAGATTAGTATGTCATCAAAAAATACTAACACAAATTTTCTAAAGAAGGGTTTGAAAATGGAATTCATCAACCCTTGAAATGTAGAAGGTGCATTGGTAAGGCCAAAAGGCATGACCAAAAATTCATAATGACCCTCATGAGTTCGAAATTTTTTTTTCGGAATATCTTCAGTCTTCATTCTAATTTGACGATATCCTAAACGAAGATCCAACTTGGTAAAATAAATTTCTCCATGTAATTCATCCAATAATTCATCAATTACAGGAATTGGAAATTTATCTTTAATAGTGAGTTTATTGAGCTCCCTATAATTTGGACACATGCACGATGATCCATCCTTCTTATGCACCAATAATACTGGAGCAGAGAAAGAACTTTGACTAAGTTGAATTATACCAGCCTCTAACATTTCTGCAATCATACATTCAATTTCCCTCTTTTGGACATAAGGATATATATAAGGCCTGATGTTTGGAGGAACACTTCTTGGAATCAAATGAATAGCATGATCATGATCACGAATAGGTTGGAGTCCTTTGGGATTTTAAAACACCTTGGAATGATTTTCCAGGACTTTTTGGAGATTTGGAGAAATAAATGATTTTGATGTTGGAACTTATAGTAATCATAATTGTGCAATTACACCTCGTTGTTCTTTCCTCAGAAGCTTTGTCATGAAATTAGAGCTTATTATCTTTCTTGGCTTCCCTGCGATACCCCGTAATTCAATTTCCTTTCCTTTAGAAAAAAATTTCAAGAAAAGTTCTTGAAAATTAAAAGCTATCGTCCCTAAAGATTGTAACCATTGTACTCCTAGTACAATATCAACGACTCCCATTGGAATAGAAAGCATTGGAGTATTCAATACATATTCCCCCATGGTTAGCTTGATATTATGGAAATTTCCAGAGCAATTTATAGTTCCTCCATTTGCAACCATCACTTGACATTCTAGTGCTGGGTATAGGAAACAATTCAATTCCTTGGCTACCTTACAATGAATAAAATTATGGGTACTACCCGAAACAATCGACACTATTACCTTTTTCTTCTTGATATGTACTTCTATCTTGAGAGTTTGAGGAGTGGTAATTCCTGCCAATGCATTACACAATATGGTCGGACTCATTTATTCTTCTTCTAGGGTTGGTTCCTGGTGTATATCCTCTTATTTTGAAGTTTCTTATTCATTTTCTTCCTCCTCTTCACAATCTATGTAAAATAATTTCTTCTTAGCACACTTATTTGCTATCACAACTGTAGCAAAGCCTATTTGCTATTTTTTCTTCCAATTTTTGTGGTGTCAACCTTGTAGGTTGTGGAAGTCTAGGAGTAGAAACACTTCCATCTTTATAGATGTGAGTGGTAGGCTTCCTTGTCGCCATAATTTTACATTCAATTTTTCTTGCCAACCTAAATGCCTTCTCCAATGAATCAGGTTACCAAACGTGAACTTCATGTTGGATGTTATCCTTTAAAGTCCCTATGAAGACTTCAATCATGTGTCCCTCTGGAATATCAGTTACCCTTATATTCAATTTTTGGAAGTCCTCAATGTGCTCCACCACTGAACCCCTTTGTTTAAGATTTATCAATTGGCTAAAGAAAGTGTTGCTCTTTGTATCCTCATAATGTGCTATCATTTCCTTCGTAAAAATTTACCAAGTGACAATTTTTTTATAGGAGCAAAGCCATCGATACCATACAAATGTATTTTGTTCTAAATGTAAAGTTGCAATGTGTACCTTTTGTGTGTTTTTCACATTATTGAGATCAAAATATTGCCCCATCTGTAGTATCCATGTTACAGGATCCTTGCCATCAAACTTCCTCATATCCATCTTTGGAATATGGTGGTTCTTCAATCGAACATTAGATTTTATGAAATCATGATTAACATTTATTTTGTTCTCATCATGAGTTTCCTCTACTATCTTTTTTCCATTAGGAATAATTTCTTGTATCAACTTTGACAAACCTTCCTTCAAACCTTCCATATCTTCCTTCAAACCTTCCATTTTTTCTTCCATACCATTTTCAAACCATCCATCGTAGCTTCCATGTTTTCTTCAAAACATCAATTTCATTCTTTTTTCTCTTTGCAAGAGCGCAATTTGGTGCACTTGATCTTGTAATTTTGATATGTCATGTTGCATTTATTCATCTTCACGAGCCATAGTAGAGCCTTCTGTAGGCTTAATGGGTATTGAATTATTTTTAGGGGGGATTTTAGAACCCATTACTAATATCTATTCTACAATATTCCCTTGGAATCAATTCAAATTGATTCTTCAAACAAGACTTATGCAATTCGGAAAAAAAAAATACACACATTTTTCTTGATTTTAAGGAGCTCGATATTGAAATTGAAATATCTCTGTGATTTTGGATCTTCAACATCTGAAATTATGCCCTGTAGTAGCACTCTGAATCTTCTTTTGAATGCCATAGGTCTGGCCTGATTTGGATTCTTCAAGACAAAGTTATGCCGAATCTCCCACAATGACCTAATTATGGACTAGTTCAGTAGAGAAAACTTGTATGACGTGCCACGTGTGATTGTTTCCTCCTTTGGGTCTGAAATTGATACAAAGGAAACTAAATTTTGTGTACTTGTAGCCACTTTTTACATAATTCCAATATGACGCTCAGAGAGAGAGCTATGACGATTTTCCCACAATCACCTCTTTGAGATGAAATTCGGAAGCTTGAAAAAACCCTAACTTCCACAGCTCATATCTCCAAAAATATTGTGAACCAAGATCTAAAATTTCTACAGGAAGTTCCTCCAGATTTTAGCTTCTCTATGTACAAATTTCATCTTCTGAACCTTCGTAGAAAAAATATATAGCGCAAATTCCATGATGACCTGTTTTAGGTAAAATTCGGGAGCCTAAAACAACCCTAAATTCCATAGATCATATCTCTGAAAATATTGAGAACCAAGATCTGAAATTATTACATGAAGTTCCTCAAGATTTTGGCTTCGATATGTAAAAATTTAAGCTTCTAAACCTTCTTAGAAAAAATGTTATAACGAAAATTCCATGATGACCTGTTTGGAGCAGCGAAACCCTAGAATCCAAATCTTTGATACCAAATGTTATGAAACCAACTCCAAAAATAGAACAAAAGAGAGATGAATGCCTTAGAAATTTGCCGCTTCGAGGGGGGGAACCTCCAATACATTACAGAAATGAACAATTCTTGGATGATACAAATGACCAAAACCTCCTTCTATAAATAGGAATCCATGGGGTCACAATATAATCCTAGCTGACCTAACAATAATAATGTAAGGGCACAATAATAACAAGATTGGGTGATGCAGGAGCATCCAGCTCCGAGGAGACAGAAGGCGGTTGACTGTCTCAAAGGAAACCAAATTTCACGTATTGTTGGACAGGTTATTAAACTTGTTATTTTTATTGTTATTTTCTTCATTATTCAGAAATTAGTTAAAGACAGTAGGACTAGGGTTATGAATTGTTTTAGTTTTAGCAGTTAGTTAGCAGTTGTTTATTTCATTTTAAAAGAAATTGGCTAAACAGTTAGACAGATTCTGGTTGAACAGTTCAACCGAAAGCAAGAAACTGTTATACCCTTGCAAGCATTTAAACAGAAAAAAGTTAAGTTGTAGGGTTTGAATCTCCAGCGAGAGAAGACCAGAAGAATGACAGTCTTTCTGTAATGAAAAATATTTGTCAACTTAAATCCACAGCAAACTCTTTTATGCATTGAATTCCTATGTTTATTTTATTGTTAATACTGATGTACATTGTAATAAAAAATAGTGGAGAGTTGAAACCATTGCAAACAGTAATGCTTTGTAAACAATAGAACAGAGTATTGAATCCATTTCAGAAAACTATGTACTGTAAACCCAAGACCAGAGGTTGAAACCATCGTAGACAGAAAATATTTCAGCGTAAGGAGAAGCCATAGCTGTCCAGGAAAAAGACAGAATTTGCGCAAGCAGGGAACGAAAGTCACAGCACACAAGGACCAATTTCCAGTGAGAAGATTAACGACATTTCACCAATGAATTTCCAGGTAAAGCATACAAATCCTTTAGAATCATTTGAAAAGAATAAGAGTCTCTTTAAAACAAGCGAGAGTTCGTTTTTATTCATATAAACTGTAAACCCACTGTCCATTACAAAAAAAGAGTGCATGGAAGGGTTTCTGAACCTGAGCAAACAGCGCTCACATTATGGCCAACTGTGAAACCTAAGCTAAGTAAAGCAGAACGCACAAAGAAATCCCGTGCCATGGAATGACAGAGCAGGGTTTGGTAAAAACGACCCATGAGACCGTAACAACAAAAAGAGCGGGAACCAGGAACAAAAAAAACCCTATTACGAGGCTAATGACAGACTCATAGTCGAAACGACCCTACCCGTTTGGTTGAATCGGGACCGGTTTGTTTTTGCTTTTGAAATTGCAGAGAACGAACCCTTGGTGTCCAGCAACCCTGGGTAACCTGCAAGAACAGAAAGGGAGGCAGGTTAGAAGTTGGGAATGCCAGAACCTGGAAGGAGAAGACAAACGATACATTGCAACAGAAACGAAACCACAGACATTGTAACGGTTTACCTGTGACTGAAGAGGCGACATTGCGAGAGGAGGCCGAAATCGATTGCCAGAACCTGATAACAAGGAGCAGAGTGCATAAGTGTCTGAGTAAGGTGCAGGGTAAGTTAAAACATGGAAGGTTAACTTACCTCGGAGGCGGAAGTGGTCGAATGATCAAGACCATTAGCGTGGAGCCGAAGGACCGTCCTGTAACATCCAAAGAACAGTTAACAAAATGAAACAAGAAAACCTACAAACCCATTACAGTCCAGAGCAACAGGGTCGACTTAGTTCGACTAAAAAGCATTCATACCAAAAACGAAGAACAGAAAATCGACAGAGTGATTGTTCTCAGTGAGGACTTCGTCGCACAGAACACCAAACCAGGAGGGCATCAACATAAACCTCGGCAGAGCAGAACAGAGAACCCCCGCAACACAAATGAACAAGTGAATGTGACTGTAGACCGAGTTTGGGGTTTGGCACAAGGCGAAAGGTGACAGGATCGAGAAGATCGACAGGTGGCGCCAAGGACCAGCGAAAAGGACGGTTAATAATTGAAGTGAGATTGTAAATTGGATCCGATCCACGGATTTTCGGATCATATTTAACATATCAACGCAAAAACTAAAATGTTATTAATAACATTAATGTGTGTATTAACATATAGTTCGAAAGGGTGAGTGGGACCTGTAACCTATCAAGGTTACCAAACAAGTTTTAATTTAACATTACGCACAGTTGGAGGGCTGGGCCATCAAAAGTGGTATCAGAGCAGGTTTTCTGAACAGGAAAAAACAAAAAAATGGAGGTTGGCAGAAGAGGAAGAGGAAGAGGAAGAGCAGTCCGAAGGGTAGCAGAAGAGGGAATGCGTGAGGAGATTCGAATTTTGCGTGAAAGATTGACAGCAGTAGAAGCTGGGGGAAGGAGAGACCCAGCAGATGACAGTGATGAAGATGTGGCAGAACCAGAAGATGAGTTCGAAGGGGTGACACCTGAACTCAGGTTGTTAAAATCAGTTTTGCTATCCAGTCATAAGCCAAAGCATGAGCTTTCCACTTATGACGGAAGTTTGTCTGCAGATGTGTTACTGGACTGGCTAAGTGAAGTAAATAAGTATTTTGAGTTTGAGGAAACCAGTGAGGACAAGCAGGTGAAGTTCGCTGCCACAAAGTTGAAAGGACATGCGTCCTTGTGGTGGGACAGCGTTCAAGCCGAAAGGAAAAGGCTACACAAACAGCCTATAAAGAAGTGGACCAGAATGGAGGCAAAGCTGAAGGAGAAGTTTCTGCCGAAAGACTATCAGATTATGTTGTACAGGCAAGTACAGAACTTGAAGCAAAGGGGAATGACGGTTAAGGAATATACCGAAGAATTTTATAAGTTGAATCTGCGGGCAGGGTATATGGAAGATACCGTAGAAAAGACAGCCAGATTCGTGAATGGGTTGAGAGGGGAGATACTGGATGAAATCGGTATCCTCTCACCCAGAACTTTAGACGAAGCATACCAGTTTGCTCTGAAGGCAGAGGAGAAAATAAACAGGAAGCAGAATGCCAGAAGAGGAGGTGGATCTGGCAGAGGAAAGGGAAAGGCCTTTGGCAGAGGCAGGGGTACAGGTTCAAGTGAAGAAGGCAGTAGTTCCAAATCTGCAGGAACAACAGAAAAGGACAACAACACTAGAGGAGGACGACCAGCCCAGCGAGGGAGAGGAAGTGGTCGGGGCAGAGGAGCTGTCCAGTGCTATCGGTGCCACAAGTGGGGGCACAAGTCGTATGACTGTCCTGAAGGTGAACCAGCAAGTGGGAGAGGAGCTTATGTTGCCCAGTCGGAGGAAGCTGAGGCATTGCTTCAGGAAGTGGAAAACGCACCAGAGACAGGTGAAGCCTTGGTGCTGAATAAGGTGCTGTTAAAACCAACAAAAGAAATTGCAGAACCTGATCAACGAAATGCTTTGTTCCGGACAGTTTGCAAGTCACAGGGTAAGTGCTGTAAGCTGATCATTGACAGCGGAAGTACTGATAATTTGTTGGCTACGGAAATGGTGGAGAAATTGGGATTGAAAAAGCTGAAACATCCCACTCCCTACAAAGTGTCGTGGCTGCAGAAAGGACATCAACTGTTAGTTGATGAACAGTGTGAGGTGGAGTTCTAGATAGGCAGGTATAAGGACAAAATTATCTGCGATGTTATGCCAATGGATGTCTGTCATATACTGCTAGGAAGGCCCTGGCAGTTTGACAGAAGCACAGTTCATGACGGGAAAACAAACTGTTATAAGTTTGTAAAATATGGGATCAAGCACACGCTTGTACCCATTAAGGAGGAGGGTACAACAGAAACTAGTGGAGGAAAAGCGCTGTTGTTGGGTGGAAAAGAGTTTTTAAAACAGATTGAAGACAACGATGTGAATTTTGCTGTTGTAAGGAGGCCAAGGACAGTGGTGCTACACACGAAGATTTCAGACTTACCCGAGGAAATCCAGAATATGTTGCAGGATTTTGGAGATATCGTAGTGGACGATCTTCCGGATGAACTACCCCCCAGGAGAGGTATCAGTCATTGTATTGACTTTATACCAGGGGCTAGTTTTCCGAATAAAGCAGCTTATCGCATGAGTCCTAAGGACAACGAGGAAATTAGGAAGCAGGTTCAGGAGTTGTTGGATAAAGGGTTGATTAGAGAGAGCATGAGCCCTTGTGCAGTTCCGACAGTTTTGGCTCCAAAGAAGGGAGGCGAGTGGCAAATGTGCACAGATTCCAGAGCCATTAATAAAATTACTATCAGGTACAGATTTCCATTGCCGAGAATGGACGATATGATGGACTGTTTGAGTGGGGCAGCTTATTTTTCGAAGATTGATTTGAAGAGTGGATATCACCAGATCCGAATTCGGGAAGGAGACGAGTGGAAGACAGCTTTCAAGACAAATGAAGGGATGTACGAGTGGCTGGTGATGCCATTTGGGCTGAGTAACGCTCCCAGTACTTTCATGCACTTGATGAATGAATTACTGAAAGAGTTCATTGGGAAGTTTGTAATTGTTTACATAGATGACATACTGATTTTCAGCAAAACAAAAGAGGAACATTTCAGGCATGTTCGAAGTGTGTTGAGGAAGCTGCAGCAAAATAAGTTGCTGATAAATCTGAAAAAGTGTACCTTTTTCCAGCGGGAGTTAGTGTATCTGGGTTTTGTAATTGCAGAAAATGAACTGAAGATGGACCCAGAAAAGGTTGCAGCTATAATTAGCTGGCCATCCCCAAGGAGTTTATTTGAAGTCCGAAGTTTTCACGGACTAGCAAGTTTCTACAGGAAATTCATCAGGAATTTCAGTGAAATTTGCGCACCCATGCTGGATACAATCAAGAAAGCAAATCAGCCTTTTCACTGGACAGAAGCAGCGGAGAACAGTTTTCAGACCTTGAAAAGGAAGATCACAGAAAGGCCGATATTGAGGCTGCCTGACTTCAACAAACTTTTTCCGGTTCGTTTTGATGCCAGTGGTACAGCCATAGGGGCAGTGCTTAGTCAGGAAGATAGACCGGTCGCATATTTCAGTGAAAAGCTGAACGAGAGTAGACAGAAGTACTCAACTTATGACAAAGAGTTCTACGCAATTATACAAGCATTAAAGCATTGGAGACATTACCTGTTAGGTAATGAGTTTGTTTTGTTTTCGGATAATTCTGCATTACAGTACATTATGCAGCAACATAAATTGAACCATAAGCATGCAGAATGGGTTGAGTATCTTCAGAGTTTCACATTTGTGCTGAAACATATTAGTGGGCAGGCGAACAAGGTGGCAGATGCGCTGAGTAGGAGGACCTTACTCTTACAGGAAAGTACAATGCAGGTGTTGGGCTTTGAGCACCTGAGGGAACTGTACCAAACAGATGCAGATTTTAAGGAGGCCTATGAGGCCTGCCAAAACCCTCTGTTGAGAAACAATAGTCCATGGTTGGACTACAATTTGTAGGAAGGATTACTATTTAAGGGAGGACAGTTATGTATTCCCGACTGTTCTATGAGGGAGAACATTATTCGGGAAAAGCACAGTGGGGGTCTAGCCGGACATTTCGGTATAGACAAGACATTTTCGCAAGTTGAGCATTTCTATTTTTGGCCAAAGTTGCGACGGGACGTACAGAGGTACGTAAGCAGGTGTAAGGTATGTCAACTAGCAAAGGGTCACAGTCAGAATACAGGTCTTTATTTTCCATTACCCATTCCGAGCAGACCATGGGACTCCGTCAGCTTGGATTTTGTTTTGGGTTTGCCTAAGACACAGCGGGGTTTCGATTCAGTAATGGTAGTGGTGGACCAGTTTTCAAAGATGGCACACTTTATACCTTGCAGGAAAACCAGTGATGCTACTCATGTAGCACACTTGTTTTTTACAGAGATCGTCAGATTGCATGGTCTACCAAGATCCATCATTTCCGACAGGGACGTGAAATTCACCGGACATTTTTGGCGAACCCTGTGGAAGAAGTTGGACACTCAGTTACAGTTCAGCTTCGCTTACCACCCACAGACCGATTGGGCAAACTGAAGTGGTGAACAGGAGTCTGGGAAATCTGCTACGGAGCTTAATAGGCGAAAATTCACGGATGTGGGACCGCGTGCTTGCTCAGGCGGAATTCACATATAACGATTCACCTAATCGCAGCACTGGTTATAGTCCCTTCCAGATCTTGTATGGCATGCATCCACGTGGAGTGCATGAATTGCGAGATTTGGGAAAACTCGAAAAACGAAGTGCTGATGGAGAAGATTTCGCCCAAGCAATGAGCGACTTACATGAGCAGGTAAAGCTAAAGTTGCAGGACAGCAGTCAAAAGTACAAGCAGCGAGCTGATTCAAAGCGATGGGAAGTTCAGTTTAATGTTGGAGATGAAGTCCTTGCACACTTGCACAAGGAACGGTTTCCAAAACGGGAATATAATAAGCTGAAGTATAAAAAGATCGGCCCCTGCAAAATCATTCGCAAGTTTTCTGCAAATGCCTATGAGCTACAGTTGCCACCAGGGATAGGTATTTCTCCCATCTTTAACGTGGCAGATCTGTTTCCTTATGTTGTTGATCCTGAAGATAGCGCAACAGTGAAGCCAACACAGGACACCAGTTGTGAGGAAAGTTCGTGGATGAGACAGATGCCTATGGCACAGCCCCTTGAGATCGAGAGGATCCTCGACACACAGGTAGCCAGACGCACACGCAGGAAGGAATATCTGCGGTATTTAGTTAAGTGGAAGGACCATCCGATTGAGGACAGTTCGTGGCTCGACGCGACGCAGATACAGAAAACAGGTTATTCTGTCGACGACCTCATGGAACGGAGCCATGACTTTTTGCCACCCCGGGAGCCTGATGTAGGAGCATCCAGCTCCGAGGAGACAGAAGGCGGTTGACTGTCTCAAAGGAAACCAAATTTCACGTATTGTTGGACAGGTTATTAAACTTGTTATTTTTATTGTTATTTTCTTCATTATTCAGAAATTAGTTAAAGACAGTAGGACTAGGGTTATGAACTGTTTTAGTTTTAGCAGTTAGTTAGCAGTTGTTTATTTCCTTTTAAAAGAAACTGGCTAAACAGTTAGACAGATTCTGGTTGAACAGTTCAACCGAAAGCAAGAAACTGTTATACCCTTGCAAGCATTTAAACAGAAAAAAGTTAAGTTGTAGGGTTCGAATCTCCAGCGAGAGAAGACCAGAAGAATGACAGTCTTTCTGTAATGAAAAATATTTGTCAACTTAAATCCACAGCAAACTCTTTTATGCATTGAATTCCTGTGTTTATTTTATTGTTAATACTGATGTACATTGTAATAAAAAATAGCGGAGAGTTGAAACCATTGCAAACAGTAATGCTTTGTAAACAATAGAACAAAGTATTGAATCCATTTCAGACAACTATGTACTGTAAACCCAAGACCAGAGGTTGAAACCATCGCAGACAGAAAATATTTCAGCGTAAGGAGAAGCCATAGCTGTCCAGGAAAAAGACAGAATTTGCGCAAGCAGGGAACGAAAGTCACAACACACAAGGACCAATTTCCAGCGAGAATATTAACGACATTTCACCAACGAATTTCCAGGTGAAGCATACAAATCATTTAGAATCATTTGAAAAGAATAAGAGTCTCTTTAAAACAAGCGAGAGTTCGTTTTTATTCATATAAACTGTAAACCCACTGTCCATTACAAAAAAAGAGTGCACGGAAGGGTTTCTGAACCCGAGCGAACAACGCTCACATTATGGCCAACTGTGAAACCTAAGCTAAGTAAAGCAGAACGCACAAAGAAATCCCGTGCCATGGAATGACAGAGCAGGGTTTGGTAAAAACGATCCATGAGACCGTAACAACAAAAAGAGCGGGAACCAGGAACAAACAAAACCCTATTACGAGGCTAATGACAGACTCATAGTCGAAACGACCCTACCCGTTTGGTTGAATCGGGGCCGGTTTGTTTTTGCTTTTGAAATTGCAGAGAACGAACCCTTGGTGTCCAGCAACCCTGGGTAACCTGCAAGAACAGAAAGGGAGGCAGGTTAGAAGTTGGGAATGCCAGAACCTGGAAGGAGAAGACAAACGATACATTGCAACAGAAACGAAACCACAGACATTGTAATGATTTACCTGTGACTGAAGAGGCGACATTGCGAGAGGAGGCCGAAATCGATTGCCAGAACCTGATAACAAGGAGCAGAGTGCATAAGTGTCTGATTAAGGTGCAGGGTAAGTTAAAACATGGAAGGTTAACTTGCCTCAGAGGCGGAAGTGGTTGAATGATCAAGACCATTAGCGTGGAGCCGAAGGACCGTCCTGTAACATCCAAAGAACAGTTAACAAAACGAAACAAGCAAACCTACAAACCCATTACAGTCCAGAGCAACAGGGTTGACTTAGTTCGAATAAAAAGCATTCATACCAAAAACGAAGAACAGAAAATCGACAGAGTGATTGTTCTCAGTGAGGACTTCGCCACACAGAACACCAAACCGGGAGGGCATCAACATAACCCTCGGCAGAGCAGAACAGAGAACCCCCGCAACACAAATGAACAAGTGAATGTGACTGTAGACCGAGTTTGGGGTTTGGCACAAGGCGGGAGGTGACAGGATCGAGAAGATCGACAGGTGGCGCCAAGGACCAGTGAAAAGGACGGTTAATAATTGAAGTGAGATTGTAAGTTGGATCCGATCCACAGATTTTCGGATCATATTTAACATATCAACGCAAAAACTGAAATGTTATTAATAACATTAATGTGTGTATTAACATATAGTTCGAAAGGGTGAGTGGGACCTGTAACCTATCACGGTTACCAAACAAGTTTTAATTTAACATTACGCACAGTTGGAGGGCTGGGCCATCATTGGGGTTATAGGGGTACAATAATAACAATATGGTGGATACACTAACAACAATAAGGGACTATACTAGTAATATATGGACCTAACAGTTAGTCCACATAAATATAATTAAATGAACAGCACATAATCAAGAAGCACAAAACACATAAGATATAGACAACCAATTGGTAATGGAGTTCACCTCTCTATCTCTCTGGGGCTACATCTTCAGATCTACTTCAAATGGAATGCATATCCTCTACATTCCTTCATCAAAGTAAGCTTTCTTACATTGAATCTATCTCGCCGAGCATTAGCCAAGCACTATGGCTCTCAATGGCTAAGTTTACTCTCCTGTCTTCTCTTCCTTCTCATGGCTTACATAAGGAATATATATAGTTTTCCTCACCCACTCTCCAAAAAAGAGCATTAATTACAAGACCCACAATTGTAGGGCATAACTACAAGGAAGGAAAGACAAAGTCCATGAAAGTAGGACCTCCAATTATCACAGGCCCATAATTGGGAAAAGTCTCAAAACCACCTAAAGACTCTTCAACCATGCCCTTGATTCTCTCAATATACAATTGAGAAAAATAGAGAATTGGTGTGAGGTGGTTTCTCACATAAAAACCAATTTCCCTAATTACATTAAATTAATAATATGTGAGACAAATTCTCTCACAAATATTAATCATTCATATCAATAATGCATGGGTTTAATAAAATGCATAAGCATAACTTCACCCACTTAAATACTTGTCACCAACTTCAAATCATCATGGTGCCAAGCTCTTTTCATGTGCGAAGGTCCTTCCTGATCAACAAAGAAGCTAGATAATTGGATTCGTTAATTGGAGGTTTATTTCAGAATTCAGAAACTTCAAGAAGATGACATAAAGATTCAATTGGATTCCTTGAGAATGAAGGGTTCAACACTTGTATGGTGGGAAGAAAAGACATGAGAGGAGATTAAGAAACATGGTAAGATCTCAATGTCTTGGTCAAATTTTATTGCTGCCATTAAAAGGCAGTTCTATCGTCTAGATTACATGCAAAAATCTATAATGAGTTGGAAAAATTTTAGAGAATTGAAAGGTCAAAGTGTGAGAGATTACACTCATGAATTTAAGAGAAGATCTCTTATGTTAGGAGTTGATTTGCATAGCCAATAAACTTTGCTAAAGTACATAGGTGGATTTCATAGTTACCTGAAACGTACCATCCTCATGTTTAATCCCACTAGTTTATATGAGGTTTGTGTGCAAGCTACACACCTTGAGGCAAGAGGGGAAAATGTACAAGATGAGGGTAAAAAGAAACCATTCAAGGGTGGTGAAAAATGAAAGGGTTTCAAGGGTAAACAAAAGAATAATGAATCCATTAAGAAAGAAGGGGATACAACCACATGTACTCATTGTTCCAAAGAAGTTCATGATGAAGCCCACAGTTGGAAACTTCATCTAGAATTTAGGCCTAAGAAATTCAACAATAAGGGGAAACAAAAGACAACAACTACCACACAATGGGATCTTGGATCTGATTCAGGAGATGAGACTAAAATTTCAGCCATGGTCACAAAGGGAAAATAATCCATAGAAAGTACCAGTTCCTCAAATTGTCACAATAACACTCCAAATGAAGAAACAAGAATAGAGTTTCATGTAAGAGTGATCTCAAAACATACAAAAATAGACACACTATTTGATAATGGGTCTCAAGCAATCTTAATCTCTGAAGACTTAGTCAAGAAGATGAATCTTGAAACCTTAATTCATCATAAGCCATACCCATTGGGTTGGATAACCAAAGATACAAATTTACAGGTTACAAGAAAATGCAGTTTCCAATTTGCAATTACCGCAAACTTTATTGATGAAGTTGAGTTAGATGTTGTATCGCTTGACATATCTGGAATTGTTTTGGGTAGTCCATATTTCTATGACATGAAAGAAGAATTATATCACCATGAGAACACGTACCACTTGTTCAAATATGGGGCAGAATATATTGTGAGATCTCATCGCAAAAAGCTAAACCTCTCTTTCGTTAATGCTAGGAAAATGAAGAGACTAGTAAACTCAAGCAAAACATGTGTGCTTCTCATGATCAAACAAAAGAATGATAAGGATTTTGAACCTTTTGAAGGTGGTGATGATAGATTAAAATCTGATTTGTTTGATGTGGTAATTCAACATGGTGAGATGTTTCAAGAGCCAAAGGGTTACCTCCCAAGAGGGGAATTCAATATGATATACAACTTCAGCATAATGTTCCACTCCCTAACATTGGCATGTATCGCATTTCGATAATGGAAATTGCATAAATTAATAAGAAAATCCAAGAATTGTTGAACAAAGGTATCATTTGTCCATCTACCTGGCCATGTGGTTCACCGATTGTATGGGTGCCCAAGAAGGTTGGAACATGGCGCATGTGTGTGGATTTACATGCACACAACAAAATCATGATAAAGAATCGTTATCCGCTCCCAATGATTGATTATTTACTTGATCAATTGAGGTATGAAAATTATTTCACTAAGTTACATTTAAGAAGTGGTTATAATCAAGTTATAATAGCTGAAGAGGACATATGGAAGACCGCATTTAAAACTAAACAAGGATTGTTTGAGTGGCTTGTTATGCATTTTGGTCTTTTCAATTCTCCAGCTACTTTCATGAGAGTTATGAATGATGTATTAAGACCATTTATAGATGATTTTGTCATTGTCTACTTAGATGATATTTTGATATTCAACAAATCACAAGAAGAACATGTCATGCATGTGAACAAGGTGTTTAATGTCTTGAGAAAAGAACAATTGTTTTTGAAGATGTCGAAATGTGAATTTGATAAAACTTATTTAGTGTATTTTGGACATATTGTTGGAGGAGGTGAGCTGAAGATAGACCACTCTAAATTTGAGGTCATTGTGAATTGGCCTACACCCAATTCAGTCGTGGAGGTAAGAAGTTTTCTAGGAGCAACACAATATTGGAGGAAATTCATTGCTAATTTTTCCTCTATTGCAGCTTTGCTACATGCATTGACGAGTGTTAAGAAAGTCTTATAGTGGGAAGAAGAAGATCAATTCAGCCCCAATACTAGCATTTCCGGACTTAAGACAGCCCTTTGAGATTCAAACAAATGTAAGTGACTATGACATGGGTGTAGTCCTCTTACAACATGGTAAGCCTATTTCATTCCATTCAGAAATGTTTAATGGTGCAGTGATAAATCATCCTACATATGACAAGGAGCTATATGTGTTAGCACAAAGTGTGAAGAAATGGAAACATTATTTGATGGGAAAGAAAACCATCATTCACATTGATCACCAACCATTGCAATACTTGCAATCACAAACCAAATTGCAGCAGTCAAGGCACATTCGATGGATGGGATTCTTGCAACAATTCCACTTGGTCATCAGGTATAAGAAAGGTATATACAACAAGTTTGCTGATATGCTTTCTAGGCCTATTATTAATGTAGCTACTTTACTCAAGAATACTTCTGTTTTACATGAAATTTACATTGAACAATATGCTTTTGACAATGACTTTCAAGATGTTTATGAAAAATTGAGTCAAGGTCACCAAGTTGATGAATTAGATTGTCATGTTCATAATAACTTGTTGTATCATTTGGGAAATCTTTGTGTTCCACAAGGTGAGAGAGTGAATGTCATAAAGGAAGCACACACTTCTCTTATTGCAGGACATTTTGGTGTAAGGAAAACAATGACAAATATTCATAGGTATCGTTATTGGCCTCATATTCTTGAAAGTGTGCCACGTTTTATTAAAGGTTTTTCTTTATGTGCAATCAGTAAGCCTACTAATAGGAAGTTAGGATTGTACACACCACTTCTGGTTCCTTCACGTCCATGGGAGAGTATCTCTATGGATTTTGTAGGAGGTCTTCCTTTATTGAAAAGAGGTCATGATTATTTGTATGTAGTTGTGGATAGGTTCAACAAAATTTGTATTTTGATGCCATGTAAAAAGACAATTACAGTTGAAAAAACAACTCATATTTTCTTTCAAAATGTTTAGGTTCATTTTGGGTTGCCTACATCTATTGTAAGTGATCAAGATTTTCGATTTGTTGGGAATTTTTGGTCAATTTTTTTGGCATTTGATGGACACTAAGTTGAAGAAGAGTACAACCTTTCATCCGCAAACAGATGGCCAAACCGAGGTGGTTAATATAATATTCGTTCATTTTCTTATAGGATATCACAACAAACATCCTAAGTTGTGGGATGAACAATTGCATTACATTCATCATGCTTACAACCGTGCAAAACATTCTTCTACTCAAACATTGCCATTTGAGGCATGTCTTGGTTACTTTCCAAAGTCACGTTTAGATTTCATCTTTGGGAAAGATGTAACTATCAATGG
This sequence comes from Pinus albicaulis, assembly GCA_034641835.2. NCBI lineage: Eukaryota > Viridiplantae > Streptophyta > Pinopsida > Pinales > Pinaceae > Pinus > Pinus albicaulis. The sequence goes on from CM076576.1 coordinate 86,134,299, forward strand.
ACATAGAGACATAGATCAAGCAAAGAAATTCATCGAGAAAAATCATTTGATTCATAAAAAAGTGCAAGAGCAACTAGAGAAAAGTCGAGGCAAGTACAAGGCGAGGCAAGACAAACATCGGGTGGATCATAAGTTTCAATTTGGTGATGAATTTTGGCTTCACATTAGCAAGTAAAGGCTTCAAGGAGAAGGTAAAAATCTAAAACCAATCCATTATGGTCCTTTCAAAATTCTGGAAATCATTGGTAACAATGCCTTCAAGCTTGATTTGCCTTCATACATGCAAATTTATTTAGTTGTTAAATTTGAGATTGTATGAGCCTCCCTTAATTGAAGATCAAGGAGAGAATGTTTAGCTGCCATCTATTGAATATTTTTCTCCAGGTTTCTTTGTTTAGCTACAACAAGACACCATACTTGACGAGAGGACAAGGACATCGACAAGAGGAAGTGTCGACTATCTTCGATAGGGGCTTAAAGGAACAAATCATTCAAAGGCCAAATGGATTGAAATTGGGAAGGTGAGGGAATTGTACCCTCACCTGTTCAATAATTAAATATGATATTTTGGGGTCCAAAATATTCTAGTGGGGAGGAATGATCAGGGGCTCAATTTTTATGCTTAAAAATAAAATTTCTCAGATTACCTTGGAACCTGAATGACCATGTAATGCTCGCCGTTATGAATCCAGCGCATTTTGTTTCACAAAAAAATGGTCTTTGAATGCTCCCGAAAATGAGTTTTGTCTGCTTTGCTAAATAGACAAAATTTTAAAAAAATAACAGTCAAATGCCTAGTCAACAGTCCATTCTGTTGACGTGGCATGCTGACTACGCAGGGTCATTTGTTTGGTAATTTATCCGGCGAATGGTAAGTTTCCAACTGGCAGCATGGCACTGTTCTGAAATCTGGGTGACGTGGTGAAGTTTTATAGGTGCATTTTTTGTCCAACTGGGTGAGGACACGTGGTTCAACCTGGGGCCGCCATGTGCCCCCCCACCCCCCCAATTTTGTATGGAGTTGTAAAAAAATAAATTCTAACTATAGGTGGAGGTGCCCGAGTTCAACCCCGCGACCTCCCACCACAGAGTCGCACGCCTTACCAGCTCGCCTATGCATTAGATCTTAACATTCATAGGAGGCGACATATATTTGAATTAACCATTATTTAATGGTGGGGGAAGGTGGGGGCCAGCCCCCTGTCCATAAGACCACATGATAGGACCACCGGCGAGGAAAATAGTTAGCGCGAAGGATTAAAGACTTAAGCCACAGTTAATTAACCGTAATCTAGTTTAATGTGCCTAATCCATAATTAAAATGTGGATTAACTTAAGAACGGGTTTAGCACTTAAGTGTGCTTAATTTTCACTAAAATCCCACTTAACCTTAATGATAGATTAACTTGACAGACCCCCAGAATTGGTGAAGATTGCCATTTCTAGTTGCAAATAGCTAGTTTAGGGCCTAAAATAGCGGGAAAAAATAAAATGGTCATAAATTTTGAAGTTCTCGACCAATTCAGGTACAGAAAGAGGCTAGATGACCATTTTGAGCCATTTTCGGACTCATTGGAGCAGGTTACAAGAGAAAAAGAGCATTGTGAATAGGTAAATTTGACAATTTGAGCATAATATAGAGGCCCAAGCCATGGAAGTTGGACCAAGGAGATGTAGCCCAGGAGGGGTGAACTCCTCCATCAAATACGTGTGTTAATGTTATGTATGATGATTTTCTGTGCTTTATTTGATGTTGTTCATCTCTTGTTTTTATGTAAAATTGTTCACTAAATTGACATGAAAAACACTCATGAGACTTGATAATTTGTAAGAAAACTTGAACCCTTAAGCACACATAAGACATTGAATTCATAATCTGAAAGAGTAATTAGCACAAAAAAACTAACATACTCCATTCAGATCATGTCTCTTTTCATGTTTTCACTCATAATTGAAGAAATAATGAATGCAATTGTAGCTAATTGATGTTAAGACAACTAATGAGAGAAGTTAGTGACCCTTATTGTTAAACCTCAGATGCTTTTTCAATCCCTCATGTTAATATTTGCATTCATGACCTATAGGTTGCTTATATGCCAATTGTTCAACATAATGCCAGTCTCGGTTGGGGATGGTCAGGTCAAGTCCTAGTTTTAGTTTTTGGTTTACAAGCATTCTCTTCATGTATTTTATGAGTTTTGAAAGTTTCATATCTTTGTGGGCAAAGGCGTAGCCCGAACTCTAGAAAATAGTCTTAATTATCACAATTGTTGGTACAAAAATGGCAGAAAAAGGCCACAGTCACATTGATACATGCTTATGGGAGTGATTGGGAACCCATAGTCTCTTGGAGGCCTTGGCATGGGAGAGATTGGGGCTTTGAGTCAGGCAAAAGGTGAGTTGTCATAGGGGTTGGATACCTAGAGGGGTTGGGTTACTCCTCTAGGTCCTGTGGAACCTGAGGGAAGTTTGTAAGGTCTTGTTTTGTCAACTCCAAAAAGTGGGTAAATGTGGGATGAGGCATTACAGGGTGGTATCATAGTGGGTTTTTTTCTCTTTGGGTAATATATGATACCACAGGGTGGTATCAGAGCATGGTCTCACTCTCTTTGGGTAATATCTGATACCACAGGGTGGTATCAGAGCATGGTTTAATAATTGGTCAGGATGGTATGAATCCATGTTGTTATGCATGCATTGTCATGGTTAAGTTTGTCATTCATGAGGTTATGATATGAAGGTTATGTCATTATGATGCTATCGGTATGTTATGATGTTGACGTGTTGGTCGAGATAAAGCAGGAGATGCAGATCATCAGAGCGAGGTTGCAGCATTAGACTTCAGGGTAAGATTATATCGCCATACAAGTTGTATGTTAGGCATGCAAGTATGTTGGTTAATGATTTTTATAAGCACTAGGGTTGTGTACATGCCTGTCAATCTATGGTTTTTGCGGTTATAAGTATGATAGATTTTAGTTGTTCAGTATGGTCATAGGAACATGTGTTGGAAAATCATGAGTGGTAGCGACTAGTTGTTATATGCATTGTGCTTATACACATGATGATTATGTTCATTGCATTTAGGATATTGATGTTATATGTGTCATGCTAATATGGATTGACCTATGCATATGGTTAGAGTTATGACATTCAAGTATGAGTCGACCTATTTGTGATATTGTGTTGTACTAATCTAGATTGACTGTGCATATGCGATTGTTATGCATGAATGACAATTGTTTATGAGTTTATGATGTGAACATGTTAGCTAGTTAATGTTATGGATATCATGAACTTATTTATGTTTGAGTTGATATGTTGTGAAGTTATAACATGCTAATCTAGATTGATTGTGTAGATAATATAGCCTCCCCTAAGATACATTAAGGTATCAGTTTTCTTATGTCATCTACATGGTTCTTGAATGTTTGATTATGTCATCTATTTGGTGTTTAAGTGTTTGGTGTCTATTATGTCATCTATTTGTTGTTTCAATGTTTGACTAGTTGCATGATATGAGTTTGTATATATAGATTGCATGAAGGAATGATATTGTTTGGGATGGTTGCACTAACAAATATGTGTTGAGAATAACAGATATGTACTTGAGTGTATGTAGGTGATAGTTGTAGCATTATGTATTATTACTGATGAATCTGAGTTGATTGTTGATTATGACATGGTTTTCAGACTTGGTAAAGGTTGATTTCAAATTAATATATATGATGTATTGATCTTTGGAACATGTGGCTAACATGTGTGTTTAGTTACAAAGCATCATGCTTAGCACAACAAGGTAAGAAGACTGGTATTTTTTTATACTTATTTATATACTGACAGTTATGTGTTTATTCCAGTATGATACAGGGAATTGAATGGAAAAGAGAATGTCATGAAATCTTGGAGAATGCTCAGGTTGAGCTTTCCTTTGGAAGTACTAGGAAGCCATGGGGATTGAGTCATGGTGTTTGTTGCTAGTCTTTTGCTTTTGGTCTTTTGTGATTTGGTGTGCTTGATTGCAGCATTTTTTATGTCTAGTGTATGATCACACCACTTTGTTTGTGGTTTCGTATTGCTATTTATTTTCCTGGGTTTCTTCTTGGTTTCTTTTGGTTCTTGCCTTTTATCTTTTGAGGGCCTTGAGAATTGGTTTGGGAAATATGGAAGTAGATGGAGCTCAAGGAGAGCTCTGTGGTATCTAACAGGTAATGTAAGACTCAAATGAAGCTCGGTGCATGTATAAGGGAAACTGAAGGTAATAATATGACAGCCAGTTGGATTGGTTGGGTCCATTGGGGTAAACGGATGGTGGCAGGACAATCATGAGAAAGGTAACAGGAAAGGTAAAGTAAATGGATTTGAGGTGTCAGATGCCTTGGCTATGTTGGTAATTGTTTTTCTCAATGTTGTGCATAGATAAAGGGAGTTCTCTTAACCTTGACCTTATATTATCTAATTATTTTGTTGTGACTATGACTATTCTGATATATATATATATATATATATATATATATATGACACTGTCTGACAACGTTGCCAGGGATCATGATTGTTTTACGCTAATTTTTATATGTATGTATGTCGTTGTATGATAGGGTCATCAAGGGTCATTCTTGTGGAGGAATGATTGTTTATGCAGGTGAATGGAATGAAGAGGTTCATGGTTTATGAGGAATCAAGTGGGAAGAGTATCCCTGACAGATCTATGAGGTCAGTATCATGTGGATGTGAATTGATATTATGTAATTATACTATGTCTATGTTTATTTTATGGGTAGGTAATGTTGAGGCATACATCAACGGAATGAAAGCAGTATGATCTGCGACATGCTAGGAAAAGCATGGATAAGACACTAGAAGAAAGGTTGCTTGGTAAGGACAATGTGGTCTTAGGATGTTTAGTACCAGTGTTGTGTACATGTAGCATATGTAGTATTGTGTACGTATGATGTTGTGTGCATGTTACATATATGATGTTGTATGCATGTTGCATATATAGTGTTTTGTGCATAATTGCATATGTGGTGCTGGGTACCGATGGTGCTATGTATAGATGGTGCTATGTAGATGTTGTGAATGTGGTGCTGGGTACCGATGGTGCTATGTATAGATGGTGCTATGTAGATGTTGTGAATGCGGTGCTATGTGCATTTGGTGTAGTTTACATGTTGTATATGTGGTCCTATGTACATATGGTGCATTTTACAAGTTGTACATGTGGTGTTGTGTACATATGGCTCGATGTGGATGATTGTACATGTGGTTTTGCATGCATATGGTGTTTTGTACATGTGGTACATATGGTGTTGCCTACATGTGGTGTTGTGTACATGTTTTGCAGATGGTGTTATGTACACATCGTACAGCTAGTGTTGTCTATACGTGGTGTTGTGTACACATTGTGCATGTGGTGTGGTGTACATGTGGTGATGTGAACATGTTGTGTAGGTGGTGTCATGTACGTGTGGTGTTGTGTACACATTGTGCAGGCGGCACTATGTACTGGTGGTACTGTGTACATGTTATACATGTGGTATTGTGTACATGTCGTACTTTTTTTGTTGTGTATACTTGGTATGGTGTTACAGGTATTGTGTAGTTGTTATATCATGACATGTGTATTCATGGTGTGGTACGGTGTGTATGTATATGTGTTGTGTTGTACACCATGTGTAGGTGTATGTGTGGTGTTGTACATCGGGTGTAGGTGTATGTGTTGTGTTGTACACTGGGTGTAGGTGTATATGTCATGTTGTACAAAAGGTGCATGTGTATGTGTTGCATTGTACACTATGTATGTGTATGGTTTGTACAGTGTGATGGGACAGGCAGGTATGGGATTATCTAGGCCCTAGTTTTTCTATTAATGGTTGAGGTAGTTTAGTCTTGGCATACACTTGTTGTTATTGAAGGTTGAGGCAGTTTGGTCTCTCGATGCCCTTGTTGTTAATATTGAGGGTTGAGGTGATTTTGTCTCTAGATTCCCTTGTTGCTTAAAGAGAAGAGAAGGCATTAGGTGCTTGTCGGGTTTGGAAATTGATTCAGTGTGTGTACAAAAAGGATAAAGAACAAAGACATAAGAAAAGAAACATTTGAAAGATAAGTATTAGTATTTTATTTGAGTTTTTACTATGCATGTGATCTATGATTCTTATTTATGGTGATTACATGTGATATATGATTTTGATTATAATGATTTCCTTTTGAGCTAACCGGATGTGATATGTTTATACATGATTATTTGGTCAAATATATTGTGACAAAAAGTAAACATTATTGCAAGTGTACCTTATTGATAGGCCACTAATGAGGAAAGCATGAAAATGCATGGTTTGGGGTGGTTGAAATTGACTGCAAGAATTAGTAGTGAAAAAAGGAATTGGAAACAACATGCAGTATGCTGGTCAAGCACTTTAGGAGTAGGGCCATCGTGGGACACTATTACCCAATAGTGTCCATTGATTAACATGAGCATGCGATGACGGGTATGATGGTTCTGAGGCAGGTATATTCCTCAGTTGTTTGACCTTCCCATGCGAGGAAGCATTTCCAATGGATGGATTAATGCCTAGGAAAGGGGATGTTGGGGAACTTGGAAGGTGAGTGACTACACGGAAGGGGGTGATCGGATTTCTCGAGGGACTATGTAGCAAAGAAGGGGGGGTCAGGGATGGATTTTTTTTGGTCATTAACATTTCCAGATGGAATCAGATTCACCTTAGGAGTGTGCCCTACAAAAATGATCCAGTAACTATTCACTGATAGGAAAAGTGGCGCAAGATCATAGCGTTGGACATTAGATGCAGAGTTTGACTTTAGCGGTGGATTCTGGACTTCCTCACTTTGAGGGTGGATATGTGAGCCTCTGGACTCCTTGTTGTAGATGCAGGCATCGTATTCTTTCATTTTCTATTTGAGAAAATGTGCATATGTGTATACGTGTATATTACTGTAAATATGATATCGAGATGGATTATAAAGCTCCATAGACAATATGGTTATTTATTGGTTGAAGAAAATGTGCATAAGTATATGTGGTTGTTATTGTAAATACCACAATGAGATATGTTATAAATCTTCAATAAGTGATATGGTTTTCATGTTGTCATGTTTTACATGATGGTTTTTCTTTTGAGTAGGATGTTATTGTAAATACTGCAACAAGTTGGGTTATAAATCTGCCTAGGCAGTATGATTTTTCTTTTCAACGATGTTTTTGGGTATAGGTGTGGTTCAACACCAAGGATATTGTTCCCCTAAGGGGGAGGGGTATGTAACAGCCTCAGGTTAAAATTTCATGTAATAAAAGTTAATAAAGGTAAAATAAGACGACAGGCAAGGAACACTTATTCCAAGCTGAATGTTGGGCAAAATATCCTAGTGGGTGTTCCTTTCGGTTATTATGGCTAGAGGAAATTGGAAAGGGTAAAGGAAAATGCCTTGGAAAGGCAAAAATGTATTTTTGGCACATTATTTATGAAAATAATGTAAATTAGGAGAAAAGAAAGGTGAAAGGTCACAAGTTTCATGTGAGGAGGAAAATGAAGGAAAATAATGGAAAATTGAAGAAAATAGAGGTCTCACAAATAAAAATACCTCAGAGCATCAGTGGGTAGGCTTTTGTCAGTTTAGTTTTATAATTTGTCTCAGAGATGAGAAAAGCGCCAAGAGGAGAAAGAAAGCAAGAAAGCAAAGGCTATAAAAGGAAATGAAAGGAAATAAAATGAAAAGCAAGAAAGGACAAGGAAAGTAAGGAAGGCAAGGATGAAGCAGCTTCAACGGGAATACTTGCATGTAACAGATTGCATATGTGATTTCCTAGTTGGTCTTGAAATGCATGGTATGTGCATGTTGGTATATGATTCTTTGGTTGTCATTGGCATGGATTTTTCCATCATTTGACAGTGGATTTTTAGCCTTGCCATTTCCGAATAGCCATAGTGTGATTGGATTGTTCTCGGTTTTTAGTTTATATTGTAGAATGGTTTCAGAATCTGGGGTGAGATCGTCTCAGGAAAAAATCCCAAAGGCCTAGGAATCCCTTGACCGGTAATGGTGGGATACACAATAATACTGAGGGTGGAGACAGGGAAATTCCTCAAGGATGGTGAAGAAATTCTGAGGCATCCAAGCTTGGTTTTGTTTTGTGATCTTGACACCAGTTTAGGTGTGTTCACGGTATGGAAAGGGTGGATGTGGTTTAACCTTTGGATTCCCTTGGTTGTCTTTGGGTTGGTTTACCCATGAGATCCCACATTCATGCTTGGAATATGGCAGGGGGGTGATTGGATGAAAAGAGATTTGGCTCAACCAATCTATGGTCGGGTGGAACATGGAAGTCCTGAACCCAGTTGGTATTTGCCTATGGTTAATAAAAGCTACATTTATTTTTCTTTTGGTAAGAAAATGTACTAGTTCTTATGTGGCTTTAATGGTGTCTCTCTTATTATTATTTACTTGGTTATATGTTGGTTATAAGCATGGTTTTATGACATATTTCATTCATGGATCTTTTCATATTTTCACTCATAACTAAATAAATAATGAATGCAAGACCTAATTGATTTTAAGAAATCTAATGAGAGAAGGTAGTAACCCATATTGTTAAACCTCAGATGGGATTTCAGTCCCCCATGTTCAGAATTGCATTCATGACCTGTAGGTTTCATATCTACCAAGTGTTCGAAAATTTGTCAATCTTGGTTGGGGATGGTCAGGTTAAGTCTTGGTTTCAATTTTTGGTTTACAAGCATTGTCTTCATATCTTTTATGAGTTATGAAAGTTGCATATTTTTATGGGCAGAGGCCTAGCCCAAAAACCTGGAAAACAACCTTAATTATTGTAGTTGTTGGCACATCACTGGTATAAAAAGGCCACAGTCGCACTGATACATGCCTATGGGAGCGACTAGGAAACCATAGTCACTTGGAGGCCTTGGCAAGGGAGTGACTAGGGCTCTAAGTCATGAAAAACTTGAGTTGTCACAGGGGTTGGATACTTGGAGGGGTTGGGATACTCTTGGAGGTCCTGTGGCACCTGAGGGTAGTCAGTAAGGTCTTGTTGTGTCGACTCCATTTCCTTTAAGTCATCTAGGAGGTTGAGTCATATCACAGTGACCCTCAACTCATGTTTACCCTAGGCAAGCCAGTGAAAGTGCCTAAATGTGGGAGGCATTACATTTTATTAATTTACTATCTCTATTTATTTGTTTATTTATTACTAGATATTAAAATATTTTATTTAAAGGTGATATTGAAATATTTTCTACTTTCAATTACTTTATCTCTCTAAATAAATTTTATATAAAATTATGTTACTTAATATAACATTGAAATAAATGATTTATGGTTAACACTAAAATATTTTTTTTTATTAATATTTTTTAAATAGCATATGTTAACATGAATTACACATCTTCTTCACCCTCAATTGTAATATTAATATTATTTTAGATGGCATGTGAGAATATTAAGTAATTGAAAATCTCCAAGACATCTCAATCGACAAAAAATTAAATATATAATAAATTAAATAAGAGTGTTCGCTCCCAATGTTGTGAGATAATGTCAGGAAACATAGGCAAGGTAGTAGAAAAGGCTGTGAGAACGTCAAATAATGTGTACATACTCAAAGAATAAAATAAGAAGTGTTATATGGGGAAGCTTGATGAGAGTTAGTTGTGGCACAGAGTGTTGGGAGACATGATCTTTAATGATATAGTGAAACTCAACAAAAATAAATATGTAAGGGACTTGCCAAAGATTTCAAATCCAAGCAACAAAATTTGCAAATCGTGTCATATTGGTAAACAAATTCAAATATCATTTAAGACCAAAGAAAACTCATCAATGAGACCTCCACAAATGGTTCATACATATTTATGTGAACCTTCAAGACCTAAAACCCTAAGTGGAGAATGATATTTTATGTCGATTATTGATGATTATACCAAGTTTACTTATTTTGTGTTTTTAAAGGATAAATATGAAGCATTTGATAAGTTCAAAGTCTTCAAAGCCCTTGCTAAGGTATGAAAAATGTGGGGAGTTTACTAAGGTCTGACAGAGGTGGGGAGTTTACCTCTAGAGAGTTTGATGATTTTTTATGAAGAACATGAATTAAGTAGACAATTCTCAATTATAAACATCCCATGGAAAAATGGTGTGGTGGAGAGGCAAAACAAATCAATGCATCAATTGGATGGAGCAGTGTTGGAAAAGAGAAGCATTCCAAATACCTTTTGGGTTGAATTTTTTCATACATAAGTTCATATTTTAAATAAAGCACACTTCGAGAAAAATAATGACAAGACTAGATACGAGTTATGGTATGGAAAACTAGCCTTAGTCAAGTAATTCAAAATTTTCGGGAACAAGTGCTACATAAAGTTCAATGATGAAAATTTAGGTAAGTTTGATTCCAACTCTGATGAGTACATATTTCTAGGATAGTCAACTACAATAAAAGGTTGTAGATGTTATAACAAGATAATGTGCAAGATTGTCAAAAACATTGATGTAATGGTCGATAAAACTTTACCTCAAAGAGAAGCAACCAAAATATATCATTCCAAATTATCAAATTAGTAGTGAGTATGAGGATGAACATCATGAGGAAACAAAAGAGGAAGACGAAAAAGAGGTTGCATGCTCTCATTCAAAAACTTCTTCAAGGTATGTACAAAAGAGTCACCTGAAAAACACATTGTTGGTGATAGGGAAGTAAAAGTTCAAACTGGAAGAAGGTTGATAGGTACTTCTATTCAAGCACACATTTTCATGCTATCTATGATTAAACCCAGAGGTTTTTCTCATGAAAGTTGAGATAAGCATAAGGTAAATTCCATGAATGAGAAATTAGATCAAATTGAGAAAAATAAGACTTGGGAATTAGTTCGAAGACTAGTAAATAAAAATTTTGTTGGCACAAAATGGGTCTTTGGGAACAAATTAAAGGAGAGAGGACAATTTATAAGGAAAAAATTCATATTAGTGTGAAATGGGTATGCACAAATTGAAGGCGTAGTCTTTGAAATCTACATTTTCTCCAGAAGCCAGACTTGAAGCAATAAGGATGTTCTTGGCTTTTACAAACTTTCAAGGGCTTAAAGTTTATCAAATGGATGTAAAATCATCATTTTTTAAGGAAAACTGTAAGAAGAAGTTTATGTTCAACAGACATATGAATTTTAGTTATTAGAAGACAAGGATTATGTGTGAAAATTGAAGAAATATCTACATGGTTTAAAATAGGTACCTAGGGCCTGATATACTACATTGGATAAATATCTTTGGCAACAACACTTAGAGAGAGGGGAAAAAAAAAATAACCTTCACATAAATATTGAAAAAATAATTTGCTAATCATTGTTGTCTATGTGAATGACATATTTTTTGGAAGTGATGTTGACTTTATGAGCAAATATTTTTTAGCTAACATGCAAAAGGAAATGTCTATGTTGGGGGGACTGAATTTATTTCTTGGTTTGCAGGTTCATCAATCATAAAAAGAAATATTTATCTCTTAGAACAAGTATCTTAAAGTGATATTAAAGAAGTTTGGTATGGAAAATTGTGCACCCATGAGCACTTTCATGAGAAAAAGATGAAATCTTGGTAAGGATGATTAGCCTCTAGAAGTAAATAAGACCATATATAGGTCCATGATCAACAACCTTCTTTACTTGACAAAATCAAGACCGAATATCATGCAAGCAATAGGTATGGTAGAAATATTACAATCAAGCCCAAAAGAAACTCATGTGAATGCAGTGAAAATGGTATTTAGATATCTACAAGGCATCATACATTATGCCTTGTGGTATGCAAGGAGAAAATATATTACTCTTAGAGCTTATACAGAAGCATATTGGGTTGAAAGTATTAACAATAGGAAGAACACCAGAGGGGGGGAATTATTTTTAGGTATACGTCTAGTCTCTTGGCTCAACTGATCCAAATTTTTTTTGCTTGAGATGTGTTAAAAAATTACATGTAAAAATCATAGCTTATACAAGAAAATTTAAAGGCATAAACATAAGAAGAGAGAAGAAATTAGAAGCATGCAAGAAAACACATAATTGATATCGGAGTTTGTCCAGGAGGGACTACGTCTCCGGGCCCTACTCAATTAGTGGAGAGGCCATCTTTCATTAAGTGGCAGTAAAAATTAAAGTACAAGTATTAAATGAAAAATTACACCCTTATACCTCCATAGTTGAAAGTGCTCGAAAATTGGAGATCTATGATGAAGAAATGGACAACACTTGGATTCATGGTGCCGAGAGGTGCAGAATCCATATAAATTTCGCTTGAATCTGACAAAGTGAAAATTTGACCCATCTGGAAATGGCTCAGATCATGGTTCAGCCCCCCTCCTACACAGCGCTCATGGTTCTGCCTGTCTCGTACTTTGTGCCCACTCCTAACCTACCTGGGCGCACTTATGAAATGACTAGTTTATATATTGGAGAGTTGGGTGGACTCCCCAAGGAGCCCGCTGGCTGGATTGGTTAGGATACACAATTGGAGGTAGGGGTTGGGTGGTCAAACCCCTCCCCCTTCATATTAAGTTGAGTTTTGTTTTAAATCCCAACGAAAAACCTTTTTTAAAAGTTGTTTCTCTTGTTTGAAACCTGTCACAATAAATATAAGGCAAGTGGGGAGGGGCCGAGCCCGCATTCGGCAGCCAGCTTTGTGATCCTCGTCAACTCTGTATAGTGGAGTATGGAGGGTTGGCAGTGGGCTTAACAACTCCCGCCACCCATATCATATGGCTGTCGTAATATGTGGGCAGGGTCGGGCGGGGTCATGGCCGCCGGCCCCATTTTTAATACATTTTTGTTATGAGGGCGAGGTCCGGCGGGGTCATGACCGCCGATTCCTATTAATATATATAATTTTTTGTTATGTTGTTGGATTGGGAGGGTGGGGGTCATGGCCCACCCTCTAAAATATATATATTTTTATTTTAAAAACAAACTGCACCTTTTTGAAAAATCCGGAATTTGACTGAAGGATTCAAATTATTCGTCCCACAATTTCGCCCGAAATCCAGCTGGAGTTGGCTAGAATCTAATCGTCGGGTTTCTGAAAAATTGTTTCCTCCTTAAGCTGCCACATCACCAAGTCAACCCTCAAACTTTGAATGCTCCTAACTCCTTCATATGGACTCGGAATTGGGTGTCGTATGTGCCATTGGAATAAAAAAGATGAGATCTTCAACTTGGCACTAAGTTTGCCACATGTCAGACACTTTGATTTTTGAGCCTTTGTACTTAATCCACTTGTACTTGGACCTATTCGATCCACTTGGATCATTCCTCCAAACTGAAGAGATTTTCGACCCCAAAAGCCTTATCAATCAATAGGCGAGTAAGGGAATTTCTCCCTCACCTTCTCCTTTTCAATCCATTTAGCTTTACTTGGGTGCATCCCTTTGAAACCAAACCGAAGATATTCCACATCTCCTTGTCATGAAGTCCTGATTCTTCGATTGAGAATAATTTCCTCTGGAAATTCATCGAGATACTCTGGTGCAAAGTCATCCACTGTAGGAATTGATCCTACTTCCTCAGCATCCATAATCAATGGTGGTTCATAAAGCTTCATATTTTTGACATTCACGACCGAGTACATCTACATTTATACAGGAAAATTGAGTCAGAAAGAATTATTCTCAATCTTCACCAATATGGTAAATCGACCATCCCGGACTGGTCACAATTTCTTGCCTTCCCCCTTCATTCGATCCTTGCTGATATGGAACCACACCTTGTCACCAACTTGAAATTGATGGTCGACTAGATGCTTATCATGTCTAGCCTTATATCAGGCCTGAATCTTTTCCAATTACTCTTGTATTGCTTGGTGAATTGTCTGTATCTGCTGGATGAACCGTTGTGCTTTGTCCCTGTCATCACGTCCACTGGCATCTTCATCCCTTCCTTAGATCATGTCAAAAGGGTCCTTTGTTAAGAAACCAAAACATGTATCAAATGGTGAACACTGTTGTTATCACTAGAAAATCAGACAAGCAAATATGACATTATTTAATGTCGAGCAGAAGGATTTATAGGGCTGAGAGACATTAGAGAATATTAAGTATTTAAAAATCTCTAAGGTCTAAGAGGAAAAATCAAGCTGCGCACTGAAGGAACTAGTGAAACGTGCCTTTGCACGCATAATTCTTCAATAAGCGCGACTTTTCCTCAAAAATCCGTGCGGCCCTGAGAGTGGCAGAAGTCATTTTCTGGGACCACAAGGCATACTCCAGGACATTGATCCCACACTTGATGTTGCCTAAGGACAACTGCCCAAGCCTCCTTAGGACCTCAAGGGAGGACACAATGGAATCACCCTCCTCTCTTGGGTCACCATCCACAATGTACCAAGAGAGGGAAGGAGGATTTGAATTCTCCTATAAAAGACCACCAAGAGATGAACAATATGAGAACACATTGTTATGCTGGCCAAAATTGCCCCAAGCAATACCAGCAGTGTGTGATCCGGAGCAGAGATAAAGGGGACTCAGTTGTTGGCCATCCAACACCTCCAGTCCACCATAGTAGAGAGAGGGAGACTTTGTGCCAAGGAAGCTTGGAAGTAAATACATCCTTGCATCGGGACTTGGAGCTCCATAGTTCCAAGGGCCACTTAGCAAGTGGGTAAAATTTACATCCTCATTTCCTACCAGCACTCAATAAGAGGGGACATAAGTGTTTCCGTTTGGATTATTGAAGTTGTTTGAATCTATTCAGAGCTTTTTTTTTATTTGTTTTAGTTTAGTTTTTATGTTTGAATATGCATTTTTAATACTGGAAAATCATACAACAGAAGACGACATCAATTAATGTCGAGCCTAAGGATTTACAGGACATGAATACAATATGGAATCAAGAAGTATTTAAAATCTCTAAGGTTTTGAGAAAATCATATTTGAACTAGTCATAAATGCTCAAATGCACACTTTTTCCTTCGAGAAGAGCGCCTTCTACACGCCCTTTTTCCCGATAAGCGCGTATTCCTAGAAATGGAAAAAAGTCACTTTCCGGGACCACAACAAGCAAAAGACAGTTACTCCTTATGTGAAAGCTGCCTAAGGACAGCCACCAGCGCCTCCTTAGACATTATGTGAGCACACAAAATAATATTTGAGAACACAATGGAATCACATCTCTCCCTTGGGTCACCATCCATCATGTACCAAGGGAGGGAAGGAGGATTTGAAGCTCACCTATATAAACCCACCAAGAGATGAAAAAATGGTGATCACAAGGTTATGCTGGCAAAAGTTGCCCAAGCAACACCAGCATTGTGTGTGACGCAGGAGCTGGAGCTAAAGAGGACTCGAAAGTTGGCCACCCAACATCTTAGTCCACCACAGTAAAGAGAGAGAGTTAGACTGCATCAGAGGCAGAACTTGAAAGACAAACATCCTTGCATCAGGACCTAGAGCCTTGCCTAGGGGCCCTTTGGCAATTGGGTAAGATTTTATTTTATTCTGAACATTCAATAAGAAGAGGCCATCGAGCCATCATTTGCATTATTACTGTTTGGAACTCTCTATATAGCTTCTTTTGTGTTTTTAGTTTTAGTTTTTTAACCAGAGCATACTTCAGCATATTATTTCATTTAAGTTTTATGCTTTTGAGCTCCCCCCACATACTGCTTGTTACCAATAGTTTAGAGAGTAGACCACACTCTCTAAGCTCGTGTGATTTCGTACACCCATGTGTCGAATCCACCACAACAGGATTGGCGACTCCACTGATGTGTTTCATGTTTATGTGGTTGTGCCATCTGTTGCAGGAGACCCTTTGTCTATGCTGGAGTGGAACTGACAGTCCTCTGACCCATCTTGCAGTCCCTAGACTCACTGAGGTGACAGACTAAAGAAGGCAACTACGAATATTTACTTGCAGGACTTTTGCGCGCAGTTTTTTCACACAGAGGTGCATTGTGCGCGTTCAGGAGTGACCTACGCACAAGAAGGCGCACCTGTCAAGGGTTTTTGCGCGCAAATTGCAGAGAGGTTTTTTCTCCCTATTTTCTGCATTTTTTCTGCTTGTAACTGTGTTGGGAAGCCCCTAATGTATCTTCCAACACCTGTGTTGATACCCCACAGCTTTTGAGAACTCATTTTTTGCTGCTTTTCGTAGGCATTTAGTTAGTTTTCATTTAAGTTGGTTTTTGCAAAAAGTGTTCACATAGTTTAAGTAGGGGGCGAATTAACCATTTATTTCCGAACAATTTATGTTTTTTTCACATTCTGGTATGCACACTTAGCTTAACTATTCCAAGAAGTGGCTCATGACCACACATGCATAAGCTAGTGTAGAAATTGTTTAGTTTAAATTCATTTTTTGCATCTAGGAAATTGCGGGACTAGGATTGAATAGCCAATTAGAGCAAGTAATCTCTGTTGTCTTTGCACCATTTGGTGACCCTAGACAAGCATATGAACACTCTACATTTGTGAGTCGCCATCTCCCTTTAGTCACTCACATAGACTAATTAGGAGGTTTTGGAAGCGACCCATTATCCGCAAATGCTTTCTATTTGAGCAAGGAACAACGTCACATAGTTTAACTAGGGGACTTTTGTAAAGGATCACCGATATCCATATGTTCAAAATATGAGATTGTTCACCATACACTCACACACATTCACGCACTAAGAAAAGAAAGCCACCTAAAAATAACTTAAACCAACTCACTAAATTCTCCCCACAGGGGCCACAAGAGAAGTTATAGATTAAGTTAGGATCAAGGGGGTAGGCATCCAATCAGATGCCTTGATCACACTTCACATTTGAAACATAGAAGTTGTGTTTTTAGGGAGCTTTAAAATCCACCTATCAGCCCACAGAAAAAAAACCTCAAGCGCGGCAGAGACCCGATTCAAAGGGGGTTAGGCTTAGGCGCAGTGTGTGCGGTATCAATTGGGGCTACTTCGCCCGGCTGATACTTGATACTGTTATCTGACTACCAAGAAGCCCAAGACTCGAACACTCACGTGGGACGGTGGTTCTTAGTGGCCAAAACTAGGGCATCCTTTATCCTATAGGTGATGGTGCAGGCAAGCGCTAGATCCTCTACCCTTACCTTGATTGATTCTCTTCGGCTGACTGGGGGCGTCGCCAACTCTTACGGGACGTTGTGCCAGCACTTGCAAGAAATCCTCTCAAGGCCCAGTTAATTTTGAGTGTGTGAGGACGTATTAAGTCATCTAGGATTTTGAGTATCATGCACAAACAAACAAAACCATTTTTTTCTTGATTGATCACATAGATTAAGTTAAAGGAAAATTCATTTCATTTTCGCTTTGTTTTATGTATGTGGCCATAAATTTTTCATGATCATAGACTCGATCCCCTCAAAACATTTTTCCAAAACCTAACCTGGTCGAAACTCAAATAGTTCCAATAGAACCTCGTCGGTCCACGCGCCTTTTGGACCTCCCCCCATTATCGAGAGGAGTTCCATGTCTTTCGCCGTTTAGGCGTCAAAGACGGAATGTTGCCATAGTGGTTGGTTCCTCCTTTCTTGGAGCAACCTTAGTTGGGAACCCTAGTCGGTCTCCCAACACCACACTGCACACCACTCCCCCCTCGTCCCCTGGGGGGCAGAGGAGTGCATCCCATACAGGAAGCCAGCTGAATTCACAACAGGGTACGTCACAGACTAACCCTCGTTCTGACAAGAACTTCGTGTCTTCACACATTGCCATGGCATCAACCTCCCAGTCACCCTTCTTAGCAGCATTAAATCTACCGGATTTGACCAAGCTCACCAATGACCCCATCGCACACGACCCCAATTGGCCTCCCATGCCCACGAAGCTCCCTTCATACATACCAAAGTTTGAAGGCAAGCAAGCGGAAGACCCAGGAAATCATATAATGACCTTTCACCTATGGTGCTCATCGAATAACACCATTGACGATACTATTCGGTTGAGGTTGTTTCAACACACTCTCACGGGAGTGGCCGCGAAATGGTATGTAGAGCAACCGCCTGCTTCACATAGAACCTTTAGCGCCCTCGCTACCGTGTTCCTCACATACTTTCAGTTACCCATTCACCAAGATTTGGGAATGGAGTTACTGACTCATTTCAGACAATCCCCCTCTACCCATATTTCAGAACATCTCCATGAGTGGAGATGGCATCGCAGTTTATGCAAAGCACAACTTGACGACCGAGTCCTTTTAGATTTATTCTTGAAAAATCTAATAGTGGAGATTTTAAAGGATGTGGCGCAACGTAACCCCACATCCGAAGAGGATGCAATCAGTAAAGCCCAACAGCTTGAACTGATCTACATGCAATCAGGATACATATACAATATCCTACCCAACACCCCACGCCTGCAATATTATCAAGAATTTCCAAGCACGTCGAACTCTGCAAACGGACTTATTGGGTCAATGACCCAAGGGTACTTAGGCAACAGCAGTCAGAGTCCTGGTTACACACATGGGTCTACCCAGAACATGTCTCAACCTGGATTTCAAAGTCATCACATGTAGCAGCAAAATTTGACTAATAGGGCGCTAGCGTATCACCAAGGAGGACCTTATCCTCCAGCTGAGGGGACCTAGTACGCAAGAAGAAAAACTGACGGAAGAACTCCCCCCCAAAGGCCAGGTGCAAACATCGGAGAGAAGTATGCTCAGTCCCAAGCACATAACCCACCTACGCAAAATAATGCACAGGTGAACTTTGTGCAGTCGTCCTAAAATCAACCACACCAGTATGATCAGGAGAACTACCCTCCTAACGTGGTTAACAGAAAGGTAAAAAACAAGCCCAAAGGGAACCCTGGACAGGGGGGCAGCAACCAACAGCACCCACTGCGATCCCAGGCTGGAGGTAACTCCAACCGGAATCAGAACCAGGGGCCAAGCAATGCCCAAAAGCAAGGCAAAAGGCCACCTCTACGAACAAACCATTCTTGTTCAATATGTGGTGAGTACAGGCACTATACTCACCACTGTCCTGAACTCCCTGAGCTTAAAAAGCTTCAAAGTAACCGAGGACAAGGAGGATCTTCCCAGAAAATTGCAGTTATGCAAGAACCCTTCCCCCATCAAGGAACAGTCAACATGTAGGTTTTAACCCTGAACAGAAATTATCTACTCACGAATCTTATAACAGAAAATAAACAATAGCGAGAGCATAAAACATAAAAAAGATAAACACAGAGATTTTCCCTTGGATCCCAAATCGGGACGACCAGCTTGATTTTTCATTATATTCCTTTTAGTGTTACAACACATATATATACATGCTGAAGCATACATAAACCCCAATCCATTAACCCTGGATTAGTGTCAAACCAGGAGGTAACTCCGCAAATCAAAATGTGTATTAGATGAAGAATGTACATGTATTTATACATGGAGGTGAGGCTATTGGGATTCATCTCCCAATGACTCTTGGCCTTCCTTATTTCCTAATATTATTTATTATAAAATATTACATATCCACACCCAACCCATAGGATTAGGTGTCAACATTCCCCCCTTTAATCCGAAGGGATGTTGGTGAGCCCAAGCATCGATCTGAACTTTTCAAACTTTTCTCTGCCAAGTGCTTTGGTGAAGATATCAGCAGTTTGTTCATTTGTGGAACAATGATGTAGATGGATGGTTTTGGCCTGAACATGATGTTGAATTAGATGATATTTTGTATTGATGTGCTTTGTTCGATCATGGAACTTTGGGTTCTTGGCCAACTTTATTGCAGAAGTGTTGTCGATCATGAGTGGTGTGGAGTACATTTGTTTCATCTGTAAATCTTCCAGGATTTTCCAACAAGAAATGGGTTCTCAAACTGTGGTGGTCGCAGAAATAAGACTTATAAGTTGTTCCAGACGAAGGCATCCTCGAATTCCTTCCCTTCAATAGATGTGAGCTTCAAGTTTTGTTCCATTGGAGTGGTTAATGGATTGCATTCATCCATGCCAAACTTGTTCAAAAGATCTCTAATGTACTTATTTTGAGAAAGAAATATAAATTTAGGATGTTGAATTACTTCAATACCCATATAGTAATGAACATGACCCAAATCAGTCATTTCAAAACCTTTCTTCAATTATTTCTTCATGGATGCAATATAGCTCTCATTGTTCCCTGTTATCAAAAGATCATCTACATATACCACAAGATATACAACTATTTTTCCAACTTTCTTAACAAACAAAGTTGCAACATCAAGATCAAAATGTTTGAAGTCCAGTTTCAGAAGATGCTCGGTTAATTTCTCATACTAGGCTCGTGGTGCTTGCTTGAGGCGATACAAGGATTTTCTAAGCTTCCTAACTTTGTGTTCTTGACCCTTTACAACAAATCCTTCTGGCTGGGACATATAAACTTTCTCTTTTAGATCTCCATTCAAAAAGGTGGTTTTTACATCCATTTGATGGACTTTCCATCCATTCTGAGCTGCTAGGGCAAAGAGAGTTCGGATGGTGGTCCATTTTGCTGTGGGAGAAAAATTTTCTTCATAGTCAATTCCTTCTTTTTGTGCAAAACCTTTTGCCACAAGCCTGGCCTTGTGCTTCTCAAGTGAGCCATCTACTTTGTACTTGTTCTTGTAGACCCACTTACAGCCAATTGGTTTTTTTCCCAAAGGCGGATCAACCAGCTTCCAAGTGCCATTCTTTATCAAGGCATCATACTCCTTTTGCATCGCTTCTTTCCACTCATCATGAGAAGCGGCTTCTTTGAAGGAAGTTGGTTCATGATCTGTAGACAAACTCAATTCACAGTTATAAGCAATATCCATATCAACAAGAGAATCCGAATTATCTACATCACCTTTGATTTGTTTAGTGGAACCTCTTGTTCCTGTTTTTCCAACCTCATCAGGATGAACATTCTCCAATCTCTTTGTCATCCATTTGGGAGGACCTCTCTGAGATGGCCCAGGTTGGTCATTTGACTGAGTTGGGATTGATTCAAGATTCAATCTCCCAATTCTGTCAATCACATCATCCAATGTGTCATCCGTGGTTGTTTCTTCATGTGGGGGAGAGAGTGCTTCAGGACATGATTCCACAGTTTGATTCAATATTGGAATCCCCCCTTCAAGATGTGGAATCACATTATCAAATTCTTGGAAAGACTTTGCATGTGTGAATCTATCCAGGCGATCAAGTTGTTGCTCAACAACCTTGTCACTCTTGGAAGATTCAAGAAATATGACATCTCTTGCTATCACAAACTTCTTATTTGCTTCATCATAGAGACGATATCCTTTGGAGGTATTGGAGTACCCCAAGAAGATACATTTTCTGCTTCTAGCACTAAGTTTGTTCCTTTGACCCTTGGGTATCAAGGCATAACAGGTGGACCCAAAGACCCTGAAATGCTTTACCGAAGGAATGTGGCCATGCCACATTTCAAAAGGAGTTTTTTTTCTAATTGAACTTGAAGGACACCTATTATTTATGTAAACAGCACATAGAACTGCATCAACCCAAAACATCAATTTTACATTCTTGAAAAATAACATGGAGCGGACCATATTTAAAATAGTTATATTCATTCTTTCAGCTACACCATTCTGTTGTGGATTATATGGCACAGTTGTTTGATGTTTGATTCCATGTTGACGAAGATAATTTTCAAATTCGTTTGAAGTGTATTCTTTTCCATTATCAGTACGTAGAGAGCCAATATGAGTTTGTGCATCATTTTCAATCCATGCATGAAAATTCTTGAATGTTTGAAAAGCATCAGAATTATTCTTCAATAAGTAAATCCAACACATTCTGGTGTAGTCATCAATAAATTTCATCATGTATTTATTTCCATTTGCAGAAGCAATAGGCATAGGGCCACATAAATTTGAATGAACAAGCTCAATTTTTCTATGTGCTCTGGAGTGTGAATCATGAAATGGTTGTTTGCTATGCTTTCCTAGAATACAAGCATCACATTCCTTAGGTTTCCTAGGAATTGTAGGCAGTCCATTAACACCACTTTTCTTCAACAAACGAAGGCTTTCATAGTTTATGTGTCCAAATATAGCATGCCATAAAAGACTTGATGGGAATGTACCTTCATCATGATGTGAATTGAATGCAAAGTTTTGAGCATGAGCAGATGAACCTTTCAGCTTCAAGAGTCTTCCTTCTTCTATTCCCTCCATGACAAGTGAGTGATCTGATGCTTTTCTGACCTCTGCCTTGCCATCAAACAAGTGAATGGAGTGTCCTTGCTGGCGGATTTGGACTAGGGACAACAAGTTTCTCCTCAACTCAGGGAGGTATAGAACCTCATGTAGGATATGATCTGGAAGACCAGGCAACTTAAGCCTGACTGTGCCAAGCCCTGATGGCTTGAGTTTGGATTTATCTGCGAAATATACTTCTCCATCAACTTTGTCAGTGAATTCTTCAAAAAAATATTTTCTAAATGTCATGTGACATGTTGCTCCTGAATCTAGCAACCAATCATCTCTCCATGAAGTAAATGAAACATCAAACAAGTCTTCAGTTACTCCATTGTTATAATGTGCTAGAACATAATGAGCAGATTCAGGTGCTTTACCTTTGTCATTGTCATTAGTTTTACCTTTGTCTTGATTTCTTTGCTGCTCAATTTTCTCCCAAGGTGTCCTACATTTGGATGCATCATGTCCTTTTTTATTGCAACGTGTGCAATGAAGATTGGATTTGTCAGATTGTCTGCCCCCCCTTTCTGTGAAGTTTCTTCTTCCTCTGCCTCTTCTGCCACCTCTTCCTCTGGATGAATCTGGAGCATGACTATTTTCTCTATGTGCCAAGTATGCAGCCTTTTTGGAAGACGAAGGGACTGTCATCTTCCCGAAAGCTTTCTCTCTTTTTGCAAACTTTTTCTCAAGTGTATCAAAGGTGATATGTTCAAGGTTTCCACTTGCTTGCAAAGACTCAAGATAATGTGAGTAAGTCAGATATAATGCCTTAACATATGCTATGAGAGGTATGTCCATTTTTACACCAGTGCTATCAATATCATGCATGATAGATCTAACTTCTGAAGCTAAAGCAAGGGGATCATCATTCTTCATTTCAAGACTGAACAACTTAATCATCAATTGAAAATTTTCTAGTTCTGAATGTGAGTCATAGAGTTCTTTTAGCTTTCTCAAGGCTTCATAGGCATTTGAGAATGATGAAATATGGCGACTCACCTCTTCATTTACGGAAGCTGCAATCAAGGCATAGGTCTTACAGTTCTTGTTTTCCCAAATGGCGAGCTCCTTATCTGAAGTGGGCTTTGCTGGTGGATTTCCTTCTTTTCCTTCACAGATTCCTTTCCACAACTCATTAAAAATGAGTGTGTGCTTGATTTTCCGGGACCATTCAAGATAGTTCTCTTTGCCGAAGAGAACCACCCCAACAATAGATATGAGAGAATGCATTCTTCTGAAGGAAAAAATAGCTACTTTGCTGGAAAAAAAAATTCTTTTGAAGAGGACAATTTTTTGCTAGAAAATCTTCAATTCTGGAAATGTACTCAATTGAAGGGGACAAAAACAGTTTGCTGCAAATACTGAATTCTGCACCAAAAAAAATATATATATTTTTTTTGTTTGGAGTAAAAAAATTATATGGATATTGTGTTATATATGATGGAGGCGGTATTGAATATGGGAAAGCGGTATAAATATGTGCGGGGGTGGGGTGGAAATAGTGGTAAAAAATGGAATGGTATTAAGAAATGGGAGAGGGCGATGTATACAAATGGGAGGAGGGGAGCGGTATGTAATAAAACAGACAGCGTATTAAATATGTTGTATCATATGACAGAATGTTGTATTATATATGACAAACTGTATTATTTATATGACAGACAGCGCGTTATAATGGAGTGTAGGAGGGCGGTATTATATATGCAGCGTGGAGGGCGATATTACCATAAGTTAAAAACAGCGTGGATGACAGCGCGGGTAAGGAGAGAAAGAGGTCGAGGGGTGGCAGATGGTGGGATGTGGGATAGTGTGAGGGCGGTAGTGGGAGCGATAGGGAATGCGCGGAAGTGAATATGCAGTGGCAGCGGGTGTAGAGGATAACAGATAGCGTGTGAGGGAGTGGGGCTGTCATGGGGGAGGTAAGATATGTTGGGGAGTGGAGCTGTGCGTAGCAACGTGCGGAGAGGATAGCAGATAGCGTGTAGACAGTTGGGTAGGAGAGCTGTTATATATGGGCGATGGGCGTGTTAATTGTAATGGAGGAGCGTTGTTATTAAATGGGACAGAGCGCAGGGTGTGTGTGATGAGGGCGAGGGGATAGAGATAGCAGATGGCGCGTGAGGGAAAGGGAGATAGCGTAGTGTGAGGGGGTAGTAAGCGTTGAGAGGGGAGGGGCGTTGGTTAGGTGAGATTTTGAAATTGCAGGATTTTAATAACTGCATAATTTGCAGGTGTGTGCAGGGGCTGCAATTTGCAGAATTTCAGGGACTGCAAAATTGCAGAATCTCTAGAAGTTGCAAAAAATAGAACTGGGCAAAAATTGCAGAAAAAAAAAATGCAGAATTACAGTACAACAATTTAATAGAGCAACAAAATTATACATAGAAACTGACTGAGCAAAGGAATGAGGGAGTTACACCACAGGAAAAAATGCCAATAGTGGGACTGGTTCTGATACCATGTCAAACCAGGAGGTAACTCCGCAAATCATAATGTGTATTAGATGAAGAATGTACATGTATTTATACATGGAGGTGAGGCTATTGGGATTCATCTCCCAATGACTCTTGGCCTTCCTTATTTCCTAATATTATTTATTATACAATATTACATATCCACACCCAACCCATAGGATTAGGTGTCAACAATTAGGACATAACCGTAGTTCCCTTGACCGGATCTACAAAATACTAGGGGCCGAAAACCATCGTACCCCAATACCATGTGCAAAACCATGCACAAAACCATGGATGTGGACTACCCACCAGAAATTAAGGACCAAAAATTTTCGCCAGGGTGTTGCCTCGGAGCCTGATAGGGGGGGCTACCACCCCCCTTGTGACCCCCCCATTGCACCCAGTGCAAAGGGGGGGCTATCGCCCCCCCTCTTACCCCCCCCCCCCCCCCGCGTGTGATTAGTCGTGGAAATAATATAACACATACCCAACATTCTCCCACTTGTTGTTTTCTTTCCACGAGGGGGCACAGGAGAGCTTAGTCATTGGCCCAATTATTCAACACCCATTGTTTCTCTACACCAAGAGAACTTCTGAGTGCTCACAGACTTTGTCAATGCATTTGCAACATTCTTCAAAGTGTCCACTTTTACCAGCAACACCCTTTTAGCCTCAACCATATCTCTAACAAAGTGATATTGAACATCAATATGCTTTGTCTTTGAATGATAAGCAGGGTTCTTAGCCAAGAAAATTTAACTTTGGCTATCACAGTCTATCCTTATAGCTTGCTGTACCAACCCCATACTTGAACACAATCTCCGCAACCAAAATTATTCCTTGCTTGCATGAGTGGCTGCTATGTATTCTACCTCTGTAGTTGAAAGAGCCACTACAAAATGTCTTTTACTCATCCAACTGACTGCGCCTCCAAATAGGCTAAACACATACCCACTTGTATATCTTCTTTGGTCCAGATCTCCAGCCCAGTCTGCATCAACAAAACCACGAATTTCCAACATTCTTTCCAATCCTGGTCTTCCCTGGTAGCACAAGCCATAATCACTAGTGCCATGTAAATATCTGAAAACCCGCTTCACTGTTGTCCAATGCTCCTTCCTTGGGTTTGACATAAACCTGCTCAATACTCCCACTGCATGTGCAATGTCTAGTCTAGTACAGACCATTGCATACATCAGGCTACCCACTGCACTTGCATATGGAACATGGGACATATCCTCCTCTTCTTCTTGTGTCTTGGGATACTGTTCAGCAGACAGCTTTACACCTACAAGAATAGGAACATTCATTGGTTTACTATCCTGCATATTGAACCTCTGCAATATAGTCTCGACATACTTCCTCTGGTTTAACTGTAGCTTCCTCTTTGCCCGATCTCTCTTAATTTCCATGCCCAAAATATAGTTTGCAGCACCAAGATCCTTCATGTCGAATTTTGAGAACAGTTGGGTCTTCAAATCTTGGATAATTTCTTTGTCATTTCCAATCAACAACATATCATCCACATACAAGATCAAATAAATAACACGGTCACAAATTAATTTAAAATAAACAAAGTGACCCTACTTGCTTCTGGTGAAGCCAAGTCCCCGTATATAGGTATCAAATTTCTGATACCACATCCTTGGTGACTATTTTAACCCATACAGAGACTTCTTCAACCTGCATACCAGTTCTTTCTTACCCTTCACCATAAAGCCTTCAGGTTGCTTCATGTAGGTCTCCTCTTCTAGATCCCCGTGAAGAAAATATGTCTTGACATCCATCTGTTCTATCTCAAAATAAAATGCAGCAGCAACAGATAAAAGTAATCTAATACAAGTAACTTTGGAAACAAGAGAAAAAATATCACCAAAATCAATTCCCGGCACCTGGGAATAACCTTTTGCTACCAATCGAGATTTGTATTTCTCCACCTTGCCTTCTACATTCATCTTCTTCTTAAACACCCATTTTCTCTCGATGGGATTCCTTCCTGCCAGAAACTCCACCAGATCCCATGCCTCATTTTTGTGCAAGGATGCCATCTCATCAACCATGGCCTCCTTCCATATTTTTCCATCCTCTGAATCTACTTCCTCCCTGATAGTTCTGGGATCATCATCAGTTATAGTTAAGGCAAAACCTGAACAGAAAGCATATGGACTGTACCTTTATGGTTGCCTTCTTTCTCGAACTGATCTTCTCAAAGCTGGAGTTTGTGGCTCTTCCTCTTCTGAATCTTCTTCTGCTATAGAGTCTGATTCATCCTCCTTTAGCTCAAAATCTATCTTCTCAGGTTCCTTTGGTAGGACTTCATGTGTAACAACTTCTTTCACCTCTCTAAACACCACATCTCGACTGTACACAACCTTCCTTGTTTCTGGGTTCCAAAGCTTGTAACCCTTAAACCATCCTTATACCCAATAAAGATACACCTTTCAGATTTATTATCCAACTTGGTTCTTTTCTCCTTTGGAACATGTACATATGCATCACATCCAAATACCCTTATATGTGAAAGAGAGGGTTTCTTACCAGTCCATACCTCATGTGGGGTCTTATCCTCCAACACTGATGAAGGTGATCTGTTAACCAGATAGCATGCAGTCTCCACTGCCTCTGCCCAGAATTCTTGTCCTAACCCGGTACCACTAAGCATGCTTCTTGCCTTTTCCATCAGTGTTCTGTTCATTCTTTCTGCAACTCCATTTTGTTGCGGTGTGTATGGAGTAGTATTTTTCCTTGCTATACCACACTTCTTACATAACTCTTCAAATTCCTCCTTGCAAAACTCCCCACCATTATCTGTCCTCAACGCCTTTATCTTCTTCTCTGTCTGGTTTTCCACCAGAGCCTTAAATTCTTTAAATTTGTCAAAGACTTCAAATTTTTTCCTCAAGAATTATATCCATGTATTCCTTGAGAAGTCATCTATGAATGAAACATAGTACACAGACTTTCCCAGTGATGGAACTGACACAGGTCCAAACACATCACTATGCACAAGTTCTAATATCTTGTTCGCCCTCTTAGCACCAGAAGGAAAACTCACTCGATTTTGCTTCCCATATACACAATGTTCACAGAAATCGAAATCCAGAGAGCAATTAGACATACCTTCTACCATACCATTTCTATGCAGTATCAGAAGGCCCTTCTCTCCAATATTTCCAAGCCTTTGATGCCATAACATGGTCTTTTCTCCAGAGATAGCTAGGATTTCCGCTCCACTTTCAGGAACCATAGAATTGTTACACCCATCAATAACAGTGCTACCTTGTAGCTTGTACAGAGTTCCAGTCCGAACTCCTCACATTAATACCAGTGCTCCTCGAACCATCTTGCAGGCATCTTTCTCGAACACTGTTTTTACACCTGCATCATCCATATTGCTTACAGAAATCAGATTTTTGGCCAATGCAAGAGTATGCAGAACACCAGGAAGTGTTCTAATCCTTTCACCTTATAGCTTCAGCTTGACCTTTCCACGTCCGACGATTTTGGCCTTCCTATCATCTCCTAGGAAGACATCACCATCATATTTCTCATACTCGCAGAACCACTCCCTATGGGGAGTGAAGTGAAAGGATGCACCTGATTCAATCAACCATGACTCATGATCTACATGTGTATTTGAAGAAGAAGCAAAATACACATCCCCACCTTCATCCGAGGTGGTTTTTGCCTCTGCAGAAGGAGCATCATCAGATCCCTTTCCTTTCTCAGGAGCTTTAGATCTGCATTCCTTTTTGTAGTACCCTTCCTTTCCGCATTTCCAGCACACCTTTACAAACTTTCCAGGAGATTTAGATCTCCCTCTAGATTTAGATCTCCCACTCGAAACCTTATTCTTGTTTCTGTTCTGGGACCTTCCTCGTACAAATAAGGCATCTCCATTCCGACCCTCCATATTTCTCCGTCTCATTTCCTCCGACAGCAAGGCTGAGACAATGTCATCAAAATTCAAGGTAGTTGTATTGCTACCTATTGCAATAACGAGACTGTCCCACGAGTCTGGTAGAGAGCACAACAAACTGATGCACTTATCTTCATCTGAGATTTTAATATCAACAGACGACAGCTGACTTACCACAGTATTGAAGGCGTTCAGATGCTCTGTCACCGAGTCTCCATCCTTCATCCTCGGGTTATACAGCTTTTTCCGCAGGAACAACTTATTCACCAGAGACTTAGATTGGTACAAAGTCCCAAGTTTTTCCCACAAGGTCTTCGCCGTAGCTTCCCCAGATACATTCAACAATACTGAATCTGAGACACACAATCGTATTGTGCTCTTAGCCTTTCGATCCAGTTTCTTCCAGTCTTCATCTGACATTGTCGTTGGTTTAGTACCTGGATCTACCATGATCCACTGGTCTTTATCCACCAGCAGATCCTCCATCTTGAGCTTCCATAACTCAAAACTATGACCATTAAATTTCTCGATCTCTATCTTTGCGCTGCTCGCCATCTTCTTTCACCACAAGAATCGATCCCGCAGATCTCCCATTGAACAGGGTCTACCTCAGGCCCGAGCAAAAAACCCTCAGCAACAAAGGCGTTCCGTTGAAGCCGAAACAACTCTGATACCAAATGTAGGTTTTAACCCTAAACAGAAATTATCTACTCACGAATCTTATAGCAG
This sequence comes from Pinus albicaulis, assembly GCA_034641835.2. Lineage (NCBI taxonomy): Eukaryota > Viridiplantae > Streptophyta > Pinopsida > Pinales > Pinaceae > Pinus > Pinus albicaulis. The sequence goes on from CM076576.1 coordinate 86,163,590, forward strand.
AAAATAAACAATAGCGAGAGCATAAAACATAAAACAGATAAACACAAAGATTTTCCCCTGGATCCCAAATCGGGATGACCAGCTTGATTTTTCATTATATTACTTTTAGTGTTACAACACATATATATACATGTCGAAGCATACATAAACCTCAATCCATTAACCCTAGATTAGGACATAACCGTAGTTCCCTTGACCGGATCTACAAAAATACCAGGGGTCGAAAACCATCGTTCCCCAATACCATGTGAAAAACCGTGCACAAAACCATGGACGCGGACTACCCATCGGAAATTAAGGACCAAAAATTTTCGCCGGGGCACTGCCCTGGACCCCAACAGAGGGGGCTATCACCCCCCCTCTTACCCCCCCGCGCGTGCGTGCTTAGTCGTGGAAAGAATATAACACATACCCAACACAACACTCAGCAGCAAAACCCCGACGATTCCGAGAAAAACAACCATGAAATTTACATGGCGGGGGAAGAAATGTTTTCCAAACTCAGAATCGCAACTACGACACCCCTCCAGACACTAGTACGTCAGGGGCTAGTACGAGCGCGCCGAATGCACCTTTAACCATTCCAAAGATTCCTTTGGAACCATTGCGAAAAATGGTAAAAGGGCCTAACAGGCGAGCAGGTAACTACTCCAAAGAAACCCATAATTATAGCATCGTAGATGATTTAGCTCAATCACCTGCTGCTATGTCCGCTTTGGAGGTACTGCAGTCGTGCCCAAAGCAACGGAAAGCCCTACTTTCCGCATTAGGCACCGTCGACCCTGTCGACACATGCATGATGGCTTTTGACTTAGACAAAGCCACCCCTAGGCTTCCCTCCATGGTTGCCTTCCAGATACTAGTATCGGTACAGAATATCACTATTCACTGATGTGTCATTGACGAGGGTGCATCCACATGCATCATGTCAAAGAATGTATGGCAGAATTTAGGAGCCCCTGAACTCAAACCTTCCGCCATCACACTCAAAGCATATGATGGTCGTCCCTCGACCCCGGTCGTTCTCTTCCAAAATGTACCGGTCTTCTTAGCCGACAAGACAGTCCACATAGACATCGAAGTCTTGGACGCTCACTTGGATTACAATATACTCCTTGGGCGGAGTTACATGTACGCCATGTCTGTCATAGCATCCTCCATTTTCCACATCGTGATGTTCCCCCACGAGGATCGAATCATCATAGTAGACCAGCTGACGCACACTGAAAAGCATCCCTTGACCAACACAGATCTGGTTCTACCCTATGTAGATACAACCACAGATGGCCTTTTATAGTATCAAGAATAAGGCCCTGGCCAAATCAAACTATCGTCCGTCCTAGGGTCATTCCTAGGAGATCCTCCTATTATCCCTGAGGTATCGCCAGATGCCACAGGGGCCCCGATATGGATGATGTCCACATCAAGCACCGAGGTTAGTCAAGACACGGACTCAAGCAATAACAACACCAAGGCATCAACTACTGTAGCCTCCCTAGTCTATGCTACCTCCCAAACTCCTTTCCTCTACCCACCTCCTGGATTCACCTCCTAGGAGGTCTTGGCAACACTGGTATTACCCAATATATCATTGGCGTTCCCAATGTGGTATCTCGTTCCTCCTTCAGGAACGCTAGCTACCAATGTTACTGCATTTGGGTTAGAGGCCCCCAGTCCCAAGGAGCCCCAACCTACCCAAGTTGCAGTAAAAACTGCCCCTGCAAGGGAAATTCCCACTGCGAAACCAGCAACCACGATAAATAAAATCGCTAAGAAAGGAAAGAAAGTGGTGACCCCCACCATGCAGAGGGAGTCATCAACCTATGCTATATGTGATGTAACAAGACACCCTACTCACATATGCCAGGAGTTGGATGATTTAAAACCACTCCTCTGCTGTGAGGCAGGCACCTCAAAACGACATTCCCATAAAAAGGAACTTGCCACCAAAAGTACAGGAAAACCGCTGCGTACCAATCACACATGCGCCCTCTGTGACACCTATGGGCATTATACCCACCATTGTCCAGAAATACTACGGTATAGGGACGCCTTACACGCGATCGATAAATCCTATCAAGAGGATCCCTCTATCCAGTCTATCAATGACGAGCCACGTACCATCTTATACTTACAAGAGGAGCACCGATACATAGAGCGCCCCCCAATAATTCCCATTATACATTGCATGCTATGCGATGAACATGGCCACTACCTCAAAGAGTGTTCCGCATTGGAACTCATTCACAGATGGTATCCAATCGAAATATTTTACTACGTGGGGCTATGTGTAGCCCAATTCACATGCCTGTTATGCACCGACAATCACCTATTGGAGGATTGTCACTACATAACTCGCTTCTGGCTAGCCCTTGCTAGCCTCTACTCAACCATAGTTTGTCTTTCCCAAGAAGACGATATGGATGCCGAATCCATCGGCAGCTCCATGACCCAAGTAGAGTAGATGAGCGGCTCTATCATGTTCTTGCTAGCCGAAGAACGGCATAGCAGGGAACCCATAGTTACCCCTACAGGCACTTCACAAAACCCACCTGCATGCACGTTATGCAAGCAGACAGACCATATAGTAGTCCACTGCCCTGACTTAGCAACATTGTGACGATGGTACCCTGCCCGGCCTCAGATCATGCACGATGGGACCCCCATATCATGGAAATTTTTCCTGATATGTCAGGTTAATCATTATGACTGACATTGTACTTATGTCGCACGGATCCGTCCCACTATCAACATGATTAATGCCGTAAAAAAGAGGACAAGCGATCTCTAATAATGGCATAAAAGATATGTTGCCGGCTCAACATCCCCACCACCACAATGGTGTGTCAAGCCTGATGAGACCACACACCAACCACGTATACCCCAGGCCAAGCCTAGGACAAAATGTGACCTATGTGATCTGAACGATCACTGCGTCAATCAATGCAAAGAACTCAAACCCCTTGCATATGGTCTCCGCATAATCTCGCCTCTTCCTCAAAAACTTCTCTCTAATCAAGAGAAGGTCACACGCACTTACTGCCAAATTTTCTCACACTTTCATCATACATTTAAGTGCACGCATCTCCCCAAGCTGAGAGCAGCTAGAGCGGCATTAAGTCAACCACCCACCAAAAAGGGAGGAAATTCTCAACCTATGATGCAAAAATGGAAACAGAAGACGACCTGGTCTGCAACCTGTAGAAATTTGCTGAATAATGATTAATTATCCACCGAGACTATCCTAGTCACATACTATTTGAACTTCATACACAACACATAATCTCTTCCACTCAACTCAACTCAGATCATCACACATGCGGAAATAAAATCAAGCGATAACACATCAAATCATCATACACATTAACACAGTATGTATGGGAAAGCTTATAGCTGAAAACCCCGCAGCTATTGTGTATATTATAATGGAGAAATCAAGTAACAAACTCAGTACAATACTCCTCACAAGTACTCAGTACTTTCTCATACAGTTACCCACAATCTAGCTTGGTTTTGAACAGGTTACTGGTTCAAAACTCACCGCCAATTGCCTTGCCTCTATTGCATGTTTCAATGCTATGGGATGGCCTCTTTATATAGATAAACCACCAGCCTGAACTGCGCAATCCTCATGGGCTTACTCCACCTATATGTGTGTTGCAAATAGCAACAGTATAGTCACAACTGATAGCTAACTCCACCCTTTCATCTATCTCTTTCACTGGTCTCCACTGAACTGATCATACACTGTAGTGAACTGATGTGTTCTTGAGTTGAATAATGAGTTACTAATTAATGAATTAAATAATATTTAATTCACTCCACTCATAACTAATTGATTAGCTAATTAAATTAATCTCAACTAGTTCAACTAAAATAAACAGAACACAACTCCACTATCTGTCTCATTAACTCCTCCAAACTTCTGCCACTGAAGTCCAACTGAAGTCAACCATGCGTGATGCCATCAAACCCTTGGGAACCACGTGATTCCTCTGTCAGATGCATGAGCCACTTCTGTAGCTCGAACTGAAGTGCTCCAAGAGAGTAAACTGTTGTTTATAGTCTAAATATTATTAAGGGTAAATAATATTTGACTTCCCTGTTTTAAGGAGAGGTAGTCTAAAAATAGACTTCGACCTCTTTGACCTAAAAAAAATAGAGTCTCATCTATTTTTACCAACATGACCAATGCTCCAATAATCTCAAACTGGAATCCCCGAACCATGCTCCATATGTCTAAAAATAGACATAGTCTAAAAATAGATTTTGCGCCAGAATTTACCTGCGGGCCCACTTAGTGAAGGCGACTTCATTTCACTAAGCTCCATCATCTTGCTGCATTTTCAACACTCCCTCTCAGCAAGATATGGATTCTCTGCAACCCCTATCCTGCCTCTGTGGAATTCGAACTTGCTCCTGGTGAGCGCCTTCGTCAGGATGTCGGCATCCTGATCCTCCATGGGAACATATGAAAGCATCATGATTCTCCGCTGAACACAATCTCTGATATGATGGTACCCGATGTCGATGTGTTTGGACCTATCATGAAATACTGGATTAGCCGAGAGTTTAATGCAACTCTGGTTATCACAGTAGATCACTGTAGGCTCCAAATGCAACTTGAATAATTCTGCGAGGATCTTCCTCACATCAGCGTGCCGAAGAAGAATGGCCCCAGGCGCATGTGCCTAGGCCTCTGGCAGGCAGGTGCCACAGAGACCACCGCTGCTGTTGTGCCGGAAAAGCATTGTCGACCCAGTAACAAAAACTCCTCCGGATATGCTCTTCCGGTCCGTCGGACTCACCGCCCCAATACGCATCGGTGAAGCGACGAGCGCCGGCTCCATCCTCCTGTCTGTACCATAGTATCCTGATGTGCCTCTAATATAGTGCAATACATGCTTGCCTGCCTTCCAAAAGAGCTTGGTAGGCTTAACCATAGCTTGCGAAAGCTGGTTAACTGCATAGCATATATCGGGTCGTGTATTGACCAGATACATAAGCGACCCGACCAACTGTCGATAGACAGTGGCATCCACTACCTCCGCTGAAGTAGCATCCTCCTTCCTCCAACCACCAGGAAGAGGAGTGTCAACAGGCTTGCAGCCTTGCATGTTGAACCTCTCCAAAATCTCCCGGGCATACTTGCCCTGAGAAACAAACAGTCCTCCGCTGCGCTACCAAATCTCCAATCCCAGGAAATAATGAAGGATGCCCAAGTCCTTCATCTCAAACTCTTGTGCAAGATCCTCCTTGCATGAAAGTATCAACTGCTCATCGCCAGTCAAAATCAGATGATCTACATACAGTACGATGATCAACAGCTTCCCCTCCACCACAATCTGGTACAGGTTAGGATCCGCCTCACTCTTGGAGAATCCAAGCCCGGTGAAGTAGCTGTCTATCCGAGTGTACCAAGCATGAGGTGCTTGCTTCAGCCCGTACGGTGCTCTCTTGAGTCGGCACACATGCGACTCACTGCTGAAGATCTCAAAACCTTCAGGCTGCTCTATGTACACCTCCTCCTCAATAAATCCATTGAGGAACGCAGTCTTCACATCCATCTGATGAATGTGCCACCCCATCTGCGCTAAGAGAGCAAGGATCGTCCGTATGGAAGAGTACCTTGCGACAGGTGCAAAAGTCTCCTCATAGTCAATCCCCTCGATCTGTGAGAAGCCACGGGCGACAAATCTCGCCTTGTGCTTCTCCACACTCCCGTCAGCCGCCTGCTTCACTTTGTAGATCCATCGCGAACCTACAACTGATTTCCCAACCGGTCTTGGGACAATCTCCCATGCACTGTTCCTGATGATCGAATCATATTCTTCGATCATGGCATCAACCCATGCGGGTTCCTCCACGGCTTCCTCAAAAGAGGATGGCTCCTTCACAACACATTGACTCACAAGAGCCATGTATCCAGTGTACCGATCCGATGACTGTCTCTGTCTGCGCTGTGCTGTAGGTGGTCCTACAACCTTCTCTGCATCCCGAGCCAGTCGCTCAGCTTCTGTAGTGCGCATGCGCCCTCTGATGGTTGGCGCTGCATGGGTGGTTTCTTCCACCTCTTGAACCTCCTCTTGTGGCTGATCCACATCAGGAAGCTCCTCCTTAGGAACTAACAACTCCTCATCTGCATGCAAGTGTAGCTCCCTCTCAAGCGAACACTGCATGGCTTTCTCCTCTTGAAATTTTATATCCCGTCGCACAACAGTCTTGCGACTGTCTGACAAATACACCCGATAGTTGTGAGGTGTATCAGTGTACCCCACAAATATTCCAACCTCTGCGGTCGGATCCAGCTTCCTTCTCGCATCCTTCGTCACATGCATGTAGACAGGAGAACCAAAAATCCGCAAATGGGAAATATCAGGCCTCTTGCCAGAATAAGCCTCCTCCGGTGTACTCATGCCAAGAACCTTGTGAGGACAACGGTTCTGCACATACACTGCTGTATTGCATGCCTCAGCCCACAAGTGAAGGGGTAGGCCCTGATCATGCAACATCGCCCGTACAGCACCCACGATCGTTCTGTTCTTCCGCTCAGCCACCCCGTTCTGCTGTGGGTTATGGGGTGCGATGAGCTCTCTCCGAATCCCTTCTGCGCTGCAGAACTCCTTGAATTCAGCCGAGATGAATTCACCACGGTTATCACTCCTTAGAGCAATCACCTTCTTCCCCGACTCCTTCTCGACCAGTGCTTTAAACTCACAGAACTTCGCGAATGTATCGCTCTTCTTCCGCATGAAGAAGATCCAGCACTTTCGAGAGAAATCATCAACAAAGATCACATAATACTTGTGCTTTGCTGTCGAAGCAACTGAGAAAGGACCACACACGTCTGTGTGAACTCTCTCAAGGATCGTCGTGGCGCGACTATCCTTCTCGTGAAAGGTGGCTTTCACATACTTCCCTAAAGTACACCCCTTGCACTGATTTGACTGCGCAAGGGTGCCCTTAGGAAGTCCAGTAGAAATCTGCTGCAGAATCTTCAAAGCTCCATGGTGAAGGTGGCCCAATCTCCTGTGCCACAGTTCGCCCTCATCATCCCGGCTCACCACTTCTCCCGCCTTGCATGCCATAGCTACGTTGTCATCTACCTGCAACTGATAAAGGTTCTGAGTTTGAACCCCTATCTTCCAGGTCTCTCTAGTAGTCTTACTGCGCAGGAAGGCTTTTCCTTCGCTGAAGACCACATCATACCCCTTATCCTCCAACATCGCTACTGAAATCAGGTTCTTCTTCAATCCGGGTACATGCATGACATCCTTTAGTACAAAGGGTTTACCAGACTCCCTATGAAAGGATACGGTACCGATACCAGTCGCACTGTATCTACCATCATCGCCCATCTAGATGTGCACACCCAAATCTTTGTTCTCCAGATCTGAGAACAACTCCCGATCTCCCGTCATATGAAATGATGCACTGCTGTCCAAGAACCACACCGATCCCATCACACTTGAAACCAAGCATGCAATCAGTGAAAATTCAAGCTCGAACTGTGAAGCCAAAGCTTCTCCATCTGCAAATCTTCCCGCTTGCTTGTTCTTCTTCTTCTTTGGACAATTTGTAGCATAATGTCCGTGATCATGGCAGTGAAAACACTTCACTTTCGCCATATCCTGCTTCTTGCCCTTTGCACCAGAATGAGAGGTTTTCTTACCCTTCCCCTTCTTTGCTTTGGCAACCAAAGCGCAGTTTTCTTCATCGGCTCCCTTTGATGAAGATCCATCTCGAGTAGTCCTCCTTATCTCCTCCTGCATGAGATCCGCCCAAAGGCGCTCCCATCCCGGCAGCTTCTCCCGACCATTGACACTATCTTGATATGAGTGCCAAGCCTTCGGAAGACCAAGGAGAGCCAGGTCGACCATGTCCTCGTCTTCGACAGTCACCCCCACACTTCCCAGCTCATCTCTGCATTGAGTGAACTTCGTGAGGTATTTGGCGATACTGTCGCCCTTCTCCATCTTGATGTTCCTGAGCTTATCTTTGAGCACCAGCTTCCTTTGGTCGCTCTTACTCTGGAATAGATCCGTCAAAGCTTTCCACATTAAATATGGAGTAGCCTTTCCATGCAGGTTGGATACAATATGATCCTTGACACCCTCCAACAGGATCCTTCGACACTTCGCCATCTTCTTTTGCCATGCATCGACTTCAGCAGGATCAGTGGGCTTTTGGACATCCGTATCTACGAACTCCTTGAGACCATTATCTTCTAATACTGCTTCCATGCGATCCTTCCATGCAACATAATTCGAACTGCCTTCAAGAGCATATTTGAGTCGCAAACCGTTGAAAGACATTTTCAACACTGGCACCAAGAAAACAAAACTGCTGCAAAACTTCGAATTCCACCTCAAAGCTCAACCGCTCTAGATCGTGAGAACAAATTATTTCTAGCATAGAGATCGACTGCAAGGGGCATTTACCAGACCTTTCACTTTTCGAGGAAAGATGAATCCGGAGGCTACCTGGCCCGCATGCAGACTCTGTCTACCGAAATAAGTTTGTAATCACTGTGATGATCAATCTGAACTTCAATAGATCTGATACCATGTAGAAATTTGTTGAATAATGATTAATTATCCACTGAGACTATCCTGATCACATACAATTCGAATTTATATGCAACACATAATCTCTTCCACTCAGATCAACTCAGATCATCAAACATGCGGAAATAAAATCAAGCGATAACACATCAAATCATCATACACATTAACACGGTATGTATGGGGAAAGCTTATAGTTGAAAACCCCGCAGCTATTGTGTATATTATAATGGAGAAATCAAGTAACAAACTCAGTACAATACTCCTCACAAGTACTCAGTACTTTCTCATAAAGTTACTCACAATCTAGCTCAGTTTTGAACAGGTTACTGGTTCAAAACTCACCGCCAATTGCCTTGCCTCTATTGAATGTTTCAATGCTATGGGATGGCCTATTTATATAGATAAACCACCAGCCTGAACTGCGCAATCCTCATGGGCTTACTCCACCTATCTGTGTGTTGTAAATAGCAACAGTATAGTCACAACTGATAGCTAACTCCACCCTTTCATCTACCTCTTTCACTGGTCTCCACTGAACTGATCATACAATGTAGTGAACTGATGTGTTCTTGAGTTGAATAATGAGTTAATAATTAATGAATTAAATAATATTTAATTCACTCCACTCATAACTAATTGATTAGCTAATTAAACTAATCTCAACTAGTTCAACTAAAATAAACAGAACACAACTCCACTAGTTGTCTCATTAACTCCTCTAAACTTCTGTAACTGAATTCCAACTGAAGTCAACCATGCATGATGCCATCAAACCCTTGGGAACCATGTGATTCCTCTGTCAGATGCATGAGCCACTTCGGTAGCTCGAACTGAAGTGCTCCAAGAGAGTAAACTGCTGTTTATAGTCTAAATATTATTAAGGGTAAATAATATTTGACTTCCCTGTTTTAAGGAGAGGCAGTCTAAAAATAGACTTCGACCTCTTTGACCTCAAAAATAGAGTCTCATCTATTTTTACCAACATGACACATACTTCAAGAATCTCAAACTGGAATACCCGAACCATGCTCCATATGTCTAAAAATAGACATAGTCTAAAAATAGATTTTGCGCCAGAATTTGCCTGCGGGCCCACTTAGTGAAGGCGACTTCATTTCACTAAGCTCCATCATCTTGCTGCATTTTCAACACAACCAACCCTTTCCAAGCATCCACATCTGTAACATAGAGTAGTGTAGAATATCACACTATCTACTCTGTCAGCGCTGTGATACCCAGCACCATTTGCACCAGTCATAGTCACACACCGGAGGAATGCTAGCTGCTACAAGCATTTAGGCACCTCTGTAATAAAAACAACTTCCACCTACCGAGAATTGACTATCCTAGTGGGAAAGCCAACCATCAGCTCACACAGGACTCCATTACTGAGATCCTTCCCCTGCCACATGCCAGCAATACAATTCATCACATACAACTGGTGTCGTCGCACGCCCAAAACAGGATTTCAACCACCTCCTTGTCACAGGAATTCTGCTTTATTCCTGTCACAAAATACCAAGGCACCTTACGCCTTTGCATAGAACGCGAGATCCCAAACTTGCATACCGCCATCAAACTCCTTGATGACACCCACCCTCTAGAACAATGCCTGGTACAACTAGAGCTAGTTGACAAAAAAAGGCGACAATCGTTGCAACACAATGAGGCTCATAAGAAAAGGGTAAAAGCATCATTCGACCACCACATCACCCCTCGCTCATTTACCAAGGGAGAGCTAGTCCTTCGCTATGATGTCGCAAAAGAATCCTTAGGGCCAATAAAGTTCGAAACCTTGTGGAAAGGGCCCTATATCATCAAACATTGTCTCCAACAGGGGGCATACATCTTGACGGAACCGGACGGGACCTACCTCACTAACCCCGTCAACGGCCTTTACCTCAAGAAATTCTACCCATAAGGGCCCCTGTAGCCCTTATCCCCTAGAGTTAGAGTACACAAAATCCCAAAATATTTTTCACCCAAAAACCTAAACGCACTCAAAATATCACCATGGATCACCAACTTGAACCCTATTTCAGATTCGCTGATGGAGCATCGCGATGGTCTCAAAACTTAGCTGCAACCGCCTGGGTCATCTACTACCCTGACCAATCACCATTGTGTTCAAACGGTGTGTGCATCGGATCATCAACCAAAAATCAGGCAGAATATGACGCCGTTATCAGACTTATGTGTGAGGCCCTCCATTAGGGCATCCGCCATATGCATGTCTACCTAGATTCCCAGTTAGTGGTATTGCAGTTAAACCAAACATTTGAAACCAGAGACGCAAACCTATTTAGAAAATATTTGCGTGCCAGAAGATTAAGCAGACAATTTGATTATATTACATTCTCACATGTATTAAGGAATCAAAACCAAACAGCTGATCGCATAGCTAACAATATCCTAGACTGGAATGCATCGCGAATAAACCACCATACATAAAAAACCAAAAACTTAGATATCCATCAGCATAACACAAAACGCATAAACCGAAGTAGATAACACACCATGTCGAGCCGCAAAAAATATTTCTCATATATATATTAAAAAATATGTGTATCGGAGTACAAAAATAGTATCACTGGCCCATTGGCCAGCCCAAAAATACAACAGTCATCAAAAATAAGGGAAGCATCCTCATAACAAGTGCTTTCCCTGTGTACAAATCTACTCTAGGGGGGCGCCCCCTCAAGAGGAGCACTTGGGCCCACCACTGCTCCTAGTGCCAACACCGGAGCTGTTGTCGCCACTGCAACAGCTACCCGTCATAGAGTGGGCCGGTACTCCCTCTCGCGTGCCATCACCATCTCTAGCCAAACCTCTTCGAGATCATTCATAAAACCTCGAGCAGGCACCCCGTGGGTCAAATGGTCTACTCGACCCCGGAAGTCCTCTAGAGCGGCCACCTGAGCCGTAAGTACTGTGACGCGCGCCTCAGCTGCATCCGCACGAGCTCTCTCGGCTACTACCTCAACTGCAAACGAGCTGCTGCCCTCACCAGAAAGGCCAGCACCATCCCTACTAGGTCCACCGGCACCCCCACCTGGTCCACCTACGACACCTCCTCCCCGACCACCCTGCGGCCGTGGTAGAGGATCGTGACCCACCAGTCGAGCCACTGGGCATCCCACCTCGCCAACATCTGCACGAGTAACCAAAAGAATGTCAGTGTCAATAAAAAACACTCAAGTACACAAAAACTAGAGTAAATGTAGAAATATAGCACATACCTGCGGGACCCCAAACATAACCGAAAGGGAGACCAATATCTAGATCACCCTAAAATTCCATCCCCGCGTACGGGTATGGAAAAAACATCTATGGATTGGCCTCAAACCAGGCCTTTTTCGTGTCGTTCCAATAACGACCCACCATGCCACCACCACCACGTGGCATCACAGGCACCCACCTCCTCATGCGTGGCTCCCTTGGCCCCCCAATAGGCACAGCCACTATGGGCCTCAGTAGCACGATCCTCTCGTACATAATGCTGCACAAAAATCTAGTGTACACAAATGATTTGGATCCACGTTGGACCCTGTTTAGTTGTGACACCATACCATCAAGGCAGAAGTGGGAAAAGTCGAAAAAATGCCCGTTCGTCAAACGACGTAAAACTCCCACCTCTGGGCCCGATGCCCGATGAGGCGCAAACGACCCCGCCAGTCGCACAATAATGGCTAGAGCACACCACTCGGCCACATATGTCACTGATGCGATATTGATGCACCCCTCAGTAAGAGGCGCACCACCGCAATGCCTCCTCTGGAACCTGTCCATGTTCACTCGTCCAGCAGGAAGTGGTTACCTTAGTGCCTCGCTCCGAGGCAATAATCAGGTCACAAAGTATATATCCGTCTCTAGATGGATAATCAAGTTCGTCCCCCTCAGGACAAACATGTTGCACCTCCTGCACCAATGCTATTTAATATAATGTAACAGTCGGTCCTCTGACTGAAGAAATTCATTTTCAGCAAATTTCAGGAGGCCCCATGCGGCCAACTGACGATGCGCCCCAGCATCAGCAGCTACAGCGGTCTAGATCTCAGGCCAATCTCGTTCTCTCCACACCAACCTACCAAGAAACAGGCACCCGTTAGTATAGAGAAGAAACATCAAAAGGGACAACAAAAAACCCAAGTTTTTACAAGAACCTTGCATTGCACGCCTGTCTCTCAGACATGCGTGCCCTTGCACGCAAAAAGGAAGGAACAGCGCACCTTTGCGCGGCTGTACCTCGGAAATAGGCGCAAGGGGGGCACCTCTTTGCCTAGATCGCCCACGCAATCTAGGGCAAAAATCCCCTTTGATGTCATGGAAACCCAATTTGTATGGCCCCCGGCATCACCAAACTGAAAAAATTGAAATGCATGACATCATGGAAGTTACCTCGGCATAATATCGCTAATCCCCGGTACACAGGCTGACCGCAACGGAAAGAAAGGCTCTTTTATCACCTCTGATCTCCCAAAAATCAGCAAGTACAAATGAATAGGATTAGGGCCATAATCCCATATTTATCGCCCTTTTCCAGAACTTCGGAGGTCCATAATAGGAGATCAGAAGGTCCGTTCTGCAAACCGTAAGTTGCACCATAATCAGTATACCATGACGAACGAAAGCGACGCCTTATGTGTAGTCGAGCGATCCTATCAAAAGGATCCCTCCATCCAGGTATCTGGAAATGAACCATGTACCATCCGGTACCTATAGGGGGAACGAAGGTCACCAGATCGACAACCATTTGTCCCTCCTCCACCCAAGCCACCATACACCAACCAGGGAAAAGGAAACCTGATTGCCTCATCTTCTTGAGATTCAGGCACATCAATTATTATATATGGCTTGGTCAAGTCTTTGACCTAAGGCCACCTAGGTAGCAGTAATCTATATTCGGGGAGATCCTAGACGGGGGGCACTAACCGGCAATGCCCTCCCCCATGATCTCAGTCTGGGGGCAACCACAACTGAAATCAAAACTAGGAGCCACGTAACAGCTCTCAACAAATAGAGGCAATGCCACACATTCGCACTCCTGAAGAAATATTTTTTCAAGCGCCGACAGGTATGCACCCTCCCATCTTCATGTTTTTCAATAATATTGGATTAAAAGAAGATGATTTCACTTGAGGTAGTTGTTTTTTGCAGGAATAACCCGCAAACCATTCACAACACCACCCACTGAAAGTTTTGAAGCAAGTATCATCTTACCCTCAGCATGATAGAGTCCCAGAAAACTTTTCATATCCTGACATCATTTCTCCATCAGAAATAAACCATAGGGTCCTCATACCCGACCACGTTTGTCATCACCTCACCCTGCATATGATAAAAGTCTGCGATGGTCAGTAGAGCCTCCCCTCCATGGCAATCATCATCCAAGGTAGACCATACATCACCCCACAGGTGACGCCATGGCCATACCATTTTAGTCCAGGAAGCACCTCATGCCCATCCACATATCATGCATAAGGTCAAGTTCACCATTTAAACTCAACCCCCTTCCCGGAAGATCGGGTTGTACAAGCAAAATTAAAGCGCACCTCCGCACACCACATTTGGCCTGTCATACCTCCATCAACATAAACCCATCTGCGACATCTTCCGCTTCATCAACCCCGCACATGAGACTAGCCAATGGGACCCCTACCCTTAGCAAAACACCGTCCTCACACCTTTAGTGAGTGAACCTCTTTCATGTTTTGGGGTAACCGTCTCTGTGTTTTGTACAAACCAAACCCCATTATTTTATTCTTTTGGTAAGTGTGCAAAGACCGCAAACGATTCCCTTCACCACTTCGCCCTCATATTTCACCTTTTCTCCCATGGCAGCAGTCCCCCATCTCCCTTGGTCGAAGTATTTCACCTCCCGCCCCCCCATGCACGCACCATTACGACAATCATAACTGGTTCATACCCGCCCTGGAAGTCCTACCAACTCTAGGGAATTTTCCCTTCAGAATTACCTATGACTACCGCCAAGCTGCTCAAGTATACTTCAACCTCGGGCCAATGAATCCCCATCATCCATTTTCAGCTACCGCTCACCAACATGCCTATGTTAAACCCATCATGGTTCGGTTAAGGCTTCCTTTTTGTCGACCTCAACGCCTCTTTTCCAAAAAGGAAGCGGTACCTTGGATGACCCCTCCCCATGCAAAGGGGTATCCTTGGGTGGCACTATGGGAGACATCATTGTCCATAGATGTCATTGATCCTCTTGAAATTCGACTACAGCAAAAGCTTTCATGTCACGATGGTATCGTACCTTACAACCATTGCACTTTGATCAAGATCCGTCAAAGACCCGTGCCTTTATAAGCGTCTCTAACAACAATGCTTACACAGGAAGGTCCCAGCCAGTACATATGCATACATTGCGCAATGATATGCCATACCAAGATTACGCATATGGGTACCACATTCCACCTATCGTCAAAGAAAAAACGACCCTGAGGGCGTCAGAAGTCGTTTTTAACAACCACCAACACCACTACCACTGTAGTGACACAGACAACACATGTATTTGTCAATTTTTTTTAACTAGCCATAGCATCACGAACATGGGACATGCCCGCCTCATTGAAATTTTTTAAATATATTGTATATTTTGTCTGCTTGCAGGGGGTCCCTTAGGCCATGGTTATCTTGGAAACGGTGTAAGGTGTTGTCTATTCCAAAAGTACGCAGGCCTCTCTCTCTCTCTCTCTCTCTCTCTCTGCATACGATATAGAAAATAAACTATAATGTATTTTGGCTATACACTTCTTCCTAGACCTCACACATTAGGGGGCAACTGTTAACACTGGAAAATCGTACAGCAGAAGACGACATCAATTAATGTCGAGCCTAAGGATTTACAAGATAGGAATACATTATGGAATCAAGAAGTATTTAAAATCTCTAAGGTTTTGAGAAAATCAGATTTGAACTAGTCATAAATGCTCAAATGCGCGCTTTTTTCTTTGAGAAGAGCGCCTTCTGCGCACCCTTCTGCCCGATAAGTGTGCATTCCTGGAAATGGAAAAAAGTCACTTTCCGGGACCACAACAAGAAAAGGACAGTTACTCCTTATGTGAAAGCCGCCTAAGGACAACCACCAGCGCCTCCTTAGACATTATGTGAGCACACAAAAGAATATTTGAGCACACAATGGAATCACACCTCTCCCTTGGGTCAACATCCATCATGTACCAAGGGAAAGAAGGAGGATTTGAAGCTCACCTATATAAACCCACCAAGAGATGAAAAAATGGTGATCACAAAGTTATGCTGGCCAAAGTTGCCCAAGCAACACCAGCATTGTGTGTGACCCAGGAGCTGGAGCTAAAGAGGACTCGATAGTTGGCCACCCAACATCTTAGTCCACCACAGCAGAGAGAGAGAGAGTTAGACTGCATCAGAGGCAGAACTTGAAAGACAAATATCCTTGCATCGAGAACTAGAGCCATTGCCTAGGGGCCCTTTGGAAAGTGGGTAAGATTTTATTTTATTCTGAACATTCAATAAGAAGAGGCCATCAAGCCATCGTTTGCATTATTACTATTTGGAACTCTCTATATAGCTTCTTTTGTGTTTTTAGTTTTATTTTTTTAACCAGGGCATACTTCAGCATATTATTTCATTTAAGTTTTATGCTTTTGAGCTCCCCCCACATACTACCTGTTACCAATAGTTTAGAGAGTAGACCACACTCTCTAAGCTCGTGTGATTTCGTACACCCGTGTGTCGAATCCACCACAACATGCATGTTATTTCTCTATCTAGTATGTTTATGTTTTAGCATGTTCCACTAACTTGCTTGACTCCATCTATTTTCTGCCTGTGACCAATAACTTAAGAGGGAAAAACCACCCCTCTTAAGCAGGTGTGATTTGGCACATTTGTGCGCCAAACACACTAACATCATGGAAAATTTTAGGGGCTAATATTCGCAAGTGGGCTAATTTTCCATGTTTTTTCCAAAAAAAAAGATTCGCCAATTTCCATTTTTTATAAAAATGATATGCCCAAATTTTACAATATAAAATTGTTTTAAATTGAAAATCACGAACATTATATAGAGAGTATATATAAAATCATTATAAATTTGAATAATTTTACAAATATATCAATGAACATTTTATAGTTTGCATATTAGGGATTAGTGAGATTCGCCAATGTTTTAAACTTCAAAATAATTTCTCATCCTTAAAATTTTCCCTGACTAACACAAGATTGGCGATTCCACTGAATTTTATTTCCAAGTTTATGTGGTTGTGCCTTTTTTGCAGAGACCTCCATCTTTGCTATGGATTTGGGCTAGGATTTCCCCCTTTCTCTCCTTTACTTCCTGATTCACCCTTAGTGACAGGCTGAAGCTGAAGAGCTCCCAAAAGATTACTTTGCAGGAACTTGCGTGGATTTTGTGCAAACAGATGTGCCCCAGTGTGCGCGTTCAGAGGTGACCAGCGCACGGCCTTCATGCCTATTTCAGCCATTCCCGCAAGGAAACTAGAAGTATAATTTTTTATACTATTTCCATATTTTATTGCTTTTAAAAGTGTCTGGAAACCCATAATACATCTGTCAGCACTGGTTTAGATGCCCCACAACTTGTTAAAGCTCACTTTTAGCTTATTTTAGTAGTTTAAGTGTTAGTTTTATTTCAAGTTGATTTTCGCAAAGTTAACACATAGTTTAAGTAGGAGGAAAATTAACTTATATTCCGAAATAATTTATGTTTTGCGAATTTAGGTACCAAAACACCTAGTTAATTAGCCAAAAGTAAGTGGCCCAAGTCCATGCATGCTTAGCTAGTTTTCTTTCATTTTTCTAGTGTAAAAGTCAGTAGTTTAGTTCAATTTTTGCATAAGGATTTCAGGACCAGGATCGAATGGTTGGTAGAAGAGCACGTAAAATCTGTTGTGTAGAGGAGTGCATTGCTTGGTTGTAGGCGTGTTGTGCATATGGAAGATGCTCATCCCACAACTTGGGATGTTTGCTACAATAGCCCCGCAACAAGTGTACCACGGTATGGTTGACAACCTCTGTCTGTTTATCGGTTTGTGGATGGAATTTCATACTTCTCTTCAACTTGGTGTCCATCATTTGCCACAAGCTGGTCCAAAATTCTCCAAGGAAGCAAGAGTATTGATCTGACACAGTCGATGTGGGAAACCCAAAATGGACCCAAACAAACTGAAAGAAAAGATAAGCAGTCTGCTCAGCAGTGAGCTGCTTTTTAGATGGAATTAATATGCACATTTTACTAAAGTGGTCTACGACAACATACAAATAGTCGTGACCCTTTCTAAACATAGGCAAACCTCCTACAAATTCCATCGACACACTTTCCCATGGATGACCCGGAATAGGGAGTGGTGCGTAGAGCCCGAGTTTTCTATTAGAGGGCTTTGAAACATAACACATCACACATCCCTTTACAAAACGGGTTACAAAATTTTTCATATGGGGCCAAAAGAAAAACCTTTGCAAATGACATAAGGTTTTTTCGACACCAAAGTGACCAGAAACAAGAGAGGTATGCACCTCTCGAATTACATGTACCCTTTCTGTTGTGGGTATGCACAATTTTCCAAGGTGATACAACAGCTTCCCCTACAAATGATAGTTTTCCACCTGCAATCCATGAGTTATTTTTGCATATATTGCTTTAAAGTCATCATCATTAGCGTATTGTTTAGCATAACTTTCAAAAGACAACGAAGCATTATGAAAAATAATAGAAACAACAATAGGAGGGCGAGAGAGCATATATGCTACTTTGTTACTAGTGCCCTTCTTATACTTTATTACCAGATGAAATTGTTGTAGAAACCCAATCCACCTGAAATGACGAGACTGTTGTAGCTTGGTCTATGACTGAAGGTATTGCAAGGGCTGGTGATCCATATGGATAACTGTTTCCTTGCCGATCAGGTAGTGTTTCCACTTTTTCACACTTTGGACCAAGGAATACAGTTCCTTGTCATAAGTGGGGTAATTGATGACATCTTGGGAGAACTTCTCTGAATGGTAACATATCAACTTCTTCTGCTTCAACAGTAAAACTCCCATGGCATACCCACTGGCATCGGTTTCGATCTCAAAACGTTGTTGGAGATTGGGTAAAGCTAGGACTAGTGCGTTGCTGATTTTCTCTTTCGGTGCTTTGAAGGACTTCTGCCGCTTTCCTCCCCACTGAAAGGCTTTTTTATACTTGTCAATGCGTGTAAGGGTGATGTAATAACAGAGAAGTTGCAAATGAATCTCCTCCTGTACTGTACTACACCTAGAAAACTATGGACCTCTATTACATTGATAGGCTTAGGCCATTTTACAATCACCTCAACTTTGGAGGGATCTATTTTTAATTGACCATTACCAACAATATGACCTAGGTAAACCAAAGAGGTTTTCCCGAACTCGCACTTTGACAATTTTACATGTAATTCTTTCCTCTTTAATACATCAAGAAATTTCTTTACATGGAATACATGTTCATCCCAAGTCTTACTAAAGACAAGAATATCATCTAAATACACAAGGACAAATTCATCAATGAAAGACCTAAAAATATCATTCATGACTCTCATGAATGTGGTTAGCGCATTGCACAATCCAAAAGGCATCACCATCCATTCGAACAACCCCTACTTGGTCTTGAAGGCAATTTTCCACACGTCCTGCTCTGCATTTCTGACTTGGCGATAACCACTATGCAAATCCACTTTGGTGAAATAAATAGCAATATTTAATTGATCTAACAAATCATCAATGCGAGGGAGAGGGTATCTATTTTTCACTGTGATTTTGTTTAGAGCCCGATAATCCACACACATCCTCCATGTGCCATCTTTCTTGGGTACTAAAACGACGACGAGCCGTAAGGAGAAGTAATTGGCCAGATGACCCCTTGGTTCAACAATTCCTGTACCTTCTTTTTGATCTCCTCCATCTCGATAGATGACATCCTGTACCTATCAATGTTTGGCAATGGAGCATCAAACTGCAAATGGATCTCATGTTGGATCTCTCGTTTCGGAGGCAATCCTTTGGGTTCCTCAGAAACAGCTCATCATAGTTAGAAATAAATTCATATAATTCCTGTTTATGAGCCGGATCACATCCTCGGAAAGCGTCAAATGTTTCTGCATCTTTTTCTCTCACAACCATGAGCAAACACCCCTTGTTGGAATTCACCAATCTATTCATCTGTCCTGCACTTACAAGACTGGCACTGACCTTGGTTTGATGAGCTCTTACAATATATTCTACCCCATCTTTTGTGATTTGGTATTTATTTTCATGTCGAAATAAAATTTCTTTCCTGTCGTAAAGATAGGGACTTCCTAACACAATACCACAGATATCCAATGGTATGACATCCAGTTCTACTTCATCCACTAGTTTAGAAGCAATTACATATTTAATCTTACACTTCTTGGTTACATTTTCGAATGAGGCTTAACTTCTAAGCCTAAATTTTTAACCAAGGATTCTGAGATTAAATTTTCTTGAGAGCCTAAATCAAATAGAGTTTCTACTTTTGTATGATTTATGACAACTCTAATATGAAACCAATCAATTCTCTTTCATTCATTAGGAAGAGGCTCATATGTTGAACTAGTGCTTCCATGCGATTCAGAATTAACATGAAGAGAAAGAGTACCTTTTTTGCATGCTGATGTGATCAATGCCTCATTGCCAAAGTCGGATCCAAGGTCTTACTGCGCGGTTGCTACCGTCTTTTGCTTACCCTTTCTTCCATATCTCTTTGGCTTATTTTCTGGGTACAACTTCCAAAAATGATCATCGTCATGACCTTCCTTTTTGCAGTGAGTGAAAAAATTATTTTTTCCTTCATCCTTCTTCGTTGATGCCGTCTTCTTTTCCTTTCCCTTTCCTTTCCCTTTGAATTTTCCATTTGAAGGTTTAAAATATGGTTTCTTTGAATAATCATCCTTATCATTTATGCCCTTATTTTCAAGACGAATGGCCTTTACACTGGCCGAGTCAATAGTAGTAGGTTCAAACATTAACAATGAATGTATAATGTAACTATGTAATGACCCAATATACTTAGTTACCACTTCAGGTGAATCTAATGAAATGTCCAAACTTAGTGCTTGTTTTCTAAATTCCTTGGTAAAGCTTTGCACGTTTTGTCTTTTGCCTTGCCTTAGGTACTGCCACGCCATTAAGGCTTTTTTCTTATAACCCAAGGGATAGAATTGATCTTTAAGTGCAACAATAAAATTTGACCATGAGGAAAGAAGGTTACCCAAATTATTGTTGCCTTGAAGTTTGCTCTCCCACCAGATGAGAGTTGTGCCATTCAGTCAAAGAGAAGCCAACTGAATCTTTGCCTCATCCTCCACAATCTATTGAATCTTGCAGTAGAGTTCAAGCTGCCTAATCCAGTTGTTAATTTTCTCTACATTAATTTCACCATTATACATGGGTAGATCAAATTTGACATTTAACTTAAAGAAAGGTTTATTAGATGCATGTCCTGAATTCCTTTGATGGTGGTGAGAAGAGGAGGAAGAACTTTCACTCATTGGAGGAGGAGGTGGATCTCCTCCATTATCTCCATGCCCTAAACCTTGTCCTTTTGAAGCATTCTCCTCTGCCTTCTCTAGTTTCTCAAGTCTAGAGAACAATTTCTTGACCCGATCTTCCATGGTGTAGAAGGTCTTGTGGAAGTTTATCTCCTCCTCATTTCGAATATCGACATCCATGTTTCCTCTTCGATTTGCACATCTCGATTCGGGATCAAAATACTGTAGCATCCCTTCGCCTCTTTGTATCCTATTTCTAGTTAGCATACAAACATGAAATTCACATCTAAAAACACCTGCTCTGATACCACTTGATCCAAAAATATTTTGCTTGAGATGTGTTAAATAATTACATGTAAAAATCGTAGCTTAAACAAGAAACTTTAGAGGCATAAACATAAGAAGAGAGAAGCAATTAGAAGCATGCAAGAAGACACATAATTGATATCGGAGTTTTTCCAGGAGGGACTACGTCTCCGGGCCCTGCTTAATTAGTGGGGAGGCCCTCTTTCATTAACTGGTAGTAAAAAAGAAAGTACAAGTATTAAATGCAAAATTACACCCTTATACCTCCATAGCTGAAAGTGCTCGAAAATTGGATATCTCTGACGAAGAAATGGACAACATCGTTGGATTCGTGGCGCCGAGAGGTGCAAAATCCATATAAAATTTTCCTAAATATGACAAAGTGAAAATCTGACCCCTCTGGAAATGGCTCAAATCATGGTTCCACCCCCCTCCTGCACAACGCTCATGGTTCTGCATGTCTCGTACTTCGTGCCCATTCCTGACCTGCCTGGGCACACCTATGAAATGACTAGTTTACATATTAGAGAGTTGGGCGGACTCCCCAAGGAGCCCGCTGTGTGGATTGGTTAGGGTCCACAATTGGAGAGAGGGGGTCAGGTGGTCAAACCCCACACCCTCCGTATTAAGTCGAGTTTTGTTTTAAATCCCAACAAAAAACCTTTTTTAAAAGTCGTCGCTCTTGTCTGAAACCCGCCACAATAAATATAAGGCAAGTGGGGAGCGGTCGGGCCCTCATTGGGCAGCCCGCCCCGTGATCGCCGTCAACTCCATATGGTGGAGTAGGGATGGTTGGCGGTGGGGTTAACAACCCCAGCCACCTGTATCATTTGGTTGTCATAATATGTGGGCAGGGTCTAGCGAGGTCATGGCCACCGACCCCATTTTTAATACTTTTTTGTTATGAGGGCATGGTCTGGCGGGGTCATGACTACCAACCCCTATTAATATATATATATTTTTGTTACGTTGTTGGATTTGGAGGGTGAGGGTCATGGCCCGCCTTCCAATATATATATATATATATATATATATATATATATATATATATATATATATTGTGGGACGAATAATTTGACTCCTTCGGTCAAATTCCAGATTTTTAAAAAAGGTGCAGTTTGTCTAAAATATATATATATATATATTAGACAAACTTCACCTTTTTTAAAAATCTGGAATTTGACCGAAGGAGTCAAATTATCCGTCCCAAAATTTCGCCCAAAATTTGGTCATCGAGTTTCTGAAAAATTGTTGCCTCCTTAAGCTGCCACATCACCAAGTCAACCCTCAAACTTTGATTGCTCGTAACTCCTTCATACAGCTCGGAATTTGGTGTCGTCTGCGCCGTTGGAATCAGAAAGACGAGATATTCAAATTGACACTAAGTTTACCACATGTCAGACACTTTGATTTTTGAGCCTTTGTACTTGGACCTATTCGATCCACCTGGATCATTAACAAAACAAATATCCATTTCTTTATCCACAACTAAGGCAGAATATATTGCATCAACATCATGTTGTACTCAAGTCTTATGGATGAAATAGAATCCAAGGATCTCCAAAAAAAATGGTGATTAAACTGTTCCCATCATGTGTGGGAATTTACATACCATTTAATTTATATGTCCATACTAATTTAATTTTTTATTTAAATTCTTCACCTTGATTTTGGGGTTTTAGTCTCATAACACAACTAATTTTAATGCATCTTATGTATTTTTCTTCTAAGACCTCTTCTTTATCTATATATATATATATATATATATATATATATATATATATATATATATATATATATATATATATATATGATCACCTCATTTCATTTCCATAGTAATAATATATGAAATTCATACCTCACATTCATTAAAAAAAAACATAAATAATATTATAAATTCAGGTTAATTATCAAATATTTTTAAATATATCAATCAAACAAGCACATTTATTATTATGATAACATTTTGGTTATTAAATAAAATTTTCAATATTAATTTCATCAAAAATATTAATTTGCATACTACACCCATAAATATCATTTAAATCATTTTCATGATAGCATTTAATTATTATATACATTGTTATTATTTTTTTATAATAAAAGAAAAATAATGATTCTCACTAACGCAGTTATATATATATATATATATATATATATATATATATATATATATATATATATATATATATATATATATATAGATATATATATATATAAACACAATTTTATATTTTTTTTAGTATGAAAAACCTCTGGTTTATATTAATGTACCAGATCAAATTGTCAATATTCATCCATACATAATGCCTTCATAAAGCAAGAAAAAGGTTATCAAAAATAGTGTTCCAGAGAAACATACATCATCAAAGTCTATATCCCATATGCATATACATAAAAAACTTAAACAATCCGTTCCTAAAACCATCCATCAGCCTTGTAAAAAAAACACATAACTGACTCTTGATCATAAAAGTCAAAAACAAAGAAGCTAAACCCGTGTTCTTTGACCCTTTCGCCTTTGATGTAAATCCAAATCTTTCTGATAAAACTGCCGCACCATCCGAAAGCTAATGAGAAAACTGATAAAAATTGTCGCACCATCCCCCCGCATTACCACATTCGCCCTTTATAAACAAAAACTTGTGACCAAGTGAGTTCCAAGACCTACACCTGTCAATATTTAGAACAAATGTACAGTGCCCCTAGCACCATTGCCCTTTGCCTCAGTGAGTTCATAATTAATCACTCTTAGCCTACCACTCAGTCCCAATTTTGACAACCAGTCAGCAATGGAATTCTTTTCTTTAAAAATGTGAGAGAAAGAAATCGAGGAGAAAGTACCAACCAGTTAACTTATTCGTTCCATCCATGAAATAAGTTGCACATGCGCCAGATTGTTTCTCTTGTTTAGATATTCAATCAAAACCTTTGAATCACCATATATCTCAATGAAACCAATGCAGAAATGCCTAGCAAACCAGAGTAAGCCCCATAAAGTCAAAGTCTCAACTTTCGCATTCGAACCCATGCCTCCATTCTAGGATAGTTTGTAATGGCATAATGGATTAATCAGTAACCATGCTCCACACCGAGACATTCCATTCTGAGACGCGCCATCGAAAAAACCCACCGGGTAGGAGAAATCAAAAGGCCTCATTCTGATTGACATATCCTTTGGAGGCTTCTGCATCGGTCTGGATCCCTCCCATTACTAAAAAATTTGAGAGGCAATCTCAACATGAGACATGGAACGATTCTCGAAAATATTTAAATTCCAGCACTTCCATATTTTCCAATGGAAAATAAGGGGAATGATACGGAAATATTTTCCTTTTGAGACCCACCATAATGAACATTCCCTTGCAGATTGATAAACACCATCACAGAAATTGAATAACTTGCATAAACAAAATTTAACATCCCTGGAAAAATTACAATTATAGAACAGGTGTTGGTTATCTTCATCCTCCATCTTGCACAGTGAGCATCTACCCGGACCATTCATACCTCTCCTTTTTAGATTTTCCCAGTTTTATCTTGCCAAAAACACCATAAAAAGATGACAATTTTCAGTTGTGTGTGTACCTTCCACATCTTATTAAACCAGCATTCCTCTCCTTGTACATTGTTTTTAAGCATAAGCTCCATGTAAGTTTCCTCTATGTAAATATTTCTGTTATTTAAAGTTCCGCCCCAAGTTATAGAATCCCCCTCCATCGTGTACTTCCATCCCATCCCTCTAATATTCTTCACATACTTAGACCATTCAGAAATCATCTGACCCTGCATACCAAGTGACGCCAGTTCGAACCAAATTAGCATTCCATCCTGCCACTTTTTCATAACCTGTGACATATAAAAGAAGCCCCTTCTATGCAGAAAATGCAATGTATTCTCCTCCAGCACATTATCTGACTGTAAACCCCTGATTGCACCATCTCCAATCAGTATTCTATGTCCGCTCCCAAAATTCCATTTCAAAAGATCTTTGAACCTTGGCCATATATTTAAAAACCCCTTCCATATCTGCAAGCTTTTCCCTTTTTGTCCCATCCACTTATGAAAACATCTTCCAACTCTTGTGATTTTATGTACTTAAAATGTATAATCTCGCTCCAGATACTATCCATCTTCAAGCCTCTCCACATAGATTTCATAAGCAATGATTTTCCAAATATATCCATGTTCATTAAACCCCAACCCCCTGCTCTTTAGGCTTGGCAATGAGCTCTCATCAGGCCAGGTGTATTTTCCGATCACCATTGATCCCATTCCATAAGAAATTAGCCACTGAGATTCTGATCCTTTGTTGTATAGTTTTCGGGATTAAAAATAAATGAGCCAAAAGACCGAGATCTACTGCAATACTGCCTGGATAAGAATCAACTTTCCACCTTTTGTTAAGCACTTTAGAGACCAACGTTGAATACGTTTGTGAAATTTTACCACAATCCACTGCCAATCCTTTACTCTGTAGGCTGCTAGTTTTAGACGAAAGCCTAAATACGTAATCCCCCTAGATAGCGGCATCAAATTAAAATTAAACAGATATTTTATCTCATTTATAATCATCTGCTCCCCATTTTCAAAGTAAATACAAGACTTTTTCTTATTGGAAATCATCCCAGTGGCCTGACTGAATCTATGAAATATGTGAAACATTGTCAGCCAACATGATCGGATTAGCCTCACAAAAAACATCGCATCGTCCACAAAAAAACTATGAGAGATCTCTTTTCTTTCAGTAATATGAATCCCCCTGAAGATGCCTAGAGCTATAGCCTCATTTATTTTAATGCTTAAAGCGTCAAATAAAGAGCAAAGGAGAAAGTGTGCATCCCTGATGCAGACCTCTGCCCGGCTTGAAAAAGCAAAAAGCAGTCCCATTAATAATGACTGCCATCACCGATGAAGTGACGCAACACATAATCCATTCAACTGCGCTCCTGTGTATACCAATCTTATAAAGCACCATTCTAAGGAAAGCCCATTCGACTCTATCATAAGCCTTAGTTAACTCCATCTTCATTAGAATAACCTCAGATTTTTTGCCATGGATTGAATGCATAACCTCTTGTAATGTTGCCACAACATCGTGAATAATACGCCCGCTTAAAAAACCCCGATTGCTCCTTGGTAATAAATCTGGCAAGAATCCCTTTTAACCTTTCAGCAATCAATTTTGAGGTGATCTTATAGAGTGTATTGCATAAAGAAATCAGTTGATAATCCTCAAAAGACCCTGTTTCCTTTTTCTTGGGAATGAGTGCGATAAAAGTAGAATTTACTGATCTCAGAATCCTCCCATCCCTTCTGATCTCCTCAACCATTTCCATCAACTCCTATAGCAAAATATCTGCAAAGTGTAGGAAAAAATCGTGTCCAGCCGTTCAAGCCAGAAAACAATTCATTCTAACACACTTATATATATATATATATATATATATAGATATAAACAATTATGTAAAATATTTATCATAATGAATAATATTAAAATTATATACAAATAACTATATAACATATCTTATAATAACAATTAAATTGTATTCCCAAAGAATTAAAACATCTTTGCTGCGCGCGCTGCTCTGTTCTGAGGCGTTCTGCTTAGGTTTGCAGCCGCCTTCTTGCTTTGCCGTCGCCATGAGCGGCCCTGGGGGCGGGGAGTCCTCTCCTACCCCTCCAACAACTTCCGAAGACGCATTCTGTTGCCTCTTAACGCAGAAAGGGACGAAAAGACAGATTTTTGATGTGCCAAAATTCATTAAAAAGCTCGATGAGATACCTGAGATTTCTCTTCCTGAGGAACAATCGATCAAAATCGCCCTTGCTCTGGCTGACAGAGGCTTGGTAGGGCAGTTCATGGGCCGCTGGCCTTCCACAAAAACCACGGACGATTGGATTCAGCGAAACTGGAGACCTCAGCTGAAACACAACGTGATTTGTTATGCTGTGGGAAGAGGCTATTTCATTTTTGAATTTACCACCAAAGAAGATCGTGACCTGGTGTTCAGAAATGGACCGTATTTTATGGGGAATCAGGGACTGTATCTTAACAAATGGAGCCCTGATTTCGATCCCTCTGTCGACGTCCCTAAGGAGGTGCCGGTCTGGGTTCGTCTCCCAAACCTCCCGATTCATTGCTGGAGCTATCAAGAACTGCAGAAGATTGGTAATGGGCTGGGTCGCTTCATTGACAAAGCTGATCACAAAGGCCAATATACCTGCGCTAGAATCTGTGTGGAAGTCGATCTGGAAGCCGAGCTACCAGAAGCGGTCAAACTGACAGTTGGAGAATGGCAGCATTACCAGAAGCTGGACTACGAGCAGTTGCCCTTCAAATGCCGAACTTGTCATGAGCATGGACACTTCCAGCGAAATTGCCCAAAAGCTCCAACAGGGAACAAGGTAGAAGAAGAAGGATGGAAAGAAATTAAAAAGGGAAAGGCTGTTCCAAGGTCCTCGGGGCAGAATAACTCCGTGCCATTGGGGACGCCACAATCCAATACAAAGGCCAATGCTGCTGCTAAAGATGGCTCCACCTCAGGACAAAAGGTGGATGTCATGGAGACCCAAGAGGATACAGAAAATAAGTTGAAGCAAGTGAAAGAACCTGAAGTCGAACCAACTGTTTCACCAGTTGATGATGGTCAGAGGGGTAACGAAGGCACCGAAGAGCACATCAGTCTTGCCTCCGACTCTGAGGGAGAAACAGAAGAGCGAGATTCTGAATCTGATTCGCATGTCACTCCTACCAAGACGACTCGGGGTTGGAAATCCAAGAAGAAACAAAGAGAGGAAAAAACTTATCTAGATGTCCTTCACGGTTCCAAAAAAACCCTCAAAGGAATGATGAATACCAGATCTGGGCGCAAGAGTAACAGGGCTCCAAAAGGAGCCACAAGCCCCCAAGTCAGTAAATAATGAAATACGTCTCCTGGAATTGCAGAGGTTTAGGTAGCAGGTTAAAAGAGGAAGCCTTGAAAGACATAGTGAGGATATATTCGCCTGAAATCCTCCTCATCCAGGAGACAAAGCTGGAGGATCATCTTCTCCTCCAAAATAGTAAAGTTTTTTGGCAAAAAGGTCTTGGAAGCGCGGTTAGTGCTAGAGGCGCTTCTGGTGGAATAGCAACCTTTTGGAACAGCACCAAATACGACCTTATTCAAGAAAATAGTAGCCTCCATTGGCTTTTCACTCAGCTCCTCCACAAAGACTCGGGTCAACAAGTAAGTATGTTTAATCTTTATGCTCCGGTATTACCAGGCGAGAAAAAAATTTGTTGGAATTCGCTCCAATCCTTTCTTTTAGAGCAAAACCCAGGAAATATTATTATAGCAGGTGACCTGAATGTTACCCTCGCTGTTGATGAGAAAAAGGGAGGCTCCATTGTCAGGGACCCTGCCAGAGAATGGGTTGAAGATATTATGCTAGGTTGGGATTTGGAGGATATTAAACCTTCTTCAGGGAAATTCACCTGGTCCAATAAAAGACTAGGCCCAAATCATATAGCTGCCCGTTTGGACAGATTCCTTGTCCATTCTTATTTTCTGACATGCGGTCTTATGGCCACTTCTAAAATTCTTCCAAACCTTACTTCTGATCATAAGCCCATCCTCCTCGAGCTCTCCATGGATGGTAATTTGGGCCCCATCCCTTTTCGTTTCAGTCCTCTGTGGATTAGGCAAGAAGGATTCCAAGAGGTAGTTTCTGAGGCCTGGAATAGGCCTGTCCATGGTTCTCCATTTTATGTGTGGGAAGAGAAAATCAGGGGCCTGAAAAGAATTCTTAAGGAGTGGGCCAAAAGACTGAAAACCCCTTCTGCCAAAAGGAATGAATCTCTTAATAGACTTGATGTTCATCAATTAGCTATGGAGCACAGTCCTGTAACACAAAGTCTGCTCCAAAAAGAAGTCGATTTGCAAAAAGAGGTACACAGATCTAGCAGGGAGGAGGAAGAATTTTGGAGACAGAAGTCTAGGAACCTATGGTTACAATCCGGAGATAAAAACACCAGCTTCTTTCATAAACAAGCCGAAGCTCGAAATCATTTCAAAACAGTTTCTGAGATACACTTCCAAAACACTGTGGTTAAGGATTTTGATGACATAAAGAGAGCTGCTTACTCCTACTTCAAAGATCTCTATTCGGCTCCTGAAGAACCCCCTATTGATCCTCATGACTACCCGATCGACTTAATTCCCAAGTGCGTTAAGGAATCGGATAATACCATGTTGACAGCTCCGATTAGTATGGACGAGCTTCAGAAAGTTCTGGAATGCATGGAGCCTGACAAAGCCCCAGGCCCTGATGGGTTCTCTGTCAGGTTCCTTTTGACTTGCTGGTCAACAATAAAAAAAGATCTATTGAGAATGGTCAGAAAATCCCAGAACTGTGCAAAGCTGGGAGGTGGCATTAATTCGGCCTTTCTCGCCTTAATCCCAAAAGAGAAAGGTGCCTCCGACTTTAGCAGATTTGGACCCATTTCCTTGTGCAATTCCAGTTACAAGCTGGTATCCAAAATAATTGCCAACAGACTTAAGAATATATTGCCAGCCATCATCCCTGAAAATCAAGGCGGATTCATAAAAGGAAGGAAAATACTGGACAACATTGTGCTGGTGCAAGAAGCAGTTCACTCTAGCTGCCAAAGAAATGAGAAAGGAATGGTGATTAAGCTCGATCTGGCTAACGCATTTGATAGAGTGAGACATGAATTATTCTTCATTGTTATGAAGAAGTTAGGCTTCTCAACAGCCTTCATAAACTGGGTGAAAGCCTGTATAGCATCGCCATGGATCGCACCTCTGGTCAATGGTCGTTCTACTGACTTCTTCCAAGCCTCTAGGGGCCTTAGACAAGGTTGTCCTTTGTCTCCGCTTCTCTATGCTATTCAGGCCTCGGTGCTCAGCTTCCAACTCGATCATAACCAGAAGATTCAAACCCTGCCTGGCCTCAGAACGTCTCGCAAGGTGAAAGACATTAATCACGCCCAGTTCGCCGATGACACCTTGCTGCTTGGAGGAGCCAGCATTATCTCTGCCAGATCCTTCAAGAAGGAGCTGGACATTTACAGGTTGTTCTCGGGCAGCATGATTAACTATCGAAAATGCTCTATCTATGGCTGGAACTACTCGTCCAAGGAGCTGTCAGATATTGCAAGGCTCTTAGAAATGGATGGAATTCGAAATTGGGAGTCATTCAAATACCTCAGGATCCCAATCTTCAAATCCAAGCCTAAAGTTGCTCACTGGCTACCTCTGCTCGACAAGCTAAAGATCAGAATCCAAGCCTGGGGCGCCTCTTGGCTGAATAATGCAGGGAAAGTCATCCTTATGAAATCAGTCCTCATAAGTATGCCTCTATATCAACATACCATGCTCCTTGCCCCTAAAACTTTTCTCAGTGAAATGGACAGTCTGTTGAGAAGATTTATGTGGGAAGGTGGGAACAATAACGATAGAAGGCTCCATTTAGTGAATTGGGAGACTCTCAAGAGACCCCACCTGGAAGGCGGCCTCCATCTGCGAAATTTGGCTGCCCAAAACCTTGCTTTGGGTTCCAAGATCCTGTGGAATTTAGTCTCTGGAAACTCTAGCTGGAGTAAAAGAGTCATTTGGAAGAAATACTTCCATGGGCAACGCTTGAGATGCTTGGATAAGCCCCCAAGATCGAGAAAAGGATCTCCGATCTTCAATCTGTGCAGTTCAGCTTTAGAGCAATTCAGCCACTATCTCTACTGGATCCCTGGTAATGGGAGAAAAATCAAAATCTGGGAAGATTCGATAATGGGTGATCATCCTTTGAATCAAGTGGAAGGCCTAGCAAATATCAAAGACTGGCTTCAATCCTGCAACTTGAACACCCTGTGGGATATTTCTAACTGGAAGGATGATCCAGGTACTCTCTGGGATGGATGGAATCTGGGGGAGGTTCCCCTTAGGTTGCAGGGGGAAGCTTCTTTACTGTTAGATCTGCTTCAAGGCAAATCTCCTTCAAAGGCCACTTCTAAGGATAAAAGAGGATGGGGTTCCCTTTCTGGCTCCTATACTGTTGCTGAAGGTTATAAAAGAATGATGGCTGTTCCTTATGCTCCCCCTGACCCAGCTCAATGGAAATTCATATGGAATTTCCCCTCACTCCCCAAAATTGACTTCTTCTGTTGGACTGTAGCGCACCAAAGCATTCTTACCAGAGATAATTTGCGGAGGCGAGGGATGGAAGGGCCTTCCAGGTGCCCATTGTGCTTGTCTGACGAAGAAACTGCCAATCATCTGCTGTTGCTCTGCCCCTTTGCTCTAGCAGTCTGGAGGGGAGTTCTGATGCTTGGCCCAGCTAATCTTGACCTTCCAGATAACATCCCTGCACTGTTCCAAAATTGGGCCAGATTATCTCCCTTTTGCTTCACAAAAAAAATTCTTCTTAAAACAAGTTGGATGTGGATCCCTAAACTCATTTGCTGGAAGCTGTGGTTGGAGAGGAATAATAGAATTTTCAGAGGAGAAAGCTGCACTACTACCAGAGTTATTTCTAAAATCAAAGCTTTGCTGGGCGAGGCTTTGGAAGCCAATACATCCTCAAGGAATGAAATGAGTCTGGACCAAGCGGAGGAGCTATGGCTTAAAGAGCTGGTTCCAAATCTGAAGGAAAGGTCCACTCCTCCTGCAATTGTCCATGCCAACTGGGAGATTAGATTGGAGGAACTGGAGTTTATCAAATGGAGATCGGCCTTGGATGAACACTGTTTATTCTTCGATGGGGCCTCTAAGGGTAACCCTGGGGTTGCTGGCAGCGGTGGAGTTATTCTGCGTCCTGGAGGCTCTTCTGAATTGAGATTCCACTGGGGTCTGGGTATCGAATCCAATAACAGAGCGGAGGCTCTCGCATTGTGGCAGGGTCTGAATCTGGCGATTAATAGAAATATCCTCTCACTCTCTGTATTTGGAGATTCCAGAATTATCATCCAGGCGTTGACCTCTCATAAGGCCCCCCATCAGGTTCACTTAGCCTCAATAATCAAAAAAATCCGGCTCTTATTGCCCAAGTTCAGTAAAATCTCCTTCTTTCATATACTGAGGAATCTCAACTCCCAAGCTGATCTGGAGGCCAACCTTGGCTCCCTCTGTAATCGAAGATCGTTGGTGGTCAATTCGACTGAATCTTCCTGTTCTATTCCTTAATGCTTCTGTTGTGCGGACTTCCTATCCTAATCGACCCTATGACGATCTCTCTGCTTCTCAGTGCCCTGCTCTTGGGGACCTCATCTCTCTGGATTACCAACCAAATTAAATCTGTGGTCTCAGGCCTGTTCTTATCCCCTGTTCGCCCTCCTTTCAAGAGCCTCTGTTTCCTGTTGGATCCCTCTGTTTCAAGAGTTCAAATCGGATCTTCAATTTGCCATTCCAGATCCAGTATTGATGGATTCTCTGATCTCCAATCTGAAGCTCAGTTTCACCATTATCAAAGTTTCTCAACTCTGATAGGCGACGATGTCGACTCTTACATCAGGGCGCTGCAAAATAAGGACCCTGCGCGGGAGCATTTCCTTTACAGAAGCAGCATATACAAAGCGGTAACGGATAATCACTACTCTCATCCAAACATATGCATCGCTGTCTTAATACTCTGCACGAAGGTGACCGCCATTATCATGAATCGCCCAGGGAAGTATCCTGGTCCTGGTGCGATGCATCGGCCGATGCCCTTCTGCATCAGATTTGAGGATCAAACTCTGTTCAAAGAAGGCGAAGTGAACAACGCTATGAAACTGAACAAATGTCTGCCTGGTAATATCATTCTTATCCCTAAAGAGAGGCGAACCAGGCCTGGTGATCTGTCCTCCGGATTCTTTGACAGCAATCCCAAACAGCTATTCACGAGAAACTATCTCTGTCAGAGCTGGAATGTAAGAGCTTGTGGCAGCTTTGCCGCCTAAATAAAAATATATCCGTTATTGTCAAAAGAAAACAATTAAATTGTTATTATTATTTAATATTATTTTATGAAAATATTTATTGTATATATTAAATATTTATTTTATATATTTAATACCAAAAAAATATATTTATTTTTATAGTGTTATTTTTTACATGTTACAACATATAAGGTATTATATGATGATATATTTAATTATTATATATATATTTTTTAAATTAATTTTCATTTACTATATTATTATCTATTTTTATTATTTATTTTAATTAAATATATATTTTTTAAAATTATTTCACTTATTAAAAAAAAAAATCAATCTTTATGATTGTGTTTAAACATTTTCAATCTCTATGGCGATGTAATTAAAAATGGTATTGTGTCTTACTGAAAAAACACACATAACCACCTAAAAATTATAATAATAGTAGTTAAAGTCGATCCCATAAATCCTCTCAAAACCAAAAAAAAACAAAAACATAAATACTTTCCTTACCGTATTACAACTTGCAAAGATATTATAATTGATTATATAATATCATAAGACTTTTTAGTTTTCATTATATTTATTATATAATATTATAAGACATTTTAGTTTTCATTTACTACTTTATTGTTTATTTTATAGTAAAGTAAAAAAGTATTTGAAAATATAATTTATAAAATTACCAAGTCCCGTTGAATAGAAAATAAACCATTTTCATTATTGAAAAAGTAAACATCTTTTTATTGTAATTGATAAGTGTAATTATTCTCACCAAGCAAGAGCCAAACACACTAACAGTCCATCAAGATTTGACAAGTTCATCAATCAGAAAAATACATCTTTATCTCTTAGAACAAGTTACCTTAAAGTGATATTAAAGAAGTTTGGCATGGAAAATTGTGCACTCGTGAGCACTCCCATGACAACAAGATGCAAGCTCGGTAAGGATGATCTGTCTCAAGAAGTAAATAAGACCATACACAGGTCCATGATCAACAACCTTCTTACCTTCTTTACTTGACAACATCATGACCGGATATCATGCAAGCAATAGGTCTGGTACAAATATTTCAATCAAGCCCAAAAGAAACTCATGTGAATGCAGTCAAAAGGGTATTTAGATATCTATAAGCATCATAGATTATGGCTTGTGATATGTAATGAGAAAATATCTTACTCTTAGAGCTTATACATATGCATGGGTTGAAAGTATTAATAATAGGAAGGGGGCTTTCTTTTTAGGTAGTTGTCTAGTTTATTGGCTCAACAATGAACAAACCTCTATTTCTTTTATTCATAACTGAGGCAAAATATATTGTATCAACATCACGTTGTACTCAAGTCTTATGGATGAAATAGAATCCAAAATTTTTCAAGAAAATAGCGATTAACCTATTCCCATCATGTCTAGGCATTTACCTACCATTTAATTTATATGTCCACACTAATTTAATTTTTTATTTAAATTCTTGGGCTTGGTTTTGGGGTTTTAGTGTCGGAACACTACTAATTTTAATGCACCTTATGTATTTTTCTTTCAAAACACTTTCTTTAGTCATAATATATCTATATATATATAATCACCTCATTTTATTTCCATAGTAATAATAAATGAAATTCACACCTTACATTCATTAAAAAAAAACATAAATAATATTATAAATTTATGTTAATTATCAAATATTTTTAATATATCAGTAAATCAAACCAACACAACTTATATTACATCTTCAAGATCACATACAAACCTTGAATTTTACATATTATGATAACATTTTGGTTATTAAATAAAATTTTCAATATTAATTTCATCAAAAATATTAGTGTGAATACTACATGCATAAATATCATTTAAATAATTTTCATGATAACATTTAATTATTATATGTATTGTTATTATATTTTTATATAATAAATAAAAAATATGATTCTCACCAACACAGTTAGTTATATATATATATTTATTAGTACATAATATAAACAATGATGTGGAATATTTATTATCCTGG
Organism: Pinus albicaulis; assembly: GCA_034641835.2. Lineage (NCBI taxonomy): Eukaryota > Viridiplantae > Streptophyta > Pinopsida > Pinales > Pinaceae > Pinus > Pinus albicaulis. The sequence continues at coordinate 86,198,943 of CM076576.1, forward strand.
ATAACATTAAAAATTACATACAAATAACTATATTTTATATAGTTAATAACAATTAAATTAGATATTATTTTTGGGATTAAGTAAGTCATTAATCTATGAGCATTTTCATGAGACGTAGTTGTAATTGACTAATTTCTCATGATTTTTTAATAGTCCACTTAGCACTCATTGCATCAGGTGATGCTCACAGGGGTGAAGAAGTGGGATTGAAACTAGTAAAATGAATCACATAGCATCAATCATCACTTACGAGGCTTGCCCCTGCCAACCAAGACTCCTCACCCATCCCCATCCCTCCCCATCCCAGAACTCCTCTGGCTCAAACGCGCTTAACTGTGGAGTTTTTTCCCACTTAAATTATTATTATTATTATTTAATATTATTTTATAAAAATATTTATTGTATATATTAAATATTTATTTTATATATTTAATATAAAAAATAAAAATATTTATTTTTTATTATAGTGTTATTTTTTTTACATATGTTACAGCATATATTTAATTATTATATTTTTTAAAAACTTTTAATTTTCATTTACTATATTATTATCTATTTTTATTATTTATTTTAAATAAATATATAATTTCTAAAATTATTTTCACTTAATAAAAAAGTTAAAATTTTTAATGCCTATGGTCGTAAAAATAAAATAGTCAGTATGAAAATGTTTTTTTTGTAAGAAACATATACCTACTAATTATACTGATAATGGTTGGAATTGATCCCATGTGATACAAATAAGAATAAGAAAATAGCCCAATTATTGATTCTTCTAAACACCCAAAAAAACAAAAATAAAAATACTTTCCTTATCATATTACAACCTACCTACAAAATATTATATTTGATTATTATATAATATTATAAGACTTTTTAGTTTTCATTTACTATTTTATTGTTTGTTTTATAGTAAAATAAAAAAGTATTTGAAAATATAATTTATAAAATTACCAAGTCCCCTTGAATAGAAAATAAACAATTTTCATTATTGAAAAAATAAACATCCTATTAAAATTCGATATCAGATATCATGTCAAATATTATAATAAAACATGGAAACATGGAAACTTTTTATTATAATTGATAAGTGTAATTATTCTCACCAAACAAGAGCCAAACACACCAACACCAGCCTTACTCAATAGCCTCGTTCACTAACACCAGCCTTACTCAATAGGCTTGTAAAGATGGACCTAAACACACACAAAATTATTCACTGAATAACCGTTGGTTGTAAGCACCCGCTGGAACAATCAGTTCACTTCATCCATGATTTTGGAACTCCCTTATAACTCTGGACCCTAGTATTTAGCATTCCACAGTAAGCGGTTTCCAAAGACATTATTGCCATACCACAGTTCCAGAAAGAAAGAAAACAAACCACGGATGGGTATTTGTTCCTTATGGAAGAGAAAAGTGTGAAGGATCTGCAGTGCCTAGCTCGTCATACTATACTAAACAGGAGGTTCTGCTTTGCCAAACACCTACGAAGGATTATAACCCACAATTTGGCAAATGCCTTACACAAATATTGATTGAAACTGTTGTGTATCTCTGAACCATGTGGAATAGAATCTCGCATAATTCACAGAAATTTGCTGAGGTACTCATCGACAGTGGTATATTTCACATCTGGGTATAGCTGACTAGCCTCCACACCATTAGGTCCAATTTCAAAATTTGTTTGATCTCCTTTGACAAAGATAGAATGACCAATAGCTATGCCAATATTAGCTGGAAATGGTGTCTCTGCATCACCCACCAACCAGTTTTGAAAGCTGTAAGCCCATTATTCACAAAAGACAAAGCAATCGTAACCATCTTTGGCAAATTTCTGATCCCCCAAAAGCAGATTTACCCCTTATCATGGCTAATTTTACACAAAGCTAAGATTTTAGGCCTAGCATTTCAGCTTGGAGAAGCAGCAGTCTCTTGGACAAATCATATCAGCTATTCACTATTTATCAATATTATAACTGAATTAGCGGATGATCAAATTTTTCCAAAATTATGGTTAAAATTTGATCAAATGGTTAGGTTTAACCAGAAATAACATGTGTTCAAACCAAAAAGTATGGAATTAGGCATTAAAACTTCTGACCTGCAATTAAGTTGAGAACCCCCTCCTCGGGGACATAAACCTTCTCGAGAGTCTTATCAATCTTCTTCTCCCACAGAGCCACAAGTTCATTGAAGGACAGAGTGTTGGCAGGAAGCCTCAAGTATAAGGTCTTGTTCAAAGTTCTGGGATCGTCCACTGCCTTGATTGTAAAAGTTCCAACGTCTTCCTCCTTCACATACACCACTGCATTGCATTGAAGCATAATTAAGAAAAAAATCAATAATCCTGGATGGAAGAGAAAAACTGAACTTAAGATTTTAATATAAAAACACTTGAATTAACAAATTTGTTTCTTTTGGTAGGCAAATGCCCACAGATTTGAATCAATAATTTACTGCAAGGAGATTTGAACCTGGTAATTTATCCAAAAAAGAATGTCTTAACAATACACATATTGACCATCAATCTCCATATACAACAAAGATTATTAAATTTATTAAAATTTAATAGAAGATAATCACATATATTTACTCATATGTGATTATCACCGACAGATTTTATATGTATGTTATAGATCACAGAAGTCAAATTAAATTCCTAATAAAAAGATATTTTGTTTATTTTTGTTTGTTGCATTCAGAAATATAGAACAAAAGTTTTAACTGGAATTTTTAAGTAACTGACGAACAAATGGATGATAAACAAAATGCATCCCACAGCAAAGTAATTAATGTCACACTGTACAGAGTGTAATATACACAATTTCATTTAAAATACTTTTGGATCAAGTGATTTTAATCCAATCCAAGCCAAATTCAAGCCTATACAACATTAATTACTCCACTGCAAAGTGAATATTGATAACCTCAAATAGAATGCAAATGGAAGAAGGGAAACGAAGAAACCTTTTGCATTTCCATCTCCAAGAATGACAACCTTATCCCTTGGAGGAGCTGTAAGGCCAACCTGTCCCAGGTTTGGAAGGAAATACCCTGCAAAACAATTGCTAGAGACGTATGTATAAGGAATGCCCGCTGCCTCGATTTCCCTACGGATTTTGGCTTTCACCTGAAACACACTCTTTGCAGGCTCCACTGCATTGACGTTATCAACATCATTCCCGAACTCAGATGGGAAAAACCTCTGCAAACATCAATTAGTCCACTGGGTTAACCATAACATTGAAGCAGAGAATTAAAACCCTTGCCTGAAAGGGTTTACACTGATTAATATTAATGTATATATAGTGTGTACCTTGACCGTTCCGACTTCTTTAATGGCCTTGATAATATTGATCTGCGTCTCTATCTGGAGTGATCCAACTGTGGAAATTACTACATCCACCTTCTTCACTGCCTCCACAAGGCTTGCATGATCCTCTAATGATCCCTGTTAAAAGAACACAAAAACCCCCAAATTGTTCCTCATAGAGTCATTACATGATCCCTCTTAAAAGCACAGCAAAACCCCAGATTGTGCCTACTAGAAACATTACACGGCGGTAGAAAGCACAGAGAATTGAACTTACATGGACTATAGTTGCACCTGAGGCCTTGAAGGATTCCAGAAGCTGGGCTTTCTCAGAATTAGAAGAAGCAGTGGACTCCCTGGCCAGAAGGAAGGTAGGATGGCCCAGATCAAGGCTAGCCTTGGCAACATGGCGACCAATGTAGCCTGTTGCCCCAATTATAAGTATCCTGCTGCTTCCCATCTCAGCCCTGAAATTCAATTGTACTGCTCTGTAATCAACTGGTAATGGTAACCCAACTGAGATAAGCTATAACAATGCTCACAAGCAAGTTTGTGACGATGATCGGACTTCGAAGAATGTGGTAACTTATAGTGAAGAAAAGGTGGAAAATGTGGAGTGGGGGGTCCAAATGTAGCGTGCAAGAACAGCATAGCTGTGGACCAGAAAGTAGTTGTCAATGTTGGAAGATGATGCACATTGTTAGGTGCGTGAGGTAAGATGTCATATCGTAAGCCTGAAAACATAGATAGTGAAGCTAAATACGTATGGTGTTATCTTCCATCATTTCCTAAATTTACAAATGAAAATAAAATAATGGGAGTTGTTACTCGAGGAATTTACAAATGAAAATAAAATAATGGTAGTTGTTACTCGAGGAATTTACAAATGAAAATAAAATAATGGTAGTTGTTACTCGAGGATTGAGAGAGGATTAGGTTTTCAATATGGTGCGAGGTCAAGAGTTAAATGGTGGTTAGGTTTTCAATATGGTGTGAAGTGAAGAGTTGGCATTAATGTAACATTTAAAATAACTATTAGAAGATTGAGGTAGCCATAAGTTTTTGGGTATTCTTCAATTCAATATGGAAGAAGTTATAGGTTTTTGGTTACTCTTCAATTTAATATGAAAGAGAGATTGTAATGTACACATAAATATTTTGAGTGGAAGTCATAGAGTGAATTTATAATTATTTGATAGATTTTTGGTTTTAGGATTTGCAATCCATGATTTTGCCAAAAACATTATAATGTAAATATTATATAGTTTTTGATATATATATATATATATATATATATATATATATATATATATATATATATATATATATATATATATATATATATAGTCTAAATTATAGACTGCATTACTTTTTTTAAGAGTATTTTTTCTAGTTAATTTTATTTAAAATTAGGCAAAGATTTTTAAAAACATGAGTTTAAGTTTTAGGAATTTGGCTTCTGTGATCCATAAAATGTATAGAAAAAGAAAGTCGGTGATAATCACATCTAAGCATATTTTGCCCACTAGTTTCAAATCGGCTAGTATGTTTCATCATCAAGACAAGATGAGAAATCTGACCTAGGAACCAGTTTAAATAGATAAATGGACGCTCCAACTAGCCATTATAAATAACCACTAGTTTGACTAGAATTAAAAAACATAAGAAATTTAATTAATTTAAAAAAGGAATTAATTAATAGTTGTATATTATATATATTATTTTATTTTTATTTTTTTAATGAATTAATTAATAGTTATATACTTATTTTTTTTAGTAATTTTAATATGTTAAATCCTAAATTAATAGCTATTTCAATAATATAATTAATAAGAAAAATAGAAAGCGAAAAAGAGAGCTTGAGCAAGAGGACCAAAGGAAGAGACAAGGGGAGTGCTAAGAGGAGGAGAACAAACAAAAGGGGAGAATCATGCGAGAAGAAAAAACAACAACTAAGAGTGAAGGGCACACTTCATCCATCATCCATGTTAAGGTTACCACAACTAAGAGTGAACTACAGCAATCCAGCATGTGCTAACACTCCATCCATCATCCATGTTAAAGTTAACAACTCTCTTTTCAATTTCTAAGGCTTCCCTTAACTTACCGTGGTGGAAATGGTCAATATGAGTTTAAGTTCTTTAAATTGTAGAATTGGAATCATTAAATAAAATAAAACAAAATAAAATAAAATTGAAGTCATAAATTGAATTTATAGTTGGTTAGCCAGATTTCAGTGAAAAAGGTTATCTCATCTATAAGTTAGAATATATATATATATATATATATATGGATAGGATAAAATCTCTCCAAATGTAAATTTTTCCTTAAGTTTTGCATTCAAAAAAAGATTTGCACTTGCACTTAAAAAAGTTTGCACTTGAAAAGATTTGATCACTCTCAACACTAATTTAGACTTAAATTAATCAACACTAATCTAGACTTAAATTAATCTCAATGAGTCAATATGATGTAATATTAAGAATCGGCACTCGTTTTTTACATTAATTTTTTTGTATTTTCAAATTTATCGTTGTTATCATTGAACTTAAAGGTTCTAGTCATTATAGAAAATGTTAAAGATAATAAAAAGTAATATAAAATTTTTACCATAAAATCATTTCAAAAATCAACATTTTTGATTTTTTATTATCAATATATATGACTATTTAAATTGATAATATAATTTCAAAATCATTTTTTTTTTTTTAATATTAAACACAATGTAATTTCAAAAATCAATTTTTTTTTTTTTTTTGGAAATCAATGAGGTAATTTCCAAATCAGATTGATATCATATACCAGAATTATAAAGAAAATAAAATGTAAAGTTATATTTATGAAGTGAGTTTTATTTGAGGTGGTTATTTGTTATCATGGGTGGCATGCTCCTTAGAAATGTAATGTAATGCTCATTTCAAAAATCAAATTTTTTTGTTATCAATATTTTTTATTATTTAAATGGATGAGATTATATATATATATATATATGTAGTTTTATTATTATTATTATTATTTAGGAAATCAATGAGGTAATTTATAAATCAATCTTTTAATTATTTGGATTGATATTAGATTATAAAGAAAAAAAATGTAAGTGGGTTTTACTTGAGGATGTTATTTGTTATCACTGGTGGCATGATCTTTAGAAGTGCAATTAGATTGAAGGGCCCACTATAATTAATATAATAATATAGATATGACAATTATTTAATGTAATGGATATTAGGTCCACTATGTTTGTGATTATTAATGGAATGCATATTATACTATGTTCATGATTATTAAATAAGGTATATTAGGTAGTTAGTGTTGAATATATGTCACTTCTATCGGAAATCTACATAAAAAAAAAATAGTATTTTTTTTAACAGTAACGGTTATGGAGTAATTATATTCAACATGGCTTGAATGCCAGAAGTTTGGTTACATAGAGGGTGTCTATGTCCTGTTGCCCCTCACCACTAAGATTGAGAGTGCAGCTAAAACTTGAGGGCTTCCTCCTTGATGAGATAACTAAGAATTCAATCTCAGATATTTTCCCCAACTTGAAAATGCATACAAACTTATTTAATAGAAAGCAGTAAAACATAATGACAATCAGCTTATGGAATGGGTTCCCATGATTCTTCTTCGTCTTTCAACTTGACCCCAGCAGAGAGAAGGGCCGCTTTGTTGGCTTCAATGTCCGCCTCTTTATTATAAATTCTCAGCACGTGATAGTAATTCAGCTTCTGAAAGGAATTTTCCAAGCCCTTGATTCTGGCTATCAGTCTTGCGAGTTTAAGATCCGATGCCGGAGAGTTTGAAACCATAGCTTTAAGAATGATCTGGGAATCTCCAATGACATTAGATTCGCTTATATTTAAGTCTTTGAGAAGTTTGAGACCTTGAAAGAGAGCCAAAGCCTCCGCTTGAATGCTGGAAGAATGGCCAAGGCCCCAAGCATAAGAATGAATTTTTTCCCCAACTGGGCTTACAACAACGCCTCCTACACCAGCTTTGCCCGGATTGCCCTTTGCTACCCCATCAAAGAAGAGGGAGTGTCTTGAGTGAGATGCAAGCCAGTCTTGGAAGTCAGTTTCAGATTTTCTAATTTGCTAGTCTTTGAGAGGAGGAGCGTTCCTTACTGCTGTATCGAATTTCAGATCCAGGAATGAGCCCCAAACAATGTCCTGATGGGTGAGATTAGAATCGTCTTTTAAGTTGATCAAGCACTCTTTCAGTTGGCATTTAATATTAATTTCTAATGCCTTGTGATTATGTTCAGTACCTCTGAAAATTCTTCTATTTCTTTCAAGCCAGATTTTCCAGCAAATTACCTTTGGGAGGACAGACCATGCAGTTTTGATAATCTGATTTTTGGGAGGAGGTCCAGGATACCTATACGCCCATTTAGAGAATAGACCAGCAGTGGAGCTGGGAAGCAGAAAGCTGGGGTCCAGAATGTGGATGAAGGAGAACCAAATCTCCTTAGAAAAGCTGCAATCAATCATTAGGTGGACAACACTCTCTGCATTTTCTTTACACAGCGAACATCTGGAAGGGCCGTGAAATCCTTTCCTCTGCAGAATGTCAAACGTGAGAATTTTACCATGGCAAAGAAGCCAAGCAAAAAAATCAATTTTGGGCCATGAAGGAAAACGCCAAATACCCTACCAAGGTGCTTGGTCAGGGGGGACGTATGGTCTCTCACTCAGCTTTGCGTACCCCAGGGAAATAGCGTAACCTCTAACATTCTGCCCCCGGCCTCTAGAGTCTCTTTTGCTGATGTGCGAGGGCGCCAAACCATGAAGGAGGTGAAGCAACATGTTCCATTCGTCAAGCAAGTGAGCCGACATAGCAAGACATTTCCAACCTGCCCAAACAGCATCACTCCATAACGAAATATCCCACAATGTTCGAAGCCCCTCTCCATCCATCCAACAGCGCAACGCTCTAATGGAGACTCTGTCTTCAATAGGATCCATGTTCATGATTTTGTCAGTCGAGATGTTAATCTTTTTGCCGTTTCCTGGAACCCAGAAGGAGTGCGCATTAAATAGAGGAGCGGCTTTGGCAAATAATTTAAGGAAAGTCGAATTAGGCCGCTGAGTCACTTTGTCCAAACAGCTAGATCGAGGACCTCTGAAGTATTTTTTCTAGAGTGCCAATTGGGCCCAACCTGGCTTGGGCGCAATGATCTTCCAAATGATCTTTGTTGCCATGGCTATATTCTGCTGACAGAGGTTTTTAAAATTCAAGCCACCCTCCCACAATGGCTTGGAGATGGTTTCCCAGCTGATAAGGGGGAGCTTATTTTCATTCTGTTTGCCTCCCTTCCAAAGAACCTCCGTATATACTCCTCCATTTTTTTTAAGATGCTTGCCGGAGCGAGGAGCACAGCAAATTGAAAAAGGGGGAGGCTGGTGAGCACAGATTTTATTAAGACAGATTTGCCAACAATGTTGAGCCAAGAGTACCCCCAGGCTTGGATCCTGTTCTTGAATTTTTCAAGTTGTGGAAGCCAGTCTTTGCTTACCGGTCTTTTGAGAAAAACAGGTAGACCCAAGTATTTGAAAGAGGTCCAAGTGGAGGAGGCAGCAAAGCCCATACATCTAGAGATAGCAAAGAGCAATCTGGGCGATGTGTTCCAACTGAAAATGTTGCATTTGTTTTTATTTAGAACACTGCCTGAGGCCTCACAGAATTCATCCAAAACTGCTTTGAACTTGGTGGTTGAGGAAAGAGTGGCAGCTCCCAATAGCAGAGTATCATCTGCAAATAAGGCGTGATTTATGTTTTTGACCCCTCTAACAATACACAATCCATTGATATCTTGATTTTGCATCTTTTTTTCTAGAAGAAAACTAAGGACAAAAGCTTGGATTACAAAGAGCAGTGGTGAGAGTGGGCACCCCTACCTAAGCCTTCTCGAAGCTTTAAAAAAATCAGTGGCTCTGCCATTTACTAGAGGTGCAATCCAAGGCTCCAAGATGTAAGCCCGGATCCATTTAATGAAGTTTGCTCCAAAACCAAACTTGCTCATGACTTTTAATAGAAAGTTGTGTTTTACTCGATCAAAAGAATTTGCTAAGTCAAGTTTGAGAACCATACCTTGTTCTTTCCGATGAAGACTTGAATGAATTGCCTCTAGCACAAGGGTGAAATTGTCCACAATCTGCCTTCCATGGATGAAGCCTCCTTGGTTTTTCGGAATTATTTTGGGCTGGATGAGCTTCAATCTGTTTGCAATTACTTTGGTGATTAACTTGTACCCTGTATTGCATAAGGATATTGGACGGAATCTGTTGAAGTTGTTGGCGCCTTTCTTCTTGGGGATGAGGGCTAAAAAGGCTGAGTTTGTGCTTCCTCCGATTTTCTGACTGTCTTGAGATTTTTGGACCATTTTGAAAAGGTCCTTTTCAACTGTCAGCCAACAAACTTGAAGGAATCTGGCAGAAAATCCATCCGGGCCAGGGGCCTTGTCCGGATCCATGGAGAAAAGAGCGTTTTTGACTTCTTCTTTAGTGACTTTGGCCTCGAGGATCTCGTTCATACGAGGGGAGATTAAAGGAGGAACGATGTCTAAAGGATCTGAATATTGATCTGGCTCCGTGTCCTCACTGTACAGTTGTTGAAAATGAGTAAAGGCTGCTTTCTTGATATCCTCAAAATCCTTGTGGGTGACGTTATCCTCCTTGATCTCCGATATAGTGTTGAAGCATTTCCTGGTTTGGGCTTGTTTATGAAAGAAAGAAGAATTCATGTCCCCTGCTTTGAGCCAGAGATTTCTATATTTTAATCTCCAGTATTCTTCTTTAGCTAAGCAGGCCTTGTGAAAACTCTGCTGCAGCTGCGCCTCTTGATCAAGAAGCTCCTCTATGATAATATCGTTCTCCATTTGGATTTGATGCGAAGTAAGAGAAGCTTTGATGATTTTCCTTTCTGAGGCAGGGTTGGAAAGGGTTTTGGCCCATCGTTTTAGAACCCCTTTCACCCTTCTAAGATTTTCCTCCCAGACAAAGAAAGGAGATCCTTTGACAGGCTGTTTCCAACAATCCTTAACTATTTGCATGAAATCTGGCTCCTTGACCCATAGGGGACTGAATCTGAAAGGAATAGGGCCCAGATCAAGATGGGCCAAGAGATCTAGCTTTATGGGCTTGTGATCCGAGATGCTGTTAGAAAGGATATGCATTCTAGGTTCTAATCCTAGCAACAGAAAGGAACTTTGGATGAAAAATCTATCTAATCTGGCAGCAATATGTCCAGGGCCAGCTCTTTTGTTAGACCAAGAGTACTTATCGGAGGAAGGTTTGACATCCAGCAGATCCCAGTCCTGCATAAGATCCTCCGCCCATTCCCTTGCCGGGTCTCGAACTGCGCTACCTCCCCGTTTTTTAGACGGGAGAAGAGTGAGGTTGAGATCTCCAGCAATGTTAATGTTTTCTAGATTTTCCAATTCTGCTTGGTGCCTTATAGACTCCCAACAGTCCCTTTTTTCCCCAACATTGACTGGCGAGTATACATTGAAGAGGCAAAATGTTTCTTTGGAGGCCAGATCCTGCATTTTAAGCAGCAGCCAATGAGTATTTATAGCCTCATAAATGACTGTGAATTTGTCGGCGTTCCATAGTGTACCAATTCCTCCCAAGGCTCGCCGGGCTGAGATTTCTCTTGCTTCGATTCTGAACCAAAGTTTCTTGCTTGCATGTAGAAAGACTACATCTTCCAGCTTGGTCTCTTGGATGAGAAGTATGTCTGGAGATTCTGTTCTTATTAAGCTTCTGATGGCTTCTTCCTTAACTTTGCTCCCCATACCTCTGCAGTTCCAGGAGATGAATTTCATTATTTATTCTTCTAATGGGCTCCCTTGGAGCCTTGAGGTTGATATTTCGGCATCGTAGGTTTTGAAGCTAGAAATTTTTCCAGAGTTGGCTGACTACCCTAGAGCTTGTCTTTGTAAGTCTCCTGCTCTCTTTTTTCCCTGTCGGATTTGCGACCTCTTGTGGATCTCCTTACCGAGGTTTGAGACTCTCCAATTTCTCCTTCCTCCTCTGATTCGTCCGATTCTTGTTCCTCTTCTTCATCTTCTATAGGCATGCCTTTGGGGTCTTCAGCACTTGTTTCTTTGAGGGAGATTAAGGGAGTGCCTTTTCTTGGAGAAGCTGGAGTTTGAGTCTCGATCTCTTGAGTTGCTTCTATTTTCTGGCTTAGAAGCTCGAACTTGTTTTCTAGTGCCTTCTTAGGAGGAGGGCATTGGGCATTGGCCTGAAGTGGGCCTTTTCCAAAGGGTCCTCCCGGTTTTTGTCCTCTGTGGTTGGTCTTTTTACGCTTGACTTGATTCCAACCCTCTTCGTTTCCTTTCTCTGGCTCTGCAATAGTAGGACAGTTTCTGGCAAAGTGCCCATGAACGTGACATTTCCTGCATTTGAATGGCAACTGCTCATAATCCAAGATCTGCACATGAGACCAGTTGCCGACATTTATTTTGATTGCTTCTAGGAGACCCACCTCAATATCTACTTCTACGTAGATTCTAGCGCAGTTATACTAGTCCTTGTTGTTTGCCCGATCTATGAATTTACCAAGGGCATTGCCAATGTGTTTCAAGGAATCCCAGTTCTAGCAATGAACTGGGAGGTTTGGGAGCTGAACCCACACCGGGACAGCCTTGGGTACATCAACGGCCGGATCAAAATCCGGAGTCCATTTGTTTAGATAGAGGCCATGAGGACCCATGAAATACAGCTCGTTTTGAAAGATCAGATCTTTGTCTTCTTTGGAGGTGAACTCGAAGAGAAAGTACCCTCACCCGAGGAAGTAAGATGTAACACTTTGCTTGATCAGAGGAGCCCAATTCCTGTTAACCCATTGCTCAGTAGTTTTCGGAGAAGGCCAAAGTCTCGTGAATTGGCCAATTAGACCCCGCTCTGCCAGAGACAAAGCTACTTGGATGGGGGTCTCTGGCGGCAAAGAGATCTCAGGGATATCATCAAGCTTCTTAACGAATTTAGGTGCTTCGCTTTTATTCTTCCGGGGCAAACTAGCTAGGAGCTGATTAAAGGCATCAATAGAAGGCGGCAGAGGGGGATCCTTGGGAGAGCCCTGCGTCTCCATGGGACCGGGCTCAGGCCGCCGAAAGGACAGCCACGCTGCACAGAAGGCAGATCTCGCAGCGAAGCAAGAACCGCGACCAGAAGGGGATCGGGCCTTAGGCAGGCCGCCGCAGGGCAGCCATGCTGCACAGTAAAACCTTCGAAAAACTCAGTTTTCATTTAAAAAAAAAAAAAATAGTATTACTACTACTTATCCATACATTAATTTGTTTGTCCCATTAAAATGTTAATCCTACACTATTTGCATGGAACATAACTTATAACATTGATGGCATAACCTATAACATTGTAATCAATGTATTTTTTTGCTTACGGTGTGATTGGTTAGTCCTTATACAATAATCTACATGACGGATTAATTTCCTATTATGCCATATTTGGAAGAGTGTTATGACTATAATGAATTTATTTTGCAAGTTGGATTTTGGCCAACACATACACTGACAACATGACAATTCGAATTTCGAAATCATTGAGTAAATAATAAAAGAGCAATTAATCTATACTTAAGATTTTATGTTTTACATGTCCTTGTGGAAGGCGGGCAATTTTCCATCATTAATCACCTTGGTTATTTGTGCTCATCGTCGATCTAGGTAACCTTGGATCTGACAGTGAGGAATCGGGTGGAAGAGTTTAGGGTAACTACCCCAACCTTAAGTGTTGCACTCCCTCTCATTTGCATTTTGCTTCACTGCGGTCGTTGGCTCTGCAATTCTTGGTTCTCAGCCCTTCGTTACGGCATGTAAATCTTCGCTGCTACTGATTATTTGTTACAATTTCGCAGGTTCAGGTTACATAGTATAAATGGTAATTTTCTTTCCCATATTTGCAACACAGAGCCCTCATTTGGTTTCTTTGTTCTTGTTTTTTCTTCCACTGTTTATCGTTGCATAATCTTCGCAGAGGTTGTGTTATGGTTCAGGCATGTTGTAATACTTCTTTACTATTTGATTCTGCCTGGTTAATGAAAATGTTCTCGGTTAGTTTTGTCTATGAGGGTAATTGTTCTTAGTTCCCTTCTCCGGTTTTTACAAAAATATTTCCCAAGGTCGCCGAGGACATCTCGTCAAAAGTCTGTGTTGTCTCACTATTTCTTTTGAGCGAAATTATATGAAGCTGACCTCTGAGCGTGCCGAGATTGACAGGTACTTCGAGGATTTTCGTATGCTTCTTCGTTTATTTTTTTTCTTTTCAGAGGGTTCGTTTTCTATATTAATAACTATTTCTTACAATCTTTGTTTTTTTTGGCAGGTCTCGATGTTGTCGGGGTACTGATAATAAGGGAGGGTACTTCCACATCCTGCAACATATTTCAAAGGGTAGCCCTCCAGGTAAGCCAGAACTTGTTCCCATTTCACAACATTCTCGGGATTTTCTGGAAGAGATCTTTTATTTTTGTTTACTGAGGGTAAACCCTCTACATGAACAGGTCCGACCTCTGGCCCTTGAGTTTTCTTACACATGTGAGCCTTCTATGCTCCCTTTCATTACGAAGGGTTTAACTTAGCCATTTCTTGAAGTTTATATGTAACAATTAGTTCTGCTCTGTTGATGTCCCTGACGGTATAAAGAAAATTTGATGTAATCTTTTTTTACTAGTTTGTTATATGTCATTTTAAAACGCTAAACATTTTTATCTGTGCGCTTGTGCAACCCCATAGACTGTACATGTTAATTTGATGCATATATTATTTGCACTATAATAGGCGAGTTATTTATAGACATTTTCTAGCCTAACCCTTCAACACATTGGTACATGATACATGTTGGATTTCTGAGTTTTTATTACATTCTTATTGTGTTTCCAAACTTGAAACAATTATCATAGTTTTATATGTGGATTACTAGAGCTCCTAGTACTATGTATGAATTTTCCGAAGTTATCATTTGTTCTTGAGCCTTGTGGCTTTTCTTGAATTTGTAAGAAAATTGTTTTTCATTTGTACTACAAGATTTAATGTGTAGGGGACCATGATCCCTGCCCTATAATTATGGGGCTCGGCGTCTAAACCATTGTGCCCTTTAAATTCCTCCTACAGGATATTTTTAAGTTTTCTTGTTGAGATACAGTCTACTAGCGACAACTTTTATGACATCTCAGTTTCCAGTTTTATTCTCGACGTACCCTAAGTAATATTATTTTTTTTCCATACAATCAATATTTTCTTTTTATTTAACTATATATATATATATATATATATATATATATAACCTGATAAGTATGGTTAATGGTACAACTCATTATATCCATGCTTAATTGTTAATTTATTCCTACTCTTACATTTCTTTATACCCTCTATCAATACAAAACTTAAAGTAGGAATAGAAATACAGTATTCGAGTAGTATGAGTTAAATCCATTTTCTAATATACCATTTCTTGCTAATTCTTCTAGTTTTATAGTTGTCTCATGCTTCAAGTAGATTGAAACCATCATTTTGTCTAATTACAAAGTAACTGCAAAATACCAATACAGTGAATTTAAAATGTAAATTCCTTTCTTAACACACTAACTAAACCAATAAACTTAAACAGTTATCTATGTAACCTTGGTTAACTGATGGCACCACCCAACCTTGAGAGAGGCGATCACATCCTCTTCTCCCCCTGTGCTCCGCACTAGAGTCTAGATAGCAGGTTTCATGTCAGAAGTTAAGCCTCGGGACCTCTGTCCAGCTTATACTTCTCTCGAGTTTCAGAGCTCCACTGGTAATTTGACCAACTCTGGAGAACTCTCTTTCTTTACAACATCCTGTTGTAAACCATTTTCTTCTTTTGTGAACAAAACCCCTTCCCCTTCTCAGAATTTCCCTTTATCCTCTTAGGAAGGTAAATATCAGAAACTGCCTCTTTCTTTTACTCTGGAATCTTGGAATTCTTTTACCATTTAGTTAATAAATTACTCAATGCAATTTTTATTCATAAAAATGAAACTCAAGTTTTTACTAACGAATAACCATATTCGTTCATTTCTATTTTCACTTAACAATTCAAATGTATTTGTAAAAAAAAATTATTTTAAACATAAGATTGGAAATAAATCGGGGTGTTACATCTTCCCCCACTAGAGGTAAACACCATCCTTGGTGTTTACTCCATTACGGTAAAAAATTTAAGATATGTCTCTCGTACAGAGTTTTCATCCTCCCAAGTAGCCTCCTCCAGGCTAAAGTGCTTCCTTTGTACCTTAACTTGGGGGATGAATCGCCTCTGGAGCGTTATTTCTCTCTGATCGAGAATAGGCTGAGGTTCTACCAGAAATTCGTCATCCGGTTCTACCTGCAACCAACAGATTTTAAAATTAATTAAATTAAGAAATCTTCTTTTCTGGAAGTCATAATGTAAACATATCTTACATAAAACGCTCGCTGGTATCATGTCAGTCGTGTATGTATTTCTCCTGAAGATACATGGAACACATTATGTACCAATATATGGCTAGGAAATTCTAGTCGATAAGCCACTGGGCCTATTCGTTCCAAAATTTGGAAAGGTCCACAGTATCTAGGAGCCAATTTGGCACAAGTGTTCCACCTTAAGGTGCTCCTCTTAGGTTTAATTCTTACATAACATGGTCTCCCACTTCGAATTCTTGAAAAGTTATTTTTCGATTTGTGTATACCTTCTGCCTATCCTAGATTGCCTTTAAATTCTGTCTAATCTTCCTCACCTTGCACTCTATTTCCTCCAGTATATCTAGTCCAAGAAATAGTTTGGTTTTTGGGCTACTCTAGTTTTATGGGGGTCTGGCACTATCTGCCATATAGTGCCTCAAAAGGGCTCATCGTGAGGGACTCCTGGTATCCAATGTTGTAGGCGAATTCTACCAGATGCAAGTACTCTTCCCACTTTGTGGGTTACTACCTCACATACATGCGTAGCATATCTTCTAATATATTATCCACCCTTTCGGTCTGTCCATCCATTTGAGGATGGTAGGCTGTACTAAATTAGATATGTGTCCCTAATCCAATGAATAGTGCTTTCTAGAAAGCTAAGGTGAAATTTACATCTCGATCTGAGATGACAATTATTGGAATGCCATGTAATTGAAATATCTCCCTCATGAAGATGTCAACAATATGTACGGTCTTGTAATTCAACTGAATAGGTATGAAATGAGCTACCTTGCTGAGTATGTCCACCACCACGATAATTGAATCATTGTGTCTTTTGCTTCTTAGTAGATATGTGATGAAATCAAGGGATATGACTTCCCACTTCTATTCTGGTACAGGAATGGGTTGAAGCAATCCTGTTGGATGTTGGTGCTCTACCTTAACTTGCTGACACTCCAAATATTTAGTCAAATATTTAGCAATTTTTTTACGCATTCTAAGCCAGAAATAGTCCTTCCTAATTGTTGTCAACATCTTCTGGTATCCAGGGTGTCCAGCATAAGAAATCCGATGATATTCATCCAAAATCAGCTCCCTTAATCTCATCTGGTTTGGGATACATATCTTTGCTCAAAATACTAAAAGTTGTTTATCATTAATTCCATAATCTGGTTTCTTTCCTTGCTTTTCTGCCTCTCTTTCTTGTTGCCATAAAAATTGATATTCAGGATCTCTCTTTGTTGCCTCCATTATTTGTTCCTAAAACTTAAATTATGCTTGATTAAAGTAAAGGTCATAGATGCAATGTAGTTTCCTGCTTAAAGCATCTACTACACGATTCTCTTTACCTTTTACATGTTGAATGTCAAAATCGAATTCACTTAGGAACGCATTCCATCTTTCTTGACGAGCATTTAAATCAGATTGTTTAAAGTAACTGGTCAAGCTACTATGGTCAGTTCTTAACACAAACCTTTTCCCCCATAAGTAATGTCTCCAAACTCGAAGATCATGCGCTACCGCGATCAAATCTAAATCATAAGCAGAGTATCGCTACTCATGGTCCTTTAGCTTCCTGGATTCATACACTATCACCTTGTCATCTTGTGTCAATACTGCTCCCACCCCTTCCTTACAAGCGTCAGTGCAGACTTCAAATTCTCTGTTTGGGTCAGCCACTCTCAACATAGGGGCAGTAGTTAATATTTCCTTTAACCATTCAAAACTGGCTTGACATTCATTATTCCACTTAAAAACTCGAAGTAATGGGAAAGGTTATCTTAGAGAAGCCTTCAATGAATCGTCCATAGTAACCAGCTAAGCCCATGAAAGAGCGTATGTCAACTATATTTCTGGGAACTCTCCATTCCAATTGTTTTTATATTTTCGGGGTCTACCGAGATCCCTTCAACAGATATTACATGACCCAAGTATTGGATCTGTTCTTTGTAGAAATCACATTTGCTTAATTTTGCGCAGAGCTGATGTTCCCGCAACATTTTCAACACCAAGCGTAAATTCTCTTGGTGTTCTTCCATATTTTTAGAGTTTATCAGTATATCATCAATAAATATTAAAAAAAATTTATCTATAAATGGGTGAAATATGCCATGCATCAGACTCATGAATATTTTCGGTGCATTAGTTAATCTGAATGCTAGTACCACAAATTTGTAATGTCAGTACTTTGTACGAAAAGTTGTTTTGGATATGTCTTCATCCTTAATCCATATTTGGTGATACCCAGATCTTAGGTCAATTTTTGAAAATACCTTTTCTCCTTTTACCTGATCAAAAATATCGTCTATACATGGCAAAGGATATTTATTTTTTACAGTCAGTGTATTAAGCTGTCGGTAATTCATTCACATTCACATTGTACCATCCTTATTTTTAACGAACACCACTGGTGCTCCTCAAGGGGACAAACTTGGTCGAATATACCCTTTGTCTAATAGTTCTTGTAGCTACATTTTTAATTCTGTCAACTCAGGCACACTCATTATGTATGGTGCTCGAGATAAAGGTGTTTCTTCGAGTTGTAATTCAATAGTAAAATCGATATCTCTTTTTCGGGGTAATCCCGAAATATTTTCAGGAAATACGTCCATAAAATCCTGAACAACTGAAATATTTTCCATCATACGGGTCTTGTCTTTGGAGTTAGTAAACCCCACCTGAATAGCATATAGTTGACACCCCTTTATAATGTATTTACCCAGCTAAGATGTTGTGATGGGGTGCAATTGAAGGGGTTTCCTAATTCCTTGTAATTCTTGTCGAGTACCATCTTCTGCCTTAAAATGAATGATTTTCTCCTTGTAGTCTACCAATGACCAATGTATTTATAAACAATCCATTCCTAACAAAATATCGTAGGAGCCCAAAGGTAGAATATTCAGCTCGATTGTTATGTGTTGTCTTCCTATTTCTAGGATACAATCTGAAACTTTAGCATTAACTCTTCTTTTTTCTCCTGTAGCCAATTGTACCAACCAGGGACTTTTAAATTTTTGGCTTTGCAGTTTACAGTTTTCAACTCCTTGAGGGTTTATATAACTTAAACTGGCACCAAGATCAACCAAAATCGAAATATTTTGGGAATGTAATTTACCTTCCAATTCTATTATGGTTGGCTGGAAATCCACTTGTTGATCTTCGAGTGCACCATTGATCCTCGGTATGTTTCATGCGACATCCCCTACTATAGACACCTCTTGCAGGTTGGTTTCAACTTCATTTCTTTTACGGTGAAGAAAAATTAAGGTAGTGTGCCTCACTGCATCCCCAGCATTGCAATGGTGGTTTTTGGGATTGTCCAAGATCTAGCCTGTTGGATGCTTTAGTAGCCAGTTCCTCAATTGCCCATTTTGGCTTCTGTTGGTTTTTCCCAAATTGTCTATGTGTTGGATTTCTCGCAGCATTTTTATAATTTCCAAGTTTTTTGTTTTTAAAATTCGAGGAACCTTTCTTCCCTTTCTTTGGTGGCCAAATTCTGCCAACTTCACCTCTTACCTTGGACTGCTGATAGCACATTCGTGTGTTTCGTATCACCTCATCCATAGTATTTGGGTTCACGAATTCAATCCTCTCCTTCATGTAAGCAGACAGGCTACTCAGGAATCGTTGTACTTTCGCCTTTTCATCATCTCAAGTATGGTATGTATCTTAACAAAGAGGTAAACTTAGTGATGAACTCATCCATAGGCAGTTGACCCAACCTTAAATCATGAAAATTTTCATCAGAAAATAACTTTGTTAGGTACTTGTCCTTAAATTACTATTGGAACTCATCCCAAGTCACATTCTGGTCTTCAATTCCACTGACGTTTTTCACCTCTTCCCACCATCATATGGATTTTTCTCGCATTTGATAAATAGCCAAACAGGCCTTGAGCTTGTTTTCATATTCATAGACATGAAAATATTTATTCATATTAATTATCCATACTTCAACTACTTCCTCTGCCTCTCCATCGAAGATAGGAGGTTTAATTTTCCGAAATTCACCTTGTAGCTCCACTTTTCATTTCTTTGCCTCCTGGTATTCTGAAGAATTTCCAAACTCTGCTTTGTTTTAGATTATGCTTTTGTTACTTCAATGAGTATGACTCCCTTCCGGATTATCATTAACTTGTTGCTATTGTTTTCCTTCTTCATGGGTGTCCCTTTCTGGACTAGGTTGTGATGTAAGATTATTTTGATTATCCAAGGGACTCTTGAGTATTCTCTCTTGTTCCCTCATCAACCTTTCATTGTCACTTCATACTTGAATCCTTTCTGTGTGGAGCTCTTGCATTGTGTCTAACAATCGGGTTGTCTAGTGTTGTTGTTCCTCCAGTAATCTACTAGTTTGCTAGTGCCGATCCACACTCAATTGTACCCAGATCTCTGGGTTAATCTCTGGATTAGGCTGGGAGTGGGTCTCCCTTGTAGTTCTCGGTGTCTGTTGGTTGGATCCTCTCCTCAGTGGCTTATCAAAATTCCTGTCACTTTCTCTCTGTGCACAAAATTAACAATCATGAAAAACAACCAAAGTTAGTTGGCCCATTCTGGCCTAGCGTGTGAACCACGCTTTGATACCACTTGTCACTTCTATCATACATCCACACACACACACACACACACACATATATATATATATTATTACTACTACTTATCCATACCTTAATTCGTTTATCCCAATAAAATTTTAATCCTACACTATTTGCATGGAACATAACTTATAACATTGATGGCATAACCTATAACATTGTAATCATTGTATGTTTTTGCTTACTACGTGATTGGTTAGTCCTTATACAATAATCCGCGTGATGGATTAATTTCCTATGCTACCATATTTGGAAAAGCGTTATGACTATAATGAATTTATTTTTCCAGCTGAATTCTGGCCAACACATACACTGACAGCATGAAAATTCGAATTTCGAAATCATTGAGTAAATAATAAAAGAGAAATTAATCTATACTTAAGATTTTCTATTTTACATGTCCTTGTGGAAGACGGGCATATGTCCATCATTAATCACCTTGGTTATTTGTGCTCACCATCGATCTGGGTAACCCTGGATCTAAAGGTGAGGAATCAGGTGGAACAGTTTAGGGTAACTACCCCAACCCTAAACGTCGCACTCCCACTCATTTGCATTTTTCTCCACTATAGTCGTTGGCTCTATAATTCTTCGTTCTCAACCCTTCGTTCCGGCAGGTAAATCTTCGTTGCTACTAGTTCTTTGTTACAATTTCGCAAAGGTAACATGATGTAACAGAATAGCACAGGTATGTACTGTATTCAAGCATGATACTTAGAACTAATACCATATCCATTAAAGATTCCAGGTTACAGTGTAATACGGGTTCAGGTTACATAGTATAAATGGTAATTTACTTTCTCGTATTTGCATAATGGAGTCCTCATTTGGTTGCTTTGTTCTTGTTTTTTCTTCCACTATTTATCTTTGCATAATCTTCGCGGAGGTTGCGTTGTGGTTGAAGCATGATGTAATACTTCTTTACTATTTGATTCCGTCTGGTTAATGAAAATGTTTTGGGTTAGTTTTTTATGTGAGGGTAATTGTTCTTAGTTACCTTCTCCGATTTTTACAAAAATATTGCCCAGGGTGGTCGAGGACATTTCGTCAAAGTCTGTGTTGTCTCACTATTTCTTCTGAGCGAAATTGTATGAAGCTGACCTTTGAGCATGTCGAGATTGACATGTACTTCAGGGATTTTCCTATGCTTCTCCGTTTATTTTTTCTTTTTACTTCTTTACTATTTGATTCTGTTCGGTTAATGAAAATGTTCTGGGTTAGTTTTTTATGTGAGGGTAACTGTTCTTAGTTCCCTTCTCTGATTTTTACAAAAATATTGCCCAGGGTGGTTGAGGAAATCTCGTCAAAACTCTGTGTTGTCTCACTATTTATTCTGAGCGAAATTGTATGAAGATCATAGTTTTAAAAACCGGTCGGTTTGAACCGGTAACCGGCCGGTTAGATAGCCCACCAGTCAAAACCGGCCAGGCAACCCGGCTACCTAGGGAATTTCGCCCATTTTTCAGAAAAATCGGACCTAACCGGCCGGTTAGTAACGAAACCGACTGGTTTATGCATAAACTGGCCGGTTCCGTTCCTAACCGGCCAGTTAGGTGCTACCTCCTCCGCGGACCCACATTTTCGGCGGCAGTTGAGTTTTAGGGCTGATTTGGAGCCAATGGGAGGCTTGTTTCCCTCCAAAAACACCCTCCCCAATATTTTATAAGGAGGAGCAGCCTCTCCTTTGTCTCACACCAACTCATTTTCTATTTGTGAGTTTGATTGAGAGCTTGGAGAGTGTTGAGTGTTTGCCGGAGCAATGATCTTGGAGGCTTGGAGTTGGAGTTGGAGCTATCTTGGAGGCTTGCCGCTTGAGCTAAGTATATTGTAGTAGCCATCATGCCTCCAAAAGGCCAGGATACTGCATGGGCTCATTGTGATATGATTGATGGAAAAATGATTTGCAGATATTGCCAAAAATCTATTGCAGGAGGGGGTATTAACAGGTTCAAGCAACACTTGGCTGGGATAGGAGGCCATGTAAAGCCATGTGGAGCACCAAATGAAGTAATAGGGCATATTAGGGCAGAATACCTACAGAAGTTTGAGACTCGAGTCACTGAACCAATAGAGACTGCAGTTGCAAAGTTTGGCAGTCGAGAGTCGGGAGACTCAAGTTCAACCAACTGAGTTTGAACTTTGATTATGATTAGAATTTAGTAGTATGATATATCATATATGTAGATTTGTAGTAGACTGTCACTGTAGCCTGTACTATGCTCATAGCTTGTAGCATTGTTTTTGGACATTATGGGCCATTTGGAGCCTCATTGCTTATGTATTGTTCGATGATATGTATTGCACTTGGTGCCATTTTGATATATTCACCTTTCCATGGTATATAAATGAGAAAAATTTGCATATTTTGTCTCTATTGGCTTGGAATCATGGTTGCAAATCTTAAAAATAGTTTTTTTTATTAAAAAATAATTATTTAATGTATTTTTTTTTAAAACCGGTTCATTGAGATCTGACCGCTCCCAGTTAGACCGGTTCCGGTTAGAAACCCGGTTCATTAGGTCCACCGGTCCGGTCACCGGTTCCGATTTTTAAAACTATGATGAAGATGACCTTTGAGCATGTTGAGATTGACATGTACTTCTGGGATTTTCCTACGCTTCTCTATTTATTTTTTCTTTTTCTTTTCAGAGGGTTCATTTTCTCTGTTAATAACTTTTTGTTACAATATTTGTTGTTTTTGGCAGGTCTCAATGTTGCCGAGGTACTGATAACAAGGGAGGGTACTTCTGCATCCTGCAACATATTTCCAAGGGTGGCCCTACGGGTAAGCCAGAACCCATTCCCACTTCACAACATTCTCGAGATTTTTTGGAAGAAATCTTTTATTTTTGTTTATTGAGGGTAAACCCTCTACGTGAACAGGTTTGACCTCTGGCCCTTGAGTTTTCTTGTACGTGTGAGCCTTCTATGCTCCCTTTCGTTACGAAGGGTTTAACTTAGCCATTTCTTGAAGTTTATATGTAACAATTAGTTCTGCTCTGTTGTTGTCCCTCACAGGATAAAGAAAATTTGATGTAATATTTATTTACTAGTTTTCTATAAGTAATTTTCAAAGGTTAAACTTTTTTCCCTGTGCGCTTTTGCAACCCCATACACTATACATAGTAATTTGATTCATATATTATTTTCACTATAATAGTCGGGTTATTTACAAACACTTTCTAGTTGAACCCTTCAGCACATTGGTACATGATACATGTTGATTTATAGGTTTTAATTACATTCTTATTGTGTTTCCTATCTTGAAACAGTTCTCATAGTTTTATGTGTGGATTACTAGAGCTCCTAGTACTATGTATGAATTTTCCGAAGTTATCATTTGTTCTTGAGCTTCGCAACTTTTTCTTGAATTTGTAAGAAAATTGTTTTTCGTTTGTACTACAAGCTTTAATGGTCAGGGGACCATGATGTAATTATGGGGCTCGACTTCTAAACCCATGTGCCCTCTAAATTCCTCCTACAAGATATTTTTAAATTTTCTTGCTGAGATATAGTTTACTAGCGACAACTTTTATGACATCTTAGTTTCTAGTTTTATTCTCGATGTACCTTATGTAATATTATTGTTTTTCCATACAATCATATATATATATATATATATATATATTAAGCATGGTTAATGGTACAACTCGTTATATCCATGCTTAATTGTTAATTTATTTCTACTGTTACATTTCTTTATACCCTCTAACAATATAGAATTTAAAGTAGGAACAAAAATACAGTGTTTGAGCACTATGAGTTATATCAATTTTCTAATATATCATTTCTTGCTAATTTATCTAGTTCTACAGTTGTCTCCTTTGGAAACACGATTGTCGTTAGACCAAAGCCCGCAGGCTTTAGTCTCTGGTACAATCGCCAGAGTTAGGATCCACGAGAGGCGGTTAGTCCATGTCGCGAAACACGCGGGGAGCGTTGAACCCAATGTCCAACAATCTCCCTCCCAACTCGAGCCGGATGAGTTTTGAACTCGAGACCTGTCGCTCTGATACCACTTGTTGGAAACACGATTGTCATTATACCAAAGCCCACAGGCTTTAGTCTTTGCTACAATCGCCAGAGTTAGGATCCACGAGAGGCAGAAAGTCCATGTCGCAAAACACACGGGGAGCGTTGAACCCAATGTCCAACAGTCTCATACTTCAAGTAGATTGAAACAAGCATTGTGTCTAATTACAAAGTAACTACAAAATACCAAATGTAAATTCCTTTCTTAACACACTAACTAAACCAGTAAAATTTAAACACTTATGTATATAATCTTGGTTAACTGATGGCACCACCCAACCTTGAGAGAGGCGATCACGTCCTCTGCTCCCGCTGTGCTCCACACCAGAGTCTAGATAGAAAGTTTCATGTCCAAAGTTAAGCCTCAGGACCTCTGTCCAACTTATGCTTCTCTCGGGTTTCAAAGCTCCACTAGTATAATTCGACCTGCTCTGGACAATTCTATTTCTTGACAACATCCTATTATAAACCATTTTCTTCTTTTGTGAACATAATCCCTTCCCCTTCTCAGGATTTCCCTTTATCCTCTTGGGGAAGGCAACTGTTAGAAATTGCCTCTTTCTTTTACTCTGGAATCTTGGAATTCTTTTACCATTCAGTTAATAAATTACTCAATGCAATTTTTATTCATGAAAATGAAAATCAAGTTTTTACTAACGAATGATTTCTCTTTTCACTTAACAATTCAAATGTATTTGTAAAAAAAAAAAAAAATCTTTTAAACATAAGATAGGAAATAAAATGGGATGTTACAACATATGTAAGATATCTTCATCAAAGAATGTCAACTAGATAGTTAAACTTTGATTATGATTAAGTTTTCCTAGCTCATTGTTAGTAAATGTGGAGTTCTCCCTATAAATCATGTACTATAGTATATTATATTGGAGCTTGGAGCTTAGCTCACTAACGAGTGGGCTTCAAGTAGACAAGGGTTAATCCTTCCATATAAACTATTGTACAATGTTTCCCTACCTTATAGGGTTTTGATATTCAATAAAACAGTGAGTATTTTAATATATTGTTCGTAATTCATTTTTAAAGGCCAAAGACCATACTAAGTGAGATTAGAACTCCTTCTTGGCCCAAAAGGTAGAAATTATCTTCTCTTTTCACAAATTTTCATGCTTTAAAAAAATAAAAACATTCAAATTAAATATAATGAAGTGAAGATATCTGTGATTTAAAATATGTTATTATTTGGTGATGGGTAAAAATATACAGATCAAATATCTTTTGATAAGACCAACACTAGTTGAAGTAACATAGTTGTGGGAATTCAAAATTGGAGCTACTCACTATGAGTAGTGTTATAGAAGTTATATTTGTTTCAAGTTGGGGTCTCACAACCGTCAAAAGGAATTCTTATGGCATAATTATATTTAATTTTATGAAGCTAATTACAATAGGTGAATAGAAACAAAGTAACAATGTCATATTTAAATTTATGAAGCTAATTATAATAGGTGAATAGAAACAAAGTAACAATGTCATTTCACGAATGTGGTCATGTGAATACTTATGATGTTAGTGCCATTTAAAATTAGCATTGAAACACTAATGAAACCAAAAATTGTCAATTTTGAGAAGTATATAGTGGGAGAATCACATGGCAATAATAATAACTTTGTAGGACATTTAAGTAAAATTGCAACATTTCCATATTCTTGAAGCAGAAAGAGGTCCCTTAGTTAAAAATAAAAATTTAATTGAACCTAATCGGTGGTCCTGCAGTGTAAGGCTTCCTTTCATTCAAGGAACCACTGATAGGATTGCTAGGATCTTGAAGAAGCATAAGGTTTCTTCTTCCTTCAAGCCCCTTAACACGATTCGCAGCTCTCTTAAATCGGTTAAGGATCCGGTAAACACTAGGGATGGAAAAGGTGTCTATATTATTCCTTGTTCTTGTGGGACTCCTTACATTGGTGAAACTGGTCGGTCTATTAACCAAAGGATCAATGAACATGCAGCTGACATTAAGCATGGAAGATCACGCACCTCTACCCTAGCCGAACATGTGGAAAAGACTAACCATCATATTTGCATTGAAGAGGCTAAGGTCATAGCTAGGATTGACCACTTCCATCATTGGAAGTTAAGAGAGGCTTTAGAAATTGAAAAAAGACCCGTAAATCTCAATAGAAATGACGGGTGGAATATAAACAGGTGTTGGATACCTGCCCTATATTCTTAATGGTCAAAATAAATAAATAAATAAATTTTATTTATTTATTTTTTTGAAAGGAAAATAATAGGATTACATATTTACATTAATAAAACATTATAGTATAATAAGTAATAAATAATTAAATAATAAGGGATTAATAAAGAAATAAATAATAATAATTAATTAACTAAATTAAATATAAAGATTTATAAATATATTTTACTAAATAATTAAACTTTTAAATTAATTAAATTAGTACTAGTTGTTATAATTTTATTTAATAATTAATTTAATTAAAATAGAACAGGAAGTTATTAAATCTCTTAGTCAAGAGTTATTCTAATGGCTAGTTTAGCCATTTCTACATCTATTTAAACTCAACATCCGGATTTGATCTCTCACCTAGTCCTGATGATGAACCACATTGGTTGGTTCGAAACGCGTCGACAATGTTCATTTTAATGTGATTATTATCGAAAAAATTCTTCATAATGGTCAAATTCATTGACTACCAATGTATATATGTTATATTTACTAAGTTTGATATATATGTTATATTTACTAGTTTGGTAATGCATATTTTGTTTTTGTATTACTTTTCACTCTACAAAAAAATCTTAGAGGATAATTATAAAACACTCAACTTTGAAACTTTTTATGATTCTTTAATTAGAGAGCAAGATAATCTCTTGCATCTTCTAGTGCTTAAATTCTTAATGGTCCAATATAAAAATAAACTCAAGCATCTAAAGAAGCAACACCCTAAAACCAATAAGTGCAATAAGGCTCCCAAGCCCTCTCAACCAATTCTCTGTCCAAATGGTGGCAAAGAAACTAAATCAAAAGGTAAGAAGACTATTTATGGAGCATCTTATCATATGGCTAAGATAAAGTCTTTTTTTTGCACTTAGTGAATATAACACCAAATAATATTTATTGTTGATGATAAATCTCTTAATGTTGTAGAGTCTTGAATAATTCATCTAGATGATAATCATTTTAATGGTATATTATATGTTCCAATCCTTTTCTACTCTCTTCTATTGATATTTCAAAAAATTCATTTAGGTGAAGCTAAAACCTCACTAGTTTGTAATCAATGATTAAAAAGATCTTAACCACACCTAACAATGGGTATTGTTGATGATATTAGTAGGTTCAAATTTGACAACCTAGTTTTTATTGCTTATAGTGATGCCTTGAGCAAACATTGAAATGAGTGATTTGGTCATCTAAATTATCACTAGTCTTCACCTCACTAGTTTGTAATCAATGATTAAAAAGATCTTAAGCACACCTAACAACTGGTATTGTTGATGATATTAGTAGGTTCAACTTGAAAAACCTAGTTTTTATTGCTTATAGTGATGCCTTGAGCAAACATTGAAATGAGTGATTTGGTCATCTAAATTATCACTCAATGTAGCAACTATGTAATACAAATATGGTGATTGGTTTTCCTTTCATTTCTTGTCAAACATCATCGAAATATTTTGACAAGCCCTTTACAACTAGTTCTTGGTGATTTATAAGGTTTTATTCCTTCTCCTTCTTTCTTTAGGTTCAAGTATTTCTTAACTTTTATGGGTGACTTCTCCAAATGCAATTGGGTTTATTTTTTAAAAAGAAGATGTGAATATTTTGATATTTTTTTTTCCTACAAGACTTTTGTAGAAAAAAAAATTGGGCATCAATCATAAGATTTAAGGATAAATAATGGATGTGAACATGTTAACAATAAGTTTAGAACTTGTTGCATTGTGCATGGTATTCAAATGCAACATCGTTATTCCATGAACATGTTAACAATAAGTTTAGAACTTGTTGCATTGCGCATGGTATTCAAATGCAACATCGTTTATTCCACACACATAAAAGAAGTTTATTCCACACACATAAAAGAAACTGAAAAATTGTATCATTCAATCTAAGAAATTAAGTCCTCATTTTTTTGTAAAAGCCATTAATTGTGCCAATTAAATAATTGATCTCACTCCCACAGGATTTGAAAGTAATAACACCAAAAAATCATAGAGTAATTTTCACTTAATGAAAGTCACTTTAGTATCCTTGGCAATGAAGCATAAACTCACATGTTTAATAAGACAATAAAAACATTATAGTTTAAATGAAAAAAACACCTTCAATTACTATTAAAATCTATAACTAACATTTATAAATATAAACACTTTTGAAAATGAAATATGATCTCAAATCTATTAATCAAACATGTTAATATTACATTATATCATAAAAACCAATAAAACTAAATCTAATTAAAGTATGAAATCATATCTCAAACATGTCCACATTTCAGAATTTACAAACATAACTTTCATTTACACATTTATACATAGATATAATGCCAATAGCTATAAACACTATATTTCACGAAAACTTTTTGGTAGATTATACGAGCAAGTCCCATCACCAAAGGTCCAAAAAGAAAACAAACAAGCGCCATTTGCTTGCTTCTTATGGAGCAGAAATATGTGAAGGATCTGCCTGTGCCTACTTCTGATCTTACACAACCGCACAAGAAGCTTTCTGATCTTACTAAACCATATAAGAAGCTCTGTTTTCATAGCCCACAATTGGGCAAAAGCAGAACAATGTTTTATTCAAACTACTATGTAATCTCAATCCGTTGAAAACTACTATCTAATCTCACTCTGTTGAAGAAAACCTCACACAAATGGGTTAAGGAACTCATCGACAGTAGTGTATTTCACATCAGGGTACAGCTGACTGCCCTCCACTCCATTAGCTCCAATTTCGAAATTTGTATGATCCCCTTTCACAAAAGTAGAGTGACTGATTGCTATGATAATATTACCTGGGAATGGTGTCTCTGCATCACCCACCGTAAGTTTGGAAACTGTCAGCCCATTATCCACAATAAAATTTTCAAAGGGAAAAAAAAAATCAAACTTTCCAGCAAATTTCTGATCCTAAAAAGAGGCCTTAACCCTAATCCTGATTAATCTTTCAAAAAGTTAAACAAATTGGGCTATCATTTCAGACCGAAACAGTACACTGGTGACATCAATATAGGCTACCAACCATTTTATAAACAATGTTCTTAAATAGATTAGACAATCATCAAATTTTTCTTAAAATTATGTTCCAAATTCGTTGGGTTTGTTAAGTTCTGCAAAAAATAATGTGGTTTAAAAAAATTGTGAGAACTAGGCTTTGCAACTTCTGACCTTCAATTATTTTGAGAACCTGCTCCTCTGGGACATAGACCTTCTCTAGAGTCTTTCCGATCTTCTTTTCCCATAGAGCCACAAGTTCATTGAAGGACAGAGTGTTTGCAGCAGGTCTTAAGTATAAGGTCTTGTTCAGAGTTCTGGGATCGTCCACTGCCCTGATTGCGTATGTTGCAATGTCTTCCTCCTTCACAAACACAGCTGCATTGTTTCCAAAGAAAAATGAAAAAGATAAATCCTTAATCAAGAGAAACACTAAACTTAACACCATGACATAAATCCAATAACAAAGGTCATCACTGCTAAAAACTCAAAACACAGAATCTTGCTGCGTGAAGAGATATAGAACCAAATTTTAAACTGCAACTTTCTACAATAGAGAGAGGGCACACTGTCAAAAGAAACCGTTATCAAACCTTTAGCATTTCCATCTCCAAAAATGACTACTTTATCCCTTGGAGGAGCTGTAAGGCCAGGCCGTGCCAGTGTCTGAGGAACTGTAAGGCCAGCCTGTGCCTGTGTCGGAGGAGCTGTAAGGCCACCCTGTGCCAGTGTCGGAAGGAAATACCCAGCAAAAAAATTGCTGGAGACATATGTATAAGGGATTCCCGCTGCCTCGATTGCCCTACGGATTTTGACTTTCACCTCAAATAAACTTTTGGCAGGCTCCACTGCATGGACGTTATCAACATCATTCCCGAACTCAGATGGCAAAAACCTCTGCAAAGTAGAGGTATTAATAAACATACTAATTATAACATGTTTCTAGAAATTTGAACTTATTTAGCTGGTATAATTGTGATGGTTTTTAAATCTCAAAAAATTTTAATGGTGCTAAATCTATGTTAATCATCAAAAGTGATCGAAACGCTTTCAGATTTAGAGTTTGTTTTTCATAATGCTGAATCTATTTCCACCATTAAAAAAAAGGTAATTGAAACACTATTAAACTAAAATTTTTTAAGAAAAAAAACAAATTCTCACGTGAAAAAATGGTGTAACCCAAAATAATTTAGTCACCTAACCAGTCTAACAAAAAAAAGATATCAACGCTCACTCTTACAGAATTGAAGATTCTTTTTGGTTTTTATACAAGAGTACCACTTACATAAATTTTGCAAGTAGACTGTAATTCTTAGGAGCAAAGAGATACCTGGATGGTTCCAACTTCTTTAATAGCTTGGATAATATTAAGCTGATTGGCTGTCTGTTCTCCTCCCACTGTGGATATTACTATATCCACCTTCTTCACTGCCTCCACAAGGCTTGCATGATCCTCTAATGATCCCTGTTAAAAGAGCATTAAAACCCAAATGGTTGTTGAAAGAAACATTATTGAAACTACTGCATGGCAGTAGAAAGCAGTGAGATTTGAACTTACATTGAGTATGTTAGCTCCTGAAGCCTTGAAAGAGTCCAGAAGCTGGGCTCTCTCCGGCTTAGCAGAAGCCGGTGAGTCTCTGACAAGAAGGTAGGTGGGGTGGCCCAGAGCAACACTGGCTTTGGCGACATGACGACCAATGTAGCCTGTTGCTCCAATTATCAAAATTCTGCTGATGCTTCCCATCTCTGCTAGCCTCAAATTCCAACTGTTATCACTCCCAGTGGCAACAAGAAAACGTCAAGTGCAGTGGGGACTATGATCGATACAGAGAAATCTCATATTTATAGCGATTGGAGATCTGTATGGGGGGTAAGAGTTCGGAGATAACGGTGGAAATTGTCGAAAATCCTGGCAGGGGAGGGCTTCTCCAAGGCGAAGATGAGCGCCATGCGTGCCACAGAGGGCGGAAGTAGTTATGAAAGAAGAGGGCCCTGTAGCCCTTTTAATTCTTCAAAGAAGTGGGACAAAGTAGTTAAGAAAGGCCAGAACCAGACCCTCTAATTATCTTCATTTTCCTAAGAGGTAGAGATGACTTTGATGGCGGTGGATGATAAATTTGTAAATGATTAATAATGTTTAATTTATAGGACGAGTTTTCAATGATATAAATCAAGTGTAAATTTTATATAAGAATTAATAATAAAAAGAGTAGAAAAATTAGGAATAAAGATGAGTAGATATTTGTGAAAAGAATATACGACATAGATATAGTAGAATTAAATTAAATATTTAATTATAGCACAGTATAGATATCTACATAAAAATCAAGATTCAAAATGAAATAGAAAAATCAAAATGAAGATGGTGGAAAGATTATTGGAAATAGTTATGCATATAGTTTAGTTAAATATTGATTTATAATATAGTTATTATAAAAAAATATAAGAAATAATTATAAATATAGTTAAATTAAATATTAATTTATAACATAATTATTATAGTAACTTACATTTATATTAAAAAACCAAATTATGTAATAAAAACACAAAATTATTTGATTGAATAAAATTTATCTTATTTTAAACTTTAAATTTGTATTTGCTTTTCTATAAAGATTTTTATATAAATCTTGAGACATATTATTTAATTTGAAATATAAAATCTAGTCTAGATCGATTTTAATTCTGTATCTATCAAGCCTAGAAAGGGATCAAATCTCTAGTTGTGTATATCTATTTTTTGAGTGCAAAACTTAAAAATAAAATTTATAATTAAAATTAATAACTCTGGTCCACTATTAATGACTTAAAACCCTTCTTAAAATTCTTCATTCAATCGTCCTGAAGATGGATCCTCGTTGGGATTCGAAACATCAACAAATGTTTCTTGATATTGTGGATAATCCAGGAAGCTCTTCAGAAGATGATAACCACATGAACTTAAAAACTAAAATTTTGTCCCTGCATGGAGGGGATTCTTGGGAAGAGATTTTTTATCTCGAGAGAACCAGAATGAAGATTGAAATAAGGGTAGCAGACCTAAAATTTCTTAAAGTATGTCGTGACAACAATCTTATTCCTCTTTTCGCTTGTATTAAACCTATTCTTCACCTTCGCAGATATAACAAATACTTTTTAAAACTAAGTTTAACCTAATTCACGGAGAGATTAGGAGGACCCGTGCTCTGTTGGATAAACTGGGTCGTTGTGCTCTTTCTCTACATTTAAAATTAGCCAATTTAATTAATCTTGAATTATGGAAAACAATCGATGCAAGGGCTGCTATCAAGTCTGAAAAAGAAGGTCTGTTGGCAAGGAACATGCATGCTAGGAAGTTAGAAAAAATCAAGAAATTGGCCCGATGTGATATCAGGGTTTCTGGCGCTGATGAGTTTAGATCTAACTTAGTTTCAGATGGGTGGGAGCTGTCGAACATAAGGTCACCCAAAAATTCGATGGAAAGAGACGTTGTATGCTATTTTCCACTCCCATATAACACTCGAGAGGTTGATAGTACATTGCCTTCCAAAGAGGTGACTGTTTCCGCTGACACTTTACCTGATAATGAGGTTTTGAATCTGGTCTTTAACAGCATTTCATTGAAGGATTGCTTCGTAAATTTCCTTGTCTGCAGGAACAATATCAATATCCATGACAACGTTGACAGAGTTGGCAGTTTTGGTTCAACGATAGATTGCAACTCGGATGGTTTTGGTAGAAGAAATTTTGGCCTCATCCCCATTAGCACTTCACATGATAGTGTACCTGACAGAGTTGAAAACATGAGTTGTTCAACCCAACTCAATGAAATAGGATTTGTTTCTGTCAGCAATTCGATAACCAATTTCAGTAATTGTGGCATATCAGATTCCGGCTGTGATGATTTCCACATGAACAAAGAACATGAATTAACTGTTGGTCTGACGTCGAAGAAACCAGTTCGGTACAGTGTCAATAATCTGCTCTCCCTTAGGGATTACGCCTCTTCTCCCAAGTTGTTGTCTCCATCTATTATGCGAAGTTACAATGAAAATCCTATTTCATCTGTATGAATTGGCAGCAACAAATTTGAAGCTGCAGACATGAATGATACTCCATCTGGTTCGGATTCGGTGGTGGACATACATGCTAGGTTTCGTGATTCAGTTATTATAGACAGCGCTAATGTCTCTATCGTTGATGTCTCGATCAATACCTCGGTCAACGACGATGTTACCAGTCCAGATCGAAGCCGACCTCTTAACCTTTGTGTTAATGATGGACATCGGTTTTCGCAAGTTGGGCATAACCGTGAACTAAACCATAGTAAATTTCCTTATAATAATAACCATAAGCCATGTTTCCAAAGTTCTATGGTTTACAATAAGATAGAAAGTAAGAGGGAGAGCCCTAGGGTTTTTGCGGATATTGACCTTTCTGTCAATAACTTAAATGATGGTGCCATCAAAAAGCTGGGACATCACCCCTTTACCAAGAATAAGAGAGTTGTTAATTTATCCTCTATAGAGCTAAGTCAAGATTCCATCAATATTATTAGCAAGGGCTTAGGATTTGCAGTTGCACACAAGGGCATTCCAAATGAAAGAATTTTGTGTAGCATTGAGGAAGGGATTCGAGGTTTATCTCTTGATGATAAAGAAGCATTGAGACAAGAATGCTCCCTTATTTTTAAGAAAGCTAGAACTCCGAGGAGCAACCTAAGTAAGGAAGAGCTTATTTCTCTCAAGGCTCTACGCGATAATGACAACATTGTGATACTGAAAGCCGACAAAGGTGGTGCTGTTGTTGTTCTAGATAAGGTTGATTATATAAGAAAAATGAAAGAACATCTAGATTGTAGTAGGTACAAGAAACTTAACTCCAACCCCATGCCCAAGGTATTAAAAGAAGTCAAGAAAGCGATCAAGAATTCAGGGTTGGATGACAGGTTAAAGAAGAAATTGAACCCTCCATGTGATGTCATGCCAAGGATTTATGGATTACCCAACATACATAAAGATGGAATCCCCCTTAGACCGATTGCCAATACCATAGGATTCCCCACCTATGAGCTGGCGAAATATGTTGCCACAGATCTTGAAGCCCCTTGTTCGGAACACTGACTCTTTCATAAAGGACTCGAATGATTTTTTCAAGTTCATCAAGGATCAGAGGGTGGAGGAGAGCGAAGTTTTGGTTAGTTTTGATGTGGTATCATTATTCACTAAGATTCCTTTAGATGAGGCAATTCAAGTCATTAAAGAAGTCACTGATCCAAGAACAGCCAAGCTTGCGTAGATTTGCCTACATTCCACTTTATTCAGCTTCCAAGGGGAATTCTATGAGCAGGTATCAGGGGTCGCAATGGGATCTCAACTATCCCCTATTGTCGCCAACTTATATATGGAACACTTTGAGAAAAAGGCCCTTGCCTCATATCCCTTAAAACCAGATTGGTGGAAAAGTTTTGTAGACGACACCAACATAAAGTGGACTCATGGGAAGGAGAATCTGGAGGGATTTTTTAATCACCTGAACTCCATTTCCTCAGAAATTAATTTTACTATGGAGGCTGAAGTAAATAGGTGCATTCCTTTTCTAGACGTTCTTGTCATTAGGAGTGAGGATGGAACACTAGGGCATCGTGTGTTTAGGAAGAAAACCCATACTGATAGTTATCTTCATGCTAAGTCCTACCATTATCCAGCTCAGAAGTTTGGTGTCCTTAATACCCTTGCCGTTAGAGCCATGAGGATATCTGATGTTGAACACCTTAACGAAGAAATCAGTCACTTGTCATCTCTTTTTAGGGATTGAGGTTATAAAGAAAGAGATATCAAAAAGGCCCTAAAAAGAGTTGAGGGCTCGATCTTACCTCAGAAGCGCCATGAACCTCAAGAAAACGGGGGAAGGGTTTTTCTACCATACTTTAAGGGTGTTACTGATAAAATCGCCAAAGTTCTGAGGAAGAATGATATTTTCGCACAATTTTCAGCAACAGAGACTATTAGACAAAGAATGCGATCAATTAAAGATGCTATAAGCCTGGAACAACTTAAAGGAGTGTACAAAATTTATTGTTCGTGCGGGAAAAGTTATATTGGTGAAACCGGGCATTCACTTCAAAAATGACTCAAAGAGCACGGAGCCGATATTAAGTATGAGCGATTGCGCACCTCTGCCCTTGTGGAACACTCCTTGAAAACTAAACATCAAGTGCATCTTGAAGATGCAAGGATCATTGCGAGAGAAGATCACTATCAAAGAAGGAAAGTAAGAGAGGCCCCTGAAATTATAAAACATCCATATAACCTTAATAGGGATGGGGGGTGTGAAATTAGCGACAGTTGGCGAGCTCTTCTTCGACAAATCTATTCCTCAAAAGCGCAATCCTTCCAGGTATAGTTTTTCAGGTAAATGGTCTCAGGTTTGTCTCTCTTCTTTTAAATGTCGTTTTAATAATTAAGGTACTTACTTTTAATAATTATTCTCATTAATTAATTTTTATTTTGCCTTAAAAATAAAAATTAATTAATTAATTAATAACTATTTTTTTTTTCTAAATAGGACTAATTCTATTAATTATGAAAATACTGATACAAAACTGCCAGGACTGCTGCTGTGAGAGCCAGACAGTCTGGGTTGATTGACTATGCTGTCCTTAAGAAGTCGGGGCCGCCCAGAGTGGGAAACCGACCCAATAAACATCAGTAGTTGGGCCGCCCATAGAAGGGAAACCGGCCAGAGACTTATACAAAACATGTAAATAACTTTAAAAACAAAGCAAGAGACGTCATTATGCCCAGCAGGTGGGCAACTAAAACAGTAAATCATGATAAAACCAGCTGTAATTGAGCCCAAGGAGTCAGCTCTTGTCCTCAGAAGACAGCGGTTCCTCTTCCACTCTGCATGCATATTCATTTCCTGTGCTGCTGTCCTCCTTTCCTTCCTGACTGTCAGATTTCATGTTCTGGTGCTCAGCTTCAGTGCTGACCTCTGCGTGAGGAGAAGGAATGGAGCGGGGGTCAAGAGTAGGGGGGGGGCCCGCAGAAAGGGGAATTTCCTCACGAAGGGAAACAGTGATGAGGGCAGTGATGATGGAGTCAAAAGAAGTACAGTGGAAGCGAAGTTCTGCATTCTGAGTGGTCTGCCGGATGGTGGAGCCACGAACCCTGTTGATTGGAGGAGAGGGTTGACCAGGATAGGCGATAGCAGCAGAGGGAAGGGGTTGACAGGGAGGATTAGGAATATTCGGTGGAGAGGAAAGACCGGGAGGCTCAGAGGGAGCAACAGGATTTCCAGAAGCATCTCTAATGCTTTGCACTTGTCCGCGTCCTCTGCCAGCTAGGCTACCCCTGCCCCTGCCTCTACGTCTGCCACCACGTGAAGATAGCGGGGGAGTGTGGTCGTCTCCTTCCGAGGAGGAGCTGAGTTCTGAGAGGGGCAGAGGAGGAGTGCCAGAAGTGCGCCCTCGACTCACCCCACGTCGAGGCCTCATTCTTTGACGAAGACGGGGCATGACTGACAACAAATGACGCAAACGAGGCCGGCCAGAAGGGGGTTCAGGAGAAGGGGGGAAGGCGTGGACACAACCAAGTGCTTCTTTTTCCATGGGATAACGGAAAGAACAGAAACACAGAGTACAGTCGTGAAGATCTGAAATTCAAATTGAGATTTGAAAAGACGTTATGAAGGTGGCGCTCGAATGACGAAGGAAGCCTGAGAAGCTCGTGACGAGGGAACAGGAAAGTGAGCACTTGCATGCAGTATTGGTTTTCCAGACAAACCCAAACAAGCGCATAGTAATCGTTTCTGGTACAGGGAGTGCTGCACCAGTGGCCTTTAGCAGAGACGGGGAATTCTCTTATAGCTTCGTCTCACATCTTCCTGTTGACGAATTACCAAAATCGGCGCCATAAACACAAGAATGAAGAGCGATTACACATGTTGTGTTATTCGAGCATATTCGAAACCATTGGACTGTGAACACGCGAGGCCATGTGTGCAGGGCACACAGACAACCTTGGGAGCTGCGTGGGTGCCGGAGGCCCATTAATTCGCTCGATCAGCCGCATCCGGCGGGAGGCTGTCCTGGCGCACCAGGGAAATGCAGTTCTGTTGAGTTTCTTCATCATGAATAATTGAGAGAGAGCCATGAGTCATCATGCTATTATTGTCAATGCCGAAATTGGCTAAGAGATCGGCGACTTTGTTTCCTTCCCTCATAACATGGGTAAAGGATATGGCTCGATTGTGGTGAAGCCAATCACTTATCTTAGCAATCCGGGCCTCTAAACGCCAACTGTGAGACACCTTGGCCGGATCGGCCCCCCAAAGAAGCTGGTTGGCAATATTGATGAGGATCTGAGAATCCCCTTCTATAATGATGGGGAAGAAATTGTGCTGACGCGCCAGGTTCAAGCCCTGCCAAAGGCCTTCAAGCTCCGCTGAATTATTTGTGTCCCAGCCTATAGCCCCAAAGAAGAGGTGTTGAACATCTCCTGTAGAATCTCTAATGATGCCTCCATAGCCTGCTTGCCCCGGGGTCCCTTTGGAGGCACCATCAAAGTTTAATTTGAAGACTCCTGGAGAGGGAGGAATCCAGTTCGAAGGCGTGATGTTGGTCTTCTTGTTTTGAGTCTTCAGAGTAATCCCCAATTTAAGATTCAGAGAGTTTGCCACTGAGGATGCTCCTGGCTTGTGAGAGATCATCTTCTTGCCAAGAGTGAATGGCCAATGTTTCCTGAAGGTTGCCAGTGAGGGAGAACCAAATGGTGTCCAAAGAGGTGGATTGATTTTTGAAGATACGTCTATTGCGCTCTTTCCACAGAGTCCAGAAGATCATACCAGGGAGGAGCTGCCAGAGAGTATTGAGGAGGGCAGATTCATAGGGGCGTTTAGGCCAACATCTAAGGATAGAAGTAATGTCCCCGAGGGGCTTGCGTTTATGGAGTGAAAATTTGCGGCTGACTTTGGAGAGATGGCTAAAGGCGGTCGGCATGGAGTATTGAATAGTTGAGCTAAGAGCACAGTTGGGGCAGCGAGAGGGGCCGATGAAGCCTCGTTTGACCAGATTGTCCCAGGTGAGAATACGCTTGTGACTTAAGAGCCAGAGGAATGTGGATATTTTCGGCCAGGTATGGGGGTTCCAGATCATTTGCCAAAGGGGATCACGAGGGAGAGGGGAGGGATGCAGCAGAGTGAAGGCCTCCTTGGTTGTGAACATACCTGTGGTGGTGTGACCCCATCTGAGGATGTCGGGATCTGGAGAGCTTCTGATTTGTCTTCGTTGTAATTCCTGGTCGAGGTCCCTGTATATATAATCCTGAGCTTGAGCTATTATGTGATGCGCTGGCTTCCATTGCCGATACCCATTGCTATCTGTGTCCATCCAATGCTCATGAATCTTCCCTTCTAATCCAGCTCTGGGGTCTCCAAGGCTGTTAAGAGGAAACTTTTCCAGAAGGCTGGATTCTTGTTGCCAGGAGTCTGTCCAGAATCTTACTGATTGTCCATTGTGCACTTCCCAAAAGCTATGCTGTTGAATAAGCGCATAGTGCTGCTTAGCAGCATTCCAGATCAAGGAGCCCGAGTTGAGAGGGGTTAACCGGACCAGATCTGCAGCAGTTCTGTTGTTAGCATACTTTGCAGTCCAAAGTTGAGCCCAAGGTGTTTGCGGTTTGGAGATCCATCTCCACCAGACTCGAGCTGCCATGACTTCATTGCTGTGCAAGGGGTCTCTTAAACCAAGACCACCATCCGCTTTGGGAGTACAAACTATGCCCCAATTCACAAGGGCCCATTTGCGGTTGTGCCCAGAGGAACCCCATAGAAAGCATCTTTGTAGAGTTTTGATCTGTTTGAGGACCCATTTCGGGGCTGCAAGAACAGAAAAGAGATATAGCGGCATAGATTGTAAAGTGGCTTTGATGAGAGTGAGACGACTGACCATGTTGAGCGCACGGAAGGTCCAAGAGGAGAGACGGGATTCCAGTTTCTCAAGGAGCTGGTTCCAAGAAGAGTGCTTGATAGCAGAGTCAGTGAGGGGGGCGCCAAGATATTTGTCAGGAAGAGTGGCCACAGAGAAACCAAGAATACGGGCAATGTTGACCTGAGTCGGATGGGGGGTATGAAAGAAGAAGATCTGAGACTTGGAATCATTTATGGTTAACCCAGAAGCTTGAGAGAAGAGAGAAAGGATAGCTTTGAAAGAGCGGGCTTCTTGAACCGACGGGTGACCAAAGAGCATATTATCATCAACAAATTGTTGATGAGTCGAGGTGGGAGCTCCATGAAGGGCAAGACCGCGCAGATGGCCTAGAGAGGCTTCCTTTTGAATGAGTCTGCCAAGCCCTTCGGCCATAAGAACGAAGAGAAAGGGGGAGAGGGGGTCCCCCTGTCTGATGCCCTTAGAGGGACGGAAAGGGAGGGAGGGAGAACCATTAAGAAGGATGGAAAGGGAGGAAGAGGAGACAAGATTCATGATCCAACGAACCCACATGCAATCAAATCCAAAAGCGCTTAGCATTTGCTGGATATAAGTCCAGTTCAACTTATCAAAAGCTTTGGAAAGATCAATTTTGAGTAGCATACCTGGCTTCTTGCAGACTTTTAGGGAATGAATGATTTCATGAGTAAGGATAATGCCATCCAGAATTTGACGTCCTTCAACATAGCCCGTTTGTTCTGGTGAGATAAGGAGAGGAAGAAGAGGTTTGAGTCTGTTGGCAATGACTTTGGTAATGACTTTGTAGATGACATTGCAGAGGGCAATGGGCCTAAATTTTTCAGGCCTGATGGGCTGCTCCTCCTTTGGTATCAGTGCTACAAAGGTGGTATTGAGGGAGGGCAGGATCCAATGCATTGTTCTAGATTCCTCTACCAGTTGCCAAACCTCTTCTCTGATAAGATTCCAGAAGTGGTGGAAGAAGTTGGCTGTGAAGCCATCTGGCCCAGGAGCTTTGCCATCCTTGAGTTGTGCCATGGCAGCATCTACTTCCTGAGGGGAGATGGGTCGAAGCAGCATTTGATTATGATCATCAGTGATTAATTTGGGAATGAGCTGCGTGATTTGATCAATGGCTGGCTGTCGGTTGGCATGTTGCTCCTTTTGAAGATCCTTGAAGTAGCCCACCAACTCTCGTTCCATATCCTCGTGCCTTTCCATGCGTTCCCCTTGCTGTGTGGTGATGTGGCTGATTCTGTTTTGCATTCGCCTCTGTATGGTCGTGTTGTGGAAGAACTTAGTATTTCTTTCTCCTTCCTTCAACCAACGGACTCTGGATTTTTGCCTCCAGAGGATTTCCTCCTGCTTATATCTTTCCTCCAGCCTTCGTTGTAGATCACCTTCTTTGGAAGCTAGAGAATCTGTTCTACCCACATTGATGATCTCCTGCTGCACGTCCTTCATCTGTTGTTCCAGATTCCGTTTTTCTGCAAAGATATTGCCAAAGATGTTGTGGTTCCAATCTTTAATGTGCGCTTTGACCCACTTGAGTTTTTGCTGGAATTGGTACATTTTGGATCCTTTAGGCGGAGCAAATCCTTTCCAAACGGAGTGAACAAGGTCTGAAAAGGAAGGGTGCGAGAGCTAGAAAGCTTCAAACCTAAAAGGTTTTCTGAGGTGAAAGCCTATACTTTTCCATTGGAGCATTATGGGCCAGTGATCAGAGCCGGGGATAGGGAGAATTGTCCCAGTGATGTCTCCGCCTACGTGGATTGCATTATCCGATAGGAGAAAACGATCCAGTTTGGAGGCTATTTGTTGCCGGCCAGTTCTGCGATTGCTCCATGTGAACAGGCCGTTGCAAAAGGGAACATCCATGAGCCAGTTGCTGCTAATAAAATCTTTGAAGTGGGCACTGTCTTGGTCCAGTCTGGCTCTGCCTCCAGTTTTTTCAGCCAGCCTCGTGATCATGTTGAAGTCCCCACCTAGAATCCAAATGGGGTGGGTTCTGTTGGAGTTGAGATGCCCAAGGGTGTTCAAAAGCGCCACTTTACTGGCCAAGTCTTGAGGAAAATAAACATTGGACAGATGTCCGTGGATATTGGTGCCTATAGGGTGAAAAGTAGCTTGGATGAGATTGTGAGAGGCATGGAAGTTGTCGATCTGTAGGGATTGAGGATTCCACGCGATTGCAAGGCCTCCCGAAGACCCCTCCGCGTCCACTGCCACTGATTTGCTTCCGGGCCAAGCTCTGGTCAAGATGGAGCCCAGCGTTTGACTGTTACACTTGGTTTCCTGAAGGAAGAGTAAATGGGGATTCTCCTTCTGTATCAAATTTTTTATCATTCTGTACTTTCCGGGACCATTAAGTCCTCGTACATTCCAGGAGATTAAATTCATTGAGAACTATTGGGGAGAGGTTTGAAAAACCTAGTAAGCTTGGGATATTGTCCCGAATCCACCAGAATCTGACCTAGAGCAATGGTACGCTGCCAGTCAGGGGTTCTACCTCTTTTCTTGGGTTCTTTCATCACCTTCAAACTGTCCCAACGGCTGCCGGGCTGGATGCCCAATTTCTTGTGTTGTTGTACTTTGACTAGGACCGCCTCAAGGGAGTCAATCTGTTGTTGGTTGATTCTATCGAATTCCTTTCTTTCGCATGCTTCTTCAAGACCTGTTAAGTCCAGCTCGTCGATGGTTAAGCCATCAGTGTCTTCTTCCATTTGGATTGTTTGTTCAGATTGATGCAGATCTGAGTCTCCTGAGGCTACTGGAGGGGTGGGACCCTCCAAGAACGAGAGATTTGGGTCCCATGTGACTTGTTTCTGCTTGAGAATGAGGTTTGGGTCAGAGGCTTCAACAGAGGAGGCAGAAGGAGGGGTAGGCGAAGGGAAGACGGGGTTGGGATGATTAGGGGGAGGAATGGAGGGGCCAGCCAGGTTAGGGGAGGAGGGAATGGGGTCAGATGAGGGGTCAGTGTGGTTAAGCACTGCAAAGCTATTGCTGGTAGACGGGATTGAAGCTGAGGGACTAGGTTTCTTTCCAGCAGCAGGTTTTCTGCTGCCTCTTCTCCTGGGGGCAACTTTAATGAATCCATCCTCCTGAGCTTTGCTTTGCTCTTCCGCTTTTCGGGCTTGGACTGTTAGAGGGCAGTCTCTATAAAGGTGTCCATGAGCGTGACAGCGTCTGCATCTAAAGGGCACATATTCATAGTCCAGAGGCTGGATCCATTCAAAGTCATCATGAAAGATACTTACCGCATCAGGTAGGGCACTGTCCAGGTGCATTTGAACGCAGATTCGGGCGTAGGAGGTGTATCTTCGGAGCTTGGTTTCTTCAGCAACTTTTATGAACTCTCCTAGTCTCGATCCGATTGCCTGCAGGGTCTCCTCGTCCCAATATTCAAGCGGTAGAGAATAGAGTCGGATCCAGACCGGCGCCCAATTGAAGTTTTCCTTGTCAGGGTTGAATCTCTCCACCCAGTTTCTCAAATATAAGCCTGCAGAATTGAAAAAGTATGGGCCCCCATCCATGACCCTATTCATGTCTTCTAAACAGTTGAAAGTAGCAGTAAAGAAGCCCTTTGCTCCGAGTTGCAGTGAGACTGCCCCTTTTGGCTTCCATTTGGACGCTATCCAGCCCTGGAGAGCTTTTTCCGTTGGCCAGAACCCTACAAATTTCCCAATGAGGGCATGATCCCTCATGTACTGAATCCTTGCATTTATTCGATGACTAGGCAGATCTATTTTTGGCCGTTCTGATGCAATGGGTTTACAGGTGGATGAGGTGGCCTGTGGCGCCTCCGTCCTGGCTTCGGGGGTAGATTTCGGTTCTGTCTCAGCTGTCGAGTTGTTGTCAGATTTGTCCTTCATGCAGATTTCTGGCCCAGCTTCATTTGCAGGGGGAGGCTTGGTGCCTCCCCCCGTCTCTATCTCCATGCGGCGATGCAGGCCGGCGCTGCCAGAGATGATCTGCGTAGTCAGTATTGGTGCAATGCGAGCAGATCTCCGTGGGTGCTAGGGTTTCGAGTGAACGCAGAGGCGAGAACCCTAGAATTCATCCGCTCCCTCCTCCAAGAACTCTGACCATGTTACTCTAATCGAGTGGGATAATTAATTAATAACTATTATTAGCAACTACTTAAACCTAATTTATCCTCCTAACCTAAATTAATTTTAGTATTAATTATTAGATTAAATAAACATAATTAATAAAATAAAATAAATAAGGATTTACTTTATTAATAGTTATTTACATATTTAAATAAATGTTAATACTAATTAGTAAATAATTAGTTTATTTTTATAACAATTAGTCATATTAACCATCCCTAAATAATATAGGGTTTTTATTTAATGATTTTTCCTAAATTAAATAATAAATTAAATAAATCAATTAACTAATTTAGTAACTATATAGCAATAGAATAATTAGTTATTTAATTAATTAAGATTTATTTAGTAAATAAACATTAATATTAATATATAGTTAGTTTTTAATACTAATTAATTATATATATTTATTAATTTTTTTTACTAAGTATTGCCTTATTTTAAATAAGTAATTTTAGGATATTATCACATTATATTTAATTAAAATAAAAATAAAATTAATTAATATTATTAAGTATAAATAAAATTATTAAAATTGGAAATAAAATTATTAAAAATTGGTAATAAAAATGATTGGTTTTTTGAAATAAATTAAATAATAAAAATAA
The DNA here is from genome assembly GCA_034641835.2 of Pinus albicaulis. Classification (NCBI taxonomy): domain Eukaryota; kingdom Viridiplantae; phylum Streptophyta; class Pinopsida; order Pinales; family Pinaceae; genus Pinus; species Pinus albicaulis. The sequence goes on from CM076576.1 coordinate 86,243,175, forward strand.
AATTTATAATTAAAATTAAAATTAATTACTCTGGTCGGCTCCTGTCATATCCTTCTTCATTATTAATGACTTAAAACATTTCTTAAAATTCTTCATTCAATTGTCCTGAAGATGGATCTCTGTTGGGATTCGAAACGTCGACAAATGTTTCTTGATACTGTGGATAATCCAAGAAGCTCTTCAGAAGATGATAACCACAGGAACTTAAAAACCAAAACTTAAAGAGAGGTTTGCACCTCGAGAGATTTGATACCTCGCTAAGCTTGATAGATCCAATAAGATGGATACAGATATGTCCGGAGTTATGATGGATCTAGGATGGTTTCAGCCATGTGCAGCCATGGAAAATCTATCGAAGATATGATTAATTTTATCAATAATATGTAAATAAATCCAATATTAATATAATCATTTTAAATATGCTAAATATGTCTGAGATTAATTTGGTCATTTTAATTTTAAATTTTCTTAGTTACCTTAGTTTGTTTGATCCCTAGCGCACTTGATAATTTGATAGATCCGGAGTTAAGATGGATCTAGGATGGTTTCAATGTGGCCAAGGAAAAAATATCGAAGATATGATTAAATTTATCAATAATATGTAAATAAATCTAATATTAATATAATCATTTTAAATATGCTAAGATTGATCTGGTCATTTTAATTTTATATTTTCTTAGTTACCTCAGTTTGTTGAGATGATAAATATTGTTAATAACTTTAATGATGAAATAAAATTTTGAATGCAAAGTGACAATATAATAATGTTGAATGATAGAAAATGTAAATAATAAGAATGTATTCAATTACAAATAGTCTTCATCATGGTCAATCTCAAACTATATTCTTTTATTATTCTTATTGTCACCCTTGTTAGTTTTATCATCTTAAACATATTCACAAACCAAACACTAAAAATAACATCACTAAATAAATTGCAAATTATTTATTAATCAACCTAAATCACCATGCAAATTATTTATAGACAAACCCCCTAGAAAAAACAGAAAGAAAAAGTTCTTAAATGACCAAAGACTTGCTTTCTATGTTGATACTAGCAATTTAAGCGATTGGATTGCAAATCCAATTAATATCATTGTTTTCTAAGAGGAATTTTCAAGATTTAGCTATTGTGAGTAAGCTTGGAGTGAAATGTACATGACCTTTTAGGAATTATATGTGGTCTTCTTAAACCTTAGATGCCTTTTGGCCCTAGGCTTGCAAATATGATCATAAATGATCTGATTGGTTAAAATGGCCAAAGATAAAATCATAGTTTATTTTCTCCATATGGGTTCAAGCCTTAAAACAAAATTTCAGACCAAACCCTAAAAAAACATCAACAAATAAATTCCAATAGAAGATAACCAAACCCTAAAATACATCAATAATACAAACCAAACCCTAAATATATCACTAAATACAAACCAAAACCTAAAATAACATCACTAAAGACATTCCTAAACCCTAAAATACATCACTAAATACAAACCAAACCCTTAAGTAACATCACTAAATACATTCCTGTATATTTATTTATTTGCCTAAATCACTATGCATATTATTAATAAAGAAATCTGTAGAAATTTGAATAACTGATATATTATTCACCGAGATTCTCCTAATCACACACTATATTAACTTCATGCACAATACAGAATCTCTTCTACCATTGATCATTAATTGCGGAAATAAAAACAATTGCATGCGCACATTAAAACCATAAACAATCACACATATGAACACAATATTTTATGGGAAAGCTTAAAGCTGAAAAACCCCAACTATATGTATATTATATGTCATAGAGATCATGTAACAATCATTATACAAATCTCCTCACAAAGCTCTCAGTATAATCTCCAATTGCTACACACTAATCAAGCCCGATCTAGCAAATCACATGCTCCAATCTCTGCCACCTGATAGCCTGCCTCTACTGCGCAATCACTGCTGAAGAATGGCTCTGAATGAAATCGAATTGGTCCAGCCTTTCTCACACAATCCTCATTGGCATCTCCAATCACTGGTTGTTGCAAATCATGCAACAATATAGTCACAACTGATAGTCACACTGCTCTTTCACCTACCTCTTCACTGGTCTCCACTGAAACTGTCCATGCACTGTAGTTAACTGATGTATTATTTAGTTGATTAATGAGTTAATAATTAGTGAATTAATTAATAATAAATTCACACCACTCTCACTAGTGTATCATTCAGTTAGACTAGATTCAACTAGCTCAACTATGTTTAACTCAGTTAAACTGAACACAACTCCACCAACTACTTCAATAACTCCACCAAACTCTGTCACATGAGTTCTAACTAAAGTCTCCATGCAATAGCTCCACTTAACCCTAAGGAATAGCGTAATTCCTTCTGTCAGCTCCTGTGCCACATCTGTGCACTTAACTGAAGTGCTCCAAGAGAATAAGATAATGTTTATAGTCCAAATATTATTAAGAGCTAATAATATTCGACATATCTATTTTTAGACCGGCAATCTAAAAATAGATTCCGCCCAATATGTCTAAAAATAGAAGTCCATCTATTTTTCCCGACTTGACCAACCATCCAAAAATAGCATCCTGCAACTCATAGAACATGATCTATATGTCTAAAAATAGACTTTGCGCCAAAAATAGCCTGCGGGCCCACTTAGTGAAGGCGACTCTTTTCACTAAGCTCATCATCTTGTTGCAATCTCAACACTCCCTCTCAACAAGATAAGGATTATCTACCACCCCTATCATGCCTCTGTGGTATTCGAATTTGCTCCTGGTGAGCGCTTTTGTCAAGATATCAACATCCTGATCCTCTGTGGGAATGTATGAAAGTAACATGATCTTCCGCTGCACACAATCTTTGATATGATGATACCAGATGTCAATGTGTTTAGATCTATCATGAAATACTGGATTAACCGAGAGTTTAATGCAACTCTGATTATCACAATAAATCACAGTAGGATCTAAGTGTGAATCGAACAACCCGACCAGGATCTTCCTCATCCATATAGCCTCGCATGCAGCCAAAATCGCTTCCATACACTCGACCTCTACTGAACTGAGTGCCACAGATCTCTGCTTCCTGTTGTACCAAGAAAATGTTGTCGACCTGATATTGAAAATCCCTCCAGATGTGCTCTTTCTGTCCGTTGGGCTCCCTGCCCAATCTGCATCTGTGAAGCCACATAGCTTCACCTCATCCGACTGTCTGTACCATAATCCATATCCCGATGTTCCTCTGAGATATCTCAATACATGCTTGCCTGCCTTCCAAAAGAGCTTGGTAGGCTTAACCATAGCTTGTGAAAGTTGGTTAACAGCATAGCATATGTCGAGTCGTGTATTGACCAGATACATAAGCGACCCCACCAACTGTCGATAAATAGTGGCATCCACTACCTTTGCCAAAGTAGCATCCTCCTTCCTCCATCCACTAGGAAGAGGAGTATCAACAGGCTTGCAGCCATGCATGTTTAACTTCTCCAGTATCTCCTGGGCATACTTGCCTTGAGAAACAAACAGTCCATCACTACGCTGCCAAATTTCCAATCCCGGGAAATAATGAAGGAGGCCCAAGTCCTTCATCTCGAACTCCTTTGCAAGATCAGCCTTGCATGAGTGTATCAAAAATTCATCACCTGTCAAAATAAAATCATCTACATAAATTACAATGATCATCAGCTTACCCTCCACCACAATCTGGTATAGGTTCGGATCCGCCTCACTCTTGGAGAATCCAAGCTCGGTGAAATAATTGTCTATTCGTGTGTACCAAGCACGAGGTGCTTGTTTCAACCCATACAACGCTCTTTTGAGCCTACACACATGCGACTCGCTGCTAAAGATCTCGAAACCTTCGGGCTACTCTATGTACACCTCCTCCTCAATCACCCCATTGAGGAATGCAGTCTTCAGTCATCCATCTGATGAATGTGCCACCCCATCTGCGCTGAGAGAGCAAGAATCATCCGTATGGAAGAATACCTTGCGACAGGTGCAAAGGTTTCCTCATAATTGATCCCCTCAATCTATGAGAAGCCTCAGGCAACAAATCTTGCCTTGCACTTCTCCACACTCCCGTTAGCTGCTTGCTTCACTTTGTAGATCCATCTCGAACCCACCACTGATTTCCCTTCTGGCCTTGGGACAATCTCCCATGCACTGTTTCTGACAATCGAATCATACTCTTCCACCATGGCATCTACCCATGTGGGATCCTCCACAGCTTCCTCGAAGGAGGATGGCTCCATCACGGTACACTTTCTCATAAGAGCCATGTATCCAGTATACTGGTCAGGTGATTGTCTCTGTTTGCGCTGTGATGTAGGTGCTCCTACAATCTTCTCTGCATCTTGAGCCAGTCGCTCAGCTTCTGTAGTGCGCTTCACCCTCTGATGGTTGGCGCTGCATGAGTGGTCTCTTCCACTCCATGAACCTCCTTTTGTGGCTGATCCACATCCAGAGACTCATCCTTAGGAGCTAATAGCTCCTCATCTGCATGAAAGTTTGGCTCCCTCTCAAGCGAACACTTCATGGCTTTCTCCTCATGAAATTTGATATCCCGTCGCACAAAAATCTTGCAACTGTTTGGAAAATACACACGATAGTTGTGGGGTGTATCAGTGTACCCCACAAATATCCCAACCTCTGCAGTCAGCTCCAGCTTCTTCCTGGCATCCTTCGTCACATGAATGTAAACAGGTGAACCAAAAATCCTCAAATGGGAAATATCAGGCTTCTTACCCAATGCCTCCTCGGGTGTACTCATGCAGTATCTGTGAGGACAACGGTTTTACACATATCTGCCGGTGTTTCATGCCTCGACTACAAGTGTATGGGAAGGCCCTGATCATGCAACATCGCCGTGCAACACCCACAATCGTTTTATTCATGGCGGCTCAACAACCCCATTCTGCTGTGGGTTATGAGGTGCTATGAGCTCTCTTCAAATTCCTTTTGTGCTGCAAAAGTCCTTGAATTCACCAGAGATGAATTCACCACCATTGTCGCTCCTAAGAGCCTTCACCTGCTTCCCCGATTCTTTCTCAACTAGTGCCTTGAACTCACGGAACTTTGAGTATGTATAAAATAACAACCCACCGTCAAGAAGATCCGGCCTTACAAGGAAAATCATCGGCCAAAAGGCACATAGTACCGGTGCTTTGCTGTCGAAGCTACTGAGAAAGGTCCACACACGTCTGTGTGAATTCTCTCAAGGATCGTCGTGGCGTGACTATCCTTCTCATGAAAGGTGGCTTTCACAAATTTTCCCAAGGTACATCCCTTGCACTGATCTGACTGTGCAAGAGTACCCTTAGGAAGCCCAGTATAGATCTGATGTAGTATCTTCAAAGCTCCGTGGTGAAGGTGGCCCAATCTCCGGTGCCACAGCTCGCCATCATCCCGGCTCACCACTCCTTCTGCCTTGCCTACCATTGCTACGCAGCCATCTACCTACAATTGATAAAGGTTCTTAACTCGAACCCCTATCCTCTGGGTCTCACCAGTTGCCTTACTGTGCAGGAAAGCCTTTCCCTCGCTAAAGACAACATCATATCCCTTGTATTCTAACATCGCCACAGAGATCAGATTCTTCTTCAATCCTGGAACATGCATCACTTCCTTCAATACGAAGGGTTTACCAGACTCCCCTCTCCAAAATGAGTAAGTACAGTCGCACTATATCTACCATCATCGCCCATCTCAATGTGCACTCCCGAATCTTTCTCATCCGGATCGGTAAACAAATCTTAAACGAATATTTGTCTCCGGTCATATGAAAAGACGCACCTTGTCAGCTCTACTGAACCCATCACACTTGAGATGGCTTGTCCGTGAAAAATCCGGCCCAGTTAAGGCTCTCATTGCGGATCCGATGCTCCTACTTATTTTTCTTCATACGTGGACAATTAGTGGCGTAATGTCCATGTTAGTGACGAGTGAAAGCACTTCACCTTGGACATGTCCTGCTTCTTGCCTTTCGCACCGGATTGAGAAGCATTCTTCTTGCTCTTCCCCTTCCTTGCTTTGGTAGCCAAAGCACAATTTTCTTCATCTGAGTTCTTTGATGAAGATCCGTCCTTGGTACTTCGCCTTATCTCCTCTTGCACAAGATTCGACCAAAGTCGCTCCCATCCTGGCAATTTCTCCCGACTATTGACAGAGTCCTGATAGGAATGCCAACTCTTCGGAAGCCCAAGGAGAGCCAAGCTCACCAAGTCCTTGTCATCAACAGTAATCCCCACACTTCCCAGCTCATCCCTACATTGGATGAACTTCGTGAGGTACTTGGGCATACTGTCGCCTTTCTCCATTTTTATGTTACTGAGTTTATCCTTGAGTGCCAACTTCCTCTGGTCGCTCTTGCTTTGAAATAAATCTATCAAAGATTTCCACATCAAGAATGGAGAAGCTTTACCATGAAGGCTGGACACTATGTGATCCTTCACACCTTCCAACAGAATCCTTCAATAGTTTTCTGTCTTCTTTTGCCATGCGTCAAGTACGGCAGCATCACTAGAAGTATGTTTTGGAATTTCTGCATCTATGAACTCCTTCAAACCATTGTCATCCAGCACCGCCTCCATCCTGTCCTTCCATGCAATATAATTCGAGTTTCCCTCAAGGGCATACTCCAATCGCAATCCGTTGAAAGACATCTCAAATTCGACACCAAGAAAACATTACTGCAAATTCGAATTCCACCAGCTCAAAACTCAACCGCTTCAATGTTTTGCAATTGCTCCAATGATCAATATCGCTTTGATACCATGTAGAAATTTTAATAACTGATATATTATTCATTGAGATTCTCTTGATCACACACTATTTTAACTTCATGCACAATACAAAATATCTTCTACCATTGATCATTAATTGCGGAAATAAAAACAATCGCATGCGCACATTAAAACCATAAACAATCACACATATGAACACAGTGTTTTATGGGAAAGCTTAAAGATGAAAACCCCCAACTATCTGTATATTATATGTCATAGAGATCATGTAACAATCATCATACAAAGCTCCTCACAAGCTCTCAGTACAATCTCCAATTTCTACACACTAATCAAGCTAGATCTAGCAAAACACATGCTCCAATCTCTGCCACCTGATAGCCTGCCTCTATTGCGCAATCAATGTTGAATAATGGCTCATAAATAACTTTGAACCACCTGGCTTTTACTGCGCAATCCTCATTGGCATCTCCAATCACTGGTTGTTGCAAATCATGCAACGGTATAGTCACAACTGATAGTCACACTGCTCTTTCACCTATCTCTTCACTGGTCTCCACTAAAACTGTCCATGCACTGAAGTTAACTGATGTATTCTTTAGTTGATTAATGAGTTTATAATTAGTGAATTAATTAATAATTAATTCACACCACTCTCACTAGTGTGTCAATCAGTTAGACTAGATACAACTAGCTCAACTATGTTTAGATTAGTTAAATTGAACACAACTCCATTAACTTCCTCAATCAACTCCACCAAACTCTCTCACATGAGTTCTAAATGAAGTATCCATGCAATAGCTCCACTTAACCCTTAGGAATAGCGTAATTCCTTCTGTTAGCTCCTGTGCCACATCTGTGCACTTAATTTGTGCTCCAAGAGAATAAGATAATGTTTATAGTCCAAATATTATTAAGAGCTAATAATATTCGACATGTCTATTTTTAGACTGGCAATCTAAAAATAGATTCTGTCCAATATGTCTAAAAATAGAAGTCCATCTATTTTTCGAACTTGACCAACCATCCACAAATAGCATCCTGCAACTCATAGAATATGATCCACATGTCTAAAAATAGACTTTGCGCCAAAAATAGCCTGCGGGCCCACTTAGTGAAGGCGACTCTTTTCACTAAGCTCATCATCTTGTTGCAATATCAACAAAATCCTCTAACCAAAAAAAAAATTCTTAAATGGCCACATACTTGCATTCTACAATGATATCTGAAATTTAAGCGAATGGTTTGTGAATCCAATTAATAACTTGGTTTTCTTAGACGAGTTTTTGACATTAGATATTTTTAGCAACCTTCGTGTGAAATGTACACTGCCTTGTAGGGATCATGTATCAATATGTTCACCCCGAAATGCTACATTATTTGTAGAGTGTTTACGTAGCTTGAACTGGATATTTATAGAGAATTTATGTGGCTTGAATTCAAGGGATTTAGTAGAGAACATGTATAGGATTTCGATCACTAGATCATATTAGTTTCGGCAGAGTTGTTGGAAAGGCAAAGAGGATAAGCACAAAATAATACAAATAATTCACACACAACAACAAATGAGCTGTGGCTCTTCTATTAATCACACAAACTTGATTGAGATGATTTACAATGAACCTGGTGAAGGGTATTTAAAAATTTTCGACTAACGACTCGCCTAATATAACTTCACATGCAACTACTCACTAAATTCATCTATCACTTAAACTCGACTTGACTCAATGCTGAATTAACTGACTCTCTAAATATAGAAAACTCTTCATGCGGGAGTAATTAGATTATTTTAACACTCCCCCTTAATTATGATTGTATGACTCAACATAACTCAAACATGACTTAACTATGACTCAACTATGCCTACTAGGCTTGTTATGCGGAATTATGAATTACGAATAAATCATTCTTCCCTAGACAGGTGCTAATCTAGAACAATAGGTCAAATACTTTACGACTATTTTTCCTAACTGTAAACAGACACACATAAATGAATAAGGAACCTACTTGGAATCCAAGCGCTTCCTAAGTCTCCTTCTGTCGCTTTTGCTGTAGTTTCAAATTCCAGCCGGCTATGCAAAATATTTCCTGCAAGAATGAACACTAAACAACAAGAGATAGAAATAATACATATGTCTATTCAAGTTATTTAGTGAAATCAATAAAGCATAAACCATATACATCAACTAAGAAATCATGATATTGAAAATCAAAGCTTATACAGATGCATATATGGAAAAATAAGCAGTAACCTTTATTGATGATAGAAGGGGAGGTTACAACCCAGTGATTGATTTAGTGTCACCATCTCCAGCAGCATCCCAGCCTCATCACAATGCAGATATCTCCGGCAATCTGTCACTTAAATCAATATCCTCAATGAAAATTCCACCAACATTTCTCTACACAAATTCTTCCTTATCAAACACTAAGATCTATGCTCAATTTATAGAGGAGCTGAGGTAGTTTCACAATCAATGACTTTCCAGTAATAGGCAAGACATGTTCCCAATCTTGTAGATGTCAAATGGACACATGGATTCGAAGTTTGACACATGTGAACTCTTCTAGAAGGCACTAGCCAAGTGGAGATTTTGGAACAATGAGAATTTCGCTCCCAATGTGACCAACACACCCATGAATGTCGGGAAGTTCTTTGCAGAGCAGCCTTGCATAGGGCTACCTACATATGCAACGCACTTAGTCCCTTAAGAGGCAACGCTGGTGAGCTATCATATGATATATTATAAACTTCAAACTTTGGAAACCTTACAGATGAAAGTCTTTAATTGATTTGTCTTGTTTTTTGTCTTAGGGCATGTAGCAACTGAAATGTTAGGGGATGATAGACCTATACATTGGTCCTGAAGATTATGTCCAGATAACCAAGTCATTGGGAATGATGCCCAAATTGACCTATAGCAATTTCCCCCTAAAGCATGAAGTCAGAATAATAACAACAATATTTTCAATGATATGCTTTACACTGTAATCGGATGGAGATGAAGCGGAGTGGAAACCTGCATCAATATTACAATACATTACATTATGATATATCCTCTTGATCATAATTGCTGAGGGTAGGCATTCCCATGTTCAGCACATAAAGAATATAATAACATGTATATAATTCATAAAGTCATCGACATTGGAATGTTGCCCAATGTAGACATGCCTACAGATATAGGCCCGTGTTCGGATGACAATCTGTATGTAAGGTCACCGTACAGATGATGTGTACAACAATCCGAAAATTGCAGCCTGGATGGATGAAACTAGATCTGGGTTCTTCTTATCTCATTCACTCGATCATTCAGCTACAAGTCTAGCCATGCGAATATATGATTTGTCGTTGAACATGGAAAAACATCGTTTGATTACCAACCAATGATGTGAGCTGTTAAAAAACGTGAGAGAACCACCATTGATGTCAATGGCCCTCAAGGTACTGCAGTACATTTCGTAAGGCGTGAATAGATGATTTGATGTCGAACGCCAAACAAAATATTTCGGTCAAAAGTCCAGAAGCAAGGATCTTGTTGATGCTATAACAAGCCTCATGGTACTGGAATCTGATGTTTCTAAGTGAACTTCCTGGATAATGATTTTTCATCGACAGGAAGCCACCTTATTGCGAAACGGGAGTTACTGATTTCGGAGACAAGGGTATGACTTGATATAGCAATTTTCAGGGATGACGGTCATGAGAATGAAGGTTTATGAGTATTGCAGAAGGATGAGTTATTCACTAGATGACTTCTCTTGAACATATCAGAGACACTGTGATGAGTTGGCAGCATTGACCCAAAACCGAGGTGAAGGTATGATGAACCATAGGTATGAATGAACCGTCAAGATGATTACCCAACCCAAACAGTCACGGACATGGAGTGAAGGAAGTGTCATGTTCAAGAGCGACTTGCTACCATAAAGAATTCCGCTCACTTTTCCCAATTTTTCCCCGGTAATTTGTCGACCAGTACCTCTTTATTTATTTTTTTAACAAGCTTGAGGAGGATAACATTTGCTTGATCTATAATTCAACCTTTCAGGCGAATAAAGTATCGCTATTTAATAATTTAACGAGTCTAGCGATGAAAGAAACTCGATTCTTGCCATGATCGACAAGCCTATCACTATTTTATGTTTTAACGAGCCTAACGACAGTGAGAGCCCGGTCCTTTTTCATATTTAGAGAGTTTGAAAAAGAGGAAGAAAGAAAAATCCATAAGTAATTTTTCATAAATTTGTCGCTCAGATCCGAAAAAGTGTAAAATAATATCTGAGAGAACCTCTTTGGTCATGTTTAACCAAGGTATTATTTTTTCATAAATAATCTATCTCAGTCCGGAAAAGGGTTAAACTTATATTGAGTAGATATCAATTCGTTTACTTTTATGAGCTCGAAAAGACAAGTGCTCAGAAATATTTTCACATTATCGAAGTCTGAAAAGAGTTGAAAGAAGACTCCAGGGGTTCCTTTTTTGCTGTTATCGAAGCTCGAAAAAGATATAAAAGTGTGCTTCAAATCCTTTTTCATTTTAACAAAGCTAGAAAATAAAGGTGAAAAAGTATGCTTTGTGGTCAAATCATTCTTGGAATAAATCTGCACGATTAATCTGTTCATCAGTTGTAAGACCTGTTCAGAACAAGATCAAATGGATTAAAAATATTTGTTTCATGATACAAATAAAATAAAACCATAGTCATAGAACTAAATATTCATTGCAAATAATTAAATGACTAAATAGAAAGAGTTTTACTATTCATTTTTACCATTCAAAAGTTACCATTTTCATTTTGGAGCTCTGAACCTGTTTTTCCCCCGAACTTCAGCGATCGACTGCATGCAATTGGTAAGAATGTTTTGAATGCCCCTTGCAAGAGCAGATGCCCCCCAAGCTTCATTTCATTCATCTAAGTAGATTTCTGGTTACTAATAGTTGGATGGAATGAAGGTTCATTATAGGGGAGGATTTGTTTCATTTTTTAACGAGCTTGACACAGGAAAAGAACTATGCTCATGACCTGTTTCATTTTTTAATGAGGTTGACACAGTAAAATAACTATCCTCATAGGCACTTGTTTCATTTTTTAATGAGGTTGACATAAGAAAAAAAAAAAATTCCTCAAAACCTGATTCATTTTTTAACGAGGTTGACACAGGAAAAGAACCATCCTCGTAATGCAGTTGAACTAGTGAGTGTGTGCTGGAAAAGACGTAGTCTAACAAAGTCATCATTTAAGGAGTTTGATGAGTACCACAATTTATAAGTTATAACATGCGTTGACGGGTCTTCTCCAAGGTTTCCATTGAATTTTGGAATTTCCAAGAGTAATTCCTGTGGTATCATCGACAACCAAGGAGAATAACTGATGGGATAAGCTTGATATTGCATTAAATATGTGAATAAAGGATCAATCCATTTAGTACTCATAAGGGAGGAACCAGATAGGATTCTAGATGATGACATGGGTGAATTCAATGGACAAAACATCGAAGATGAAACAACAGTAGATGTTGTCACAACTAAAATAGATGGTTTAGTCTGGGATGTTATCTCAACCATGGTCAAATGACCCAATGTATACCATATAGAATCTATGGGAACTCGAAGTGAAACAAGATCAACAAAAGCAGAGGAAGGTGATTGAGGAAAAGACTCGTACAGGTAAAGCTCCTACCGAAAATGAGTTGGAGTTAAAGGTGTCTCGTCTTGTGGTATTTCTTCAATCAAAATCAAACCAGGTGGAAGAACTTCGCCGTCAGGCCCAAAGTATATTTTAGGTGGTTGACTGTGCGATATGGGAGACTCAATGGCTACAATAGATTGTGGAATGACTAATACGGAAATAACTTCTGGTTGTTCGACTTCGGGATCAATATTTTCTCCACTTAGGGAATATAGCAACTGAAATATAAGGGGATGATAGACCCTATTTCATTGGTCCTGGGGATGATGTCCACTTTGACCAATAACAGGTGCCCCCCTAAAGATCAATGGGATCCGGATCAACTTCCAGTTGAACAACTTCGGGTTCGGGAGGTATGGTCTCACTGATTGGATGGATCGTGACCACAGGTAGCTATGAGGACTCTGTCTAGACAACAGTAGAAGAACCAGGATGTGTAGAAACAACTTGAGCTAACTCTGGTTTATGGAAAGATGATGTTTCACCAGAGGTACGAATTGTACTTGATTCGGCAGATCGTGATCGCCTTCACCTACCATAAGTAACTTCTGGTGGTAAAGGTGGTTTTAACGCTAGTCTACACGAACTTCGGGGAAAAGGATTTTGTTCTTCCATGATTACTGATTTATTTTAACCCAAAAAAATAAACAAAATAAAATGGTAATGCTAGGCAAAAGGGTTTACCAAGAAACTGTGAACTACAGAATACCTCCTGGCGAACCAAGAAGTACGGGGAGGCAATCTCCTTGAATGTTGTGTTCGGTGTATCACAATTTAGAAGGTGGTCGACTCGATTCACTATGGATGGATAACACCTAAAAGTTGTCCTCCCAAATATATCCAAAGGTACCTGGAGGCCCAAGTCCATATTAGCGTTGTCTGATGCAAAACCACACAGTGAGAGCACCCCTTTATACTTATCGTACTGTAACACCGCCCTATATACCCAAAAGTACGTGGACGAGCTACGATATACTTACGTACATAGAGTGAGGTATCACACTCGGAATGTATCGCAGACAAGTTAACGACAACTGCTATGTTTTACGATGCCGAAACACGTCTCTAGCCTAGACCTTCTAAATGTTATCATTATGGTTCCAATGCTTTGTTAGGTAAATTGAGATTAATTTTATGTTGATCTTGCTTAAAAATTTTCCTTTCAAAGGTTCACTGCGATGATGTATTGGAAAATTCCTAAAATGAAACTAAGAATGATAAGCAATCTTTCACTTTTAGTTTTTTAATGAAAATCCTAGCTACTAGAGGGAAAGAGCAAACAATTTGTGAGCAAACAGATCAAAGAACACAAACTAAATGCAGATTTCCTAATTGTTCCTTTTGCAAAACACACAAACCACTACATGCAAATGCAGATTTTTATTTTCAGATCCTTTAATGTTATGAATGTAGAAAAGAAACTAAGTGCACTAAATCAACAAAAACAAATGCCTTTTACTTTTGAGAAATGAGGAATATAAACAACAATTTCTCTTTTGAAGGAAAAATGAGGAATGAAACAACAATTTTTTCTATCAGGAAACGAAGAATTTACAAAAATTTCCTTTTTCAAAAGAAAATGGATCTAATGTGAAAATAAAAAATACTTTGAAATTAACTTGCCAATGATAAAGAAAAATACTTTAAACAAACATTGAACAATTTTTCTTTCAAAGGAAGAAGAGGTAGATGAATTCAATGGTCAATATGAGGCTCAGGCTTTTCAAAACACAACAACAAACAAAATGAAACAAACTGCAAATACAAATTCAAGGGAATTTGGATGGTTTCAGGAGGCAACGTAGTCTCTAAAGAGAGACAGTGATTTGCAATGCAGACCTAAAAAGGAGACAGTGCTATGTGTTGTACCTTAAGAGAAAACCCCTTAGCTGTGATAAGGAATCAATGCTTAAGACATTATCTGATTATGTCACAAATGAATATATATCTGTCTCTGTCTTACAAACCCTTAAACATTGATTATGTAACCGTTAAATATCAAATCCATGCATGTTCTGCAATGCTATATTCCACTTATGCTGAAATGAATGAACGGAAGAAAAAGAGAAGAGGATTTCAATCTGATATGCTATTTCAAATAAGATCTATCATTTTAAAACCCTGAAGAATTAAGTAAAGAAAAAGTTAAAACAGAGGAGCGCACATTAAGGTTTGTTTAACTCTTAAATACATATGTATAAAGAGACCTGCTGCTCATTACTCTATTTTATTCACAGATAAGAAAACATTGTGTAAACTGGATAACTTTTCAGCATAAACAGAATGATAGAAACTTCATACTCATCCATTAATTTTCCATTCTTGAGTACAAAAATTTGGCTTCAAGGTTCAAAACTCGGAACCTTTTCCTTTCTTGGAATCTTATTTAAATACAAAATAAAAAAATATTCTCCAGCGATGAAACTAATTCTAACTGCTTTAACTACTTACAGTTACAGAGGTACATGCCTAAAAAAGGTCCTATTACAATTTACATGATTTTGAGAAAATAACATAACGTGAAATTGAAAATTCCTAATCTATAAGAACAACCGCTTCTGATACAGTTGCTGAGTCAACGACTACTTTTTGTTGAGATGCTGGGATTCCTTTTGCTGAGTCCATTGAGAATGTTTTGCACTTTTTCCATATCTCACTTTGGGCTTTTGATGAGTTCTTGAAACTATGATATTTCAACCTGAATGCAACAATCTGACTGTGTGTAGGTATTTATGTGAAGAGAGTCTTCACCATCCATAACAAATTGAAATGCCTTTGCAAGAAATTAAACACTGTTTCTCCTTTTAAAATCTGTGTCTTTTCATGCCTCTTATCCATCTTGCTTTTTTCCAGTATTAATGAATCTTCATAAAATTTCCATGACAGAATGTTTCCTTTCTCTGTCCAACATGAAGGTAAACCTATTCTTGTCAATTTATCAAATGATATATCAAACTTGTTCACTGTCTCTTTGATTCCCAGTAGTCTCTTTTCTGTAACTTTCCGAAGATCATTCCTAATTATCATCTTATTAACCTCCACAGCATAAAAATACCTATCATGTATTCCAATGTCTTCTAATTCCTCATCTGACTTGGAATTAATAAAGTTTATGAACTTTCTAGCCCAATTGGCTCTCTTAATTGTTGTTTCTTATCAAATAGGATCTCTTCTTCATATTCTGAGATAAGGCTTTTCTCCTTTGCAACTATATTCAAGAAATTCCAATTGGACTTCATTTCTGAGATAATTTCACCCCAAACGATATCTTTAGCCTTTATAAGTGAGATATTTCCTTTTAATTTCTCTTTGAGATCTTTAATCTCAGCTTCAGCCTTTTGTAAATTCAGTTTATTCTGATCAGCTTCATTTTCTAGTGACCGTATGATCTTTGTGGCCGTTTCTAATTTTGCTTGAGCTTGCTTGCGATCTCTTTCTGCCATCTTCATTTCTGTGTTGAGTTGAGAAATCTGTGTTTGGGGATCTGTTTCACCTGTAGGAAAAACAAAGGTACAAGTATGACTTTCAATGTGATTTTGTAAAGAGATGGCAGTCTGCTTTATTTTAGACAATTCTTCATCTTTATGAAACAATTGCTGATGGAGTTCCTCTTTCTCTTTCTCCACCTCTACCACTTCTATAGCCATTGAATGCTCTGTAGCAGGTAACTTCAGCTTTTTCCTCAGGGTGGATATCTCTATTTCAGCATTCTCCATGAACTTCTGTACTACAGCTTTGTCACTAGGATCTAAACCAACCTTTATGATAATCTTGTTCAACTCCTCATTTTGAATTGATAAGGCCCTTGAATTGGCCTTCTCCAACTTGAACTGCTTGATAAATTTTGCTAGCATATTTTAAGCTTTAACAGCCATGGCATTGGTCTTAGTTAGATCATTGACAATTAATTGTCCAGTCTGCATATGTAGATTCATCTTATCCAACAATGGGATCTTCTTAACATCCATAGTTATATCTACAACATTGAAACCGCTTGAGGATCCAAGAGACATCCCTGTTGGATGTGTTAAAGCCATTCTGAACTTATCCCTTTCGAGATCCATCACAGTTAGCAACCTAGTCTGATTAGTAGCTATGTGATGCTCTGCCTGAGCCTCCACAATAGCTTTTATTATTTGATTCTTCTCTTCAATCTGTGTAAACACCTGTTTGACTGAGGGCACCTTTTATTGGTAAAGCTCATGACCTCCAGGAGAAGAGGGAGCATTTTGCTCTTCATTTAAATGGAAGGTAAAACTTGGTGAATTTGAAGAATGATCTTCAGCCAACTTAGTTCTTTTCTCCTCTCTTGGCTCTTCATCATCTAACTCAACAACAGAATCCTTACTTGTTTTATTTATCTTTTCAGTTATAATAGGTGTCTGAATGCTTGTTTTTGCTGAATTTACTTCTCTTGGGTTTGCCAACTTTTCCTGCTCAGGTCTGCTTTCGTGAGTAAAAGTAGAATATCCATTTTCAGCTCTCCTTTGGGAAATCACTCCATGAGGATCATATGACCATTTTTCACCCAGTAACAGATGTGTCTCTTCCAACAACTTAGACACTTCACCAAATGCTTGTCTCTTATTTACCACAAAGGGTCCCACACTCATGGGCAACTTATACATGAGACCTTTCTTCATGGGAACAAAATGCACCTAATCTACGTTGAGACTCTGTCTGATGAATTCATGGGAAAAAAGCCTCATAGGCACAAAATTTGGGAGCCTGTAAGGCTCAATATTAGTTCCATACAATCTTATCTCAGAATATTCCTCAAACACAAATCAATCCCCAAACCTGCAACTAGGTCCCAACTGTAAAAACTCCCTGGCTTTTGGTAGAAAACAAGGGGGAGAAACCCCATTCAATATTCTATAAGAAATTGACATATACTGACTGGCAAACTCAAACAACCCTGCTTCATTTCCCTCTCTTCTAATTATGTCAGTCCAAAATATAACTGACTGCTTCTGTTTGTTGACATCCATTATATTTAACCCCAAACTCATAAATTCCTCAACATTTTGATATAAGAATAAATAAACAATCAATGAGGGGAATTTAAAGGAACCTGTGAGAGAAAATCTCATCAACTGAGAGTTGACAATCTCTTGCTAGAAAGATGGAATATCCAGAACTGTCCCTGGTTTCATCATCATTGCGTACATTCCTAACACTGATTTGTCAACTGTAAGGTCATTATCTTTGCCCAGAATTTCTGCAATACAACTCAGAACTGGTCTATTCTCAGCATCAAAAATTTCCAAATTGAATTCTTCACCTTCTAGTTGAAAATCTTTTGAATTTGGTCTCAAATGAAACATACACTGATCAAATTCTTCTCCTAAAATGTTTTCAAAATAACTTGCCAATGAGTCTTTTGAGAATTGAAGTGATGACTCGTCTTCGGAGAAACAAAACGCTTGGCGAATCAACTACGTCGACACCTGTAGAACATTCCCCCCTACGAATTCATTATAAAGAACTTACCGAGATACATTGAAGAAACCAACCAACAGATAAATTCGGGAAATAAATGAGCTTTTGGGATGCATGCAGACATGACACCGGATTTCTTCATGGCAGAAAAAACTGGGGAATTCTCGGCATTTAGGGTTACTTGATGATAAAAGAGGGGATGATTTACGAAAGACACGGTATCTTGGATGTCTCTCTCATTGTCCATGAGGGAAATGTGGCTAGACGAACCAGGTAGTGAAAATCGCTTGGCCATGGTTGTACAGACAACAGAAGCAATCTGTAAAGTAGTGGAGAATGAAAAGGTGGCGACGACACGACTCAAAGGGAAAAAAAAATTACAAATGATTTGAAAATGTGATAAAGATCAATTTAAAAGCCACGCAAACCCGTAATAAATGCCTGAAATGACATGTAAAAAGTCGTTGACAAGGTTTATCATGGATTACAGTTGTCTTCCACTTTGCCGCATGACGTCATTACGGAGGCTCCTGGAGTATGGCGGAAAACTTTGGCTAGTCCCCCCGCAATGAATCTACACTGTTGATCGTCGTTTACCCCGCGGTCAAACAGGTCAACTGCGGGGGCACTTGATTCAATAACTCACGAGCTCTTTGCGCCTTCGCATTCTATCATTCGGTTATAATCTTCAATACTTGCTACTTCCGCTCCGAGACTTGCTTGACGTTTAAACATGAAACTATATAATATACATCCAAATAAAGTTTAACAATAAACTTAATTTGCATCGAGCTTTTAGAAACACTTCTTTTTTTTATGTTACAGTATAAAAACATTATACTATAGCATATACTTTTTCTGAATTTCAGATTTTTTTTTTTTTTTTCTTGATTTTCAAAATAAAATAGAAAAGGATATGCAGATGATCCACAACACTATGCAAAGCACTGTGTCCTATCCAAGAGTGTGTTGGGTGCAGTGTATAAAGAAAAACACAGCTGTTTAACACACTTATTTTGCAAATTTGGATCTTAAAAATCCTAATATTTGTGAGTAACAACTACTGGGTGAATAAACAGAGAAAATCAAAGGCTAAAACACCTAGGATAAAGAGTAATCTCCCCAGCGGAGTCGCCAATTTGTTATGCAGAATTATGAATTACGGATAAATCATTCTTCCCTATACATGTGTTAATCTAGAACAACAGGTCAAAGACTTTACGACTATCTTTCCTAACTGTAAACAAACACACATAATGAAATAAGGAACCTACTTGGGATCCAAACGATTCCTAAGTCTCCTTTTGTCGCTTTTGCTATAGCTTCAAATTCCAGCCGACTATGCAAATATTTCCTGCAAGAATGAACACTAAACAACAAGAGATAGCAATAATACAGATGTCTATTCAAGTTATTTAGCGAGATCAATAAAGCATAAACCATATACATCAACTAAGAAATCATGATATTGAAAATCAAAGCTTATACAGATGCATATAGGGAAAAATAAGCAGTAATATTTATTGATGATAGAAGGGGAAGTTACAACCCAGTGATTGAATTAGTGTCACCATATCCAGCAGAATCCTAGCCTCATCACAATGCAAATAACTCCAGCAATCTGTCACTCAAATCAATCTCCTTAATGAAAATTCCACCAGCATTTCTCTACACAAATTCTTTCTTATCAAACACTAAGATCTGTGCTCAATTTATAGAGGAGCTGAGGTAGTTTCATAATCAATGACCTTCCAATAATAGGCAAGACATGTTCCCAATCTTGTAGATGTAGAAATTTGAATAATAGCTTAATTATTCACCGAGATTATCCTAATTACACACTATTTAAGCTTCATGCATAATACATAACCTCTTCTACAATTGATCATCAATATGCGGAAATAGAAGCAGTCGCATGCGCACATTAAAACATAATCAAGCACACATAAACACAGTATGTAATGGGGAAAGCTTATAGCTGAAAACCCCCAACTATTTTGTATATTATAATAGAAGAGAACATGTAACAATCTCAGTACAATACTCCTCACAAGTACTCGGTACTATCTCCAAAAGTTACACACAAACTAGCTCTGTTTTGAACAAGTCACGGGTTCAAAACTCATCCACTAATTTCCTGCCTCTACTGCGCAATCCAAGTTGGTTCAATGAGAGATCCAAGTTCGAATCTCCTTGGCTTCAACTGCGCAATCCTCATGGGCAATCTCCTCCAATGCTTGTGCAAATCTCATGCACAACTACTGTCGCAACTAATAGCAAACTCACCCTTTCATCTACCTCTTCCACTGGTCTCCACTGAACTGTCCATGCATTGTAGTGAACTGATGTGTTCTTGAGTTGAATAATGAGTTACTAATTAATGAATTAAATAATATTTAATTCACTCCACTCATTACTAGTTGATTAGCTAGTTAAACTAATCTCAACTAGTTCAACTAAGTTAAACCGAACACAACTCCACCAACTGTCTCATCAGCTCCACCAAACTTCTGCCACTGAAGTCCTAACTGAAGTCAACCATGCATGAGCTCACCAAACCCTTAGGAATAGCGTAATTCATACATCGGATGCATGTGCATGAACATCAAGAAAGCCAGAAGTGCTCCAAGAGGATAAGATAATGTTTATAGTCTAAATATTATTAAGGGTTAATAATATTCGACTGTTCTATTTTTAGCCCGGCAGTCTAAAAATAGATTCCGCCCAATGTCTAAAAATAGAGGTCCATCTATTTTTACCAACTCGACCAATCATCCATAAATAGCATCCTGCAGCTCATAGACCATGATCCATATCTCTAAAAATAGACATAGTCTAAAAATAGACTTTGCGACAAAAAGATCACCTGTGTGGTCCCCACCTACATGGATTCAGATTCGAAGTTTGACACATGTGAACTCTTCTAGAAGGCTCTAGCCAAGTGGATATTCCAGAACAATGAGAATTTCGCTCCCAATGTGACCAACGCACCCATGAATATCGGGAAGTGCTTTGCAGAGAAACCTTGCATAGGGCTACATGCATATGCAACGCACTTAGTCCCTTAAGAGGTAGCGTTGGTGAGTTCTCATATGATATATTATAAACTTCAAACTTTGGAAACCTTTGCCGATGAAAGTATTTGATTGATTTGTCTTGTTCTTTGTCTTAGGACATGTAGCAACTGAAATGTTAGGGGATGATAGACCCTATACATTGGTCCTAGAGATGATGTATAGTTAACCAGGTCATTGGGAATGATGCTCAAATTGACCTATAACAAGGCTTACAATAAAAATTGACTCAATTATCACTCAAACATGCATGTTGGTCTCTCTCTCAACTAGGCTTACAATGACTCAAAATTTTTACAATTTTGCATTTTCTTTTTCTGTTCTCACATATTCGATGTCCTCGAAATTGCTTCATTCTTTGTTGCACTTTCTTGCTGTAGGCTTTCTTCACTTATTGTTGTTGCATTGTTTCTTTGACATGTCTTGAATCTGATCTTAGTCAGTCTTTTACAACTTCCTCTTCAAATATTCGTTCAACCATGGATTGCTGCCACAACATTACATCTTCAAACTGTCTTCTTCCCTTTACTACTTGATATGAATATGAATGTTAGTTTTGTTGTGCTAATTTCATTTTCAAATTTATAAGCAAGGTGTTGATCATTTGCTTCATGTGCATAGGTTTCTTGAAGTGTTTGTGAGTGTTAAACAGGTAAATGTATTGAGTTTTATGTTAAATTAATGAGCATATTAACATTAAAACAAATGAAAAACAACAATAAAATGTACAACAAACCATAAAATGATCCATTAACATAGTTTTTTGATTAAGGAGTTCACCCCTCCTATGCTACATTTCCATGGTCCAGCTTCCATGGCTTAGGCCTCTGTATTAGCTAAAAATGGAAAAAAGTGTTGTTTAAAATCCTCCACTGCTCCTAAAACCTGCTCCAACATGCTCAGAATGTCCAAATCATCTAGGATAGACACTTTTTGAGCCCAATTTGGTTGAAATATGCCAAAGTTGTGGCTCCTTCAATTTTGGCCTAAGAAACTCCTCCAAAACTGGAGATAACTCCAGTTAATTCTGCTAATTTTGGAGTTCCGCCACAAATGGCGGACTCTGCCGCTAAGATAAGCACGGTTTAATTATCAGATAAGCATGGTTTAAGTGGATTTTAGGTGTGTTAAGAACGATTAACATAATCCACATTAAACATTTTAATAACGCGTTTAAACATTAATTAGGGTTAATAAGTATGGTTTAAGGGTTAACAACGCACATTTACAATATCCCTCCACTCTTGGTCATAGTCGCAGGTTCTGTGGTAAGGGGTTGGCCCCGCTTACCCCCGCCACAAACCAAATGTTAATTGAAATATAAACCAAATTCTATGTATGGTAAGGACTTGTGGTAAGGCGAAATGATAAAGCATTGGATTTGTGTGGCGGAGGTCGCGAGGTCAACCCCGACCTCCACCCTTCCGCCTATATCACATTTTCCACTCTAAAATAACATTCAAGCTTTGCACTTAACCAAAAATTTTGGCCTTTCAGGGGGGGGGCACGTGGCAGCCTCCAGGCTAGTCACAAGTCCTATTCCCATTGGCTCATTCCCAACCAATGAAATTGCAACAATTCACCCACTCAGCAACCAACCATGAAGTGACATTTTTCATAGTGTCATTCGGAAAATTGAAGGAATATTTCGGTAATATTATTTTTTTGCTGACTAGGCTACCATGTCATCATTTTGTCATTTTTGCAAAAAAAAAAGTTATTTTGGAAAACGAATAATAGGCTCTATCTTCCTCATATGGAGTCGGTTTTCGATGAAAAGAATTGTGTTAGATTCCTAGTGACGAGAAATTCACAGTCGTTCAGGTTCCGAGTACTTCCATTTTTTAGTTTAACATTGAGCACCTAATCATTCCTCACCACTAGAAGCCTTTTGGAGCCCAAAATATATTTTATTTCTGAATATGTGGATGAGGGTACAATTCCCTCACCCTTCCAGAATCAATCCACCGAAATTTTCCCATTTTCATCAATTTGAGCTTTTCACAAAAACTAATCTTCTTCATTGACTCTTAAGACCCTCTTTCACTGTTGTAAACACCATCATGCTGCAATTTCCCTAAATTTGCATAGCAGTAAGTTGTCCTTGCAAAAGTAAACGTGTTCCCACCTCGACCGTCAATTAAAGGAAACTTGAAAACTATCTCACCTTGAACATTGTTGTCATGGCGATTCTTAGTTGATCTTGTTTTGTACTTGTGTCGACTTTTGACCAAGTGTTTTCGCCATTGCCATGTACCTTTTTGAAACAAAAAACAAGTACTTTTGGAACCTATGCCTTCTTTTTCAAATTTCTTTGGCGCTTTCTCTTTTACCTTTACTCTCTCTTGCACCAACATTTTGTTTCCAACACTGCTCAACACTGATGTTCATTGCTGCAAATCTATCACATCTTGTTTACCTCCTTTCAAAGGAAACCTGTTAGAGTCTTGAAACATCTTATTACAAGCATAAGCAACTTCAATGAAATCAAAATTTTCATTCGATGCATCTTTTGAAAGGTCTCATTCAAAACATATCTATGGTTGATCATTAAAGAAGTCAAATTTGGACTTGCATTCACTATTCTCTTCATTTCTCCTGCATGTATAAGAAACAAACTTCTCTTCTTCTTATGCGCTCTATCTATGTACTCAATTCCATCCTTAACTAAGTGATACTTATTCTCATGGCGATGAAATATTTCTAAATCCTATCATAAATATAAGGACTTCCCAAAACAATACCTAAAATCTCAAGCGACACTACATCAAGTGCAACTTCGTCAAGAAAGTTTGTATTTATTTATAACCTTATGATGCACTTCCTTGTTACCTACAAGTTTTTATTCTTGCATATCCACCATAAAGGATAAGGTCCTGGATTTATAACAGTTTCAAGGTTTAGTTCCTTAACTAATTCTTCGGAAATTAAATTAGCTTGAGAACCACTATCAAATAGTGTGTCTATCTTGGTATGTTTAGAAATGAATCTAATATGAAAGAGTTCAATTCTTGTATCTTCATCTTGATTTACATTGGAATAACTTGAAGAACTGGTGCTTGCTATGTTTTTACCTTTCAAACCCATTTTTGTAATATTGGTTTTATTTCCTAAATCTAAACCTAAGTCATGTTCAATGATTGCAACAATTTTGCCCTTCTCTTTGGCTTTAAGTTTGTTTGGCTTCAACTCTGGATGAAGTTGCCAACAATGGTCTTCATCATGGCCATTCTTCGAACAATGTTTACATGGGAGTTTCTCTCTCTTTTTTGACAGAGCTATTTCTCTTTCCTCTTCCATTAAACTTTCCCTTTCCTTTACTCTCATACTCGAGGAAACTACTACTTTTCTCATCTGCACTCTGTTTCCCTGTTGCTTCTAGATGTGTGGCTTGAATGCAAACCTCATCTAAGTTTGTGGGATTGAACATGACAATAATATGTCTAAGATAACTGTGAAAACCTCTAATATATTTTAACAAAGTTTCTTGAGAATACAAATTGATACCCAAAATAAGAGCTCTTCTCCTAAATTCATGAGTATAATCTTGCACACTTTTCCCTTTCAATTGTCTAAAATTCTGCGAGTCCATAATTGCTTTTTGCATGTAAGCTAGAGTATAGAATTTACTTTTAATAGAAAAAATAAAATCTGACCAAGACATTGAGATTTTACCCTGGTTTTTAATCTCTTCTTGAGTCCTTGCTTCCCACCATACAAGTGTTGATCCCTCCATCCTCAAGGAAGCCAATTGAATATTTATGTCATCTTCTTGAAGGTTCTGAATTTTTCAATAAACCTCCAATTGACGAATCTAATTATCCAACTTCTCTGCATTCACTTCACCGTTATACATTGGAAGCTCAAATTTGACATCAAGTTTGAGTAAGGGAGTTTATCCTTTTAGGGTTTTTGAGCAAGTATGGGTGGTTTTGGCTGTGGAAGTGGTAGATTATGATGATGGTGATGATGAGGATGATAATGAAGATGGTGGATATGAGGATGATGATGAATATGGTGGAGATGGAGGAGGCTTTCCTCCACTACCCTTTGAATCCTTATCTTCATCTTTTTTTCTTCTGAGGTTCCCTCTCCATGTGGAGACTTAGAATTATCTCCAACCATCTTGATGCTCCTATCTTCAAAGAGGATCCTAACCCTTTCATTTAGGTCATAGAAAGCCTTCTTGTATGCTTCCTCTTCTGAAAGTACTTCAGTATCTCCTACACCTGACATTATAGCAATGGATTCAAGCTCAACTTATGGTGCAACTTGTACCTCCTTAATCTCAGCTAGAGATAAAACTTGAGGTGCTTCAACTACAACTGTGAGTGAAAATTTGGGTGGATATGGTGGCCTTGTGGCTCTCCTTCTTCTGGTCCTAACCTCAGGACTAGCAACCAGCTATTTCCCTTCTCCTCTCTGTAACTTTAACCTTGTAAGCATCACAAATTCGCAACCATTAAAACCCTACTTGCACAAAACTCAAGAAAATATCAAGCAAATAACCTTGCTCTGATACCACCTTGATCTGAATCTAAATGTTAGTTTTTCTTTGCTAATTTCATCTTCATATTTATAAACAAGTTGTTGATCATTTGCTTCATGTGCACAGGTTTCTTGAGGTGTTTGTGAGTGTTAAACAGATAAATGTATTGAGTTTTATGTTAAATTCATGAGCATATTAACATTAAAACAAAATGTTGAACAAGAGCAATAAAATGTATAGAAAATCATCAAATTATCCATTAACATAGTGTTTTGATGAAGGAGTTCACCCTTCCTAAGCTACATCTCCTTTTTCTAGCTTCCATGGCTTGGGCCTCTATATTAGCTCAAAATGGAAGAAAGTGTTGTTTACAATCCTCTATTGCTCCTGAAACTTGCTCCAACATGCTCAGAATGTCCAAATAATCTAAGATAGACTCTTTATGAGCCCAATTTGGTTGAAATATGCCAAAGTTATGGCTCCTTCAATTCTGGCCTAGGAAACTACACCAAAACTAGAGAGATCTCCAGCTAATTCCGCTAAATTTGGAGTTCCGCCGCAAATGGAGCACTCTGCCAACTCCGCCACTAAGATAAGTGTGGTTTAATTATGAGATAAGCATGGTTTAAGTGGATTTTAGGCACCTTAAGCGTGATTAACATAATCTGCATTAAAGATTTGATTAGCGCATTTAAACATTAATTAGGGTTAATAAGTGTGGTTTAAGGGTTAACAACGTGCATTTTCAATAGCCCTCCACTCTTGGTCGTATCTGAAGGTTCTGTGGTATGGTGCTGGCCCTACGTACCCCTATTGCAAACGATATGTTAATTGAAATATAAACCAAAGTCTATGTATAGTAAGGACTTGTGGTAAGGCAAAACAGTAAAGTGTTGGATTTGTGTGGGGTGGGTCGCTGGGTTGACCGCGACCTCTGCCCTTCCGACTATATAAATTTTTCCACTTTAAAATAACATTCGACCTTTGCACTTAACCAAAAATTTCGGCCTTTGAGGGGGTGCACGTGGCAACCTCCAAGCTAGCCATGTGTCTTCTTCCCATTGGCTCATTCCCAACCAATGAAATTGTAACAAGTCGCCCACTCAGCGACCAACCACGAAGTGAAACTTGTCATAATGTCATTGGGAAAATTGAAGGAATATTCCAGGAGTATTATTTTTCTTCTAACTAGGCTGCCATGTCATCATTCTGTCATTTTTGGAAAAAATTTAGTTGTTTAGGAAAACGAACAACAGTCTTCATCTTCCTCATACGGAGTCGGTTTTCAATGAAACGAATTACGAAGGATTCCCGGTGATGAGCACATCGCGGTCGTTCAGGTTCCGATCGATTTTAAGAACATTTGGGCATCAACCGTAGGATTTAAGGATAAATAATGGAGGCGAGCATGTTAACAATACGTTTAGAACTTGTTACATTGCACATGGTATTCATATCCAACATGGTTAACAATAAGTTTAGAACTTGTTACATTGCACATGGTATTCATATCCAACATCATTATTCCTTATTCACAATAAGTTTAGAACTTGTTACATTGCACATGGTATTCACATCCAACATGGTTAACAATAAGTTTAGAACTTGTTACATTGCACATGGTATTCATATCCAACATCGTTATTCCTTATTCACGCCAATCTAAGAGATTAAGTCTTCATTTTTGTGTAAGAGCTATTAATTGTTCCAATTAAATAGTTGATCACACTCCCACAAAAGATTTGAAAGTAATAACACCAAAAGAATCATGGAGTAATTTTAAATTAATGAAAGTCACTTTAGTGTCCTTGACAATAAAAGAGAGACTCACATTCTTCATGAAACAATTAAAGCATTATAGTTTAAATGAAAAAAAAAACACCTCCAATGACTAACAACTATAAATATAAACACCTTTGAATATGAAGTATGATCTCAAATCTATTAATCAAACATGTTAACATTCCATTATATCATAAAAAGTCAATAAAACTAAAACTTCTTGGACTATGAAATCAAATCTCAAATATGTACACATTTCAAAATTTACAAACATAGCTTTCATTTACACATTTATACATAGATATAATGCCAATAGCTATACACACTATATTTCACGAAAACATTCTGGTAAATTATACAAGCAAGTCCATCACCAAAGGTCCAAAAAGAAAACAAACAAGCCCATTTGCTTGCTTCTTATGGAGCAGAAATATGTTATGGATCTGCTTGTTCCTACTTCTGTTCTTACACAACCCTACAGGAAGCTTTCTGATCTTACTAAGCCATATAAGAAGCTCTGTTTTCATAGCCCACAATTGGGCAAAGGTAGAACAATGTTTTATTCAAACTACTATGTAATCTCAATCCGTTGAAAACTACTATCTAATAATCTCACTCTGTGGAAGAAAACCTCACACAAATGGGTTAAGGTACTCATCGACAGTGGTGTATTTCACATCAGGGTACAGCTGACTGCCCTCCACTCCATTAGCTCCAATTTCAAAATTTGTTTGATCCCCTTTCACAAAAACAGAGTGACTGATTGCTATGATAATATTACCTGGGAATGGTGTCTCTGCATCACCCACCGTAAGTTTGGAAGCTGTAAGCCCATTATCCACAATAAAATTTTCAAAGGGAAAAAATGAAAAAAATTCAAACTTTCCAACAAATGTCTGATACTAAAAAGAGGCCTTAACCCTAATCCTGATTAATCTTTCAAAAAGTTAAACAAATTTGGCTATCATTTCAGACCGAAACAGTACACTGGTGACATCGATATAGGCTACCAACTATTTTATAAACAAGGTTCTTAAATAGATTAGACAATGATCAAATTTTTCTTAAAATTATGTTCCAAATTCGTTGGATTTGTTAAGTTCTGCAAAAGAATAATGTGGTTTAAAAAATTTGTGAGAACTAGGCTTTGCAACTTCTGACCTTCAATTAGTTTGAGAACCTGCTCCTCTGGGACATAGACCTTCTCTAGAGTCTTTCCGATCTTCTTTTCCCATAAAGCCACAAGTTCATTGAAGGACAGAGTGTTTGCAGCAGGTCTTAAGTATAAGGTCTTGTTCAGAGTTCTGGGATCGTCCACTGCCCTGATTGCGTATATTGCAATGTCTTCCTCCTTCACAAACACAGCTGCATTGTTTCCAAGGAAAAATGAAAAAGATAAATCCTTAATCAAGAGAAACACTAAACTTAACACCATGACATAAATCTAGTAACAAAGGTCATCACTGCTAAAACTCGAAACACAGAATCTTGCTGCATGAAGAGATATAGAACCAAATTTTAAACTGCAACTTTTTGGAATAGATAGAGGGCACACTGTCAAAAGAAACAGTTATCAAACCTTTAGCATTTCCATCTCCAAAAATGACTACTTTATCCCTTGGAGGAGCTGTAAGGCCAGCCTGAGACAGTGTCGGAAGGAAATACCCAGCAAAAAAATTGCTGGCCACATATGTATAAGGGATGCCCGCTGCCTCGATTGCCCTACGGATTTTGACTTTCTGCTCAAATGCACTCTTGGCAGGCTCCACTGCGTGGACGTTATCAACATCATTCCCGAACTCAGATGGCAAAAACCTCTGCAAAAAAATCAGCCTATTAGGTCAAATATAAAATTTAAGTAGAGGTATTAATAAACATACTAGTTGTAACATGTTTTTAGAAACTGGAACTAATAAATCAGGGGTAACATTTTTATCTAGATAACTATGAAATTTTGGTATAATTTTGATGGTTGTTATGGCAAAGGTTTTTGATAATGCTGAATCCATTTTCACCATCAAAAAAGTTATTGAAACACTCTTGCGCTTAGATTTTGTTTTTGATAATACTAAATCTATTTTCACTATTAAAAAAATGAAACACTAACAACTTACATTTTTTGATAAAAAAAAAAAAAAAATTCCCACAGAATAAAATGGTGTAACCCTAAATAATTTGTTCACCTAACGAGTCTAACAAAGAAAGATATCAACGCTCACTCTTACAGAATTGAAGATTCTTTTTGGTTTTTATATAAGAGTACCACCTACATAAATTTTGCAAGTTGACTCTAATTCTTAGGAGCAAAAGAGATACCTTGATGGTTCCAACTTCTTTAATAGCTTGGATAATATTAAGCTGATTGGCTGTCTGTTCTCCTCCCACTGTGGAGATTACTACATCCACTTTCTTCACTGCCTCCACAAGGCTTGCATGATCCTCTAATGATCCCTGTTAAAAGAGCATAAAAACCCAAATGGTTGCTCAAAGAAACATTATATGACACTATTGCATGGCAGTAGAAAGCAGTCAGATTTGAACTTACATTGAGTATGTCAGCTCCTGAAGCCTTGAAAGAGTCCAGAAGCTGGGCTCTCTCAGGCTTAGCAGAAGCCGGTGAGTCTCTGACAAGAAGGTAGGTGGGGTGGCCAAGAGCAACACTGGCTTTGGCGACATGACGACCAATGTAGCCTGTTGCTCCAATTATCAAAATTCTGCTGTTGCTTCCCATCTCTGCTAGCCTCAAATTCTAACTGTTATCACTCCCAGTGGCAACAAGAAAACGTCAAGTGCAGTGGGGACTATGATCGATACAGAGAAATCTCATATTTATAGCGATTGGAGATGTGTATGAGGGGAACGAGTTCGGAGATCACGGTGGCAATTGTCGAAAATCCTGGCAGGGGAGGGCTTCTCCAAGGCGAAGATGAGCGCCATGCGTGTCATAGAGGGCGGAAGTAGTTATGAAAGAAGAGGGCCCTGTAGCCCTTTTAATTCTTGAAAGAAGTGGGACAAAAGTAGTTAAGAAAGGCCACAACCATACCCTCTAATTATATTAATTATCCTAAGAGGTAGAGATGATTTTGATGCGGTGGATGATAAATTTGTAAATCATTAATAATGTTTAATTTATAGGACGATTTTTTAATGATATAAATCAAGTGTAAAATTTATATAAGAATTAATAATAAAAAGAGTAAAAAATTTAGGAATAATGATGATTTGGGAAGATATTTGTGGAAAGAGTATACGACATAGATATAGTAGAATTAAATTAAATATTTCATTAT
This sequence comes from Pinus albicaulis, assembly GCA_034641835.2. Lineage (NCBI taxonomy): Eukaryota > Viridiplantae > Streptophyta > Pinopsida > Pinales > Pinaceae > Pinus > Pinus albicaulis. Next base: position 86,273,697 of record CM076576.1, read on the forward strand.
AGCATAGTATATATTTATATAAAATCCAAGATTCAAAATGAAATAGAAAAATAAAAAATGAAGGTTGTGGAAAGATTATAGAAAATATTTATGCATATAGTCGAGTTAAATATTTATTTATAATATAGTTACTACAAAAAAAAATATAAGAAATAACTATAAATATAGTTAAATTAAATATTAATGTATACCATAATTATTATAATAACTTGTATTTATATTAAAAACCAAATTATATAATAAAAATACATTTGAAATTTATTTGACTCAATAAAATTTATTTTATTCTAAATTTTAAATTTGTATTTGCTTTTCTATAAAGACTTTTATATAAATTTTGAGATGTACAACTTAATTTGAAATATAAAATCTAGCCTAGATCGATTTTAACTCCATATCTATCAAGTCTAGAGAGGGATCAAATCTCTAGTTCTGCATATCTCTTTTTTGAGTGTAAAATTTGAAGAGAGGTTTGCACCTAGAGAGATTTGATCGCTTGATGAGCTTGATAGATCGAGAGATAAGATGGATCTAGATAGGTTTGGAGTTATGATGGATCTAGGATGGTTTCAGTCTTGTGTAGCCATGGAAAATCTATCGAAGATATGATTAATTTTATCAGTAATATGTAAATAAATATTAATTTGGTCATTTTACTTTTAAATTTTCTTAGTTACCTGAGTTTGTTTGATCCCTGGCACACTTGATAGATCCGGAGTTAAGATGGATCTAGGATGGTTTCAGTGCGGCCAAGGAAAATCTATCAATAATATGTAAATAAATCTAATATTAATATAATCATTTTAAATATGCTAAATATGTCTGAGATTAATCTGGTCATTTTAATTTTAAATTTTCTTAGTTACCTCAGTTTGTTGAGACGATAAATATTGTTAATAACTTTAATGATGAAATATTTTTTTTAAATGCAAAGTGGCAATGTAATAGTGTTGAATGATAGAAAATGTAAATAATAAGAATGTATTCAATTACAAATAGTCTTCATTGTGATCAATCTCAAACTATTTTCTTTTACTATTCTTATTGTCACCCTTGTTAGTTTTGTATTCTTAAACATATTCACAAACCAAACTCTAAAAATAACATCACTAAATAAATTCCATTATTTATTAATCAACCTAAACCACCATGCAGATTATTTATAGACAAACCCCCTAGCAAAAACAGAAAGGAAAATTTCTTAAATGACCAAAGACTTTCTTTCTACGTTGATACTAACAATTTAAGCGATTGGATTGCAAATCCAATTAATATCATCATTTTCTGAGGGGAATTTTCGAGATTTAGCTATTGTGAGTAAACTTGGAGTGAAATGTAAATGACCTTTTAGGAATTATATATGGCCATCTTATTTTAAGTGGCCATAGAATCTTATATGCCTTTCGGCCCTAGGCTTCCAAATATTGTCATAAATGACCTGATTGGTTAAAATGGCCAAAGATAGAATCGTAGTTTATTTTCTCCATATGGGTTCAAGCCTTAAAACAAATTGACAGACCTAAAACAACATCAACAAATAAATTCCACTAAAAGATAACCAAACCCTAAAATACATCAATAATACAAACCAAACCTTAAATATATCACTAAATACAAACCAAAACCTAAAATAATATCACTAAATACATTCCTAAACCCTAAAATACATAACTAAATACAAACCAAACCCTAAAATAACATCACTAAATACATTCTGGTTTATTTATTTATCTGCCTAAATCACTATGGATATTATTAATAAACAAATCCTCTAACCAAAAAAAAAGTTCTTAAATGACCACATACTTGCATTCTACAATGATATCAGAAATTTAAGCGAATGGTTTTTGAATCCAATTAATAACTTGGTTTTCTTAGACGGGTTTTCGACATTAGATATTGCTAGCAACCTTCGTGTGAAATGTAAACTGCCTTGTAGGGATCAGGTATCAATATGTTCACCCCGACATGATACATTATTTGTAAAGCGTTTATGTAGCTTAAACTCGATATTTATAGAGAATTTATGTGGTTTGAATTCAAGGGATTTAGTAGAGAACATGTACAGGATTTTGATCACTAGATCATATTAGTATTGGCAGATTTGATGGAAAGGCAGAGAGGATAAACACAAAATAACACAAATAATTCACACACAACAACATACGAGTTGCGGCTCTTCTATTAATCACACAAACTTGATTGAGATGATTTACAGTGAACCTGGTGAAGGGTGTTTAAACATTTTCAACTAACGACTCGCCTAATATCATTGCACATGCAACTACTCATTTAATTCATCTATCATTTAAACTCGACTTTACTCAATGCTCAATTAACTGACTCTCTAAATATAGCAAACTCTTCACGCGGGAGTAATTAGCTTATTTTAGCACTCCCCCTTAATTACGGTCGTATGACTCAACATAACTCAAACATGATTTAACTATGACTCAACTATGCCTACTAGGCTTACAATAGAAATTGATTCAATTATCACTCAAACATGCATGCTGGTCTCTGTCTCGGTTAGGCTTACATTGACTAAAAAATTTTACAATTTTGCATTTTCTTTTTTTGTTGTTCCATATTCTATGTCATCGAAATTGCTTCATTCTCTCTTGCACTTTCTTGTTGTAGGTTTTCTTCACTTATTGTTGCTACAATGTTTCTTTGACATATCTTGAATTTTTTCTCAGCCGGTCTTTTACAACTTCCTCTTCAAATATTCATTCAACCATGGACTGCTTCCACAACATTACATCTTCAAACTGTCTTCTTCCCTTTGTTGTTTGATCTCAATCTGAATGTTAGTTTTTTTGTGCTAATTTCATTTTCAGATTTATAAACAAGGTGTTTATCATTTGCTTCATGTGCATAGGTTTCTTGAGGCGTTTTTGAGTGTTGAACATGTAAATGTATTGAGTTGTATGTTAAATTCATGAGCATATTAACATTAAAACAAAATGTTGAACTAAAGCAATAAAATTTATAGAAAACCATCAAATGATCCATTAACATAGTGTTTTGATGAAGGAGTTCACCCCTCCTAGGCTACATCTCCTTGGTCTAGCTTCCATTGTTTGGGCCTCTATATTAGCTCAAAATGGAAAAAAGTTTTGTTTGTAATCCTCTGATGCACCTAAAACCTACTCCAACATGCTCAGAATGTCCAAATCATCTAGGATAGACACTTTTTGAGCCCAATCTGGTTTAAATATGCCAAAGTTGTGGCTCATTCAATTCTGACCTAGGAAACTCCTCCAAAACTGAAGAGAACTCGAGTTAATTCCGCTAATTTTGGAGTTCCGCCGCAAATGGCGGACTTCGCCTCTAACATAAGCGCGGTTTAATTATGAGATAAGCATGTTTTAAGTGGATTTTAGTTGCGTTAAGCACGATTAACATAATATGCACTAAAGGTTTTATTAGTGCATTTAAAAATCGATTAGGGTTAATAAGTATGGTTTAAGGGTTAACAACGCGCATTTGCAATATCCCTCCGCTCTTGGTCATAGCCGAAGGTTCTGTGGTAAGGGGTTGGCCATGCTTACCCCTGCCACAAACCATATGTTAATTGAAATATAAACCAAAGTCTATGTATGTAAGTACTTGTAGTAAAGCGGAACGGTAAAGCGTTGGATTCGTGTGGGGGAGGTCGTGGGGTCAACCCCGACCTCCACCCTTCTACCTATATAAATTTTTCCACACTAAAATAACATTCAACCTTTGCACTTAACCAAAACTTTCAGCCTTTGGGGGGGGCACATGGCGGCCTCTAGGCTAGCCACGTGTCATATTCCCATTGGCTCATTCCCAACCAATTAAATAGCAACAAGTCACCCACTCAGCAACCAACCACGAAGTGACATTTGTCATAGTTTCATTGGGAAACTTGAAGGAATATTTCGGTAATATTATTTTTTTCTGACTAGGCTTCCATGTCATCATTCTGTCATTTCTGCAAAAAAATTTAGTTGTTTAGGAAAATGAATACCAGGCTCTATCTTTCTCATACGGAGTCGGGTTTCAATGAAACGAATTGTGCCAGATTCCTGGTGACGAGAACTTCACAATCATTCAGGTTCTAATTGATTCCAAGTACTTTCATTTTTGAGCTTAACACTGAGCACCTGATCATTCCTCACCATTATAAGCCTTTTGGACCCCAAAATCTCTTTGATTGCTAAACATGTGGATGAGGGTACAATTCCCTCACCCTTCCAGACTCAATCCATTGAAATTTTCCCATTTATATCAATTTGAGATTTTCACAAAAACTAATCTTTTTCCTTGACTCTTGAGACCCTCTCTCGCTGTTGTAGACACCGTCATGCTGCAATTTCCCTAAATTTGCATAGCAACAAGCTGTCCTTGCATAAACAAAATTGTTCCCACCTTGGTTGTCAATTAAAGGAAACTTGAAAACTGTCTCACCTTGAACATTGTTGTCATGGCGATTCTTAGTTGATCTTGCTTTGTACTTGCATCGACTTTTGACCAAGTGTTTTCACCTTTGCCATGTACCTTTTTGAAACCAAAAAAAAGTACTTTTGGAACCTATGCCTTCTTTTTCAAATTGATTTGGTGCTTTCTCTTTCACCTTTACTCTCTCTTGCACCGACATCTTGTTTCCAACACTGCTCAACACTGATGTTGACTGCTGCAAATCTATCACATCTTGTTTACGTCCTTTTAAAGGCAACCTGTTAGAGTCCTGAAACATCTTATTACAAGCATAAGAAACTTCCATGAAATCAAATTTTTCATTCAATGCATATTTTTTAAAGGTCTCATTCAAAACATATCTATGGTTGATCATTAACAAAGTCAAATTTTGACCTGCATTCACTATTCTCTTCATTTCTCCTGCATGTATAAGAGACAAACTTCTCTTCTTCTTATGCTCTCTATCTATGTATTCAATTACATCCTTAACTAAGTGATACTTATTCTCATGGTGATGAAATATTTCTTTCCTATCGTAAAGATAAGGACTTCCCAAAACAATACCTGAAATCTCAAGTGACACTACATCAAGTTCAACTTCATCAAGAAAGTTTGAATTGATCGCAAACCTTAGGATGCACTTCCTTGTTACCTGCAAGTTTTCATTCTTGCATATCCACCCTAAAGCATAAGGTCTTGGATTTATAACAGTTTCAAGATTTAGCTCCTCAACTAAGTCTTCAGAAATTAAATTATCTTGAGAACCACTATCAAATAGTGTGTCTATCCTGGTATGTTTAGAAACAACTCTAATATGAAAGAGTTCAATTCTTGTATCTTCATCTTGAGTTACATTGGAATAACTTGAAGAAATAGTGCTTGCTATGTTCTTACCTTTCAAACCCATTGTTGTAATCTTGGTTTCATCTCCTAAATCTGAACCTAAGTCATGTTCAATGATTGCAACAATTTTCCCCTTCTCTTTGGCTTTAAGTTTGTTTGGCTTCAACTCTGGATGAAGTTGTCAACAATGGTCTTCATCATGGCCATTCTTCAAAAAATGTTTACATGTGAGTTTCTCTTTCTTTTTTTTGATAGAGCTATTTCTCTTTTCTCTTCCATTAAACGTTCCCTTTCCTTTACTCTCATACTCAAGGAAGCTATCACTTTTCTCATCCGCACTTTGTTTCCCTCTTGCTTCTAGATGTGTGGCTTGAATGCGAACCTCATCTAAATTTGTGGGATTTAAAATGAGAATATTATGTCTAAGGTAACTGTAAAAACCTCCAATATACTTCAACAAAGTCTCTTGAGAATACAAATTGATACCCAAAATAAGAGCTCTTCTCCTAAATTCATGAGTATAATCTTGCACACTTTTCCCTTTCAATTGTCTAAACTTTTGTGAGTCCATAATGGCTTTTTGCGAGTATAAAATTTCCTTTTAACGAAAGCAATAAAATTTGATCAAGGCATTGAGTTCTTACCCTAGTTTTTAATATCTTCTTGAGTCCTTGCTTCCCACCATACAAGTGTTGATCCCTCCATCCTCAAGGAAGCCAATTGAATCTTTATGCCATCTTCTTGAAGGTTTTGAATTCTGCAATAAACCTCCAATTGAGGAATCCAATTATCCAACTTCTCTGCATTCACTTTGCCATTATACATTGGAAGCTCAAATTTGACATCAAGTTTGAGTAAGGGAGTTTTTCCTTTTGGGGTTTTTAAGCGAGTATGGGTGGTTTTGGCTATGGAAGTGGAAAATGATGATGATGGTGATGATGAGGATGATGTTGAAGATGGTGGAGATGACGATGATGATGAATATGGTGAAGATGGAGGAGGCTTTCCTCCGCTACCCTTTGAATCCTTATCTTCATTTTTTTGTCTTCTAAGGTTCCCTCTCCATGTGGAGACTTAGAATTATTTCCAACCATCATGGTGTTCCTCTCTTCAAATAGGATACTACCCTTTCAGTTAGGTCATAGAAAGCCTTCTTGTATGTTTCCTCTTCTTAAGGTCCTTCATTATCTCCTACACCTGACATTATGGCTATGGATTCAAGCTCAACTTATGGTGCAACTTGTACCTCCTCAATCTCAGCTAGAGATAAAACTTGAGGTGCTTAAACTGTAGTTGTGAGTGAAACTTTGGGTGGATATGGTGGCCTTGTGGCTCTCCTTCTCCTGGTCCTAACCTCAGGACTAGCAACCAACAATTTCCCTTCTCCTCTCTGCAAAATTAACCTTGTAAGCATCACAAATTCACAACCATTAAAATCTTGCTTGCACAAAAATCAAGAAAATATCAAGCAAATAACCTTGCTATGCTACCACCTTGATCTGAATCTAAGTGTTATTTTTGTTGTGCTAATTTCATCTTCATATTTATAAACAATTTGTTGATCATTTGCTTCATGTGCATAGGTTTCTTGAGGTGTTTGTGAGTGTTAAACAGATAAATGTATTAAGTTTTATGTTAAATTCATGAGCATATTAACATTGAAACAAAATGTTGAATAAGAGAAATAAAATGAATAGCAAATCATCAAATGATACATTAACACGATTTTTTGATGGAGTTCACATCTCCTTGTTCCAACTTCCATGGCTTGGGCCTATGTATTAACTCAAAATGGAAAAAAATGTTGTTTACAATCCTCTATTGCCCCTGAAACTTGCTCCAACATGCTCAGAATGTCTAAATAATCTAGGATAGAATCTTTTTGAGCCCAATTGGGTCGAAATATGCCAAAGTTATGGCTCCTTCAATTCTGGCCTAGGAAACTCCTCCAAAACTAGAGATATCTCCAGTTAATTACATTAATTTTGGAGTTTTGCCACAAATGGAGGGCTCTACCAACTCCTCTGCTAAGATAAGTGTGGTTTAATTATGATATAAGCATGGTTTAAGTGGATTTTAGGCGATGTTGTAACTCCTAGAGATAGCTTTGAGTTGCAAAATACCAGTGCCTAGGACATCTTAAAATCAGAGGTTAAATGTAGACAATTATAAGGATGCCTCTGACAGAATATGGATAAAGAGAATGATGTTTTTGGTGGTTCAGGAATGGAGAAGACCTCAGAGTCTGATTTATGTGAATTTCCTATACTGTGAGAGGGCTCAGGAGGCTGTGAGGCTTGATGGCTTTCAAATGGGCCAAGTATAAAACAATGAGAAGAAGCTTTAAAAATATGCAGAGGCGTTGAGAAAGAATGGAGAATGAACCCACAAGAGACAAGCTTAAGAGGATTAAGAATATGTCTCCCGTGAACTCAAAGGAAGCGGATATGAATGAGATATGGAAAATGACATATATTCGTGTGTTAGAAAATTAAATATTACAGAACAATGAAACATATAAAATATGCAGAAAACACAAGCACACAAAACAGATAAAACCATAGAGACACAGATATACGTGGTTCACCCAGTTTGGGCTACGTCCACCCCGAACAACCAGTCCTTCCTTTCTATTTTATGGCAAAAATGAAGAGACACAACCTACAACAGATCCGCTGTAATATCCTCTGTTCTCTCTCATAGTCTCCCTATCTGTTTCTTGCTCTGAGAATACACACACAATCCATAGCCGCAATACGATACCCTCATAAAAACGAGGGGTTTCCTTCTAGGGAAAAAAACCCTAAAATAAACATAACTTCTACCATCAGATCATCTGCCTAATGAATGGCCCAGATTGACTAGAAATTATTATACTTTTACAAGGCAATTTTACAGCTGTTCTTAGCTTCGGGGGCACTGCCCCCGAAACCCCCCTCCAGGGGGGGGGCTCCATAAAGAAGCAGCCGCCCCCCCTGGACCCCCCAGGAACCGTTTAATTACGGGCGGCGTTGTCACCCCATTAAGGTACAGGGGTCCAACACTGTGATACAAAACAAGATAATCAGGCTCCACACCCAACAATCTCCCACTTGGAGACTGATTGTAGCAACTGCACCGCTGCTTCATTTGTTGGACAATAACTCCTCTTTGGACCTGGCTGTTTCTCATCTTCATTGTCATCCTTGAAGACCAATTGAAACTGAGCATAATCTCAATTTCTCCCTGGTTACAACTTTTGTTAGCATATTTGCAGGATTCTGGCTAGTGTGTATCTTTTCCAGCTTCAACTGTCCATCTTCCAATACTGACCGTATGAAATGGTACTTGAGCTATATGTGTTTATTCCTGGAATGAAATGCTGAGTTCTTTGCAAGATGAATGGAATTTTGGCTATCACTGTATGACGTGCCCATATCATGCTTCTTACCCAATTCATCCATAAACCTTTGTAACCAAATCATTTCTTTACTAGCCTCTGTAGCAACAACATACTCTACTTCTGTTGTTGAAAGTGCAACAACACTTTGGATTTTTGAAACCCAACTGACAGTTGTTCCACCTACAGTAAATACATATATTGTAGTGCTTCTCCTGTTATCTTTGTCACCTGCCATATCTGCATCAACATATCCCTGTAGAGCAATGTTTGAACCACCAAAGCATAATGCTTGATTTGTGGTACCTCTCAAATATTTGAGAATTCATTTCACTGCCATCCAATGCTCTTTTCCTGGATTGTTCATGTACCTTCTTACAACTCCCACTGCATGTGCAATATCAGGCCTTGTGCATGCCATTGCATACATTAAACTTCCAACTGTTGATGCATATGGAACTTTAGACATATAGTCCATTTCTTCTTGGTTCTTGGGGCACATCTCCTTACTAAGTTTGAAATGGCTAGCAAAGGGTGTACTAACTGGTTTTGCATTCTGCATATTAAATATTTTCAACACCTTTTGTATGTACTCATTCTGAGACAGTGTTAATTTGCGAATTTTCCTATCTCTAGTTATTCTCATACCAAGGATTTGTTTTGCAGCTCCCAAATCCTTCATTGCAAATGAATTTGCCAATTTTCTTTTGAGCACATTTATTTCCTACATGTTAGACCCTACAACAAGCATGTCATCTACATACAATAACAATATAATATAGCTTCCATCATTTTTCCTTTTTAGATAAACACACTGATCAGAGTGACATCTAATATAACCTTGACCCGTACATAAACTTGTCACCCTTAGATACCACCTTGGAGCCTGATCCATGTGGATGACAAAGCCACCCACCTATCTCACTTGGCCCCCACCATTGTCTCTTTCAGCTTTTTCATTTCTGTGATAACTTACTATTTTGCTAGCTTTTCTGCCTCGAGAACTTCCAGAGTCGCTTGAGGCCCTAAACGACGCTTTTTGGGTACGAAAGCGCCAGCGAATTTTTTGATAAAATTCGTCCCGACAGCTGTAGTCCTCGGATAGAGCTTTCTAATGATGTATCATATGCGTCAAACGGAGATAGTATGCCAAAGTTACGTCCCTGGGAAGTTGAAACACCAATTTACCCAAACGGGGCCCATAGTTTTGGCGCTTTATCTCCTAGGGTTAGGTTTTTGGGATGTTTAGGGTTCTACATTACTAACACAAATAGCCCTCGCTACTATTTATCGTCGTACCAACTGAATTCTTCCGAGACGCTCGTCAAGGAACATACTATCCCGTGGGGGAGCTATGAGGACAAGCACATCCAATGGACCACGCTGCGACAACAAAGGGATCAAGATGTGCACGAGCTGACGAATCTGTTCCATACCCTGCGCACAAAGTTGGGTATCAAAGATTCGGAGAAACATTTGGTGCTAAAGTATCGCAGCTGTCTGCACAGATACATTCAGGAGGAAATGGAGTTCCTCGACATCTCCTCGCTTGGTACGGCATACCGGTATGCTGCCAAGATTGAGCAGAAATTCAAACAGAAGAAGCGAGACTTTGGATCTGCGAATCAAAAGCAAGGAAAAGGTGCTTCCAAACGCAAAACAAAGGACAGAGCATGGCGGCTAAAGACAACCCATCAAAGCCACAAGACAAGAACAACACCATAAAGCCAAAGAAGGACACAGGAAAGTGGTGTGAGTTCCATAAGAGCTCCACTCACAACACAAGTGAGTGTCGGGCCAAGCAGTCGCTAGTGGCCGAGATGAGGGCTTCTGAGTCAGATGCATGCTCCGACTCCGAATCAGAACCTGAAAAGGGGAATGAAAAAGGGGAACAGATTATTGATGCGGAGCCCAACGCCACTGTTTCCACTACAAAGGTCTAGAAGGAGGAACCGGAAGATCCAGAGGAGGAGGAACGTCTCTTCCACTCCCAGATGTGGGTAAAGGGCTCCCCTGTACAGTTCATTGTCGACAATGGGAGCCAAAAGAACCTCATTTCAGCAGACGCCGTGAAGCGGTTGGGCTTGCCCACCACAGCTCACCCACATCCATACACCATCGGGTGGCTTCACCAAGGACGAGATCTCCGCGTCAGCCAGCAGTGCCGCCTTCCCTATAGCATCAAGCCCTTCACGGATGAGGTATTATGTGACGTTGTTCCTATTGATGTTTCTGATGTATTATTAGGACAACCATACTTGTGGAAGCGTCATGCTGTGTATGAGTCTCGACCTCGTGCTGTTATTATTACTTTGGGAAATAAGTTGTACAGGATACCATAGGTACCACCTCCTACGACTATCTCTTTGGTTACTGCAAAACAATGTAGTAAGCTCATTTCCCAAACCAGGAAATTCGTTTTCCTGATGATCCGCCCCCAGGGCAAGAAGAAGACCGTGGCCACGACCTCCAGACAGGGCCCCTCTGCACGACAACAACAAATGGATAAGGTCGTGGAGGAGTACGGGGACATCTTCACCTCACCCACAGGGGTTCCTCTGCACTGCCAGGTCAAGCACCCGATTGATCTGACCCTAGGTGCGCCACTACCCAATGGACCGATCTATCGACGCTCTGTTCTGGAAAATGATGAAATCAAGAGGCAGATTCAGGAGCTGTTGCAGAAAGGTCACATCAGACCAAGTTCATCGCCCTGTGGGAGCCCGATCGTGTTGGTACAGAAGAAGGATGGGACGTGGAGACTCTGTATTGACTATCGGGCGCCGAACAAGATCACTGTCCGGAATAGGTACCCAATCCCACGGATTGATGACCTTCTGGACCAACTCCAAGGTGCAAAATATTTCAGTAAGATCGACCTGAAGTCTGGGTATCACCAGGTACCAATTGAACCCTCTGATGTGTGGAAGACTGCCTTCAAAGCTAAGGAAGGTCTTTTTGAATGGCTGGTCATGCCTTTCGGGTTGACGAATGCTCCCGCAACCTTCATGAGGATGATGGACGACATCTTGCGGCCATTCACCAACTCATTCGTAGTGGTGTACTTGGATGACATTCTGATCTTCAGCAAGACTTGGGAAGAGCACCTTCATCACATCCGACAAGTCCTCCAAACACTGCGGCAACAAAAGTTGTGTGCCAATTTGGAGAAGTGCACGTTTGGCATGACCCAGGTTCAATATCTGGGATACATTATTGATGAAAAGGGGGTGCATGTGGATCCAGCCAAGATCCAAGTCATTCGGGATTGGCCAACCCCGACTACTATAACAGAGCTTCGCAGCTTTCTGGGTCTTGCTAATTTCTACCGTAGATTCGTGTTGGGATTCTCTCATATCACTTGGCCCTTGAGTCAAGTCACCAAAGGAGGAGCGAGAGCAAAATTCTTTTGGTCGGAACCTCAACATAAGGCATTCAAAGAATTGAAAAATCGCCTCTGTTCTGCCCCAGTGCTCACCTTACCAGACTTGCAGCAGCCATTTGAGATCGAGACAGATGCCTCTGACTATGCTATTGGGGCAGTTCTTACTCAACAGGGACATCCAGTGGCATATCACAGTGAGACATTGTCTGAGACAGTTCGCAAGTATCCCACCTATGACAAAGACATGTATTCCATTGTGCAAGCCTGTCGACAATGGAAGCATTACATTTTGGGGAAGGAAACAATCATCCACACAGACCACCGGCCCCTGCAGTTCATACAGACACAAGGGAAGTTGCAGAATGATCGCCATCAGAAGTGGTCCACATATCTGCAACAGCTTCATTTGAACATCAAGTACAAGAAGGGTAGCACCAATAATGTTGCAGACTGCCTCAGCCGACCACCGATCGTGGCGCTCACCACCGTGCTCAACTCTTGTGGGCACGAGACTTCTGATTGGCCGCTTCTCTATGAGAGTGACCCAGAATTCGGCCACACTTACAAGGCACTCTTGGGGGGCACACAAGTTCCAAATTTTCACCTCCAAGATGCACTTTTATGTCACCCGGGACACCTTTGTGTTCCTTCAAGCGAGCGTGCCAAGATGATATGGGAAGCACACTACAGTCGAGTCGCTGGGCATTTCGGGGTCGAGAAAACAGTAGCAATACTACAGAAGTATTTCTATTGGCCTAACCTTCGAAAGGATGTCGAGAAGCACATCAGATCCTGCACTGCTTGTGCCATTGCCAAACCGACCATCAAGAAGCAAGGCCTATATACCCCACTACCTACCCCTAGTCGACCGTGGGAATCCATCTCCATGGATTACATGTCGGGCCTACCTTCTACTAAGAATGGAAATGACTGTGTTTTCGTGGTCGTTGACAGATTCTCGAAGATGGCCATCATGGCGGCCTGTAAGAAGAATATCACAGCAGAAGCCACTGCTAAACTCTTCTTTGAACGAGTGTGGGTGTACTTTGGGATCCCACAGTCTATCATATCAGATCGAGATAGCAGGTTCCTCAGCACATTTTGGTCCAGCCTCTGGTCAATGTTGGACACAAAGCTCACCAAGTCCACAGCCTTCCATCCCCAAACAGATGGCCAGACAGAGGTAGTCAACAGAATGATTGTACACATTCTGCGCATGTACAACTCAAAGCATCCACGCACATGGGACGAGAGCCTCCCCTATGTACAACACAGCTATAACCGGGCTCTCCACAGTTCAATTGGCCATAGCCCCTTTCAGGTGGGCTTGGGATTCCAGCCACTATGTCCCATTGACATAGCCATGCCGTTTGCAGCTGCTCAGGCCGATTCAGCTCATGTCCAGTCTGAAGTTGACAAAGCAAGTAGCTTCATCGAGCGCATTCAACACATTCGCCAATAGGTTCATGATATATTGGACAGAGCCAATGCGAAGTACAAACAACGCCATGATCAACACCGGGTGCCACACCACTTCCAGGTGGGCGACAAAGTATGGCTACATTTGCAGAAGGAGCGCCTCACTGGACCTCACCGCAAGCTTCGCCCGCTCCGATACGGGCCGTACACCATCACCAAGGCTGTAGGTAACAATGCCTTCGAGCTTAGTATTCCACCATTCCCTGGTCTGCACCCAGTCTTCAATGTGGATCGCCTTCGTCCTTACTTTCCACCTCTACTGGACACCTCGGACATTGCAGAACAACTCACACCAACAGAGTTAAACCCAGACTGCATGGAACAGGCCACCACAGATTGTATCATGGACATGCAAATCAAGAACACTCGCCAACAAAAGATCCAACTGTATCGGGTTGTCAAAGCTGGCCAACTCCTGCACCAAGGAAAGTTGGTTCACCAGGGACCAAGTTCAGCAGAAATTTCCTCATCTCATGGAGGAACTTAACGCAATGGGGACCATTGCTTCCTAAGGGGGGAGGAATGATCCAGGTGGATATTGGTGGCCACCCGCCTATTCCACTTGGCCCCACCATTGTCTCTTTCAGTTTTTCCGTTTTGGCATAACTTACTATTTTTAGTAGTTTTTCGGGTCCTGAACTTCCGGAGCCGTTTTGAGGCCCTAAACGACGTTTCTTGGGTATGAAAGCGCCAGCGAATTTTTTGATAAAATTCGTCCCGACAGCTGTAGTCCTCGGATAGAGCTTTCTAATGATGTATCATATGCGTCAAACTGAGATAGTATGCCAAAGTTACGTCCCTGGGAAGTTGAAACACCAATTTACCCAAACGGGGCCCATAGTTTTGGCGCTTCATCTCCTAGGGTTAGGTTTTTGGGATGTTTAGGGTTCTCCATTGTTTCTCAATAATAAATAGGCCCTCGCGCCTCATTGTAAATCAGTTCAGAGGTCTGTAGCCACCACATCTCTTCTCATAGATTCGCTACCAGCACCCTAGCTATTTTATTTCCATTATGTCTGTAAGCATCTTTCTGTTATTTGATATTAATGAAATGAAGTGTTATTTCCGCTGCATCTCTGTATTTATGGTTATGTGTTTATTCTGTTGCGTTCCTGCATAAATCCGGATCAAGCCTGTTTTAAGCCATACAAGCTCTTCTTTAGCCTGCACACTAATTTTTCTTTCCCTTTGACCTCATATCCTTCTGGTTGCTCTATATAGATCTCTTCCTCCAAATCTCCATGGAGAAATGTTGTCTTTACATCTAACTGTTCAAGATGTAAATCTTTCACTGCTACAAGACTTAAAATAGTTCTGATTGAAGTCATCTTAACAACAGGAGAAAATATTTCATCAAGATAAATACCTTTCTTTTGTGCAAACCCCTTCACCACAAGTCTAGCTTTGTACCTCTGTTTTCCTCCATCTTCTTCCTTCATCCTGTAAAACCATTTATTTTGCAATGTAGTTTTACCTGCAGGCAACCTGACTAAGTCCTAAGTCCGGTTATGCATTAAGGAGTCGATCTCTTCTTCCATGGCTAGCTCCCACTTCTTCCTGCTTTCAACCTGCATTGCTTCTTCCTAACATTCGGGTTCACCAGAATCAGTCAACAATAAATAATATAATGACAAAGAGTATCGTTCGGGGGGTCTACTTATCCTGGTAGATCTTCTAACACCACTTTCAGGTGTTTGAGGTTCCTGTTGTTGTTGTGGTGTTTGATGTTGTTGTTGATTATTATTATTTTCAGGCACCTTTACTTTTTTTGTGATCTCATCAAGAACTATGTATTCTTTGTTTTCCTTTTCCTGTTTCTTTTCCTGCAACTGATTCTTATACAAGACCTTTTCATTGAATATTACGTCTCTGCTCCCAATGATTTTGTGATTATCATAATCATATAAGAGATAACCAAAATCATTAACACCATATTCAATAAAGTTACATTTCTTTGATTTTGCCTCAAGCTTTGTTCTGTTTTCTTTATTAATATGGACAAAGGCCTCATAGCCAAAAGGCTTTAAAAAAGAGTATTTTACCTTTTTACCTGTCCATGCTTCCTCTGGAATACCACCATCCAAGGAACTTGAAGGCCCTCTGTTTATTAGATAAACAACAGTATCTACAGCATCTGCCCAAAATTGTAAAGGCAATCCTGCATGCAATCTCATGCACCTTGCACGCTCCATGATTGTTCCGTTCATCCTTTCTGACACACCATTTTCTTGTGGTGTTCTTGGAACTGTCTTCTCTCTACGAATTCCATGCTCTGAACAGTACCTATCAAACTCTTTGCTGCAATATTCACCTCCATTGTCTGATCTGAGACACTTCAACTTCTTTCCTGTCTCAATCTCAACCAAAGCTTTCCATTTCTTGAAAATATCAAATACATCAGATTTATTATGAATACAATAAAGCCATGTTTTTCTAGTTGCATCATCAATAAAAGTAACATAATAACGAGAGCCACCAAGAGATGATACCTGAGAAGGTCCCCATACATCTGTATGCACAAGCTCTAATTTTTCGCTCTTCTTTTCTTTACCAACTCTTAGAAATCTGATTCTCTTCTGTTTTCCATAAATGCAGTCCTCACAGAAATCCAAATAAACATTCTTCAAACCTGGAAACAAATTTCTTGAGTGAAGAATCTTCATCCCCTTCTCACTCATGTGTCCGAGCCTATGATGCCATAATGCTGCATTTGCTCCTTTGGAAGTTAAATCATTAACAGAGTTAGAAATACCATTGCATAAATACAATGTACCACGTTTTTTTCCTTTTGCTATTACCAGGCCTCCTTTGGTGACCTTCCAAGTTTTATCTGTGAAAGTTGTCACGCAACCTTCACTGCCTAACTGCCCTATTGAAATCATATTTTTCTTCAGATATGGAACATGACTTACCTTCTTTAATAACCAATGGTTTCCATTTTGTTGTTTTACAAGAACTTTACCCATTCCAACAATTTTACAAGGTTTATCATCACCCAAATGGACTTGTCCAAAATCTCCTTGAACATATTCATGAAAATATTTCTTATCAGGTGTGGCATGGAATGAGGCCCCTGAATCTAAAACCCAAGAATCAGTAACATTTTCGAAAGAAAGAATCAAATCATCTTGTAACACATCACCTGTCACATTTGCTTCATGATTGTTTTCTTGTTGTGCATCTCCTTATTTTCCTTTCCAAGATCTACAGTCTTTCTTTAGGTGTCCTTTATTTCCGCATTTCCAGCACACTATCCCCAATCTGGAATTGGATCTGCCTTTCCTTGATTTACTATGATATCCCTAGCTCTTTCCTCTTTCCATTCTTCTTCCCCTAGACTCTACACTCAAAGAATTACCCGATGTTTCACCGGAGCTTTTCCATCGCATTTCCTCGCTAAGGATAGCACCGACAACATCATCAAACTTTAAAGTACTAGATCTAGAGACATAGTTACTAATGGTCATAACTAAACCATTCCAGCTTTTTGGCAATGATCACATAAATAAAAGATCCCTAACTTCATCATCAAAGTTTACCCCTACAGAACTTAACTGACTGGTAACTGTATTAAAATCATTTAAATGGTCTGCAACAGATCCACCTTCCGACATCTTCATATTAAATAAACGTTTCTTAAGAAATACCTTGTTTGAGGCCGAGGGTTTTTCATATAGTTTAGCCAACGCTTTAATCAAACCCTCTGTTGTTGTTTCCTTCAAAATATTGAATGCTACCAATGCCGCGAGACACAACTGTACTGTTCCAAGTGCCTTTCTATCGAGAATATCCCATTCTATGTCTGTCATAGTCGTCGACTTCTTTGTTTTTCCGCTCAATGGTAGGTATAGATCTTTCTGATACATATAATATTCCATCTGCATCTTCCACAGCGGGAAGTTTTGGCCATTAAATTTCTCGACCCTAAACTTACCATCTTCTGCCATTGCTCCCACTTGAACCAGGAACCCTTCTTTCCTGTGAGTTTATCAGCCAAATAGACCTTCGACTCCGATACCAGTTGTTAGAAAATTAAATATTACAGAGCAATGCAACATATAAAATATGCGGAAAACACAAGCACACAAAACACATAAAACTAGAGAGACACAGATGTATGTGGTTCACCTAGTTTGGGCTACATCCACCCCGAACAGCCAGTCCTTCCTTTCTATTTTCCAGCAAAAATGAATATACACAACCTACAGAAGATTCACTGTAATATCCTCTGTTCTCTCTCGCAATATCCCTATCTGTTTCTCGCTCTGAGAATACACACACAATCCATAGCTGCAATACAATACCCTCATAAAAACGAGGGGTTTCCTTCTAGGGAAAAAAACCCTAAACTAAACATAACTTCTACCATCGGATCATCCGCCTAATGAATGGCCTAGATTGACTAGAAATTACTATACTTTTACAAGGAAATTTTACATCTGTTCTTAGCTTCGGGGGCGCTGCCCCCAAAACCCCTCGCCAGGGGGGGGCTCCATAAAGTAGCAGCCTCCCCCCCTGGGCCCCCCAGGCAACGTTTAATTACGGGCAGCATTGCTGCCCCATTAAGGTACAGGGGTCCAACACTGTGATACAAAACAAGATAATCAGGCTCCACACCCAACATCATGGAGCGCAAATTAAGGGAGTGCAACAAGCTTAATACATGAGTATTAACACATGAGCGGTATATAGACATGAATTCATGAATAAAATTGTAGACCAACGACAGCTACATTACACGAATCATCATAGCAATAGAGCATGAAAGATGATTATACATAAAAAGGAGATTACTAATATACAGAAGAAAACAGATACATACTACTCATTGCCCCATCTAGAATCTAACTAAACAACGTTGTATCATATTAAGTTCAAAACAACTCTCCCAAATATGTATCTCAGCGCACAGGGAGCACGATCATACATAACTACAACAAAATTCCCCAAAATTCAGAACCCTTGTTTCATCTTTGAACTCTTTACATATAGAGTTCCTCTGGGGGTTTATGATAGAATCAAATTCTCATGATTGATCCACACATGTGAAATCA
This sequence comes from Pinus albicaulis, assembly GCA_034641835.2. Taxonomy (NCBI): domain Eukaryota; kingdom Viridiplantae; phylum Streptophyta; class Pinopsida; order Pinales; family Pinaceae; genus Pinus; species Pinus albicaulis. The sequence goes on from CM076576.1 coordinate 86,292,286, forward strand.
AAATATCCTATCTGAATAGTGGAGCGTGCATCAAGTAATCACTCCCATAAACAGAAAATCAAAACAGAATCAGGTGAAAATGAGATTTCACCAATAAAACATCATAATCAATACAGGAAAAGAAGCTGCATAGTTGGCCATGCAGGCCTAGTCCTGGAATATTCAAATGGTGCGGTGAGGAGGAGTCATGAAATCTGGGCAGTCGGATTTCCGTCACATGATTCCACCCACCGTTGATAGCCTCCACTACTTATTCTTATGATTTCTACTAACCGTTGTGAAACGGCCAGTTGTGCTGCACGTGCTCCACTCTTTAGCGGAGGTTTCCCAGATCAACCAGATAAACCATAGTGATGTTGTTCCACCGAAAAAAACCAATTCTTGTGCAGAAGATGAAGGGGAGATGATGGAAGCAATTGTGAGGCTATCGGGATAATTAGCACGGAAAAGAGAGGGACAAAGGCCACAGTAGTGTTGGGTATGTGTTATATTCTTTCCATGACTAATCACGTGTGGGGGGGTAAGAGGGGGGGCGATAGCCCCCCCTTTGCGCTGGGTGCAAGGGGTTTAGGGCAGTGCCCCGGCGAAAATTTTTTGGTCCTTAATTTCTAGTGGGCGGTCCGCGCCCATCGTTTTGTGCATGGTTTTGCACATGGTTTTGGGGTACGATGGTTTTCAGCCCCTGGTATTTTTGTAGATCCGGTCAAGGGAACTACGGTTATGTTATAATCCAGGGTTAACGGATTACGGTTCATGTATGCTTCGACATGTATATATATGTGTTGTAACAATAAAAGGAATATAATGAAAAATCAAATTGGTCGTCCCGATTTGGGATCCAGGGGAAAATCTCAGTGTTTATTTGTTTTATGTTTTATGCTCTCGCTATTGTTTATTTTCTGTTGTAAGATTCGTGTGTAGATCATTTCTGTTTAGGGTTAAAACCTACATCTAGTATTAGACCTATTTCGGCTTCAAGGGGACGCCTTTGCTGCTGAGGGTTTTTTCGCTTGGGTCTGAGGTAGACCCTGTTTAGTGGGAGATCTACAGGATCGATTCTTGCGGTGAAAGAAGATGGCGAGCAGCGGAAAGATAGAGATTGAGAAATTTAATGGTCAAAGTTTTGAGTTGTGGAAGCTCAAGATGGAGGAACTGCTGGTGGATAAAGATCAGTGGATCGCAGTAGATCCATGTACTAAACCAACGACAATGTCAGATGAAGACCGGAAGAAACTGGATTGGAAGGCTAAGAGAAAAATACGGTTGTGTGTCTCAGATTTAGTATTGTTGAATGTATCTGGGGAAGCTACGACAAAGAATTTATGGGAAAAAATTGGGACTTTGTACCAATTTAAGTCTCTGGTGAATAAGTTGTTCCTGTGGAAAAAGTTGTATAACCTGAGGATGAAGGATGGAGACTCGATGACAGAGCATATGAATGCCTTCAATACTGTGGTAAGTCAGTTGTCATCTGTTGATATTAAAATCTCAGATGAAGATAAGTGCATCAGTTTGTTATGTTCTCTACCAGACTCGAGGGACAGTCTGGTTATTGCAATAGGTAGCAATACAACTACCTTGAATTTTGATGACATTGTCTCAGCCTTGATGTCGGAGGAAATGAGACGGAGAAATATGGAGGGTCAGAATGGAGATGCCTTATCTGTACGAGGAAGGTCCCAGAATAGAAACAAGAATAAGGTTTCGAGTGGGAGATCTAAATCTAGAGCGAGATCTAAATCTCTTGGAAAGTTTGTAAAGGTGTGCTGGAAATGTGGAAAGGAAGGGGACTACAAAAAGGACTTCATATCTAAAGCTCCTGAGAAAGGAAAGGGATCTGATGATGCTCCTTCTGTAGAGGCAAAAACCACCTCGGATGAAGGTGGGGATGTGTATTTGGCTTCTTCTTCAAATACATGTAGATCATGAGTCTTGGTTGATTGATTCAGGTGCATCCTTTCACTTCACTCCCCATAGGGAGTGGTTCTGCGAGTATGCGAAATATGATGGTGGTGATGTATTCCTAGGGGATGATAGGAAGGCCAGAATTGTCAGACATGGCAAGGTCAAGCTGAAGCTGCAAGGTGGAAGGATTAGAACACTTCCTAGTGTTCTGCATATTCCTGCATTGGCCAGAAATCTGAGTGTTGTAAGCAAGATGGATGATGCAGGTCTAAAAATAGCGTTCGAGAAAGATGCCTACAAGATGGTTCGGGGAGCATTGGTATTAATGCGGGGAGTTTAGACTGGAAATCTATACAAGCTACAAGGTAGCACTGTTATTGATGGGTGTAACAGTTCTGTGGTTCCTAAAAGTGGAGCAGAAATCCTAGCTGTCTCTGGAGAAAATACCATGCTATGGCATCAAAGGCTTGGAAATATTGGAGAGAAGGGCCTTCGGATACTGCATAGAAATGGTATAGTAGAAGGTATGTCTAATTTCTCTTTGGATTTCTATTTCTGTGAATATTGTGTATATGGGAAGCAGAATCGAGTGAATTTTCCTTCTGGTGCTAAGAGGGCGAACAAGATATTAGAACTTGTGCACAGTGATGTGTTTGGACCTGTGTTAGTTCCATCACTGGGAAATTCCACTATGTTTCACGATATGACTTCTGGCGAATAAAGGATATTTTATAATAAAAAAAGTCTTTCGTATTTAAAGAATTTAAGGCTCTGGTGGAAAACCAGACAGAGAAGAAGATAAAGGCGCTGAGGACAGATAATGGTGGGGAGTTCTGCAAGAAGGAATTTGAAGAGTTATGTAAGAAGTGTGGTATAGCACGGTAGAAGACTACTCCATACACACCTTAGAAAAACAGAGTTGCAGAAAGAATGAACAGAACACTGATGGAAAAGGCGAGAAGCATGCTCAGTGGTACCAGGTTGGGACAAGAATTCTAGGCAAAGGCAGTGGAGACTGCATGCTATCTGGTTAACAGATCACCTTCATCAGTGTTGGAGGATAAGACTCCACATGAGGTATGGACTGGTAAGAAACCCTCTCTTTCACATCTAAGGGTATTTGGATGTGATGCATATATACATGTTCCAAAGCAGAAAAGGACCAAGTTGGATAATAAATCTGAAACGTGCATCTTTATTGGGTATAAGGATGGTTTAAAAGGTTACAAGCTTTGGAACCCGGAAACAAGGAAGGTTGTGTACCGCCGAGATGTGGTGTTTAGAGAGGTGAAAGATGTTGTTAAGCATGAATTCATACCAAAGGAACCTAAGAATATAGAGTTTGAGCTCAAGGAGGATGAATCAGACTCTACAATAGAAGAAGACTCAGAAGAGGAAGAGCCACAAACTCCAATTGTGAGAAGATCAACTTGGGAAAGAAGGCAACCAAAAAGGTATAGTCCATCTGCTTTCTGTTCAGGTTTTTCCTTAACTATACCTGATGATGATCCCAGAACTATCAAGGAGGCAGTAGATTCAGAGGATGGAAAACTCTGGAAGGAGGCCATGGTTGATGAAATGGCATCCTTGCATAAAAATGAGGCATGAGATCTGGTGGAGTTGTCGGCTGGAAGGAAGCCCATCGGGAGCAAATGGGTGTTTAAGAAGAAGATGAATGTAGAAGGCAAGGTGGAGAAATATAAAGCTCGGTTGGTAGCAAAAGGTTATTCCCAGGTGCCGGGAATTGATTTTAGTGATATTTTTTCTCCTGCTGCCAAAGTTACTTCTATTAGATTACTTTTATCTGTTGCTGTTGCATTTGATTTTGAGATAGAACAGATGGGTGTGAAGACAACTTTTCTTCACAGGGATCTAGAAGAGGAGATATACATGAAGCAACCTGAAGGCTTTATGGTGAAGGGTAAGAAAGAAATGGTATGCAAGTTGAAGAAGTCTCTGTATGGGTTAAAACAGTCACCAAGGATATGGTATCAGAAATTTGATACCTATATACAGGGACTTGGCTTCACCAGAAGAAAGGAGGATCACTGTGTTTATTTTAAATTAATTGGTGACCGTGTTATTTATTTGGTCTTGTATGTGGATGATATGTTGTTGACTAGAAATGACAAAGAAATTATCCAATATTTGAAGACCCAATTGTTTTCCAAATTCGACATGAAGGATCTTGGTGCTGCAAACTATATTTTGGGCATGGAAATTAAGAGAGATCGGGCAAAGAGGAAGCTCTGGTTAAACCAAAGGAATTATGTCGAGACTATATTGCAAAAGTTCAATATGCAGGATAGCAAACCGATGAATGTTCCTATTCCTGTAGGTGTAAATTTGTCTGCTGAACAATGTCCCAAGACACAAGAAGAAGAGGAGGATATGTCCCGTGTTCCATATGCAAGTACAATGGGTAGCCTGATGTATGTAATGGTTTGTACTAGACCAAACATTGCACATGCAGTGGGAGTATTGAGCAGGTTTATGTCAAACCCAAGGAAGGAGCATTGGACAACAATGAAGCAGGTTTTCAAATATTTATGTGGCACTAATGATTATGGCTTGTGCTACCAAGGAAGACCAGGATTGGAAAGAATGTTGGACATTCGTGGTTTTGTTGATGCAGACTGGGCTGGAGATCTGGACCAAAGAAGATCTACAAGTGGGTATTTGTTTAGCCTATTTTGAGGCACAGTCAGTTGGATGAGTAAAAGACAGTATGTAGTGGCTCTTTCAACTACAGAGGTAGAATACATGGCAGCCACTCATGCAAGCAAGGAAGTAGTTTGGTTGCAGAGATTGTGTTCAAGTATCGGGTTGGTACAACAAGCTATAAGGATTGTGTTCAAGTATGGGGTTGGTATCACTTTGTTAGAGATATGGTTGAGGCTAAAAGGGTGTTCCTGGTAAAGGTGGACACTTTGAAGAATGTTGCAGATGCATTGACGAAGTCTGTGAACACTCAGAAGTTCTCTTGGTGTAGAGAAACAATGGGTGTTAAAGAATTGGGCCAATGACTAAGCTCTCCTGTGGCCCCCTGTGGAAAGAAAAAAACAAGTGGGAGAATGTTGGGTATGTGTTATATTCTTTCCACGACTAATCATGCACGGGGGGGTAAGAGGGGGGGAAATAGCCCCCCCTTTGCGCTAGGCACAAGGGGTCCGGGGCAGCGCCCCGACGAAAATTTTTTGGTCCTTAATTTCTGGTGGGCAGTCTGCGCCCATGGTTTTGTGCATGGTTTTACGCATGGTTTTGGGGTACGATGGTTTTCGGCCCCTGGTATTTTTGTAGATCCATTCAAGGGAACTACGATTATGTTCTAATCTAGGGTTAATGGATTAGGGTTCATATATGCTTCAGCATGTATATATATGTTTTGTAACACTAAAAGGAATATAATGAAAAATCAAGCTGGTCATCCCGATTTGGGATCTAGGGGAAAATCTCTGTGTTTATCTGTTTTATGTTTTATGTTCTTGCTATTGTTTATTTTCTATTATAAGATTTGTGTGTAGATAATTTCTATTCAGGGTTAAAACCTACAGGGAGGGCTACTGATGACATGGCGGGTAGGTGGGGCCCAAATCCATATCGCAAATCGCAAACTGGAAGCCTTTGTTATAAACGGAAAGAGGTGAATGATAAGATATGCGATGGGCTAAGAATGGTGGCGGGGAAGGTGATGTGGCATGAAGGTGGGGCCTCCCGCACATCACAAATCGCAAGCAAGAGCATTTAGTTATAAGAAGCGGAGGGTAACTACTATGTTTTGAGAAGTACGAAGTGCAGGGAAGTAAATGTAAAAAGTTGCGATGAGTGATATGCGATGGGCAGAACTGATGTGGCAGAGGTGGGACCGCCCGCAGACCACAATCCACAAGATTTTCATGGAAGCAGCAAAGGGTAAAGGTTATATTCTGCGAAGTGCGAAATGCGATGAGTGGGGAGGTTGGCGATGCGAAAAGGTAATTGAGTGTCGATAAAGATTTTGAATGGAAAAGAATGGATTGTTTACGATAAAGGCTCGTGCATGAAGGTGGGTCCCTTTACATCGCATCGGCGGAGTTATAAGTGGCAAATGGTGTTATGAATGAGTTTGCGGTCTTGCGATGCGGAAAGGTAAGGAAGGGGTAAGGTGTGGTCTATATATATATATATATATATATATATATATATATATATATATATATATAGATATATATCAAGCAGCCTAAAGTAGGGGGGCAAAGCATTACACCTTATTAGCAACACTTTCCCCTTTCTACTGAACTAAAAAGCAGATTGATTCCTTTGAAGCTCTTTGACAACTAAGATTTCCATTTCTTTCTCCTTCTCCACTTTGTATGCAGTCATAGGCCAACATTGGCTCCATCTGGGGACAACGTGTTGTTCTCAGTGCGTTGAGAACCTGTAGACTAGAGTGTATGTGCTTTATTGGGCTTGTGGAGTCAAAAATGCATATTGTAAGCCTGAATCGAAACTACAACTGAGTTGTGCACTGCCAACTATCAAAACGAAAATCATTGCCACACCCTAAAAGTATTGAACGTTGAAATCTAAATTACGCTGAAACTAGAAATTGTAAAGAAATATGAAACTAAACTGAAAAGATGCTCATAGTACTAAGCTTATTGGCACTCCTACCTACACCTAGTTTGATAAAAAATTATCCCATCAAATAATAATCAGACTTCCAATGTAACCAGTCAAGCAAATGAGTGCTTAACTGAAATTGGAATCCCATTCCTGTAGGTAGATAAATGTGTTTAAAACATGGAAACTTATCTCTTCCACTGAATTTCATAGCTCCATTGATGAACCCGAAAAATTATTCCTTCACTGATGGCTGCAATATACTAACCAAAGGATCATGGTAAACATCCAACATGATTTTTTCTGGAGGATTTGTAATAAGGAAACAAACCTCATTCCAAACTGCTACTTTGCTTCTGTGTTGCCACTAATTGTCTTCAAACAGCAAGGATGACTCTTGTGTCTTCTCCTTTTCCATTATTATCAACTGCTTTGTGTGATATTCATCATTTCCTTTGTCATACATAGGCTTGCAAGGGAGCTTCAAACTCTCAATCATCTCGAGTAAAGGATCATGACTAATAACAATATGTTGTGTTTCCTCCTTAACATCCCAAGAAGAACTTAATTATGACGAACTTTTATGATCTTCTTCACACTTAAAAAGAATATTTGAGTGGTCTTCAATCAGCAAACCTATTTGGTCTTCTTTTGGAAAGCTTTCTTGGCTTTCACTGGGCACACTTGATTGGTGTTCAATCTCTGAATACAACACTACTGGCTGAAGGTGCTCTTGTGGATCTAGAAAATTAAGATCGGCTGCCTCTATTTCTGGATCACCAGATTGTTGTTGATTTTTAGTGTTGTCCTCTAGAAAATACTCCAGCTCTTCCCCATCTTCATGGAGGGTAATCTCACCTCCCTCTTCTTCAGCATAGGCTAGAAATTGGTTCTCTACATTCGGTCCAAAAACCACCATGGGTTGTTCTTCTTGGAGATTGAAGGGTGTGGGCCCTCTTTCTGTAATGGTTGCTTCGAACTGCTCTTTAGGAGGGTCGGGCAGTTTCAAGGGTATAGGTGAGGGCTTCTTATCTTTGGGAGGATCAACTTCTTGTTTTGTGGAAGAGGATGAAGTGGCCTTATGACGGGTCGTTCTTCTAATGGCTTCTTCCCTTTACTAGCAGGACTAGGAGGGGTTTGTTCTCTTGATATCGATTCTTCATTTTGTTGCTACTCCCGGGTTCTCTTTTTGGAGGAACTGAAGTCATATTTCTCGTGGAGTTGAGCTTGCATGAAATCCACGAACTGCCTGTAGTAACAGTCAATCTCTTGATCCTCTGGAGGGACTTACTCTTCTTCATGTTCCCCTTGCATGATGGGTTCACCCTCATCATCATCAGATTAAGCGAGGAATTGATCTTCTTGGTTGTCTGTGACTTCCTCGACCTGTTGCAACAGCTGCAGAGGTGGCCTCCAATATTGAGGATTAAACCCCGGTTAGGAATCATTTGGTTGGAATGAGGAGGGGAATTATTAGCCTCTGATTCAAGCTTAACCATCTTATTTGAGAGGTTCTTGATCAGCTTGTTCATTTATTCAAGTCTATACTCCTGTGATTCCCTCTCCTAATTTTAGGTAGAAGCCTCCTCCCCCTTCTTTCTTCTAGCTTCATGTTCTGTCTTCCCCTTGAACTTACCAATAAACAAAAATTTTTCTTCTACCTCCACTGCATCATTTTGGATTTGATCCAAACATGTGGATCTTCTTTCTCTTAGGGTGAACCCAAAATCTGGCTCGAAATCTCCTGCAAAGAGCACCTTAGCAACTACTTGGGGAGGCTTTATTTCAGCAAGAATATTATTATAGAGCTTATTGAACCTCTTTATGAATTCTGTTACATCCTCATTGTGTCTCTTCTTGAGAGCATTGAACTTTGTGAGAACATATCCATGGTCCCTCTTTTCTCCCCATTTCAATGTGAAGAAATTTTCCATTTATTCCTAAGTGTGGATTGTGTTGTTGGCTAGAGACTTGAACCATTTCCAAGTGTCTCCCTCCAAGGATTAGACAAAAAGCCTTAATACCACATCTAAGTTCTCTACATTCACATTCTCAGCGAAGGCGTAGAAGGTTTCAATATGTCTATGCGCAGAAGTATTATCTTCCTTGGTGAACCGAGGCAACTACTCTAGATAGTCTGGAATCATATCATTTAGAGGTTGAGGGAGGGCCAAGGGGGCATACTTGTTCAAAAGGAAACTCGGCACAACCATCTGATTTAGAGGTGGGTGTAGGTGGTGGCTCTAAATCTGGTGTGAGGCCTAGTTAAATCCATGATTACTTCTAATTAGGACTATTTTACAGTGGAGTCGCCAAGGTGAGGAATACGCAACTCCCAACCCTTCCTTCTCACTTTTCTAAAGGGTGGAATTTATGTCGTCTCCTAGGGAAAATATTTCTTCATTTGTATCCCTGGCAACAGCGCCAAAAAGATGTTGTAACTCCTAGAGACACCCTTGAGTTGCAAAAGACCAGTTCCTAGGACATCTTAAAATTAGAGGTTGAATGTATACAATTATAAGGATGCCTCTGACAAAATATGGATAAAGAGAATGATGGTTTTGTGGTTCAGGAATGGAGAAGACCTCAGATTCTTATTCATGTGAATTCCCTATACTGTGAGAGGGCTCAGGAGGCTGCGAGGCTTGATGGATTTCAAATGGGCCAAGTATAAAACAATGAGCAGAAGCTTTAAAAATATGCAGAGGCATTGAGAAAGAATGGAGAAGGAACCCACAAGAGACATGCTTAAGAGGATTAAGATATGTCTCCCGTGAACTCAGAGGAAGCAGATATGAATGAGATATGGACGAAAATAGAGATTTGTGGAGCGTGAATTAAGGGAGTGCAGCAATCTTAATACATGAGCGTTAACACATGAGCATTATATAGACATGAATTCATGAATAAAATTGCAGAACACTGACAACTACATTACACGAATCATCAAAGCAACAAAGCATGAAAGATAATTATATATAAAAAGGAGATTAATGATAAACATAAGAAAATAGATGCATACTACTCATTGCTCCAACTGGAACCCAAATAAACAACAATGTATCATATTAAGTTCAAAACAACTCTCCCAAATATGTATATCAAAGCACAGGGAGCACAATCATACAGAACTACAGCAAAATTCTCCAAAATTCAGAACCCTTGTTTCATCTCTGAACTCCCTACATATAGAGTTCCTCTGGGGGTTTATGATCGAATCAAATTCTCATGATCGATCCACACATGTGAAATAAAAATATCCTAACTGACTAGTAGAGCGTGCATCAAGCAATCACTCCCATAAAAGGAAAATCAAAATAGAATTAGGTGAAAATGAGATTTCACCAGCAAAACATCATAATCAAAACAGTAAAAGAAGCTGCATAGTTGGCCACGGAGGCCTAGTCTTGGAATCTTCAAACGGTGCGGCGAGGAGGAGCCGTGAACAGCTGGGCAGTCGAGTTTCCATCACATGATTCCACCCACCGTCGAGAGCCTCCACTCCCTTATTCTTATGATTTTCACTAACCGTTGTGAAATGGCCAGTTGTGCTACCTATGCCCACTCTTTAGCGGAGGTTTTCCAGATCAACTGGATAAACCATAGCTATGTTGTTCCGCTGAAAAAAATCAATATTTGTGCCAGAGATGAAGGGGAGATGTTGGAAGCAATGGTGAGGCTATCGAGATAATTAGCATGGAAAAGAGAGGGACAAAGGCCACAAGAGGGCTATTGATGACATGGCGAGTAGGTGGGGCCCAAATTTGTATCGCAAATCGCGAATCATAAGCCTTTGTTATAAACATTAGGAGGTGAATGATAAGATATGCGATGGGCGAAGCACGGTGGTGGGGAAGGTGATGTGGCATGAAGGTGGGGCCTCCTGCACATCACAAATCGCAAGCGGGAGCGTTTAGTTATAAGAAGCAGAGGGTAACGGTTATGTTTTGCAAAGTGGAAAGTGTAGGGAGGTAAATGTAAAAAGTTGCGGTGAGTGATATGCGATGGGCGGAAGTGATGTGGCGGAGATGGGATCGGCTGCAGACCGCAATCTGCAAGATTTTCATGGAAGCAGCAATGGGTAAAGGTTATATTCTGCGGAGTGCAAAATGCGATGAGTGGGGAGGTTGGCGATGCAAAAAGGTAATTGAGTGTCGATAAAGGTTTTGAATGGAAAGGAGTGGATTGTTTACGATAAAGGCTTGTGCGGGAAGGTGGGTCCCTTTACATTGCATCGACGGAGTTATAAGTGGAAAATGGTGTTACGAATCGGTTTGCGGTCTTGCGATGCGGAAAGGTAAGGAAGGGGTAAGGTACGGTCTGTGCCATATCTATATATCTATCTATCTATCTATATATATCAAGCAGCCTAAAGTGGGGGGGCAGAGCATTACACCTTGTTAGCAACACTTTCCCCTTTCTACTGAACTGAAAAGCAGATTGATTCCTTTGAAGCTCTTTGACAGCCAGGATTTCCCTTCCTTTCTCCTTCTCCACTTTGTGTGCGCTCACAGGCCAACATGCGCCTTAAGCATGATTAACATAATCCACATTACAAATTTGATTAGCGCATTTAAACATTGATTAGGGTTAATAAGTGTGGTTTAAGGGTTAACAATGCACATTTTCAATAGCCCTCCACTCCTCATCATATCCAAAGGTTTTGTGGTAAGGGGCTGGCCCCGCTTACCCCCATTGCAAACCATATGTTAATTGAAATAAAAACCAAAGTCTATGTATGGTAAGGGCTTGTGGTAAGGCGGAATGGTAAAGCGTTGGATTTGTGTGGGGGAGGTCACTGGGTCGACCTCGACCTCCGCCCTTCCATCTATATAAAATTTTCCACTCTAAAATAACATTCGACCTTTACACTTAACCAAAAATTTTGGTGGCAGCCTCTGGGCTAGCCACATGTCCTCTTCCCATTGGCTCATTCCCAACCAATGAAATTGTAACAAGTCACCCACTCAACAACCAACCACGAATTGAAACTTTTCATAGTGTCATTGGGAAAATTAAAAGAGTATTCTGGGAGTATTCCTTTTCTTCTAACTAGGCTGCCATGTCAAAATTCTGTCATTTCAGGAAAAATTTTAGCTATTTAGGAAAACGAACATCAAGCTCTATTTTCCTCATATGGTGTCAGTTTTCGATGAAACGAATTACAACGTATTCTTGGTGACGAAAAAATTTCAGTCGTTCAGGTTACGATCGATTCTAAGAACATTTGGGCATCAACTGTAGGATTTAAGGATAAATAATGGAGACGAGCATGTTAACAATGAGTTTAAAACTTGTTACATTGTGCATGGTATTCAAATGCAACATATTTATTCCATATTCATGCCAATATAAGAGATTAAGTCCTCATTTTTGTGTAAGAACTATTAATTATGACAATTAAATAGTTGATCACACTCCCACAAAAGATTTGAAAGTAATAACACCAAAATAATCATGGAGTAATTTTAAATTAATGAAAGTCACTTTAGTGTCCTTGGAAATAAAGCATAGATTCACATTCTTCATGAGACAATAAAAGCATTATAGTTTAAATGCAAGAAAACACCTTCAATTAATATTAAAATCTATGACTAACATTAATAAATATAAACACCTTTGAAGATGAAATATGATCTCAAATCTATTAATCAAACATGTCAACATTACATTATATCATAAAAGCCAATAAAACTAAAACTAACTTAAGTATAAAATCAAATCTCAAACATGTCCACATTTCAAAATCTACAAACATAACTTTAATTTACACATTTATACATAGATATAACGGCAATAGCTATCCACACTATATTTCACGAAAACATTTTGGTAAATTATACAAGCAAGTCCCATTACCAAAGGTCCAAAAAGAAAGCAAAAAAGCATCATTTGCTTGCTTCTTATGGAGCAAAAATATGTTAAGGATCTCCCTGTGCCTACTTCTGATCTTACACAACCATACATGAAGCTTTGTGATCTTATTAAACCATATATGAAAAAAGCTTTGTTTTCATAGCCCACAATTGGGCAAAAGCATAACAATGTTTTATTCAAACTACTATGTAATCTCAATCCGTTGAAAACTACTATCTAATCTCACTTTGTTGAAGAGAAACTCACATAAATTGGTTAAGGTACTCATCGACAGTAGTGTATTTCACATCAGGGTACAACTGACTACCCTCCACTCAATTATGCCTACTAGGCTTACAATATAAATTGACTCAATTATCACTCAAACATGCATGATGGTCTCTGTCTCAAGTAGGCTTACAATGACTCAAAAAATTTACAATTTTGCATTTTCTTTTTTTGTTCTTCCATATTCTATGACCTTGAAATTGCTTCATTCTCTGTTGCACTTTCTTGCTGTAGGCTTTCTTCAGTTATTGTTGTTGCAATGTTTCTTTGACATGTCTTGAATTTGATCTCAGTCGGTATTTTACAACTTCCTCTTCAAATATTTGTTCAACCATGGACTGTTGCCACAACATTACATCTTCAAACTGTCTTATTCCCTTTGCTGCTTGTGCTTCATATTATTTTCTTTCGTTCTACCATATTTATTGATAGAAGAATGTTATCTCTTCTTGACTCCATTGTGGAAAAATGGTTTTAATGCATTCCTCCTTTTTTTCAGAAACTTTGATATCATTCTCTTCACATTCATCATCATGTGTTGTTTCTTTCTTCCTGTAATCCGTGCACTCAAGATCATCATTAATCATTTCATTCAATTCTTTTATTCTAGCTGTTGCTTTAAGACTTGCATCAAATTGTTCAATTGGTTTCTGAATCCATTCTTCAATGAGCTTCAAAGCTGCATCGAACTTATTAACAACCTTTCTTTCAACTTCTGCTCCCATGATATTTTGAGTACCTGCATATTCAAAAACAATGTTAAAATCATCTTTATTATTCTCTTCAGTGAGAGAATCCTACTCTACATCTTCCTTCTCTGCCTTCTTTTCCACTGCATGGAGGTTGTCTTCCACTATTATGATGTTAGTGGATATTCTCATAAAAAACTCTTCAATATGTGTATCCTCTTCTTGATCATCAGCTGCTTCTAGATCATGTACTCCTTCATGAGCAGTTCCAACTGCTTCGTATCTTGCTGCTACAAAGGCAACTTCAACCTTCATTGCTTCAATAGAAATGACGCTTACCATATTCCCATAATCAATCATTGTTTCAGAAAAGAAACCACACATATCATAAACATAATGTTCATCCACCTTATTGTGGGATATTCGAGCATGCATGTGTTCATTGTCAATTTCATTAACAATTTCAGCTTTACCAAATTCATCAATTGTGTCTAGATTCACCAATGCACATCTAACTTTGCAGTCATCATCCACACGTGTTTCATCACAGTGGGATTCATCATCTTTCGCACCATCCATGTTACAGTGGAGTGCTTGAGCATTGATATGCTCTTGATTTGCTTCACATACAGAGGCTTCAACTTATCTCTTTGCAATCTCTATTTCATTTTCTTCATCCATATGCATGCTTGCATAATGGGTTTCACCATCATCTGCACCATCTATATTACAATGGAGTGCTTCAGAATTGATATGCTCTTTCTCGAGCATTGATATGCTCTTGCTCTGTTTCACATACAGAGGATTCAAATTCTCTCTTTGCAATCTCTATTGCATCTTCTTCATCCATATGAATGCTTACATAGTGGGTTTCACCATCATCTGCACCATCCATATTACAATGGAGTTCTTAAGCATTGATATGCTCTTGCTCTGTTTCACATACAGAGGCTTCAACTTTTCTCTTTGCAATATTTGTTGCATCTTCTTCATCCATATGCATGCTTGCATAATGGGTTTCAATTTTATAGTCTTCACGACCATCTTCGACTTTTGAGTGCGATTATCCAAAATTTGTTGTCCTTTCAGAGCCTTTCTCATATACTCTCAAATCTGCCTCTAACTCAGCAAATTGTGACACTTCTTGTTGTTGCATGTCACTCCCCCTTGCACAAAATTCTTTTTAAAATCACCCGGGTGATCTAGTGTCCTTGAGGGATGACAATATGTTTCCGATTAGTAGACCCCACTTCCATAACTGGATCTTGGAGGTCATATCATGTCATAATAACACTCAAATCATGTTTCCCCTAGAGAGATCGTAAAAGCAGGTAAATGTGGTATGGGGTGGTTATAGAGTGGTATGAGAGCGAGGTTGTAGCACTGGACCTTGAGGTAAATGTGGATTGTTATGCATGCATGTTAGTTGTCTATGTGTTTATCATGCATGCATGTTTATTATTTATTGTTATGGTTATTATATCCATGTCTAATCTGGTATGCATGTGATGTTGTATCGTGCTAATCTGGATTGGCATGTGCAGATGCAATAACGTCACTAAGATACCTTAAGGTATGTTTTAAATTATATTTTATAATGGAATATTTTAGGAAATAAGAGGCCAAGAGATGAAGAGAAGAATAGTTGAGTACATTTCATATGAGCCTCTGTATAGGCCTGAAGAGACTTTGGTAGGAATGAAGTGATTGTTGAAAAGTGTAACTAGGATTAGTCTTCATATTAACTATGTAATTATTTATTTATGTAAAGTAGAATACAAATATAATAAATATGTTTTTGTTATGTCTCATGGGTTTCATGAGCAAGTTTTATTATAGGTGAATAAACTTCTTCTTGATGTCTATTAGGATTGTCTTCTGACTATAAATGTAGTCAAGAGTCATGTATATGAAGTATCTAGGATATGCTCCAAAGACCTTGTGAAGGAATGGCTCAAGACAAACCTTATATAAATCTCATTAACCCTGGAAGATCTTCTCTCCTTGCTGGCCTATATACAGTGATGAAGTCGACCTTCAAACATGGTGAAGGGTCAGCCTAATAAACATAAGTAATGTACCCTATATATAAGGGAGTTGCAGTTCATTTAGGAAGTGGAATTGCAGATAGTTATGAGGTGTGTTACAACGTGATAAGGATTGGAAGAAATGTGACGTTATAAGGCAGTGTTCTAGTGTTAAAAAGTGCAGATCTATTTGCAGATTGCTCTGATATAGACAACATGGTTAAGCTCTGAAATAAAAGTACGGATCAATAAAGAAGATACCTCGGACTAGTCGATGTATGAGTGTGGACTTTAGGACAAATGAAAATATGGGTTTAAGGACAGAAAGATATGTAGACAAATATGAATCTAAGAGTGCATATATGTGGTGCAGATTAGTGTGCGGTCAATCTGAGATACATGAGGAGAAGTCTGAAGGAAGTTCAATAAAGTCCGTGTTCTATGCACTATAAGTATTCAGATGTCATGCAATGTGAAGGGCTAAGATTGATGATCATGTTGTGACACAAAGTCTAAGGGTTATTGCAGTGTGAGAAAAGAAGAAGGTAAATATGTGATTACCTTCCTAATCACAGTTTATAAGAGAAATTAATATATCTTCAGATTCAAGGATATGTGAAGTGCAATATAAGATATCAAATGATCTTGTCTCCAATAACTAAATAAACAAGAAGAAGTGTTTGAATATAACCTTATAGACAGAGTTACCTAGTGTTGGTGCAGGAAAGGGTAGGTTGGTGCAGAAAATAAGGATCAGCATTGGAGGTCGACAAAGAAGCAGTGACAAGGTCTTGGTGACATACATAGGTCAAGGGTCTAAGTCTTGGTCATGGTACTTGTAATTTGAAAGTCTATAAGAATTTATCGTGGGTTTTTCCCTGGCTCGAAGAGCCTAATTTTTTTGTCTCTTGTATTTTGATAATTGACTTGATGAAAGACTAAATAAGCCAAGAAGAGGAGACATGAGTAAATCAAGTAAGCTCACAAGTAATTATCAAGAAAAGAATTTGAATTAATCACTGACCCTCTAAATTCTCAATATGGTATCAGAGCTAAGGTGTTGAACACAAGGGCTACTTGACAAGAAGACACTCCATGAAGCAAAGGTCAAATTTTACGTTGAAAAGTCAACTCAGTTTGCAAGGAAGATTCTCAAGCTGTTTTAATAAAGATCTTCAATCTCATTTAAATATTTTTATTCAAGACATTGTTGGAAGAGACATCATCCTTTGAATACATCCTTTATCATCCAGGATCCAAGAACATCTACATTGAAGAATTCAATCTAAGAAGAAGCTCTTGACTTCATCTTCATCATCATCAAGGAAGCTGCAAGTCACACTACTCAAGTAAGTATATATGACCTTATTTAAATCTGTCAAGATGACTTAATATAAAGAGAGCAAAAAATTGGCTAGGTCATCAAACTTTAGTGGGAAAATAAGGACAGATTTGAATCTAATTGAAGATGAAGTTATGGCCTACATCAAAGGATCTACAATTCAACCCTTAAAAGAAGATGCTCCAGCTCATGCCAAGTACATGAAAGGAGAAATCAGAGCCCAAAGGATTCTCATAGAATCCATTAAGGACCCACTCATTCTCTATGTATCAAAACTCAAGTATGAAAAAGTAATATATGAGAAACTGGTAGAGCTATTCTCTGTGAGTACTGCAGGAGAAGCAATCTATCTGAGACAAGAACTATACAAAATAAAACTGTCAAGAGAAGAAGGAATCACTTCATACTTTATGAGGATTTCTGAAACAAGAGACCAACTGTAGGAATTGGGAGAAGTAATTTCTGATACTGAGATGACTACATTGGTGTTGAATTCTCTACCGGAAGGATGGGGAAACTTCACTTCAAGATTATACGAGAAGAAAGAAGCAACACCATTCCATGATTTATGGTCTCAATTTAAAATAGAGGAAACAAGATTAAAAGCCAAAGCTGATACATGATCAAGTAAAAGTAATCAAGGCTTTGTAGCCATATCCAAGAAGAAAGGAAGATTCGAAAAATTTGGTCCTCGGAATAAAAGAAGAAATATGCACAAAGTATGATGCTTTGGATGTAATGAACTTGGGCATTATAAAAGAGATTTTCCTTAATCTGAAAAGGACAAGAGGAAAAAAGAAGAAGGCCATGTCACAGATAAAAGAGAAGAACCTGATGTTAATAAGTATAAGAAAGAAGAAGTGATAAATCTCTATTATGATTGAGATTATCTTCTTTAAGAGATTTGTGTTGGTTGTAAAATAGTATGATAGGAAACCATAACATCATGATAGAAGCATGGTAGGAGCTCATGGCGAAACAACTCTTGGAAAACCTCGCTGATAATAATACTGATGGAAGGCAATCATCAAGATCAAGGGTCATCATGGAAACATGTGCTCACACTCTCTAATGGAATTCTCGATGAATTCATTGGTTAGAAAGAAAGCAGAAAGGTTTCATCAAGAATTCTATGCTACAAAATTCTGGGATAAAGATGTAATGACATATTGATGAAGCAAGTCAATGGAATGAAGTTCCTCATTCTAGTAAAATTTCTACAGGATAATTCAAAAGAAAAAGGTATGAGGTAAATATATTTATATGCTGGCACTAGATGTTGTGTAATCATGTCATATGGTTGCAGGTAATGAAATTTCTAAGTATGATCTCTCACGGTGCACAAACAGATGAAATCAACATAATATATCCTCATATGGAATATGAGATGGTTGTATACAAACAAGGAACTGGAAATTGGAAGTTCCTGAGAATGAAGATGTGCAGAAAGGAAGAGATCATGAAGTGCAACCATGTCAAGAGGTAATTATCATCCGGAAGCCAAAAAGATGTGACTAGAATATCTCCTGGAAGGATATGTAGACTTTGAGACAAGTCTGGTAAAGAAGAAGACCCTTGACAAGAAATATCATTAGGAGATGTGTCAATCTTAATATAGGATTTGTGCATGGTTGTTAATCATGTGAAAGGATGTAAGATTCTTGGAGATGGTTCGAAAGAAAGCAGCATGGCATAAAAGGTGGACTAAACAAGGAAATCAGATGAATCACTTTCTGATAGCTGACATGACTCATGGATAAAAGCGATCAATGATTTCTTCCCTATGAAGCCAAAGGTTGAAGATTTGGTCATCTAAATTATCACTCAATGTAGCAACTATATAATCCAAATATGGTGATTGGTTTTCCTTTCATTTCTTGTAGAGATAGTGTCTGTATCGATTGTGTTTTCCACAAACGTCATCAAAATATTTTTCCAAACATGATTTATGGCATGCTAGGCCCTTTACAACTCATTCTTGGTAATTAAGGCCGATAGGCCGTTCTTTGAATCAGTTCATTCGTCAACCTTTCTCCTCTGCACCTGACATGTGTACATCATACAACCAGTTCATTCGTCTACCTTTCTCCTCTGCACCTGAAATGTGTACATCATACGATGACATTTATGCATGACATCTGTATACCATAATGTCACGCTCTTATACAAAATTCACGGATTTATAGTTGGGTCATTGCACGCGCGTCCTCCTTGGAAGACAACCCGCAACGCAATTTCTTGTTGGGCCGTTAAACACACTTCCTTCCTGTGTGAGAATTTATAAATAATAATCATGGCCAGAATACTTGCATTGGTGTAAATGGTGGCGAAGGTGTTGGGATCTGGAGCTTTGGAAGGGTATGACCATTTTAAGTTCACTGTGATGGACGCCATGAAAATAGAGGAGCATGACGAGTACAAACTTCTGAAACAATTTTGTACTGCACATGCTAATGCATATAGTTGGGAGGCATTCCTATATGCACCCTAGATAGTGAAGATGCTCTTCATATAATCTTTGGTTTCTCAACAGGCCACAACTTCCCAACCTGCCCGATTTCGATATGCCAATGAGGCGTGCCCATAATTTGTAGTAGTTCTAAAAAACAATTGTAAGAAATTACTATTTTTATTTCAATGATTTGATCAGTACTGCTTTAGGCTATAAGGGGTCCCTCCTAGGTGCTCCTACTATACCACTGAACTGTGCAATTTTAATATCATAAAACTCTAGTAAAATTATTACTCGTTCTCTGTTTCCTTTCTATATTTTCTAGCTTTATGGGTTTTTCTCTTCTGTTTTTTAGATTTTCTGTTTTGTATTTTAATATTTGTGTACTGGATATCATGTTTGCAGTGAATGAATTGTATCGTGATTGAAAAATAGCATGTCCCCTTTCCTTCACTTCCATTCTCTTTCGAATCCAGCCAAAATTCTTGAGCTATACCATAAATTATATTCAAAACCTCTTCACAACTTTACTTTATCTTAGCGAAGTGCTGGCTCTCAAAGTGACGGACTGGTATGTCGGGTCAACTTCAATGGATTAAAGGTAAACACCAGCGCGAAATAATAATACTTTCCCTTCTCTATATATTTTGAGCAGATCTTACTCCATCATATCCAATTGAAAACACGGGATTGGGAGGCTTCTATCTAATCTCTGCACTTGACCCCTTATAAATAGATAATTGGGTAATATTCCTCAAATCGCCTTAATATTATTATTTGTTGGTTGAAACATTTGAATCATTAGAGACAGCGGGTCAAATAGCCAGAGCAACCTCCTTAGGAAGCTTGGACTCAATAGGATTCAAAGAAGTATGGGACGATGCCACTTCTGTTTAGAGATTCACATCGTGTTGTGAAGACTCTTATAAAGTACACGAACATGGAGTGTTAGCCAGCTTGGTTCAGCTTGTTCTTTTAGAGAAAAGACAATGTCATGTGTCGCCTCATTATCTTCTAGCATTTTTAGCTCCAGTGTAGTTATCTTATGCTTTTAAAAATACCTTAGCTTCGAATCCTCCCACATTGCCTCTTTCATATTGGTAGAAAACCCTTGATGCATTTGATGATTTTTCCATTTTGGGAATTTTTCCCAAGTATATCTTGAGTCGAATCCACAAGTTCTTGGTGGTCCAAAATTTCCAAAGCGTTGTCTATTTCTAAATTTTGTAGAGACAATTTCTCTGCTTTTGGTTTATCTAAAATAAATTCCCAAAAATAAGCCTTGTGGCCACAAATTAAAACTATATTCCCTGTACCAAGTGTAACATGTAATATTTCCGAAAGGATGTTGTTACATATATTGAGAGGTCTCAAGTCATCTGTGCCTTTAATTATTTGTTGTTTTCTCCATTCCACATGGAAAGTCACTACGTTGTAATGATATTTCTGAAAGGATGTTGTTACATATATTGAGAGGTCTCAAGTCATATGTGCCTTTAATTATTTGTTGTTTTCTCTGTTCCACATGGAAAGTCACTACGCTGTAACGATCACCATCATATACTTGATTTTTCCAGTTAAATTTTCCATTTGAATATATCCCATACCCTTCTTGGGTGGAATCCACAAGTTTTTGGTGGTCCAAACTTTCCTAAATGTGGCCTATGTCTAAATTTTGTAGAGTATCATATAAAATAACAACATAAAACACATAAATGATCAATATAAGAAAGGCAAGGCAACATCGTCTAAAGGATATGCATTGAAATTATATGATATCTTGCTTAAGTAGAAATATGGCCACAGTCATAGTTCATTCTCTGCTATAGAATCCATTCCTATTCTTACCATGAATAATCAATTACATCTCTTCCTATAATGAGAGTACAATGTGTTTTGCATTTATTGAAAGCTAGACTGTGCAACTAGCCACAAGATAAACAGGGTACAAGAACCCCAGAAGAATTAATATAATTAAAGATACACTAGGCAAAGGCATGTAATCAAACTACATAGAAGAAGCACTTGCTGCCTTGAAAAGTTGAAATGTTTAGACTCTTAGACATCTTGTGAGAACTCACCTCTAAATACATCATTTGCACTCAGCACTCAACTTCAAGTGTCTGTGTCATTCTTAAATTTTCAACCTCCCATAACTGCAGGATTTCCCACATCATCCTCAGGTTCAAGCAAATTTTGAAACAGCTCAGAGCATATAATTTCAAGGGAGTATGCAGAAAAATAAACAATGAGGCCAATACAATCACCAACAAAGTTGTTGGCCTTGCTGAAGGCAATCTCTTCCAAAATATTCAAGATAATTATCAAACAACCACATGCTCCCAAATTCCACAAGCATGAAAAATAAATTATCTTTACATTACGAGTAGGAGATAGCCGAAAGGTCAAATGAATCTCCTGAAGATAGCCAAATCCAATGGAGGTGACCTACCATGAAGAAAATGTCAGGGATTAAAGGAGATCTATTAGTTTCATAAAAACAAATATTCATGGAAATGAATAATCCATGTGGGGTTTATTTTCTAATATCTTTAGTTCTTTAACATGCTCATAGGTTGAGTAATGAAGAAGCCTTCAATCCTCACTATCATATGTCAAGAAGTTATTGTTTTGGGTAGGAAGCATGTAAGCAGTAACTTGCCACCAGATATAAAAATGTGTATACTAAGTAAAAAACGGAGTGTTAACATTTCTTTCACCTGAAAACTATGATATCGCATCAAAAGGCCATCTTTTTTGTACATTGCCAATCGTAAGCACATTCCATTTGTCAGTTTATTTGGTTGTTGATCTCTCTATTTTGGACATAAATCATAATTAAGCAGTTAATAGATGAGTGTTTTTTTTAGAGCGGGTTTTGGGTTACCGAAGTATATTGTACGAAAGTTTGTGTTTTCCCTCTCTCTCATCTTGATCCTTTCGTACTATAACTTTGACTACTGTTATGAATTTTTTTGAGAATAGTGTGGTTGTAGCTTCCACTGTAGTTTGATAGACACTAGAGGGCACTGTGACCCATGACAAGAATGATCAGATTATGGTCTTGCTGCAACATCTTTTACCTTGAGGAGACCATGCTTAAGCTTCAATCACCATTCCCATTTAATGACATTGCAATTGCAGTAACAAATTAAGTTATGAAGTCATTCTTCTTTCACCATTTCATTATACATATCACGTGCTGGATCCAACAATTTTGTTCTGAAGAAAGCATCAGTCAAAGTTGTATATGTCACCAAATCTAGAGAACACCCATTCTGTTTTATCTCCTTCAATAACCCAATAGCAGAGAAGCCTTAACCATTTAATTGTGAATTTAATGACAATTAAATGACACGGAATTTAAATTAATTAACAATGAAATGGCATATAATTTAATTGTGAAGGTAGGGCTCTAATATCACAAGAGTTTGGTAGTAAAATGATTTAGGTGGAAGGCTGCGTAATAAAATGGGATTCTGGAGCCACATAGAAAAATGGTTAACTAAGAATTTACGTGAAGATGTTGGAACTTGGGACCCTCACTGTTTTTATGACAAGCTGCTCCATAAGGAGGAATTTTGGAGGAAAAATGTAATGAATTATACTAATGACTTATAACCTAACCTAGAGAGAAAGACCAACCTACATTATTAAGGTTAAAATAATAGTAAAAGCACGTAAGTTAGAGCCACCGAGCTATAATTGGAGTTGTGTTGTGTACATGGCACAAGTGTTTCAAAACAAATCAGAATACAATATTCAAACCCTAATATGAAAGTGGTATGAAAGCAATTGAAAATGCATGAAACAAATGTAATTGGTTATTACATTAATAAAGAGTTATTATTTTATTTCAAAGGAGAAAGGGGAAAAAAGTTACTTTGTATATATTAATTATCTCAATAATTGAGATATGGTTATAACAAATTTAAATTTTAAACTATATACTAGATGGTTTCATGATAATAGATATACTAGCTAAGTTTATAATATATATTTTATTTTTTCATATTTAAGTTAAATTAGTAAATATATATTATTTATTATTTTATTAAATATATCAAACATAAGTTCTAAGCTTAATTACCAATATTATTCA
This sequence comes from Pinus albicaulis, assembly GCA_034641835.2. Classification (NCBI taxonomy): domain Eukaryota; kingdom Viridiplantae; phylum Streptophyta; class Pinopsida; order Pinales; family Pinaceae; genus Pinus; species Pinus albicaulis. The sequence goes on from CM076576.1 coordinate 86,315,549, forward strand.
TAATTTTATGTTGTTTTAGTATATTTTAGTGATGTATAAATGAGTGATTTCTGTGGTAGACTCTTTGCACTTTTGAGATAATGGTTAGTGTTGTACCATATATTTCAAGTATTGATAAGGCCTCACACATTCCTCTTTTCTAGTTCTTATAACAGAGTATTGCACTTGTTGCATGCAATTTCTAGGTTTGATTTTTCAGTGCTAGCTACTAATCTTGAAAAATAAATATTCAATGTAGAGGTTCAGTTCTTTCCCATCCAAATTGTGTTTCTGCATCCCTACCAACAACTTGCTGGACTAGAAGCAATCAAGCACCATCTTCATGTAAAGGTTGTGGTGGCAAAGGTACTTTTATAATAGGCTCACTAGATGAAGGGCCTTCAAAGCTCACATGAAGAAGAATACAACCGAATCTGCAACAAATATGTCAAAAGATCACACAACTAGGCCTCCAAAGCCCACACATGTTTCCTTGCACATATCACTGAGTTTGAGATCCCAATACTTCATAGGATATTTCTCAAAGACTATTGAGATCAATAGAGTTTGGGATAGATTTTCAAAACAAATTATATCTCAATGAAAGATTTGTAGATGTTCTTCTTGTAAAATTTATTCTTCTTCCTTTATATTTATTTCCAAAATTAAGCCAACTTTTATACGATCAATAGTAGCATTTTTGAGTGAATATTGTTTTTGTCCATCAAATTGAGTAGATGGCTTAATTTATTTATTACCTTTTTAATTTAGAAAATAGGAAAATTAATATTTTTAAGTTATTTAAATTTTTTTCGGAATAAATTTTAAGTTAGTTGGCTTGAGGGGTGGTGTAAAAAGATTAGAAAACTGATAAAAGTTAAGTATTGAATATTGATTTTAATACAAAACAAGGTGCACACACTTTCTGTAGAAAACATCACACCAACAATTAACAATTTATGAGATCTCTGAGAACATGAGTTCAAAGAAAGGGATAAGGCGTGTTCATTGCATCAACTGGGTTCTTTCATATGGAGGTGGAAAATGAAGCATTCATTTTTTAGGACATGTTGTAGGACACCAAATGTGATCACTAATCACACACAAGATCATTGCATCCAGTGATTGCTACAATAAGATCAATTTCATATAAAAGTTGTCAAATCATAAATATTTATGAAGATTCAAATCAACATTTGCATGAAATCCATTGCTACAGTAATATCAATTTCATATAAAAGTTGTCGAATGATAAATATTTATGAAGGTTCAAATCAACATTTTAATGATGCATTTCAGGAAGGTATTCAAAATAATGGTTATATATATGAATGAAAAAATTCTAATTGGTTTTAAAAACTTCAAAAAAATTTCTTAGCAACTCTAACATGAACATTTTTTAAGCGGTTATTGAAAGACCCATTTTATTGACTACACATAAATGAAGAGGCAAGCAATATAGAACTCTCTCAGCGACTCTCCATTAATTTACATATGTAAATCCTTAAATTTTATCAGGTTGTCTCTGGTTGTCTCTTCCATAGAGATTGGATCATAGAACTTGCAATGGAAATTAACTGAGCTGAGCTTATCTCATTGTCTCCACTTTGTATTGTAGGCTAGCTACTAAGAAAGTAATCCGTCAGGAGAAGTTCCATAGGATATGATGAACAATTCAATCATTTCCAGGCATCAGGGTAAAAAAAATTCAAATGTGATAACTATTCCTGTTACTTTGATATGGAGGCAACAATTTCACTAAACATAGGAAATTGAAATGGATGCATGTGTGTTTCATCCTGTGGAAAAATTACTATGAAGGACGTATCTAAATTTCAGGCCTTATAATTTCCTATTGACATTTCAACCTTGCCTAGATAGGTGAAGTATTTGTAATACATTAAGAAATGAAAAGGCCAAATTGATACTTGTAAGAAATTACATCTGTGTATTAATTAGATTTGTGTCAGCAAATGTTGGCTTGGATGCAAATAATTGCAAGGTCTCGGTGAACATTGAACAACAAAGCCCTGACATTGCACAGGGTGTCCAAGGCCATCTTACTAAGAAGCTTGAAGATATTGTTGTAGAAGATCATGGTAACATGTTTGGGTATGCTACAAATGACACCCTTGAGTTGATGCCTCTCACTCGTGTGCTAGGAATGAAGCTTGGAGAACAATTGACTGAAGTAAGATAGAATGGAACCTGCGATTGATTGACCAGATGGAAATACCCAGGTTACTGAGAAGTATAAAAATGAGCATGATGCAATGGTCCCGTTAAGAGTTCAAATTGTTCTCATCTCTAATCACATATTATTCTCAATGATATCAATATTTACAATGCAAAGGAATATTTACAATGATGTCAATGATGTGATATTACCACATATAATATCGCATTGTATTTTTCTAAGTAGTAGGTTAAATTTTCATGTCAATTAGGTGTTCTTACTAGAGGCTGATATTCCACTACATTAAAATTGTTTCTTGCATGTAATAAGTTTTTCAAATGAGCTTGTGATGCAATGGAAAGCAAAAGGACTTTTTCCTATCCCATTGCTTAAAAGTGTGCATAATCCATCTCAATTCACTTTTCAATTTAAAGTGGACCTTGATGTAGATTTAATGTTACAGTTTCTTCAAATATGATCTAATTAAGCTCATATTGTATGTAGAATGATATGTAGGTAAATGACTTCAGTTTAGTTAAAAGCGAGAAATGGATCTTTAGGGCTTGAAAATCCTAAACAATAAACTGATCAACTTTCCTTTCATTACTTCTATGTCTCTGAACATATGGGGATATGGGCATATATTTGACACGTTTTTACAGGCAGCTCTTTATTCCCTCATGAGATTTCTTCAATCACAGGGTATCATCATTCAAATGATGTAGTGATGTTAAGATTTGCAATAACTCTCTTTTTGCATGTCCCCATTTGTTGGGTAATGGTATTAAAAGTTGGATTAGGTAATAAAGGGGTTGCATTGGAAAAACAAATTTCCAATTGGATGAATGTAGCACTTCTCTTACTTTATGCTACATTTCCCTTGCACGCCACAAGACATGTACATCCTTCGTAAGGGGAGATTTATATAATATCAATAGATTTCTCAACCTTGTTATTCTGTCTTCATTGATGATCTGGTATACGGGTCCGGTTCCTTTGGCTCTACAAAGTAGTTAAATTTGAAAAATTAATGGATTGCTTCATTCTCGTTTTCCATTTTTGCTTATTCTACTACATTTTACCTACTTCAAGGTATTTAAATTTTTAAAATTTTATCCAATAAGAATCAATTTTATGTATGAAAATATTTCCCATAGAGTTCTTCATTCACACTGCTGACTGTAAAAAGGTGAGTTGATTTATTGCATTATAACATTATGGTCCAGAATCTTTATTTTAAAGTTTTAACATATGTTCTTGAGATTTTCAGTTATTAAGACAATCCATTTTTGGTTTTTATAATTGTTACATTGATGGTCATACCTGAATATACTTCGAAATCCCAAATTTGCATCATTGTTTCACTCTTAAGAAATTTTGACATGCAAAAGATTGGGAAGTGGGAAATGTAGGTTGATTTCAATATAGAAATAATAAGCAGAAAACCTTTTACGCCTCAAGTCAGACATGAATTGGAACCCTAAAATAACAAGGGAAACAAGATTATTTGGACATTTGTAGTATAGCATATGGGATTTGCAAGCCCGGATTTCAACAGTCATCTTTTTTCGACATTCAATATTTTGTTAATGGATGATTGATGGTATGTACACTACAAATTAGTGGGTGTTTTCATTCAAAGCCTAAATTTGAAAGCCTAAGACATCCTGCTGGAAATATGTCCCATGGGTTACTGTTAAGTGAAGAGCACACTGATATCAAGGGATAGCTAAGGGAAAACACTTTATAAAAAGTGATTTAATTAATGTTTGAAAATGGGATATGACACCAACCAATAAAAAGAAATTTATCCGATATTCAATGGGTCTATTTTTCACTTCACACAAATAAGGAATTGTTTCTAGGTGTATATAAAGTTCATACAGATGTTATGACATCATTATTTGTTAATTGGAATATTTTTTGCAATGCATAAACAAACCAACACATTCACCATGTGTATATCATGATGAAAACACCTATAAAATTTTATTACAAAAACCATTATTCGATAAACACTATAGTTGTTTTCCCATGATGAAGGATCCACATGCCTTCACTCATTATAAGGATGCCTTCCCTTGAGTGGGGCACCCATGAGATTCCTTCATGCCTTCCTTTTCTATGGGGTTCGGAACTTGGCATTTTCCCCTTTTGACACCCCCACTACCCTACATAGTCCTTTTTCTATAAATATTTATTCCCTTCACTTTGGCTTATGCTTTGAATTAGTGGATTTTTCCAGCATGAGTCACATGCTATGGGTCTTCGGTTTGGGCTTGTGCTTTGGACAAGGGTATAATATTTCCAGCACGAGTCACATGCTATGGGACTTCGACTTGGCCTTTGAACTATAGGATTTTTCTAGCTTTAGTCACATGCTATGGGTGATTGAGGAAATGAATGAATTATTGTTAATAAGGTCCTTACAATATCAATATTAGTTCATATCCATGACATGAAATGGGTTGGGCCTATGCAAATGCATCTCTCCCTTGTGGAAGGTGTTCTCACTCACTTAGCCCTTGTGCTTTAGCTAAAGTTCTTTGGGTTCAGGTTCATGTAGGTAACGAAGGGAGCCCTCTATCTTGTGAAGGGAAAGGATCCCATAGGAAGGTTATTTTATGTACCTGTTTCTTCAAGGCTTTGTGATCGAGGAATAACGACAATTATTTTATTTTTTATTTTTTTATTTTTGGGTGATATATTTCATTCTCCAATGGGCGAACTTCATTAAGTATACACAGAACCTATGCTCAAAGAAGAACATGAAAGTACGGTTTGTTTTATAAGCATGATAGTCTTTTAACACAAAACAACGAAAATGATTTCAATCAATACTGTCCAATAATGGATGATATAATGCTAATTATATTCAATTTCACATTCAAAATACCATCAAAACAATGGAGAAATGATCCTCTCGAATGTATATTCCAATTACAAATTTTATGTGGGTAGTGTATGGAATTCCTAAAACATTTTCTTGGCCAAAATATCCATAAGGGGAAAGAATCACGACATTAAAGACCATAGGAATCCTTCTCGAAATGTTTTTAAAGTCAATGCATTAGGGGCTTATGGAGTTTAAATTCAATGGATCAAGGACTTAAATAGTTTTAAAGTCAATGGATAAGGAGCTTAACAAAAGTCTTCAAGAGAAAATGTATCAAATCCAAGACATGCTTCCATCCTTTTTCCAATCCCATTTCTTGGAATCTATCCTCCCATCCTATTTCCAATCTCATTTCCTGGAATATTTCCATACCAAAGTTGAAGGACGTGCAATATATCATAGCCCAACAATAAATTGTACTCATTTGGCTTGTAGCTAAGCATTTCATGGTTTAAGGTAGTTCATGGCTTCAAGAGAAGACTTCATGTTTTTGGCAACTACCTATAGCTATGGGTTGAATAACCCTAGCCAAGTCATAGGCTTGTATCCCTAACAAGAATGATATAGATTCAAATGGCTTCAATAAAAGAGACTAAGGATGATGGGATTTGGTCATGGGATAGAATAAATGCAGATGGGACAAAAACGAAGGTAGGTTAATAAGATTCTGAATAAATCTCGCTAATAGATGTAGACTGATGAGACATAGCACAAGAAAAAGTGGATACTGAGAGCCAAAAAGACTCCCAATTGACCTACAAGAATCAAAGTAAAGATAAAATAACTCACAATCTAAAGATAGAAGGGACATACTTATTTAGGAAATGGTGTGAGTAGTAATGAAACATGCAAACAAGGATTGCATAAACACTCTAGATTGTTGATCTAGCCATTAATTCTATGGCCAAAATAAAATGGAGTATAATTGTACACATGTGACTTGTAGCTAATCGTTTTATGGTTTGAGGTAGTTTGTGGCATGAGGAGTAAACTTCATTTTTGGAGGAGCTTATCTATAGGTAAGGGTAGACCCAAATGGAAACAAAACAGACCATACATATTTACTAAGCATTAAGATGGAGTACAATTATTATACACATGTGACTTGTAGCTAAGTATTTTATGGTTTGAGGTAGTTTGTGGCATGAGGAACAAACTTCATTTTTTGAGGAGCTAATCTATAGCTAAGGGTAGACCCACATGGAAACAACACAGACCATACATATTTATTGAGCATTAGTACTCATTGATGTTAACAAAGTATCATCATTGCCTATTTATCCTTAAGCCAACAATCTATTGCAACATCTCCACAAACTAATGGAATGTAGAAACAAATAGGTGGAAACATGGTGAAGGCCACTCAATTTTTTATTTACAACAATTATAGATAAATTTCTAAATGAAATAATCATCAATAATATGGAATACAAATGAAAATAAGAATACAACATATATTTTGAATGCCACCATCTCAAACATCGGAATTTTTTTTTTTTAATTCCCTTCATCAAACAAAATAGAATGCCCATTCTAGAAAATCAATGTTTCTTCACAATGATTTTAGTGGTGACTTCTCCAAATGCGCTTGGGTTTATTTCTTAAAACTGAGATGTAAATATTTTGATATGTTTTTTTTCCATACAAGGCCTTTGTAGAAATAGAATTTGGGCATCAATCGTAGGACTAACAATAAGTTTAGAACTTGTTGCATTATGCATGGTATTCAAATGCAACATCATTATTCCATATTCACGACAACAAAATGGTGTTGTTGAGATAATGGATCATCAAAGAAATTGACAAATTTCATCATCCAATCTAACGAATTTTAAATCCTCATTTTTGTGTAGAAGCCATTATTTGTGCCAATTAAATTAGTTGATCACACTTCCACAAAAGATTTAAAAGTAATAAAACCAAAAAAATCATAGAATTTTTTTAAATTAATGTGAGTCATTTTGGTGTCCTTGACAATGAAGCAAAGACTAGCATTCTTCACTAAATAAAAGCATTATAGCTTAAATGCAAGAATTAACTAAAATCTATCATATAAATATAAACGATCTCATATCTATTAATCAAACATGTCAACATTACATTAAATCATAAAGGTCAATAAAACTAAAGATCTCATATCTATTAATCAAACATCTCAATAAAACTAAAACAACTAAAACTAGTTGTAAAGTATAAAATCAAATCTCAAACATGTCCAATTTGCATTACAGTTCGAAATTTACCAGCCACATTTATACATAGATACGATGCCAATAGCCATACACACTTTATTTCACGAAAACATTTTGGTAAATTATACAAGCAAGTCCCATCACCAAAGGTCCAAAAAGAAAACAAACAAGCGTCATTTGCTTGCTTCTTATGGAGCAGAAATATGTTAAGGATTTGCCTGTGCCTACTTCTGATCTACACAACCATACAGGAAGCTTTCTGATCTTACTAAACCATATAAGAAGCTATGTTTTCATAGCCCACACAATTGCGCAAAATCAGAACAATGTTTTATTCAAACTACTATGTAATCTCAATCCGTTGAAAACTACTATCTAATAATCTCACTCTGTTGAAGAAAACCTCACACAAATGGGTTAAGGTACTCATCGACAGTGGTGTATTTCACATCAGGGTACAACTGACTGCCCTCCACTCCATTAGCTCCAATTTCAAAATTTGTTTGATCCCCTTTCACAAAAACAGAGTGACTGATTGCTATGATAATATTACCTGGGAATGGTGTCTCTGCATCACCCACCGTAAGTTTGGAAGCTGTAAGCCCATTATCCACAATAAAATTTTCAAAGGGAAAAAATGAAAAAAATCAAACTTTCCAACAAATTTCTGATCCTAAAAAGAGGCCTTAACCCTAATCCTGATTAATCTTTCAAAAAGTTAAACAAATTGGGCTATCATTTCAGACCGAAACAGTACACTGGTGACATCGATATAGGCTACCAACTATTTTATAAACAATGTTCTTAAATAGATTAGACAATGATCAATTTTTTCTTAAAATTATGTTCCAAATTCGTTGGATTTGTTAAGTTCTGCAAAAGAATAATGTGGTTTAAAAAAATTGTGAGAACTAGGCTTTGCAACTTCTGACCTTCAATTAGTTTGAGAACCTGCTCCTCTGGGACATAGACCTTCTCTAGAGTCTTTCCGATCTTCTTTTCCCATAAAGCCACAAGTTCATTGAAGGACAAAGTGTTTGCAGCAGGTCTTAAGTATAAGGTCTTGTTCAGAGTTCTGGGATCGTCCACTGCCCTGATTGCGTATATTCCAATGTCTTCCTCCTTCACAAACACAGCTGCATTGTTTCCAAGGAAAAATGAAAAAGATAAACTTAACACCATGACATAAATCTAATAACAAAGGTCATCACTGCTAAAACTCGAAACACAGAATCTTGCTGCATGAAGAGATATAGAACCAAATTTTAAACTGCAACTTTTTGGAATACATAGAGGGCACACTATCAAAAGAAACAGTTATCAAACCTTTAGCATTTCCATCTCCAAAAATGACTACTTTATCCCTTGGAGGAGCTGTAAGGCCAGCCTGAGACAGTGTCGGAAGGAAATACCCAGCAAAAAAATTGCTGGCCACATATGTATAAGGGATGCCCGCTGCCTCGATTGCCCTACGGATTTTGACTTTCTGCTCAAATGCACTCTTGGCAGGCTCCACTGCGTGGACGTTATCAACATCATTCCCGAACTCAGATGGCAAAAACCTCTGCAAAAAAATCAGTCTATTGGGTTAAATATAACATTTAAGTAGAGGTATTAATAAACATACTAGTTGTAACATGTTTTTAAAAACTATAACTAATAAATCGGGCAAAATTTTTATCCAAAAAACCATGAAATCTTGATATAATTTTGATGGTTTTTAAATGGAAAAGGTTTTTTTTATGGTGTTGAATCTATTTCCATCATTAAAAAGTTTTGAAACACTCTTAGGATTAGATTTTGTTTTTGATGGTGCTAAATCTATTTTCACCATTAAAACAATGATTAAAACACTAACGACCCAAAAAAAAAAATAGTGTAACCTAAATAAGAAAAAATGGTATAACCCTAAATAATTTGTTTACCTAACCAGTAACATATCAACGCTCACTCTTACAGAATTGAAGATTCCTTTTTGGTTTTTATATAAGAGTACCACCAACATAAATTTTGCAAGTTGACTGTAATTCTTAGGAGCAAAAGAGATACCTTGATGGTTCCAACTTCTTTAATAGCTTGGATAATATTAATCTGATTGGCTGTCTGTTCTCCTCCCACTGTGGAGATTACTACATCCACTTTCTTCACTGCCTCCAGAAGGCTTGCGTGATCCTCTAATGATCCCTGTTAAAAGAGCATAAAAACCCAAATGGTTGCTGAAAGAAACATTACATGAAACTATTCCATGGCAGTAGAAAGCAGTGAGATTTGAACTTACATTGAGTATGTTAGCTCCTGAAGCCTTGAAAGAGTCCAGAAGCTGGGCTCTCTCAGGCTTAGCAGAAGCCGGTGAGTCTCTGACAAGAAGGTAGGTGGGGTGGCCAAGAGCAACACTGGCTTTGGCGACATGACGACCAATGTAGCCTGTTGCTCCAATTATCAAAATTCTGCTGACGCTTCCCATCTCTGTTAGCCTCAAATTCTAACTGTTATCACTCCCAGTGGCAACAAGAAAACGTCAAGTGCAGTGGGGACTATGATCGATACAGAAAAATCTCATATTTATAGCGATTGGAGATCTGTATGGGCGGAAAGAGATCGGAGATAAGGGTGGAAGTTGTCGAAAATTCAGGCGAATGCCGAAATGGTTGTTAGACATCACACCCTTATGCACAATCAGCCAGTTGTATGTTGCCGAATATTGTACGATCCAAGGTATCACCAACCTGTTTGAAATTTGGCATGAGATAAGTTACGAAGGTTGAAATGTCAAAGTTTGTTTGTTTAGTTGGTGGAAAGTCGTGGCAGGGGAGGGCTTCTCCAAGGTGAAGATGAGCGCCATGCGTGCCACAGAGGGCGGAGGTGGTTAGTAGTTATGAAAGAAGAGGACCCTCTATCACTTTTAATTCTTTTAAGAAGTGGGACAAAAGTAGTTAGCCCTTTTAATTCTTCAAAGGAGTGGACCAAAGTAGTTAAGAAAATGCTTATCTTCATTTTCCTAAGACGTAGAGATGATTTTGATGGTGGTGGATGTTAAATTTGTAAATCATTAATAATATTTAATTTATAGGACGATTTTTTATATGCTATAAATCAAGTGTAAAATTTATATAAGAATTAACCATAAAAGGAGTAGGAAATTTAGGAATAAAGATGAGTTGGGAAGAGATTTGTGGAAAGATTATATGATATAGATATAGTAGAATTAAATTAAATATGTGTGGAAAGATTATAGGATATAGATATAGTAGAATTAAATTAAATATTTAATTATAGTATAGTATAGAAATTTATATAAAAATCCACATTCAGAAAGAAAAAGAAAAATTAAAAAATAAGATTGTGGAAAGATTATAGGAAATAATTATGCATATAGTTGAGTTAAATATTTATAATATAGTTATTATAAAAAAAACATAAGAAATAATTATAAATATAGTTAAATTAAATATTAATTTATAACATAATTATTATAGTAGCTTACATTTATAATAAAAAGCCAAATTATATAATAAAAACACATTTGAAAATTATTTGATTGAATAAAATTTATTTTATTCTAAACTTTAAATTTGTATTTGTTTCTTTATAAAGATTTTTATATAAATCTTGAGATGTATTACTTAATTTGAAATATAAAATCTAACATAGATCGATCTTAATTCTGGATCTATCAAGTGCCAAGAGGGATCAAATCTCTAGAGGTGCAAACCTCTTTTTTGAGTGCAAAACTTGAGGAGAGGTTTGCACCTCGAGAGATTTGATCTCTAGCTGAGCTTGATAGATCCAAAGTTAAGATGGATCTACATAGATCTAGAGTTAAGATGGATCTAGGATGGTTTTAGTCGTGTGCGAAAATTTATCGAAGATACGATTAATTTTATCAACAATATGTAAATAAATCTAATATTAATATAATCATTTTAAATATGCTAAATATGTCTGAGATTAATTTGGTCATTTTAATTTAAAATTTTCTTAGTCACCTCACTTTGTTTGATCCTGGTTGTGCTTGATAGATCCAAAGTTAAGATGGATCTAGGATGGTTTCAATGGTGTGAGGCCAAGGAAAATCTATCAAAGATATGGTTAATTTTATCAATAATATGTAAATAAATTTAATATTAATATACTCATTTTAAATATGCTAAATATGTCTTAGATTAATCTGGTCATTTTAATTTGAAATTTTCTTAGCTACCTTAGTTTGTTGAGATGATAAATATTGTTAATAATTTTAATGATAAAAAATGATGAAATAATTTTTTTTAATGCAAAGTGACAATGTAATAGTGTTCAATGATAGAAAATGTGAATAATAAGAATGCAGTCAATTGCAAATAGTTTTCATTGTCATCAATATCAAACTATTTTCTTCTACTATATTGTCACCCTTGTTAGTTTTGTCATCATCTTAAACATATTCACAAACCAAACTCTAAAAATAACATCACTAAATAAATTCCAGGTTATTTATTAATCAATGTAAATCACCATGTTAAAATTTCTTACATGTGATTTTCACCAAAAATTCATATACACATTTTATGGATCACAGAAGCCAAATTCCTAATCTTGAAACCATGCTCGGTAGGGCCTTGGCACTTAAATTTCATCATTTTGAAAGGGCACGTTTACGGGTATCTAAGATGAAATCTGATCTGACCTTTTTAAAGAGATGTAGAGACTCCTCCTCGATTCCATCGTTCGCCAAGATTAAACATCCCCTAAAAAGTTCCAGAAATGAATGGGTTTTTCTTTCGGCCAGTCTTGACATTATCAAGTCTGAGATTTCAAGGATTAGAAAGTGCCTCGATCTCTTTTCTTGGAGATTGCTATCTTCTCATCTGGAGTTATCATGTTTAATTTCGGCTGATGTTTGGGTTGTAGTGGAGGCACGCTCTGCTTTAAAAGCCCTGCGATGGGAATATTTTTACAATAAGAAGCATCGTTCCAAATTCCTCAGATTATCTAAAGATTCGTCCTACGTTCATGAGAGAAGGTGCGGCTCCAACAGCAGAGTTAATGGTTGTCAAGTTGGTGCTTTACGATCTTTTGTTCTCGATTCTGGTTTATCATTGATGCCTTCTCCTGTGTCATCGTTGGCCCGGATTGCTCCCTCTAGTGTTCTCCATGATCCTGATTTCCATCCCTCTTCTATATCTGGGCATCTCATGGCAGACGATGCAGTAGGTGTGGTGGAGGCATTCAATTCTCTAGCGACATCGAGTTCTCCAGCGGGTAGTATTTCTACAGCTGCGTCTGCAGAACAGATCCCCGATATTCAAGCAACCTCTCTCGTTAAGGAAGGGATGTATTTTTCAGATACTGCTCCATCTTCTTTCTTCGGAAGGAGTGAAAGCATTGTTCGTTCTTCAAGTATGCAGGGTTCTGGTGCTGATGGATCAGGTCCTTCCTCGATTGACCAGGTCCAGCTTTTCGATTCTTCTCTCTCGGGTTTGCGTTCGAACTCTTTTAATTCTCCTAATGTTTCTTCGGCTTTACCTTCTTTCATTGATCCCTCCAAATTCCTTCCTGATATGCCTGCGTTAGATTGTATTAATAATAATGAGAATATTTTTAATATGAATAGTAAAAATTTGTTAACGATTAATAATAATAATATTTTTAATGGAAATATTAACATTATTGATAGCCATAGTATTGATGATAATAGTATTGATATTATTAACAATAATAATAGTATTAATATTGATATTATTAACAATGATAATATGAATAATAGTATCAATAATAACAATAACATTATGAATGATAATAAATTAACAATAACATTAATATCAATTCTTTTTCTCCACCTTTAAAGAGTGTTGTTATCAATCTCTCTCGTTTTTCCTTTGATCGTCATGTCTATAGTTTATTGGAGAAGGGCCTTAATTATGCTCTTGCTCCTAAAAAAATCCCTATTCAAGACATCATTTGTGATATAGAATACGAGATTAGAGCTTTGCCTGATGCTACTAAAGACATCATTAGGCAAGACTGCTCTGTGATCCTTAGAAAGGCTAAGCCACCTAAGAGAAACATTAACAAACCTGAGTTTGAGGCTCTTAGATCCTTAAACAATAACCAGGACATTGTTGTTGTTAGGGCGGATAAGGGAGGTGCTACGATTATTTTAAACAAGGAGGATTATCATAATAAGATGTTTGATCACCTTCTTAATAGTGGAAGCTACAAGAAGCTTGACAAAAATCCCCTTAAAAAAGTGTCTAGAGCAGTTGCTTTGGCGATAAAATCGAGTAGCACTATTGGATCCCTTAGTAAAAAGCTTATTGAAAGTAATCCCCTCACCCCGAGGATTTATGGTCTTCCTAAGATTCATAAGGATGGTGCTCCCCTTCGCCCCATTGTCAACACCATAGGTGGTCCGACTTATCTGCTCGCTAAATTTTTAGCCAGTAAGATGAAGCCCCTTGTGTGTTGCACTGACTCCTTTGTCAAAGACTCTTCCTCATTTATTAAAGAATTGAAATACATTAAGTTGGATCCAGATGATAGGTTTGTAAGTTTTGATGTTGTATCATTATATACTTGCATTCCCATTAAGGAAGCCATTGATATCATCTCTCGAATCACAGATCCTGATACTGCTCATCTCGTGGAGATTTGTCTAACCTTGACCTTCTTTAGTTTCGAGGGTGAATTCTTTGAACAAACCTGTGGTGTGGCCATGGGTTCCTCCCTATCTCCTGTGGTTGCTAATATTTTCATGGAAGAATTTGAATCGAAGGCCCTTTCCTCCTCCCTTTTTCAACCTAAGCTTTGGAAAAGGTTTGTTGATGACACCTATGTGGTGTGGCCCCATGGTAAAGACAAACTGGAGCATTTATTCTAGCATCTTAATGATCAATCTGACTTCATTAAGTTCACCATGGAATTCGAAGTGGATTGTAGCTTGCCCTTTCTGGATGTCCTTCTTTCAAGAAATGATGATGGTTCCTTCTCTCATCAAGTCTTTAGAAAGAAGATGCATACTGAGCAGTATTTACATGCTAGTTCTCATCATTTCTCGGCTCAAAAACTTGGGGTTCTCAGTACCCTAGTCACCAGAGCCTTTAGAATCTCCGATGTACACCATTTTTAAGGTGAAAAATTGCATCTCTTTAATGTCTTCTGTAAGAATGGTTATAGCAGGGTTCAATGTCTTAGAGCTTTTCAAAAAGTTGAGAAAGGTCCTAGGGTTAAGAAAGATTCTTGTGATCGGTTATCTGGGTTTCACCTTCCGTTTATCGAAGGTACTACTGATAAAATCACTAGGATCTTGAAGAAACATAATGTCTCTTCAACATTCAAGCCTCTCCGCACAATTCAAAGTTCGCTTAGATCGGTTAAAGACCCGATTTTCCCGATGGATGGTAAAGGTGTTTACTTGATTCCGTGTTCCTGTGGGACACCTTACATAGGTGAAACTAGTCAATCAATTAATCAAAGAATTCATGAACATGTCACTAACCTTAGACATGGTATATCTCGGTTCTCTGCCTTAGCAGAGCATGCTGAAAAATCAAATCATCATATTTGTATTGAAGATACTGAGGTTATTGCAAGGATTGACCATTTCCACCACCGAAAGCTGAGGGAAGCCTTGGAAATCAAAAAGAGGCCGGCTAACTTTAACAGGGATGATGGGTGGAGTATTAGCAGATGTTGAATTCCTACTCTTCACTCCTAGTTGATTTTTCCCTTTCTCCTTTTGCTCCCTCTGGTCGTTCTTTCTTCTCTCGCTCTTGATTCCTCTCTCCCTGTCTGTTCCTTTTATTTTATTATTTTAATTTTGATTAGTATGTTTTTTATTTTATTTTTGGCTAGTTTAGACTAATCCTAATCACCCACGGGTTTTGAACCGGTGACCTTGCAGACGGAGTGCCTTAACAGTGCACCCCATCACCGACTGCTCTACACCACGTGGGCTATTAGTATGTTTTTTATTATGAGTATTTTCCTTATGATTTAATTTGTTAATTACCTATTTAGTAATATTAAATTAATTAATTATTATCATTATTATTATTTATTTATCTATTAATGAATTAATTTATTTTATTTTTATTTATTTATTTGAATTATTTTTAATTAATTAATTATTTTTTAGATATTAAAATAGTAAAAAGTATTAAAAAGTATTAAATTATAAAAAGTATTAATATTAGATGATATTCAAATATAATTAAATTAAAATATAATAGAATTAAAATAAAAAAATAAAAATAAATAAAAATAAAATTGACAAATTTCTTATTCTAGTCAAACTAGTCGTTTTTTCAATGGCTAGTTGGAGTTGTCCTTATCTATTTAAACAAGTTTCTTGATTAGATTTCTCATCTTGTCCTGATGATGAACTACACTGGCTGGTTCGAAACACGTCAACAAAAATTTCTTACATGTGATTTTCACCGAAAATTCGTATACACATTTTATGGATCACAAAAGCCAAATTCCTAATAAAGAAAAAGTTCTTAAATGGCCACATAATTGCATTCTATGATGATATCAGAAATTTAAGTGAATGGTTTGCAAATACAATTAATAACTTGGCTTTCTTAGACGAGTTTTCGACATTAGTTATTGTTAGCAACCTTCATGTGAAATGCACACTGCCTTGTAGGGATTAGGTATCAATATGTTCACCCCAACATGCTACATTATTTGTAGAGTGTTTATGTAGCTTGAACTCGATATTTATAGAGAATTTATGTGGCTTGAATTAAAGGGATTTAGCAAAGAACATGTACAAGATTTCGATCACTAGATCACATTAGTTTCGGCAGAGTTGTTGGAAATGCAAAGAGGATAAACACAAAATAACACAAATAATTCACACACAACAACACACGAGCTGCGGCTCCTCTATTAATTGCACAAACTTGATTGAGATGATTTACAATGAACCCAGTGAAGGGTATTTAAACCTTTTCGACTAACGACTCGTCTACTATAACTTCACATGCAACTACTCACTAAATTCATCTATCACTTAAACTCTACTTGACTCAATGCTAAGTTAACTAACTCTCTAAATATAAAAAACTCTTCATGCGGGAGTAATTAACTTATTTTAACACTCCCCCTTAATTATGACCATATGACTCAACATAACTCAAACATGACTTAACTATGACTCAACTATGCCTACTAGGCTTACAATAGAAATTGACTTAGTTATCACTCAAACATGCCTGTTGGTCTTTGTCTCAGCTAGGCTTACAATGACTCAAAATTTTTACAATTTTTAATTTTTTTCTTCTTCTATATTCTATGTCCTCGAAATTGCTTCATTCTTTGTTTCACTTTCTTGATGTAGGCTTTCTTCACTTGTTGTTGCTGCAAGGTTTCTTTGACATGTCTTGAATTTGATCTCAGTCGCTCTTTTACCACTTCCTGTTCAAATATTCATTCAACCATGGACTGCTTCCACAACATTACATCTTCAAACTGTCTTCTTCCCTTTGATGCTTGTGCTTCATATTCCTGTCTTTCGTTCTACCATATTTCTTGATAGCAGAATCTTATCTCTTCTTGACTTCACTGCGGAAAACCATAAAATGGTTTTAATGCATTCTTCCTTGTTTTCAGAAATTTTGATATCATTCTCTTCACATTCATCATCATGTGTTGTTTCTTTCTTCCTATAATCTATGCACTCAAGATAATTATTAATCATTTCATTCAATTCTTTTATTTGAGTTGTTGCTTTAAGACTTGCATCAATTTGTTCAATTTGTTTCTAAATCCATTCTTCAATAAGCTTCAAATATGCATCGAACTTATTAACAACCTTGCTTTCAACTTCTTCCCCCATGCTATTTTGAGTACCTGCATATTCAAACACAATTCTAAAAACATCTTTATTATTCTCTTCAGTGAGAGCTTCTTGCTCTACCTCTTCCTTCTCTGCCTTCTTTTCCATTGCAAGGATGTTGTCTTCCATTATTATGTTGTTAGTGGATATTCTCATAAAATACTCTTCAATCACTTTATCCTCTTCTTCATCATTGGTTTCTTCTATATCATGTACTCATTCATGAGAAATTCCAACTGCTTATATCTTGCTGCTACAAATGGAACTTCAACCTTCAATGCTTCATCATACATGGCGCTTACCATATTACCATAATCAATCATTGTTTCAAAAAAGAAACCACACATAATATAAACATAATGTTCATCCACCCTATTGTGGAATATCAGAGCATGCATGTGCTCATTGTCAATCTCATTGACAATTTCAACTTTACCAAATTCATCACTTGCCTCTAGATTCACCAATGCAAATCTAAATTTGTAGTCATCATCGACATGTGTTTCATCATAGTGGGATTCACCATCTTCCACACCATCCATATTACAGTGGAGTGCTTAAGCATTGATATGCTCTTGCTCTGCTTCACATACAGAGGCTTCAACTTATCTCTTTGCAATCTCTATTGCATTTTATTCATCCATATGCATGCTTGAATAATGGGTTTGACCATCATTTGCACCATCTATATTACAGTGGAGTGCTTGAGAATTGATATGATCTTGCTCTGTTTCGCATACAAAGGCTTCAACTTCTCTCTTTGCAATCTCTATTGCATCCTCTTCATCCATATGCATGCTTGCATAGTGTGTTTCACCATCATCTGCACCATTCATATTACAGTGGAGTGCTTGAGCATTGATATGCTCTTGCTCCGTTTCACATACAGAGGCTTCAACTTTTCTCTTTGCAATCTTTGTTGCATCTTCTTCATCCATATTCATGCTTGCATAATGGGTTTCAATTTTATATTCTTCACAACCATCTTCCACTTTTGAGTGGGATTCTCCAAACTTTGTTGTCCTTTTAGAGCCTTGCTCATATACTCTCAAATCTACCTCTGACTCAACAAATTGTGACACTTCTTATTGTTGCATGTCACTCCCCCTTCACAAAATTATTTTTTTAATCACCCGGGTGATCTAGTGTCCTTGAGGGATGACAATATGTTTCCGGTTAGTAGACCCTGTTGGAAATACTGAGAGGGGGGGGGGGGTGGGTGAATCAATATTCCTTTCAATTAGAGCATTAGTTAATCTTCAATTATTATCAGTGTTTGTACAATGATAGCAGCAAACAAGAGGAACACAAATGCACACATTTTTTAAGGTGGAAACCCACTCCGGGACAAAAACCACCTAATGCCTTTCTAATAATTCTTTAATATTCAACTCCAATTGAAAATAAAGCTCCAACTTCCTAGAATCTAGAAAAGCATTCTTCTCCAGCTCCCACCGGATGGATGCTCCAACGCCCGAGATTCTTCAGTAGTCAACTGAATGGATGCCCCAACACCCAATGAGCTACAACTCACCCTAGCACCACCCTACCACCCTATAGAAGAATAAAAGAAGAATGGACTCTCGTACCGGGGAAAATGGTCCACTTTACAATGATATAGAATGATGTAGAAGAAGAAGATATACTAGACCATAACCCCAACTTTGACACAACCACCTAATGATGATCCTAGACCTCCCAACATTGCCTCTTCAACCCTTGGCAGATAGATACTAGTACAATTTGTACAATAATGTATTTACAATGACTAAGTACAATGATACCTTTACAATGATTGTATGCCGTGCTGCCTACTTGAAGACTTCATATGATGAACTTCTTACTGCTGTTATTCACCTTGGATGTTGCTCTTGTCATGCTACCCTCTGCTGCACCTTGCTTTAATTTTCTGCCGTAGAAATTCTGGTCCTTTGCAACCCTTGACAACACATGATCTAGATTTTTCTTGCCTTCTAGGAGCTCGATATTGAATCTGGTGTATCTCTGTCATTTCAGATCCTCAATATCTGATTTTTGGTCCTGTAGTATTCCTCTGAGTCATCTTTCCAATGCCATAGTTCTGACCCAATTTGGATTCTTGAAGAGAGAGTTATACCCAATCTCTCATAATGCCCTAATTATGGACTTTTTCAGCAGAGCACAATTGTACGGCGTGCCACGTGTCACTGTTTATTTATTTGTTTTTGAAATTGATAGAGAGAAAATTAAATACTGTGCACTATCCGTCACTTTTTACGGCATTCCAATCCGATACTCATAGAGAGAGTTATGAAAATTTTACGAAGGTCACTTCTTTGAGATGAATTTCAGGAGCTTGCAAAAACCCTTACTTCCACAGATCATATCTCCAAAAATGTTATGCAAATTGATCTGAAATTTTTACTACAGCTTCCTCAGGATTTCGGCTTCTCCTCATAAAAATTTCAGCTTCTGAGCCTTCGTAGAAAAATAGTTAGAGCGAAAATTCCAAGATGACCTGTTTCAGATGGCCGAATCCCTTGCATAAGGAGGAAATGAAGATCACAATTTATATGAATGCTTAAGTTGAGAGGGGCTTCAACAAGTGAACGTGGGAGGGATCTTATGAGCTTAAAAAAATATTAATTATGACTTTTCAATGACCCATGCCCCAACCCCATGGGGTTTTAGCCCACTTACTGGGGTTACAAACTTCAAACATGAATATCTCTCAAATCGAGAAGAATTACATGGTGTGCCATATATCAACGGAAACATCTCGATAAGTAGAAACCATCAAAATAATTATTGACCCAGAATATATTAATTTGGTAGGTCAAAATTCCCATGCAATATTGGGTTAGCCCCTGGTGCTGCTTGGGTTGACATCAATGACAACTGCTGATCAACAATCTCCCCCTTTGGCATTGATGGCAACACAATTACTCCCCCTGCGATCATGGCACCTCTTCCTACAAAATTCTCTCCCCCTTTAACATCAACGACAAAGGGTAACTCCCTCTGAAACACAACCATTCTACGGACCTGTGCACACTTCCACTCCCGCTGACACACAATCGTCCTGCAAACCTATACACACTTCCACTCCAGCTTTATATTCTTGAAAAAGGAAAATCTAATGAGAACTTGGGAGAATCCCAAGCTTTTGACGAAGATATTCAAATGCTTCACGAGGTAAAGTTTTAGTGAAGATATCAGCAATTTTTTCTTTTGTACAAACATACTCAAGTTTGATATTCTTTTCAACGACTTGTTCTCTAACAAAATGATATTTGATTGGAATGTGTTTTGTTTTTGAATGCATGACAGGATTCTTGGAGATGCTGATGGCACTAGTGTTGTCACAGAATATGGGAATAGGCTCACTGGATTGTACTTGAAGATCTTGCAAAGTTTGTTTCATCCAAAGAACTTGAGTACAACATGATGCTGCTGCAATGTATTCTGCTTCCGTTGTAGATAACGAGATTGAAGTTTGCTTTTTGCTCAACCATGATACGAGACAACCATCTAGATAGAATGTTGCTCCACTAGTACTCTTACGATCGTCAACACTTCCTGCCCAATCTGCATCTATAAAGGCTTGAATAATGAGATTGTTACCCTTGGGATACCACAAGCCATATTCTTCTGTACCCTTTATATATCGACGAATTCTTTTGACGACAATAATATGTGATTCTTTTGGTGCTGCTTGGAATCTTGCTACTTGTCCAACTGCTTGCATAACATCTGGTCAAGAGGATGTTACATATAGAAGACTACCAATCATAGATCTGTACAACTTCTGATCCACATCCTTGGATGAGTCGTTTATGCTCAATTTGCAACCTGTTACCATTGGAGTAAGGACGGGTTTGCAATCCTCCATTTTGAATTTCTTGAGAATTTCCTTGATGTACTTGGCTTGACATATAAATATTCCTTTCTCTTGTTGAGATATTTGAAGCCCTAAGAAGTATGTTAGCTCACCTAGTAAAGACATCTCAAACTCACTTTGCATCTTTGTAGAAAATTTATTACTTAGTCGATCATCATTGCTACCAAATATTATATCATCCACATATACCTCAACAATTGTTAAATTATATTTATCTATTTGTACATAAATATTGCTATCAACAGTACCTTTCTTGAACCCTTGTTGACGTAGATATCCATCAAGACGAGCATACCATGCTCTAGGAGCCTGCTTGAGACCATATAGAGCCTTCTTTAACCTGTAGACATAGTCTTCTTTTTGTGATAGTAGAAAAACTTCAGGTTGTTCGATGTAAACTTCTTCTTCTAATTCGCCATTCAGAAACGCTGACTTAACATCCATTTGGTAGACTTTGATTTTTCTTGAACATGCATAGGCGAGAAACATTCAGATGGCTTCCATTCTGGCAACTGGTGCAAATGTTTCATCGAAATCAATTCCTTCCACTTGTGCATAGCCTTTGCAAACCAATCTTGCTTTGTTTCTGGTAACCTACCCATCTTAATTCAATTTGTTCCTGAACACCCATTTAGTCCCAATGAAATTTTTATCTTTTGGCCGTGGAACTAATTCCCAGGTGTTATTCTTCTCAATTGATCCAATTATTCATTCACAGCTGCTACCCAATTTTCATTTTGGCTAGCTTCCTCAAAACTACTAGCCTCAAAGGTTGCTAGAAAAGCAACGCGAGCTTGTTGTGATGAACGAAGCTGTCGACCTTCATTTATGTCACCAATGATTTGATTTGCTGGATGGTTCTTTTGAATCCACTCTTTTGTTCTCCTTGGAGAAGCTTCTTGTTGTTTTTCTGGTATATCTTGATGATCATTGTTTACTTCTTCCTCGTTGATAGTTGCTTCTTTTTCTACAAATTTATCTGTGTCTTTTTCAGCCTTTGTCTCAAGTTTCAAAGATTCTAAATCTTCATCATTACTTGCTAGAACACCATGTTTGTCAAATGTAACATTTATGCTCTCCACTATCTGTTTTCGTCTTAGATTATAGCATTTATAGGCCTTTCTTTTGCGTGAGTAACCAACAAAGATACCTTCATCAACACGTGATTCAAACTTACCTAAATTTTGATCTTCTCTTTTGATATAACATTTGCTTCCGAAGATTCTGAAATATTTTACATTAGCTGGTTTTCCTTTCCATAATTCATATGGTGTCTTGTTGCACTTATTTCTGAGAAGACTTCGATTGATAATGAAGAATGTCATATCAATTTCTTGAACCCAGAATTTTCATCCAATTTTGAGTCCTTCAACGTTTTTCTACCCATTTCTACATCTGATTCTATTCTTTCTTTCGGCAACTCCATTTCTTGAGGTGTTAAATCTTTATTGAAAATGACCTTTTATTCCATTTTCGTCAGTGTGCTGAAATAATTTGGAAGTGAATTCTCCACCATTATCGATCTTAAACACTTTATTTTCAAATCAGTTTCATTTCAACTAACTCCTTGAAGATCTTAAAGAACTCAAATGCACTGAATTTTCCTTAGGAAATGACAAATTTGTCATCAAAGGTATGATATATTTATCATCAACATGAAATATAATTCTCCGTCTAAGCCTTTTGTTCTCACATGACCACATAGATCAGTATGTATCAATTCCAATGGATGTGATGAAAAGTGTTCTTTTGTTTTAAATTGGACTTTTGTCTGCTTGCCATGCCGACACGCCTCACATAGCGTGTTGGAAGGTTTTGAGATTTTCAGCATTTCTTGTACTGCTTCCTTTTTTCTTATCTTGACAAGATTGTCAAAGTTTATGTGACCCATTCGTTTGTGCCATAACCAACTTTCATCTTCTTTAGCTAGTAGACATGCTTTAGTTGCTTCATCCAAAACATATATGTCGTTTGGAGCTCGACTTGCTGTAGCCACAATTTTACCATACCTGCCTTTCCTGATTTCACATTTTGTGGAGTTGAATAACATTGTGTGTCCTTGATCACACATTTGTCCAACACTGAACAGATTTTGATCCATGTTTTTGACCAATAGAACATTCTTGGCTATAACATCTTTGCTTCCGAGAGTGACGGTACCTGATCCTATAACATTTGAAGATCCATCATTTCCAAAGGATATGGTTCCATCCTTCTTCTCTTTCAGAGATACGAATTTCCTTCTATCTCCAGTCATATGTGTTGAGCAACCACTGTCAACATACCACACATCTTTCCTTTTTTGAGCCTTGAGAGCGAGAGCACAATTATCAGTCTTCTTCTTCTTCCATGTTTGTTCATTTTGTGGCTTTGAAGATTCTTCTGGAGGATTTTCAAGTCTGCAGTCTCTGGCTATGTGTCCAAAGTTCTGACATTTGTAGCATTCCAAATTATTTCTTAAATTTTCAAATATATTGATGTTTCGTTGAGCCCTGGGAGGTTCATATTTGAAGAATCTCTTGGAATTGTATTGGTTCATAGGGTACATGCGAAATTCTACAACTTTATGACCAAATTTTCCACATGAATAACAATAGCCATGAAAAATATGTTGGTACCTGGATGAAAATCTTCGTCGAGGAATCGTCTTCCAAGGATGTGCTTGCGAATCTTGTCCAATGAAGTCTTCATGTATGTCAGATCTCATAGGTTCATTGTATTTTGTTGTAGAAGGTCCCGCTTCTTCTTCTTTGTAACCGAGACCAGTTCTGTCGTTGTAAGATCGTTGATTGTTGATGAGTTCTTCCAATGCCCTTGAGCTGTTGGCATAGTTTTGGATAGTTTTTCCCTTCTTCACTTCCTTAAGTAGCGAGACTACTTCAGCTTCTAATGCTTCCCTTTCTTGCTTGCTTTCTTCCAACTTCTTTTGAAGTGACTCTTCAATACATTTGTGTTCTTCAACCTCAATTTTGAGACCTTGAACTTGTTCTTCAAGAGTGTTGGAATGGATCTTCTCAGCATTGAGCTCTTTTATAAGCTTGATTGCCTCCTCATAAAATTCTTCTATGGTCAACCCTTCTTCTTCATTGTTTGATACTTCTTGTTTATTGTGCTTGGCTATAAACAATACTTTCTCATTGGCTTCTTCTTTGCTGTCACTTTCTTCATCGGATGAGGAGCTATCTTCTTTAGAGAGAAAGTTCCTTTTGGATCCTTTATTTTTTCCTTGCTTGTTGAATTTCTTAAAGCCTTTCTTTCCTTTTGAGTTTCCATCACTTTTGTTTGGAGATTTTGCTACGAAATGCCCAACCTCACCACAACCGAAACATATCAATGGAAGTTTACCTTTGAATTTTCCCTTACCAGGTTTTAGTTTTCTCGTAAACTAAGCATATTCTTCATCTGAAAGACCTTCTCCATCATCTCCCTTTTCTTCACACTTGCAGGTGCATGTCATTTCAATCGAAGGTTGTTTGTCCTTATTGGTTTGCTTAGATGCAACGAACACAATTTCTAGATTTGTAGTACCCTTTTCTTCATCAAGTCTCATTTCATATGCTATGAGAACTCCATGTAATTCTTCCTTGCTGAGTTTGTCCAGATTTTCACTGTATTCTAAGACCGATACCTTTGGGTTGAATCTCCCTGGTAACGTTCTAAGAATCTTCCGTATAATAGTCTTCTCGTCAACTGGCTCTCCCAATCCTTCCAAAGTATTGGTTATTTCATCAACGTATTGAAAGTATGCAGCAATGTTGCAATCTTCTTTCATTCTGAGTTGCTCAAATTTTACTCTATAGATTTGAAGCTTTGCTTCTTTGACATTTGAGTCACCTGCATATATATTCTCAAGCTTGTCCCATACATTTTTGGCGGTTTTACAACCCAACACCTTATGATAAGCAGATTCAATAAGTCCACTGATAATAATATTCTTTGCTTTTTCATCATTTACCAAATTCTTCTTACCTTGTTCATTCGCGGTTGATGTAAATCCATTTTGAACAGTGTCCCATACTTCGTAACCTTGCGCCAAGAGATAGACCTCCATTCTTCCTTTCCAGAGTGCATAATTATTTTCATTGAATAGAGGTACACCATTCTTGGTATGCTCCATGACCTCCTTCTAGCTATTAAACTGCTATTGAAGGAACCAGGCTCCGATACCAATTGTTGGAAATACTGAGAGGGTGGGTGAATCAGTACTTCTTTCAATTAGAGCATTAGTTAATCTTCAATTATTATCAGTGTTTGTACAATGATAGCAGTAAACAAGAGGAACACAAATGCACACAGTTTTTAAGGTGGAAATCCACTCCGGGACAAAAACCACCTAATGCTTTTCTAATAATTCTTTAATATTCAACTCCAATTGAAAATAAAGCTCCAACTTCCTAGAATCTAGAAAAGCATTCTTCTCCATCTCCCATTGGATGGACGCTCCAACACCCGAGATTCTTCAGTAGTCAACTGAACGGATGCCCCAACACCCAATGAGCTACAACTCACCCTAGCACCACCCTACCACCCTATAGAAGAATAAAAAATGAATGGACTCCTGTACCAGGGAAAATGGTCCACTTTACAATGATATAGAATGATGTAGAAGAAGAAGATATACTAGACCATAACCCCAACTTTGACACAAACACCTAATGATGATCCTAGACCTCCCAACACTGCCTCTTCAACCCTTGGCAGATAGATACTAGTACAATTTGTACAATAATGTATTTACAATGACTAAGTACAATGATTGTATGCAGTGCTGCCCACTTGAAGACTTCATATGATGAACTTCTTGCTGCTGTTATGCACCTTGGATGCTGCTCTTGTCATGCTACCTTCTGCTGCACCTTGATTTACTTTTCTGCCGTAGAAAGTCTGGTCCTTCGCAACCCTTGACAACACATGATCTAGATTTTTCTTGCCTTCTAGGAGCTCGATATTGAATCTGGTGTATCTCTGTCATTTTAGATCCTCAATATCTGATTTTTGGTCTTGTAGTATTCCTCTGAGTCATCTTTCCAATGCCATAGGTCTGACCCAATTTGGATTCTTGAAGAGAGAGTTATACCCAATCTCTCACAATGCCCTAATTATGGAATTTTTCAGCAGAGCGCAATTGTACGGTGTGCCACATGTCACTGTTTCTTCATTTGTTTCTGAAATTGATAGAGAGAAAATTACAGACTGTTTAATATCTATCACTTTTTACGTCATTCCAATCCGATACTCAGAGAGAGAGTTATGACGATTTTACCAAGGTCACTTTTTTGCAATGAATTTCAGGAGCCTGCAAAAATCCTTACTTCCACAGATCATATCTCCAAAAATATTGCGCAACTTGATCTTAAATTTTTACTGCAGCTTCCTCAGGATTTCGGCTTCACCTCATAAAATTTTCAGCTTCTGAGCTTCAGATGGCAGAATCCCTTGCATAAGGAGGAAATGAAGATCACAATTTATATGAATGCTTAAGTTGAGAGGGGCTTAAACAAGTGAATGTGGGAGGGATCTTAGGAGCTTAAAAAAATATTAATTATGAATTTTCAATGACCCATGCCCCAACCCTATGGGGTTTTAGCTCACTAACTGGGGTTACAATCTTCAAACATGAATATCTCTCAAACCGAGAAGAATTACATGGCATGCCATATATCAACGGAAACATCTCGACAAGTAGAAACCATAAAAATAATTATTGACCCAGAATATATTAATTTGGTAGGTCAAAATTCCCATGCAATATTTGGTTAGCCCCTGGTGCTGCTTGGGTTGACATCAATGACAACCGCTAATCAACAGACCCCACTTCCATAACTGGAGCTTGGAGGTCGGTTCATGTCATAGTAACACTCAACTCATGTTTACCCTAGAGAGCTTGTAAAAGCAAGTAAATGTGGGATGGGGTGGTTATAGAGTGGTATCAGAGTGAGTTTGTAGCATTGGACATCGGGAAAAATGCATATTGTTATGCATGCATGTTAGTTGTCTATGTGTTTATCATGCATGCATGTTTATTATTTATTGTTATGGTTATTATATCCATGTATAATTTGGTATGCATGTGATGTTGTATCATGCTAATCTGGATTGGAATGTGTAGATCCAATAACGTCCCCAAGATACCTTAAGGTATGTTATTTTATTATGTTTTGCATAGCTAACAATGGCATATTGTAGGAAATAGGAGGCCAAGAGATAAAGAGAAGAATAGTTGAGTACATTTAATACGAGCCTTCGTATAGGCCTGAAGAGACATTGGTAGGAATTAAGAGATGAATTGAGCAACATGAATAGGGACATTCTCTTATTTTGGCAGACACATTGAGAATTTTGAAGGAAAAAATTGTGAGTTGCAAGGTAGACAATGAATGGTTGAATGAAGCATAGGAAAGGATTTTCAAATCTTGGGAAAAGCGAATCAGGGTTAATGCAACGATTCTTTAGAGAATTTCATATTTACAAAAGAAAGGATAACTGGGGAGCATTCAGGGATAGGAAGAAAAGAAAAATGGTGCAGATGGAAGAAGGTCTCGGAAGGGGTAAAAGACGGAAAAATATGATACAGGAGAGGTGGTAGATCCTTGGATACACTTGTAGGAGGGATAACATTCTTGTATTTTATTCTAGATTTGTTTCTGAGAGACATCATTGCCATCACCACCAACATCCTTATAGGAGGAGTGAGAAGGGATATTTTCCAGAAGAGTTCAAGAAATCCAAGCCTCCTACCTTTGTTGGTGAGATGAACAAATCATAAGATGCAAAGTCATGAATTCTTGGGATGACCAAGTTATTGATATTGCATGATTATTTAGAAAATATGAAATCCAAGATATCTACTTTCAGTCTCAAGGGAAAATGAAACATATGGTGGGAAGATGTTAAGCATGTGAGGGGCATTAGAAAGAGAAGCTAACATGGGATGAGTTTGAAAGACTATTTAGGAATAAGTACTTGTTTGAGATATATTATGATGGAAAGATTAAATTAATATTAATGAGCCTTAGTCATTGGCAGAAGCCATCAGGAAGCTAAATCAATTTTATGAACAATCAAAGGGCAAGCTTGAGTTCAAGCATGATTGGAAGGGTAATGAGAATAATAAAGGAAAATGGTCGGAGAAGGGAGGAAGATATTAGGATGCAGGCGAGAAGGAAATGTGGGACCTCATAAGAAATTCAATGCAGCTGAAGAGAGGACATGGGTCTCAGCCTGTGGACCAACAAAATAAAGGCAATGGTAGAGAACTATTGTGGTGTTGAAATTGTAGTGGAGACCATTGTAGGAAGGATTACCTTTTGTTTAAGAGTGGCACGAAGAAAGTGTGACAAGAATTAGATATACAGTGCATAGGAGGCGTAAATAATTTGGGATATAGGTCAAATCATTCCTCAGATCCATGTAGTAGT
The DNA here is from genome assembly GCA_034641835.2 of Pinus albicaulis. Taxonomy (NCBI): domain Eukaryota; kingdom Viridiplantae; phylum Streptophyta; class Pinopsida; order Pinales; family Pinaceae; genus Pinus; species Pinus albicaulis. Next base: position 86,343,913 of record CM076576.1, read on the forward strand.
GGATAACATGAAGAAATATGGTAACATACCTGAGCTAAAATTTCATGTAATAAAAGCTAATAAGGAAAAAATAATACCACAGTTAAGGGAAACTTATTCCAAGATGAATGCTAGGAAAGTATATCCTAGTGGGCTTCACTCGATGTGTTTATGGCTAAGGGGAATTGGAAAAGGCAATGGCTAAGGCATTAAAAAGGTAAAAAAGAATTTTGGCACATTTATTTACGAAAATTAAAGGAAATTAGGAGAAAAGGAAGGTGAAAGGTCACAGGCTTCCAAGATGAGAAGGAGATCAAACAAGCAAAAGAAAGGAAAATCAAGCAAAGGAAGGACAAGGAAAGGAAAGGAAAGCAAAGATAAAGCAAGTAAGAGCATGTTCAAGCAGCTTCAGTAGGAATACTTGCATGTATGATTTCCTATTAGGTTTTGACATGCATGGTATGTGCATGTTGGTATTTGGTTCTTTTGATACCGGTGGCATGGTTTTTCCGAGTTTTGACAGTGGTTTTTAGCCTTGCTTTGCATTTTTCTGGATAGCCATGGTGTGATGGGATTGTTCTTGGTTTTTAGCTTAGGAATTGCTAGATGGTTTTAGAATCCGGGGTAGAGGTGGTGTCAAGAATATTCCCAAAGGCCTATGAATCCGTTGACCAGTTTTGGCGGGATACACGATAAAGCCTGAGGGTGGTGTATCGGTAAGGGCCTAGTGATATTGTGTGGATTGCAGTAAAACCTAAGGAAAAGGAGATGGAAATTCTTCAAGGAGAGTGTGAGATCTAAAGGCATTTCCAGCTCAGTTCGGTTTAATGATCTCGGTGCTGGTTTAGGTGAGATCACAGTTTGTTGAGGGTTGAGGTGGTTTAACCTTTGGATTCCATTGGTTTTTTTTGGATTGGTTTATCCATGATATTCCACATTCATGCTTGGAATATGGCATGGCGGTTGCTGGATAAAAGAAAAGATTTGGTTCCTCCATGTTTATGGTCGCATTGTATGTGGAATTCCCGATCTTGGTTGGCTCTTTCCTATATCTAATGAAAGCTATTTTCTCTTGCTTTTGTACTTGTTATTATGTGGCTTTAATGGATTTTATCTTATGGTTATTTATGTGGTTATATGTTGGTTATAAGCATGGTTATGTGACTGCTTATAGTCATGGTTCAGTTCATGTTTTTACTTGTAACTGAAAGAATAATGGATGCAATACCTAATTGATGTTAAGAAAACTAAAGAGAGAGGATGGTGATTGTTATCAGCTTATAATTCTACCCCTGCATCACTGACCCCTAGCCCTAACAATAAGATGTCATTTTCCTGACTTGGGGGGCCCATTTTTTCTAATTTTACCCTTAACTGCGGGCTAGAAGGCTTGTTTCCACGGTTAAGGGCATTTAACTGTGACCTGGGCCTCTTGTTCTCGCGGCTAAGGCCCTCATCGTCGCTTTTTGAGCCTGCTTTCAAGGGAATCTTCCTAAATGACTCAGTCCCTAGGAGATCACCTCGATTACTCACTAATTCAATTTGGTCAGGACTCATCCATTATAAGTTTCTCTAACTTCAAGTGTCATCCTGAGTGTCCACATTCATCCTCCTGGGACCTGTCATCTACCTATTTATACTGGATCATTTGAGAGGGTCAGGGGTGTTTTGGAGAGCCATACTACTGTCGCACTAAGATCTTGATCCTTTGCTACTATCTTACTATCACCTTGAGAGATTGTGATGTCTTAGTTTTTATGTGAGTGCTCTTCATATTCATATATCACATCTAGTGGAGAAACTCTGCCAAATTGCAGAGAGGAAATGTTGGATCGAAGGTATAGAAGCATTATATCATGTTTTTTAGATTAATGAAGATCTATGTTCTCTCCCTTACATGATCGTGTTTCAGTTTATGTGATTGGTTTATCATTATATCATTGTTTATCTAACGATCTTCCAAGGAATATCACTTGTTGTCCTTGTATGTTTGTGATTGTGTGTAGGTGTTGAGATCATAAGCAGATTGGGATGATTGCTCATGTGGAGCGCAATAATTCTACTTCGAACTCAAGATACATCCCCAATCTACGAGGAGGCAAGGTACTCTTCTCTTCCTCATATCATAGATCCAATCACATGTTTCTTGTAAATCATGTGGGATTGGGGATCTTGTGTATCTTCTTAATCATGCTAGTGTTTGTCTGGTGATCCGTCGGACGTTAGACCAGGGAGAAATAGCTCCTTGTGATTTCTATTATAGTGAATTTTGTGCTTTCAATGAGATCGCACTTGCTTTTGTGTCCTCTTTGACTTAGATCTTGATCCTATCTTCTTGTTTATGATATGTTGAGATTCCTTGTATTTTTGCGACTGTTTTCGACCATTTTCCAAGGTCATTACCTCTGTAGTTTGATTCTTTATTGGTCATTGCAAGGAAATAGGGAATTTCATCTTTTGAACCCTATCCACTGCCTTCTAAGGCTCTGCCCATAGCCAAGGACCCCTTAACTGTGGGCTAGAAAACCTATGCCCGCGACCAGCCACTTCTAGGCCATTCTGTGCCTGGGGCTGAGGCTTTTAGCCTTCTGAAACCTTGAAATTTCAGTCTGAGATATCTATTTCTATATCTGAGAAGTTTGTGCTTACTATTTACTTGATGGATCTGGTCTAGGTATGTTATGTTTATCATTTCTTTGGGTTGGTTAAGTGCTTCTTTAGAGCACCTGATCTCTTTCACTAGGCATCAAGTTTTTTTTTTCTTGCCGATCTGTTGAAAACATACTTGGATCCATAATTTGTTGTAGCTAATCAACTGTCTTATGATCCTAATATGATCTATCTGGATAAGTTTGTTCAAGGTCTTCTTTGTTTATCATTGCTTGAGTTTCTTCTTGAGTTTTTGATTGAAAGCCTTGGATTGGTTTTGAGTTTGATCTCTTGAGTTTATCATTAGTTTCGATTGGATGTATTAAAATTTTTTTGGATCTAATATACACTTCACATTCATATTTTAATATTGTTTCTCATTTTCATTCTTGCTTGTTGAGTGACCTCTTTGATTTTTTATCATTAGTGTCACAAACGATGGTGTTGTGACTGGTTGTGCAACTGTCATCTGATCAAGTTTTCTTGAAAGTGGTTTGTTACATTATATAACTTTCTTTGAGATATTTTTTAGGCGTCTTTGCCTCTAGGGTTCAGTTTAGTCCTTTGTAGAACATTGGCCCTGGTGGAGCCATTGTGCTGCAGCCCTAGCTTGATTGACATTGCCATCTTTTGTTTCCACCTTGGCTTTATTTTTTGATTCCTTTGAGTGTTTTTGATTTGGATTTGTTTCCTTAATTGTTTCACTTTTGGAGTGCTTTGTGTTCTTGCTAAGGAGACTTGCTTTGCTCTCTTTTCTTGGTTTTATTTTTGGTGTGTTCTTAGGTCATTAATTCAAATTCTTGAGATATTTTGCATTCAGGAAGAGTTAGTGAAAAAGTGCATCTTAGTAGGGATTGGTATGTTAGATAATCTCTTTCCCTCTCTTAGGTAGCAATCATCGAATTGAAAATGAAAAAAATTGCATATAGCTACATCAGGGTGACAAAATAAGAATCATACACACCATTTCAGTGATCTGGGTGGATACTGGTGGCCAACCGCCAATTCCACTAGGCCCCCCACCATTGTTTCTTTTAGTTTTTCAGTTTCATTAATTGTAGCACAATTTAATATTTTTGGAACTTCTGGAGTAGTTTTGAGGCCCTAAACGATGTCTTTTGGGGAAAATTGAAAGTTAGAGTCCTCGTATAGATATTTCTAACGAGGTATTGTGTTCGTCAAACGGAGATCATATGTCAAAGTTACGTCCCTGGGAAGTTGATGTACCAATCTACCCAAACGGGGACCGTATTTTTGGCGCTTCATCACCTAGGGCTTGGTTTTTGGATTTTTAGGTTTTTCCATTGTTTCTCAATAATAAATAGGCCTTAGGGCCACATTTTAACAAAATTCAGAGGCATGTAGCCTCCACATCGCTTCTCAGAGATAGGATACCATCACCCGAGCTAGTTTATTTTCCATTATGTTTGTAAGAATTTTTCATTATTTGATATTAATGAAATGAAGTGTTATTCCCACTGCATCTCTGCGTTGATGTTTATTTCTGTATTTTATTGCATTCCTGCATAAGTATAGATCAGTGGTATGAGAGTGGTCTGCTCTTTCTCGATCTTTATTTGCATGTCCCCAACGACGTTGGGGTATAAGGAGTTAGGGCTTGATCTAGTTGAACCTTTGCAATATCAACCTTGCAAACCCTGACGACCTCCCATGGCAGAAGAAAAGAAAGACAAGGGAGCAGGAGATCCTATAAAAATATTGCTTGAGGAGGCCCTCGAGAAACAAAGGAATGCGATGATGGATAAATTTTCCCATATCCTCCAATGACTACCCACTGGCGGTGCACCTTCATCCAGCAGAAACTCTGGAGGCGACACTCCTTTTAAGTTACAAGTAAAATTTGACATTCACATATTTGAGGGCCAAATAGATATACAAATCATAGATAGATGGTTGAATCTATTAGAAGTATATTTATCAGTTCATTACTTTTCCAATCGGGAAAAGATTACTTTTTCACTCCTCAAAGTCGCCCCCCAAATGATGGGAAACCTACTGTGAGCAAAAGGACGAGAGGGAAATCTCCCTGTTCTCGGTCACACCCACTTGGAATTCTTTCCGAGATGTCATAAAAGAACAATATTATCGCATGGGGAGCTATGAGGACAACTACATACAGTCGATTACGTTGCGGAAGAAAAGGGATCAAGATGTGCATGAGGCGCTAATGAATTTTTTCCATACCCTGCGCACAAATTTGGGTATCAAATATTCAGAGAAAAATTTGTTGTTGAAGTACCATAGTTGACTACATATATAAATTCAGGAGGAAATGGAGTTCCTCGACATCTCCTCGCTTGGTGCAGCATACCGATATGCTACAAATATTGAGCTAAAATTCAAACAAAATAAGCGAGACTTTGGATCTGCAAATTAGAAGCAAGGTAAAGGTGCCCCCAAACCACAAAACAAAGGACAAAGCCAAGGTGGGGCAGCCCAAGACAACCCGCTAAAGCCGCAAGCGAAAAAAAACACCGCGAAGCCAAAGAGGACATGGGAAAGTGGTGTGAGTTCCATAAGAGCTCCACTCACAACGCAAGTGAGTGGCAGGCCAAGTAGTCATTGGTGGCAAAGCTGAAGGCTTCCAAATCATATGCATGTTCCAACTCTGATTCATAACCTGACAAGGGGAATGAAAAAAGGAAGCAGATTATCAATGCAAATCCCAACACCACTGTTTCCACCACCAATATCTAGAAGGAGGTACCCAAAGATCTAGAGGAAGGGGAGCGCCTCTTCCTTTCCCAGAAGTGGGTGAAGGGTTCCCCACTGTAGTTCATTGTCGATAGCAGGAGCCAAAAGAACCTCATTTCAGTAGAGGTCGTGAAGTAGATGGGCATGTCGACCATAGTACACCCACAATCGTACACCATCGGATGGCTTCACCAAGGACGGGATTTCCGTGTCAGCCAACAATTTCGCCTTCCCTACAACATCAAGACCTTCACGGATGAGGTATTATGAGATATTTCTCCTCTTGGTGTTTGTGATTTATTATTAGGCCAACCATTCTTGTGGAAACGACATGTTGTCTATGAGTCTAGGCCTCATGTTGTTGTTGTTACTTTGGGCAATAAGTTGTACAGGATACCAAAGGTAGCACTGCCTACCACCATCTATTTGATCACTACAAAACGATGTAGTAAGATCATTTCCAAAACTAGGAAATTTGTTTTCTTGATGATCCGCCTTCAAGGAAAGAACAAGACTATAGAAACGACCTCTAGACAGGGCTCCTTTGCATGACAACAAAAAACAGACAAGGTCGTGGAGGAGTACGGGGATATCTTCACCTCAACCACAAGGGTACCTTTGCATTGTTAGGTCAAGCACTCCATCAATCTAACCGCTACCCAATGGAACGATATAACAACGCTCCATTCTGGAGAACGACGAAATCAAGAGGCAGATTCAGGAGCTACTGTAGAAAGGTCACATCTGACTGAGTTCATTGCCCTGTGGGATCCCGATCGTGTTGGTGCAGAAGAAGGATGGGACTTGAAGACTTTGTATTGAATATCAGGATCTGAACAAGATCACTATCCAGAATAGGTATCCGAGCCCGCAGATTGATGACCTTCTAGAAACTCAAGGGAGCCAAATATTTCAGCAAGATCGACTTAAAGTCTGGGTATCACCAGGTACCAATCTAACTCTTTGATGTGTGGAAGACTACTTTCAAAGCCAAGGAGGGACTTTTTGAATGGCTAGTCATGCCTTTTGGGTTGACTAATGCTCCTGTAACTTTCATGAGGCTGGTGGATGACTTCTTGGGACCATTCACCAACTCATTCATGGTGGTGTATTTGGATGACATCCTAATATTCATCTAGAGTTGGGAAGAGCACCTCCACCACATTCGACAGGTCCTCCAAACACTGCGGCAACACAAGTTGTGTGCCAATTTGGAGAAATGCACTTTTGGTATGACCTAGGTTCAATATCTGGGATACATTATTGATGAGTGGGGGTTGCATGTGGAACCAGCCAAGATCCAAGTCATTCGGGATTGGCCATCCCCAACCACTCTAACAGAGCTCTGAAAATTTCAAGGTCTTGCCAATTTCTACCATAGGTTCATGTTGGGGTTCTCTCATATCATTTTTCTTTTGAGTCAAGTCACTAAGGGAGGAGCGAAATAAATTTTTTTTTGGTTTGTATCTCAACAGAAGGCATTCGCGGATTTGAAGCATCGCCTCTGCTCTGCACCAATGCTTACATTACCAGACTTGCATCAACCATTTGAGGTTGAGATATATTCCTATGACTATGCTATTGGGGTAGTACTTACTCAGTAGTGGCATCCAACTACATATCACAGTTAGAAACTTTGAGACACATTCCATTTTATAAGCATGCCGACAATGGAATCATTACACTTTGTGGAAGGAAACAGTCATCGACACAAATCACCGACCCCTACAGTTCATACGCACACAAGGGAAGTTGCATGCCTTCAACATACCTACAACAATAATATTTGAGAATCAAGTACAAGAAGGGAAGCACCAATAATATTGCATATTGCCTCAGCTGACTGCCAATCGTGGCGCTAACCACTGTGCTCGACTCTTGTGGGAACAAGACTTCGGGTTGGCCGCATCTCTACCAATGTGATCCAACATTATGAAACACATACTAGATGCTCTTGGAGGGTAAGAAAGTTCAAAATTTTCACCTCCAGGATGCACTGTTATGCCACCTTGGAAACCTTTGTGTTCCTTCAAGCGAGCGTGATAAGATGATTTGGGAAGTGTGCTACAGTTGGGTCACTGGAAATTCCGGGGTCGAGAAAAAAATGGCAGTACAGCAGAAGTATTTCTATTGGCCGAACCTTCAACATGATGTTGGGAAGTACGTCAGATCTTGCACTTCTTGCGCCATTTCCAAATTGACCATCAAGAAGAAAGGATTATATACTTCACTACCTACCCCTAGTTAACCTTGGGAATCCATCTCCTAGGATTACATGTCAGGCCTTCCTTCTACTAAACATTGAAAGGACTGCGTCTTTGCGGTCATCGTAAAATTATCTAAAATGGTCATTATGGTGGCCTACAAGAAGAATATCATAGCAGAAGCCACTTCTAAACTCTTCTTTGAACGATTGTGGGAGCACTTTGGGCTCCCACAGTCCATTATCACAGATCGAGATAGCAGGTTCCTCAGTACATTTTGGTCAAATATCTGTTAGAAAATTAAATATTACAGAGCAATGCAGCACACAATATGCAAAAAATACAAGCACATAAAACACATAAAACCAGAGAGACACATATATACATGGTTCACCCAGTTTGGGCTACGTCCACCCCAAACAGCCAGTCCTTCATTTCTATTATACAGCAAAATGAAAAGACAAAACCTACAGCAGATCCACTGTAATATCCTCTGTTCTCTCTCAAAGTCTCCCTATCTGTTTCTTGCTCAGAAAAAATACACACACAATGCGTAGCCGCAATACAATACCCTCATAAAAGCGAGGGGTTGCCTTTTAGGGCAAAAAACCCTAAAATAAACATAAATTCTACTGTCAGATCATCCGCCTAATGAACGGCCCAGATTGACTAGAAATTACTATACTTTTACAAGGCAATTTTACATCTATTTTTTGGCTTCGGGGGCACTACCCCCGAAACCCCAACCGGGGGACTGCTAGCCCCCGGACTCCCCAGCCGGGGGGGTAGGCCCCCCCGAACCCTGCAGGTGGGACAAGTCCCCCCTGCACCCCCCCGCGTGCAAGGGTGTACAATTTTCTTGGGGTATACATCCAACTAAAACAAGGATCTCTGAATCAGGAAGAAAATCAGGCTCCACACCCAACAATCTCCCACTTGGAGACTGATTGTAGCAACTTCACTGCTACTTCATTTGCTGGACAATGACTCCTCTTTGGACCTGGTTGTTCCTCATCTTCATCATTATCCTTGAAGACCAATTGAAACTGAGCACATTTTCAGTTTCTCCCTGGTTACAACTTTTGTTAGCATATCTGCAGGATTCTGGCTAGTGTGTATCTTTTCCAACTTCAACTCTCCATCTTCCAATACTGGCCGTATGAAATGGTACTGGAGATATATGTGTTTAGTCCTGGAATGAAATGCTGATTTCTTTGCAAGATGAATGGAACTTTGGCTATCATTGTATAGCGTGCCCATATCATGCTTCTTACCCAATTCATCCATAAATATTTGTAACCAAATCATTTCTTTACTAGCCTTTGTAGCAGGAACATACTCTGCTTCTGTTGTTGAAAGTGCAACAACACTTTGGATTTTGAAACCCAACTGACAGCTATTCCACCTACAGTAAATACATATCCTGTAGTGCTCCTCCTGTTATCTCTGTCACCTACCATATCTGCATCAACATATCCCTGTAGAGCAATGTTTGAACCACCAAATCATAATTCTTGATTTGTGGTACCTCTCAAATATCTGAGAATCCATTTTACTACCATCCAATGTTCTTTTCCTAGATTATTCATGTACCTGCTTACAACTCCCACTGCATGTGCAATATTAGGCCTTGTGCAGATCATTGCATACATTAAGCTTCCAACTACTGATGCATATGGAACTTTAGACATATAATCCATGTCTTCTTAGGTCTTTGGGCACATCTCCTTGCTAAGTTTGAAATGGCTAGCAAAAGGTGTACTAACTGGTTTTGCATTGTGCATATTAAATCTTTTCAACACCTTTTCTATGTACTCATTCTGAGATAGTGTTAATTTGCGATTTTTCCTATCTCTAGCTATCCTCATACAGTTGTTTTGCGGCCTCCCAAATCCTTCATTGCAGATAGATTTTCATTTCTTTTGAGCACATTTATTTCCTGCATGTTAGACCCTGCAAAAAGCATGTCATCTACATACAATAACAATATAATATAGCTTTCATCATTTTTCCTTTTTAGATAAACACAATGATCGGAGTGACATCTAGTGTAACCTTGTTCAGACATAAACTTGTCAAATTTTAGATACCACTTCCTTGGAGCCTGTTTTAAGCCATACAAGCTCTTCTTTAACTTGCACACCAATTTTTCTTTCCTTTTGACCTCATATCCTTCTAGTTGTTGCATGTATATCTCTTTCTCCAAATATCCATGGAGAAATGTTGTCTTTACATCTAGCTGTTCAAGATGTAAATCTTGCGCTGCTACAAGACTTAAAATAGTTCTGATTGAATTCATCTTAACAACAAGAGAAAATATTTCATCAAAATCAATACCTTTCTTTTGTGCAAACCCCTTCACCACAAGTCTAGCTTTGTACCTCTTTCCCTCCATCCTCTTCCTTCGGCCTTTTAAACCCATTTATTTTGCAATCAAAGTTTTACTACATGCAACTTGACTAAGTCCCAAGTCTGGTTATGCATTAAGGAGTCATCTCTTCCTTGGCGCTCCCACTTCTTCTGCTTTCTTTGAATTGCTTCTTCATAACATTCAGGTTCACCAGAATCAGTCAACAATAAATAATATAATGAAGGAGAGTATCGTTCAGGGGGTCTACTTATCCTGGTAGATCTTGTAACACCACTTTCAGGTGTTTGAGGTGCCTGTTGCTATTGCGGTGGTTGTTGCTGCTGTGGTTGTTGATTATTATTATTATTTTCAGGCACCTTTACTTTTTTAGATATCTCATCAAGAACCGCGTATTCCTTGCTTTTTTTTTCTTGTTTCTTTTCCTGCAGCTGATTCTTATACAAGACCTTTTCATTGAATATTACATCTCTTCTCTTAATGATTTTGTGATTTTCATAATCATATAAGTGATAACCAAAATCATTAGCACCATATCCAATAAAGGTACATTTCTTTGATTTTGCCTCAAGCTTTATTCTATTTTCTTTATTAATATGGACAAAGGCCTCACAACCAAAAGGATTTAAAAAAGAGTAGTTTACCTTTTTACCTATCCATGCTTCCTCTGGAATACCACCATCCAAGGAACTTGAAGGCCCTACATTTAATTAGATAAAACAACAGTATCTGGCTTATCTGCTACTATTGTAAAGGTAATCTCACATCTTGATCTCATGCACCTTGCTAATTATCCCTGATTGTTACGATTTCATACTTTCATCCTTTACGACACACCATTTTATTGTGGTATTCTTGGAACTATCTTCTCTTTACGAATTCCATGCTCTGAAGAGTACCTATCAAGCTCTTTGCTGCAATATTCACCTCCATTGTTTGATCTGAGACACTTTAACTTCTTTCTTGTCTCAATCTCAACCAAATATTTCCATTTCTTGAAAGTATCAAATACATTAGATTTATTCTGAATACAATAAATACAAGTTTTTCTAGTTGCATCATCAATAAAAGTAACATAATAATGAGAGCCACTAAGATATGATACCTGAGCAGGTCCCCATACATCTGTATGCACAAGCTCTAATTTTCGCTCTTCTTTTCTTTCCCAACTCTAATAAATCTGACTCTCTTTTGTTTTGCATAAATACAATTCTCATAGAATCCAAATCAACATTCTTCAAACTTGGCAACAAATTTCTTGACTGAATAATCTTCATCCCCTTCTCACTCATGTGTTCGAGCCTATGATGCCATAACGCTACATCTACACCTTTGGAAGTTAAAGCATTAACATAGTTAGAAATACCATTGCATAAATACAATGTACCAACCTTTTCGCCTTTTGGTATTACCGGGGCTCCTTTGGTGACCTTCCAAGTTTTATCTGTGAAAGTTGTCACACAACCTTCACCGCCTAATTGCCATTGTTGAAATCAAATTTTTCTTTAGATCTGGAACATGCCTTACCTCTTTTAATAGCCACTGGTTTCCATTCTGCTATTTTACAAGGACCTTACCCATTCCAACAATTTTACAGGGTTTATCATCACCCAAACAAACTTGTCCAAAATCTCCTTGAACATAGTCATGAAAATATTTCTTATCAGGTGTGGCATGGAATGAAGCCCCTGAATCTACAACCCAAGAATCAGTAACATTTTCGAAAGAAAGAATCAAAGCATCTTGTAACACATCACCTGTCACATTTGCTTCATGATTGTTTTCTTGCTGTGTGTCTCCTTCTTTTCCCTTCCGAGATATACAGTCTTTCTTTAGGTGTCCTTTCTTTCCACAATTCCAGCACACTATCCCCGATCTGGACTTGGATCTGCCTTTCCTTGATTTACTGCGATATCCCGAGCTCTTTCCTCTTTCCATTCTTCTTCCCCTAGACTCTGCACTCAAAGCATTACCTGATGTCTCACTTGAGCTTTTCCGTCGCATTTCCTCGTTAAGGATAGCACCAACAACATCATCAAACTTTAAAGTACTAGATCCAGAGACAGAGTTACTAATGGCCATTACTAAACCATTCCAACTCTCTGGCAATGAGCACAAGAATAACAGAGCTCTAACTTCATCATCAAAGTTTACTCCTACAGAACTTAACTGATTGGTAACTGTATTAAAATAATTTAAATGGTCTGCAACAGATCCACCTTCCGACATCTTCATATTAAATAGTCGTTTCATAAGAAATACCTTGTTTGAGGCCGAGGGTTTTTCATATAGTTTCGCCAACGTCTGCATCAAACCATCTGTTGTTGTTTCCTTCGAAATATTGAAGGCGACCGATGCCGCAAGGCACAACCGTACTGTTCCGAGTGCCTTTCTTTCAAGAATGTTCCATTCTGCGTCTGTCATGGCCGTCGGCTTCTTTGTTTTTCCGCTCAATGGTAGGTACAGATCTTTCTGATACAGATAATCTTCCATCTGCATCTTCCACAATGGGAAGTTTTGGCCGTTAAATTTCTCGACCCTAAACTTAGCATCTTCTGCCATTGCTCCCACTCGAACCAGGAACCCTTCTTTCCTGCGAGTTTATCAGCCAAATATACCTTCGTCTCTGATACTAGTTGTTAGAAAATTGAATATTACAGAGCAATGCAACACATAAAATATGCGGAAAATACAAGCACACAAAACACATAAAACCAGAGAGACACAAATATACGTGGTTCACCCAGTTTGGGCTACGTCCACCCCGAACAGCCAGTCCTTCCTTTCTATTATCCAGGAAAATGAAAATACAAAACCTACAGCAGATCCGCTGTAATATCCTCTGTTCTCTCTCACAGTCTCCCTATCTATTTCCCACTCAGAAAAAATACACACACAATGTGCAACCGCAATACAATACCCTCATAAAAGCGAGGGGTTGCCTTCTAGGGAAAAAAACCATAAACTAAACATAACTTCTACCGTCAGATCATCCGCCTAATAAACGGCCCAGATTGACTAGAAATTACTATACTTTTACAAGGAAATTTTACATCTATTTTTTGGCTTCGGGGGCACTGCCCCTGAAACCCCCGCCGAGGGACCGCTGGCCCCCAGACCCCCCATCCGGGGGGGTAGGCCCCCCCAAACCCCGCGGGGGGGACAAGTCCCCCCCACACCCCCCCGCGTGCAAGGGTGTACAATTTTCTTGAGGTATACATCCAGCTAAAACAAGGATCTCTGAATCAGGAAGAAAATCAAGCTCCACACCCAACAATCTCTGGTCGATGATGGAAACCAAGCTCACTAAGTCCACAACTTTCCACCCCCAAACTGATGGCCAAACAGAGGTCGTCAACAAGATGATCATACACATTCTACGCATGTATAACTTGAAGCATCCACACACATGGGATGAAAACCTCCCCTATGTCCAACACAGTTATAACTGGTCTTTCCACAACTCAACTAGCCAAAACCCCTTTTAGGTGGGCTTGGGATTCCAGCCACTATGTCCCATTTATGTGGCCATACCATTTTTAGCTACTCAGGAAAATTTGGATCATGTCCAGTCTGAAGTTGATAAGGAAACAAAATTCATTGAGCGCATTCAGCACATCCACCAGTAGTTTCATGACATCCTCTAGAAGTCCAATGCCAAGTACAAGCAGCGACATGATCAACATTGGGTTCCACACAAGTTTCAAGTGGGTGGAAAAGTTTAGTTTCATTTGCAGAAAGAATGCCTAACCAAAGCTCATCGAAAGCTCAGACCATTATGATATGGGTCTTACACAATTATCAAGGTCATTAGAGATAATGCTTTTGAGCTCAATATTCCCCCATTCCTTGGCCTGCACCCAGTTTTCAATGTGGACTGCCTTCAACCATACTTTCCACCATTACTAGACACATTAGACCTTGCATAACAACTCACACCAACATATCTAAACCCTGACTGCATGGAACATGCCACAACTAATCGGATCATGGACATACAGATCAAGAACACTTGCCAGCAGAAGATCCGGTTGTATCAAGTTGTCAAAGCTAGCTAACTCCTGCACCAAGGCAAGTGGCTCACCAGGGACCAAGTTCAGCATAAGTTTCTTCATCTCATGGAGGAACTCAACACAATGGGGACCATTGATTCCTAAGGGGGGAGGACTGATCTAGGTGGATATTGGTGGCCACCCACCAATTCCACTTGTACTCCCACCATTGTTTCTTTCATTTTTTCAGTTTCCTTAATTGTAGTATAGTTTAATATTTTTGGAAGTTTTCGGGTCTTGAACTTATGGAGCCATTTTAAGGCCCTAAACAATTTTTTTTTGGGAAAATCAGGACCAATAAGGCTCTTTAACTAATACTGGTAACTCGAAATTTTTATTCCTCAGATAGATATTTCTAATGAGGTATTGTGCACATCAAACAAATATCGTATGCCAAAGTTACGTCCCTTGGAAGTTGATGTACCAATTTACCCAAAAGAGGCCCATAGTTTTGGCGCTTCATCTCCTAGGGTTAGGTTTTTGGATGTTTAGGGTTTTCCATTGTTTCTCAATAATAAATATGACTTCATGCCTAATTGTAACACAATTCAGAGGCATGTAGCCGCCACATATCTTGTCAAAGGTAAGCTACCAATGCTCGAGCTAGTTTATTTTCCATTCTGTCTATAACCATTTTTAGTATTTGATATTAATGAAATGAACTGTTATTCATGTTTCATCTTTGTGTTTATATTTATTTATGTATGTTATTGCGTTCCTGCATAAGTCTGGATCATTAAGTTTCATGCCGCTTTCCTCTTGTGTAAAAAACAACCAATAAAATTAACGTGATAATAAAATCAACTCGATTCATCTTTTATTTTTACTGGTAGTACACCAACACTAGCCTAGGCTAGGGTCTTAGGATAGTAGTGTGAGTTAACCATTCCAAGACCACAAAATCAACTTAGTAGCTTGCAGTATGGAGTAAAATCATTAGTGTGGTTTGGGAAGCCCTCCTCACAAAAGGGTTAAGCACAAGGTCACACTTGGGCTAAGCGGAGTGACATGACCCATTTTTCTTAGTTTCGGGTGGCGTGATATAGCGAAATTAGTACGCATACAAACGGTGTTTATCACTTGGGGACAACTTGGGAGGTAACTCTCAACGGGGTTTCGGTCTTGGCTCCTTTTGGGGTTAATTTTTCTACTCTTACATGTTGGTTTGTCCTGCGACAGCCCCCCCAGGTCGTGTTATTGTACATGGTGACCATATTGGCCTTTCTTTCTAGGGCTTATACACAGTTTTAGTGTCAGGGTCATCTTCTCTGTCCCTGGGTCAAATATTAGTCATACACTCTCAGTCCTCTCGGGCGGTGTTCCACTTGTGGGGGCACTTGTGTTGAGTTCACAGCTAAAAAGGTCGGGAAGCAGGCCACTAATATAATTGTTCCACCACCAACTTCTTTGTATTATGTTTGTGTGTGCTATCTTCTAGGACATTTATAGGGTGTGTTGTTTGGTATGAGTTTATATTTCAGCCTTAGGGTGTTTGCACTAACTTAATTGTGTTTTATTTATTATCATCCTGGCTGAATTTTCTCGTCGACTTTCGCGACGTCTTCAAGGTTTACTTCCTGAATGAAGTGGACTTATTTCTCCTGGGTGAAGAGTGCATGTCAGAACTCATGACTTAGACCATCAAATAGTGTTGGAATCTGTGTCTGGCCCCACTGATAATGATTTGGTTTCTATTGATACTTTGGCGGATGAATTTGACGCTCCTGCCAATCCACCTTTGATTGATCCTTTAGGACCTACCTTATTGTGGGTGAATCCTAACAGTTATACAATGGCTTACACTTACGTGCCTTTATCTACCATTTACCCTATGGAGGAGTCTGAGACTTCATTACCGTCTACATCAACAATCTCGGTTGCCATGACAGTGTTGCCACCTCTTAGTGTGTCTATTTCTGCTCCTCTGTCCACACCTATCTCTTCTTCCTTGGGAATTCCACCAGTCTCATCTATGGATCCCACTAGTTTCCTGAATTTTTCCATTCCCACACCCTCCTCTATGTCGACTACAGTACCCCAACCTAGTCAGCCAACAGGTCCAGGAATTTACACACCGTAATTTTCCCAACTGACTATTCTTGTTCCTCAGTTATGCATGGTTTCTTCCGGGAATCCGTGAGGGGATCTCTAGTTGTCCCTAGTCAGCCTAGGGGTAATGTATCCTATAATATGTTGCAAGATTGGTATAGTTATCTCTTTGGAGGGATTCCACTTACCAATACTTTTACTAGAGGGGCTAGTTTACCTAGGGGTAACTCTGTTTCCAGTATAATGTGTCACCTAGGTTATTCCCCTTATGTTGTTCCGACTGCGCAAAGTGGTCCTTCTTTTCACCCTGGGTACAACCCCATTAACAGTCATGCTTTTGGGGGCCCATTTATCTCTAGAGGTTTTTACCCTCATTATCATGTGCTCAGAGTAAAATCTCACAAATGAAAGTGCTCAGAATTGATTAGAATCTGAACGATGGTGAAGAACTCGTCGCCAAGAATTTGACACAATTCATTTCATTGAAAACAGAGTCCGGATGAAGGAGATAGAGCTTGATGTTCGTTTTCCTAAACAATTAAAAAATTTACGGAACAATGATAGGTTGATGACATGGCAGCCCAGTCAGTATACATGGTATATTTTGGGAATATTATTCAGTTTTTCCTCGTGACACCATGAAAAGTGTCACAATAGGATTCGCCATAGTGGTTTGTGAAGGTGAAATTTGTCCAAGTTTTCTCCAAGGTCGAATTTTAGTCATGGATGCATTTTTATTAATGGTGAATTAATTTTTTATTAAGGTTGAATATATTATAAGGTTTTGAAAAGAGAATCCATACAGGTGAAATAGATTTCAGAAGAGAGGAATAACCTGTTTCTGAGTTTTTTTTAATAACCCAACGTTTCAGAATTCCTAAGTGAGTCCATCATCAGGGGTAGACGCAAAATATTCTTTGAAAAGTTGGGAGGATTAGGGCAAATGAGTAGATGTATAAATAGTAAATTATGAGGAGATTAATTAAGGTCAGTTTTGATGAACGATGATTTTAATTTAATTTAAATTGCAATCTAATTTAATTATAATTTAATTTATTTGAATTATGCATTTATTTATTAGAATTATGTATTTATTTAAATTAATTTATATAATTAATTAATCAATTATTTTATTTATTTATTTATTATTATTTTATTTTTTTTAGTTGAAATAAAATGTATTAAGAAAAGTTAAACCTTACTGAACTAAAAATAATTAAATAAGGTAGAAAATATTTATTATTTATTTTAATTTTATTTGTTGTATTTATTTATTTATTTATATATATTTATTTTTAATTTTATTTATTTATTTATTATTATTATTTTTAACTTATTGCATTTATACTATGTTATTATTAGTTTTAATGTCATAAGAGGTTTGATGTATTAAGGGTTTCCAAGTATTGCTAATGATAAGTCCATCATCCCGATTTATGTTGTTTTTTCTTTTTTCAGTTTCTATGGCCTCTTTGATTTTTCTTTTTAGGTAATGGTCCTCTTTAGAGACAAGTTTGGCATCCTCCATTCGTATGTAATGTGAGGATGAGAAGACATGCTCTGCTAAGGCGGATTTGGCCGTTCTGTTCCGAGATAAGTCAGCAGCATGTTCTTTCAGTCTAATGCTAAGCGATCTACCTGTTTCACCAATGTATTCTTTACCACAAGAGCAAGGTATAATATAAACTCCTTTTTGTAGCCTAGGATTTATAGGGTCCTTAGCGGAGTATACCATATTTAAAATAGTATTAGGGGGAGTGAAGGCAATCTTAATTTTATGTTTGTTAAGTATTGTAGAGATTTTATCAGTTGTTCCTTTTATGTAAGGCAACGAGATTTTAGGGATGTCAAAGGCTCTTTTTAAGTTATTTTTATTAAGGGTTTGGTGAATGGTTGTGTTGATGACATGTTTATTATATCCATTATGTTGAAAGACATGGCAGAGATGTTTTATCTCATGTTCTAGGTGGTGAGAGTCTGAAATTCTGGATGCCCTAGTTGTTAGGATTTTGATGATGCCAATTTTTTTATTAGGGTGGTGATGTGAGTCAGCATGAAGGTATCTATCCGTGTAAGTCTTCTTTCTATAAACTTTGGTGCTGAGTTTTCCTTCTTTTTTTGTTAAAAGGATGTCTAGGAAAGGTAATTGGTTATCTTTTTCATTTAATGGTAAATTTGATGTGACTCGAGAGACTATTAATGTGAGCTAAGAAATCATTTAATTTCAATATACCATGGGTCCATTTTGAAAAAATATCATCTACATATATTTTCCATTCTTCAGGGGTGAATGGAAAGGATTTGAGGTCTTTTTGTTCAAAATGTTCCATGTATATGTTGGCAATAATAGGAGATAGAGTTAAGCCCATAGCTACCCCATGAGTTTGTTCATAAATAATTCCATTGAAGCTGAAGAAAGATGATTTTACGCACAATTTTAGGAGGTATATTGTCTCGCTATTTGTGATAGTTTTCAAAATTTTAATGGCTTCATCTATAGGAATCATAGTGTAAAGGGAGACAATGTCAAAACTTACCATGAGATCCTCGTCTTGCATGTCAAGGTTTTTGGTCCATTGAACAAAGGATGCAGAGTCTTTGATATGTGACGAGGTGTTTTCGGCAAGGGGGAAAATGGAGGATGCCAAAACTTGTCTCTAAAGAGGACCATTACCTAAAAATAAAAATCAAAGAGGCCATAGAAATTGAAAAAAGAAAAAACAACATAAATCGGGATGATGGACTTATCATTAGCAATACTTGGAAACCCTTAATACATCAAACCTCTTATGACATTAAAACTAATAATAACATAGTATAAATGCAATAAGTTAAATAATAATAATAATAATAATAATAAACAAATAAATAAATAAATAAAATTATATAAATAAATAAATAAATACAACAAATAAAATTAAAATAAATAATAAATATTTTCTACCTTATTTAATTATTTTTAATTCAATAAGGTTTAACTTTTCTTAATACATTTTATTTCGACTTAAAAAAATAAAATGATAATAAATAAAATAAAATAATAATAAATAAATAAATAAATAAAATTAAATAAAATAAAATAATTGATTAATTAATTATATAAATTAATTTAAATAAATACATAATTCTAATAAATAAATGCATAATTCAAATAAATTAAATTATAACTAAATTAGATTGCAATTTAAATTAAATTAAAATCATCGTTCATCAAAGCCGACCTTAATTAAACTCCTCATAATTTACTATTTATACATCTACTCATTTTCCCTAATTCTCCCAACTTTTCAAAGAATATTTGGCGTCTACCCCTGATGATGGACTCACTTAGGAAGTCTGAAACGCTGGGTTATTAAAAAAAACTCAGAAACAGGTTATTCCTCTCTTCTGAAATATTATAATGTTTTTAAACCTTATATTAATATGGAGCAACTATTATATACCGTGGAAAAATATTCAACACCAGAGGAAGGGTGTAACAAACGCCATGTGCTACTGTTATACCTGCACATAATCCTTGTTATATAAGGTTCAAAACTTATATTTTTTGTATTATGGCGGGCAGAGAAGGGGGCCAACTCCACAGGGCCAACCCCCTCTACCATACAACCTTATCACATAACCATGGCAGAGGCTCCAGCTAATTGCGCGCTTAGAGCGCCTAATCATTAATTAAATGATGATTATCCATTAATTAACCTATAGTTAGTTTAGTGGAGAAAATGACGGAACCACCACATTCGGCGCCACTCCCAGATGTAGCAGAGTTAACTGGAGTATTCTCCATATTTGGAGGATATTTCCTAGGAAAAATTAAATGAGGGATAACTGGAGCAATGTTTGACCAATTTTGGCTCACAAAGAGTCATTTCTGATAGATTTGAGCATTATGGACTCATTGAAGCATGTTTTACAAGCTAAAGGTGAATGTAAACATCATTGTTTTCACTTTTGAGTTAATACAAAGGCCCAAGCCATGGAAGATGGACCAAGGAGATGTAGCCCAGGAGGGGTGAACTCCTTCATCAAAACACTATGTTGATGGATCAATTGTCATGGTTTTTTGTACTTGTTTTTTTTTTTGTTCAACATTTGTATTTCATGCTTTATGCTCTTGAATTTAATTTAAAAACTCATATCATTTACATGTTTGACACACATAACCACCAAGGAAACCTATGTACATCAAGCACAAGATCAACAAATAAATTTTAAATCTGAAGATGAATTTGGCACAACAAAACTAAAATTCGTACTTAGATCAAGTTGTTATCAGATCATTGTTGAAATGTTATTTGCTTGATAGTTTCTTGAGTTTTGTGCAAGTTTAATGGTTGCAAATTTGTGATGCTTACAAGGTTAAAGTTGCAAAGAGGTGAATGTAAATTGTTGGTTGCAAGCCTTGAGATTAGGACCAGAAGAAGGTGAGTCACAAGGGCACCATCTCCACTCAAAGTTTCACTCACATCTGCACTTGAAGCACCTCAAGTTTTATCTCAAGAATCTGAGATTGAATAGGTACAAGTACTAGAAGTTGAGCTTGAATCCATAGCCATAATTTCAGGTGTTGGAGAAATTGAAGGTCATTCAAAAGAGGATGATGTCAAGAGAGACTTCAATTACATAAAGAGGATGGTTAAAATTATGTTTGATGCATTTATTGCTTGGATGACAGAAGAAGGTTCTAAGCATCCACATGGAGAAGGAACTTCAGATGATAAGAAGGATGAAGAAAAAGATTCAAAGGCTAGTGGAGGAAATCCACTTCCATCTCGATCATCTTCATCATCCTCATCATCTCCATCAGCATCATCTTCCACTTCCACCACAAAATATACCCATGCTCAGTCAAATACCACAAGAGGAAAAACACCCTTACTCAAACTTGATGTCAAATTTGAGCTTCCAATGTATAATAGTGAGTTAAATGCAGAAATATTGGACAATTGGATACATTAATTGGAGGTGTATGTCAAAATTTATAACCTTCATGAATATGACATAAAGATTCAATTGGCTTCTTTGAGGATGGAAGGATCTGCACTTGTATGGTGGGAAGCAAGGACTCAAGAAGAGATTAAAAACTATGGTAAGATCTATATGTCTTGGTCAAGTTTTATTGCTACCATTAAAAGGAAATTCTATCCCTTAGCTTACATGCAAAAGGGCATTATGGATTGGAAATTTTTTAGACAAATGAAAGGGAAAACGGTGTTCAATATTATACTCATGAATTTAGGAGAAGAGCTCTTATTTTGGGTATTAATTTATATTGTCAAGAAACTTTGTTAAAGTATATTGGAGGTTTGCACAGTTACGTTAGGCACAATATTCTCATGTTTAATCCCAAAAAAATAGATGAGGTTTATGTTCAAGCCACACACTTAGAAGTAAGAGGGAAACAGAACATAGATGAGAAAAGTGACAGTGAGGGTAAAGGAAAGGGCAAGTTTTATGGAAGAGGAAAGAGAATAGTTCTGTCAAAAGAGAGAAGGAGAAAGTTACATATAAAAAATGTTTGAAGAATGGCCATGCTAAAGACCACTGTTGGCAACATCATCCAGAGTTGAAGCCAAACAAACTGAAAGCCAAAGAAAAGGAGAAAATTGTTTCTATAGTTGAACATGACTTAGGGTCAGATTTAGGAGATGAGACAAAGATTATAGCCATGGGTTTGAAAGGTAAGAACATAGCAAGCACCAGTTCTTCAAATTGCTCCAATTTCACTCAATATGAAGATACAAGAATATAACTTTTCCATATTAGAGTCGTCTCTAAACATACAAAGATAGACACACTTTTTGATAGTGGGTCGCAAGCTAACTTGATTTCTGAAGACTTGGTTAAGTAGCTAGACATTGAAAATGTTAGACATCCAAGACCTTATCCTTTAGGGTGGATATGAAAGAATGCAAATTTGCAGGTTACAAGGAAGTGAATACTAAGATTCGTCATAAATTCAAACTTTCTTGATGAAGTTGAATTTGATGTGGTGTCGTTTGAGATATCAGGTATTGTTTTGAGAAGTCCTTATCTGTATGACAGGAAATAAGTATTTCATCATCATGAGAATAAGTATCCCTTGTTTAAATATGGAATTGAGTACATAATTAGAGCACATAAGAAGAAGACAATTTTTTCTATTATACATGCAGGAGAAATGAAGAGGATAGTGAATGCAAGTCAGAATTTGACATTGTTGATGATGAAACATAGAGATGTTTTGTATCAAACCTTACAAAAAAATGCATCGAATGAACAATTTTATTTCATTAAGGTTTCTTATGCTTGTAATGAGATGTTTTAGGACTCTAACATGTTTCCTTTGAAAGAAGGTGAACAAGATGTACGAAAATTTCAACAGTCAACATCAATGTTGAGCAGTGTTGTAAACAAGATGCTGGTGCAAGAGACTGCAAAGGTCAAAGAGAAAGTGACAAAGAAGTTTGAAAAAGAAGGATGGGTTCCAAAAATGCTTGTTTTTGGTTTCCAAAGGGTAAATGGCAATGGAAAATATACTTGGTGAAGAGTCGACACAAGTACAAAGCGAGATCAATTAAGAATAACCATGATGACAATGTGCAAGGTGAGACAATTTTTAAGTTTCCTTTGATTAATGACCGAGGTAGGAACAATATGGTTTCAGCAAGAATAGCTTGCTGCTCTGTAAATTCATGGAAATTGTAACATGAAGGTGTCAATTATAGAAAGAGAAGGTCACAAAAGTCAAGGAAAAAGTTAAGTTTTTGTGAAAATCTCCAATTGATGAAAATGGGAAAATTTCAGTGGATAGAGACTAGAAGGGTGAGGGAACAATACCCTCATCCACATGATCAATAATCAAAGAGATTTTTGGGTCCAAAAGGCTTATAGTGGGGAGGAATGATCAATTTCTCAATGTAAAATCTCAAAAATTAAAGTGCTCAGAATTGATTGGAATCTGAACGACAACAAAGAGCTCACCAGGAATCCGACACACTTCATTTCGTTGAAAATGGAGTCCAAATGAAGGAGATAGAGCCTGTTGTTAATTTTCCTAAACAACTAAAAAATTTGCAGAATAGTGGCAGGTTGTTGACATGGCAGCCCAGTCAGCATACAAGATATATTCTGGGAATATTCTTCAGTTTTTCCGAGTAACACTATGACAAGTGTCACAACAGGATTCACCAGATTGGTCTGTGAAGGTGAAATTTGTCTAAGTTTTCTCCAAGGTTGAACTTTATTCATGGATGCATTTTTATCAATGGTGAATTAAATTTTTATTAAGGTTGAATATATTATAAGGTTTTTAAACCTTATATTAATATGGAGCAACTATTATATACCGTGGAAAAATATTCAACACTGGAGGAAGGGCGGAGGTCGAAGTCAACCCCGCGACCTCCCCAAAACAAGTGCCATAAAATACCGTTATACCTGCACTATATAAGGTTCAAAACTTATATTTAACCTTACCTTTTCATTATGGCAGGCGAAGAAGGGGGCTAGCTCTGCAGGGCTAGCCCCCTCTACCATACAACTAGCTTATCACATAACCGTGGTGGAGGCTGTCACTAACTGCGTGCTTAGAGCATGTAATAATTAATTAAACAATGATTATCCATTAATTAACTCGCATTTAGTTTAGCGAAGAAAATGACAGAACCACCAGATTCGGTGCCACTCCCAGATGTAGTGGAGTTAACTGGAGTCTTCTCTAGGTTTGGAGGAGATTTCCAAGGAAAATTAAATGAGGCATATATGGAGCACGTTTCAACCAATTTTGGCTTGAGAAGAGTCGTTTATGATAGATTTGAGCATTCTAGACTGATTGAAGCATGTTTCAGGAGCTGCGGGTGAATGTAAACAACATTTTTTTTTCACTTTTGAGCTAATACAAAGTCCCAAGCCATGGAATATGGACTAAGGAGATGTAGCCTAGGAGGGGTTAACTCCTTCATCAAAACACTGTGTTGATGGATCAATTGTGATGGTTTTCTGTACTTGTTTTTGCTGCTATTCAGAATTTGTGTTTCATGATTTATGCTCTTGAATTTAATTTAAAAACTCATCTCATTTACCTGTTTGACACACATAACCACCATGGAAATCTATGTACATCAGGCATAAGATCAGAAAACAAATTTTAGATCTGAAGATGAAATTAGCACAACCAAAATAACATTCATAATCAGATCATCTCAGGGGCAACATCCATCTACTAGTTACACTGGCCCGCAATAACCATTTTTCGAGGTGAACCCTGTTCACCACCAACAAACACACTCGTCGAATCCATTTATGGGGGGCTACAATGTTGGTCAAAGGCTTCCCCTACCTATTACCCATTTAGTCAAATTCAATATATGTTTCTATCCTCTCTTGATTTACCGGATCTCACTAATTTGGCTAATGACTCCATCCGTCATGATCCCTGGTGGCCACTGATGCCCGCCAAATTAGCATATGATATTCCCAAGTTTTAATGGATGCCTGGGGAGAATCAGTCCACCCATATCACAACCTACCATCTATGGTGCTCATCAAATTAGTTGGTGGATGATTATGTCAAACTTCACTTGTTCCAAATAACTTTAACCGGGGATGCTACCACATGGTACATTGAGTTAGAGATTGCATCCTATGGTGATTTTTCCTTTCCATCTCAAACTTTCCTGACACATTTCTAGTTACCAACTCGATATGATATTGAATCTCACCTTTTGTATAACTTCAAACAAGATGATGCCACACTCATTTTGATCATATTCATGAGTGGCGTCATCGCAAGAGGTTGGTAAGAACCAATTTACCCGATGAAATTCTCCATAAATGATTCATTAGATCACCCTGACCACATAATGCCAAGGATGTGTCCATGTTTCAAGTCGTTACTGAGGAGAAAAATATTTTAGCTACCCAACATTTGGATCTCATATATTCATAATCAATTACATTGTATGAAGTGTTTTCGAATGCCCCCTAGGCCTTCCATTGACCCACATAAACCTGTTCCTGGCCCACATGGCGATGGTGTGATTGTGTCTGTTTTTGATCCCATGAGCCAACTTGGTTCCCACCTTGGGAAATTGATTGTAACATCTCAATCCCAAGAAAGTGTGTTTGGATCTACTAAATCACCCCCCCTAAGGAGTCCACTGATGTTCTTACGGTGAATTCCACTGAACCGAAGAAAAAATATCAAACCGGTGGTAAAAAGAACAAGAATAACAAGAGAAAAAAAAAAAAATCAAACTGCCTAGGAGTCTCAACCCAATCCTCAGAGTTTCTCCTTCCAAGGACTCACCCACTCCACCTAATTCCATTGGAACTCTCACTTTAGATAAGCCTATGGAACCTATCTATCGCCCCCCCAATGTTTTTTTTACGTAAGACGACACATAACTCTTCTACCAGGGTTGCTCAACATTATAGTATTTTTGAAGATCTTTCCTAGGCGCCTTGTGCCATGTCTATCTTGGAGGTCTTGAAAAGTTTTCCTCAACATCGCAAAGCCTTATTGTCTGCCATTGGTGGATTTTACCTGTCTAATTCTCGTGTTATTTCTTTTAATGCCAAGAAATTCGCCCCTCATCTAGCCCATCATATTGCTTTCCAGATCATAGTGCAAGTTTCCCAGAAGAATATACATCACACTCTTGTAGATGAGGGCTCTTCCAACTATGTCATGTCCATGTATTACTAGAAAGCTATTTACGCTCTGCATCTCGTAATGTCTAATACCACTCTCCAAGAATTTGACAGCACAACTTCATTCCTAAGGGGGTCCTCCCACATTTCGCCATCGAGTTATGGGGTAAAACGGTACATGTCGATGTTGAAGTCATTGAAGCTCCTTTAGATTATGACCTGCTCGTTGGGAATTGTTAGTTTTATGCCTTGATCACATTAGTCTCATCTGTGTTTTGTTTACTTTTCTTTCCTCAAGAAGTCAATATCACCACTATTGACCAACTTGACCATTGCATGCCATTGGCCCATCTTTCCACTACCACTGGAATTACTGTACCACTTGTGGGGGACCATCTTGGTCAATTTCAGAGTGTTGGGGCTAGACTTTGAAAAATTTCCACGTTCATGGGGGTTTTTCCTCAACTTACATTTCCTGACACTCCTTCCCCTCCTGCCATTTCCTGCTGCCATATGATCTCTGCTCGCACCTGTGGACCCAGATTCTTGATGATCCTTAGGTGGTGCCTGCTGAATATAGGCTTGACCAATATGGCGTGTCCATGCCTTTAAGTCTACTAGAGCTTGATTATCAGGCTATCCAGTTGGCTTCTTCATTTGATGAGTCTCGTGATACCATCTCGGTACAACTTGACGATTTATTCTTGCCTTCCTGGTCTATTGATCGTCCTTCCTCTTGTGACTTTCTCGAATTCCTGTTACCATGCGATGAAGCTATTTGAGAAGGCATGTCTATCTCTAACCATCCTTGGGGACCTCTTCATCATCGATCATCTTTCCTCGCCAATGTATAGGTTTTGGATAAGTCTCATGAAATCCCAGATTCCTCTGGCATTTCCAGTCCTTCCCATCATTTTCAATGGATTTTCAACATTTCTTCGGAAGGGAACTTGGCCAACATTTCCTCTACCCTTCTAATCAATATTGCCATGAAACCAGGTGTCATGGAAAATATCTTAATTGGGGTCGATTTCACTCCCTCTGAGATTGCCACTACTTCCCTTTTCAAAGAATTTTGTGATGTTTTTGCATGGTCTTACGAAGAAATGCATGGCATCGATCCACGAATCGTCCAACATGAAATCAAGGCATATACTGAAGCCAAACCTGTCTGGAAAAATCTCTGGCTGGTTAACCTGCGTAAAGCAGTAGACATTAAATTCGAGGTTCAAAAAATTATTGATTTTGGTTTTATCTATCTTGTCATTTTGACGAAATGGGTTTCTAATCCCAACCCAATTGATAAAACAAGGTACTATCAACGTCTGTGTGGATTACCGTGATCTGAATCTGGCATGTCCTAAGGATAATTATCCTACACCATTTATCGACTATATCCTTGATGCTTATTCCAGTAACACTATATTTTCCTTTATGGATGGTTTTTCTGGCTATAACTAGATCGAAATTAAACCGAAATACCAACACAAAAATGATTTTATATGTTCGTGGGGTACATTAGCTTATCATAAACTGCATTTTGGTCTTAAAAATGTTGGGGCTATGCTCCAATGGGCCATGTCTTATGCGTTTCATGATATCAAACACATTATTGAATTATATATTAATGATGTTACTACTCCTTCTTTGCATCGTGGGGACCATCCTTCCCACCTTTGAGAAGTATTTCTCTAATGTAAATTTTACAAAATATGACTTAATCCACATAAAAATATCTTTTACGTATGATCTGGATGATTTATAGGATTAATCATATCTCAAGAAGGAATTTGTGTGGATCCTTCTAAGGTTGAGGTGATTATTAATCTACCTCCTTGATCAGGAGATCATGAATTTTTCTTAAAATTGAAAGTTCTCGAAACTATACCGAACCTGAGCGAATTGTTAGATCTCTTCATTCTAATTTCGGTGCCATAAACGGTTCGAAAAACTGATGTCATATGAGGGAGCTATCACATTCTGATTTATTTCCCAAACAGCTAAATTTTTTGTGATAGAGGTGCCTGGGATGCGCAGTCAGCATGCAGGTACAGTCAGCAAAAATGGAATATTCTCAGAATATTCCATTCTATAGACCAGTGATATTTTTCCATGTGGCCCCTCTTGGTTTGTTGAAGGGTTGTACGAGTTGTATTCAGACCAATGAATGGGTGACACGTGGCCAGCCCGGAGGCTGCCACGTGTCCCCTGTACTATGGTGTAAAATTGTTATTGGATTCTGGGGGGTTCGACCCTGTGACCTTCGACGCGCCCACAGAAGTCTCCACCAACTCTGCTATACATTGAGTCATACCCTATAGGTTCTCTGTATAAATTTAACACATGCTACAGGCTACAAGCTATAACACATGTGCGGTTTGAATTTTATGTTTACTTCGACGGTCAGTGGAACTCTGCTAACACTCTAGGTACTACTCCATGATTATTGCAGAGTTTTAATGTTAACTGCGGGGTTTAAGGGGGTCGGCATGTGGCCACCCCCGCCCCTAACAAAAAAACTAAATGCTACGGCTAAGATTTCGGCGGACTATTTAGTGCTGCCCCAAAATTTCGGGTTTTTGCCAAAATTAGCTACGGATAACTGCAGTTCTCCATAATTAGTGGAGGTTTTGTAGCTGTCATTGGGAAAATGGCTAGGGAGGTCAATTTTCGATGAATTTTGGTGAAAAAATAGTCTACCTAGACTAATTTAAGCATTATGGAGCCATTGGTGTAGAGAAAACAACCATTGGAGGCTTGTAAACATATGTATTTGAAATTTTGAGCACAATGACAAAGAGTGACATGCCATTGGGAGCTGGACCAACAAATATAGCCTAGGAGGGGTGAATTGCTTCATCATGCCTATTGTGTAAATCTTTTGTGTGATGTTATTTCTCTGTTATAAACTACTTTTCAGTGTTATTAAGGCTTATTTGTATGCTTAAAACTCATAATTTCATATATGTTTCATGGTTAAATTTCTCAATCCTTAAGCAAACAAATGGAGACAAATATGTACATGTTTTATAACTGAAAGGATACTTAGCATAGCAAACTAATACAGTCCTTTCAGATCAGGTTGGTATTAGATTTAGAGTTTATTCTTTGGTGTTGTTGTGTGCAAAGATGTATTTAACTGTTTTCAAGTTTTCACATGCTTACTAGGTTCAAGATTAAGAGAGGAGACGCCAAATTGGTGGAAGAAAGAGGGTCTCAAAGTGAGCCACAAAAAAGGAGGGCAACATTGCAACTTTTTCCACCACTTAGTTCACCTCCAAAAGAAGCAGAAGTAGCATTAAGCATGCCTCTAGGAGAAGGAGAAATCCATGAAGAGATGGATCCCAAAGAAGAAGAAAGGGTGTTCAGGAAAGCATTCCTTGACATGAATGAGATGGTGAGAATCCTTTATCAAGAAAGGAATGAGTGACTAGAAGGAGAAGGATCCAAACTTCACAAGGAAGGACATGGATCGTCAGGAGGTCAAAATGATGAAGATAAACCAAAGAAGGGAAATGGAGGAAATGGAGACAGTGGAAAGTCACCATCATCACCCTCATCATCATCCTTTACTTCATCTTCAGTACATCAGCCACACAAGTCAAAGAACACTGGTAAAAGTCCTTTTCTAAACTTGATGTTAAGTTTGATTTGCCAATGTTTAATGGTGAAGTCAATGCAAAAAATCTTGATAATTGGATTAGGAAATTTGAGGTCTATTTGAGAATTTATAACCTTCATGATGATGATACCAAAATCTAACTAGCTTCATTGAGAATGGAAGGTGCAACACTTGTTTGGTGGGAAGCCAAGACAAAGAAGGATATCAAGAAACATGGTAAGATTTTCCTATCATGGACTGATTTCATTACTGCAATAAAACAATAGTTTTATCCATTAGCTCATATGCAGAAAGCCATAATGAACTGGAAAAATTTTAGATAATTGAAAGGACAGAATGTGCAAGAATACGCCCAAGAATTTAGGAAAAGAGCTCTCTTATTAGGGGTAGATTTGTAGAGCCAAGATACTTTTCTCAAGTACATAGGAGGCTTACATAGCTACCTAAAACATACTATCCTCATGTTTAACCCTACAATTCTAGATGAAGTTTGTGTTTAGGCCACACATCTAGAAGCTAGAGGGAAAAACACTACTGCTGAGGGTAGAAACCTTTTAAGGGGAAAAACAAAGAGAAGACCTCGAAATGTAAGGGAAAAAAGAATGCATCTGTCAAGAAAGAGGGAGAAAAGGTGGTCTGTAAACATAGTTCAAGAGAAGGCCATAATGAAAATCTATGTTGGAAATTACATCCTGAAAAGAGACCCAAGTATAACAACAACAAAGGGAAGCATAAAACTACAGCTACAACTCAACATGATTTAGGAGAGGATTTAGGTGATGAACCTAAAATTACAGCCATGGGATTGAAGAACATGAAGGGGAAATAAATTGAAACTAAACCCAGTACTAGTACATCAAACTGTCACATACAAGCTCCAAATGAAGAAGAGATAATTGAACTGTTTCATGTGAGGGTCATATCCAAACATACCAAGATTGACACACTGTTTAACAGTGGGTCACAAGAAAACTTAATCTATGAAGAATTGGTCAAGAAACTTAATCTTGAGACCATTCCACATCCAAAACCATATCCACTTGGGTGGATTTGTAAGGATACAAATTTACAGGTTTCAAAGAAGTGCATATTGTGGTTTGCAATAACTGCGCATTTTGTTGACACAGTTGAATTAGATGTGGTTTTGCTTGATATAACAGGTATTGTGTTGAGAAATCCTTACTTGTATGAAAGGAAAGCGATCTTCAATTTCCATGAGAACAAATACCATTTATTCAAATATGGAAAGGAGTACATTGTTAGAGCACATCACAAAAAGAAAAATATTGCAATGGTAAATGCTGGACAGATAAAAATGCTGGTGAATTCAAGTAAGAATTTTTTTCTTCTAATGATCAAGCCTAAAGCTGAATTTAATCATAAACTGTAGAAATTTGAATAATAGCTGAATTATTCACCGAGATTATCCTGATTACACAATATTAAAGCTTCATGCATAATACATAACCTCTTCTACAATTGATCATCAATATGCAGAAATTAGAAGCAGTCGCATGCGCACATTAAAACATAATCAAGCACACATATCAACACAATATGTAATGGGGAAAGAAATAGCTGAAAACCCCCAACTATCTGTATATTATAATGATAGAGAACATGTAACAATACATAGCACAATACTCCTCACAAGTACTCAGTACTATCTCTAAAAAGTTACACACAAACTAACCGAGATTTGAACAAGTCATGGGTCTAAATCTCTCCACAAGTCCTGGTCAGCTTACCGCGAACTAAGTTGATTAATGATGAACTGCAACTTCGAACTGCTAGCTTCAATACTGCAATCCTCATTGGCATCTCCATCAACGTGTGTGCAAATATCATGCACAGCCATAGTCACAACTGATAGTAGACTCACCCTTTCACCCACCTCTAACACTGGTCTCCACTGAACTGTCCATGCATTGCAGTTAAATGATGTGTTCTTTAGTTGATTTATGAGTTAATAATTTGTGAATTAATTATTAATTAATTCACACCACTCATCACTAGTGTATTTTCCAGTTAGACTAAATACAACTAGTTCAACTAAGTTAAACCGAACACAACTCCACCAATCGTCTCATCAACTCCACCAAACTCGCCACATGAGTTCTTAAATCAAGTCAACCATGCAATAGCCTGATTCAACCCTTAGGAAAAGCGGTGATTTCCTTCCGTCGTCTGCATGTTCCACATCCAAGCATCAAACCGATGTATTTCAAGAGGATAAGATAATGTTTATAGTCCAAATATTATTAAGGGTTAATAATATTCGATTGTTCTATTTTTAGATTAGCAGTCTAAAAATAGATTCCGCCCAATGTCTAAAAATAGAGGTCCATCTATTTTTACCAACTTGACCAATCATCCATAAATAGCATCCTGCAACTCATAGACCATGATCCATATGTCTAAAAATAGACATAGTCTAAAAATAGACATAGTCTAAAAATAGACTTTGCGCCAAAAATAGCCTACGGGGCCACTTAGTGAAGGCGACTTCTTTTCACTAAGCTCCATCATCTTGTTTAATTTAAACACTCCCTCTCAACAAGATATGGATTATCCGTAACCCCTAATCCGCTCAGGAGATTTGGTCTTTCCGGTGAGCGCCTTCGTCAAGATGTCAGCATCCTGATCCTCCGTGGGAATATATGAAAGTAACATGATTCTCCGCTGCACACAATCTCTGATATGATGGTACCTGATGTCGATGTGTTTGGATATATCATGAAATACGGGATTAGCCAAGAGTTTAATGCAACTCAAGCTATCACACAACCGCGCAGGCTCCAAGTGTGACCCGAACAACTCGACCAGATCTTCCTCATCCATATGGCCTCGCATGTAGCCAAGCTTCGTCGCCATATACTCACTTCTCCGCCGAAATGAGCATGATCTCTCGCTTCTCAACGTACCAAGAAACTGTTTTCGACCCGATAATGAAGATCCCTCCAGATGTGCTCTTTCTGTCCGTTGGGCTCCCTGCCCAATCTGCATCCGTGAAGCCACATAGCTTCACCTCATCCTCCTGTCTATACCACAAGCCATATCCCTATGTGCCTCTAAGATAACGAAATACATGCTTGCCTACCTTCCAGAAGAGCTTGGTAGGCTTAACCATAGCTTGTGAAAGCTGGTTAACAGCATAGCATATGTCGGGTCGTGTATTGACCAGATACATAAGCGACCCCACCAACTGTCGATAAATAGTGGCATCCACTACCTCTGCCGATGTAGCATCCTCTTTCCTCCAACCACCAGGAAGAGGAGTGTCGATAGGATTGAAGCCATGCATGTTGAACTTCTCCAGTATCTCCCGGGCATACTTTCCTTGAGACACTAACAATCCATCACTGCGTTGCCAAATTTCCAATCCCAGGAAATAATGAAGGCCCAAGTCCTTCATCTCAAACTCCTTTGCAAGATCAACCTTGCATGAGTGTATCAACAGTTCATCACCCGTCAAAATCAAATCATCTACATAAAGTACAATGATCAGCAACTTACCCTCCACCACAACTGCACAAAGTTAGGATCCGCCTCACTCTTGGAGAATCCAAGTCCGTGGAAATAACTGTCTATTCCATGTGTACCAAGCACGAGGTGCTTGTTTCAACCCATACAAAGGTTTCGAGTCCGCACACATGCGACTCACCGCCGAAGATCTCGAAACCTTCGGGCTGCTCTATGTACACCTCCTCCTCAATGACTCCATTAAGGAACACAGTCTTCACATCCATCTGACGAATGTGCCACCCCATCTGCGCTGAGAGAGCTAGGATCGTCCGTATGGAAGAATACCTTGCGACAGGTGAAAAGGTCTCCTCATAATCGATTCCCTCTATCTGTGAGAAGCCTCGGGCAACAAATCTTCCCTTGTACTTCTCCACACTCTCGTCAGCCGCCTGCTTCACTTTGTAGATCCATCTCGAACCCACCACTAATTTCCCTTCCGGTCTCGGGACAATCTCCCATGCACTGTTTTCCGACAATCGAATCATACTCTTCCACCATGGCATCTACCCATGCGGGGTCCTCCACAGCTTCCTCGAAAGAGGATGGCTCTGTCATGACACATTTTCTCACAAGATCCATGTATCCAGTGTACCGATCCGGTGACTGTCTCTGTCTGCGCTGTGCTGTAGGTGGTCCTACAATATTCTCTGCATCTTGAGCCAGTCGCTCAGCTTCTATAGTGCGCTTGCGCCCTCTGATGGTTGGCGCTGCATGAGTGGTCTCTTCCACTCCATGAACTTCCTCTTGTGGCTGATCCACATCCGGAAGCTCCTCCTTAGGAACTAATAGCTCCTCATTTGCATGCAAGTGTGGCTCCCTCTCAAGCAAACACTTCATGGCTTTCTCCTCCTGAAATTTGATATCCCGTCGCACAACAGTCTTGCGACTGTCTGGAAAATACACACGATAGTTGTGGGGCGTATCAGCGTACCCCACAAATATCCCAACCTCTGCGGTCGGCTCCAGCTTCTTCCTGGCATCCTTCGTCACATGAATGTAAACAGGTTAACCAAAAATCCTCAAATGGGAAATATCAAGTCTAGGTCTCTTACCAGAAACGCCTCCTCCGGTGTACTCATGCCAAGTATCTTGTGAGGGCCACGGTCCTCAGAGACAGAACGTATTGCATGCCTCCGCCCACAAGTGAAGGGGTGAGGCCCCGATCATGCAACATCACCCGTGCGCCACCCACGATCGTTCGTTCTTCCGCTCAGCGCAACCCATTCTCGCCGTGGGTTATGCATAACTATGAGCTCTCCCAATTCCACTCTGCCGCAAAAGTCCTTGAATTCAGCAAGAGATGAATTCACCACCATCATGCCGCTCCCAAGAGCCTTCACATGCTTCCCCGATTGCCTTCCTCAAATCCGCCTTGAACTCACAGAACTTCGCGAATGTATCGCTCTTCTTCCGCATGAAGAAGATCCAGCACTTTCGAGAGAAATCATCAACAAAGATCACATAATACCTGTGCTTTGCTGTCGAAGCAACTGAGAAAGGACCACACACGTCTGTGTGAACTCTCTCAAGGATCGTCGTGGCGCGACTATCCTTCTCGTGAAAGGTGGCTTTCATATACTTCCCCAAGGTACACCCCTTGCACTGATCTGACTGCGCAAGAGTGCCCTTAGGAAGCCCAATAGAAATCTGCTGCAGTATCTTCAAAGCTCCATGGTGAAGGTGGCCCAATCTCCGGTGCCACAGCTCGCCATCATCCCGGCTCACCACTCCTTCTGCCTTGCATGCCATTGCTGCGCAGCCATCTACTTGCAATTGATAAAGGTTCTTGAATCGAACCCCTATCTTCCGGGTCTCTCCAGTTGTCTTACTGCGCAGGAAAGCTTTTCCTTCGCTGAAGACAACATCGTACCCCTTGTCTTCTAACATCACCACAAAGATCAAATTCTTCTTCAATCCTAGAACATGCATCACTTCCTTCAATACGAAGGGTTTACCAGACTCCCTCTCAAAGGAAATGGTACCGATACCGGTCGCGCTGTATCTACCATCATCGCCCATCTCGATGTGCACTCCAAGATCTTTCTCATCTAGATATGAAAATAGATCTCGATCTCCAGTCATGTGAAAAGACGCACCACTGTCCAAGAACCATACTGATCCCATCACACTTAAGACCAAGCATGCGATTAGTGAAAAATCCAGCTCAAACTGTGAGGCTAAGGCCTCTCCCGCTGCATATCCAGTAGCTTGCTTATTTTTCTTCTTCTGCGGAAAATTTGTGGCATAATGTCCGTGCTGGTGACAGTGAAAACACTTCACCTTGGACATGTCATGCTTCTTGCCTTTCCCATCGGAATGAGAAGCTTTCTTGCTCTTCCCCTTCTTTGCTTTGGCAGCCAAAGCGCAATTTTCTTCATCAGATGCCTTTGATGAAGATCTGTCTCTGGTACTCCGCCTTATCTCCTCTTGCACAAGATCCTACCAAAGTCACTCCCATCCTGGCAATTTCTCCCGACCATTGACAGAATCCTGATAGGCATGCCAACTCTTCAGAAGACCAAGGAGAGCCAAGCTCACCAATTCCTCATCATCAACAGTCACCCCCACACTTCCCAGCTCATCCCTGCATTGGATGAACTTCGTGAGGTACTTAGGCATACTGTCGCCTTTCTCCATCTTTATGTGTCTGAGTTTATCCTTGAGCTCCAACTTCCTCTGGTCGCTCTTGCTTTGGAATAAATCTGTCAACGCTTTCCACATCAAGTATGGAGAAGCTTTTCCATGCATGTTGGATACAATGTGATCCTTCACGCCCTCCAACAGAATCCTTCGACATTTTTCCATCTTCTTTTGCCAAGCCTCAACTTGAGCAGCATCAGTAGGCTTTGGGATCTCAGCATCTATGAACTCCTTCAGCCCGTTATCATCTAATACCGCCTCCATCCGGTCCTTCCATGCAACATAATTCGAACTGCCCTCAAGACATTTCAACTCTGGCACTAAGAAAACTGCTGCAAATTCGAATTCCAAATTCTGCTGCAAATTCGAATTCCAAATTCTGCTGCAAATTCGAATTCCACTAGCTCAAAACTCAACAGCTTCCGATCTGTGAGAAAAAATTATTTCTAGCACAGAGATCGACTGTAGGGGCATTTACTGGATATATCACCTTTCAAAGAAAGGATGGGTCCAGAGGCTACCTGTCCCGTTACAGACTCTGTCTACCGAAATAATTGTAATCACTGTAATAGATCCGATGATAAATCTCGCTCTGATACCATGTAGAAATTTGAATAATAGCTGAATTATTCACCGAGATTATCCTGATTACACAATATTAAAGCTTCATGCATAATACATAACCTCTTCTACAATTGATCATCAATATGCGGAAATTAGAAGCAGTCGCATGCGCACATTAAAACATAATCAAGCACACATATCAACACAATATGTAATGGGGAAAGCAATAGCTAAAAACCCCCAACTATCTGTATATTATAATGATAGAGAACATGTAACAATAGATAGCACAATACTCCTCACAAGTACTCAATACTATCTCAAAAAGTTACACACAAACTAACTGAGATTTGAACAAGTCATGGGTTCAAATCTCCTCCACAAGTATGCCTGCCTCTACTGCGCAATCCAAGTTGATTAATGATGAGATCCAAGTTCGAATCCCACTAGCTTCAACTGCGCAATCCTCATTGGCAATCTCCATCAATGTGTGTGCAAATCTCATGCACAGCCAATAGTCACAACTGATAGTAGACTCACCCTTTCACCCACCTCTAACACTGGTCTCCACTGAACTGTCCATGCATTGCAGTTAACTGATGTGTTCTTTAGTTGATTTATGAGTTAACAATTAGTGAATTAATTAATAATTAATTCACACCACTCATCACTAGTGTATTTTTCAGTTAGACTAAATACAACTAGTTCAACTAAGTTAAACAGAACACAACTCCACCAACTGTCTCATCAACTCCACCAAACTCTGCCACATGAGTTCTAACTGAAGTCAACCATGCAATAGCTCAACTAAACCTTAGGAAAAGTGTATTTCCTTTTTTCAGCTGCATGTGCCACATCCAAGCATCAAACCGAAGTGCTCCAAGAGGATAAGATAATGTTTATAGTCTAAATATTATTAAGGGTTAATAATATTTGACTGTTCTATTTTTAGCCCGGCAGTCTAAAAATAGAAACCGCCCAATGTCTAAAAATAGAGGTCCATCTATTTTTACCAACTCGACCAATCATCCATAAATAGAATCTTGCAACTCATAGACCATGATCCATATGTCTAAAAATAGACTTTGCGCCAAAAATAGCCTACGGGCCCACTTAGTGAAGGTGACTTCATTTCACTAAGCTCCATCATCTTGTTGCATTTTCAACATAAACCATTTGAGGATTGTGATCCTAAGTTGAAATTAGATTTAAATGATGTAGTCGATGCACATCATGAGATATTTCGAGAGCCAACAACATTGCCTCCAAAAAGGGATATTCAACATGAGATTCAGTTGCAGCAAGATTGTCCTCTTCCAAACATCGACATGTAACACATGTCGATAATGGAGAATGCTGAAATTAAGAGGCAAATCAAGGACATGTTGGACAAGGGACTCATAAGGCCAAGCACTTCACCAGGTAGTTCACCCATAGTCTTGATTCCAAAGAAAGATGGGACTTGGCGCATGTGTGTAGACTTTAGAGCTTTGAACAAGATAACGGTAAAGAATCGATACCCACTCCCAAGGATAGATGATTTGCATGATCAGCTGAAAGATGAAATTTTTTTCACTAAGTTAGATTTATGAAGTGGATATCATCAAGTAAGAATTGCAGAAAGTGATATATGGAAGACTGCATTCAAAACCAAACAAGGACCCTTTAAGTGGTTGGTTATGCCATTTGGTTTGTGTAATGCACTTACAACTTTCATGCATGTTATGGAATGTTTTGTGTCCATTTCTTGATGACTTTTTGATTGTGTATTTAGATGATATACTAATTTTCAGCAAAATAAGAGAAGAACATGTCATGCATGTGAATAGGGTGCTTGATGTTTTGAAGAAAGAGAAATTCTTAAGATTTCAAAGTGTGAGTTCTGAAAGATTTCTTTGGTTTATTTGGGATACATTATAGGAGGAGGCGAGTTGAGAATTGATCCTTTTAAAGTATAAACCATTGTGAATTGGCCCGCTACCAAAACAGTAACCGAGGTAAGAAGTTTCTTAGGTGCAGCTTAGCATTGGAGACATTTTATTGCTAACTTTTATGCCATAACAACTCCTATGCATGCAATGAGAAGTGTGAAGAAAGGCTTCCAATGGGGAGGAAAAAGGCAACAAGCTTTTGAAGCATTAAAAGACAATATCAGTTTAGCGCTTATCCTTGCATTACCGAGTTTGAGACAACCATTTGAGATACAAATCGATGCTAGTGATTATGCCATGGGTGCAGTACTTTTACACCATGGTAAGCCTATCGCTTTTCATTTTGAAACATTCAATGGTGTTGTAACTAATTATCCTACATATGACAAAGAGATGTATGCATTGGTACAAAGCGTCAAGAATTGGAAACACTACTTGATAGGTAAAGAGATGTTTATACATATCGATCACCAACCATTACAGTACTTGTAGTCACAAACAAAATTGCAGCATTCACGACATTTCAGGTGGATGGGATTTCTTCAACTGTTTCACTTGGTTATAAGGTACAAGAAAGGTATTTTCAATAGATTTTCTGATATGATTTCAAGGCCAATCGTAAGTGCTTCTACTTTAATTAAAAATGATTCTATTGTACATGAGAGTTACATAGAACAATATGCACATGATGTTGATTTTAAAGACGTGTATGCTAGTTTGAGAGAAGGAAATCAGGTTGAGGAAAATGATTATCACATGCATATAAATTTTATGTTTCTTTTGGGCAAGCTGTGTATACCACAAGGAGAGAGGCTTAGTGTCATGAGAGAGGCTAATTCGTCTCTTATTGCTGGACACTTTTGGGTAAGAAAAACAATAGCACATCTACTGTAGAAATTATATGCACTAAGTATGCATATTTCCTTGATCCACCTGATCTCATACTATTTAACTTTATGCAAAATACTAAATCAATTCCACTTGTTAATCTTTTGCAGAAAAATTAATTGCACACACATGTGAAGCATAAAAAAAAATATTCAATCGCACATAACACAGTTTTTAACCGGGAAAGCCTGAAGCTGAAAACCCCAACGATATATTATGTAACATGGATATCATATGTCAATCTCATACAAGCATACAAAGCTTATTACAAGCTCTTAGTACAGTACAATCGTCATACACTATACAGGCCTAATCTTGCAAATCCATGCACCGATCTTTGCCACCTGCTAGCCTGCCTCCACTGCGCAATCTCCGCTGAAGAATAGCTCTGAATGAATTTGAATTACTCTTGGATTGACTGCGCAATCCTCATTGGCATCTCCACTATGTTTTGGATGCAATCAATGCATCACTAATAGTCACAACAGATAGTCCATCTTGCCCTTTCACCTATCTCTCAACTGAAACTGCCATGCACTATAGTTAATTGATGTATTGTTCAGTTGATTAATGAGTTATTATTTGTGAATTAATTAACTAATTAATTCACTCCACTCTCACTTGTGTATCAATAAGTTAGACTAGATACAACTAGCTCAACTGAGTCTAACTGAGTTAAACTAAATACAACTCCATAACTACTTCTTCCAACTGTGTCATAACTCTGCAACTTGAGTTCTAATTAAGTCCTCCATGCGATAGCTCTAGTAAACCCTTAGGAATAGCATAATTCCTTCTGTCAACTACTGTGCCACATCTGTGCACTGAACTGAAGTGCTCCAAGAGAATAAGTTGATGTTTAGAGTCTGATTATTATTAAGAGCTAATAATAATCGACATGCATATATTTTTAGATTGACGATCTATAAATAGACTTTGCCCAATATTCTAAAAATAGAATTTCATCTATTTTTCCAACTTGATCAACCATCCAAAAATAGCATCCTGCAACTTCTGAAATATGATCGACATGTCTAAAAATAGACTTGCGCCAAAAATAGCCTGTGGGCCCACTTAGTGAAGGCGACTCTTTTCACTAAGCTCATCATCTTGTTGAATCTCAACACTCCCTCTCAACAAGATAGGGATTATCCTTCACCTTGATCCTACCTATATGGTATTCGAATTTGCTCTTGGTGAGCGCCTTCGTCAGAATATCTGCATCCTGATCCTCTGTGGGAATGTACTGAAGCAACATGATCTTCCGCTGCACACAATCTATGATATGATGATACCAGATATCAATATGTTTAGATCTATCATGAAACACAAGATCAACCGAGAGTTTAATGAAACTTTGATTATCATAATGAATCACTGTGGGATCTAAATGTGAACCGAACAAACCAACCAGAATCTTCCTCATCCAGATAGCCTCACATGCAGCTAAACTTGCTGCCATGTATTCTGCTTCCGCTGAACTGAGTGCCACGGATCTTTGTTTCCTACTGTATCAAGAAACTACCATAGATTCGATACTAAAATTCCCTCCTGATGTACTCTTTCTGTCTGTTGGGCTTCCTGAAAAATCTGCATCCGTGAAGCCATGCAACTTCACCTCATCCGTCTGTCTGTACCATAACCCATACTCAGATGTGCCCTTGAGATATCTCAGGACATGCTTGCCTGCCTTCCGAGAGAGCTTGGTAGGCTTAACCATCGCTTGTGAAAGCTGGTTCACTGCATAGCATATGTCCAATCTTTTATTGACTAAATACATGAGCGAACCCACCAAATGTCGATAAATAGTGGCATGCACTACCTCTGCCGATGTAGCATCATCTTTCTTCCAATTTCCTGGAAGAGGAGTGTCGATAGGCTTGCAACCTTGCATGTGAATCTTCTCCAGTATCTCCCGGGCATACTTACCTTGAGACACAAACAGTTCACCTTCCCGCTGCCATATTTCCAATCCAAGGAAATAATGAAGGAGGCCTAAATCCTTCATCTCAAACTCCTTTGCAAGATCAGCCTTGCATGAGTGTATCAACTGCTCATCACCTGTTAGTATCAAATCATGAACATAAAGTAAAATGATCAAAAGCTTACCCTCAACCATAATCTGGTACAGTTTTGCATCCGCCTCACTCTTGGTGAAGCCAAGTCCAGTGAAATAGCTGTCGATCTGAGTGTACCAAGCATGGGGTGCTTGTTTCAGCCCATACAACGCTCTTTTGAGTTTGCACACATGTGACTCGCTGCTGAAGATCTCAAATCCTTCAGGCTGCTCAATGTACACCTCTTCCTCGATGATCCCATTAAGGAATGCAGTCTTCACATCCATCTGATGAATGTGCCAACCCATCTGCGTTGAGAGAGAAAGGATGGTTTGCATGAAATAATACCGTGTGACAGGTGCAAAAGTTTCTTCATAGTCAATCCCCTCAATCTGTGAGAAGCCCCAGGCAACAAATCTTGCCTTATACTTTCAACGCTCCCATCAATAGCTTGCTTTACCTTGTAGATCCATCTTGATCCTACAACTGATTTTCCCACCAGCCTTGGAACAATCTCCCAAGCACTGTTTCTGACAATGGATTCATACTCCTCCACCATGGCATCTACCCATGTAGGCTCTTGCGCTGCTTCTTCAAAATAATATGGCTCTGTCACAATACATTTGCTCATAAGAGCCATGTATCTAGTATATCGGTCAGGTGACTGTCTCTGTCTGCGCTGTGATGTAGGGACTCCTACATTCTGTGCTGCATCCACCTTCAGTCTCTCAGCTTCTGTGGTATGCTTTCT
The DNA here is from genome assembly GCA_034641835.2 of Pinus albicaulis. NCBI lineage: Eukaryota > Viridiplantae > Streptophyta > Pinopsida > Pinales > Pinaceae > Pinus > Pinus albicaulis. The sequence goes on from CM076576.1 coordinate 86,385,540, forward strand.
ACCTTGTATGATGTTTCGTTATGCATGAGTGGACTCCTCCACTCCATGAATCTCCTCTTGTGGCTGATCCACATCCAGAGGCTCATTTTTGGGAACAAGAAGTTCCTCCTCCGCATGCAAGTGTAGCTCCCTCTCAAGCGACAACTTCATGGCTTTCACCTCATTGAATTTTATATCCCGTCGCATAACAGCCATATGACTATTTGGAAAATACACATGATAGTTATGGGGTGTTTCTGTGTACCCCACAAATATCCCAACTTCTTCCTGGCATCCTTCATCACATGAATGTAAACAGGTGAGCCAAAAATCTTCAAATGAGAAATATTAGGCTTCTTACCAGTAAAAGCTTCCTCAGGTGTACTCATGCCAAGTACTCTATGAGGACAACGATTTTTCACATAAACCGTAGTGTTGCATGCTTCCGCCCACAAGTGCATCGGTAGGCCTTGGTTATGTAGCATTGCTTGTGCAACACCCACGATCGTTCTGTTCTTTCTCTCCGTGACCCCATTCTGCTGTGGGTTATGAGGTGCTATGAGTTCTCTTTGAATTCCTTCTTTGCTATAGAATTATTTGAATTCACCAGAGATGTATTCACCACCATTATTTCTCCTTAGAGCTTTCACCTGCTTCCCCGAATCCTTCTCCACCAATGCCTTGAACTCACAGAACTTTGATAACATTTCACTCTTCTTCTACATGAAGAAGATCCAGTATCTATGAGAAAATTCATCAACAATTATCACATAATACCTATGTTTCGCTATTGAAGCAACTAAGAATGGTCCACACACGTTTGTGTGAATTCTCTCCAGGATCACCGAAGCACGGTTCTCCTTCTCATGAAAAGTGGTCTTCACAAACTTACCCATTGTACATCCTTTGCACTGATCTGACTGCGCAAGAGTACCCTTGGGAATTCCAGTAGAAATGTTTTGGAAAATTTTCAAAGTGCCATGGTGAAGATGACCCAATCTCCTGTGCCATAATTCGCGCTCATCACGGCTCACCACTTCTTCTGCTTTGCCCACCATTGCAGCGCAGCCATCTACCTCTAGCTTGTAGAGATTCTTAATTCAAACCCCTATCTTCTTGGTTTGACCCGTTGTTTTATGTCGAAGGAAGGCTTTTCCCTCACTGAAAACAACATCATAACCCCTGTCTTCCAGCGTTGCGACTGAGACCAAGTTCTTCTTCAGACCTAGAACATGCATGAAATTATTCAACAAGAATAGATTATCGGACTCCCTCTCAAAGGTAATGGTCCCAATGCCAGTCGCACTGTACCGACCATCGTCGCCCATCTCTATATGCATCTGGAGGTCCTTCTCCTCCAAGTCACTAAACAACTCTTTGTCTCCCGTCATATAGAAAGACACACCACTGTCAAGATACCACACCGATCCCATGTAGCTTGAAACCAAGCATGCGATCAAAGAAAAATCCAGCTCAAATTGCGAGGCTAAGGCCTCTCCAGCTGTAGATCTAGCAACTTGCTTATTCTTCTTCTTTTGTGGACAGTTAGTGGCGAAATTTCCATGCTCGTGATAGTGAAAACACTTCACTTTGGACAAATCTTACTTCTTGCCTTTCACACCAGATTTAGAAGGATTTTTCTTCCCCTTCCCTTTCCTTGCCTTGGCAGCCAAAGGGAAATTCTCTTCATCTTCATTCTTTGATGAAGATCCATCCCTGGTACCCCGCCTTATCTCCTCCTGCACAAGATCCGACCAAAGTCGCTCCCATCCTGGAAGTTTCTCCCGTCCATTGACAGAGTCTTTGTAGCTATGCCAACTCTTCGGAAGCCCAAGGAGAGCCAAGATCACCAAGTCTTCTCCATCAACAGTAACCCCCATACTTCCCAGCTCATCCTTGCAGTTGACAAACTTCGTGAGATATTTTGGAATACTGTCGCCTTTCTCCATTTTTATTTTTCTGAGCTTTTCTTTAAGCGCCAACTTCCTCTAGTCACTTATGCTTTGGAAAAAGTCTGTCAAAGCCTTCCACATTAAGAATGGAGTGGATTTCCCGTGAAGGCTGGACACAATGTGGTCCTTCACACCTTCCAACAAAATCCTCTTTGTCTTTGCAGTCTTCTTTTGCCATGCATCAAGTAATGCAGCATCACTAGATCCCGGCTTAGGAACATCACTATCGATGAACTCCTTCAACCCATTATCCTCCAGCACCGCCTCCATCCTGTCCTTCCAGGCTATGTGATTCGAGCTCCCATCAAGGGCATACTCCAATCTCAACCCGTTGAAAGACATTTCAATGTATACTCGATTTCTACACCAAGAATATTCTGTAGCAAATTCAAATTGTCCACCAGCACAAACTCACTCCACAATTGCAATCTTCAATCAACAATGCTCTGATAAAATGTAGAAATTATATGCACTAAGTGTGCATATGTCCTTGATCCACCTGATCTCACACTTTTTAACTTTATGCAAAATACTAAATCAATTCCACTTGTTAATCTTTTGCGGAAAAATTAATTGCACACACATGTGAAGCATAAACAAAAATATTCAATCACACATAACACATTTTTTAACCGGGAAAGCTTGAAGCTAAAAACCCCAACTATGTATTATGTAACATGGAGATCATATGAAAATCTCATACAATAATACAAAGCTTATCACAAGCTCTCAGTACAGTACAATCGTCATACACTATACAGGCCTAATCTTGCAAATCCATGCACCGATCTTTGCCACCTGCTAGCCTGCCTCCACTGCGCAATCTCTGCTGAAGAATAGCTCTGAATGAATTTGAATTACTCTTGGATTGAATGAGAAATCCTCATTGACATCTCCACTGTGTGTTGGATTCAATCAATGCATCTCTAATAGTCACAACAGATAGTCTATCTTGCCCTTTCACCTATCTCTCCACTGGTCTCCACTGAAACTGCCATGCACTGTAGTTAACTGATGTATTGTTCAATTGATTAATGAGTTATTATTTTTGAATTAATTAACTAATTAATTCACTCCACTCTCACTAGTGTATCAATAAGTTAGACTAGATACAACTAGCTCAACTGATTCTAACCGAGTTAAACTAAATACAAATCCATAAATACTTCTTCCAACTGTGTCATAACTCTGCCACTTGAGTTCTAACTGAGTCCTCCATGCAATAGATCCAGAAAATCCTTAGGAATAGGGTAATTCCTTCTGTCAGCTACTGTGCCACATCTATGCACTAAACTGAAGTGCTCCAAGAGAATAAGTTGCTGTTTAGAGTCTGAATATTATTAAGAGCTAATAATAATCAACATGCATCTATTTTTAGATTGACGATCTATAAATAGACTTCCTCCAATATTCTAAAAATAGAATTTCATCTATTTTTCCACTTGATCAACCATCCACAAATAGCATCCTGCAACTTCTAAAATATGATCGACATGTCCAAAAATAGACATAGTCTAAAAATAGACTTGCGCCAAAAATAGCCTGTGGGCCCACTTAGTGAAGGCAACTCTTTTCACTAAGCTCATCATCTTGTTGAAACTCAACATCTATACAGGTATTGCTATTGGCCTCGCATGATAGATAGTGTGTCACATTTTATAAGAGGTTGTTCTATGTGTGCAACAAGAAATCTTATCAATAGGAAGCTTGGGTTGTACACACCACTACAGGTACCATCAAGGCCATGGGAGAGTGTCTCCATGGACTTTGTTGGAGGTCTACCTATGTCAAGAAAACAACATGATTATCTTTATGTAGTTGTGGATAGATTCAGTAAAATGTGTATACTTATGCCATGCAAGAAAACCATTACTGCTGAAATTTATTTTCAACATGTATGGGTTCATTATGGATTGCCAACTTCTATTGTTAGTGACAAGGATTCCAAGCTCATTGGGAATTTTTGGTCCAATATTTGGAAGATGATGGACACAAAGTTGAAAAAGAGTATTGTTTTTCATTCGCAAACTGATGGCCAAACCAAGGTGGGGAGCATATCCGTTGTGCATCTATTGAGAGGGTATTGCAGCAAACATCCCAAGTTGTGGGATGAAAAAATGCATTACATTCAACACGCTTACAATCGGGCCAAGCACTCTTCTAAAAATACTTCACCTTTTGAAGCATGGTTTGGGTATTTGCCAAAATTTCCATTAGACTTCATCTTTGAGAAGGATGTTGCAGTTGATGGGCATAGTGATATTGAAAAGGCTTGAAATTTCTTTGAGCAAATTCAGATTATTCATCAACAAGTTCAAGAACAAATTGAGAAGAGTCAAAGAAAATACAAGGAGAGGCATGACAAAAATAAAGCTGATCACAAGTTTCAAGAAGGAGATGAGATATGGTTTCACATAAGTAAAGAAAGGATGCAAGGAGAAGGTAAAAAGCTCAAGCCCATCCACTATGGTCCATTCAAGATCATCAAGAAAGTTGGTAACAAGGCATTTCAACTTAACTTGCCTTCATATATGCAAATGTATTCAGTTGTTAATGTTGAAAATTTACGTTTGTATGAGCCCCCTTTGATCGATGATCAAGGGAGTGATGTTCAGCTGCCTTCTATTGAAGATTTCTCGCCAGAATTTGTGGATGAGTTCAAGGAGGATACCATCCTTGACAAGAGACAAGAGCATTTAAGAGGGGAAGTGTTAAATACCTTCGAGTTGGGCTCAAAAGCAGTAAGCCATGCAAGGAAAAGTGGATGGAAGTTGGAAACGTGAGGGAGCTATACCCTCATCTACTGAACATGTAATCAAAGTATTTTGGGGTCCAAAAGCTTCCCAATGGGGAGGTGTGATTAGGAGATCATGACTTTTTCTCAAAGTTGAAAGTGCTCGAACTGTAATGAACCTGAGCTACCGGGTAGATCTCGTCGTTTTGATTCCGGCGCTGTGAATGGTTCGAAAAACCGATGTCGTATGAGGGAGATATCGGGTTCTGATAAATTTCCCAAACAGCTAAAATTTTTGTGACAAGGGTGACTAGGATGCCTAGTTAGCATGGAGGTACAGTAAGCAAAAATGGAATATTCTCAGAATATTCCATTCTATAGACCAGTGATATTTCGCCACATGGTGCCTCTTGGTTTATTGAAGGGTTGTACGAGTTCTATTCGGACCAATGAATGGGTGACACATGGCTAGCCTGGAGGCTGCCATGTGTCCCCTATACTATGGTGTAAAATTATTATTGGAGTCTGGGGGGTTCGACCCCGTGACCTCTAGTGGGCCCACAGAAGTCTCCAGCAACTCCGCTATATGTTGAGCATACCCTATAGGTTCTCCGTATAAATTTAAAGTTGTAAAGTTTTCAAGTTGGTTGGGGGGGGGGTGGGGGGGAACCGTTGGCGGCCCCCATGGTGTTCACATGATACAAAAAAAAAAAAACCTTGGCATAAAAATTTACCAATTGACAGTTCAAAATAACCATTATCCTAACGGCTACAAGCTATAACATATGCACGGTTTTCATTTTATGTTTACTCTGATGGTTAGTGGAACTCCGCTAACACTCCAAGTTCCACTCCACAATTATTGCAGAGTTTTAATGTTAACCGTGAGGTTTAAGGGGCTTGGCATGTGGCCACCCCCTCCCCTAACCAAAAAACTAAATTCTATGGCTAATATTTCGACGGACAATTTAGCGCTACCCCAAAATTTTGGTTTTTGCCAAAATTAGTTGCGGATAACTGCAGTTCTCCACAATTAGTGGATGTTTTGTAGCTCTCATTAGGAAAATGGCTAGGGAGGTCAAATTTTGACCAATTTGGGTGAAATAAGAGTCTACCTAGAGTAATTTGAGAATTCTGGAGCCATTGGTGCAGAGAAAACAACCATTGGAAGCTTGTAAACATATGCATTTGCAATTTTGAGCATAATGACAAAGAGGGACATGCCATTGGGAGCTGGACCAACAGATGTAGCCCCGGAGGGGTGAACTCCTTCATTATTCCTGTTGTGTAAATCTTATGTGTGAGGTTATTTCTCTGTTATACACTATTGTTTAGTGTTATTTAGGCTTATTTATATGCTTAAAACTCATTATTTCATCTATGTTTGATTTGAAATGTGTGAAAAATATATTTCTTATACAGAGATAGACAGTAGGGGCTTTTACTGGTTATTTCACCTTTACTAGAAAGGATGAAACCAGAAGCTTCTGGCCCTCTTACTGGCTCTGCCTAAAGAAATATGAAGTAAACACTAAAACTATCTGGCAATGAAAGTATTTGTTTTTGTTTGCAAAGTATTCATTAACCAATTTTTATGTGTGAATAAGCAAGTTAAGGTATTCTGCAACGGAAGTAATGTGGTTTGAAATGGAACAAATGAGTTTTGATCACTGTATAAGTCTCATTGTGAAAAGTGGACTTATTAAAAATTACTTTTTAATGTATTAAAATCTAGAAATAAGCAGCAAGAATGCACAACATAACAGTAAGCATTTGTTTAAGCAGTTCACCCTTCTCTTGGGCTACCTCTGTTGGGTCCAAAAGCCTCCAAATAGGCTTTTCCCTCTTTTATTAATGCTAAAAATAAGTATTACACCATGAATAAAGCCTCAAAAGGATAAAATAGCTGCAAATTAAGAATCAGAGTGCTGGAAACAATCAAAATTGACTATTCATTCACCTCAAACTGATGAATATAGCCCAATACAACTGATCATTCCCTTAGCCCTGGTGGCTCCACAAGAAAATTCGCTGATAAAATCACTGACAGAGTGCCCCGATGGCTTTGCAACCTATTCCAACAGCTTCAGAATGCTCCAATACCCCAAAAAAAAAAAAAATCGTCCCAAAAGGACTTCCCTAGCCAAAGTTATGACTGAAACAACTTTTGTCCAGTTAGGGCTAGAAAAGTTCCACTAAATGTGGAAGACTGCAGTTAGTCCCGATAAAATTGGAGTCGGCGCTATAATTTTAGCACTCCGCCGAATTTCCGCCAGTCGTGGGTGCTAAGGAGTTAAGGCCTTATCCATAAGACCGAGAACTAGGCATTGTTTTTTGCGTAAACTTTGGAACAATGTTGTTGAAACTTTAATATATATCCGCATTTTAATAAAACCTCCGCACCATATGCCCAACCGTTAAAACAGTTAAACGCGCCAAAGTTAAGGCCCAAGGTTCCGAGCCCTGAGGTTACATGCGGAGGGGGTTGGCCCTCTTTCGAGCCTCGCCCAAACAAATTTCAAAGTTTAAATATAATGTTGCTCCAATGGCTAAAAAGAACCATTCGTAGCCCATGTGGTTGAGCTGCCCGATTGCTCCAACGCTGACCTGGGGTCGACTCCTGCCCGCGACACAAAATAAATTTAGTAACACATAACAATTTCAACATTTGACCTTGGGGCTACGTGGCGGCCTCCGGGCTGGCCACGTGGTGCCCTCCGATTGGCTGATTTCAAAATATTTCGCAGAATATTTTGTGGAATATTCCATGGAATATTTCCAGAATATTTTGGGGAATATTCTCTTTTTAATAAAATATTTTTGTAAAGTCAAATTGGCCATTTTTTCACTGAAATTAGCAAACTTCAAAGCTGAATAACTTTCTCATACAGCGTCGGTTTTCAGTGTCGTTCATGTCTACAAGATCGTTTTTCCGAGCTCTTTCCTATCATTCTGGTTTGGACCAATTCTGAGCAACTAATTTTTTGAGCACTTTTCCATTAAGGATTTGATCACCTGATCAATGTTTCATGGTTAAATTTCTCAATAATTAAGCAAACAAATGAAGACAAATATGTACATGTTTTATAACTAAAAGGATACTTAGCACAAAAAACTAATACAATCCTTTCAGATCACTCCTCCTCATATTGTTCACCAACTTCAAAGACTTTAGGGAAAATCCAAATTTTTATGTCGTTTCATTTCCAACTATGCCCACATTTCCTATGGCTTCATGTGTTTTTTGAATAAATGAGTCCCTTTTATCTGGGACGACCAAGCCCAACATTCCTTTGATAATCTCAAACAGGATTTGTTGTCAACCCCTTTGCTGAATCCTCTTGAATTCAATTGAGACTTCTTGCTATATCTCACCACTTCTGAATCCCCGGTAGGCATGGTTCTCATTCAAGAAGATGATATGTGGAATGAAAATCCTATTTATTTCCTTAGAGAAGGCTTGATTGGTCCCAAGCTTCATTATTCCCATGTAAAAATGTTGGCCCTTGCAGCAGTGTTTTTTGTACAATGTTTGAGGCGTTATATTCTATTGCGAAAGACTACGGTTATCATTGAATCCAACCCCATGAAATAGATCCTTAGTCATTAAATCATAGGGGGGAAATACTCCAAATGCATTGTCATCCTTTAAGAGTTTGATTTGGAGTTTTCCATTGTTAAATCTATGAAATCCCTAGCTTTCACTGAGCTTCTTGTTGGATTGCATCCAGTTGATGAGGAAACTGTGGCTTAAGATCCTCTTCCTGATGAATCCTTGTTCCTTATTAGCACTTCTAACCCTTGGTATGGAGACATCCTTCTCTATCTCCAAACCCAATGCTTTTGGCCCGAATTATCTTCTGATGATCGTTGGCGTATACGCCATCAGTCCTAACACTATCTTATTATCGATTATACTCTTCTCTATCGTGGTGTCGATACTGTCCTACATAGATTTATTACCCATGCTGAAGTTGAACATGTTTTAAATTATTTCCATGCTGGGGAATGTGGTGGTCATTTTTCTGGGCATGCCACTACTAAAAAAATATTTCTCGTGGGTTAATTTCAACCTTCACTTTTTAAATATTGCATCATCGCCATCCATAAGTGACATCCCTGTCAAATATTTTCTCGAAAGGTGTGTGCTCAACCTACCCCATTACATCCAGACATCTTCGTCAGACCTTTTTCTCAGTGGAAAATTTATTTTATGCAATGTAACCCACCCTCTTCCAGAGGACATCATTACATTATTGTCGTTGTCGACTATTTTACCAAATGGGTCGAGGCCATGCCTACACATCTCAATGAAGGTTATAATGTCACGTTTTATTTTTAAACCATGTCATCACCAGGTTCGGTGTGCCTAAACGCATCATCATTGATCATGGAAAACACTTTCAAAACCATATGATGTAGGAATTAGCTACCAAGTTGGGTTTTCTCCATGAACATTCTTGACTGTATTATTGTCAAGCTAATTCCAAGTAGAATTCGTCAATCATACTTTGAAAACCATGTTGCAACAGATGGTAGGAAAACATAAATCTAACCAGAACCTTATGTTATTTTCTTCCTTATGGGGATACCAGACATCTGTAAAATCTACAATTTGCTTTACTCCGTTCCAGTTGGTTTATGGGGCTGAGTTAGTTCTCCCTATCCAGTGCAAAATCTCTTCTCTTAAACTAGATGCCAAGTTATTCCTTGACACCTCAGTCGAGGAACAACGCTTGTTACAACTTACCCATCTCGATGAACAACACCTTCTCACCCTGGTTAATAACGAAATTGATAAGAAATGCGTTAAGGCCCAATATTATAAATCTGTTTGAGCTCGTGCATTTTCTGAGGGTGATTTGGTGTTGGTTTATGACTGAGACCATGATAAGTTAAGTGCTAGTAAACTTGAACCCCTGTGGCATGGTCCCTATATTTTTAAACATGTTCTCGAGAAATGGGCTTATGAGTTGGTCGATAATGAAGGGAATCCACTATGAGAGCCTCATAATGGGCTCTAGCTAAAATGTTATTATTCTTAGTCTCTTCACATGATCGCTTATATATTATGTATATAGGTGTGAGTGTGTTAAATTTTTGTTTGCTTGACATTACCCCGGTTTCTGTGTGTAGTTCGTGTGTCTGGTATTGTTTGTACAAATGTCAACACCCTTACTCCCTTAAAGAGGATTTGTAGATGGTGCAAGTCGTCACATTCAGAACACTACTTCTGCCGCTTGGGTCATATTTTCACCCACCGATGAGCTTGTGAGTTCTAGAGGTGTTTGTCTTCGCCCTATCACCAAAAACATGGCTTAATATAGTGTTGTCATTGAGCTCTTAACTGAGGCTCGCCGTCTTGGAATACGCCATCTCGTTTCTCAAATTGACTCTCAATTCGTAGTGTCCCACCTCAATGTCTTTACTCTGTAAGGAATCCTACTCTATTTCATTACTTTTTGAGGGTACGTCTCCTGGAACATTAATTTGATTAAATTACTTATGTCCATATTCCTTGAGATAAAAATAGATTGGATAATTCATTAGTTAATTATGTGTTATATTGGAATTTGTCACATGTTTAACATTTTAAACCATTCACATGAACATTTAAAAATCTATCGTACATACATAGTAGAAGCAAACACATATACACCGATATTTTATTATTTCAAAAGTATGAGTACATAGTTCAAAATTAGGCAAATAAGGCCTTGTCAAGGCCACTATGCCATACACATTATAGTACAACAAAATTGCACAACCCTATGCTACTTCCCCCGCTCAGTGGTGCTCATGATGACATAAAACCACATTCAGGATGTGGCAGAGTAGACCATGACGATGAGATGAGGCCACCCCTACAGTGTGCCTCTGCATGTGTCTAGGAGTTTCATCTAGCCTCCTTGGAGGAGCCCCTAAAGTCAATCTCTCGAAATTTCGAGTGAACTCCCATAGCTCCTCATCCTCATCCTCTATATCTTCTATCGGTATTGGGGCTGAGGCTTGTGGTAGATGTATCCTCAATGAAGAATATCTGACTGGGTATGCAGGTGCCACATCTGCATGCCAAACAACATTTCATTAGTGACTATGTACTCTCATTAAAAAACAAAAAACATCAAATATTTCAAAAATCCCAAAAAATTACAAATCCAGTTTTTTTTTACCTCTCCAATCAAAACCTTCACCAGGGAGCAAGGCTATGTTAGGATATCCCGCGAAGTCCACCCCATAATATGGTTAATCATCCAATGGCAATACATATGCTCTCATCTATTTCTAGTATGTGTATGTGTGCCCGCCACTAGTATTCCAACTATGTCATCCCTGGTAAAGCACTACACCATCTAGCCATTCAGGGTTGTCTTGTCGGTGGAGAGGTTACATAATATAGTGTTTGGGGCCTCATCACTACAATCCTCTCGTAAAATAAGCTTACTTATATGCTCAAATAACCGCAAGTATCACTCCTTCTCCTTTTCATCTTAGTAAGATGAGCTTTCATACTTGTCACCATCCCATCACACCAGTTGAACAAGGTGGGTTTCAAACATCATACACTCAACTTCAGCTGTGGAATTGTCACTACATGGGGTGCTACTCACCCTACTACTCAGGTCACTGTATAGACTATTGTCTGAAGGGTCAACTTTGATATCTCTTCTATGTTGATCCTATCTTTCTCCACCCCTTCCACTTCCATGTAATGGGAAACCATCATAATTCTAATTGTTTCCCCTATATTTCTTTGAACCCCTGTTAACACAACTAGAGCCCCCCTCCTCAATAAAAAGGTGAGAAAATATATGTTTGAGGCTTCTATGGTGAATCTCTTTGACCCAACAATGAAGTCTTGAGTGTCCACATCCCACCATTGTACAATCTATGATAATATATGGTCTTGAATAACCATGCTCGGGATTCTAAAGAACTTTAGTAAACCACAATCCCTCAAGGCGTTGATGGTTGGCCCATAGGCCATGGCTTGGATTTCATTCTCTGTGTGTTTCCTTTCTCTCCATTCATAAATCATGTTTTATCCTTCATCCATATTAGGCGTATCAGTCACTGTAAAATTAAGGGAAAACACATCAAAATAACTTGAGAAGAAATTGATGCATAAATTCCTTATTTTCCCCCCTAGCCGCGACCTTGACATAGGCAGCTCATGTCTCTGGCCGTGGGCAGCCAGTAGCATGTCCGCTGCTAGAAATTTATGGGGAAGTTTTTCTCAAAACCTTCGAACCCCTCACTTACATACATGGTGGCTAGACATTTATGTGCAACAATGAATATTGAAAGGGAGGTGATTCGCTACTTACTTGGTTGAAGATGACCACTTTCTCCTCCTTGATCTTACTCTCAAACCCTTGGAAGATCCATCCTCTTTTATTCACAAACTTCATAATGATCAACTAGAGAGGTATGAGCTCCTTTTAAAACCTTTTTTGGCATCTTTTGGCATCTTGAGGAATATTCCTTTTTTTTAAATTTTTAGGTTAAAGTGGGTATGAGATTTATGATTTTTTTTTTTAGATTACATTTTGCAAGAGGACTTGGGAGTCAATGTTTTTCTTTTATCTTGAGAGGATACTTTTTATTACACCAGGCCTAAGGTATGATCCTTTTACTAACATATAGGGGTAGGTCACTTTTGCCGATTTTGCATTTTTACTGTCAGAATTATTTATGCCTTAGGTCCGACCCCATCATGTTGCGAATTTCGCCACTTCCGGTATGAATGTCGTAGCTTGGCGGTAGAACTTACCTGATCATGAATACCATAGTTAGCACCCTCTTTTCGTATTGGTGTCCATGCAATCATTTTTATTATATCTCAGAATTCCTCCTTTTGACCCACCATGACTTCAAATCTAAGCCTCATGTCCTCTTCTTTGTCTCTTTTCTAGCTATACCCCAGGAGGATCCCTCTCATCTGTTACTAGTTTACCCCATTGGCTGGAAATCAGGTGGTTTCTACCATTTCTCAACTTCAACTCATATATTCACATGAGTATATTCGTACCATCGGGGTTATATCGAAGACCATGGGTTAGGGGCATCCCATTCTTATATGCATCCTTCCAAGGTTGCATTGGAATTATGTACCATTTATGTACTTCGAGGGCTATCTAGGACACACTTATTTCTATCATGTGTCCATAGTCCACTGATGTATATTGTGACATAGATCCATGCTTGTATGCTAGGTTCCTATAATACTAGTGTATCACCTTATTGTTATTTTTAGTGTAGCCCCCTTATTGTTATTTTTGTTCCCATGTAGTCCCCATATTGTTATTATTGTGCCCCATATAAGCCCACCATTGTTATTGTTGCGCCCTTACATTGTTATTTTTATGTCGGTTAGGATTATATTGTGACCCCTTGGAATCCTATATATATAAAGGAGGTTTTTTCATTTGTATCATCCAAGAATTGTTCATTTATGTAATGTAAAGGAGGTTTTTCCCTTAAAGAGGCTGAATTATAAGTCTTTAATCTATCTTTTCTTCTATTTTGTGAGTTGGTTTCATAACATTTGGTATCAGAGCTTTGGATTATAGGGTTGTCATCTTGGCATTTTCGTTATAAAGTTTTTTCTATGAAGGTTCAGAAGCTAAAAATAAAACCCATTTGAGCGAGATCTAGAGGAATGTCGTGTAAAATTTTTAGATCTTGGTTCTATATATTTGAGGAGATATGATCTGAGAAAGTTAGGTTTGTTGCAGGCTCCAGAATTTCATCTCAAACAGGTGGCCGAGGAAAAATTATCATAACTTTCATTTTAGAAATCAGATTGGAATTCTATAAAAATTGGTCGAAATTGAATGGAATTTAGCTTATTGTGTATCGATTTCAAGCCAAAGGATGAAAAAGTGACACTTGGCATGCCGTAAAAGTTTTCTCTAATGAACTAGTCCATAATTAGGTCATTGTGGGAGATCGGGCATAAGTTTATCTTGAAGAATCCAAATTAGGTCAGACATATGGCATTGTAAATAAGACTCAGAGGGATATGCAGGACGAAATATCAAATATTAGGGATTCGAAATTACATAAATACATCAGTTTCAATAATGAGCTCCTCAAAAACAAGAAAAAGTTGTGTAGTTTGTTTTTAAATTGCATAAGTCTTGTTTGAAAAATCAGTTTGAAGTGATTCCAAGGGCATATTGAAGCATAGATATCAGTATTGGGTTCTAAAATCCCCCCCAAAAATAATTCCACAGCCATTAATCCTTCATAAGACTCTACTATGATTCATGAAGATGAATAAGTGCAACATGATATATCAAAATTACGAGACCAAGTGCAATAAATTTCACTCTCGCAAAGAGTAACAAAGAATGAATGGAAGCTAAGATGGATGGTTTGAAGAACTGCGTGGAAGCTAAGATGGATGGTTTTAAAAATGGCTTGGAAGCTAAGATGGATGGTTTGAAGAATGGCGTGGTAGCTAAGATCGATGGTATAGAAGCAAAACTTGAAGGTTTGAAGGAAGGTTTGACAAAGTTGCTACAAGAGAAGCTTCCTAATGGTGAAAAGATAGTAGAGGAAACTCATGATGAGAACAAAATTAATGTTAGTCATGATTTTATAAACTCTAACGTTGGATCGAAAACCCACCACATTCCAAAGATCGATATGAGGAAGTTTGATGGCATGGATCGAATAACATGGATACTAGAAATGAAGCAATACTTTGAACTCCATAATGTGCAACCCACAGAAAAGGTACCCATTGCAACTTTATATTTAGAACAAAATCAGTTTATATGGTATCGATGGCTTTTTTTCTGTAAACCACTTTTCACTTGGTAAATTTTCACGGAGGAAATGATAGCACATTGTGGGGATACAAAGAGAAACACCTTCTTTAGCTAATCGATAAATCTCAAACAAAAGGATTCAATGATGGAGCACATTGCGGACTTCCAAATATTGAATATAAGGGTAACTGATATTCCATAGGAACACATGATTAATGTCTTCATAGGGAATTTAAAGGATAACATCCAATATGAGATTTTCCTTTGGGAACTTGATTCATTAAAGAAGGCATTCAGGTTGGCAAGAAAAATTGAAAGAAAAATTATGATGAAAAGGAAGCATACCAGTCACAACTATAAATATGGAAGTATTTCTAATCCTAGACTTCCACAACCTACGAGGTTGACACCACAACAACTGGAAGAAAAATGAGAAAAACGAATTTGCTACAGTTGTGATAGAAAATACACTAAATCTCATAAGTGTGTCGAGAAGAAATTATTTTACATAGATTGTGAAGAGGAGTAAGAAAAGGAACAATAAACTTCAAAATAAGAGGATATACACCAAGAATCAACCCTAGAGGAAAAAGAAATGTATCCGACCATATCCTGTAATGCATTGGCAAGAATCAGGGAAAATTTTAAGGATGGAAAATTATTTTTAAGTTTAAAAAATTGGCGAATATCACTAGTCCCTAATATACAAACTATAAAATGTTTATTGATGTATTTGTAAAATTATTCAAATCTATAATGATATTATCTATGTTGTCTGTATAATGTTGGCGATTTTTCAGGTAAAATATTTTTATATTGTAAAATTTGGGTGAATAAATTTTATAAAAAAATGGAAATTTGTGAATCTTTTTTTTGGAAAAAGCATGGAAAATTAGCCCACCTGCGAATATTAGCCCCTAAAATTTTCCATGGAAAGAATTACCACTCCTCAAACTATCAATATAGAAGGAAATATCAACAAGAAAAATGTAATTTAGCGTTGATTGATTCAGGTAGTACCCATAATTTTATTCATTGTAAGGTAGCCAAGGAATTGAATTGTTTCCTCTACCCAGCACCAGAGTGTCAAGTGATGGTTGTAGATGGAGGAACTATAAATTTCTCTGGAACGTGCCATAATATCAAAATAACCATGGGGGAATATGTATTGAATATTCAAATGCTCTCCATCCCAATGGGTGGTGCTGATGTTGTATTAGGAGAACAATGATTACAATATTTGGGGACGATAGCTTTTAATTTTCAAAAAAAATTCTTGAATTTTTTTTTGGAAGGAAAGGAATTTGAATTATGGGGTATTGTAGGGAATCTATGAAATACAATCATCTCTAATGTCATGACAAAGCTTTTGAAGAAAGAACAAAGAGTCGTAATTGCAAAATTATGCTCACTATAGGTTCAAACATCAAAATCATCTATTTCCCCATATCTCCAAAAAGTCTCGGACAATCATTCCAAGGTATTTGAGACTCCCAAATAACTCCCACCTATTCGTGATCATGATCATGATATTCATTTAATTTTTGGAAGTGTTCCTCCAAATATCAGGCCTTACAGATATCCTTATGCTGAAAATAGTGAGATTGAATGTATGGTTGCACAAATGCTAGAGATTGGTATAATTCAACCTAGTCAAAGTATTTCTCTGCTCCAGTAGTATTGGTGCAAAAGAAGGATGGATCATGGCGTATGTGTCCGTATTATAGGGAGCTCAACAAGATCACTATTAAAGATAAATTTCCTATGCCCGTCATTGATGAATTTCATGGAGAAATTTACTTCACCAAGCTAGATCTTTGTTTTGGATATAAAATTAGAATGAAGACTGAAGATATTCACAAAACAACATTCAAAACTCACGAGGGTCACTATGAATTTTTGGTCATGCCTTTTGGCCTTACTAATGCACCTTCCACATTTCAAGGTTAGATGAATTCAATTTTCAAACCCTTCCTTAGAAAATTTGTGATAGTATTTTTTGATGATATACTAATCTAAAACAAGTCTTG
The DNA here is from genome assembly GCA_034641835.2 of Pinus albicaulis. NCBI lineage: Eukaryota > Viridiplantae > Streptophyta > Pinopsida > Pinales > Pinaceae > Pinus > Pinus albicaulis. Next base: position 86,402,014 of record CM076576.1, read on the forward strand.
GAAGGATCATGTTCAACATGTTGACATGGTGCTCAAACTATTGGAGGAGAAGTAATTATATGCAAAAACCTCCAAATGTTTCTTTGGAGTACATGAGGTGGAATATTTGGGTCATATTGTATCTAATGAGGGCGTTAAGGTAGAACCTAACAAAATTAAATCCATTAAGGAATGGAAAATCCCTACAACCATAAAGCATCTTCAAGGATTTCTAGGGTTAATAGGGTATTATCATAAGTATTTTAAGAATTATGGGAGAATATTGGCACCTTTAACATCATTACTGAAGAAAGATGCATTTTCTGGGACCCTAGAAGCAACTAAGGCCTTTGAATAGCTTAGAGAGGCAATGTGCCAATCACCGGTCTTAGTTACGCCAGACTTCACAAAAATATTTATTGTGGAATGTGATGCCTCAAAAAATGGAATTGGTGCACTTTTAATGCAAGAAGGAAGATCCATTTATTTTTAAAATCATCCAATCCAAGGAAAGTATTCACTGAAACCTTTTTATGAGAAGGAAATGTTGGAAATACTACATGCACTAAAGCAATGTCGACCTTACCTAATGGGAAGACACATTAAGGTAAAAACAGATCATGATAGTCTTAAATACTTTTTGAAACAAAAATATCATAGAACCTGTTTATGAAGTCTGCACGCAATTATGGTTCACTTGGTTCATTGGCTGAATGGACGCCCTCGGCACCCTGGACGCGGGTCACCAGGGTTACGGGCTGCACGCGTTTCCTGAACGCGTTCAAGTCGTGTCCAACCTAAACCGACCTTGCCTGAATGCTGTCACGCATTGTCGCGCCTTCAAACACTATTCTGAATGACTTCCTGAATGAACCCGACTCGACCCTACACTACGGAAGCCCTGCGGCACTGTGTTGCACAAATTTCTACACGCGGCTGACTCGAATCGATATGACGCCCTGCGGTTTCTCGAAACACTATTCTAAACGTGTTTCTACACCTGGCTGACTCGACTTGACCCGACGCCCTGCACGTCCTTGTTGCGGCCTTAATCTTCGTTCGCCAAGGGAGGAGCTCGCATCGACAATATGTTGATGTATTTCTAGATGCGTAGACAGTCCTTTTATGTATTCCCTTGCTTCCAATTGAATGAATTGTATCATGGTTCAACTCCAACCTCACGTCATGTATATATACACCTTGGTTCATGTTGAACGTGGGTGGGGGCTTTCCCATGAGCCGACCCACCACTTCTCCATACATCACGTCGGCCTACCTCTTTTAATACGCTGGCTCCATATTTCCATAATACAGTCATGGCTCCCAAGTGACATATAAATGTTATTTCACCACCAACGCTTTCCAACACAGTCGGTTTTTCACTTCTCTTGTCCATTGCTCCTTTCATCGCATGGCCACCAAGGTGTCGTCGCATCGTAGCCAGATACTGTGTTTCATCATTTTCGTCCATCGGTGCTCCCATCAAACTACTCGTAGTAGTTTTCGTCGCATGCTTGACTATTGTTTGTCGCATGTCCACCAAATGTTATACCATGTCCTAGGTCATCATAATCGACTCGTGGGCCTTACATACTCCCCCACTTAAAACATGACTATCGTCCTCGATAGTCCCACCATTATCGTTGCAATATATCGTCGCAACTCCCATAGCAATGTATCATTGCACAATATCATCGCAACAACATTGCATAAACCATGAATGTTCATGTCTAACATATCCATGGGAAATATCTCCTCATTCCATGATCATAGACACATATGTCGCAATCACCACATGCTATACCATCGTGGGAAGTCAATCTCCTCATCAAGGCCACATGTTGTTGCAACATAAATCTTGTTGACCCATCATATATCATCAATATCGTGTGAATCTCTGCATCAAGTACTCCAACCAACTCAGCATAACAAAAGTTGTTATGTATCCAACAGAACTTTGCACACTGCGCACTCCCATAACTTGAACTAGTTAGATGGCCAGTCCAACCATACGTTCTCATTGTGAGAATGTCCATCCCCATACCATGCATTATTTCTTCCTCTTGCATTATTTCACATCCAACAACTCAATCAAGATTCCATCCCATCTGAGTGCAAAACAAGCCATGTCCAGGTCCATGAAGTGGATCTCATCTTATCTACAGCATGATTTCTCTTTAGCAAGCCATTTTTGTCTGAAATGTGCTACCCATGACGCTAATATCCATGTACTATTCAAAATACAGTCACAACTACCAAGCATCACCCTTGTGTGAAAGGTCCTCCTCGGGGTCCATCAAGAACATCCTCTCAACGATGTGCCATATCAAGGTCCATGAAGCTATGTTCATCCCATCTGCAATATGCATCCAATATGGTTAAGTTAATAAGACTCAACCCATGCCCAAGTGTATGCAACCAAGGCATCTCATCGTTTCACCTTCATTAAGCTCCAAAGTTTCTCGTCGATCACTATAGTATGAGCCTCCAATGATTGAAACGCATCATGAACTCCCATGCCTCATCATATCCAAAGCGTTTCAAGCCTATTGGTATGGAAATGAGTGCCATCACAAGTTCTCCTACCCTGAAAGTCATATGAATGCTCCATAGGCCACTCATCCAACCAATGTCTTGTTGTTCAATGTGAACAACATCCATCAATCCATCTCTAAAAGATATCCATGTACTCCATGTCCATGACTTTGGATGTCCATGTGTTCATCCAAGTGAACTCAACTCAACTCTCATCATCATCATGTGTATATATAGAGGTGAAGTGCTCTCCGTCACTTCTACCGTCATCCATCATGTGTACTTCTTTCAAGGCTTCTCCCCCACTATAGGTGCACCAAGATTTCCTTCTTGGTTGTAGGCCATGAATAAGTATACTCCACCAATGTGCCCTACCACCAAGGCAGTACATAGGTCATACCAGGAACCTAGCCATTTCCATGTGGCCAAGAATGATCCTCTCATCACAAATATCATCAAGTCCCTCCATTTTCCAGGGAATTTGAACCATCTAGAGTAAGGTCACAAATTTCCCTATCAAGGTCTTCAAAAAGCAATTCTCCTTGTTCCTCCAATGTACAACGTCTCCTCATAGGTATCCAAGGAGACATCATCCATGGTGTTGGAAAATAATTAATCTCTTTTCTCACTCCTTCATACGGTCTATCTTCCTTATGCTTCAATGAAACACAAGTCATATCTCCATGAAGGCTCTCTAAGTGAGTTTCCTCCATCCTCATCAACGTCTTTTATGTGTTCAATCCTGGTACAACCTGCTCATCATATTCCTCCTTGAATATAGTCACCTTTGCAACATATTCATGTGGTTCATCCACCAATGTCTGCATTGTGCTCGGTCTAGGTTCAACTTGTTCCACAAGTTCATCCTTGATCACTTCCGAATATTCATCATCCCCATGAGAATTATCAATCTCTAATGCTTGCAATGTTCTTGGACCTGGTCCAAACTATTCATCAAGTTCATCCTTGACTTCTACCACATATGCAACATCCTTGTGTATATCATCCACCATTAATTCTTGTAATGTGCATGGTCCTGGTCCAACTTGTTCCACAAGTTCCTCCGTGACCTCAATCACATCTACAACATCCTTATGTGAATCAACCTCCAATTCTTGTAATGTTCTTGGTTCGGGTCCAAATTGTTCCAAAAGTTCTTCCTTCACTTCAACTACATTCACAACATTCTTGGGTTTGGCCAAAGCATGTTTCCTCCTCCTCTTCTGGTTCTTCTTTTCAAGTTCTACAAGCTCATCCCTATGTGCCTGCAGCTCATAACATAATTCAATCCATTCATCGAAACGATTCATATTTTCCCTAAGCCGATTGGATTCATCTCGGTTTGAGTTATTTATCCCTTCCTTACACAAGGCCATAAGGGCATTATGTGCCTCATCAACCTCTTTAGTCATCCTTTTCACCTTCTTCCAAGATACCACCAATTCCTTTTCCAAGACTCCAACCTTGTCCTGAATCCATGGCATTTTCTCTTTAAGTTTCCCTATCCAACGTAAGGCCTTACAATTTTTCTCCTCAAATTATTCCCAAGTTGGCATGTATTATTTTGTAGCTTTAGCCCTGAAAAATGTCTTGCTTCAGTGAAGGTCTCAAAAGAAACCCAATAATCCAAGTTCAACTTCAACACCACCTGAAACCCTAGAACTGTGTCCCTGCTTTCTTCAATAATAAAAAATCCCTGAAACCTCCTTCAATAAGGCATGGGGTCATTAGCTCCGATACCAATTTTCACGCCCCTATACCTGCAGTAGTCTCCCAACCACTCTATAAATAGGTGCAGCACTACCTTGTTTTTCTTTTTTCAAATACTCCACAAGTATACTACACCTAACTCAACACCTTTTTATTTAGTTTGTCAAAGTGTTCTTGTGCAGAAATTAAATAGCATAAACATCAATATCAAATCCACATGAAGTCCATAACATTCAAGGGAGGGGAAAATCCCTGATTATAAGTCTACCTGATATTATGTTTCAATAAGTGTGTACAATATAAAATAATTATACAACCTAGCCTGCACAAACCACTTGTGCTTCTTGCCAATTGTGCATGTCCTTTGGTCTAGCTTTAATGGCTTCCCAACAGTCCAAAAAAGCCAAAGGAACACCTAAATCCCATTTATAATATCATAGAACCTAATTCTAAATTCTGCACACAATTCTAGTTCACTTGGGTCACTAGCTAAACGAATGCCCTCGACACCCTGAATGCGTTTTTGAACGTGGGTCACCGGGGTCACGAGCTACACACGTTTCCTGAACGTGTTCGGGTCATGCCTGAGCCAACCAGACCCTACCTGAACACTATCATGACTTTTCGTACCTTCAAAAAATATTCTGAACGAATTCCTGAACGAACCCGACTTGACCCTGCACTACGGATGCCCTGCGACATTGTTCTACAAGTGGATGAACCGACTTGATCCGACGCCCTGTGGCTGCCCAAAATAATGTTCTGAATGTGTTTCTCCATGCAGCTGACCTAACTCGACCCGACGCCCTACACGTCCTTACTGCGGCCTCAATATTCGTTTGCCGAGGGAGGAGCTTGCATCAACAAGATGCTGATGTATTTCTTGATGCGTAGACACTCCTTTTATGTATTCCCTTACTTCCAATTGAATGAATTGGATCATGGTTCAAATCCAACCTCATGTCATGTATATATACACCTTGGTTCATGTTAAATGTAGGTGGGGGCTTGCCCATGAGCTGACCCACCACTTATCCATACATCACGTCGACCTGCCACTTTTAATATGCCGACCCCATATTTCCATAATACGGCTATAGCTACCAAGTGATGTATAAACATTGGTTCACCACCAATGCTTTCCAACGCTTAGCTGATTTCCCACTTCTCTTTCTCGTCACTCCTTTCGTTGCACGACCACCAAGGTATCATCAGATCGTAGCCAAATATTGTGTTTCATCATTTTCGTCTATCGGTGGGCCTATCCAACTATGCTTAGTTGACTATCGTTCGTCACATGTCCATTGAATGCTATACCATGCCTTCGTTCATCATACTTGACTTATGGGCCTTACAGTAGCGTTGTGAGGTGCGTTATAAAGTAGTTCTAAGGCAACATAGGCGCGTTAGCGTTATTGAAGAAGAGGTCAATACGATGGTTTAAGAGGTTTTGCAAAGAATCAAAGCATTAGTTGGTTGGTCAATACATATCAAGAACTTTTGAAAGGGTTTGAATTCTTTTAAAGTTCTTTCATAAAGCACGTGAGTGAAATTTTTAAGAGGATTTTTTAATGATTTTTTCAAAAGGGTTTTTGAAAAGGTTTTATAAGTGGAGCATATTATGATGAAGTTTTAAAAATGATTTTTTAAAAGGAATTTTTTTAAGTTTTGAAAAGCATTATATTAAGTTTTGAAAAAGGCTTAATACCAAAAGTTTATTTAATATATAAAATAATTTTTTTTTATATATTAAAATAAAATCTAGGGTTTTATTATAAGGTTATTTTTTGGAGCTTTGTAAAGCTTAAAAAAGAAGAAATTTAGGGTTCTATCAGAGAAGATTATTTTTAAGAAAGATGGCAACAAGCAGTTTCCAGCCACAACTTCCTTCTTTCACAGGGAAAGATTATGATGTGTGGTCCATTAAAATGGAGACCATGTTAAAAGCACATGATGTTTGGGATCATGTCAAGTTTGGGTTTCCAGAACCTCAGAATGATGCAGAAGAACGAGCCCTCAGTAATGTAGAGAGGGAACACTGGAAGAAAGACAAAAGGAATAATGCACAGATTTTTCTTCTTATCTAGCAGGGAGTGGACCGAGTAGTGTTCCAGAAGATTATGATCATTTCTTCAGCAAAGGAAGCATGTGAAACTTTGGTGACAAGCTATCAAGGTATGGAAAAATTCAATATTTTTAAATTGTCGAATACTAGGAGAGATTTTGAAAGTCTACAGATGAAGGAGATAGAGGACGTCGATTCTTTCATGAATCAGGTCATGTTTGTGGTAAATCAGTTAAAAAATTATGATGAATAAATTAAAAATCAAACAGTGATTGAGAAGGCCCTTAGATCTTTGTCTACTAAGTTTGATGTCATGGTAGCAGCCATAGAAGAAGCAAAGGATTTGAAAAAACTGAAATTTGATGAATTGATGGGATCACTTATATTTCATGAGGCAAGGATAGACATAAATAAGGATTCAACTTTAGAAACTATTTTCAAAATTCAAGTTTCTATTTCAAGAGGTCAAGACAGAGGTCGATCGAGAGGCATAGGATCATGAGGCAGAGGATATGTGTTAGGTCCCTATATTACTAGTTTAGTCCCTTATTGTTCTTAGTGTAGCCCCCTTATTGTTATTTTTGTACCTCTGTAACCCCAATATTGTTATTATTGTGCCCTTTCATTGTTATTGTTAGGTGGCTAGGATTATATTGTGGGCCCATGGACTCCTATATATAGAAGGAGGTTTTGGTCATTTGTATCATCCAAGAATTGTTCATTTATGTAATGTATTGGAGGTTTCCCCCTCGAAGTGGCTGATTTCTAAGGCGTTGATCTCTCTTTTCTTCTATTTTTGGAGTTGGTTTCATAACATTTGGTATCAGAGCTTTGGATTCTAGGGTTTCGCTACTCCAAACAGGTCATCGTGGAATTTTTGCAATAGATTTTTTCTACGAAGGTTCAGAAGCTGAAATTTGTACAACGTGAAGCCGAAGTCCTGAGGAACCTCCTATAAAAATTTCAGATCTTGGTTCGAAATATTTTCGGAGATATGATCTGGAGAATTTAGAGTTTTTTCAGGCTCCCGAATTTCAACTAAAATAGGTCATCGTGGATTTTTCGCTATAAAGTTTCGTATATGAAGTTTTAGAAGTTGAAATTTTTACAGTGCGAAGCCGAGATCCTGAGGAACCTCCTGTAAAAATTTCAGGTCTTGTTTCGCAATATGTTTGGAGATATGATCTATGGAAGTTAGGATATTTTCATCTCCCAAATTTCATATCAAAGGGGTGACCGTGGGAAAAAAGTCATAACTCTCTCTCTGAGCGTCGGATTGGGATTCTATAAAAATTGGCCGCAATTAAACTGACTTTATTTTTCGATATATAAATTTTAGATTCTAAGGAGGAAACAGTGACATGTGGCAAGTCATACAATTTCGCTCTACTGAAACAGTCCATAATTAGGTCATCATGGGAGATTGGGCATAACTTTGCCTTGAAGAATCCAAATCAAGTCATACCTATGGAATTCGAAAGAATATTTAGAGGGATACTTCAGGGCTGAATTTAAGATATTGAAGATCCAAAATCACAAAGATAATTCAGTTTCAATATCGAGCTCCTCAAAAGCAAGAAAAAGGTGTGTATTTTTTTTCGAATTACATAAGTCTCGTTTGAAAAAAAAAATAGTTTGAATTTATTCCAAGGGAATATTGAAGAATAGATATCAGTATTGGGTTCTAAAATTCCCCCTAAAAAGAATTCAACACCCATTAAGCCTTCAGAAGGCTCTACTATGAATCATGAAGACGAAGAAACACAACATGAGATATCAAAATTACAAGAGCAAGTGCAACAAATTTCGCTATCGCAAAGAGCAACAAAAAATGAAATGGAACTTTTGAAGAAAGGCGTGGAAACTAAGATGGATGGTTTGAAAAAAGGCATGGAAGCTAAGATGAATGGTTTGGAAGCTAAGATGGATGGCAAGGAAGTGGGTATGGAAGCTAAGATGGATGGCATGGAAGCTAAGATGGATGACATGGAAGCTAAGATCGATGAAAAAATGAAAGACAACATGGAAAACATGAAGAATGATTTGACAAAGTTGATACAAGAAATGTTTCCTAATGGAAAAAAGATAGTAGAGGAAACTCATGATGAGAACAATATAAATGTTAATTGTGATTTAATAAACTCTAATGTTGGATGGAAGAACCACCATATTCCAAAGATGGATATGAGGAAGTTTGATGGCAAGGATCCCGTAACATGAATACTACAGAGGGAGAAATATTTTGATCTCAATAATGTGCAAAACACACAAAAGGTAGGCATTGAAACTTTGCATTTAGAACAAAATACATTTCTATGGTATCGACGGCTTTGCTCCCGTAAAAAAATTGTCACTTGGTCAATTTTTACGAAGGAAATGATAGCACATTATGAGGATACAAAAAGAAACACCTTCTTTAGTCAATTGATAAATCTCAAACAAAAGGGTTCAGTGTTGGAGCACATTGAGGACTTCCAAAAATTGAATATAAGGGTAACTAATATTCCAGAGGAACACGGGATTGATGTCTTCATAGGGACTTTAAAGGATAACATCCAACATGAAGTTTGCATTTGGGAAGCTGATTTATTGAAAAATGTATTCAGGTTGGCAAGAAAAAATGAATGTAAAATTATGGCAACAAGGAAGCCTACCACTCACATATATAAATATGGAAGTGTTGCTACTCCTAGACTTCCACAACCTACAAGGTTAACACCACAACAATTGGAAGAAAAAAGAGCAAAAGGGATTTGTTGCAATAAAATATACCAAATACACTAAAGGTCATAAGTGTGCTGAGAAGAAATTATTTTACATAGATTGTGAAGAGGAGGAAGAAAATGAACAAGAAACTCCAAAAGAAGAGTATATACACCAGGAACCAACTCTAGAAGAAGAATAAATGAGTCTGACGATATCATGTAATGCATTGGCAGGAATTACCACTCCTCAAACTCTCAACATAGAAGGACATAACAAGAAGAAAAAGGTAATAGTGTTGATTGATTTGGGTAGTACCCATAATTTTATTCATTGTAAGGTAGCCAAGGACTTGAATTGTTTCATATACCCAGCACCAGAATGTCAAGTGATGGTTGCAAATGGAGGAACTATAAATTGCTCTGGAAAATGGCATAATATCAAGCTAACCATGGGGGAATATGTATTGAAAGAAATTAAATGCTTTCTGTCCATGGGAGGTGTTGATGTTGTACTAGGAGTATAGTGGTTACAATCTTTGGGGATGGTATTTTAACTCTCAAAAACATTTACTTTATCATTCTGTGGAGCATAGGAAGTGTCCACCGTGTCGTGGCTTTGTGCGTGCCTAAAGATAATAACCTCTAATGTCATGAAAAAGGTTATGAAGAAAGAAGAACTAGGCGTAATTGCACAATTATTCTCACTAGAAGTTCCAACACCAAAATCATCTATTTCTGCAGATCTCAAAAAAGTCTTGGACAATCATTCCAAGGTGTTTGAAACTCCCAAAGGACTCCCACCTATTCGTGATCATGATCATGCTATTCATTTGATTCCAAGAAGTGTTCCTCCAAACATCAGGCCTTATAGATATCCTTATGTCCAAAAGAGCGAAATTGAGCGTATGATTGCAGAAATGTTAGAGGCTGGTATAATTCAACCTAGTCAAAGTTCTTCCTCTACTCTAGTAGTATTGGTGCAAAAGAAGGATGGATCATGGAGCATGTGTCTGGATTATAGGGAGCTCAATAAGCTCACCATTAAAGATAAATTTCCCATTCCTATGATTGATGAATTATTGCATGAATTACATGTAGCAATTTATTTTACCAAGTTGGATCTTCATTCAGGATATCATCAAATTAGAATGAAGACTAAAGATATTCCGAAAACAACATTTCGAACTCATGAGGGTATGAATTTTTGGTGATGCCTTTTGGCCTTACCAATGCACCTTCTACATTTCAATGGTTGATGAATTCCATTTTCAAACCCTTCCTTAGAAAATTTGTGCTAGTATTTTTTGATGATATACTAATCTACAGTAGGTCTTGGAAGGATCATGTTGAACATGTTGACAGGGTGCTCAAACTATTGCAGGAGAAACAATTATATGAAAAAACATCCAAATGTTTTTTTGGAGTACAAGAGGTGGAATATCTGGGTCATATTATATCTCACGAGGGTGTTAAAGTAGACCCTAACAAAATTAAAGCCATTAAGGAATGGAAAGTCCCCAAGACAATAAAGCAGTTGCGAGGATTTCTCGGGTTAACAGGCTATTATCGCAAGTTTGTTAAGAATTATGGGAGAATAGCGGCACCTCTAACAACATTATTGAAGAAAGATGCATTTTCATGGACTCCTGAAGCAACTAAGGCCTTTGAACATCTTAAAGAGGCAATGTGCCCAGCACCGGTCTTAGCTACGCCAGACTTCACAAAAACCTTTATTGTGGAATGTGATGCCTCAGGAAATGGAATTGGTGTTGTTTTAATGCAAGAAGGAAGACCCATTGCTTTTGAAAGTCGTCCGATCAAAGGAAAGTATATACAGAAATATATTTATAATAAGGAAATGTTAGCAATACTACATGCACTAAAGAAATGGTGACCTTAGCTAATGGGAAGACACTTCAAGGTAAAAAATAATCATGATAGTCTTAAACACTTTTTGGAAAAAATACTATCTTCAGAAGAGCAACAAAAATGGGTCACAAAGATGTTGGGTTATGACTTTGAAATAAACTACAAAAAATGGAAGCTAAATGTTGTTGCAGATGCACTCTCAAGAAAGAATGAAGAGGTGGAAGCATTTATTTGTGCCATTTCTATTATCCAACCATATTGGATAACCGAAGCAAGGGATGAATGGAAGAAGGATGAAGAAATGTGGACACTCATTCAAAAGTTGCAGCGAGATCCTAGTACATTTGATACATTTAGTTGGAAAAATGATTCCCTATGGTAAAAATATCGCTTATATCTTTGTAAGAATTCCAAACTAAAACAAAAGATTCTGTTGGAATTGCACACTTCTCCTTTAGGAGGACACTCAGGATTTTTAAAAACTTACGACAGGGTGAAGAAATAATTTTTTGGGATGGCCTTAAATCTAATATTCAAAAGTTTGTGGCGGAATGTTTGGTTTGCCAGCAAAATAAAGTTGAGACAATTAAGACCCCAAGTCTTCTACAACCTTTATCCATTAAAATTCAACGCTGGGAGGAGATTTCAATGGATTTTATCACAGGTTTACCTAAGTTCGAAGGAAAGAGTGTCATCATGGTGGTAGTTGATAGAATTACCAAGTATGCACACTTTTGTACATTATCTCTTCCATTTAAAGCAAGTACAGTTGCTACTACATTTATGGACACAATTCAAAAGATACATGAAAACCCAAGGTTATTGGAGTGACAAAGATCCCATTTTTACTAGATATTTCTGGACAGAGTTATTTTCTTGTTTGGGTACTCAATTAGCTCATAGGTCATCTTATCATCCTCAATCTGATAGTCAAACTGAGATAATGAATAAATGTTTGGAAAGATATCTTTGTTGTTTTGTATATGATAAATAAACACAATGGGTCAAGTGGTTACCTCTCGCTGAATGGTGGTATAACACTTCCTTCCATACTGCAGCAAAAATGACCCCATTTATGGCACTTTATGGATATCATCCACCGTCCATCACATCATATTTAAGAGAAAATTCTAAGGTTCAAGCAGTGTAATATCACATCGAGCATCAACAAGAAGTTCTCCAACTCTTAAAGGATAACCTAAATTTGGCACAAAATCGAATGAAACAACAGGCAGATCAACATCACAGTGAGAGAAGTTTTTGTTGAACACCTAATCATCTATGGGTAGGTGTGGAAGGCGAAGAGTCACAAAGGAGTCCAAGTGACCTTGGAAGATGAATCCAAGAGTCACACCATTGTATTATAAATGTACATCTATGTGTAATAAAGAAGCAACAAATGCCTATTTTTCTATGTGTGTGTTCATCTTTCTTCCTACACCATGTGTGTGTGTTTAACATGGTATCAGAGTTGATATGTTCATAACCAGATCAACCTTGTGTGAGCCATTTGTTTTTGTGGTCTATATAAATCTGCAAAAATTCTGGTCATTTTTGCAGCATTTAGAGATTTTATGCAGCATTTAGAAATTAGTTTTGTGAAGAGCAGCGTTATGCATCTTAAACTCTGTAGGTTTTCTCACTGCTCCCATTCTGCAATTCTGAAAAAAAAAACAAATTCCGAATTTTTCCTGCAATTTTTGCCTACTTTTATTTCTGCACATTTCTGTGTAATCTCTGAATTTTAGAAAAGATTGAATTGGAGAGCTCCTGGAAAAAATATTTTCTACTACTGTTTAAAGTGGGTCTCTACTAAAAATTTTGCTACTAATTTCCGTTAATATTCTGAAAATTTCTGCAAATTTCTGGCGAAACAATTTCTGCAAATTGTCTTGCAAATTCTACAAATTCCCCTGTTTCTCCAGTTCTCTGTTGTATATTTGTGAAATTTCCTGCAAATTCTGCATTTTCCCTCACCCTCTGCAATTATCTGCTATATATTTTATTGTTTTAAACCAAATTAAAAAAAAAAAAATTCTAAGCAGCTCAACCGTCACCTGTGCACTTCGGCCCTCACCTCTCGGCACCTCTCCTCCCCCTGCACTCACCCCTACCCATCCCCCTTGGCCCCTCGGCCTCTACCCCACCCAGCTCTCAGCTTCCCTCACATAGCCAATGCTTACCCTGCCCCCTCACACTCGGCCTTCGGCCCCTCCCCACCTCCCCTCACCTTCTGCTCATGGCTTTCCCTGCCCCCTTGACCGATCTCCTCTCCCCTCCCTGCTCTGTCCCCTTTCCCTTTCGCTCCTCCCTCTGCTCCCTCACCTAACCCCTCTACCCCCCTCTCTGCCCTCTCTACCCCCTCTCACATCCTCTCCCATCCCGCTCACCCGACCCCTCACACCGCTCAACCCATCCCCCTTACCTCTCAACCCATCCCATGGCCCCTCTCACCCCCGCCTGCCCCCTCACCCCTCTCTCGACCCCCCCCTCGCTACGATCTACCACATCCCTTCCATTCCTACCTTATGATCTTCTCCCACACCTGCCTGCTCACCACCTCACTCCCCAATCCATCTCCCCCTCACGCAACACTCAACTCTCCCCTCCCCTCTCCATGTCTCTTCCTCCTGTCCCCGTCCCCACCTTCACGGCTCTCCCTTCCCACCCTCATCCGCCCTCACCCCGCTCACTACTCACTTCCCTCCCTCGCCCTTCCCCTCCCACTCCCCCTCACGTCCGCCCTCTACTCTACCCACCCTCCCCCTCACATCTCCCCACTCGGCCCTCTGCAAACACTCCCCCATACCCCTCGCTCAGCACACATCAAACCACCCTTCCCCCTCACGCTCGGCCTTCCCTCTTTTGATTTTAAATTCTGCCTTTTTATTTTTTATTTTTTATTTTTTTTACAGAAATACCTTCCCCAGTTTCACCTTCCCCAAAATCACCTCCCCCAGTTAAAACCCCCCAGTTAATACCTCCCCTAGTATTCACCCTTCCTAGTAAACACATCTCCTAGATTTCACCTCCCCCAGATAATACCTCTGTTTTTCTCAAAAAAAAAAAAAAAAATTCAGAAAAAAAAGCCCATCAAATTTCAGAGTACCGGATTTCTTCATGACAGTTCACCTTCAGCTATTCTAGGTCCTGCTCTTCTTCCACAGCAACAACAACAACAAATTGTAAAATTCCAACACTGTGATCGTGTTGGCCATATGAAAGATCACTGTTTTGATCTTCATCCATGCAAGCACTGTGGTCGGCACACTGATTCTTCACACAAATGCTTCAGAAAAAAGCCTCCTGCAAGAACAAAGACTCATCTTGGATGGATCGCTTCTTGGCAATGGGCATCAACAACCAAGAAGATGTTTAAATCACATGTCAGAACTTGTTCTTGAATATTGAGCAAACTTGCAGTTGAATTTTTGCCATCATCTCACCTTGTACTTGACAGGGGGGAAAATGGTGGTCATCTACAAGCTTCGAAGTCACATCAAGCGAGCCTGAGCCACAATCTCTCATTCCAAATTCAGAGTTGTAGCCAGAGACACGGATTCCCATGAGCATGCCTTTGGTTGATGGACAACCTTAAAACATCCTTGTGAGATTGATATTCTTCCTCTTTCGGAGCACTTCCTCTAGTAGAAGATTTCAGCTTCTTGCTAGTTTTGGTTGAGTTCCAGGAATTGCATCAAGCATTCCAGTGTTGGTGGTCATCCTTAAACCATCACAGGTTGTAGACTTCCCTTCTTTTAGGTTGAAGGTCTCCCTTTAAATATGAGGGACAATTCCTCTAGTAAAAGCCCTTAGCTTCTTGCCAGTTTTGGAAAAGTTCCAGGAACTACAATAAGCGTTGCGTTCCAGTGTTGGTGTTCATTCTTAAACCACCTCTTTATGACAACATTTCAGAGAGCTGATTTAGCCTAAGTGCTGCCATGCATATTTTGCAGATTTGTATTACAACTCTCTTCTTGGACTCACACATACCCCTTCGGATTAAGGGGGGGAATGTTGAACATCTAATCCTCTATGGGTAGGTGTGGAAGGCAAAGAGTCACAAAGGAGTCCAAGTGACTTTGGAAGATGAACCCAAGAGTCACACCATTGTATTATAAATGTACATCTATGTGTAATAAAGAAGCAACGAATGCCTATCTTTATATGTGTTTGTTTATCTTTCCTCATACACCATGTGTGTGTTTAACAGTTTTGATGTAGGAGACTGGGTATTTTTACAGCTACAACCATACAAACAAATGTCCCTCAAGCAAGCTAAGAAGGATAATAAATTATCGCTAGAGTACTATGGTCCTTACAAGGTGTTGCAAAAGATTGGTACTATGGCATAAAAATTGGAGCTTCCTGCTTCTTCGCGAGTACATCCAGTTTTCCATGTTTCATGCTTAAAAAAGGTTATAGGTGAAAATATTCCAGTTCAAACAATATTACCAAAACTTGATGAGGAAGGAAAAATCATATTGGAACTTGAAGCGGTCATGGAAACAAGAAATCGACAGCTACCAAATCGATCAATTTCAGAGTATCTCATCAAGTGGAAGAATTGACCCACTGAAGATTGTACATGGGAGGATGATAATTTTATACAGAAGCACCCATAGCTACTCAAGCATTGACGATAACAATTTTTTGAAGGAGAGGGGCATGTTAGGTCCCTATATTGCTAGTTTAGTCCCTTATTGTTATTAGTGTAACCCCCTTATTGTTATTTTTGTACCACTGTAACCCCAATATTGTTATTATTGTGCCCTTACATTGTTATTGTTAGGTCGGATATGATTATATTGTGGGCCCATGGACTCCTCTATATAGAAGGAGGTTTTGGTCATTTGTATCATGCAAGAATTGTTCATTTATGTAATGTATTGGAGGTTTCCCCCTCGAAGTGGCTGATTTCTAAGGCGTTGATCTCTCTTTTCTTTATTTTTGGAGATTGTTTCATAAAAATATGGTGGTCAGTGAGATGTTTGAGAAGAGAATGAACATGGAAGTGAAGTAGCAACAACATAAGCTTCAAAAATAATTACAGATCTTACAAATCAAAGGTGAGATGTTATTATTGCAATAAATTTGGTCACTATGCTCATGATTTCAGGAAGAAGATTGCTGATCAAGGAAATCAGAGAACTAATGTTAGTATGGAGAATACTAACTCCATGTTCCTAGCATGCAACAACTTGCATTGACCATTTGATAAGATGGGGCTATTAGACAGTTGTTGCAAAAACTGCATGACAAGCAACAAGAATTTGGTTGCAAATTTGGATCAATTTGTGACGACATAGTTAAATTTGGGGACAAACAAGACTCTAGATGTAGATGGAAAAAGAGTGGTTAACATTCTGACCAAGTAGGGGGGTACAGAGACAATCTCAGAGGTATATTATGTTCCTGGTCTTAAAAAAAATTTGATAAGTGTTGGACAATTGACGTAGAAAGGATACAAAGTTATCTTTCAAGGGCAAGAGTATGTTATTTATGACAAACCCCCAAGCAAGAAACTGATAGCAATGGTGAAGATCACAAGGAAAAAAATATTTCCTCTAATTATGAACTACAACGATCATGTTAGTTCTTTTACCGTTTCATGTTCTAATGATTATTGGTTATGGCACTTTCAGTTTGGACACTTGCATTTTTCTGGTTTAAGATTGTTGCAGTAGAAATAGATGGTTAGAGGATTACCTCTCATCAAATAACCTGCTACTACTTGTGAGTGTTTCATCTTGGGAAAGCCACACCGCGAATGTTTTCCAAAGGGATTTTCATATAGAGCAAAGAAACCACTTGAGTTGGTGCGTACAGACTTATGTGGACCTATGATGACATAGTTGATTGGTGGAAGTTGTTACTTCCTCAGTTTTATTGATGATTATAGCAGAAAGACTTGGGTTTAATTTTTGAAGCAGAATTATGAAACTTTTGCAAAGTTCAAAGAGTTCAAAGCCTTAGCAGAGAACAAAAGTGATCAGTAGATCAAGGTATTGAGATCAAATCGTGGTGGAGAATATAATTCGAAAGCATTCCATGAGTACTAAAAACAACATGGAATTAGAATAAAGTTTAAAACCAAATAAACACCACAATATAATGGTGTAGCGAAGAGAAATAATAGAACCATTATGGACATGACAAGGAGCATGTTGAAAGCAATAAAATTGTCTAATGAGTATTGGGTAGAAGCAGTTTCATGTGTTGTTTATGTGATAAACAGATCTCCTACAAAGAGTGTGATGAACAGAGTTCCAGAAGAAGGATGGTTAGGTATGTCATGCAACGTATCTCATTTCAGAGTTTTTGGATGCATAGCCTATGCACATGTGACTAAGTAGATAAAATAAAAATTGCATGATTATTGGTTATAGTGAGCAGTCAAAAGCTTAAAAAATGTATAACCCTATTACCAAGAAGACAATAATTAGCATAGATGTGTTCAAAGAACAAGAGTCATGGAATGGGACTGTAGACAAAAAAATTGATGCACAAGCACCATTGATGGAAGAGGATGAAATAGTAGAAAAGGAGCAACAAGAATGAAATAGAAGGCACCAAACATAGTCACACCAGTAAGGACTCCAAGATTTTCAGAGCAGAATGGATGTTCAAGAAGATCAACAGACCATAAATATCCAAGCAACCAATAAGGTAATGAATCAAGTAATGGTAAGAGAAATATGAGAAGTCTAAAAGATATTTATGATGATTTGGATGTTAGTTCAAAATTTTCATTGTTTTCATTCCAACCTTCTTCGTTTGAAGAAATCAAAGATGAAAATTGGGTGCAAGCCATGGATAAAGAGATTGACTCTATTGAAAAGAATGATAGATGGGATTTGGTTAATTTGCAAAGGATAAAAACGTCATTGGTTTGAAGTGTGAGTACAAGACAAAGTTGAATGAGAAAGGTGAAATTGACAAATTTAAAGCAATACTTGTAGCAAAAGGATACTCGTAGCAACCGAGAATAGAATTTGGGGAAACATTTTCTCTGGTAGCCAGATTGGATACTGTAAGAGAAGTTCTAGCCACACAAGCTCAAAACAAGTGGAAAGTATATTATATGGATGTCAAATAAACCTTCTTGAATGGAATTATAGAAGAAGAAATTTATGTGCAGCAACCTCCAGGTTATGAAGTTGAAGGTAAAGAAGATAAAGCTTATAGGTTGAAGAAAGCCCTTTATGGTCTCAAGCAAGCACCTAGAGCATGGTATAGCAGAACCGATAGCTACATGATTAAGAATGGATTTTGCAGAAGCAACATTGAACCTACCTTATACACAAAGGTAAATGAGCATGGACAGATTTTGATTGTTTTCTTATATGTTGATGACATTATTTGTATAGGTGATCTTGAGTTAGATGAATTTAAAGCAGACGTGATGAAATAATTTGAGATGAAAGATCTTGGTCTCATGAAATATTTTATTGGCATAGGAGTTGAGCAATCTGAAAAAGGAATATTTATTTACCGAAATAAATATGTTAGAGATTTTCTGAAAAGATTTAGCATGGATAATTACAAACTTGTACCTACACTAGTTGCAACAGGTACAAATTTAAGTAAGGATGATGAAGGATTAGATGTCAATCCAACTCTATTCAAAATATTGGTTGGAAGCCTCATGTATCTCACAACTACATGATCGAATATTATGCAAGGAGTGAGTTTGATTTCCAGATTTATGGAGACTCCAACAGACACACATTGGAGTGCAGGAAAATGAATTCTGAGATACATAGCAGGAACTAGAGATTGTGGCATAATGTATGGAAGTACAAAAAAGAAATATTTGATTGGATTTATAGATAGTGATTTTTCATGAAGTTTGGATAATAGGAAGATCAATTCCGGTTATGTGTTCCATCTTGGTTCAGGTGTGATAGCATCATCTAAGATGCAACCCATTGTGACACTATCATCAGCAGAAGAAGAATATGTAGCAGTAACTTTAGCAACATGTCAAGCAGTATGGTTATGAAGAGTATTGGATGGAATCAAGAAGAAACAACAAGGATAAACAACAATATATTGTGATCACACATCAACGATTGCACTATCCAAGAATACCGTGTTGCATCAAAAGAGAAAGCATATCGATACTAGATATCACTTTATTAGAGAACTTGTGAGCAATGGAGAAGTTCATTTGAAGCCTTGTAAATATAGTGATCAATTGGCTAATATATTTACAAAGCCATTAGCAATAGATGTGTTTGAGTTTCACAAAAGAAAATTGGGTGTTTTAAGCCTAGCTAAGACATAGACCAGTAGACATGCTTGAGTTTCCATGAGTTATGTTTTAGTTCAGCGGTCGTAATTGAGGGGGAGTGTTAAAATAGTTAATTAACTCCCGTATGAAGAGTTAGACAATCAGTTAAGTAAGCATTGAGTAAGTCGATAGATGAATTTGGTGACTGAGTTAGAGAGTCAGTTAAGTGAGAGTTGAGCAAGTCGAGTTATGTGATAGATGAGTTTGGTAAGTGTGTGCATGTCAAACTAGTCATTATTAGAAAAGGATAAATACCCTTCACTAGGTTCATTGTATTAAGAGAGAAGACTTATTGAAGTTCATGTGATTAACAGAAGAGCCACAACTCGTGTGTGTTATTGTGTGTGAAATATTTGTGTAATTTGTGCCTTTACTCTTATGTCTTTCCAAAAATAGGCTTGATGCCACTACAAAACTCCATTGCCAATTTAGTCTTCCCTATTCTACCAGAATCCACAAAACCCACAATCCTGGTGTTCCTCCTGCATTGTTGCTGCAACAATGATATCATTTTCTGAAAATTATTTAGTTTTACATCCACACCGGTTGGATATGTGGGCACATCCTCTCTGCTTTTGGAACATTTTTATGCACCCATTGCAATATAATTTCATTTATAAGGCCTTCATCGCTGGTTATTCAAAGCAAACCAGATCAAACATGAGTACGAAACCCTTTGCTAGCCCGAAAAGAAATAGAAGAAAAGCAGTGCACTATGTAGGAAAGTGAAAGCCATGTATCATTTTTTAGGAAAAATAAATCTAAAAGGAAACTTTTATAGAGAAACAAAATTAGAAGATGTTATTTATTGAACTATTTGGTGATTATTTGGCATTGATCCATTTCACAGATGTTAGGTTAAGTAGGAAGTGGTTTAAAGTTTAGCCTTATTTTTTATAATCTTTATAAGTAATTAAAATATGCAAACATTTAAGATGATATTTTATCGATATAGTTAAGCTAATATGGGAAATTATAGTTAGGATTCTAACCTGTTAAACTCCTTCAGCTCCAAAACTTTTAAATATGAAGCCTCGTAGAGTGCTCTTCTCCAACGTGCAATTTTTTTGTGGATCTTATTTGTTCTTCCTTTCATGAATCATATTTGTTCTTCCTTTCTTGCATAAGTCCAATATTCTGTAGCGAGAGCATTTTCTCCTTGTCCATCAATTTCTTGTGGCAACTTGCTTGCAAGCCTACCTCTATTTAGTTCTACTATTTCTTATGGACGAGACAGCTTGCATTAGATCTCCCATGAAATACCTTCGACGAAATATGACTAGGAGGATTTGGAAATACCACAAGATTGGAAAAATGGCAGGTGGTGGAACAACCACGTGATTTCTTGCAGTGTGGAGATCTACCCTTCATTTGCTCATTTCCGCTTTCTTTTGAATGAAGTGTCCAATCCTAATTCAAATTTCAAATATTAAGCGGCTCGCCATCCTTGTTAAATTTTCAAATTTCAATTTGCGAGTTTATGCTAATTCAAATTTAAAATATTAGTGTTGGTCATTCTTGTTAAATATTTAAATTTAAATTGGTGGGTTTTCAAATTCAAATTTCACAGAACGAACCATGCATAGAGGAGGAGGAGGTGGAGGCGGCGATCAAGATCAGGCGGCGATAGCAGTGGAGCTAGAGCCACAGAGATGGTATCGGTGTTTGTTTTGCGAGTCAACATCCATGTATGGATGAATCCTCCATATGGTGAATTGGTGTTGTAGGGGGGTCCACCAGGAGGAACGGAAGTCTGAGGCCATCGGGAGACGGGGTGTCGGATGGGAGTTCATCTGATGGGCCCGGAAGTAATTCTCGTCTGATAGGACTCCATTTCATAGAACAGAAGACACTTCCATTTAAAACTAGTTGTTCTTCGTACAATAAAATGCACTTACTCATACCTTCTTGTTTCTATATCTTCCCTATTTCCACATAAAATATGGTCTTATTCGGGCGTGGAGTCTTACAGCCCCGAGGATTTTTCTATTATAGTACCAAACTTAGTCACACATACTGGTCAAGGGTTTCTTCTTTAGTCGTGTATTTTGTATCGGGGTACAACTCACTCACTTACACATCTTCACCTCCAATTTTGAAGTTGCTTTTCTCTCCCTTCACAAAAACTGAGTAGTGTAATAACAGTAAAAGAACTGCAGTGAACGATGCTTCTATCTCGACAACGCCCGTCATGAATGTCAATTATTTTAGTCAATTTTCTGTGGAAGTTTTCCATCTCGATAAAATTCTTCGACCATTTATACAAATTTAAATAAAAATATTGAAATGTGTCATATTATAAAAATGAGAATAAATAAAATTGAGTTGTAAGTTCGAACTTCTAACCTGCAATTTTTTTGGGGAGTTGGTATTCCTCTATGAAATTTTTATGAAGAATAGTTAATATCAAGGTTGAGAAAAAGAAAATTTCAATATTTCTATTTGTAGAAAAAGTTGAATATATTGTAATATTAGTATGTTCCACACAATTTTTTGGGATGAAGTAACACTAAAGCATGTCAAGGTACAATATGATTAACCAATCTTGATCATCTTCTACAACAAAAGTGTAATCAAAATTTCAAAGAATCTTGTTATGCACTCAAAGATGAAGCATATTCCCATAAAATATCACTTCCTAAAAGAATATGTCGTTGAAAAAAGTGTCAAGTTGGAATGCATTACCATTAAATAACATGTTGCAGATATTTTTACCAAACCCCTTCCGAGAGAAACATTTGAATATGTTAGATAGGAGATGGGAGTGAAACCCCTCTCATCACATCAGTAAAGGGAAGCGCAAACTCATGAGTAAGCATCACTTTTACATTGATGTTAAATGGAGAGAAGTTGCAGACAAAGAATCACAGACAAAAGGTAAGTTGCAGATAGAGGGGGTACTACAGTGTTGCTACAAAGTTGACTACGAGTTGCTATCAATGACAAAATGAGAGATTTTTGAAAGTATTGTTCTCATTGATGTCAAAGATAGGGGAAGACTATAGATGTCCAAGATAAATATGACAAGACGAAGTTTGTTAGAAATATGGTTGGGATACCTATTTTTTTATGCCGAGTTTAGATACCATATCTTTGAATGACTTTTTACTCCAAAAGTCTATCTCAAATGGGAGCATAGGATATATGATTGAAAATATTTTTCTTATACCTTTCCAAGGTATATGGAACTCCCTCTAACTCCATAGGAATGAGAAGATAGCAACAAGCAGACTTGGGCAAGATAGAAGTAGCTATTAGACATTGACAACCTATTGGAGAATATGTAAGTGAAAGAGATGTTGGAAGCCTCAACAAACTACAAAAATTTTCCCTTCTCATTGTAAACGATCATTCTAGGTTCCACTGGCTTGGTTTTTTCTTTCCTTTGTCGATGTCATTCCCAAATTATGAAGGGATAAACCCCTGCATCCAACATATACATAGATGGATGCATGTTTTTATATATTCTTATATGAAAATGAAAGTAAACAATATTAACTTCACTCATTTAAATGAATTTCTAGAATAGCCACTTGATCATTCAATATTTCAATTGCAAACTGGAATATTAACCTAATATTTCTTTGAATTCTTGATTTCATGACAAATAAATTTTAATGTTTTATAGATATTTGGATATGTAGAGCTGCACATCTATATCATTATAGATCTATCGATATGTTTATTGATCTAATGGCTACTCATTTTCAACATTTGTGGATCCCTAGATTGGTGATTTGCATGATTGTGGATACATATCTAGCATTGTATTAGTTTTGGACTAGTAGATCTATGTAATCACATTTCCAAAATGTTTTCATATTCCAATTTCACTATCATAAGGTGTACACATAATTTTATGTATTTAGTCCTTCGTACATGTATATTATGTAGCAATTTTGTTTAGCATTCAAGAATGAAGTCATATATGGAGCTTGAACTTTAAGGGGATGGCGTGACACTTAAAATGGAAATGGAATGACATGTTGTTAGTGAACATTAACCAGGTTTTATTGCTTACAATTGGTAAAATTAGGACCCAATATCACTTCCCAAAACTCGTTAAGTTAACAAAAGTATAAATTTCTTAATAATTCTTCAAGGAAAAGCACATACAATTGAGAACATCATCATGTCCCTGTTAGTTTTCCTTTGGTAATCCTTCTATTACAATACAAAATCTATGAGTGTATAAATTTCCATTCATTACCAATTAGTGTTGTTATAACTCATGGAAGAAATCCTAAGTTTCTGATACAAAATAGATCTATGTAATTCCATTATTTTAGTTATAGTAAGAAAAATATATACTCTAATTTTAATATAGAATGAAGAATGAAATTATGAAACATAAGCATTAAACTAAAAATTAGGCATTGTTACTCTACAATAGTTGAAAATTGTATTGTAGATAGATAAATTCACTCGAAAGGCTACTTTGATCAAAAGTGGTACTAAACTACAAGATCGATTTACAGTTTAACATTGAAAAATCTTGACATTAAAGAGAAGAATGCTTCCTATAGATACAGTAAAAAAAAAATGGAGAGATTGTGTAATATGTAACAGATTACACACTTAGGTTTTGTTACTTCTCAAACTAGCAGGGGTCTTACAAGAGGATCATATAGAGAAAATTATAGTTCAAGGGGAAACAATGGATCGATAACCCATTGTCACCTCAACTTAAGGCTCCCTACTCTTTATGAACTTTCAATGATGGGAGGAGACCTGGTATAAGAGGAATCACAAGGATGAGTAGATCAATGAATGGGTAAAGAGTGATTCCTAGAGCCGATTCACAAGAGAGACTCAATTATGTGGCTTACTTGCTTAAGAATAAAGGTAACGGGCTCTCTAGGAAGGGCCAAGAGGATACTTAAGGCTAGGGTTCTAGAATATATCTTGAAAAGAGGCTTCCTAGATCTAAGGATCCTTGTGGAGAAATGACTTCTATGTAATCCTTGTAGAATATGATTTACAAAGTCGTGGGACCACAGAGAAGTCAAGTGGACCCAAAAAAGGTCAAGGGTATGAAGTTGATCACTCAAGGAGGGGCTTGACTTAATTGGGGAGGAAAATAGGATCAAAGGCCTAATTTTCTTGATATTTGAATGCAATGATCGCAATGAGGACACTAAACCAAAATCAACATAGGGAAAGAATTGGTCTCATAGTTATGGCTTGCTATATCTCACAATTCCACCATCGGAACTGCTTGAAATTTGGAGGGCCTCTAGAGCAAACCCTAGAGAAATATTGGAACAATTTTCAAAGTGTTTGGATGGATACAAAGGATTTAACTTGATGCCCTAGGTGATCATCTAGGATGAGTCCTAGAATTTGGAAAAGTGAAGAAAAGAGGGGTAAAATTGACCACCAAAGGGATATAAGGATCAATGCCTTATTTCTTGGTCTTAATGGAGTCAATATACACATAGATCATGAATTTGCGTGTGCTAATGAGCCCTAATTGATATTTTCTATCCTCTGCAAGGGAAATAACTATATCAATAGATATTAATACTTAAAATTTGCGAAAGAGAAAAAGTTTTGAGGTCTTTAACCTAGTAGGTGCCTCTAGGAAAATTCACCCAATCCCCCAAAGGTAAACTCATGCATTTAATAACTTATTAAAGGCCCCAAAATAATTTTGCATTACATTTAACCCATACAAGAATAGAGATATCAACATACATGCAGATAACAAGTAAGATAACGAGAATAGCATTAAAATTTTTACTTACATGAGAGAGAGAGTATATCCATTTATCAACTTCTAAATAGAGAAGCTCCAAAGAAAATAGCGAAAATCCAAACATCATAGTGCATCAAGAAAAGCTTGAAAAAATTATCTGAACAAAAAGTGAAAAAATATCATAAGAGATACTAATCCAATCCAAGCAATGATGATAGAATGAATAAACTCTAATCTATTTATACAATGTCTAATGATTTCAATTTAGCTAACTTGGCCTAATTTATCCCCAAAAAATAAAATAATGTGCATAATAACACTAAATTTTAGTGACAAGCCCACCAAATAGCTCAATAATGCATGAATAAGCCTCTCAAGAGGGTTTAATGGTCAACAAAGTGAGTTGTTGGACCTTTGAGGAGTTATAATGAAGTCCAAGGGGTGACATGATGTAGAAATGGACTCCCAACATAGTGGACAAGGGTTTGGCCCCTTGTTCTCCAAGCAAGAACCCGTGGTGCTCCCAAGTGGGTGTGGGGGCACAAGATCATCCTCATGGGTCTCCAAATGTATCATAAGTGCTTGTAGACCATATTTAAGGGCTGTAATGATGACATAATCAATGCCTTTGTAGCGGGGAACAATCCTCTAGATCCAAGAACATATCCCAAGTGTATGGTACACCTATCGCGTCGGCTAGGCATAGTGAACCAAGTGCATGACCCTCATCCCAAGGGTGAAATATGGGTAATCAACGAATGTTTTTGGGGATACATGAAGTGATATCAGCTATGGTGGAGGCCCATGGCTCTCAACACTCACCCTATAAGTGCCAATGTGGCCCTCTGGAGATCTAGGACCCTGTATAAGGAGACTAAGCCCGAAATAAAATCCACCTACAGTCTTGCATAAGATACAATTCACCCCCTTTCCCTCCAATACAACAAATAATTAGGATAATCAAGTAAAAGAGCTTACAAGTCATGGAACCAATGGGGCACTTCATGGTGGCATGCCCTTCCATAGTGGGCTTTGGTATGCAAAAGTGCCTCTAAGCTCAATAGGGGTTAGCCAAGGACCCTATTAGGTGGTTTCAACCTCTATTGGGGGTGACATGTTCGTGGTACATCCCTCAAATGTTAGGTGGAAAATGATATAATGATGGAATAGAGTGGGGATCAGGGAAAAAATTTAGACCACATGTCAAGGAGCCATGGTAGCTAAAATAAGGGAAGCCCACAATTGGTTACATAAGTGTAGGAGGGAGAAAATCGTGGTACATGAGTTACCCTAACCTTGGTTTTCCAACCTTATTCATATTACTTTTTCCTTTTATTTATTTTTATTCATAACTGCACACAGCTTTAGGGAATGAGAGCATGATGTGTAATATGTAGCAGTGAATACCCCCTTAAGGTGGGAAGTTCATCGCCCACCAGGAGTTGGGAAAATCATGGGTTCCTTAAAGATAGAGGGGGCTCATTTAGGGACCATAGGAACCAGGGTGATGGCCATGGATAAGAGGGAGAGCTCATGTTTGGATTTTTCCGACATGCTAAATTTTTATGTCCTGACTATCTTTTTCATTTTGTGGTACATTTCCTGTTGAGAGTGGCCAAATTATGCTCTCTTTTTTATTTTTAGCTGCATCAACCTCTGGGGAATCATTCCAAGCCCAAGCCAAGGTGTAGATAAGGGGAGGGGGAGGATAACCCTATGTGGACCTAGTGGACACATGTGGTCCCTAATGGGAAAAAAGATGAATGGGGATAAAATGAGTGGAAGTGGATTAATGTAGGTGGTATCGGCAAGCGGAACTACGTAACCAAAATTAGTATTTCCCATGTAGTGTCAACCCTAAATCCAAATGGTCACTAAAGGAGATCCCACTGGACTAGGATACAAGGGTAACCATGAAATCAGTGAGTGGGGAAAAGAATACAAGCCTCACCCACTCTTTCCACTGAATCCCCCCACCAATTCATGCCCAAAAGTTCCTATACAAAGTAATGAAAATTACTTAACTATACCAATGAAAATACATACCTTTGGGGTCAAGAGGCACACCTTCAAACATAAATTCATGAAAAGTGGTCGAGGTCCAATGTGGTTGGCTCAGGTGGCGGAGAAAATGGCACATCAATCTATCTGGTGGCTATAAGGGGATGTTGGTTGCTAGCTGAGGATCATCTAGGAGAAGTTTTTTCTTCTATATACACTACCCACAGGTGGTGGGTAACATCTATATTTAACTGGGACGTGAGCTATCGTGAAAGTGCATGAAGCTACTCAGATGGGAGGTCATGAGAGCACCATCAATCTCTTAGTACCGTAGACCTACTATCTACACATATCAAAGACCAAGCACGTGGGGCAACATGTTTTTGTGGTGTCCAATGATCACCCATGCTTAATATTAGGCCATAAAATTCAATAGGAAAGTAAAGATATGAAAATTTAGTCTAAATGATACTAATCTTCCATGAGAAATATCATATGATGTTAGTTCTAATGATAATCATCATGGAATTCATCCTGCCCTAACATGCATACGAAGAAGATAATATTAAGTGTAATCATAAAGTGAGTGCAACCAACATATCATCAAATCAATATAAATATGCATGTATATATGATTACTCATGCAACAAATCCCAAAGTGAATTCAAACCCAATCACATGGAGAATGATGTGGGCGGGAGGTGGGAAAACATGATATCCATTCAAGGTAAAAGGAAGCCTTAGGAGAAGGAGAATATCTCAATCCAGAAGTGTGGGGCTTTCCCTCTTAGTACAAAATGGTGGAATGAAATATCACTCTTAAGAACTCCCTATCACAATTATCGTTTATAATATTATGCTTTTCAGATTCCACAAAATCTTGATGATAGGGGAACGAAGAGTGAGGGAAGGAAGGAGTACACAAAATTGGTTGCTCACGGTGATGGTCACAATGGAGAGGGGGAGTTATGGAGTTATCATAACCTTGATGGTGCGCTAAAGGAGATAAAGTATATTCAAGGAGGGCGTCTCCCTTAACACCATACACAAAAGGGGGAAAGGGATCATGGTCACTTGAGATCATACAAAAAGGGGCTAGGGAATTATTTACGGATGACTCAAGATGATGAACAAGAAGGAAAGGCGATGGGGAAGGTGAAGTACTATATTCAATGAGTTTCTCTTCCCCAAAATCATAATATAAAGGCTCAAGTGATTTGAATATAGAATCATACTGAGGATAGGTAGGATCCTTATAGATTTCCTTAGTATCGAAGATTGGGTCTCCCCTAAAAGGAGAATATATTACTTCCAACTTCCCCTCTTCATAATAATTCTCCTTCCCAAGGGTCTCAATGGATATGTCATCATAAATAATGCCCGAGAGAAATGGAAGACCAATCTTGGCCTCATCCTCATTATCAATTTCGCAAATGAGAGTATGATCAAATTGAGGACCAAAAATTTCCTATTTCTCCCTTTCAATGTGAAAGTAATCTCCAATGTTATATTCCAAGGGGCTAACGGGATCACCTTCCTCAAGGTTCTCAAAACGAGAGTCATCGAGAGTAATATCCTTGAGAAAGGTAAGATTAGTCTCAACTTCACCTTCCATAAACTCATCCTTCCCAACATAGGTGTTCTCAGAATCATCCTTTTCATTTTGTGGACCCAACGAGGATTCATATTCCTGCTTATCACTTAGATCATCAAGGTTATATCCAACATCTTTAGCGAGATCTTCCTTTGGGGTTTTATCACATGTAATGAGAGGAGGGTTCCTTTAGAAATTAAAGGGGAACTTGAGACATATTCCTCACCTTTACCAAGATCCTTTTCAATATTAATCATTCCATTGTGTATCTCTTGCACAGAGGAGTCTTTGAGAGCCTCCCACTCTCCATGAGGGATGCCACCCCATATTTCTAAAACAAAATCCTTCAAAACTATCATAATCAGTGGAAATCTCATGAGGTAGGGTATCATACCAATATTTAACTTGACCTTCAAGTGATAAAGCTAACAACCTCATAATTGTGTCATCATTGTTAATCCGTACTACGTCTAAGGCCCAAAAAAAGTCATCGAGATGTACATTATGATCTTGATTAGGAATTCATTTGAACTTATGCATCCAACTTCTCATCTATGCCTTGATTTATGGGCGCTCTAGAACTTATTCAATACTAAGGTCATTATAGGGAGGAGGGAAACCATGTTGCTCGATATAGTCCATTTCTTGTGATATTCACACATTAAGATTAAAAACAAAATCACTAGGGTGAATGTAGATTCCTCAATAGATGCTTTCTTCACCCCACAAGCATTAACTTTGAATTTCAATGAAGAACTAATGTTTCATTCTTCCAATGGAGTCTCCAAATGATATATCAATAATGTTGTATGGGGAACAAAACACATGTTTCGTGTCCCCGATCAAACTAGCAGGGGTCATAGGATGGGATCCTATAGAGAAAATACTAAGTCAAGGGGCAACAATGGAGAGATAATGCACTATCACCTCAGCGAAGGCTCCCTAACCTTTACGGACTTTCAATGATGGGAGGAGACTAGTTGTTATAGGCCATTTTTTCACATCCAGTCATTAGGCCTCTTAATGGGATCAATCAACATCCTATTCCCCCTTGTCAACGTCATTGCACAAATTTCTAACTGCGCCTCCTTCATTTCCAATATTGTTTTCCTAAAACCACCTCATTCTGAGTCAACTTTAGGACCAACATTCTCTGGCCTTCCTTTGGACAACATGTTACACAGTAATTTGTTACCATGCTCATTTTCCCATCCCTGATATTAAAATCCCCCATGATAGATCATGTGCAATGTTTCCACCATGAAGAGACATGTTAAGAAATTCCTTGAAGATTCAAAGTAAACTGCCTTGGAAGATTACTGAAGAAACTTGGTCAAATTCCTAGTTTCCTGGGTTAGCACTTTTCCTGGTGTCATGATCGCGCTGATGTCATATTCAAAGTTATGGATTAGCGCTACCAGTGCTCTTATTTCTTGGAAAACCACATTGATCCCTTTCTGGCAGTGTTTCCTCAAATGGAGGAGAAGCTTCGACCTCTAGAAGTTCCAGGGTGGCGAGCTGGTTATTAAACGGTGGTGATAGAGTTGAGCTCTCTGATTTTAGATCTTTGATCTCATCCATGGGGGTTTATCCCTTAGAAATTGGGCCTTCCTCCGCCTTTCATGGGCTCCTTACCTCTTCTCCCTTCCTATAAATTCATACCCCTCATTCTAATAATGTTAGTCCGGTTAGTCATTTTCGGGCTAGTCTGAAATCTAGTTCCCTTTCCATCCTTGCATTGTGATAATGCCTAAGTGTTTGGGAGAAGGAATTATTTAGAGCTTCGATGAAGGACTCATATTTTCATCAAAGGAGGCCTCCAACATCAAGGCATGGGTTGTAAGCTCTTCCTTTTATATTTATCAATAAAACATCTGATTTTTTCTTTTTGTATTTGTCTAATTGTTTATGAAAATATTCGGGTACTCCTTGATCTTATAGGTAGCTAATGTTTACGATTATTATGTATTGGATTACGTTCATTGTTTCCTCTTGATCATATGTAGGTATTCATGTGGCAGCAGTAGCAGGGAGCGAGCCTAAAAGGATCGTGGATTAAGGTCATCATCAACAGATTCAGACATAGCTTTGGGAAAAAGGTACTTCTATATCTTCCCTTGTTGCATTGTGAATGTTAGGCAAGAGAGCATTGCATTATAAAGTATCTCGTGTTGCTAGACCCACTCTAGGGCTAGATAGATCACCTCTGTCTGTAGAGCGGATTTATCTTAACAATAGAATTGGCAACTCCACTGGGGAGCTTAGCCTCTTAGCCTTCCTTCCCCGGACTGATCTTGGATCAGTTTGACCGATTACTGAAATCTAAGCTTGCTTAGGCCTCTATTAGTTTGTGTAGGGTATGGTAGTCACTTCACTGTGTCAGGTCTCGTGTTGTCTGAAACTGTTTTTTATTTTCCCTTGTTTTTAGTGACCAACGCGCTTTCTGTTTGCACAGAGAGTTGATAGCATTGTTCTATATAGTACAGCTGCATTGATTTTTATTTCAGCACTCTTCTGCTTTTCACATAAGCGTTGATATTAGACCTAGGAAAAGTTAGGGTTTGCCCTTGATTTTTCAGTGTGTCCTAGTTGTTGGTCAATTTACTGGGTAAACTAATGCAAGTATTTAATTATCAATCCGGGTTTGTAAACATGGAAGCATGTCCAAAATATATGGATCTCAGATGTAGTCAATTTTCTAGAAGAAAATTTGTTTAAACTAAAGTGAATGCATATTACAAATATAAAATCTAACTAAGTAGTTTCTGATTCAATATGTAATAAATAAGGGAAGAGGCTCCTAACTTAGGAGATCATGTTTGACCTTCCCCATAGTACTACTTTCATGAAGAGAAACCAATTTACTGATGGAAAATAGCTTATTATGCATAAAGAGTAATAGAATAGGCTCCTAACTGAGGAGGTCCATGTTGTCCTTCTTCACAATTTCATTCATCATTTTTACTATTGTATTTAAGACTAGAAATTTAGAAAATAGCTTTAAAAAAGGAACAAAAAATGAATTTTAGCTATTGTTCTTATATAAAATAGAAGGAGAGTTTAACTTAAACACTTTTTGTCCCTTCATCCGCAGATTAGAATTAAACCAAGATTCATTAACAAGCATAAGTAAATAGCTTAACAAGGAAAAGAAAGATGAATTCTAGTTATTGTTCTGGGATCAGATAGAAGGTGAGTTTAACTTAAACACTTGTTTGTCCCTTCATATGCAGATTCATCAGCAAATATAATAAATCATCATCCATCTAATTAACTGAACAAATCTGAATCACAACTAGTTCATGAAAATTAAGCTAAATTAACCAATAAGTGTACTTAGCTTGGTGTGGGGGGCCTCCACCCTTGCCTTGCACACTTGAAGAACTTATCAACTACTGAAAACCCATTCAATTATCCACATCATTGAACAAAAAAAAAAAGTGTGGAACTGGTTCCTCAAATTAACTCACAAAGTTCAGAAGTCCCAATATCAAATTATACAAATTCTCCAATGTTTCAATGGTTCATAAGCTTGGTATAAATAAATAAATGATAATAAAAAAATATGCTACAATGTCTCTAACAGCCTTATCATATCCTAATCCCATCCATCTAGTTTTAACTCATCCAATTAGTTACACAAAATCTGGAAAAATCCCAAAAACTACTATTTCTGCCCTATTTTCTAGGGATTCCTGAAAAACATGTCATGTTTGACTAACATTGACCGGACATGTTTTAGATCAGTTTGACCGAACCAATAGATGTTTTTTCATCCATGGTTCCCAAGATTTCCAAATCCATGCTCATCTCCTGCCCAGGTGTCCTACATATATGATTTTCATGAAGAAATTACAGGAATTTTCAGTTCTGCCCAAAAATACTCTTAAAACCCAATTTTTACAAAAATATCTAAAAATTGGAAAACATAATTTATTTACCTGAATATGCATAATAAGGTCAAAATAAATCATATGTGGATGATATAATTTGTAAAATGATGGGAATTAGGTGTATCTTTAATAATAATAATTGATCAAAATTGAGGGCCAACAATGACCCTTGAAGGATGTCTGTAGAATCTCAGTGACCTCCTTGATGTGTGTTTGGCTTACTTGTTTTCTCTGAAAGGTTATTTTATTCTCTTTTATTTTTTTGTAAGCTAGGATATTTTTCACGATTTCAAATTCCTTTTGTCACATTATTCCTGAATTGATTCGAAGTAATTTGTCATGTGCATTAGTCATCACTGCATCTCTAATCTTAACTTCGATTTAGTGTCAAACATAGGATCACAAATTGTTTGATTCAAAAGTCTAGAAGAGTGTGTCATTTGTCCAAATTCAAAAGAAACTAAAAGTGATTTTTATTTTAGTTTTGATTTGGCTTTTCTTCATCGTTTTAAGAAAGAGGAGTGAAAATCATTTCATTCATGTGTTTTTAAAGTGGTTTTTTATTTCTGACCGACGTAAAGAAAAGTGAAAGGATTATCATTGCATTTATTCATTCTTTCGTTTATTTAATTTTTACTTCATTTCAAAGTAAAAAAGAAGAAAATAAAAAAAGAAAAGAAAAGAAAATTGTGCATCTTAGTGAAAAAAAGAAGTATTTTCATTTTTCGATAAATTGCATTTGGTTGGGAGAAAGTGAATTCGATTGAAAATGGTACTTTGTAGCTTTGTTAGTTTAAGGGGGGAATATTGTTGTTGCATTGATTGCACTTTTTCTTGTATCTCTTCCCTAAATAGTTTAGGCTTCATTGAAACGGAAAGTTTTTCATTTTGCATTTAGCTTGCACTATAAGGATTCATGTGACAACGATTTTGAGCCAAAACTGAAACTTAACTCAAGATCAACATTAAAATTCACTCAACTTACCTTAAGGAGCATTTGGAACTAACGAGAACATTTAGTGGTCTAGGCTAGAGACATGTTCTGGTGTCGTAAAACGCAGGATCTGTCACCAACGATCTACGTTATAGCCCCGGGGTGATATCCCGTCCCACATATGGAAGTATATTGATGTATGATAAGTATAGTTGGGGTGCTCTCATCGAACGGTTACACATTAGACAACACTACTATGGACTGAAATCCCACATACCATCACGTATATTTGGGGAGACACCATTAGGTTGCAAGCCTACCATAGGTAACCAAGTCGGCCTCCTTGTAAACGTGATACACCAAACACATCATTCGAGGAGATCGACTGTAGTACATTAAGTACTTGGTCATTTTTTCTATCATTTATCACCAAGTTGTATATTATAGTTCACGAAGACTTGGTAAACCTTTATGCATAGAATCCCATTTTTTATTTGTTTTTTGTTAATTCTAAAAGTAACTTCCCAAGAAAACATCTTACTCGTGCAGTTCTCCAACCTCATTATTGCTTGGTAAGTTGTGAAAATTTTCACCTCTTCCTTCTTTGATCTTGATTTGAAAGGTCATCATGGCTAAATCATCAAATTTGCCTCGTCCATCCTCTAACGGATCTCAATAACCTCCTCCTGAGTTCCCTTGATTTCCATTTGGGCCCCTTCAAGTGCAAGGTACTGAACTCGGGATTGTCATTAGTGTTCAACCCATTTGATAGCTTCTGGTGCTACACCTTTATTCCTGGATCCCATTTGGTCGATGGGTATTCCTCCATCGTCTGGCCCATTCTTTAAGAATGTGGCCACCGCATCTCAACCTGTTATTCAACCTACAATCACTATTGGTCAAATGATAGTTTTGATCAGAAACTATACCCCCTACTCACCATCTACGATTATTGCATTTCCACCACTAAGTGGACAATATACGATTTCATCCATGCCTAGGGAGGAATATAATCCTCTTTACATACCTCCTCTTTTGGGTGGAGAGCAGCTAAAATCTAGACATATTCTTGGGGCAGGAGCCCCTTCAACAACAAAACATATCATATTAGTATGTTCATCAATATAACATCCATATGTTCAACAGCCGAACGTGAAATATCAGTATGTTCCTCGACCGAACGCTTCTCAGTAGTATGTACAACAGCCCCAGATTTCTGCGAGTGATATTATGACTAAACCTCAATTTGGTTCTTACACCCAAGTTGGTTCAAATATCCGTATGGGTTAATTTGGTCCTCTCCCCAATAAGCCTGGTTCTCAATATCAACAGATTCCTCAGTACCGATAGGCCCAATCAGGACCTCAGGCTGGACACTACTTTCAATAAGGACCACAGCCTAGACCCTATGTTCAGCAGGGGCCATAGGCTGGACCTCATGTTCAGCAAGGACCTCACATTGGACCCTACATCCAACAAGGTATGCAACCTCAAATCCCGCAGGGGTCTTATCAACAACCCCAGCAAGGTCCCTATGTTCAGAAATACTTGCAACAAGGTCCTTACCAACAATGGGGGAAGTATGCATATCCAAGAAAGAATCTGCCCTATTGGGGGAAAAATCCATATCAACCAGGTTGGAACCCCCGACCCTTTTCTGCTCATCATCCGCCCTTGTTGTTCATGGTTACGTTTGAATTATCGAATGTGTAAAAAATTACAAATGATCCCATCCAACATGAGTTTCATTGGTCATCAATTCCAACTAAAACCCTATGATACTATCCAAAATTTGAAGCAAAATCTAGGGAAAACCCCCAAACCCATGTTATGACGTATCAATTGTGGTGCTCTTCTAATTCTCGGGTCGACGATTCTATTCGTCTTCGTCTTTTCCAGCGTAATTTGACTAGTACTACGACCAAGTGGTATATTGAACTCCCTCGAGGAATTTTATTCGATTTTAATTCCTTGGCTATGGATTTCCTTACTCACTTCCAGTTACCTGTCCGGTATGAAACCAACATCCACCTTCTCACCTCATTGAAGCAATCAACTACTGCTAACATTTCGGATCACATTCATGAATGGCGATGTTGTTGTCGCTTCATGAAATTCGAGATCCCCGATCAGCTATTGACTAAATGGTTTACAAAATCATTCGTTCCCAGGATTGTTAAAGATCTTTCCATGGGTGGATGTGTCATGGAAGAGGAATTCATTTCTAGAGCTCAATACCTCAATTTGGTTTATTCCCAATCTGGGACTCTATATGAGTTATTGCCTTACGTACCGCGACCTTCAACTGATCTTGCATCATCTTAGTCTCCTGCTACGCCTTCGGTGGACGGTGTTATCGAGACAGTGGATCATATTGATAGTAGTGTGTCCAAAACTTATTCGAATTCTAAACCTAGTACTGCTGCTACACCCTCCACTCCTTCCAGTAACCAGAAGAATCCTAGTAAAACCTCTGAGGTCAATGTTTTTCAATCTACCATTGTAGATAAATCCTCGAAAGGTAATAAAAAGGGTAAATTCAAGTCCAAATCTGATAACCCTAAACATGATTCGAAGAAGTCATCTTCTGACGATTTTTCAACACGTAAGCCTAAATATCCTTGTTTGATATGTGATGATGATCATTACACCAAGGATAGTCCTCAGTGTACCGCAGTTTCCTGTCTTCTGAAGGGTACACCCAAGACTCCAATTGTTTTGAAAGAACCTTTCCCTTATCTACAGACACAAATGGTAGATCAAGCTCAATCATGTGGAAGCTCTCAGGTTTTCATGGCTGGAACGGAACCTATCGCCATTACTACGAGATCGAAAGACTACCCCAATCCATCCAAGGCTCCTATGGAATTGGAAGTTACAGATCACCCTTCCTCTTCCACACCCCCTACCTCTGTTCCTCTCCAGATTGAGAGACCCAATAGTGACTCCATCATTCGACCACTCTAAAAATGTGTTCTTCGGAAATCATCCTATAATCCAAATGTGAGAGCCGCACAACACTACAATATTATAGAGGATATAGCTCAAGCGCCTTCGGCAATGTCAGTGTTGGAGGTCCTTCATTCATGTCCATCAAAAGGGAAGGCACTACTCTTCGCTATTGGAGGGATTGATCATGTAGATTCTAATCTTATTACTTTCAATCTCAAGAATTTCGCTCCTAGCCTCCCATCTTAGGTGGATTTTCTGATTCAAGATAACGTCATGGGAAAGAATATTCATCGAACTGTCGTTGATGACGGCATTTCAACTTGCATCATGTCTATCGCATGCTGGAAAGCCATCGACTCTCCCCCATTGAGTCAGTCCCTGAATACCTTGGAAGCTTTCAATGGTAGAGGTTCTCAGCCACATGGTAATCTCAAAGCGTTGCCCATCCTGTTGGAGGGAAAAATGCTAACCTTGGAAGTTTAAGTGGTAGATGCCAACCTGAACTGTAATCTCCTTCTTGGATGCAGTTGGGAGAATGCTATGGTTTTCATAGTCTCCACCCTTTTTTTCCTCTGTTTTCCTCATCAAGGAAAGATCGTGACTATCGATCAGTTGGCTTTGTTTTCATCTAATTCTTCAATGGAAAACATTTTGTACGTTGGGAAGACCTCTATCCCCTATGAGAACATCGGGCTAGCTTTATTAAAATACTTGTCCCTTATGGGAATGTTTCCACTCCCACCTCTGAATGTCTCCTCCGTCAATATGATTTTGTTTGGTCACGATCCATGGATTGTTCCCAATCCTGACCAACTCGAGATTTTTGGTGATGTTATGCTTCTAAGCCCGGCTTAGAAAATGTATCAAAGTATTCTCACAGCTTATATGGCTCCATCTGAAACCAATGATCATTTGGTTTCCTCTATGGAAACTTATGCATAGTCTCCCTAGTTTGGTTCTTGGGAATCTGATGATCCCTTGAATGAGACTTTCCCCACCGATGAAAGTATCATGGAGGTAATTTCTCTCAAAGAAACTCTGTGGGATGATGGACATCATCGTTCCTCGTTTCGCCCAATCCCAGGTGACATATCCGCCCTTCTGGACTCCCATGCTTCATCTGTATCGACTGACCCATTTCACAATCCAATATTGATTCATGAAGTGTCGTCTAAAGGGAACATGGGAAATATTACTTCAACCATTCTGATTGACATATCTGTCAAACCAGAGATCATCGAGAATGTCTTTTTCTAGGTTTCTTCTCCCCATGAGCTCAAGATTTACACTCATTTCCTCAAAAATCGTGACCCACCCACTCCCTTCGACCATGTTCTTATCATTTGGTCACTTTCCCTAGGGGGAATTATTTCCATGCTTCGTAACCCTTACTCGGCCAGGGGGCATGGGAACTTCACTGCTACAGTGAATTTTCTCACAAAATTGGCTGAGGTAATGCCTACACACAATATAAACGGTAGAACCGTGGGTTTATTTCTATTAATCATGATGAAAATAAATTATCTGATTTCATTCTTGAACTCTATCTGAAAAATTATTACGCTTAATCATGCATGTGATACTTTTTACATTAGTGTTTTATTCATTAGTGTGCTTTGAGTTTATTTTTGGTGTGATTGTTTGCTTTGCATATACGTTTCCTCTCCTCACCTTGTGTTCCACTTGGTTTGAAGATGTCTTCGAATCATTATGCCAGTTTTGCTGATGGCGCTTGTCGTAGCACACAGAACCTATCTTCCGTAGCATGGGCACTCTTTCCCCTTGATGGCGAGTTGATTAATTTACAAGGTATTTATTTGGGTCGAACAACTAAACAATATTGCCAAATATAGTGCGGTAATAGAGCTATTATCGGATGTCATTGATATTGGAATTAGAGATTTGGTTGTTAAGTTAGATTCACAAATCGCTGTGCTACAATTAAATAGCCATTATTCTGTGTGAAATCCTCAAATTTTTCATATGTATTTGTGTGTTCGATTATCCAAAAGACATTTTGATTTTATCACATATCAACATATTCCAAGAAGTTTAAACACATTAGAAAATAATGTATTAGATAGACATTTGCACAAAATGTAAAAAAACCAAGACATCATTATGATACACAAGTAGTTGTAGAAACATGCATATATATATATGCATGTTTCTACAACTACTTGTGTATTCTTCAACGATGTGGTTGGGAAGGTCTGAGTCGATGTTCTCTTTGTGGAATTGATGTTGAGACTGGGCCTCACCTTTTCCTTTTATGTTCTTATGCAGAGTCGATATGGAACAAATTGGTCTCTACATTTACAACAGTTGAACTTTAAGCGGAAGATTGTGTTCTCTCCCATATGAAACAATGGTGGAACAATCCCAGGGTAAGATCCTTGCATCTTTCCCTTCTTTCTTCACGTATGGAATTTTGTGGGCAAGAAACATGGCATTTTTTCATGAAAAATTCATCCCTAAGGAACTAACTTCGGCTTTTATTGTTCAGTGGACAAACGAACACAAGTGTCCACCCAAAATGCGAAAATTGAGGATAATACAGCCCCCAGCCATAAACCATGACATGCCTTGGGATTTTTTCAATGGAGCTAGCCAAGGGTCTCCCTTGCTTGCTGGTGTAGGAGCCTCCCTCCATCTCAGCCCGGAAAAGAAGTTTCTGATATAGTTTGTACCCGGTCATGGCTCCAATAATAAGGCTGAATTGGCTGCTCTATTGCCAGTATTATTTTTGGCACATAACAAAGGTATAACAAATTTACAGTGCTTTAGTGATTCGACGATGGTTGTGGACTGGGCTCTTCAGTGTTCACAGATATTGGCCCCCCATTTACAAGTGGTCTTACGTTCCATTCAAAATTTCTTCTCAAAATTCAACTCCCTAACCTTCAAACATGTATACAGAGAGCTGAACACACAGGTTGATATAATATCAAAACAAGCTCTGACTCTTCAGCCTGGTCGCATGATGATAGTGGATGCCTCCTCTGTAAAAGAGGAAGTTATTTATGTTTAAATGGAACAAATAAAGAAGCCCGTGAGGATCAGTAAATTTTTTCAAAGTCTACAAAACGTGTTTACAAAAAAGGAAAAGACATCTATTTTCTTTACTTTATGATTTGATTTTTGTAAAAAGGAAAGTATGGAAACAATTACGAAGTTCCATCAAACCTTTACAGCTCAAGGAGAAAATGTAAAACCTCCAGGGCCGGTATGTTATTCAATATGAATAAATATTTTTTTCTAATATATATATATATATATATATATATATATATATATATATATATATATATATATATATCAGGTCTATCAAGTGTGTTACATCCAAAATCTCAAAAAATATGTGTTCTATTAAAAAAATGGCTCTCCGAGCCTAAATCGGTACAGTAAATGTAAAAACAGGGTTGTTATCCTCCCACATGGTGCTAATGATAACATGTGACTGCTCGAACCACTCGCCAGAGTAATCGACATAGTCTGAATGGAACCCCGACCGTATGCCTCTGGAGGCACAGAGGAATATCATCAAAGGTATCATACTCTGGGATGGCTCTCGTCAGACCAAACAAGTTCCGCTCTAACTTGACTAGTGTATCTGCACCCTCCTCATAAGGAGCATCCTCTACTGTGCAAGCTACATTCCGCGCAATCGGTGACATACTAGGTGGTCTCTCAGGACCCGTATCTGTAAAAACATCATAAGTTTACGTTTCAGAATACATAACAAAAACAATCAAAAAGTAAAAAATGTTTAAAAAAATAATTTTTTCCTGCATCAGTCCACTGTGTGCCTGGTGGAATGGGAAGATCTAGATCTCCTCTGAAATCAATGTCGGCATATGCGAAGTCCTCAACCATGATAAGTTGACGACACAACCAAATGAAAAATGTTGTCAGAAAATAAATATGTTGACCCCCACCCTGTCAGGGCATGATCTCTCACCATATCATCAGCCTCGGGTCCCTCGGGGCTGGATCATGGATCTCCAACCGCTGGTACTGAAACAATGGTACTCACTCTAAGAAAAAGGTCACCAAGATGGACCCGTACCCGAATTTTTTTAGCTGCCCTGTCTTTCACTTGGTCAACTGGCTCTTCATATTAGCTAGTAACCCCTCGCATGAATTAAACAACATCAGGGCTAGACAGTCCACCGTATACTGGAGTTCAGATTTTGTTGCCTCATGCAATGCCTAGGCTCATGCCACTCTAGTTATGCAATGAAGAATTGTGCGCAGGGGAAGCACTCTGATGGAAGAAATATCTATCTTCCCACTCTCAATTTTTCAAGCCCTGAGACAATGTCTCTGGATGAGCATACTAGTGCTCTCACCCCCTACGCGATATCTGGAGAGTTGGATTCTATCCCCTCTCCTTAACAAACCTTAAATGAAATAGATGTCCATCACATCTAGTTCCAATTCTTGGTCGTCGATGAAAAATAATTTTTTGTCCACATCCCAAACCAATAAAATATTGGAGCAGCTCGAGTTGAGATCTCAACCCTGATGTTTGGAATAATTTAAACAAACCACAATTTCGCAATGCATTTACGCAATTTCGATCTTGTAGTGCTTGGTGGTATTCCACCTCGTGGCCTCGTTCTTTCCATTCAATCACCATTTATGAGGAAAACACCTACAAAACATGTTTAAAAGGAATTTTAGGAGCTTTCATCGAAGTAATTTTGGAAATTATCCATAGATATGGGTGGATTTCCTGTTTCAAAATCCTCCTCGCGGCCAACATGACTATCCGAATTGATTCGGCGTGTTAGTGCTAGAATCAACACTTGGACTGCTTCAAGTGCTTGACAAGACACATCCTACGCTCTAAGGCAATTTATTATGATTTGATTGTGTTTTTTGGAAAGTGGTTGGATCTCAAGCACTCTAAAAGGAACGTTGAACAGATAAAAAAAACTCTGACACATATGAGGGCACTCGTATATATGATGTGGTTGCAAAATTTTTAGTTCAATGATTAGAAGAATGGTAGAAAGAAAGTGGGTCTGTAGGACAAAAATCCACTACTTGGAGGACAGAAATCCACATAGATATGGGTGGATTTCCTGTTTCAAAATCCTCCCTGTGGCCAACATGACTATCTGAATTGATTCGACGTGTTAGCGTTGGAATCAACACTTGGACTGCTTCAAGCGCCCGACAAGACACATCCTACGCTCTAAGGCAATTTATTATGATTTGATTTGGTTTTTTGGAAAGTGGTTGGATCTCAAGCACTCTGAAAGGAACGTTGAACAGATAAAAAAAACTCTGACACATATGAGGGCACTCGTATATATTATGTGGTTGAAATTTTTTTAGTTCAATGATTATAATAATGGTAGAAAGACAGTGGGCCTGTAGGACATAAATCCACTACTGGGAGGAAAGAATGACACAAATTTCAGACCTATAATGTCTAATGAAAGAAGGCTTCTTAAGAAAGACTTACAAGAATATCATTTTACATTT
Source organism: Pinus albicaulis (assembly GCA_034641835.2). Taxonomy (NCBI): domain Eukaryota; kingdom Viridiplantae; phylum Streptophyta; class Pinopsida; order Pinales; family Pinaceae; genus Pinus; species Pinus albicaulis. The sequence continues at coordinate 86,443,741 of CM076576.1, forward strand.
TAAGAATCCTATTTCAAGGAATGCTTCTGACTAACATGACATCTTGAACCAGGAAAGCTTGATGGTTCAAGGCTTACAAAAACATATTAACATGCATAATAGATCAAAAGACTTATAAAAACATGAAACAGGGTTTAATTCCACCTCAAGGAATGCTTATGAACAATCTTCAATTCATACTGAACCAGGAAAGCTTGGAACAAGACTTACAAAAATAGATCCATATGACTTGGAGGTTCACAAGACTTATAAAAAAATAAGATAGAACTTTTATGATAAACCTGGAAAGACAGATAAATTATGTAGAAACAGAAGGGAAAAAAATACACACACCATATTATTTTGTGAATCCTCAAGAGTGTAACTGGAATATATTATGTGTTTGACAATATAGTGTTCAGGAATGACATGAGAATCAACAACATGGCACTTGGCCCTATGCCACCAACCATCTCCTTTTTCTTCCTTGGTATTCTATCTATTTATAGTTTTACAATAGATCTACCAGCAAGGCTTAGACCTTCGGATTCCTTTCATAACAACTTAACATAAATAATATAAGAAGGAGAAAAAGTAGATTGTCTGCTATTTTTAGCCATTTACAATCCTAACAAAACTCTGATGAAATTAATCATATTGACAAATTGTCTTTGAGCTTTAAGAAGATATTGCTATTTGTTGATAAGTGTCGAATATTTAAAGCCTTTGCTGTTGGATTTTCTGTAAACCTGTGACTGTTTCTTAAATGCTGCCTGGTGCCTTGTGGAAACATGTTGGTTCTGAGAGTAATGGTGGCACAGATCTAATGGAAATATTTTCTGGAGGAATTCTGCTGTTGTTTTCCTTCATTGGCTTCTTCTGTTATGATAGGGTTTCTTTGCTAAAAGAGATTTTGAGAGAATAACCCATGCAGATGAACTGGGCACGTGAATGAAATGAATGGAGGAGACAAATTGAAGGTGGGACCAGTGGGAGAAATAAAATAAGAGCGGGAAAACCCTTTGTAATGGCATAAAACACGAAACCTTTTGGATAGAATGGTGGAGATTCATTTTATTATTAGTAATATCATATATTACAAAAAATACTTTTAATAAGGTTTAATTAATAGGGGAGAGGTGGAGTGGAATTAGCGGGAGTATAGCGGAGGGGAAAAGGGCTATATTAAATATAAAGAGGGAATATCGCAATCACTTTTCAAAGCATGGAGAAAGTAACAATGGATTTTGGCACATGAAATTTGTGATTTACGAAAAGGAAAATGACATGGGCAAGTATGGCAGGCTAATCACATTACAAACCGCAATCAGGACTGAAACAGTTATATCGTGTATCACAAATCAAAGGCTTATCGCAAATCTAGACTGGGAGTTATATCGCATTTTGGGAAGTCAAAACAATATCGCAATATCGGATATTGGGGAGATGGGGTGGTAACAGACTACCGAAATTGCGATATGCAATGGAGAGATAGGGAAAGGTGACGTGGAAAAGAGAGGCAGTCCCAACAGTCTCACAAATCACATTTCAGGGTTTTGGAAGAGGTAACATATAATAATCAAAGGACTTTGCGAAATGCCTATGCGAAAAGTAATATCGGTGTGCGGTAATAATATTACACAAGCAGGAGGGAATGTAATTTGTGATGAGTAGAGGGTTATGTGGCAGGGAAGGTGGGGCCCAAACAATACCGCAAATCGTGAATGAGGAGTTTTTTTGTGAGGAAGGGGAGTTAAAGGTTAATACTAGTGAAGTGAGATGTGCGATGAGAATGGAAGGTGGGGCCATTTACATTGCAATCGGGGAATCGAGAGTTTTGTATTGTAAGGAACGAGAGTTGAAGGTTAAGACTCGCGAAGTGCGATGAGATGAGAGGTGACGTGGCAGGGAAATTTCCCACTTTATATCACAATCAGGAAGAAGGAAAGGCGGAGGTGAATGGAAAAGGTAAGTAATGTTGCGATCTTGCAATGTGAAAAGGCAATGGGTCCCATTTAAAGGATTTTTAAAAGAAGAAAATGAAAAATTACGTTAAGTCAACGGAATATGATACAAATGCCCGAATAATATTATAAAGAAATTATAACATATATCAAAAGTTTATGAAGCAGACCAAAAGGAAATGATGGGTCCAAGCAATTCCACAAATCACATTTTGGAGGGTTTTTAGGAGACGACAATTGTGATAAGTAATAAGTTTGGATCTATGAAACACTGATTGCGATGAAAGGTAAGGGTTTCGATACGGATAAGTGTAGAAAATATATATGATATCATATATGTAATATATGATATATATTAATGGTTTTTTGTGGTGGGAGGAGCTGCTTTTTAACTATAAAAATGGATTTTAATAGTTAAAAAGGGGTTTTGAAAGAAATGAAACGCTGGAAGTTTTAGTATTTTGGAAAAATGAGGAAAGGATTGAAGAGAAATGGCGAAAATGGAGAAAATGATGTGAAATAATTGAATCATAAGGAGCTAGAGGCCAAGAAGAAATGACAGATAGGGCAGCTTTGAAAGGAATCAAAACTAGTTCTAACAATGGCTCTAATTGGGGATGATATGCCCCCTGCGGGCTATCAAGAACTGTATTTCCAGTGCCTTATCCAACTCTTATTTCTCCAATCAGTGATCCTGCTCATTAACTCAAAAAAATAGCATGCCTAGCCATTGGGTAATGGAGTCAAAAGCATCATTTCAATTATGCAACTTATTTCTCCAAACTGAAGCTGGATTCAAACTAAAAACTGAAATCTATCTTTTTGAAAAACAAATGCTCAAAACAATGAGCTTATTCATTTCTCTACTTCTAATATGATTTGAATGGAAATATTCATGCAATATGGAACTTGTCGTACAACCATTTAAATAGCTGAAAAAAACCTCATATGGATTATTTATCTTAAGAGTAAAACTGAAAGAATCCATATCATAACATAGTGCAACTCATGAGGAAAATAAAGCATTGGATGTCTGCACTATAAGAAGACTCCAAATCATCAGATACTGAATGAGGAAAAACATTAAATGCTACCTCTGCAATGATGTCCCTTTCATGATATCCAAAACTTCCACTGAAAATCTAATCTCTGCATCCCTGTGAAGTTACCACTATATCTAGAAAAATGGAGTCACCAGGTGAAAAACTACAGTCCTCTTCAAGTTATCAATTCATGTTCACCTTCAAGAATCAATATTCAACAATTAAAACAAGAGACTCGGGAGAATACTTCATTTCAAGGCCTTCGTCTCCCGGCATATGCACCAAAAGATGTTAGCGCTGGAATCAGCACTTGGACTGCTTCAAGTGTCTGACCAGACAATTTCTTATGATTTGATTGGGTTTTTTGGAAAGTGGTTGGATCTCAAGCACTCTGAAAGGAATGTTGAACAGATAAAAAAAACTCTGAAACATATGAGGGCACTCGTTCACTATTTGACAATACATTGTTTAGGAATGACATGAGAATCAACGACAACACACTCGGCCCTGTGCCACCAACCATCTAATTTTTTTCCTCTGTCTTCTATCTATTTATAGTCTTATAATAGATCTGCTAGCAAGGCATAGACCTTCATATTCCTTTCATAAAAACTTAACAGAAAACAGATAAGAAGGATAAAAAGTAGACTGTCTGCTATTTTTAGCCATTTACAATCCTAACAGAACTCTGATGGAATTAATCATATTAACAAACTGTCTTTGAACTTTAAGAAGATATTGTTATTTGCTGATAAGTGGAAAATATTTAAAGCCTTTACTGCCAGATTTTCTATAAACCTGTGACTGTTTCTTAAATGCTGCCTGGTGCCTTGTGGAAATGTGCTGGTGCTAAGAGTAATGGTGGTGCGGATCTAGTGGAAATCTGTTTTGGAGTAATTTTGTTGTTTTTTTCCTTCATTGGCTTCTTTTGTTATGATAGGGTTTCTTTGCTGAAAGAGATTTTGAGAGAATAACCTGTGCAGATGAACTGGTCACATGAATGAAATGAATGGAGGAGACAGATTGAGTGTGGGACCAACAGGAGAAATAAAATAAGAGTTGGAAACATGGATGTTTAGCAAATTATGGAGGTAGCTTAGGATTAAATGTAGGAAATTAATCAACAAACAACCCTTTTCTTTATAATGACGCAACTGTTATATTTGATGGAAAACCCATTTTAATGGTGGAAAACCCGAAACCTTTTGGATAGAATTGTGGAGGTTCATTTTATTAACAGTAATATGATATATTACAAACAAATCCTTTTAAAAATGTTTAATTGATAGGGGAGAGGTGGAGCGAAATTAGCGAGAGTATAGCGGAGGGGCGAAGGCCTATATTAAACATAAAGAGGGAATATCGCAATAGCATTTCGGAGCATGGAATAGGTAATAATGGTTTTTGGCACATGAAATCTGCGATTTACAAAAAGGAAAATGACATGGGAAGGTATGGTGGGCCAATCGCATCGCAAATCACAATCGGGACTGGAGCAGTTATATCGCATATCTCAAATCTGGACTGGGAGTTATATCACATTTTGGGAAGTAAAAGCAATATCGCAATATCGGATATCGGGGAGATGGGGTGGTAACAGACTGCCGAAATTGCGATATGAGATGGAGCGATGGGGAAAGGTGACGTGGAAAAGAGAGGTGTTCCCAACAGTCTCACAAATAGTATTTTGGGGTTTTGAAAGAGGTAACATATAATAATCAAAGGAATTTGCGGTATGCTGATGCGAAAAGTAATATGGGTGTGCGGTAATGATATTATATAAGTGGGAGGGAATGCGGTTTGCGATGAGGGGAGGGTGACGTGGCAGGGAAGGTGGGGCCCAAACAATACCGAAAATCATGAATCTGGAGTTTTTCTGTGAGGAACGGGAGTTACAAGTTAAGACTCGCGAAGTGCAATGAAAATGGAAGGTGGGGCCATTTACATCGCAATCGGGGATTCAAGAGCTTTGTATTGTGAGGAACGAGAGTTAAAGCTTAAGATTCGCGAAGTGCGATGTGCGATAAGACGAGAGGTGACGTGGTAGGGAAAGGTCCCATTTTATATCGCAATCAGGAAAAAAGAGAGGCGGAGGTGAATGGAAAAGGTAAGTAATGTTTTGATCTTGCGATACAAAGAGGTGATGGGTCCCATTTAAAGGATTTTTAAAAGCAGACAATGAAAAATTACGTTAAGTCACTCGAATATGATACAATTTCCCGAATCATATTATAAATAAATTATAACATTTATCGAAATTTTATGAAGTGGACCAAAAGGAAATGATGGGTCCTGACAATCCTACAAATCACATTTCAGAGGGTTTTTAGGAGACAGAAATTATGATATGTAATAATTTTGGATCTGCGAAACACCAATTGTGATGAAAGGTAAGGGTTTCAATACGATTAAGAGCAGAAAATATATATGATATAATATATGTAATATATGATATATATTAAAGGTTTGTTGTGGGGGGTGGAGCTGCTTTTTAACTATTAAAAATGGATTTTAATAGTTAAAAAGGGGTTTTGAAAGAAATGAAACGCTAGATGTTTTAGTATTTTGGAAAAATGAGGAAAGGATTGAAGAGAAAATGGAAAAAATGGTGAAAAGGATGCGAAATAATTGAATCATAAGGAGCTAAAGGGTAAGAAAAAATGACGGAGAGGGCATCTTTGAAAGAAATCAAAACCATTGCTAACACGGCGCTCGTGACGCGCTGCACTAACGGGCTAAACACGACCTGCGCTAGTCTGATAGCTCGAAACCCTACTGGTTGCGAGCGATTTTGAGGTTTGAAATACTCCCCCCAAACTCCCTATTTCTAAAACTAAATGATAAATTAATGGAATTAAAATGAAGAGGTGGTTTAGAGTTCTTACCTGACGCTGAAGGATCGATGAATGGTGTCTTGGATAGACTGCACTACTGATCTAGATCGACTGCACCACTCATTTGAAGTTCGAAAGGAAAATTGTTATAATGCACTTCTCAAAATAGAAAGGTGAAAATGAATTTACTTTTTGTTATATTTATATATTTTTGAAAAAAATTGCCATTATTTTATTATTTTTCCTCGATATCATTGATGTTTGCCATTTTTGTGCGATAGCAGGACTTTCACATTGTTGGTGATTATTTATGATGTAAACAAGTTGTATTTTATCTCTTTTCCAGGCTCAGTAAATATTCAAGAAAAAGGAACCCCCCAGAGTCAACTTTCAACTGTTTTCTAACTCTCGAAAAATGAAAATATTGTTGAGTGCTTGTCATTTCGAACACGTTAAAGTGAATGAATTGACGTGATCTCAGTAGAAGTTTACCCCTTTTTCGGGCTGAGACTTACTATTTATGAAAAAGGAATACCTTGATCGAACATGGTCAAGAGGCTCTCTTGAATATTTTTTTCTACCTCTTCACATTCGAGAGACGATTTACAACAAGGGAAATGATGGAGCTTTATTTTTGTTTCTTTTCAAAATCCTTATGTTAGCCCCCTATGAATTTTTTTTTACTAGCAAATAGGGGGCTAAATTGTTTGTTGAGCTTTCAAGTAATGCATCTCCCTTGAAAACACATTATCCTTGAAAATTGCAGCCTGACGAAGATCACTCTTTCATCCAAAGAGTACTGAAGATAAATGCCTAGAATTTAAAATGGAATGGGGCCTTGGCCCTCTTCCTCTTTTGAGTTTTAATGCTACATTTAGTTTTCCATCTACCTCCTTAGCCTCCTTTTCAGCTATAAAATTCATGAAGAAACTCATTGTAAAGGTTGTTGATCAGATATCAGTGGACTGCAAGTTGTTTCTTTTGAGACATGTTCTCTGTGTAAAGTTGTAAGATAGGCCGAGGAAGATATTTTCAGACTGAATATCAAGCTATTGGCAATGTTGTACTTGATTGGTGTTGCTCTTTAATATGACAATCACATTTAATTGGATCTCGATTTAAAGCAGCAATGATGTTTTTCTGTCTTTGTCTATGTTTTCCTTTTCAATTCATCACATTTCATTTCTTCTGGCACGCATCAGAAATCTGGCATAATATTTACCCTTGTTAGGTACCCTATGTTTCTTCTCTCCCTGCCTTCAATGTTTTCTGCTGTATGTGTTATCTGAGGATTGATTTCAAGATAATTTAACCAGTGTAGTGGTTAGATATGCTACTAGTTGATGTATGAATTGATGAATCTATTCTTAGATGTTCTTGTTAGGCTTTAATTGAATGAATTGGGATACTGGGAGTTCAGAACTCAGTCTCTGTCTCACTAGGATCCTTTTCAGTTAATTGAACCTTCTAAGTTCCCTTAAGCTGGATACCAAAGCATTGAGCGTTCAAAGTCTCTCTCTGATATCAGGTTTTCACCTTTGTGTTTAAATCTTTAATGTTTCCTTGTCTAAAGAGTTAGCCTTTTAGGTTTTGGATCACAGGTTGTCCAATGGCATGTCCTGTCCCTGGATCTGATTCCTAGAAAGTCACCTTGGAGGTTTCCTTGCTTTCACCTTCTCTCTTACTATTTCATGCCACACTATCATCTTTAAGATTCAATGATTTAGATGACTAGCCCGACTGAAAGCCTCCATATTGAATAACAAGTAAACCCTTTCCTGACTCCATTGCCCAATGGTCTCGACGTTATCTGAATCATCCCTCCTTTGCCTAAAATCCTCTTTTCTCATCCTTGTCTCATACTGAAACCTCTTTCCTGATTCCCAACAACCAAACATACAATCCAACAAACAAACTTGTGCCTATAACTAGCCTAACATCTTAAATTTGAGCTTAAAAGACATAAAACCTTTGCTTATATAGAGAGATCCGTCTCTGGACCTAGGAGGGCTAGATCCTGAGGTCTGAAAGTGGTTTGATGTTGTCTCATATTTTGGTCTTGCCAATCTGGCCAAAACATGGGAACCCCAACATAATGGTGACTCCGCTGGGGATCGAACCCAGAATCTCTGGTTAGGTTGGCAGTTAAACACTCCTATTCACAAATCAACTTCTATACCACTTGTGTGTTTTCTCCCACACTCCTAGAAAGAGTCTGGAAAGGGCCAGACAGCCTCCAGATCTCATCCTCTTTCAGAGGTGAAATATCTGGTAAATGCCCTCCCAGTCCATCTCTGGTTAGATTTTGCTGTGTTTTAAGAATTCCCCTAAAAAGGACATTTCAGAAACACCGTGGTGGACAGTATACCCTCTTGAAACATCCCAAACCTTCCACCTGGCGACTCCATAGTTCCTAAATGATTAAAAGACTCTACTGGGAGATCAGATCCCATTACAACATCAGCCACAATAGAAGTAACAAGTAGGGTTAAGTTGCTTGGTTGGAAAACGACATTCTGGCTTCAAGAACCATTCACACAAGAGCTTATCCCAACCCAAACCCACCTGAAATATTTGACAACCCTGAGAGCATCCTCAAGAGATCTCTTACACCTAAAAGACCAACTATTTCCTACCATATCCATAGAGCTAACTCTGCACCAGAAGACCTTACAGCTCTATCAAACAGTCATCTTGACCTAGACTCTCAAAGCAGATTACCAAGAACTAGGTCATTCAGTGTTCTAGACCAGCCAGAATTCGAGCTTCCTGGTTCACCACCTCAAAGTGGTAAACACACCAGGGACAGAGAGACCCCTCCATCTACACCTCCTGATACACACTTCATTCAAAACTTGGGGCTCTGCCACCCTAAATCTGCTCAACAGACTTCTGCTGGTCCTAACATCCCTATCATCCACATACTAGCTGCTCAAGCTAACCCTTTACCTCACCAAAACATCATCATGGCAGCTTGGTATGCACCTCTGGTTTTACCCCAGCCTCTAGTACCCTTACCTAATGATTATCAATCAAAGATCCCACACTTCACTGCAAAAGAGTCTACCACAGCTCAACACCATGTAGATAGGATGGAATATTATTTTTATTACATGGAGATAGATGATGATACAGTCAAAATGAGAATATTTTCCCAGAGCTTAGGGGGTGATGTGAAGAAATGGTTTAAAGGCCTACCTCCTAATAGTATTCAAGACCTTCCTGCTTTATATCAAACCTTCATAAACAAATGGGAAGTTAAGGCCAACCCTCTCCAAATATTAGCAGAATACAAAAACCTTAAAAGAAACGTAGGAGAGAGTGTCCATGACTACTCTACAAGGTTCAACAGCGTTTATAATGCTCTTCCTCCACATATGAAACCTCCCCAAGGTATGGCTCTAGTGAAATATCCTGAAGGCTTTGATGCTTATATGGCCTACCAGCTTAGGGAGAGGGATTACAACACATTGGAAGACATGCAAAAAGGAGCAGTGAGTGTGGAGGCTAACCTGATTGATAAAAAATCAAGATTGAGAGCTAAGAAAAGGGTAACATATAGATATGACACTATAGCTTCCACATCTGATCCCAATTATGACCGTCTATCTAAAAACATGGAAAAGCTACAAAAAATGATGAAAAAAATGGTTGTCATAGTCAGTAACCAAAACAGAAATCAAAATCATAACTAGAACCAGAACCTTAGAAGAAACAACACCACTTTCAACAGACAAAGAGAATCAAATCAACAAATTGTTCCCCCATTTCAAGAGAACTTTCTTGATGAAGATGAGGGAATCATATAAGAGTCTGAGGGAACCACAATAAACATGTTTGAAATAGAAAACTCAATCCACAACTGTTCCACAGAGGAAGATCAACCCTCATCCTCATAGTGGGATGAGGAAAGATTAGAATCTGAGGATTACAGACTTGGATTTGAATATGCCATCATGCAGGTCAGAGAACAATACGAACTTAGAAGCAAAAAGGGCTTAGACAATTCCAAACCCAAAACTTCTGAGATTATTATTAAGAAAATGCCTGAGAAAACTTCTAAAGTAACTGCTGAAAGTAACAAATCAACAGCTGAGAGTTCTGGGAAGAACAAAGAGAAAGACAACCAAAACACTGATAAACAAAGTCAACCAACTAGCAGCACTAGCACTGCAGTTAGTTCTCCTGATAAAACTGTCACAAACACTGTACATAGTGAGGATCAACACAATGATTCAGCCACTAAGGTAGTGGCTAACAAGATAGAGTTGAACATTCCAAAGGGTTAGTCCACTTTCAATTTGGAGAGTGAGATTGAAAAAATTAAAATCTCTGTCCCACTCTCTGTGCTGGCCACTCAGGATGTATATAAAGGCCAAATTTTGAAAGCATTAAATCTAGGGGAAAACAGTGACACTGTCAATTTGAGTGATGATAAACCAGCCCTTCTATTTTGTCCAAAGATAGAAGGGAAGTTTCAGGAAGGGGTAGTACCACCTTTTTATATCAGTCTCAATATCCATGACAAGATCCTTCACAATGTAATGCATGACTCTGGGGCATCCCACAATCTAATGCCTAAGGTAGTGATAGAAAGGTTAGGCCTAGAGATAACCCGTCCCTATAAGGATTTATATTCATTTGAATCTAGCAGAGTAAAATGCCTGGGCCTAATCAAGGACTTGTGTGTGAGCTTGATCTAGATTCCAGCCAAGTGTATGGTCATGGACGTTGTGGTGGCAGATGTGCCACCTAATTATGGCATGCTACTATCAAGGTCATGGGGAGCCAAGATGCAGGGCACAATGCAGATGGATGGGGCATATGCCACAATCCATGTCTTTAGCCAGCTGAGGAGACTATATAGAGAGGCACAAATGAAATTCCTGGTCAACAGCCCTGACAAGCCTAAAAAATCTCCTCTATATTCTGTGCACACAGATCTGGATTCCTTTATCTTTTGCAATGATGAATCCTTAGGAAAGCCAGAATCAGAAAATAGAGATACAAACAAAGGGGTTGAGACCATAGATTTTAACATAATGGCCACTTTGGACTTAGAATAAAATGAAGAAGAAAACTTTGGATAGTGCACTAAAAATGAAACTCATAAAGGACAAGAAACAGAAGGCAATCAGTCAACTAATCACCTCTCTGAATTCCATACACGTCATGAAGAACAAGACCATCCACAGTCCCATGCAGACCCCGTAACACAACAGACCAGTGAAACCCACATTAGGGAAGAAAATAATGATAAACACGAACATGACCCCTTATGGGAAATGAATTTCGATGGGTCTTATAATAGGAAGACTGCAAGAGCAGGAGTGTGGTTACATAACACAGAGAATGACTATGCAGAGAGCCATGCCTTTAATCTGAACTTCAAATGCACAAATAATATTGCAGAGTATGAGGCTCTTATCCTAGGCTTGAATCTATTGAAAAAATTAGGAGCTCATAGGATAACTGTGCACGGAGACTCTGAGTTGGTCATAAAACAAGTAAACGGTGAGTATACAGCTAAACACCCTAGGTTGAGAGCGTATAGGAATGATGCCATGGATGTTTTAAAGAATTTTGTGGAATATGAATTAGTGTTTGTCCCTAGGAGTCGGAACGTAATTGTAAATGGATTATCTTGTGTAGCTAGTTCATATCACAAGCCTCCCACTGACCAACAAATCATCATTCAGACCAAATTCAGACATGCAGTGCAGGATAATGAAAAATATTGGCAGGTCTTTGAAGGCGATAAGCAGATTGAAGATTTCCTAGTAGGCAGGAACGAGTTTGAATTTTCCGATTCAAAATCTAGGTCCAGTGATAGCTGCCTAAGTGAAGAGCCTTCAGATGAAGGAGAACCACCCTGTAACATAGAAATAAACACCTTAAACGAACAAATTGGAAATCCAAACGAAGAATGTGAAAACACAGATAGTGAGGAAGTAGAGGTGTTGTAGGCCAAAGATAAGAACATACCCCGAGGTCTGGCACGTTTAGAGGACCTTTTTGACTTTGATGATGTAGCAAAAAAGCCCACTATAGAACATTCAGACTTTGATGTGGAGGAATGAAACATAGGCACTGAAGATAAACCCAAGATGATCAAATTGGCTAAGTCTTTGCCTGCAAACATGAACAAGAAATATATTGACTTGTTCAAAGAATTCATTGATGTGTTTGCTTGGAGCTATGAAGACTTAAAGGCCTATGAAAAAAACATCATACAACACAAAATACCTTTGAAAGAGAACCAGAAACCTTTCAGACAGAAACTTCGCAGAATAAACCCAAAAAAATTACCTACAGTGGAAAAGGAAATAAAGAAGATGTATGAGGCAGGCATAATAGCTCCTGTGAGGTTCTCTGATTGGGTCTCAAACCTTGTAGCTGTGAGAAATAAAATAGGTAAGATAAGATTGTGCATAGATTTCAGGAACCTTAACAGAGCCTCACTCAAAGACAATTACCCTTTTCCAAAAATGGAACACATTCTTCAGAGGATAGTAGGCTCAAAAAGGATCTCCCTGTTAGATGGTTTTTCAGGTTACAACCAAGTTTTAGTACTCCCAGAAGACCAACTCAAGACAACTTTTACCACTCCATGGGGCACTTTTATGTATGTAAAAATTCCCTTTGGACTAATGAACGCTGGTGCCACCTTCCAATGGGCAATGGACATAGCCTTTTTAGATGAAATAGGGCACTTCATTGTCATTTATCTGGATGACATAACAGTCTACTCCAAGACTGATGAAGAGCACCTAAAACATCTGAGAAGAGTGTTTGAAAAATGTAGAAGGTTCGGTATGTCATTGAATCCTAAAAAGACTGTATTTGGGCTGCAATAAGGTAAGCTTCTCGGCCACATTATATCTGAGAAGGGGATCAAGATAAACCCACAAAGAGTTGAGGGAATACTAAAAATCACACACCCGAGAAACATTAAAGAGTTACAATCCTTCATTGGGAAAATAAACTTCTTAAGGAGGTTTATTCTCAACTTAGCTGAGCACCTTAGGAATATGACTAATATATTGAAAAAGGGTGTCGGGGTTAAGTGGACTGTTGAGGCTAAAAAATATTTTGAATCTGTTAAACTTGCACTCACCCAAGCTCCTGTCCTGATCAACCCTGATTTCTAAAAATATTTCCTGATCTTTTCATTTGCCTCCGAGCATACAGTAGCTACAGTTCTGCTGCAGAAAAATCCAGAGGGAATGGAACAGCCCATTGCTTTCTTCAGCAAAGCTCTAAGAGATGCACCCTTGAAGTATAACATAATGGAAAAACAGGCCTATGCATTGGTAAAGGCCTTGAAAGACTTTAGGGTGTACATACTGCATTCTCACACCATAGCCTACGTGCCAAACATAGTGGTTAAAGACATCTTGTCCCAAGATCCGGATGGAAAGAGGGGCAAATGGATCACTGTAATCTTAGAATATGACCTTGAAATAAAACCCACAAAACTGATCAAAGGTCAGGGCTTAGCTCAAATAATGACTGAATCAAATTTACAAGCCCTTTACATAAAAATGGGCGATGCCTTGGATGAGCAGGAAGGATTGCCTGATCCCACTATTGAGGAGAATTTTCAGAACTCTCCATGTTATTCTGACATTCTCTATGTGCTCACAAACCTCAATGCCCCTCCTGAACTATCAAAGACTAAGGACATATTTCTGAAGCTAAAAGCCAGAAACTATTGCATACTGAATGAATGTTTATACTGGAAAGGTACAAATGGCTTATTGCTTAAATGTTTGCCTGAAACTGATGCTGAGAGGATTAAACAAGAATTTCATGCAGGAGAATGTGGAGGCCACCTGAGCTAGAAAGCCACTGCTAATAAAATACTCAGATCTGGCTATTATTGGCCCACACTTTTTAATGACATCCATAAGATGATAATTGCCTGCCATAAATGCCAGATTTTTGAAGGCAAAAGAAAGCTCCTACCCCTACCTCTTCAACCCATCACTGTTGAAGGTCCCTTTCTGCAATGGGGCCTAGATTTTATAGGAGAAATACACCCTGCTTATTCTGCACAACAAAAATGGATCCTTACAGCCATTGATTACTTTACAAAGTGGATAGAGGCCATACCTGCTAGGAATGCCATAGATTCTGTCATCATTAGGTTCCTAGAAGACCACATCCTCTCTCGGTTCGACTGCCCAAGAAAAATAATCACTAATAATGATGTTTCTTTCGGATCCAAGAAAATGGTTGATTTTTGTCACAGGTATCAAATAGCACTCGGTCATTCAACTGCTTATTACCCACAAGGTAATGGGATAGTTGAATTATCAAACAAAAGCTTGGTGACCATTATCAAAAAGCTTCTCGAGGAGAAAAATAAGTCATGGCATAACAAGTTAGTGCATGCTTTGTGGGCTGACAGGCTTACAACAAAGAAATCCATTGGAATGTCACCATATCAGCTTGTCTATGGAATAGAAGCAGTGTTTCCTACCAGCCTTGGGGTACCAATGATTAAACTTGTCCAAGAAATTCAGACAGAAGAAGACAACATGGTAAGGAGGATAAATCAGACAATTCATCTCCAACAAAAAAGGGAAGAGGTCTATAACAGAGCTATCAGAGTTCAAGAAAATATAAAGAAGATATTTGACAAAAGAACAAAGGCTTATGACTTCAAAATTGGAGATAAAGTTCTGAAGTGGGACTCAAGGAGAGAGGAAAAAGGAAAGCGCGACAAGTTTGACAGTTTATGGCAAGGTCCATACATCATCCAAGCCACTGTAGGTCCCAATGCCTTCTTTCTGCAAGAGCTAGATGGCACAGAGCTGTTTGGGGGTCCTGTCAATGGTAGGATTCTCAAACACTACTACTGCTGATTTCCAATTTCCAGTTTCCATTTCCATTGTAAATACCATTGTTGTGTTATGTTTTCAAGAAAAAGAGAAAAATGTTCCAAAAAACAGAAAGAAAGGAGAGGTTTAGACATGCTAAAAACCTGAACCTCAGAAATGCAAAGGATTGGCTCTAATATGATCAAAGCCTGAGCCAAAGAAGTAAACAGCTGGTCCTAACATGTCCAAACTTTGAACCAGCAAAGGGAACATGATCAGCTCTAACATGCCCAAAACTAGAGCTGAAATGAAGAAGAGAAAGTGACTCTAACAAGCTCAAAACTTGAGTCACTAAGCGAGGAAGGATGCTTCAAAGTTTCATTTTTCAAACCTTCACGTTTTTGTTTTCAGTTTCTGCAAATTTCTGTCCATGTGCAACTGTCTTTATGCCTTGGATCCACAACAAACTAGACTGTCTAATCCTAGTTTGACTGTTTTTAAATTTCTGTTGTAGAATGTAGAGAAGGAATCTGCTGGACAGTTTAATCCTAGCAGATATTAGATTAGGTAGAGAAACATATGAGGCCAACAGTTTAATCTAGTCTCATGGAGTAATAAGGGTAGAAATAGAATAGGTTTACTTTCCTGTTTATGAAAATAAATGATGTAAAGGGTCTGCAAGTCCAAATGCACCCTGGAAGAAAAATGCTAGGACTATAGTCTGGGTAGGTAGATTGTTTGGGAATATTTCTACTGATATATCATGTTTGTAACAGCTGAAATCAAAGAAGAAAGGTGGCTCAAGGTACCAGGCAGCTGGCCTACTCCAAAGATCATTTTTTGAATTCTTGACTCCTTCAAGAAGGAGCCATCCCCATGTGGAGCCACTGTTAGCCCCCTATAAAATTTTTTTGACAAGAAAACATGGGGCTAAATTGTTTGTTGAGCCTTCAAGGAATGCATCTCCCCTAAAAACACATCATCCTTGAAATCGTCTTCATGCCCTCTGCCCTTTGATTAATTTCCACTGTTGTTTCTAAGTCAATAAGCCTCACCGATTGTAAAAAGGTGTGCTCAAGATGGCCTTCATTTACCCCTCGTATTCCTGTAGAATGTCCCATTATAACATTTTTCCTTTTTTTCAAAGTCCCCTTTTTTCACCCCCAAATCCCTCCTAAACCTTCTAAATCATCCCAAATTCGTTCTAAGCCTCACAAATACCCTTTGTTTGGCCAATTAGCCCCTTTTTCTCTCTATCGTTATCCCTTTTGGCCTTAAATTCCATTGAAAATGGGCCAAAAACTCATATTTTTCACATTTCAGGCCTAGCCCCTTTCAGCTCAGCCCCAGAACCGTTTCCCCCCATGTGACCCAGCGCTAGAACCAGGCGCTAGCCCGCAACGCGCTTATCGGATCACGGTCGGGTGCAATACCCACCGTTGATCTATGCAAATCCGACGGTCTTCGCAAACCTCATTACGCCCGTGGCCCGCCTCATTCATCACTCCGATAACATGTCCATCGTCGATCGGATCCGTAGATCGACGATCCATATTACATCCGCCCCAGTGGTCCCTGCGCCAAAGCACTGTTCAAAACCAGTGGTTTCTATCGCACCGCCCTTGGAAGGTGGGCGGTATTTTTCATTTCGCAGCGATGCCATACACCGGCTGACACGTGTCTTCGAGCACTGTGGGGAAACCACCCTCATCGCGCGTTAAAGTTCAGCTGTGGACCCGGTGCGATATGCCCGTATATCGTCTGATCTGAAGCTGTCCATCCAATGGTGATCGCGCCACAAAGATGCTCGGGAGTTAGTCCAAGGCAAATAGAACCCCTGGTCCACCATCTGTCGCCCTCCGATGCCCTTGCAACCGTCGATATCCTCCTAAGATCGGATGGTCCGGATTGAATGCATGCCCCCCAATCAACCGGGTCCCGTCACGTCACCCATTTCATATGTTTTCGTTGCATTTTCGTCCTTTCCCTTTATATTTCATTCCAAGGTCAAAATTTCTATCTCGACGTCTTCCAAATGCATTTCCTGCTGTTCCACGACTTTCCTCCATAGTATCCTCTGCATGCATCGTCGTCAACCGTGCCACGTTTCCATTTTCGCAGTCATCCACACTGTCCCACCCCATGAATGGATTTTCTTAACGTGTTTTCGTGTTTTGCAGGGTTTCATGAGGTGAAAACCTCCACTGTTCGCTATCACTATTCCAGCGACATAGAGCGTAGAGAAGTCCTTTATCCGAGCCTGATGTCGTAGGAAAATGTTTGGAAAGGTCTATGTAGGAAATATTTCATCAAAGTACAAAGTTCGACCCTATAAAACCTCCACGACATCATTTAAAGTTCCAATTTCGCAGACAGAGAGTATCAGTGAGAAAGCAGAGAGTTTAAGGCCTGTAATTGAAGATTGTGAGCCTTAATCCAATAATTCAAAGGAAAAATATCAAATTGAAGACCTTATGAATCACACAGAGGGCCTAGGGCACAGAAAACGATATATATCAATGTCACCATCAGCAGAATGTTCCTACCCGCGAAAGGACGAAGTGCCCATACTGTTTCCATTCTATACCGTGTTCCTGAGGAAAGTTCAGCACTGACAATAGTCCTATGCTATCAGAATCATTTGTTACACAGTATGGCAGACCCAAAGTCATTGATTTTTTTTTTCTCAATTCACCAGAGTACTGCAGTAGCGCTACAGAAAAATACATCAAAGACATACCTGGAGTAAATTGCAGCTTGACGAAGACCACTCTTTCATCCAAAGAGTACTGAAGATAAATGCCTAGAATTTAAAACGGAATGGGGCCTCTACCCTCTTCCTCTTCTGAGTTTTAATGCTACATTTAGTTTTCCATATACCTCCTCAGCCTCTTTTTCAGCTATAAAATTCATGAAGAAAATCATTGTAAAGGTTGTTGATCGGATATCAGTGGACTGCAAGCTGTTTCTTTTGAGACATGTTCTCTGTGTAAAGTTGTAAGATAGGCTGAGGAAGATATTTTCAGACTGAATATCAAGCTATTGGTAATGTTGTACTTGACTGGTGTTGCTCTTTAATATGACAAGCACATTTCATTGGATCCTGATTTAAAGCAGCGGTGATGTTTTTCTGTCTTTGTCTATGTTTTCCTTTTTAGTTCATCACATTTCATTTATTCTGGCACGCATCAGAAATTTGGCATAGGATTTACCCTTGTTAGGTACCCTATATTTCTGCTCTCCCTGCCTTCGATGTTTTCTGCTGTATGTGTTATCTGAGGATTGATTTCAAGCTAATTTAACCAGTGTAGTGGTCAGATATGCTACTAGCTGATGTATGAATTGATGAATCTGTTCTTAGATGTTCTTGTTAGAATTTAATTGAATGAATTGGGATACTGGGAGTTCAGAACTCAGTCTCTGTCTCACTAGGATCCTTTTCAGTTAATTGAACCTTCTAAGTTCCCTTAAGCTGGATACCAAAGCATTGAGCGAAGTCTCTCTCTGATCTCAGGTTTTCACCTTTGTGTTTAAATATTTAATGTTTCCTTGTCTGAAGAGTTAGCCTTTTAGGTTTTGGATCACAGGTTGTCCAATGGCATGTCTTGTCCCTAGATTTGATTCCTAGAAATTCACCTTGGAGGTTTCCTTGCTTTCACCTTCTCTCTTACCATTTCATGCCACACTATCATCTTTAAGATCCAATGCTTTAGATGACTAGCCCGACTGAAAGCCTACATATTGAATAGCAAGTAAATCCTTTCCTGACTCCATTGCCCAATGGTCTCGATGTTCTCTGAATAATCCCTCCTTTTCCTAAAATCCTCTTCGCTCATCCTTGTCTCAGACTGAAACCTCTTTCCTGATTCCCAACAACCAAACATACAATCCAACAATCAAACTTATGCCTATAACTAGCCTAACATCTTAACTTTCAGCTTAAAATACATAAAACCTTTGCTTATATAGAGAGATCCCTCTCTGGACCCAGAAGGGCTAGATCCTGAGGTCTGAAAGTGGTTTGATGTTGTCTCATCTTTTGGTCTTTCCAATCTGGCCAAAACATGGGAACCCCAACACCTTAAACATGCAAAATTACCAAGTTACCCTTTCGTTGGAGTCATTAAATATTAAACGATGAAAGACTTGTCACCATGACGAGACTGAGTTCCTCCTTCCTAGGGCCTGTTAAACTTACTAGGATGGATTAATTCAAAGAAAGAACTTACACTCTCAACATATTTTATCTTCTTCACGCTAGCTATAAAAAATAAAGAGGTACTCGTTAGCAATAATGGGGGAAAATTGAAAGTGAACGTCCTATATGTATTTTGGGCAGCTTGTCACTCTTGAACATGACACTCATCGGCAGTTCATGTCGGGTTCGGGACATCCTACATTCATCAGTTTGCATCCATGGGTTTTGGAAATCCATTTTCCTCTCATTTTATTACCAAATTTTTGTCAACATGACCTCTGATCCTATTTGAGTCAAATGCTGCCACACTCCATAGTCATGTCACCAAATGTTCAAGATATGTCATTTTTTTCAAACATCCTTTACTTATCTGACCTCCTCTGTCACAATCCTGAATCACTCCTATCATGTTATATGTTGTTTCATGTCGATGATGTGGGAATCATCATGTCCCTCGTTCGATGAATCTCTTCGTGACGACTTTAACTCATTATCAGGTAAAGTGATTTAGAAACTTCTTTTTAGTACCTTGGAGCTTGCATGCCTCAATGGAAATTTCTTCATGTTAGATGATAGGATCACATCATTGGACTTCAATCGAATGATTCTACAAGTGTTCGACCTCAACACATTTATTCACGCTTGTATATTTTGTTTTTGTACCTTGAGGTCCATCGTCATTATTGGTGGTCTCTCTCATACCTATTAACGGTTTTCATCATTGACCAATAATCAGGTGGTTTCTACCATGTTCGTCATCAAGAAATTTATTCACATGGCTAGATTCGTACATTGGTTTGATTGAGATCACTGTGAAGACACTGGGTCATATCTGATTTTTTATCCAGGCTACGGGGATTTATTGAGTATTCCTGATTGTATACATGATCCTATATATACGGATGGTTGTGTCCATACCGCAGATCCATTTCTATGATTTCTTTAGATGGATGGTTGCGACCATGCCGTGGGTTCATGTGCTATTTGATGCCTAGTGTAGAGTTATGTGGTTAGGAATATTCATAGCAGAAATGTCATATATTGTAATATGTTTGATTTGGAAGGTTTTCTGGAGGTGGTCTACGTTCTTTGCCTTGGTTCATAAAGCATTTTAGCCATCACTCCTCGTTTTTCCTTCATTCTTTAGGGGGCATCTGTTACACAGTAATTTTTCACCATGTTCATTTTCCCATCCTTGATTCTGAAATTCCATGTGACATATTCTGTGCAATGTTTCCACCATGAAAATACATGTTAAGGCATTCCCTAAAGATTCAAAGAAAACTTCCTTGGAAGATTACTAAAGAAACTTGGTCAAATTTTTAGTTTCCTGGGTCAGTGCTTTTCCTGGTGCCATGCTTGTGTTGATATCATATTCACAGTTTTTTATTAGTGTTGCAACACCCTTATTTATTGGAAAACTGCGTTGATCCCTTTCTGGCATTGTTTCCTCAAATGGAGGAGAAGATTCGACCTATAAAAGTTCCAGGGCGGCGATTTGGTTGTTAAATGGTGGTGATAGAGTCGAGCTCTCTGATTTTAGAGCTTTGATCTCAGCCATGGGGGTTTATCTTTTAGAAAGTGGGCCTTCCTCCTCCTTTAATGGGCTCCCAACCTTTTCTCCCTTCCTATAAATTCATACCCCTCATTCCAATAATGTTAGTTTGGTTGGTCATTGTCGGGCTAGTTTGAACTCTCGTTCCCTTTGCATCCTTGCATTGTGATAATGCCTAAGTGTTCGGGAGAATGAATGCTTTAGAGCTTCGGTGAAGGAATTATATTTTCACAAAAAGAGGCCTCCAACATCAAGGCCTGGGTTGTAAGTTCTTCATTTTATATTTATCAATAAAAAATCTGATTTTTTCATTCTATATTTGTCTAATTCTTTATGAAAATATTCTGATACTCCTTGATCTCCTAGATTTCTAATGTCTACGATAATTGCGTGTTGTATTACGTTTGTTGTTTCCTCTTGATAATTAGTAGGTATTCGTGTGCCATTAGTAGTAGGGAGCGAGCCTAAAGGATCGTGGATCAAGGTCATCATCATCAACGGATTCAAATGTAGCGTTGGGAAAAATGTACTTCTATCTCTCCCCTTGCCTCATTGTGAATGTTAGTTAAGAGAACTTTGCATTAGAAAGTATCTTGTGTTTATAGACCCACTCTAGGGCTAGAGAGATCACCTTTGTCCACAGAGGGGATTTATCTTGACAACACAGCCTTCACCTACAGTTTTCTCCACTATGGCCAACGTTGATCACTCACAGTTTGTTCCACTTTGCACTTGTGTTGGTTCTAGAAATTCGGGAAAAAGAGAGAATTTTTGGAAGTATCCTCTTCCAATATCTTCCAGGATTTATTACAACCATTTACCTCAGATAAAACATTCTGATCCTATCGTATCCTTCTTTGGAGTTCCGATCCCTTATCCTTTTATCCTATCCTTCCATCAAATGTGGATCTAAAACCTTAGATTGGTAATTGGATAAGAAATCCCAACTTACCCCAGTATGCTATATATTTATAGCCTTCCATATCCAAGGGTTGGCTTTTGGAGAGTGATTCTACCCTTATTTTTTTGTGGTGAGAGGTATTATTCCATGCACTTAGGGTGTTTGGAGTTGCATATTGTGACAAGGAAAGGAAAAGAAAACTTGGAGGAGCTATTCTACAAGATCAACACCTAGTTATGGTTGTAATATCCTTCCATTGTGTTATGAAACCAACTCAAAAAATAGAATAAAAGAGAGATCAACGCCTTATAAATAAGCGACTTCGAGGGGTCAACCTCCTTTATATTACATGAATGAACAATTCTTGGATGATACAAACGACAAAACCTCCTTATATATATAGGAGTCCATGGGGTCACAATATAATCCTAGCCGACCTAACAATAATAATGTAAGGGCACAATAATAACAATATGTGGGTTACAGGGGTACAAAAATAACAATAAGGGGGCTATACTAACCGCATTAAGGGACTAAACTAGTAATATAGGGACCTAACATGCCCCTCTCCTTCAAAAAAGTGCTTTCCTCAACGATTGAGTAGCTTTGGATGTTTTTGTATAAAATTCTCATCCTACCATGTAGAATCTTCAGTGGGTAAGTTCTTCCACTTGATGAGATACTCTGAAACTGATCGATTCTATAGCTGTCAAGTTCTTGTTTCTATGACTGCTTCAGGTTCCAATATGATTTTTCCTTCCTCATTAAGTTCTGGAAATATTGTTTGAACATGAAATTTGTCACCTATAACCCTCTTTAAGCATGAAACATGGAAAACTGGATGCACTCGCAAAGAAGAAGGAAGCTCCAATTTATATCCCATAGTACCAATATTCTGTAACACCTTGTAAGGACCATAGTACTTTGGCAATAATTTATTATCCTTCTTATCTTGCTTGAGGGAAATTTGTTTGTATGGTTGTAGTCATAAAAATACCCAGTCCTACATCAAAATTTCTCTCGCTGCGATGTTGATTTGCCTGTTGTTTCATTCGATTTTATGCCAAATTTAGGTTATCCTTTAAGGGTTGGAGAACTTGTTGTTGATGCTCGATGTGAACTTCCACTACTTGAACCTTAGGCTTTTATTTTAAAGATGATGTGATGGAAAGTGGATGATATCCATAAAGTGTCATAAATGGGGTCATTTTTGCTACAGTATGGAAGGAAGTGCTATACCACCATTCAACCAGAGGTAACCACTTGACCCATTGTGTTTCTTTATCAGATACAAAACAATGAAGATATATTTCCAAACATTTGTTCACTATCTCAGTTTGACCATCGGATTGAGGAAGATAAGATGAGTTATGAGCTAGTTGAGTACCCAAAAAAGAAAATAATTCCGTCCAAAAATTTCGAGTAAAAATGGTATCTTTGTTGATTACAATAATCTTTGGGTTTCCATGTAGCTTTTGAATTGTTTCCATATAGCAATTGTACTTGCTTTAAATGGATGAGATAATGCACAAAAGGGTGCATACTTGGTAATCCTATAAACTACCACCATGATGACACTCTTTCCTTCGGACTTAGGTAAACATGTCAATGTTGAATTGGAATGGATAAAGGTTGTTGATGACCCGGGGTCTTAATAGTCTCAACTTTATTTTTCTAGCAAACAAAACATTCTGCCACAAACTTTTGAATACCAGATTTAAGGCTATCCCAAAAAAAAAAAAAATTCACCCTATGGTAAGTTTTTAAAAAACCTAAGTGTCCTCCTTCAGGAAAAGTGTGCAATTCAAGAAGAATATTTTGTTTTAGTTGGGAATTCTTACAAAGATATAAGCGATCTTTGTACCACAAGGAATCATTTTTCCAACTAAATGTATCAGATGTACTAGGATCTTGCTGAAAATTTTGAATGAGTGTCCACACTTCTTCGTCCTTCTTCCATTCATCCCTTGCTTCGGTTATCCAATCTGGTTGGATAATAGAAATGGCACAAAGCAATGCTTCCACCTCTTCATTCTTTCTTGAGAGTGCATCTGCAACAACATTTAGCTTCCCTTTTTTGTAGATTATTTCAAATTCATAACCCAACATCTTTGTGAACCATTTTTTCTACTCTTATGAAGATAGTATTTGTTCCAAAAAGTGTTTAAGACTATCATGATAATTTTTTACCTTGAAGTGTCTTCCCATTAGGTAAGTTCGCCATTTCTTTAGTGCATGCAGTATTGCTAACATTTCCTTCTCATAAATAGGTTTCTGTAAATACTTTCCTTTGATTGGACGACTTTCAAAAGAAATGGGTCTTCCTTCTTGCATTAAAACCACACCAATTCCATTTCCTGAGGCATCACATTCCACAATAAAGGTTTTCGTGAAGTCTTGCGTAGCTAAAACCGGTGCTAGGCACATTGCCTCTTTAAGATGTTCAAAGGCCTTAGTTGCTTCAGGAGTCCATGAAAATGCATCTTTCTTCAATAATGTTGTTAGAGGTGCTGCTATTCTCCCATAATTATTAAAAAACTTGCGATAATACCCTGTTAACCTGAGAAATCCTCGCAACTGCTTTATGGTTGTGGGGACTTTCCATTCCTTAATGGATTTAATTTTGTTAGGGTCTACCTTAAAACCCTCGTGAGATACAATATGACCTAGATATTCCACCTCTTGTACTCCAAAGAAACATTTGGATGTTTTTGCATATAATTGTTTCTCCTCAAATAGTTTGAGCACCCTGTCAACATGTTGAACATGATCCTTCCAAGACCTGTTGTAGATTAGTATATCATCAAAAAATACTAGCACAAATTTTCTAAGGAGGGGTTTGAAAATGGAATTCATCAACCCTTGAAATGTAGAAGGTGCATTGGTAAGGCCAAAAGGCATGACCAAAAATTCATAATGACCCTCATGAGTTCGAAATGTTGTTTTCAGAATATCTTCAGCCTTCATTCTAATTTGATGATATCTTGAACGAAGATCCAACATGGTAAAATACATTTCTCCATGTAATTCATCCAATAATTCATTAATCACAGGAATGGGAAATTTATCTTTAATAGTGAGCTTATTGAGCTCCCTATAATCCAGACACATGTGCTGTGATCCATCCTTCTTGTGCACCAATACTACTGGAGAAGAGAAAAAACTTTGACTAGGTTGAATTATACCATCCTCTAACATTTCTGCAATCATACGTTCAATTTATCTCTTTTGGACTTATGGATATCTGTAAGGCCTGATGTTTGGAGGAACACTTCATAGAATCAAATGAATAGCATGATCATGATCACAAATATGTGGGAGTCCTTTGGGAGTTTCAAACACCTTGGAATGATTGTCCAAGCCTTTTTAGAGATATGGATAAATAGATGATTTTGATGTTGGAACTTCTAGTGAGAATAATTGTCCAATTACGCCTCATTGTTCTTTCTTCAGAAGCTTTGTCATGAAATTAGAGCTTATTATATTTCCTGGCTTCCCTGCGATACCTTGTAATTCAACTTCCTTTCCTTCCAAAAAAAAATTCAAGAAAATTTCTTGAAAATTAAAAGCCACAATCCCAAAATATTGTAACCATTGTACTCCTACTACAACATCAACACCTCCCATTGGAATGGAAAGCATTGGGCTATTCAATACATATTCCCCCATGGTTAGCTTGATATTATGGCATTTTCTGGAGCAATTTATAGTTCCTCCATTTGCAACCATCACTTGACATTCTGGTGCTGGGTACAGGAAGAAATTAAATTCCCTTGCTACCTTAGAATGAATAAAATTATGGGTACTACCTAAATCAATCAAAACTATTACCTTTTTATTCTTGATATGTCCTTCTATCTTGAGAGTTTAAGGAGTGGTAATTCTTGCCAATGCATTACACGATATGATTGGACTCATTTATTCTTTCTCTAGGGTTGGTTCCTGGTGTATATTCTCTTCTTTTGCAGTTTCTTGTTCATTTTCTTCCTCCTCTTCACAATCTATGTAAAATAATTTCTTCTCAACACTCTTATGGCCTTTAGTGTATTTTCTATCAGAATTGTAGCAAAGCCCTTTTGCTATTTTTTCTTCTAATTGTTGTGGTATCAACCTTGTAGGTTGTGGAAGTCTAGGAGTAGTAACACTTCCATATTTATAGATGTGATTGGTAGGCTTCCTTGTTTCCATAATTTTACATTCAATGTTTCTTGCCAACTTGAATGCCTTCTCCAATGAATCAGGTTCCCAAAGGCAAACCTCATGTTGGATGTTATCCTTTAAATTCCCCATGAAGACATAAATCATGTGTTCCTCTGGAATATCATTTACCCTTATATTCAATTTTTGGAAGTCCTCAATGTGCTCCACCACTAAACCCTTTTGTTTGAGATTTATCAATTGGCTAAAGAAGGTGTTTTTATTTGTATCCTCATAATGTGCTATCGTTTCCTTCGTAAAAATTGACCAAGTGACAATTTTTTTATGGGAGCAAAGCGATCGATACCATACAAATGTATTTTTTTCTAAATATAAAGTTTCAATGCATACCCTTCGTGTGTTTTGCACATTACTGAGATCAAGATATTGCTCCATCTGTAGTATCCATGTTACGGGATCCTTGCCATAAAACTTCCTCATATCGATATTTGGAATATGGTGGGTCTTAAATCCCACATTAGAGTTTATGAAATCATGGTTAACATTTATTTTGTTTTCATCATTAGTTTTATCTACTATCTTTTCACCATTAGGAATCATTTCTTGTATCAACTTTGTCAAACCTTCCATGTATGCTTTTAGATCATTCTTCATTTCTTCCATGTTATCTTTCATTTTTTCCTCTATACCATCGATCTTAGCTTCCATGCCATCCATCTTAGCTACTACGCTTTTATTCAAAAATTCCATTTCATTTTTTGTTTCTCTTTGCGAGAGAAAAATTTGGTGCACTTGCTCTTGTAATTTTGATATAGCATGTTGCACTTCTTCATCTTCATGAGTCATAGTAGAGTATTCTGAGGGCTTGATGGGTGTTGAATTATTTTTATGGGGAATTTTAGAACCCAATATTGATATCTATGCTTCAATGTGCCCTTGGAATCACTTCAAGCTGATTTTTCAAACAAGACTTATGCAATTTGAAAAAAAATACACACCTTTTTCTTGCTTTTGAGGAGCTCGATATTGAAACTGAATTACATCTGTTATTTTAGATCTTCAATATCTAAAATTAGGTGTTGTAGTAGCCCTCTAAATATTCTTTCCAATTCCACAGGTCTGACCTACTTTGGATGCTTCAAGGTAAAGTTATGCCCAATCTCCCACAATGACCTAATTATGGACTGGTTCAATAGAGTGAACTTGTACAGCTTGCCACGTGTCACTGTTTCCTCCTTCGGCTTTGAAATTGATATACAGGAAACTAAAGTTTGTGGAATTTTTGCCACTTTTTATAGAATCCCAATCCGATGCTCAGAGAGAGTTATGATGATTTTCCCATGGTCACCTCTTTGAGAAGAAATTTGGGAGCCCTAAAAAACCCTAACTTCCACAGATCATATCTCCGAAAATATTGCGAACGAAGATCTGAAATTTTTACATGAAGTTCCTTAGGATTTCGGCTTCGCGTGATACAAATTTAAGCTTCTAAACATTCATAGAAAACAATTTCTAGTGACAATTCCACGATGACCAGTTTAGAGTAGTGAAACCCTAGAATCCAAAGCTCTGATACCAAATGTTATGAAACCAACTCCAAAAATAGAAGAAAAGAGAGAGCAATGCCTTATAAATACACCACTTTGAGGGGGAAATCCCCTTTACATTACATAAATGAAAAATTCTTGGATGATACAAATGACAAAACCTCCTTCTATATATAGGAGTCCATGGCGTCACAATATAATCCTAGATAACCTAACAATAATATTGTAAGGGCACAATAAAAACAATATGGGGGTTACAGGGGTACAACAATAACAATAAAGGGGCTATACTAACCACAATAAGTGACTACACTAGTAATATAGGAACCTAACACATTGATATTAATGCAAATAATTATTTGTTTTCATATATTTGATGTCGTTATTTCATATATTTTCAATACCATGTTGATCTATTGAATATATTACTTAGATGAATTGTATAGATCTCGTGTTTTCTTGGTTTGTGTTATTTGACTATGCTGGTTCTAATTTTTGCAATTGGAGCTGGAATTGGAGAATTCAAGCTAAACAAGGAGCAAAGCATGTGACTGATTCTAGGTAGGATTCATTTCATCATCTATTTACTTTAAGGAAAGAATTGGGTTCCTTGTGTCTCTATTGTTCTAGGTTGGTCATCGAACCTAGGGGAGATACTTTTTTCCACAATCGTAAATCTTGCATAACAAATTGGCGACCATACTGGGGAGCGGTGTATTCCCTCGATGTTTTTCCTTTTCCATTGTGTTTGATTACCTATAATTGGCATACCTTTTCTTCTTTGATCAGTTAAGAACATAACTAGAAAGTGATTTCATTGAGTCTCTTTTGCAATTTTGTGTTAGGATCCTCCATCCTTGGACCAACGCTCCCCAGTGCCTCTAACAAAGTGTTTCACCTCACCTAGGCCCAATTTCTACCAGAATTGGAAAGCGTTGGTGCCTCTTCTACACTAGAATTGGCCCTTTTTTTGCACAAAATTTTCCTATGCGTATGAGTCTCTCTTTGATCATCCTACTTCCAACTGACCTTCCCTGAGTCTTGAGTGTCTTGTGGTCTCTCTAAATCCTCCATTTGATTTGCATTGTGTTTGATTCCATTTGATAAGAATTGGTTTTGATTTTTTTATTTTCTTATCATTTGGTCACTTATAAACTAATTTTTTTTTGTCATTGATCGCTTGGATGAATTGTTTTTCTAGTCCTTATTCTCAAAAGTGCATTTGAATCAGTGATTAAAATTTTGCATCTTAATTTTTGTAGAAATTAGCTGAATAAATCACTTATTCAATGGAGATTAACCCGATTACACATCAATTTCGAATTGCATGCATAACACATAATCTCATCTACAATTAATTGTCACATGCGGAAATAATAGAAGCAATCTCACATCAAATCAATCACACATTAACTCGGTATGTATGGGGAAAGCCTATAGCTGAAAACCCCGCAGCTATTGTGTATATTATAATGGAGAAATCATGTAACCAACAAAGTACAATACTCCTCACAAGTACTCAGTACTTTCTCATAAAGTCACACACAATCTAACTCAGTTTTGAACAAGTCTCTGGTTCAAAACTCACTGCTGACTGCCTTGCCTCTATTGCGCAATCATGGCCTGTATATGAAGAGATCCAAGGTTCGAATCCCCTTGGCTTGACTGCGCAATTGTCATGAACAATTCCTCCAAGTGTAATGCAAATCTCATGCAAAACAAATCCTCCAACTGATAGCTTTACTCACCCTTTCATCTACCTCTTCCACTGGTCTCCACTGAACTGATCATGCACTGTAGTGAACTGAAGTGTTCTTGAGTTGACTAATGAGTTAATATTTAGTGAATTAAATATTATTTAATTCACTCCACTCATATATAGTTGATTAGTTAGTTAACTAATCCCAACTAGTTCAACTAAAACAAACAGAACACAACTCCACTATCTGTCCCGTTAACTCCTCCAAAACTCCTGCCACTGAAGTCTAACTGAAGCCAACCATGCAAGATGCCATCAAACCCCAGGAACCACGTGATTCCTTGTGTCAGTTGCATGAGTCACCTCCATGACTCAAACTGAAGTGCGCCAAGAGAGTAAACTGCTGTTTATAGTCAAAATATTATTAAGGGTAAATAATATTTGACTTCCATATTTTTAGGAGATCAGTCTAAAAATAGCCTGGGTCCTAAAAATAAGGTCTCATCTATTTTTACCGACATGTCGCATCCATCAAGAATCTCCAAGTAGAATTCCCAAATTATGCTCCGTATGTCTAAAAATAGACATAGTCTAAAAATAGACTTTGCGCCAGAATTTGCCTGCGGGCCCACTTAGTGAAGGCGACTTCATTTCACTAAGCTCCATCATCTTGCTGCATTCTCAACAATTTTTTTCATTTCAAAACTTAAGTTTGTTTAAAAGTAATATTTTGTATTTGGTATTTAGGGTTTTGTATTTCCAGTGATATAGGAATAGTCACATTGAAAGGGAAATTTCATCTTGCATCTTTTTTGTTGCATGTTGTATGTTGCATACTGATTGTTTCTTCCCTTCATTAGCTATATTTTCATTGAAAGAGAAATATTTCCATTTTATCATGCTAGATTTTCATTTTATCATATTCAGGTGACATTTGCGGTGAGCCCAAAAATAAAACTTAATCAAATATAAACAGTAAAATTTATTGAATCAACCTAAGGATCATTTGCAGCATTAACGCGAACACATAGAGTTATAGGCTAGAGAATTTTTTCAGTGTCGTTAAATGTAGTAGTTGTCATTGCTTGCAAGTGGTGAATCCCTAGGGTGATATCCCGTTCCAAGTATGTGAGTGTATAGACTCATTCTCCATGTACCTTTTATTATATTATTGGATGGCACTCCACAGACGTAAAGTATAAAGTAACACTCTCATCGAATGGTTACGCATTAGACATGCATTAGACAACACTACTACATACTGCACTCCTGCATACCGTCAATTATATTTTGGGATTCCCTTATAGGTTGTTATCCATCCATAGGTAACTGATTCTATCGTCTTGTATACCGTGATAAACCGAACATAGAATTTGGGGAGATTGGTTGTCATACGTTAAGTCCTTGGTTCACCAAGGTGTATATTGCAGTTCATGGTTTCTTGGTAATCCTTTATGCCTAGATTACCCTCTTTTTTATTTATTTAATTTTGTGTTAATAAAATTTATTATCCAACGTGGAAGAAAAAAATCCCCCACCTCATCATTCATGTAGAATGAAAAATAAGCATCGTCTTCCACCATAGACTACTCCTGGCCATCCTTAGAAGCATAAGAAGATGCAAACTACTGAATCAGGAACATCGAGAACCACTTTTGGCCCTCCTATTGATATTGATCCACCAGAATCATATGTTCCTTTGAGTTCTAAGCCTGATATTACATATACTATGACTGCGACACTAACACAATTGAAATAGAAGTCCCTGAAACTTTTTTGCCTGGGTTTGTTGAACTTGACTTTCCCAAGTCAGACACTTTGATTCCTGAGGTTGTCGAATCTGACGATCCCCAAACATATTTACCTATTACTTCAGGACCTTCCTCTTCTCTTCCTTTTTCTCAGACAAAACCTATATATCTTGGACCCGATAGTGAACCTCTTCCATATGAACTTATGATTATTGAAGATATCGCCCAAGAAAATCCTCTTCATTCTACTCCTGTTCATTGGGAAAGAATTCATTTTTATCAAATTGATCCTCTTCCTCTTCAAACTCTGACACAAACTCCTTTGCCTGATTGTTTTGACTCACCTGTGGATCCATCATAGAAATATTCAATGAGATTTTTAACCATGACTGGAAGTGATCCAACCTCTCAGCGTCTGTCCACCACTATGGTCGAGACATAAAATATTTCCTCCTAATATATGTTTGCAACATCATCAAAAACACATATGTATGGTAGCCTATTCATCCCACCTGGCTATTAGTCTTTATCTGGTACCTTTTATTATGTGGCTTCCAATCCTTGGACATATTTTATGTCATTCGATTTGGGAGTTATTGAGCCACACTTTTGCCCAAATTTTCACGATATTTATCGCATAATTATATGCTTGTACCTAGTGTTTTTTCATTTAAGCTGATGACTAGAGGCATTTAGAAACATTAATTATTAAATTATAAATTCTTGTTATTAATTAATTTGAAGTGTGTTTTGTGTAATAGTTTTATTAATAAATGGTTTCTTGATGGTAGGTAAATAAGTCTAGTCCAAGACATATTTAAGTGCGAATTCACCTCAACATCTACAACCTCTTCTCTATATCCTGATAATGAGGAGCAACACATTCTTTTCAAGGCTCTCAGATTTCCATGACAACCATGTGCTACCATGTAAAATAATCACTGAGAATGCTGGTTCATTAATGTTTGTTGATTGCTAGCTTCCTAATTTTTGGATGATGAGGATCGATTTTGCCCCAGCATATTATCAAATCTCCACTTGGTTATAACAGTGCTAGCAAAGGTTCTTAGACTTTATGGCCGACCTTTAATATGCCCATGGCTTAGAGCATGGCTAGTTGTTTGTTGCGATGTCTCCAAAACTTTCTTATTTTCCATTATATATGGAAAGCCACCTTTCGTTCATTATTGCATTAATGTTAGCTAAGATCGAAGTTCCATCACCAAATTTATTCCTAAAACTAGTTACTACAGAATTGAGTGCAGAATCGAGTGTGGATTAAGATTTTTGTAGGTGAAAATATGCATTCCGTGATCAAATGGTGAATAATATTGAAATTCCGACACATGTTTTGTTCAGAGCGCCATCATTCAGGTAACCCAGAAATATTTTGGAAAAATTTGTCTTCATGAAGGAGTTATGGACAGGGGAATATTCCAGTGAAAATTTGTTGAACATGAACGGTTTCGGTTCTGAACAGTTTCGGTTCTGAACATGTCAACATTACAAGTGTGGTTTTATCGAAGTTAGAATTGCATTAAAAGGATTTGGGATTAGATAGTTTAGACACTGTTGATCTTGTAATGGCTCTCAACGAAGAGATTTATTTTGAGATTCCAGATAATGAAGCCGATAAAATCAGCTCGGTGAATATTGCAATTGACTTTGTAGCTTCACATCCTCAGCCTAAGTAGTGATTAAACATGTTTTATGAAGAATCATTGGCATTGACATAAACCCAAAAAAGGAAGAAAAATATAAACAACTTGGGGTCGTTTTTATGATCTTTTGACTCAGTTTATACATTCATCAGATGTACGGCATCAACTAGACCCATTCAAAATTGGATCCTCTTATTCTGGTCTTGAATTAGTTGATAATTCTAAGTTTTCATGTGTGTGTAACCAAGGGCCTAAATAACTAGGCAGCGTTGCTGCTATTCTAGGGGAGCGATTGCATAGGGATCGAGGGCATACAAAAGAAGGAACACAAAAGCTGGATTACACCAGCTCATCGCACCAGCTCAGAACTAAATTGGAAATAAAATCTCCTTGTTTTGATTTTTTAAAATTCATATTAACCAACTATCCTAAAATTGCATCCCATGTAACCATCGATCTATTTAATTAGAGTTGCAACGTTGCTGCTAAAAGGCAGAAGCTGTGCACTAAGGAAAGGGGGGAAATCAATTAGGGAGGAATTTAATCCGTCATTTAGATAGCAGAGATGTAATTAGTTAGTCCGTCAATTAGAGGGCGCAATTTCTCAGATGTAAGGTTGAATTTCTCAAAGTCGATTTGCTCAAATGTAGAACCGAGAGGAATTTCTCATATGTAGAGAGCAGAATTTCTCAAGTGTGAAGTCGAATTCTGAGAGGTAGAACTGGTATCGAGTTGTAGAGAAATGTAATATAGATAGAGGAATTGCTGTGTGTAAACCATAATTGGGTGCAGGACTTATATAAATCGATTTCCAAAGAATGTTTTAAATACATGATTGCCTTCAACTTGCTGTTGTGAACATAAGCATATGTGCCATGGTTAACTGCACATTCCAATATTTGATGTTTTAAAAAGCTCCCCCCACTGCAGTAATTCATCTTACTCCAGGCGTGGGAGGGCCCACCACCTTTGGAGCTAAGCTTGGTTAATCAGCGTAAGATAATTAGATGTGTGAGTGATTTCATAGCATAGTTTTCTATTTCTGGTTTTGTGTGAATTTGTTGTAAACATGGTTCAATTTGAAGCATTTTAGTCATATTTGCAACGTGCAAATTAATGGACTGCAGAATTATTGTAAACTTGGACTCATTACATAATCTGAGTTTTGACATAGCATTATACTCTATTCCTATTGAAATCGAATGTAATGGGAGCATCCAATTTCTGAGTTTAAATATGGAATTAGAACATATTGTAGATGCTTTGAATTTGAATATGTTAACATTTCCCAATTAAAATATTAAATCACGGTTTGCATTATCTAATTTCTTTGAATGTTTGCAAGATTTAAATGTGCATTTGATTTGTTTACGCATGATTTCACTCAATAATTAGATCTCTTTTAATTATATTTTTTTTATATTTTAGATCTCTTTTTAATTAGATTCTTTATTGCTTTTATAGTGTAATCATTTCCTTATGTGAGCAAGTTTGAGTGTGGATTTGATTAGGTAGAGATATCAAGTTTAAATGCAGTGTGATGATTTTATTTTGAATTAGGTTTGTTTTTGAATAATTTGTTTCACCTAGATTAAAATATTTAAATAAAAGGTTTATCATAGATTATTTGTAATGTGATTTTTAATAGGATATTTTAAGTGTTATTTTCACATGGAGCAGAGTAGTTTTCTTCCAATAGATAGAATTGTCCTTTGTTAATTTTAATCTTGAATTTATTATGAAGATTATTTTTAGTTAGTTTAAAATGTGAGGTTGTCATTAGAATCATGTGTGACCTTTTTTCTTATTAGTTTCAAGTGATAGTTTCACGTTGATGAGAGGAATAAATAGATTAGTTTTTAAGTTACCATGGGAGATTTTTAAAGTAGAATGCAAGTGCGAGAATGTTATGTGATTGAGGATTTATTTGTATAGCCTTGGAGTTTAATTGCAGCATGGAGTTTGCAGTGAATGAAATTGGTTAAGTAGGTCCCCTTTTCTAGATTCTTTATCTACCAGCAAATGTGTGTTTCATTCCAGTGTTTAGTTTATCATTACAAAGGAATATTTATACTCTGACCATTAAGCTGAGCCAAGACACAGTAAAAATCGCGTTTATGACTCCCGGATTGATAATTGATATTGAGAGGTTTAATCCGACAAGTAAGCCACCCAATAGGAGTATCATCTGGTACTTCTCTTATGAGTGCCACACAGTCTGATCCTCCTCCTCCTTCGCTTACATCTATAGTTGAGAAACAGACTAGCCCTTATTTTAGTGGGAAAGGTTACCTTCAACAACCTAAATATCCTTATGTTGGGTACCCTCTATCTGGATCGCAGTTTCCTCCATCATCCCTTCCTCCTTTGGCATGGGGGGAACCTATTTTTTGTATACCTAAAATTGGTAATCAACCTCATTATAGTCCTCCTTATCCTGGAATGGTTGCTCGTGTTTGGAAACCCACTTTTCTCATTCAACCTAGTTCATATTAGGACTGATTGTTGAATCCTCAACCTGCACCATATTCCAAAATTCCCATCCATCCATCAGCACCCCAGCAATATAAAATACATGTGATCTAACCTTTACATGTTTTTGTTGCATCACAACCTTTTCCAGCAGTATATGGTACTTACCAAGTCCCACTTACCCAGCCAGTACAAGGTATCTCACATTCTCAACCACTTGGAAAAGGTACTCCTCAAGTTTCGATAGGAAAGATTATTCATAGTATGACACAATCCCAACTAAACCCACCTTATAATGGGACAATGCAAACTCCCATCAGGAAATAGTATGGTCCATATCAAGGTATTCCTCAAGCACCTTTTCAAGGCCAACAAATCCAAACCCAACCATTCCAGCACCTTTATCATCATCCTGGGGCTGGTCAACAAGGTCACTTCTATATTGGTTATTAGAACCCTCCTTATCCTATTATTTGTTGAGATTCAACAAGATGACGAGCTTAGTGAAAATTAAGCACCTTCACTAAGTGGGGCCCACAAGCTATTTTTAGGTGTATGTCTATTTTTAGAATGGTGAGCATATTCTAAAGTTAGCAAGATGCTAATTCTAGATGGTTGAGAAAATTCTATCTTTGGATGAATTTCTATTTTTAGAATATTGGGCGAAGTCTATTTATAGATCGCTAATCTAAAAATAGATGCATGTCGATCATTATTAGCCCTTAATAATAATCCAACAATAAATATCAACTTATTCTCTTGGAGCAATTTATTTTAGTGAACAGATTTGGTGAATCAGTGGGCTGAAAGAATTACGCAATTCCTAAGGTTTGTTGGCGACTCATGCATGGAGGACTCAGTTATAACTGATAGTGGCAAGTTGTAACAGAGTTGGAAGAGTAGTTATGGGAGTTGTTATTTAGTTTAACTCAATTAAGTGAGTTAAACTCAGTTGTGCTAGTTGTATCTAGTTCTAAATGAAGATACACTAGTGAGAGTTTAGTGAGTTAATTATTTAATTAATTAAAAACTAGAGACTCACTTGCAATTGAACATATACAACAGTTAACTATTTACATGTTAGTTCCAGTGGAGAGATAGGTGAAAGGGTGAGATGGACTATCTATTGTGACTATAGTGATGCATTCAATGCATCTAACACACATTGGATTTTCCAATGAGGATTGGGCAGTCAAGGCAAGGCAATATCGAAGTCATTCTGGGATCTTCTTCAGAAGGGATTGCATAGTGGAGGCAGGCTGTCAGGAGGCAAGAAATTGGTGCATAGATATCCAAATTTTTGCATGACAATGTGTGATGATTGTTGATTGTACTGAGATCTTGATGTACTAAGCTTTGTATGAGATTGTTACATGTTCCATTGATATACATAATATATGATAGTTGGGGTTTGTAGCTTTAAGCTTTCCCGGTAAAAAATTCTTGTTATGTGCGATTGATTTGATTCATATGTGTTTTGCTATAACATAAGATTAATTTGTTAGATCAGGGGAGTCTGGTAATATACATGCATATTGTATAATTTATACATGGTATCAGAGCAGTGTTGATCACTGGAGATTGCAATATTGAAGCAGTGCTGAGTTTTGTACTAGTGGATAATTCGAATTTGCTGCAAGAATTTCTTAG
This sequence comes from Pinus albicaulis, assembly GCA_034641835.2. Classification (NCBI taxonomy): domain Eukaryota; kingdom Viridiplantae; phylum Streptophyta; class Pinopsida; order Pinales; family Pinaceae; genus Pinus; species Pinus albicaulis. The sequence goes on from CM076576.1 coordinate 86,479,978, forward strand.
TGCGACAGTTGAGTAGACATTGAAATGGATTTCAATGGGTTGCGGTTGGAGTATGCACTTGAAGGCAGCTCCAAATACATAACCTGGAAGGACAGGATGGAGGCAATTCTTCAAGATAATGGTCTGAAGGAGTTAATCGATAGTGATGTTCCTAAGCCCACTTCGACAGACATTGCATTACTTGATGCCTGGCAAAAGAAAGTAGCGAAGACAAGAATAATTCTGTTGGAAGGTGTGAAGGACCATATTGTGTCAAGCCTTCATGGTTAAGCCACTCCATTTGCAATTTGGAAGGCTTTGAAAAATATTTTTCAAAGCAAAAACGACCATAGGAAGTTGGCGCTGAAAGATAAGCTCAGAAAAATCAAAATGGAGAAGGGTGACAGTATTCCAAAATATCTCACGAACTTTTTCCAATGTAGGGATGATCTGGGGAGTGTGGGAATCATAGTTGTGGATGATGACTTGGTGATATTGGCTCTCATTGGGCTTCTGAAGAGTTGGCACAATTATGAGGACTCTATCAATGGACGGGAGAAACTGCCGGATTGGGAGCAACTTTGGTCGGATCTAGTGCAGGAGGAGATAAGGCAAAGTACCAGGGATGGATCTTCATCAAAGAATGATGATGAAGAGAATTTCACTTTGGCTGGAAAAGCAAGGAAAGGGAAGGGGAATAAATCCCATCCAAAATCTGAGGCTAAAGGCAAGAAGCTGGATTTGTCCATGGTGAAGTGTTTTCATTGTCACGAACATGGGCATCTCGCCACTAACTTCCCGCAGAAAAAGAAGAACAAGAAGGTTGTTGGAGGTGTAGCTGGTGAGGCCCTTACCTCGCAATTAGAACTTTATTTCTCCTTGATCGCATGCTTGGTTTCAATCACAATGGGATCAGTGTGGTATCTTGATAGGGGTGCTTCCTTCCACATGACGGGAGACAAGGAGTTGTTTAATGACTTGGAGGAGAATGATCTCCAAATTCATATAGAGATGGGAAACAATGGTAGATACAGTGAGACTGGAATTGGAACCATTACCTTTGAGAGGGAGTCAGGTAAACCATTTCTGTTGAAAGAAGTTATGCATGTTCCAGGTTTGAAGAAGAACTTGGTATCGGTCGCGATGTTGGAGGACAGAGGTTATGACGTTGTTTTCAGTGAGGGAAAAGCTTTCCTGCGACACAAAACAATGGGTCAAACCAAGAGGATAGGGATTCAAGTTAAGAATCTCTACAAGCTGGAGGTATATGGCTACGCTACAATGATGGGCAAAGCAGAAGAAGTGGTGAGCCTGGATGAGGGCGAATTATGGCACGGGAGATTGGGCTATCTTCACTATGGCGCCTTGAAGATTTTGTAGCAGATTTATACTGGACTTCCCAAGGGTACTCTTGTGAAATCAGATCAGTGCAAGGGATGTACTATGGGTAAGTGTGTGAAGGCCACCTTTCATGAGAAGCAGAACCGTGCTTCAGTGATCCTGGAGATAATTCACATAGACGTGTGTGGACCTTTCTCAATTGCTTCAACAAAAAAACACAGGTATTATGTTATATTTTTTGATGACTATTATCATAGATGATGGATATACTTCATGCAGAATAAGGATCAAACATTCTCAAAGTTCTGTGAGTTTAAAGCATTGATGGAGAAGGAGTCAGGGAAGCAAGTGAAGGCTCTGCGGAGCAAAAATGGTGGTGAATATATCTCGAATGAATTCAAATAATTTTGTAGCAAAGAAGGAATTTGAAGAGAACTCATAGCGCCTCATAACCCACAACAGAATGGGGTCACGGAGAGGAAGAATAGAATGATCATGGGTGCTGCACGAGCTATGCTGCATGACCAGGGCGTACTGATGCACTTGTGGGCAAAAGCATGCAACACTATGGTTTATGTGAAAAAACGTTTTCCTCATAGAGTACTTGACATGAGTACACCTAAAGAAGCTTTTACTGGTAAGAAGACAAATATTTCTCATTTAAATATTTTTGGCTCATCTGTTTACATTCATGTGACAAAGGACTCCTGGAAGAAATTGGAGCCGACTGCAAAAGTTGGGATATTTGTGGGGTACACAGAAACACCCCATAATTATCGTGTGTATTTTCCAAACAATCAGATGACTGTGGTGTGATGAGATATAAAATTCAATGAGGAGAAAGCCATGAAGTTGTCACTTGATAGGTAGCTACACTTGCATGCAAAGGAGGAATTTCTTGTTCCCAAAGATGAGCCTCAAGATGTGGATCAGCCACAGGAGGAGGATCATGGATTGAAGGAGTCCACTCATGCAGAGCCAAACATCAGAACAGGCAGAAGGCATACCATAGAAGCTGAGAGGAAAAAACACAGGTATTATGTTATATTTGTTGATGACTATTCTCATAGATGCTGGATCTACTTCATGCAGAAGAAGGATCAAACATTCTCAAAGTTCCGTGAGTTTAAAGCATTGGTGGAGGAGTCAGGGAAGTAAGTGAAAGCTTTGCAGAGAAAAAATGGTGGTGAATATATCTCAAATGAATTCAAAGAATTTTGTAGAAAAGAAGGATTTCGAAGAGAACTCATAGCGCCTCATAACCCACAACAGAATGGGGTAGCGGAGAGGAAGAACAAAACGATCGTGGGTGCTGCATGAGCTATGCTACATGACCAGGGCCTACTGATGCACTTGTGGGAAGAAGCATGCAACACTATGGTTTATGTGAAAAACCATTGTCCTCATAGAGTACTTGACATGAGTACACCTAAAGAAGCTTTTACTGGTAAGAAGACAAATATTTCTCATTTAAATATTTTTGGCTCATCTGTTTACATTCATGTGACAAAGGACTCCAGGAAGAAACTGGAGCCGACTGCAAAAGTTGGGATATTTTTGGGGTACATAGAAACACCCCATAATTATTGTGTGTATTTTCTAAACAGTTGGATGACTGTGGTGCGACGGGATATAAAATTCAATGAGGAGAAATACATGGAGTTGTCGCTTGAGAGGTAGCTACACTTGCATGTAGAGGAGGAACTTATTGTTCCCAAAGATGAGCCTCAATATGTGGATCAGCCACAGGAGGAGGATCATGGATTGGAGGAGTCCACTCATGTAGAGCCAAACATCAGAACAGGCAGAAGGCGTACCATGAAAGCTGAGAGGCTGAAGCTTGATGCAACACATAATGTAGGAGTCCCTACTGCACAACACATATAGAGACAATCACCTGATCGATTCACTCAATACATGGCTCTCATGAGAAAGTGTATCATGACAGAGCCATCTTTCTTTGAGGAAGTAGCACAAGAGCCCACATGGGTAGATTCCATGGTGGAGGAGTATGACTCCATTGTTAGAAATAATGCTTGGGAGATTGTTCCAAGGCCGGTTGGTAAATGAGTGGTAGGTTCAAGATGGATCTACAATGTAAATCAAGCTATTGACAGGAGCGTCGAGAAGTATAAGGCAATATTTGTTGCCTGGGGCTTCTCATAGATCAAGGGGATTGATTATGAAGAAACCTTTGCACCTGTCGCACGATATTATTCCATAAGGACCTTTCTCTCTTGGCACAGATGGGTTGGCACATTCATCAGATGGATGTGAAGATTGTGTTCCTTAATGGGGTCATTGAGGAAGAAGTATACATTGAGCAGCCTGAAGGATTTTAGATCTTTAGTAGTGAGTCGCATGTGTGCAGACTCAAAAGAGCGATGTATGGGCTGAAGAAAGCACCCCATGCTTGGTACACATGGATCGACAAATATTTCACTGGACTTGGCTTCACCAAGAGTGAGGTGGATGAAAACCTATACCAAATTGTGGTGGAGGGTAAGCTTTTAATAATTGTTATTTATGTTGATGATTTAATACTAACGGGTGATGAACAGTTGATACACTCATGCAAGGAGGATCTTGCAAAGGAGTTTGAGATGAAGGATTTGGGCCTCCTTCATTATTTCCTTGGATTGGAAATATGGCATCAAGAAGGTGAAATATTTGTGTCTCAAGGAAAGTATGCTCGAGAGATACTTGGTAAGTTTCACATGCAGGACTGCAAGCCCATGGATAATCCTCTTCTAGGAAACTGGAGGAAAGAGGATGCTACATCGGCAGAGGTATTAGATTCTACTATCTATCGACGGTTGGTGGGTTCGCTCATGTATTTAGTTAATACAAGACCGAACATATGCTATGCGGTGAACCAACTTAGTCAAGCGATGGTTAATCCAACCAAGCTATTTTGGAAGGAAGGAAAGCATGTCCTAAGATATCTCAGGGGCACATCTGAGTATGGCTTATGGTACATACATACGGATGAGGTGAAGTTGCATGGCTTCACGGATGCAAATTGGGCAGGCAGCGATAGAAAAAGAATATCAGGAGGGGTTTTTAGTACCATATCTACAACAATTTCTTGGTACAACAGGAAACAAAGATCCGTGGCACTCAGTTCAGCGGAAGAAGAATACATGGCAGCAAGTCAATTTTCATGTGAAGCTATCTGGATTAGGAAGATCCTTGTCAGTTTGTTCGGTTCTCGTTTAGATCCTACAATGATACATTGTGATAATCAGAGTTGCATTAAACTCTCGATTAATCCTGTGTTTCATGATAGATATAAACATATAGATATCTGGTATCATCATATCAGAGATTGTGTGCAGCGAAAAATCATGTTACTTCAATACATTCCTACAGAAGATCAGGATGAAGATATTCTGACGAAGGCACTCACCAGGAGAAAATTTGAATACCATAGAGACAGGATCGGGGTGAAGGATAATCCCTATCTTGTTGAGAGGGGGTGTTAATATTCAACAAGATGACGAGCTTAGTGAAAATGAAGCACCTTCACTAAGTGGGGCCCGCAGGCTATTTTTAGGTGTATGTCTATTTTTAGAATGGTGAGCATATTCTAAAGTTAGCAGGATGCTGATTCTAGATGGTTGAGAAAATTCTATCTTTGGATGAATTTCTATTTTTAGAAGATTGGGAAAAGTCTATTTATAGATCGCTAATCTAAAAATAGATGCATGTCAATTATTATTAGCCCTTAATAATAATCCAAAAATAAATATCAACTTATTCTCTTGGAGCACTTTATTTCAGTGAACAGATTTGGAAAATTAGTGGGATGAAGGAATTACGCAATACCTAGGGTTTTATGGTGACTCATTCATGGAGAAATCAGTTATAAATGATAGTGGCAAGTTGTAACAGAGTTGGAAGAGTAGTTATGGGAGTTTTTATTTAGTTTAACTCAATTAAGTGAGTTAAACTCAGTTGTGCTAGTTGTATCTAGTTATAACTAAAGATACACTAGTGAGAGTTTAGTGAATTAATTATTTAATTAATTCAAAACTAGAGACTCACTTGCAACTGAACAAATATAGAATTTTACTACTTGCATGTCAGTTCCAGTGGAGACCCAGTGGAGAGATAGGTGAAAGGGTGAGATGGACTATCTATTGTGACTATAGTGATGAATTCAATGCATATAACACACATTGAAGTTTCAAATGAGGATTGCGCAGTCAAGGCAAGGCAAGATCGAATTCATTTAGGGATATTCTTCAGCAAGGATTGCGCAGTGGAGGCAGGCTGCCAGGAGGCAAGAAATTGGTGCATAGATATGCAAATTTCTGCATGACACTGTGTGACGATTGTTGATTGTACTGAGAGCTTGATGTAGTAAGCTTTGTATGAGATTGTTACATGTTCCATTAATATACATAATATATGATAGTTGGGGTTTTTACCTTTAAGCTTTCTTGGTAAAACATTCTTGTTATGTGCGATTGATTTGCTTCATATGTGTTTTGCAATTAGCAATTTAATTTTTGCAAAGAATTAAGTGGAAGGATTATGTATTTAACATAAGATTAATTTTTTAGATCAGGGGAGTCTGGTAATATACATGCATCTTGTATAATTTCTACAATACTTAGGTTCCTTATTATCAGAACCCCCCTTATACGGGAATGAAAGTGCATGGTGCTCAAGTTATTCCTTTATATCCAGGTCATCCTCCTCCAAACTTTAATTGGAAATTTCCTTTTGTGACTACTCTCGAATTACCAGAGTTATTTTTGCTCACTAATGATCCTATCTCTCATTCGCCATGGTGGCCGATTATTCTGACTAAATTACCTTCAGATATCCCAAAATTCAATGGGAATCCAGGAGAAGACTCATTAACACACGTTATGAAATATCATCTATGGTGTTCTTCGAACTCCCTTAACGATGATTCCATTTTACTTCGTCTTTTCCAACGAACCCTTATAGGTACTGCAACTAAATGGTATATTGAGCTACCTAGAGATTCCTTCCATGATTTCAGTACTTTAGCTACCACCTTCCTCAGACATTTCCAGTTGCCCATAAGATATGAAACTGAAACTAAACAATTGACCAATTTCAAATAATCATACTCCACTCATATCTCAGATCATATTAATGAGTGAAGGTGTTGCCTTTGATTGGTAAAGTCTTATGTTCCTGATCAATTTTTAGTGGAATGGTTTACTAAATCTATATTTTCACCTATAACAAAAGATGTGACTGAAGTTGGAATCGTGACAAAAGAGAAAGTTATTGCTCATGCACACTATTTGGACCTTATTTATACCCAATCAGGCATGCTCTATGATAAGATACCAAGTGATCTGAAACCTTCGAATATTGTTCCCCCACCTGGTAAAGAATTTCATGTTGTTGATGGCGTGATTGGTTTTGCTAGTTCACAGTCGGTGAGTAAACCATATAGTGTTTCTCTTACCGCAACTGCTCAAAACTCTCAATCCCATCCTCCCGCAACTTCTAATTCTGAGATAAATATAGTTTCATCTAATAAAGGAAAGTCTCCATAACAACCTGGAAGCAAGAATAAAGGAAAATGTATGAAAAAATTAATATTCTTCACTGCCGGATAAACAAACAAATCAGTCTTCTGATGAGAAGAAAAAGCCTTGTTACCCATGCTTAATTTACAATGAGGATCACTTTACATGTGATTTTTCACACTGTGCTGAAGTGAATCAATTCCTAAAATATTCCACTTCTCCCGCCATGTTGACTGACCCGTTTCCCAATCAGGAGACTCACATGGTTCCCTGAGACCCTTCTTCCTCTAACACGGTTTTGATGCTTTCATCCTCAAATTTGAAATCCGATGTTATGGTGGCCACTTGGAATAAGGACTATGGTAATGTGAATCCACCGAATGGTTAGGCTATTGATCAACATAACAGTTTGGCATCACCTTCATCTGATCCTATTCCATCTCCAATTCTTGTGGAATTGGCTATCAAACCTACGAAAAGAGTTATTCATAAGTCTGATTTAAATCCTCATTCAAGATCTGCTAAAAAATATAATGTAGTTGAATACTTGGCTCAATCTCCATCAGCTACATCAAATCTTGAGATGTTGCAAAACTTCCCCACCCAAAGGAAGGCCTTGTTTTCATCTATCGGATGTGTGGATCCATTAGATTCCAACCTAGTGGTTTTCTCTCATGAAAAATATACCCCTCGACTTCCAGCTCAATTATCCTTTATAATCCGGTCATCATCCATGGTAATAAAATTCATTGTTCCATTGTAGATGAGGGAGCCTCAAACTGCATTATTTCCATGTCTTGCTGGAAGTCGATTGGTTCACCTCAACTAAGTCAATCAACCACCACATTGAAAGCTTTCGATGGAAGAACATACAAACCTTGTGGTATTTTGAATTCCCTTCAAGTATAATTGGGGCGGGGGGATTCATATCTATATAAGTTGAATTTATTACGGACCTTTCAATTATAATATTCTACTGGGACATATGTGGGTTTATGCCATGGTTGTCATCGTTTTGACTTACTTCTGTATGACCGCCTTTCCTAAAAAAGGAGGGATTATAGTGATAAATCAAGTCACCTTTTTTTCCTTTGATTCTCATGTTACTAGAAGTGTCCCTCTCGTAGGGGAAACCCTACACTCTTATCAGCATGTCAAAATCAGATTGTTGAAGGATTCTTCTCTCATGGGAACCTTTTCACTCCCTGCTTTCCTCCCTGACATCTCATCTTCGGTTGCTTATATTACTATTATATCATCATCTACTATCCTGGATGATCCATGGATTGTACCTGATGGAACCAACATCCAAGGTTTTGTAAACTGAATGTTGTTCAACCATGTTGAGCTAGATTACGAAGCCATCTATTCAACTTGTGTGACTTATACCTTTTCTTTAATCAATTGGGTAGATCAATCGTTGGATTATGGAACACCCTCTGATCCTTTTTCTCGCATATTCTCTACCGATGAAAACATCATGGAGATCATGATACCAGATCACGGGCCATGGGACAAACATTACCATTGTTCCTCCTTACCAGATTCCATTGAGGATAATCTCAATGATGTATATTTGCCTAGTTTTGTCAAACCTTTTATGAATTTTGTATCTATTCATGAGGTCGACTTCGAAAAGAACCTTTCGAATATCGAGGAAACTATACCTCTTGATATCTCTATCAAACCAAGGTTTTTGAAAATATATACATTGGAAAATCTTGTTTTCCATCTAAGAACAAGATTTTTAGAGCCCTTTTTCATGAGTTTCAGGATGTATTTTCTTGGAATTATGAAGTGATGCCAGGTATCGACCCAAACACAATAGTGCATAAGATTAAAAAGTATCCTGATGCCAAACCCGTCCAGCAGCGCCTCCATCTGTCCCATCCCAAGATGGTTGTCGAGATTAAGGTTGAAGTTGAAAAGCTTCTTCGGGATGGTTTCATATACCTCATTCCTTTAACTAATTGGGTATTGAACGTCATCCCTATCATGAAGAAACATGTCACGATCTGAGCATGTGTCGATTATCAGGATGTGAAACGTGTTTGTATCAAGGAAAACTATTCAACCTCGTTTATTGACCATATTGTTGATGACAGCACTGGCTACGAGATTTATTCATTCATGGATAGATTCTCGGGTTATAATCAAATCAACATTCTCTAAGCGGACCAACCTAAGACTACATTTATTTGTCCCTAGGGTATTTTTTCCTATTGCAAACTCCCATTTGGCTTAAAGAAAGGAGGGGCCACATTTCAACGTGCGATGGATTATGCTTTCCATGAAATTAAAGACATCATGCAAACCTATTTGGACGATCTCCATACTCATTCTAAACATCAAGATGGTTACTTCCTAACTTCCTGCAGAGGTTCATCCCTAATTACGTTGAGTTGACCGAAGGATTCACCTGCTTAATAAAGAAAGGGGTACCCTTTCATTGGGATGACGTTACTCAGAATTTTTTTTATGCCTTGAAAGATGTATTGGTTCAGGCATCTCTTTTATACCCCCCTGATTATGAGCGCGACTATTTCCTGTACCTAGTTTCTACCATTTCTACTATAAAAATGTTATTGGTCCAAGAAGATGATATTGGGACTGAACATCCAATTTATTATTGATTCAGAACGTTAATGATACCAAAATCAGATATACTCGTGTAGAAAAGTTGGCTTTGGCAGTCGTTCAATCCGTTCAAAGGTCTCACCATTACATCTTGCTTAAGAAAAATATGGTCGTTTCAGATTACAACCCTATGACATATATATTGTCACGTCAGTTGCTGGGGTGAAATTACTTTAAGTGGATCATTATTCTACAAGATTTCAACCTCGAGCTCATCAAATCCAAGTCCAAGAAATCCCTATTTTTCTTCTAGATTATGTGTGACCTTCCTTCGGCTGATTCTGAATCTACATCTGAAGATTATATCTCTGACGAGTGACTGTTTATGATTTCATTATCTGAACCATGGTATGGAGATTTTTTGATCTATCTCCAGACCTAGACTTTCCAGCCCAATACCTCCAACTTCGAGCATCGACGTATTTGATTCTAATCCTGAAATTACAATATTATCAGCGACACCCTTTATCATCGTAGTATTGATATGATTTTACGGAGGTGCCTCACCATTGAGGAAGCCAATAAAGTCCTTAATGAATCACTCTTGGGAGCATGTTTTGGACATCTATCTGGTTACGCTACCACGCAAAATATCTTATGCGTTGGATACTTTTGGCCCACAATATTTCGCGAATGCATCCTCGTTGTCGAGAAGTGTCATGCGTGTCAGATCTATGATTGTAAGATTCTTACTTCGCCTACTCTATTGCATCCCATTGTCATCATTGGTCCTTTTGTGAAATGGGGCATTTACTTTATGACATGTAACTCTCAGTCAATCGGGGGCATGGTTACATTATTGTCATTGGTGACTGCTTTACTAAGTGGGATGAGGAGATGACTACATTTAACAACATTGGCGAAATGATTGCATATTTTTTCTTCAACCACGTTATTGCTAGGTTTTGTGTACCGTAAGCAATAGTTACAGATTATAGAGAGAATTTATGGAATCATATGATGAAAAAAATAGTTGCTAAGCTAGGAATTTCGCATGAAAAGTCCACTCCCTACAATCCACAAGCTAATGGACAAGTTGAGGTTGTTAAAAAAATTCTTAAAAATATGCTTCAACGTGTTGTAGGGGTCCACAAATCAAATTGAAACTTGCTTCTTTATGCATCCTTGTGGGCATACCAAACCTCAATCAAGACTACTACTGAATTCACACCATTTCAATTGGTATACGGTCTGGAAGAAATCCTCCCTATCGAGTGTGAAATTACATCATTTAAGCTAGTTGTCGAACATCTTCCTGCCACTTCCATAGAGGAGGAGTGTCTTTTAAATTTGACTCGTTTGGATAAAACTTGGCATGATGCTACTTTAGCCAATGAAGCTCATAAAATACATGTCAAGGCACAATATGAAAAAAGTGTCAAGCCTTGCTTCTTCTCGAAACGAGAACTGGTTCCCATATATGACGAAGAGGTCGATAATTTAGGTCTAAGAAATTTCTAACGTATGTGGATGGGTCCGTACATTTTCAAATGAGTCCTTGCAAAAGGGGCCTATGAGTTAGTATATTTTGATGGAGTTCCACTGGAGAAACCAATAAATGGGTTGCACCTCAAAGAATACTATGCTTGATCTCATGCGTAGTACATTGTGTACATATTGTCTATAGGTGTGTTTTCAGTGTGTCTTTTCAAATTTTCCCATGGTTTTTGTTGATCCCATTTATGTTTGGTTTGCATATGTCGACATCTCTCGAACTGTACATTGGTTATGCTAATGATGCTAGTCATAGTACTTGGAACCTACTTCCGCGGTATGGGATATCTTTGCTCCAAATGGTGAGCTAGTGAGTATGCGAGGTATTTTCATTAGTCGCTCTACTAACAAAATCATTAAGTATAGCACAATGGTTGAGCTAATATATGATTCTGTTTCACATGGTATCTATTGTTTAGTTATCAAACTTGGATCACAACTTGTATTGCTACAACTTGCTAATGTCCATTCAGTAAGAAATCCTTCCATCCTTCGCATGGTTTTGAGAGTACGTCTTCTAGAAAGGTGTTTCAATTTCATGCAATATGAACATATTTTTAGAAATCTAAACACATTAGCATATGCCCTAGCTAATCACATTTTATATAGACATTGTCAAACAACGTAATTAAGTTTCAATTCATATCACATCATATTGAAAGCATAATAGAAACTAGGAAAAACTTAAAACATGTATATATATAGAGTTTGTTTTTACAAAATCTTGTGTCGTGAGATACATATGGCTGCATTTCCCATATGAATAACTAGATGAAAATATATAAGTAGACTAATCATGATTCTCATGATAAAATGACACTACACGAGCCATCTTACGTAGTAATCGACCAATCTGAAAAGGCACTCCTATAGTGTGTTGTTGAAGTCACATGGGCACTTAATCGACCATGGTCTCATCAATCCTATATGGTAGTCCCTCCATGTGGTGCTCCACCTCTAATATGATCTCAGCTACCTTAATATCCTGTAGTGCATCCATTCCTTGTAGAAATTATACAACAAGCATGTATATCATGGATTCAATCTGATCTAACAATGTACTAAAGTTAAATACTGAATCACTTCTACAAATCAATTGCGAAATTAAAAACACAATATCCAATCACATGAAGCAAAGAATAATCAATCAAACCATAACACAAAGAATTTCTCGGGGAAAGCTTGCTGCTCAAAACCCCACTATCTTCTATTGTATATTCAACATGGATACATGAAAAAATTACATACAAATCTTCTCACAAGAGCCCTCTTATACTTAGCTAATTGTCTCACATTGTCTCAGATAAAACTAACCAATACTTAGCCAATTTACTACCTCTGAAAACCTGCCTTGCTTGCGCAATTTGTGTGGAATGCAATCCCTATTCCATAGGAATTTTGGCCTTCCTAAACTATGCAAGGATCATGGGAAATCCAATGGGTTTTTGGTTGCATGGGTGCAACACAATAATCCTACAACTGATATTCAACTTACCTTTCACCCAGATCTCAAATGGGTCTCCACTGGAACTCACATGCATGCAAATAATAATATCAAATCCTCAGTTGCATATGAGATCACACATTTTGAATTAATTAATATTTAATTCACTTGATCTCTCACTAGTGTATATAACAGTTACAACTAGCACAACTGAGTTTAACTCACTTAACTGAGTTAAAATAATTCCAACTTGAATTATTAACTAATGCACCACTGCACTTTGAACTATGTTACAACTAGAATTACTCTGCATGCCTCACCAACTACCCTCAACTCGAAATTCATGAGCTAACTGAGTTTATCACAATTAGTTAACTATTACAATTTATTTTGAGATTAGTTTACATTTTATTTTCCATCTTAATTAAGGGATAACTAAAATATACATGCACCAAATTTAGCCCACACTAGTGTCGGTGCTGCTAAGACCTGTGGTCCCACACTAGTGTAGGTACTTCTTGGACCTCCTAGTACCACACTAGCGTGGGTGCTGAAATTTCTTGTTGAACTTCAAAATTCCTACTGCAACGACATGTATTGGTACCATTTCCTCCCCATGTGGCTATCCCTATGCACGATGAAGATATGAAGAACCCACTTATTGAGTTGGTCCAATATCTGCATGAAACATCAATAGTTTTATCTCGGAAACATAAAAGAACACAAAAAAAATTGCAAAAATTTCACAAACTTAATGGTCGAAATATTTTTACTTGAAGCATCCCATTTCTCACCCTCAGGAAGCACGAGCTAGGTATCATCAAGGAAATCCAACCTTGCGTAAGGATAGTCATTGATTATGATGAAATGTCTATGCAGCCATCCAAAGAAGGCTAGTGATAAATTGATCGTCGACAGACCTGCATGTTGAGCCATATGATCTATCCACCTCGTCATCTGTAGGGCCCTCGGATTGATAGGCTCAAGTATAACCTGATGAGGCTGAATTAGAGGCACCTTCTCTAGAGAAAAATACACTAAGATCGAACCATAGCCAAATTTATTTAACTTCCCCTCTTTCGATTTAGTCAGCTGTTCCTTCATATTGACCAAGACACCCTCTCTTCAGTTGAACATTGTTGGAGCTAGGCACTCTACCCCATACTGCATGTACGTTCTACTCACTACATGGAGTGTCGAGCTACCTACCAATCTCCCAATGATAAAAAAGATTGTTCTCAAAGGCAGGGAAAATTTTAAGAACCCCTCTAATTTTTTTTTTTTAATAAATGGGTGAATCTCCATGATACATATGAAAAGAGGAAGGAGATTTTATCAATAATATAATATGTATATTTAATTTTTTTTTGCGAATCTCTCATGATATTATATTATCTTATAAAATCGTGGTGAATCTTTCACTGAATTATAAAATCTTGTAAGATCTTGGCGAATATTTCACTAAATAATAAAGACTTTGTAAGGGGCTAATAAAATTCATAATGAGTACTTGTTCTTCACTTGAACAACCTTCAAGAATTCATCCAGACCAACTTTAATGCCTCTGTGAATTATTCAGGGAATTTTGGTCTAATATAGTCATTGGACAAACTCTCACATTGTCGCATATGAAAAATAGAGTTTTGTACAAGATACATGAGTTATTGTGCATAATGTTACCCCAAAAACCCTCTGCACTTGTCTCAGAACAAAGTGATTCCAAGTGACTCGGATCTTCTTTAGGAGAGGCTAGTCTTCTGCATGCCCTCAGAACAAAATGGATTTTTCCACAAGTGTGAACATCTAGGTTCAAGGAGTAATTCGACCTATCTTATATAAATTCATTGGAAATCTTCAACTTTGAAACTTTGAATTATTTAAACAATTTTCTTTTGCTATACCTCATAACATACTTGCATGCCCCAACCTTGAATCACAGAAAGAACAATGAACAAAACCCCTCGTCCAAATCTCAGAAAGGTGTTAGCCTGCCTCAGGATATTAATATGTTTGTTCTTATTTTTCTCAAACAAATTCATAGATCCTCTAAACCTTGGATGACTTGCCTCAGAATTTCCAGATAGAATCCTCCCCTTGAAACAAAGGCCTAGGAGAAATAAAGGCTTACGAATTTTATGTAACAACGGGACCACTACTGTCAAAACTCTCCATTGTACTTTTTGGGTTGAAATACAACGGGAAAATAAAAGTAATCAAAATTGCACAACCCCCTTCATAGAAAACAGTCAAATAAAAAATATAATGATATAAAAAGTCTCAGATGTTCACAAAAATAAGAATTTCTTGCATAAAACACTAACATTTATGTTTGGTACTCACTTTTGGAAAGATGAAACTGTAACGAAGAGCTTTCATAGAAAAAGGCTTAAAAACAAGATTCAGTAAGTGAATTTCTTGAAAATGAGCCCCATTGCACTTCTCTTACTAGTTAAAATAGAGAAAGACCCAACAACGGGATAACTTCTATTTATGAAACCCCATATTGATCCCAAAATATGAAATGTTGAATATTTATCTTACTAAATTTACTTAAACTAAAAGTCCTAAGTTTAGAGAATGTACAAAAAATCCCTAAGTCACTATGAAATGTCTACAACTAATTTAACATATTCAAGCAAAGGCTTGAAACCATTACAAAGACCCACAATACAACACTCAGTTCCAGAGAATCAATGCACATCTCATATTCCTAGATTGTAGAAAAATCAAAGACCTGATTTGGGACAATTCAATAACAACAATTCCTTCATACTTGGGTTGATAAATCACAGATGAGAGAGGAACAATGGCTCATCTAAAGAGGAATCAAAGAAACCTTGATGCAATGGAAGGTCTAGCCTTCTTTCTGTAAATCACACACATGGAGGCTTTTTCAGCTCAATAGGAGTTGAAAAGGGTGTCATTTTGCTTAGGCTACCTTCCATCTACCAATCAGATTATCAAGAAGTTGGAAAGGAAGAGGATAATCTGTTGCGCACTTATTCTTTTTTAGATATATGATGTCTAGTTGGAGGCTCAAACACCAGGATTTGTCACCAACTATTCATGTCTTGCAGTGGTTCACCAACTATACAACAAATATGTATAACATATTACAACCTTTAGAATTAATTCCAACTTCCATCTCTCTCTGACATTACAATATCATTGGATGCCTAGTGAGACACTGGTGAGACTTTTTGTGTTTCACAAAAGACACAATTGAAATTTTATAATAAGGCCCTTCCAACAACAAAAATATGCAAGATTTGTTGGAACCATCAGACTTAGTTCTCTCTCTCTCTGAAAGAAAATATTATCGGTTGCTAAATGAGACACCTATGACATTGTATTTGTGTTTCCACACTAGTTGTAGAGTTTTCATTGTAGGATTAAAGCTAATTTTATATATTAGTAAGAATGAAACATTTTACTATCAAGGTCTTCCCATCATCATATTGGAAGTATACTATTTCTTGTGGACCTTTTCAACTTTTGAACCTCTTTTCAATTTTCCCATTTAGGCCTATTGACATTTTATATAGACTCAATTAGCAGGGGCAGAGTTCTTTAAAACTTAAATCTAATTAAATAAAACAAAGCATTCATATTACCTACCATCTGTATAATAGTATAAACGAGGAAAAAATTAAATAGAAAGTAGGAGGTTATGGGATTTTGATATCTGCAACTACTCCCAAGGAAGAAGTTAGTTAGAGAAATTCATCTGAAAATGCAACAAGTTATTAAGAAAAGGGAAAAAGAACCATGCCTCATCAAGAGAGAACCAAGATGTGCTCAATTTTTGTTTTATTAAAGTTATCTGTTAAGATTGAGACTTTAAGGTGAGGTCATTCTTCCTTTAAAATAACAGTGGTATGGAATCAGATATATCATTCTTCCCTTAGTTAAATTTACTTAGATTCCAATTTTTTTGCAAATTTATCAAGCAGTTACTAGTCCCATCACTGACAGGATATTTTAGAATCAAGGTATTGAAGACTGGAACTAGTTTAAAATTCCCTTAGATCACATGTTTCCCTCATTTAATGGAATTGGAAATGTAGATACACATATAGAAAGCATCAAGCTCCTTTAGTGTTAAACATTTGACTTTGAGATAAACAAA
Source organism: Pinus albicaulis (assembly GCA_034641835.2). Taxonomy (NCBI): domain Eukaryota; kingdom Viridiplantae; phylum Streptophyta; class Pinopsida; order Pinales; family Pinaceae; genus Pinus; species Pinus albicaulis. Next base: position 86,496,521 of record CM076576.1, read on the forward strand.
AGTGATTGTCGCACCAAGAGATTACATATGATTATGAATATTTCAATTACATTTGGATGCATGCCATGTAGTACTTCTTTTGGAGTTAATTTCTGTTGTTAATTTAGAGAAAATTAGACAGTAAGAGAGGAATTTGTCTTCAAAGCTGACCTTTTATGTACTTTTCCCACTGTCATTTGAGCTACAATATTTTCGTTTTCCAGAAAACATGAGTTGCAAGCTATTTTATCTCTTATTTGTACCATGTGTTATGGAAACTTTCATTTTATTCTTGATATAAAGTTGAACAATAAAAATAAATATTTTTGACTCAATTTGGACTTTTGTATTGTAAGAAAATATATAGGGTTATTCAATTATTGTCTAGAAATTGCGTGTTTGGATCAACATTCGAAGGTGGAGGAGAAATAATAATTCCCGTCATAATTCATGCAATAGTTTGGATTTTGAACCAAATCTTCAACATGTGCCCTTTTTTTGCAATATCTCTTGGGTATTTTGGTTATTATTATTTTTTTTTAAGAGGGAAAATGGATCTCGATGGTGCATCATGCTCTTTCTTTTAACTTTCGATATTTTTTGGAGCAAGGAAAATGAAATTCGTGAAAGTCAAATATATGTAATAATGGATTGAACTGGATATATTACTTCTGCAAAAGTATGAGTTTTCTAGAGAGATCAATTTTTTATCGTGAATCACTGTAAGTTACTTGTTCCACTATAGATAAAATACAATTTTTTGGAAGCATAATTCCACATATGTGTTTAATGAGTAAACATGTTTTTGAGGAAACTAGATCTTGTATAGTCTGGTATTACATTCTGGTTGGGATATTTATTTTCCACAATGGCTTCATGGGTAGAATCTTGAATTAAGCATATATAATCACTTTCAAAAAACAAGATTGATGATTTAAAGGCTTCAGATAGTCTTATGCAGTCATTTCCATCTCATGAATCGATAAAACAATTTGTATTCTTAGATATAAAATTCAGAATCTCCACAGTCTTCATTTTTTGTCGATTCATGAAGACTGTGGAGATTCTGAATTTTATATCTAAAAATATACACCAAAAAAACCTCCAATCTATCAATTTGTATTCTATTCATGATCCCGATAACCCCTTCTCTGTTTTTCATTTGTTGGATGTACATCAATATATCCAACTCAAGCCAAAGACTGTATTCAATATATGCAACATAATTCTTACTGAAGGGAAGAAAGAAACTCAGAGAAATCATGACAACACATAGGGAATAAATTAAATGCATGCAGCTGGAATGGAATGGAAATAAAACTCAGTCATTTTAACAGTGGTATATCCAACTCAACCTAAATACTATATTCAATATATTGAACAGAGAGCCATATTTGATGGTCCTTTATTTTCCTTTTTGTTTTACTCTTGAGGGGGATTAACCAAACACACCATATTCTTGATATACAAACCTCAAAATACTGGTTTGTTGGTGCCCTTTTCATTCTATTATACGCAAAACAATAACATCATGATTCATCATCTATAAAACAAAGAACATCATTTGAAAGTAAAATATATAAAAGTTTCCATTAAATTAATTCATATCTCTAAATCACCTAATTAACACTCAAAATATTTAAAAAAAACAACAAAAGTATTATAATAACTTTAATCATCCTTTGCAAAACACATCTCAAATATTACATACATAGTCCACTAATCGGTATTAGCCCAAACCCAAGGCACACTCTGAGGACCAAGGGTAACATAGTAATTGTTAAGAGAATACATATTCTACATCAAAGCATTAGATATTATAGTAATGCATATGATATGTAAGCATAGATATTCTAAGAAAGAGAATAATCCACAAAATACAAAATGCATGCCTATAAGCTTGAAGAAACATTGTGAATGGAGAGAATAATCCATAACCATAAACAACTTGCAAGAGTATTCTAGGGAAGGACATAATGATATATACCAACCACAAACCTTTATAGTTTTTTCGAACGGAAATTGAGTTGTAATGAACAAGCTGTACATAATGATTTTTTTATCTACAATAGTGCAACCTTGTCATTATATAAAAGAAGTGGGTTACTAATAAAATTGTTGATTTCTTATCTAAACCATCAAATTCGAGAAAAAAATTCTCAAGGCCACAATTTCCCCCATTGGTTTCATTATCATACACTTGCCTGGATCATTGTGATAAACTCAAGCTGTCTCTCCCAAAGCTACCAAAAATTGTTCAAAATGAATTATTCCTCATTTGTATCTAGATGGTGGTGGCATATTGCTACTAGATTCATCATTCCTTAGGGTTGTTGTTTCAAATCTCATTTTCCTATAGAAGGTCATGATACTCACCCTTCATCATGTTCAGGCTTTCAGCTATAAAAGTAAAGTAGTAATGACTTTATTGTGGCTCCCTCTGGATTCTTCTTTTGCCTTATTCATTTATAAATCCAGGAGGTTATTTTCTCTTTCTACCTCTATTGTAGCCTTGAGCTTCTCATTAACTTTGGAATACACTGCTTCCTGCAGTGTCTCCAACTGCAATACACAAGTTCCATCAATGTCTCCATAATCACGAGTTTTGGCTAATTGTTCTTCACCAAGTTGCTTTTTGTAAGATGTAAACCTTACAATGTTTCTTGATATATTAAATATTAACAAAGTCCTAGTATTATCTAATGATAGTTCTAATAATTTCTATCGTGATTGTTAGTCTGGTATAGTACTATAATATAGATATAACATCTTGTGGAAGTGGAACATAATCCTTCTACCAAAGGAATAGTAGGCCTGCTTAACAACATAATTTTGTTATAAATGTTAAATACAACAGTTTTTATGCATTCACTTTATAATTTTCAAAAAATATTAAGAAAATATGCATAACAGTCAGGATTAGGGTCTTCTACATAAAACAATATTTTCAAAGATGTGGAATTAAATTTGAATCGAAATGTATAATTCTCCAAGTTCCCTCCATGCATCACTATCTATCATGAATCTACAATTACATCCACGTCATCTATCAATTTTAGAGTTTCGCAACTACCTATTATTTAAAAGCTATGTCATTCTACAAAAGTATCTGCAGATGTCCTTTTTTAAGTTTTAAGTTGTTACAAGAGATTACATTGGAATTAATTACATATCCAGGTATTTGTTACAAAATTGTAATAGTAATCATTCATTTTCTAGCATTTAAATATGCAGTTCATAATTACAATCTACACTTCTTTGATTCTCCCTAATTTTCAAACATGTTTTGACTATGTTAAATTAATGACTAATTTTCAATAAATTGGTTGAACATTGAGCTTTCTAATGCATTTTTGAAGTCTAAGGAGATTTCAAAATGCATTTTTGAAGTCTGAGGAGCTTTTGAAATGCATTTTTGAAGCCTGAGTTAAACTGCAACAGGGGAATAATGGGGAAGAGTTTTTACAAATGAAAATATGCTCAGGCTCATATTGCAATAGGTAATAGAAGTATTGATTCTAAATAAGGTTATGTACTGGAATTTAGGTTTGATTCGGTGTATCCTATGCATCGTTTTAGTCATTTTGGGTCTGAATCTAGTTGCATTATGTGGTATGCCAAGGAAAAAGGTGCCATAATGAGAATTATTTATGTTCTACCTTTCATGGTAAACCTTGCTTTCCCAATAATTGTGCCTTAAAATCATTGGATGTAGGCTAAGAGATGAGGTGTAGCCAAATACCCAAGGTAATCCACCACAGGTGCTAGATATAGATATATTCCTTAGCACGTCAGGGAAGAGGCCTGCATATGTTGCTTGCCATGGCCTAAAGAAAGCATGTAATAAGAGCCACATTCACTTTAATGACTTAGTCAATACTATCCAGGTTGAACTCTCAAATTTAGCTCTAACTAATATTAGCACCAAAGAGTCAGCTGGTAAAACTATAGGTGATGGTTCAACTAATAACAGAAAAGACGTGTATGATCTCAATTCAAATAATAATAAGTCCAATGGTGTCATCATATCAGAGCAAACTTCTCAAAAATATTTTCTTGTGAAGACAAATGATAAAAGATCCAAAGTAAATTTTGCAAATGTGGCAAAAAAGTAAATTAAGAGCATTAATGAGAGTTACTTTGGTGCTTATAGTCAGTTTTCAATTCACGGGGAAATGCTTAGTGATCAGGTACAGATGGATGCATACAAGGGAGCTATTTTGAACAATCCTTCTCTTTTTAAGCAAGCTGTGGTTATGGATGTTGGATGTGGAACATGGATTTTAAGTATTTGCAGCTTAGGAAGGAGATGCAAAAGTAATTGCAGTCGAAGCAAGTGAGAAGATGGCATCTATAGCTTTTCAGGCTACAAAAGCAAATAGCATTCTCAAATAAGAAAGTGAGAATGCCAAAAATCAGAACTCGTGTGGAGTTATTACTGTAGTCCATAGCATGATAGAAGATATTGATAAATGCATGGAAATTGAAAGTCAAAGTGTAGATGTGATAGTGAGTGAGTGGATGGGATACTACATGCTTTATGAATCAATGCTCAACTCAGTTATTTATGTTTGTGATCATTGGTTGAAACCTAGTGGAGAAATCCTTCTGGACATAGCTAACATGTATGTGGCTGGTGTTGGAAAAGGTGGAACTAGTCTATCATTTTGGGAAAATGTATATGGCTTCAACATGTCTTATATTGGTAAGAAAGTGGTTGAAGATGCTCCTCAATAGACAATAGTTGATGTTGTGGATAGCAGGGATATTGTGACAGAGACCTTTTTCTTACATACATTTGATATTATGACAATAAAATTTGTCCCATTGATTCCCTTTATGCAGGAACATAGTAAAAGAATATTACGATTATATAACTCTAGAAAATTACAATGATGTTTTTGGTGTAAATTTGAAATAAATTATGCAATAAAATGACAAGTGGATTTTTAAATCCTCCTTACCAATTGGTTTTCTGGAACAGGTGCTTCTCTGAAATGTGTTCATTACATGAAAACGCTTGGAAGGCTCCAGGAAAGCTATGACAATGACCATAATTCCTATTTGATTATTGATGTTGGTGGGATTTATTAGAATAAATCAAGTCCATGAAATCAACATTGAATTTCTCTGATGTTGAGACCAAAGTTTCGCGAAGTGGGAACATTTTTTTGGAAGCGGGGATGTTTTACCTGTGGGTCTACATTTTGGGCTGCAAGTACCCATAGGAAAGATAGTTGGGTTCTTATTCTTTAAGCCCGTGGATTATCTTCATTATAGTCAAACTCCTATATAGTAAGCGAGAATAACACAATAGATATTAGATTAATATGGCCTACCTAGTTTTTATTAACATACCATAATTGCAGTTGGATCTCGTTTCCTAAATCGCTGATAATGAAAACAATTGTGTACCAGTGGACTTATTACATGGTTTCATTGAAAAATCAGCCCTAATTATTTTTGTTTTGTAAAGAATTATATTGTTGATGTCCTTATATCTCCATGGAAAAAATCCCAAAGAGATGGAGATCTCTTATTAGCTCTTTACACAGTTTGGAATTTCCTTTACAACTAATCTAGGGGTCGTCCCCTATTCTTACCATGTTCCTTTGAATCAACAAAATCTAGTTGCCTTCCAGTTTGTAACTGGGCTTCTAAGTAAGTTATTTTTTCTATTGTCTATGTTTGTCATGTCTTACCTCTCTATGCCAGGAAATATTCTTGTGAAGTCCAAAAATCTAGGCTTTTTGAATCTCTATTGAAGAAGGGATTACTAATTCTTACCCAAATGTTGACAAGTTGATACACCAATTCTTTAGTATCAAAAGAAAAAAATCACAATTATTTGTAATTATCTCATCTCTACCAAGTTCCATTAATGGATTACAATGTTTGAAGAATTATTTCTTTTATAGTTAAATCCATATTTTGTGAGAACTATTTCGTAATGTTTCACTCAATATATTTTGTCTAGTTGTTAGACCCTAAGCTAAACTAATATTTGGAAATTTTAACTTTTGCGGTTTCCATTGGGGAATGCTTTGATGAACACTCTTTCTGTGAATTTTCTTCTGCATTCATTTTGTTTTTCTTAATTCTAGTTATGTACTTAGATCTTTTTATGTTGGTGATATTGTAGCTATAGGAGGTGTAAGCACTTCCATTATGTAGTTACAGTGGATGTCCTGTTTTAGTCCCATTGATCTACTTTTGTATTCTGGACATTAATAAAGTTATTGTGTGAAATTAGAATATAAATAATTCTTCCTTTTGAGGCTCCAAAAATAAGTCTTTAAAACATTCCTAAAACTATCCCTAATTCTATTCTATGACTAACTATAAATAGTCTGCCTAGTCTCCTTGAAGGAAGCCTTCACAAAATTCGATATTCTATTTCTACATGAAACCAAAAGTCTACAAGTAATGCAGTAGCAACATAGAGACATTTGAAAAAAATTCTAGGCGTTTGGAACCCTACATTAGAACATCAACTTTCAGAAGCTGATAATTATATCCCTCCCCTGAACTCTTGTTCAGTAAGGGACCGATCCTGCAGTAACAAAGGTTTTTTTAATAACTGTTCTGCCAGAGTATTAAAATATTTAAAGATATGTGCAAACACTATATCATCAAATTTCCCCTAGGGTCAACTAACAAATTATCTGTTGTGCACTTATTATTAGACCAATCCACCATCAGCTTTGAGTCTCAAAACACTTGCAAATTTTTTATACCCTATCTGTTGTTGTTTTCTAGAGGCGCCACATAGCATAAATATCTGTTTGGTTATTCATGCCAAGTACTAATGTTAAATTTAGCTTGAAATGGCGATGTCAATCCACAAATTGAATGACACCATCCCACACAAACCTGGAACTTCTTAACAAGCTTCATCGAAAAACACCCAGGCCTATTCATAGCTATGTTACTGTTTCCTTTAGAATTTTGGTTGGTTACTCTTTCAAGGAAGATCAATTTCAACTACAAGTATTCCTAATTTTATGGGCTACTTGTGTTGGTCTCAACTCTAGATCTGGGAAGATATTTATGTTTCTAGATAAATAAATACTTTAAATCACAAAAAGACTGTAAAGTCCTAAAAAAATTTACAGATTTTTCTAAAATCCAAGAATAAAAACATTCAGTAAGAGTCCTCTGCTCCATTTAATAAAAAAAAAATTAGTGAGAGTCCTCTACACCATTTATTTATCCTATGGCACCACCTCCTGAATCATGCTTTGATCAATGAACTAATTGGAAAAGGAAACAATGGTATGGTTTCTCCAGACTCAAACCTCAGATGGCTCTCACCCCCATTTATATATTCGCATTGGGCTGCCAAGCTGATTTGATTTGGGATCAATCAGTCACCTGTAAGCTTTCTCATCATTGCCAGCATCTCTGTGCCCATCTGTACTGAAACTATACTCTATTCGTGCTTCTCAATAAATCAATATATTACAGGCTATCCATAAGAACGCTCCAAAAATAGGAAATAGACAATTTATCGAAGGATTCCTCACTTTTCTTACACAAAATACATATTCCTGCATGTTTATCTTCTGGAAGTTATCCCAAATTAAGATTTTGTTGTCGAAAGTTAACCAAAGAAATATTTATCTTTAAGAGGAATTTCTACCTTTTAGACTAAGTGCCACCACAAGAATCTTTCCCTCATCATTTCCTCTTCCATATTTAGCATGTATTCTACTATGGAAATATATTCGTTAGGCCCCTCATTTTTTACCATTTAAGCTAGATTATCTTGTTCAAAAATTTTAATTGCACTAGAATTTAAGCTATGGTTCCTTTCTTTGGTTTTTACTCGAAATTTCAAATCCCATGCTAACTTAAAGCCATGAGATCAAATATTCCTACCATAATTTTTGTTGAGATTGAACAAGATGATGAGCTTAGTGAAAAGAGTCACCTTCACTAAGTGGGCCCGCAGGCTATTTTTGGCGCAAAGTCTATTTTTAGGCATATTGATCATATTCTATGAGTTGCAGGATGCTATTTGTGGATGGTTGGCCAAGTTGGAAAAATAAATGGACTTCTATTTTTAGACATATTGGGCAGAGTCTAGTTTTAGACTGCCAGTCTAAAAATAGATATGTCGGATATTATTAGCTCTTAATAATATTTGGACTCTAAACATTATCTTATTCTCTTGGAGCACTTCAGTTCAATGCACAGATTTGGCACAACAGCTGACAGAAGGAATTACGCTATTCCTAAGGGTTTACTGGAGCTATTGCATGGAGTAATTCAGTTAGAACTCAAGTGGCAAAGTTTGGTGGAGTTGGAGAAGTAGTTGGTGGAGTTGTATTTAGTTTAACTCAGTTAGACTCAGTTGAACTAGTTGTATCTAGTATAACTGATTGATACACTAGTGAGAGTGGAGTGAATTAATTAGTTAATTAATTCACTAAGTAATAACTCATTAATAAACTGAAGAATACATCAGTTAACTACAGTGCATGGTAGTTTCAGTGGAGACCAGTGGAGAGATAGGTGAAAGGGAAAGATAAACTATCAGTTGTGACTATAGTGATGCATTGATTGCATCCAAAACTCAGTGGAGATGCCAATGAGGATTGCGTGAACAAGGCTGGAGGAATTCAAACTCATTCAGAGCCATTCTTCAGCATGGATTGCACAGTAGAGGCAAGCTAGCAGGTGGCAAAGATCGATGCATGGATTTGCAAGATCGGGCTTGATTAGTGTGTAGCGATTGTATTGTACTACGAGCTTGATATGATCACATTTGTATGAGGATTGTTACATGATCTCTATGACATATATTATATAAAGATATTTGGGGTTTTCAGCTTCAGCCTTTCCCGTTAAAAAACTGTGTTAATGTGTGTGAATTTTTATTGTTTCATGTGTGCATTGCAATCTTGATTTAATTTCCACAAATGATCAATGGTGGAATAGATTTTGTATTTTGCATGAAGTTAAAATAGTGTGAGATCAGGAGAATCTTGGAAATATAACACATAAGTTATATAATTTCTACATGGTATCAGAGCAGTTGATCATTGGAGGAGATTGCAATTATTGAAGCGGTTGAGTTTTGTGCTGGTGGAATTCGAATTTGCTGCAGTGTTTTCTTGGTGTCGAAGTTGAGCATTCATTGAAATGTCTTTCAAAGGATTGTGATTGGAGTATGCCCTTGATGGGAGCTCGAATTACATAGCATGTAAGGACAAGATGGAGGTGGTGCTGGATGATAATGGGTTGAAGGAGTTCATAGATGCTGATATTCCGAAGCCTGCTTCTAGCGATGCAGCCGCACTTGACGCATGAAAAAAGAAGGTAGAAAAGTGTCGAAGGATTTATGTTGGAATGTGTGAAGGACCACATTATGTCCAACCTTCATAGGAAATCCACTCCATTCTTAATGTGGAAGGCTTTGACAGATTTTTTCCAAAGCAGAAGTGACCAGACGAAGTTGGCGCTTAAAGACAAGCTCAAAAAAATAAAAATGGAGAAAAGCGACAGTATTCCAAAATACCTCACGAAGTTTTTCCACTGCAAGGATGAGCTGGGAAGTGTGGGGGTTACTGTTGATGAAGAAGACTTGGTGAGCTTGGCTCTCCTTGGGCTTCCGAAGAGTTGGCATAGCTACGAAGACTTTGTCAATGGACGGGAGAAACTACCAGGATGGGAGAGACTTTGGTCGGATCTTGTGCAAGAGGAGATAAGGTAGGGTACCAGGGATGGATCTTCATTGAAGAATGAAGATGAATAAAATTGCGCTTTGGCTTCCAAAGCTCGAAAAGGAAAAGGGAATAAATCTTCCAAATCTGAAGCTAAAGGCTAGAAGCAGGATTTGTCCAAGGTGAAGTGTTTTCACTGTCACTAGCACGGGAATTTCACCACTAATTGCCCACAGAAGAAGAAGAATAAGCAGGCTGCTAGATCTGCAGCTGGAGAGGCCTTAGCCTCGCAGTTTGAGCTATATCTTTCTTTGATCACATGCTTGGTTTCAAGTGTGATGGGATCGGTGTGGTTTCTTGACAGTGGTGCGTCTTTCCATATGACCAGAGACAAATATTTGTTTAGTGATCTAGAGGAAAAGGATCTTGGAGTGCACATCGAGATGGGCGATGATGGTAGATATAGTGCGAATGGTATCGGGACCATTTCCTTTGAGAGGGAGTCCGATAAAAGTTTCATCTTGAAGGATGTCATGCATGTTCCAGGATTGAAGAAGAATCTGATCTCTGTGGCGATGTTGGAAGACAAGGGTTATGATGTTGTTTTTAGCAAGGGAAAATCTTTCCTGCGCCATAAAACAACTGGTAAAACCAGGAGGATAGGGATTCGAGTTAAGAATATTTATAAATTGCAGGTAGATGGCTGCGCAGCAATGTCAGGAAAAGCAGAAGGAGTGGTGAGCCGAGATGAGGGCGAATTGTGGCACAGGAGATTGGGCCATCTTCACCATGGCGCTTTGAAAATTTTGCAGTAGATTTCTACCGGGCTTCCCAAAGGTACACTTGCGCAGTCAGATCAGTGCAAGGGATGTACTTTGGGAAAATATGTGAAGACCACTTTTCATGAGAAGGATAGTCGTGCTTCGATGATCCTTGAGAGAATTCACACAGACGTGTGTGGACCTTTCTCGGTTGCTTCAACAGCAAAGCATAGGTATTATGTGATATTTGTTGATGACATTTCTCATAAGTGCTGGATATTCTTCATGCAGAAGAAGAGCGATACATACTCAAATTTCTGTGAGTTCAAGGTGCTGGTTGAGAAAGAGTTGGGGAAGCAAGTGAAAGCTCTCTGGAGTGATAATGGTGGTGAATACATCTCTGGAAAATTCAAAGACTTCTGTAGCAAAGAAGGAATTCGAAGAGAACTCATAGCACCTCATAACCCACAGCAGAATGGGGTCGCGGAGAGGAAGAACAGAATGATCGTGGGTGCTGCACGGGAAATGTTGCATGATCAGGTCCTTCCCATACACTTGTGGGCTGAGGCATGCAACACTGCGGTTTATGTGCAAAACCATTGTCCTCATATAGTACTTGGCATGAGTACACCTGAAGAGACATTTTCTGGTAAGAAGCCTGATATTTCTCATTTGAATATTTTTGGCTCACCTATTTACATTCATGTGACGAAGGATGCCAGGAAGAAGCTGGAGCCGACCGCAGAGGTTGGGATATTTTTGGGGTACATAGAAACACCCCACAATTATCATGTGTATTTTGCAGACAGTCAGATGACTGTCATGCGACCGGATATCAAATTTCATGAGGAGAAAGCCATGAAGTTGTCGCTTGAGAGGGAGCTACACTTCCATGCAGAGGAGGAGCTACTTGTTCCTAAAGATGAGCGTCAAGATGTATCTCAACCATAAGAGGAGGTTCATGGAGTGGAAGAAACCACTCATGCAGCGCCAAACATTAGAGGGTGGAAGCGCACTACAGAAGCTGAGTGACTGAATCTTGATGCAGCGTAGAATGTAGGAGCTCATACATCACAGTGCAGACAGAGACAGTCACTTGACTGATTTACTAGATACATGGCTCTGATGAGAAAGTGTATCATGACGGAGCCATCCTCTTTCAAGGAAGCTGTGGAGGATCCCGCATGGGTAGATGCCATGGTGGAAGAGTATGATTTGGATTATCGAACAAGAAGGAGATTGTCCCAAGGGGCTGGAAGGGAAATCAAGCAGCAGGTTCGAGATGATCTACAAAGTGGGTGAAAGGCCATCAAGGGAGGGTTGGGAGAAGACAGTGAAAGATTTGTTTCTCGGGGCTTCTCGCTGCATCTAAGACGACTATGAAGAAACCTTTGCACCTGTCGCAAGGTATTCTTCCATACGGACCATCCTTGCTCTCCCAACGCAGATGGGTTGGCACATTCATCATATGGATGTGAAGATTGCGTTCCTCAACGAAATCATTGAGGAGGAGGTGTACATTGAGTAGCCTGAAGGATTAGAAATCCTTAGCAGCGAGTTGCATGTGTGTAGGCTCAAAAGAGCACTATATGGGAAAAAACAAGCACCTCATGCTTGGTACACACGGATAGACAGTTTTTTTACCGGACTTGGTTTCGTCAAGAGTGAGGCGCATCCAAACCTATACCAGATTGTGGTGGAGGGTGAGATTTTGATCATTGTGCTTTATGTAGATGATTTACTATCAGTGATGAACTATTGATACACTCATGCAAGGCAGATCTTGCAAAGGAGTTCGAGATGAAGGACTTGGGCCTCCTTCATTATTTCCTGGGATTGGAAATTTGGCAACGGAAAGGTGAACTGTTTGTGTCTCAAGGAAAGTATGCTCGGGAGATACTGGAGAAGTTTCACATGCAAGGCTACAAGCCTATCGACACTCCTCTTACTGGTGGTTGGATGAAAGAGGATGCTACATCGGCAGAGGTAGTGGATGCCACTGTTTATCGATAGTTGGTTGGTTCGCTCATGTATTTAGTTAATACACGACCAGACATATACTATGCTGTGAACTAGCTTTCACAAGCGATGGTGAAGCCTACCAAGCTCTTTTGGAAGGCAGGCAAGCATGTCCTGAGGTATCTTAGGGGCACATCTGGGTATGGATTGTGGTACAGAGAGTCGGATGAGGTGAAGCTGCATGGCTTCACGGATGCAGATTGGGTAGGAAGCCCAACGGACAGAAAGAGCACATCTAGAGGGATTTTCAGTATCGGATCTACAACATTTTCTTGGTACAACAGGAAACAAAGATCCGTGGCACTCAGTTCAGCGGAGGCCGAGTACATGGCAGCAAGTTTGGCTGCATGCGAGGCTATATGGATGAGGAAGATCCTGGTCGGTTTGTTCAGTTCTCACTTAGATCCTACTGTGATATATTGTGATAATCAGAGTTGCATTAAAATCACGTTTAATCCAGTATGTCATGATATATCTAAAAATATTGACATCCGGTACCATCATATCAGAGATTGTGTGCAGCGGAAGATCATGTTGCTTTCTTACATTCCTACGGAGGATCAGGATTCAGATATTCTAACGAAGGCGCTCACCAAGAGAAAATTCAAATACCATAGAGACAGGATCGGGGTAGCAGATAATCCCTATCTTGTTGAGAGGGAGTGTTGAGATTCAACAAGATGATGAGCTTAGTGAAAAGAGTCGCCTTCCCTAAGTGGGCCTGCAGGCTATTTTTGGCGCAAAGTCTATTTTTAGACATGTCGATCATATTCTATGATTTGCAGGATGCTATTTGTGGATGGTTGGTCAAGTTGGAAAAATAGATGGACTTCTATTTTTAGACATATTGGGCGTATTCTATTTTTAGACTACCAGTCTAAAAATAGATATGTCGGATATTATTAGCTCTTAATAATATTTGGACTCTAAACATTATCTTATTCTCTTGGAGCACTTCAGTTCAGTGCATAGATGTGGCACAACAGCTGACAGAAGGAATTACGCTATTCCTGAGGGTTTATTGGAGCTATTTCATGGAGGACTTCAGTTAGAACTCAAGTGGCATAGTTTGGTGGAGTTGGAGAAGTAGTTGGTGGAGTTGTATTTAGTCTAACTCAGTTAGACTCAGTTGAGCTAGTTTTATCTAGTCTAACTGATTGATACACTAGTGAGAGTGGAGTAAATTAATTAGTTAATTAGTTCACTAAATAATAACTCATTAATCAACTGAATAATACATCAGTTAACTACAATGCATGGCAGTTTCAGTGGAGACCAGTGGAGAGATAGGTGAAAGGGCAAGATAGACTATCAGTTGTGACTATAGTGATGCATTTATTGCATCAACACTCAGTGGAGATTCCAATGAGGATTGCGTGAGCAAGGATGGAGGAATTATAACTCATTCAGAGCCATTCTTTAGTAGGGATTGCGCAGTAGAGGCAGGCTAACAGGTGGCAAAGATCGGTGCATGGATTTGCAAGATCAGGCTTGATTAGTGTGTAGCGATTGTATTGTACTGAGAGCTTGATATGATCAGCTTTGTGTGAGGATTGTTACATGATCTCTATGACATATATTATATATAGATAGTTGGGGTTTTTAGCTTCAGGCTTTCCCATTAAAAAAATGTTTTAATGTGTGTGAATTTTTATTGTTTCATGTGTGCATTGCAATCTTGATTTAATTTCCGCAAATGATCAATGGTGGAATAGATTCTGTATTTTGCATGAAGTTAAAATAGTGTGAGATCAGGAGAATATTGGACATATAACACATAAGCTATATAATTTCTATAATTTTTTCCCGCATTTTCCATGGAATAAATCCCTAAGAGATAGAGATTTCTTATTAGCTCCTTACACAATTTGAAATTGTCTTTACAGCCAATCTAGGGGTCTTCCCCTATGTCCATTCCATGGAAGAATAGTGCATACCTTTTCAAGTTCAGTCCCTTGCAATCCTAAGTGCTTCAATCATTGCTCTAACTGTGTCTTGCCAAGATGGAGCCTGAACTACACTGAAGGGAATCCCATATGCATATATGGCTTGGGAAACTCTAAAATTTGTCTCTTCCCTCTCACACATGTCAAACATTTTTTTCCAAACTTCTAATGTTAAATCTCTTCCTGGCATCTTCAACAACTAGGGGAACTTGTTGTACCATTCTTGAAGATGATAGAGTATTTATGAGTTTAGACTTGTTTCTCCTCCTTTCTTCCTTGGATAATTGTGCTTCACCGCGTTGCTTTTGAAATTATGCCTCTTCCTTTTGGCTCATACACATACAAAAAGAAAATGAATCATCAAGAATCCAAAAACCCTTGCATATGACTCTATTAACATTTTCTTCCACTTGCTGCAATTCCATAAGCAGCTTCCACCCTATCTTTCTTCCTTATTCCCTATATTTGTGAGATATTTCCAGAAAGAAGAATCATTAGTATAATTTTGCCTGTTTTCTCTCCCATTTTGAGTTCCAGACCTCAAACTAGAATGGCTTGAGGGTAAAATCGATCAGACCAGCTAGTTCCACCGGTTTTGATGACATTGGTCTTCCCCCATCATATTTCCATTCAAATACTCATGCTTGAGATTTTTCCTACTATTTATCTTTTCCGGGAAGCTTTTTCTGCTGTGGGAAATAGTTCTCAGGTTCCCTAGAATGAATTTGGTAGAAAACTCTATCATCCCAGTGAGCTAGTGTGGATTCGAAAATCTACAATTCTGATCCTAACCAGAAACTGGTTTGTCACCCCAGTGTGGAAAATATAGTAATTATGTCTAGGGTGATTTTCAACATTCTCCAGACTGAGGTGGGGTTTCCTCATTTTGTACAGTTACTTCTCTAATAATATGGGTTGCTTATGGATTTTGTTCTTTAGTACCAGAGACTTGGAGTGTGAACCATGGTCGTACCTTCATCCTGGACTACATCGAGCTGTAATTTTTTTTAGAAATAGTTAAAGTGTTAAGGGGACTATCTATATTTTCTTCAGTATTCCCATCCACCACTTGATCATCTCCTATATCTATATCTTGTTCTTCACGGTCCAAATATTCCTTGCCTAATTATGAAATTAACATTATTTCCATGTTATTTATGTTGGGTTTCTCATCAGATTTTAGATATAATTTTCACCACTTGTAGATGTGAATTGGTTAGAAACTGCTGGGTCAAAGGAATTCACAGAATAAACTATCAACATCTGAATTAAATAAGAGGATTCCAATCCTTCATATCTTGACATATGGAATTTTTTAGAATCTTTACCAAATTCACTACCAGACTCTTCTTCCACATTGTAAGAAGTCTAAGAGATGGGATAAAAATTGAGGAGAGGTGCTTCTTACTCAGAATCAATTTTTATGTCACCCTAGCTACCTCCTTCGAGTCAGCCAGTAATTTAGATGTTTATAACTACTTCTGTTTGGGAATTCACCCTTTCTAGAAATGTTTCTGCCATAGAATTCACAACAAAACTCATCCAAATCATTTGTCCATTTCTTAAATTCCATTTTTTTTCTTTATTTTCGGACCTTTGTTGCTACCACTATCATCTTATCATATATAATTATTTTATTTATTTATTGCTTTCCTATCCTACTAAAAATGTTTTAAAAACTGAAGAAGTTGAGGGGAACTATATATTGTGGCACTTTGCATAACTATCCAAGGCGTACTCTAATAGTAACAAGTAATTTCACTGTCCTAATGAATTCATCATAATCCTTCTATAATTTTTCTCCAGGGATATGAGAATTTAGGTTCAACCTAAAAATCTGCTATTAATGATCTCCTATGCACATTGACTGATATTTTAATACCCTTATTGTAAGTCTTTCCTCTTTCAAAAATATCTCTTTCGGCTCTCCAGTCATCTCTTGAAATGTATTAAATCCTCCTAAATTCCATGTTGGCCTAACTGTTATGCCAAGGTCTATAGGACGCTAAAACAGCTATAATTTGAAGAGGTTCTGCTATCATTAGATAATTTCCAGATATTAATGCTACCCTTGTCGCTTGTATTCTCCTCTGGTGGGAAATTATCCCCTAGTATTTTCTTCTCGGGATAGGAAATATTTAACTGTCTTGTGTTGTTACTTTAGTGGTACCTTAGCCTATAAAAATGGCCACACCAAGTTTCCCCTTTTGATGGTTTTCAGTAGTGTAGAGTGGAGCTTTTATAGAAAAAAAATACAGGTGTAGGAATAAATAATTTAGAGAAGTAATAGTGATTTTTTTTGGATTTGAAATGTGTTAAAGTATAGAAACATCAAAATTTAAAAATAATTAAAGTAACTGGTTGCAACCTAATGTCATTGTGCTTGAAACTGGTACTCTAGATGTGCTACTAATATGCCTCCAAAGGGTTTAGTTTGTCCAATATTGGTCACCTAGGGATAGAAAAGGTAGAGGGTGGTATGAAGGAAAGTTCATGAGGCTTTGTAAATATAACACCCCAATCTTTAATTCCCCATAGATACCATAACTGTCATTAAATATGTTAACGATTACCGTAGGGGCAAGTAAATGTAAATGGATCAAAAGGTCCTAGAATAATTGTAATATGCATTTTTTGAAATATATTTCCAAAGACTAATTAAGAGAGAAACTAACACGGATCTTAATTCCTGTGATAGAAACTTTATTGAGGGGAAAAGATATAATGTGGATTGAGAAAGTTTCTTGCCTTAACTGAATTAAATGTATTAATTTTCTGATTTAATATTGAACCACCCACCTAACAGCAGTAATGGGAAATAATGGGAGTAGTATTGAGCTGCTCTAGGAGTATGTTCATGTACCCATTCTAGAGACCTCTGATTTATCACACAACCTGAGGAGGGACCCAAAGAAATTCTCTTGTTGGGATCATGTGTGGTGTGTGTGAACAAAGTGAATAGAGAGTAAGAGCATAGGATGGCAGTGAGTAATAGAATGGGAATGTGTTAGAGATATAGAGAAGGGTATGCCATTGAAGTAGTGGAATCTATGAGAAAAAAATTGAATCACATGTAGGGCTGAATGTGTGGCTATGCTCAGGGTGATAGACCCTCTATGTCACCGCCAACCTATGTGGCATTGTAGACTACTTGATTGTTGAGGGAAGTCAGTGCTAAATCCATGAGCCTGAGCTAGAAGGCTAGATGATAATACTGAGAAATTTTGTTGTATATATGCACAAAAAGTGTTAAAAAATGGAAGTACTGAGGGATTATTGGGTTAGTGAAGGACTCTTTATGTTGTGCAGACCCAGAGTGACCACAAGATGAAAAATAACATGCCCTATCTCTACTATTATTTAGATGAAAATTAAATAGTTTTTGACTTGTCTAACAGTTCTTATTAAGTGGTTTAGATTCTGGTTGGCTGGGAGGCATTGAAAAATATAGTGTAATTTTTATGTACTAAATAAATAAGAAGATGCAAGACAAGTTGTTTATGGAATAATAAAAATGCAGAGCAACAATATGAGGGATTTTCCACAAAAATTGTTAATCGAGTACAAGGGTTGGGAAATACCTTGCTAGTAGTAGTAACCAGTCCACCTTGCCTCAAAAAGGAGCTCATTCAACAAAGGAAACACCCACACAGTAGACTTCACACACATAGGTTGTAAAATTTACACACCCACAGCTTACACACATGCAGCTCAACAATGCTAGGTTACACAGAGAAAAAAAGATGACTTCCAAAGTCTCTTGCTCGAATATTTAGACCAAGAGTCCACATTATCTCTCCTCGCCTTGAAAATTGTTATAAAATTATATATAACAGAGCAATGCAACACATAAAATATGCAGAAAACATAAGCACACAAAACACATAAAACCAGAGAGACACATATATACCTGGTTCACCCATTTTGGGCTACGTCCACCTCGAACAGCCAATCCTTCCTTTCTATTATCCAGAAAAATGAAGAGACACAACCTACAACAGATCCAATGTAATATCCTTTGTTCTCTCTCACAGTCTCCCTATCTTTTTATCGCTCTGATAATACACATACAATACACAACCGCAATACAATACCCTCATACAAAGCGAGGGGTTGCCTTCTAGGGAAAAAAACCCTAAACTAAACATAAATTCTACCGTCAGATCATCCGCCTAATGAATGGCCCAGATTGACTAGAAATTACATAAATTTGTCAAGCCACCCCCCCTGGACCCCCCAAGCAGCATTTAATTTGGGGTGGTGTTGCTGCCCCATTAAGGTACAGGGTTCCAGCACTATGATACAAAATAAAGAAGATAATTAGGCTCCACACCCAACAATATCCCGCTTGGAGACTGTTTGTAGCAACTCCACTGCTGCTTCATTTGCTGGACAGTGACTCCTCTTTGGACCTCGCCGTTTCTCATCTTCATCGTCATCCTTGGAGACTAATTTAAACTGAGCATATTCTCAGTTTCTCCCTGGTTACAACTTTTGTTAGCATATCTACAGGATTCTGGCTAGTGTGTATCTTTTCCAGCTTCAACTGTCCATCTTCCAATACTAACCATATGAAATGGTACTAGACCTGTATGTGTTTAGTCCTGGAATGAAATTATGAGTTCTTTGCAAGATGAATGGCACTTTGGCTATCACTGTATAATGTGCCCATATCATGCTTCTTACCCAATTCATTCATAAACCTTTGTAACCAAATCATTTCCTTACTAGCCTCTGTAGCAGCAAAATATTCTGTTTCTGTTGTTGAAAGTGCAACAACACTTCGGATTTTTGAAACCCAAATAACAGTTGTTCCACCTATAGTAAATACATATCCTGTAGTGCTCCTCCTATTATCTCTGTCACCTACCATATTTGCATCAACATATCCCTGTAGAGCAATGTTTGAACCACCAAAGCATAATGCTTGATTTCTGGTACCTCTCAAATATCTGAGAATCCATTTCACTGCCATCCAATGTTCTTTTCCTAGATTGTTCATGTACCTACTTACAACTCCCACTGCATGTGCAATATCAAGCCTTGTGCAGACCATTGCATGCATTAAGCTTCCAACTGCTAATGCATATGGAACTTTAGAAATATAGTCCATTTCTTCTTGGGCCTTGGGGCACATCTCCTTACTAAGTTTGAAATGGCTAGCAAAAGGTGTACTAACTAGTTTTGCATTTTGCATATTAAATCTTTTCAACACCTTTTGTATGTACTCATTCTGAGACAATGTTAATTTGCGATTTTTCCTGTCTCTACTTATTCTCATACCAAGGATTTGTTTTGCAGCTCCCAAATCCTTCATTTCAAATGAATTTTCCAATTTGTTTTTGAGCACATTTATTTCTTGCGTGTTAGACCCTGCAACAAGCATGTCATCTACATACAATAACAATATAATATAACTGCCATCATTTTGCTTTTTCATATAAACACAATGATTAGAGTGACATCTAGTATAACCTTGTTCAGACATAAACCTGTCAAATTTTAGATACCACTGCCTTGGAGCCCGTTTTAAGCCATACAAGCTCTTCTTTAACCTGCACACTAATTTTTCCTTCCCTTTGACCTCATATCCTTCTGGTTGCTCCATATAGATCTCTTCCTCCAAATCACCATGGATAAATGTTGTCTTTACATCTAACTGTTTAAGATGTAAATCTTCCATTGCTACAAGACTTAAAATAGTTCTGATTGAAGTCATCTTAACAACAGGAGAAAATATTCCATCAAAATCAATACCTTTCTTCTATGCAAACCCCTTCACCACAAGTCTAGATTTGTACCTCTGTTTTCCTCCATCTTCTTCCTTCACCCTGCAAAACCATTTATTATGCAATGTAGTTTTACTTGCAAGAAACCTGATTAAGTCCCAAGTCTGGTTATGCATTAAGGAGTCCATCTCTTCTTCCATGACTAGCTCCCACTTCTTCTTGATTTCAACCTGCATTGCTTCTTCATAACATTCAGGTTCACCAAAATCGGTCAAAAATAAATAATATAATGAAGGAGAGTATCGTTCAAGGGGTCTACTTATCCTGGTAGATCTTCTAACACCACTTTCAAGTGTTTGAGGTGCATGTTGCTGTTGTGGTGGTTGCTATTGTTGTGGCTGTTGATTATTATTATTTTCAGGCACCTTTACTTTTTCTGTGATCTCATCAAGAACTGTGTATTCTTTGTTTTATTTTTCATGTTTCTTTTCCTGCAACTGATTCTTATACAATACCTTTTCATTGAATATTACATCTCTGCTCCTAATGATTTTGTGATTTTCATAATCATATAAGCGATAACCAAAATCATTAACACCATATCCAATAAAGGTACATTTCTTTGATTTTGACTCAAGCTTTGTTCTGTTTTCTTTATTAATATGGACAAAGGCCTCACAACCAAAAGGTTTTAAAAAAGAGTAGTTTACATTTTTACCTGTCCATGCTTCCTCTGGAATACCACCATCCAAGGAACTTGAAGGCCCTCTGTTTATTAGATAAACAACAGTATCTACAGCATCTGCCCAAAATTGTAAAGACAATCCTGCATGCAATCTCATGCACCTTGCACGCTCCATGATTGTTCTGTTCATCCTTTCTGACACACCATTTTCTTGTGGTGTTCTTGGAACTGTCTTCTCTCTACGAATTCCATGCTCTGAACAGTACCTATCAAACTCTTTGCTTCAATACTCACCTCCATTGTCTGATCTGAGACACTTCAACTTCTTTCCTGTCTCAATCTCAACCAAATCTTTCCATTTCTTGAAAGTATCAAATACATCAGATTTATTCTGAATACAATAAATCCAAGTTTTTCTAGTTGCATCATCAATAAAAGTAACATAATAACGAGAGCCACCAAGAGATGATACCCTAGCAGGTCCCCATACATCTATATGCACAAGCTCTAATTTTTCTCTCTTCTTTTCTTTCCCAACTCTGAGAAATCTGACTCTCTTCTGTTTTCCATAAATGAAATTCTCGCAGAAATCCAAATCAACATTCTTCAAACTTGGCAAAAGATTTCTTGAGTGAAGAATATTCATCCCCTTCTCACTCATGTGTCCGAGCCTATGATGCCATAATGTTGCATCTACTCCTTTGGAAGTTAAAGCATTAACAGAGTTAGAAATACCATTGCATAAATACAATGTACCAACCTTTTCGCCTTTTGCTATTACCAGGGCTCCTTTGGTGACCTTCCAAGTTTTATCCGTGAAATTTGTCACACAACCTTCACCGCCTAACTGCCCTGTTGAAATCAGATTTTTCTTCAGATCTGGAACATGCCTTACCTCCTTTAATAGCCATTAGTTTCCATTCTATTTTTTTACAAGAACCTTACCCATTCCAACAATTTTACAGGGTTTATCATCACCCAAATGAACTTGTCCAAAATCTCCTTGAACATAGTCATGAAAATATTTCTTATCAAGTGTGGCATGGAATGAGGCCCCTGAATCTACAACCCAAGAATCAGTAACATTTTCGAAAGAAAGAATCAAAGAATCTTGTAACACATCACCTGTCACATTTGCTTCATGATTTTTTTCTTGTTGTGCGTCTCCTTCTTTTCCCTTCCGAGATCTACAGTCTTTCTTCAGGTGTCCTTTATTTCCACATTTCCAGCACGCTATCCCCAATCTGGACTTGGATCTGCCTTTCCTTGATTTATTGCAATATCCTGAGTTCTTTCCTCTTTCCATTTTTCTTCCCCTAGACTCTACACTCAAAGCATTACCCGATGTCTCACCGGAGCTTTTCCGTCGCATTTCCCCACTAAGGTTAGCACCGAAAACATCATCAAACTTTAAAGTACTAGATCTAGAGACAGAGTTGCTAGTGACCATAACTAAACCGTTCAAACTTTTTGGCAATGAGCACAAAAATAAAAGAGCCCTAACTTCATCATCAAAGTTTACCCCTACAGAACTTAACTGATTGGTAACTGTATTAAAATCATTTAAATGGTCTAAAATAGATCCACCTTCTGACATCTTCATATTAAATAAACGTTTCATGAGAAATACCTTGTTTGAGGCTGAGTGTTTTTCATATAATTTTGCCAACGCCTTAATCAAACCCTGTGTTGTTGTTTCCTTCGAAATATTGAAGGTTACCAATGCCGTGAGGCACAACCGTATTGTTCTGAGTGCCTTTCTATCGAGAATCTCCCATTCTGCGTCTGTCATAGCTGTCGACTTCTTTTTTTTTTCCACTCAATGGTAGGTACAGATCTTTCTGATACAAATAATCTTACATCTGCATCTTCCACAGCGGGAATTTTTGGCCGTTAAATTTCTCGACCCTAAACTTACCATCTTCCGCCATTGCTCCCACTCGAACTAGGAACCCTTCTTTCTTGCAAGTTTATCAACCAAATAGACCTTAGGCTCTAATACCAGTTGCTATAAAATTATATAACAGAGCAATGCAACACATGAAATGTGGAAAACACAAGCACACAAAACACATAAAACTAAAGAGACACAAATATACCTGGTTCACCTAGTTTGGGCTACGTCCACCTCGAACAACCAATACTTCCTTTCTATTATCCAACAAAATGAAGGGACACAACCTACAGCAGATCCGTTGTAATATCCTCTGTTCTCTCTCACAGTCTGCCTATCTGTTTCTCACTCTGAGAATACACATACAATACACAGCTGCAATACAATACCCTCATACAAAGTTAGGGGTTGCCTTCTAGGGAAAAAAACCCTAAACTAAACATAACTTCTAATGTAATATCATCCACCTAATGAATGACCCAGATTGACTAGAAATTACTATACTTTTACAAGGAAATTTTACATATGTTTTTAGCTTCAGGGGCGTTGCCCCCGAAATCCCCTGCCAGGGGAGGGGGCTCCATAAAGTCGTAGCCGCCCCCCCTTGGACCCCCAGGCAGCGTTTAATTTCGGGCGGCGTTACTGCCCCATTAAAGTACAGGGGTCCAACGCTGTGATACAAAATAAACAAGATAATCAAGCTCCACACCCAACAAAAATAACCTATGCTCTTCCACAATCCAACCTATGCTCTTCCACAGCTTGAATTAAGCTAAAAAATTATAAAACTAACCAGTGCAAGATCCCGATGGTCTCCTCGGCGTTGCTCTGCTCTGATATGGTCTCCTCGGTGTTGCTCTGTCTGTAGACCAAAGTATTAAGGGCTAAAATTTTCTATCAAATGCCTTAAAATGGGTATGCACCCTTCCTAGGGTAAGGAGACATTAGGTTAAGTGTAGTAGACCTTCCTTACGCTCCTTTGTAAAATGAATAAAGACCCAAAGAGGACATGATAGGAGGGCCAATGTCTATAAGAAATATGTTTAGTGAGGTGATACTATTAACCAGAAATTAAGGGTCCTCTTTCCCTCTTCCCTCTTATCTAAAAACTCATGCATATCAGGTGATCAGAGGGAAGCATACATACAGAAAGATCAGTGTTTTCTCTTGCTCGAAAATGACGGAAGGAATCAGCATTATATCTTTCTCTAAAATGAAAGAGATCAACGCCCTTGCTCGAAAATGACCTGTGTTATTGCTCAAAAACGTTCAACCTGTTTATACTCTTTCATGTAAAATTAAAACTACCAAATGGAAACTGTAATTTATATAGGTGAATTTAAACTTGCCCTCGATTTGCAAACCAAGAAATTACGCGATTGCAACGAAAACCAACTTCAAAACCTTTAAATCCTTTATAGAGGCGAATTTCAACCTTGCCCTTGATTTGCAAACCAAGAAATCCAGTGATTGCAACCAAAACCAACATCAAAACTTGTAAATCCAGGCAATTGCAACCAAATTCAATGATTCCAACCTCCAAACCAGGCGAATCGAGCCTTTGCAATGAAAATCGAGGGCGAATCCGACCTTTGCAATTTTTATCCGCTTTAATATTTGGGGCTAAAATATAATAATTATTTATTTTTAAAATAAATTTTTGGCTAACTATATAAAATGGGTAAAATGGGTACAATATAAAAAATTCACCTCTCCAAACTATAAAACTCCTTAAATTTCACCCTTGGGCTAAAATTCGCCCCTAAAATTTTCCATGCTCAAAGGTAACTGGGTCACATATTTGATATTGATCTTCCCATCCGTAGTAGTTTGGGCTCAAGGTTTGCAATAGGTAGTGATATAGTATTTCATGGTCTCCTCGCCACTTCTCCCACCTAGAATAAATATGGGGGCACCCCTCTTAGATAAACCTGTCAGAAAGTAGATATCTTCTACTTTCATCTCGAGGAGACATTCCTAAAACCTTAATGCTTGTACCTAAACATCCCATGAACGAACAAGATATTTTAACAACTCCATATGTTGCCTCATGCCAAGAAGCTAGAAGAATTTTAGCAATCCACATTTTTTCAGTGTCTGGATGGTGGTAGGATCACTTGCTACATTTAAATCATGTTCTTCATGTTCTATTTCTCATGAAATGAATTTCATTTTGTGTTAATGAACACCTGAAACATAACCAAAGGATTCATTAGGTTCCTTTTCATGAAACAAATCTAACAAAATTTGAGGGAAAATTGATAAACAACTTAGCATTTTGCACTCAACACACCCCAGTAGTGCATGACGGAGCATTGCACCCCTCCCAGTAGTGATATTATGCCTAGGTGAAATGCATTTGTCGACACAAAGGGGGTGTGTTGGTCCTAGGGCATGTTTTTTGAACCCCATGGCCCTCAAAACCTCAAAAAATTGGCATGAAATCACAAAAAGGGACCGTAAAAATAAAGAGAATGGTTTTAGCTCCTACCTGGAAGCAAAGGAACTCGAAATAGTCCACTGGATTGGTCACATTCAGTTACAGAAGATCGAGGGAAAACATGATCCAAAACTCTCACTGTTGATGGTAAATATGAAATGGTAAAAATGAGTAATCATTGTTGAACCTCATAATTGTCCTTTCTCTGACATCATTTCTCATCACTCTTCCTTACATTTTCATAAATCCATACACTCCAATCAATGATAAATGACATTTTTTGTTGAGATTGCAACAAGATGATGAGCTTAGTGGAAAGAAGTCGCCTTCACTAAGTGGGCTCGCAGGCTATTTTGGCGCAAAGTCTATTTTTAGACTATGTTTATTTTTAGACATATGGATCACGTTCTATGAGTTGCAGGACGCTATTTGTGGATGGTTGGTCAAGTAGGAAAAACTAGATGGACTTCTATTTTTAGACATATTTGGCGGAATCTATTTTTAGATTGCCAGTCTAAAAATAGATATGTCAAATATTATTAGCTCTTAATACTATTTGGACTATAAACATTATCTTATTCTCTTGGAGCACTTCATTTAAGTGCACAGATGTGGCACAGGAGATGACAGAAGGAATTACGCTATTCCTGAGGGTTAAGTGGAGCTATTGTATGGATACTTCAGTTAGAACTCATGTGACAGAGTTTGGTGGAGTTATTGAGGTAGTTGATGGAGTTGTGTTCAGTTTAACTGATTTAAACATAGTTGAGCTAGTTGTATCTAGTCTAACTGATTGATACACTAGTGAGAGTGGTGTGAATTAATTATTAATTAATTCACTAATTATAAACTCATTAATCAACTAAATAATACATCAATTAACTTCAGTGCATGGACAGTTTCAGTGGAGACCAGTGAAGAGGTAGGTGAAAGAGCAGTGTGACTATCAGTTGTGACTATACTGGTGCATGAGTTTGCACCACACATTGATGGAGATGCCAATGAGGATTGTGCAGTGCATACTAGGTGGATTCGAGTTCATTCAGAGCCCATCTTCAGTAGGGATTGCGCAGTAGAGGCAGGCTAACAGATGGCAGAGATTGGAGCATGTGTTTTGCTAGATCTGAGCTTGATTAGTGTGTAGAAATTGGAGATTGTACTAAGAGCTTGTGAGGAGCTTTGTACAATGATTGTTACATGATCTCTATGACATATAATATACAGATAGTTGGGGGTTTTCACGTGTTTTCCATAAATAACAATTGTTAGCAAGACTGCTTATGGTTTAAATAAAGACATTGTTTTTATTTCGCAATTAATGATCAATGGTAGAAGAGATTATGTATTGTATGAAGATAAAATAGTGTGATCAGATAACCTCAAAGAATGGAATATACTGCTATTCAAATTGCTATGTATCAGCAAAATCATCAGCTAAGGGAATTGAAAAGACAAGCATTGAGTTTGGAGTCAGAATTCTAAATCGAATTTATAAGTATGAAAATAAGTTGAGATGTCTTCTTCAATGGATTATAGCTGGAGTATTCTGAGAAACTTTGAACATATTACATGGAAGGACAAAGATGGAGGCGGCTGATGACAATGAAGTCAAGGAGTTCAGATGCAGAATTAAAACCTGCTGAGTGAAGGGCTTCACACTGACTATGTAAAGAAGACAACAAAGTGTCGAAGAATTCTGTTGGAAGGTGTAAAGGATCACATAGTTTCCAGCCTTCATGGTAGGCTTCTCCATTCTTGATGTGGAAAGCATTGACAGAATTATTCCAAAGCAAGAGTGACCAGAGGAAGATGGCGCCCAAGGATAAACTCAGGAACATAAAAATGGAGAAAGGCGACAGTATGCCCAAGTACCTCACGAAGTTCATACAATGCAAGGATGAGCTGGGAAGTGTGGGGGTGACTGTAGATGACGAGGAATTGGTGAGCTTGGCTCTCCTTGGGATTCCGAAGAGTTGGCATTCCTATCAGGACTCTGTCAATGGTCGGGAGAAATTGCCAGGATGGGAGCGACTTTGGTCGGATCTTGTGCAAGAGGAGATAAGGCGAAGTACCAGGGATGGATCTTCATGAAAGAACTCAGATGAAGAAAATTGTGCTTTGGCTGCAAAATCAAGGAAGGGGAAGAGTAAGAAGAATGCTTCTCAATCTAGTGCGAAAGGCAAGAAGCAAGATATGTCCAAGGTGAAGTGCTTTCACTGTCACCAACATGAACATTACGCCACTAATTGTCCACAGAAGAAGAAAAATAAGCAGGCTGCTGGATCTGCAACTAGAGAGGTCTTAGCCTCGCAGTTTGAGCTGGATTTTTCGTTGATCGCCTGCTTGGTCTCAAGTGTGATGGGTTCAGTGTGGTTTCTTGACAGTGGTGCGTATTTTCACATGACAGGAGATCGAGATTTGTTTACTGATCTAGATAAGAAAGATCTTGGAGTGCACATCGAGATGGGTGATGATGGTAGATACAGTGTGACCGATATCGGTACCATTTCCTTTGAGAGGGAGTCTGGTAAACCCTTCGTATTGAAGGAAGTGATGCATTGAATTATCTCTGTGGCGATGTTAGAAGACAAGGGATATGATGTTGTGTTTAGCGATGGAAAGGCTTACCTACGCAGTAAGGCAACTGGTGAAACCCGGAGGATAGGGGTTCGAGTTAAGAACATTTATCAATTGCAGGTAGATGACTGCGCAGCAATGGCAGGCAAGGCAGAAGGAGTGGTGAGCCGGGATGATGGCGAGTTGTGGCACCGGAGATTGGGCCACCTTCACCATGGAGCTTTGAAGATACTACAACAGATTTCTACCTGGCGTCCTAAGGGTACTCTTGCACAGTCAGATCAGTGCAAGGGATGTACCTTGGGAAAATTTGTGAGAGCCAGCTTTCACGAGAAGGTTAGTCGCGCCACGAAGATCCTTGAGAGAATTCACACAGATGTGTGTGGACCTTTCTTAGTAGCTTCGACAGAAAAGCACAGGTACTATGTGATATTTGTTGATGATTTTTCTCGGAAGTGCTGGATCTTCTTCATGCAGAAGAAGAGCGAGACATACTCAAATTTCTGTGAGTTCAAGACACTGGTTGAGAAATAATCGGGGAAGTAGGTGAAGGCTCTTAGGAGCGACAATGGTGGTGAATTCATCTCTGGCGAATTCAAGGACTTTTGCAACGCAGAAGGAATTCAAAGAGAGCTCATAGCACCTCATAACCCACAACAAAATGGAGTTGCTGAGCGGAAGAACAGAACGATCGTGGGTGCTGCACGGGCGATGTTGCATGATCAGGGCCTTCCCATACACTTGTGGGCTGTGGCATGCAATACTACAGTATATGTGCAGAACCGTTGTCCTCACAGGATACTTGGCATGAGTACACCCGAGGAGGCCTTTTCTGGTAAGAAGCCTGATATTTCCCATTTGAGGATTTTTGGTTCACTTGTTTACATTCATGTGATGAAGGACGCCAGGAAGAAGCTGGAGCCGACTGCAGAGGTTGGGATATTTGTGGGGTACACTGATACACCCCACAACTATCATGTGTATTTTCTAGACAGTCGCAAGACTGTTGTGCGACAGGATATCAAATTTCATGAGGAGAAAGCCATGAAGTGTTCGCTTGAAAGGGAGCCACACTTGCATGCAGATGAGGAGCTATTAGTTCCTAAGGATGAGTCTTTGGATGTGGATCAGCCATAAGAGGAGGTTCATGGAGTGGAAGAGACCACTCATGCAGCGCCAACCATCAGAGGGCGGAAGCGCACTATAGAAGCTGAGCGACTGGCTCAAGATGCAGAAAAGGTTGTAGGAGCACCTACATCACAGTGCATACAGAGACAGTCACCTGACCGGTACACTGGATACATGGCTTTCATGAGCAAGTGTATCGTGACAGAGCCATCCTCTTTCGAGGAAGCTATGGAGGATCCCGCATGGGTAGATTCCATGGTGGAAGAGTATGATTCGATTGTCAGAAACAGTGCATGGGAGATTGTCCCAAGGCCGAAAGGGAAATCAGTGGTGGGTTTGAGATGGATCTACAAAGTGAAGCAAGAAGTTGACGGGAGTGTGGACAAGTACAAGGCAATATTTGTTGCCCGAGGCTTCTCACAGATTGAGGGGATCGATTATGAGGAAACCTCTGCACCTGTCGCAAGGTATTCTTCCATAAGGACAATTCTTGCTTTCTCAGCGCAGATGGGGTGGCACATTCATCAGATGGATGTGAAGACTGTGTTTCTCAATGGAGTGATTGAGGAGGAGGTGTACATAGAGCAACCTGAAGGTTTCGAGATCTTCAGCAGCAAGTCGCATGTGTGCAGGCTCAAGAGAGCGCTGTATGGGTTGAAAAAAGCACCTCGTGCTTGGTACACACGGATAGACAGTTATTTCATCGGACTTGGATTCTCCAAGAGTGAGGCGGATCCGAACCTATACCAAATTGTGGTGGAGGGTAAGTTACTGATCATTTTACTTTATGTAGATGATTTGATTTTGACAGGTGATGAACTGTTGATACTCTCATGCAAGGCTGATCTTGCAAAAGAGTTTGAGATGAACGACTTGGGCCTCCTTCATTATTTCCTGGGATTGGAAATTTGGAAGTGCAGTGATGGACTGTTTGTGTCTCAAGGCAAGTATGCCCGGGAGATACTGGAGAAGTTCAACATGCATGGCTGCAAGCCTCTCGACACTCCTCTTCCTGGTGGTTGGAGGAAAGAGGATGCTACATCGACAGAGGTAGTGGATGCCACTGTTTATCGACAGTTGGTGGGGTCGCTTATATATCTGGTCAATACACAACCCGACATATGCTATGCTGTTAACCAGCTTTCACAAGCTATGGTTAAGCCTACCAAGCTCTACTGGAAGGCAGGCAAGCATGTATTGAGATATCTCAGAGGCACATTGGGATATGGATTATGGTATAGACAGTCGGATGAGGTGAGGCTATGTGGCTTCATGGATGCAGATTGGGCAGGGAGCCCAACGGACAGAAAGAGCACATCTGGAGGGATTTTCAGTATCGGGTCGACAACAGTTTCTTGGTACAGCAGGAAGCAGAGATCCGTGGCACTCAGTTCAGCAAAGGCCGAGTATATGGCAGCGAGTTTGGCTGCATGCGAGGCTATATGGATGAGGAAGATCCTGGTCGGGTTGTTCGGTTCACACTTAGAGCCTACTGTGATTTATTGTGATAATCAAAGTTGCATCAAACTCTCGGTTAATCCAGTATTTCATGATAGATCTAAACACATTGACATCCGGTATCATCATATCAGAGATTGTGTGCAGCGGAAGATCATGTTACTTTCATACATTCCCACGGAGGATCAGGATGCTGATATCTTGACGAAGGCGCTCACCAGGAGAAAATTCGAATACCACTGATGCAAGATAGGAGTGGCAGATAATCCTTATCTTGTTGAGAGGGAGTGTTGAGATTGCAACAAGATGATGAGCTTAGTGGAAAGAAGTCGCCTTCACTAAGTGGGACCGCGGGCTATTTTTGGCGCAAAGTCTATTTTTAGACTATGTCTATTTTTAGACATATTGATCATGTTAAATGAGTTACAAGATGCTATTTGTGGATGGTTAGTCAAGTCGGAAAAAATATATGGACTTCTATTTTTAGACATATTTGGCGGAATATATTTTTAGATTGCCAGTCTAAAAATAGATATGTCAAATATTATTAGCTCTTAATAATATTTGGACTATAAACATTATCTTATTCTCTTGGAGCACTTCATTTAAGTGCACAAATGTGGCACAGGAGCTGAGAGAAGGAATTACGCTATTCCTGAGGGTTAAGTGGAGCTATTGCATGGAAAATTCGGTTAGAACTCATGTGACAGAGTTTGGTGAAGTTATTGAGGTAGTTGATAGAGTTGTGTTCAGTTTAACTGAGTTAAACATAGTTGAGCTAGTTGTATCTAGTCTAACTGATTGATACACTAGTGAGAGTGGTGTGAATTAATTATTAATTAATTCACTAATTAATAACTCATTAATCAACTAAATAATACATCGATTAACTCAGTGCATGGAGCAGGTTTCGGTGGAGACCGGTGAAGGAGTAGGTGAAAGAGCGGTGTGACTATCATTTGGGTATCTTGGTGCATGAGTTTGCACCACACATTGATGGAGATGCCAATGAGGATTTCACAGTGCATACCAGGTGGATTCGAGTTCATTCAGAGTCTATCTTCAGCAGGGATTGCGCAGTAGAGGCAGGCGAACAGGTGGCAGAGATTGGAGCATCTGTTTTTCTAGATCTGAGCTTGATTAGTGTGTAGAAATTGGAGATTGTACTTAGAGCTTGTGAGGAGATTTATACAATGATTGTGTTAGCACCCAAACTGAACCTCAGGCCGAAAAGGAAAATTAGGGTAACAAATAAACCACGCTCAGCCTTGTAGCTAGCCCTACAAGGACAGGAGAGGGCTCTCTCCGTAGAATATATATTCAATAACACAATAATAAACTGATTTTAGGCTAGATATATGACTGTGAAAGGGGTTTTGATAAATGACTGAAATTTTCAGGGATGTATGGGACAAAAGGACAGCATGAGCTGAGTAATTAAATCTAGGACATAGAATATTTCATGGGGAAAGGTAGGCAGGAGGTTTAGAAATAAAATTGAAATAAGATGGAGTGGAAAGACTGTTGAGAAGCTGAAAAGGGCATAATAAATGAATCCTTTTCAAACAGAAGAAATGCACAGAGTATGAATGATTCCCCAAGGCAGAGCATATAAAATGGATTCTACCTTTCTAACTTGGAAACATTCAACTGGAAATGTTTATGAATGAATGATGAAACATAACAATGTACATATGAACACAAAAGAGAGACATATGCTAAAACTCAAACCACATGAATCCCACAAATCAAAGCTGCATCACTTTATTAATTCCCTGCCAAACTGTACAAAGGAGCGCAGAGCTCACTGCCACACTATTCCCCTCTTCTGAGTTTTCAGACCTCAGACTTTTTTCCCCCCTTACAAATAATTAGAATTCACAATAAATAGACAGATTATGCAGGAATACAAATCGATGGGAAGAGGAGAAATCACAGCTGAAGATAGACTGTTACAATTTTGTTTCTCGGCCTTTGACGTTTCGCTTTCCTTTAGCCCCTTTGAAGAAAACTAACTTTTTATTAATCTACCGTTGAAAGAAGACAGAATGAAATTACCTGCTTTTCGTGAAGGGAAAAATTCGTTTAAATGAGAAAAGGGAAGGGAAATGGAGGCGGGACTCATATTACAATCGCAATCGGAATGGACGGGCAGCGGGATATATATAATATACAGTGGAGAAATGAAATCGCAATCGGGATCGGGAGGGGGGACAATCACAATCGCAATATCAGAGTGGAGCGGGAGTGGAGAAACATGTTTAATATAATAAAACATATTAATATGAATCAACATATTACAATATGTTCATCGTAATCGGAATCGGGATTGGGGAGCAGGCGGAGCGATATTATATATGATACAAACTTTCGATGTGATTGGATGGGAAGAGCCTTTATATGAATAAATATAATCAAAAATTTCGGATTACAAAGGGAAAGGCCTTTATTATATTAATGGGTGAATGTATAGTATGGTGGGCCCAGGGTCAATCGCAATCGGAGATCGGGAGCAGGGACAATCGCAATCGGGAGGTAGGGATGTGCGATAGCGCGATTGAAAAGTTTCGATTGGCGGAGGACCGTTGGATTTGGACGAGGAGATCAACGGTGGAGGGATGATCGGGAGTGTCGTGATCGAGGGAGTGGATCGGACGATCGGAGGGGAACTTGCGATCGGGGAATGATGCGATGCGATCGGAGGGATCGGGGCAGGACTTGCGATTGCGATGATCGGAGTTCTGTGCGATCAATCGCATCACAAGTGTTTGCGATGGACTGATCGGAGCTCTTCATATAGATGTTGCGATCAAAGGAGTTTTGCGATTGTGATTTATAAATAAAACTTTAAACTTTATATTATAAATTTTTGACTATATGCGTGGTGGGGAAGTGGTTTATATGGCGCGGGGGGGGGTTATATATGATATAACTTTGCTTATAAATTCTATGGGTATAGAAAAGGGGAAGTGGTTCATATTAAATCGCATATGTATTTGAAGATTTTATAATGCGATTTTTGTGATTGGAAAGGGGAAAAAAGGGTTTTTTAAAGGGAAATGATCATAAAGTTAAAAGGGAAAATGGGAAATAGGGGGGAGCTTAGGGAATAGAGGGCTTTTACTTCACTTAAGCATAAAATTCAATCCAGAAGTCAGTTTTGAGAGTGTAGTATACCGTTGGAAAGATCTTTCCGGGCTCTTTCTGATGGATCTACTTTGAAGATGATCTGGTGCTGAAAATGCTACGGAAAACTTCTCTGAAGGCAAGGACATCACTTTGTGGAGATAACAGCTTCTGAATTTTGACTGAAAGGCAAAGCATCATGCTTTCACCTCAAAACATGGTTTTGAGGTGAAGCTTGCATCAAACTGAACAAATGATATCTCTGATTTTCCTGTTTGCTGTGCTTTGTATATATTGACTTCCTCATGACCTTGCTGATCTTTATTGACACTTGAATCATTTAATTTGACTGTGGTGAGACCTTGGAGACTAATGAGGCCCATCCTATGACCTACTGATATGATTTTGAGAATGAAAGTGACTAATGATTGAAGACCATAGGGAGGAGAATCAGCAAGTACCTCATGAGGGAAAACTGATAAAAATTACTACCATCAACGAATCCATGACCTAGCGGAATGGTGAAATTTATTCGGTATGAGACACATAATATGAAAATACAAAAGAGCAATTTTGATCACTAATGGCAGTATGACTAGACTGACACTAACATTGGCTCCAATGGGGATGGTAGCTCCTTGGAGATGCCAAGAACACCGTAGACCAAGTAGCCTTATTCATTGGGCATGGAGTCAAAAATACTGAAAAACTAACACAATGCAGACTGACACTGACTCAAGACTGAAGGACTGAAATAAAACCAAACTATACACATAACATTCAAGTTTTATAGCCTTCACCTCGGGCCCCAAACTTTCATGACTGTGTACTCTGAAATTTGATAAACATAACATGGTATATACAATGATGATGACATAGATTCCGACCCTTTGTCTTCAACAATGGTAGTGCTTCAAAAGCCTACCATTTACTGCTCCTCCAGGGAAATCTTGGCCATCCATTTATGAAAGTAAGAAGGCATTCTATCCTCTGTATGCTAAAATCCTATATGGTCCTTTCCACAGATTGTCAAACTTACCATGCTTCCCTTTGTCCTCATTTCTGGCATCCCATTTCAACACTATATCATCCAGCTGAAAATTTGCTGCTTTTGTCTTTCTGTCATATATCTTTTTAATCTTCTCCTGCAACTAAATAGCATTCTGTGACACTTCCTCTCTTGTTTGTTGAAGGTGGATCATTTGATTGATCCTTCACTGATTGTCATTGTCCTCGCTACCAACTTCTTGCAATAATCTCATAACTAGGACTGTAAGAGATGTAGGAAAGACAACATTAGTACCATAAACCAGCTCAAATGGTGACATACCTATTGATATTTTACTGCTAACTCTGTTTGCCCATAGTGCATTGATGAGCTTTCGGTGCCAGTTTCTTTTGTTTGCCTCCAACATTTTCTTAATTATATTCACCATTGATTTGTTAGAGGACTCAGCCAGGCCATTTCCTTGTGGATAATACGCTGTCGAATGGCCCAGCGCGATGTTGTATTTGTCACAAAAATCGATCATTTTCTTGGATCTGAACGCGGCTGCATTGTCTGTTACGATTTTGCATGGGCAGCCAAAACAAGATAAAATATTCGATTCCAGGAATTGAATGATTACTATGTCTGTTGCTTTCCTGGCTGGGACGACCTCGATCCATTTCGTAAAGTAATCTGTCCCTGTCAATATCCATCGGTGCTGTGCAGAGGATGCGAGATGAATTTCTCCAATGAAATCGAGCCCCCACTGCTGAAAGGGTGCGTTCACTAAAACTAGTTTCAAAGGGAGTGGAAGCAATTTCTTCTTTCCTTGGAAGATTTTCCATTCATGACATTTCATCACGGTCTTATACAAATTAGAGAATAATGTGGGCCAATAATATCCTGCCCTCAATATCTTGTTAGCTGTAGTCTTCCAAAACAAGTGACCGCCACAGTTGCCTTTATGAAACTCATGCATTACTTTCTGCGCTTCTTCTTCAACCAATCAATTGATTAGAACGCCTCCCAAATCTTTCCAATACAGAGCGTTGTCTAAAATGCAGTATTTTACAGATTTTAGCTTCAGAGATCTACCTTTACTCTTGGACATGCCCGTAGGAGGTGACAAATGCTGAAGGACATAGACGATATCTGAATACCATGGGGATTGTAGAAAAATATTTGCAATTGGAACCAGCAAACCTTCATCTTCATCTTCTGCCACTGCTGTTATGAGCTTTATATCTAAAGCACGCAGATTTTATTGGGCCATCAATTTTTCCAAGCCTTGGCCTTTGATCAACTTCGTGGGCTTTATCTCCAAATCGTACTCCAACATAGCTGCTATCCACTTGCCTCTCCGACCTTCTGGATCAGTTTGCATCAACACATCCTTCACTGCTGCGTTAGGGACATAAGCTATAGTATGTGAATGCAGAATATAGACCCTGAAATCCTTCAATGCCTTGATCAGAGCCAATGCCTGTTTTTCAATAATGTTATACCTCAAAGCAGCATCTCTAATAGTTCTACTAAAAAATGCAATTGGCTTTTCGATCTCGTCTCTCTTTTTCATTAAAACAACAGCTAAAGTATGCTCCAATGCGAACGAAAATATGATAAAGTCTTGAGTGTAGTCGAGACTGATCAAAACTGGGGCATTAGACAAAGCAAACTTTACCAGATTGAATGATTTGATGGCCTCCTCACTCCATTTAACAGTGTTGTCTTTCTTTAACATATTAGTCATTTCCCTCAAATGTTTAGCCAGATTGGGTATAAATCGATGTAAGAAGTTCATCTTACCATTGAATGCTTGGATCTCCTTCTTGTTTCATGTCAGGTCTATGAGCTGGATTTCCTCCACTCTAGCTGGATCGATGCGAATACCATCTTTGGAGATGATGTGCCCCAACAGCTTGCCTTCATCCATGGCAAAGAGACACTTCTTGGGATTGAGAGAAATTCTGAATTTTTTGCATCGCTGAAAAACCACTCTCAAATGGTGCAAATGCTCATCATCTGATCCTGAAAAAACTATCAAATCATCCAAATAAACAACCAAAAAACATCTTTTTCATTTGCAAAAGCGATGTCCATTGCACGCTGGAAAGTAGCTCTTGCATTCTTTAGTCCAAAAGGCATTTTGGCATACTGGAAGGTTCCCCAGGGTGTTGTGAAGGCAGTTTTATCTTGGTCCTTCTCATGCACCAAGATTTGGTTGTAGCCTGAGTAGCCATAAAGTAGTGACATCTTGGATGCTCCAACTACTCTCTGCAAAATATGGTCCATTTTCGGAAGTGGATAATTATCCTTCAAGGAGGCCTTATTCAAGTTCTGAAAATCTATACACAACCTTATCTCTCCAGTCTTCTTACGCACCGGGACCAAATTCGAAATCCAATCAGAAAATCTAATAGGAACTATGATTCCTTCTTTGTACAACCTGTTTACTTCCTTTTCAATTGATGGCAGCAGCTTTGGGTTGACTCTTCTCAGCTTCTGTCTGAAAGGCTTCTGATCTGGCTTGATAGGAATAGTATGCTGGATTATGTTCTTATCATACACCTTCAAGTCTGAATAATCCCATGCAAATACATCAGAAAATTCGGAAAGCAACTTCACATACTTCTCCTTCACTTCATGGGGCAATGTCTTTGACAATTTGACAAAATTGGGCTGATCAGTTGTTCCAATATTCACATCTTCAACTCCTTTCTCTGTGGGCACCAAGCTTGGCTTCTTTGCAACATCGTCCTAATCAAACAGTGCCTCTAGAGGTATGAGACCTCTAGGAATTACATTATCTTTTAGCTGCAATATGTCCATCTGGTTTGTTTCCAATTCTTGATCATAAATCACATACTCACCTTCTATGGGAGTGTCCTTGAATTTTCCATCACCCTGCAAAAATGCATTTATCTCATTATCATCCCAAAATACTTGCCAATACCTTAAAATGTCTAGAACAGCAGGCCTATGTTTTACATGGATATCAAATTTGTTGCTAGAGTTCATCGCAATCTTCAGATTACTTGCAGTAGTGGCCAGAGAATTAGCAATAAGATTCTGCATCCTGGGCACTGTTGTCAAAGTGTACTCTGGGAATGTCTTCAAAATGTCTAGAACTGCATTTCTGTATGCCCTCAGTCTTGGATGTTTTTCTTGGTATTCTCCTTTCACTTGCTTGATTATTAACTCTGAGTTACCATACACAGAAATCCTTTTTGCCTTCAACTTCTTCAAGATTTTGAGGCCTGCAATCAGACCTTCATATCCTGCTTCATTGTTAGAGCAGTCAAAAGCCAGCTTATAAGCACATACTCTAACATTACTAGGGACCTTCTCAGGTTGAAAAACGGGACTCCTAATCCATATTCCAATGCCATCTCCATCAAAATCCATACCCCATAGGCCTTCTTCTTCTTCTTGTAGATGCTGAAATTTAGTTTCTTCCTTCTTTTCACCTTGGCTGATTTCTGGCTGTTCGCTGTCTTTTTTTTGCTGGCAGGAATGAGACTCAAAAATACTTGCCGCTTTTTCCTTTCCCTGTTTAAGGACTTCTATGAAATTTTTTGAAATCTCAGGTATCTCCTCCACTTGTACCAACTGAACCTCCTCATCATTTAAACCACCATCTGAATATAAGACAAAAGACTCTAAATCTGTGTGAACTGCATTGATGGGATGATTTACTGGCTTGTCTTTGCTGGTGATCATGTATTTCATTTTATTTTCCCTATATAACTTTCTCAACTGACAAAATACAGGGATTGTGGCATAGGAGAAATCAAGTTGTATGGTCCCCTTAAGTTTTGCACCCCTAGACCTAGACAAAAGCATTCCAAACCGTGGTGGGACATCAGCAACAACTACATCCATCAAGACATTTTTTGCTGGGATTTGATCTAAAGACACCACTAAATATTTGATGAGACCAATACAATGGACCCTACTTGAGTCAAAAGAATACAAATCATGGTATTTTCTAGTAACATCAAGGCCTAACTTCTCCATGACAGCTTTGGGCATCAAATTATGCGAGGCCCCGGAGTCCAACATGGCGTTATGAAAGATAAACTCATGCAACCTAAGACTTAGGTAAAAGGGGGGAACTTCATTTTCTTCAGAATATTGTGTGGCTGGACCAAAAATAAGTTCAGGGTAGTCATCTTCCACATTAACCATATCAGAAAGAGGGTCAATTTGCAAGGCTTTAGATACCTGACTTTTATACACACTATTCTTCACCAACTCGGTTAGGGGCACAGACACTTTGAGTTTGGAAATTTCATTTTCTAAATTAAAGGAAGGA
Source organism: Pinus albicaulis (assembly GCA_034641835.2). Taxonomy (NCBI): domain Eukaryota; kingdom Viridiplantae; phylum Streptophyta; class Pinopsida; order Pinales; family Pinaceae; genus Pinus; species Pinus albicaulis. The sequence goes on from CM076576.1 coordinate 86,535,234, forward strand.
GATTTTTCTACCTGTTTAATGGGAGGGTATTTCTTCTATGTTTGCTCCTTCGCTATGCTCTGCTGGCTTTTTTCATTTGTTGTGTTAGTTGTTGCGGGTGCTTTGCTGGATGAAGGATTGACCGGATCTTTTCCTTTCTTCTGTGCCTCGTCCTCCATTTGGAGTTATTTTCTCTTTTGAATGGGACTGATTGTGATATTTCTGTTCCTCGGAGAATACTGCCTTGGCTGGGCTGATAGAGCATTCATATACCCTCTCTGGTAATCATCATATTCTTCTTCTAACACTACGTCGTTTTCCAGGATGAAATTTTTGTCCCCTCGAATGTCTAGAGTAACCACTGTGTATTCTTCGTCTTCTGTGAGGAAAATGAGTTCACCATCAGCTGTGAAAAAATGATTTTTTTCAAACAGGGGACCATCGTCATCTGAGTCAGTCCCTTGCACGTAGTTCTGCTGTAATGGCGTTTTAATCTGCTGTTGTGGTGCCGCTTGGTCCTGCGCCCTCTGTTCTCTCTGTCTAATTCTGAATTGTGGCTGCTACTGTCCTCTAAAATTAGGATTTCTTATTTGGGGTTCCAGTCTGTTCGAAATCATTAATCGATCAACCATACTTTCCATTGTACGAATTAGTGCATCCATTTTTTTGTCCGAAGGGGAGGCTTCCTCTTTCACCACGACTCTCTTTTCAGCTCTGGCTCGAGCCCTTCTAGCCAGCAGATTAGCTTCAACGCTTACTGCTATCTTTTGCATCTCTTCAAGTGACGGTGGATCTCTTTCACGCAGTTGATATGCCATATCAGCATCAAAACCATCCGGAAACTTCAGCATAGCTGAATCCATGGGAGGTTTGAGGTTAGCCGAAATAGCATTGTATACCGCATTGAATCTAAAACAATAGTCTTGCACCGTTTCACCCACATTTCTTTTAATATTCTCATATTCAGACAGAATTTGGTGTGGATTCCTTTTCACTTCCCACCGGTCTAAGAACTGTGTGTGTAACTCTTGTAAAGTGTGAATGGAGCCTGTTGGTAAAGCTTTAAACCACTTTCTAACTTCACCTCCAAAGCTTTGAACAAACAACCTGGTAGCTACATTCTCTTCTTCTACTTCATGCAAGTCAAAAAAGTCATTCATCTTGTCAACATGCTGCTGGGCTGTAATGCCCTGAGTGGCATCAAAGATAGTAATTTTACTTTGATAGTTAGCAGGCATATCATTGAGAACCTAAGGTAACACCAAGGGTGCATAGAGGGCAACCATGACTCTGGGTGGGTTTACAACAGGATTTGCAGGATTTGGGGGAGGTGTTGTTGGAGGAGATGATAACCGGGAGTTGACTGAAGGGGATGCTGATGAATTAGGAGGAGGAAATGCTGCTCCTAATGATTCTGAAGGCTCAGGAATATAGGTTGCAGTGATGGAGTGAGGAGCATTCAAAATGTAGTCATCAATGGAAGACTTTTCTCTCTGAACTTCGATATCTACAAGAAACTCTGGATCTAAAACCGTGTCTTCAATTGCAGTTTCAGACTTACTTCTAAACAAAGAGAGCTCAAAACTCTCGTCAAAAGAAAGCTCTTCTACAAAAAACCACTGACTGGGCCAAGTATGGGACCTAAGAATAGGTGTAGGACTTAGCGATCCCTCTTGTATTCTGACTATTCTAGGGATAAGATTTGGGTTTTCAAAAATAGGGGGAGGATTTGGATCAGGATTAGCCCTTGTATATCTTCTTAAAGCTAGTGTGGTCAACTTACTACTGTATAATATTTATATCAGCCTAGAAAACTTTGAAATATCATCATCGAGACTTTACAAGAAAAATATTACTGGGGTGATAAACTTTCTATGCAAAAAGTTTTGTAATGTTCCCCAGTATGGTCGCCAGAGATGTTAACACCCAATCTAAACCTCAGGCCGAAAAGGAAAATCAGGGTAACAACTAAACCACGCTCAGCCTTGTAGCTAGCCCTACAAGGACAGGAGAGGGATCTCTCCATAGAATAGATATTCAATAACACAATAATAAACTGATTTTAGGCTAGATATATGACTGTGAAAGGGGTTTTGATAAATGACTGAAATTTTCAGGGATGTATGGGACAAAAGGACAACATGAGCTGAGGAATTAAATCTAGGACACAAAATATTTCATGGGGCAAGGTAGGCAGGAGGTTTAGCAATAAAATTGAAATAAGATGGAGTGGAAAGACTGTTGAGAAGCTGAAAATGGCATAATAAATGAATCCTTTTCAAACAGAAGAAATGCACAGAGTATGAATGATTCCCCAAGGCAGAGCATATAAAATGGATTCTACCTTTCTAACTTGGAAACATTCAACTGGAAATGTTTATGAATGAATGATGAAACATAACAATGTACATATGAACACAAAAGAGAGACATATGCTAAAACTAAAACCACATGAATCCCACAAATCAGAGCTGCATCACTTTATTAATTCCCTGCCAAACTTTACAAAAGAGCGCAGAGCTCACTGCCACACTATTCCCCTCTTCTGAGTTTTCAGACCTCAGACTTTCTTTTCCCCCTTGCAAATAATTAGAATTCACAATAATTAGACAGATTATGCAGGAATACAAATCGATGGGAAGAGGAGAAATCACAGCTGAAGATAGACCGTTACAATTTTGTTTCTCGGCCTTTGACGTTTCGCTTTCCTTTAGCCCCTTTGAAGAAAACTGACTTTTTATTAATCTGCCGTTGAAAGAAGACAGAATGAAATTACCTGATTTTCGTGAAGGGGAAAATGCATATAAATGGGAAAATGGAAGGGAAATGGAGGCGGGACTCATATTACAATCGCAATTGGAATGGACGGGCAGCGGGATATATATAATATACAGTGGAGAAATGAAATCGCAATCGGGATTGGGAGGGGGGACAATCGCAATCGCAATATCGGAGTGGAGCAGGAGCGGAGAAACATGTTTAATATAATAAAACATATTAATATGAATCAACATATTAGAATATGTTCATCGCAATCGGAATCCGGATCGGGGAGCAGGCAGAGCGATATTATATATGATACAAACTTCTGATGCGATTGGATGGGAAGAGCCTTTGTATGAATAAATATAATCAAAAATTTCGGATTACAAAGGGAAAGGCCTTTATTATATGAACGGGTGGATGTATAGTATGGTGGGCCCAGGGTCAATCGCAATCGGAGATTGGGAGCAGGGACAATTGCAATCGGGAGGTAGGGATGTGCGATGGCGCGATTGAAAAGTTCCGATTGGCGGAGGACCGTTGGATTTGGACGAGGAGATCAACGGTGGAGGGATGATCGGGGGTGTCGCGATCGGGGGAGCGGATCGGATGATCGGAGGAGAACTTGCGATCGGGGAATGATGCGATGCAATCAGAGGGATCGGGGCAGGACTTGCGATTGCGATGATTGGAGTTTTGTGCGATCAATCGCATCGCAAGTGTTTGCGATGGACTGATCGAAGCTCTTCATATAGATGTTGCGATCAAAGGAGTTTTACAATTGTGATTTATAAATAAAAATTTAAACTTTATATTATAAATTTTTTACTATATGTGTGGTGGGGAAGTGGTTTATATGGCGGGGGGGGGTTATATATGATATAACTTTGCTTATAAATTCTATGGGTATAGAAAAGGGGAAGTGGTTCATATTAAATCGCATATGTATTTGAAGATTTTATAATGCGATTTTTGTGATCGGAAAGGGGAAAAAAGGGTTTTTTAAAGGGAAATGATCATAAAGTTAAAAGGGAAAATGGGAAATAGGGGGGAGCTTAGGGAATAGAGGGCTTTTACTTCACTTAAGCATAAAATTCAATCCAGAAGTCAGTTTTGAGAGTGTAGTATACCGTTGGAAAGCTCTTTCCGGGCTCTTTCTGATGGATCTACTTTGAATATGATTTGGCGCTGAACATGCTACGGAAAACTTCTCTGAAGGCAGGGACATCACTTTGTGGAGATAACAGCTTCTGCATTTTGACTGAAAGGAAAAGCATCATGCTTTCACCTCAAAACATGGTTTTGAGGTGAAGCTTGCATAAAACTGAACAAATGATATCTCTGATTTTCCTGTTTGCTGTGCTTTGTATATATTGACTTCCTCATGACCTTGCTGATCTTTATTGACACTTGACTCATTTAATTTGACTGTGGTGAGACCTTGGAGACTAATGAGACCCATCCTATGACCTACTGATATGATTTTGAGAATGAAAGTGACTAATGACTGAAGACCATAGGGAGGAGAATCAACAAGTACCTCATGAGGGAAAACTGATAAAAATTACTACCATCAACGAATCCATGACCTAGCGGAATGGTGAAATTTATTCGGTATGAGACACCTAATATGCAAATACAAAAGAGAAATTTTGATCACTGATGGCAGTATGACTAGACTGACACTAACAGATTGTTACATGATATCTATGACATATAATATACAGATATTTGGGGGTTTTCAGCTTTAAGCTTTCCCATAAATATTTTGTTCATATGTGTGATTGTTTATGGTTTTAATGTGCACATGCGATTTTTTTTATTTCTGCAATTAATGATCAATGGTAGAAGAGATTCTGTATTGTGCATGAAGATAAAATAGTGTGTGATCAGGAGAATCTCGGTGAATAATATATCAGTTATTCAAATTTCTACATTTTTTATCTCATAGAATGCATTTGAATGATCTCTATGTTATATTTTGATGTTCTTGTTATTTGAATGCATTTTCATAACTTAGCTACAAAACACATCCTATTCTGCAGCGAATTGTTGTATCCGGGGCTACTTTTATGGTGTGATAAGTTCCGAGGAGCGAATAAAGGAACGAGTATGTTAGGTCCCTATATTACTAGTATAGTCCCTTATTGTTGTTAGTTTAACCCCCTTATTGTTATTGTTGTACCCCTGTAACCCCAATATTGTTATTATTGTGCCTTTATATTATTATTGGTAGGTTGTGTTAGTGTCCCGTGATTTGGCTGATTGGCAAGCCAAATGACAGTGTAACATCAAACCAATCTTTGGAGCCCAAGGACCTAGCCTTCCTGGACTCAGAGAGGGCTCTCTCTATTTGTGTAAGGGATATTTGTGTGTTTGCTTATTGTGTTATGATTTTAGGCTAGTTATGAAGTAGGTTTTTTGGTTTTGGTTTTTTAGGTTGTGAGGGATGAACCGATCAAAGACATAAGATGGGTAAAAATATGTTAGATCAACTGGGCTATGGGGTCGAAAAGGTCAAGAAATCTTTCAGATGGTGATACAAGGTTGCTGAAGGGCCGATTTGATTCGAGGTAAAATGGATCTTTGGGAAAAATAGAGTGAGATGGACATTAAATTTGTGAATAACAAAGGATTTCAAGCATAAATAGTTTAATAGCTGACATAAACATGGTAGGGCTAACCATTAATAATGAGAAATGTAACTATAAGCTGATCGATGCATAGAAATAAACATTCAAGCCATGCATAGATATTTATGACTCTCTAACTTTAGGGAATGGCTATCAAACTTTGGGGAAATACATTTAAGACAGAAAAACAACTCAAATCACTATGCAGGAACACCTAAACATAGTACTTCAATCTATTGGGCACTTTGAAAACAAGATTGCATAGTTTTAGGCAAAGGGCAAGATCAGTACAAGACCTCCTTGGTTAAACAAATGAAAATATAATCAATCAGAGAGAGGTTTCGTAGGTGGAGCTATGGCTAGCCATGAGTATACCGTGAATCATACTTAGCATGCATAAAACCATAAATGAAACAAGCAAACAAAATTCTTCAGTTATTAAAGAGCAATCAAGGATTCTTTAATATGACTAAGAATGAAGAAAACATGGAAGCTATAGAGAAACAGGAAATTTGAGATGCCTCCAAGGGAATTTCTCAAATCTATTCTCTATTGTCTTATAGCAAGCAATAACATGGAATTATGAATGAAAACTAGGAAACAAAACAGAGAGAGAGAAACTATACCATTCTACCAAGTCATGGAATCCAACAACAATCCTCTTTCATCATCCAAGAACATCCAAGAGACTATCAAAAAGCATGAGACAAGTGTTTCTTCCAAAGCTTATATGACCATATATTTCTTCTATTCATCAATTTCAGCCTTTTTTTTACAATGAAATCCTTTGGAATATATAGGCCAAAGTGAGGAAAACCTCTTAGTTCAACTTGCAATCTCATTGGCCTATCCAAAATATCTGATTTTGTCCTTGAGGCTTTGCAAAGCCCAAGGCACAAAATATCTAATAAAATATCTAAAAAATGCTAAAAAGGGAAAATATATTGACTTTTCATAACTTATCATGTAAAAAAATAGCTAAACGCACATGAAGAAAAGTCACTTTTGAAAGGTTCAATTTTTTACAAAAATACTCAAAAAATACATCAGCAAAAGGTCCCCTGACTTTCAGGAAACTTTTGGAGGCCTTCCCGATGTCAAAACAAGGCTCATGATGGCTCGTTGGAAAGCTCTGAGTGTCTACTTTCTGAGAATGTTTAGTTTTATCCCAACTAATCTCTGTAAGTCCTCCAAAAATAGAACTGTGTGTAAAAAACCAGAAAATAGGCCTTGCTGATAAACGGGGCAGAGTGTAGAAAAAGCGAGTGTTTTTCGCCATTTTGGGGGAGAAAAAGATCTTCAATTGTTCTGAAAATTGCTGAGTATCTGCCCCTAAAATTATGGCATCCAATGGTACCTGTTAGAATGAATCTTTCGTCGTAAAATATCACTTTAGCTACGCATAACAAATAGCCCTAACATCGATTATGGCTGCAAAATATCTTTAAGTCTGCTACACAAATTCAAATCTAAGCACAAAAGACATTAAGCAGGTAAAATATAATATGGCTCCATGCATCCAATAGAAAAGACAAGAACAAAGTGTTTAAAAGAATGATTTGTATTATATTAAAGAATGGAGCACCTGAGAGGAAAACAAGAAAGGTGTTTTCCGGTTCTCCTCAATGGGATGGGTTCTTGAAAGTCCTCAACGTTTCAGATCTAAAATTCCTCTCTCTTATTGTGGTATAAAACCCTGACAAACATAGAACTCAATGGGAGCTCGCAAAGCAAAAATGGAAAATGGTGACCAAGAATAGATCTAGTGTGATCTAATGCAATGAAGGTGACTAATGAATGGGGAAAACCCTTCTATTTATAACAAAATATTGGGGTGTTCTAGAACTCAGTGTATGAATAAAATATTATTAATCAAATTCTAGAATCACTCTTTAGGAATATTTTATTATATTTGTTGGAGGGAAAAGGTCTTTTGACTTGGGTCAATTCCTTTATTTATAAACAATAAATAAATAAATGATTTATTTATTATTTTAGGGAGATGGTGGGAATATAATTAAATAAATAATGATTTATTTAATTATTTAAAAATTATTTAGTCAAATTTAACTAGGAATATTATTTAAATAATGATTTGAATAACTTATTCCTAGGAAATAATTAAATAAATAATGATTTATTTAATTAATTTCCTTGTTTTGGGTTAAATATGACCAGGAAATATAGACAAATATTATTTTACATGGTGAAAACAATTTTACTTAGGGTAAAATTGGTCTTACATGGTGTACTTGGGTTCATCTAATGATAATGGATTAGATGACCAAAAAAATGGTGTAACAGTATCACTCTCAAGAGTTGAGGATGCTCCAAACCAAAATGGCGACGCCCATGATTTTATGCAATTAGGCCCAAAAATGTCGAAAAACAAGAACATGTCAAAATTTTCTCAATTTTGGTGAGCAAGTCCCTCAAGGCTTTTTTAGAAACATGTCTAGAAGCTCAGGCCAAAATTCCAAGCCTAAAGGTGTCTTTCTCCTTTTTTCTCACCGGGCGCCCTCTTTGGGCAGTTTTGAGCTTTTCTTGTTTTTCTTCTTTGTTGTTTGGCATTCTAGCTTTGGTGAGGAAGTCATGGCCCCTTGCCTAGGAGAGGCAGCTAGCACATGCTTTGGAGAATGCCCTTCATGATCCATGTTTTGTATTTGCTTGCCCTCATCATTGCTATCTCGAGGGCTGCTTTGTTTGTCTTTGTCACTGCCTTCTTTATGACTGTCATGCTCTTTCCCTTCACTGTTTTGTGCTTCATCACCCTTATGCTTATTGTTTTGTTGGCTACCATAATGTTCCCTTTCATCACTATCTCTTTGTGGTTTTTATGGACATGGTGCTCTTTGAAATCATTGTTTTCAAAGACTCCTTCAGATTTGTTAAATACCCTCTACACACACTCTGTTTTGTTTTCATAGAGGCTGTGTGAATCTTCAATTCTTCAAAGAAAGAAAACTCTCTTAAAATAACACACTGACATTTCTTTTTAATAAAAATGATAAGTCTTTGAAAAATCAAGCTGTGCTTTCCCTTTAACTTCCTCCTAACACTTTATAAAATTTCAACAAGCCTCTAAACAAATAACTTTCTTCCTCCAATAAATCACTATCTTGTCCTCCTTTATGCCAAACAACAAGTTTTGGTCAAATGAAAAAAAGACAGTCAATTGATTACTGTGCTTGGGAAAGGTATTGAAAAGAGGTACTTGTGGCTTTCTTGTTAGAACAAATATCTCCTTGTGATTTGACAGAAGCAAGACACCCTTCCCCAAAAAAAACTCTTCTTGTATTCATTGTTTTTACAGGGGTAGACAAAACACCCTCCACTGACTTTGCAAAATATCTCACCACACTCTGTTTTATGGGACAATGGAGGTAGCACTAGTTTTCTATTTCATAACACAGAGAAAACCATTCATAATGATCAAACTTCCACCTTATAAACAATTTTTCTTTCTCCCTTTTGAGTTTTAGGCAAAGTCTGATTTTGTTTCACTGTGGGTTATCACCGTGTTTGAAGGCAGCTAGGGTTCTTTAGAACTGACTAAACACACCTTAGCCTATTACAGTGTGGATATTTGACACTCACATTCAACCATAACCTTTGATTTTCTACCAAAACATCCCACTTTATAACATCATTTTTCTCTTGGAAACACAGTAAGAGTACATCACCTCTTAAATTCAAAATTTGTCATGGAGTGAGAAGAATACCTTAAAAAAGCTTAAGGGCCCTTTTTGATTGGTTGAGTAGCTCTCAAAAGAGTTTTTTGAAGGTTTTTAGGTGAGTGGCACGTTCAGAAGCAAGAACTACACGCAGTGAGGGGTGTCGGGTCGGCCTTCGGGCATTTTGTGACCAGCACTACAGGCGCACCGCGCATCAATAGAAAGCCTTTGTATTTTCTCTAACAGGCGCGCCGTGCACTTTTGTAGCCCGTTTTGGAGGTCTTCCCGGTGTCGGAATGGCTCGTTGGAAAGCTATGGAAGTTGAATTTCCAAAAAAACTTGAATTTTTTCATTTGGGGTCCATTTGGTTGTTCAAAAATTGATTTTCCCAACACTGGTCAAAATTGGTGAATCCTGGTGCATAAATGCCTAGTGTTGTTTGTAGGCCACTTTTGGATGCCTTCCTGGTGTTGGAATTGGACGTGAGATGGCTCGTTGGAAATATATGGAAGTATACTTTCCAGAAAAACTTGAATTTTCATTTGGTGTCCATTTGGTTATTCAATAAGTGACTATCCCAACAATGGTCAAAAATGGTGAATGTTGGTGCAGAAAAACATAGTGCTGATTGCAGGCTACTTTTGGATGCTTTCCTGTTGTCAGAATTTGGCCCAAGATGGCTCGTTAGAAAGCTATGGAAGTATAATTTCCAAATATTCTTGATTTTTTTCATTTTTTATCCATTTGTTTGCTCAAAATCTGACTATCCCAACACTGGTCAAAATGGTGAATCCTGGTGCAGAATTTCTCCCGTGACATATGTATATTTTACATTTCTCACAAACCATGATACCTGTGTAGAAACTGAAGGAGGTTTTTCTTCTTGAACCTATGAGGGACAAAAAAATCTCTCAATTTTGTCAATTTCATCTCTTTTTGGTTAGAAACACATTTTGAAACAAACTTCCTGGGCGCTCCTTAACCTCTGTCTTTTGCAACCTTTGTCATATTGAATGCAATGTTTTTTCAAAATCATATGGTAATTCATAGCTTGTGCTGTAGGAAGTTTTTTATTTTTTTTAAAACTATGATCAAAACCTCTGTTTCTGAATCAAGGAGATCATCACTTTTTGAAGCCACTAATGTAACCCTTTGGAACCCTAATGCCATCTTGCTATGTGTCCACCAAGATTTTGTTCCTTTATTCTTTGTGGCTGACTGTAATCTCCATAATGATCTTTGGAGGCCCTTGTAACCTAAAAATTAGCCCTGTGGGACTTCTTAGCATTTACCTAGGTTATAATACTTTGAAAAACTTTCACAAATTATTACAAACAGACCCTTAATAGTAAACACCCACATGCCCTTTCAAACTCTGTTGTCTATGAAAGTGGCCATAAGGACTCTGTTATGCTTGATTTGTGTATAATGGGAGATTATTACAAAATATTGTTTCAGCCTTTACAAATGGTCCTTCAGACCTATCATGAAGCTTTCCTCATTATCTGCTGATGGAGGTCATGATTGATTTTCTGCTTGTCATTTTGGATATCCTCAAACAATGGTGGGCCCTCTACTCATTTATGAAGGAGGCCTATGCTTGACAACTGCCATACCAACTGTACTTTTTGAACAAGGTTTTCAACACCATACTACTCCATTTATTTTGAAATAGTGACCTTTTATCTTTTTGAAGAAGTTTATAAAAATACCAATCACTGTAGCCTTCGAAACCCCTAAGTATCCATTGTTGTTGCAGTAAAGAGGTCTTTTAAACCCAAACTTGACCTACTGTTGCTCATCAAGGAAGTGGCCCTTTTTTAAAAACCACTAATGTAACCAAATAAAAACAACAATGTTTGCTCTTATGCATACTGAAAGGTTTTCTCTATGACTGAGGTATGTTTTATTTCCTTGAAGGTTGTCTTGAAACTTCGAAACACTGTGTTATAGCCTTTCTCATCCATACTATCTCTTTGTATTCAGTTGCAGAGGTCACTTTAAAAACAAGCTTGGTTTTTCAATTTCACCTCAGATTACAATTTGAAGGAGGTCTTTTATAAACAGAAAAATAAAAAAGGCCCTTTAACACCATAAAGTAACTACTTTGTTGATGATGAAAAACAAGCCTTCAAACTATAAAATTTCATTTGCTCCACTGATTTTCAACTTTGAATTTCCAATTGAAAACTTTCTTAAACATAATCTAAACCTGCTGATGCATCTTTTGTTTCATCCCTTGGAAGGAGGTGGCCTACAACATTATCTGAAAAGGTTAAATGAAAGTAGTCTTACTGCAGCCTTCGAAACCCTTAAGTATCCATTGTTTTTGAAGCAAGGAGGCTCCTTTAAACCAAAATTTGCCTTACTGTTGTTTATCAATGGAGGTGATATACAATTTCTGAAGTTATTTAAAACAACTTGACCCTCTGCTTTTAAATGAAGGAGGTCATATTGATCCTATTCCTAACCATCTTCTCTTTACTGGAGGAGGTTAACAGCATGTTCCCAACCACATTTACTAACCTTTTTTGGACTGTGTTTGTAGAGGTACATTAGATTTGTTCTTTGACTAGTGTTTTTATCCCAAGTTCATGGCAGCATAAGAAGCAACTATCTTTTTATGTACTGTGATGATGTCCTTGGGAAAAATTATGCATCATTACCTCTAAAGGAAAAACTGGAACACTGCAGATCAACCTTATATCAGTCCTCTGTATTTGTGTGGCTTTGAAGGATGGTATCAGCTTTTAGGGAAACTTTTTACCTTTGAAACATGCACTCCTGCTTTGTTACCATTGCAACTCTCCACCTGCTGATGGCAAATTCTTCAACATGAGACTTATTTGGACGTGTCGCTTTGCTTTTTTCTGGAAACTGTTTGTCATTCAATTTTCCCCCTGCAGAGATGCAAAAAATATTACTTTGAAACTTTAAAAGCTCCTTTAGTGTTCTATGGAGATTTTTCCCAATCTTGAGCACATTCTTTTAGATTGTGTACATGCTCATCTCTTCTGTATTAGATCTTTGTAGAATTTCTTTCGGATTGAGACAACAAGTCTTCTTAGTGGCGCGACCTAGGGGTATATCAAGGTTTTCTTTTGCAGATCAAGCGCTAATTCAGGGCTGGTTGTTATTGAACAAAGGATTCTAGGTCAGGCTATTTTTGTCGAGGAAGGGATTCTCTAAAGTGCCACTACCTAACTTAGGGTCAAATTTCATTGATTCTGATTGTGTTTGACGAGAAGATCAAGGATAGGAAGGGAGACACTTTGTCAAATATTGGACAGTGAATTTCATGAGAACCAAGGGGAAAATGATAGTAGACCAGCAAGACCAAGATAGCTATAGACAGGGATATTTTGTTGAAACAATACATGACTTTGAAAACTAAAAATTGCTTTAATCATAGGCTGATAAGGAGGGCTAGGAAAGAAAAAAATTGTTTGGGGGTTTTCTAGATGAAAAACTGACATATGGAGATTAGCTTCTAGAAAACTCAGCTAGGAATCTAGTCATCAACAACAGGTGAAAAAAACTGATGACTAACAGGTCGGCTAGGATTATATTGTGGCCCATGGACTCCTATATATAGAAGAAGGTTTGGTCATTTGTATCATCCAAGAATTTTTCATTTATGTAATGTAAAGGAGGTTTCCCCCTCGAAGTGGCTTATTTCTAAGGCTTTGATCTCTCTTTTCTTCTATTTTTGGAGCTAGTTTCATAACATTTTGTATCAGAGCTTTGGATTCTAGGGTTTTGCTGCTCCAAATAGGTCATCGTGGAATTTTCACTATAAATTTTTTTATACGAAGGTTCAGAAACTGAATTTTTTACAGAGCGCAGTTGAAATCCTGAGAAACGTCGTGTAAAAATTTTAGATCTTGGTTCGCAATATTTTTGGAGATATGATCTGCAGAAGTTAGGATTCTTTCAAGCTCTTGAATTTCACATAAAATAGGTCATCGTGGAATTTGCATTATAACATTTTTTAAATGAAGGTTCATAAGCTACAATTTTTATAGAACGAAGCCGAAATCCTGAGGAAATTCCTGTAAAAATTTTACATCTTGGTTCACAAAATTTGTAGAGATATGATGTGTGAAAGTTAGGTTTTTTCAGGCTCCCTAATTTCATCTCAAAGAGGTGACCGTGGTAAAATCGTCACAACACTCTCTCTGAGCATCGGAGTGGAATTCTGTAAAAAGTTTCTGCAAGTACACAAACTATAGTTTCCTGTGTATCAACTTCAGAGCTGAAGGAGGAAACCGTGACACGTGGCACGTCGTACAAGTTTGATCTACTGAAAGAGTCCATAATTAGGTCATTGTGGGAGATTGGTCGTAAATTTGCCTTAAAGAATCCAAATCAGGTCAGAAATGTGGCATTCTAACGAAGATTCAGATGGCTACTACAAGGCTGAATTTCAGATATTTAAGATCCAAAATCATAGAGATAATTCAGTTTCAATATAGAGATCCTCAAAAGCAAGAAAAAAGTGTGTATTCTTTTTTGGAATTGCATAAGTCTTGTGTGAAAAATCAGTTTAAAGAGATTCCAAGGGCATATTGAAGCATAGATATCAGTATTGGGTTCTAAAATGCCACCTAAAAATAATTAAACACCCATTAAGCCTTTAGAACACTCTACTATGACTATTTGAAGAGGAAGAAGCACAACATGACATACCAAAATTACAAGAGAAAGTGCACCAAATTTCCCTCTCGCAAAGAGCAACAAGAAATAAAATGGAATTTTTGAAGAAAGGAATGGAAGCTAAGATGGATGGTTTGAATAAAGGCATGGATGGTTTGAAGAATGGTATGGAAGCTAAGATGGACGACATGGGAGCTAAGATGGATGACATGGAAGCTAAGATCGATGAAAAAATGAAAGACAACATGGAAGACATGAAGAATGATCTAAAAGCAGACATGGAAGGTTTGATGACAAGGTTAATACAAGAAATGATTCCTAATGGCGGAAAGATAGTAGAGGAAACTCTTGATGAGAAAAAAAATAGATGTTAATCACGATTTCATAAACTCTAATGTTGGATTGAAGAACCACCATATTGCAAAGATGGATATGAGGAATTTTTATGGCAAGGATCCCGTAACATGGATACTACAGATGGAGCAATATTTTGTTCTCAATAATGTACAAATTTTGTTCTCAATAACGTACAAAACACACAAAAGTTACACATTGCAACTTTACATTTAGAAAAAAATACATTTGTATGGTATCGATGGCTTTTCTCCTGTAAAAAAATTGTCACTTGGTCAATTTTTATGGAGGAAATGATAGCACATTATGAGGATACAAAGAGCAACACCTTCTTTAGCCAATTGATAAATCTCAAACAAAAGGGTTCAGTGGTGGAGCAAATTGATGACTTCCAAAAATTGAATATAAGGGTAACTGATATTCCAGAGGAATACAAGAGTGATGTCTTCATAGGGACTTTAAGGGAAAACATCCAACATGAATTTCGCATCTGTGAACTTGATTCATTGGAGAAGGCATTCAGGTTGGCATTAAAATTTTAATGTAAAATTATGGTGACAAGGAAGCCTACCACTCACATCTATAAAGATGGAAGTGTTGCTACTCCTATACTTCCACAACCTACAAGGTTGACACCAAAAAATTTGGAAGAAAAAAGAGAAAAAGTGCTTTGCTACAATTGTGATAGAAAATACACTAAAGTTCATAAGTGTGCTGAGAAGAAATTATTTTACATAGATTGTGAAGAGGAGGAAGAAAATGAACATGAAATTTTAAAAGAAGAGGATATACACCAGGAACCAACCCTAGAAGAAGAAGAAATGAGTCCGACCATATCATGTAATGCATTGGCAGGAATTACCACTCCTCAAACTCTCAAGATAGAAGGACATATCAAGAAGAAAAAGGTAATAGTGTTGATTGATTCAGGTAGTACCCATAATTTTTTTCATTGTAAGGTAGCCAAGGAATTGAATTGTTTCCTATACCCAGCACTAGAATGTCAAGTGATGGTTGCAAATGGAGGAACTATAAATTTCTCTGGAAAATGCCATAATATCAAGCTAACCATGGGGAAATATGTATTGAATATTCCAATGCTTTCCATTCCAATGGGAGGTGCTGATGTTGTACTAGGAGTACAATGGTTACAATCTTTGGGGACGGTAGCTTTTAATTTTCAAGAACTTTTCTTCAAATTTTTTTCAGAAGGAAAGGAAATCGAATTACGGGGTATCGTAGGGAAGCCAAGAAAGATAATAATCTCTAATTTCATGACAAAGCTTTTGAAGAAATAACAACGAGGCATACTTGCACAATTATGCTCACAAGAAGTTCCAACATCAAAATCATCTATTTCTCCAGTTCTCCAAAAAGTCTTGGACAATCATTCCAAGGTGTTTGAAACTCCCAAAGAAATCCCACTTATTCGTGATCATGATCATGCTATTAATTTGGTTCTAGGAAGTGTTCCTCCAAACATTAGGCCTTACAGATATCCTTATGTCCAAAAGAGTGAAATTGAACGTATGATTGCAGAATTGTTAGAGGCTGGTATAATTCAACCTATTCAAAGTTCCTTCTCTGCTCTAGTAGTATTGGTTCATAAGAAGGATGGATCATGGCGCATGTGTCCGAATTATAAGGAGCTCAATAAGCTCACTATTAAAGATAAATTTCCCATTCCTGTGATTGATGAATTATTGGATGAATTACATGGAGCAATTTACTTTACCAAGTTGGATCTTCGTTCAGGATATCATCAAATTAGAATGAAGACTGAAGAAATTCTGAAAATATCATTTCGAACTCATGAGGGTCATTATGAAATGTTGCTCATGCCTTTTGGCCTTACCAATGCACCTTCTACATTTCAAGGGTTGATGAATTCCATTTTCAAACCCTCCCTTATAAAATTTGTGCTAGTATTTTTTGATGACATACTAATCTACAACAGATCTTGGAAGGATCATGTTCAACATGTTGAGAGGGTGCTCAAACTATTGGAGGAGAAACAATTATATGAAAAAACATCCAAATGTTTCTTTAGAGTACAAGAGGTGGAATATCTGGGTCATATTGTATCTCATGAGGGTGTTAAGGTATACCCTAAAAAAATTAAAGACATTAAGGAATTGAAAGTCCCCACAACCATAAAGCAGTTGGGAGGATTTCTCAGGTTAACAGGGTATTATCGCAAGTTTTTTAAGAATTATGGGAGAATGGCAGCACCTCTAACAACATTATTGAAGAAAGATGCATTTTCATGGACTCCTGAAGCAGCTAAAGCCTTTGAATATCTTAAAGAGGCAATGTGCCTAACACCATTCTTAGCTACGCCAGACTTCAAAAAAACCCTTATTGTGGAATGTGATGCCTAAGGAAACCGAATTGGTGTTGTTTTAATGCAAGAAGGAAGACCCATTGATTTTGAAAGTCGTCCAATTAAAGGAAAGTATTTATAGAAAACTATTTATGAGTAGGAAATGTTATCAATACTACATGCACTAAAGAAATGGCGACCTTACGTAATGGGAAGACACTTCAAGGTAAAAATTGATCATGATAGTCTTAAACACTTTTTGCAACAAATACTATCTTTAGAAGAGCAGCAAAAATGGGTCAAAAAGATGTTGGGTTATGACTTTGAAATCATATAAAAAAAAGGGAAGCTAAATGTTGTTGCAGATGCACTCTTAAGAAAGGATGAAGAGGTGGAAGCATTGCTTTGTGCCATTTCTATTATCCAACCAAATTGGATAACCTAAGCAAGGGATGAATGGAAGAAGGACGAATAAGTGTGGACACTCATTCAAATGTTACTGCAATATCCTAATACATCTGATACATTTAGTTGGAAAAATAATTCCTTATGGTACAAAGATCGCTTATATATTTGCAATAATTCCCAACTAAAACAAAATATTCTTTTGGAATTGCACACTTCTCCTTTAGGAGGACACTCGGGATTTTTAAAAACTTACCACAAGGTGAAGAAAGGAATTTTTTGGGATGGCTTTAAATCTGATTTTCAAAATTTTGTGGAGGAATGTTTGGTTTGCCAACAAAATAACACCTAGGGGGGATACTTTTGTCTACAATCGTAAATCCCACATAACACCAGTATAAGATGAACCATAAGGACGAGTATATCAATGAATGGATAAAGAGTGATTCCTAGAGCATATTCACAAGAGAGACTCAATTATGTGGCTTACTCGCTTAAGAAGCAAGGTGATAGGCTCTTTAGGAAGGGTTAAGAGGATACTTAAACCTAGTGTTTGAGAATATCTCTTGACAAGAGGCTTCCTAGGTCTAAGGATCCTTGTGGAGAAATGGCTTCTATGTAATCCTTGTACAATATGAGTTACAAAGTCATGGGACTGCAAAGAACTCAAGTGGAACCAAACTAGGTCAAGGGTATAGATTTGATCACTCAAGGATGTGCTTGACCTAATTTGGGAGGAGAATACGATCAAAGGCCTAATTTTCTTGATTTTTGAATGCAATTATCCCAATGAGGACACTAACCAAAAATAAACTTAGGGCAAGAGTTGGTCCTAGAGTTATGGATTGTTATATCTCAAAATTCCACCATCGGAATTGCTTGAAATTTGGAGGACCTCTAGAGTAAACCCCAGCGTAGTAGTGGATCAATTTTTAAGGTGTTTGGATGGCCACAAAGGATTTTAATTAATGCCCTTGTTGACCCTCTACAGTTATGCCTAGAATATGGAAAAGTGAAGAAAAGAGGGGTGAAATTGACCACCAAAGGGATACGAGGATCAGTTCCTTATTTATTTGGCTTAATGGGGTCAAGATACACTTAGATCATTAATTTTGTGAGCTAAGGAGCCTTAATTGATATTTTCTAGAATCTTCAAAGTCAACAACTAGATAAATAGATATTTATACTTCAAATTTGTGAAAGATACAAAGTTTAGAGTTCTTTAACCTAGTAGGTGCATCTAGGAACATTCACCCAATCCCCAAAAGGTAAACACATGCATTCAATCACTTATTCAAGACCCTAGAATTATTTCGCATTACATTTAACTGATACAAGATTAGAGATAACAACATACATGCCATTAACAAGTAATATAACAAGAATAACATTAAAATTTCGAATACATGAGAGAGATAGAGAGTATATACATTTATAAAATTCACATTAGAGAAGCTCCAAAGACAATAGAAAAAATAGAAACATCATAGTGCATCAAGAAAAGATCCAAAAATTTTATCCCAACAAAAAGTGTGAAAATCTCATAAGAGATACTAATCCAATCCAAGTGATAATGAGCGAATGAATCAACCCTCATATATTTATACAATATCTAATGAGTTTGATTTAGCTAATTTGGCCTAATTTATCCCCTAAAATAAAATAATGCACATAATAACTCTAAGGTTTGGTGGAAAGCCCACCAAATAGCTCAATAATACATGAATAGGCCTCTCAAGAGGGTCAAATGATCAACAAAGTGAGTTGTTGGGCCTTTGAGGAGATGTAATGAAGTCTAAGGGTTGTCATGATGTAGAAATGGACTCCAAACATAGTGGAGAAGGGATTGACCCCTTGCTCTCCAAGAAATAACCTATGGTGCTCCCAAGTAGGTTTGGGTGCACATGGTCACCCTCATGGGTCTCCAAATGGATCATAAGTGCATGTATACCATATGTAAGGGCTAGAATGATGACATAAGCCCTATCTCTAAAGTGGGGAACAATCCAATGGATCCTGGAACATCTGCCAAGTGTATGGTGCACCTGTGGATCTGACTGGGCATGGTGAACCAGGTGCATCACCCTCATCCCAAAGGTCTAATATGGGCAATCAACGAATGTTGTTGGGAATATTAAATGAATTAATATCGATTATGGTGGAGGACCATGCCTCTCAATGATTATCCTAAAAGTGCCAATGTGGGCCTCTAGAGGGCTAGAACCCCATCTAGGGACACCAAACTGTAATGTTCTCAAAATTGGCATGAAGCTAATTGGAACATTAATTTTTCTTGTATCATCTAGGAGGTGAATAAAATGGGTAAGGAGGCCCATGAGTAGAAATAAAATCCCTCATAGTGTGAAAGGGATCACCATATTAGCTACATTTTGCACCCTCAAGTGTGAAAAGGGGCAAATGCATGAGGACAAGGTCAAGTTTGACCAAGTCAACAGCGCTGCCATAGTGGGAGTGGATCACCTTGAAAGACAGCGCAGTGTGAAAAGGGAAGAGGTCATTTGGTGGAGGAAACCCTAATGTGTGGGGACAAGGCAAGGAGGATTTCATTTGTATAAAGGGAGGACAAGGCAACCATGAAAAGATATGTTATTGAGTATAGAATTTGGTCTGCATGACTATTTGCTTTCTTCGGTTGTTTAACTGAGATTGCTATGCTGCTTAGCACAAGGGATTTCCTGTTTAGGAATGTTGGGAAAAAAACTAAGAGGGGGGGGGGGGGGTGAATCAGTATTTAGTGCAGACTGAATTTTTTTTACTTTTTCTTTCTCTAAAACCCATACGCTACTTTACTGAACACAACTCGCGTATACACGCGGATAACCTTCATACAACTCGCGTATATACAGAGATATTATTATGAATTTAGTTCTTTACTTAGATCTATGCATCATTCATTCATCAGATGTTTAGTTAGCAGTAAGCATGTGCAGTAATAACAGAATAAACCATCACACATAAGCAACACACATGAACACCGGGATTTAAGGTGGAAACCTGCCTGGAGAAAACCAACGTCATTGCCGTCTCTATCTTCAATATTTTCTTCTTATTATAAAGAAAAACATCTTACAACCATGTACCTATGCGGTGACTATACTAGCACGCACAGTGACTCCACTCCGTTATACAGCAACCTTCTCTCATTTACCACCTCTCCCTGCTGAAGGGAGTCACAACCCCTCGCTCTCGTTTACCACATTTTCCCCGGAAGGGAGCCCAAGTTACCCGCTTCCTCGCTACCGGGGCCCTCTCCCGGGAAGGGACAACACCCCCTCGCACTCGCGTTTACCGCCTACCACCGGAAGGGTGCTACAACCCCCTCATCGAAGGCTTCAACCCTCGTAACCACTATGGACCACGTTGCATCAATTTTCATACTAGATCCATCAAATTCCATACAACATACCTTATAGGCCACTTTTCATCATATTTTCAGACTGGACCCACTCCACACATTTAAGCTCAAAATTCATCAAACTGAAAATTATAACCCCATCAATTCATTCATTGAATCATCAACCAATCAACCAACGAATTTTATCTTCAATTAACATAATCAGCAACATATTCATCATTCAAATAACCCAGTTCTGTATGAATACATCATTGATAGATAACAGTGGAACAAAAAAATAGATCAGGCATTTCATTCCACTTACTTCAGCAAACCCTAGATTCCATATGCGCTTTTACTTCACTGAACCTACATATGTATGTGCTTTCATGCAGAACAACCCGCGTATACTTCTGTGCATTCTTCAAAAAAACCCTATCTGCCCATACGCGCTTTTCCTTAAGCAGACCCGTGTATACACGCGCTTTTACTGAAGCGAACCTGCGTATACATCTGTAACTTTTTAGGACTGTGTAGCTCTTCAGATCAGATAAACAACTCAGATTTCATCCTTTACTTCAGAAAGTATTTCGCCTCATCTCATATCTAAACATTCCATAAACAGATCTAGAAAATACATATACATTTCAGATCTAGCGATCCTTCTTCATCATTTTCTTCATAGGTGCATTATTAATTCAGATCTATCAGTAAACTGTTACCCAATCCATACATATATACTCTAGAGTGAAGTATTCATTCCATACCCAGACACATGCACACTCTTGCACCATGATATTCTTCTCCTTATATAGATTTAGCCTTTGTCAATACCATGAGCCAAAACCACACCACTTCCGATGGTATTCCTGGACGGGATAAAATAGATAATTCAGCGCTCAATACAATGGGTCAATACCATGGTAACACCCCTTGGTATTCTAAATTTAGAGCGTAAATTGGCATACGCGACTTGGCACGTACTTTTCCGCATGCATACGCTACTTCACCTTAACAAACCCGCGTATGCCTTGTGACATACCTTGTTTATCATTTTTCTGGCACTTACTGAAATTCCTTTCTTCGCTATCGGAACCGATTCAGAGATACATCGTATTTACATTATTAACAACTCATCAAGTCAATTTCCATCACAAACAACTTCATTAAGTGTATTCCATCAAAGTCAACACATTGTATCACATTGCCAACAATCTCCCCTTTAACTCATCAAGAAGGTTGTCATGAACTTTATCAAGTAGGTTGCCATCAAGGACAACACTTTGCATTATATTGTCAACAATCTTATTTCATCAAGTAGGTTACCATCAACTTCATCAAGTAGGTTTCCATCAAGGACAACATATGCCAACAATCTCCCCCTTTGGACATGATGGCAACCATGATGGTGTTTGATCATTACAGCAGATAGATACATTGAATATAACCATTATGCAAACACCATGATGCTCTCCCTATTCAAACACCATGCTACTCTCCCCCTTTGACATTAAGGGCAAAGGGCGGATCAAAACCAAAACAATTTTTCTCTTCTCATGTAGAAAGAAGAGCTCTGCAGATCTGATGTGCATTGAAGTTACCATGCTCCCACTGAGTTCATGCTGAATCTTCAAATATATTTTTCAATGAAGTACATGACTCTATGACCTTTCCTATCACCAAGGACTCATACTTACATCAATTATCCAACCAAGTGGATTTCCATATGTGACTCAAGTACCCAACCAAGTGGGTTTACAAATTTGACTCAAGTACCCAACCAAGTGGGTTTACACATTTGAACAAGCCCTTTACATGACCTATTACAATTTACATCACAGTCTCAACATAACCTTTTCATCAAAATACAAATATGACTTTATACTAAGACCAAAAAGACCTCAAGAGAGAGATCATATTTCAGAACCATCATAATGCCAACAATGCATTGCATTCAGCAAGTACGTTCTTCCCCGAAACTCTGTAACCAATGCATCCTTTCCATATAACCAAAACTCCCTCTATAGCTTCGTGCAACTCGACCACTTTCAATGCCCAATCATTAGATCATCAAGGCATCTTTCGCAAAATATCGAGAATAAAATGAGTATAAGGTTGGAAACATTATCAGAGATACCAACAAGATCGCAAATGGTATTTCTAAGCATCGTCGACCCCAAGTAAAATTTGTCGATTAACTGAATTACACGACGGTTTTCTTTATATAAACTCGCGTATATACGCGACTGTCTTTCAGGAAATCCGCATATTTTGAACTTCTGAGAGGTAGAAACATCTCCTAGCTTCTGTCTGAGAAATTTGAATGCTTCCCTGGAATATATGAGAAAATATAGATAGGGCAATGCAGTTGTGTTTTCAAGTGTCATCCAACAGTTGTAGCATAAGCACATTAGTAACCGAGCCTTCAGATTCTTTGCAGCATCAACATATTCTTTCCAAGAGGAATTATCAGACCAGAACAACTTCTTCAATAGACAATATGTATTAAGCCATCCTCCATGTGATCTAATATCACCAAGATCTTCATGATTCATAATCATGATGTAACATGTGTAGGAATTATGTATAAAAGGTCTCAACAGTGACAAAATTCATTAGCAACAAACTCTGCATGATCTATCCTTATCTATAAGACTTCCAACTCATCCATGAGTGAAACCAAAAGATATTCTTTAGCAAAAAGCAAGCAGGGCTCATTCATAATCTCATGATAAGAAACCATGTATCATGTCATCATCATTTGAGCATAAGTATTACGAGAACTAATGAATAAGCAGAAACAATGCCAACAATGCAATCATTAGTAGTTAGACTAATGCTCCCCCTGAACCTGTACTCCTGTTCTTGAGCTGAATCACTGATTTCCTTAACAGAAATGCATACGCTTCTGTCTTCAGCATAACTCGCATGTATACGCGGCTTTTGTTCAGTAAAACCGCATATGGAAAGTGAAATACTGAAAATTTCACACTTTCATCTCCCTCTGAATTTGTACTACCTGTACCTGTCTTCTTCACATCAGATGCACTGTCAGAAATAAACATTACCAGAATTACCAAGCCAACCATGGGAATCATCATACATTGCTCCCCTTGTGATGATACATTACTAATCCCTATAATGTTTCTCACATCATCCTGCAGTCATCATGAGAAGTAAGCTTTAGAAGTGGATGACTGCAGTAGGGTCAATATTCCCTACGTTTCTGACTGGTCCTCCTTCTTTTTCCAGCTTTGCTTGAAATTTCTTATTGTATGTTGGAAATTATCCAATTTCTCAGGTCTGTTCATCCTGCATTCTTTTTCTACATGTCCATACTTTTTACAAGCATAACATCTTATGTGACTAGAAAAGTAAGCATAAGAATCATAATGTGTTTTTCTATTCTTTCTTCTATTGCAATCAGTTGCTTTATGACCATACTTGCTACATGAAAAACAATATCCCTTGAAGAAACCAGAGTACCTTTCAGAGGAGAATCTGTTTGTTTTTGACTGGAATGATCTGCTTCTGCAGTTGGCTGCAACATGCCCATAATTATGACATTTAAAGCATTCAACATTATTGATGCTTCTATAGTTAGGAGGGAAATGATTTCTTTTGAGAGTTCATGATCGTCGATTGACTTTTGTTTCTTCCAACACTTCAAAGTTTTGCATTGGATATCCTTTGAATTTTTAGCACTTCCTTGTGAACTAGATTCTCTCTTTACTGCTTGATGAAAATCAAGACCAAATTTAATAGAGGGAGACCCGGACTTAAAAAGAATATTATCCAGAATATTAGTACTATCTTGAAACCTCAATAGTTTATCCTTTTCTTCTAATTTACTTTTTAGAATATTTACCTCAACCTCCAATTTTTGGCATTGCTTCTTCATACTTTCTTCGACCCTTCTTCCTTCTTCTACTTGATCATTTAGTTTTAGAATCTCCTCTTTCAACCCATTTTCTTGTTCTTCAAAAATTTGTAGTAGTTCTTCATTCTTCTTATTTGATGCTTCAAGATCTGCTTTTAGAGAGATGATTTCTGCTTCAAGTTCTTCATTCTTCCTATTTGATTTTTCCGGATCTTCATTTAGATCGATGATTTCTGCTTCAAGTATTTTATTTCGATTGGTTGCATAATTGTACAACCTTTGATACTTGTCTATCTGACCATTCAGTATTTCTATCTATCCTTTCATTTGAGAGATCATCTCATTGTAAATAACTTCTCTCTCTTTAAATGATCTTTTTTTATCTTCAAATTTAATCTTGAGAGCTTCTTCTAGATCCATAACATTACTTTCACTATCTTGCACAAGAAAGTGAATCACAATAACAACATTCAATACCTGTTTTATCTTCTTCATTTTCTACTGCACATGTTTTCTGGGATATCTCCTTTCTTTGAGTAGCCTTCTTATTTTGCTTCCTTTCCATGAGCACTAGCATATCTTGGTCAGAATCTTCTTCATCCTCATTTGACATTTCATCATTATCTTCATTTGTATAATAGCTCTTTCCATTTTCAAATTGTTTCCCTTTATCATGATTTTCTTCATAAGGACATTTAGCAGCATAATGACCAACTCTTCCACAATTAAAACATTTGAAGGGAAGCTTACCTTTGAATCTTCCAGTACCTGGTTGGAGTCTTCTCACAAAATTTGCTTCTTCTTCTTCTGATATGTAACTTGATTCCTTGACAACTTCCTTTTCTTTTGCACATGCCTTAAAGGAAACTTCTCTGATTTGAGAGGGACCTTCTTTTCTCATTTCAAAAGCAGTTAGAATACCATGTATTTGAACAACATTAAGAGTTTGCAGATCTTGCCTTTCTTCAATAGTAGATACTTTTGACTCAAATTTTGAATTCAAAGATCTTAAGACTTTTTCAACCAGAGTAGTATTGGTTATGGTTTCACCCAAACTTCTCATACGATTTAATATATCATCTAGACGTAAAAAGAAACTGGAAATACTCTCATCACTATGCATCCTTAAATTTTCATATTCAATTCTGAGAGTTTGGAGTTTGGCACTTTTTACCTTTGTATCTCCTTCATAGCTTAGAATGATTTTGTCCCATATTTCTTTTGCTGAATTTAGCTGCATCACTTTAACAAATTCTGATTCAGATAGGCTTCCTAATAAAACATTGATTGTTTTTGCATTGATTTCATATTTCTTCCTTTCTGCTGCATCAGTAGGAATAGTTGCCGGATACCGATAACCTTCTTCCACGATTGCCCATACTTCTGCACCAAGAATTGCAAATATGCTTTTGTTCGTATCTTCCAGAATAACAGATTACTTCCATTGAATAAAGGTGGCCTTAGAGAAAGTACTCCTTCCTGACTTCCCATTGTGACGGATCTCCTTCAAGCGATCAAGCTTCTACAAAAGGACCTGCTCTGATTCCAATTGTTGGGAAAAATACTGAGAGGGGGGGGGGGGGGGTGAATCAGTATTTAGTGCAGACTGGAAACTTTTTACTTTTTCTTTCTCTAAAACCCATACGCTACTTTACTGAACACAACTCGCGTATACACGCGGATAACCTTCATACAACTCGCGTATATACAGAGATTTATTATGCATTTAGTTCTTTACTTAGATCTATGCATCATTCATTCATCAGATGTTTAGTTAGGAGTAAGCATGTGTAGTAATAATAGAATAAACCATCACACATAAGCAACACACATGAACACCAGGATTTAAGGTGGAAACCCAAGTCGGGAGAAAACCACCGCTGTCGTCGTCTCTGTCTTCAATATTTTTATTATAAAGAAAAAATCTTACAACCATGTACTGGCGCAGACTCCTACCAGCATGCAGGCACCCACCTGCAGAAGGCTACAACCTTCTCTCGTTTACCAGCCTCTGCTGGAAGGGAGCTACAACTCCCTTCTCTCATTTACTAGCCTTTCCTGGAAGGGAGCCACTACCCCCTGCTCTCGTTTACCAGCCTCTCCTGGAAGGGAGCCACTAACCCCTGCACTCGTTCACCAGCTACCACTGGAAGGGAGCTACAACCCCCTCACTGAAGGCTTCAACCCTCAGAACCACCATGGACCACGTTTCATCAATTTTCATACTGGATCCAACAGCTTCCATACAACACAACTTGTAGGCCACTTTTCATCATATTTTCAGACTGGACCCACTCCACACATTTAAGCTCAACATTCATCAAACTGAAACTTATAACCCCATCAATTCATTCATTGAATCATCAACCAATCAACCAACGACTTTGATCTTCAATTAACATAATCAAAAACATATTCATCATTAAAATAACCCAGTTCTGTATGAATACATCATTGACAAATAACAGTAAAACAACAAAACATATCAGGCATTTCATTGCACTTACTTCAGCAAACCCTAGATTCCATACGCGCTTTTACTTTACTGAACCTGTGTATGTACGCTCTTTCATGCAGACCAACCCGCGTATACTTCTGTGCATTCTTCAGAAAGCCCTATCTGCCCATACGTGCTTTTCCTTAAGCAGACCCACGTATACACGCGCTTTTACTGAAGCGAACCTGCGTATACATCTGTAACTTTTCAGGACTGTGCATCTCTTTAGATCAGATAAACAACTCAGATTTCATCCTTTACTTCAGAAAGTATTTTGCCTCATCTAAGATCTAAACATTCCATAAACAGATCTAGAAAAGACATATACATTTCAGATCTAGAGATCCCTCTTCATCATTTTCTTCATAGGTGCATCATAAATTCAGATCTATCAATCAAGAACAGAGTTCATCCATGCAGACATTCCTTAGAGATATTTATTCATTAACAACCCTTACTCATGCAAACACTTGCACCATGATCTTCTTCTCCTTATATAGATTTAGCCTTTGTCAATACCATGAGCCAAAACCACACCACTACTAATGGTATTCCTGGACAGGATCAAATAGATTTTCCAGCGCTCAATACAATGGGTCAATACCATGGTAAATTCCCCTGGTTATATACATTTAGAGCGCAATAGGGCATACGCGACTTGGAACGTACCTTTCCGCATGCATACACTACTTCTACTTATCAAATCCGCGTATGCCTTGTGACATACCTTGTTTATCATTTTTCTGGCACTTTCTGAATTCCTTTCTTCTGCTACTTCTGAACTGATCTGTAGATACATCATATTTACATTATTAAAAACTCATCAAGTCAGTTTCCATCACGAACAAATTCATTAAGCAGGTTCCATCAAAGTCAACACATTGTATCACATTGCCAACAATCTCCTCTTTAACTCATCAAGAAGGTTGTCATCAACTTTATCAAGTAGGTTGCCATCAAGGACAACACTCTGCATCATATTGCCAACAATCTTATTTCATAAAGTAGGTTACCATCAACTTCATCAAGTAGGTTGCCATCAAGGACAACATATGCCAACAAGGAATCCTTCTCACTTCTTGAGAGGCCTCTTGCAGGATTGTAATTCATTCTCCACATTTCAGGCTCAAGGCCAAGTCACCTCCTTCAACTACAACGC
The DNA here is from genome assembly GCA_034641835.2 of Pinus albicaulis. Taxonomy (NCBI): domain Eukaryota; kingdom Viridiplantae; phylum Streptophyta; class Pinopsida; order Pinales; family Pinaceae; genus Pinus; species Pinus albicaulis. The sequence continues at coordinate 86,562,912 of CM076576.1, forward strand.
TATTCCTGTAGCAGGAAACGTTGTGTTGTAGGGTGTTGCGATGGAGGGTTCAACAACACCATTTCCTTGGCTCATATTTCATAGGAGGGAGCTTCTATTCCTCTGGGAGGTTAGTGAGGAAGTTTCAGGAGCTGATTGCACATATTTGGCATCAGGCCAAGCACTTCCCATCTCCTACAGCGCATTCCATCTCCTTGACTGCCTTATTTCTGAGCACACTTGCAGTGGGGTTTTGGATTGCTAGTTTGGAGGGCGAGATATTCAGTGATTGGATCAGCCTTTCACCTGAAGGGTCCTTTGGATAAGATTCATGTATCATATGCAGCATCATCAACTATCTACATCCATTTCTAGTTCTTGAGTTGCAGCTGCTACCCTGTAACTCCGATATTTTGGCATTTTTGCATATTTCAGCCAATCCTTCCTGGATTGTCTAGAAATTGCCTTTTGGAGTCTATATATTTTCTCCCCATATTGTATGAGTTTTATATTGACATATATATGTATTAAAATCATTTTTTAGTAGCTATTCTATATAGATTGCGTTGTTATAGCCTTGGGATTTCTTCATGTAGCAGTGTTCTTCATTTATCATGTATATGTTCTATTGAGGGTTGCATTACGCACTTGAGTGATTGTTCCTCAAGGATTTGTATACACATTTGCTGCTATGATCTAATATTATGGCTATTTGGATCTCCTTGCATTCTCTGTATTAATGTATCATTTCTACTCCATTGGTTTGTTTACATATTGCTGATCTCTAACTTTAGAATATCTTAAGATATTCTTATTGTTGTAGAAATTCCCTATTTTGGGATATTACAGTGGTGTCGAATCATGATCTTTGGCTCAGCTTGTGAGTTTCAGCCATAAGAATATTGAAGAGATCAATATGATGAAGAGGATGAGCTTGCTCTCATCAGTTTTCAGATCCAGGAAGGACCTCTCCAAGGAGGTCAAGAAGATGGAAGAAAGAGAAGAGGAAGGACCATGAACTTCCTATTCTCAAAGAGGAGAAGTTATGAAGCATGAAGAACACTTGGAATTCTAAATTCTAAGTGAGTACCTTGTTGAATACAAAGATAAACCTAGAGCCTTCAAGAAGACTCTAGCTTTACCACAATTTATTCAACTCGAAGAAGAAAGAAGACCCCACAGCTATGGGATGATGAGAGGCAATAGATTTCTATTGTCCACCTTTGATGGATCAATCACATGTGCAACAGAGGTTTGGGTGAAGAAGATAGAGGCTTTCTTCCTACTACGTCCTGTAGTAGATAGAAAGGCTGTAGAAATTGCAGTGCTGCACCTTGAAGGTGAAGCAAATACTTGGTGGTTCAGCCATTGGAGCCATGCAAGGGTATCTACTCTTGCTAAATTTTCCCAAATGATGATCAGAAGATTTTTCCAAATGAGGGAAGAACCCTCACCACCAGTTGAAGAGGCATGTACCAGCATTGTTGAGACCATGGATGAGCAACCTTCATCTTCAACAGTTTGGGAAGCCAACACATATGAGGAGGAAACTCTTGCAGCCCTGCAAGGAGCTTCCAAATTTCACCAAGGTATGCTTAAATGTCCATATCTTATCATTTCAACGAACATTATGGATGGGTCCACATCATTGCATACTATTGAATTAGAGCAGCAGGACTGCACTGCATTGTACAAGAGAAGTGATGTAGATAATATGAAACATTCCTCATGGAAGCATTCAAATAGCAGCTTCATTCAGGAAGCCATGAGGGAAGCAATAATAAGGAGTAGACAGTTGGAGATAAGAAACTCTTTCTCCTCTCTATATGACACTCTCTCAATTAGTATACCATAGCTCAAGAGAGACTTCTACTTGTAGCAGATCCAAGGCCTCTCTAGTTTTGGAATACCATGCATGAGGAGGAGATCTCATGGAGAGATTTCATTGGAGGTGCACTTCAAAACATCATGGAGTGAAATTTTTTTCAACAGTTTGAGGAGGTTCTTCCCTTCTCACACTTGGATCTTCATGGATTCAAGGAGGAGAAGATAAATGATGGAGGACATCTTTAGATGGATAATATCTCTCATGTTTGTGTTGGACACTTCTTGAGCCATACACATCATGATGGGAGGTTTTTTCCTACCACCTATTTGGGTCCTTATGGGATCAAATTTATCCTTGAGAAGATTGCATTTCAAAATCCCATGAAGTGCAAAAACAGAAATATGATTTGGGATGATGGTAGCCCTCATGGGAGGAGTACCAAGATGGAGGATGGAAGGAGACATCCATAATGGGTTGAGTGGATGTGGCTGGAGAGCAAGAAGCTGGTGAGCTACTTGCAAATTTATGATACCAGGCAGCAGGAGGCTTGGCTGCGCTGGTTACTCTTGAAGGAGTTTGGCCATCACTTGGCATATACTCTTCCTAAGAGTATGAGGATGGAGGAGATGTGGCAGGATGCTTGCATCATTGAGAAAAAAAGAGTATGGATGCATGGTGTTGATGTGAACTTCATATCAATCATTATGTTTTCATCATATGATATGTATGATGGAAGTATGAGGAGGCAGCAAAAACTTTTGTTGCTTGGGTTGTTCTTTGGAGAGCAAGGGAATATTTTCTCTCACATGTTGTATGATGTTGCAAGAGTAGGAGATGGCGCTATCATGGTGCAAAGGGAATACTCCTTGGCCTTTGATGATCAGGAATTACTTCCATATTGGGAGGAATTCCATGTTTGCAGCAACATTATTGGAGGAGTCTTTGACAATCATCATGTCAAAGAATTGAGCTATGGGTTTGCAGGAGCCTATTTGCATAGGTCAAAAACGTTGTTCTTTTGGATCATGGACTTATTCATGTATTCATGCATCACTTTACTTTCATCACATGGTGAGAATGATTTTTTTTCATCTATTGATTATATAACAAAATATTTGCATCTTCTTACCGTTATCATACAATGCATTGTTCCACAAGAGGGCAAGTTTATTGTTGAGTCGCATCAACAAAATTTTGCCAACTATTATGATGGAGGTAGCCATACTTTGTATCACCATGGAAAAGTTTTTTATTATTTCTTGTATGCTCAGTTGACACATTCACTCATTTTCTATCCACTAGTAGATGTGATGATTCACACAACTAGCAATTTGTCAAAACACCACTTGCCATGCTATTTTCTGAAGTTGCAGTGGGAGAGACTGTTGCACTAAAAACTGTCACCCTGACATTCTGATGACTATATGAGCTCATTGACACTCATAATTACCTCCTCTGCAAATCTTGCAACCTTTACTCCTCATGCCAAGCCTTAAAACAAGAGAAAAAACCCTAAAAACTCAAAAACCCTAGGGTACGCAGGTAATGTGAGGCTTACCTGTGTTCCTGGCTAGGGTACGCAGGTAATGTGAAGAGAAACTACGTTCTAGAATGTAGTTTTCCAGTTTTATGCCTGCGTACCCCCTCCAAAGTCAAAAAGCAAGAAACAAAAGTTAAAAAGCTGATTTGGGGTCAATTCTTGAAGCTTCTAGATGATAATTTTTGGGGATGAGTACGCTTTAATAAGGTGCATGTATCCCACACCATAAGGAACTAATCCCTTGATGTGAGGAGCCTATCCCTTTGAAGGAGGATTCTATCCCTTCATAGGTGGAACCCTAACCTCCTGATCTGCTCTAAAAAAAGAGGCATTGGGTAGCCTCAAAGGGAGTTCAAGCTTTAGTGTGTGATTGAGTTGAAGTGCTATTGAGATTTAGACTTCTTTCTGCTGAGCTTTTGAGAGGAAAGATCACATACCTCTATGTGCTCCTGGAGGAAGAGTGCAAGACTTATCAAAGTAGAGGAGACTCCTGCTTTGGACCCCGGGAAGTCCTCTTCAACATCAAGGCTAAGGTGTTCAGGTTCTTCTGTTATTTTAAGATTAATACAATCAAGTTTTGTTTTTCTCAATAAATTATCGTTCGATTGTTTATTTCAATAAGCTGTCGTTTGATCGTTTATTTCATAGATTCCTTGATCACTATGATTTATAATTATTTTTAATACAGGTGTTATTTAATATTTGCTTGTTTTTTATTGCAAGTCGACAAAAGACGATACTTTGTGGCGACAAAAGACGACACTTTGTTGCGACGAAAGATGACACTTTCTTGCGATGAAAGAACTCTTGTTGTGACGGAAGGATTATTTTTGCAACGAAATAACTCTTGTTGCGACGGAAGGATTATTGTTGCAACGGAAGAACTACTGATACGACGGAAGAACTACGGTTACAAATAAGCATTTGGATCTAAGGTAGGATCGACACCTTCAAATCATTTACTTGTAAAACGAATATATTTAGAGAAAGACAAACTTAGTTGTTTGTATGTTGCTAGATTGTCTTCTGACACTAGGGAGATCGATCTTGTCCACAAGATTGATTTATCTGGCCAACAAATTGGCAACTCCGCTGGGGAAGGAACTTGTTTTGATTTTCCTTTGTTTTGATTTGAGAAAATGATTTTTTTTCTTTATTTTTGATTAATTTGTACAGGCTTGGGTAACTTATATTTACTTTGATTTGGAAAGCTTTGAAATCTTCTGTGTTTCTTGAACTTTTCTAGGGACCGCACATTGTTGCAGACCCTGTTAAAAGTCTTGAAAAACTTAGATTTCTTCTTTCAGTTTTAGTGTAGATTTGATTTAGGATTCTTAGTGTCTGCCCAAATCTGTATGTTTTCTGTCGAAAATCTCTTGTGAATGAGTCTCATAGCACTTTTTTTTTGAATGATTTTCTAGAAGTTTTGCATTTTTAGAGTGGTTTTCGCTTTGTCTCTGTAGTAACCCAAAGATTAGAAGCTTAAAAGTCCCATTAGATCACTTTGGTTTCTTTTATCTTTTTGATGAGTCTGACTTGGTTGTGAAATTCATTCTTTTTTGAGAAATAGATCTAGTTTTCTCTTTGCAAATCTTTGAACAAACTTTGTTTTAAGTTCTGAATTTCATTTTTATAAAACATATCTGGATGTTTTTTGATTTATTTGTTATTCTGGGCAAATGAATCCTTAGTTTACTGAACAAATAAGAAAAACATTTTCAAAAAAAAAAAATTAAAGCTTTTATTCAATTAGATTTTCAAAGTTTGAAGATCTCAAAATTAGTTTTCATAGTTTTGAGTGCTTTTTAGAATTTGTAGATCTCTTTTGAAGAAAAGTTGGTTTTGTAGCTTTGAGTTTTGGAAAAAAAGGGATTTATTGTGAGAATTGATTATTTGTCTCATTTTGAGTTCTTATTGAAAAAACAAAAAAAAATTCTTCCATTTATTCTTCATGTTTAAAGAAAGAATTGTCTGTTAAAAGAATTGCATTCTCGAACTCTTTCTTTAGCTATAATTTCATTGAAAGAAAAACGAATTGATTATCTTTTTTAGGTGCATTTTTTAGTGTATTTTGAAGTCGAGTCTTCACACCATCAAAGTTTCATTTCCATACCTATTGACTTAAATAACAACCCATAAAAACAACGCTTAATTAAAATTGATCTAGTAATCTTTTTATTTCTAGGGCTCTTATCACCAATATAGCTTAGGCTAGTATCTTGGAGTAGGGAGTAATTAACTCTCCAAGATAGTAAAAACAAACAAGTAGATAAATCTTGCGGTAGGAAATAAATCCAATTGTAATTGGTACAATCTGGGAAGCTTCTCTTAAAGGAGTTAATCACGAGACCATGTCTGAACCTTTGAGACAATCAATTCTGTTTCATTGGGAAAGATAGAAGATCTGCACGCATTACAAACGGTAAACATCGGATTAACCATTGTCTAGGAGCCTAGGGTCACTTGTTCGTAAACTTCGGATTGACCATGTCGAGGAGCCTTCAAGGGGATTGAGCTTTGTTACTCTACCCTTGCATGTGGAATCGGATCGTAGACTATTCCCCCAGTTGTATTTGTTACTGTTGGTAACCTTAGTGTCCATAAGCTTAAGAATATTTCTTAAGGTGACGGTGAAGGAAAGATCTCACTTTACCTGGAGCAGACGTCGACTAGACTCACTTGGACTCTTTGGGGGGTTCTCTTCACTCGAGATGGTTTTGTGAAGAAAATTTTGCAAGTCTGTTTCATTAAGTAGGTTGTCGGGGTAACTGTTCCAACCACCCTTTATGTATTAAACTTCTACTAAGTTGGATTTCATCACCAACTAGTGTTTTTAGTATGGGAAGTTACTGTTTGTGTGTGGTTTGAACTCTTAGATTTTTTAGGCGTGTGATTCAGTTGTTTGTTTCTTTAGAGACTTTAGGTGTTTTCATTGAAATTTTCTTTGTTTGCGTGTGATTGATTAATATTTAATCGTGGAAGAATTACCGAGACAATCCCGGAGACTTCAGGGGAAGCCACCTGAGTATACACCAAGTCAGCTTGAAGGGCTACGTGCTCTAGTATCATCTAGTAGCAGTAGAATTAAATCAATAGAAATTGGAATTTCATCTATATTTGTTCATCCTGATCATCAAATACCCACGACATAACACATTCAAGAACCGATTTCAGTTTCTAAAGTTACTAGTAGTATTTCTCCTTCCATTGAACTAGCTGATGAACCTGAGATTTCTGAACCTGACACTGAATATTATGTTTTGGAAACATCCTCAGGATTTAATAATCCAACTTCTAGCGATCCTGGTTCACCTAGGGTAAGAAATATTGTTACTAAAGATCTTCCATCTGGCCTCATTTCCATTGAAGAACCTGCAAGTCCAGACGAAGAGATATCTCTTCCCGAATCCCCTCAGTATTCAAATCTTAGGGAGCATGAATATATTTTCTACAGCCCTATTAGGAGTGACGCTTGGTATCTATCTTTGAAAAACATTTTAGAAAATCCGGGTCTTGCTTTTTCTCCACCTCGAATTCCATTTCTTCCTATGCCCAGAGGTTATTATCCTTCATCCATCATGGCAGGAGAGTCATCTATGTTTTACCAATCATCGGAAGCATTTTTACATGGTGGTACTTTTGTTCCTTCGGGGTATCAGGCTCTCTATGGTACTTTCTCACGAGCAGCTCCTCGATCGACTGAACAAGTATTATCATCTGGTCTTAATGGAATTAAAACTGAAATGTCAAACGTAGAGAAAATCTTTATGATGTCTGGTAATATTCCAAATCCTCAACCTCAAGGTGGTCAGTTACCGCCTAGGGGGCAACCTCAAGGTAGTCAGTTACCACTTGGGGGCAACCTCAAGGCAGTCAGTTACCACCTGCGGGTCAACTCAAGGCAGTTAATTACCGCCTGGGGGGAAACTACAGGGTAATTTTTTCCCAAGACAAACTGTAGCACAATATTATTTTGGAGAAAAACCTCAAGGACAGTACATACCTCAAGGTTATCAACCTTCAGGAAAGTACATACCCCAAGGTCAACCCCAAACTCAGTATGTTCCTCAAGGTCCTTATCAACCCCAGATTCAGTACATGCCTCAGGGTTATCAACCTCAAGGTCAGTACCCAACTCAAGGTTTTCAACCATCTTCTGGTCAATCATTTGTACAAGGAGCTGGAAATTTACCTCTTAATTATCAACCCTACGTTCAACCAGGCTATGGTCCTTACGTTCAACCTTCTGCGGGACAATACCCCGGAATGAACATGGTGTGGGATCCATCCCAAATTAAACAGACTATGTAGCCTAATGTGCAGTTTTCTACTCAACCTGGACAACCTTTGGTTTTTGGTCCAACCCAGCAACCTGTCCAACCTATTGTTTACTGTTCAAATCCCTGCACCTAGTTCTGTTCAGCAGCCTGGGCCTAGTACACCTTAGACTCCGCCTCAAACTGCTGCAACTGCTGCAATGTCTGTTCAACCTATAACACATGTTTTTGGAGTATATGTAGCTTCGAGTTCTTCTATCCCTGCATCCATGCAAACACCTCAAGTCTCTGTACCCCAGTCAAGACCTATAGTTGAAACTTCGGTCCAGATACCTGCAGGACAAGTCGGTACAAATATGATTGTCACAAGTCAACCACATTTCATGTATCAACCGTACCGTGGACAGTATCAATTCGGTCCCATTTCAAAAAACCCAATTTATCAATATCAACCATACCCTGGCTATACTTATCAACAGCCTCAACAACCCCAGTTTGGTCCGGTTAATCCTGGTTTCTCGGGAGGTTATACCATTCCTAATGCAAATCCTGGGTATCCTCCTCCCGAAACTGCTCTTGTTACTCAAGGTTTTTGCGACCCTAACCGTCAGTTACCATTTATTACAACTTTAGATTTACCTGATTTTTCATGCCTTACGAATGATCCAATTTTCTATTATCCGTATTGGCCGCCAATGCCGCATAAGTTGCCCAGTGATATACCGAAATTCGAGGGTAAGTCAGGAGAGGATATATCAAATAACGTTATGAATTATCACCTCTGGTGTGCGTCTAATTCGATAATTGATGATTCAATTCGCTTACGTCTTTTTCAACGAACTCTTATTGGTCTTGCCGCCAAATGGTACATTGAGTTACCACGAGGCTCTTTTAATAATTTCAGTCAGTTAGCAGCTAATTTCTTAACTCATTTTCAATTTCTTGTCTGATACGACAATGGCACGGAACTATTGACTTCTCTAAAACAATCCACGTCCACGTATATTTCTGATCATATTCACGAATGGCGATGTAGAAGGCGTTTAGTGAAAGTTTACATTCCAGATCAAATTTGGGCGGAATGGTTTGTTAAATCATTATTACCCAAAATCACTGAAGATGTAGCTAAGGCAGGAGTTGTTACTGAGGAGCAAGTCATTTCTCAAGCTCAGTATCTTGACCTTGTCTATAATCAGTCAGGTATTTTACATGAAAAAATCCCCGATCTTCCAAAACAAGGTCAAATAACTACAGCTCCTTCAGGGTCTCATGTCACTGACGGTATGATTGGTACAGTTAACACTAAAAGTAAGAATAAATATTCAAATAATTCTTCTCCTATAATCACTTTACCTGATTCCCTGAAAGGAGATTCTTCCGCTGAATTTTCTGCCGACATCCATGTCGTAGAGTCATCTACGACCAAATCTAAATCTGGCGGTAAAAAGAAGGGGAAGAATAAAAACAAAAAAAATTCAAAAGAAAAAACATATAAAATTGAATCTAATAACGAAAAACGCAAACCTCGCTATCCTTGTTTCATTTGCGACAAGGATAATTTTACCAAAGAATGCCCGCATCAAGCGGAGGTTGCGAAATTCGTTAAAGGTTCTCAACAACGTACTGTCTTGAAGGATCCTTTTCCCACTCAAGATATTAAGATGATTGGTTCTACCTCGAATTCCTCAGAAGAACCTATTATGATGATGTCTCATGTTAGGATTGTGACGTGATCGCAAGATTATGGTAGTAAGAATCTTGTTGGTGGTAAAGAAGCAGAATCTTCTAATTCAAATACATCAACTACACCTCCTCCTGTTTCTGATCTGCTACAGATCAAGAAACCAAATCCAAACTTAGTAATCAAACCGCCTGCTAAAGGTGTACTTCGTAAATCAGCTTTCAATCCACATGCGAGAGCTGCTAAGAATTACAACATTGTTGAGGACTTAGCTATTTCCCCTTCAGCAATGTCGGCTTTGGAAGTGCTGCAATCGTGCCCAGCATAGCGTAAATTACTTTTGTCTGCCATAGGAGCTGTCGATTTTCAGGATTCGAACCTAATAATCTTCAATTTAGAGAATAGTACACCCCGCCTACCTCATCAAATGGCTTTCCAGATTCCAGTATTAATCAAAAACAGACCGATCATTCAGACTGTGATTGATGAAGGGGCTTCTACATGTATTATGTCGATCCAGTGTTGGAAATCGCTTGGTTCTCCTACACTCAATCAGTCTTCGACAATTCTAAAGGCTTTTGATGGCCGAGGTTTCCATCCTTTCGGTATTTTGCACGATTTACGTATAGGGGTCGAAGGAAAAACTGTAAATGTAGATGTGGAAGTGGTTGATGCCCCTCTAGATTACAACCTTCTCCTGGGTCGTAGTTGGTCTTATGCTATGACTGCTGTTGTTTCTTCGGTCTTTCAACTTATTAAGTTTCCACATCAAGGAAAGATAATTACAATAGACCAGTTAACTTATTTTTCATCCGATCCAGCTTCTACAGACACTATCCAGCACATCGGTAAAACGAATATCCCTTACAAGGATGTTGAGGTAGGTTTGATTAAAGATTCTAGTTTACTAGGAAATTTTTCCGTTCCTCCTCCTAACGTATCACCTTCTATCACAAACATTCATATGATTTCATAGAATACTATTACATTTGATGATCCTTGGATCGTACCTTCCGACTCCGAGTTGGATTCATTTGATGGCGCGATGCATTTGAGTCCCTTTGAAATTGCATATCAGGCCGTACAGTCGCTTTCCGATCCTTCTTCAACCGAAATTGATCCAATGAATGGGATCCATGAGGAATCACTTTCTATATCTAGCTCAGCCACAACAAAATTTTCCGATCTTGTTCATACTGATGAGCAGATTCGTGAACTTTTGTCTGTTGACGATTTACCATGGGAAGATCTACATCATCGATCTTCGTTTTTACCTGAGCTGGATAATTTTGAACATGATTTCACTTCTATTTTTACTGCTAAATATGTCAAGGAACCACATAATCCATTGAAAAATCCTGATTCTGAGTTAAATTTGGAAAATATCTCTCGAACGATTCCAATTCACATTTCAGATAAGCCAGGAATAATTGAAAACATTCATATAGGTTCTTGTTGTACGGACGATGAAATCCAAACTTATAAAGCTCTATTTCAAGAATTTCGTGACGTGTTTTCCTGGTCATATGAGGAAATGCCAGGAATCGATTCGTCAATTGTTGTGCATGAAATCAAGACTTACCTGGATGCCAAACCTGTCCATCAATGTTTACGTCAAATACATCCGAGGAAAGCTGCTGCTATCAAAGCCGAATTTGAAAAATTACTTCATGCAGGTTTCATTTATCCAATTCCTTTAACCGATTGGGTATCGAATATTGTTCCTGTTAACAAAAAACAAGGAACGATAAGAGTATGTATTGACTATAGGGATATTAATCGAGCTTTTCCTAAAGAAAATTATCCAACCCCCTATATCGATCAAATCATTGATGATTGTGCCGGCAGTGAAATGTTCTCCTTTATGGATGATTTTTCTGGTTACAATAAAATAAACATACTCCCTACTGATCGGCCAAAAACAACTTTTATTTGTCCATGGGGGACATTTGCTTATTGCAAACTACCCTTTGGATTGAAGAACGCTGGGGAAACTTGTCAAAGGGCTATGTCTTATGCGTTTCATGACATTAAGCACATTGTGTAGCCTTATCTCGATGATTTACCTGCTCATTCATCGCGTAGGGCTGACCATCTCACTCATTTACGAGCTATCTTTATGAGATGTAGGCATTATCGAATTCGGCTGAATCCACACAAATGTGTTTTCTGTGTAGAATCGGTTCGCTTACTGGGATTTGTTGTTTCGAATGCAGGCATTCGCGTTGATCTATCGAAGGTCAAATCTATTGTCAGTCTACCTCCTCCTTCGACTTTGCGCCAACTCCAAAGTTTGTAGGGGAAAGAAAACTTTTTACGTCGGTTCATTCCTAACTATGCCGAGCTAACAAAGGGTTTTACCCGATTGTTGAAACAAAACATTCCATTCTTTTGGGATGAGATCGCTGATTGATCTTTTGATGCACTTAAACACGCATTGACCCATGCACCATTATTGCATCCTCCCAACTACAACCGGGACTATTTTTTGTACCTCGCCGCCTCTCATTCCACCATTGGGATGGTTTTAGTTCAGGAAGATGAATTCAACAATGAACATGTGATTTACTATCTTAGTCAAAATCTGCATCCGACTGAGATCAAATACACGCATGTGGAGAAATTGGCCTTGGCAGCTGTTCAAGCTATCCAATGATTTCGACACTACATCTTATTACGCAAAACCATAATAATTTCTCATTGTAACCCTATGATGTACATCTTGACCAAAAAATTGCTAGGGGGAAAGTATTCCAAATGGATAGTTATCCTGCAGGAATTTGACTTGGAATTTGAAAAATCCACGGCAAAGAAATATTTGGTTTTTGCCAAACTGATGTGTGATTTCCCCTCTACTGATACTGAAACTGTGGCGGAGCAGCCCATTGCGGATGAATCTTTATTTCTTATCAGTACTCTTGATCCTTGGTATGGGGATATTATTGTTTATCTCCAAACCCAATCTTTTTGACCTGAAATCTCATGGTCTCAGCAACGGAAAATACGTTTCCAATCCCAACAATACAATATTATTGGTGATATACTCTATTGTCACGGAGCAGATTCTGTTTTCTGACGCTGTCTTACTCATGAATAATCTGAGAAGGTTCCAAATGATTACCATTCTGGAGCATGTGGCGGTCATATGTCTGGGTATGCCAGAGCCCAAAAGATATTGTGCGCTAGTTATTTCTGGCCATTGTTATTCAAATATTGTATCTATGCAATCTAGAAATGCCACAATTGTCAAGTCTTTGATCGTAAAATGCGTGCACCACCCGCTCCTCTTCACCCTATAATTGTTTTCGATCCTTTCGCAAAGTGGGGTATTGACTTTATTACATGTAACCCTCACTCGGCTGGGGGGCATGCATATATTATCCTAGCAATAGATTATTTTACTAAGTGGGACGAGGTGATGCCTACATTTTCGGCAGACGACAAGACTGCTGCAACTTTCATGTTCAATGGTATAATTGCTAGATTCGGTGTTCCTCAAGCCATAATTAGAGTTCATGGAAGTCATTTTTGAAATATCATGATGACTGAACTGACAGATCAACTTGGCCTGCGCAACAATAGTTCTACTCCATATTACCCACAGGCTAATGGTATGGTTGAAGCTATCAATAAAGTTTTAGTCACTATGATCAGAAAAATTATTGGTATTCATAAGTCGACTTGGCATTCCATGTTATTTTCAGCACTTTGGGCATATCGGACCTCAGTAAAAATGTCAACTAGTTTCACTCCCTTTCAACTGGTTTACAGTTTGGAAGCTGTGTTGGCTATTGAATGCGAAATTTCGTCATTGAAATTAGCCATAGAATTACTCCCAGCTACTTCTAAAGAGGAGAAGCGTTTTTTTTACTTGGCTCAGCTAGATGAGAATCGACGAAATGTTGCATTAGCAAACGAAGCTCATGTCAAACGAATAAAAGCTCAGTACAATAGAAATGTTACACCTCGTAATTTTTCAGAAGGAGACCTAGTTTTAGTGTACGATCAAGCCAACGATAAGCTAGGGGCTGGAAAATTCGTACCTATGTGGCATGGTCCTTTCATTGTTAAGCAAAAGCTGGCAAAAGGGGCCTATGAGCTAATAGATTTCGACGGTGTCCCTTTAGATAAACCCAGAAATGGGCTTTATCTGAAGAGATATTATGCTTAAATTTGGTGTGGAGATTTTTGATTAGATTAGTTTCTTTACTGTTGGTGTGTTTTAGATTAGAAAGGCGTGCCTAGTTTAGAGTGTGCTCTTATCATTATTCCTGCTTATCTGAGTTTTACTCTTGATATTTCAGATGTCGACGTCTCTTCAAACATACATTGGTTTTGCTGATGGTGCTTGTCGTAGTACACGGAACATTTCTTCCGCAGCTTGGGTTATCTATTCACCCTTTGATGAGTTAGTGTCTATGCATGGGGTAAGCTGATCCGGATTTTATGTAGGAACGCAACAGAATACAGATATAACCATAGATACAGAGATGCAGCGGAAATAATGCTTCATTTTATTAATAAAAGAATGACTGCAATAAGCTTACAAACATAATGGAAATAAACTAGGGCGCTGGTAGCGTATCTCTGAGAAGAGATGTAGCGTACGCAGGCCTCTGAACTGTGTTACATTGAGGCTCGCAGGCCTATTACAGAAATAATGGAAATAGATGAGCTAGGGTACTGGCAGCGTATCCCTGAGAAGAGATGTGGCGGCTACCAGCCCCTGAACTGTGTTACAATGCAGACATGATAGAGATATGTGGCGGTAGGGCAGTAGCGCTTATCTCTGAGAAGAGATGTATCGGCTCCCAGCCCCCTGAACTGTCTTACGATGAGGCTCGAGGGCCTATTTATTGTTGAGAAACAATGTAGAATCCGAAACGTCCAAAACCCTAACCGTAGGAGATGAAGCGCCAAAACTGTGGGTCCCGTTTGGGTAAATTGGTGGTTCAACTTCCGAGGAGCGTAACTTTGGCATCCGATCTCCGTTTGATGCGATCAATAGCTCGTTAGAAAGATCTATCCGAGGAGTACAATTTTTGAACGAGCAACATCGGTCCATGGACCCATGTTGTTCTCCGTTTTCCCAAAAAACGTCGTTTAGGGCCTCAAAACGGCTCCGGAAGTTTAAGACCCGAAAAACTGCTAAAAATAGTAAGTTGTGCCGAAACTTACAAACTGAAATAACTGATGGTGGGGGTTCAAATGGACTCGATGGGTGGCCACCAATATCCACCTGGATTATTAATGCCCCAAACCGGCTCCGGGTGTGCAGGACCCGAAAACCTGCTATAAATAGTAAGTTGTGCTGAAGCTGAAAAACTGAAAGAATTGATGCTGCGGGTCCAAATGGAATAGGTGGGAGGCCACCGATATCCACCTGGATCATTTCTCCCTCCTTAGGAAGCAATGGTATCCATTGCGTTAAGTTCCTCCACGGGGGGGGGGAATTTTGCTGAACTTGGTGTTGGCAGCCGTGCTGGATGTAGATGTGCCACCGCTGGGCAGCCATTGAAGGATCTGAAAAAAAAAATTGTCCATCATCGCGTTCCTCTGTTTCTCGAGGGCATCCTCGAGCAATATTTTGACAGGATCTCCTGCTCCCTCGTCTTTCTTTCCTTCCGCCATGGGGGGTCGTCGGGGTTGCGAGGTTGAACTCCTTATACCCTGGCCGCATTGGGGACATGAAGAGAAAAACAGAGAAAGAGCAAACCCGCTTTGATACCACTGATCCGGATTTTATGTAGGAACGCAACAGAATACAGATATAACCATAGATACAGAGATGCAGTGGAAATAATGCTTCATTTTATTAATAAAAGAATGACTGCAATAAGCTTACAAACATAATGGAAATAAGCTAGGGCGCTGGTAGCGTATCTCTGAGAAGAGATGTAGCGTACGCAGGCCTCTAAACTGTGTTACATTGAGGCTCATAGGCCTATTACAGACATAATGGAAATATATGAGCTCGGGTACTGGCAGCATATCCCTGAGAAGAGATGTGGCGGCTACCAGCCCCTGAACTGTGTTACAATGCAGACATGATAGAGATGTGGCGAGCTAGGGCACTGGTAGCGCTTATCTCTGAGAAGAGATGTATCAGCTCCCAGCCCCCTGAACTGTCTTACAATGAGGCTCGAGGGCCTATTTATTGTTGAGAAACAATGTAGAATCCAAAATGTCCAAAACCCTAACCGTAGGAGATGAAGCGCCAAAACTGTGGGTCCCGTTTAGGTAAATTGGTGGTTCAACTTCCCGGGGGCGTAACTTTGGCATCCGATCTCCGTTTGATGCGCTCAATAGCTCGTTAGAAAGATCTATCCGAGGAGTACAATTTTGGAACGGGCAACATTGGTCCATGGACCCATGTTGCCCTCCGTTTTCCCAAAAAACGTCGTTTAGGGCCTCAAAACGGCTCCGGAAGTTTAAGACCCGAAAAACTGCTAAAAATAGTAAGTTGTGCCGAAACTTACAAACTAAAATAACCGATGGTGGGGGTTCAAATGGACTTGATGGGTGGCCACCAATATCCACCTGGATTATTAATGCCCAAACGACTCAGGGTGTATAGAACGAAAACCTGCTATAAATAGTAAGCTGTGCTGAAGCTGAAAAACTGAAAGAATTGATGCTGCGGGTCCAAATGGAATAGGTGGGAGGCCACCGATATCCACCTGGATCATAAGCCTCGGTCAAACAACGAATAACATTGCAGAGTATAGTGTAATTATTGAGTTATTATCTGAATCCATCTCATTTGGGATTCGGAGTTTGATTGTTAGGTTTGACTCCGAACTCGTTGTATTACAACTTAACAGGGTGTATGCCATTAGGAATCCAGTGTTATTAAGGTTATTTTTGAGAGTTCGTCTCTTGGAACATGAATTTGATTACATTGAATATCAGCATATTCCAAGACATTTAAATACATTAGAAGATGCAGTTGCTTCTAGTATGATAAATAGACATTTGCAATGATCAAAACAGTAAATTAAACAACATTCGATAACATGTACACAGATAGCCGGTAATAGTGATATATCATAGCATAGAAGTGTGTATCGAACTATATATCGTCTTGTGTTCGACGATTTAAAATTTAAAATACAAAAAAATTAGGACTTAGTGTTGAAAATGATTTTTACTTGAATCATCTCATTACTCTCCTAGAGGAAAAGTTATGTCTCTGTCGCCGTGGTAGTCCATCCCGGCAAATGAAAGTCCTTAATGACAAATATTTGGTTGTTCAACCAACGAAAATATGCCGACAGAAATCTAACAATCTTAATGCCCTCAGCATGAGATTGGCAACACATAATGCTACACTCCTGTACAGTCTAATAACAGTGAAGACAATAAATTTGAACTCAGGACGGATGATAGTTTTGAGATCTATCCGTTTCTCCTTGGGGTTTACTCAACCATTGCAAAACTCTGCTTTGAGACGAGCAACAGACTGGCCACCTGGTCTAGTCCCAAATAGAGATAAGTTTCCACCCCTCTTGGACAAACCAGTCAAAAAATATATATCCTCTAACTCGACTTCGAGCTGGTGGCCGATAAACTAGAAACACTGGTCCTATGTGTCCCATCTATTCACTAGTTATATTAGGAAATCAAATTGGGCCCTCATATGGTCCAAAATTTATACAGATTACTTGGAGCTTACGGTTTCTGACCCGACAAACAAATTTTCCAAAATCTTCATAGGAAGTTTTTCTTATCCCAAAGCTCTCACTTTTTCACTCTGAATTCAAATAGTAAAAAAGAAGTTAGAAAAGTCCTTTTTATAAGTTTTTTCGAATAAATGAAATTTTAATTTGTTTATTTTTCACTTTAAAAAGGTAATTTTTGAAAACATTTTTATTTATCTTAAACAAGTATGTGTAATTGTTTCGAGTTTTTGGGTAGAATATTGGATTTTTCGGTAAAATTGATCATTTTTCAACAAAGAGCATACTTTTATCACTTTTTCAGACTCGTTCAAAAATTTACGAAAAAGAGAAAACTTGGAGTCCTCTTTTAAGCTCTTTTCAGACTCTCGAAAATTGAAAAGATTTTCGAGCACTTGGTTATTCGAACTCATTAAAATAAATGAATGATCGTCCCTTCAATATAAGTTCACCCCTTTTACGGACTGAAATGGACTATTTACGAAAAAGGTATACGTTGACTAATTACGGTCAATAGAGTTCTCTCCCGCATTATTTTATCCTTTTTCGAGCTCGAGAGACTAAATTTACGAAAAAGTACACCCACGGAGTTTTCTTAAGTTTTTCTTCTGACTCCCTAAAATTGAAAAACACCAAGTTTCTCCTATACTGGACTCGTTAAAATTTAACAGTAAAGGACCTGTTCAATTTTTAAGCAGGAACAAACCACTCCTTCTTAGGGTTTGAATCTAAAAATAAGTTGGACTCATCTGAAGGATTAGCTTATAAACAAGCAAATTTTATCCTCCTCAAGCTTGTCAAACATAAAGAGGTACTTTCCAGAAATGGTCAGGGAAAAGAGAGAAAAACGAACTTGTTTGTTACATTTTGATTATTCGGAAAACCGTTAACCACTCTTGAAAACTGTATAAATTTGAATAACTGATATATTATTCACCGAGATTCTCCTGATCACACACTATTTTAGCTTCATGCACAATAAAGAATCTCTTCTACCATTGATCACCACATGCGGAAATAAAATCAATTGCATGCATACATTAAAACCACAAACAATCACACATATGAACACAGTATTTAATGGGAAAGCTTAAAGCTGAAAACCCCAACTATCTGTATATTATATGTCATGGAGATCATGTAACAATCATAGTACAAATCTCCTCACAAGCTCTCATGCACACCCTCAATTTCTACACACTATCAAGCTAGATCTAGCAAAACACATGCTCCAATATTTTGCCACTTGATAGCCAGCCTCTATTGCGTAATCAATGCTATGGGATGGCTTCATTAAATAGATAAACCACCTGGCTTGTACTGCGCAATCCTCATGGGCTTCTCCACCTATCTGTGTGTTGCAAATAGCAACAGTGTAGTCACAACTGATACTTAACCTACTCTTTCACCTATTTCTGCACTGGTCTCCACTGAAACTGTCCATGCACTGAAGTTAACTAATGCATTCTTTATTTGATTAATGAGTTTATAATTAGTGAATTAATTTATAATTAATTCACACCACTCTCACTAATTGTATCAATTAGTTAAACTGAATACAACTCCACTAACTTCCTCAATCAACTCCACCAAACTCTGTCACATGAGTTCTAACTGAATTATCCATGCAATAGCTCCACTTAACCCTCAGGAATAGTGTAATTCCTTCTGTCAGCTCCTGTGCCACATCTGTGCACTTAACTGAAGTGCTCCAAGAGAATAAGATAATGTTTATAGTCCAAATATTATTAAGAGCTAATAGTATTTGACATATCTATTTTTAGACTGGCAATCTAAAAATAGATTCCGCCCAATATGTCTAAAAATATAAGTCCATATATTTTTTCCGACTTGACCAACCATCCACAAATAGCATCCTGCAGTTGATAGAACATGATCCATATGTCTAAAAATAGACTTTGCGCCAAAAATAGCCTGCGGGCCCACTTAGTGAAGGCGACTCCTTTCCACTAAGCTCATCATCTTGTTGCAATCTCAACACTCCCTCTCAACAAGATAAGGATTATCTGCAACCCCTATCCTGCCCTTGTGGTATTCTAATTTTCTCCTGGTGAGCGCCTTCGTCAAGATATCATCATCCCGATCCTCCGTGGGAATGTATGAAAGTAACATGATCTTCCGCTGCACACAATCTCTGATATGATGATATCGATCCGTGAAGCCATGCCGCCTCAACTCATCCTCCTATCTGTACCATGATCCATATCTTGATTTTCCTCTGAGATATCTCAATACATGCTTCCCCGCCTTCCAAAAGAGCTTGGTTGGATTAACCATAGCTTGTGAAAGTTGGTTAACAGCATAGCATATGTCGGGTCGTGTATTGACCAGATACATAAGCGACCCCACCAACTGTCGATAAACAGTGGCATCCACTACCTCCGCTGAAGTAGCATCCTCCTTCCTCCAACCACCAGGAAGAGGAGTATCAACAAGCTTGCAGCCATGCATGTTGAACTTCTCCAGTATCTCCCAGGCATACTTACCCTGAGAAACAAACAGTCCACCATTGCACTGCCAAATTTCCAATCCCAGGAAATAATGAAGGAGGCCCAAGTCCTTCATCTCAAACTCCTTTGCAAGATCAGCCTCGCATAAGTGTATCAACAGTTCATCACCTGTCAAAATCAAATCATCTACATAAAGTACAATGATCAGCAACTTACCCTCCACCACAATCTGGTATAGGTTAGGATCCACCTCACTCTTGGAGAATCCAAGTCCAGTGAAATAACTGTCTATCCGTGTGTACCAACCACGAGGTGCTTGTTTCAACCCATACAACGCTCTCTTGAGCCTGCACACATGCGACTCACTACTGAAGATCTCGAAACCTTCGGGCTTCTCTATGTACACCTCCTCCTCAATGACTCTGTTGAGGAATGCAGTCTTCACATCCATCTGATGAATGTGCCACCCCATTTGCACTGAGAGAGCAAGAATCGTCCGTATGGAAGAATACCTTACGACAGGTGCAAAGGTCTCCTCATAATCGATCCCCTCAATCTGTGAAAAGCCTCAGGAAAAAAATCTTTCCTTATACTTCTCCACACTCCCGTTAGCTGCCTGCTTCACTTTGTAGATCCATCTCGAACCCACCACTAATTTCCCCTCCGGTCTCGGGACAATCTCCCATGCAATGTTTCTGACAATCGAATCATACTCTTCCACCATGGCATCTACCCATGCGAGGTCCTCCACAGCTTCCTCGAAAGAGGATGGCTCTGTCACGATACACTTGCTCATAAGAGCCATGTATCCAGTATACCGGTCAGGTGACTGTCTCTGTCTACGCTATGATGTAGGCCCTGATCATGCAACATCGCCCATGCAGCACCCACGTTCGTTTTGTTCTTCCGCTCAGCATCCCTATTCTGCTGTGGGTTATGAGGTGCTATGAGCTCTCTTCGAATTCCTTCTGCGCTGCAAAAGTCCTTGAATTTTCCAGAGATGAATTCACCACCATTGTCGCTCCTTAGAGCCTTCACCTGCTTCCCCGATTCTTTCTCAACCAGTGCCTTGAACTCACATAACTTTGAGTATGTCTCGCTCTTCTTCTGCATGAAGAAGATCCAACACTTATGAGAAAAATCATCAACAAATATCACATAATACCTGTGCTTTGTTGTCGAAGCTACTGAGAAAGGTCCACACACGTCTGTGTGAATTCTCTCAAGGATCGTCGTGGCGCGACTATCCTTCTCGTGAAAGGTGGCTTTCACAAATTTTCCCAAGGTACATCCCTTGCACTGATTTGATTGCGCAAGAGTACCCTTAGGAAGCCCAGTAGAAATCTGCTGCAGTATCTTCAAAGCTCCATGGTGAAGGTGGCCCAATCTCCGGTGCCACAACTCGCCATCATCCCGGCTCACCACTCCTTCTGCCTTGCCTGCCATTGTTGCGCAACCATCTACCTGCAATTGATAAAGGTTCTTAACTCGAACCCCTATCCTCTGGGTCTTACCAATTTCCTTACTACGCAGGAAAGCCTTTTCCTCACTAAAGACAACATCATATCCCTTGTCTTCTAACATCGCCACAGAGATAAGATTCTTCTTTAATCCTGGAACATGCATCACTTCCTTCAATGCGAAGGGTTTACCAGACTCCCTCTCAAAGGAAATGGTACCGATACCGGTCGCACTGTATCTACCATCATCGCCCATCTCGATGTGCACTCCAAGATATTTCTCATCCAGATCAGTAAACAAATCTCGATCTCCTGTCATGTGAAAAGACGCACCACTGTCAAGAAACCACACTGATCCCGTCATACTTGAGACCAAGCATGCGATCAGTGAAAATCCCAGCTCAAAATGCGAGGCTAAGGCCTCTCCAACTGCAATCCCATCAACCTGCTTATTTTTCTTCTTCTATGGACAATTAGTGGCATAATGTCCGTGTTGGTGACAGTGAAAGCACTTCACCTTGGACATGTCCTGCTTCTTGCCTTTCGCACCGGATTGAGAAGCTTTCTTGCTCTTCCCCTTCGTTTCTTTGGCAGCCAAAGCGCAATTCTCTTCATCATAGTTCTTTTATGAAGATCCATCCCTGGTACTCTGCCTTATCTCCTCTTGCACAAGATCCGACCAAAGTCGCTCCCATCCTGGAAATTTCTCCCGACCATTGACAGAGTCCTGATAGGAATTCCAACTCTTCAGAAGCCCAAGGAGAGCCAAGCTCACCAAGCCCTCATCATCAATAGTCACCCCCACACTTCCCAGCTCATCCCTACATTTGACGAACTTCGTGAGGTACTTGGGCATACTGTCGCCTTTCTCCATTTTTATGTTTCTGAGTTTGTCCTTGAGTGCCAACTTCCTTTGATCGCTCTTGCTTTGAAATAAATCTGTCAAAGCTTTCCACATCAAGAATGGAGAAGCCTTACCATGAAGGTTGGATACAATGTGATCCTTCACTCCCTCCAACAGAATCCTTCGACACTTTGTTGTCTTCTTTTGCCATGCGTCAAGTACGGAAACATCACTAGAAGTAGGCTTTGGAATTTCTGCATCTATGAACTCCTTCAACCCATTGTCATCCAGCACCACCTCCATCCTGTCCTTCCATGAAATATAATTTGAGCTGCCCTCAAGGGCAGACTCCAATCGCAATCCGTTGAAAGACATCTCAACTTCGACACCAAGAAAACACTATTGCAAATTCGAATTCCACCAGCACAAAACTAAACTACTTCAATGTTTTGCAATTGCTCCAATGATCAATATCCCTCTGATACCATGTATAAATTTGAATAATTGATATATTATTCATCGAGATTATCCTGATCACACACTATTTTAGCTTCATGCACAATACATAATCTCTTCTACCATTGATCATCACATGTGGAAATAAAATCAATTGCATGCATACATTAAAACCACAAACAATCACACATATGAACACAGTATTTAATGGGAAAACTTAAAGCTGAAAACCCCAACTATCTATATATTATATGTCATGGAGATCATGTAAAAATCATAGTACAAAATCTCCTCACAAGCTCTCATGCACACCCTCAATTGCTACACACTATCAAGCTAGATCTAGAAAAACACATGCTCCAATTTTTTTCCACTTGATAGCCAGCCTCTATTGTGTAATCAATGCTATGGGATGGCTTCATTAAATACATAAACCACCTGGCTTGTACTGCGCAATCCTCATGGGCTTCTCCACCTATCTGTGTGTTGCAAATAGCAACACTATAGTCACAACTGATAGTTAACCTGCTCTTTCACCTATTTCTGCACTGGTCTCCATTGAAACAGTCCATGCACTGAAGTTAACTGATGCATTATTTAGTTGATTAATGAGTTTATAATTAGTGAATTAATTTATAATTAATTCACACCACTCTCACTAATTGTATCAATTAGTTAAACTGAATACAAATAGCTCAACTATGTTTATATTAGTTAAGCTGAATACAACTCCACTAACTTCCTCAATCAACTCCACCAAACTCTGTCACATGAGTTCTAACTGAAGTATCCATGCAATAGCTCCACTTAACCCTCAAGAATAGCGTAATTCCTTCTGTCAGCTCCTGTGCCACATTTGTGCACTTAACTAAAGTGCTCCAAGAGAATAAGATAATGTTTAGAGTCCAAATATTATTAAGATCTAATAATATTTGACATATCTATTTTTAGACTGGCAATCTAAAAATAGATTTTTCCCAATATTTCTAAAAATAGAAGTCCATCTATTTTTCCCGACTTGACCAACCATCCACAAATAGCATCCTGCAACTCATAGAACATGATCCATATATCTAAAAATAGACTTTGCGCCAAAAATAGCCTGCAGGCCCACTTAGTGAAGGTGACTCCTTTCCACTAAGCTCATCATCTTGTTGCAATCTCAACAAACATGACACTTTTGTTCACCTGGGTTGGGAAAATCTTTTACCTAACAGTTAATCAAACCATATTGAAAGTATTTAGCCGGTTTTTGGGTATTAGCTTTGGGTCTATTGTCACCAAAGCATCTGCAGTGTCGTTATGTGTTCAAGAGGACAATTCAAACAAACCATTCATTTGCGAAATATTTGTCTTCCATTTTGACCATCCCTGAGTCAATCCTTGCCAATATATTTCTTCAAAACTTGATCTATGATTTCGTGTTGTGGGCTTGCCTACGATGGATCACTTTCTATCGAATTCAGCTCATTATCTAGGAAGTTGATCCAGAAATCGTCAGTACCTTGAAATTTTCATGCCTCAATGGCTGGTTTCTCGCCTTCGACGACAGGTTGCATCATTGACCTTCAATCGAATGATTCCGTGACATGTTCAACTTCAGCTCATTCATTCACATTTCATGGATTGTACTGAGTACTTTGAGAGCCATTGACATTACTGATGGTTACTCTCACACTTGTAAACAGTTTACATTATTGACTGGTAATCAAGTGGTTTCTACCATGTTTGACTTTGACACATTTATTCACATGGATAGAATCGTACTGGTTCGAGAAACGAAAATCAAGACCCTAGATCTAGTTTCTACCATCCAGGCTGCGAGGAATTTTATTATTCATTTATACAGTGGATTATTCATAAACATATGGTTGTGTTCATACTGTGTTTACACACGTCTATAATGTTGATGTATTGAAAATCATTCCTGTATCATAACAGTTTAAATCAGTCTTCTAGTTAGTTTTGATCTGAGTATGGGAATGCCTACCTCAGCGATGATATGATTACATATATATATATTTCATTGAATGTTTTCACAGGTTCTGACTGGGGTGTCCACAGGATGATCCTTGAAATGATAAAGTACTTCACTCTTCATATATGACAGACTTCATTTTCATCTATTCCAGACTTCGCACTTTAGGGGGCAATGTGTTGCACTAAAAACTATCACCCTGACATTTTGCTGACTGTATGAGCTCATTGACACTCATAATTACCTCCTCTGCAAGTCTTACAACCTTTACTCCTCATTTCAAGCCTTAAAACAGGAGAAAAAACCCTAAAAACTCAAAACCCTAGGGTACGCAGGTAATGTGAGGCTTACCTCCGTTCCTGGCTAGGGTACGCAAGTAATGTGAAGACAAACTGCGTTCTGGAACGTAGTTTTCCAGTGTTATGCCTAAGTACCCCCTCCAAAGTCAAAAAAGAGAGAAACAAAAGTTAAAAAGCTGATTTGGGGTCAATTCTAGAAGCTTCTAGATGAGAATTTTTGGGGATCAGTACGCTTTAATAAGGTGCATGTATCCCACACCTTAAGAAACTAATCCCTTGATGTGAGGAGCCTATCCCTTTGAAGGAGGATTTTATCCCTTCATAGGTGGAACCCTAACCTCCTCATCTACTCTATAAAAAGAGGCATTGGGTAGCCTCAAAGGGAGTTCAAGCTTTAGTGTGTGATTGAGTTGAAGTGCTGTTGAGATTTAGACTTATTTCTGCTGAGCTTTTGAGAGGAAAGATCACATACCTCTATGTGCTCCTAGAGGAAGAGTGCAAGACTTATCAAAGTAGAGGAGACTCCTACTTCGGACCCTGGGAAGGCCTGTTCAACATCAAGGATAAGGTTGTAAGGTTCTTCTGTTATTTCAAGATTAATACAATCAAGTTTTTTTTTTCTCAATAAATTGTCGTTCGATTGTTTATTTCAATAAGCTATCGTTTGATCGTTTATTTCATATATTAATTTATCACTATGATAGGTATGTTTTATAATTATTTGTTATACAGGTGCTATTTAATATTTTCTTGTTTGTGATTGCAGGTCGAGAAAAGACGATAATTTGTTGCGACAAAAGACGACACTTTGTTGCGACGAAAGACGACACTTTCTTGTGATGAAAGAACTCTTGTTGCGATGGAAGGATTATTGTTGCGACGAAAGAACTCTTGTTGCGACGAAAGGATTATTGTTGCGATGGAAGAACTACTGATGCAATGGAAGAACTACGGTTACAAATAAGCATTTGGATCTAAGGTAGGATCGACACCTTCATAGCATTTACTTGTAAAACGAATATATTTAGAGAAAGACAAACTTAGTTGTTCGTTTGTTGCTATATTATCTTCTGACACTAGGGAGATCGATCTTGTCCGCAAGATCGATTTATCCGGCCAACAGAGACTACACTGTGTCCACTTGATACATTGTTTATATCATGCAGCATCATGTAAAACATTCAGAAAACTTCTCATTTGGATACCCTATGATGATCATGTCCTATTCATCATGGATGAGATGTTTTGGGCCAGCTTGTTCTTCAATGTTGGAGGATTGTTATTCATTTTGCCACTTGAGGGAAATAATTTTGTAGCCCATGACCAGCACATACTCTACACTTATCATGAGTGGAGAGAAGGATAGCGTGGGGTAGACTACCTTGTCTACCATGATCAGATTTTCAGCCCACCTACTTTGCGTGAGCCAAAGGTGGAGGGAGACATTCAGGAGTTTACATGTTAGAGGGTAACTCATTTTGTATGGATGAATGCTTGGGGATGGGAAATTCATATGGGGATGGCAGATCCCAATTCATTTCAGCCCACATGCCTCAATAAGGCCCTTTAGTTCTATCCTTGCAATTTCTTGAGGAAAAGCAACATTTGGGAGGGGAGGACTGTAATGTTCCCAAAATTGGCATGAAGCTAATTGGAACATTAATTTTTCTTGTATCATCTAGGAGGTGAATAAAATGGGTAAGGAGGGCCATGAGTAGAAATAAAATCACTCATAGTGTGAAAGGGATCATCAGAGTAGCTACATTTTTCACCCTCAAGTGTGAAAAGGGGCAAATGCATGAGGATAAGGTCAAGTTTGACCAAGTCAACAGCGCTGCCATAGTGGGAGTGGATCACCTTGAAAGACAACGCAGTGTGAAAATGGAAGAGGTCATTTGGTGGAAGAAACCCTAATGTGTGGGGCCAAGGCAAGGAGGATTTCATTTGTACAAAGGGAGGACAAGGAAACCATGAAAAGATATGTTATTGAGTATAGAATTTGGTCTACATGACTATTTTCTTTCTTCAGTTGTTTAACTGAGATTGTTGTGCTGCTTAGCAAAAGGGATTTCTTGTTTAGGAATCCTTTTCCTTTCTTGAGAGGCCTCTTGAGGGATTTTACTTCATTCTCCACATTTCAGGCTCAAGTCCAAGTCACCTCCTTCATCTACAACATTATTCCTGTAGCAGGAAACGTTGTGTTGCAGGGCGTTGCAGTGGAGGGTTCCACAACACCATTTCCTTGGCTCATCTTTCATAGGAGGGAGCTTATATTCCTCTGCGAGGTTAGTGAGGAAGTTTTAGGAGCTGATTTTTCATCTTTGGCATCAGGCCAAGCACTTCCCATCTCCTACAGCGTAGTCCATCTCCTTGACTGCAATATTTCAGAGCACATTTGCAGTGGGGTTTTGTATTGCTAGTTTGGAGGGTGAGATCTTCAATGATTGGATCAGCCTTTCACCTGAAGGATACTTTGGATGAGATTCATGTATCATATGCAGCATCATCAGCTATCTATATCCATTTTCAATTCTTAAGTTGCAGCTGCTACCCTGCAACTCCGACATTTTGGAAGTTTTGCATATTTCAACCAATCTTTCCAAGATTGTCTAGAAATTTCCTTTTGGAGTCTATATCTTTTCTCCCCATATTGTATGAGCTGTATATTGACATATCTATGTATTGAAATCATTTTGCAATAGTTATTCTATATAGACATTGTTGTTATAGCCTTCGGCTTTCTTCATGTAGCAGTGTTCTTCATTTATCATGTATACGTTCTATTGAGGGTTGCAGTGCCCACTTGAGTGATTGTTCCTCAAATATTTGTATACACATTTGTTGCTATGATATAATATGATGGCTATTTGGATCTCCTTGCATTCTCTATATTAATGTATCATTGCTACTCCATTGGTGTGTTTACATATTGCTGATCTCCAACTTTAGGATATCTTAAGATATTCTTATTGTTGTAGAAATTCCATATTTTGGGATATTACACAAGCCCCAAATTGAATCCACCTGCTCATTTGGTGGATCAAATTTATTCTTAAAATTAAAAGTTTTCGGAATGGAACAAAACATGAATGACTGCAAATATCTCATCGTTTTGAATTTCGGGCAACTCATTTCATGAAAAACCGACTCCATATGCTCCTGCAATCGTGATATGTTTGTTTGTGCAAACAACAACAAAAAATTATTTTTGGGATGTATAGGGATGCCTATTCAGTAGTCCATATTGCTGACTAGACCATGACTAGGCATGGTTGACTTGGATCCATTGACCAATGAGAGCTCACTACTTGTCACATTTTGGTTTGTTCCATTTGGTCAGTTTTTATTAGTTGGCATGTTGTTCGGGTGGAACAATGAGATGCTGCCACGTGGCCCAATTGGAGGCTACCATGTGGTGCCTCCTCATTGGCCAAAATATTTGAAAGGGCCGAGTTGAGGTCAGCGTGGGTTGAAACTGCAACCTCCCTCCAGCAAGACATGCCACTTACCATTCTACCATTTCTTTGCTTCTTAACTTATAAATGCACCACCCTTATTTAATGTTTGTTGTATTTGGTAGCGGGGGTTCAAACGGGGTTAACCCCTGACCCCAGTTTGTAGACCAGGGTTAGGGGCTAACCTCGGCCCACATCTAAGTTTTAATAACCAAAACTACAACGTAAACCCAATTTTTTTTGCGCATATGGTATTGGTGGAGTATTAAACCATACAAACCTTAAAACATAAGCTATAACCACAGTCCGATGCAGTTGAAATGACAGTCAGAGAAACGATTATCGAAGTAGATGTTCACATGGTAGACAGGTTGATGTCTCTGACGAAGTTAAAAAGATTATCATGGCGGTTAAGTCCTGTTCAGGTTAAGTGGAGGCAGTTCACATGATGGCGATCATGGTTAATTCCATGATTTAGTTGGAGCGGAACATTTGAATGTTGAGATTGAAACAAGATGATGAGCTTAGTGGAAAGAAGTCGCCTTCACTAAGTGGGCCCGCACGCTATTTTTGGCGCAAAGTCTATTTTTAGACTATGTACATTTTTAGACATATGGATCATGTTCTATGAGTTGCAGGATGCTATTTGTGGATGGTTGGTCAAGTCGGGAAAAATAGATGGACTTCTATTTTTAGACATACTGGGCGGAATCTATTTTTAGATTTCCAGTCTAAAAATAGATATGTCAAATATTATTAGCTCTTAATAATATTTGGACTATAAACATTATCTTATTCTCTTGGAGCACTTCAAATAAGTGCACATGTGGCAAAAGCCGAAGGTATGGAATTACGCTATTCCTGAGGGTTAAGTGGAGCTATTTCATGGATACTTCAGTTAGAACTCATGTGACAGAGTTTGGTGGAGTTGATTGAGGAAGTTAATGGAGTTGTGTTCAGTTTAACTAATCTAAACATAGTTGAGCTATTTTTATCCGGTTTAACTAATTGATACAATTAGTGAGAGTGGTATGAATTAATTATTAATTAATTAACTAATTATAAACTCATTAATCAACTAAAGAATGCATCAGTTAACTTCAGTGAATGGATAGTTTCAGTGGAAACCAGTGCAGAAATAGGTGAAAGAGCAGGTTAACTATCAGTTGTGACTATACTGTTGCATATTTGCAACAACCAGTGATTGGTGAAGCCCATGAGGATTGCGTAGTACAAGCCAGGTGGTATATGTTATTTAATGAGCCATCCCATAGCATTTATTACGCAATAGAGGCTAGCTATCAAGTGGAAAAATATTGGAGCATGTGTTTTGCTAGATCTAGCTTGATAGTGTGTAGCAATGAGAGGTTGTGCTGAGAGGTTGTGAGGAGCTTTGTACAATGATTGTTACATGATATCCATCAAATATAATATACATATATTTGGGGTTTTCATCTTTAAGATTTCCCATTAAATACTGTGTTCATATGTGTGATTGTTTGTGGTTTTAATGTGTGCATGCAATTGATTTATTTCCGCATGTAATGATCAATGGTAGAAGAGATTTTGTATTGTGCATGAAGCTAAAATAGTGTGTGATCAGAATAATATCGATGAATAATATATCAGTTATTCAAATTTTCTACATGGTATCAGAGTGATATTGATCATTGGAGCAATTGCAAAACATTGAAGCGGTTGAGTTTTGTGCTGGTGGAATTCGAATTTGCAGCAGTGTTTTCTTGGTGTCGAAGTTGAGATGTCTTTCAACAGATTGCGATTGGAGTATGCCCTTGAGGGCAGCTCGAATTATATTGCATGGAAGGACAAGATGGAGGCGATGTTGGATGACAATGGGTTGAAGGAGTTTATAGATGCAGAAATTCCAAAACCTACTTCTAGTGATGTTGTCGTACTTGATGCACGGCAAAAGAAGACAACAAAGTGTCGAAGGATTTTGTTGGAAGGTGTGAAGGATCACATAGTGCCTTCATGGTAAGGCTTCTCCATTCTTGATGTGGAAATATTTGAAGGATTTAATTCAAAGAAAGAGTGACAAGAGGAAGTTGGAGCTCAAGGATAAACTCAGAAGCATAAAAATGGAGAAAGGCGACAGTATGCCCAAGTACCTCACGAAGTTCATCCAATGCAGGGATGAGCTAGGAAGTGTGGGGGTGACTGTTGATGATGAGGACTTGGTGAGCTTGGCTCTCCCTGGGCTTCCAAAGAGTTGGCATCCCTATCAGGACTCTGTCAATGGTCGGGAGAAATTTCCAGGATAGGAGCAACTTTGGTCGGATCTTGTGCAAGAGGAGATAAGGCGAAGTACCAGGGACGGATCTTCATCAAAGAAATCTGATCAAGAGAATTGCGCTTTGGCTGCAAAAGAAAATAAGGGGAAGAGCAAGAAAGCTTCTCAATCTGGTGTGAAAGGAAAGAAGCAGGACATGTCCAAGGTGAAGTGCTTTCACTGTCACCAACACGGACGTTACGCCACTAGTTGTCCACAGAAGAAGAAAAATAAGCAGGCTGCTAGAACTGCAGCTGGAGAGGCCTTAGCCTCGCAGTTTGATTTTTTTCACTGATCGCATGCTTGGTATCAAGTGTGATGGGTTCAGTGTGGTTTCTTGACAGTGGTGCATCTTTTCACATGACAGGAGATCGATATTTGTTTACTGATCTGGATGAGAAAGATATTGGAGTGCACATCGAGATGGGCGATGATGGTAGATACAATGCGACCGGTATCGGTACCATTTCTTTTGAGAGGGAGTCTGGTAAACCCTTTGTATTGAAGGAAGTGATGCATGTTCCAGGATTGAAGAGGAATATGATATCTGTGGCGATGTTAGAAGACAAGGGATATGATGTTGTGTTTAGCGAGGGAAAGGCTTTCCTGCGCAGTAAGGCAACTGGTGAGACCCGGAGGATAGGGTTTCGAATTAAGAACCTTTATCAATTGCAGGTAGATGGCTGCGCAGCAATGGCAGAGAAGGCAGAAGGAGTGGTGAGCCAGGATGATGGCGAGTTGTGGCACTAGAGATTGGGCCACCTTCACCATGGAGCTTTCAAGATACTGCAGCATATTTCTACTGGGCTTCTTAAGGGTACACTTGTGCATTCAGATCAGTGCAAGGGATGTACCTTGGGAAAATTTGTGAAAGCCACCTTTCACGAGAAGGATAGTCGTGCCACGACGATCCTTGAGAGAATTCGCACAGACGTGTGTGGACCTTTCTCAGTAGCTTCGACAGCAAAGCACAAGTATTATGTGATATTTGTTGATGATTTTTCTCGTAAGTGCTAGATCTTCTTCATGCAAAAGAAGAGCGAGACATACTCAAAGTTCTGTGAGTTCAAGGCAATGGTTGAGAAAGAATTGGGGAAGCAAGTGAAGGCTCTTAGGAGCGACAATGGTGGTGAATTCATCTCTGGAGAATTCAAGGACTTTTGTAGTGCAGAAGGAATTCGAAGAGAGCTCATAGCACCTCATAACCCACAGCAGAATGGGGCTGCTGAGCAAAAGAACAAAATGATCGTGGGTGCTGTACGGGCGATGTTACATGATCAGGGCCTTCCCATACACTTGTGGGCTGAGGCATGCAATACAGTAGTATATGTGCAGAACCATTGTCCTCACAGGATACTTGGCATGAGTACACCCGAGGAGGCGTTTTCTGGTAAGAGGCCTGATATTTCACATTTGAGGATTTTTGGTTCACCTGTTTACAATCATGTGACTAAGGATGCCAGGAAGAAGCTGGATCCGATTGCAGAGGTTGGGATATTTTTGGGGTACACTGATACGCCCCACAACTATCGTGTGTATTTTCCAAACAGTCGCAAGACTATTGTGTGACGGGATATCAAAGTTCATGAGGAGAAAGCCATGAAGTGTTTGCTTGAGAGGGAGCCACACTTGCATGCAGATGAGGAGCTATTAATTCCTAAGGATGAGCCTCAGGATGTGGATCAGCCACAAGAGGAGGTTCATGGAGTGGAAGAGACCACTTAGGCAGCGCCAACCATCAGAGGGCAGAAGCACACTACAGAAGCTGAGAGACTGGCTCAAGATGCAGAGAAGGTTGTAGGAGCACCTAAATCATAGCGCAGAAAGAGACAGTCACCTAACCGGTATACTGGATACATGGCTCTTATGAGAAAGTGTATCGTGACAGAGCCATCCTCTTTCGAGGAAGCTGTGCAGGAACCTGCATGGGTAGATGCCATGGTGGAAGAGTATGATTTGATTGTCAGAAATAGTGCATGGGAGATTGTCCCGAGGCCGGAGGGGAAATCAATGGTGGGTTCGAGATGGATCTACAAAGTGAATTAGGAAGCTAACGGGGGGACAGAGAAGTACAAGGCAAGATTTGTATCCGAAGGCTTTTCACAGATTGAGGGGATCGATTATGAGGATACCTTTGCACCTGTCACAAGGTATTCTTCCATACAGACGATTCTTTCTCTCTCAGCGCAGATGGGGTGGCACATTCATCAGATGGATGTAAAGACTGTGTTCCTCAACGGAGTCATTGAGGAGGAGGTGTACATAGAGCAGCCCAAATGTTTCAAGATTTTCAGCAGCGAGTCGCATGTGTGCAGGCTCAAGAGAGCGTTGTATGGGTTGAAACAAGCACCTCGTGCTTGGTACACACGGATAGACAGTTATTTCACTGGACTTGGATTCTCCAAGAGTGAGGCAGATCCGAACCTATACCAGATTGTCGTGGAGGGTAAGTTGTTGATCATTGTAATTTATGTAGATGATTTTATTTTGACGGGTGATGAATTGTTGATACTCTCATGCAAGGATGATCTTGCAAAAGAGTTTGAGATGAAGGACTTGGGCCTCCTTCATTATTTCCTGGGATTGGAAATTTGGAAGCGCAGTGATGTACTATTTGTTTCTCAAGGAAAGTATGCCTGGGAGATACTGGAGAAGTTCAACATGCATGGTTGCAAGCCTGTTGATACTTCTCTTCCTGGTGGATGGAGGAAGGAGGATGCTACTTCGGCGGAGGTAGTGGATGCCACTGTTTATCGACAGTTGGTGGGGTCGCTTATGTATCTGGTCAATACACGACCCGACATATGCTATGTTGTTAACCAGCTTTCACAAGCTATGGTTAAGCCTACCAAGCTCTACTGGAAGGCAGGAAAGCATGTATTGAGATATCTCAGAGGCACATCGGGATATGGATTATGGTACAGACAGTCGGATGAGGTGAAGCTATGTGGCTTCACGGATGCAGATTGGGTAGGGAGCCCAACGGACAGAAAGAGCATATCTGGAGGGATTTTCAGTATCGGGTCGACAGAAGTTTCTTAGTACAACAGGAAGCAGAGATCTGTGGCACTCAGTTCAGCAGAGGCCAAGTATATGGCAGCAAGTTTGGCTGCATGTGAGGCTATATGGATGAGGAAGATCCTGGTCGGGTTGTTCGGTTCACACTTGGATCCTACTGTGATTTATTGTGATAATCAGATTTGCATCAAACTCTCAGTTAATACAATATTTCATGATAGATCTAAACACATTGACATCCGGTATCATCATATCAGAGATTGTGTGCAGCGGAAGATCATGTTACTTTCATACATTCCCACGGAGGATCAGGATGCTGATATCTTGACGAAGGCGCTCACCAGGAACAAATTCGAATACCACAAAGGCAGGATAGGGGTGGCAGATAATCCTTATCTTGTTGAGAGGAAGTGTTGAGATTGCAACAAGATGACGAGCTTAGTGGAAAGAAGTCGCCTTCACTAAGTGCGCCCGCAGGCTATTTTTGGCGCAAAGTCTATTTTTAGACATGTCGATCATGATTCTATGAGTTGCAGGATGCTATTTGTGGATGGTTGGTCAAGCTGGAAAAATAGATGGACTTCTATTTTTAGACATACTGGGCGGAATCTATTTTTAGATTGCCAGTCTAAAAATAGATATGTCGAATATTATTAGCTCTTAATAATATTTGGACTTTAAACATTATCTTATTCTCTTGGAGCACTTCAGTTAAGTGCACAGATGTGGCACAGGAGCTGACAGAAGGAATTACGCTATTCCTGAGGGTTAAGTGGAGCTATTTCATGGATACTTCAATTAGAACTCATGTGACAGAGTTTGGTGGAGTTGATTGAGGAAGTTAGTGGAGTTGTATTCAGTTTAACTAATCTAAACATAGTTGAGCTATTTGTATTCAGTTTAACTAATTGATACAATTAGTGAGAGTGGTGTGAATTAATTATTAATTAATTCACTAATTATAAAC
Source organism: Pinus albicaulis (assembly GCA_034641835.2). Taxonomy (NCBI): domain Eukaryota; kingdom Viridiplantae; phylum Streptophyta; class Pinopsida; order Pinales; family Pinaceae; genus Pinus; species Pinus albicaulis. The sequence goes on from CM076576.1 coordinate 86,597,134, forward strand.
TCATTAATCAACTAAAGAATGGATCAGTTAACTTCAGTGCATGGACAGTTTCAGTGGAGACCAGTGCAGAGATAGGTGAAAGAGCAGGTTAACTATCAGTTGTGACTATACTGTTGCTATTTGCAACACACAGATAGGTGGAGAAGCCCATGAGGATTGCGCAGTACAAGCTAGGTGGTTTATCTATTTAATGAAGCCATCCCATAGCATTGATTATGCAATAGAGGCTGGCTATCAAGTGGCAAAAGATTGGAGCATGTGTTTTGCTAGATCTAGCTTGATAGTGTGTAGCAATTGAGGGTGTGCATGAGAGCTTGTGAGGAGGTTTTGTACTATGATTGTTACATGATCTCCATGACATATAATATACAGATAGTTGGGGTTTTTAGCTTTAAGCTTTCCCATTAAATACTGTGTTCATATGTGTGATTGTTTGTGGTTTTAATGTGTGCATGCAATTGATTTTATTTCCGCATGTAATGATCAATGGTAGAAGAGATTATGTATTGTGCATGAAGCTAAAATAGTGTGTGATCAGGAGAATCTTGGTGAATAATATATCAGTTATTCAAATTTTCTACATTGAATTATGTTCAGGCGGAGGTTTAGACCGTTCACATGAAATGGTTAATGTCAGCAGCCCAGTGCCAACCATAACATAACCCAAACCCAATTTTTAATTAAACATTCAGTCCATATCCATTGGAGGTAAAATTAATGAGGCTACAATTTACGCCAGTGGGCAGAGAAAAATTCGCTTCGTTAGCGATTTTTCGTGCGAAATTGTGGACAGGTAGCTGAATTAGCGAATTTGTAGGAAGACTTGCACAAAACTTGGGATGCTCATAACTTATTCAGATTTTATCCTTTTTGGGAGAAGAAAGAGGCTAGATAGGGGTTTTTGACAATTCTAAATCCATTGGAGCTATTAGTATAGCCATTTGAGCACTCTAACTTGATGTAAATGCCATTTATTGAGCATAATGAAAGAGGCCCAACCATTGGAAGCTGGACCAGGAGACGTAGCCTAGGAGGGGTGAACTCCTTCATCATTTGTTGTTGTGTGTTTGCTATTATGGTGATATTATCTTATGTTTTTCTGCAAAAAATATGAGTTTTAATTCCATGTTTATGTGTTTTAATTTAATATTTTTTTGCTGCGAGGGTTTAATTTTTTGCAAGTGTATGCGATGCTTACAAGGTTGAGGCTCAAGAGAGGAAAAATAAAACTTGTGGTTGAAAGTCCTCAAGTTAGGTCAAGGAAAAGGAGAGAAAATTTTCCACAATCTCCACCACAAATTTCACCTCAAATTTTACCTGAAGCTTCAACAAGTATGTCACATGAAGGAGAGCCTTATAATATGTCAGAGGATGAAAAATCCTTCGAAAAAGTATTCTTTGATATGAAAAAAATAGTGAAATTTTCTCTATGAGAAAAGAAACCTAAGGTTGCAAGGTGAGAGCTCGAATCCTCCAAAGGGAGATAATTTTTCAAAAGGAGATGGAGGAGATGGAGACAAGACACAAAAAGGTAATGGGAATGGTGACAAGCCACCTTTGACAACACCATTCTCTTCACCTCCATCCTCACCACCATATTCATCACCATCTTCTTCCACAACAAGCCCTTCATAATCACCTCCACATTCTCCAAACATTCATGGTAAAAAAACATTTTTGAAGCTTGACATTAATTTTGATTTGCCTATGTATAATGAAGAGGTAAATTTTGAAAGATTATACAATTGGGTATGTCAGCCTGAAGTGTATTACAGGATACAAAGAATCGAGGATGATGGAACAAATATTTGGCTTGCTTCATTGAGATTGGAGAGTGCAACACTTATTTGGTGGGAATCCAAAACTCAAGAGGACATGAAGAAAAAACATAAGGTATTAACCTCTTAGAATGATTTTTTTGTTGCCTTAAGGAGATAATTTTATCCATTAGAAATCATGCAAAAATCTATAATGGACTGGAAAAACTTTAGGCAAGGTAAAGGACAAAGTGTGCAAAGCTATACTCAAGAATTTAGGAGAAGAGCACTAATTTCGGGTGTAGGTTTGACAACTCAAGAAACTTTGTTGAAATACATTGGAAAATTTCATAGTTACCTACGACATACTATTCTCATGTTTAATCCTTCAAATTTATATGAGGTATGTGTAGATGCCACACATCTAGAGGCAAGAGGTAAACATGTTTCACATGAGACAAGTGAGAATACCTTTGAGTCTAGAGAGAAAGAAAAGGGTAAGTTCAAGGGTAAAGGTAAGAATAATGCATCCAATAAGATGGAGAAAAGAAAAACTTGCATGTAAACTTTGTTCCAAATTTGTACATGATGAAGACCATTGCTGGAAAATTCATCAAGAAATGAGACCCAAGAAATTGAAAAATAAGGATAAGGAGAAGACAACTGAAACAATACAACATGATTTAGGTTCTGATTCTGGATATGAATCAAAGATCACAGTGATGGGTTTGAAAGGTAAGGACATAGAAAGTAATAGTTCTTCAAGTTTTCTCAATAGTACTTAAGATGATGAAACAAGAATTGAGGTTTTTCATGTTAGAGTTATTTGAAAGCATACCAAGATTGACACGCTATTTAATTTTAGTTCATAAGAAAATCTTATTTTTTAAGACATACTCAAGAAGTTGAATTTAGAGGCCATTCCTCATCCAAGACCTTATCCTTTAGTTTAGATATGTAAGAATGAAAATTTTCAGGTGACGAGTAAGTGCATACTTAGATTTGCAATCACTGCAAACTTTCTTGATGAAGTTGAACGTAATGTTGTTATGCTTGATATTTCTAGTATTGTTTTGGGAAGCCCATATATTTATGATAGGAGAGAAATATTTCATCTCCATGAGAATAAGTATCAATTTTTCAATAATGGGATTGATTACATTGTTAGAGCACATAGTAAGAAGATGAATTTGTCTCTTATTCATGTTGGACAAATGAAGAGAATTGTTAATGATAGTCAGAATTTTTCTTTGTTAATGTTCAAGCATGAAGATGTTGTGAATGAGGCCTTTCAAGGAGATGCATAAAATGTGAAATTTGATTTAATTAAGGTTCATAATAGTTGTGATAATATGTTTCAGGATTGTAACGTATTTCCTCCTAAAATAGGTACACAAGATGAGGTAAAATTGCCAGTGACAACATGCATCATTGTTGAACAATGATGTGGACAAGATGCCAGTGCAAGAAAGTGAAAAGGTCAAAGAGAAAACACCAAAGCAATTGGACAAAGAGGGAATTGGGTTTAAAATTCCTTCTTGTGGGTTTCACAAAATGTTGTCTTTGAAATTGGATGTTTCATGGAAATGGCGATCACATTTGGTCAAAGGTCGAGCCAAGAACAAGGTGAGAAATGTTAAGCATCGTCGTGCTGACATGCTAACAGTGTTCAAGGTGAGAAGAATTTTAAGTTGTTTATGCTTTCTTTGATTGAAGACCGCAGAGAGAATGTGTTCTTTCCTTCAAGGAAAGGTTGTTGTTCTACAAATTCTGGTAAATTGGAGCAAGATGTTATCTACAATAGCAATTCAAGGTCTCCAAAGTAAGAGAAAATGATCAGTTTTCAAGAAAAGCTCAAAATGTCGTATTTAAGAAAATTTCAATGGATAGAGACTAGAAGGGCAAGGGATCTGATCCCTTGTCTATTTATTGACAGATAAAGAGCTTTTGGAGGTCCCAAAGTTTCCAGTGGGGAGGAATGATCCGATGATTCAAATTTATGCTCAAAATTCAAAGTTGTTGGAAGGGCATGGAACCTAAACGACTTCATACATAGCGTCGTTTTGAATCCGAAGCAACTCGTTTCGTGAAAAACTGACTCTGTATGCTCCTGCAATCACGATCTCTTCATTTGTGAAAACAAACAAACAAACAAAAAATTGTTTTTGGGATGTACAGGGCTGCCCAGTCAATAGTCTGTACTGCTGACTAGACCATAGCTGGGCATGGTTGATTGGGATCCATTGACCAATGAGAGATCACCACTTGTCACATTCTGGTTGGTTCCGTTTGGTCGATTTTTATTGGTTGGCTTGTTGTTTGGGAGGACCAATGAGAGGCCACTACGTGGACCAATTGGATGTCACCACGTGGCGCCTCTTCATTGGCCAAAATATTTGCAAGGGTCGAGTTGAGGTCAGCGGGGGTCGAAACTGTGACCTCCCACCATTAAGATAGTCCACTCACCATTCTACCACTGTTTTGTTTCTTAACCTATACATGCACCACCGTTATTTAAGGTTTATTGTATTTAATGGCGGGGGTTGGACCAAGATTAACCCCTGCCACTGGTTCACAAACTAGGGTTAGGGGATAATCCCTACCCGAATTTATGTTTTAATACCCCAGACTAATGTAAACCCAATTTTTTTGATGCATATGGTATCGATGGATTACTAAACCATACAAACCTTACCACATAAGATATAACCAAAGTTCGATGTGGTTGAATTAACAGTCAGAGCAACGGTTATCAGAGCAGATGTTCACATGGCAGACGGTTTGATATCCCTGACGGAGTTAACAAGGTTATCATGGGGGTTAATTCCTAGTTATTTTAAGTGGAGGCAGTTCACATGCCGGCGGTCACAGTTAATGCCACGATTTAGTTGGAGCAGAACAATTGAATGGCGGTCAGGCAGAGGATTAGACTGTTCACATGAAACAGTTAATGTTAGCCACCCAGCGCCAACTATAGCATAACATGGTCCTGATTTTTAATTAAATATTTAGTCCATAGCCATTGGAGGAAAACTTAATGAGGCTACAATTTGCGCCAGTGGGTAGAGAAAAATTTGCACCCTCAGCGGTTTTGGGGAAAAATTGAAGGACATGTAGCCAAATTGGCGAATTTGTAGGAAGAATTGCAGAAAACTTCGGAGGCTCATAACTTATTCTGTTTTTATTCTTCTTGGCAGTAGAAAGAGGCTAAACAAGGATTTTTGACAGATTTTAAGCCATTGGAGCTATTAGTACAACCATTTGAGCACTGTAACTTGATTTGAACACCATGTTTTGAGCATAATGAAAGAGGCCCAACCATTGGAATTTGGACCAGGAGACGTAGCCCATGAAGGGTGAACTCCTTCATCATTTATTGTTGTGTTTTTATTGTTATTGTGACATTTTTTTGTGTTTTTATGAAAAAACTAAGCTTTAATTACATGTTTATGTGTTTAATAATTTGAAAAAATAGGCTTAAAACCCTAATTGAGTCACTTGCAAAATTTAGATAAATCTTCAAGCAACTTCACATACAAATCACCTACAATCCTGCATAAGATCCAATGTGTTCCCTTTCCCTCCAATTCAGAAAATCATTAGAATAATTAAGTAAAAGAGCTTACAAGTTGTTAGAATCCCATAATATAGGTAATTTTTTTGTCCAATTATCTATTTTGGGAATATGTTGGTAAATTTTAGCCTATGAATCACTAGGTGTCATAGCCTAAAGGTTTTCTTGTCTAAGGAGACATTTAGTTCTTAAATTCTGGTGGCCAAGACAAGTATGAATGTTTGGGAGATTTTTTGCATAAATTCTAGGTTAGATCATATGGCAAGTGTTTTCATGGTAAAGTGCTCAGAATCATATTTCCAATGGTATATCGACTTCCAGATTAAGAGATAGAGAAAGTTGAAGTCTGCTCCTCAAAACCACAAAAAAAGAGAAATGCCTAAATGTGAAATTATTTAAATGAATTATTAAAATTAATTCAAAAATAATAAATAATTTCAATCTATAAACTATAAAGACCACATTTATTATCATATGTCATCCAAAGTCATAAATCTCAAAGTCAGAACTTATGGCCCACCCCACACTTAACTACTAAATTTCCCAATCGACAGGTATGAATCGGACCCCAGCCTCTCCATGTTCCCCTTCATTATGACCTGAAATACCATTATTCCTATTTATTTAATTTATGGTGGTAAATTATTTATTGATGTAAATGAATAAAGTTAAAACAAGATTTATAGGGAAATTTACAAGTATGAAATGAATTTACAGAGGGAGGTAAAAGGAGAAACAAGACATGGTTCTTAGAATCCATAGTGTTATCACCCAAAAATTCTCGAAACATCATTGTGTCAAATCTATTTTTGGTCATGATTTAAAGTAGGTCTAAAAGTCATTTTAAGCCTTGGTAAAGGGCAGGACATAGTTTTATAAGTTTTAAAGATCATATTTCGAGTTCAAATAAAGTCTTTTAGGTCCATTCCATGATCAAATATCCATAATTTCCATTTGTGAGTCATTTCCTAAAGCTTCATGTCAAAACTTGTCAAATTAGCCAATAACCCTTACTTTCATAGTGTAGATAGTTCAAAAAAGCTGATTTGCACTACAAAACTACTGAAAGTCATGAAGAAAACACTCTATTTTCTGGTTTTAGTAGTCAATTCATAAGGGGGTTTCTAGGAAACTGAATACGAATTTTTGCAAACTAAAAGAGGTTTTTCTTCCTACCATACCTAGCTACAAACACCTCTCTCAGTTTCTTCAAATTCACTATGAAGTGGGAGAAATTGATAACATAACATGCGCCATGAAACTGATGTTACAAAATGTCCTATACATGACTGTTTAGCAGTCAACTTCAAGATAATTTTATGGCCACATGAAAACGTTTTTTGGAATTCTGAAAGAGTTTTGTCTTCATCACATCCCCATATACAATAACCTCTCTCACTTTTCTGACAGGTTTTATCATTTTGGAGGGACAAAGCTTTCTTTGAAGCCCTATTTGCAGAAAACAGAGTTTTCCTGTTTTACACATGTTTTTCAAAGACAGTTTCTGGACAACAGGAAAGGTATTTCAAACCACCAAGAGATTTTTTTACTGAATACATAATGGTCTAAAAAAACATCGTTCTGTTTCTCAAAATACATCATGTATGAATAGATATAGGCTCTGTCCCAAGGCCTAATTTTCAGGAAAGAAACAGGAATAATTTGCAAATGTAGCAGTCTTTTCATCCTTTTTCATAGCAAATTTTGGGATAAATCTAATGAATTTGGCTTTGAAATTTCTGGTGGAAGTGTGGATATAGCATGAGAAGGCTCTTTTGAAGAAAACAGATAAAAATTTATTAAAAAGGGAAGTTTAAGACTGAGCTACAAAAAGCGCTACGAAAACAAGCTACTTTCGTAGTGCGGGCTTATCCTTTACCTTTTTGCATCATTTCGGATTTGGTTTTCTGCGCAGCTGAAAGACTAAAAAATTATGGGAATATTTGGCAAACATGACACATGTAAACCTGATCCATCAATGATAAAATTGCTCGAAACTGATAATGAAATTAAAGGGCTGAAAAGCAGGAGACATGTTTCCTAATTTATAGGAAAACATTACTACTCATAGCAGGGTTACTTCAAGTGAATGGTCAGCATCTAAATTCGAATTCATGGGATTTCAAGTGTCAAAGCATGAATTAAAGACTAGATAAGGTTTTTAGAAGGATATTTAAGAGTTTCAGTCCTATTAGAATTAGGACTTTTCAAAAGCAATATAGCTGTCATTTTGTAATTAATAACATGTTTCAGATTAGGAAAGGTGTCAAACACTATGAATTCGATGTCTCTAGTGGAGGATAAGGGAATCCTATATTGTAAATTTTCTATAAAAAGAGCATAAGGTATAAATCCAAGAGGTTGGACATTTTTATTAGCAAAGACTGTGTTTTGTATGTAATGGTTTTTTCAGCATAATACAGAGTTCTGTTTAGACAACTTAGGATTCATGAGGAGTTCTTATCCATTATTTTTCTAATGACATTCTTCAATATTTCTATCTACAGTGGTGTTTTTTTATCATACTTATAATTCATTCATAATTCTCTAACTTCCTTCATATACAAACTGACTGTGTGTTTCACTGTTCTATATGTTTTACTCCCTGATTTGAACTCCAAATGCCTTGACTTCCATGCTAGATAGACTGTGTTGTTTTTGTTGAAGTTACCTTGACTCCATAGCCCAATGAATGTTTGCTAATGTGATATACAACCGGTTATATCTTCTATCTATTTTACCTTAGAGTTAGCCATCTAATTATTAATCAAAAATCATAAGCTTTTGAGAGAGCCCTCTCAGGTTGAGGAGGCTAAGCCTCAACCAAAATATTGGTTTGAAATAGTTACACAATGTTTACTTGATGAGCAGCCCATCAGGCCAGATTTTGTGATAATACATAGGAAGAAGAAACAAGACATTATTTTTAGAATCCATGGGAAGGAGAAACATGACATGGTTTTTGAAAAAAAAACATGAGTTTCAAAATCCATGGGAAGAGAAAACAAGCCATGGATTTTGGAAACACCACATGGATTTGAAAACATGATGGTTTTATATATCATTCAAATAAATACTTTAAAATTTGAAGTATGAATTTCATCAAAATATTTGGAAATATTATTCAAAATATATTATTTTTTCTTCTCCCAAATATTTTGTGACAAAATAAAGTATTCAAAATATGATGAAAGGAAAAAAAAATGACAAAAATAGAACTCAGAGGGCAGTTAATTAATACATATGGTAGAGCAATCGGAATTAAGAGGACATTTAGTAGATTTTGTGAACATAATTTCAACCTTTTCCAGATTTCAAGGGCATGAAGATATCAACATTCAAAGAACACCTAGCAGCAAAAGATCAACAAATTGAATATCATTTTGCATATTTCCAAAAGTCAGTGAACCAATTCCAAATTTCAATGCAAGATACTTTTTAACAGTTCAATATTTCCAGTAGATAATTTGGAGATATTATGTTATTTTTCAGTTTTTTCCAAAAATTGTTAGAGAATATTTTGTAATCATTTCCTTTTTGGAATCTGAAAATAGTTTAGCAGAATTTCTATAAATATGTTGTAACAAGACTTAGAATGTAGTCGTTACTTGTATGAAGAAATAGACTTATGTAAAACTATTCACCAAGCCAAAGGTGATCACTTTAAGTAAATGCAGAAAATTGTTTCAGGATTCATGTGTTAGATAAATTGGTGATGTTTTTATTGATATAAAACTATTGTTTCACTGTTATTTCATCTACTTTTCTTATCTATGTTGTTTAGAGAAAATTATGTGTTGAACTTGTTTAATTACACTCAGTTCTAGCTTGTAAACAAAATTTATGTTTTAAACTAAAGTTAAATATAGAATTCATGTCAAAATACTCTGTGTGTAATCAGAATCTAAAGATTTTCTTCTAATCCACTCCACAAATACTTTAAAAATATCCAATTTTTTGCCTACCTTGTCATGTTGCACTTCATCTGTCATTTCTGAAATTGATCTACTTAAGCTTTACTCCATTTCCAAATGGTCTTATATTCCAAGTTTCAACCAAACAATTCAAAAAACCAAACTCTCAATTTAAGAACTAGCCAAAAATCCTAAATCAAACAAAGCTAAAACTAGCAGTTCTTTGCTAAGTCATGAGTCCATTTAATTTAATTTTTTTTACGATTAGAATTTGTAAATTTCAAAAAAAAATGGTCGCTACCAAAATTTCTGGTAGCACCTGTTTTAGCCTTTTCGGATAGTCTGTTATATTCATGTTTCTATCTATTTTTATGTTAATCCAATGCAGTCCGTTATATTCCTATTTTTGTTTATTTTTCTTTTAATCTGATGCTACTGTAAATTCCGGTAACTTCCCTTGTTTTTAAAAATAAAAATAAAAATTGCATCTGCTTTGTGTCAAGCCATGTGTTTTAGTTTAAAATACATTTTAAATACTTTTATTAAGATTTAAATCACGTGATAGGATAGGTTTGAGGTCAGTCATGTTAAGTTTAAGTCGTGGTATACATGTAGTGTCTAGGTGTCTATCCGCAATAGCCAAAGCCAGTTGTTGATCCTGTCCTGTTTGTCAGCCGAGTTGGTCTAGTTTCATGTCAAAGTACGTGATTTTAGAATGGAAAAGATCATGTATCCAGAGGTTTAATGCAGTGACCGTTCGGATAGTTACGCATAAATGCTGCCAAAATTTTAGGCCAATAAACTAGCATGTAGTGGAGGTGACTACCTGTCGTAGATCCGCTTATTTCAAGCCACTTGTAGCATGCTATCTAAAGCTACGCAGCCAAATGAAGACCATGATTTCTATCACATGGTGCATACTATGGTCAAAGATATTTTCCAAAATGAAAATCCATTGCATGTGATGGTGAATCATCGTTGTTGTTTTAAATCATTGAGAAAGAAGGGGAAGTATCAGTTGTGAGCTTAGATGTTGGAGAACGAGTTTTCTATATTTCATGTTGAGGAAGAAGTCCTAGATTTCAGACAAGATTTCAGAGGAAGACATAGCAACACCTGTTAGGTGAGCTCTTCTAGATTTTCCACCTATCAAATTTCAAACACAGAGTTATTAATTTTTGAAGATGACTAAAAGAGGAGGAAAGATAAAATGAATTGAACCACAAGGTGCTAACCTAGTGGATGAAAATTCGAATGTGAGAAGGTTTTTTATCCAAGCAGGGTGGTAATATTTGTGCACTAGACTAGGAATCTCTCACTTAGGACTAGCTCAATATTTTTCAAATTATTTCAATGGACAGGAAGCCACAATATATGGTCTTAAATTGCAGGTATCGGTAGATTCAATTGCAGAGGAATTCAACCTTCCACAGGAAGGAGGAAGGAGTTTTAAAGGTTAGGTTATCACTGGAGGAGACCTCAATAGTTTCCTCAAGGATGGACATAGATATCCCAACTGGGCCAAAGTAATTCCCAGTAGCTACCTGAAAAATGAATGGGCAGAAGTTGTTAAACTCATCAAGATTTACCTCACTTGTGAAAGGAGGTATACAATAGTGTTTCTTTATCGTATGATATTTATGTTTCAGGTTGCAAGTATGAAGACCCTCAACTTGCCATAATTTTTGCTGAAGAGCCTGACAAATATGTTATCCAAGATCCAAACACATATTGTTGCTTCAGAATACAACTTATATCATCAAGCTCTCATCAAAGTGTTAGTTGAAGAAGAGTTAAGGAAAATAAATCAGACATGGGGCCATTTCTTGTTTTGCAGGGTAGACCAATATGCACCTACACCTCCATCCTCACAATAGCACCCTCAACCTGCAAAAAGAACTAAGAGAAAGGCTAAGAAGGAGAACGTCCATAAGGCCAAGAGCAGAAAAGAAAATATTTCTTCATTCAAGGTTGAGATAAAGTTGGAGAAAGGAGAGAGCTCCTCAGTTAATAAACCTAAGTCTATGAAAATGGTGCCCCCCATTCCTCCTTTTCCTAATGTCTATACCAGATCTCGAAGAGGAAGGTCTGCGACTGTAGAGAAATCTAAAGCATAGATGCTACTATAAATTCTGGAAGCAGATATTCAACAAAAAATGTAGAAAGAGTATTAGCCAACAAATTCTGATGAAGAACTCCTCAAAGATGCAGGGTATGAGATCAATAGCAAGAAGAAGAAAGAGTAAGCCAAACCTATTGCTGGAACCCGAAAAAGACACACTAGAGACAGAAACAAGTTTAAGCTCAAGTCCAAGGCTCTGCATAACCCAATTTTATTGAAAAAGTTCATTGATATAGAAGGAAAGTCTGAAGGGTTAAAGAAAAAGGAATCTAAGAAGAAAGATAAAAACAAAACCCCTTCAGAGCAGCACATAGAACCCTCAAAACTGAGAAAGATACAAAAGGGTTCAAAGGAGGAGAAGGTCACTTTCAAAGAGGCAACCATAATAACATCCAGATCAAGATCAGTTGTTGACAACAAGTCAGACTTGGACAAGCTTGTTGAAGCTGCAACCCACATGGAAGGAAAGTAAGTTTTTTTTTTTTGATAAAACACTTTTTTTCTTATCAAGTGAAATTTTGAACAACAACTCAGATGTCAAAGAATGTAAGTCTGCATAATTTTTTCAGTGTTTTATGTGCATTTCTGAAAAATAAACAGAATGCTATCGGAAATTACAGTAGCACCTGTTTTAATGATCTTTGACACCTGTTAGTAAAGTTTCCAAGCTAGTTAAGGAAATAAAAGGATTCGTAACCAAATGAATATAACAAGTGATGGTAATAAGTGGTTATGAGGTTGTTAGAGGTCATATTAAATGAATATACATGATTATTTAAGAACCAAAGACATAAGGAGACAAATCAGCAGAAAAAAGGGCAGCATGTCAGCAGACTCAGTAATTCAGCCCAATTTTGTTCTCTTCTTTCATCTACATCTGCCTTTTTAGTTAGATTTCGATGGGATATGCTTTTAATGTCCTATGACACCTATGTAATGTTAGGAGTGTGTTTCCTTATTTTTAGAAGAGATGGAGTTGGTGCCTATCTTTCTATATATACCATTTGTAAATACCATTTCCAAGTTGGATGTTGGTTTATCTGAAGACTTAATATAATAAATAAAAGTCGCTTTTCACTTCATGCTGGAGGATTTTGCAACTCAAGAACTATCTAATGTATGGTGTGTTTTCTCTCTTTGTTAATTTCTTCTAATTTATGAGTTGTAACAGTTAGTAAGGTGTGAGTAAGAAACTGTTAAAGTATTTAATATTACATTATCTTCTTTCCAACTTTATGCAAATTATATATATGTTGTAGAACATGTTAGTGAAGATTTCATAAAGGATTTCTGAAATAATTTATGCATGTAATCTACTTTTTGAATGTTGTTTACTTTGGATAAATATAGTTTGTGTAAACATCCATCATTATAGTTGTGTGACTGATTCAGGATATGAATATTTCCTAGAATAAGTACCAGCTATCAATCTCTTTTCATTTATTACACTCTGCTCTCTATACTACCAAATTACCCATTTTATACTTGCCACAGCTTGCCAAATGCATGAAAGTCTTAAGGAATATAAAAATCATTTAAAAATCTTTGAGAAGCCATCTCACCACTAAAAAACCCTTTAAAAATTGAAATGAACTATGATGTGTAAGGCTTACTCCTTTTGCAGTCAAGGAGTAACTCCTTGTGCTAACATCTTTGGCGTCATTGCCAAGAGGTGAATTGAAGTTTATCCCTATGTGAATGAAAAAATTATACGTCTGGTTCTGAGGTGTATAGTTCCAGTTGTATTTTTAGACTGCTTTACACCTGGCGACCCCATTGTTGTAGTTCTAGATCCTAGAAGGATTCGAACCAGTGCTAACCCATATTCCCCTTTGAGAATTCTAGTCCCTGACCCTGAAAAGCTAATCATAAAAAATAATAACTGAAAGTTTGTTGCTTCTACTATTTTTTTCTCAAAGGTTGTCCCTAAAGAAGTACATCGCAAGTTGGTGCTTCATCATTTGCTGTTCATAATCCACCAATTATTGTTCCACAAATCCCAACAACTCACACCATGGCAGGTCCAAACCCACCCCTTAATCGAATGGATGCAATTGTTGCTACAAGGTATTCCCCTTTGGTTTTGCCTCAACCTCTGAATGCATTACCTGCAGGAGATTATCTCAAATACATGCCCAATTTTAGCGGTGAGGGAGAGGTAACATCTGAAGAAAACCTTGCTGATTTTTATGACTATGTTGACAATCTAAATATTGAGCATGAAGATGTCTGGATGAGAGTTTTTGTTTAGATCCTTGAGGGTGATGTTAGAAAATGGTTCAGATCTTTGACAGCTGCTAGCATCACAGGAATTGAAACCTTATATGATACATATTTAAGGAAATGGGGCAATGAGAAATATTTTATGTATTATATCACTTAATTTGGTGCAACAAAAAGAAAAGAAGGAGAATCAGTTTCTGATTTTTCAAAGAGATTTAATAAGATGTATATAAAATACCTACTTAAATCAAGCCTACTGAAGCTTCAGCCAAAATCACTTATGTCGGTACCTTTGATCCTAATTTTAGTTTATTATTGAGAGAAAGAAGATCTACAAAATTAACACAAATGCAGGAAAATGTACTAGAGGTAGAATATAATGTTTTAGCAATTAATAGGCTCAAATGAGGGATTGACAGAGAAAAAAGAAAGAAAAAAAATAAAGTTTCATCTTCAGGAACTTCAGACATAGATCTTAAGCTAGATGCGCTGGCAAAGATGGTCAATTCATTGACTAGTGAGAAGTCCAAGATCAAGATGGAAGCAAGACCTACTATGACTAGAAGTGTTTCATTTGATCAGCCTAATAGGCAACAGTTTAGAAGACCTAATGTTCCTCAAATTTTGCAGCAAGAAAGAAGATATGGTGATCATAAAAAAGTGCAACCCCCTTTGCAGAATTCTATATTTGAAGATGAAGAGGAAGATGAAAGGTTGGAGAAAGCTGCTGATATCATTTGTCTAAGAGATAAAGAAGGGTTGATCCATCTTACACAAGAAGAGTATGAAGATTTCATGTCATATACTTAGATTAATGAATTGATTTCTTATCATTCCATGATTGCAGTTGATCATCAAAGTAGATAAAATATTAGATCAATGAAGACTGATGATCATCCAAAGCATGTTGCACAACCCAAGAAAAGTAAGAACGCAGTTAAAATTCCAAAAAAAAGGCAAGTTGCTGAAACAAGCAGGCCAAAAATTTCGGTAGCAGTTAACCCTCTTTCACTTGAGGTAAAAAAATTTCACAAAGTGCCCCATGTTTTCAATTTTGAAAATGAGAAACAAAAGATAAATATTCATGTTCCTCTTGTAGAGCTCATGAAAAATGATGATTACAAAAAGACTTTTATGAAAGCTCTTTAGCCTACACCTACCGAGGTAGCCTCTGATTTTGTTAACCTTCAAGATGACAAGCCCATTGTTGTTTTAGGTCCATTGGTAGAATACAGAGATGACTCTACCCCTCCCTTCTATCTCTCTATGAATATTAATGATAAGATCTTGCATAATTGTCTAATGGACTCTGGAGACTCACATAATTTAATGCCCAAGGTAGTCATGGATGAACTAGGTCTTGAAGTAACTAGAGAATCCCAAGATCTCTACTCCTTTGATTCTCAGAAAGTTCAATGCCTTGGTGTCATCAAAGACCTTGCAGTAAACCTCTTTCAGTTACCTATGAGAGGTATGGTGATGGATATTGTTGTAGCTGACATTCCTCCTAGATTGGGCATGCTACTTTCTAGGTCATGGATTATAAGGTTGGGAGGAAATTTGAAAATGGATTTCACTTATGCTATTGTCTCTGTTTTTGGAGGAGAACAAAAAACACTTTATAGAGAATCTCAACTGGCATATATCAATAGTGACAACAAAGACCCCACTAATCATCCAATTTATGCTAGAAAAATTGATGTTGGTTCAATCATTTTACACATGGATAATGTTGTCCTATATGCAAAAAAAATTCAGATTTTGAAGCCTGCTAAAAAACAGATCAGTCATGAGGGTTCTAAGCTGTGGAAAATGTATTTTGATGGCTCATGTTCTAAATAAGGAGCTGGTGCAGGAATAGTTCTCATTTCCCCTTTGAAATAAAGCTCCACATTTTCTTTCAAACTTGAATTTGAAGTAACTAATAATGTGGATGAATATGAATCTTTGTTGATTGGTTTAAAAACAGTTAAAGACATGAATATTTCAAAATTTTCTGTTTTTGGAGATGTTGAACTTATTATTCAACAAATCAGAAATGTTTATCAAATTAATCACCCCAGACTCAAATATTACCGGAATACAGTATGAAGCATTGTAGAAGACTCACTCTTGGCCTTTAACATTTCTCTTGGAATTGGTAGATTCACTTTCTATTTCAACAAGCTCATTCAATATTCTAATACCTATAAAGTTGAAATATGAAGTGGAAGTTAGGTTCAAACCTAGCATTCCTATAATGCCAGGCATTGGAATTTTTTTGAAGAATATCATGAGATTAGAAGATTCATTGAAGATGCTGAATAATTTGTTGTCCTAAACATTGACCAAGATGAAGATCTCATGAATAATGATGTTGATTTGCAAGATACCAAAAATATGAAAAAATAGATTTCTGATCAACCTATCATTCAGCTGCCTACAAATCATATTCCCAAGGGATTGATCCTACTTGATAAGCTATTTGATCACAATGATGTCTCAATCAAACCACAGTTCGCTGAAATAGAAGCAGAATTGGAAGATTTCAATTGGGGCACAGAAAAAGAACCAAGGTATGTTAAGTTATCAAAAGATTTATCAAAAGAAAGAAAGAGTGAATACCACAAACTATTTTGTGAATTTGTTGATGTTTTTTCCTGGAAATATGAAGATCTTAAGACATATGATATAGCCATCATTGAGCATAGAATACCATTGAAGGATGGTACTCAGCCTTTCCAGCAGAAGTTAAGACAAATCAATCCACTATTATTACTAGTGATGGCGAAGGAACTGAAGAAAATTTTGGATGCCAAAACCATCATTCCATTGAGATACTCAGATTGGGTTACTAATATAGTTCCAGTAAGAAAGAAGAGTGGTGAAGTCAGACTATGTATAGATTTCAGAATGTAATATCCCAAAATGGTAGAAACAGGAATATCGAACATATACACAATTCTAAATAAGAATAAAACATATAAAACTGGAAAAATGTCGGAATACATCAGAACATCATACATATGAGCAGAAACAACTGACTCATGTCATTATGTATCAACATAAAATGAATATACACAGTGCTCCAAAAAGGGAAGCACTCAAGCCATCCAAATATGTTTGAAACAACTCCACTGAAAACTAGCATTGGAAAGTAAAAATTGTTGCTGTTGGTGGAAACTACTGTTGCTGGGAAGAAGATATATGTGCGAGAGGATATTGGAATTATCAAAAACGTCTGGTATTTTAACCATGGATTCTACTCGAAAAACCCAGAAATGGTTTGGCCAGATTTTGAATTTGGAATTTCGGCCCTTTTTGGGTTGCACACCACACCCTTATTGGTTGAGTTACACACTCCCTGGAGACAACTAATAATATGGGGATGAAAGAATGAAATATTACCTGCAATAGCACCCACTCATCTCACTAACTGAAGGGTTGGTCCCTTCTCCCGATTCCCAAGCTCCAAACTTGAGATCTAGCTCCTCCACTGAATATGTAGTTGTTGCATGCACAACTGCAGGGAAATAATGCATTGTCTAGGAGGTTTGATGATGTAGCCTGCTAATAGATAATACAATGTTGATCCCAGGTTGCTGAAGTGATCCTTGGAGTGAAGGATTAATCCCTCACAAGATTCCAAGCTAAGTTGCTTGGAACTTCCTCTTCTCCTCAAACCATCACTGCAGAATTACACAATTCCTGCAGGAAATGTTGCTGTATAGGAGAATATATGGATGGCCTGATGCTAGATATTATAATGAAACTCTTGGAATACTACAATGGATCCACAGTGTTAAGGGTTGATCCCTCCATAAGTTTTTTAGCTGAAGTACTGAGAACAACCTTCCAACTCTGAAACCCAAGTTCAAGAATGCGTAATTCCTGTAGCTGGAAGTGAAAATGAGAGTGGCTGAATGTGGCACTGATTTCCGAATGATGAATGCTGCCCAAGAAAACCTTCCTAGAGTAGGCACTTGAAGTTCCCTGTGGCTAAGGGTGGGATTTCCACTCGGGAACTCCCGGTTCTAAGCAACACAACAGACTTAGCTAAACAGTTGAAGCATGCAAAGAAATGTCTTACAACACTCAACAATAAAAATCCAAACCCCCCTCCTTTGCTGCCCTCATGTTCCTTTTATGGTTGTGAGCCTTCCCTAGTCTTGGCCCACCTCATAACTACACTGCACATGTGGCCACTAGCCTCCATAAATACTGCGTTGTCCTCCATGATCTCAATCACTGCTGCAATTATCCTCCACTTCCTCCATCATGTGTGCATTTAATGCACCACTTCCTCCATCATATCTACAATTGCTTCTCCACTATCTCCATCATATTGCATTTATTCCTCTATTATCTCCATCATATTCCTCATTAAGGCTCTATGACCTCCACTCTTTCTTCATTATTATGCTGCTCCACTACTCCATAATGCTACTCCACTACTCAATTAACCCACATTCACACTATAGAAGTGGATTTTATTCATCTAATGGGTTTATGGGTCCCTCCACCCTTTTATTTAATTAACTAAATAAGAAAAGTAAGAACTCTAATATTCCATTTTGCTGATGGAAAATTTGGAATATTACAGTCCTCCCCACCAAAATGTTGCTTGTCCTCAAGCAATTGCAAAAGTGGATTCTGCAGAAATCCATCTCCCTCCCAAGTGGCATCCTCGTATGGAAGGTTTCCCCATCTGCTCCAATTTTTTATGAATGCCCAACTCCATAGCTGCCTCTCTAGAATGTTTAGAATGGCCTCCAACGGTGTAGATATATGCCTCTCCTCATCAATGATTCCCCATGTCGCAACTAGTTGTTGTCCAAGAGCCTCTTCTCTGCATGAGATATGTGAAGTGTAGTGGTTCCTTCCCCAAGTGGAAAGTTCCAACTCATAAACTATCTCTCTAATCCATGCTACATGGATTAGGTTGTGTCTCTCCATGCTCCAATCCATGGCCCTCGTGGCCTTGCTCGCTCTAAGCATCATCTCAACAATGTGCAAAGTAGGAAATAGAGACATATGGATTGACATGTGAAATGTTGAACCATACTCTCCCAATAGAAGCCCCCACAACAATGCCTCTTGCTGCCATACCACATCATCATCATACCAAGTATGGTATCCATGCTCTCCTCACATAATCCAACGCAGCAAGGCTTCCTGTTTCCATCCCACATCATCATTATGAAAGGTGTGCGAGAATTTCAATCCATATTATACCAAGAGTAACCAGCGCAACAATAAATCTTACTGCCACCCCATATCATCATAATGCAAAGCATGAAGCAATGATATACTGATTGACATTTAGAATGTCACACTAGACCAACATAGCCAGGCTTCCTACTGCAACATCATATGAGTATCATGCAAAGTCCCAAACAATAACCTACCCATTGACATGTGATATGTCATGTGATGGAAAAACTCTCTCAAAAGTGACCAGCACAACCATGCCTCCTACTGCTGCATCTCATCACTACGGTGCATGGTAGGAAACAGTGATATTCCAATGGGCATATAAAATGCAATGTCTTGGCCATAATCTCCCAAGAGTATCCAGCGCATCCATGCCTCATGCTGCTACATCACCTCAGTATTGTGCAAGGCCTGGAACATCCCAATCTGAAATTTTGGGTGGTAACGATACTCACCCAAGAGCAGCCAGCGCATCCATGCTTCCTGATGCCCCGTGTCATAGATATGCAAGTAGCTTTTCAGCCACTTGCTCATAATCTCCATCTGTCCATCCAACTGTAGGTGATGACTCATATCATGCACCAGCTCGGTATCCACCCAATGGAGAAGCTCCCACCAAAAAATTCTCATACAATAATTTTCCCCATCACTATCTATGGCCTTGGGAAGACCATGAAGCATGAAGACATCCCGACAAGATAATACGGCCACGGGTGAAGAGATATACTGTGTCAAAATCTTGAAGCAATGTGCATACCTCGACAACAAAACAATGTCGACAATACCATCCTCCACAATCTGATGATAATATTTGCACTCCACGATATGTCGAAGTGCATCCTCCTTGAGGTCTCTCCATGAGAAACTTCTCTTTGAGTTGTGAGGTGCTCATCAAGAAGGCTCTGTCCTGATAATGGAAGATCTTATCCATTACATGATGTCTACCATCTACCATCTGCCCATCCAATGCTTCATAAGTGAAGCTGTCATCGGAATGCTCAAATAATAACTAGGTCCCCAAATCATCACTGCTCCTCAGTGACAGCGTTGTTGATCTCCATGATAGTGCATCTTCTATCTCATGGCCCTGTCTATACACAATGCTAAACTCATAGTCCTGCATTATATTGATCCACCGTTGTTACCTCTTCTACAACCGCTGCTCCTCCTCAAAAATATGTCGGAGACTATGGTGGTTGGTCTTCACCCAAAATATATTGCCCATCAAAAACTGCCAGAATTTTACCAATGCATGCATAATGGCCAATATCTCTTTGTCGTAAATAGAATATGATAGCTCATGCAACAATAGCTTTTAGTCCTCGAAATATATTGTATAGATTCCCTGCATTAGGACTATGCTAATCCCATCCTCAGAAACTCCACACTCCAACACAAAGTGTTGTGTGTAGCTCAACAATGTCAAACTGGGATAGCTATACATATTCTCCTTGAACCATTCAATGGTCCTCTGCGCAGTGATAGTCTGTTGCTCCAAATCAGCAATGTTCTCTAACCCTTGGTCATGCAATTGCCCTGATGGCATGACCCCACAAATCTCAAGATGATGTGCTGAAACAATCTGGGGTGGAAATATTGGCATACCTTGGATTAGTTGATGCTTGGGAACATCTTGGAAAGCTACAAGAGTTCCTCCAACCAGTGTAATTTCTTCTCCAACTGTTGGCGATGGTGATGGCTGATCCTCTACTGCTACACCAACACTGGTATCTGCTTCCTCTTCCTCATGCACATCCTGAATCATGCCTTGGACTCTCTATGTCAAATTCTTTATAAAATCTTGCCAAAATGCAAGTGCTCCTCCCACTGATGCAAGTACCTCTACTGCAGTTGGTGGTGGTGGTAGTTGTTCTTCACTTGAAGTATCAGCACTGACATCTTCCTTTTGCTCCTCATATACTTCCTCACCAATGTCGGAAAATGTCTCAATGGAAATTCTCTGGTTTTCTTCTATCAAACCTCTTTACCAACCTTTGAGTGAAATCTGAATACACAGCCACTCTTGCATGTTTCAATCTGCCGAACCACCAATCATTCGCTTCACCTTCAAGGTGCAACGCTGCAATATCAATGGCTTCCTTTTCCCCTACTGGGTGTAGCTGGAAGAAATCATCTAACTTATCCATCCAATCCTTTGTCGTGCTTTTGGATGACCCATCGAATGTAAGAATAAAGAATCTATTCTGCATATGCCCTCTCAGTTCTATTGCTGCTATGGGGTCGTTGGTTCTCTTTAATTTGGAAAAACTGATGGAAAGTCAGATTCTCTTTGAATGCTCTAGATTGAGATTTGTACTATGCAAGGTAATCACTCAGAGTCTCATGCTCCAAATATCCTCCATCTCCATGCCATTCATTTCCATTTGCAAGGAAAGTGGGCATAGTAGGGCGTTGTGGAATTTTTTGCACCGTCGGTTGCTTATACTGTTGATATGAAGTGCTTGGACCTTCTCTATTCTGAAACCCTCTTGAGGTTTCCTTTTTCCTTTCGCTTCTCATTTCTTTGATCTCTATGGTGAGATCCTCCATAGATCTGAAGAGAAGTGTGGAAAAAATAATCCCTTCCACCATTGTAGACTTCTTCTTTTTCTACTTCTTCTTCTTATTCCTCTGATGTCATGAAATTCCCACAAGATGAGCCAAAGATCATGCTCTAATACCACTTTAATATCCCAAAATGGGAGAAACGAGAATATATAACATATACACAATTCCAAATAAGAATAAAACATATAAAACTGGAAAAATGTCGAAATACATCAGAACATCATATATATGAGAAGAAATAGCTGAGCCGTGTCATTATGTATCAATAAAAAATGAATATAGACAGTGCTGTAAAAAAGGATGCACTTAATCCATCCAAAGATGGTTGAAACAACTCTACTAAAAACTAGCACTAGAAAGGAAAAACTGATGTTGTTGCTAGAAACTACTGCTGCTAGGAAGACAATCTATGTATGAGAGGTTGTTATAATGCTCAGAATGTTCTGATATTTTAACCACAGATTCTACTAGACAAACCTAGAAAAACCCAGAAATGGTTTGGCCATCTTTTGAGTTTGGAATTTCGGCCCTTTTTGGGTTGCACACTGCACCCCTGTTGGCTGAGTTACCCACTCCCTAGAGACAACTAATAATATGGGCCAAAATAATGACCTATAATATACAATATCACCCACTCAGCTCACTAACTGAAGGGCTAGTCCCTTCTCCCAATTCCCAGGCTCCAAACTTGAGATCTAGCTCCTCCACGAAATATGTTGTTGTTGCATGCAAAATTGCTAGGAAATATTGCGCTATCTATGAGGGCTGATGATGTAGCCTACTGATAGATAATAAAATTTTGATCCCAGGCTACTAAAGTGATCCCCAGAGTGAAGGATTAATCCCTCATAGGATTCCAAGCCGAGTTGCTTGGAAATTCCTCTTCTCCTCAAATCCTCACTGCATAATTACGTAATTCCTGCAGGAAATGTTACTGCATAGAAGAATAGATGGATGGAATAATTCCAGATATGACAATGAAACTCCCAGAAGACTGCAATGGATCCACAATGATATGAAATGATTGTATTAGTTTTTTTGTGCTAAGTGTCTTTCAATTTATCTAACATGTGCATAATCAGTTCATTAGTTTGCATAAGGTTTAAGGAGTTTTTCCATGAATTGTAGATGATATTCAGTGAATTAGAAGCATTAAATAATATTAAATAACACTGAAAAATAGTTTAAAGCAGAGAAATAATTCACCACATGAAATTTACACAGCAAGCATGATGAAGCAGTTCACCCCTCCTGGGCTACATCTGCTGGTTTGGCTCCCAATGGCTTGTCCATCTTTCATTATGCTCAAAAATTTGCTATTAAATGTAGTTCCAATGCTCTAATGGATGTTTTCTCTGCACCAATGGCTCCAAAATGCTCCAATTAGTCAAAAATGACTCTTCCTTCCCTCAGAATAGGTGAAAATTGAGTCTCCTACTCTTTTGCCTAGTATCTCCTAGAAAAGCTCCACTAAAAGTGGAGAACTCCAATTAACCAGAGTTAAAATTGGGCTTAGCAGCCAATTTAGGTGTGCCCGCTAACAGTTCCACCAACTTGACCACACATATAATGTTGCAGGTAGGTGGTGGCCACATGCACACCACCAAACCGCGGGTAACTGTGGTGGTTAGCGGAACTCATGGCACAACGTGTGGTTTTAAAGTTTGAAATGTGGTTGAAGCTAGGAGGTTAGGTATTGACCGCGTGGAGGAGTGTTAAATTTAACGTTTAATGTTGCCATTTGACACACAACGCGGGGACCACTGGTGGGTTGGGACTAGCGACAGTTCCCAACCCCCGAATGTGATTTCATTAAACCATAACATAAACCCAACTCCATATACAGTTCAGAACTAATGCGTAGAGTAGTTGGTATGCCATGCACGTGCCCAACGAGAGGTCTAGGAGTTTGATTCCCGTGGACCCTCACAAAAATTTTAATGTGAAGTTGCAAGGCCACGTGGCAGCCTCAAGGCTGCCCATGTGGGGCCCTCTCATTGGACCCTCCAAACCTGTACATCAAATAAAACTGTGACACTTGTCAACCAGTGATTGGTTTGGTGGAGGGAATATTCCAAGGAATATTCCCTTTTGTTGACTGTACATGCCACTTTTCTAACTGTGCATCCTAGTCAAACTTGGTCAAACTGTCACAATTTTACTTGTTTGGCATTTCGATCAGAACACGATATCTTCCTCATACGAAATCGGTTTTTTGAACTGTTCATGGTGCCGGAATCAGGAAGACAAGATCTACGCAACCATCCTAGTTTCAACCCAATAATCTTGCTTTTAATTTTTGAACTGTTCATGGTGCCGGAATCAGGAAAACGAGATCTACGCAACACATCACTTCCTTGATCATCGTTCAAAGGTGGCTCATACAAGCGTAAGCTTTCAACATTAACAACTGAATAAATTTTCATGTAAGAAGGCAAGTCAAGTTGGAATGCATTATTACCAACTTTTTTTATGATCTTGAAAGGACCATAGCGAATGGGTTTGATCTTTTTACCTTCCGCTTGCATCCTTTCTTTGCTAATGTGCAACCATACCTCATCTCTCTCTTGAAACTTGTGATCAACCCAGTGTTTGTCATGCCTCTCTTTGTATTTTCTTTGACTTTTCTCAAGTTGTTATTGAACTTGTTGATGTATAATCTAAATTTTCTCAATGAACTTTCGAGCCTTATCAATATCACTATGGCCATCAATTTCAACATTCTTCCCAAAGATGAAGTCTAATGGCTATTTTTGCAAATACCCAAAGCATACTTCAAAAGGTGAGGTTTGTGTTGAAGAGTACTTTGCCTGGTTGTAAGCTTGTTGAATCATAATGCAGTTGTTCGTCCCACAACTTAGGATGTTTTCTACAATATCCTCTCAATAGATGCAAAACTGTTCTGTTCACCACTTTGGTTTTTCCATCTGTTTGTGGATGAAAAGCGGTACTCTTTTTCAACTTTATGTCCATCATTCTCCATAGATTTGACAAAAAATTCCCAATGAATATGGAATCCCTATCACTAACAATAGAAGTGGGAAATCCAAAATGAACCCAAACATTTTGAAAATAAAGTTCAGTAGTTTGTTCAGCAGTAATGGTTTTCTTACATGGCATAAGTATACACATTTTACTGAATTTATCCACAACTACAAAAAGATAATCATGTTGCTTTCTTGACATAGGTAGACCTCCAACAAAGTCCATGGAGACACTCTCCCATGGCCTTGATGGTATTGGTAATGGCATGTACAATCAGAGATTCCTATTACTAGGCTTACTTGTTGTACACATAGAACAACCTCTTATAAAATGTGACACACTATCTATCATGCGAGGCCAATAACAATACCTCTGTAGATGCGCCACTGTTTTACTTACCGCAAAGTGTCCATCAATAAGAGAAGAATTAGCTTATCTCATGACGCTTAGCCTCTCTCCTTGTGGAATACATAGCTTGCCCAAATGAAACAACAAATTGTTATGCATGTGATAATATTTTTCTTCAACTTGATTCCCTTCACTCAAACTAGCATACACATCTTGGAAATCAATATCATGTGCATATTGTTCTATGTAACTCTCATGTACAACAGAATCATTTTTGAGTAAAGTAGAAGCACTAATGATTGGTCTTGAAATCATATCTGCAACTTTATTGAATATACCTTTTTTGTACCTCATAACCAAGTGAAATTTTTGAAGAAATCCCATCCACCTAAAACGTCTTGATTGTTGCAATTTTGTTTGTGACTGCAAGTACTGTAATGGTTGGTGATTGGTGTGCACAATAGTCTCTTTACCCATCAAGTAGTGCTTCCACTTCTTGACATTTTATACCAACTCATATAATTCTTTGTCATATGTAGGATGATTAGTCACAACGCCATTAAAAGTTTTTGAATGAAAGGCGATAGGCTTTCCATGTTGCAAAATAACTTCGCCCATGGCATAATCACTAGCATCAGTTTGTATCTCGAATGGTTGTATCAAATTTGGTAATGCAAGGACTGGAGCTGAACTGATCTTGTCATTTAAAGCTTCGAAAGATTTATGTTGTTTTCCTCTCCATTGGAAGCCTTTCTTCACACTTGTCACTGCATGTATAGGAGCTGCGATGGAAGAAAAGTTAGCAATAAACTTCATCCAATATTAAGTTGCACCTAACAAACTTCTTACCTCGGTAACTTTTTTGGGTGTGGTCCAATTCACAATGGCCTCCACTTTAGAAGGATCAATCCTCAATTCTCCTCCTCCTACAATATGTCCCAAATAGACCAAAGAAGTCTTTCCAAACTCACATTTTGACATCTTAAGAAACAATTTCTCTTTCTTCAAAATATCAAGCACTCTATTTACATGCAAGACATGATCTTCTCTTGTTTTGTTGAAAATTAAAATTTCATCTAAATACACAATAACAAAGTCATCAAGGAATGGTAGCAAAACATTCTCCATAACTTGCATGAAATTTGTTGGTGCATTACATAAACCAAAAGGCATAACTAGCCACTCAAAGTGTCCTTGTTTGGTTTTGAATGCAGTTTTCCATATATCACTTTCTGCAATTATTACTTGATGATATCCACTTCGTAAATCTAACTGAGTGAAAATTTTTTCTTCTTTCAGTTGATCAAGAAAATCATCTATTCTTGGGAGTGGGTAACAATTTTTTACCGTAATCTTGTTCAAAGCTCAAAAATCTACAAACATGCGCCAAGTCGCATCTTTCTTTGGTATCAAGACTATGGGTAAACCACATGTCGAGGTTATTGGCCTTATGATTCCTTTATCCAACATCTCTTTGATTTTCCTCTTTATTTCAGCATTCTCCATTATCGACATGCGATACATACCGATGTTTTGAAGAGGACAATCCTGCTGCAACTGAATCTCATGTTGAATTTCCCTTTTTGGAGGCAATCCTTTTGGCTCCTGAAACATCTCATGATGTCCATTAACCACATCATATAATTATGATTTCAACTTAGGATCACATCCCTCAAAATATTCATGATTAATGTCAGCTTTAGGCATAATCATAAGAAGAACAAAGTTCCTACTTGAATTTACCAGCCTCTTTACTTGTCCAACATTTACCAAAGCAATGTTTGTCTTCTTGCGATGTGCTCTGACAATGAACTCCTTGACATCTTTGAATAAATGATACTTGTTCTCATGGCAATGAAAGATCACTTTCCTGTCATACAAGTAAGGACTCACTAATACAATACCAGTGTTGAGATTGCAACAATATGATGAGCTTAGTGGAAAGAAGTCACCTTCACTAAGTGGGCCCGCAAGCTATTTTTGGCGCAAAGTCTATTTTTAGACTATGTCTATTTTTAGACATATGGATCATGTTCTATGAGTTGCAGGATGCTATTTGTGGATAGTTGGTCAAGTCGGGAAAAATATATGGACTTCTATTTTTAGACATATTGGGCGAAATCTATTTTTAGATTGCCAGTCTAAAAATAGATATGTCGAATATTATTAGCTCTTAATAATATTTAGACTCTAAACATTATCTTATTCTCTTGGAGGACTTCAGTTAAGTGCACAGATGTGGCACAGGAGCTAACAGAAGGAATTATGTTATTCCTAAGGGTTAAGTGGAGCTATTGCATGGATACTTCAGCTAGAACTCATGTGACAGAGTTTGGTGGAGTTGATTGAGGAAGTTAATGGAGTTGTGTTCAGTTTAACTAATATAAACATAGTTGAGCTATTTGTATCTAGTTTAACTGATTGATAAAATTAGTGAGAGTGGTGTGAATTAATTATTAATTAATTCAATAATTATAAACTCATTAATCAACTAAAGAATGCATCAGTTAACTTCAGTGCATGGACAATTTCAGTGGAGACCAGTGCAGAAATAGGTGAAAGAGCAAGTTAACTATCAGTTGTGACTATACTGTTGCATATTTGCAACAACCAGTGATTGGTGAAGCCCATGAGGATTGCATAGTACAAGCCAGGTGGTTTATGCTATTTAATGAGCCGTCCCATAGCATTGATTACGCAATAGAGGCTGGCTATCAAGTGGCAAAAGATTGGAGCATGTATTTTGCTAGATCTAGCTTGATAGTGTGTAACAATGAGAGGTTGTGCTGAGAGGTTGTGAGGAGCTTTGTACAATGATTTTTACATGATCTCCATGACATATAATATACAGATAGTTGGGGTTTTCAGCTTTAAGCTTTCCCATTAAATACTGTGTTCATATGTGTGATTGTTTGTGGTTTTAATGTGTGCATGCAATTGATTTAATTTCCGCATGTAATGATCAATGGTAGAAGAGATTATGTATTGTGAACGAAGCTAAAATAATGTGTGATCAGGAGAATCTCGGTAAATAATATATCAGTTATTCAAATTCTCTACATGGTATCAGATCAATATTGATCATTGGAGCAATTGCAATACATTGAAGTGGTTGAGTTTTGTGCTGGTGGAATTCGAATTTGCAGTAGTGTTTTCTTGGTGTCGAAGTTGAGATGTCTTTCAACGTATTGTGATTGGAGTATGCCCTTCAGGGCAGCTCAAATTATATTGCATGGAAGGACAGGATGGAGGTGGTGCTAGATGAAAATGGGTTGAAGGAGTTCATAGATGCAGAAATTCCAAAACCTGCTTCTAGCAATGCTGCCGCACTTAACGCATGGCAAAAGAAGACATCAAAGTGTTGAAGAATTCTGTTGGAGGGCGTGAAGGATCACATAGTTTCCAGCCTTCATGGTAAGGCTTCTCCATTCTTGATGTGGAAAGCTTTGACAGATTTATTTCAAAGCAAGAGCGATTTGAGGAAGTTGGCACTCAAGGATAAACTCAGAAACATAAAAATGGAGAAAGGCGACAGTATGCCCAAGTACCTCACGAAGTTCATCCAATGCAGGGATGAGATGGGAAGTGTGGGGGTTACTATTAATGATGAGGACTTGGTGAGCTTGGCTCTCCTTGGGCTTCCGAAGAGTTGGCATTCCTATCAGGACTCTGTCAATGGTCGAGAGAAATTACCAGGATGGGAGCGACTTTGGTCGGATCTTGTGAAAGAGGAGATAAGGCGAAGTACCAGGGACGGATCTTCATCAAAGAACTCTGATCAAGAGAATTGTGCTTTGGCTGCCAAAGCAAAGAAGGGGAAGAGCAAGAAAGCTTCTCAATCTGGTGCGAAAGGCAAGAAGCAGGACATGTCCAAGGTGAAGTGTTTTCACTGTCACCAACACAAACATTACGCCACTAGTTGTCCACAGAAGAAGAAAAATAAGCAGGCTGCTGGATATGCAGCTGGAGAGGCCTTAGCCTCATAGTTTGAGCTGGAATTTTCACTGATAGCATGCTTGGTCTCAAGTGTGATGGGTTCAGTTTGGTTTCTTGACAGTGGTGCATCTTTTCACATGACAGGAGATCGAGATTTGTTTACTGATCTGGATGAGAAAGATCTTGGAGTGCACATCGAGATGGGTGATGATGGTAGATACAAAGGCGACCGGTATCGGTACCATTTCCTTGGAGAGGGAGTCTCGTTAAACCCTCTTCGTATCAAGGAAGTGATGCATGTTCTAGGATTGAAGAATAATTTGATCTCTGTGGCGATGTTAGAAGACAAGTGATACATGTTGTCTTTAGTGAGGGAAAGGCTTCGAAGGGCAAGTATGACAAAGAAATGAATCGGTGAGACTGAGGATAGTTTGTCTGATAGTTAAACCTTATCAATTGCAGGTAGATGGCTATGCAGTAATGGAAGGCAAAGCAGAAGGTGTGGTGAGCTGAGATGAGGGCGAATCGTGGCACAGGATATTGGGCCATCTTCACCATGGCGCTTTGAAAATTTTGTAGTAAATTTCTACCGGGCTTCCTAAGGGTACAATTGCGCAGATAGATCAGTGCAAGGGATGTACTTTGGGAAAATTTGTGAAGACCACTTTTCATGAGAAGGATAGTCACGCCTCGACGATCCTTGAGAGAATTCACTTCTCGTACGGTTGGTGGAACTTTCAATAGTTTTGACCGCAAAAGTACGTATTATGTGATCTTTGTTGATCATTTCTCTCGAAAGTGCTGGATCTTCTTCATGCAGAAGAAGAGCGATACATTCGCGAAGTTCTGTGAGTTTAAAGCACTGGTCGAGAAGGAGTCGGGGAAGAAGGTGATTGCTCTAAAGAGCGACAATGGTGGTGAATTCATCTCAGCTGAATTCAAGGAGTTCTGCAGCGCATAAGGGATTCGGAGAGAGCTCATCGCACCCCATAACCCACAGCAGTAATCGTGGGTTGCCGAGCGAAAGAATAGAGATCGTGGTGCCGCACTGACGATGTTGCATGATCAGGGCCTTCCCATACACTTGTGGCCTGAGGCATGCAATACTGCGGTTTATGTGCAAAACCGTTGTCCTCACAGGATACTTGGCATGAGTACACCCGAGGAGGTGTTTTCTGGTAAGAAGCCTAATATTTCCCATTTGAGGATTTTTGGTTCACCTGTTTACATTCATGTGACGAAGGATGCCAGGAAGAAGCTGGAGTTGACTGTAGAGGTTGGGATATTTGTGGGGTACACTGATACGCCCCACAACTATCTGTGTATTTTCCAGACAGTCACAAGACTATTGTGCGACAGGATATCAAATTTCAGGAGGAGAAAGCCATGAAGTGTTCTCTTGAGAGGGAGCCACACTTGCATGCAGATGAGGAGCTATTAGTTCCTAAGGATGAGGCTCAGGATGTGGATCAGCCACAAGATGAGGTTCATGGAGTGGAAGAGACCACTCATGCAGCGCCAACCATCAGAGGGAGGAAGCGCACTACAGAAGCTGAGCGACTAGCTCAAGATGTAGAGAAGGTTGTAGGAGCACCTACATCTTCAATGCAGATAGAGACATTCACCCGACCGTCACCTGACCGGTATATCGGATACATGGCTCTTATGAGAAAGTGTATCGTGACGGTGGAGCGGTCAAGGGAGGGACCCCGCATGGCTGGGGATGCCATGGTGGAAGAGTATGATTCGATTGTCAGAAACAGTGCATGGGAGATTGTCCCGAGGCCGGAGGGGAAATCAATGGTGGGTTCGAGATGGATCTACAAAGTGAAGCAGGCAGCTGACGGGAGTGTGGAGAAGTATAAGGCAATATTTGTTGCCCGAGGCTTTTCAAAGATCGAGGGGATCAATTATGAGGAGACCTTTGCACCTATCGCAAGGTATTCTTCCATACGGACGATTCTTGCTCTCTCAGCGCAGATGGGGTGGCACATTCATCAGATGGATGTGAAGATCGCATTCCTCAACGGAGTCATTGAGGAGAAGGTGTACATAGAGCAGCCCGAAGGTTTTGAGATCTTCAACAGTGAGTCGCATGTGTGCAGGCTCAAGAGAGCACTGTATGGGTTGAAACAAGCACCTCGTGCTTGGTAGACACGGATAGACAGTTATTTCACCGGACTTGGATTCTCCAAGAGTGAGGTGGATCCTAACCTATACCAAATTGTGGTGGAGGGTAAGTTGCTGATCATTGTACTTTATGTAGATTATTTGATACTGACCGGTGATGAACAGTTGATACTCTCATGCAAGGCTGATCTTGCAAAAGAGTTTGAGATGAAGGACTTGGGCCTCCTTCATTATTTCCTGGGATTGGAAATTTGGCAGCGCAGTGATGGACTGCTTGTTTCTCAAGGCAAGAATGCCCGAGAGATACTGGAGAAGTTCAACTTGCATGGCTGCAAACCTGTTGATAGTCCTCTTCCTGGTGGATGGAGGAAGGAGGATGCTACTTCACCGGAGGTAGTGGATGCCACTGTTTATCAATAGTTGGTGGGGTCGCTTATGTATCTGGTCATTACACGACCCGGCATATGCTATGCTGTGAACCAAATTTCACAAGCTATGGTTAAGCCAACCAAGCTCTACTGGAAGGCAGGGAAGCATGTATTGAGATATCTCAAAGGCACATCAGGATATGGATCATGGTACAGAAAGGAGGATGAGTTGAGGTGGCATGGCTTCAAGAATCGGTATCATCATATCAGAGATTGTGTGCAGCGGAAGATCATGTTACTTTCATACATTCCCACGGAGGATCGGGATGCTGATATCTTGACGAAAGCGCTCACGAGGAGAAAATTCGAATACCGCAGAGGCAGGATAGGGGTTGCAGATAATCCTTATCTTGTTGAGAGGGAGAGTTGAGATTGCAACAAGATGATGAGCTTAGTGGAAAGAAGACACCTTCACTAAGAGGGCCCACAAGCTATTTTTGGCGCAAAGTCTATTTTTAGACTATGTCTATTTTTAGACATATGGATCATGTTCTATGAGTTGCAGGATGCTATTTTTGGATGGTTGGTCAAGTGGGAAAAAATATATGGACTTCTATTTTTAGACATATTGGGCGGAATCTATTTTTAGATTGCCAGTCTAAAAATAGATATGTCGAATATTATTAGCTCTTAATAATATTTGGACTCTAAACATTATCTTATTCTCTTGGAGCACTTCAGTTAAGTGCACAGATGTGGCACAGGAGCTGACAGAAGGAATTACGCTATTCCTAAGGGTTAATTGGAGCTATTGCATGGATACTTCAGTTAGAACTCATGTGACAGAGTTTGGTGGAGTTGATTGAGGAAGTTAGTGGAGTTGTATTCAGTTTAACTAATCTAAACATAGTTGAGTTATTTGTATTCAGTTTAACTAATTGATACAATTAGTGAGAGTGGTGTGAATTAATTATTAATTAATTCACTAATTATAAACTCATTAATCAACTAAAGAATGCATCAGTTAACTTCAGTGCATAGACAGTTTCAGTGGAGACCAGTGCAGAAATAGGTGAAAGAGCAGGTTAACTATTAGTTGTGACTATACTATTGCATATTTGCAACAACCAGTGATTGGTGATGCCCATGAGGATTGCGCAGTACAAGCCAGGTGGTTTATGTTATTTAATGAGCCATACCATAGCATTGATTACGCAATAGAGGTTGGCTATCAAGTGGAAAAATATTGGAGCATGTGTTTTGCTAGATCTAGCTTGATAGTGTGTAGCATGAGAGGTTGTGCTGAGAGGTTGTGAGGAGCTTTGTACAATGATTGTTACATGATATCCATGACATATAATATACAGATAGTTGGGGTTTTCAGCTTTAAGCTTTCCCATTAAATACTGTGTTCATATGTTTGATTGTTTGTGGTTTTAATGTGTGCATGCAATTGATTTTATTTCCGCATGTAATGATCAATGGTAGAAGAGATTTTGTATTGTGCATGAAGCTAAAATAGTGTGTGATCAGGAGAATCTCGATGAATAATATATCATTTATTCAAATTTTCTATAACTAGCTATGTCAAGCGAAACCACATCTAATTCAACTCTGTCAACAAAGCTTGCAGTGATTGCAAACCTCAATATACATTTCTTTGAAACTTGTAGATTTGCATCCTTACAAATCCACCCCAATGGATATGGTTTTGGATGTGATATGGTCTCAAGGTTAATTTTTTTGACCAAATATTCAGATATTAAGTTTTCTTGTGACCCACTGTCAAACAGTGTGTTAATCTTGGTATGCTTGGATATGACCCTCACATGAAACAGATCTATTCTTTCTTCTTCATTTGGAGTGTTTATGTGACAGTTTGATGTATTGGTATTGGGTTTAGTTTCAATTTATTTTCCCTTCATGTGTCTTCAATCCCATGGTTGTAATTTTAGATTCATCACCTGAATCAGATCCTAAAGCATGTTGAGTTGTAGCAACATTTTTTTGTTTCCCTTTGTTATTGGGTTTCTTTGGCCTCAATTCAGGATGTAATTTCCAACAATGAGTTTCATCATGGCCTTCTTTTGAACAATGTTTACGAGTCACTTTTTCTCCCTCTTTCTTAATAGATGCATTCTTTTTGTTTTTACCTTTTGAGGTATTTTCCTTGGCTTTACCCTTAAAAGTTTTCTTCCTACCCTCCTCAGAATTGTTCTTCCCTCTAGCTTCTAGATGTGTGGCCTAAACAAAAACTTCATCTAGACTAGTGGGGTTAAACATGAGAATAGTATGTTTTAGGTAGCTATCTAAGCCTCCTATGTACTTTAGAAAATTATCTTGGCTCTGCAAATACACCCCTAATACGAGAGCTGTTCTCCTAAATTCTTGGGTGTATTCTTGCACATTTTGTCCCTTTAATTGTCTAAAGTTCTGCCAGTTCATGATGGCCTTCTGCATATGAGCCAGTGGATAAAACTGTTGTTTAATAGCAGTAATAAAATCTGACCACGATATAATAATCTTACCATGTTTCTTGATTTCCTCCTTTGTCTTGGCTTCCCACCAAACAAGTGTTGCATCTTCCATTCTCAAAGAAGCTAATTGAATTTCTGTATCATCATCTTGAAGGTTCTGTATTCTCAAATATACCTCCAATTGTCTAATCTAATTATCTATATTTTTTGCATTTACTTCACCATTAAACATTGGCAATTCAAACTTAACATCAAGTTTAAAAAAAAGGATTTTTACCAGTGCTCTTGGACTTGTGTACCTGATGTATTGAAGAAGAAGTAGAGGATGATGATGATGAGGGTGAGGATGATGGCTCTCCATTTCCCTTCTTTGACTTGTATTCATCATGTTGACCTCCTAAAGATCCTTGTCCTTCCTTTTGAAGTTTAAATCCTTCTCCTTCCAGTCTCTCATTCCTTTCTTGATAAAGGATTCTAACCATCTCAGTCATGTCAAGGAATGATTTCCTGAACACTCTTTCTTCCTCATTAGGGTCAACTTCTTCAAGGATTTCTCATTCCTCATGAGGCATGCTTAAGGGAGCTTCTGCTTCTTTAGGAGGTGAACAAGGTGGTGGATATTGTGGAAATATTTCTCTCCTTTGCTTTGGCTCCTTTTGAGACCCTTCTACTTCCACCAATTTTCCTTCTCCTCTTTTGAGCTTGAGCCTTGTAAGCATCTAAAACTTGCAAACAGTTAAACAATTCTTTGCACTAAACAACACCAGAGAATAAACTATAGCTCTAATACCAATCTGATCTGAAATGACTGTATTAGTTTTGATGTGCTAAGTGTCTTTCAGTTTATAAAACATGTGCATAATTAGTTCATTAGTTTTCATAAGGTTTAAGGAGTTTTTCCATGAATTGTATATGACTTTTAGTGAATTAGAAGCATAAAATAACCTTAAATAACACTGAACAACAGTGTAAAATAGAGAAATAAGTCACCACATGAAATTTACCCAACACGAATGATGAAGCAATTCACCCCTCCTGGGCTACATCTGCTGGTGCAGCTCCCAATGGCTTGTCCATATTTCATTATGCTAAAAAATTTCCTATTAAATGTAGTTATAGTACTCTAATAGATTTTTTCTCTGCACCAATGGCTCTTGAATGCTCCAATTAGTCAAAAATTACTCTTCCTTCCCTCAGAATGGGAAAAAATTGAGTCTGCTACTCTTTTTCCTAGTATCTCCTAGGAAAGCTCCTCTAAAAGTCGAGAAATCCACTTAACTGGAGTTAAAATTGGGCTTGGCTGCCAATTTAGGTGCGTCCGCTAACTATTTCGCCGACTTGACCGCACATTTAATGTTGCAGTTGGGTGGTGGGAACATGCGCACCCCCAAACCGCGGGTAACTGTGGTGGTTAGCGGAACTTATGGCACAACCTCCAGTTTTAAAGTTTGAATTGTGGTTGAAGCTAGCGGGTTAGGTATTGACCACGTGGAGGAGTGTTAACGTTAATGTTTAACATTTCCGTGTGACACAAAACGCGGGGAACATTGGCGAGTTGGGAGCGTCGGCGGTTCCCAACCCCCGAATGTGATTTCATTAAACCATAAAAATAAACCCGACTCCATATACAGTTAAGAACTAATGCATAGAGTAGTTGGTAAGACATGTGCATGCCCAACGGGAGGTCTGTGGGTCAATTCCTATAGACCCTCACAAAAATTTTAATGTGCAGTTGCAGGGCCACGTGGCACCCTCTCATGGGACCCTCCAAACCCAAACATCAAATAAAAATGTGACACTTGTCAATGAGCGATTGGTTCGGTGGAGGGAATCTTTCAAGGAATATTATATTTTGTTGATTGTACATCCCACTTTGCTGATTGTGAATCCCATTCAAACCTGGTCAAACTACCGCAATTTTACATGTTTGGCATTTCGATCAGAACATGATATCTTCCTCATATGGCATCATTTTTTTCAACCATTCCCAGTGCCGGAATAAAGAAGATGAGATCTACGCAACCATCCTAGTTTCAACCCAATCCTATAATTTTTAATTTTGAGGAAAATTTATGAACTCCTGATCACACAGTGTGAAGGGTTGATCCCTCCACAGGTTTCTCAGCTGAAGTACTGAGAACAACCTTCTAACTCTCAAACCCAAGTTTAAGAATGTGTAATTCCTGTAGTTGGAAGTGAAAATGAGAGTGGTTGAATATGGGACTGATTTTCGGATGATGAATTTTGCCCAAGAAAACCTTCCCAGAGTAGGCACTCGAAGTCCCCCATGGGTAAGGGTGGGATTCCCGCTTAGGAACACCTGGTGCTAAATAGCACAACAGACTTAGCTAAACAGCTGAAACGTGCAAAGAAATGTCTTACGACACTCAACAATAAAAATCCAGAGCCCCCTCCTTTGCTTCCCTCATATTCCTTTTATTGTTGTGAGCCTTCCCTAGCCTTGGCCCACCTCATAACTATGCTGCACATGTGGCCACTAGCATCCATAAAGACTGCACTGTCCTCCATGATCTCCATCACTGCTGCAATTGTTCTCCACTTCCTCCATCATCTCTGCAATTGCTTCTCCACTATCTCCATCATCTTGGATTTATTCCTCCACTATATCCATCATGATCCTCATTAAGGCTCTATGACCTCCACTCTTTATTCATTATTATGCTACTCCACTACTCCATAATGCTACTCCACTACTCAATTAACCCACATTCATACTATAGAAGTGGATTTTATTCATCTACTGGGTTTATGAGTCCCTCCACCCTTTGATTTACTTAACTAAATAAGAAAAATAAGAACTCTAATATTTCAATTAGCTGATGGAAAATTTGAAATATTACACAGAAATCTTAACAAATTCTCCAAGAAAGATAATTATCCATTCCCAAAGATGGAGCATATTCTTCAAAAGGTAACTGGTTCAGACAAAATTTCCATGTTAGAAGGGTTTTTTGGGTATAATCAAGTTTCTGTTTGGCCGAAAGACCGACAAAAAACAACATTCACTACTTGATGGGGAACATTCATGTATGCAAAGATGCCATTTGGGCTTATGAATTTTGGAGATACTTTTCAGCGTGCCATGGATTTTGCATTTATTGGAGAAAAAGACAAATTCTTGGTCATCTATTTGGATGATATTACTATTGTTGAGCCCTAAAATTGTCTTCTCCTTTGCCAAATTCCATTTCAATTCATTATTCCTTTTGTCATTCTATAGACCTAAAGATCAATAAAAATGATTAAAATCACATAAGGAATACATGCAATGACTAACTTGTTGTACTTTTGTGATTTTGTTGTCTTAATGATTTCTGAGCAATTTTAGCTACATAATGCAGTCATTTTGTAGCCAGTCACACGTTCCATAGCCATTTTGGTGTTTGAACATGTTACAGGTGTCATTTGAAGAAAATGCGTATATGGTTAGATTCTAAATCTTTCCTACATCATTCCTTGTCATCCACGAAGGCTGAGTCAATAATTGGAGATGCTTATGCACGTGGTCAAACCAAAAGTCCAAGAAGCTGATTTCTATAAGGATAAGGACTCTTGATTTGCTTTCAGCAAATCATGAGGCCTAAAAAGGAGTTTTAGTTTTATTTTGACTTTAGAAGTACACGTGTGCCTACTTTCATTCAATATTAGTTATGTAATTGCCTATAAATTTAGCTCGGTTAGACCGAGAGAGACAGTTGACACTTATTTTACCAATATTGTGATACTTTGTTTTGAAGTATTTTTTATAATAAAAAGAAGCATAACTCTGATGCTGTATTGAAGACAACCTTGAGGAGTTAAAGATTTTTATGCCAAATTGATAGCAAAGGGCCCCTACTATCCAAGGAGGCTTCCACATGCTTTCTAGATAAGTAGCTTTCAATTTTGTTTTGTTATATTTCTTAC
Source organism: Pinus albicaulis (assembly GCA_034641835.2). Taxonomy (NCBI): domain Eukaryota; kingdom Viridiplantae; phylum Streptophyta; class Pinopsida; order Pinales; family Pinaceae; genus Pinus; species Pinus albicaulis. Next base: position 86,634,656 of record CM076576.1, read on the forward strand.
TTAGACAGTTTTCTGAGTTCATATCTTTTAGTATCATGTCTTACATTGTTTTTTTAAATAAAAGATCCTTATGATTATAGTTAGTCTTTTCTCAAAGTTTTTCCAACATATCTCTATTCAATGAATGGATTTAATTGTAACATCCCGAGTTACCAACACTATAGTTTTTGTCATTTAGATTAAAAGATCCTCATTATCCTACGACCATTATTTTTCTTAAACTTTTCCAACATATCACTATTATATGAATGATATTTGGTTGTACTATGTTGAGTTATTAGCATTTCCTGTTTTTTAATTAGATAGAAGATCCTCATAATATTACAAACAGTATTTTCTCAAAACTGTTCCAATAAATCTCTAAATCACATAAAAGACTTAATTGTAATACTGTGGGTTACTGCTCGCTTGTTGTTTAGAAGATCCTTATTACATTATATCTAATCTCCTTCAATAAACTCTTCCAATAAATCTCTAGCTGATGAACGAGATCTAGTTGTAATGTCATAAGTAGTTTCAAATATTCATAGGAGATCCTTAGCATATTGTAGCAATTTTCTTCTCAAGCTATTCCAAAATATCTCTATCATATGAATAAGATTGCACTATAATTCTAAGTTGTTGTCTGTTTTTAGGAATATCCTCATCACATTGGAGTTCAATCTCTTTCACAAATTATTCCAACAAAACCTCTAACTAAATGAATCAGGTTGAAATATAATGTCTTGAGTCACATTTCATGTTCATTTGCAAGCTAGAACATCCATGGATTAGAATACTCTGTTTTTCATCATTTTCCTAATTAGGGACAGAATTTACAACTAAACTCTGTTTTCAGTGTAAGGTTTCCTTTTCTTTTCTTTTTGACATAGATTTGATTTCATCTTCTGAGCATAGAATAGCATACTAAAACTCAAACAAAACAAAACTCAAAAACATCAATAAAACACTGAAAACAATGAAATAAGAATAAGGATATTTAGGCACATATAGTGCAAGTACACCTCATCAGTTTACTAGCCCTGGTCGATAATTTATGCTATCAATTCAGGACACTGAATTGACTAAACAACTGTTTTTTTAACTTCAGATCAATAACACCTTCAACACTTGAGACAAGTATTTGTTAAATGCAGAAAATATGGTATATCATTGAATCCAAAAAAGTCTCATTCTACTCTCAAGGAAGGTAAGATGTTGGGTCACATAGTTTCCAAATATGGAGTGAAAATTGATCTGAAGTGGTGAAGCACACTACTTCCATGTTGAAGAAGGAAAAAGAAGTCAAGTGGACAATTGAATCCAGAAATTCATTTGAGATGATAAAAAAAGATATCATTGAAGCACCTCAGCTGGTAAGCCCTGAATACTCAAAGCCTTTCTTGAACTTATCATTTTCCTCTCAAGATACTATTGTTGTTGTTTTGTTACAAAACAAATCTGAAAATAAGGTACCTCCTATAGAATTTTTCAGCAGAGCTCTTAGAGATGCAGAATTGAAGTATGAAATGTTGGAAAAGCATGCCTATGAATTAGTGAAAGCTCTAAAAGATTTTAGAGTTTATATTCTGCATGCTCAAATTATTTCCCATGTACCTTCATCTGTTGTTATAAAAATATTAGTTCAGCGTGATATTGATGGAAAAATAAGTAAGTGGGTGAATAAAGTTCTTGAGTTTTATTTAGATATAAGGCCTACTAAACTAATCAAGGGTCAAGGTTTAACCAAACTACTAGCTGAAGAAAATTGTAAATTTTTGGGCTTGAATTTCATGGATGACAACTTTGAAGGGAAAAATTTTGAACTTATTGACAGCATGGCAGTGGATGTAAATATTTCCGAGTGCAGTTGGTATAAAGATATCATCTACTTTCTGCAGAATTTTAAACCTCCTCCATTTTTTTATAAAGCAGAGTAATATCTTTAAAGATGAAAACTGTTAAATTCTGCATCAAATATAGTTGTTTATATTGGAAAGATACTACAGGAGTTTTGTTGAGATGCATTGATCTAGATGAGTCCAATAGATTTATGTTTGATATGCATAGTAGTGTGCGTGGAGGTCATCATTATTGGAGAACTACTACATACAAAATACTAAGAGCTAGCTATTTTTGGCCTAGATTATGTTTTGATGTATGTGCTAAGGTGAGAGCATGTGAAAAATGTCAGAAGTTCACCAGTAAGAAACATTTGAAGTCTTTGCCTATCAAGCCCATAGTTGTTTCTGCACCTTTTTAGCAATGGGGCTTAGATTTTATTGGATAAATTCATCCACCTTCAAGTGGACAACATCGTTGGATTCTTGTTGCAACTGATTACTTCACAAAATGGATTGAAGCAATACCTACTAGGAATGCTACTCATAAATTTATCATTAACTTTTTGGAGGGAATGATAACTAGATTTGGATGTCCATCAACATTAGTAGCAGATAATGCAGATGCTTTTAAAGCTACTCCACTGGTAAATTTATGTCAATATTATGGTATTCATCTCACTCACTCTACAACTTACTATCCCCAAGGGAATGGTTTAGCTGAATCATCAAAAAAAAGTTTGGTAAGAATCATTACCAAACTATTGGAGGAAAAGAAGACAATCTGGGATTCAAAATTGAAGTTTTCTTTATGCGATGACCCAGTGACAATCAAAAATTCTATTAATACATCATCTTTTCAAATGGTTTATGGAACTAATGTTGATTTTCCAGTCCAATTGTCCATTCCTGTAGCTAAATTTCTACAAGATCATGAATTTTAGCCAAATGACATGACCAGGAGAATATATCAAATCATAGAAGTGCAGCAAAAGTGAGAACAACAATATGATTTGGTGAGAAAATATCAGGAAACTGTAAAGCAATTTTTTGATAGAGGAACTAAAAAATAATATTTTCAGATTGGAGATCTAGTGTTGAAATGGGATGCACAACATCAAGACCCGAGTAAGCATTCCAAATTTGATGCTTGATGGCTTGGTCATTTCAAAATCTCAAATATTTTGCAGAACAATACTTTTGAGTTGCAACATCTTTATGGGACAGAATTGTTTGGTGGCCCATTCAATGGGCACTTTCTCAAAAAAAAAAAATTACTAAGGTTTTTGGTGGCCTAAGTTCACTCTAAATATCATTTTGTTTCATAATAAGACTCCATAGCCCAATGGCAAGGCACTGAAACTACAAAATATTCTTAGAGCCTCACAGGGAGAGCTCTATCCCCTATGAAGCCAATGTTAGCACAGTTCTTTGCTAAGTCATGAGTCCATTTAATTTAATTTTTTTAGAATTAGAATTTGTAAATTTAAAAAAAAAAATGGTCTCTACCAAAATTTCCGGTAGTGCTTGTTTTAGCCTTTTCGAACAACCTGTTATATTCCTGTTGCTTTCTGTTTTTCTTTTAATCTGATGCTACCAGAAATTCTAGTAACTTCCCCTATTTTTAAAAATAAAAATAAAAAGTGCATCCACTTTGTTTCAAGACACGTGTTTTAATTTAAAATACATTTAAAATATTTTTGTTAAGATTTAAATCACGTGATATGATAGGTTTGAGGTCAGTCACATTAAGTTTAAGTTTTGGTATACGTGTAGTGTCTAGGTGTCAATCCGCAATAACCAAAGCTAGTTGTTGATCCCGTCTTGTTTGTCAGGAAAGTTGGTCTAGATTCACGTATAGGTACATGATTTTTGAATGGAAAAGATCGTGGATCTGTAGGTTTAATGCAGTGACTGTTTGGATGGTTACGCATAGAGGTTGCCAGAAATTTAGTCCAATAAACCAACATAAAGTGGAGGTGACTACCAGTCAGAGATCCACTTATTTCAAGCTACCTGTAGCATGCTTACGTAGCCAACTTCAGACCATGATTGCTATCACATGGTTCATACTACGGTCAAGGATATTTTCCATAATGAGAATCCATTGCATGGGATGGAGAACCATCATTGCTATTTTAAATCACCAAGAAAGAAGAAGCAGTATTAGTTGTGAGCTTAGCTATTGGAGAACGAATTTTCTATAGTGCAGCTTGAGGAAGGAGTCCTAGATTTTAGACAATATTCAGAGGAAGACACAGCAACACCTGATAGGTGAGCTCCTCTAGCTCTGCCACCTATCAAATTTCAGAGACACAATTATTAATTTTTGAAGATGACTAAAAGAGGAAGAAAGATAAAATGAATTGAACCATAAGGTGTTGGCCTAGTGGATGCAAATTTGAATGTGAGAGGGATATGCTTGTCTAAGCAGGGTGGTATTCTTTATGCACCAGACTGGGAAGCTCTCACTTAGGAGTAGCTAAAGAGTTTGAAAATTCTTTCAATGGACAGGAAGCCACAGTCTATGGTCTTAAATTGCAGGTATCAACAGATTCAATTGTTGAGGCATTCAACCTTCCATAGGAAGGATAAAGGTGGTTTAAAGTTCAGGTTATCACTGAAGGAGACCTCAACAATTTCCTCAAGGATGGACACAAAGATCCCAAATAGGGCAAAGGAATTCCCAGCAGCTACCTCAAAAATGAATGGGCAGAAGTTGTTAAACTCATCAATATTTACCTCACTTGTGAAAGGAGGTATAAAATTGTGTTTCTTTATCATATGATATTTCTGTTTCATGTTGGAGACATGAAGACACTCAACTTGCCACACTTTTTCTGAAGAAGCTGACCAAGATGTCAGGCAGGATCCAAACACATACTCCTACTTCAGAATACATATTGTATCATCAAGATTTCATCAAAGTTTTAGTTGAAGAACAGTTAAGGAAAATAAATAAGACATGGGACCATTTCTTATTTTTACAAGGTAGACCAACCTGCACCTACACCTCCATTCTCACAACGACACCCTCAGCCTGCAAAAAGAATTAAGAGGAAGGCTAAGAAGGAGAACATCCATACAACCAAGAGCAGAAAATAAAATATTTATTCAGTCAAGGTTGAGATAAAGTTGGAGAAAGGAGAGAGCTCCTCAGTTAATAAACCCAAGTCTATGAAAATGGTGGCCCCCATTCCTCCTTTTCTTAATATCTATACCAGAGCTCGAAGAGGAAGGTCTGCAAATGCATAGAAATCTAAAGCACATATGCTACCAAAAATTCTGGAAGCATATATTCAGCATAAAATGCAAAAAAAATTATCATCCCACAAATTATGATGAAAAAATCCTCAAATATGCAGGGTATGAGATCAGTAGCAAGAAGAATAAATAGGAAGCTAAACCTATTGCTGGAACCAGAAAAAGACATATCAAATATAGCAACAAGTTCAAGCTCAAGTCCAAGGCTTTGCACAACCCAAGATTATTGACAGAGGTCATTGATATAGAAGGAAATTTTGAAGGGTTAAAGACAAAGGAATCCAAGAATAAAGATAAAAAAAAACCCCTTCAGAGCAACACACATAACCCTAAAAAAGAAGAAAGATCCAAAAGCGTTTAAATGATGAGAATTCCACTGTCAAAGAAGCAGCCATGAGAACAACCAGATCAAGATCAACTATTGATAGGAATTCAGACTTTGACAAGCTTGCTGAAGCTGCAGCCCACATGGAAGGAAGGTAAAAATGTTTTTTTTATAAAACACCTTTTTCTTATCAAGTGCAATTTTGAACAGCATCTCAAATGTCAAAAAATGTAAGTTTGCACAGGTTTTTCAGTGTTTTTTGTGAATTTTTTAAAAATAAATAGAATGCTACCAGATATTCCAGTAGCATTACAGTTTTTGTGTAGTTACAGGTTTTTACCGGAAATTCCGGTAGCACCTGTTTTAAATTATTTTTTACATCTGTCAGTAAAGTTTCCAAGCTAGTTAAGGAAAGATAAGGACTCATAACCAAATGGATATATAAATTGATGGTGATAAGTGGTTATGAAGTTGTTGGAGGTCATATTAAATGAAGATACATGGTTATTTAAGAACCAAACACATAAGGAGACAAATCAGCAGAAAAAAGGGCAGCTTTTCAACATACTCAGCAGTTCATCCCAATTGTATTCTCTTCTTTCATATACATTTGTATTTTCAGTTAGATTTCGATGGGATATAGTTTTAATGTCCTATCACACCTATGTAATGTTAGGAGTAGTGTTTCCTTACTTTTAGAAGAGATGGAGTTGGTGCCTCTCTTTCTATATATACCATTTGTGTAGAAATTATACAACATGCATGTATATCTTGGATTCACCTGATCTAACAATGCACTAAAGTTAAATACTGAATCGCTTCTACAAATATTTTTTAGAATAAAAAACACAATCGCTAATCACATGAACATGAAGAAAGATCAATCACACACAACACAGATAATTTCCCGGGGAAAGCTTACAGCTAAAAACTCCACTATCTTCTATTGTATATTAAGCATGGATCATGAAACAATTACAGAAAAAAATCTTCTCACAAGATCCCTCCAGTACTCAGCTAATTGTCTCACACTGTCATATGAAAAACTGACCAACACATAGCCAATTCTCAGCCTCCAGAAAGCCTACCTTGCTTGCGCAATCCCTGATGGTAAATTTCCCTAAAAGATAGGAATTCATGTCTTCCTTGACTACACAAGTATCATGGGCACTCCAATGGGTGTTTGCCTACATGTGTGCAAGCCAATAATCCTACAACTGATATTAAACTTCCCTTTCACCTAGAACTCAACTGGGTCTCCACTGGATCTAGCGTGCATGCAGCTAATAATAGTAAATCCTCAATTTCACGTGAGATCACTAATTGTGAATTAATTAATATTTAATTCACTAGATATCTCACTAGTGTATCTTTAGTTACAACTACCACAACTGAGCTTAACTCACTTAACTGAGTTAAACTAATTTACAACTTGCACCAACTCATGCACCACTGCACTTCAAACTCTGTTACAACTAGAATTACTTTGCATGCCTCACCAACAACCTCTAACTCTAAATCCAATAGCTAACTGAATTTATCACTTTCAGTTAACTCATTCAAGTCCACATTGAGAATATATTACAGTTTAATGTCCATCTTAATTAAGGGATAATAAAAATAGACATGCACCAAAAAACAGCACTGTGGGACCCACCCTAGTCTGGGTTCTTAATGCACTAGGCATGGGTGTTTAATCTTCTTGTTGAATCTCAACACTCCCTCTAAAAAAGAAATGGATTATCCTTCACCCCGATCCTATCTCTATGGTATTCGAATTTGCTATTGGTGAGTGCCTTCGTCAGAATATCTGCATCTTAACCATCTTCCGTGGGAATGTACTTAAGCAACATGATCCTTCTCTGCACACAATCTATGAGATGATGGTACCGGATATCTATATGCTTGGACCTATCATGAAACATAGGATTAATTGAGAGTTTAATGCAACTTTTATTATCACAATGAATCATTTTCAGATCCATCTGAGAACCAAACAAAACAACCAAGGTATTTCTCATCCAGATAGCCTCACATGCATCTTGACTTGCTTCCATGTATTTCGCTTTCGCCAAATTGAGTGCCACGGGTCATTCTTTCTTGTTGTACCAAGAAAATTTTGTTGATCCAATGCTAAAGATCCCCCTTGATGTGCTATTTCTTTCCAATGGACTACCAGCCCAATCTGCATCCATGAAGCCATGCAGCTTCACTTCATCCATCCATCTAAACCATAGACCATACTTTGATGTGCCCCTCAGGTATCTCAGGACATGCTTCCCCGCCTTCCAAAAGAGATTTGTAGGCTTAACCATAGGTTGACTCAGCTGGTTAACTGCGTATCAAATTTATGGTCTTGTGTTCACCAAATACATTAGCAAACCCATTAACTGTAGATAGACAGTAGCATCCACTACCTCTCCAGAAGTAGCATCCTCTTTCCTCCAATTTCCTGGAAGAGGAGTATACATGGGTTTGCAGCTCTCCATGTAAAACTTACCCAGTATCTCCTTTGCATACTTCCTTGAGACACAAAAATTTCACCATCTCGCTGCCATAATTCTAATCCAAGGAAATAATGAAGGAGTCCCATGTCCTTCATTTGAACTTCCTTGCAAGATCCTCCTTGCATGAGTGTATCAGCTGCTCATCACCAATCAAAATTAGATCATAAACATAAATAATGATGATCAATATCTTACCCTCAACCACAATCTGGTACAGGTTTTCATCTGCTTCACTTTTGGTGAAGCCCAGTCCGGTGAAATAGTTGTCTATTTGAGTGTATCAAGCACGACATTCTTACTTCAGCCCATACAATTCTCTTTTGAGTCTGCACACATGCGTCTCACTATTGAAGACCTAAAAACCTTCAGGATGCTCTATGTATACCTCTTCCTTAATTATCCCATTGAGAAACGCAGTTTTCACATCCATCTGATGAATGTGCCAGCCCATCTGCGCTAAGAGTGCAAGGATGGATCTTATGGAAGACTACCTTGTGATAGGTGAAAAAGTCTCATCATAATCTATCCCCATGATCTGTGAGAATCCCTGGGCCACAAATATGGCCTTGTATTTATCCACACTCCCATCAGCAGCTTTCTTTATTTTGTAGATCCATTCGATCCAACCTTTGATTTGTCGACCGATCTTGGGACTATCTCCCATGCACTGTTCTTGACAATGGAGTCATACTCCTCCACCATTGCATCAACCCAAGTAGGTTTTTGCACTGATTCCTAAAAGGAAGATGGTTCAGTCACAATACATTTTCTCATAAGAGCCATGTATCCAGTAAATTAGCCAGGAGATTGTCTCTGTCTGTAGTGTAAAGTAGGGGCTCCTACATTCTGTGCAGCATAAAGCCTCAGCCTATCAGCTTCTATGGTGCGTCTTCTACCATTTCTAATGGATGGATCTACATGAGTGTTTTCCTCCACTCCATGAACCTCCTCATGTGGTTTATCCACATATTGAGACTCATCCTTGGGAATCAGTAGTTCCTCATGTGCATGTAAGTCCAACTCCCTCTCAAGGGACAACCACATGGATTTCTCCTCATCAAATTTGATATTCCATCGCACAACATTCATTCCGTTGTTTGGAAAATACACACAATAATTATGGGGTGTTTCTGTGTACCCCACAAAAATCCCAACCTTAGCTGTTGGTTCGAGCTTCTTCCTGGCGTCCTTGGTCACATGCACATAAACATATGAGCCAAAAATCTTAAAGTGTGAAACATCAGGTTTCTTACCAATGAAAGCCTATTCAAGTGTACTCATTCCAAGTACTCTATGAGGACAACGTTTTTTCACATGTACCGTTGTATTTCATGCTTCCACCCACAAATGCATCAGTAGGCCTTGATCATGCAACATCGCTCGTGTTGCACCCACAATAGTTTTGTTCTTCCTCTCCATGACCCCATTATGTTGCGGGTTATGAGGCGCTATGATTTCTCTTCGAATTCCTTCTTTTGTACATAAGTTCTTGAATTCGTTAGATATGTATTCTCCACCATTATTGCTCCTAAGAGCCTTCACTTGCTTCCCCGACTCTTTCTCCACTAGTGCCTTAAACTCACAGAACTTACAGAATGTTTGATCTTTCTTCTGCATGAAGAAGATATAGCACTTACGAGAAAATTCATCAACAAATATTACATAGTAATTATGTTTTGTTTTTGAAGCAACGAGAAAGGACCACACATGTATGTGTGAACTCTCTCAAGGATCCCCGAAGCTCAGTTTTCCTTCTCATGAAAGGTGGCCTTTACATATTATCCCATAGTACATCCTTTGCATGTGTCTTACTGCGCAAGTGTACCCCTGGGAAGACCAGTAGAAATATTTTGCATGACTTTCAAGGATCCATGGTGAAGATGGCCCAATCACCTGTGCCATAATTCGCCCTCATCCCGGCTCACCATTTGATTTGCCTTGCCCATCATTGTTGTGCAGCCATATACCTCTAGCTTGTAGAGATTATTAACTCAAATCCCTATCCTCTTGGCTTAACCCATTGTTTTATGTCACAAGAAATATTTTCCATCACTAAAAACAACATCATAGCCTCTATCCTCCAACATTGCGACTGAGACCAAATTTTTCTTTAAACCTAGTACATGCATCACATATTTTAATTGAAATGGTTTACCTGACTCCCTCTGAAGGGAAATGGTACCAATCCCGGTAGCATTGTACCGTCTGTCATCGCCCATTTCAATAAGCATCTAGAGATAGTTCTCCTCCAAGTCAGTGAAAAGTTCCTTATCTCCCCTCATGTGAAAGGAAGCAGCACTATCCAAATACCACACAGATCCCAATGCATTGGACACCATGCATGTGATCAATGAGAATTCAATCTCAAATTTTGAGGCAAGGGCCTCACCAGCTACAGATCTAGCAACCTTCTTGTTCTTTTTCTTTTGTGGACACTTAGTAGCAAAATGCCCACACTTGTGACAGTGAAAACACTTCATCTTGGACATGTCCTGCTTCTTGCCATTCTTGGACTCAGATTTAGAATGAAATTTCTTCCCCTTCCCCTTCCTCGCCTTGGTAGCCAAAGTGAAATCCTCTTCATCCTCATTCTTAGATGAAGATCCATCTCTGGTGTTCCGTCTGAACTCCTCCTGCACCAAAGCCAACCATAGTCATTCCCAATCTGGAAATTTTTCCCTTCCATTGACATAGTCTTGATAACTATTCCAACTCTTGGGAAGTCCTAGGAGAGCCAAGCTCACCAAATCATCATCAGAAACTTTTATTCCAACGCTCCCCATTTCATCCTGACATTGAACAACCTTTGTTAGATATTTTGGAATGGTGTCGCCCTTTTCCATCTTGATCTTCCTGAGCTTATATTTGAGTGCCAATTTCCTATGGTCGCTGCTGCTTTGGAATAAATCAATCAAAGCCTTCCACATTTCATATGGTGTGGCTTTCCCATGGAGGCTTGAGATAATGTGGTATGATACTCCCTCCAATAGGATCCTCCTCACCTTTGCCACTTTCTTTATCCATGCATCAAGATTTGCAGCATCGGGTTTAGGAACATCTTTGTCAATGAATTCCTTCAACCCATTGTCTTCAAGTACTGCCTCCATCATGTCCTTCCAAGAAATGTAGTTCGAGTTGCCCTCGAGTTCATACTCTAACCTCAAGCCATTGAAAGGCATTTCAATCTTGAATCAGCTGTAGCACCAAGAAAGTCTTTCTGCAAATTCGAATTCTATCCAGTCACAAACTCATCTCCTGCTTCACTTTTGCAATTTCCTGTGCTCCGATACCATGTATAAATTATAGAACATGCATGTATATCTTGGATTCACCTGATATAACAATGTACTAAAGTTAAATATCGAATTGCTTCTACAAATATTTTGCGGAATTAAAAACACAATCTCTAATTACATGAACATGAAGAAAGATCAATCGCACACAACACATATAATTTCCTAGGGAAAGATTACAGCTAAAAACCCCACTATCTTCTATTGTATATTAAGCATGGATCATGAAACAATTACATACAAAACTATTATCACAAGAGCCCTCCAGTACTCAGCTAATTGTCTCACACTATCATATGCAAAACTGACCAACACATAGCCAATTCTCAGCCTCCAGACAACCTGCCTTGCTTGCGCAATCCCTGATGGTAAAGGTCCCTAAAATATAGGAATTATTGTCTACCTTGATTGTGAAAGTATCATGGGAACTCCTATGGGTGTTTTCCTACATTTGTGCAAGCCAATAATCCTACAACCAATAGTCAACTTCCCTTTCACCTAGAACTCAACTGTGTCTCCACTGGATCTGACATGCATGCAGTTAATAATAGTAAATCTTCAGTTGCATGTTACATCACTGATTGTGAATTAATTAAGATTTAATTCAATATATCTCTCACTAATGTATCTTCAGTTACAACTAGCACAACTAATTTTAACTCACTTAACTGATTTAAAATGATTTACAACTTGCACCAACTCATGCCCCCCTAGTCTGGGTAACGCACTAGGCATGGATGTTGAATCTTCTTGTTGAATCTCAACAATTTGAAAATACCATATCCAAGTTGGATGTTGGTCTACTTGAAGACTTAATATAATAAAGAAAATCATTTTTTCACTTCATGTTGGAGGATTTTGTGACTCAAGAACTATCTAATGTATGGTGTGTTTTCTCTCTTTGGTAATTTCTTCTAATTTATGATTTGCAGCAGTTAGTAAGGTGTGAGTAAGAAAGTATTAAAGGAAATAATAGTACATTATCTCCTTTCCAGCTTTCTGCAAATAATGTATATGTTGTAGAACATGTTAGTGAAGATTTCATAAAGGATTTGTGAAATACTTTATGCATGCAATCTACTTTCCAAATGTTGTTTACTTTGCATAAACAAAGTTTGTGTAAAGAGCCTTCATTATAGCTTTGTGACTGATTTAGGATATGAATATTTCCTAGAATAAGTATCAGCTATACATCTCCTTTCATTTGTTACACTCTGTTCCCTATACTACCAAATTACCCATACAATTTATACTTTACACAACTTGCCAAATGCATGAAAGTCTTAAAGAATATAAAAATCATTTCAAAATATTTGAGAAGCCATCCCACCACTCCAAAACCCTTTAAAATTTGAAATGAACTATGATGTGTAAGGCCTACTCCTTTTGCAGTCAAGGTGTGACTCCTTGCGCTAACAAGTTTCATTGGGAATTTGTTATTACTTGATATTGCAATAATTACAATAGATTAGAGTGAGTAGGTATGATGAATAAGCTCTACATTTTGAGCATTCTTTCAATTTCAGTTTGCAACATAACTTTCAGTTTTCAATATACAGTTCAGGTTTCAGTTTAAAGAATAGATTTGATTCAGTTTAAGGGTTGGACCAAATTATGAATTGGTTTTCAGTTGCAGTGGTTTCATGTCAGAGCATGTTGCAAGCTTGGGATCAACCCAATGGATCAGGCTACTAGTTTATGGTGTTCTTTAGAACCTCACTAGGAGGATGTCATCCCCATTGGAGCCATTGTTAGGGTCCTATAATATAGGTAATATTTTTTTCCATTTATCTATTTTTGGAATCTGTTGGTAAAGTTTAGCCTATGAATCACTAGGTGTCATAGCCTAAAGGTTTGTTTGTCCAAGGAGCCATTTAGTTCTTAAAGTTTGGTGGCCAAGACAAAGTATGGATATTTGGGATATTTTTTGCATATAAATTCTGGGTCACATCATATGAAAGATGTTTTCATGGTAAAGTTTTTATAATCATATTTCCAACTGTATATCTAGTGCTTGAAATTAACTTTCGTATTAAAAAATAGATAAAGTTGAATTCTGCTTGTCAAAACCATAAAACAAAGAAAAATGCCTAATGTGAAATTATTTATTTGAATTATTAAATTTAATTCAAAAATAATAAATAATTTCAATATATAAACTATAGGGATCACATTTATTTATCATACCTCATCCAAAGTCCTAAATCCAAAAGCCAAATCCAACGACCCACCCTGCACTTAACTATTAAATTTCCCAAATGTAAAATTCTCGAGATCTGTGAATAAATACATCGACCGTGATTCCAACTTTTTTTTCTTCACTCTTGCCAGGTTTTACAAGTGTCATGTTCCCTTACAGACCCTCTTAAACCACTTACTACCTCCTCTGACATTTAACCCCCTCCTAAACCACTTACTACCTCCTCCGACGTTTAACCAAAATGGGGTCCGAAATTTTTTTTCTCTTTTACCGGGTTTTACATGTGTCATTTTCCCCTTCATTATGGTTTTACAAAAGAAATACATTTTACGGGTACATGTAAATTTGAATTTACAGTTGCAGGTAAATGAAGTTACAAGTGAAAACAATTATAAAGAACTATTTCATAAATTTATGAAATTATTTTATGTAAATTTGAATTTACAGTTGCAGGTAAATGAAGTTACAAGTGAAAACAATTATAAAGAAATACTTCATAAATTTATGAAATTATTTTTATGGATGGAAGTTGAGAAAAAATGAGATTGAGGTAAATGGATTTCACGGATAGGAAGCTAAAGTTAAAACAATATTTACAGCAGTAAAAGGAAATTTACAAGTATGAAACGAATTTATAGAGGAAGGTAAAAGGATAAACAGGACATGGTGTTTAGAATCCATGAGAAGGAGAAACAGTTTTTAGAATCCATGGGAAGGAGAAACATGACATGGTTTTTGAAAACAACACATGAGTTTCAAAATCCATGGGAAGAGAAAACAAGCCCTGGATTTTGGAAACAACACATGAATTTGAAAATATACTTTGAAATTTAAATTATGAATTTCATCAAAATATTTGGAAATATTATTCAAAATATATTATTTTTTCTTTTCCCAAATGTTTTATGACAAAATAAAGTATTCAAAATATGATGAAAGGAAAAAGCGATAAAAATATAACTCAAAGGGGCATCTAATTAATACAGATGGCAGAGCAATCAGATTTAAGAGGACACATAGTAGATTTTGTGAAGACAATTTCAACATTTTTCCAGATTTCAAGGGCATGAAGGTATCAACATTCAAAGCACACATAGCAGCAAAAGATAAAAAAATTGAGGATCATTTTGTAGATTTCTAGCAGTCAATGAACCAAATGCAGATTTCAATGCAAGATACTTGCAATTAGTTCAATATTTCCAACATATAATTTGGAAATATTATGTTATTATTCAAAATTTTCCAGAAATTTTTAGAGAATATTTTGTAATCAGTTCATTTTTGGCATGTGAATTTAGTTTAGCAAAAATTCTATAAATATGTTGTAACAAGACTTAGAATGTGGTTGGGACTTATATCAAGAAATAGACTTCTGATGTAAAGTTGTTCACCAAGACAAAAGTGATAACTTTCAGTAAATGCATAAAGTTGTTCCAGAATTCACGTGTCAGATAAATTGGTGATGTTTTTCTTGATGTCAAAGTATGGTTTCATTGTTTTTTTTTTTTTGGTAAGTTAGGTTATTCTATTAATTCGAAAACAGAGAATTTACATATGCTACACGCTGGGTTGGCAAGCTGCGCTTAGCCAATCCCAACCTTAGTTGCAAAGTTTCTAGGCTGCCTCACAGGAGAAAACCAGCCTGAACAAAACTTAAAACACAAAATTACATTATACGCAGTAGCGCTAGCATATCTAAGTAGCACAAAGTAAACGGTATAAAAAAATCATTGGTGGCAAGATTGACAAAAAAAATGGGATAATTGTGCAGCTATGCTAGCTTCACTTTTTGTCTTTAGCATCACTGTTGGGGACCTCCTCCTCAATGGGGCAAGCAGGAGCCTACGCAACGGCTTCCTCCGCATCTACCATTATACGCCTGGGTTTATGGACCGGTGTGTAGAGGATGGGGGAGTCTGGATCTACGTCGTCGAGGACATGCGTCTAGTTTCCATCGGAATCCATCACCCAGACGTCTGAATCCTCATCTTCCTTCTCCTGAACCGGAATTGGGTCAGTTTTGTGGTGATGGAGGTGTGTCTGGGGAAATATGGTGGACTTCCATAGGCCGCGTCTTCCTCTTTGTGCAG
Organism: Pinus albicaulis; assembly: GCA_034641835.2. NCBI lineage: Eukaryota > Viridiplantae > Streptophyta > Pinopsida > Pinales > Pinaceae > Pinus > Pinus albicaulis. The sequence continues at coordinate 86,650,155 of CM076576.1, forward strand.
CTTGCCCAAGGGCTGCTTCATTCTCCTCAGGATCGGGATTCTGACGCACAAAAGTGCTAGAGGAGGAGCCTTCCATCAACTCTAGATGATTGTCCACACCAAGGTGATAGCAGCCAGGGAGAGCCCCTCTCTGTTCGCCTCATATATTTCTTTGGTGAAGTCTGGGGGACATTGCACAAAGAGGCATGGGGGACCGGTTCAGGGAGGGGTACAGAGAAGGGCAAGTAGCATTGGGGATCAGGGGATAGGAATAGCAGGGGGAAGGTGCACAGTAAGGGATGCAGAAGCCCAAAGGATATTGCACAACACAATGCTGATTATAGAGCTTCGCAGCCTTCTAAAGTCAGTGAGAAGCCAGAGAAGAGTTAAAGAGGCGAAAGGCAGAGATAAAATATTTTGTATTGAAATGGGCTGAGAGCTCCTCTTTTTAAAGGGGTTGGGGTGTGTGCGAGGAGGATAGCAATGAGTAGGCTTCACATGCAGCTGCGTGCTATGATTGATCACCTAAGCAGGCTCGAGGGAAGGGGGTTGGCTGCAATACGGGTTAATAATGGTGATCATTTATCGTGATAGATGCGAGGTGATGCTTTGGACATGGTGACGCAGTTCTCGTCCTCTCGTTGTCATTTTTTATTCTGTGAGTCTCGTGCGATTGGCTAACAGTTTGAGGATTCGCAAAATGTGAGGCTCTGCACAGAAGATTTCCATCCTCCAGGGAGTGTGGGATGTGATTTTCAAGTGTGTCAGTTCTGTCACCCCCATCCAGGGAACTATTGTTTCATTGTTATTTCATGTAATTTTCTTATATGTGTTTTTTAGGGAAAATTGTGTGATGAACATTTTTAATTACACTCAGCTCTGGCTTGTAAACTACATTTGTGTTTTCAACTAAAGTTAAATATAGAATTCATGTCAAAATTCTCTATGTTTAATGGAAATCTAAATATTTTCTTCTAATCCACTCCACAAATACTTTAAGAAGATCCAATTTTTTGCCTACCTTGTCCTGCTTCACTTCATCTGTCATTTCTACAACTGATTTGATTAAGCTTTCAGACTCCATTTCCCAATGGTATCATATTCCAAGTTTCAACGAAACAATTCAAAAAACCAACTTTGAACTTAAGAACTAGCCAAAAATCCTAAATCAAACAAATTTAAATATAACAGAGAGATCCCTCTCTCAGTTTAGAAGGGCTAGCTTCTAAAATTAAAAGTGGTTTTGTGGTTACCTCTGTGTTTCTTTCACAACCTTAATAAATTAGGAGTTATAACACAAGCCATGGAACCAATGGGGAACTTCATGGTGGCATTCCCTTCCATAGTTAGCTTTAGTATGCACAAGTGTCTCCAAGCTCACTAGGGAGTTAGCCAAGGACTCTATTATGTGGTTCCAACCTCTAGAAGGGGTTACATGTGGTACATCCCTCAAATGGTAGGTGTCAAATTATATAATGATGGAACAGAGTGGGGATTAGGGAAAACATCTAGACCGCGTGTCAAGGAGGCAAGGTAGCTAAAAGAAGGGAAGCCCACACCTGGGTATATAAGTGTAGGAGGGAGAAAATAGTGGACCTACATGAGTTACCTTGACCTTTGCTTTTCCATCCTTCTTCATATGCCTTTTGTATTTTATTGATTTTTCTTCATAACGGCTCAGGACTCGAGGGGATGAGAGTATGATGTTTAATATGTAGCAGTGAATACCCCTTTAAGGTGGGATGGTTCATCACCCATGTAATATCTCAGATCTGGAATAGCATAACAAGCCTGCTGAAATAACGCACTTCTAGGAGATTGATGTACAAAAATGAGTTTAAAACCATTGGATCCCTTAGATCAGCAGATCTATAGCCTATATCCAAAAGGGGAGGAAAAACAAATCAAGCTAGGTGTGCTAAAAAAATCTCCCACCACCTAGTCTAGCTGAAAAACACCCTACAAGAGGGGTTGTAGTTATGCACAACAAACTGCTTCAGAAATAACACAGTCTTGGACAGTATGAGCAGGAGGGCATCAAATATGATTAAATTATGAATTTACAACAACAAATCAGAATTATAATGAAACTCTTTCAGTATAAAATAGAATACATGATGCAATAGAGTAAGAAATCCTCAGGAAAGAGAGCTACAACACATATATATCTGCAAAAATGGCTCAACAGTGTTATTTAAAGGAGTTGTAGTAGCTACATATTAAAACTCAAATCTAGGACAGATCTGTGGACAAAACATCAAATCTATTTCAAATCTGGAAACTAGATAGTCTTATTTACAACATCCCCTTGAGGTTTTGACCAAATCATACATAAACAAGAGTAGATCTGAGTTTCAAGTTGCAGATCTGTAAAATGTTGCAGTAATTTTTGAATATAACATTACATTACAATAGATAATATCTAAATAGAACATGGATCAACAAGCTAATCCATGGATCACCAAAGTGGAAGGCAAAGCCCAGCACCAGAGATCTCTCATCAAAACTGTGATCAAAACACCATGAAGAATCTCATATCAAAATAACGCAGTTCCTCAATGGAAACATCTCTATAGCTAAAATGACATAGATGGCCAACTGCCAAGTTACAGATCTGAAGTGCAAATAGGAGAGGCACTCTTCCAGGAGGTTAAAAGACACACTCCATGAGAAGAGGCTCCCAAAACAAGCTAGATCTCTACAGATCTAGAATCCCACTTGCTACATCTTGCAAAAGTAGACAAACCCTCATTGGAATTGCGCTGCAATTGGAAGTAGAGCTTGGCATCAAGCTTGATAGTGGATCAAATCAGCAAATACTCCTCCAAGAATCCTCAAAGGAAAAGGTGAAATCCCTGCATAGGAACTCCAAGTGCTAAGCAGCACAATCCTCCACTAAACAACAGAGAATAGTATTTTTCTAAGCAGACAAGATACTTAGAAATATAATCAATCAACAACCTTCTCTTGTTGCCTTCCCTTTCCTTTTATAAGATGAGAGCATTTGCAAACCCTAAACCACCTTGATGAGTTAGCTCTTTTCACATGAGGGGCCTCCTTCTAGAACTGCGTTGTCCCTTCATGAGATACATTGAACCTAGACAACGTTGTAGATTTGGTCAAGGTTGACCTAGTCCCACAGCTCAAACCCCTTTCACACCTGCAAGTGATTTATTTACATGGCCCTGATTTATCTGTGTTCACATAGGCATTGATTTATTCAGTCTTTTTAGGAGTTTTACATTTCCTCCTTTATTCATTTATTCATGCAATAGAAAGTAAAACAAAAATGAATATTCCTCTTAGTTTAGGCTAAGTAGGAATATTACAGCCCACCAGGGGTTGGGACAATCATGGATTCCTTAATGATAGAGGGGGTTCATCTAGGGCCCATAGGAACCAAGGTGATGGCCATGGATAAGGGGTCGAGCTCATGTCTGGATTCTTCCCATTTACTAAATTTGTATCTCCAGACCATATTTTTCATTTTGTGATACATTTATTGTTGAGGGCGTCCAAATCATGTTTTTTCTTTTCTTTTTAGCTGCATCAACCTCTGGGGCATCGTTCTAGGCCCAACCCAAGGTGTGGAAAAGGAGAGGGGGAGGCTAAACCTATGTGGACCCAGTGGACACATGTGGTCCCGGATGAGAAAAGAGATGAATGGGGCTAAAATGAGTGGAAGGGGAGTAATGTAGGTGGTATCGGGAAGTGGGACCATGCAACCAAAATCAATATTTCTGATGTAATTCCAAACCTAAAGTCAAATTATCACTAAAAGAGATCCCACAAGACTAGGATACAAGGGTAACCACAAAATCGGGGAGTGGAGACAAGAATACAAGCCTAACCCACTATTCCATCGAATCCCACCACTAATTAATGCCAAAAATTTCCCATAACATGTAAGGAAAATTAATTAACTATACCAATGACAATCCATATTTTTTGGGTCGAGAGGCCCACCTTCAAACATACATTCAAGGCAAGGGGTCGAGGGACCACATGGTTGGCTCATGTGGCGGAGAAAATGGCACATCGAGCTATCTGGTGATTGCAAGGGGTTGTTGGCTACGAGTTGATGACCATCTAAGAGAAAACATTTCTCCTATATACACTACCCACAGGTGGTGGGTAACAGGTATGACCCTCAACATAATAAGAAGTTAAAATTTGGGAGCAATAATTTATGTAAAACAAAGTAAAAAAATGGTTAAGTTTCATAGTGATCCCGATGTATATTAGTGGCCGCCCACCTATTTCATTAGGGCCCCCACCATTGTTTCTTTCAGTTTTCATTTTCCTTAATTGTAGTACAGTTTACTATTTTTGGTAGTTTTTCAGGTCCAGAACTTCTGAAGCTGTTTTGAGGCCCTAAACGAAGTTTTTGGGAAATTCAAGACCAACACAGGCCATAAAGGTAATCAACCATGTTGTTCACTCGAAAGTTGTAGTCCTCAGATAGATATTTCTAACGAGGTATTATGCGCATCAAACGAAGATCGTATGCCAAAGCTACGTCATCGGGAAGTTGATGTACCAATTTACCTAAACAAGGCCCATAGTTTTGGCACTTCATCTCCCAGGGTTAGAATTTTGGATGTTTAGGTTTTTCCCATGTTGTTAAATAATAAAAATTCCCTTGAGCCTCATTGTAACATAGTTCATAGGCATGTAGCCACCACATCTCTTCTCAGAGATACGCTACCATCGCCCAAGCTATTTTATTTTCCATTATGTCTGTAAAATTTTTCAATATTTGATCATAATTAAATGAAGCGTTATTCCTTCTGTATCTCTGCGTTTATGTTTATTTCTATATTTTATTGTGTTCCTTCACAAGTCTGGATCATTGTTATCAGAATGGTATGATCTTTCTCGATCTTTCTTTGCATGTACCCAATGAGGTTGGGTTATAAGGATTCAGGGCTCGATTTGGTTGAACCGTTTCAAGATCAGCCTCGCAAACCCCGAAGGCTTCCCAAGAGGGAAGAAAAGAAAGACGAGGGAGCAGGAGATCCTATCAAAATATTCCTCGATGAGGCCCATGAGAAACAAAGGAATGTGATTATGGATAACTTATCCCAAATCCTTCAACGAATACCCACCGTCGACGCATATTAGTCCAGCAACCACTCTAGAGGCACCACTCATTTTAAGGTACAAGTAAACTTTGACATTCCCATACTTGAGGGCCAGATAGATGTAGATGTTGTAGATAGATGGTTGAATCTATTAGAAGAATATTTCTCGGTTCATTATTTTTTCCAATTGGAAAAATATTACTTTTGCACTCCTCAAAGCTGCCCCCCATGTCAAGCACTGGTGGGAAACCTATTGTGAGAAAAAGGACGAGAGGGAACCCTCCCTATTCTTGGATACACCCACTTGGAATTCTTTCCAAAATTCCATCAAGGAAAATTATTATCCCATGGGGAGCTATGAGGACAAGTACATACAATGCACTAAGCTACAGCAGCAAAGGGATCAAGATGTGCATGAGATGACGAATCTGTTTCATACCATGTGCACAAAGTTGGGAATTAAAGATTCAAAGAAACATTTGGTGTTGAAGTATTGTAGTTTTCTTCACATATACATTTGATATGAAATGGATTTACTCGACATCTCCTCACTTGGTGCAACATATCGGTATGTTGCCAAGATTGAGCATAAATTCAAACATAAGAAGAGAGACTTTCGATTTGTGAATCATAAGCAAGGGAAGGCACCCCCAAACCGTAGAACAGAGGAGAAATCCAAGGCGAGACATCCAAGGACAACCTGCCAAATCCACAAGCGAAGAAAAACACTAGAAACCCAAAGGACACGGGAAAGTGTTGTGAGTTCCATAAGAGATCCACTCACAACACAAGTGAGTTTCGGGCCAAGCAGTCACTAGTGGTCGAGCTAAAGCCTTCCAAATCAGATACATGTTTTGAATATAAGTTTTAACCCAACCAAGGGAAGCAGATTATCGATGCGGAGAACAACGCCATTGTTTCCACCACCAAGATCCAGAAGGAGGAACCTGAAGATCTAGAGGAGGTGGAGCGCCTCTTCCATTCCCAGATGTGGGTGAAGGGTTCCCCATTGTAGTTCATTGTTGACAGCGGGAGCCGAAAGAACCTCATTTTAGTAGAGGTAGTGAAGTGAATGGGATTTCCAAGCACAACACACCCACAATCGTACACCATCGGGTGGCTTCACCAAGGGCAGGATCTTTGCGTCAGCCAACAGTATCGTCTTCCCTATGGCATCGAGCCCTTCATGGATGAGGTATTATGTGATATTTCTCCTCTTGATGTTTGTGATTTATTATTAGGCCAACCATACTTGTGGAAGTGACATGTTTTGTATAAGTCTAGGCCTCGTGTTACTATTGTTACTTTGGGAAACAATAATTTGTACGGGATACTAGAAGTAGCATTGCCTACCACCCTCTCTTTGATCACTACAAAACAATGTAGTAAGCTCATTTCCAAAACCGAGAAATTTTTTTTCCTCGTGATCTGCCCTCAGGGTAGGAAGAATATTGTGCCCACGACTTCCAGACAGGGCTCCTCCGCACAGAAACAATATTCGGACAAGGTCATGGAGAAGTATGGGGATGTCTTCACCTCACCTGCAGGGGTACCTCTGTATTGTCAGGTCAAGCACTCCATCGATCTGACCCCAAGCGCGCTGCTACCCAATGGACTGATCTATCAGCGCTCTATTCTAGAGAATGACAAAATCAAGAGGCAGATTCAGGAGCTCCTACATAAAGGTCACATCCGGCCGAGCTCATCACCCAGTGAGAGCCCAATCGTGTTGGTGTATAAGAAGGATGGGACTTGGAGACTTTGTATTGACTATCAAGTGTTGAACAAGATCAATGTCTGGAATAGGAATCCGATCCCGTGGATTGATGACATTTTGGACCAACTCAAGTGGGGAAAATATTTCAGCGAGATCAACTTGAAGTCTGATTATCTCCAAATTCCAATCGAACCTTATGATGTCTATAATACTACCTTCAAATCCAAGGAGGGAATTTTTGAATGGTTGGTCATGCCTTTCGGGTTAACGAATTCTCCCACAACCTTCATGAGGGTGATGGAAGACATCTTGTGACCATTCACCAACTCATTCATGGTGGTGTATTTCGAATACATCCTAATCTTCAGCCAGAGTTGGGAAGAGCACCTACACCACATTCGATAGGTCCTCCAAACATTGTGGCAACAAAATTTGTGTGTTAATTTGGAGAAATACACTTCTAGCATGAACTAGGTTCAATATCTGGGATACATTATTGATGAAAAAGGGGTGCATGTGGACTCAGAAAATATCCAGGTCATTCTGGATTGGCCAACCCCAACCACTCTAAAAAATATCCTTAGCTTTTTGGGTCTTGCCAATTTCTACCGCAGGTTCATGTTGGGGTTCTCTTATATCACTTGGCCTTTGACTCAAGTCACCAAGGGAGGAGCAAAAGAAAAAATATTTTATTCTGAATCTCAACATAAGGCGTTCATAGAGTTAAAGCATCACCTCTACTCTGCACCAGCGCTCACATTACCTGACTTGCAACAACCATTTGAGATCGAGACAGATGCTTGTGACTATGTTGTTGGGGAAGTACTTACTCAGCGGGGCATCCAGTGGCATATCACAGTGAGACACTTTCAGACATAGTTTGAAAGTATCCCACCTATGACAAAGAAATGTATTCCATTTTGCAGGCCTACCGACAATGGAAGCATTACATTTTGGGGAAGGAAATGGTCATCCACTCATATCACCAACCCCTATTGTTCATACAGACATAAGGGAAGTTGCAGAATGACCGCCATAAAAAATGGTCCACATACCTACAACAATTCCATTTGAACATCAATTATAAGAAGGGAAACACCAATAATGTTTTATATAGCCTTATTCGATCATCTATCATGGCGCTAACAATTGTGCTCGACTCTTGTGGGCACGAGACTTTGGGTTGGCCGCATATCTACAAAAGTGATCTAGAATTCAGTAACACGTACCAGAAACTCCTGGAGGGTAAGAAAGTTCCAAATTTTAACATCTGGGATGCACTGTTATGCCACCTGTGGCACCTCTGTTTTCCTTCAAGCGAGCATGCCATGATGATTTTGGAAGCGCACTACAGTTGGGTAGTTATGCATTTCAGGGCCGAGAAAATAGTGGAATTAATGTAGAAGTATTTATATTGGTCGAACCTTCGACATGATGTTGGGAAGTACATCAAATACTTCACTTCCTACACCATTTCCAAACTCACCATCAAGAAGCAAGACCTATATACTCCATTGCCTACCCCTAGTCGACCTTGGGAATCCATATCCATGGATTGCATGTCAGTCCTTCCTTCTACCAAGCATGGCAACGACTGTGTTTCTGTGGTTATCGAAATATTCTCTAAAATGGCCATAGTACTTTAGCGATAATTTATTATACTTGTGAGCTTGCTTGAGGGACATTGGTTTGTATGGTTGTAGCTGTAAAAATACCCAGTCACATACATCAAAAATTCTCTCGCTGCATTGTTGATCTTCCTTTTTTTTCATTTGATTTTGTGCCAAATTTAGGTTATCATTTAAGAGTTGGAGAACTTGTTGTTGATGCTCGATGTGATATTCCACTGCTTGAACCTTATAAATTTCTCTTAAATATTATGTGATGGTGTTAGAAAATTATATATTACAGAGAAATGAAACACATAAAATATGCGGAAAACTCAAACACATAAAACCAGAGAGACACAAATATATGTGGTTCACCCAATTTGGGCTACGTCCACCCCGAACAGCCAGTCCTTACTTTCGATTATCCAACAAAATGAAGATACACAACCTACAGCAGATCTGTTGTAATATCCTCTGTTCTCTCTCACAATCTCCCTATCTATTTCTCGCTCTGAGAATACACATACAAAACACAGCCATAATACAATACCCTCATACATGCGAGGGGTTGCCTGTTAGGGAAAAAAACCCTAAACTAAACATAACTTCTACCGTCAAATCATTCACCTAATGAACGGCCTAGATTGACTAGAAATTAGTATACTTTTACAAGGCAATTTTACATCTGTTTTTAGCTTCGAGGGCGCTGCCCCCGAAACCCCCTGCCAGGGGGGGCTGCATAAAGTCACAGCCGCCCCCCCCCCCCCCCCTGGACCCCACAGGCAGTGTTTAATTACGGGCGGCATTGTCACCCCATTAAGGAACAGGGGTTCAACGCTGTGATACAAAATAAACAAGATAATCAAGCTCCACACCCAATAATCTCCCACTTGGAGACTGATTGTAGCAACTCCACCGCTGCTTCATTTGCTGGAAAATGACTCCTCTTTGGACCTAGTTGTTTCTCATCTTCGTCGTCATCCTTGAAGACCAATTGAAATTTAACATAATCTTAGTTTCTCCCTGGTTACAACTTTTGTTAACATGTCTGTGGGATTCTGGCTAGTGTGTATCTTTTCCAGCTTCAACTATCCATCTTCCAATACTGACCGTATGAAATGGTACTTGAGCTGTATGTGTTTAGTCTTGGAATGAAATTGTTGAGTTCTTTGCAAGATGAATGGCACTTTGGCTGTCACTGTATAACGTGCCCATATCATGCATCTTACCCAATTCATCCATAAACCTTTGTAACCAAATCATTTCCTTACTAGCCTCTGTAGCAGCAACATACTCTGCTTCTTTTGTTGAAAGTGCAGAAACACTTTCGATTTTTAAAACCCAACTAACAACTGTTCCACCTATAGTAAATACATACATTGTAGTGCTCCTCCTGTTATCTCTATCACCTGCCATATCTGCATCAACATATCCCTGTAGAGAAATGTTTGAACCACCAAAGCATAATGCTTGATTTGTGGTACCTCTCAAATATCTGAGAATCCATTTTACCGCCATCCAATGTTATTTTCCTGGATTATTCATGTACCTGCTTACAACTCCCACTGCATGTGCAATATCAAGCCTTGTGCAAACCATTGCATACATTAAGCTTCCAACTGCTGATGCATATGAAAACCTAGGAGACAGAACTTAGTACTTCTATTTGGCCTTGGGTACATCTTCCTTACTTGTTTGAAATGGGTTGCAAAGGTCTGGCTTGAACTAGTTTTGCATCTTTGATATTGAATCTTTTCAACACCTTTTGTATGTACTCATTCCGAGACAGTGTTAATTTGTGATTTTTCTTGTCTCTAGTTATTCTCATACCAAGGATTTGTTTTGCAGCTCCCAAATCCTTCATTGCAAATGAATTTTCCAATTTTATTTTGAGCACATTTATTTCCTACATGTTAGACCCTGCAAAAAGCATGTCATCTACATACAATAATAATATGATATAGCTTCCATCATTTTGCTTTTTCATATAAATACAATGATCAGAGTATTATCTAGTAGGAACTTGTCTGCATATAACTTGTCAATGAGATGACTACCGCTTACTGTTTTTAAGCCAAATAAGCTCTTCTTTAACCTTCACACTAATGCTTCTTTCCCTTTGACCTCATATCCTTTTGGTTGCTCCATATAGATCTCTTCCTCAAAATCTCCATGGAGAAATGTTGTCTTTACATCTAACTTTTCAAGATTTAAATCTTCTGCTGCTACAAGATTTAAAATAGTTCTTATTGAAGTCATCTTAACAACAGGAGAAAATATTTCATCAAAATCAATGCCTTTATTTTGTGCAAACCCCTTCACCACAAGTCTAGCTTTGTACCTTTGTTTTCCTCCATCTTCTTCCTTCGGCCTGTAAACCCATTTATTTTGCAATGTAGTTTTACCTGCAAGCAACCTGACTAAGTCCCCGAGTCTAGTTATGCATTAAGGAGTCCATCTCTTCTTCCATGTCTAGCTCCCACTTCTTCCTAGTTTCAACCTGCATTGCTTATTCATAACATTTAGGTTCACCAGAATCAGTCATCAATAAATAATATAATGATCAGTCATCAACCTGCATTGCTTATTCATGATCAGAGTGACATCTAGTATAACCTTGTTCAGACATAAACTTGTCAAATTTTAGATACCACTACCTTGGAGCCTGTTTTAAGCCAAACAAGCTCTTCTTTAACCTTCACACTAATGCTTCTTTCCCTTTGACCTCATATCCTTTTGGTTGCTCCATATAGATCTCTTCCTCCAAATCTCCATGGAGAAATGTTGTCTTTACATCTAACTTTTCAAGATTTAAATCTTCTGCTGCTACAAGATTTAAAATAGTTCTTATTGAAGTCATCTTAACAACAGGAGAAAATATTTCATCAAAATCAATGCCTTTATTTTGTGCAAACCCCTTCACCACAAGTCTAGCTTTGTACCTTTGTTTTCCTCCATCTTCTTCCTTCGGCCTGTAAACCCATTTATTTTGCAATGTAGTTTTACCTGCAAGCAACCTGACTAAGTCCCCGAGTCTGGTTATGCATTAAGGAGTCCATCTCTTCTTCCATGTCTAGCTCCCACTTCTTCCTAGTTTCAACCTGCATTGCTTATTCATAACATTTAGGTTCACCAGAATCAGTCATCAATAAATAATATAATGAAGGAGAGCATCGTTCAGGGGGTCTACTTATCCTGGTAGATCTTCTAGCACCACTTTCAGGTGTTTGAGGTGCCTATTGCTGTTGTTGTGGTTGCTGATTATTGTTATTTTCAGGCACCTTTACTTTTTCTCTGATCTCATCAAGAATTGTGTATTCTTTGTTTTCTTTTTCTTGTTTCTTTTCCTACAACTAATTCTTATACAATACCTTTTCATTGAATATTACATATCTGCTCCTAATGATTTTGTGATTTTCATAATCATATAAGCGATAACCAAAATCATTAACACCATATCCAATAAAGGTACATTTCTTTGATTTTGCCTCAAGCTTTGTTCTATTTTCTTTATTAATATGGAAAAACGCCTCACAACCAAAAGGCTTTAAAAAGGAGTAGTTTACCTTTTTACCTGTCCGTGCTTCGTTTGGAATACCACCATCCAAGGAACTTGAAGGCTCTCTGTTTATTAGATAAACAACAGTATCTACAGCATCTGCCCAAAATTGTAAAGGCAATCATGCATGCAATCTCATGCACCTTGCACGCTCCATGATTTTTATGTTCATCCTTTCTGACACACCATTTTCTTGTGGTGTTCTTGGAACTGTCTTCTCTCTGCGAATTTCATGCTCTAAACAGTACCTATCAAACTCTTTGCTGCAATATTCACCTCCATTTTCAGATCTGAGACACTTCAACTTCTTTCCTATCTCAATATCAACCAAAGATTTCCATTTCTTGAAAGTATCAAATACATCAAATTTATTTTGAATACAATAAATCCAAGTTTTTCTAGTTGCATCATCAATAAAAGTAACATAATAATGAGAGCCACTGAGAGATGATACTTGATCAGGTCCCCATACATATGTATGCACAAGCTCTAATTTTTCGCTCTTCTTTTCTTTCCCAACTTTGAGAAATCTAACTCTCTTATGTTTTCCATAAATACAATTCTCACAGAAATCCAAATCAACATTCTTCAAACCCGGCAACAAATTTCTTGAGTGAAGAATCTTCATCCCCTTCTCACTCATGTGTCTGAGCCTATGATGCCATAATGTTGCATCTGCTCCTTTGGAAGTTAAAGAATTAACAGAGTTAGAAATACCATTGCATAAATACAATGTACCAACCTTTTCGCCTTTTTCTATTACCAGGGCTCCTTTAGTGACCTTCCAAGTTTTACCTGTGAAAGTTGTCACACAACCTTCACCGCCTAACTTCCCTGTCGAAATCATATTTTTCTTTAGATATGGAACATACCTTACCTCCTTTAATAGCCATTGGTTTCCATTTTGTTGTTTTACAAGAACCTTACCCATTCCAACAATTTTACAGGGTTTATCATCACCCAAACAGACTTGTCCAAAATCTCCCAGAACATAGTCATGAAAATATTTCTTATCAGGTGTGGCATAGAATGAGGCCCCTGAATCTACTACCCAAGAATCCGTAACATTTTCGCAAGAAAGAATCAAAGCATCTTATAACACATCACCTGTCACATTTTCTTCATGATTTTTTTCTTGTTGTGAGTCTCCTTCTTTTCCCTTCCAAGATCTATAGTCTTTCTTTAGGTGTCCTTTCTTTCCACATTTCCAGCACACTATTCCCAATCTGGACTTGGATCTGCCTTTCCTTGATTTACTGTGATATCCTGAGCTCTTTCCTCTTTCCATTTTTCTTCCCCTAGACTCTGCACTCAAAGCATTCCCCTATGTCTCACCGGAGCTTTTCCGTCGCATTTCCTTACTAAGGATATCACCGACAACATCATCAAACTTTAAAGTACTAGATACAGAGACAGAGTTACTAATGGCCTTTACTAAACCATTCCAGCTTTCTGGTAATGAGCACAGAAATAAAAGAGCACTAACTTCATCATCAAAGTTTATCCCTACAGAACTTAGCTGACTGGTAACTGTATTAAATGGTCTACAACAGATCCACCTTTCAACATCTTCATATTAAATAAATGTTTCATAAGAAATACCCTCTTTGAGGCCGAGCGTTTTTCATATAATTTTTCCAATGCCTTAATCAAACCCTCTGTTGTTGTTTCCTTAGAAATATTGAAGGCTACCGACGCCACGAGGCACAACCATTTTGCGTTTGTCATATTCGTCGACTTCTTTTTTTTCCCGCTCAATGGTAGGTACAGATCTTTCTGATACAGATAATCTTCCATCTGCATCTTCCACAGTGGGAAGTTTTGGCCATTAAACTTCTCCAAAAAAAAATTCACTATCTCATTTTTCCCATCGGATTGAGGATGATAAGATGAACTATGAGCTAGTTGAGTACCCAAACAAGAAAATAATTCTGTCCAAAAATTTCCAGTGAAAATGGGATCTCTATCACTTACAACAATATTTTGGTTTCCATGTAGCTTTTGAATTGTTTCCATAAATGCAGTAGCAACTATACTTACTTTAAATGGATGAGATAATGTACAAAAGTGTGCATACTAGGTAAGTTTATCAACTACCACCATAATGACACTCTTTCCTTCGAACTTAGGTAAACCTGTGATAAAATCCATTGAAACCTCCTCCCAACATTGACTTGGAATGGATAAAAGTTGCAGGAACACAAAAAATTTATGAAACTAGCTCACAAAATAGAAGAAAATATAGATGACATAGAAATAATCCTCTTCGAGGGGGAAACCTCCTTTACATTACATAGATGAACAATTATTGGATGATACAAATGAAAAAACCTCCTTTCTATATATAAGAGTCTAATGGGTCACAATATAATCATGGCTGACATAACAATAACAATGCAAGGGCATAAAAATAACAATAGTGGGCTTCTATGGGGCACAATAATAACAATATGGGGACTACATAGACACAACAATAACAATAAGGAGATACACTAGTATTATAAGGAACTAACATGCTCCTCTTCTTCAAACAAGTGTTGTCCTCAAGGCTTGATTATTTTTGGATGGTTCTATATAAAATTCTCATCCTCCCATGTGGAATCTTCAGTGGGTAAGTGCTTCCACTTGTTGAGATACTCTGAAATTGATCAATTTCGTAGTTTTCGAGTTCTTGTTTCCATGACTACGTCAGGTTTTGATATGATTTTTCCTTCCTTTTCAAGTTTTGGATATATGATTGAACTGGGATTTTGTCACCTATAACCTTATTTAAGCATGAAACATGGAAAACTGGGTGCACTCGGGAATATGCAGGCAGCTCCAATTTGTATTCCATAGTACCAATATTTTGAAGCACCTTATAAGGACCATATTACTTTAGTGATAATTTATTTTACTTCTTAGCTTGCTTGAGGGACATTGGTTTTTAAGGTTGTTGACTCGAGATCTTTTGCATATTAACCATGAAACTTAAGAGGCATGAACTTAAGAAGAGAGAAGCACATAAAATCATGCAAAGAAGACAAGAAATTGATATCGGAGTTTGTCCAAGAGGGACTACATCTCCGGGACCTGCTCAATTAGTGGGAAGGCCCTCTTTCATTAAGTGGAAAATAAAATGAAAGTACAAGCATCAATGAAAAATTACACCCTTATACCTCCATAGCTGAAAGTGCCCAAAAATTGGAGACCTCTGATGAAGAAATGGACAAAACCATTGGATTTTTGTCGCTGAGAGGTGCAGAATCCATATAAATTTTACTGATTCTGACGTCGGAAAAATATGGCCTCTCTGGAAATGAGCTCAGTTCATGGTTTTGCCCCCTCCTGCAAGGCACTTAAGGTTCCACTCTGTCTTGTACTCCATGCCGCTCCTGGCCTGCCTCGGTACACTTCTAAATTAGAGGTTTAAATACATGAGGCTCGGTGGACTCCCCAAGGGAGCTACTAGCCGAGTTGGTTTTAGATCCGAGGTGTGAGGGAGGGGGTCGGGTGGTCAAACCCTGCCCCCTCCATAAATGGCATATAACTGTTTTAAAACCTGCGGCATCTCTTTAAAACCCTGTCGCATATTTTAATATAAGGTAGGTTGTGGAGGGGGGGGGGGGGGGTAGGATCCGCATCGGGTGGCCCACCCCATAACTCCTACTGGCATTTATTACATATGTGGAGTGTGGTTTGGGGCCGTTAGGTCACAACCGTTGGCCCCACGCATAATAATTTGATGGTTCCGCAGGTTTGGGGGCGGCGGGGTCATGGCTGTTGACCCCCATTTTTTTAATTATATATTTTTTGTTTGGTTGGGATAGGGTGTGTTATAGAAAAATCTAACCCTGATAGTCTTCTCATCAATGAGACTCTGAGTAACTCTTTCAAACCAATCTTTTGGATGAGGCTTAGCCTCCTCAACCTAAGAGGGCTCTCTCAATAGGTTTAAGATTTTTGATTAATGATTAGATGGCTAACTCTAGGAATAAAAGGATAAAAATTTATAACTGGTTGAATCAAAGATTAGAAAACACTCATTGGGCCATGGAGTCAATATAGTTTTCAACAAAACATCATAATCTATCAAA
Source organism: Pinus albicaulis (assembly GCA_034641835.2). NCBI lineage: Eukaryota > Viridiplantae > Streptophyta > Pinopsida > Pinales > Pinaceae > Pinus > Pinus albicaulis. Next base: position 86,666,180 of record CM076576.1, read on the forward strand.
CATGAAAGTCAAGGCACTTGGAGTCTAAGTCTATGAGAAAAACAGTCACACAGTGATAAAGCGCAGTCTATTTGCATGTGAATGAATTTAAAGCATTGTCAAATGAATTCTAAGTAAAACATACAAATACTACTGCAGGTAGGTAATGGAAAAGTCCATAGAAAGATGATACACATTAAACGCCTTGTGAATCTTGAGTAGTCAAAAAAATCTCTGTATGAGGTTGAAGAAACACAGTAACACACAGTAACATAGTTGCTTTGCTAATGAAAAATGCCAACCTTTAGGAATACGACCTCTTGCTTCATATAGAGTCTTTACATTTCTTGGATTCCATAATCCATCATTGGGAGAATTTGAATTTCTAAAATTGACACCTATCTACTCCTAAAACCAACTCTTAATTACAAACTGGCAGTTAACTGCCTTCTAGGAGTTCTAATACAAATAGGAGTGAAACTCCTTTACATGTCTCAAACAACCTTATCCAAAATTTAAATACCCTCTTTGACAGCTACTAATCCATGTCTTCGACCTGTATGATGCCTCTAGCTTTGTGGTGAACCATGTTGATTCATGACTTAACTACCCTAGAAAAAAGGAGACAGAGTTTGTTGAATTTTATACCTTACCTCCATGCTTGTCTTCAAACATATTTACTAGCCTTGATGACTATATTGTATATGTAACACATGTTAACATCCCATAAAATCTTCAATCCTTCCACCTGTGCAAGAAGAAGCCTTCGAAAAAAATGAAAAGGAGAGGGAATATGATTGCGCTACAAAAACAGCCTGTTTTCATAGCGCAACTTTTATAACACTGTAAAAACATTTCTTTGACCATTATTTTCCTTACTTTTCAACCTGGAACTTCTTTTATGACCTTGCTTATTCCATTCACAATGCTAAACTCTGAAGACTAGTAGTCCTTACCTCCAAATTTCTTGCAAAAATGCCAAAACATCGCCTTCGCTACGAAACTGCTGTGTGTACTCCTTTAACACATTTTTTTCAAAAATCTACAGTTTTGGAGATATTTAAAATATTTTTAAGGATTTATATCAACAAAAAAAAGCTTTAATGGAGATGTTCTTCTTCAAAAAGATCTTGATCTTCATGCCAAAACTTATTCAAGGATTTACCATTTTTTCCTTGTTTCATTTTTGCTGCAACTGTATTTCTAGGTATTCAATCTGCCTCTTCCGTTTCCTGTTGGTGGCCCTTAACTGAGCATTCATCATTCTCACATATCTAGCCTCTTTAATTGCAGGAACAGTCCAAGTAAAGTATTGAGCTTCACTAGTTATTATTTCTTATTTAGAAACCTTCTCATGTTCCCATAGAGCCTTTGTCCTCTTAAAATTTGTCTTTTCAGCAGCATGCTTCCTTGCTCTTTTCCTTAGTCTAGCAATTTCATAATTTGATGATTTCAACTTTTGTTCCATTTCTTCATAGCCGGTTGTTTCTGTCTGAGTGGAGAGTACTTTGTCTCTATCACCTTCAATAATTGGTGATGAAAGGTTTATGAACTCTTTCTGAACAGTGGAAGCCTCCTCTGTTTCTCCTAATTCATCATTGGACTCCTGCATCTTTTTTTATTTCCTGGTTAAAGGCTTTCTTGGCTTAAACACAAATGCTACAACCTCATCCTCAAATTCTAGCTTCTTAGAAGATTTCATCTTCTGAGGTTTTCCTTAATCAAATTTTATGAAATCTGACTGTACCAAAGGGGTTTCTTCAATATCAACGGCTTCCAAAATATCATTTAAGTTACCCTTTAAGCTTGGAATTTCTTCTAAGATCATTGATTTACCTTTCTGCTTTGCAATTTTACTTCTAGTTAATCTCCTTTGAACTGGTTTATCAACTGACTTTTCTTGTGTCATTTCTCTAACTTCAGCTATCTTTTCTTTTTTAGGTTGAGGAGTCTCAAGACTAACCACTGAAGCTTTACTCACTTTCTCTTTCACTTGCTTTCTTGGTTTCAGCTTGACAAATCTTTTTGACCTGGTCTCTACAGGCTTACTGGTTTCTGCTGGTGGGGTTTCTTTAGCCTTAGGACTCATGCTTGCACCTTGGTTTTCCACTCCAAAACCACATAAAAACAAAAATGAAGACCATTCTTTGTGGATATTTTGAATTTCATGTAAAACTATCAGTTTAATTAGGCCATGATGGAAAATGGAAGTTTCACATCCTTGAGTTTTCAATTGCACTTTATCTGCCATCTTAGCTATACTTCGATACAAGAAGAAAGGCAAATCTAAAGAAATCATGCCGATGAAATACTACTTACTACAATGAGTTTAAAATGATATGGAATACACTTTATGATATCTACCCTCATTGGTAAATACCTTTGAATCTTGTGAAGAAAGTTATGGCATAAATTTCTTTATGTAATTCCTTGAGTTGCCATAGTTAAATACATTTAAACTGCGGCTTGAGAAAATACCTTGTAGTTCCATATCAAGTTGGCGAAATTTTGAACCATATCTTTCCCCCCCAGGAATCTATCACTTAAAGCTATGATCTCAGGGGTTACTTCAAAATTTAGAATTCCAACCTTTGTATTTGAACCAGTGAAATGAAGAGAAAATTCCTTTAACACTTGAGTGTGTCCTCCCTACAATTTTTCACAAAATATCCAACACCCTGTTTTCTTGAAAGCTTCCATAACTGATTTATCTTTGACAAGAGCCTCTGTGCTTTCAGGCTTTTTTCTCAAACAATGACCAGACCTGTGATTTTTCCTTTCTTCTTTCATCTTTGACTCTGAATTACTGTAACAAATCAACCTCGCTTGAATTTTTGTTTATCAGCCTCGCTTGCCAATAGTAGTCAACCTCGCTTGCTAATGGTGATCAGCCTCGCTTGCAAAATCGATGAGAGAAGCTTTGGTAATAAATTACCATGAGCTTAGCATTCAAAGACAATTTTCTTGGGAGTTTGCATGCAAACTGCACTAAGAAACCCATCAATCCTTTCGAATTTGAAATTGCCTATCATGATGACCCCTATATTCGAAATGATGAAATTGAATGGTTGCATGCATTAGAAATGACTCCTAACTGACACCTAATGATGACAAAATAATGGAATCTGACTGAATTTTTTATTTGACAAGACTTGATACGAATCCGCGATTTCGTAGCGCGTTTAGTTCAATTTCAGGGTTTTGCACTACGAAAATAGCAGTGTTTTCGTGGCGAAAAACAGACGTTTTACACTGTGTGTGCTACGAAAACGTGGTTTCGTGGCTAAATTTTTTTAAAATAGTTTCAAATTTGACTTCTAAAGAGGGTTGTATGACTTTTGAAACATGAATGAAGTCGTTCAAGCTTTATTTGGACATAAAAATGAGACTTTAAAACTCTAACCCTATCACCTACCCTTTAAAACATAAGATGACCATAACACCTATCTAAGACCAAAACTATAAATAATGTAAACTGTCCAAATTTAGAAAAAAAAATTATGGTGATAACAGTGGCTCCACTTGGGATAGTGTGCCCCTGTGGTACACTAAGAACCAGCAGCTCCAGTGCTATCCATTTTGATAAAACAGAAAATTTTTATTTGATTTGACAAGCATCTTCTTCAAACTATTTGGGCCTTCCCCTCAGACTTAAGCTCTCTATTTCAGCTTGTCATTATTAGCAATCAAACTGTTAAATATGGAATATGTACAATGTCATGAGTGGTTGATAAAACTTCAGAAAATATAATGCTTTAGGAACCTGCCATTAATAGGCCCTCCAGCATATGATCCTCCATCAATTTCCTACAAAATATAAGTGTTGTTCCCATGAAAACTAGCAATCTGAAAAGGACCCTTCCATAAGTTCTCAAATTTACCATGCTTTCCCTTTTCCTCAATTTTTGCTTCCCATTTTAGCACTTTGTCTTGTATTAGGAAACTGTCTTCTTTAATATTCTTATCAAATGTATTTTTAATTCTATTCTGAGCATGTTGATGGCTGTCATAAACTTCATTTCTCTTTTCCTACAAAGATATCAGCTGATTGATTCTCCTCTGAATGGCATTTGGTTCCTCTTCAAGTCCTTGAATTAATTTCATGACCGATACCCCAAGTGATGTCGGAAAAACAGCTTCAGCACCATAAACTAGTTCATATGGCGAAGTCTCAATTGATCTCTTTGTACATATCCTATCAGCCCACAAGGCATACTTTAGCTTTAAATGCCAAGCTTTCTTGTTCTCCTATAATACCTTTTTGATTATTCTTACAATGCTCTTATTTGATGATTCAGCAAGACCATTCCCTTGCGGATAGTATGTTGTAGAGTGTCCAAGAGTGATATGGTATTGATGACAAAAATTGATCATTTTCTTAGACTTAAATGCTTGAGAATTATCTGTTATAATCTTCATAGGACATCCAAATCTAGACAATATATTATTCTCTAGAAAAGAAATAATTATAGAGTCATTAGCTTGCCTTGTTAGGATCGCCTCTATCCATTTGGTGAAGTAATTTGTTGCTGTGAGAATCTAGCGATGTTGTCCTGATGATGATGGATGTATCTCTCCAATAAAGTTTAAACCCCATTGTTGAAACGGTGCTTCCACACAGATAGGAACCAAATGTAGACCCACAAGCTTTCTTCTTCCTTCAAAAATTTGGCATTCATGACTTGCAACAATTCTTTTTTAAATGTCTTTAAACATTGTTGGCCAAAAATATCCCACTCTTAGAATCTTATTTGTTGTGGCCTTCCAATAATGGTGTCCTCCGCAATCACCGTTATGGAATTCTTCAATGACTTTATCAGCCTCTTCTTCAAGTAAGCAATTCAACAATATTCCACCTATATCTTTCCAAAACATATTTCTGTCAAATAAAAAATATCTTAAATATTTCAACTTAATAAACCTTGCTTTGGACTTTGTTAGATCAGCGGGAGCTTTGTGATGTTGTAGAACAAAAACCACATCCTTATACCACTCTGAAGTTATGTATTTCTCATCAATTTGAACCAATTCTTCCTCATCATCAGAAATTTCTGATATTTCCACATTCAGATATATATCAAGACAGTCCAAGTTTGATTGAATCATTAACTTTGCAAAGCCTTGTCCCTTCACCAACTTTGTTGGTTTGATGTTTATAGCATATTCCAACAATTTTGCAATCCATTTTCCCCTCTTGCCATCGGGATCTACCTGAGTTAGAATGTCTTTTACCACAGCACTTGGAAAAAATGCCACAATATGAGAATGCAGAATGTAGATTCTGAAATCTTTAATAGCTTTCACTAAAGCATAGGCCTATTTTTCTAGAATATTATACTTCAGCTCAGCATTTGCTAATGTTTTACTAAAGAAAGAAATACGTTGTTCCATTAGGGAAATTTTGAGGTCTAAAATGGGCCTCGTGAGGAAATAATAAAATAATAGCTAAACCAATAAAATAATATTTATGAATTTTCAATTCACTTTTTGCACCAAAATCCATGTAACCATAGTTAAATTCAATTCAAAAGTTGTACCAAAATAAAATTAATAAAAAAATTGTATTGATGTGACTATAAATAAGAATGAGATTTTCAAGAAAAAGTCATTATCATTGAACAACTAATGCATTTGTCCTTTGTACTTAAATAAATTTAAATAAAATATAAATATTTTTATAATGTATTAATTATATTATATGTTATTAATTAAAATTTATATTTACATGTAATTTATATAATATATAAAAATAATATAATATAATAAATGTATAGGGATATGCATTGTTTCTTTCAAGAAATATGAAATGACAATAATATATTTTTATTGAAAAAGTGTGAAATGACATTTATTATGAGTACTTTACTTTGACTTTAAAAGTAATTATAGCACTACCATGGTTAACCATAAATTTTTATCCACCATTGAGAATGTTACATGTAAGTACCTTTAAATCAAGCAATGCCACCTCAACCATTAGGGATGATGTCATCCACTAAAATGTGATTGGTTCTCATAAAGTGAATTTTGATTGTACATTTTCCTTAGGAGGCCCATTTTATACCTCAAAATTCCCCAAATGAGTACCTTGCTTTCTTTTTTTTAACAAAACTCTACCAATTGTGTTTTCGGAAGCAAATGTAAAAACCATAAATTCCTTGGAAAATTCTGGGTTGATGAGCACCGGTGCTTGTGTAAGTGCCTTCTTGATTTGCTCAAAAGATTTTTTAGCTTCAACTGTCCATTTAATATCAACTCATTTCTTTAACATCCTTGTTATATCTTTAACAATCTCAGCAAAGTTTGGAATGAAGCGCCTAACAAAATTCACTTTTCCTAGAAATGATTGAATCTCTTTCCTAATTCTTGGCAAATCCACCTTTTGAATTGCATTAAATCTGTTAGGATCAATCCTAATTCCATCTTTAGAAATAATATGACCAAGTAATTTGCCTATAGTTAAAGCAAATATGCTTTTAGTAGGATTAAGAGAGATACCAAACCTTCTACATTTCAACAGAACCCTTTCTAAGTGTTTCAAATGATCTTCTTCTTTATTTGAAAAGATTGTTATATCATCAAGATAAACAACCACCGTCTTATCCTTTTCTTCAGAAAAAGAAATGTCCATTGCCCTTTGAAAAGTAGCTCCTGCATTCATGAGACCAAAAGGCATCTTAGCATACATGAATGTGCCCCATGGTGTTGTGAAGGTTGTTTTTTCCTGATCATCCGGATGCACAAGAATCTGATTGTAACCTGAAAAACCATAAAGCATAGACATTCTTTGAGAACCAACAATATTTTGTAGAATTGAATCCATCTTGGGAAGAGGATAGTTGTCCTTTAGTGAAGCTTTGTTCAAATTTCTGAATTCAATACAAATTTTGATTTCTCCATTCTTCTTTCTAACCGGTACCAAATTTGCAAGCCAATTGAAGAATCTGATTGGGACAATGATTTCACATCAAAGAGTTTCTTAATGTCCCTTTCAATCAATGGCATGAGAAGGGGTTTAATTCTCCTCAACTTCTATTTCGATGGTTTCTTATTTTCTTTGATAGGAATAGTATGTTGAATAATGGAAGGATCATACTTTTTTAAATCAACATAACTCCAAGCAAAAACATCAATAAACCTCTTCATCATCTCAATATATATGAATTTCATATCAGTTGAAAGAAACTTTGAAATTTTGATCATTTTAGGCAAAGTTAATGTACCTAGATTACATCTTTCTACTTCCTCTTCATCAGCTTGTATCTTTGGTGATTTGAAAACATCATTCTGGTCAAAAAGCTTCTCAAGAGGAATAAGACCCTTTGGTATTGAATTATTCTTTAGTTGCAAAACTTCAGAATTTCCTTTTGATTCAACAAGCATGTTTTTTTGGTCAACTTGAGTACTTTCAAATTCTTCTTTCAGCTCAATAAAATTGCTTACTTGTTGATCATCTTCAAAAACTTGCCAATTGATGATATTTTCTGGTATAGTTGGTCTATGGTGAACTTCAATTTCATATTTTTCAGTAAAATGTATAGGAATGATGAAGAGACTCGCAGAGACAGCAAGAGAATCAGCAATGGAATTTTGATCTCTAGATTTGACTATGAAGGAAAAAGCTTGAAAATTCTCCAACATGTCTAAAACTAAATTTTTCTAAGCTCTCATTCTTACATCCTTTTTTTGATAAACACCTTCAACTTGTCTAATAACCAATTCAGAATCTCCAAAAATAGAAATATTTCGGGCCTTCATTTTTTTTTAGAAGATCTAGACCCAAAATCAAAGATTCATATTCAGTCATGTTGTTTGTGCAATCAAAATTCAGTTTGTAAGAGTAAAAATTACTCTCATCAGTTGGACTTGTAATCCAAATCCCTGCTCCTGCCTCCTCTTTTCCTGCAGATCCATCAAAGTACAATGACCACCATTCTTCCATCTGTTTGTCATTTACTTGTTGATTTTCTGTTTGCTGATTTTCTGCTCTTATTTCTTCATCAACACTATTAGCTGACTCATTGAAAAGAGTGGCAGATCCAAGCTCAGTATCAAAGGCATAAATAGGAAAATTATGAGGTTTATCTTTTCTAATTACCATGTAAGCCATTCTAGTCTCTCGATACAATCTCCTTTGTTCACCAAAAACTGGAATAGTGGCATAGGTAAGGTCCATCTGCATTGTGCCTTTGATTTTTGCTGCCCATGATCTTGACAATAGCACACCAAACTTTGGCGGAACATCAGCCACAACAATTTCCATAACAATTGTCTTTGCTGGGATTTGTGTTAGACCAACAACAACATCCTTGATTAAACCAATACATTGAACTCTTTTTGAATCAAAAGAAAATAAATCCTTATATGGTCTTGTGATTTGTAATCCCATCCTTTCCATGATTAATTTGGGCATAAGGTTATGAGAAGCCCCTGAATCCAACATAGCATTATGTAAAGTCATATCATGAATACTAATGCTTACATAAAAAGGAGGAAACTCTTCATTTTGTTCATCTTCTATCCTTGGACCCAAATATATAGTAGGATTATCTTCTTGAACATTCAAAATATCAGCAGCTCCTAGTTGTGAGTTTAAAAACTTAACAATATTGCTTCTATATTCATTTACCTTGAGAATCTCGCTAAATGGGACTGATATCTTAATCTTTGAAATCTCATTCTCAAGGTTAAAAACAAAAACAGATTTTTCAACTTCTTTGATAAGAGGAGGAAGTTGAGTATCTTCCTTACCAAGTGGATTGTCTTTCTTACCTTCAGCAACCTTTGGGGTATCATTTCTAGCTTCAGCAACCTTTGGATCATATTTCTTAGGCTGTGTTTTGTTTGCAATGATAGGCACATTTCTGTTTCTGAGATTATATTGCTTTTGCATCTCAAAAATGGCATGTTGATATCCCTTAAAATAATCTGATGATTCTCCTCCTTGATTAGCCAAATCTGACTCATCATGCTCTTCTTTAGTCAAGAAAATCCCTGACATCTCTTCATCAAGACAATGGATGGATTCTTTAGGAATTTCAGGCTCATCTTCTTCATCTACCAAATTCTGCTGAAAAGGAGGTCTCACCAGAGGATCAGGCTGCTGATTTCTATTTTCTCTTGGCCTTTGTTGGTTTTGAGGTCTCCTGAATTGAGGATTTCTAAATTAAGGTTCATGTTGCACAGGAGGAGCTGAATTGTTTCCAAGAGCCAACCTATCCATCAAATTCTCCATGGTTTTCATCATTGAATCAAATTTATCTTCAAAAGTTGAAGTGGAAGGTTTTTCTTCTTCTTTCAATTTAGTTTTTCCCATTTTTGAATTTTTAGCAGCTATCATGTTTACCTCTACCTTTACTGCATCACTTTGCATTTCAGCAAGTGTAGGTGATTCTCTTTCTCTCAACAAGATAGAAAAATCATAACCAAATGCTTCAGCATACCTCATTTGTGCTAAGGCTTCCGGGGGTTTCAAATGAGCTGGAATTGAGTCAAAAACTTTATTAAATATCTTTGAAAATTTTTGGACAGACTCATCAACTGCCCTTCCAAGGCTGTTATATTCAATAAGTGCTTGAACTGGATTGGTTCTGTTTCCCCATTTCTTTAAAAATTTATCTTCAAACTCATCCCAATTTCGAATTCTTCCTGGTGCAAGGGCTTTAAACCATTTTCTAACTTCACCAATAAAACTCTGTGCAAACAACCTTAATTTCACATCTTCATCATCAAATTCTTCCCTGTCTATAAAATCATTAAATCTATCAACATATTCCTCTGCTGTGATTTCTTCATCACTACCCCAAGTAGGGATCCTAGTAGCATATTTACTAGGAAGGTCATGCAAAACAACAGGGAGTACAAGTGGTGCATACCTAGCAAAAGAAACCATGCTTGAAGGATAAATAGTACTTTTAGGAATAGCAGAAATAGAAGATGAAGAACTGATATGATGAGGACTACTTGGTTTCTGCAAGCCACTAACAATTGAGCTCCAATTTGGAAGGGGAAAATCAACTTTGGATTTTAGTAAGACTTTGAAAGGGTCAAGTTCTTTAAGTTTATCTAGAGACTCATTTTCTAACAACAGCTCAGAGGTAACAGCTTCCCATAATTCCTCTTTCTCTTCTTGTGTTACTAGGGCTGAAGTATCAATTCCTCTCTTTTGCAAGTCTAAGATAATATCAATGAATTCATTTTCACTTTCTGATCTAAAAAACACTTCATGAATTTTATCATCAACTCTTTTGTCTTCAGGACTTCTTAATGTTTCAGAGGAGAAATATTTCGAATGAGATGGAGCACCTGATATTTCTAAAATTCTTTGACTGCCTCTTGAAATAGTGTTTGGATTGTCCACAATGGTAGGTGGATGGGGATCAGGGTTGCTCTGTGTGTATCTCCTTCTTGAGGACACCTTTAAACTTTGAAAATGTATGGAGTCACCAAGGTAGATGCAGCCTCGAAAAACTTTCTAAGCTCCTACTACCTTCAGAAGTTCAGCTTTCCTGATTTCGGGAATGAATAATCTTCAGGCTCCTGGCAGATACAACGAAATGTTATCACAAAATATGAACCTGATAGGTTTCTCATCAAGTAGAATCTGAGTAACTCTTTCAAACCAATCTTTTGGCTGAGGCTTAGCCTCCTCAACCTGAGAGGGCTCTCTCAATAGGTTTAAGATTTTTGATTAATTATTAGATGGTTAACTCTAGGAATAAAAGGATAAAAATGTATAACTGGTTGAATCAAAGATTATAAAACACTCATTGGGCCATGGAGTCAATATAGTTTTCAACAAAACATCACAATCTGTCAAACATGGAAGTCAAGGCACTTGGAGTCTAATTCTATGAAAAAACATTCACACAGTGATAAAACACAGTCTATTTGCATGTGAAGGATTTAGGAGCATTTTCAAATGAATTCTAAGTAACACATACAAATACTACTACACGTAGGTAATCGAAAAGGCCATAGAAAGATGATACACATTAAACTCCTTGTGAATCTTGAGTAGTCAAAAAAATCTCTGTATTAGGTTGAAGAAACACGGTAACACACAGTAACACAGTTGCTTTGCTAATGAAAAATGCCAACCTTAAGGAATTCGACCTCTTGCTTCATATAGATTCTTTACATTTCTTTGATTCCATAATCCATCATTGGGAGAATTCGAATTTCTAAAATTGACACCTATCTACTCCCAAAACAAACTCTTAATTACAAACTGGCAGTTAACTGCCTTCTAGGAGTTCTAATACTAATAGGAGTGAAACTCCTTTACATGTCTCAAACAACCTTATCCAAAATTTAAATACCCTCTTTGACAGCGGCTAATCCATGTCTTCAACCTTTATGATGCCTCTAGATTTGTGGTGAACCGTGTTGATTCATGACTTAACTGCCCTAGAAAATAGGAGATAGAGTTTGTTGAATTTTAGCCCTTACCTCCATACTTGTCTTCAAACATATTTACTAGCCTTGATGACTATATTGTATATGTAACACATGTTAACATCCCATAAAATCTTCAATCCTTCCACCTGTGCAAGAATAAGCCTTTGAAAAAAATGAAAAGGAGAGGGAATATGATTGTGCTACGAAAACACCCTGTTATCGTAGCACAACTTTTATAACACTGTAAAAACATTTCTTTGACCATTCTTTTCCTTGCTTTTCAACCTAGAACTTATTTTATGACCTTGCTCATTCCACTCACAATGCTAAACTTTGAAGACTAGCAGTCCTTACCTCCAAATTTCATGCAAAAATGCCAAAACATCACCTTCAACAGTTTCGTAGCGCGCTACGAAACTGCTGTGTGTACTCCTTTAACACAGTTTTTTCAAAAATCTACAGTTTTGGAGATATTTAAGATATTTTTAAAGATTTATATCAACAAAAATCTTTAATGGAGATGTTCTTCTTCAAAAAGATCTTGATCTTCATGCCAAATCTGATTCAAGGATTTATCATTTTTGCCCTGTTTCATTTTTGCTGCAACTGTATTTCTAGGTCTTCAATCTACCTCTTCAATTTCCTGTTGGTGGCCCTTAACTGAGCATTCATCATTCTCACATATCTAGCCTCTTTAATTACAGGAACATTCCAAGTAAAGTATTGAGCTTCACTAGTTATTATTTCTGATTTAGAAACCTTCTCATGTTCCCATAGAGCCTTTGTCCTCTTAAAATTTATCTTTTTAGCAGCATGCCTCCTTGCTCTTTTCCTTAGTCTAGCAATTTCATAATTTTCTGATTTCAACTTTTGTTCCATTTCTTCATAGCTGTTTGTTTCTGTCTGAGTGGAGAGTACTCTGTCTTTGTCACCTCCAGGAATTGGTGATGAAAGGTCTATGAAATCTTCCTGAATAGTGGAAGCCTCCTCTGTTTCTCCTAATTCATCATTGGACTTCTGCATATTTTTTGATTTCCTAGTTAAAAGCTTTCTTGGCTTAAACACAGATGTTGCAACCTCATTCTCAAATTCCAACTTCTTAGAAGATTTCATCTTTTTAGGTTTTCCTTCATCAAATTTTATGAAATATGCCTGTATCAAAGGGGTTTTTTCAATATCAATGGCTTCCAAAATATCATTTAAGTTACCCTTTAAGCTTGGACTTTCTTCTGAGATCACTGATTTACCTTTCTCCTTTGAAATTTGACTTCTAGTCAATCCCCTTTGAACTGGTTTATCAGCTGACTGTTCTTGTGTCATTTCTCTAACTTCATCTATCTTTTCTTTTGTAGGTTGAGGAGTCTCAAGACTAACCACTGAAGCTTTACTCACTTGCTTTCTTGGTTTCAGCTTGACAAATATTTTTGACCTGGTCACTACAGGCTTACTGGTTTCTGCTGGTGGGGTTTCTTTAGCCTTAGGACTCATGCTTGCACCTTGGTTTTCCACTCCAAAACCACATAAAAACAAAAATGAAGACCATTCTCTGTGGATCTTTTGAAGTTCATGTAAAACTATTAGTTTAATTAGGCCATGATGGAAAAGGGAAGTTTCACATCCTTGAGTTTTCAATTGCACTTTATCTACCATCTTAGCTATACTTCAATACAGGAAGAAAGGAAAATCTAAAGAAATCATGCCAGTAAAATACAATAGGAGTTTAAAATGATATGAATACACTTTATGATATCTACCCTCACAGGTAAAATACCTTTTAATGCTAAAGATCAAGTTGGCATAGATGTCCTTGATGTAATTCCTTGGAGTTGCCTTGGTTAAATTTGTTTTTGCAAACTCTGGCTTCAAAAATACCTTACATGGTTCCATATCAAATTTGAAATTTTTGAACCATCTATCTTGCTCCCTAGGAATCTCTGTCACCAAAGCTACGATCTCAGGGGTTACTGCCAAATTTAAAATTCCAACCTTTGTATTTGAACCAGTGAAATGAAGAGCAAATTCCTTTGACACTTGAGTGTGTCCTCCCTGCAATTTTTCACAAAATATCCAACACCCTGTTTTCTTGAAAGCTTCCATAACTGACTTATCTTTGACAAGAGCCTATATGCTTTCAGGCTCTGTTCTCAAACAATGACCAAACCTATGATTTTTCCTTTCTTCTGTCATCTTTGACTCTGAATTACTGTAACAAATCAACCTCGCTTGAATTTTTTTTTATCAGCCCCACTTGCCAATAGTAGTCAGCCTCGCTTGCTAATGGTGATCAGCCTCGCTTGCAAAATCAATGAGAGAAGCTTTGGTAATATATTACCATGAGCTTAGCATTCAAATACAATTTTCTTGAGATTTTGCATGCAAACTGCACTAAGAAACCCGTCAATCCTTTCGAATTTGAAATTACCTATCATGATGACCCCTATTATCGAAATGATGAAATTGAATGGTTACATGCCTTAGAAATGACTCCTAATTGACACCTAATGATGAAAAAATAATGGAATCTGACTGAATTTGTGATTTGACAAGACTTGCTACGAATCTGCGATTTCGTAGCGCGTTTAGTTCAATTTTAGGGTTTTGTGCTATGAAAATAGCAGCGTTTTCGTGGCGAAAAACAGACGTTTTACACTGTGTGTGCTACGAAAATGTGGTTTCGTGGCTAAATTTTTTTTAAATGGTTTGAAATTTGACTTCTAAAGAGGGTTGTATGACCTTTGAAACATGAATGAAGTCGTTCAAGCTTTATTTGGACATAAAAATGAGACTTTAAAACTCTAACCCTATCACCTACCCTTTAAAACATAAGATGACCATAACACCTATCTAAGACCAAAACTAGAAATGATGTAAACTATCCAAGTTTAGAAAAAAAAATTATGGTGATAACAGGGCAGGGGTCACGACCCGCCTGCCCCCTTTTTTTATAATCTTCCCGTTAAATAAAACCATAGGCCACTTTTATTTCTGGAAATTGACCGGAGTCAATTTAATGGACCCACAATTTTGTCTAGAATCTGGCCAGAGTTGGCGAGAATCCGGTGGCCGGATTTCTGAAAATTTGTTGCCTCCTTAAGCTTCCACATCACCAAGTCAACCCATAAACTTTGACTGCTTCTAACAACTCCATATAAACTCTAAATTGAGTGCCATCTGTGTTGTTGGAATCATAACGATAAGATCTTCAACTTAACACTCAGTTTGCCACATTTATGACACTTTTATTTTTGAGCCTTTGTAGTTAAGCCACTTCTAATTCGACATGTACGATCCTCTTGCATCATTCCTCCCCATTGAGGAGCTTTTGGACCACCAAAATCATTAACACACCCAACACACTGCTTGTTCATTCAACGCACACTTTCAATCTCCTGCACACAAAACTGGTACATCATTTGCAACCATGCACACACCAGACATGACTAAACAACCCCTTACTTTCCAAGAGTTTATAGAACACACTTATTGGCCAAGGATTATACAAAAATAATCAATACCTCAACTACTCATAAGGAAAGGCCAAAACATCATCGTTGCGTTTCGAAGTGATGAGAAACATACCATCACGTTTACATTTACTTGAAATGTATAATTTACAACTATGGCCATAACACTAATACCTCTAAAAAAACCATTTTTTACTTAATAAATTAAATGGTTCATCTCCCTGTGGTGGCTTTTCCTGTGGAAAAACTTCGAGGACTAGACTCTACATGGGTGCTCTTTGGTCCTGACGTTTTTAACATGCAGGTTTCTGGGGTTCATCCTGGTTGTGATGATTCTTCCTCCTCCATATTTTTCATATCGTCTTGGAACGATTTCCCTTGGTGTTCCTTCAATAAGTGTTCATGGAACCCTCACCATCACTAGACATTGAAGAAGTGATTTCAACATCTGTCACTCGCTGGTCACTAGTTGTGCTGGAGCTTTCTCCCACTTCCTTCCTGGTGTATCCGAGTCCTGCATGACACGAAAATTCCTCCACTTCGATGGGGTTTATGTTGCCTTTTCCATTGATTTTGAGGCCCTTTCCTTAATACCCCATCTTCTTTAGTAGTTTGGATCCGATCCCTGTAGTATGTTTTACAAAAGCGGCGAATTCATCATCATGAAAAGTACATGAAATTGAAGGGTTATGTTTTACCTCGGGTTGGTTATGTCACAAATTTTCCAAGGCCTCATCCTTAGCCTGTAACTGGCATAGTAACCTTTGTCATTATTCATTTTCTTCCTGTAGAAACCCCCTTAGCTCAGTGTTCTCTACTTGGATGCTTTATTTGATCTCCTCAAGTTCTTGGAGCCCTACCACAGGGGGTGTCCTTTTCATCTTTGGTACCATGTATGTTGAAATTTTTGTTTCACTGCCTGAATCGGAACCCAATTATATGGGTGATCCTATCGCAACCCCAAAGGCTGCAAGATCCATTTCATCGCCAGAATCAAACCCAGGTCAATTCATCTACCTTGTGCGAATCCTGCAGTTGTGACCTTCTCATCTTCCTTTGATTCCGAATCTTGGTTTTACTGCACGGTGGTAGCGGTCTTCTGCTTCCCCTTTTTGTCATTCCTCTTAGGTCTCAACTCAGGGTGTAACTTCCAACAACTTTCCTCATCATGTCCCTCTTTCTCACAATGTGTACAAGAGGGCTTTTCTCCCCTTCTCTTGGCTGCTATAACTCTTTTTGGGTGGTCATTTTGTTCATGTGTTCCCTGACTTTCTAAATGCATGGCCTTCACACTGGCCTCATTGATGGTAGGAGGTTCAAACAATAATAATGAATGTCTTATGTAATTATGCAGAGAACCAATATACTTAGTTACAACCTCTAGTGAATCTAATGGAATGCCCAAATTTAATGCTTGTTTTTTAAATTCTTCAGTGAAGTCTTGTACATTTTGACCTTTGCTTTGCCTTAGGTGTTTCCTTTCCATTAATTCCTTTTCCTTATAACCCAAAGGGAAAAATTGGTTTCTCAATGCGGAAAAAAAAATTAACCATGAGGAGAGAAGGTTACCCAAATTTTGGCTGCCTTGAAATTTTCTCTCCCACCAGACAAGAGCGGTGTTGTTTAGTCGAAGAGAAACCAACTGGATCTTTACCTCGTCCTCCTTCATCTATTGAATCCTGTAGTAGAATTCAATATGCCTAACCCAGTTGTTAAGATTTTTTGCATTACTTTCACCATTATACATGGGAAGATCAAATTTGACATATAATTTAAAGAAAGGTTTCTTAGATGCATTTCCTGAATTCCTATGATGATGGTGAGAAGAGGAAGAAGAGCTTTCACTCACAGAAGGAGAAGGAGGTGGATCTCCTCCATCATCTCCATGTGCCGAACCTCGTCCTTCTGAAGCATTCTCCCCTGCTTTCTCTAGTTTCTCAAGCCTTGAGAACAACTTCTCGACCCGATCTGCCATGATGTAGAATTTCTTGCGAAAGTTTAGCTCCTCCTCATTTCTAACATCATCATCCATGTTTCTTCTTCAGTGTGCATGTCCCGCTTTAGGTTCAAAATAATTTAGTTTCCATTCGCCTCTTTGTAGCCTATTTCTAGTTAGCATACAAACATTCAACTCACATCTACAAAGACCTGCTTTGATACCACTTGATCCAAGATCTTTTTCTTTGAGATGGATTAAAAAATTACATGTAAAATTGCATCTTAACCATGAAACTTAAAAGGCATGAACTTAAGAAGAGAGAAGCACATAAAATAATGCAAAGAAGATAAGAAATTGATATTAGATTTTGTCCAGGAGGGACTATGTCTTCGGTCCCTGCTCAATCAGTGGGGAGGCCCTCTTTCATTAAGTGGAAAATAAAATGAAAGTACAAGCATCAATGCAAAATTACACCCTTATACCTCCATAGCTGAAAGTGCCCAAAAATTGGAGACCTCTGATGAAGAAGTGGACAACACCATTGGATTTGTGTCACCGAGAGGTGCATAATCCATATAAAATTTGTCTGATTCTGACACCGAACAAATATGGCCCCTCTAGAAATGAGTTCAGTTCATGGTTCTGCCCCCTCCTACGAGGCGCTCAAGGTTCCACTCTATCTTGTACTCTGTGCCGCTCCTGGCCTACCTTGGTGCACTTCTGAATTGTAGGTTTAAATACATGAGGTTGGGTGGACTCCCCAAGGGAGCCGCTGGCCGAGTTAGTTTGAGATCTGACGTGTGAGGGAGGGGTTCGGGTGGTCAAACCCCGCCCCCTCCATAAATGGTGTATAATTGTTTTAAAACCTGTGGCATATATTTAAAACCTCGTCGCATATTTTAATATAAGGTAAGTTGTGGGAGGAGGAACCACATCGGGTGGCCTGCCCCATAACTCCCGCCGACATTGAATACATATGTGGAGTGTCGGTTGGGGCCGCGAGGTCACAACCGTTGGCCAAACCCATAATAGTTTGATGGTTCCGCAGGTCTGGGGGCAGTGGGGTCATGGCCTTCAACCCCCCTTTTTTTAATTATATATTTGTTGTTTGGTTGGGGTAGGTTGGGGGTCACGACCTACCTACCCCCTTTTTTTATAATTTTTTCGTTAAATAAAACCATAGGACATTTTTTATTTTTCTGGAAATTGATAGAAGGACTCAATTTAATGGACCCACAATTTCGCCCGGAATCCGACCAGAGTTGCCTGGAATACAGTGGTCGAATTTCTGCAAATTTGTCACCTCCTTAAGCTGCCACATAACCAAGTCAACCCATAAACTTTGACTGCTTCTAAATCATCCATACAAACTCCGAATTGAGTATCGTCTGCACCATTGGAATCATAAACATGAGATCTTCAACATGAGATTGAGTTTTCCACATGTATGAAACTTTTATTTTTTAGCCTTTGTAGTTAAGCCACTTATACTTGGACCTGTATAATCCTCCTGGATCAGTTGTAGCTGTAAAAATACCCAGTCACCTACATAAAAAAAAATCTCGCTGCGATGTTGATATGCCTACTGTTTCATGTGATTTTGTGCCAAATTTAGGCTATCCTTTAAGAGTTTGAGAACTTGTTGTTGATGCTCGATGTGATATTCCACTGCTTGAACCTTAGAATTTTCTCTTAAATATGATGTGATGGACGGTGGATGATATCCATAAAGTGCCATAATTGGGGTCATTTTTGCTGTAGTATGGAAGGAAGTGTTATACCACCATTCAGCCAGAGGTAACCACTTGACCCATTGTGTTTGTTTATTAGATACAAACAACAAAGATATCCTTCCAAACATTTGGTGACTATCTCAGTTCTCCCATCGAATTGAGGATGATAAGAAGAGCTATGAGCTAGTTGAGAACTACCCAAACAAGAAAATAATTCTGTCCAAAAATTTCCAGTGAAAATGGGATCTCTATCACTTACAATAATCTTTGGGTTTCCGTGTAGCTTTCAAATTGTTTCCATAAATGCAGTAGCAAATGTACTTGCTTTAAATGGATGAGATAATGCACAAAAGTGTGCATACTTGGTAATTCTATCAACTACCACCATGATGACACTCTTTCCTTCAGACTTAGGATACCAAATGTTATGAACCTAAGTCACAAAATAGAATAAAAGAGAGATCAGTGACTTAGAAATCAGCCTCTTCGAGGGGGCAACCCCCTTTACGTTACATAAATGAACAATTCTTGGATGATACAAATGAAAAAAAACTCCTTTCTATATATAGTATTCCAATGGGTCACAATATAATCCTAGTTGACATAACAATAACAATGTAATGGCACAACAATAACAATAGTCGGCTTCTATGTTGGGTGTGGAGCCTAATTATCTTGTTTACTTTGTATCACAGCATTGGACCCCTATACCTTAAAAGGGGTGGCAACGCCACCCGTAATTAATCGCTGTCGTGGGGGGTCCAGGGGGGCGGCAGCGCTTTTCGGAGCCCCCCCTGGCGGGGGCTTTCGGGGGCAGCGCCACCAAAGCTAAAAACAGATGTAAAATTGCCTTGTAAAAGTATAGTAATTTCTAGTCAATCTGGGTCGTTCATTAGGAAAATGATCTGACGGTAGAAGTTATGTTTAGATTAGGGTTTTTTGCCCTAGAAGGCAACCCCTCGCTTTTATGAGGGCATTGTATTGTGGCTGTGTATTGTATGTGTATTCTCAGAACGAGAAACAGAGAGGAAGACTGTGAGAGAGAACAGAGGATATTACATCGGATATGCTGTAGGTTTTGTCTCTTCATTTTGCTGGATAATAGAAAGGAAGGACTGGTTTTTCGGGGTGGACGTAGACCAAACTAGGTGAACCACGTATATCGGTGTCTCTCTGGTTTTATGTGTTTTGTGTGCTTGTATTTTCCACATATTTTATGTGCTGCATTGCTCTGTAGTATATAATTTTCTGACATTCTATGGGGCACAATAATAACAATATGGGGACTACATGGGCACAACAATAACAATAAGGGGGCTATACTAACATTAACAATAAGGGGATGCACTAGTATTATAAGGCCTTAACATACCATTTGCAGCTACTCAGGCAAATTCGGCTCATGTCTAGTCCGACAAAAGTATACTTGCTTTAAATGGATGAGATAATGTACAAAAGTGTGCATACTAGGTAAGTCTATCAACTACCACCATAATGACACTCTTTCCTTTGAACTTAGGTAAACCTGTGATAAAATCCATTGAAACCTCCTCCCAACATTGACTTGGAATGGATAAAAATTGTAGCAACACAAAAAATTTATGAAACTAGCACACAAAATAGAAGAAAATATAGATGACATAGAAATAATCCTCTTCGAGGGGGAAACCTCCTTTACATTACATAGATGAACAATTATTGGATGATACAAATGAAAAAACCTCCTTTCTATGTATGAGAGTCTAATGGGTCACAATATAATCATGGCCGACATAACAATAACAATGTAAGGGCACAAAAATAACAATAGTGGGCTTCTATGGGGCACAATAATAACAATATGGGGACTACATGGGCACAAAAATAACAATAAGGGGGCTATACTAACATTAACAATAAGGGGATACACTAGTATTATAAGGCCCTAACATACCATTTGCAGCTACTCAGACAAATTCGGCTCATGTCTAGTCCGAAGCCGACAAGGAGAACAAATTCATTCAACACATTCAACACATTTTCCAAAAATTCCATGACATAATGGATAGAGCCAATTCTAAGTAAAAGTAGCGGCATGATCAAAATCAGGTGCCACACAAGTTCCAGGTGGGCGAAAAAGTTTGGCTACATTTGCAAAAAGAGTGCCTCGATGGGCCCTACTGCAATCTTCACTCGCTCTGATATGGGATATACACCATCACCAAGGTGGTAGGGGACAATGCCTTCAAGCTCAGTATTCCACCATTCCTTGGTCTGCACCCAATTTTCAATGGGGACCACCTTCGACCCTACTTTCCACCATTGTTAGACACATCCGACATTGAAAAACAACTCACACAAACAAATTTAAACATAGACTGCATGGAACAATCCTCAATTGATCTGATCATGGACACACAGATCAAGAACACTCACCAGAAAAGGATCCAGCTATATTGAGTTTTCAAAGTAGGCCAACTCCTTCACAAGGGAAAGTGGTTCACCAGGGACCAGATTCAACAAAAATTTCGTCATCTCATAGAGGAACTCAACGCAATGGGGACCATTGCTTCCTAAGGGGGGAGGATTGATCCAGGTGTATATTGATGGCCACCCACCAATTCCACTAGGACCCCCACCATTTTTTCTTTCAGTTTTTCAGTTTCCTTAATTGTAGCATAATTTACTATTTTTGGCAGTTTTTTCAGGTCCTGAACTTCTAGAGCCATTTTGAAGCCCTAAACAACATTTTTTGGGAAAATCGAGATCAATATGGTCACTCGAAATTTGTAGTTCTTGGATAGATATTCCTAATGAGGTATTGTGCGCGTCAAACGAAGATCGTATGCCAAAGTTACGTCCCCAAGAAGTTGATGTACCAATTTACCCAAACAAGGCCCATATTTTTGGTGTTTTATCTCCTAGGGTTAGTTTTTAGATGTTTAGGGTTTTGCCATGTTGTTCAATAATAAAAAGGCCCTTGAGCCTCATTATAACACAATTCAGAGGCATGTATCCGCCACGTCTCTTCTCAGAGATAAGCTACCATCGCCCAAGATAGTTTATTTTCCATCCTGTCTGTAAGCATTTTTCAGTATTTGATATTAATGAAATGAAGTGTTATTCCTACTGCATCTTTATGATTATCTTTATTTCTGTACTTTATTGTGTTCCAACATAAGTATGGATCACATAGCTTGGAATCCTTTTCAAATTTTTTTATGTAGATACGATTGTGTCAAGAGAATTAGATATATTCTTCATCTTGGGTCATAAATTAGGATATGCTTCTATTCATGTAAGTGCAATATGGAATACAAGAAGTACTACTTTCTTGGAGTATATTTCTTGCAAGAGTGATGCATGTCCACAGTTTCTAATAGTGGGTGTTTCTGTGTTCCTCTTCAAATGCCCTTTGTATCCCAAGTGACCAAATCCATGTCAAAGGATGCAAGTTGGAATGCTATAGATCAACCTATAAGCATTTCCAAATGGAAAAATCCAAATGAATAAATATTCCATTTATGTGTTGGCTTGTGGCTAGTAATAAAGGCTTTTGGAGCATGATAATTACTCACAAATGAATGTTAACTTCCACTATTAGTTTTCCATTCTACAACTGATCTTAGAACTCCTCCTAGGAATGTGCTTCCATGAGAAGTAATTGAGGTTTTATCTCATGGACAGGCTCCACCAAGGTTGAGGTTTTTCCTAATGGAAAGTATCCACTTTGGTGAGGTACAACTCAATTACCTACAATACTAATGAGATGACCCAAGCCAAAATATGTGAGAGATATTTTATGCATATTGTTATCCAATAGAATATTTTTGAGCTTAATGTAACAAAATAGAATAGAATTTAAGAATGCAACCCAATTTCTCTGCATATGTATACTTGCATGTATCAATAAAGTAGTTCTAGCATGGACCTCCTCACTCAAGAGGAGATAAGACTTATAGTAGATCTTTATCTCTGATTAGAATGGATAACGAAGAATTAATTGTGATGGTTTTGGAGACTTTATTCATGGTCTGAATTAAAAAATGAGAGACTTGGCTACCAGCGAGTTCGTTTCCTAGAAATTGTTGTGCTCAATCGATGAATCATTAGAGTTGATATCTGAGTTAAAGGAATAAGAAAAAAAATGTTATTTCTCAAGGGATTTCTCAAGAGATTACCACACTCGAATATGTAGTAGCAAGCATGTATAGGCTCAATTATTTATGAAATATAGATCAAGAATATAGCTTTGAGGTAAAACAAAATTTGAAAGAGGTTGTCTGATGAGGTTATAAATTTGTTGAGACAATGAATTTTTTTGTTGGAATCTCGTGAAAAATTTTGTAAAAAATTTAAGTGTATAAATAATTTTGATGGAGGAATGGATTCAACACCATCAAAAACCCCTCGAAAATCTTGAAAAAAATAAAAAATAAATAAAATAATTATGTATAAATCTTTTTGATGGAGGAATGGATTCAACACCATCAAAAACCCCTAGGCACCTAAAATCATGAAGTTTGACAACTATAACCTGAATTTTTAAAAACTTATACCAAATTTCTCATAATCATGCCATAATTTCAATTATTTTCTTGACGAAGTTATAGCCTCATTAGACTATGCGAGTTTGAAATGGTTGCAGCGATAATTAAGTAGTTGGAGGCTGCATGTACCGTTGATGTCAACGTCATCACTCTAACGGAGGTGGAAACGATAGTTGTATTGGTGTCGTTTGGAGGTATGGCGTTCCGTAAATATTGATGTCGAGCAGAATACATCGGGAAATGACCAACCACAAAGGTGAATATAGTTGGCCCTTTAAGCTATGCACATATTTTTTTAAATTAATTTAAATAGTATTTTTAATATTGTATATTAATTTATCTTTTATTCATTTCATTTTATTTATTATTTTTGACTTTAACAGTTCACTGCTATATTTATTTTATAAATAAAATATTAAGTTTACATCCAAATTTGAAATGAGTGTGGCAGAACTTGGAAGCTAAGTAGCTGCAGGCTGCATGTACCAACATTAATGTCAACGAGATCACACGAATGGAAGTGGAAACAGCAGTTGTATTGACATCATTAGTATAGATGAAATTCTAGACATATTGATGCCGAAAATCAGTGGAATACATCCGAAAAGGGTCAATAATAAAGGTAGGTGTCGTTGGCCCTTTACACTACTCCATATCTTTTTCTAATTAAATTAATTAGAAATTGTACTAGATGTTGCAAAGGAAATGTCATAAGGCATAAATTCTAGAAGAATCATGACATATAGAAGATCACTGCATATAAAAAATTGCAAACAAAATGTCATTGAAAGGTAGAATATAAACATAAATCACTAGATTATGTCAAATTTGTTCTATAACCTTTCGAATATAGATTGCCTCTCAATCTTCAAAGATTCTATTTCCAGTTACTCTTACATAAAGGAAACTATGGCTCTACCATACCCCCCAAATGTTTTCATGATAACTTGGGTTCAGTTTTTTCGCTTAAAAAAATTGATGTAATTTTGTATACATGGTTGATTTGAGCCTAGTAGACTATTAACATATAATATTGATGATTGATGGTATCCATTTAAAATATTTCTGAAAACAGTTTTAATCAAAGCAAAAGAGTATTTAATCTACACGAAAAATTCCCCGATTCAGGTGCCATTAGTATGGGACAAGTGGTAACCCTGTCCGGCCTCCACGCACACCCTCACCCCATATTAAGTAGATGTGATAGCGCGGGGCAGCGTGGAAGGCTATCACCCAAGACAATGGATATCAAACCCTGCTCCTGGAGTTGGCCAAGAATTGTTCGATCGTTGTGGGAGATTGTAGTGTTTTGTAGTGTGGTAAGGGTCGTCGAGCACCTACATGCCTCGCTGAGGTTTCGATCTTGGGGGATAGGTGGAGAAGAATCCAGTGGGTGGGAAACCTAGGGTGTGTTGGTGGTGTCGGCCAACCCTTGGGACCCTGGAATGCCCAAGTTCAATGAACCGGTCTATATTCTCATCGGCCTAATTCGTTTGTGTGATGTGGTGTAGGTAAGAGGGAGGAGCCAAGGCTTTGAGGCCATGGAAAATTTCCAGAGAAATTCCATTTTCTTATTAGTGTGTGTTGGAGAATTTGGTTGGGTGTCTTGTGGTTTTGGATTCTCCGGAATTTTGGTGGCAAGGCCACTAGTTCTCTGAGTCCCAGAGAGGAACTGTTGTTGTGAAGGACAGGGCACGCCAGTGGAAGCACGATGATGCATTTGTGGAAGAGGCAGTTCGACCATGTAAACCACTCAAGAGGGATCGAGTCAGGACTACTAACCCTGTCTGTCTCCACGCACGCCCTCACCCCATGTTAATTAGATGTGATAGCGCGGGGCAACGTGGAAGGCTATCACCTGAGACAATGGATATCAAACCCTGCTCCTAGAGTTGGCCAAACATTGTTCGATCGTTGTGGGAGATTGTAGTATTTTGTAGTGTGGTAAGGTTCGTCGAGCACCTACACACTTCACTGAGGTTTTGGCCTTGGGGGAGAGGTGGAGAAGCAACACATGGGTGTGTAACCTGGGGTGTGGTGGTGGTGTTGTCCAACCCTTGGGACACTAGAATGCCCAAGGCGAATGAACCGGTCTGTATTCTTGTCAGTCTAATTCGTTTGTGTGGCGTGGTGCAGGTGAGAGGGAGGAGCCAGGGCTCTCAGGCCATGGAAAATTTCCAGAGAATTTCCATTTTCAGATTAGTGTGCGGTGGAGAATTTGGTTGGGTGGCCTGTGGTTTTTTATTCTCTCGAATTTTGGTCGCAAGGCCAATATATCTCTGATTCCTGGAGAGGAATTGTTGTTGTAAAGGACGGGGCACGTCAGGGGAAGTACGACAATACAATTGTGGAAGAGGGAGTTGGACAACATGAATCACTCCACAGGGATCGAGTTAGGGACTCATAACCCTGTTCGGCCTCCACGCGCACCCTCACCCCATGTTAATTAGATGTGATAGCACAAGGCAGTGTGGAAGGCTATCACCCGAAACGATGGATATCAAACCCCGCTCCTGGAGTTGGCCAAGCGTTGTTCAGTCGTTGTGGGAGATTTTAGTATGGTAAGGTTCGTCGAGCACCTACACCCCTCGTCGAGGTTTCGGCCTTGGGGGATAGGTGGAGAAGCAACCAGTGGGTGTGAAAACTTGGTGTGGTGGTGGCGTTGGCCGACACTTGGGACCCTGGAATGCCTAGGGTGAATGAACCAGGTTGTATTCTCATCGGTCTAATTCGTTTGTGTGACATGGTGCAGGTGAGAGGGAGGAGCCAGGGCTCTGAGGTCATGGAAAATTTCTAGATAATTTCCATTTTCTGATTAGTGTGCGGTGGAAAATTTGGTTGGGTGGCCTATGGTTTTGGATTCTCCAGAATTTTGGTGGCAAGGCCACTAGTTCTCTCAGTCCCAGAGAGCAACTTCTGTTGTGAAGGACGTGGCACGTCAAGGGAAGCACGACAATGCAATTGTGGAAGAGGTAGTTGGATGACGTGAACCGCTCTAGAGGCATCAAGTCAAGTACTCCTCGCACTGCTACTCCTAGGTTTTGGGAGTAGTTTTCAGTTACGACAGGTGCAGGAGAGACCCTCAATTCTCCTTGGGGGTAGTGGTAAAGGTTACTTTTCTTTCTTGTGCAGTTTTTAGCACTACAAGGAAAAGACCCTCTAGTAGATTTTTTTGAGGAACCCCTTATAAAAACACCCCATACATCCGTTTCTAGCAGAGGTTACTAGAGGAGGTTGGCGGGAGGAGGGTTTTGCGGATGTTTTCTTCTCGGTGCGCTTATCATCCAAAATCACATCGGTTCTCTCTACAAGAGAAAGCACCGGTGCACATAAAACATAGGCACACCAGACACTGTGCACTCCATACACACCCACACGGTGTGTCGTATTATTGTAGAGCACTGGTGCTTCACAACTCTTCTGGATCAGTGCATCATAAAACACTGCGCAAAAACAGAAACCACCCAGTGCGGTATTAAGAAACTGCACCGGTGCATCATAAAACACCGTGCCAAAATAGAAACCAACCAGTGCGTTCATATGAAACAACACCGGTGCGCCTCTAAACTGTAGAAATTTTCTGAATAATGATTAATTATCCACCGAGACTATCCTGATCACATACAATTCGAATTCATATGCAACACATAATCTCTTCCACTCAGATCAACTCAGATCATCAAACATGCGGAAATAAAATCAAGCGATAACACATCAAATCATCATACACATTAACACAGTATGTATGGGGAAAGCTTATAGCTGAAAACCCCGCAGCTATTGTGTATATTATAATGTAGAAATCAAGTAACAAACTCAGTACAATACTCCTCACAAGTACTCAGTACTTTCTCATACAGTTACCCACAATCTAGCTCAATTTTGAACAGGTTACTGGTTCAAAACTCACCGCCAATTGCCTTGCCTCTATTGTGCAATCCAGGCCTGTCTATATAGAGATCCAAGGTTCGAATCTCCTTGGCTTGACAGCGCAATCATCATGGGAAATTCCTCCAAGTGTGGTGCAAATCTCATGCACAACCGATGTCGCCACTGATAGCTAACTCCACCCTTTCATCTACCTCTTTCACTGGTCTCCACTGAACTGATCATGCACTGTAGTGAACTGATGTGTTCTTGAGTTGAATAATTAGTTACTAATTAATGAATTAAATAATATTTAATTCACTCCACTCATAACTAATTGATTAGCTAGTTAAACTAATCTCAACTAGTTCAACTAAAATAAACAGAACACAACTCCACTATCCGTCTCATTAACTCCTCCAAACTTCTGCCACTGAAGTCCAACTGAAGTCAACCATGCATGATGCCATCAAACCCTTGGGAACCACGTGATTCCTCTGTCAGATGCATGAGCCACTTCTGTAGCTCGAACTGAAGTGCTCCAAGAGAGTAAACTGCTGTTTATAGTCTAAATATTATTAAGGGTAAATAATATTTGACTTCCTTGTTTTAAGGAGAGGCAGTCTAAAAATAGACTTCGACCTCTTTGACCTAAAAATAGAGTCTCATCTATTTTTACCAACATGACCAATGCTCCAAGAATCTCAAACTGGAATCCTCGAACCATGCTCCATATGTCTAAAAATAGACATAGTCTAAAAATAGATTTTGCGCCAGAATTTGCCTGCGGGCCCACTTAGTGAAGGCGACTTCATTTCACTAAGCTCCATCATCTTGCTGCATTCTCAACACTCCCTCTCCGCAAGATATGGATTATCTGCAATCCCTATCCTGCCTCTGTGGAATTCGAACTTGCTCCTGGTGAGCGCCTTCGTCAGGATGTCGGCATCCTGATCCTCCGTGGGAACATATGAAAGCATCATGATCCTCCGCTGAACACAATCTCTGATATGATGGTACCCGATGTCGATATGTTTGGACCTATCATGAAAAACTGGATTAGCCGAGAGCTTGATGCAGCTCTGGTTATCACAGTAGATCACTGTAGGCTCCAAATGCAACCTGAACAAACTTGCGAGGATCTTCCTCATCCAAATAGCCTCGCATGCAGCCAAACTTGCTGCCATGTACTCGGCCTCTGCTGAACTGAGTGCCATGGATCTCTGCTTCCTGCTGTACCAGGAAACTGCTGTCGACCCAATGCTGAAAACTCCTCCAGATGTGCTCTTCTGGTCCGTTGGACTCCCTGCCCAATCTGCATCAGTGAAGCCAGAAAGCTTCGCTCCATCCTCCTGTCTGTACCATAGACCATATCCCGATGTGCCTCTGATATAGCGTAATACATGCTTGCCTGCCTTCCAAAAGAGCTTGGTAGGCTTAACCATAGCTTGCGAAAGCTGGTTAACTGCATAGCATATATCGGGTCGTGTATTGACCAGATACATAAGCGACCCCACCAACTGTCGATAGACAGTGGCATCCACTACCTCCGCTGAAGTAGCATCCTCCTTCCTCCAACCACCAAGAAGAGGAGTGTCAACAGGCTTGCAGCCTTGCATGTTGAACCTCTCCAGAATCTCCCGGGCATACTTGCCCTGAGAAACAAACAGTCCTCCACTGCGCCGCCAAATCTCCAATCCCAGGAAATAATGAAGGATGCCCAGGTCCTTCATCTCAAACTCTCGTGCAAGATCCTCCTTGCATGAAAGTATCAACTGCTCATCGCCAGTCAAAATCAGATCATCTACATACAGTACGATGATCAACAGCTTCCCCTCCACCACAATCTGGTACAGGTTTGGATCCGCCTCACTTTTGGAGAATCCAAGCCCGGTGAAGTAGCTGTCTATCCGAGTGTACCAAGCACGAGGTGCTTGCTTCAGCCCATACAGTGCTCTCTTGAGTCGGCACACATGCGACTCACTGCTGAAGATCTCAAAACCTTCAGGCTGCTCTATGTACACTTCTTCCTCAATAACTCCATTGAGGAACGCAGTCTTCACATCCATCCGATGAATGTGCCACCCCATCTGCGCTGAGAGAGCAAGGATCGTCCGTATGGAAGAGTACCTTGCGACAGGTGCAAAAGTCTCCTCATAGTCAATCCCCTCGATCTGTGAGAAGCCACGGGCGACAAATCTCGCCTTGTACTTCTCCACACTCCCGCCAGCCGCCTGCTTCACCTTGTAGATCCATCGCGAACCTACAACTGATTTCCCAACCGGTCTTGGGACAATCTCCCATGCACTGTTCCTGATGATCGAATCATATTCTTCGATCATGGAATCAACCCATGCGGGTTCCTCCACAGCTTCCTCAAAAAAGGATGGCTCTGTCACAACACATTGACTCATAAGAGCCATGTATCCAGTGTACCGATCCGGTGACTGTCTCTGTCTGCGCTGTGCTGTAGGTGGTCCTACAACCTTCTCTGCATCTCGAGCCAGTCGCTCAGCTTATGTAGTGCGCATGCGCCCTCTGATGGTTGGCGCTGCATGGGTGGTTTCTTCCACCTCCTGAACTTCCTCTTGTGGCTGATCCACATCCGGAAGCTCCTCCTTAGGAACTAACAGCTCCTCATCTGCATGCAAGTGTAGCTCCCTCTCAAGCGAACACCGCATGGCTTTCTCCTCCTGAAATTTTATATCCCGTCGCACAACAGTCTTTCGACTGTCTGACAAATACACCTGGTAGTTGTGAGGTGTATCAGTGTACCCCACAAATATTCCAACCTCAGCAGTTGGATCCAGCTTCCTTCTCGCATCCTTCATCACATGCATGTAGACAAGAGAACCAAAAATCCGCAAATGGGAAATATCAGGCCTCTTGCCAGAATAAGCCTCCTCCGGTGTACTCATGCCAAGAACCTTGTGAGGACAACGGTTCTGCACATACACTGTTGTATTGCATGCCTCAGCCCACAAGTGAAGGGGTAGGCCCCGATCATGCAACATCGCCCGTGCAGCACCCACGATCGTTCTGTTCTTCCGCTCAGCCACCCCGTTCTGCTGTGGGTTATGGGGTGCGATGAGCTCTCTCCGAATCCCTTCTGCGCTGCAGAACCCCTTGAATTCAGCCGAGATGAATTCACCACCGTTATCACTCCTTAGAGCAATCACCTTCTTCCCCGACTCCTTCTCGACCAGTGCTTTAAACTCACAAAACTTCGCGAATGTATCGCTCTTCTTCTGCATGAAGAAGATCCAGCACTTTCGAGAGAAATCATCAACAAAGATCACATAATACCTGTGCTTTGCCGTCGAAGCAACTGAGAAAGGACCACACACGTCTGTGTGAACTCTCTCAAGGATTGTCGTGGCGCGACTATCCTTCTCGTGAAAGGTGGCTTTCACATACTTCCCCAAAGTACACCCCTTGCACTGATCTGACTGCGCAAGGGTGCCCTTAGGAAGCCCAGTAGAAATCTGCTGCAGAATCTTCAAATCTCCATGGTGAAGGTGGCCCAATCTCCTGTGCCACAGTTCGCCCTCATCATCCCGGCTCACCACTTCTCCCGCCTTGCATGCCATTGCTGCGCAGCCATCTACTTGCAACTGATAAAGGTTCTTGGTTCGAACCCCTATCTTCCGGGTCTCTCCAGTAGTCTTACTGCGCAGGAAGGCTTTTCCTTCGCCGAAGACCACATCATACCCCTTATCCTCCAACATCGCCACAGAGATCAAGTTCTTCTTCAATCCAGGTACATGCATGACATCCCTCAATACAAAGGGTTTACCAGACTCCCTCTGAAAGGATATGGTACCGATACCAGTCGCACCGTATCTACCATCATCGCCCATCTCGATGTGCACACCCAAATCTTTGTCCTCCAGATCTGAGAACAAATCCCGATCTCCCGTCATATGAAATGACGCACCGCTGTCCAAGAACCATACCGATCCCAACACACTTGAAACCAAGCATGCAATCAGTGAAAAGTCAAGCTCGAACTGTGAAGCCAAAGCTTCTCCATCTGCAGATCTTCCCGCTTGCTTGTTCTTCTTCTTCTTTTGACAATTTGTAGCATAATGTCCGTGATCATGGCAGTGAAAACACTTCACTTTCGCCATATCCTGCTTCTTGCCCTTAGCTCCAGAATGAGAGGTTTTATTACCCTTCCCTTTCTTAGCTTTGGACACCAAAGCGCAGTTTTCTTCATCAGCTCCCTTTGATGAAGATCCATCTCGAGTAGTCCTCCTTATCTCCTCCCGCATGAGATCCGCCCAAAGGCGCTCCCATCCCGGCAGCTTCTCCCGACCATTGACACTATCTTGATATGAGTGCCAAGCCTTCGGAAGACCAAGGAGAGCTAGGTCGACCATGTCCTCTTCATCGACAGTAACCCCCACACTTCCCAGCTCATCTTTGCACTGAGTGAACTTCGTGAGGTATTTGGCGATATTGTCGCCCTTCTCCATCTTGATGTTCCTGAGCTTATCTTTGAGCGCCAGCTTCCTTTGGTCACTCTTACTCTGGAATAGATCCGTTAAAGCTTTCCACATTAAATATGGAGTAGCCTTTCCATGCAGGCTGGATACAATATGATTCTTGACGCCCTCCAACAGGATCCTTCGTCACTTCGCCATCTTCTTTTGCCATGCTTCGACATCAGCAGGATCAGTGGGCTTTTGGACATCCGTATCTACGAACTCCTTCAGACCATTATCTTCTAATACTGCCTCCATGCGATCCTTCCATGCAACATAATTCGAACTGCCTTCAAGAGCATATTCGAGTCGCAAACCGTTGAAAGAAATTTTCAACACCGACACCAAGAAAACAAAACTGCTGCAAAATTTCGAATTCCACCTCAAAGCTCAATCGCTCTAGATCTGTGAGAACAAATTATTTCTAGCACAGAGATTGACTGCAAGGGGCATTTACCAGACCTTTCACTTTCCGAAGAAAGATGAATCCGGAGGCTACCTGGCCCGCATGCAGACTCTGTCTACCGAAATAAGTTTGTAATCACTGTGATGATCAATCTCTGCTTCAATAGCTCCGATACCATGTAGAAATTTGCTGAATAATGATTAATTATCCACCGAGACTATCCTGATCACATACAATTCGAATTCATATGCAACACATAATCTCTTCCACTCAGATCATCAAACATGCGGAAATAAAATCAAGCGATAACACATCAAATCATCATACACATTAACATAGTATGTATGGGGAAAGCTTATAGCTGAAAACCCCGCAGCTATTGTGTATATTATAATGGAGAAATCAAGTAACAAACTCAATACAATACTCCTCACAAGTACTCAGTACTTTCTCATACAGTTACCCACAATCTAGCTCAGTTTTGAACAGGTTACTGGTTCAAAACTCACCGCCAATTGCCTTGCCTCTATTGCGCAATCCAGGCTTGTCTATATAGAGATCCAAGGTTTGAATCTCCTTGGCTTGACTGCGCAATCATCATGGACAAATCCTCCAAGTGTGGTGCAAATCTCATGCACAACTGATGTCGCCACTGATAGCTAACTCCACCCTTTCATCTACCTCTTTCACTGGTCTCCACTGAACTGATCATGCACCGTAGTGAACTGATGTGTTCTTGAGTTGAATAATGAGTTACTAATTAATGAATTAAATAATATTTAATTCACTCCACTCATAACTAATTGATTAGCTAGTTAAACTAATCTCAATCAGTTCAACTAAAATAAACAGAACACAACTCCACTATCTGTCTCATTAACTCCTCCAAACTTCTGCCACTGAAGTCCAACCGAAGTCAACCATGCATGATGCCATCAAACCCTTGGGAACCACGTGATTCCTCTGTCAGATGCATGAGCCACTTCTGTAGCTCGAACTGAAGTGCTCCAAGAGAGTAAATTGCTGTTTATAGTCTAAATATTATTAAGGGTAAATAATATTTGACTTCCCTGTTTTAAGGAGAGGCAGTCTAAAAATAGACTTCGACCTCTTTGACCTCAAAAATAGAGTCTCATCTATTTTACCAACATGACACATACTTCAAGAATCTCAAACTGGAATCCCCGAACCATGCTCCATATGTCTAAAAATAGACATAGTCTAAAAATAGATTTTGCGCCAGAATTTGCCTGCGGGCCCACTTAGTGAAGGCGACTTCATTTCACTAAGCTCCATCATCTTGCTGCATTTTCAACATAAACCCCGTGCACTGGAATAGGGTTAAATAAAAAAAAATTACGGCCAAAAAATCACATTTTTCACTTTTCTCAGTGCTCCAGAGCTCTTAAGCACTGATGTGTTCAACAAGAGAAAGCACCAGTGCGTACAAAACATTGGCACACCAGACACCATGCACTCCGTACACACCCGCCCGGTGCGTCGTATTACTATAGAGCATCGGTGCTTCACAACTCATTCATGTCGGTGCATCATAAAACACCGCACCAAAACAGAAATCGCCCGGTGTGGTATTAAGAAATCGCATCGGTGCATCATAAAACATGATGCCAAAATAGAAACCGACTGGTGCGTTCGTAAGAAACAACACTGGTGCGCCTATAAAACCCCACGCACCGGAACAGGGTTAAATAAAATAAAATTTACGACCAAAAAACCACATTTTTCACTTTTCTTAGTGCTCCAGAGCTCTAAAGCATCGGTGGAGTTTATCCTTATCTAAGTTTCCCTGACATCGGTGCTCCCATTGCACCTATTGCACGCACTGCTGTTGTGCATTGCCCACCAATCTCCAGCTTGCATTTTGCAAAATGGTTGGCAAATTTTCTTTTGAAAATTCTACAGCCAATATGCCTCCTCGACGGCAAAATGTACAAGTATTTTTCTTGTTTTTCCATAATTAAGCTTTTTAGAGGATTAGAATTTCAAATAACCTTAAAATTAACCATTTAAAAGAAAAAAAAATATATGTCGTGTGGTGCGCATGAACCATTCGGCTCGCACCGGTAATGGTGTTGTCTGTAAAATTTACAGGCCGCACCGCAATTGGTGCTAACAGTATCAGCACTATTTTCGAGGCGGTACCGAAAGGCGCACCGCTTTATTTTAAAATTTTAAAAAAAGTGCGGTGTGGTCATTTAGTTGGCCGCACCATTGACCATGTGGAATAGCAATGAGGTGTGTTAACGGAAATATATGCCCCGGTGTCTTTCAGCGCATCGCATTCGACATTCTGATAGGGTCAATGGTGCGACCTGGTAAAAGACCGCACCGTTGACTATGTAATTAGTCAGGAAGTCAGTGCGCTGACACAACTATATGCATCGGGGAGTATATTTTAGTCAGCGCACCACTCTTCTGACACCATACATAGTCAACGGTGCTTTAAAAATTTTCAGGTGCACCACATGCATATGGTGCGTTGAATGTCATATGGGGCATCGCCCCCCAGTGCGTGACAAACAAACAACGCACCAGAACCGGTGCATGACTGTTTTTTGTGGTGCACTGACTGGTATGTTTTTTTTTTTTCCAAAAAAAATTGTATATGTACATTCCTAAATACATGTCTCATTTAATAAAAAAAAATTGTTTAATATGTCAATGATTCAGAGAGAAGAGGGGGAACAAAAGCAACAACAAGCTGAGTAGTATGACATGGTTCGCCTGTGAGAAGCACGAGAGAGAGAGAGAGATGGGTACCCTCACCCTTTTACAGCAACTACCCAGGGGCTCCTAAGGCAGGTAGGCCTCCTCAAGTTATATGAGGAGGCTACTTCCTTAAAGGCCCATAGTCTGTTTTTGAGACATCTTATCCGCAGGTGGAATGCCCACCGACAGGCTTTCCAGGTTGGTCTTAACCAGTGGTACACACCCACTGAGGACGATATATATTTCATTACAGGGCTATCGAGGAGAAAGGTGGATTTTCCCTCGTTCCCATAGGTTCCAGCTGGTTGTGCAGCAGGGAGTCAGTTAGTTTACTCCCTGAGATACATTGGAGCATCAGTATTGTCTCCTGCAGATTTTCAAGTCGCTGGACGTCAGTTACGTATTGGTGCATTTTTGGTAGTGAGGAGATGCACTGCCTCTCACTTCTCATTTCGACCATTTCACACAAAACCAGTGACGGGAAACACATTAGTTGCTCGCTTCTATATTATGTTGATTCTTTAGTACAGGAGCCACGACTTGTCAGGAGGTCTGCCATTTTTTTGCGGCAGTTCTGTACAGCCTTAGATAGATTTTGTGCTCATGCACAAGGGAGGGTCAACTTCCCTTTTGCTTCAGATATTTTTTGTTTATTTTTTGAGAGGTTTCCAGAGATGAGGCCTACTTTTGTTCGGCAGCCTCGTAGGTCTATGTTGCAGGCACGGATGCACATGTGGGGGCAAATGATGTCCAAGATGGGCGAGACTATGTTTCCAGCCAGGATATCGCATGATGCACTGGAGTTGCTAGCCAGTGTTGATGAGCTGAATCCCTTCATTATGGTCCCCTGTCCTTATGCTATATTGGATTGGCGAGGGTGAGCCAACATCCTCTTCACAGATGATGAACCGCTAGATGATAAAGGTAATATTATTGTTTTATTTAAATTTATTCTAACATGTTCTTTAACTTGTTTTTATTAAATTGTGTAATGAAATTGTCTAATTATTGTTGTGTACTTGTAAATATTTTACAGACATTGGCTCTTTTTATGGCGAGGACATGCCGACACCACCACATGATCCAGGTGTGGATCCTGATGACGATCAGGGCATGCCAGATGCCGAGGATCATCAGGAGGTCGGTGCAGAGAGACATGCTCCTGCTGGTGCATCGGTACCACCTTTTGCTAGGCGCAGTTGACTCGATACTAGATAAAGGATAGAGTTGGGCGACCAACTTAGTGCATTGATTGTTGAGGCAGGTATCAGGCCTGCTCATTACAGAGACATACAGGCCAATGATAGGCTATTATAGATGTGGAGAGGCATGTTGCATGACATGTACAACCTGATGCGGCACGTCATAGGAGCTACGAAAACGGTTACGCGGCTGAGGAGGACTGTTGCACATTATAGGCGTGGTCAATGAGACGCAACACATGATGGATAGTCTGCGAGAAGCGACTCATCATCCCATGATCGTTCACCTCGTGTCATGCCATATGAGCATGAGCCTCCACTAGCATCTAGCAACAGTGATCATGGAGATGAGGCTGGACCATTCGTCACGTCTAGTTAGCAGCATGCAACATCCATCAGTACTCATGATCATGAGCAGGCCTCGACTAGTACTGCTATTGATGTTGTACCACCAGCTAATCCATGACATTTATATTACAGTTGTATATTTTTAACATTATTCAGTTATATATATATATATATATGGTCGATGTATTTTATGTTCATGTTGCAATTGTACTTAATTTACATGTTGGTGATCATCATGATGTGTATATTGTTAGGTCATGTTAGATATGTTCATTTAATATGTAGCTTGCAACTAATAGATGTTTATGTGATAGCATGAGTTATTTGACATGAGATATATATTTGATGTTTGTGTTGTGATGATGTTATACAATGCTAATTGTGTTTTGTTAGATGATCATGATCACAATGATGTTAGCGAATTTGAATGTGTTTTTTAGTTGAATATGATGTTTGTACGATGGTTATCATGATCATGATGTTTATTAATTAATTTAATATTCAATGACCATGATATTTATTAAATATTATATCGTGATTGTAATTTTAATTTTAATTTTAATTCTATGTAAAATTGTAAAATTGTATTTGTATTTGTAATTGTAATTTTAACTGTAATTGTATGTAAAATATTTAATGTAAAATTTTAATTGTAATTGAATTGTAATTGTATATGTGACAAATTGTAAAATTGTAATTCTAATTCTAATTGTATGTAAAATTCTAAAATTGTAATTGTATTTGTAATTGTAATTTTAATTTTAATTGTATGTAAAATATTTGAAAATTTGTAAATGTAATTCTAATTCTAATTCTAATTGTATGTAAAATATTTGTAAAATTTTAATTGTATTACTTAAAATGATTTTAATTGCAAAAATATTAATTGTAAATATAATTGTATGTAAAATTAAAATTGTAATTGTATGTGAAATTGTAAAATTGTAATTCTAATTCTAATTGTATGTAAAATATTTGTAAAATTTTAATTGTATTAGTGTGAAATGATTTTATTAAAATATTTAAATTTGTAAATTTGTAAATAATTGTAAAATAATAAATCTAGAATAATATGAATTTTTGAAACATAATAAAGTTTATAAAATAATGCAAATAAATTCATGTACTTTAGAATTATCATTATTTTATTATGATCTTACATACCAACAAAAAAGAAATTTATACAGTCCGGTGTGCTTAACATCATAACACACATCAGTGCGTCTTATTACTAAGACACATCAGTGCTTCACAACTCTTCCGAACCGGTGCATCATAAAACACCGCGCCAAAACATAAACCTCGATCTTACGAAACCGCATCGGTGTGCCTATAAAACCCCGCGCACCGGAACATGGTTTTTCTGTAAAGTGCAGTATTGGAGCAGCAGAGGGTTCGAATCGCGGGAAATATTTTTTCTGAGGAGATGAGGGTTTGAAAAGATGAGAGTTCAAATTTCGGCCGAGAATTTTATAGCAGAGAAAATGAGCGATTCAAACAGAAAGACGGACAAAGACGCTTACAGGGATGCAGATGGCTACAGAGCTCGACAGAGTACAAAAGGATAAAAGGAGTACAAGTTGAGATCAGAAGACAACATTCGGTTGAGGTCGGTGATAGGGTTAAGAGGTCCCATGATGGAGAAATGGAGAGCAGAGTTGATGGAAGAGAAAGATTGGACAGTAGAGAAAGATCAATCGAGGCAATCGATAAAGCCAGGAGGCACCATGAAGGAAGGATTCTCATTCCCTTAAGGACAACAGAGAAATATCAATTGACGTTGTTGATCAGGCTGGTAGGTCCCATGAAGGGAAAGATTCTCTAGAATGTGTTTAAAAGCAGCTGGGAGTATTTTCCGAGCTTCGGTTGGCTTACATAAACTTTTACCGGAAAAACTGACGTCACATAAAATCACATCTTCGGCTTTCAATTGAACCTGAATGGCATCTCTAACTTGTCTAAGTTGTGATTCTGTGGATGAAACAAATAAAAAGTCTGCTTGTATTATAAATGGAAATCCAGTGACCATTTCTGTGGGAAGAAAAGCATCGATACCTACAACTACCATATTTCCACTTGCAAATCGGTTTCCCATTGGAAAAGCTAATGTAATAGCCCATTTTGCAATGTCTTTCCTCTGCTCAACCCTATACTCATTTTCTACGGGAAACCATTTCCTCCACATGTAATAACTGCATCGTCTAGCCAGAAATCGATCTTATTCTGCTAAAAAATGTAGAATGAAGGACTCGTTGTCATTTCTCCCAGAACATTTAAGGTCAGTCTCTCGTAAAACAGAGATTGCATAAATTTTGTTAAGATCAAGATAGAAAGCACAAAGGAGAAAAGAGGAAATTGGATGCCAAGATGGAGGAGGAACTTACGAATGAGCAAGTAGATCATGGGGCACCTTTTCTTGTTGCATGTTATGGAAAGGTTAAAGTTTATTTTTCTGAAAGAAGAAGAGGTGTAGTTTTGAAAAGAAATGGCCCAAATATTTTCACAGCAAAATGTATATTTCCAACATGTCTAAAATCTAAAATATCTCTAATTTCAATAAACTGCTCAGAAACAAAACTTTCCCAACCATTTGTGAAAATTTCCCACGTCTTAGCATAGCACAGGTTCACATGCCACAATTTCCCACTTGGGCCCTATAGTATTGCATCTTCACACGCCCCACATTGCGTTCTCTCCACATAATCAGTGGGAACCTCCTGCAATAAACAAAATGCATCGGAAGAATAGTTGTTTCCATCAAGAATTTATCCAATTCCAATTCTCAATTCTAATTCTAATTCTAATTCTAAAGAATAAACAAAATTTTAATTCTCAATTTCTATGGTTGGAGTTCACTAAATTTTGGTGTACACACCTAAAAGTAATTTCGGTGCCTTAACCGCAAATCGGTGCTACTGTACATATAACCACACCAGTGTGTTTTAGTTGCTGCGCATCAGTGTCGGTGTTTCAAATGGACGCGCTGGTGCAGTGCTATTAAGTGACGCACCGGTGCGGTGCTATTAAGTGACGCAACACTGACGAATAAACGCAAATAAAAAAAAGCGCAACTCTATTTTCTTTAAGTGAAAAAAAAAACAGCAAATTGAAAAATGGGTGGCAAAATATTTTCGAAAATATAATTTCATAAAATAATTCTTTAAATATTAAACACTTTTCATTATTTCACTATTTTTTCTAAAATTTTCAGCCAGAGATTTGCAAGAGACATACCTGGAGCAAGAGAGCACGAGAGCATTGTAGAGCAACGAAATACGTTTGAACAGAAGTATTCAGACAATCAGAAACCAAACCTCTGGTGATTCAAACCCTGTATCGTAGAATTTCAAACCATCTCGTGATTAAATTTGATTATTTTTTTTACTTTTCATGTATTTTTTTTACTTTTTCTGCAATTTTATCCATTTTTACCCTAAACCCTTCATTTTTTTTAATTTATGCCCTTTCTTCTCCCTGTTTCTGTGATCTCGGAATTAGGGCTTTTCATTTTAGATTGACATCCAACCCACGGGACGACTTGCATAGTCGGATCCCAATCCATTCTGCCCTTGCATGAATTTTTTGAAAAAATGGACTTTTTTTTTAACGGTGCGCCCTGCATAACCTAGCGTACTGCGCAAGTACTGTGTAATAAAAAATTTGAAAACAATTTTTTTTAAATCAGTGTGCCATATCTAAAATAGGGCACTGGTGCTCTATGTTATGAGGATAGCATCGTACGGTCTATTACATTGTTTGTGTGGTGCGTTTATAATACCCCCACGTCGTATGATCTATTATACTGTTTTTGCGGTGTGTTTCTAATACCACTATGCACCGACGTCGGTGCGTACATCATGAAAGGCGCACCAGTTTATTGAGATTTATTTTTTACTTGAAAATTTGACAAGTTATTTATAAATATATTAATGAATGATATGGTACATGTTTCAGATTGATAAAGAAAAGAAAAAAACGGCAATTTTTTTGTAAATTCTTTATAAAAAATATTATTTTTGAACTATATGTGAGTTTAACTAATATGTATTGTTTACTGTGTATCATTCAAAGCCACAAAATAACGAAGCTCGATAAGATTATTTCTGATCTAGGACCAGAAGAGCATAAGGATGAATTAGGTGAATGAAAAAATACTATCGATCCAATATGAGTTTCTTTTTTTATTTTTCATTAATAATATACTTAAAATTATTAGATAACATGTGTCAAACAATCCATTAATTCACATATGTTTAATGTTCTACAGTGACCAAAAACTCAGAAAAGGAATTTTGTTCTAAGAAAAGAAAAAAATAGAACATGTAAATGAAAATGAATTGCTCCTTAGCTCATCTAGAGTGGTGTTGGAGGTTAACGAAATGGGGGAAAACTTTTACAAAAGTTTGAGAGATCTAGTGGAACGAATGTATAGACATTCTTTCCACTTACAATACAAAAACCAATCCAATGATTCCAAGAACCAAATTTTATCTAAACTACAGGAAGAGTTTCCAGAGAATTTGTCAATGAGACATGTCAGACTTTTAATAGCAAAAACGTACAACAACAAAAAAGAAGGAATGAAAAAGTAATATTCCTTTAAATGTTTGTCTAGAATTATTTATAAATATCACTTTTGTTATATTTAATTTTCATATATCAATATAAAAAATAAATTGTTTATTGTCATGTTACATTTTCAGGAAGATTATGAAAATCTCAAAAGATGAATGAGCTGATATCAGAAATATTCCAGTAGGAATGTCCAAAAAGGTGTACAAGGAGATGGTCAAAGAAATGGACACAATTGCATCACAAGAGGAGCCATCTCAACAAAAACATGCTTCAAATGTAATATGTAATCATTGAATTTTTCGATCATTAGGTACAATAAATAAACAATTTAGCATTAAATATTAATTTTCAAGAATTTTCTTGCAGAAAAGAAAATAAAATGGAACCCATTTAGCACATAAAACAAGATGACAAGGAAGAAAAGGGTTGATATCTAAGTTTGTGAGTAATTGTTACTCCCTTATAACAACTTAACTACATTTCATTTTTGTATTTTTTAAATTGTTTTACAAAAATCATCATTGAATGTCTTCAAACAGGTGCTAACATACAAAGAAGAACCATCAGACGAATTGATTGAAATTGGGTTAAATATGGGTTGTGAGTATATGTTGGCATATATCATAAATTAATTGTGGAATTTGTAAGCACCTATCAATCTTGTCTTACTTAGCTCCGTCTATAATTAATAGAACAAGAAAATATTTTACATTAAATATATGATTTGTTATGGGGTATATAACTTGCAGGAAACAAAGTATGGAACTGCGCCAACAGATGAAATTTTGAAAGATGGCATGGTACATGGTTTTGAAATAATGTGTGTAGTTTATGAGTCAATTGTTACTATGGTACATCATTTTTCTTTTCGATTTACATTGATGTATATTATTTAATATTGCAATTTTCATTATTCTCACCAATGTATATACACTCATTTCAGTTTATTTTTATGTTTTTAGATGCAAGGTGAAGAAGAAGAAAACAATCAACACCATGAACAAAACATTCCTGAAAATAACCCAAGTCATGGAAGTAGCTCTAGCAGTGACAGCAGTTCAAGCGAAGAATGATGATCACTATGTTTGGATATCAAAGCAAGGCGTTGTATTTTTTGAAATATACCTGTGAAGTCATACATTTTGTTTAATGTAGTGGACATAGTGTCCCACCAAAGACAAAGGGATACCAATAACGCTCCCATTTTTTTGTATGACAAAGATCGGTTTTATATATATATATATATATATATATATATATATATATATATATATATATATATATATATATATATATATATATATATAATATGTTTTAATTTATTCTATTGTGTTCTCCATTCTCGTTCTCAAATGCACTAATAAAAATTTAATTGCATATGAATATTGTTATAAGATATAAATGTGTCGAATTTTGATGAGTAATGAATTTTAAAAACCACAATAATTCTAATATGATATAAAAAATTAATCCAAACAACACATTCAAATGCATTAATAAAAATGGAATTAATATGAATATTGTTATAAGATGTGTCAAATTTTGATGAATAATGAATTTAAAACAATCACAATAACTGGACTGTCACAGGTCGATGTTTCTAAAAATACAAAATAAACACCGATGTGTGTCAAGACCGTACATCGGTTCTTTCGTATGTTGAAGCGCACCGGTGCGTTTCTACGACCTATGGGCACCGCAGACATACCAATACCACAATTAAAAATCTTGGTGTGGTTGTGTGATACTACGCACCGGTGCTTATACGAGACTACACACCAAAGGTTTCTTTTATGTGAGACTACGCACCTATGAATTTGTACGACCTATGGGCACCGCACAAATACCAATACCAATTACAAATATTGGTGCCTTTGTCCGATACGGCGCACCAAAGGTGTTTCTGTAGCCTATGTACCTAGCAGTGCGTTGAAACGACCTAAGGGCACCGCACAAATCCCAAGACAAACAGCGTCTTATATGCTAGACGCAACAACACCGTGCTCGATGTTGTTTCGTACCATGACGGCCCAATGCAAGAACCTTGACCGCCCTAAGGCCACCGTCTAGATGACACGCACCAGTGCATTGAAACCTTAGTAGCGCGCCAATGAAAAAAACATCCGTAATAACCTATAGCCGCCTAGTTTTTTTAGTTGTGTTGAATTTCTGTTAAAAGCTCCGCAAAAACCTCTGTAACCATAAACGGATGTTGTAGCAAATGTTTTTTTGAAAATTTTGGCCAATTTTATAACACTAAAAACCTCCTTTATAACCTCCACTAGAGGTTCTTTTCCTTGTAGTGCAAGTGGGAGGTCAGAGAATTTCAACGACATTACGGGAGCGGTTGGTACGCTAGGATGCCACGCCACAGATGGATACCACGGCATGAGGGTGGCAAT
Organism: Pinus albicaulis; assembly: GCA_034641835.2. Classification (NCBI taxonomy): domain Eukaryota; kingdom Viridiplantae; phylum Streptophyta; class Pinopsida; order Pinales; family Pinaceae; genus Pinus; species Pinus albicaulis. The sequence continues at coordinate 86,709,241 of CM076576.1, forward strand.
CTGAGGCATGTAGAGTAGCTAGAGCAGGACAATGGAGTCTCATCAGATTCGTAGGGAAGCCGCACGATAGAGGAGGGATTTGTAGGATCTATGGGTCGTGTGGTTGCACCAACGACACTGGAGTCTATCGCCACCCAAGTTCGGAACATCCAAGTGAACATGGAAATCCTTAGAAATTATAGGTATGGTGACCACAATGAGTTGGTTGCTTATATTAATGGAATTAAATTTGTCCAAAGTGAAATCATGGAATAACTAGACAACTTACGACGCCAGAAAAGGCACATCAATGACCACCTTCGCAGTTTGGAAGCGAGGGTGGAGCATATTTATTTTCATATGCATGAATATGTTGGCCACTTCACATCTCCTTGTGTAATTCCCCCCAACCTCCCTCCTTAACATGATACTTTATGTCATGTTTCAATTTTTGTTTACTCTGTATGACATGGCTTCTAGGTCACCGGAGAATAATGCATAGATCCAGTTGCTCATGTTATCCTCCAGGTCCCAATCGCAACAAGTATGTTCAGACTCAAAGAAAGGGGCCTATTGAGATGTATTTTGTACTCTGCACTTTGATGATAATCTAATGAATGAATTTTGACTCACCAAAAAAAAAAAAAAATCTACACAAAAATATCAACTACTCTCATTTGTTTTAATATACAAAACCTATATTACCAATACGAATAACACAACCAACATCAATTGCAATACAATAAAAATCTAGAATTTTGAGTGGAAAATCATTAAAAATAGTTTCTAGGTTCATCTCAAGTAAAATTCATTGTTTCTAACTATTGATTATGCACCTCAGAATGATGGTTTCATTGAAGATAAGAGAAACCATGAACCTGGCTCCAATGCTTCTTGATTCCATCAATATTGGAACATTACAAAACGGGTTTGTTGACCCCCGTCTTCTAAACCTACACCTTTGTACTGGAATCTCTAGAGAATTTAAAGATAAAACAAGGTATAAAATGAAAATTGAAGATTGAGGATGGATAATGTAAAAGACCAAATATTGCAGAATAAATATGACGAAGATAAAGAACAATGAAGACAAAGACCATTAGAGATGAAGATGAAGAAGGAACTAGTTCAAAGAGATTTAAAGAATGCATATTAAAAGCACAAGTACTCGTTAATACGATTATGTTGGAGTAACTCTTGTGATATGAACAATAAAATATGTTAGGAATGAAAAATTACTTATTTGGTTGCAACAGAATAACTAGATATAATTATGGTAACTTATATATGAAACCATTTATAATATAAATATAATAAAGTGGACTAGTATAACCTCGTAGATTAATGTTCCTGATTTTTATTTCTCCAATTCTGTTTTCAAGTGTTTATGATAAGCTATTAAAGCCAAAGGCACATCTCTCGAGTTCTTGTTCATGACCGATGACATATATAGCCATCATATTTGAAGAAGATGGGAGAAAAAATAAATAATAAGAGTATTTTTGGGAATATTTCAGAATTCCATTAATAAGAGCTAGGTTAATTTTTTTATTTGACTCTTCTCATATTCTGAAATATTCATGAGAATTGAATTAAATTCAAAGTCCTATGGAAAATTATAATTTAAGCAGCCACCATATTTTTCAACAACAGTCAACAATGTCAATGTCTAAAGTAAGCCAAAATTTATCGATCTCTTGAATATAATATTTCTTGATATTTTTTATAAGATTTTTGTGCAACAAATTGTAATTTGAAACTAAGGCTACATTGCGAAAAATGGAAACAGAGGGAAATGAAGATGGCTGTGGGGAATTCAGGTAAATTCACTACGGTTGATGTGATTTGTATTAACGTTTACAGTGTCCATTCATACATTGTAGGTATGGACTTAGATCGTTGTAAACCAAAATTCAGATCCCAGTGTCGGGCCACTACTCTCAGAAAATTTGGAGTTTGTTGAATTGGTTATTCTGAGACCTCCTATGATAAAATGGAGCAGGAGGCCAAGCAAGAGAATATGAGTTAAATCATTCTTTCGAGAATTTGTGTGTTATAGGTCAATTTGGCACCATCCCCAATGACCTGGTTCAACTGGACATCATCCCCAAAACCAATGAATAGGGTCTATCATCCCCTATCATTTCAGTTGCTACATGCCCTAAGACAAAGAACAAAGACAAATCATCCTTGACCTCCATTGCAAGGTTTCCAAGATTTGAAGTATATATTATAACACCTATGAGCTCACCAACGCAGTCTCTCAAGGGGCTAAGTGCATTGCATATGCAAGAAAATACACTCAAGGGTGCTCTACAAAGCACTTCCCGACACTCAAGGGTGCGTTGGTCAATTGGGAGAAAAATTCTCATTGTTCCGGAATCTCCAATTGGCCAGTTCCTTCAAGAAGAGTGCATATGTGTCAAAATTCAAATACATGTGTCCATTTGATACCTCTGAGATTTGGAACATGTCTTGCATATTATTAGAAAGACATTGATTGTAAACTACCTTCAACTCATCTATAAATTGAGCACAAATCCTAGCGCTTGAAAAGGAAGAATTTGAGTAGAGAAATGCTGGTGGCATTTCAATTGAGGATTTGATTTGACTGATATGTGGTTGGAGAGATGTTCATTGTGATGAGGCTGGGATGATGCTGGAGATGGTGACAACAAATCAATCGTTGGTTGTAACCTACCCTTCTATCCATTAATAAAGATTGTTGTTTCCTTCCCACATATGTATATGTATAAGCTTATGTCTTTCATATTATTAATTCTTATCTGATGTATATGGTTCATGTTTCATTGATTTCACTGAATAACTTGAATAGGCATCTATATATTTCTATCTCTTTGTTGTTTAGTGTTCATTCTTGCAGGAAATATTTTGGCGATCTAGCTTAGATTTGAAGCTACAGCAAAAGCAACAGAAGGATAATTGGAAGCGCTTGGACTCCAAATAAGTTTCTTGATCTATTCTATGTGTCTATTTACTGTTAGGAAAAGTATCTGCAAATTCTTTAAAATGTTTTTCTAAATGCATAGCACCACATTTAGGGAAGGATGTTTTATCCATAATTCATAATTCCGCATAACAAATTGGTGACTCCACTGGGGAGTTTACCCTTCATCCTTGGTGTTTTTGCCTCTATTTATCAACCCAATAGCATTACTCTAAAATATTAGGCTTTTTTAATTAAAATTTGCATTAGAAGTGTGTTTAACAACCTGAGTTTTTGTTCTCTGATGCGCCCAACACACTGTTGAAGAGGACACAGTGCTTTGCATAGCACTGTCTCCCACTCAGCGGTGCGTTGAAACGCATTGTCTCCCCTTAGAGATAGTGTTGCCCCCTAGAGCCAACCAAATTCCTATTTAATTTGTCATTGCATTTGCTTTCAATTTTTGTTTGTTGTATTTTCAAGAGCCTGATGCCTCATAGAGACCAGTGACTTTACCTACCTCTTCCTCCTTTGAAAGAAATGTTTGTTCAATGTTTATTTAAATTGTTTTTCTTTATCATTGACGAATTAATTTCAAAGTATTTTCACTACTGCATTAGATCCATTTTCTTTTGAAAAGGAAATTGTCGTTAAATTTTTCATTTCCTATAGGAGAAATGCTAGTTAAAATCTTCATTTTTCCTAAAAATAGAAATTGTTGTTCAATTCCTAAGTTTCTCAAAGTAAAAAGCATGTGTTTTTATTGATTTGATGCACTTAGTTTCCTTTTCTGCATTCACATTAAAGGGACTGAAAAGAAAAACGTGCATTTGCATGTAGTGGATTGTGTGTTTTGCATAGGAACAATTAGGAAAGTTTCATTTTAGTTTGTGCTCTTTGTTGTTTGCTCTCAACGATTGCTCTTTCCCTCTAGTAGCTAGGATTTTCATTGATAAAACTAAAAGTGAAAAGATTTCTTATCATTTTAGTTAGAATTTTAGGAATTTCCAATACATCATCGTGGTGAACCTTGAAAGGCAAATTGATAAACAAGATCAACTTAAAATTTATGTCATATTACCTAACAAAGCATTGGAACCATAACAATAACATTTAGAAGGTCTAGGCTAGAGACGTGTTCCGACGTCGTAAAACATAGCAGCTGTCGTTAATTTTTTGTGATACATTCTGAGTGTGATACCTCACTCCACGTATGTAAGTATATCATAGCTCGTCCATGTACTTTCGGGTATATTGGGAGGTGTTACAGTACGAAAAGTATAAAGGGGTGCTCTCACTGTGCGGTTTCACATTAGACAGTGCTAATACGGACTTGGGCCTCCATGTACCTTCGGGTATATTTGGGAGGACAAATTTAGGTTGCTATCCATCCATAGTGAATCGAGTCAGTCACCTTGTAAATTGTGATACACCGAACATAGCATTCGGGGAGATTTCTTGCCCGTACTTCTTGGTTCGCCAGGAGGTATTCTACAGTTCACAATTACTTGGTAAACCTTTTGCCTAGCATTACCATTTTATTTTGTTTACTTGTTTTTTGGTTAAAGTAAATCTGTCATCGTGGAAGAAAAAAATCCTTTTCCCCATAATTCACGTACATTAGCATTGAAACCACCTTTACCACCAGAAGGTATTCCTGGTTGGCGAAGGCGACATCACTCTACCCAAACTAGTATTATCAATACCTATAGTGAAGAAAAATCTTCCCATATACCAGAGTCGACACAAGTTGTTTCTACACATCCTGATTCATCTACTTTTGTCGAGACGGAGTCCACACAGCTACCCGTGGTCACTATCCATCCAATCAGTGAGACCATACCTCCTGAACCTGACATTGTTCAACCGGAATTTGATCCAGATCATGTCCCATCTTTGCCAAAAAATCTGAATCCCAAAATCGAACAACTGGAAGTTGTTCCTCCATTGGTCATCCCACAATTTTTTGTACCCATTGAGTCTCCCATATCACACAGTCAACCTCCTGAAATATACTTTGGGCCTGATGGCGAAATACTTCCAACTGTTTTTATTTCGATTGAAGAAAGTCCACAATACGAGACATCGTTAACTCCAACCCATTTTGGGGAGGATCTTTATCTGTACAATTATTTTCCTCAATCACCGCCCTTTTCTTTTGTTGATCCTGTTCCTATTCATATTCCCATCGATTCAAAAGGGTATAAATTTGGTCAAGTAACCATGCCTGAACCAACATCTTCGGTTGGGCCATCTGTTCCAATTACGTCAACACCTGCCCTTGCTACCCCGTCGATGTTTACAACTTCACCAGAATCATATTTTCATGGTGGCCCTTTGGTCCCATCAGGTTATAAATCTTTATCTAGAATTTTTTCTGGTGCATCTTCAAACCCATGGACTTCACCAATTTCATCGTCTGGTATTCACACTGGAAAACCTATAGTGAGTACTGAATGGCTTGATTCTTTATACACCTCATCAGGGCAATATCAAGTTGGTCCTTCTGGGTCTATTCCATTCAGTACCATATCAACTGGACTCCCTACATTTGGAGAGAAATATTTTTCGTCTTATTATCCTCCTCGTGCAAGGGGGAAACCTTTGGTCACCCACTTTGACTGTACTCCATATTTTTTTGGTCAACCTAATGTCGAAATGAATGTTTTCCAATGGCAGCCCACTCTACCGATCCAATCACAAACAGTTGTACATTCGTATCAACCAGTTCAACCTATTACACCCACATAACTTCCACTTGTTAATACATCTTTACCCCTGTTACAGAATCAAAATGTTGTACAACAACTGTTTCAGGCGGGTCCTTCAACTCAATACCCACAAGTATTGGGCCCAAAGACTCCAAATCCTCTAGTTAATTTTCAATAACAACCTGTACCTGGAATCATATATTCACAAGTTGGTTTACCATTTTATGGGATGTCACAGCCACAACCAAGTTATACTTATCCTCAACCGAATCCAAGTTATCCTAATTTGGGTTATAACATTGGTGGACAGACCCCTTGGCAACCTCAGGCGCAAATGCCTCAACTTTCATTTCAACAAGTATCGTACCAGGTTTTGGTCAACAAAATCCTCAAGCATTTGTTTATAAAAAAAACCCCTATATGGGTTGCCAGCAACAGATTCCTTATGTTGGTGCTCAAAGGCCTATTGCTCAAGCAATTCCATCATACCTTGGTTATGCTCAACCTGACCTTAATCTACAGTTGCCTTTTGTTGCAACTTTAGAGTTACCAGATTTAAATCATCTAACCAATGATCCAATCAACTATTCTCCTTTGTGGCCAGTGATACCTCACAAATTACCCTCAAATATTCCTAAGTTCAATAGAAACCCTGGGGAAGACCCGTCAACTCATATTATGACTTATCATTTGTGGTGTTCATCAAACTCCCTGAATGATGACTCTGTTCGACTACGTCTTTTCCAGCGTATGCTCACTAGTCCGGCTGCAAAATGGTACATTGAGTTACCTAGAGATTCTTTTGATAATTTCACTGCCCTAGCTACTGTCTTTTTGACTCACTTCCATTTACCCATATGAAATGAAACTGGAACATAAATCTTGACCAATTTCAAACAGACTAATGCTACTCACATTTCTGATCATATTCATGAGTGGCATCATCGTCATAGAATGGTTAAGGCATTTGTTCCTTATCAGCTCCTTGCTAAGTGGTTCATTAAGTCCTTGTTACCATCTATAACTAAGTATGTGGCTAAGGGTGGCGTCATCATTGAAGAGCAAGTCATTTCTCGTGCCCAATATTTAGATTTGATCTATACCCAATCTCGCACGCTCTATGAAAAAATTCCTAATGCGCCGCAATCTAATTTTACTGTTCCTCCACAATTAAAGGACTCTCATGCCGAAGACGGTTTGATTGGTACTACAAGCACACATCATACTACTGCATCTGATCCTGCACCTTCTTCTGAAATCAATGTCATGTCATTTAACAAAGGAAAAAGTGACAAGCAACACGGAAGTAAGAAAAAAGGGAAATCTAAGAAAAAGAAAGCTTCTAACCCACAGGAAAGATCATCTGATAAATCAACTAGACCTAGGAAACCTCGTTATCCATGCATAATCTATAATGAGGAACACTTCTTTTTGGATTTTCCTCGCCATGTTGAAGTCTCAAAAATAATTAAGAATTCACATGCGTCAACTGTGTTGACAGATCTGTTTCCGAATCCAGACACAAATTTGGTTGCTACGGATCCACCTTCTAGTTCCCAAGTGCTTATGTTATCTGTCACAAAACCTTCAACAGATATTTTGGTGTCAACACGTAACAAATATTATGGTAGTCAAGCAATTGATCAACCTACTACCTCAACTATGAATCCGTCCACAGAATTGATACCACCTACTGTTATTCCTGAATTGACAATTAAGCCACCTAAGGGAGTCGTTCATAAATCGACATATAATCCTCGAGCAAGAGCTGCTCAAAATTATGATATAGTTGAAGATTTGGCTCAATCCCCTTCAGCGATGTTTGCTCTTGACGTATTACAAAATTTTCCCTCCCAAAACCAGGCTTTGTTGTCGACTATTGGTGGAATTGATCCGACTGATTCTAATCTTATCGTCTTTAATCATACGGGCTATGTGCCACAATTACTAGCAGAATTCGCATTCTCCATACAATTAAATTCTCTCAATCACCTTGTTATTCGCACTATTATTGATGAGGGAGCATCTACATGCATTATGTCTCTAAATTATTGGAAGTCACTTGGCTCACCACGCTTATCTCAATCATCAACGATGTTGAAGGCTTTCAATGGATGTACATATAAGCCTTGTGGTATTATTAATAACCTGCATGTTGAACTAGGGGGGGGGGGAAATGAATGTTGATTTCAAGGTTGTTGACAAACCCCTTGACTATAATATTCTACTTGGAAGGCCATGGGTATATGCTATAACCGCAATTATTTCTACATATATTAGAATGATCGCCTTTCCATATAAAGGTACCATCACAGTCATCAATCAGCTATCCTTCTTTGCCTCCGCTTCGCAGGTAACTGGAAGTGTTCCTTTCATTCACGCACACCAACTAGAACTTCAGAACATTGGTGTAGGACTCTTAAAGGATTCCACTCTCATGGGAACCTTTTCATTACCGCTACCTATGACATCGGTAGAAATTGAAAGTATAGAGACCTGCTACATGTTCTCTTCCACTCCATATGATCCAAGTGGATATTGGTGGCCACCTGCCTATTCCACTTGGGGCCCCACCATTGCCTCTTTCAGTTTTTCAATTTCGGCACGACTTACTATTTTTAGTAGTTTTTCGGGTCCTGAACTTCCAGAGCCGTTTTGAGGCCCTAAACGACGTTTTTTGGGCATCGCGCCTGTAGCGAAGATCATTCCATTTTAGAATGGATATTCGTGGTGAAAGTTGTATTCCTTGGATAGATCTTTCTAATGATGTACCATGTGTGTCAAATGAAGATAGTATGCCAAAGTTACGTCCCTAGGAAGTTGAAACACCAATTTACCCAAACGGGGCCCATAGTTTTGGCGCTTCATCTCCTAGGGTTAGGTTTTTGGATGTTTAGAGTTTTCCATTGTTTCTAAATAATAAATAAGCCCTCAAGCCTCATGGTAACTCAATTCAGAGGCCTGTATCCGCCACATCACTTCTCAGAGATAACTACCAGCGCCCTAGCTAGTTGTATTTCCCTTCTGTCTGTAAGCAAATTTTAGTTCTTTGATATTAATGAAATGAAGTGTTATTTCCGCTGCATATATGTATTTATGGTTATGTGTTTATTCTGTTGCGTTCCTGCATAAATTTGGATCAGTGGTATCAGAGCGGTCTGATTTTTCTCGATCCTTCTTTGCATGTCCCCAACGAGGTCGGGGTATAAGGAGTTAGGGATCGATCTAGTGGAACCTTTGCAAGATCAACCTCGCAAACCTCGACGAATGCCCATGGGGGATGAAAAGAAAGATGAGGGAGCAGGAGATCCTATCAAAATATTGCTCGAGGAGGCCCTCGAAAAACAAAGGAACGTGATGATGGATAACTTTTCCCAGATCCTTCAATGGTTTCACCTACAGACCCGCATTCAATAGCCACCTGGAGGTGCGACTCCTTTTAAGGTACAAGTAAATTTTGACATTCCCATATTTGAGGGTCAAATAGATGCGTATGCCGCAGATATATGGTTGAATCTATTAGAAGGATATTTCTACCATGACTTTTCCGATGTGGAGAATATTATTTTTAATTTCAAAGTCGCCCCACATGTCAAGGACTCGTGGGAAACCCATCAGGAGAAAAAGTGACGAGACAAACCTCTATAGCACTTTTGGGTCAAAGACTCCACTTGGAATTCTTTCCGAAACACCATCAAGGAACAATACCATCCCGTGGGGAGTTCTGAGGGCAAGTACATACAATGGACCACACTGCAACAACAAAGGGATCAAGATGTGCATGAGCTGACGAATCTATTCCATACCCTGCACACAAAGTTGGGTATCAAAGATTCGAAGAAACATTTGGTGCTAAAGTATCGCAGTTGTCTTCACAGATACATTCAGGAGGAAATGGAGTTCCTCGATATCTCCTCGCTTGGTACGACATACCAGTATGTTGCCAAGATTGAGCAGAAATTCAAATAGAAGAAGCGAGACTTTGGATTTGCGAATCAAAAGCAAGGGAAAGGTGCTCCCAAACCGCAGAACAAAGGACAGAGCCAAGGCATGGCGACTCAAGACAACTTGTCGAAGCCACAAGGAAAGAAAAACATCGCAAAGCCAAAGAAGGACACGGGGAAGTGGTGTGAGTTCCATAAGAACTCCACTCACAACACAAGTGAGTTTCGGGCCAAGCAGTCGCTGGTGGCCGAGATGCGGGCTTCCGAGTTAGATGCATGCTTCGACTCTGAATCAGAACCTGACAAGGGGAATGAAAAAGGGAAACAGATTATTGATGCGGAGCTCAATGCCACTATTGCCACTACGAAGATCCAAAAGGAGGAACCGGAAGATCCGGAGGAGGAGGAACGTCTCTTCCACTCCTAGATGTGGGTAAAGGGCTCTCCGGTACAGTTCATTGTCAACAATGGGAGCCAAAAGAACCTCATTTCGGTAGACGCCGTGAAGCAGTTGGGATTTCCGACCACAACTCACCCACATCCATACACCATCGGGTGGCTTCACCAAGGACGAGATCTCCGCATCAGTCAGCAGTGCCACCTTCCCTATAGCATCAAGCCCTTCACGGATGAGGTATTATGTGACATTGCTCCTATTGATGTTTCTGATGTATTATTAGGACAACCATACTTGTGGAAGCGTCATGCTGTGTATGAGTCTCGGCCTCGCACTGTTATTGTTACTTTGGGAAATAATTTGTATAGGATACCAGAGGTACCACCTCCTACCGCTATCTCTTTGGTTATTGCAAAACAATGCAGTAAGCTCATTTCTCAAACCAGAAAATTCATTTTCCTGATGATCCGCCCCCAGGGCAAGAAGAATATTGTGGCCATGACCTCCAGACAAGGCTCCTCTGCATGAAAACAACAAATGGATAAGGTTGTGGAGGAGTACGGGGACATCTTCACCTCACCCACAGGGGTTCCTCTGCACTATCATGTCAAGCACCTGATTGATATGACCCCAGGTGCGCCGCTACCCAATGGACTGATCTATCAGCGCTCTATTCTGGAGAATGATGAAATCAAGAGGCAGATTCAGGAGATGCTGCAGAAAGGTCACATCCGACCAAGTTCATCGCCCTGTAGGAGCCCGATCGTGTTGGTACAGAAGAAGGATGGGACGTGGAGACTTTGTATAGACTATCGGGTGCTGAAAAAAATCACTGTCTGGAATAGGTTCCCGATCCCACAGATTGATGACCTTCTGGACCAACTCAAGGGTGCAAAATATTTCAGCAAGATCGACTTGAAGTTTGGATATCACCAGGTACCAATTGAACCCTTCGATGTGTGGAAGATTGCCTTCAATGCCAAGGAAGGCCTTTTCGAATGGCTAGTCATGCCTTTTGGGTTGAAGAATGCTCCCGCAACCTTCATGAGGATGATGACATCTTGCGGCCATTCACCAACTCATTTGTGTGGTGTACTTCGGGATGACTCGATCTTCAAAATTTTGACTTGGGAAGAGCACCTTCACCACATCCGACAAGTCCTCCAAACACCGCGGCAAATACGTTGTGTGCCAATCTCGGAGAAGTGCACTTTTGGCATGACCCGCATTCACATTCGGGATACATTATTGATGAAAGGGGGGTATGTGGATCCAACCAAGATCCAAGTCATTCGGGATCGTCTAGCCCCAAACTACTACAATGTAGGTCACAGCCTTTCTGGGTCTTGCTAATTTCTACCGTAGATTCGTGTTGGGATTCTCTCATATCACTTGGCCCTTGAGTCAAGTCACCAAGGGAGGAGTGAGAGAAAAATTCTTTTGGTCGGAACCTCAATAGAAGGCGTTCACAGAATTGAAAAATTGCCTCTGTTCTACCCCAATTCTCACTTTACCAAACTTGCAACAACCATTTGAGATCGAGACAGATGCCTCTGACTATGCTATTGGGGTGGTTATTACTCAACAAGGAAATCCAGTGGCATATCACAGTGAGACATTGTATGACACAATTCGCAAGTATCCCACTTATGAAAAAGAAATGTATTCCATTGTGCAAGCTTGTCGACAATGGAAGCATTACATTTTGGGGAAGGAAATAATCATCCACACATACCACCCGCCTCTACAGTTCATACAAACACAAGGGAAGTTGCAGAATGATTGCCATCAGAAGTGGTCCACATATCTGCAACAGTTTCATTTGAACATAAAGTACAAGAAGGTTAGCACCAATAATGTTGCAGAATGCCTCATCCGACCACCGATCGTGGCACTCACCACCGTGCTCAACTCTTGCGGGCACGAGACTTTTGATTGGCCGGTTCTCTATGAGAATGACTCAGAAATCGGCCACACTTACAAGGCACTCTTAGGGGGTATGCAAGTTCCAAATTTTCACCTCCAAGATGCACTTTTATGTCACCTGGGACACCTTTGTGTTCCTTCAAGCGAGCATGCCAAGATGATACAAGGCGGGAAGCACATCCAAGGCCGAGTCGCCGGGGCATTTCGTTGAGAAAATGAGCAATCCCCAAGAAAAAGTATTTCTATTGGCTGAAACTTCGAAAGGATGTCGAGAAGCACATCAAATCCTACACTGCTTGTGCCATTGCAAAACTGACCATCAAGAAGCAAGGCCTATATACTCCGCTACCTACCCCTAGTCGACCTTGGGAATCCATCTCCATGGATTACATGTCGGGCCTGCCTTCTACTAAGCAGGGAAATGACTGTTTTTTCGCAGTCGTCGACAAATTCTCGAAGATGGCCATCATGGTGACCTGCAAGAAGAATATCACAACAGAAGCCACTGCTAAAATCTTCTTTGAACGAGTGTGGGTTCACTTTGGGATGTCAATCTAGCTTCTCTGAAAGACAACTATCCTACTCATATATCAACCAGAACATTGACGATTTTGATGGATGTGAAAAATTTTCATTCATGGATGGATTTTCTGGCTACAATCAAATCAATATCCGCCCAGAGGATCAACGTAAGACATAATTAATCTGTCCCTGGGGCACATTCGCTTATAGGAAACTACTATTTTGTTTAAATAACGTTGGGGCAACATTTCAGAGAGCAATGGATTATGCTTTCAATGAGATCAAGCACATTTTTCAACCCTATCTAGATGATTTACCCGCGCATTCACGAAATCGGACAGATCACCCGATGCATTTGAGAGCCATCTTCTTATGCTGCTGACACTACAAAATACGCCTCAATCCACATAAATGTCTGTTTTGTGTTGGTTCTAATCGTTTTCTTGGATTCTTCGTCTCAAAAGAAGGAATTTGAATCAGCCCATTGAAGGTTCAAGCCATTCTTGATTTGCCTGCGCCATCAAATTTACTTCAGATACAGAAACTTCAAGGAAAGGCTAACTTCCTAAGGAGGTTCATACCCAACTACATCGAAATGGCTAAAGGATTTACTTGCCTCTTGAAAAAATGGGTTCCCTTCCATTGGTACCAAGTTGCACAAGCTTCTTTTGATGTTGTCAAGGATACTCTTGTCCAGGCGTCATTAATGTATCCCCCTAATTATCAGAGTGATTATTTCCTATATATCGCCGCGACTGATATGACCATTGCTATGGTATTGGTCCAAGTAGAAAATGGAATAGAACATCTGATATATTATTTGAGTCGTAATATCAATGATACGGAAGTTAAGTATTCATATGTAGAAAATCTTGCCTTGGCAGCTGTTAAAGCTGTCCAAAGATTTCGCCATTATATCCTGTTCCGAAAGACCATTGTCATTTCGAATTGCAACCCCATGACTTATATCTTATCACGTCAATTGCTGTGGGGAAAATACTCAAAATGGATTGTCATTTTCCAGGTATTTGATTTGGAATTCATCAAACCCAAGTCAAAGAAGTCTTTAGTTTTGGCTAAGCTTCTCTGTGACCTTCCCTCTGATAGTACTACTACTGTTGAAAAAGGTAACTAGGTTAGGTTTTCATAATAAATTATATTTTTGTTTTTAAGTAAATGATAAAATGTTAACTAAGATGTCATGTTGCACTTGTCAAAAACCATGATATGTCGGCCCTCATCGAGTTAATGGAACTCGGCTGCTGGAATATACCTATCAGCTTAAATTTAAAGGAACAACCTTTATATATAGGCTCACGTGGGTAGCTTCAAATGAATAGAATAAAATTTGGATTCCCTTGCATATTGCGGATAAGCTTGAGCCACCATTACAAGAAGTATTTACGGATCTAACACTAAAAGGAAGTGCAGTTATCACAGCAGAAACTGAGTTTATATACGAATACAGTGTGGTTACCACAGCAAATATTGAGTATATATATGAATACAGTGTGGATACCACAGATACAACATATACCAAGATAGTGCGGATATTACAATAGGAACAACATATATAAGATAGCGTCGAACTTCCAGACAATGTAAATATGTGAGCATATTTGAGACAGTTGAGCGTATCTAGATTTGTTATCTGAGGGTATCTATATTTGATAGTTGTGGTATATGAGACATCATAAATATATATCTACAAATATAGCGTTGAACTTCTAGAATAATTCAGTGCGTACATATAATAGAAGAACAAAAGTGCGGAAGACAAATAACACAAGTAGTTATTGAAAAGAATTTGAGTCAAACGTTGCCTTATTGATTTTACAACATGGTATCATAGCTAAGGTGAGAGTCAAAGAAGGGCACCTAAGAGTCACTTAAGGATTAAATCACAATCAACAGTTCATCTAAGAGGCACTCCAGAAGGAGCTCGGTCAAAAAAACACACAATCTAGGCGATCTCAATGCAACTTGGATCATAGAAGTTCACAGGTTCGAATCTCCTCTGGAATTTCGGTGATGAGGTGTAGATAATAGTTCAGTGAGACCTCTGTTTTGTATGGATAAGACAAAGATAAAATCATATCTTTGGAATAGTTCACAAAGTTCAGATTCTCTGAGTTTTTCGGAAGAGATCACAGAAAAAAGACACAGACCACAGTTCGGATCACCACATGTAGTCTCGGGCTAATCACTTCAGCCAGCGAGAAGAGAACATGAACATCTATTCACAAATCGTGAAAACTAAGGTGAAAATCATAGGAATGCTCTTAAATTGATTTGGTTTTAAAATATAGTTGCAACATCCTTTATTTTATGGCTCAGAGGTAAAATCCTGTGATAGCTATATTCTCCTCGAATTGTACATTGATACAATACATCCAAACAGCAATTCGGATTCTTTGGACTGTGAGCTCGGTGCCTCTTATAGGCTGGGTAGTATTTCAGACTATGGACTGTGGTAGCACAGTGCCTAAAACAGGAAGCTCGGTTATGATGTAAAGCAGTGTTATACGCTCCTGTTAGCTCAGATCCATTGTTGATGTGCTAAAACTCGAATTCATGTGTAGTAGATCCTTTAACTTTGGATTGTGGCTCAGGATAATTGAAACAATGGTACAAAACTTTCTCGGACAGCCTTCACAAACTCAACATTCATTACAGTGACCAGTCTTATCACCACAGTATTTATAACAGGGTTGTCTCATCACTTAGATTGTAGCATCATCTCTTTCTTGGAACTGTGAAGATTGGACTGTAGTGTCAATTGGACAATAGGTCAGATGCATCACTTACTGTGATCCTAAACAATAACTAGGATTCACCTTTTAATATCGGACAATGGTGGAGTATAGTGCAACAAACATAATAACACTGGCTTGAAGATTGTGATCTTCCTGTGACTGTGATATAGTATTACCTCCTTGATTGCAGCAAATTCTAAGTGAAAGGCCAAGTGAAGATACCTTGTTGGGAAAGCATTGTGAAGCCCAATATTGGACAGTGAAGTTTTTGAAGCATCCTCGGGGAGAGATATTTTAGGCAAGGGTTATTGAAGACACTTTTGAAGAACTTGTGAAGACCTTTTTTGGAGTCTTTGAGAAGTAATATTGAAGAAGATCCCCGATTGGAGCCTTCTTGTTAAGTAGCCTTGACTGACCTTGGAGATACTATTGAAGAAATTTTGGTGAAGTTGTCTTGAAGATAATATTGAAGATCATGATGCATTGTTGATGACATCATGAGGTGACTTGAAGGATTTGATTGGGTATCATGAAGGACATGAAGGACAACAGAGACACCTTCATGTGAAAAGATCAAGGTTGTCATTGATGACGTAACGTGGAGACTACAATGAAGATTAAGTGAATACTAATAGGGTTGGTTATATGATAGGAAGCAGTGTAGAATCTTGATGAAAGCATGGTAGGAGCTCTAGGAGAATTAACTCTGAGAAAACCTCTCAGATAACATTACAAATATAAATAAATCATCAAAATCAAGGGTCATCATGGAAACATATTTATGGGATATTGATGGAGCATGCCAAGAGAATGAAGCTCTTCATTCTTGAAGATGACTCAAGGGTAAAAGGGTATGAGGTATGTATATATTAATATGCTAAACATTGGATGTTGTGAAGTCATGTCATATGGTTGTAGGTAATGAACTTTTTTATTTGGAAGTATGATCTATGGAGGAGTATCTCTCAGTGCACGGATAGATGAAATCAAAAAAATATGTCCTCATGGAATATGAGGTGGCTGTATATGAACAAGAAACTAGAAATATTGTAAGTTCCTGGGAATAAAGAATGTGCAGAGAGGAAGAGATCATGAAATGCAGCCATGTCAAGAGGCAGTTACCATCCGGAAGCCAAAAAGATGTGACTAAGAAATCTCCTGGAAAGATATGTAGACTCTGACAAAATTCTGGTAAAGAAGAAGACCTTTGGAAAAAATCATATCATTAGGAGATGTGTCAATTTGTATGAAGGATGTCGATGCCTACAAGAATATTTCATGGTGAAAGATCGTCACTAAGGTAACTTTGGTTCTAAAAGGTTCATATGAATATGTTTATCTAAAATAATTTGTGCAGGGCTGCTAATCATGAGAAAGGATGTATGATCCTTGGAGATGATTCGAAGGAAAGCAACATGGCATAATAGTGGACCAGATAAGGAAATCTGATGAATCACTTTCTAATAGTTGACATGACTTAGGATGAAAGTGATGGATGATCTATGCCCTATGAAGCTAAAAGTTGGAGATTCCTCAATATTGAAATCCATGACATCAAGGACAGCAATTCTTCATGAGCAGCTGGGTGTCTCACCATTGCTGTTGGAGGTCCCTAGTTAAGAGGGAGCCTGATGATAAGTTTCTTACTTGGAAGAAACTTGGTAATTTCTAAGAATGAGCTTAGGTACATTCCTTGTATAGGAATGAGTACATTCCCTTGTGGAATAAGGTCCTCCCTGGTTGAGAGGGAGAGATAGACACATCATTCTGGTCTTGGGAAGAAAGAATGGAGGATTGGGTAATCATCTGGCATTCGATACTCTTTGAGAATGTGTTAGGGCATTCAAGATAAGAGTATTAGAGGACCGATATTATTTGAGGGCTAGCTACCCAAGAGAAGAATAGTCCAAGAAGGTCATACTTTGGGAACACCCGGGTGGAGTATGTACCTTGGAGAGACAATGACGAAGGTGTCTATAAGTCATGTGTCTCGCCAGCATTGTAGCCCATTGTCTTGTTGAGAGATGGGGTTGTTATTCAAGGCCTTGCACTAGGAAAATGCTGGTTGATATGATGCTATAACAGATGGGTTATAAATCTAACTCTTCTTATGAGATCTCTTCAGATTGAGAATGACCAAGTACCATTATGAATACCTCCCTAGTTAAGAGGGAGTGTTGAAAAAGGTAACTAGGTTAGGTTTTCATAATAAATGGTATTTTTGTTTTTAATTAAATGATAAAAGGTTAAATAAGATGTCATGTTGCACTTGTCAAAAACCATGCTATTTCGGCCCTCATCGAGTTAATGGAACTCGGTTGCTAGAATATACCTGTCATCTTAAATTAAAAGGAACAGCCTTTATATATAGGCTCACGTGGGAAGCTTCAAATGAAGAGAAGAAAATGTGGATTCCCTTGCATATTGCAGATAAGATTAAGCCACCACTGCAGGAAGCATTTACATATCTAACACTAAAAGGAAGTGCAGTTACCACAACAGAAATTGAGTTTGTATATAAAGACAGTGCGGTTACCACAACAAATATTGAGTATATATACAAATACAGTGTGGATACCACAGAGACAGCATATACCAAGATAGTGTGGATATTACAACAGGAACAACATATATAAGATAGTGTCGAACTTCCAAATAGTGTAAATGTGTGACCATATTTGAGGCAGCTGAGCGTATCTAGATTTGATATCTGTGGTATCTGAGACAACGTAAATATATATACAAATATAGCGTCGAACTTCCAGCAGAATTCAGTGCGTACATATAATAGAAGAACAGAAGTGCGGAAGACAAATAAAACAAGTATTTATTGAAAATAACTTGAGTTAAACGTTGCCCTACTAATTTTACAACAGCTACTACATCAGAACCATCAATTCCTGATGAGTCTTTGTTTCTGATCGGATCATCTGATCCTTGGTATGGAGATTTCACCATTTATCTCCAAACTCAAAATTTTCGGCCTAATTCCTCTCGCTCTGAACAACGACATATTTGATACCAAGCCAAAGATTATTTGATCGTCGGTGATACACTTTATCATCATGGTGCCGATACAATTTTAAAAAGTGCCTCGCTCATGAGGAGGCCGAAAAGGTTTTAAATTATTGTCATGTTGGGGCTTGTGGTGGACATTTATCTGGATACACTACTGCGTAGAAGATACTTTGTGCCAGTTACTTTTCGCCTAACATATTTCGCGACTGCATCCTTGCAGTCAGAAGTTGTCATGCATGCCAGATTTTTTATCGTAAAATCTGCAAACTGCTAGTGCCAATGCATCCTGTTGTATATGTGGGACAATTTTAGAAATGGGGTATTGACTTCATGACATTGAACCCTTGTTCGTCCAGGGGGGCATAGTTATATTATTGTCACAGTATACTACTTTACCAAATGGGCCGAAGAAATGCCTACATTCAACAACACAGGACAGGCAGCTGCATTGTTTTTCTTTAATCATGTTATTGCATGGTTTTGGGTCCCACAGGCTATAGTTACAGATCATGGGAAGCATTTTTGCAACCACATGATGACTAAATTGACTGCCAAGTTAGGATTGTCACGTGATAATTCTACTCCTTATTATCCACAATAAAATGGACAAGTTGAAGCTATCAACAAGATTCTTAAACATATGCTTCAACGCATGATAGGAGTTTATAAAATAAACTAGCATTTGATCTTGTACTCGGCCTTGTGGGCGTACCGAACCTTGGTGAGAAACACAACCGGTTTACCCCTTTTCAATTGGTGTATGGTCTGGAAGTTATCTTGCCTATCCAATGTGAAATACCATCGTTAAAACTCACAATCGACTTGTTACCTGACACCTTAGAAGAAGAAGCATGTCTTTTTAACCTCATCCATCTTGATGAAATGCATCGTGAAGCCCAATTGGCCAACGAAGCGCATAAGAGACATATAAAGGCGCAATACGACGAGAATGTCCAGCCTCATATTTTCTTAGAGGGCGACTCGATCCTTCTTTATGATCAAGAAGATGATGTAATAGGTACAGGAAAATTTGAGCCATAATTATGACGTGGCCCCTATATTTTCAAAATATTTCTTGCTAAGGGTGCCTATGAGTTAGTAGATTACGATGGAATTCCATTGGCGTAGCCCAGAAATGGGTTGTATCTGAAACGTTACTAGGCTTAATCATGAGCGTAGTAATTTTTTGTATTATATTATATATATATGATGTTGATTTTCATTTACTATCTTAGTTTGTTTTTTAGAGTTTTATTGACATTAGTAATCCACTTTAAATTTCATCGCAAATTTCTGAATCTTTGGAACCATTTGTTGGATATGTTGATGGTGCTAGTTGTAGTACGCAGAATATATCCTCTGCAACGTGGAAAATTTTCGCTCCAAACGGTGAGTTAGTGAGTTTTCAAGGGATTTGTATTGGTAGATCGACAAACAATATCGTTGAGTATAGCGCGTTGATCGAAATTCTCTCTGATGCCATTTCATTTGGTATTAACCGCATCATTATAAGGTTAGACTCAGAATTTGTGGTATTACAACTTACTAGTGTTTATACTGTTAGAATTCCAACATTGCATCGTTTGTTCCTAAGAGTTTGACTTTTGGAAAGACACTTTGATTTTATTCAATATCAACACATTTCCATAAATTTGAACACATTGATTGATTCTTTGGCTAATCAATTTTTAGATAGAAATTTTCAACACATGTAAAAAAAACATTCACATAATTGAATTGGATTACGCAATAAACATAGGAAAACACTAAAATCAACTAGATAGATAGTCATAGGTTTTTACAAAAATTTGTGCCCAAGACACATTGGTCATCTGGCCTCAAAATGTATGCAACATGTCAAATGTAAACTAGTGGTGCTCATGGTAACATGCTATAGATCTAGCTATCATATGTAGTAACCGCATCCATCGGTTAGGAACACCTATAGTGTGGCACTGCAGTCACATGGGCAACTCTTCGATCTAGCAATCCGGAATCCCAAAGGTCAACCCCTCTATATGCTTTCGAAGCTCGGTCAGAGTCTCATCCATGTCTAGATCGTGAAGGACTTCTCTCCCGACAACCCTCTCTGCTGGCTCATCCGCTCCATGCTCTAGTTCTTCCACTGGTTAAACTCTACCAACATCTGTATTACATCAAAACTTTATTTTAGTCCTGGGAAAACATCAAAAATATAAAAACATTGTTTAAACCTTAGGAAAATCAAAAACATGGTCGAAACATTCTTACCTATTGCACCCCACTAAGCACCTTCTGGTAAGGCTAAGTCTGGATATCCTCGGAAATCAACACCTACATATGCATACTCATCAATGGCAACAACCTGTCACCTAAACTAGGCAAAGAATGCAGTCGAGAACACAATGGTCGATTGGCTTGCATGCCTATACATTAGTTCTACCCATCTCTACATCCTCAGATCTCTAGGATTAGACACACCCAGCATCACATGATGAGGTTGCATTAGTGGAATCCACTCTAAGGAAAATGAATTGAGGATTGAACCATAAATGAAGTTCTTCTTCCTTCCTCCCTTTGCTTTGTTCATTTGTTCCTTTATTTGGGAAAGTACAGCTTCAAACCAGTTGAAGACTGTTGGCTCCATGCACTCTAGCGCATACTGCATATATGATCTATTCGCTACATGTAGTGTAACAGTGCTGGCAAGTTTTGTGATCGTGAAAAGAATGGTTCTCAAAGGCAAATCTTGAACGTCCTGGATGTTTATCTTCCCATCTTTGCTTGGCTCTGCCCCTGGATAGAAATACTGCAAAACATAATCTCTCACAGTCTCTCCTCCAAGAGCAAACCCTAAGAGGGAAATAGGCAAGCATCTCCTCAACAAACCTGTGAGAAAATATACATCCTCTACTATAATAGGAACCGCTTTGTTCCTAATATGAAATGCCTCAATAGCTGGATCCCATGCTCGAACTAGGAACTCCAAGAGTTCTATCTGTTGCCTCATCCGTGACAAGTGGAAGTACTTTAACAACCCACAATCTCTTAGGGATATTACTGTACCCGAATCATTTAGGGCAACCATATTCTGTTCTTCATGCTCTCTTTCTCTCCATGTAATCATCATTATAGTCTAATGAAATCCTGAAACATAACCATAAGACTCATTAGACTCCTTTCAATGCAAAAAGTTAGACAAATTAATGCAAGCATCTCCTCAACAAACCTATGAGAAAATATACATCCTCTACTATAATAGGAACCACTTTGTTCCTAATATGAAATGTCTCAATAGCTGGATCCCATGATCGAACTAGGAACTCCAAGAGTTCTATCTGTTGCCTCATCCGTGACAAGTGGAAGTACTTTAACAACCCACAATCTCTTAGGGATCTTACTGTACCCGAATCATTTAGGGCAACCATATTCTCTTCTTCATGCTCTCTTTCTCTCCATGTAATCATCATTATATTCCGATGAAATCCTGAAACATAACCATAAGACTCATTAGACTCCTTTCAATGCAAAAAATTAGACAAATTAGACATATGTATTACATCAAAACTTTATTTTAGTCTTGGGAAAACATCAAAAATATAAAAACATTGTTTAAACCTTAGGAAAATCAAAAAAATGGTCGAAACATTCTTACCTATTGCACCCCACTAAGCACCTTCTGGTAAGGCTAAGTCTGGATCTCCTCGGAAATCAACGCCTACATATGCATACTCATCAATGGCAACAACCTGTCACCTGAACTAGGCGAAGAACGCAGTCGAAAACACAATTTTTGATTGGCTCGCATGCCTATACATTAGTTCTACCCATCTCTACATCCTCGGATCTCTAGGATTAGACACACCCAGCGTCACATGATGAGGTTGCATCAATGGAATCTGCTCTAAGGAAAATGAATTGAGGATTGAACCATAACTGAAGTTCTTCTTCCTTCCTCCCTTTGCTTTTTTCAGTTGTTCCTTTATTTGGGAAAGTACAGCTTCAAACCAGTTGAAGACTGTTGGATCCATGCACTCTAGCGCATACTACATATATGATCTATTCGCTACATGTAGTGTAACAGTGCTGGCAAGTTTTGTGATCGTGAAAATAATGGTTCTCAAAGGAAAATATCGAACGTCCTGGATGTTTATCTTCCCATCTTTGCTTGGCTCTACCCCTGGATAGAAATACTGCAAAACATAATCTCTCACAGTCTCTCCTCCAAGAGCAGACCCTAAGAGGGAAATAGGCAAGCATCTCCTCAACAAACCTGTGAGAAAATATACACCCTCTACTATAATAGGAACAACTTTGTTCCTAATATGAAATGCCTCAATAGTTGGATCCCATGCTCGAACTAGGAACTCCAAGAGTTATATATGTTGCCTCATCTGTGACAAGTGGAAGTAATTTAACAACCCACAATCTCTTAGGGATCTTACTATACCCGAATCATTTAGGGCAACCATATTTTGTTCTTCATGCTCTCTTTCTCTCCATGTAATCATCATTATAGTCTGATGAAATCCTGAAACATAACCATAAGACTCATTAGACTCCTTTCAATGCAAAAAATTAGACAAATTTTGGGCATAGTGCAAGAAACAAAAATGAAGATTGTGCCCAACGCAGTCTTGAATAAGGGACAGTGCATTGCATATGCAGCTAGACTTCAGTTTACATGCTCCATAATGCACTTTTCGATGCTCAAGGGTGCGTTTCCATTTTTGGAAGAAAAATTTACCCTAAGGGGCTCAAAACCCTAAAAATTTGCAATGAAAGGAAATGAAATGAATACTGAAAGAAAGAGAGGGTTCATGGCACCAACCTCAATCAAACACTGATGAAAACCGTCCACAGAATCAATTGTAATCAGCAACTAAATTTTGGGGGCAAAAACAGGTTCATAGCTCCAAAATGCAAATGGTAACTATTGAATGGAAAAAATGAATAGTAAAACTCTTTTTACTTAGTCATTTAATTGTTTGAGATGAATATTTATTGCTATGACTATGGTTTTACTATATTTTTATCATGAAACAGGTATTTTTAATCCATTTGATGTTGTTCTGAACAGATTTTACAACTGATGAACAGCTTAGTTGTGCAGATTTATTTCAAGAATGATTTGACCACGAAGCATACTTTTATCCTTATTTTTCGAGCTTTGTTAAAAACAAAAAAGGACTTGAAGCGCACTTTTATCTCTTTTTCGAGCTTCAATAACAGTGAAAAAGGAACCCCTAGAGTCTTCTTTAAGCTATTTTCAGACTCCGATAATGTGAAAATATTTTCGAGCACTTGTCTTTTTCAACTCATAAAAATAAATGAATTGATATCTACTCAGTATAAGTTTAACCCTTTTCCGGATTGAGCTAGATTATTTACGAAAAAGGAATACCTTGGTCAAACATGACTAAAGAGGTTCTCCCAGATATTATTTTACACTTTTTGGAATCCGAGTGACAACTTTACGAAAAAGTACTTATGGAGTTTTCTTTTCATCCTCTTTTTCAAACTCTCCAAATATGAAAAAGGACCGGGATGTCACTGTCATTAGGCCCGTTAAAACATAAAATAGCGATGGGCTTGTCGATCATGGCAAGAATCGAGTTTCATTCATCACTAGATTCGTTAAAATTATCAAATAGCAATACATTGTTCACCCGAAGGGTTGAATTATAGATCAATCATATGTTATCCTCCTCAAGCTTATTAAAAATAAAGAGGTGTTGGTCGACAAATGACCGGGGAAAATTTGGCAAAGTGAATAGAAATTTTTACGGTAGCAAGTCGCTCTTGAACATGACACTTCACTCCATCACCATGACTATTTGGGTTGGGTAATATTTTTGACAGTTCATTCATACCTATGGTTCATCATACCTTCACTTCGGTTTTGGGTCAATGCGGCCAACTCATCTCAGTGTCGCTGATATGTTCAAGAGAAGTCATCCAGTGAATACTCATCCTTCTGCAATACTCATAAACCTTCATTCTCATGAAATTCATCCCTGAACATTGCTATATCAAGTCATCATTTGTCTCTGAAATTAGTAACTCTCATTTCGCAATAAATTGGCTTCCTATCAATGGAAAATCATCATCCAGGAAGTTCACTTAGAAACATCATATTCTAGTACCATGAGGCTTGTTACAGCATCGACAAGATCCTCACTTCCAAATTTTTGACCAAAAGATTTTGTTTGGCGTTCGACATCAAATCATATATTCACACCTTACGAAATGTACTGCAGTACCTTGAGGGCCATTGACATCAATGGTGGTTCTCTCACGTTTGTTAACAACTAACACCATTGGCTAGTAATCAAACGATGTCTTACCATGTTCGACTACAAATCATATATTCGCATGGCTAGACTTGTACTCGAATGATCAAGTGAATGAGATAAGAAGACCCCGAATCTAGTTTCAACCATCTGGGCTGCGATTTTAGGATTTTTGTACACATCATCTGTATGGTGACCTTACATACATATCATCATCCAAACATGGGCCTATATCTGTAGGCATGTTTGTATTGGGAAACATTCCAATGTAGATGACTTTCTGCATTATGTATTGTTATTAGATAGTTTATGTGCTAAGCATGGGAATGCCTTCCCTCAGCAATTCATGATCAAGAGGATATATCATGATGTAATTTATTTTAATATTGATGCAGGTCGCCATTTCGCTTCAGCTCCAGCCCATCACAGTGTAAAGCATCTCATTCAAAAATATTATTATTATTATTCTGACTTCATGCTTTAGGGGGGAATCTGTTATAGGTCAATTTAGGCACCATTCCCAATGAGTTGGTTAAATTGGACAACATCCCTAGAACCAATTAATAGGATCTATCATCCCCTATCATTTCAGTTGCTACATGCCCTAAGACAAAGAACAAAGACAAATCATCGCTGACTTCCATTGCAAGGTTTCCAAGATTTGAAGTATATATTATAACACCTATGAGCTCACCAATGCAGTCTCTCAAGGGGCTAAGTGCATTTCATATGCAGGAAACTCCACGCAAGGGTTCTATGTAAAGCACTTCCTGACACTCAAGGGTGTGTTGGTCAATTGGGAGCAAAATTATCATTTTTCCAGAATCTCCACTTGGCCAGTGCCTTCTAGAAGAGTGCATATGTGTAAAACTTTGAATCCATGTGTCCATTTGATACCTCTAAGCTTGGGAACATGTATTGCCTATTATTAGAAATTAATTTATTGTAAAACTACCTTCAGTTCATCTATAAATTAAGCACAGATCCTAGTGCTTGAAAAGGAAGAATTTGAGTAGAGAAATGTTGGTGGAATTTCAATTGAGGATCTGATTTGAGTGATATGCTACTGGAGAGATGTTCATTGTGATGAGGCTGGGATGATGCTGGAGATGGTGACATCAAATCAATCGCTAGTTGTAACCTCCCCTTCTATCCATTAATAAATATTGTTGTTTACTTTCCCACATATGTAACTATATAAGCTTTTTTCTTTCATATTATGAATTCTTATCTGATGTATATGGTTCATGTTTCATTGATTTAACTGAATAACTTGAATAGGCATCTGTATATTGCTATCTCTTTGCTTTTTAGTGTTCATTCTTGCAGGAAATATTTTGGTGATCTAGCTTGGATTTGAAGCTACAGTAAAAGCGACAAAAGGAGAATTGGAAGCTCTTGGACTCCAAGTAAGTTTCTTGATCTATTTTGTATGTCTATTTACTGTTAGGAAAAGTATCTACAAAGTCTTTAACTTGTTGTTCTAAATGCATAGCACCACATTTAGGGAATAATGTTTGATCTATAATTCATAATTCCGCATAACATTGTGATCGCTGCATCAACTACACCTATTACTAAAGAGACTATCTCTACATCAACAACACTTTTTACTGAAGAGACAAAAATGTAAATGCATGCTACATGTTGTGAGATCCTTTATCCACCTGGGATTAACTCGATTATAGATTCAGGTTATCCCAAGGCCCAACCACAAACAAAGCTCGGATTAACAGAAAATATAATCGAGTTAATGATGGATGATATTTAACTATGGTCTTCTAAATAGTATTTGTCTCTGCATCCCACCATTGTTTTTGCCTCTATGGACACTGAGAAAGGTGTTATTAAAGAGACCAAACGGTTTCTAAGAGATATATATATATATAATGATTTTGGTCGATCTTAGTAAAGGCGGGAGAAGCCATCAGGTTCAGTAATAATGTTGTCTTTCATTGTAAATGTATGTTAGGGGTTGTCAATTGAAAATTTTTAAATAATTTATTATGTGGAATGGAGAAAATTGTAGATTGTGCCTTGTCCCAATTTTTATTTTGATAATAAATCATTCGAATCTAGTTTTTAAAAATATTATTCTGTTTCATAAAATCCAAACTGCAAGATTGTTGCACAGTCCCAATTTTTATATTGATAAGAATAATAATGTAGAATTAATGGATGCTTTTATTCACAATACTGCTATAATATTTTTGTTGGGAAAAATACTGAGAGGGGGGGTGAATCAGTATTTACTGCATATTCAAAACTTTCACTTTTTCTTGCTTCTAAAACAAATACGCTACTTTCCTGAACCAGACTTGCGTATATACGCGGATACCCTTTATGAAACTCGCGTATACACAGATATCTAATTATGTCATTAATTCTTCACTTAAATCATTCCTTCATTTATTCATCAGATATTCAATAAGAAGTAAACATGTGCAGTAAGAACAGAATAAGTCATCACACAAAGCATCACACATGAACACTAGGATTTTTAGGTGGAAACCCAAGTCGGGAGAAAACCACCGCTGCAGTTGCTCAGCCTTCAATATTTTATTATAGAGAAAACATCTTACAACATATGTGCTGGCGCAGACTTGACCAGCACGCAGGCACCCACCTGCGCTCGTTTACCAGCCTCTCTTGGAAGGGAGCTCCAACCCCCTGACTCGTTTACCAGCCTCTCCTGGAAGGGAGCTACGACCCCCCGATCTCGTTTACCAGCCTCACCTGGAAGGGAGCTACGACCCCCTGACTGAAGGCTACAACCCCCAGCACCACCTTGGACCACGTTTCATCAATTTTCACACTGAATCCAACAACTTCAATAGAACAACACTTGCAGGCCACATTTCATCATATTTTCATGCTGGACCCTTTCCACACTTTTAAGCCCAAACATACATCACCAACAGATACATATCAACACAGATCAGATAGTAGAAACACAGCAGAACAGATCAGATATTTCATACCCCTTGCTTCAGCAAACCCTAGTTTGCATACGCGCTTTCCCTTTACTGATGTCGCGTATATACGCGCTTTCGTCCACACAAACCAGCGTATACCTCAGTGTATATTTTATTGCGCATACGCGCTTTCTCTTCGCTGAAGCCGCGTATATACGCGCTTCCTCCACGGCGAAGTAGCGTATAGATCTTCAATCATTACAGAGCAGCAAACTTCATCAGATCAGATATTCAGTTCAGATCTACCCTTTTTACTTCAGACAGATGCTCGCCTAGATGTTCGCCTCATCACAGATCTAGGCCTTCCATAAGCAGATCTAGTAGATACAAGTGCATTTCAGATCTAGATTCCCTTCTTCATCATTGGTGCATCATACATTCAGATTTATCTTCAAGTGTAACCCTTTCCATTCAGATCTACTTCAGAGAGAAGTATTCATTCAAGCTCAGACATCTTGCACCCACACTCATATTTTGCACAATGAATTTCTTCTCCTTATATAGGTTTATCCTTTTTCAATACCATGAGCCCCTTTTTCAATACCATGGGCCAAAACAATACCATGAGCCCAAAACTACCTGGACGGGGTCAATTAGGCGGATCATTACCCAATACAATGGGTCAATACCATGGTGGTTACCCTTGGTTTTGCACTTTTGAGCGCTTTTTCCCATACGCGACTTGGAACTTTCCTTTCCGCGTGCATACGCGACCTCCCCTAGGCCAATCCGCGTATACCTAGAGACATACTCTTTTTCATCATAGAATTAGCACATGCTGAATTCCTTTCTTCATTGCCTTCTGTATACACTGTAGATACATCAGATTTAGCTCATCAAACCATATTTTATCAAGCACAACTTCATCAAGTAAGTTTCCATCATCTTCATCAAGTGGGTTGCCATTCATGGACAACACTCATCATCATATTGCTAACAAACATCATTTACCAAGCCCATTAAGTCAAGAATAACTTCATCAGGTGGTTTGCCATCAAGGACAACACATGTCATCAGTCGCATGTCTTCATCTTCATTCAGTGGGTTGCCATCAAGGACAACACTCTGCATCATATTTCCAACAATCTCCCCCTTTGGACTTGATGGCAACCACGATGGTGTTTGTTTACCACAACAGATAGGTACATTGTGTTAATGACACTATGTCACTTCCTCTATATTTGTCATCATTGTTTCATTTTCAAACACCATGTCCTGACTATCAAGGGTGAAAGAAGTGATCAACACCAACATACTCTCCCCTTTTCTCCTCAAGTGGAAGAAACGTTCTGCAGATCTGATATGTGCTGAAGTGGCCAAGCTCCCCCTGAGTTCATGCTGAAACTTCAAACATATTTTCCAATGAAGTACATGACTCTATGACTTTCCTATCACCAATGACTCATACTTACAACAAATATCCAACCAAGTGGGTTTACATATGAGACTCAACTACCCAACCAAGTGGGTTTACAAATTTGACTCAGCTACCCAACCAAGTGGGTTTAAAAGTTTGACAGGTCCTTACATGACTGAATATTACAATTTACATCATGGGTCTCCACATGACCTTTTCATCAAAAATACAAATATGACTTTTATAACCAATACCAAAAAGTCCTCAAGAGAGAGAACATATTTCAGAACCAACATAATGCCAACAATGCATTATACTCAGCAAGGCCAATTCTCCCCCTGAATCTGTGCAACCAAGCAATCTTTCCAAATGACTAAGGCTCCCCCTTAGTTTGTGCATCCTGAAAACTTCCACCAACAAATCATCAAGGCATCTTCATCAAAACATTAGAAACAGACTATAGAACCGAATGACCACCAGAGATTACCAACAAAAGATTTGCAGATACCACAGCATTGGCAAATTTGGTGGTCAACAGAGAGTCGAACCAACCAAAATCGCGTAAACCAACCATACGTGGCTTTCAGTGAGAACTGCGTATATACGCGATCGTGTTTCAGAAAACCCGCGTATCCCAAGCCATCTTCTAAATTTCAACCAGATCTGATTCTTTGTGAGGCAAAGACAGTGTTCAGCTTCTTTCTGAGACATTTGAATGCTTCCCTGGACTACAGATAGATAGAACAGTGTATTTGTGTCTTCAAGCGTCATCCAACAGTTGTAGCATCAGCACAATAGTAACCAAGTCTTCAGATTCTTTGCAGCATCAATACAATATTTCCAAGAGAGATTCTCATATCAGAACAACATCTTCACAAAGGTGTCAAGCAATTATCCATGTGGTCCAACATCACCATGATCTTCAAAATTTAACATGAAGTAACATATGTAGGCAAAAGATCTCTCAACCATAGTAACAAACTCTGCATGATTTATTTCTAAATCAAAATGACATCCAACTCATCCATGTGTGAGTACAAAAGATACTTATCAGCAACCAGGGCTCAAAAACTCATCAAAATAAACCATGTACCAAGTCATCATTATTTGAGCATGAGTATCACAAAAACCAAAGAATAAGTAGTCATATTGCCAACAATGCAATCATTAGTATTCAACCTGCTGCTTCCCCTAAACCAGTGCTCTTCCTTAACTTGTGCAATCTGAAACACCTTCAAATAAAGAAGTCATCGCAACAATTGCATGATCCGTCCTCATCTCTATCTCCTCGGGAATTATAAAGACTTGTCCAACAACGAATGCTCTTCATCATAAAGAAACTGTGCTTCATCCATAATCTTCAACACAAGAACCCATGTATCATTTCATTATCATGACTACAACCAGTATCGATAACAAAGGCAACTATCTGTATCGCATCGATGCCTCTCGGACCTCCGCTCCGCATCTTCACGTATCGTATAATTCTCTTATCATCAATGCCTACGCGACTGTGTCTGATGAAACTCGCGTGTATATGCGACTTTTGTTCATAAAACCCGCGTATGGAAAGTGAAACATAGAAATTTTTCACATTCCTTTATCTCCCCTTGGGCTTGTCCTTCCTGTACCTGTCTTCTTCATATCAGATGTTCTGTTAGAAATACATATAACCATAATAATCAAATCAACCATGAGAGTCATCATGCATTGCACCCCTTGTGACGATACATTACTAAATCTCATAATGTATCCCATCATGCAGTCAATCGTAGAAGTAAGCTTCCAAGCCACATGACTGGCAGAGGGTCCGACCCCTACGTTTCTCGACCTGCCCTCCATCTTTTTCCAAATTTGTTTGAACTTTCTATTTGTGTGCTGGAAGTTATCCAATTTCTCATATCTGTTCAACCTGCATTCTTTTTCTACATGTCCATACTTGTTACAAGAATAACATCTCATGTGTCCAGAGAAATAAGCATAAGAATCATAATGAGGATTTCTAATCTTTCTCCTTTTGCAATCAACTGCTTTATGTCCATACATGTTACATGAAAAACAGACCTTTGAAGTCACTGTAGTGGTCGCTTATTTGTGGCCGAATAGTTCGTCACCTATTTCAACATGCCCATAGTTATGACATTTAAAACATTCAATGTTCTTGAATGAATTCCTTTGAGAATTCATGATTGTTGGTTGATCTTTTGACTCTTTCAACACTTCAGATTTTGCATTGGTGTCCTTTGATTCTTTAGCACCTCCTTGTGAGCTAGATTCTCCTTTAACAGTTTCATGGAAACCAAGACCAAGTTTGATAGCAGGAAACCTTTGATTACTCAGAATATTGTCCAAAATATTAGTACTATCATGAAACCTCAAAAGTTTAACCTTTTCTTCTAATTTACCTTTGAGAATGTTTACCTCAACCTCCAAGGCTTGACATTGCTTCATCAAACTTTCTTCTTTCCTTCTTCCATCTTCTACTTGATCCTTTAGATTTAGAATCTCTTCTTTCAACCAATTTTCGTTTTCTTCACATGTTTGTTGCATCTCTTCATTCTTCTTATTTGATTTTGACAGATTTTCTTTGAGAGAGATGATTTTTGCTTCAAGGCTTTCCCTTTCAAATGGCTGTAGAGGTTCCTCATTCTTCTTACTTGATGCTTCTAGATCTTCTTGTAGAGAGATGATTGCAGCTTCAAGTCCTTCATTCTTCATGCGTGATTCTTTGAGATCTTCATTTAGATTGTTGATTTCTGATTCTAGTTCTTTAATTCGATTGGATGCATAAGTATGAAACCTTTGATATTTTTCCACCTGTCCATTCAGCATTTCTATTTGTTTTTCCATTTGAGAGATCATATATTTGTTGATAGATCCTTGCTTCTTAGATGAACTTTGTAGTTCTTCAACTTTAACCTTGAGAGCTTCTTCTAGATCCACAACTTTACTTTCACTATCTTCACCATTGTTTGCACAACTAATATCATTCAAGGGATGACCCCAATCACTATCTGATTCATCTTCTTCAAAATCTGCTAACCATGTTTTCTGAGAGATCTCCTTGTTTCGAGTAGGCTTCTTCTTTTGCTTCTTTGCCATGAGCACTTTCAGATCATGGTCAGAATCTTCTTCTTCCTCATCATTATCTTCATTTGTATAATAACTCTTTCTCTTTTCAAATTGTTTCCCTTTTTCATGATTTTCTTCATAAGGAAATTTAGCAGCATAATGACCAACTCTCCCACAAGTAAAACACTTGAAGGGTAGCTTACCTTTGAATCTTCCAGTACCTGGTTGAGCTTTCTCACGAAATTCGTCTCCTCTTCATCGGATATATAGTTGGATTCTTTGACAATTTCCTTTTCCTTTCCTTTTGTAGATGCCTTGAAAGTAGCTTCTCTTATTTGAGAGGGAACTCCTTGTCTCATTTCAAAAGCAGTCAGAGTACCATGTAATTGAACAATAGTAAGTGTTTGCAGATCTTGCCTTTCTTCAATAGCTGAAACTTTAGAGTCAAATTTTGAAGTCAGGGATCTTAAGACCTTTTCAACCAGAGTAGTATCAGTTATGGTTTCACCCAAATTTCTCATTCGGTTTACAATATCATCCAGACGAAGAAAGAAACTGGCAACACTCTCATCACTATGCATCTTCAAATTTTCATATTCAATTCTAAGAGTTTGGAGTTTTGCACTTTTTTACCTTTGTGTCTCCTTCATAGCTTAGAATGATTTTGTCCCATATTTCTTTTGCTGAATGTAGCTGCATCACTTTAGCAAATTCTGATTCAGACATACTTCCCAATAAGACATTCACTGCTTTGGCATTGATTTCATACTTCTTTCTTTCAGCTGCATCAGTAGGAATATTTGCCGGGTATTGATAACCTTCTTGCACGATTGCCCATACATCTACACCAAGACTTTGCAGATATGCTTTTGTTCGTACCTTCCAGAATATCAGATTGCTTCCATTGAATAGAGGTGGCTTTATAGACATCACTCCTTGACTTCCCATTGCGACGAATCTCCTTCAAGCGATCAAGCTTCTGCAGAAGGACCACGCTCTGATACCAATTGTTGGGAAAAATACTGAGAGGGGGGGGGTGAATCAGTATTTACTGCATACTCAAAACGTTTCACTTTTTTCACTCCTCAAAACCCATACGCTACTTTCCTGAAGCAGACTCGCGTATATACGCGGATACCCTTTATTAAACTTGCGTATACTCAGATATCTAATTATGTCATTAGTTCTTTGCTTGTATCATTCCATTATTCATTCATCAGATGTTCAATAAACAGTAAACATGTGAAGTAAGAACAGAATAAACCATCACACAAAGCATCACACATGAACACCAGGATTTTTAGGTGGAAACCCAAGTCGGGAGAAAACCACCGCTGCAGTTGCTCAGCCTTCAATATTTTATTATAGAGAAAACATCTTACAACATATGTGCTGGCGCAGACTTGACCAGCACGCAGGCACCCACCTGCGCTCGTTTACCAGCCTCTCCTGGAAGGGAGCTACGACCCCCTGACTCGTTTACCAGCCTCTCCTGGAAGGGAGCTACGACCCCCTGATCTCGTTTACCGGCCTCACCTGGAAGGGAGCTACAACCCCCTGACTGAAGGCTACAACCTTCAGCACCACCTTGGACCACGTTTCATCAATTTTCACACTGGATCCAACAACTTCAATAGAACAACATTTGCAGGCCACATTTCATCATATTTTCATACTGGACCCTTTCCATACTTTTAAGCACAACCATACATCACCAACAGATACATATCAACACAGATCAGATAGCAGAAACACAGCAGAACAGATCAGATATTTCATACCCCTTGCTTCAGCAAACCCTAGTTTGCATACGCGCTTTCCCTTTACTGATGTCGCGTATATACGCGCTTCCGTCCACACAAACCGGCGTATACCTCAGTGTATATTTTATTGCGCATACGCGCTTTCTCTTCGCTGAAGCCGCGTATATACGCGCTTCCTCCGCGGCGAAGTAGCGTATAGATCTTCAATCATTACAGAGCAGCATACTTCATCAGATCAGATATTCAGTTCAGATCTACCCTTTTGCTTCAGACAGATGTTCGCCTAGATGTTCGCTTCATCACGGATCTAGGCCTTCCATAAGCAGATCTAGTAGATACAAGTGCATTTCAGATCTAGATCCCCTTCTTCATCATTGGTGCATCATACATTCAGATTTATCTTCAAGTGTAACCCTTTCCATTCAGATCTACTTCAGAGAGAAGTATTCATTCAAGCTCAGACATCTTGCACTTACTTATTATTTGCACAATGAATTTCTTCTCCTTATATAGGTTTATCCTTTTCAATACCATGAGCCCCTTTTTCAATACCTTGGGCCAAAACAATACCATGAGCCCAAAACTACCTGGACGGGGTCAATTAGGCGGATCATTACCCAATACAATGGGTCAATACCATGGTGGTTACCCCTGGTTTTTCACTTTTTGAGCGCTTTTGCCCATACGTGACTTGGAACGTTCCTTTCCGTGTGCATACGCGACTTACCTTAGGCCAATCCGCGTATACCAAGAGACATACTCTTTTTCATCATAGAATTAGTACATGCTGAATTCCTTTCTTCATTTCCTTCTGTACACACTGTAGATACATCGGATTTAGTTCATCAAACCATATTCTATCAAGCACAACTTCATCAAGTAAGTTGCCATCATCTTCATCAAGTGGGTTGCCATTCATGGACAACACTCATCATCATATTGCTAACAATAATCATTTACCAAGCCCATTAAATCAAGAATAACTTCATCAGGTGGTTTGCCATCAAGGACAACACATGTCATCAGTCGCATGTCTTCATCTTCATTCAGTGGGTTGCCATCAAGGACAACACTTTGCATCATATTTCCAACATTTTTTTCTCTTTCCCAATTTTTATATTGATAAGAATAATAATGTAGAATTAATGGACGCTTTTATTCACAATTTTGTCCTCTCTCAAAACATGACAGATATAGAAGTTTGTTTTAAAAATAGACTTACAGACGTGAACACAGGTAAAATTAAAATTAATCACAAGGACGCCATTAATAATTATTGTCACAGGTCCATGTCAGCATTTATCCATTCAAAAATAGCATGAGTACATCCACCTCACTTGGGACTGGAGAACCAACAAGTCTTCAGTTTCCAAACTGTAAACAAACTAGAAATTTCTCTCTAAGTCGAGAACTAAAAATACCTCAATGCCCAAACTGCAAACAAAGACCTTAATGCCCAAATTGTAAACAAACTATCAATCTCTCTCTCAGACCTTTAACTCATGCATACATGGAAGAAAATACAGGTTGACTACATGCAAAAATATTACTTACAAACTTTACTTACAAGAAATATAAAGCCAAATTCAACGTTGTAAATGCTAGCTAGCACATCGTTCCAACATTTCACCGTATTCAACTATATATTTCTTCTTTTGCAGCTTCATGTCCTCATAGAACTTGGCAATGAATACCTCTGCATCAGTATCTACTTTTTTTTTGTTTCCGAGAAACCATAAATCCTTTTCTTCTCTTCGCCAAACAATTAATAATCGTCGGTAAGATGTTATCACCTTTTTCAGTTCAAATGGAAGCCAAGCATCATTAAACTTAAAAATTATTAGTACATCCTTGTATTTAACAATCTCATAAGCTAGTTGCATAGTTCTATCAACGGAAATTTCATCATTTTCAGGCCTTTATGTTACACCATTTTTTGGTCATCTAACCTATTATCATTAGATGGACCCAAGTACACCATGTAAGACCAATTTTACCCTAAGTAAAATTGCCTTCACTATGTTAAATAACTTAATAAACCACATTTATTAGGTTATTTATGGTCCAAACAGGAAACCCCAAAATGGAATATTAAACAAACCTATATTTGTTTGATTTTCCTCATGGAATAATTAATTAAACCATAATTTAATTATTATTCCCATTCATGTTTAACCCAAAAACAAAGAAATTAATCAGATAAACCTTTATTTATCTCATTATTTTCTAGGAATAATTATTTAAATCTTATTTAGATAATATTCCTTGTTAAATATGACCAAATCACCCACAAATAATTAAATAAATCATTATTTATTTAATTATATTTCAACCACTTCCTTAAATAATTAAATAAATCATTATTTATTTGATTATCTTCTAACCGCTTCCTTAAAAAGATAAATAAATCATTTATTTATTTATTTTTGACTAATCAAGGGATTTGACCCGAGTCAAATACCTTTTCCCTCCAACAAATATAATAAAATATTCCATAAAAGGTGGATCTAGATTTGGTTAACATTATTTTAATCATGCACCAAGATCTAGAATGACCCAATATTTTGTTATAAATAGGAGGGTTTTCCTACCATTCTTCACCTTTTGTTGCCTATTAGATCACTCTGGATCTATACACTTGGTCACTCTTTTCTACCATTTGCTGTGTGAGCTCCCTTTGAGTTCTATTCTTTGTGTGGGTTTTTCTACACCAACAAGAGAGAGAAATCTTAGATCTGAAGTGCTGAGGACTTCCAAGAACCCATCCCACTGAGGAGAATTGGATATGCCTTCTTGTTTTCCTCCCAGGTGCCCAATTAATATAAAAATTCTTTCAAAAATTGTTCTTGTCTTGCCTATTGGTATATGGACCAAACCCTTATTTTTTCTGCTTAATGTCTTTCCATGCATAGATCTGGTTTTTGTAGCTCTTTTATGTTCAACTAACTGCAGATCTGAAGATATTGGCAGCCACTTTTGTTGTTAGGGCTATTAGTTATGCGTAGCTAAAGTGGTCCTTTTTCGTACACTTCGACAAAGGATTCATACTAACAAATGGCGACTCCACACGGGTTTTAAATAACGACCGCTGTCATTTTTCATATTCCTGCATATCCAGCTACTTTAGACCCTAGGGTTTCTTTTCAGCTGTTTATTTTTCCTCTTTTTATGTTGTTTTTCCCACATAAAACCCTAAAACATTAAAATTTCTAACTTCTGTGTGTTTCTGGCCCTATTGCGCAGGTAAGCGACACCAGTCGCAACTGAGACGGCAACTTTTCTGAAAATCTGCCGCCGAGACAACCGGAACGGGGGGTCGCACTTTTTGGCCCATAACCTGCGACCTGGACCTCCAGGTCGCACTTTTCTACCCCTTTTCTGCGACCTGCACTGAAAACAGGTCAGAACCTGCGACCTGCCAATTTTTCAGTGATTTTTCTGCAATTTTTCTGGGTTTTGCTGAAGCTTCTGTCAGGGTTTTCCAGCCTCCGTCTCAGCCCGCTTTGACCTAGTTTTGATCTGTTTTTACTCATCTAAGTGGGAACCTAGCCCCCTAGGGCTTAAGTACCCTCCACTTTTTGTGGAAGAGTTTTAGCTGTTTCAACCGTCTGTTTTTCATAGTTTCAGCCTTCCCTTTTCCAGATCTGCTACCTCCTTGTCAGATCCCTTTAAATCAGCCTTTCTTCCTTTCAAATCACCTCTTGTCGTTTTGTTTGGACCTCTCTGTAGGACCTCCTCCCAGTCCTTGCCGCTTTTTTCTGATTTCATCCCTTTTTCCAGCCACCTTGCCTCTGTCTCTTGGCTGTGATCTGCACCTCTTTTCAGCAGCTTTATCCTTTAGATCCCTGTCCCTTTTGACCTTAGATCTATCGGCCTCTTTCCGTGTGTTTTGCCTAGATTTTTCCCCTTTTTTCGATTAGTTTTGAGAGACCCACCTTCTTGGGTTAGATAGATGCACAAGTAGCTGTTAATTTTCTATTATTTCAGCATTATATACTGTTCTCTGCAGATTTATTTTCAATTACGCAGCACACGTTTTTCTTGCTCTCAAAACGGAAAGGGTTTAAAAATTAAAATTAACGCACGCCACACACTGACCCTAAGTGAAGAAGCGCCTGGTTAACACCGCCTGGAAAAGACTCTAAAATCAATTGTCACTGCACCTTTTCTGCCCTTGACCTCACTTGATTCTGTCCCTATTTGCCCTTGTCGGTTTCCTTCTTCCCGTCATCATTGCGCCCCCAAGGCGCCTTTCCCGGAGACTTCTTGGCCTTCACCCTCAGTTTCCGGTTGATCGACCTGCTCCGTCCCACCGTCGTCGAGCCAGTCCTCCTCCGAGTCCGTACTCCAACTCCTCTTCTGATTCATTGGGTTCTCCCTCTCCTCCTGGTTCTCCCCCTGTCACCTTCACTATGTCTGGTCCAGGGCCTAACGTTAGCGGTGCTCTAGGCCCTAATGCCGGAACCACTACTAGCGGAACCGCCACAGGAACTACCTCGGCCATACTCTTGCTGCCGTACATTGCAGGCCTCAGCCTCCCCGATTTCAATCAGTTGATCAATGACCCTATCCGCCACAATGTTGGTTGGCCTGCTATGCCAACCAAGCTCCCCTCCGACATCCCTAAGTTCGAAGGCCTTGCTGGAGAAGATCCAACCAATCATGTCCGATCTTTCCACATGTGGTGTTCCTCCAATTCCATTACCGATGACTCCATCCGTCTTCGTTTGTTCCAACGCACGCTTACCGGCGAAGCTTCTAAATGGTATGTTGAGCAAGCCACCTCTTCCCATACCACCTTTGCGACCCTTGCCCAAGCCTTTTTATCTTATTTCCAGCTCCCTCTCCGATACGATACTGGCACGGAGCTCTTGACTTCATTCAAGCAAACCTCTTCGACCCACCTTTCCGCCCATGTTCAGGAATGGCGACGAAGACGAAGCTTATGTCGAGCCCCCCCCTTCAAAGATCGGGTTTACATGGACTGGTTCCTTCGCACCCTCTTAGCTCCTATCGGCAAAGATGTCGCCTCTCACTTTCCTCAAACTGAAGAAGCCGCCCTCCAAATAGCCTTGAAATATGACCTGATCTACGCTCAATCTGGTTATGTTTATACCGTCCTTCCTGACCTCCCCAGGCCCGGCGGCGCTAACGCCCCGGGGGCATCTCATTCCGCCGATGGTATCGTTGGAGCCCTTTCCCATCCATACGCTCAACCTCCTATGAGCTATGGTCTCCCTCAGGGAGGGGCTAGCACCTCTAGCACTCTTCCCCCTCCCGGTAGCATGTATCTAGGATACGCCATGCCTCCTCCTTATGCCCAACCTCCTGCTTACCTCAATGTTGTCCAAACTAACCATTACCTTTATCCGCAGCCTGGTGCGCCATTTCCTCCAGCATATGCGCTTCCATCTCCCTTGCCTCCTCCAAACCCGCAACAGCACTTACAGCCCCCTCCGGGGCAAGTATTTGCACAGCAGGGTGCGACTAATCCCCCTTCTTCTCAAAGAAGGCGGAGAGGCAATCCAAACCAATCTGCCCCTGGTACCCGTGGACCCAATCCTGGTGTTGACCCTAACACTTCCAACCAGCAACAGGGCACTCAGCCCAAGCCGGACAGGCCGCTTCGCACAAATAAGCCTTGTTCGTGTTGCGGTGTTTATGGTCATTACACCCACGATTGTCCCCTCTTACCCCAGATGCGGCAGATGTGGGAGTCTCAAGCCACATTGCGCGGTCAGCACGCCTCCCCTCATGCTCCTCCTAATGTGGCCACTACCCAACCAGCTGTGTTTACTGATCCTTTCCCTCAGCAAGGATTCGTGGCTACCCAACCACCTGACAGCCAGGTCACCACTCCCCCTTCCCTTTCTGGTTCATCCGATTACCAGATCCTTATGATGCACTCAGATCCTTCCCCGATCGTCGACCTTCACCTTCAAACTCGGTCTCGCCAGTACCCCAAGCCTCCTGCTCAGTCCACCCCCGAGCCTCCTTCTTCAGGTTCTACAGAGCCTCTTTCGACATCCAGTGGCCCCTTACATATCCCTCAACCCAAAGTTGAGGTTCATACCAAGATTCCTAAGGGACCCCTACGTCGAAACGCTGCTTCCGATCGAGCTGCTCATTCGTATAGTATAGTAGATGATTTGGCGCAATCTCCTGCTGCCATTTCCACACTGGAACTCCTCCAGTCGTGCCCTTCCCAAAAGAAGGCTCTACTATTTGCCGTGGGCGCTGTAGATCCTGCTGATGACCAAATGATTGTTTTCGACGCCACTCAATTGGACCATCCTCCTCTCCCTCCTTCCGTCGCCTTCCAAATCCCAGTCAAAATCCGGAACGCCAACGTTTCCCGGTGCATAATTGATGAGGGGGCATCCACCTGCGTGATGTCCGCTTCGGTTTGGAAGCAACTCGGATCCCCTGAGTTGGCCCCGTCCACGATCACCCTTCGAGCGTGGGACGGCCATGCCTCCCAGCCCATTGGCCTGTTTCGTAATTGTCCTATCACCCTCGCCGGTAAGACTGTTTGCGTTGACGTCGAAGTCATCGACGCCCCACTAGACTACAACATTCTATTGGGGCGAAGCTACACCTATGCTATGTCTGCTGTCCCATCCGCGGTTTTCCGCAAGATGTCTTTCCCCCATAATGGAAAGATAGTCACCATTGACCAGTTGACATATCATGAGCCAAAATCTCATACCTCACCTGAGACGCCATCTCTTCTGTAGCCAACAAGCAACCCGTCGATTCCTTGACCAGTGTCTCCCCCGGCATTTACAAAGATTCCTCCCTGCTTGGAACTTTCCCTAACCTTCCCCCTCCTCCTATCACTGATCCCAGCTTATCGAATGTTTGCATGATGCAATCGTCTCAGGCTGCCCGTAAGTGGCCTGCCTCGGCTAGTCAGCAACCTCCCCCTTGCCCTCCGCAACCCGCTCCTAGCCATTCATCTCAGCCAGCTGGACCTCCTCCTTCTGGCCCTCCCCCTACAGCTGGTATCCCTGAACCTCTTTATCCTCCTGGATCGGTTCCTCCTGGCCTTAACCATTTCAAAGCCGTCCCTCCTGGTCATTACCCTGCTGGGCAGATCCCTTTCCTGGCTCCCCCTCCCGGAGTATATTCTGTCCCCGTCATGGCCACTCTCTCTCTCCCTAACTTGACCTTGGGCATACCGGTCTGGTACCTTGATCCCCCAGCCGCCACCCCTCCTGGTCGTCCCAAACCCTACATGGCTTTGACACCGGTTCAACCGGTCCCCCTCGCTTCCTCCGTTGCCACTATGCCCCTAGCATTTCCACAGGACCCTTCTCCTGTCGTGACGGCTCTCGGGAAGAAAGGCAAAGCCCGCAAGGGGGCACCCAAAGACAAGACCACCACGACTAACCTGGCCCCTCCTCCCCCTACAAAGCCTTGTGCCTTGTGTGATGTCACCGGTCATGCCACCCATGCTTGTCCCGAGTTGCCCCGTATTCAACCCATGGTTAAAGTCGCGTTCCCCGAGTCTACGGTTCCTGAAGCCTCCATTCCTTCTTCATCCGTAACCAAGAACCCCAAGACTCTTCGCACCAACAAACCCTGTGCTTTGTGCGGCGTTCATGGCCATTACTCCCACCATTTTCCTCACTTGATGCATTACTGCGCCTCTTTATAGGTGGTCCGAGAGTATGAGGTTGAACAAAATCAATCCGCCTCTCCCATCCTTGCGCAGTATGCTTCAGGTCAGCCTGAGGATCCCCCCGCTCCCATCGACATTCCCCCCCCGATGTTCAGATGACGGAGTCTACTGTAACCATTCTTTACCTATCCTCCTCTGCGAGACACTTGGAGCCTAGCCCCCCTGCATCCTCCCCTGTTGTGTCACCTGACCACCCCTTTTCTACCCATACTCGAGATTACTCCACCCGTGTCTCTGTTGACCTCCGCAGCCCGCGTCCTCTCCATACTTCCGATAGCCCTCATATACCACCCTCCAGTTTGTATATGAGTCACAGTCATCCTGCTCCTTGCACTCCCTCCCGCAGTTGCCGCCCGATGTCTTCTGTGCACTCACGCTGCCGTCATTGCCTCTCCTCCCCTCATTTGTTGTCTTGTAACACCATTCCGCAGGACCCCCCGTCCACACCCTTTATCGGTTACGCCGATGGTGCAAGTCGTTACTCTTGGAATCTAGCCTCGGTAGGTTGGGCCATCTTCACCCCCTTGCATGCCCTTGTTCTCTCTAACGGGGTCTGCATTGGTTCTGCCACCAACAATCAGGCCGAATATGATGCAGTGCGTGGTCTCTTAGCCGATGCCCTCTTTCATCGCATCCTCCATCTGCACATTTGTTTGGATTCCCTACTTCTTGTAATGCAATTAAATGGTGTTTATCGTGTGCATAACCCTGTGCTGTTTAGACGCTATTTACGAGTGAAACTCTTGATACGTGCATTTGAAACCATAACTTTCAACCATGTACCTTGAGAACATAATCACTATGTAGATGGTATTGCAAACCATGTTCTAGATTGGCATTTATCACACGCATTTCATTCAAGACAATAACATTCATAATTATTACAAACGATGCATATCCATAGTATGTGTCGCAAAAACATGTGTTTAGAGTCCATCTACTCTGATACATATGACATGTCCATAGCATGTTACCAAAAACTCAAAACTGGGGGCACCACCTGCCCCTACATACACACTAGGGGGCACCACATGCCCCACACCTAATCACTATTTGGCGGATCCCGAGCCAATGGCTCTGCCCCTGCAGCCTGTAGATCATGAATCCCCTGACCGGCCATCGCCATGTGCCGCATGACCCCTCGCCATTCCGAGGGCAGACCAATACATGGTTCTATGTACTGGTCGCCTAAATCCTGCCACCCGCGCTCTGATACTCCGGTCAGCAACCTTTTGCATTTACGGCGGATGTCCTCCAGAAGGGCGGCTACATCCTCATTTTGCGCTGCTCTCGACCCACTCGGACCTGCGGCTCCAGCTGCTGCCGGTCGTCCCATATATCCGGCCGGTTTTACCGGCACTATATCTGCATACCAACAGTACATGAATCAGTACCCTAGCTACTATTCAGAAACCTGTAACATGCCCACACAAGAATAGCAATCTGTCACTTACCATCGGGCCCGGACTCGACCGAGCGGAAGTGGCGAGTCTGGATCTCCACGATAACTCATCCCAACATGGGGATAGTCGTCTATGTATAACGGCATCGATCCCAATGGGCAAAGCGAAGAACTCGGGTCGAAACACTCGCCGTAGCCCCTCCTCCTCCTGCACGGTCTCCTTTGGGAGATCCCCAGGCTCTCGAACCCCGTCGGGAAGTTGTACACAGGCCGCGAGGTCGGGATCTTCTCAAAGAAGAAGGCGCACAATAAAGTCCCATACGAGCAATCGTGGTTCACTTGCGCTTGCAGAGCGGCAATGTCGTTTTAACAACACCGGCATCATTTGGGCCCACCCGTAGTAGGTCCCACTCGACACACCTCTCCCCACCGGCATCATCACCCCCGTCGATGTGATGGAACGCCGGACTGCCCAGGATTCGCAACTGGCACGGCCACTGCACGGGTCTCTAGCCTCTCTAGATCCTCGATCGGTATCCGAGTCCCCTTGACTTGGAGACCCGGTTGAAAATTTCGTTCCACAAACTCCATGATATGCCACCCCCGCGGTAATACTGGCTACATGTTTCCCACCATCCCCGGTGGTGGGAGACCCGTCAGGAAATACACATCCTGGACTCTCAGTTCGATCCTGTGCCCCTGCACTACAAAGACCTCATGCTCTGGATCCCAGTAACTGATAATCCGGGCCAACAAAGGCTCTCCTGCTCTCATCAAAGGGTTCTCCAAAAACTTTAGAACCCCAAACCTGGCCAATACACGATGGACACCCTGATCCGCCTGGATCTCTACCCATAACGTACCTAGGTCTCTCTCTCTCCAGTTAACCCGTAAATCTGCCATACCTGCACAAAAACATCATCTTTGTCAGCATGCATATCGGGAATACCATAACCGAACACAAAAACCCAACTCTCAGCCATAAAACAGCACCAAAACCCCCTCATCTCCCAGGTCGCAGTTTTCTACCCAATTCTGGACCAGGTCGCAATTTTTTCCCTGAAACCTGCGACCCAGGTCGCACTTTTTGGCCCAAAAAGTGCGACCCCGCCGTAGAGATGAAGGAGGGTCTGTTTCTGAGATTTTGGGCCCTAAACTAAACTTTCAATCCATCAAAATGAAAGAGTAAGGTTAGGACTCTTACCTACAACTGACAGATCTCGATTCCAACGGTCGGTTTGTCCGCTACGCTCGCCGCAAGATTTAGGGCCTTCTCTC
Source organism: Pinus albicaulis (assembly GCA_034641835.2). Lineage (NCBI taxonomy): Eukaryota > Viridiplantae > Streptophyta > Pinopsida > Pinales > Pinaceae > Pinus > Pinus albicaulis. Next base: position 86,753,244 of record CM076576.1, read on the forward strand.
CTCTCTACATTCACCACAACAACAATAGCAAATGAGTGAATTTGGAGGGAAAATTGCCTTATTAAAAGAGAACCCCTGTTTCTTCTTTCGACTGCTGCGACCACACCGTAGCCCCGTTTGATAAACCGTCTGCACCGTTGGAAAGCTCTCACCGAGCCCTCAAATGAGTATCTGTTAGTTTTTTATGCGCTGATACTTCACCAAGACACATTTTGTCCAAGAAGGGTCACTTCCCCTCTCATTAAAATCGAATTTCCTCACTTACGACACTTGTACTCGGGGCACCACTTCGCCTCCTTACTTGTCTTTGTTCGTGTCGATTTTCGTCATGAGTTCCCATTTTGTACTCATGTTTTTATGGTCCCCCACTGGGCCTTTACTGTGTGGCAGCACCATTAAGTTGCCCTTGTTTAGAGCATCCAAGTTGAGTCATCATCGCATTCATGGAGTCTATCCCGAGTCCCTTTGTACCCCGATATAGCCCTCCATCCTTCATTGCTTGGTCTCTCTCTTGTGTCGCACCTTATGACCTTTAGTCCCACTGTCCCCTCTCCCTTATGATATTGTGTCAGTCGCTGCCATGTCATTCATGCCCTTTATGCTCTAACAAGGGAAGTTTTCCATTCGCCACTCAATCCTTTCCTTTTCACTATCATCATTAGTGTCAGTCTGTCCGTCGCTCTACTATTGTCTCTCGTGCCTTAGGTGAGGATCTCTCATTGCCTCACTTATGACAGGCCTCCTTCTGTCGACATCAGCTCATTCATTCCAGAAGCCGGGTCTAGAGGGCGGTGTACCTTGGTTCCAGCTTCCACTCTTGTTCGGTGCCTCGGATCAGGCAAAGGGATCTCTCATTTCCCTTTGACTTGATTGTTTCTCCACTCCAGCTCCTTTCAGCATGACCGAGATCCGTATACTTGATGGTTCAGTGATACAGCAGCGGCTCTTGATGATTCCCAGGTGTGTGTGAGATGTCTCAACCCTCATGAGGGGGTGGCCCTGCAGGTAGCCCCCCACATGCCCGGATGACCTCCTCCTTGCAGCCTTCGATGCAGCTCCAGATATTTGATGATGTTGGCCATAGCCACTTGCAGCGCCTCTTTGATTTGCATGTATCAGTCAGAGTTTGTGAGCCCTTCCCCATTTTCAGGGGGCATTTGGGTTGTATTTGTATCTCATGTACTCATATATTATTGTACAAGTCCTGGCTGTTATCCCAGGCACAGTATGTATATGGGATTCCTCATTGTATTTTTATCTGGCTCATGATTATGCCGGCTGTACTTTATGGTTCGGTCCCTTGTTTACTGGACACACTATTCTTTTGTAGTTTGTCACGGCGGGCATAGGTATGCCTCCCCCGCTGCCTTCAGCACAGGTACCCTCTCATAAAAAGAGACTTGTTGCACCTGCGAGTCTCGTCTCCTCAGGGTCTAGTTCTTCAGCACACTATCTACCTTGCATTTCTCTCTCTGACTTCCCTTTTTGTTGTCTAGTGATTGAGTTCTTACAACGTACTTCGGTCATACGATTTGCTCCTGACACTCGCACGCTGGGGGGCAATCTGTTACACCATTTTTTGGTCATCTAACCTATTATCATTAGGTTATTAGATGGACCAGAAGTACATCAAGTAAGACCAATTTTACCCTAAGTAAAATTGCCTCCACTATGTTAAATAACTTAATAAACCACATTTATTAGGTTATTTATGGTCCAAATAGGAAACCCCAAAAGGAAATATTAAACAAACCTATATTTGTTTGATTTTCCTCAGGGAATAATTAATTAAACCATAATTTAATTATTATTCCCGATTAAATGTTCTTTCCAAAACAAAGTGTCGGATAAACCTTTATTTATCTTATTATTTTCTAGGAATAATCATTTAAACCTTATTTAGATGATATTCCTTGTTAAATATGACCAAATCACCCCTAAATAATTAAATAAATCACTATTTATTTAATTATCTTTCAACCACTTCCTTAAATAATTAAATAAATCATTATTTATTTGATTATCTTCTAACCGCTTCCTTAAAAGATAAATAAATCATTTATTTATTTATTTTTGACAAATTAAGGGATTTGACCCAAGTCAAATACCTTTTCCCTCCAACAAATATAATAAAATATTGCATAAAAAGTGGATCTAGATCTAGTTAACCCATGCACCAAGATCTAGAATGACCCAATATTTTGTTATAAATAGGAGGGTTTTTCCTACCATTCTTCACCTTTTGTTGCCTATTAGATCACTCTGGATCTATACACTTGGTCACTCTTTTTCTACCATTTGTTGTGTGAGCTCCCTTTGAGTTATATTCTTTGTGTGGGTTTTCTACACCAAAAAGAGAGAGAAATCTTAGATCTGAAGTGCTGAGGACTTCCAAGAACCCATCCCACTGAGGAGAATTGGATACGCCTTCTTGTTTTCCTCCCAGGTGCCCAATTAATATAAAAATTATTTCAAAAATTGTTCTTGTCTTGTCTATTGGTATATGGAGGAAACCCTTATTTTTTCTGCTTAATGTCTTTCCATGCATAGATCTGGTTTTTGTAGCTCTTTTATGTTCAACTAACCGCAGATCTGAAGATATTGGCAGCCACTTTTGTTGTTAGGGCTATTAGTTATGCGTAGCTAAAGTGGTCCTTTTTCGTACACTTCGACAAAGGATTCATACTAACACTTTAGATACTCACTCTCATAAAACCCTTATGCAATGTTGTTAGAAGGTGGAGAATTTCTCAGGCCCAATAAAACATCCTTAGATATTGGTCTTCTTTCTCTTTGAGCATTAGATCCCATATTGTAAACTTGAGACAATCCTTTATTTTCATATAGTGACTCCATTCCATCCAGAGCATTACGACACCTTCCCAGTAGTTTTACATCAACATGAGATTCAAAGGCATTAAACTCTAAATTTTAGCAGCTCTCTTTGAGTTTTATGGAGCAATCATGTGGCAGAGTATGTTCAGTGATGCCATAAGAGCTGAGGCTAGTTTTTCTTTGATTGTCCTTCTGAGGTATTAAGTCCAAAATCTGCAATATTTCACCATCAATATCTTGATCTAGTTTAGACAAGTTCTCTTGGATATACATAATATCAAAAAAATTATCATCCTCACCGTGCTCTCCAAACTGAAATCTAGTCCTATGGGGTGAAGCATGGAACGAACCTGTACACGGAGATTCTTGAGATTTGGGTGTTTTATCACCTGACCATCTCCTCAATTAAGCTTAAGATAATGTTGAAATTCCAGATCTTGTACCCAAGCATTGTGATTTAATGCAATCGAAGTCTTGTTTTATACTTTCAAATTACTTCTTTATCATGGACTTAAATTGAAGCACAACACAAGTATCTATCTATCAATCAAAAAACACCAACAAATCAGAATGAACTGTGTTGTATTTAAAAAGATAATTCTCATAGGCATAGATAAATTCAAAAATTCCAAACTTGAAGTTCATTAATGCAGTTAATCCCACGAACATCGGTCCAAACAACTTTGAATACAACACAACCATGCAGTTTGTGGTGAAGGTATTTAACAATTAGCCTAAATACCAACGACAATTGATAATGTATATATTACTAATATTCACTTATATAAAGTTCAAAATAATACTACATCTAAAATAAACTCTAATATCGAGTTCCATCGAGTTCCATCGAGTTCCAGAGAGTAGAAACATACCCAAACTCCATAAAAGGGAGAATAGAATCAAGAATGGCTAGATTAGTATCTAAAGTAAATATACAACATGGCTATATGTTGAAGAAATGAAAATCCTCAGTTTTGTCAAGAAAAATATCCCAGAGTGGTAAGATATATTTTCCAAGTTCAACAAGTGGCTTAACAAAGAACTCACCTATTATGGCTACACTTTGATCAACTTTGATTGAATCATTCAACATATTAATTCACACAAAAGGATGTTCCAAATTTCTATAGATCAATATCTAATCTGTAGAGCTATTGTCTAAAATTTCAGTATACCAGTGCTAGACCTACAATGTTAGGAATTTCTGATACTACCAGGTTGGTAGCCATAATCATACATTTAATAATAACATATGACAAGTTAAAATAAAATAAATGGGGGTTTCTTCCATCCAGGTTGGTATACATAATCATACATTCATGAATATCATATGACATGTTAAAATAAAAGAAATGGGGCTTCTTCCATCTTTATCTGCTGTCGCTTTGTGTTGATATTTTTTGGCCCAATTGTTTATGGCAAAAATTTAAGGAATGGAGCACTTCCAAAGTTAGGATAAATGAAAAGACTTGAATCATTTTCAAGAAGGAAATTTGGTTACTGTTATCACTCTGCCAGATTCCCAAGGCTAAATAAGGAATCCAAACAGAGGTAACCACAGGCCAAGCTTTTGACTTGATAGATAGCCATAGCAAGCCAAAGAGGGCTCTCTCCAAAAGGGTCACAACCAGGAGGGCTGGAGAAATTAGGGTTTTTAGGCTAGATAATGAGTGCAAGGGTTGTTTTGATTTTGATTTTGGTTAGGGAATCACTAGATGAAGGAATTAGGTCAAGGAAATCTAGGTCAGGGCAAATGAGTTAGGGTTGTAGGGATAAATGGGGCAAGGTAGGTACAATTCTTGTCACTTTGAAAAGGGTTTTTATGGAATGGTGTTGAAGCTGAAAGAAAGCTAGGAAGAGCATGTGAGATGTATTCTTCTTAGACAGAGGAAAATGGACAAAATATGATCAATTACCCAAAACAGAGCATGTGCAAACATGTATTCTGATTATCTAACTTGTAAGAGATCATAACCTAGAAATGAAGTGAAAATGATTACAATACATATCAAACATATGATACTGAAGAAAATACAATGATATATATTCAATACCACAAGTATCCCATAAAAGTATTTTCAACTCCTCTTTATTAACTGGCAAAACTGAGTACAAAAGTTTCCTTGATCAACTAGAAAAACATACAAACTGATGCCAACCCTTCACTAGTGTGAAGAAAGGGGCTAAATAGACATCAAAACAAGTTTCACTCATCCTCAGGGGTCGAATCCTTGAGGTGAGGATGAGATCCACTAATTGGTGAACTGAAAACTAAAGTGTAGGATGGTCCAAGTTACTCACTCCTCATTACATTCAAATGATTCATCATGACTCATTAATGAATTTTACCCAATGAATCTACCCTAGGTAAGTAATCTCAAACATAATTACATTTTACCATGATTAATTACATGAGTAGAAATAAAATTTGCTGAAGAAAAGTCAAAACTTCAGAGAATTTTTGAAAAAATCGGCAAATTTGACATTTGTGCCATCCACTGTGCATTTGCGCCATCCTAGTGTCATTTGCGCCCTCTATGTTCAGGGCCACTTTTGAAGGCCTTATTAGTGTCCAAATCAGGCCCAAGATGGCTTGTTGGAAAGCCTTTCCTGTCCTCTTTTTGAATATGCCTCAAGTTCTTAAAATGGAGGTCATTTTCCCCTTCAAAAAGAAATTCTCCCAAGACTGGTCACTTACGCAGCGCCAAGGTCAAAAAAGGGGCAAAAAGGTGATTTTTAGGTGGTTTTTTTAGCTGTTCACCCATCAAAAATGCAAACCAAGGCTAGAAACATGGTTTTCTGAGATGCATGGGTCATTATGAATCCAATTGTGCTTTCCTTCTCCTCAAAAAGTGTGCCAATTATTTGCATAGCGCCTAGGGCGCTGCACAAATGCCCTATTTTCTGTTAATTAATTGCCTCAAAAAACACAGAGATTTCCAGATTTTGACAAAAAGTTTGAAATTGCTTCAAAAATTTTGGAATAGTTGATGATGATGCGTTTAAGCTTGTAAGGAAGCCTCAGCAAGGATGTCCAACTTTTTCTTCTCCTCCTTAGTCAACTCTTCAATTTTGGCATTGGCTCTTTTGAGCTTGGCCAATGCAAATTTCTCTTTTTGGGCATGGAGTTTGACCTTTTTCCTTAACAAGTCATTATCTTTATTTTCCTTTTCTAGCAACTTCTCCAAGTGTTGATTGGCTCTATTAAGCCATGGTTCCCTGTTCTCATTGATCTCTATAGCAAGATGCTCATTTAGGGTTAGTTGATCAGCTATCTCAGCTTCCCTTTATCTCTCTAGAGCTAGAGCTCTTTTCAGCCCTCTATTTTTAGGCCTCTGTCTTGGTACTTGTTCTTCTTCATCATCAACCAAGCCATACTTCTCCAATGTTTCTTCTAGCATGACTTTTTCCTTTTGAGCCTCCCTTTAAGCAATGAAGTACTTCACTTCATCAATGACCGGTTTGGTCTTCAACTGCTCATTTTCTTGCTCAAGGAAATGTATAACATATATAGCCCTGTCAAGATTAGTATGAAGCTCACTAATCTTGGAATTATTACCTTTGATAGCATCATTTTTTATTTTATCATTGTCCTCCTCATCTAGGTCAACCAGTTGAAATTCATGCTCTATTTCATGATTTTCCTCCTCATCATGAATGACTAGCTCAATGACCTTCTCTTTGCCTTTATCCACTTGTTGTGTTGATGTAGAAGGCATGGCCCCTTTCACTCCAAGTGAAGCAAAAAAATGCCTATAGCCTCTCTGGTAGGTTTTTGGCAATGGCTCAACCTCAACCATACTAGCCCACTTCGGCTCAATGTCATCAATCTTGCTAGGTGACCCTAAATCACGGTGAGATGGAGATGAAGGAGGTGAAGAGGACTGATCTGATGATAATGAGTGAGTCATGGGCTGAGATGATGAAGGGAAATTTTTTTCATGATGAATGGATAGCTCAATGAAAATATCATTGGCTATGAAGGTGCTCCATGCAATATTCAGTTGATTGAGATGGTGGAGGACTATGATTTTTATGAGGGAATGATGGAATAGGTTTTTCATTTTCTGCTCATATCCCTTCTTCTAGCCAATGTATTCCAGATTCTTCTCTATCCTCCAGAAAATATAATAGGGCATGTTAAGCATCCTTACCCTAGTGAAATGTATCAAGAGCCGGATGTGATAGGAATAGAGCCTTGAAAATATTCCTTCACATGAAAAATATCTTGTTATAATCTTCATCATAGGTGCATATCTGTCTAAGAGGTGTGAAAAAGGGAAGAACCTCTTTGTTTGATTTTGGTGTCTTGGTTTTAGGAAGAAGTCAAAATCCAGTTTCTTCAAACTGCCTTTCTTGAACCATTTCTCCCCAACATTTGGGATCCCTGTAGCATCTAAAATGACAGAAGTAGATAAGGTAAAAGTGACCCCAACTAATTTAACTTGATTTTCATGAAGTCCTAATATGAACAGTCTAGTTAGCATGGGGTGGTGTTTAATTCTATGAATTTTCTCACAAAAATCATAACAGCCAACATGTTTGAAGCATGTGACAATCAATGGAGAGGCTAAAATTTCCTTAGTGTTGGCAGGCTCAAGTCTAAGCACCCTTCCTCCTTTATGTGACCTCCTTACCTATGTTTCCTCTCCTTCAATAAATGATGTGTTTTCATCTTCTGTTGCCATGGTGTTTTTTTTAAAACCATAGGGATTAGGGAAGGGAAATGGGAAAGGGAGATGGGAAAAGAAAATTGAGGGAGATGTTTGAAATGGATAAGTGATATGGGGAAGGGATAGGAAGTAATGTTTAGGGATATAAAGAATGAAGAAGGGAAAAGGAATAAAAGAGTGATGGGAATTGGGATTTAGGAGCCTAGGTCAAAATATCACCTAGGGCTTAGGGTTTTAGGAATTAGTAGTTTAGGGAGAGGAATTATGATAACAGGGATTAGGGAACGAATTTTAACATTTTAGGGATGGTATTAAGTGAAAGGAAAATGGGATTTTGGCTTTTATGAGTGCAAAGAAGAACTAGGGTTTCACTTCAAGAAGACACCAAATTGCAACTTCAACACATATAATTTAAGAAGGTGATTTTGATGGTGAATGACTGTTACTGGATTGATAGAGGTGAATGACTAAGTGGTGGAGCTTTGGAAGGTAATTCTAATTACTTGGATTCTTTTCTAAGCTTGTTGGTCATTTGAGCCTTCGACAAGCTATTTGTGCCATCAACAACGTATTTGCACCCTCATCAACTGATTTGTGCCATGTTCAGCACATTTTCGCCCTCAGCAACTGGTTTTTGCCTTGTTTAGCACATTTTCGCGATCGAAAACACATTTGCGCCCTCTTGAATTGATTTTCGCCCTCCTGAACGATTTGCGCCCTCGCTCCAGGATTTGCGCCCTCAATATCTGCTCCTATGCCAATTTCGCTCAGAATTTCAAAATTTTTGGCTCTTGGAGTGTTGGCTTGATCTTTAGAAGAGGCAAATGAATTTGATTTTATGTCTTTTAGTCATAAATAGAAAACTGAATTTGTATTTGAATTTAAAAACCCACTTTTCTAATGTCTTTTTTCACTTTTCTGAAACATTTGTTGATTACCCTTTCATCTGACTTTCCTTTCTTGCAGGATGGTGTTGTTGGAGTTTGACACATTTCTTTTTCAGTTTGGCATGCGTGTTTTGATTTGGCAACTAGGAATTGAAATTATTACATATAAAAAGCATAAAATTACGTATAAAAATAAAAATAAATTACATCTCTGTTTTCATATCAAAATGACATTTTGATATGAAAATCATAAAAATCAAAATCACAAATTTAAAATTATCATATTTACATGTTGATAATCCTCTATAAATGAAAATGACATGTTTATTGAGTCACTCTCACACATTTTGTTGACTTTATTAAGATGAAATGGTGCATTTTTGGATGTTGAACATTGAAACCTAATGACCTAATGGGACCTTGAATGACCTGAATTCCATGATTGACTTTGACTGAGATAAGACATAGTGAAATGAGATTTTCAAAAGTGTTTTTATGCTTAGAAAGACATGAAGGTGGGTCAGAAAATGAGATTTTGTGATGGAGAGTGAAATTTTATGACTAGGACTACCATTAGTGAAACAATTTTTAGCATGACCTGATAGAATGAAATAAAAATTTCAGAGTGGGACACCTAAAATGAGAATTAAAAGAGTGATTTTGATCAATGATGGAAGAATGCATATTCTGACACTAACAGTTACATCCATAGTTTCAGCGCAAGAGAAAATTTCGTTACAGTAGTGGAATCTAGAAAAATGGAAGAGATGGGCATACTAATCCAAAGGAGGTTGTTGGGAGATGATACAACTAAGGATGAAGGTCCACTGTTACAAAAACCTGAAACAAATAAGGCTGAAGATAATACAGAACACCGAAAGAAACTTCAAATCCAAGCCACTTCATCAAAAGGAACAGGAAAAAATGGTCAAAATTATTCAAAGCCAGAGGGTGGAAGTGTAAAAGAAATTCCAATCAAGGAGACGATCCATCCTCATGATACTGCCTTAGGAGGGAAGGGAAAAAATGCTAAGAGATCTGAGACGAAGGTAGAAAAATTATAGGATGGTGAGAAGGTTAATAATGTTCAGCAATCATTTAAGAACATGACAAAGAAGAAATCCAGTAATGGAAATGAGAATAAAAAAAAGGATAAAAGTCCACTTTTTAAAAAAATGGGAATTAAGAAAGTTGAAGATGAGAAAGAAGTAAGAAATAAAGTAAAAATCCAAGTTGCTTCATCAAAGAGAACATAAGAGACTAGTCAAACTTCTAAAGAGCAAGAGGATGTTGAGAAGGTTAAGAGCGTATAGAATCCATTTAATAACGATACAGAGAAGAATACCAATAATGGAGGAAAAAATATTGGAGGTGAACTAGCAAAGGACACTGAGAAAATAACTGCAGTTGAAACTCTCCCAAATGCAGCAAAAGCCTAAACAAAAGAATTTCAAAACATGAGAAATTTTGCAAAGACACTAAAGGATCATTTTGAAAGAAATGAAGCTAAAATGCATGCCAATTCAGCATAAATCCATGGTGTTGGATCCAGAAAGTATTCAAATTCTACCACGACAGAAGTGGGGAAAACCATAAGCTAGGAAGCAAGAAGCCTGCCAGATTCTGCAAATCTTCCAATACAAAAAAATATAGATGAAATGCAAAAAGAACAAGGAAATAAGTTGAAGCCATTGTGAATTCCTGTCAACAAAATGGAGCTGTTGAAAAATACGGAGACAAAAATCTTGGTGAATTCCTCACTCGGTGAAATGCTAGAAAAAATAGAAACCCTAATAGGCTTTTCATATAACAAAATGTCGAAAATCGAAAGCACAGAGAATGAGAGCTTCTCTATTTCTACAGACGCATAAAATTAGAAAATGGAAAGGTTTGTAGTAGAAGCCCTCTCAAATTCTACAGAAAGCGATATGGAGCAAGCAGGAACAATAGAAATTTCTATAGAGAAAGCAGAAAGTGCATAATCCTGAATCCTCGAAGAACCATAATTAAAGCAAGCAGAAAGCTCAGAATATTCTACAAAAGCGGAAGCTCAAATAGCCTCTCTTGGTGTAGCGCAACCATCGATAGCCAATAAATAATCATGGTAATGCCCTCTCCTAGAAGAAAAATCTTGGCTGGATGGAGCAAAAGAGATGAAAAGCTTGGTGAATTCCTCACTCACCGAAATGCTAGGAAAAATAGAAACCCTAACAAGGTTTGCATATAAAAAAATGTTGAAATCGAAAGCACTATAGATTCTCTATTTCTACAAACGTAGAAAATGAGAAAATGGAAAGCTTTGTAGCACAAGCCCTCTCAAATTCTACAGAAAGTGATATAGAGTAGGAACAATAGAAAATTCTATAGAGAAAGCAGAAAGTGCAAAATCCTAAACCCTCGAAGAACCAGAATTAAAGCATAAATAGAATTAAAACAAACCGAAAGCTCAAAATATTCTACAGAAGCGGAAGCTCAAAGAACCTCACCTGGTGTAGCGCAACCATCGACAACAAGAAATAACAATGGTAATACCCTCGCTGGTTGAGATATTTGTGGAGGAAAATCATGGATTCAAATTAATCCATAATTATGTATAAATGTGAAGCTTTGTGGGATGATAGAGAGACACAGAGATAGGAATAGAACAGAGATATTTAGAGAGAAATGGTGTGAGAGTTCATGTAAAGGGCGAGAGCTGAGAGGCCCACAAATGAAATATTCGGGCAAAATGATTTGAATTTGAATTTTCTTGTTATTATTATAAGCAAGTATTTTGTTTATTGTTTGGCTCTCTCTTCATCTGTATTTTGAGTTGAATCTAAGTAGACTAATCAAGAGATTTTGATTGAAATTTTATGTAAAGGGAACATGCATATCTGTGAGTGCGCAAGTATTTGATTTATTTCAAATGCTCTGCATCATTTGGTATCAAAGCCAGATCGATTGGCAGAGATAAGTGAGGATTGTGTATTATATTCTGGTGTGATGTGCAACGGTGATTAGTTTTCAAATTTTATGTTTTGTGAATTGGGATTCAATCTTGAAATTACATTTTCCATAAATCAATATTTGAAGCCTATGTGTGGCCTCGTCTTATAATATTTTGTAAATTTCCTGGGTTGGAATCCATATTGGAATTTGATGGAAACCCGTCGAAGAATGTTTTGCATTTACGAAGAAAATCAAATTGGTGGAAAGAGATGTTTATGTGCGAAGTATGGCTATTCACAGTTGGTGTAGTTGAAATTGAACATTGATGGATTGTGAGGATCAGTAAATAAGTGTATTCATGTGTTGTGCGCTATGTGGATCTGTAGCTTATGAGTTTGCCTCATGTGTTTATTGCAAACCACAATTGGTCGTCGATACAAAGAAAGGAGTCACAACGGATCAAAAAGGCGTGTGAGAAGAATGACATAATAAATTGTAGGAGAAATCATTGCTTGATGTGTGGAAGCGGTACCACCTTCAACGGAGCTTTGTAATGGAGGCAATGGCTTAGTTGACGTGGACTAGATTGCTACAATTGGATTACAATGTGTATTGAGTTGACTAACACTCAGGTGTTAAACCCTGTGTGAAGCAGAATTTGGGAGTCGAGAATTTCTGGCAAAATTTGTATTGGCTACCTAATCGCTATACTGCAAGGCCCAAGATTCAAACACCCATGCAATAAATTTTCTTAAATTTCTGGCAGTCAGAACCGGAGGTGATGTTTTCAAGATCTACCTAGCACTGATTAGTTTTTTAATATTATCGTTCTCTTCACTCGTTGGAATTTTAACATGGGATTATCTGAATTTAGCGTTTATGGCACCATGACTTGAATTTGACAAGAATCCAATCAATGAAGGAGCAACAACAATGTAAGTATGAAACATATTCTCCATTGAATGTCGGAAATTGATTTTTTTGGAGAGAATATTAAGTGTTGGAGTTGTCAATCGCTGAGGAAATGAATCACAGAATGCATTGAAGTATTGTTTGCAGAGAGACAGCGTGGAGATAAAGAGATCCTCCTATAGACCCGACAGAGTCACCCAGATATACTTGGAACCGCCGTATTTCCCCGGCCTCAACATCGCTAAGGAATTTCTCGGCGACTACCGCAAGCCTAATTACACTAGTTTCTTGTCTTTGAGTTCTAATTCAATTCCCCTCAATCTGGGTATGTGCAGCGGTTCCTCCAATGTTTCCATGGCCTTCGTTGATTCTTTCAATTCTGAACCAAATCAGCACTACCAACCAACCAAGTGACAAATTCAAAGGGAATAAACCCAAAACCCGTTATCTCTTTCTTTTTTTGTTTTATTTTTTTCCAAATTTTGATCCTCTTTATCTTCTTTTGTGGTCATCTACACAAACGCAACGCAGCATTTTCTGGGCTAAATTATCGTTTCCAGGAGGCCACAAACATTGAACAGTGTGAATAGTGAGTATTTATGATTACTTACATGTATAAAATTATATCCAAGTCTTTGAGAAGAAGGGCTTCATTTAGAAAGGTCTGAAGATGGGGGAAATTTGAAGCTAAATAGAGCAACAGTAAATGTGCTATGGGCAGAGAAGGTAAATCATAATGTTTATTGTTATTTCATGGGGGATAACACAGTGTTGGTGTTAATGAAATTCCACTAAATCTTGTGTGAATTTTTATTTGTGATTAAGCAATGTGGATTTTCACCATGCTAAAGTGTATTGAAATCTTGAGACATGCTAATATTAATGTGGGTAGATGCGACTAAGACTGCATCATCTATCAACATATGAGAACACATGATCTGGAGATCATGATTGATCATTGCTTGTAGCGCACGTGACAGTGTTCACATTGTTCCGTTCAGAAGATAGTACGGTTTGTGTTGCTGTTGCCAGAGAAATATGTTGATGCCACCATGTTAAAAGGAAGTTTTGGAAAATTCCTATGAAGGAATTTTTTTTGTGCACTGGAGAGAGACGGTGTTGCATGAGAACCACCACTACAAAGAAGGAGCAACATGGAAGTGCAGGAAAACTGTCTGCGCTAAGATGATGAGCACGTTGAAGAGGTTATGGTATGAATGGCATGCGAATATTCACAGTGATAAAAACGACATAGAAAATTGAAATCTGGAGATTTGAAATTGCGAAGAGAAGGTTTATTAAATAACCTTGAAGGGAGCATAAGGTATGATCATTCATTTCAAAAAGGTATTTTAAATGTTGAAAATTAAACGGTTTATTTTATTTTCATTATAAAATAAATCATGGGAAAAGTGGATTGCATTTTGATTTAAAGGCTTAAGTATCATGTGAAGTGATAATGGGAGATGATATAATTAGTGACTTACGATATTTTCATAAGACTGGAGTATGAGAGAGAGTGAAGATTTTACATCATGAGAATGTTGGATGTTCATTGGTATAGTGTATAACTTGAATTAGAATCAAAATATCCACTATTGTAATTATTGGGTCAAGCCTTGAAGTCAAATAAGATGTTAAGGTCAAATGAAAATTTGGATAGCTTGAGTCAAGTTAAACCATTGAGTTATTGTACAAGAGGGTGCATTTTTCATCCAAGATGAAGAGTTGATGTCAATTCTGGAGTCAAAAATTCTTAAACCAAGTCAAAGGTTTGAATGTAATTGGGTGCATGATCGGCGGAGCACGACACCCAAATAGTTTGGTCATTGTAACACAATAATTACTACAATTGTTGTTTGCAACAAAGAGAAGCAAGAGAGTTGCCCAGAAATGATTCCAAGACAGAGAACTGAAAGATACCAAGCACAAGAAGAGAGTTTCCTTGTTGGATAGCAAGTACGAAGGCTTGCTGAAAAGGGGATTGAATGAAATCCACAAGTGAATAGATGAAGCTCACAAAGGAGGAGAAGACAACTGGTGATAGTCATTTCAGAGGTTCTGAGAAAGACCTCAACCGAAGAAAGAAGAAGGAAAATGCCAAGGCAAATGGCATATGGAAGCAATTGAATAATGAAGAATATGAGAGGGAGAAGGTTGAGATAGCAGTTCACCTTGAGTTACTGATGGAATTGTTGCAGAGAAATAAAGACCATAGACATGGTTGGACTATGAGGAAGAAAGTGAAATGGAAAAGACTGCATGCAAAGAGGGAACAACAGGTAAACATACAGTTAACAGAAGAGCTGAGGAAGCTCGAGCAGATGATGAGTGTGCAATTGAGATGTGAAGAACTCATAGAAGTTGAGTTGGAAATGGAAGTTTCCATTTGTGGCCCAGAACAGGGTGAAATTCTGGGTGAAGAGATCAATGAGAAAGATCTCATGGAATATTGGAATAGTTCAGAAGATATGGAAGATAAGTTGACAAGAGAAGCAAATGAGGCTATGAAGCCTTGTATTTTTAAATCTCACAGTTTGTGTATGTTTGCAGGATGTGCAGAAGATGGGGGACATTCTGGTGAAACAGTCGCAGAGATGAATGAAACTCTTGAGGTGAAGAAAGATGGAGAATTCCTTTCAGAGGAGGAAGTTATTGATTTGTTGCAGCAAAAAGAATTCATAGATGAGTTCTTGTTTGGTGTAAGATAGCCAGTTGAAGCTGTTATGGAGCAGAATCATAATGAAAATGCCGAAGTGATATTCCAAAGAGGTAAACAAATGAATTTGTTTAATGAAATTGATGACAAAATTTTGCAATGTGATGATACAGAAAACAAGATAACTCAGGAGGATTTCCAGAAGAAGAATGAAACTGAGAATGAAGATTGTGATGAAATGCTGGAAAGATTTCACATGGAAATAGAGTTCTTGGAACGATGGCTCAAGGAACCTGAAGGGGAGATGAAACTTGCAAAAGAAGAAATTGCAGTTACCGTGCATGATAAGGAGGAAATGTTTCTAAATTTTATAGAGTTAATTGAATGCTTTGACTCCAAATAATAATGTGACTGTAGATACAGAAGGAAACATTAATAAATATGATGTTGAAATCAGATAAATTGAGCATAAAGTATTTGGAGATGAGATGAAATATCAGGAGCAACAAGAAAGTTATGTCCTTAGAGACATAAAGGAACAACAATATTAATCCAGCATGATAAATATGACAGTAGTTAGCAATTCAAAACAGCATCTACTGAAATCCAGAAAGTCTATGATGGGATATTGGTGCTTGAAGCATCAAAAGAGGCCAAAAGGTCTTGTATTTTTGAAACTAATAGTTTGTTGATGAATGGAGGTACAACACCGGATAATAAATTTGTTACTATAGGGGCAATCAATGACTATAGTTGTGATCAAGAAGAAATTCTTGATTATTCTCCAATTCAGAAATTTGAGTGTTCAGCGCAATTGGAGACGGAAGCATCAAACAAAGAGGAATTACTCCGAGTAATTGGCGAAAGAAATTGTTGGAGAGGCAAATGGAATCCGGTTGACAGAATGGGTGATGTTGTGATGTTGATGTAAAACCAGTTCGAGATTCTTTCAAAGTTTGGAGACCAGAAGAATGGATATCAGTTATTCTACACAAGTCTGTAATTCCTGAAATAAAGATGATGTGGTATGGCAAAGCGAGAGTTACATTCAATAGTATTCTGAAAATACTATTCTGGAAATTCTGTGCAAATTTACAAAATGGAGTTGATACTTTAAAAGACCAATGGCAAAACAGAGTTTGGAATCCTAGAGGGAGCAAGTTATTGAGACTTGTGGCTGCCGCATTATTACAAAAAAGTGACAGACCTCATAGACAAGAGTCTATGGAAACTTCTCTACATGGGGAGTCTGATGCAGGAGCATCGAGCTAAATTTTCATTATTTATTTGTGTGATTTAGGGGGTGATTTTTTTGTAATTATTTTATAAATTATGCACATTTTTATTTAAATTAAGAGAAAAAAATCTGAGTGTGAGGTTTATTGTAAATATTCTCTTAATAAATTGAGAATATGAGTTGGAATTGGATTTGATAGATATTTTAGGGATTAGGAATTCCTTAAATGGAACTTGGTTGAGTCAAAGAAGGGATAAATATATTTTAGGATTTTGGTTGAGATATTTGTGGAGGAAAATCATGGATTCAAACTAATCCATAATTATGTATAAATATGAAGCTTTGTGGGAGGATAGAGAGACACAGAGAATGGAATAGAACAGAGAGATTTAGAGAGAAATGGTGTGAGAGTTCATGTAAAGGGCGAGAGCCGAGAGGCCCACAAATGTAATATTCGGGAAAAATGATTTGAATCTGAATTTTCTTGTTATTATTATAAGCAAGTATTTTGTTTATTGTTTGGCTCTCTCTTCATATGTATTTTGAGTTGAATCTAAGTAGACTAATATGGAGATTTCGATTAAAGATTTTATGTAAAGGGAACACGCATATCTGTGAGTGTGCAAGTATTTGATTTATTTCAGATGCTCTGCATCATAATGACCTACTGAAGAAGTTCTAGAGCGCCCATAAATCAAGGCATGGATGAGAAGTTGGATGCATAAGTTCAAATGAAGTCCTAATCAAGATCCTAATGTACATCTCGGTGACCTTTTTTTTGGCCTTAGCCCTAGTAAGGATTAACAATGATGACACAATTATGAGGTTGTTAGCTTTATCACTTGAAGGTCAAGTTAAATATTGGTATGATACCCTGCCTCATGAGATTTCCACCAATTATGATAGTTTTGAAGAATTTTTTTTAGAAATATGGGGTGGCATCCCTCATGAAGAGTGGGAGGCTCTCAAAGACTCCTTTGTGAAAGAGATACACAATGGAATGAGTAATATTGGAAAGGATCTTGGTAAAGGTGAGGAATATGTCTCAAGTTCCCCTTTAATTTGTAAAGGAACCCTCCTCTCATTATATGTGATAAAACCCCAAAGGAAGATATCGCTTTGAGTGTATAAATCTTTTTGATGGAGGAAATGGATTCAAAACCATCAAAAACCCCTCAAAAATCCTGAAAATAAATAAATAAATAATTGTGTATAAATATTTTTGATGGAGGAATGGATTCAACACCATAAAAAACCCTTGGGCACCGAAAATCATGAAGTTTGACAACTATAACATGTATTTTTAAAAACGTATACCAAATTTCTCAAGATCATGCCATAATTTCTATTATTTTCTTGACAAAGTTATAGCCTCATTAGACTATGCGAATTTGAAATGGTTGCAACAAGAATTAAGTACGTGGAGGCTGCATGTACCACCATTGATGTCAACGTCATCACTCTAACAGAGATGGAAACGATAGTTGTATTGGTGTCATTTGGAGGTATGGAGTCCTAAAAATATTGATGCCGAGAAAAATACATCGGGAAATGACCAACAACAAAGGTGAATATAGTTGGCTCTTTACACTACGCGCATATTTTTTTTAAATTAATTTAAATATTATTTTTAATATTGAATATTAATTTATATTTTATTCATTTTATTTTATTTATTATTTTTTACTTTAACGGTTCATTGTTATATTTATTTTATAAATTAAATATTAATTTTAAATCCAAATTTGAAATGAGTGCGGCGGAAGCAATGATCAAATTTGAAGGGTTAATTTCAATTTCAATTAGAAGGGTGTATATTCATGTCACCCTTCCATAATGAAAAGCTTAAAAAAAAATTGCATTTAAATTAAAAACAGTATAATATCTTTACATTTCATTTTCAATCAAATTTATTCCTAAAACTAGATGGGAGATAGTGTTGTAAACCTGATTGACTCCATCTTTGTGTTGATAAAATATTGTTACATAGAGTAGAATTTTTAAAAATATACCCCATTTATGGTGAAAAATCTAAAAGATCAAACTTCACCTCCCATAATGTTTTCTCTATCTTATGAGTCTAAAATAGAAACAAAAAATAAATATATAGACTATCAGATGTAATCATTTTAATTCATATAGACTATCAAAATAAACTATTATATGTAATCCTTTTATTTTCGGTGATGGAGGACCTTTTTCTCATGGGAAAGAGACATAGCCAAAAAATCAGAGAGGGAAAAAAATCTACTAAGCCCAATAAACTAACTAGGCAGAAGGAACTGACCTACTGAGGAGAAGCAAACATAGCTATCGTTTGTTGATGGAGGAAATATGTCAACCAATTCAATTTTGATTAGGTTCTTGCTGGCCTTACAGCTCTGCCTAATATTTTGGAAGATCGGGAATCTCAATCCAGTTGGGACTCGGGGGCATTATAAAAAGCTGAATGGGGTGGTTTCTCCTACTGTTACCTTTGCCCAAAACATACTCCCAACTGAAATGTTTTCGAGGTCTTGTCTACAAGGAGGTGCATTCCCATGGGACCATTTCAGAAGATCGCGTGAAGGTGCTAGGAAATATGGGTAATGAGATATCTAACACCAAATATTCCTATTTGGGCATTGGTTTCCTTCAAGAGAGAAGAGAAACAACAAGTTGTACCCAAATGAGAAAATGTCATATTATATAAATAATACAACCTGAAACTCTTTGTTGGACATGGGAGAACTTTCCCCGAGACAATATTTCTGAAAGGATATAAAGAATTTTGGAAACAAGTAGCTACAGGCAATGTGATGAATTTATCATAGGTTCTCGATAATTTAATTCTTGACGACCACAATATCAATATTTTAGAGAATGATTTGCTTCTTCTTGTGAATATGTGTGTGTCGGCGGAAAAATTGTTGGGTTTTTAAAGCTTGGTGGCGTTATTCCTGAAAACCAACGAACAAATCTATTGGCTCGTTCCTATAATCATAAGCTTTATTGTTGCTACTGTGATGTAGTTTGCCACGATATTGAGGGTTTGGCTTTATAGATCAATATGTTACTCTGTTTCATAATGCATGTTATTTTTTATTGACTGCCTCAGACAATGAGGAGGGAAGTGTACTCCTTGGGGAACTAGGTGGAGAATTTGAACCCTACCAACAATATTGAATTATGAATTAAGGGTTGTGAGGGGACCTATGACCATAATCATCATTGGAGGTGCCAAAGTCTACAAGGAATGTGTAAATCTGGAGCCTTGGTTAAACCAAATTAATGAGAATAAAAAGGCATTCCCCTATGTATATGTGAACTCGCGTGAAGACATCCCTGTTTATATCAAATGAAATTTGGATGTAGAGAAAATCAATACCACTTATGTGCTAGTGCGGTTGCACTAGCTGGTGTGGATTGTAACAGTGATGAGTTTAAGAGGTTAGTCACATTTGTTTCTTGCATGGCAAAGAATCACTCTCATTCATTGAAATCTTGTGGTTAAGAGGTTAGTCACATTCATTTCTTGCATGACAAGGAATCACTCTGGTTCATTGAAATCTTGTAGTACTAAGAACAATAAGATGCAGGTTCACGGGTTTAAGGAATATGTTTTCTGTTATGTGAAAAATAGGTTTCCACCTGTGTATGAGCTGAAATTGGAAATACACATGTCAAGTAACCCAGGATTAATTATTACAACCCTTTGCAATATTTTTATACATTTTCCTATTCTTTTTGTTTTGGAATTTTGGGATGTTGGTTGCCACGGTACATTACTCATCATAGAATTCCATCCAAAACAAAATGTGATAAAAAAAGATATAAGTCAATTCTTCATCTTTACATATATTTATATTGACTTTTACATGGACTTCTAGAGTTGCAATCTCCCATCTAGTACAATGCAAGGTTTTATTTATTCATTTTCTAAAATCACAACTAACCTCTACAAAGTTTTGAAATGTGATTTATAATGAAACAACTCAAATCTAAACTCCGGTTTGGATTAAAACCCAAAGTTGTAAAATGCTTGCCAAATGTTGAAACGCATAACTGAGAGGACTATGTGATGAGGACATGTAACTACTTGAAATGATAGTCCTTTGCTATGTCTTCATATACACATCTCACATGATGGGAAAGCTAAAGGCATGGAGTTGTTTTGACCCAGTCAAAAAACACTTTTAGTTTCCTGGAAATTTAAAAGTTTGGATTGCCATTGACTTGTATTCTTTATGAATTGTGTTCTTTATCATGTTGAGTACTGAATAATCGAATGATTGAGATGTGAAAATACATTTAGTCGCAGAGGAAATCAACTAAGCAAAAGAAGAAGCATAGGGCTAGTGGAGTTTCTTAAGTAATCATCGCATAAGGAAGACAATTCTGCTTGTATTATATTCATTTAAGCCAATAGTTATTCTCTACTAAGCTCATTAAAGCCACAGTTCTTATCCGGCTCTGGAATTCTTAAGAGTGGTTCTGAGAAAGTCATCCATATCATAATGAATGCCCTATTACACAGGAATATCGGTAACCAATACATATAGTTTGGATTTTTAAGTAAGTCACTACTTTAACAAAGCCATAAAATATACATAACTAGCGAGACCCCTTTTTGTGCTAAAAAAAGGAAGGCCCAAAACAAAGTTGACCATAAAACATGATAAGCTTCGCACAGTAATACTTGGAAAGTATGTATATATACCTTGGTTTGAATGCCAACTGAAAGCAGTAATTGTAGTTTAAATTTTGCAGGATGAAGTGATTCAGCCTCTCAGATCGAGCTCCCAAGTTCCCAACTAGATGGAATACGAGCTTTAGAGCTTCAAATACCCAACAAGCCACCGTAATCAAAACACCCAAATTTCATTGGTTTTCTTTCCAAGTTCCCAACTAGATGGAATACGAGCTTTAGAGCTTCAAAGACCCAACAAGCCACCGTAATCAAATCACCCAAATTTCATTTGTTTTCTTCCCTATTTTATTTGAGTGGCACGGTGGGAAGATGAGATTGAAGTTTAAACTATATTCGGGAATCGGAACTTCAAAGGTTGAATTCCTAACTTGCAATCCTTTCTCACTGCCGAGGTATAACAGTTAATTACAAAACCGTATGAACATTAAAGACCATGCACAGTGCACTTTCAAGATAAGGGGCAGTGAATTTAAACCCTCTTCAAAACAATTGCCAAAAACTGGGTATTGAAAGGACCCACAACCCTTCATAAAGCATTTTATAATAATTATTATTTTTTAAACTGGTTTAAATCAAAATTTGCATTTCTTTTGAGAAGAAATTTCTGATAAGCACTTTTATGACGTGTTAGAGGCCTTTGCACTGGCTGTGAAGGGTGCAATTTTGAACCATGGGCGGCAGCTAAGTAGCTGCAGGCTGCATGTACCAACATTAATGTCAACGGGATCACTTGAACGGAAGTGGAAACAGCAATTGTTTTGACGTCGTTAGTATAGATGAAGTTCTGGACATATTGATGTCGAAAATCAGTGGAATACGTAGGAAAAGGGTCAATAATAAAGGTAGGTGTCGTTGGCCCTTTACCCTACTCCATATCTTTTCCTAATTAAATTAAATATTATTTTTAATATTATATATTAATACTTTTGTTGATAGTTGTATTTTTTTATTATTTTTTTATTAGTATAAATATTATTTTTATTAAATCAATAAGTGTAGTTGTTTTAAAATGGTTTAGTTTTGTTTATAGATGAAATTGTTTTTATATATATATATATATATATATTTGGGTAATTTTAATTAAAATTAAACATTTTTTTTTAATTTGTGTTTAAATAGTTTAATTTATAGAATTTGAATTCATTTATACATCAAAAAATATATTTTAACTATATCTTAACTGTGAAAGTAACAAAACTAGGTTAGATCTATTTTAACTCTGAATGTACCAAGTTGCAAGATGGATCAATCTCTTTTCAGTTTAAATGAAGTTTGTATCTCAAAAAATTGGATCCCTCTTAGCACTTGGTAGATACAAAGTTAAGATGGATCTAGACTAGTTTTATTATTAGTTATTAATTATAAATATAATTATTAATTATTAATTTTATGCTTTTATTTTATTATTTCTATTACAATGGAACATTGTCGACACGTTTCGAACTAACCACTGTGGTTCATCATCAAGACTAGGTGAGAGATCAATCAGTGTGGTTCATCATCCGGACTAAGTGAGATGTAGAGATGGCTAAAATAGCCGTTATGAAAACGGCTAGTTTGACTTTTAAAATTTATTTATTTATTTATTTCTCTATTTTTAAATATATATTATATTTTTTAATTAATTAATAACCGCTAGTTTCATTTTATTATTAAAATATTTGATTAATTTATTCAATTAATTAATAGATTAATTAAATTATTAATTAATTATTATATATATATATATATATAATAAAATCAACTAAATAAAATAAGAAATATATATATATATATAATATATATATTTTTTATTTTATTTAGTCGATTTTATTATTTATTTATTCATTTTATTTATTTATTAATGCACAAGGTTCAACTAAAAAAATAAAAATAAAAAAATATAACCAATGACAATAATAATAATAATAAAAAATAAATAATAAACAATACAAATATAAAAAATACAAAAATAAAAAATAATAATAAAATAAATAAAAAATAAAAATAAATAGAAAAATAAAGGAACAATAAACAGGGCAGATATAAAAGGCAACCATGAATATAAGACAAGTATCCAACACCTGCTGATAAGGCAATCATGAATATAAGGCAGGTATCCAACACGTGCTGATGTTCGAGTCATCATCTCTATTGAGATTAATGGGTCTTTTTTCAATTTCTAAGGCCTCTCTTAACTTCCGATGATGGAAATGGTTGATCCTAGCAATGACCTTAGCCTCTTCGATGGAGATATGATGGTTATTTTTTTATGCATGCTCAGCTAAGGCAGACGAGCGAGATCTTCCATGTTTAATGTCAACAACATGCTCACAGATCCTTTGATTTATAGACCGACCACCAATGTAAGGAGTCCCACAAGAACAAGGAATGATGTAGACACCTTTCCCATCCCTAGGGTCAATCGGATCTTTAATCAATTTGAGAGAGCTGCGAATGGTGTTAAGGGGCTTGAACGACGAAGACACCTTATGCTTCCTAAGGACCCTAGAAATTTTATCAGTGGTTCCCTTAATGAAAAAAAGATGCACATTGTGGGACCATTGACTAGGGTCTTTATTATTTTTAATTAGAGGACCTTTTTCTGCTTTAAGGAAAGCTTTAAGGCCTTGCGACCTACTATAACCATTTTTACAAAAGACACTTAAGAGATGGTATTTTTCTCCCTCAAGGTGAGACTCATTAGATATCCTCAACGCCCTCGTGGTTAAGGTGTTTAGGACACCTAATTTTTGAGCAGGGAAGTGGTGCGAACTAGTGTGAAGATATTGCTCAGTATGAGTTTTCTTTCAAAAAAACATGATGGGAGAAATAACCATCATCCTTTCTAGAGATAAGAACATCAAGTAAAAATGTTACACATTACAACATCTCTAATCAAAAGTTTACATAGGAGTTAAGTTTACTTATGAATGAATTTTTTAAATAAAAAGTGGATTGTGTGTGAGAGGAAATTTTGGATAAAATATAATATTATAATATTATATTTTACCCAATATTTATTACTACTCCCACCTAGTGAAATGTCAAATTGTCTTTTAAGTGTAACATTTTGAAAAAATTTCCAAGGGTGGGGGAAGTACTTATTAAAATGTAATATTATTACATTATACCTAAACCTAAATATTACATTTTACTCAATATTTCCTCTCATTGTGCTATTTTATAGTTGAGTTTGTTTAATTTTAAACTTCAAATATAAAGAAAAATTACAATAAAAAGTGGACCAATTGAGGGAAATATTGGGTAAAATATAAAGTCTAGTAAAAAGTGAATGAATGCCCACCTCCTCCCCTCACTCCCAGCTCACTTTCATACTTAACCTTATTCATTTCTAAGTTTATGTGTCTTAAGAGCACACTCTTCACCCTCGAACCAAACATCACTTGACTTACTTCGTCCAATCTTATTTAACCTTACACTTCTTAAAAACACCTTAATGAATCACCCAATAGCCTCCAAGAAATTCTAAAGCTTCTACACATATATACACATTATGCATTCATTCATTCAACAATAGAAACAAAACATACAAAAAGGCATAGGGCCACCAAACATAACCATAAAAATGTGTCATTTTTATGTTTTTATTATTAATTTTTATAGAGTTATTTTAATTTTGTTTTCATAGAGTTAAAATGTTTATATTATATCAAGTTACATCAAGTTACATTAGGTTACACATCTCTACCATATTTTATTTTTATTTTTTGCCCAATCAAAATGTTTATATTAATGTTACACATCTCTAGCATCCTAGCTAGAGAGCACCTCTTAGCCTAATAAAAAATGAGTATATATATATATATATATATATATATATATATATATATATATATATATATATATATATACTTTAAATTGAATATTTTACTTTAATTATTTCATCATTTCTCACAAATAGAATTCCACTTGGCATTCTCTCATGAAACTAATTTCATTTTGGCTTTAGAAAAACCAAAGTTGAATTTATATTTTGTTTATACATAATAATTATATCTATATACTCGGATGCTCAACAACAAAAAATCAAAATCTTGATTGACATCTATCCCATACTGGGTTGTAGAGCCCTCTCAGGGCAACAAAAAAAAGATCACAATCTTGCTTGAAATGTAAAAAAAACTATTTCACCACCCCTTTTAAAATAGTTTTAGGTGCACAAATTAATTAATTAAAAAAATATCATATCAACAAGTGTCATATTATATCTGGCATGTGTATGTGGTATTGATAAGTCATGATATTGACCCATAATATTGTAAAAATGTTATTTTTCAAATATATATAGTGATGATGATAATGATGGTGGTTAACGTCAAGTGACACCACTTTACTAGTATTTTTTTTGTAAAACTCATATTAAGTAATATTTTATAAAAGTCAAAGTCCTTCTGGAAAAAAAGCTGCCACCAAAATTATGTAAATTTTATATCTAATAAAAATATTTAAAACTAGTTGTTCTTCATACAATCAAATGCACTTTCTTATACCATCTTATTTCTATACCTTCCCTATTTCCACATAAACTCTGGTTTTATTCGGGTAGGGGGTGTTACGGCCCCAATCAGGTTTTTGCTATTACAGTACCCAACTTAGTCACACATACTGGTCAAGGTATTCTTCTATAGTCGTGTATTTCGTATCGGGGTACAGCTCACTGACTTCCACACCTTCACCTCCAATTTTGAAGTTGCTTTGCTCTCCCTTCACAAAAAATGAGTATCGCAGTGACAGTAAAAGACCCACAGCAAACGGTGCTTCTGTCTCAAGTTTCAACAACACGCCCACCATAAATCACAAAGATTTCAGTCAATTCTCCCCCGGAGTTTTCCATCTCCATAAAATTCTTCGACCATTTATACAAATTTAAGTTGTGTCAAGTGATAAAAATGAGAATAAATCAAATTGAGTTGTATGTTCGAGATTCTAACCTGCAATTTTTTTGAGGAGTTGGTCTTCCTCTATGAAAATTTTGTGAAGAGTTTTGCCAATCTTTTTTTCCCACAAAGCTACAAGCTGGTTGAAGGATAAAGTATTGGGAGGAGGCCTGAAATGCAGGGTCCTGTTCAGAGTTCTCTCATCATCCACTGCTTTGATTGTGAAAATTCCAACGTCCTCCTCACTCATAAACACAGCTGCGTATAATTCAGAAACCAATTCTTAAAGTATGAAAATCTGATTTTATACATAAAATTCTGATTATACATAAAACTACTGAAAGTACCAAAGTTTTTATATACACACCTTTGGCATTCCCATTGCCAAGTATTTCAACTTTATCTCTAGGAGGAACCCGAAGTCCCCTCTGCCCCAGATTTGAGACAAAAAGGCCAGCAAAGCAGTTGCAGCAGATGTATGTATAAGGAATGCCTTGCCCTTCGATTGCACGACGAACTTCAGCTTTTACTGCAAAGTACGAACTCTTTGCAGGCTCCACTGCATTCACTGATCTATCAACGTCATTCCCGAACTCAGCTGGCAAAAACCTCTGTATTATCAAAAAATTAATACAGCTAGTTGCAATGATCACAACCAATATATAATTTAGAATTAAAATATATATAAAATATGATCACAGCTAATATATAATTTAGAATTAAAAAATATACAGCTAGTTGCAATGATGACAACCAATATATAATTTAGAATTAAAAAATATATATATATATTACAGCTAGTTGCAATGATCACAACTAATATATAATTTAGAATTTAAAAAAAAAAAACAGCTAGTTGCAATGATCACAACCAATATATAATTTAGAATTAAAATAATCTAAACTGATTATCAATAAACAGGTAAATATGAGGGAAAAAACTTATAAGTCATACAAAAGGTAAATTTCCAAATTGATAACTAGGATCTCCAGAGGGAATTATGGATTTTATAGAGGTGTTGTGATTACTCCAACAGCCTGATCAAACCAGCTCTGGGGAATCAACACCCCCTCAAAAGCAGCTAGGGAAATCGAATCTGGATCCAGAGTATGATACCATGAAAATATTTTCAGTTACACCAAAACACCCCGGTATTAGTAAACATCCAAACCAGTAACTAGAATCCCCAAAATAAAAATTATTAATTCCATAAAAGTGCTACTTCAATACATACCTTGATTGTTCCAACTTGTTTAATAGCATTGATAATGTTATGCTGAAGCAAAAAGGAGTCCATACAGCTATCATCAGGTACTTGCGTTTGTGTTCCACCTCCACCACCTATTGCGGAGATAACCACATCCACTTTCTTGATTGCCTCTACGAGACTCCAAAAGTCTTCCAACGATCCCTGTAGCACCACATCCACATATTCATCTTCAAATAAAAGTGTGCCCTCCATTAACACATGTAAATAATAATTTGATTGGGCATTACTATGGGAAGGATTCATCTACTTACATGAAGGATATTAGCACCTGAGGCCAATAAGGATTCCAGCAGCTGGTGTTTCTCAGAATTAGAAGCAGCAGCCGTGGAGTTTCTGACGAGAAGGAAGGTGGGATGGCCAAGAGCAAGGCTGGCTTTGGCAATATGACGACCGATGTAGCCTGTTGCTCCAATTATCAGAATCCTGCTCCTCTCCATATTACAGGCAACCAAAAGTATGATAACACACGTTCTCATGTTCCTTATATATATATATATATATATACACACGAGGAAAGAATCAAGTTTCAAGTTAATTGGGGTTATTGGGGTTATTTTAGGTTATTGGAACAATGAATGTAATTAGGTTTAATTTTTATTTAGATTTAATAATTAATTCTCACTGTGAGTCATCTGACATAACATGATGTAATATATATAAATATATATATTACATGCTCAATCTAATTGCAAAATATTCTAAAAATCTACAATACCAAAAATGCACACCAGGATTATGACTTTAGGGAGGCAATATTTTCGAGCGGCGATATTTTCGAGGTTGCGTGAGTTTAGTTAATATGTAAGAGATCAGTGGACCTGGAATTCCTGCTGCCTGAGTTAAATGCTTCCCCGCTAAAAATAAAAACTTATGGCGACTAAATCGATAATCGAAATAAAAACTTATGGCGAATCGTTTTACACTACCAAAAACTTCCAAAGGAGTTCTCTCATTTTGGCTTTTAACGGGGCCTACCACTTTGAAGAATAGTAGTAGCAGTTACATAAATTTCATCACGTGGCACAGTTTTACGTCAGTGCTTACGTTTTAGACGGCAACAAATACTTTTCAGTCTATTGGTCCATAAATGTACCTCGGAAAGAAGTGTCCACCATTGGATTACATGGTACGTTTTAGATCAATCATTACATGGTACGTTTTAGATCAATCATTTTGTAACAAATACTTTTCAGTTGGCAACAAATACTTTTCAGTCTATTGACCCATAAATGCACCTCGGAAAGAAGTGCCCACCATTGGATTACATGGTATGTTTTAGATCAATCATTACATGGTACGTTTTAGATCAATCATTTTGCACCACCAAAAACAATTCAATTCAAAGGAGCAAGGGAGACTCTAGAGGCTTTCAGTGATGGGTAGTTGTCATAGTAATCTCTTCACCAACCCATTAAAAAATCTCCCCAAAAAACAACATTCATAATTTAAATATATATTTACTATCAATTTTCCCAAAAGATGTAAAGGGATGCTCATAAAATTGAAAAAAAATTGTACTTTAGATTTTATTATCCAATAAATGCACTGATAAATTGAAAAAAAAAATTTGTAAAGATTATAATTTTAAGTTGTTTAATTTGCAAAAATTGAGTGCTTGGGAGATTTTGCAAGGTGTTGAATCCTTTTATGCATTCAAAAGCATATTTTAAACAACAAGAAATTAAATTATGGTTAGAAATTGTTTTGCTAGATTTCATAGTCCTTGCAACCATTTGTTATGCTTGTTGATTTTTGGTAGCATCGGAAGTTCTCTAAGCCCCAAATTTTGTGGAGAGGCTTAGACACTGGTATTCCAAACAATCCAGAAACTATTTGTGAAAATTCCATTCAGATCATGTTTTTTTTCAAAATAATTAATTATTTTGATGGAGACCCTAAGTCTAACTTAGGGAAATTAAATAATTAAAGGGAATTAATAAAAGAGAGTGTGAATGAGAAAAACAAAGATCAAGTCTAATATAATATTAGCCATTGATTAGAGATCTAATCTTGGTGGTTGATTTCGTAACGAGAAGACTATAAAGGAAGGCTTGATGGTCATCTGGAAAGACACACGAAGTAAATCTTGAGATCGAATTCTTCTGACGAAGCAAGTGCTCGGATGAAGATCATATCTAAGTGATTCAGTGCAGTGAGGGGTAGAGATCCAGAGAGATATTTTCTCAACCGGAGAATCATCAACAGAGAGAGACAGAGAGACGTCCAGCAGAGCCAGTCAGGCTGACGCAAAGGCAACGAGCCACGCATCATTGGCTTAGATGGTTTCCAAGATTTCACTATCGGAACTAATCCAGAAGCTGGAATTCAGAGTGTGAAACCGAGAGGCTGAGATGTGTGATTCTGGGAGTCAAATTTATCCACAGCTGGGGTGTCGCAGTACCAAGAGGAGGTGACACAGTGCCTAGGTAGAGGTTGTGCAGAGTGCTCCAGGGGCATCTTGTTCCAATGTCTGGATCAACCGAATTTTCTAGTGATTGGGTGATGTATTCTCACAATTATTTCTACCAATATTTCTCTTTGTAACTGAATAACTGAATAACCCTTGAGGTATTTATTCATAAATTTATACTGCTTAATAATACAAACCCTCAGATCTGTTGCCCATGTTTTCCCACATAGGGTTTTTCCAAGGACTTAGTTCAAAATAAAGGTGTCTTATGTGTGATTGATTTCTTGCTCAA
Source organism: Pinus albicaulis (assembly GCA_034641835.2). Taxonomy (NCBI): domain Eukaryota; kingdom Viridiplantae; phylum Streptophyta; class Pinopsida; order Pinales; family Pinaceae; genus Pinus; species Pinus albicaulis. The sequence goes on from CM076576.1 coordinate 86,782,921, forward strand.
TTTCCTTGTTTCGGAATCATATTTAATTAAGTGTATGATGCTTCAATAGTAACTTCAATAATTCATATCTGAATTAATTATGTAAATGCAATTTACATAATAGGAAAAGTAATTCAAATAGTTGCAGTATGATTCCTTATATTGGCGGGTCTAGGAATTTTCACATTGTTCAATATAACTTCAAAGGAAAACTAACCAATATATTCACAAAACTATGCATTCCTTCAGTGTTGTTGAATGCAATCTTATCCAATTTGCTAAACAAACCTTCCCTTGGATCCATACCTTTAAATAGTCTAAGAAACTTGCAAAGTTGAATGGTATTGTAGATAATTCTCTCATCATTGTTTAAAATGTTGAGGACTGCAAGATTGTGTAAATGTGTTTTTTTCTTTTATATATGTGGATTAAATTTTTTGTATTTACATGAAAATAAACAACATAGGGGAATCTTCCCAAGATCATTGCACTTCCAAATTGGGATAAAGTTAAATATAAAGCAAAAATACAGAGGAATGTATACATTTCAGCATTGGTTTATTATAAATGTCACATATGATGAAGCATATAGTAGTCTTTTTGTTTTATGTTTTGGAATATTTTTAGGCATATTTTGTGGTCTAACTTACCTAGAATTAGGCAGAGAATTGTTGGAATCACAAGTTTGAGGTGTGAACTCTCCATAATCATATTGTTGCACAAAAAAAAAAAAAAAAAATAATTAGAGTGTTGAATGCATATATTGAGTCAAAATTTAATTTTAAACAATACAAATCAAGATTTGACCAAAAATAAATTAGTTACTAACCAAAAAATCTACAATTGTATAATGTTTAGACAAAGTCGGAGATCACCATAAGAGACAAAATAACCACCCAAGCCCAACGATCAAACACCCACACCCAATATAATGGGGCTACATATCGCATTCTTATTTTTCCAAAAAAGATCTATATTTTCTCATATAAGAGAAAGATAATTGTTGGAATAACTTTTACTTGTATTACCAAAAATAAGGAAGTCAGAGATGAACAATTATTGGTTTCAACGAAATTATTATAGTAGTCTATAATTATATAGAAACATATTTTCTATAAGATAGGAAAATGGTATAATTTAATATATTTTCCTCTTAAAAAAATTCTTAATCCATATATCCTTACCATTTCATATATGTTTAAATGTGTGTACTAGAGGCTATTATAGCGATTAACAATACTCTCTTAATATCATAAAAAGTAATGCATGCTATTAAATAATAAAATTTCATGAGACTAAGAAATTATGTGACAATATATGCTGAATTATAAAAAGAGTCGACAATTTCAATTACAATGCCCAATGGCGGAAAAATCCCAAACTTCCATTGGGAACCCAAATCCTAAAAGGCACTTGATATCACATATTTGAAGACTTTGATATAAAACCCCACATATTCAAATAATTAGATGTGAAACCCATAATTGAGGTTGGCATTTTCAAGAGCTTGTTTCCAAATGTTACACACACATGAATGTGAACAGACATGAATGATAGAACGATGAATTTCATTTCTATTAACAGTAGATGTACATTTATAATACATTGGTCTAACCGTTGTATTCATATTTCAATGTCTCTTAGACTCCCTTTGATTGTTCAACTCCCACACCTTTACCCTTGGCAGATTAGGTGTCCAACATTCCCCCCCTTAATCTGAAGGGGTATGTATGAGCCTAAGAAGAGAGCTATAATAAAAAAATGTGAAAAATAGACATGGAAACACTAGGAAGAATGTGCTCTCTAAAATGTTGGCATAAGGAGGTGGTTTAAGGATGACCACCAACATCGCAATTCTTAATGTAGTTCCTGGAACTCTTCCAAATCTAGCACGAATATAAATTCTTCTGTTAGAGGAAGTGCTCCTAATTCTTTGAAGAGGGATACCTTCAACCTAGAAAAGGGACGTTTGCAACCTATATAAAAAGGTAGAACCTCAACCTGAAAAGGGAGGTATTAACCTACGGTTGTTTAAAGATGACCACCAACTCTGGAATGTTTAATGAAATTCATGGAACTCTTCCAAAACTGGCAAGAAGTTGAAGTCTTCTACTAGAGGAAGTGTCCCCAATTCTTTGAAGAGGGAGAAGCCCTACTTGAAAATGGAGGTCTCAACTCGCATAGATGGTTTAAGGCTAACCACCAACCAAAGGCATGCTCAAGGACATCTCTGTCTCTGGCTACAACTATGAATTAGGCAGTCGGTTCAGGTTGTGGCTCAGGCTTGCTTGATGTGGCTTTGAAGGTTTTATATGACCATCACCCCCCCCCCTTATCAGATACAAGGTGAGAAGATGGAGAAAACTCATCTACAAGACTATTTAATATCTTCTTGGCTATTGAAACCCATTTCCAAGAAGTGATCCATCCAAGATGAATCTATGTTCTTGTAGGAGGCTTGTTCCTAAAGCACTTGTTTGAAGAATGAGTGGTTTTATTTTTATGACAGTTATGACATGGATGAAGATAAAAAACAATGATATTTCATATGGCCAACTCGGTCACAATGTTGGCATTTAACATTTTTTTGTTGTTGTTGTGGAAGAGGAGTGGAATTTGGAACATCTGAAGGTGACGTGTCATGAATAAATCAGGCATTCTGAAATTGGATGGGCCTTTAGTAATCTGGAATAAGAAAGGACACATCCTTGTCATATCCAAGACCAATTATATTCTTGTTATGAACATGCTCTTCCGAAGGTCTGATGATGGGCTTGGGAAGTGCAGGCTGAATTTTTGCATATGTATGTAACTCTACTCTTTTAATGACTTGATTAGTTCCTGGAAGCTGATGGGAGTCTGTATCAATCTGAAAGAGAGAATTTTCATGAAAAAAGACAAGTTTAGAATGAGAACTACGCTTCTGTTGAAGCTCATCTCACTGGAACTGAGATTCTAGTTACAAAAAATCAATATTTTCTTGTGCATTCTACAGACAGTTTTTGATATTGGAAAGATTGTCCTTGTTGATGTTTACCATCCCATCAATAGTGAATTGTATCAAAGTATTTAATAAATCTAATACATCATAAATTAGAGCCATTTTCGGGACATTAACGCATAGACTAAAGGTTCCAATAAGCCAGCAACAATAACTGTAATGCACTTCACACGATGGTTGAAAGAAGGTTCCAATGTTCAATATATATCATAATTTTTTTTTATAGGGAAGGAATTTCTCATTTAAAAACTAGAAATATACCGTGACAAATATGATAGATGGAACCTAGTAACAAAGACAGTCAATAGGAACAATCACAAGTATGAACAACAATCCTTATTATATGACTCCAACACTAGCTTTGAAGTATGTTTCCCTAGGAACACATACAAGCTCTACTCTACAACTACCCTTCTTTCACCAGCAGTCCCATGCTCTGTTTTTTATTGGAATAAATGCAGTCCCAAAGGAAGCTTCCAACAACGCTGAATCACCAGGGATAAACCTACTTACCTATCTGAATAACAGTGTTATATATAGCGTTGGTCATCTGGATTTTCTCAGTCAACATTACAATGTTTCGTGGCCCCCAAAATGTTAGAATAAACTCCACGCAATAGGGAAAATACAACTACGTTCAACAACGTGCCGAAATTGCAAATTATTTTCAATAACCGATTTCAACCATGTAATGTTTACTGTTGGTAATATTGAACGAAATCAATAGACAGAGGGATTCTTCCCCCACAACACAGACAACACACGATTCTGTGGAATTAACAAATACACATAAACAAACAGAGCGAGAAACATGAGAGGAACCAAATTTCAATTTCTATTCCTTCACACTAACAAAACGAAATTGCATTTCTTTTAATACAAATGGCTGAAGCCTGAAAACCTAATCCTATTCAATGATGTTCAATGTTGAACAGACGTTCAACAAACATTCATCCTTGGGCTTTCATAAGACCCATATCTTCATTAAAAATGGAACGCATACTGTATTCTAATTTACACAGGAAAACATGTAAAGACACATTCAAAACTTAAAAGGGCGGACTTCAAAATTTATATATTCTGGCTCTGAGTCCTCATCGCATCCGGTTCTTTATCGCAGATCGCAAATCAGCGATTTTAAACTTTAACTGGCGCGAACACGGATAAACTTGATTTTGTGTGAATGCGAAGTGACGTGGCACCGTCACATCGCAAATCAATTATCATAGCCTGCGGGCGGTTTCAATGGTAAACATAGTTCTATGCAATTGCAATGTGTGATGGATATTGTATCGCAATGCAAATACGTTACTTTGAGGAACTTTTAACAGTAAATATAAAACCTTGCGGGCATGATGTGTGATGGCACGATCACGTCGCACGGCAAATAACATACGTTGCATTCGGCGGAAGGTAAGAGGTAAGTGTTGCGAAATGCGCTCTATGGTGCGACTTAAAATGTGGTAAGTGCGAAGTGCAGAAAACAAAAGGATTGCGGAAATACAAAGGTTTGCAAAGGTTTTGCAATGTGGTTGGGTTATATATGGGTCCCACCGGATATCGCATCAGTGGTGGAATAATATAAGTGGCGAAGGCTTAAGGGTATTGCAAGAAACTTGTGATTGCGATGTTGAAAGCTAAGGTAAGTTAATGTGGTAGTTTAAAACAATAAACATAGAGGATGGCCTGGTACTCCGTTTGTTGTGTTGCGTGAAAACACCTCCAAATCTCGGATCTGCTGCTTGTCCTTCTCTGCTATCAAAATTGATGGAATTATGGGCTGCTACCACTGTTATTCATGGCGATGGTTGGGAGTATAATTCCAACACTCCCCCTTAACCACAACTACCACTATCAGTCATTCTTAGACATTTTATGAGATACTCAAAACTCTTCTGTGCTAATGGCTTTGTGAGGATATCAACGAATTGTTCCTCTATCCTGCAATGCTGCAAAACAATCTCACCATTGTTAACCAATTCTCTTATAAAATGATATTTTGCATATATGTGCTTTGTTATCTTATGGAAATTTTTTTTTTTTTATAATGTAATCGCTAAGCTATTATCACAATAAATTGTGGTTCCTTTGTCTTTCTCATGACACAAATCTCAACATCCTTCTCATCCAAGTAGCTTGACAGGTTGTTGTTTTTGCTGCTACATACTCTGCTTCTGCTGTTGATAAAGAAACTATTGGTTTCTTCTTGGAAGCCTATGAAATGGCTCCCGATCCCAAATGAAACACATACCCAGATGTGCTCTTTCTATCATCTACACTTCCATCCCAATCACTATTAATGTAACCAATCAACTTAAAATTATCAGTTGAGGAGTATAGAACATCGTACTCCTTTGTTCCATTCACATACCTCAGAATTATTTTGGTTGCTTGCCAATGTGTCTCCTTTGGTGTCTCCATGAATCTGGAAATTAAACTCACAACATACATAACATCAGGCCTAGTTGCAGTCAAATAAATTAGACTGCCAACTATGCTCTTGTACAATGTTGGATCGACATTCTTACTGCAATATTCTTTGCTTAATTTTAACCCCATGACAATTGGAGTTATTGTTGCTTTGTTATGCTACATGTTAAATCTCTTCAACACTTCTACAACATATTTTTCTTGGGAAATAAAAATTCCCTTTTCATTTTTCTTTACCTCTATTCCCCAAAGGTATCTCAATAAACCTAACGCAGTCATTTCAAATTCATTCTTCATGACTACTTTAAAATATGCAATGAGAGAAACATCATTGCCACTAAAGATTAAATCATCTACATATAAAACAACAATAAGGATTTTACTGTAATTTTATTTTATGTAGAGTGTGGGTTCACCATCACATTTTTCAAACCCATTTTATGTCAGGTGAGCATCAATTCTGTTGTACCATGCTCTTGGTGCTTACTTCAGCCCATAAAAAGCTTTCTTCAACTTGCACACTTTTTGCTCTTTCCCTTCAATCTCATAGCCTGGAGTTTGTTCAACATATACCTCCTCTTTCAACACTCCATTCAGGAATGCTAACTTTACATCCATTTGGTAAACTTTCCACTTTTGTTGTGCTGCTATGGACGTCATTGTTCTCATTGTCTCCATCCTTACAACTGATGCAAAGGTTTCTTCATAATATCTTCCTTGCAGCTGCTTGTAGCCTTTCACAACAATTCTTTCCTTGTATCTTTATATTTTGCCTTCAGCATTACTTTTGGTCTTATAGACCCATTTTACTCCAATGACTTCTTTACCTTGTGGGAGGTCCAGTAACTCCCATGTATCATTCTTTTCTATTGCACCAATCTCTTGATTCATTGCTTCAATCCATTTTTCTTCTTTGACTGCTTCTTCAAAATGGATTGGGTCATCAACATGACAAAACAAAGCAAATAAAGAGTTCAAACCAGCATTATCATTTACTTATTCTTGCTCATAAATTTCACTCAAATTTCTAAATCTTGGTCTTCTTGGTGTGCTTGGAGTTCCACTTGAACTCGAGGGGGTTGCTGATCCCTGTGGTGTGCTTGGAGAAGCACTTCCTTGATTTCTCAAGGTTGTTTTGTTTCCTTATTGTGGTGTGGTTTGTTGTGCTTGTGTGGGTGGAGGAGGAGCCACCGTGGAGGAATTATTTTCAGCAATCAATTCCTCTTGCTCTTCGTGAGACACACATGTCTTCACATTCACTGTTTTCTCTAAGCTTCCATCCCAAGCTTCTTCTTCAATAAACTACACATCTCTGCTGATTATAACTTTCTTGGTGGATGGATTATAGAGTTTGTAGGTCTTGGATTCATCACTGTATCTGAAAAAGATACACTTCTCCCCCTTGATGTCAAACTTCTTCCTTATTTGATTCGGGACATGTGCATATGCCACACATCCAAATACTCTCATGTGAGTGAAAAACTGCTTTGCTCCACTCCATGCTTCTTCCGAAACTCTGTTTATAACAGCTTCGGTTGGACATATATTTAAAATATAAGTTTCACAATTTACAGCTTCTTCCCAATACTCATTTGGAAAACGCTTTTCCTTCAACATACTTTTGACCATGTCCATGATGGTCCTATTCTTTCTTTCTACTACACCGTTTTGTTGTGGTGCGTACCTTGTGGTAAATTGTTTGTGTATTCCATTCTCCCTACAGAAACGTGGGAAATATTTGGAGATATATTCTCCACCTCTATCAGTTCTCAACACTTTTATGTAATGCCCACTTTTCTTCTCTACAAGAGCTTTGAAGTGGTAGAACTCTTCAAACACTTCACTCTTCTGTTTCAAGAAATAAACCCATGTCTTTCTTATATAATCATCTATAAATGTCAAAACATAATGACTGCCAACTAAAGATGGTGTTTACATTGGTCCACACAAATTTGAGTGGAAAATATCTAAGGGTGCCTTTTCCCTTATACTCTTTCTTGCTGGAAAGGATTCTTTGTGTTGTTTTCCCAAGATGCAGTCTTCACATAGGCTGTATGGTTTCTCAATGAGTGGTAATCCCTTTACCATCCCTTTTCTATGCAGAAGGTTCAAACCTCCAAAACTGAGATGTCCAAATATCAAGTGCCATAACCAGTTTCTATCTTTCACTTCTTCTTGAAAGACCTCTTGTGTGACTGCTGCTACCACACCTCCTTCCTTCAAGTGTGTTCTGAGCTTGAGAGGAAACATCCTATTGCTTGTCATTTTCACTTCTGCAATGACCCTTTTACTTGGAGGTATGTCCATGATTATACACACATTATTCTTAAAAAATACATTGTAGCCCTTGTTCACGAGCTGTCCAATGCTCAAAAGGTTACATTTTAGGCTAGGTACATAATAAACATTTGGCACAAATTTCTTCTCTCCCATCCATGTGAGTATTGATCCTCTTTGTTTCCCCGTGACAGAGACTTTACTATCAGTCCCCGTTGTCACTTCAGATTTCACATTCTCATCTAGATTGGAAAACATTGTTATGTTTCCAGTCATGTGGTTACTACAACCTGAATCTAAGAACCATGCATCTTCTTGTTTTTCTTGTGCTACATTACATGTTAGAAGCACATTACTCTAGTTCTAATTTTTTTTTGCAAAATTTACATTTTGTCTATTATTCATGTCATTCTATTTCTTTCTACATTCATTGGCATAATGCCCATACTTTTTACAATAATGACATTGGACTTGAGATTTATCATACCTTTTTCCTTGTGCTTTATTTTGGTTTGAGCCTTCGCTTGAGTTCTGGTTGCTTCCCCTTCCACTTGTGCTTGCATGGCTGTGTCTTCCACCTCTCGGTGGACTTCTTCCTCTTCCTCGGTAGTTTGATCTTCCTCGACCTCTACCTCTACCAAAATACATTTGTTTCTTGAAATCATGCTCCAAAGATGAGTTCGTTGTTCTATTCATTCTATGTTCACGAGACATCAAAAATGCACAAAGCTCATCCACTGAAAATTGTGAGAGATCCTTTGTCTCTTTTATTGACACTACTATGACATCAATTCTTGATGGTATACTTCTCAAGATTTTCTCCACTATTATTCTTTCATCAAGTGTCTCTCCATGAGACCTTACCTGGGTAACCAACCTAATCACATGTGTGAAGTGTTGAACCCTTAGTTAAACTGAGAGGGGGGGGGGTGAATCAGTTTAACACATACATGGACTTTTAATACTTTTCTTTTAAATCTTATTTACACCTTCATTTCATGGTCAACTTAATATGTGAGCAATCTTAATCTGTGAGCAACAAGTATTACTATCAAACAAATTTGTTAATGTAATAGAAGATTGAATATGAGAGCAGCAAGTATTAAGCAGATGAGATAAACCACATCAACACATAAACATCATGCACAGAGACACCAGATATAAGTGGAAACCCATAAAGGGAGAAAACCACATCTTATTATTGTTGTGATGCAAAGGCAAGCTCCAACTCCCTCACACCACTGATTTTCTGTAGGCACCAACCTACAGGAGGCTCCTACCTCAATTCTGCAAGCTACAACTTGCAAGGAAGCTCCAACTCCCATCAATTTTCTGCAGGCACCAACCTACAGGAGGCTCCAACCTCAGTCAGCTACAACTGACATTTTATCAAGCTACAACTTGATGTGGAAGCACTAACTCCCATCTATTTTCTGCAGGCACCAACCTACAGGAGGCTCCTACCTCAGTCAGCTACAACTGACATCTATCAAGCTACAACTTGATAGGGAAGCTCCAACTTCCTTACTCTTTCAAAAGAAAAACACTTGCTGATTTACCTTGGATATCAGCTCTGCTTTGTACCTTCTTCTCTGCTGTTCATCAACTCTTATATCAGACCTGCATCATCTCTGCTCAGCCCCTTCTTCTTCTTTGCTCAGCTCCTCCTTATTCACATTCTTCTTGCAGCTTGCTTATTTTCTTCAACTCTCTTTAATTCTGCTGCATACTCTCTTCTTCTCTCACTCCTTTTTCGTCAACCTCTCTCCCCTTGGATATTACCCTGTTTTATACAAAAATAGCTTCATGGTTGTTTGTATTCCACTGGGAATTCGAAATGGACAGCCATGTCTCTTTGCCTTCTGCCTTCTCATCTCTTTTCAGCTCACTTAGAAAAATGTAACTGTAGGTGCTTATTTTAATATTACAGTGGGATATTTTCTCTCTTCCGGAGACTTGCCAATGCATCACAAACAATAAAAACAATTAAAAAATTTACATTCGAATTACAATGTGAACTCCAGCTCACTCATTTTGTCTCTTGGCTTGCTGTGCATTTGTCTTTTCTCTAACTGTCTCTTTGTCCCTTTCTCTTCTCTGTATGCCTTTCTGTTTATGGCTGCTGCGTAACTCCTGAATTTATGAACTGCATTTTTATTTTAGTTTTATACCAGCGCTTTATATATAAATGAATCTGCTGACTGTAATTCAATCCTTTACACGTAGCAAGTGTCTTGTTGATGTGGCGAGTTCCGCAGGCCGGAACATACATATATTACAATTGTATTACATTAATAATCGCCCTCCCGTTAAGCTGAGGCCCGTGGGTCTACAGACCACGCGGCATGTTTTAATACAACCGCAACAATGTAATATATATACACCAATCATATCACAACACTCGTATTATAAATTGAACCATTCCTTAATTCCGCGGGGTAGAAAACTCAAGTAGATAAGGGAAGAAGACCCCCTCGGAATGCATTACACATATCTCCAACTTATATATTATCTTGGCGTTAACAGAGTTCCGATCCCCTTGCGATTTCCGATTGCTATTGATCGCAATCGTAACTTTGAGTTGCAAGCCCCTCTGCATTGTTTACCTCCGATGCGATTGGGAAGGGGTCCCACCATATAAAAATTTGTTTTGTGCGCTCCATATATATACCTTGTTTTTAAATCAATTCTCAGCGTAATATAGTGAAGACATATTAAACATATAAGAACTCCTTTTGGGCCCACTTGACACACTTCCCGATGCAGTGAGTCTTCTTCGAATGTTATTTATCGCTCCTGCTCCGATTCCGATTCAATCGGAAATCGCCAATCGATTGAATTAATATCACTCAACTTTTGCAGCTCCAATCTGCTCCGATTGCGATTCAATCGGAAATCGCCAATCGATTGAATTGTTATCACTCAACTATTGCAGCTCCAATCTGTTCCGATTTCGATTCAATCGGAAATCGCCAATCGATTGAATTGCAATGCGCTTCCACCTTTGGACTCTTCATTTTCGATCTGATTGGGGAGGGGTCCCACCATACAGTACTTTGGTTATTTGTTTAAACATTAAGCGCTCCATAATTGATATGCCTTGGACCTTTGGTTCTTTTGCTTTTGGGATTGATAATATGAAACTGTTTCAATGTGTTAAACTTTCCAAACTCCACTAACTTCGACATTGCCCGATTTGCATCAATCACTGGAATTCTTATAATTTAAGACAGAGTTGCTGCTACGTCATTTCTTATATATGTATACTTTGCTGCTGGAGTCAAGCGATTCCCGGAATAATATTTGTATAAGTTATATGTAACGCCCATCAGGTAATGATTTTAGGAATTATACATACGACTGTATCTGCCGGCTTGGGCGATTCTCGGAATTTTATATCTTTCCTCCGGGTTAGGCGATTCTCGGAATTATAACAGCTCTCTGCCTCTGTCTCTGACTCTATCTTTGCCTTTGCTGTGTCGGTTGGAGAGTGCGCTTCCTGGAATTTTATAACGGCTCGTCGCCCTCTCGCCCTCGTTGCTCCCGCGTCGCTCCGCCTCCGCCTATTGGCCGAGATAACCCGTTCGCCTTGCTTCGCCGTCGCCTCCTTCGCCATCAATGACAATATTTCCGCCTCCCCTCGGGCATTGGATGGCAATCCACTTTCTCTCGTTTGCTTTCTTCTTGTTGCTTGCTCTTCCCGTTTCTTCTCGCTCTTCCTCCCGTTAGTTTGTTCTTCCTCCCCTTTGACATCAACGGCAAAGGACGATGCCTCCAAAGGACGATGCCTTATCTCTCCGTATGGGTTCGTATGGGTTTTGCTAGATTGCCGATATATGTTTAATCCTTTCTTTTTTCATGTTGAATGCTGATAATACTGAGAATGCTGATCCTGTGGACCTGTTTTATGCTTCCCTTGCTTGCTGATTTCCTTTAGGAAAGATATTTTCGTTTATGCTCTCCCCCTGAGACTATGCTTTCTCTTTATATTAGAGAGTAGTATCTACAGATACTACCCCTAGTCTATCTCTCAAGTATTCGAATGGTTCTCTGGCAAGTGGTTTGGTAAATATATCTGCTATCTGTTCTTCCATTGATACATAGTCCAGTTTAACTATCTTCTGAGCCACTTGTTCTCGGAGAAAATGATACTTGATTGGTATATGTTTAGTTTTTGAATGAAGCACAGGATTTTTAGATATACTTATAGCACTTGTATTATCACATTTGATTGAGATAGGTTCATTAATGCTCACCTTCATATCTTGAAGAGTCTGCTTCATCCACATGACTTGTGTACAACAGGCTGCTGCTGCTATATATTCTGCTTCAGCTGTAGACAGAGAGATGGATGTTTGTTTCTTGCTTAGCCATGCCACCAGACTTTCTCCTAGATAGAATGCACCTCCACTTGTACTCTTCCTATCATCCACACAGCTGGCCCAATCTGCATCTGTGTATGCTGTCAAGGTGAAGCTTTGGCCTTTAGGATACCAAAGCCCATATTGTGCAGTTCCTTGTAGATATCTGAGTATTCTTTTTACTGCCAGAAGATGGTTTTGTTTAGGTGTTGCTTGATATCTTGCCACTAGTCCTACTGCTAGCATGATGTCTGGTCTTGAAGTTGTCAAGTACAGCAGGCTTCCTATCATGGATCTGTAGAGTTTTTGATCTACATCTGCAGACCTATCATCAGCACACAGCTTGCATCCCGTGATCACGGGGGTTGTCATTGGTTTGCAGTCCTCCATTTTGAATTTTTTCAGCATTTCTTTTACGTATTTTTCTTGAGAAATGAATGTGCCTGTGTTCTTTTGTTGAATTTGCAGTCCCAAGTAGAAACTGAGTTCTCCAATCATAGACATTTCAAACTCTGTTTTCATCTCATCACCAAACCCTTTTGCTAGTTCATCTTTGTTGCTTCCAAACATAATGTCATCAACATATACAACAACAATTAGGAGTTCATTTTCATGCGCTTTTATGTATAGATTGCTGTCTACTCCACCTCTCTTAAAACCTTGTTTTTGCAAATATTTGTCCAGTCTTGAGTACCAAGCACGAGGAGCCTGTTTCAGTCCATATAGGGCCTTCTTTAGTCTGCACACATAGTCTTCTTTGTCTATCAATGAGAAGCCTTCTGGTTGTTCCATGTACACTTCTTCTTCTAGATCTCCATTAAGAAAAGCAGACTTTACATCCATTTGATATACCTTGAAGTCTTGATAGCATGCAAATGCCAGGAACATTCTGATAGCTTCCATTCTGGCTACAGGTGCAAATGTTTCATCATAGTCAAGTCCTTCAATTTGTGAGTATCCTTTGCAGACCAGCCTGGCTTTATTCCCGATTACTTGTCCTTGCTCATTCATTTTGTTTTTGAATACCCATTTTGAACCAATGATATTTTTCTCAATAGGTCTAGGAACTAGTTCCCAGGTATTGTTCTTCTCAATTTGGTCCAATTCTTCATTCATTGCTTTTACCCAATACTTGTCCTTGCTGGCTTCCTCAAATTTCTTTGGCTCTATTTGTAATAACATGGCTATGTATACTTCTTCTGTTTGTTCTGTTAGCTGCCTTCTTCTCTGGACTCCTGCTTTCTTGTCTCCTATGATCTGATTTTCAGGATGATTCTTCTGAGTGTATCTTGAGGGGGTTTTCGAGCTCAGCTCTGCATCATCTGTTATCTTGCTTGTTTCATCATCATCCTTGTCTTCCTCTTCATGATTGTCTGATGGACTGCAGCAGTCTGTATTTCTTGTATTGTTTGGAAGTTCTTCATCAAATCTCACATCAATAATTTCAACTATCTTCCGAAGGATCTTGTTGTAGCACCTGTACCCTTTGCTTTTGGAAGCATATCCTAGAAAAATCCCTTCATCTGCTCTCGCATCAAATTTCCCAAGGTTTTCATCATTATTCTTTATGTAACACTTGCTACCAAAGACTCTGAAATGTTTTATTGAAGCTGGCTTTCCATGCCATAGTTCATATGGAGTCTTGTCACTGCTTAGCCTTAAGTGAGCTTTATTAAGGATATGTACTGCTGTGTGTACTGCTTCTGCCCATAAGGTTTGAGCAATATTATTCTCTTGCATCATAGCTCTGGCTATTTGTTGTACAGACCTGTTTTGTCTCTCTGCTACTCCATTCTGCTGAGGTGTTCCTGCAATAGTAAATTGTTGCTTTATTCCATGTTCATTACATAGGTCTGCAAAGTCATAATCTGTGAATTCTCCTCCTCTGTCTGATCTGATACATTTTAGCTTGCATCCAGTTTGATTTTCTGCTAATGCTCTGAATATCTTAAATTTTTCCAATGCTTCTAATTTATTTTTGAGAAAGGCAACCCATGTCATTCTGGAGAAGTCATCTATTATCAGCATGAAATAGGATTCTCCACTTGGTGTTCTAGTTCTAGCAGGTCCACACAAGTCCATGTGCACAAGCTGGAGTGGTCTTCTTGTTGGCAACTCCTCTTTAGATTTAAAGGATGTGCGAGTCTGTTTCCCCAATTGACAAGATTTGCATATAGTATTTGAAGGCCTTTTTATTTCTGGCATGTCTTTGACAGCTTTCTTCTTGCTCAATTTGATGATATGGTCAAAGCTGAGATGTCCCAATCTCCTATGCCACAACCATGACTCCTCAAGTTTGCTAAGATGGCAGGCTTCATCTTCCTCTTTCACTATGTAGACATTGTTCTTTGTTCGAACACCTTTGAGCAGAGTCTTTCCTGTTGTGCTTGACCTGACTACAAAATCTTGTGCTCTAAAAAGAACTTCACAGCCTTTGTCACACATCTGACTGACACTCAGTAAATTTTCTTTCAGTCCATCCACAAATAGTACCTCTTGGGCTTTTCCTCTGCCATTGTCTATGCTGACTGAGCCTTTTCCCTTGATCTTTCCTGATTTATCATTACCAAAAATAGCATTGCCAGATTTCTTTTCATCAAGAGTTATAAACTTGCTTCTGTCTCCAGTCATGTGTTTGGAGCAGCCACTGTCCAAGTACCACTGGCTTTTCAGATCTTGAGCAGTTAGAGCCAGGTCACATTTATTCACCTTCTTTATCCACTAGAGGCCCCCTTTTGAACATTTGATTATAGTTTTTGCATAATTGTGAGCATGAACAAAATTTCTTTGACTCATAAACCTCCTTGAGGTATTGAACATCGATCTTTGTCTATACTTTCTACATTCAATAATTTTATGGCCAAATTCCTTACAATAAAAACAATAACCATAGAAATTATTTGCATACCTGATGTAAGGTTGTTTTCTCCATTTGTTTGTTTGAGATAGCCTCTTCACTGTTTGCATCTTTTGCAGGTCTGAATTACTCTTCCTTGCATAACAATATGCAGCAATGTGCCCTGGCTTGTGGCAGACATAGCAGGTGGCATTCTTCATAGGAGGGAAGAATTTCCTTTGATGACTTCCAAATTTGATATACTTAGGGGCATATGATTCTTTTTCTGCCATCTTAGTATTCATTATATTCTTTGTTACTAGAGGTTTCTTCTGCTCTTTGTCTCTCTTATTGCGGATATCTTCTTTTGTAGGAATTATTTGAGCTACTTCCTCATCCTTCTTTGCTTTTACAAAAGTAATCTCTCTGTCAACCTTTTCTTTTCCTTTACTTGATTCTCCTTCGTAGCCTATTCCAGTCTTTATCATAGGGGATCTTTGAGCAACCAAAATTTCATTCAACTTAATAGAGCTTGTTGTTTGAGAAGGGTGTATAGAAACTTTCTGTTGAGCATTTTCTAATTTCTTTCTCAGACACATAATTTCTTCTTCCGGCTTCTCTTGTTCTCGAGATTTATCTTTGATTTGCTGAAGTAACATATCTTCTATCTTCTTGGCTTCTTCAAGCTTTACCTTCAGCTGCATGAGGACTTCTGAATTTTGTTCTTCTTTCACACATTTTAGGAGAATCTCTTTTTGTTTTTTGCATTTTAGTTTGAGTCTGTCAATCTCCTCCAGAGCACTTCTTAGCTCCCCCTCAAGGTCTACTTCCCCTTCTTCTTCTTCATCTTCTAGTAGGAGTCCCTCAAGATCTTCTATGGCCATCAATAAAAATTCTGAGGTTCCTTCTTCACTTGAGGGTTCATCTGAGTCTTCAGATGCACGTACATCTTCTTCCGAGCATGAAGGATTTTGCGCTAATTTCTTACTTTCTTATGAGGACATTTAGCAGCATAATGTCCAACTCTTCCACAGTTAAAGCATTTGAAGGGAAGTTTACCTTTGTATCTACCTGAGCCTCTATCCAATTTCTTGACAAATTTAGCCTCTTCTTCATCAGAGCAAGAGCATATTTCTTCCTTTTCTTCTTTCTTCTTTTCTATTTTGAATGTTGCTTCCCTTGTACTTGGCTTCTTCTGTGGGAGCCTCATTTCATAGGCTGTTAGATTTCCAAGTATCCGGTTCATGGTCAAAGTCTCCCAATCCGTTGTCTCTTCTATTGCAGATACCTTGGGATTAAATCTGGGTGGGAGTGATCTTAGAATCTTTTGCACAACTATACTTTCTGGTATGGTTTCTCCAAGAGCTTTCATATTGTTAACAATTTTTGCAACTTTTAAGAAGAAGCTGCCAACATCTTCATCATCATTCATTTTTAAGTTTTCAAACTGGGCTCTATATACTTGAAGTTTGGCAGTTTTTACTTTCTGGTCTCCCTCATGTATGTCTTCTAGAGTATCCCATATTTTCTTGGCAGTGTCTTTGTGCATTACTTTAATAAACTCTGCTTCACATAATCCATTCAGGATGGCATTCATGGCTTTTGCATTAGCTACAAAGCTTTCTTTAGCTTCTTTCTCTGTATCAGTTGACTTCGGGGCATATCTTAATTGCACAGCAGCCCAGACTTCTAATCCTAGTGACATTATGTATGTCTTCATCCTGATTTTCCAGAAAGCATAATTTTCACCAGTGAAGAAAGGGGCTTTATTGGTTGAGCATCCTTCTTTACTAATAGGAACCTAGGATATGCTGGGTTCATTGAGCTTGTGCAGGGCAACACGGTACGATTTTGAACCCTTGGGTCCAGCTGAGAGGGTGAATCAGTTTAACACATACATGGACTTTTAATACTTTTCTTTTTAAATCTTATTTACACCTTCATTTCATGGTCAACTTAATATCTGAGCAATCTTAATCTGTGAGCAACAAGTATTACTATCAAACAGATTTGTTAATGTAATAGCAGATTGAATATGAGAGCAGCAAGTATTAAGCAGATGAGATAAACCACATCAACACATAAACATCATGCACGGAGACACCAGATATAAGTGGAAACCCATAAAGGGAGAAAACCACATCTTATTATTGTTGTGATGCAAAGGCAAGCTCCAACTCCCTCTCACCACTGTTTTCTGCAGGCACCAACCTACAGGAGGCTCTATCCTCAATTCTCCAAGCTACAACTTGCAAGGAAGCTCCAACTCCCATCAATTTTCTGCAGGCACCAAGTTGGAAAATGCAACCTCGATCTTCTACAGGCGGCTTGTTTTTGTCTGGCTTCCTGACAAGATGTGGGCTTCAACTCCCATCTATTTTCTGGAGGCACCAACCTACAGGAGGCTCCTACCTCAGTCAGCTACAACTGACATCTATCAAGCTACAACTTGATAGGGAAGCTCCAACTTCCTTACTCTTTCAAAAGGAAAACACTTGCTGATTTACCTTGGATATCAGCTCTGTTTTGTACCTTCTTCTCTACTGTTCATCAACTCTTATATCAGACCTGCATCATCTCTGCTCAGCCCCTTCTTCTTCTTTTCTCAGCTCCTCCTTATTCACATTCTTCTTGCAGCTTGCTTATTTTCTTCAACTCTCTTTAATTCTGTTGCATACTCTCTTCTTCTCTCACTCCTTTTTCGTCAACCTCTCTCCCCTTGGATATTACCCTGTTTTATACAAAAATAGCTTCATGGATGTTTGTATTCCACTGGGAATTCGAAATGGACAGCCATGTCTCTTTGCCTTCTGCCTTCTCATCTCTTTTCAGCTCACTCAGAAAAATGTAACTGTAGGTGCTTATTTTAATATTACGTTGAGAGAAGTTCTTCTATGAGAACTTGCCAAATAGATTTAACAATAAAAACAATTAAACATTCATTAATTCTGATTACAAACTCGACTCTGCTTATTTTGTCTCTTGACACTACGCATTGTCTTTTCTCACCTTTGTCTCTTTGTCCATACATTTATTCTGTGCCTTTTATGTTTATAGGTACTGTTGCGTAACCTAGAATTGTGTTTGCATTTTTATTTTTAGTTTTATACCGAGCGCTTTATATATAAATGAATGTTGCTTGTAATTCAATCCTTTACACGCAGCAAGTGTCTTGTTGATGTGGCGAGTTCCGCAGGCCGGAACATACATATATTACAATTGTATTACATTAATAATCGCCCTCCCGTTAAGCTGAGGCCCGTGGGTCTATAGACCACGCGGCATGTTTTAATACAACCACAACAATGTAATATATATACACCAATCATATCACAGCGCTCGTATTATAAATTGAACCATTCCTTAATTCCGCGGGGTAGCAAACTCAAGTAGATAAGGGAAGAAGACCCCCTCAGAATGCATTACACATATCTCCAACTTATATATTATCTTGGCGTTAACAGAGTTCTGATCCCCTTGCGATTTCCGATTGCTATTGATCGCAATCGTAACTTTGAGTTGCAAGCCCCTCTGCGTTTTTTACCTCCGATGCGATTGGGAAGGGGTCCCACCATATAAAAATTTGTTTTGTACGCTCCATATATATACCTTGTTTTTAAATCAATTCTCAGCGTAATATAGTGAAGACATATTAAACATATAAGAACTCCTTTTGGGCCCACTTGACACACTTCCCGATGCAGTGAGTCTTCTCCGAATGCTATTTATCACTCCTGCTCCGATTCCGATTCAATCAGAAATCGCCAATCGATTGAATTAATATCACTCAACTTTTGCAGCTCCAATCTGCTCCGATTGCGATTCAATCGGAAATCGCCAATCGATTGAATTGTTATCACTCAACTATTGCAGCTCCAATCTGTTCCGATTTCGATTCAATTGGAAATCGCCAATCGATTGAATTGCAATGCGCTTCCACCTTTGGACTCTTCATTTTCGATCCGATTGGGGAGGGGTCCCACCATACAGTACTTTGGTTATTTTTTTAACCATTAAGCGCTCCATAATAGATATTCCTTGGACCTTTGGTTCTTTTGCTTTCGGGATTGATAATATGAAACTGTTTCAATGTGTTAAACTTTCCAAACTCCACTAACTTCGACACTGCTCGATTTGCATCAATCACTGGAATTCTTATAATTTAAGACAGAGTTGCTGCTACGTCATTTCTTATATATGTATACTTTGCTGCTGGAGTCAAGCGATTCCCGGAATAATATTTGTATAAGTTATATGTAACGCCCATCGGGTAATGATTCTCGAAATTATACATACGACTGTATCTGCCGGCTTGGGCGATTCTCGGAATTTTATATCTGTCCTCCAGGTTGGGCGATTCTCGGAATTATAACAGCTCTCTGCCTCTGTCTCTGACTCTATCTCTGCCTTTGTTGTGCCGGTTGGAGAGTGCGCTTCCTGGAATTTTATAACGGCTTTGCTTCTGCCTCTGCCTCTGTTGCTCCCGTCGCTCTGCCTCTGCCTCTATTGTTGAGATAACGGTTCTGCCTCTTTGCTTCAGCGCTACCTCCTTTGCTTCAGCGCTGCCTCCTTTGCCATCAATGACAATATTTCCAACATGAAGAATGAGTCTTTGCTATCAGACTCTTTCATACAGAGAGTTTCAAAATCTCTCCTCGGCATTTGTAATTTTGTTGTCTTCACCTTCTCCATGCCTTGATAGGATGTCTTAAGGATATCACATGCCTCCTTGGACTTTGTTGTTGTTGAAATCCTTGGGAAAATACTCTCATGAACTGCTTGAAAGATATGAAGAGGTATTTTTTTTAGATTCAACAAGATTATGAGCTTAGTGAAAAGAGTTTCCTTCACTAAGTGGGCCCGCAGGCTATTTTTGGCACAAATTCTATTTTTAGACTATGTCTATTTTTAGACATGTCGATCATATTCTGTGAGTTTCAGGATGCTATTTGTGGATGGTTGGTCAAGTTGAAAAAAATAGATGGACTTCTATTTTTAGACATATTGGGCGGAATCTATTTTTAGATTTCCAGTCTAAAAATAGATATGTCGAATATTATTAGCTCTTAATAATATTTGGACTCTAAACATTATCTTATTCTCTTGGAGCACTTCAGTTAAGTGCACAAATGTGGCACAGCAACTAACAGAAGGAATTACGCTATTCCTGAGGGTTTACTGGAGCTAATGCATGAGGACTTCAGTTATAACTCATGTGACAGAGTTTGGTGGAGTTATAGAGGTAGTTGGTGGAGTTGTATTCAGTTTAACTCAGTTAGACTCAGTTGAGCTAGTTGTATCTAGTCTAACTGATTGATACACTAGTGAGAGTGGTGTGAATTAATTATTTAATTAATTCACTAATAACTCATTAATCAATTGAAGAATACATAAGTTAACTACAGTGCATGGACAGTTCAGTGGAGACCAGTGGAGAGGTAGGTGAAAGAGCAAGTGTGACTATCAGTTGTGACTATAGTGATGCATTGATTGCATCCAACACTCAGTGGAGATGCCAATGAGGATTGCGCAGTGCAAGCTTGGTGGATTTGAGTTCATTCAGAGCCATTCTTCAGCAGGGATTGCGCAGTAGAGGCAGGCTAGCAGGTGGCAGAGATCGGTGCATGGATTTGCAAGATCGGGCCTGATTAGTGTGTAGCGATTGTATTGTACTGAGAGCTTGATATGATCATCTTTGTATGAGGATTGTTACATGATATCTATGACATATATTATATACAGATAGTTGGGGTTTTTAGCTTCAGGCTTTCCCGTTAAACAACTGTGTTAATGTGTGTGAATTTTTATGGTTTCATGTGTGCATTGCAATTGATTTAATTTCCGCATGTGATGATCAATGGTGGAATAGATTATGTATTATGCATGAAGTTAAAATAGTGTGTTATCAGGAGAATCTTGGATATATAACACATAAGTTATATAATTTCTACATGGTATCAGAGTGATATTGATCAGAGCAGATTGCAATGATTGAAGCGGTTGAGTTTTGTGCTGGTGGAATTCGAATTTGCTATAGTGGTTTCTTGGTGTCGAAGTTGAGCATTCATTGAAATTTCTTTCAACGGATTGCGATTGGAGTATGCCCTTGAGGGCAGCTTGAATTATATTTCATGGAAGGACAGGATGGAGGCGGTGCTAGATGATAATGGGTTGAAGGAGTTCATAGATGCAGAAATTCCAAAACCTGCTTCTAGCGATGCAGCCGCACTTGACGCATGGCAAAAGAAGACAGCAAAGTGTTGAAGAATTATGTTGGAAGGTGTGAAGGATCACATAGTGTCCAGCCTTCATGGTAAATCTATTCCATTCTTGATGTGGAAATCTTTGACAGACTTGTTCCAAAGCAGAAGCGACCAGAGGAAGTTGGCGCTTAAAGACAAGCTCAGAAAATAAAAATGGAGAAAGGCGAAAGTATACCCAAGTACCTCACGAAGTTTTTCCAGTGTAGGGATGAGTTGGGAAGTGTGGGGGTTACTGTAGATGAAGAGGACTTGGTGAGATTTGCTCTCCTTGGGCTTCTGAAGAGTTGGCATAGCTACGAGGACTCTGTCAATGGTCGAGAGAAATTGCCAGGATGGGAGCGACTTTGGTCAGATCTTGTGCAGGAGGAGATAAGGCAGGGTACCAGGGATGGATCTTCATCAAAGAATGAAGATGAAGAAAATTGCGCTTTGGCTGCCAAAGCAAGGAAAGGAAAGGGAAAGAAAAATCCTTCTCAATCCGGTGTGAAAGGCAAGAAGCAGGACTTGTCCAAGGGGAAGTGCTTTCACTGTCACCAACAGGGACATTACGCCACTAATTGTCCATAGAAGAAGAAAAATAAACAGACTACTGGATCTGCAGTTGGAGAGGCCTTAGCCTTGTAGTTTGTGCTGGATTTTTCACTGATTGCATGCTTGGTTTCAAGTGTGATGGGATCAGTGTGGTTTCTTGACAGTGGTGCATCTTTCCATATGACCGGAGACAAAGATTTGTTCAGTGATCTGGATGAGAAGGATCTTGGAGTGCACATTGAGATGGACGATGATGGTAGATACAGTGCGACTGGTATCGGGACCATTTCCTTTGAGAGGGATTCTGCTAAACCTTTCATATTGAAGGATGTCATGCATGTTCCAGGATTGAAGAAGAATCTGATCTCTATGGCGATGTTGGAAGACAAGCGATATGATGTTGTCTTTAGCGAGGGAAAGGCTTTCCTGCGCAGTAAGGCAACTGGTGAAACCCGGAGGATAGGGGTTCGAGTTAAGAACCTTTATCAATTGTAGGTAGATGGTTGTGCAGCAATGGCAGGCAAAGCAGAAGGAGTGGTGAGCCGGGATGAGGGTGAATTGTGGCACAGGAGATTGGGCCATCTTCACCATGGCGTTTTGAAAATTTTGCAGCATATTTCTACCGGGCTTCCCAAGGGTACACTTGCGCAGTCAGATCAGTGCAAGGGATGTACTTTGGGAAAATTCGTGAAAGATACCTTTCATGAGAAGGATATTCGCGCCACGATGATCCTTGAGAGAATTCACACAGACATGTGGACCTTTCTCAGTAGCTTCGACAGTAAAGCACAGGTATTATGTGAAATTTGTTGATGACTTTTCTCGTAAGTGTTGGATCTTCTTCATGCAGAAGAAGAGCGAGACATACTCAAAGTTCTGTGAGATCAAGGCACTGGTTAAGAAAGATTCGAGGAAGTAGGTGAAGGCTCTAAGGAGCGATAATGGTGGTGAATTCATCTATGGAAAATTCAAAGACTTTTGTAGCGTAGAAGGAATTCGAAGAGAGCTCATAGCGCCTCATAACCCACAGCAGAATGGGGTCGTGGAGAGAAAGAACAAAACGATCATGGGTGTTGCACAGGCGATGTTGCATGATCAGGGCCTTCCCATACACTTGTGGGCTGAAGCATGCAACACTGTGGTTTATGTGAAAAACCTTTGTCCTCATAGAGTACTTGGCATGAGTACACCCGAAGAGGCGTTTTCTGGTAGGAAGCTTGATATTTCTCATTTGAAGATTTTTGGCTCACCTGTTTACATTCATGTGATGAAGGATGCCAGGAAGCTGGAGCTGACCGCAGAGGTTGGGATATTTGTGGGGTACACAAAAACACCCCACAACTATCGTGTGTAATTTCCAGACAGTCGGAAGACTGTTGTGTGACGGGATATCAAATTTCATGAGGAGAAAGCCATGAAGTTGTCGCTTGAGAGGGAGCTACACTTGCATGCAGATGAGGAGCTAGTTTTTCCTAAAGAAGAGCCTTTGGATGTGGATCAGCCACAAGAGGAGGTTCATTGAGTGGAAGAAACCACTCATGCAAAGTACAATCATCATAGGGCAAACTAAGCACACTACGTAAGCCGAGTGATCGAATCTTGATGCAAATAAGAATGTAGGAGCATTGACATCACAAAGACAGATAGACATAAGTCCACCGATGCATGGATACATGGCTCTTATGAGCAAGTGTATCGTGACAGAGCCATCCTCTTTCGAGGAAGCTGTGGAGGACCCTGCATGGGTAGATGCCATGGTGGAAGAGTATGATTCGATTGTCAGAAACAATGCGTGGGAGATTGTCCCAAGGCCAGAAGGGAAATCAGTGGTAGGTTCGAGATGGATCTACAAAGTGAAGCAAGCTGCTGACGGGAGCGTCGAGAATTACAAGGCAAGATTTTTTTCCCGGGGCTTCTCACAGATCGAGGGGATAGACTATGAAGAAATCTTTGCACCTGTCGCAAGGTATTCTTCCATACGGACCATCCTTGCTCTCTCAGCGCAAATGGGTTGGCACATTCATCAGATGGATGTGAAGACTGCGTTCCTCAACGAAGTCATTGAGGAGGAGGTGTACATAGAGCAGCATGAAGGATTCAAAATCTTCAGTAGCGAGTCGCATGTGTGCAGGCTCAAAAGAGCGTTGTATGGGCTAAAACAAGCACCTCATGCTTGGTACACATGGATAGACGGTTATTTCACCAGACTTGGTTTTACCAAGAGTGAGGTGGATCCTAACCTGTACCAGATTGTGGTAGAGGGTAAGTTGCTGATCATTTTACTTTATGTAGATGATTTGATACTAACAGGTGATGAACTGTTGATACACTCATGCAAGGCAGATCTTGCAAAGGAGTTTGAGATGAAGGACTTGGGCCTCCTTCATTATTTCCTGGGATTGGAAATTTGGCAGCTGAAGGGTGGACTGTTTGTGTCTCAAGGCAAGTATGCCCGGGAGATACTGGAGAAGTTCAACATGCAAGGCTGCAAGCCTATTGACACTCTTCTTCTTGGTGGTTGGAGGAAAGAGGATGCTACATCGGCAGATGTAGTGGATGCCACTGTTTATCGACAGTTGGTTGTTTCACTCATGTATTTGGTCAATACACGACCGGATATATGCTACGTTGTTAAACAACTTTCACAAGCTATGGTTAAGCCTACCAAGCTCTTTTAGAAGGCAGGCAAGCATGTCCTGAGGTATCTTAGGGGCACATCTGGATATGGACTGTGGTATAGACAGTCAGATGAGGTGAAGCTGCATGGCTTCACGGATGCAGATTGGGCAGGAAGCCCAATAGACAGAAAGAGCACATCCGAGGATTTTCATCTGATCTTACAAAGAGTTTTGGGTACGTAGGAAACAGAGATCCGTGGCACTGGTCAATGAGGCCGAAAGTACATGCGTAAATTTTGGTTGCATGCGAGGCTATATGGATGAGGAAGATCCTGGTCGGGTTGTTCAGTTCACACTTAGATCCTACTGTGATATATTGTGATAATAAGAGTTGCATCAAACTCTCGGTTAATCCAATATTTCATGATAGATATAAACACATTGACATTCGGTATCATCATATTAGAGATTGTGTGCAGTAGAAGATCATGTTACTTTCATACATTCCCACGGAGGATCAGGATGATGATATCTTAACGAAGGCGCTCACCAGGAGCAAATTCGAATACCACAAGGGCAGGATAGGGGTGGCAGATAATCCTTATCTTGTTGAGAGGGAGTGTTGAGATTGCAACAAGACGATGAACTTAGTGAAAAGAGTCGCCTTCACTAAGTGGGCTCACAGTTATTTTTGGTGCAAATCCTATTTTTAGACTATGTCTATTTTTAGACATGTCGATCATATTCGATGAGTTTCAGGATGCTATTTTTGGATGGTTGGTTTAAGTTGAAAAATAGATGGATTTATATTTTTAGACATATTGGGCGGAATCTATTTTTAGATTGCCAGCCTAAAAATAGATATGTCGAATATTATTAGCTCTTAATAATATTTGGACTCTAAACATTATCTTATTCTCTTGGAGCACTTCAGTTAAGTGCACCAATATGGCACAAGAGCTGACAGAAGGAATTACGCTATGAGGACTTCAGCTAGAACTCATGTGACAGAGTTTGGTGGAGTTGATGAGACAGTTAATGGAGTTGTGTTCAGTTTAACTTAGTTGAGCTAGTTGTATCTAGTCTAACTGATTGATACAATCAGTGAGAGTGGTGTGAATTAATTATTAATTAATTCACTAATTATTGACTCATAAATCGACTAAAGAATACATCATTTAACTACTGCATGGACGCTCAAAGGAGACCAAAGGGAGAGGTAGGCAGAAAGAGCAAGTGTGACTACTCGCCTGTGACTATAGTGATGCATTGATTTATCCAAAACTCAAAGGAGATACCAATGAGGATTGTGCAAAGGTAAGACAGTAATTCGAGTTCATTCAGAACCATTCTTTAGTAGGGATTGCGCAGTAGAGGCAGGCTAGCAAGTGGCAAAGATCGATGCATGGATTTGCAAGATCGGGCCTGATTAGTGTGTAGCGATTGTATTGTACTGAGAGCTTGACATGATCAGCTTTGTATGAGGATTGTTACATGATATCTATGACATATATTATATACAAATAGTTGGGGTTTTCAGCTTCAGGCTTTCCCGTTAAACAGTTGTGTTAATGTGTGTGAATTTTTATTGTTTCATGTGTGCATTGCAATTGATTTAATTTCTGCATGTGATGATCAATGGTGGAATAGATTATGTATTGTGCATGAAGTTAAAATAGTGTGTGATCAGGAGAATCTTGGATATATAACACATAAGTTATATAATTTCTACAGATTTGGATTCCTTCTTCCTATTGTATTTTAGCAAGTCTCTTTCTATTGTTGTCAAAGAATCAAGCGTTGCTGCATCTGTTGGTTCTAGAAAGACATTTTCCACCAACTCCCATATATCATGTGAAGCAAACATGGCCCTCATTGTAATGGCCCAATAATCATATTTTTTACCATTGAACTGTGGTAATTGTGAATTTGTGAGGCTTGCACCTATTGTTGCCATCGTGACTGTGTTAAACAAACAATATTCTTAACTATGTAAAACATAATCTTTCTCATTGTTGGAGAAATTTGCATCTTCAAACCAATCTTATAGCTTCTACAGCAAAGAGAGCGAGCTGGTGCTTCTTTTACTGAGAGCCTAGACATGATTTGATACCGTGTTGGTAATATTGAAAAAAATCAATAGACAGAGGGATGCTTCCACCACAACACGGAGAACACACAATTATGTGGAATTAAAAAATACACACACATAGAAAGAACGAGAAACTGGGAGGAACCAAATTTCAATTTCTATTCCTTCACACTAACAAAATGAAATTACATTTATTTTAATACAAATGGCCAAAGCTTGAAAACCTAATCCTATTCAATGTTGTTCAATGTTGAACAGACGTTCAACAAACATTTGTCCTTGGGTTGTCATAAGACCCATAGCTTCATTAAAAATAGTATGCATACCATATTCTAATTTACACAAGAAAACACGTAAAGACGCATTCAAAAATTAAAAAGGCAGACTTCAGAATTTATATATCTCGGCTCTGAGTCCTCATCACATTCGGATCTTTATCACAGATCACAGATTGGCGATTTTAAAATTTAACTAGCGCGAACACGGATAAACTTAAGTTTGTGCAAATGCGAAGTGACGTGGCACCGTCGCATTGCAAATCAATTTCATATCTTGTGGGCGGTTTCAATGGTAAACATAATTCTTTGCAATTATGATGTGCGATGGATATCATGTCGCAATGAAAACATGTTACCTTGTAGAAGTTTTAACGGTAAACATAAAACCTTGCACGCATGATGTGCGATGGCATGATCACGTCACACGACAAATAACATATGTTGTAGTTGGCGGAAGGTAAGAGGTAAGTGTTGCGAAATGCGCTCTGCGGTGCGACTTAAAATGCGGTAATTGTGAAGTGCAGAAAACAAAAGGATTGTGGAAATACAAAGGGTTGAAAATGTTTTGCAATGTGGTTAGGTTATATGTGGGTCCTTCCGGATATCACATCAGCAGTGGAATAAGATAGGTGGCGAAGGCTTAAGGGTATCGCAAGAAACTTCCGATTGCGTTGTTGCAGGCTAAGGTAAGTTAATACGATAGTTCAAAACAATAAACGCAGAGGATGGCTCGATACTCAATTTTCTGTGTTGCGTGAAAATGCCTCTAGATATCGGATCTACTACTTGTCCTTCTCTGTTGCCAAAATTGATTGAATAGTAGGTTGATGCCACTGTTATTCATGGCAGTGGTTGGGAGTATAATTCCAACATTTACCATTGGAAGCAAAAAGGTGTTGGAATTACAAAGGTCGTGTGTTTTCATCACAACTGAAGATATAACATCTTTTCCTTCTATCAATGTCGAATAATATGTTATCCATTTTTTATGTATATGCCATTATGAATCAACAAAACCCACTGAAAAAATTAGGTCTAGAACACAACTACAAAATTCTCTGGCATGGGTCAAAGCGATGTTTAAAAATTAAATTTGAGCACTTAGATTGCCATAAGCAATAAAATTTACAAGTTGAAAGTCCTTTCAACGTAGAAGTAACACACCATACTCCTTGAACACAAAAGTAACACACCATACACCTTCTTTAATCAATGCAGAAAGGTATAACCTCTGCACAAAGATCGTTGTTGAACGCACACTACAACACGATACTCAAAGAAATGTGTGGAGGAATATGAATAACCCTTTATATTCTAGACCAAAGTATGCATAGAACTCAGTGCAACACAAATAGGTTCATGCTTCAATGCATTCAACATTCCTCCACAACTTTCAAGACTAGAGTATAAGAACCAGCAGGTTCAACGCATAGATGTATCACAAACATGCAACATTCAAATTTGCCTTCCAAAACACATAAGTGAAACTCCAAATTTCACATAGGAGGTAAAATATGGAAACGAGGAATTCGTAGAGGAAACACTCAGGACTATAGAGAATGGGAAATAAAACCTAAAGAATATAAAGAATGCACAAACAACTAAGCAACCCCAAACAAAATGTTTACCTCAAAATTGATGCCACCAGATAAAGTGTGGGGATAGGTCGAGCATTTTTTTTTTTCTTTTGAGTCGACTACCTCAAAAGCCCCAAGAAGATGTCTTATGTTGGATAGAATAGCGAACCTGCAGTGTAGCTTGTGTTACACACACTATGATAGCTAGGGATTGGGTAGACCATATCAGAGACAGGTGTTGGGTCAGATAATGTATCCTATCAAGTAATTTAGGTACAAGGATAGATAGAGTGTCGGGTTCATAGGGAATGTTAGGTAAAACTTATGACAAAGATTTAGAATTGCAGGACTGATGTGCATAGAAAATTCCAGAAAACCAATGGCTCAAACTAGAGCAGGGTCATAATTCGCTTGCTCTGATATCATGTTAGACACACATGAATGTGAACAAACATGAGTGATATAACAATGAATTTCCTTTCTATTAACCATATATGTACATATAATACATTTTTGTGACCATTGGATTCATATTCCAACGCTCTTGGACTCCCTTTGACTTTTCAACTCCCACACCTTAACCCTTAGCGGATTAGGTGTCCAACACCAAAGATAGAAAACAATGAACCCTAATGAACCACCAAAAAACGTGGTTTGTTTTTTAAAAATTCCATATTCCTCTTACTCCACTGTTTCAAGCTTACTAAGTGAAATAAGGATCCTCTCAACAAAAATGGCCATGTGCAACTGTTTTCTGGAACTTCATATTGCCTCCTAGTTTTAGGTCAAGATTGATAGAAATCATGCAAGGTCAAAAGTCAAAAAATTCCTTGATCAACTGCAAGATTTCATTATCTAGTATATTTCCAGTTCCATATGTGTCAAAAAGCATAGAAAGTGGCTCAAGCATGCCAATGGCATATGAAACCTGCACAAAGCAGCGATGTGCTAGCTTGGCTACATCAACACTCTTGGCAACTTGTTTAACATTGTAAGCACCACCACTACGATGCACAAGGTTATATTCCATACCTTGATTGTTCCAATTTGTTTAATAGCATTGATAGTGTTATGTTGAAGCAAAAAGGAATCCATACATCTATCCAATACTTTCATTTGTGGAGATAAATACATCTGCTTTCTTATTGGAATTCGAAGATGAACAATTATTAGTTTCAATGAATTTGCTATAGTAATCTATAATTATATAGGAAACTATTTGTATATTAAATATAATATATTAATATAATATATTTTCTATAACATAGGAAAATAGAATAATTTAATGCATTTTCCTTTTAAATAATTTATTAATCCATATATCCTTACCATTTCACATATGTTTAAATATGTGTATTAGAGGCTATTATAGCCAATAAAAATGCTCTATGAATATCATAAAAAGTAGTGCATTCCATTAAACAATAAAATTTCACAAGACCAATAACTTTTGTGACAATATATGCCGAATGATAAAAAGAGTTGAAAATTTCAATTACAATGCCCAATGATGACAAATCCCAAACTTCCATTAGGAACCAAAATCCTGAAAGGAACTTGATATCACATATTTGAAGACTTTGGTATGAAACCCACATATTCAAGGAATCAAATGTGAAACCCATAATTGAGGTTGGCATATTCAAGAGATTATTTCCAAAGATAGAAAATTAGTGAACCCTAATGAACCACCAAAAAATGTGGTCTATTTAAAAAAAAAATCCCTCTACCTCTTACTCCACTGTTTTAAGATTGCTGCCACTTAGGGACCTTTGCAGCCTCTCAAGTGAAATCAGGATCCTCCTGACCAAAATGGCCATATGCAATTTTTTTCTAGAACATCATATTGCCTCCCAGTTTTAGGTTAAGATTGATAGAAATCATGCAAGGTCGGAAGTCAAAATTTTCCTTGATCAACTACAGGATTTCATTATCTGGGATCTTTCTAGTTCCATATGTGTCAACAAACCCAGAAATTGTCTCAGGCATGCTAACGATATATGAAGCCTGCACAAAGCAGCGATTTGCTAGCCCAACTACATCAACACTCTTGGCATCTTATTTCATAATGTAAGCATCACTACGATGCACCGGGTTATATTCCATATCTTAATTTTTTCAAATTGTTTAATAGCATTGATAATGTTATGTTGAAGCAAAAATGATTCCATACACATATCTAGTACTTGCATTTGTGATGCACCTCTACATACTGCAAAGATAACTACATTCACTTTCTTATTGGAATTCGAAGATGAATAGTTATTGGTTTTAATGAAGTTAGGAATTTGGCTTCTGTTATCCATAGAATGTGTGTAATAATTTTCGGTGAAAATCACATAACATACATTTCTGTCGACGCGTTTCGAACCAACCAGTGTGGTTCATCATCAGGACAAGATGAGCAATCTGATCACGAACCAGTTTAAGTAGATCAGGACATCTCCAACTAGCCATTGGAAAAACGGCTAGTTTGACTAGAATAGGAAGAATTTTATTTTTAGTATTAATTCTATTATATTTTAAATTTTTAATTATATTCTTATTATAAATTCTATATAAAATAAAAATCAAACATAAAATCAAATCCAATCAAAATTTTTAGTAATTCTTATTATGAATTACTAAAAATTTTGATTGGATTTGATTTTATGTTTGATTTTTATTTTATATAGAATTTATAATAAGAATATAATTAAAAATTTAAAATATAATAGAATTAATACTAAAAATAAAACTCTTCCTATTCTAGTCAAACTAGCCGTTTTTCCAACGGCGAGTTGGAGATGTCCTGATCTACTTAAACTGGTTCGTGATCAGATTGCTCATCTTGTCCTGATGATGAACCACACTGGTTGATTCGAAACGCGTCGACAGAAATGTATGTTATGTGATTTTCACCGAAAATTATTACACACATTTAATGAAGTTGTTATAGTAATCTATAACTATATAGGAAACTATTTGTATATTAAATATAACATAGAAAAATAGTATAATTTAAAGCATTTTCCTCTTGAAAAAATTCTTAATCCATATATCCTTACCATTTCATATTTGTTTAAATGTGTGTATTAGAGGCTATTACATTTAATAACAATATTCTTTGAATATAATAAAAAGTAGCGCATGTTGCCCGTCAGGGTTTGGGCTCGTGGCCAGCAGACGATTGCTAAGGCCTTCATGTCGTTGTGTAGATCACAAGTTCGAGTCTCGGATAGCCCGAGGGCCATTATGGCGGGCATGGCGATTCCTCCTAGGTTTATAGGGGTAGCCAGCGGGATTCGACCCCATGTCACACGAGTACAATACCGCTACAGTTGTCGATTCTCCTAGCACACAAAAAAAAAAGGAAAGACGTAATGCATGTCATTAAACAATTAAATTTCACAAGACCAAGAATTTTTGTGACAATATATGCCAAATGATAAAAAAGAGTTGAAATTTTCAATTACAATGCCCAATGATGGCAAAATCACAAACATACATTGTGAACCAAGGCCCCGAAAGGCACTTGATATCACATATTTGATGGCTAAAATATGAAACCGAAATATTCAAAGAATCAAATGTGAAACCCATAATTGAGGTTGGCATATTCAAGATATTGTTGCCAAAGATAGAAAATAGTGAACCCTAATGAACACCAATAAAATGTGGCTTGCTTTTTTATTAAAATCCCTCTGCCTCTTACTCCATATTTTCAATATTTCTACCACTTAAGTATCTTTATATTCTCCCAAGTGAAATTAGGATCCTCCCAACCAAAATGGCCATATGCAATTGTTTTCTAGAACTTCATATTGCCTCCCAGTTTTAGGTCAAGATTGATAGAAATCATGCAAGATCGGAAGTCAAAATTTTCCTTGATCAACTATACGATTTTAGTATCTAGAATCTTTCCAGTTCCATATGTGTCAACAAACAAACAAAGTGGATCAGGCATGCCAATGGCATATGAAACCTGCACAAAGCAATGACGTGCTAGCTAGGCTGCATCAATACTCTTGGCATATCGTCTAACAATGTAAGCACCACTACAATGCACCTTGGTGGGATCCTTTCCAGAAAATTCTCCCCCACCATGAGCACCCCAACCACCATATGTATCAATAATAATTTTCCTCCCATTGAGTTTAACATCTCCATGGGGCCCCTAATTACAAAATGCCCAAAGGGATCAAATGGAATATTATATTTTCATCTAGATTTTGAGAAGGAACAACCAGCTTAATGAAATGTTCCTTGCGATTAGATGCAATCTAATCATTGGACAGTTTCATCATGTTTAGTAGAGATGAGAACAATGTGAACTATTAATGAGACCATTTCCCCTCCCTCATGTTTATACTCAATAGTAACTTGGGTCTTTCCATATGGTCTCAACCAATGGCAGGTTCCATTATTTCTTACTTTAATCAGTCGTGCTCCAAGCTTTGTTGCTAGCACATGAGTGAGAGGCATTAACTCAAGGGTCTCATTTGTAGCATACCCAAACATGTGTCCCTGATCTCCTGCACTAATCTCTCTAGGATTCTTGGTAAGATGGCCATGGACACCCTATGCAATGTCGGGGATTTGTCGTTAAATGTTCACTGGGACCTTGCAATTATATGCATCCAAGCCAACATCTGTTGGCACAAATCCAATTCCTCTACAAGTTTCCCTCTCTATATTATCGTAGTTGATATTATCTTTAGTTTTAAATTCTCCAAATATCATTACCATGTGTGTCTGTATACATGTCTCGCATGCAACCTTACTTTCAAGATCTTACTCCAAGCAAGCCTCCAAGATGGAATCATAAGCCTAATCAAAAAGCTTATCAAGGTGTCCCTCATTGATAGAAAAACAACCACATAAAGATTTAGTAGCAATACTTCTTTGTGTCAAAGTTACCTTTCGATTCCCATGTGAGTGTTATTATTTTCCCAAGGATGAAGAGATTGATTTGACTCCACCGAGGCACCAGGAAATGACAGACTTGGAATTACTGTTATGGTTGGTTTCCACGTCTCTATCGTCATAACTGAAATCATCCTCATCACACAAACTCTCTTCCTCATCACTCACAATAATTGCATCTTCATCCCACCATATTCTCTCTTCTACTTCTGGCACCACTGGAAAAGAAGAATTGCATAGCAAGCAAAACAGTTGCAGCATATGCATGTATAAGGAATACCTTGTCCTTCTATTGCATGATAAAGTTCAGTTTTCATTCCAAAGTACGAACTCTTTGTAAGCTCCATTGCATCCACTCTATCAACGTCATTCCCGAACTCGGTTGGAAAAAAATATATGTATTATAAAAAAATTACAGTTAATTGCACTAACCACAACCAATATATAATTTAGAATTAAAATAGTATAAACTGATTATCAATAACCAGGGAAATATGACACCTTCCCCACCAAGGAAAAAACCTGTTATCCATGCCTTAATTGTTCCAACTTACTTGATAGCCTTGATAATATTATACTGTAGGAAAAAGGATTCCATACAACTATCACGTACTTGCATTTGTGATGCACCTCTACCTACTATGGATATAACTACATCCACTTTTCTAATTGCCTCTACGAGACTTGAAAATTCTTCTAGTGATCCGTGCAGCACCACATCGACACATTCATTCTCAAATAAAGTGCTCCCTCCACCACATGTAAATATTTGCATTAGGTGTGGGCTATGTGGGGGATTTACTTACATGCATGATATTATCACCTGAGGCCTGAAAATATTCCAGTAATTGGGCTTTCTCAGAATTAGAAGCAACAGTGATGGAGTCTCTGATGACAAGGAAGGTGGGATGGCCAAGAGCAAGGCTGGCTTTGGCAATATGACAACTGATATAGCATGTTGCTTCAATTATCCTAATCCGGCTCCTCTCCATATTTCAGGGAAGCAAAAGTATGATAACACACGTTCTTATGATGCTCTTATATAACAAAAGAATCCAGTTTCAAGTTGATTGGGGTTATTTCATGTGGTTGGAAGAATGAATGGAACCTAGGTTTAATTCACGCCTAAGTTTAATTCCCACTAGTTACATGATGAACTTTGATGTAACAGACTAAATATGCATATTCCTCAAATGAAATTATAACACAGTATCTAAAAAAAGTCAAACTTCGAAACTGGTTATTTGACTCTAATTCCAAAATACTCTAAAAATCTACAATCACATTTCCACATGGGGCATCACCCAATGAACCTCTAACAAATCAAAGAAACTCTGAAAAATCACGTGTGTTCATGGCATACTAGACAATGCCCATAATTTGACTACATATTGGAAAATATCTCTAAAAATCACATTATTTAACCCCCTACCAATTAGAACTCAATACACCTTCCGAATTTAAAAAACCCTAGTTTCATTAGATATTGTAGATATCCATTTTTTCATTAACATTTTTTATAACCCTTTATATTTTCTTATTAAATTTGAGCTTTATTTTTATACGTGCAACATAAAACAGAAAACGCTAATATATACGCAATATATTATATCATTTTTTCCATATTTTTTCCTTCCCCAATATATCATGTCATTTTCCAATATATATCGTCCAATATAAATATACGTGATATATTGTTAAATGCTTCCCCGCGGATTCGATAATCGAAATAAAAACTCAAGTAGAAGCACCCAAAAATTCCAAAGGAGCTCTTTGATTTTCTATTTTAACGGCGCCTACAACTTTGAATAGTAGTAGTAATTCTAACATTAGAGGAGCATCATTACGTGGTAAAGTTTTAGAATCGTCATTGTGCAGGACCGAAAAAGAATTCAAAGAAGTAACCTTATTCAAAACTCCATCAAAACTTTCCCACGACATATGCAAGCTTCCATCCAACATTGTACTAGCCTCAACCTAAGATTAAGATCAACGTAGTTGGGAAAAAAATTAATTTAAACAAAAAAAATTGTGATTAATTATTAATTTATATGCAAGCTTCCATCCAACATTGAACTAGCCTCAGCCTCAGATTAAGATCAACGTAGTTGGGGAAAAATAAAAATTAAACCAAAAAAATTGTAATTAATTATTAATTTTTATATATATAAAGTTGTTATCTTTTAGAATCATAAGTTTATTGTTTGCATAATAATTTGTGCTATTTAAATATAAATATTATTGGTTTTTCATATGTTTAATTCTTAAAGGGAGTGGGGGTGGTTTCATAATATGAGAGAAATAATAGTATTATTATTTACTAGAGGTCTTAGCTAAACAACAATAACTTTGGTTGAGGCATATGCTATTTTGTGTAGTTTTTTTCTCATCAAAGAAGTAAATGTTAGTCATTTATGTTTTTGGAGACTTAATGATTATCGAGGATAATGATTGGAAAATCCATGTCAAAGGAAACACAAACTAAAACCCATCATTGCTTGAATCAAGTATAAAGCTAGATCCTTCGACAAAGTCTCCTATTATCACATCAATAGAGGCATAAGTGAAGAAGTTAATTAGTGGGCTAAATGAGCCACAAGGTTAAGTCTTTGTACCTTGTTCAAAAATGGGGGATATGAGCCCATACTTATCCCCTTATTTTTATTTTTAAATTGGTGAATAATTCTCATTTATTACCGCATGAACCAAATCTTTGTAATGAATCATAGTGGCATTGGGATAAGTAGATTGTCAACATTTGTCATCACTCTAATTTGGAACATTTTTCTTCAAATGGTGGTTGATTCTAGAGACAAGATGTTTTATTCCCCACTTCATATTCGTCATTGCAAAAAGGAATAAAACCGTTGAAAGCAAGTTTTTTAGGTTTTTCTACAAACTGGGTCAAAAAACTCAGGCGTTGTGCACCGAGGCCGGTGCTACGCACCTGGCCATCGGCATTGCGCTCAGACGAGGTAGTTGCAGTGTAAATTTACACTGCACTATGCACCGGGAGGGCGGTGCTACGCACAGGCCCAGAACGGCCCGACTGCCCATCTTTGCACACCAACGCTGCGCTCCGACAGGCCCGACTCGACCCAACGCTACGCACAAACAGTATTTGGCCTAAAAATTGCTAAAAAGGGCCTAAAACTCAAATTTCTTGCCTCCAAAGCTACAGCATCAGTCAAGCAAGGTTGGTGGCTCTCTTCCTTGCCTTCCAAGTAGTCTTTTTCATAAACAAGGAGGACATTTAAGGCTTAATATGACCAAACCCTAATCTTCATGGAAATCAATTCTTGACCTTCTAAGGTAGGGTTTGCAATTTGGAGAGTTGTCATTTGCTTAAAGGACACCCAATGCAAGCTGAGCCCCCTCCTAAAAAGCTCTGAAGTCTTCATAGACCTACTTCATTTTTCCCTCCATTGCTAAAAGTTTTGCTCTCACCATCCCTCTTTCTGTTCTTCCTAGACTTAAAAGTTCTCATCAAGCCAAAAAACCATTTGTTCATGCAAAATCTCAAGCCTCCATTCACCAAAATTCGCTTTCCACCTCACGGCTTACTTCCACTCCTTCATATCCTTCAGCTTTGCCTTCTCCACAAAGAAACCTACCTATTTATTCTTTCTCCTTATGCATTAAATGAAGAAAAAGAAGAGGACAATAGTACTAAGGAAGAAGATGATGGCAGTAGCCATGAAGAACAAGAAAACAACAGTGAAGATAAAGAAGACAACAAGGAAGAGACAGAGTCTAATGAGGAAGACCAAGAGAATGATGATGGCATGAAGGAGAGTGATGAAAATAATAAAGACAATGGGGCAGAAACAGAGCCTAGCAATAAAAAAGAAGATGATGATGGCATGGAGGAGAGATGAAAATGGCAATCTTGAAAACAAAGACAGTGATAAATTGGGGCAAGGCAGTCATAGTGATAAAACAAATAAATCACTCCCAAGTGCAGAAAAAGAGATTATTGATAAACCTAAGGAAACAAAGGGAGGTGATGAAGAAATATGAGACCAAGAACAGGCAGATGGTGAGGCTGAAACTGATTTTTAAAAATCAGACAGTGACCAAGGCAATAGCATAAATGAAACAGTCAGTGATGAGCAAGGAAATAGTCATGACTATCATGACACTAATTAGCATCTAATGACAAAGAAACTCAAAAGTGACAGTGTAGGAAATAACCAAGAAGAAGACCTAGTGAAGGACAGAGCCAAAGTGGAGCAAGTGAAGAAGGTAATGATCAGTTTGAAGGCCCAAGTGAGTAGCAGGTAAAGGTAAGGAGAAGCAAAGGGATCAAGAAGACTTCTCAAGAGCCTCAGTTCATTGATCTAGACAGTGACAATGAGGACAAGGAGATGACCGCTAGATTGCTTCTCTTGGAGAAAGATGCACAGCTTCAGGAGTGGGAAAGAGACTTTGAGATGGCACAACGTGTCATTCACTATTACAAAGAGGAGCATAAGCATTGCAAGGAGGTAAAGAGAGGCCTTGCCCTACAAAAGAAAATGACCAAGCATTATGTAAGGAAAAGCATGCTTGCTTGTGTCAAACTAAAGAAGGCCCTCATAGAGCTAGAAGATCTAAAAAGGGAAAAAGTGCATGACAGCCTTGAAGTTTTGGTTGAGGCTTCTCAGCAGGTATCCAAGACCTCTTGAGGGACCTCTCCACCAATTTTGAGGCAATTTGAACAAAATTTTGTTTTTTCCAAATTTTGACCCCTCTGTGCACAGCACCCTAGGTGCTACGCACAACATTGGTGCATCCTCATCTCTCAAAGTTTTCATTTTTGGACTCCTCACATCGCCAAAAATCTGCTCACAAATTTTCAGATCATTTCAAGCGTTTTTGACCCCCCAAAAGATCAAAAAACATCAACATTTTGACCTTTCTGCCTCATTTTCAGACTAGGCGCTGCGCACTGAGCAATTTTGGGAAAATCAGTTTTTTGAACAGGTAAATGGCATCCACTCATCAGGCTTTCCAATGAGCCATCACGGAGCCAAATCCGGTGTCGGGAAGGGGTCCAAAACTCAACTGCAAGAGACCCTATTTTCTGCTGAAGTGACGCTGCGCACAGAGGCTGCCTATTGTGTTTTGGACCAAAATTCAACAAAACACACTCATTTACTGAAAATACATATTTTTGAGTTTTTTGAGGCAAATTAAGCTAGAATTAGGTGCAAATAGTTATTTTGGCATTTATTTCTTAGGATATTAGGTGCCTTGGGCCTTGCATGGTCTCTTGGCCATGAATGATATTTATGACTATATTTGACATTTTCCTACCACATTTAGGGTTTTTAGTCCTCATTTGCTCCATAAATAGAGCATGAGGCCCCTATGTATTTTGTTGGCATTTGATGAGCTTGAAGAGCAATATACATGGTTTTATGTGCTTGGAGAAGAAATTGGAGTTGTGGAGTTGATGAATAGCTTGTTTGCAGGATTCCATAGCTTGGTGAATGGTGATGTTTTCTTAACTTGTTGATGTTTTCTTGTTCTAATTTTGTTTCATTCTTCTTGGCTGCTATAAAACAGAAAATTATAGGTTGAGACATGTTCTTTGAGGCACCTCAATCCTCTTGTTTGTTATAGCTTTGATGTTTTCTTCTTTTGGCCATATTAAGGAACTCTTAATTGCTCCTTAGGTCCACCAAAACTTGTTTTTTGTTTCATGTATGGTTATTATGCTAGCTTACAAGTATGATTCATGGTATGCCCTGCTTCTTTGAAGTTTTAAGAACCCTATATTGAAGCCTTTCTTTGGAATATTGATTTCTAGGTTAAGTCAAAGAGGTCTCGTTCGATCTTGCCCTTCGTCGATGATTATCAACTTGTTTTAGAGTTCCCAATAGCTTGAAATATGATGTTTAGGAGTTCCCTCTTCATAAATTGAGTTATTTGTTTTATCTTATATTTTTTCCCAAAATCTGAAGGTGAATTTCTAAAGTTAGAAGCTCTTATGCTCTCTATGTTTCACTGGAATGATTATCTTATATGTTTATTAGTCTGAGTATTGTTCATGGAACTTAATGGTTTGCCCTACCTCATGAGTTGTAGCTTTAAACTATATATGTTTAATACCTCTTAGTTTTTTCCCAAACTTGATGTTCATTACACCTCATACATCACCTTAAGGATCCATTCACCTTGTTAAATCGGCCCTGCAACACACTTTGTTTCATCATTTAGACACCCTTGACTTCATTTGACTCCATAGCCCAATGGCTTTGACATCCTCTCACTCCACCTATTACACTTGACCATCTTACCCATACAAAACAATAAAAAACCCTACACTTAACAACTAGCCTAAAATTAAAACCCTAGAGCAAAAATAACACATCATTTGCACCCAATAGAGAGATCCCTCTCTGAGTCCAGGAAGGCTAGGTCCTCAGACTCCAAAGCTTGGTTCCATGTTACCCTGTCATTTGGTATACCAATCTGCCAAATCACGGATTTGGCACTAACATTCTGGCAATCATGGTGGGACCTTCTGAGTTAGTGACAATATAAGTATCCCCTCAAAGTCAGAAACCCTTGACTAATAGTATATGTTGGTTTATCTGCCACCTCATCGCCATACTAACATTCTTGTGATCACGGTGGGACCTTCTGAGTTAGTGACAATCTAAGTATCCC
This sequence comes from Pinus albicaulis, assembly GCA_034641835.2. NCBI lineage: Eukaryota > Viridiplantae > Streptophyta > Pinopsida > Pinales > Pinaceae > Pinus > Pinus albicaulis. The sequence goes on from CM076576.1 coordinate 86,822,726, forward strand.
TTAGGATTCAGAAACCCTTGACTGATAGTATATGGTGGTTTATCTGCCACCTCATCGCCATACTAACATTCTGGCGATCACGGTGGGACCTTCTGAGTTAGTGACAATCTAAGTATCCCCTAGGATTCAGAAACCCTTGACTGATAGTATCTGGTGGTTTATCTGCCACGTCATCACCACCCTAAAATTTTGGCGATCACAGTGGGACATTCTAAGTATATAGTTGCTTGACAAACTCCTATAGACTCATTCAAACCTTCAGTTAAGCTTAGAGAATCAGCTAATAGTATCTAGTGGTTTATCTGCTACCTCATCACCTCACTAACACAATGGTGATCATAATGGAAACTTTGAGTCTGTGACAAACTAAGTAACCCTTAGGACTTCAGATGCCTTTATCAAATCATTGAGAACTCACACTATCAGCCAAAGAGTAGACTCTATTTGTTTCACCATCCTAGCAAAATGATGACTCAGCTACAGGACACTCACACAAACCTTATGAAACATAGAAAACCCCAAAACATCCTTAGATTGGTTTTTATTACTTATTGGTGGTGGACCATCATATATTTTACCTTCAAAAAAGTTAAAAATTTCCACCTGGTGACTCTACTAGCCTCCAGTAGGCCTATTACTTCATTAGCACTCATTTGGCTTCCTAGATTTGTTTCACACCAACCCTGAGAAGTTTTTGAGCCCACTTATATACTGTAAGAATTTACCAGACATTAAGAGAGGTCAGCCTTCAAAAACAATACTAAAACTTTTAGCCTCTTTGAATTTTGAAATTTGAAATCTGGCTTCACATAGGATCAATACCAGATCTCATCTAGACCCAAACCCTCCCAACATAGTTGATGGCCCAGAAAATAGTTTGTGGCAAACTTCTAGATCTGGACACTTAACCACTGTTAGGACCATCCATAGAGCAAGCTCTGTTGGTCGGCTTAATTTTCGGATTAAACCTCTCAATATTAATTATCAATTTGGGAGTCGTAAACGCGAGTTGTACTGCATATTGGCTCAGCTTACTGATCAGAGTATAAATATGTTTCGTTGTGATGATAAACTAAACACTGGAATGAAACACACATTGGCTCGCAAACAAGCAATCGTGAAAAGGAAATTTACTTAATCAGTTTCGCTCAGTGAAAATGCAATTAAACTATAATGAAATTCAAGACAATCCTCAATCATTCTTGCACTCGCATTAAAAATCTCCTATGATAACTTAAAAACCTTAATCTAATTATTCCTCTCATTAACTTAAAACTAACACTTGAAACTAAGCTTGAAATAAGCAAAAAACTACACATTATAAATTCACACCTTAAACTAACTAAAACTACTTGTTAAAACAAATTCAAGATTCTAAAATAACAAAAGAAACAATCCTAACTATTTCTAAAAGAACTACTTAAAAGATCTTAAAAATTGCATTGCAAATGATCTATGATAAATCCACACACATTACCCTAATAATCACTTCAAAACTAAAATTACTCTTGATAACAAATTTAAGATTGAAATTAACAAAGGAAAGTTTTAATTATTGCGGAAAGAAAGCACTCTACTCTATGTAAAATAACATTTGAAAGGTCCTATTAAAAATCACATTACAAACAACCCATGAGAAACTTTCTATTTCAGTCTTTTAATCTAAATGAAAGAAACTATTAAAAGCAAACCTACTTCAAAATAGAATCATGTAACTTAATAACTAAAATTAAATCATGTTGCATTTAAAATTGGTAGCTCTACCTAATCAAACTTGCTCTTATAAGAAAAAGATTATACTACTAAAATAAGAACCATCCTGACTAAAAATAAATCTATCAAAGCTACACTCAAACTCGCTTAGAAGAAATGATTACATTACCAAAACAAAAATAATTCTAATTTAAAAGTGATTTAATTATTAAGAGAAATTTTGCTATGCATGAACAAATCAAACCTTGAATTTCACTCTAAATGACAGTGTTACTTATTCAAAATTAAATTATTGCATTCTATTCTCACTACTGAATCAAACTAATGTAGAAACAACCAATTATGGAAAAATGTGCTAACTTTACTACATCCTAGAATCACTCTTTTCTTTAAAGATAGAATATATTGTCCTGCTTCTTAATTATCAGCTTTAGTTTCTATGTCCATTGAATACATATGCCAATGATTTGTATGGCCAGTACTAATTTATATACACTTCATATTGCAACTGTGAGTCCCATTTACTATAGCAGCAATCCATCCATATGCAATAATGAAATTAAAGCGTGTTATATAAATGTGAGTCCCATTTACTATAGCAGCAATCCATCCATATGCAATAATGAAATTAAAGCTTGTTATATAAATAAAGCAGTGGAATTAACCATCCTCTTGAGATCGAATGCAGAAACAATGATAATTAACATAACTCTGCGCTCTATTTGAGTGATTGCCAAGACCTCAAGACAGTCAACGTAAATAAAAACAACTTCAAACATAATTCCAAATTCTGATTGAAACCTATGCTAAGTTGTTGGCATCGAATGTAACGCTAGCCCTACTTCAATTACACTATTTCCAGAACACACCGTTGCGTCTTTTGCACAATCAAACCTGCATTCATATATTCACACATAGCAATACATATACACTTGAAAAATCAATTAAAAACACTCAATACAAACCAGTATTTCCATTAATAAATGTCTGGGCTAATAATCATTAATTTCCCCTCAGCATCTCTCACACTCTCTACATCTTCAGAAGGTCGACTTCTTCTCCTCTACAGCTACTACCTATCGACTTCTTCTCCAGAAAATCGACTGCTCCTATCTATCCCTCTATATTCTACAGTTTACATATCGACCTCTAGCTACTTCTATATCGACTTTTTTTATCCATCATTCTACAGCTACCACACATCTCGACTTCCAGCTACTGCTACTCGACTTTTTTTCCATCCCATGCGCACTGATATATATATATATATATATATATATATATATATATATATATATATATATATATATATATATATATAATTACAAAACTGGAGCTTCAACGGAGAAAATAATTTGTTTTACAAATGCCGGAATAAGAAATTGGTTTGAACAGAATTCCAAATTCGGAAATTTCTCCTCTTTTCATGGGATTTTACTATTGCTGGAAGATGGGTTCGTTTCTTCTGGAAGAAATCAAACTTCATGTAGCTAGTGGAGGCATCGTACAAATATTTCAGAACAGCCATATTTTTTTGAGGTTCAATCTTATCATGACCAAGAAACGAAGAAGAAGGGTACATGTTTGTACTCATTCCAAGCCTCCGCCCTATCTCTTTGGCAATGGCAAGTTGTTCACATGTGATCATCTTTACGTTGACACCAAGATTAAGAGCTCGACGGATTGTTTCAGCACTATCATGGCGAGGAGGATCAAATAGAGGCTACAATCCAACAAATTGCCATGGGGATCCCTTACTCTCTTTGGTCCTTTCAGGGACTTCCAATCTAGCTACAGCAAGGGAACGAAGTCCACGCTCAACAAATTTATCAATTACTGACTGCACTTTATTTCTCACATCTTCCTTGCAATAGCAGAGGTCAAGAGTCTGCTCTAGTGCTCCTTTACTAGCACAATGCCATTTTAAATCAATAAGCATGAAACTCAACACAATACGAATAGTGATTGACACAACATATATCGTGTAATTCTTCATTATGTGAAAAATTGCCTGACTTGTTAAAACAACACTTAAAATAACACTCAGCCTTGGCTCGGTAAGCACAATATCAGACGCACTCTGCCACTGCAATTCCATCTTAAACTCCGTCATCATCATCCTTCCCATCTGCATCAAGCTTAGGTTAGATTGCTATATGCTGCAAGATTATCTGGATGATAAGGACCACAAACTTCTTCCTTGGACAATGATTTGCATAGTGCACCCATGTAGGCGATTGCTCAACTCCCATGGCTCTCCTTGGTCGCCTTACGAAGCATTGTAAGGTACCATTCACGAAGCTTATCAGATTTTGGGGTCTTGTGGGTGTTGATAATTAATAAGCAGGTAAATATTGAAAATAAACACAACAACAACACCACTGTTGCTATGATAACTAAGTTGAAGTCACCCATTTTTGTCTTCGAAGTTCAACTCCCAAAATGTTGACGATTAAAAACTCTTCTAGAAAGGAACACCACACTGTTATGATGAATGAAACTTTGTTGCATGTGCATCAGTAAGGCCTGCTATTTCACTTTGCTGACCAAGAGCATCATCCAAAATCTTGAGATTAAACTGAGATTCGTTTTTAATCCCCAAACATAACCAGAGTAGAAATATTTATAGAAACCCAATACGTTCACGTTCAGATATGGTCTTCAGTGGAATATTCCCCTAACGATAACTCTTTCACGAAGCCGAATTTCGCCAAAAATTTTCTGGGTTATAGGAAAAATGGTGCTCTGAACACAACCCACGTCTCAGAATTTAGATATTCTGCTCTATTTGGTCTTAAATTTGATATTTTCACCTACATCAATTCAACTACCCAGCTTCTGCTTTTATGCATTTGGTGAATTCGCATTCGAATGCATTCCTACACCGAACCTTCCTGCAACCAAGAAAACCTATTATTAACGATATTATTACACAAACACTTATTCAAATTAATTAATAACAAGAATTTACAATTTAATTCTAAATGCCTCTAATCGTCAACTTAATGAATAAACAATGATTAAAATACTAGGTGCGATCATGTATCTATTTGATAAAAGTCGTAAAAATTTGGACAAAAGTGCGGCTCAACAAGCTTTGTACCTGAACATCTCACAACTTTGCAAGATCCTCAGTTTGACTTTCACCATACAAGGAACCTCTTTAGAAACAGGTCTCAACCTAATATTGACCAAATTGACCTTGAACCCTTAGATTTGCAGCAGAGTTCTAGTAGAGAAGCCTCTCCTTCCACACCACCTGATTTCTAGCTTCTCCATCACTTCAATTCTTTCCATACCAAATCTAATCAAAATCAGTTTGTTGGTCCAAGTACTTCCACCACACTCATCCATACCACCACTGTGAAAACCACTCCACTTCATCATACACCTACTTTCACAAACCCACCTCTTGTAAATCCCCCATTAGCTCCCATCATGGTAGCTTGGTATGCACCCTTGGTTTTACCTCAACCCCTAGTGCCTTTTCCAAATGACTATCAGTCCAAAATCCCTCATTTCATAGGAGTTGAATCCACCACTGCTCAACAGCATGTAAATAGGATCAATGATGCTTTTGATTACATGGAGATAGAAGAAGAAAATATTAAAATGAGGATTTTTGCACAAATTTTAGGAGGAGAGGCCAAAAAAAATTTCAAAGCATTGACTCCTAATTCAATAAATGATCTCCCATCCCTTTACCAAACTTTTATAAACAAGTGGGAAATCAAGAAAAACCCCCTCCAAATCATGTATGAATATAACAATCTTAAAAGGAATATAGGGGAGAGTGTGCAAGACTATTGCACCAGGTTTAACAGTGTGTACCATTCCCTCCCACCTCACATGAAACATCCACAATGCCTAGCACTAGTGAAATTCCCTAAAGGTTTTGACCATGACATGACTTTCCAAATAAGAGAAAGAGACCCTGAAACCTTAGAAGAAATGCAAAAGGCAGCTATTAGTGCAGAGGTTAACTTGATTGAAAAGAGAGCTAGGTTGAAATTAGAAAAAAGAATAAGCTACAAGGATGAAACCATGCCCTTAACATCCTCATCCGACTCTAAAATAAACAGCCTAATGATAACTGTGGAGAGAATGATAGAAAATATAAACCTAAATGAAAAAACACCTCCTAGGGAAAATCAAGTTAACTCCCAAAACAAAAATAGAGCTCAAAACTTCAGAAGTAACCCTCCCCAAAACTGGCTAAGAGACAATGATCAAAACATTAGGCCACCTCTCCAAAATAATTATGTAAATGAAGAGGGAAGAGAGGAGGAAGAAACTGAAGAGAACAATGTAAACCTAATAAGCTCTGATAATGAAAATGAAGTTTTTCTCACAGAAGAAGAATGAGGTCTTTGTGCCTTTGATCAAACTCAAACAGATTATGAAAACTCTGAAGATTACCAATCAGGACTGGAAAATTCCATCATGGAAGTCCATAGGCAGTATGACCTTAGGAGCAAAAGAAACCAGGAAGCCTCTAGGAAACACCAAATTGATACTGCTGCTAGGAAATCTCTAGAAAATAGTCATAAGAGCACAATAGACAATGTAAATAACCTAGCTAAGAAAGTTGAAACAAACAAAGGAAAAAACAGCCAGCCAAACAATGACACAAATTGCCCTAATACCTCCAATAATGATCCTGAAAAATTTCTGTTATCTAAAACCCTTAATAAAAATCAGCAGACCAAACTTGTGGACAAGGTTATGGCTGATAAAACTGATGCAAATATGACTAAGACCCAAATCCCTTTCATCTTTGAAGGGGAAATTGCTAAAATTAAGATAAACATGCCTCTAACTGAACTGGTAACCCAAGGAGTGCATAAATCCCAAGTGTTGAAGGTCTTAAACTTAGGAAATGATACTGACACACTAAACCTTAGGCCTAGAAATCACTAAAACTTACAAGGAACTCTACTCCTTTGACTCCAGTAGGGTTAAAATTTTAGGCCTAATCAAAGACCTTTGTGTCAACCTGGCCCAGATTCCCACCAAAAGTCTTGTCATGGACATAATGGTAGCAGACATTCATCCTAAATATGGCATGCTTTTATCCAGATCTTGGGGGGGGGACTTCAAGGTAATCTTCAACTAGATATGTCCTATGCCACTATCCCTGTTTTCAACCAGACAAGAAAACTTTACCGAGAATTACACATGAAGTATATGGTGAGTAAATTTGATAGGCCAAACAACACCCTTGTCTATTCCATTCATTCATAATTACATTCATTTATTTTGTATAATGAAAATGACATTGTGGAACAGGTGAGTGAATATGACAAAGATCTAGTGCTACCAGAACCACCAGACATACCCTCAACTAAAGAAAATATCATCCCAAACTCTAGCAACCCCAAAAAACAACAAAGTGGTGAACACAAAATAGAAACACTATGGAACATAACCTTTGATGGTTCTTGTGGCAAGGCTGGATCAGGGGCTAGTGTCTGGATACATAACACAAATGAATGTCATTCTTACAAACTAGACTTTCAGTGCACTAATAACATTGCAGAGTATGAGGCTCTCCTCCTTGGCTTACACCTACTCAAGAACTTAGGAGCTAAGAAAATATCTGCTCAAGAAGATTTTGAACTAATCATTAAACAAATCAGAGGTGAGTATTCAGCTAAGAATCCAAGATTAAGAGAATATAAAAATCTAGCCTTAGATCTCCTCAAAAATTTTGAAAAATATGAGCTAGCTTACATTCCTAGAGCCCAAAATATTCTTGCAAATGAGCTTGCCTTCGCTGCTAGCAACTATCAAATACCACTTGCAAGTGAATAGTACACTTTCAAATTCAAACACCGACCTACAATACCTGACAACATTGACTATTGGCAGGTGTTTGAGGGTGATGAACAAATTGATGATTTTTTACAATCTAAGAATGAATTTACATTGACATAACCAAGTTTAGGACATGAGGAAGATGTTTCTACATAATAAAAGACCTTAGAAACAGAACTGCCATCTATTGCTGATATAAACCTGCTTACACATCCTTATGAGGAAGGAATGGTTGAGAATCTAGACCAAAGGGACCTTGAGGTTTTAGAATGTAAAGATGGTACATTACCAAGATGCCTTACGCCATTAGAAGAGCTTTTGGACTTTAATGATGTAACTAAAAAACCCAAAATGGAATCCACAGAAAATGATGTAGAGGAGTGTAACATTGGTAGCCTGAAGGAACCTAAAATGATCAAACTCTCCAGAACTCTTCCCCCTCACACAAAACAAAGATATATTGAACTTTTCCAAGAATTTAGAGATGTTTTTGCATAGGGGTATAAAGATTTAAAATCATATGACACAAGCATTATTCAACATAAAATTCCTCTTAAAGAAAATCAGAAACCTTTCAAACAAAAATTAAGAAGAATAAACCTCGTTCTATTGCATCTGGTTGAGAAAGATATCAAAAATATGTATGATGCCGGGATCATAGTTTCCCTTTGATACTTAGAGTGGGTTTCCAACCTTGTGTCGGTTAGGAAAAAGGTTGGAAAGATTAGGCTTTGCATTGAATTTAGAAATTTGAACAAAGCCTCCTTAAAGGACAATTACCCCCTGCCTAAAATGGATCACATACTTCAAAAGGTAGTTGGCTCTAAAAAAATCCCACTGCTTGATGGTTTTTCTGGCTACAACCAAGTACTAGTACTCCCCAGTGACCAACACAAAACTGTCTTCACCACACCTTGGGGTACATTCATGTATGTTAAAATTCCATTTGGTTTAATGAATGCAGGGGCCACTTTCTAGAGGGCCATGGACATAGCTTTCTCGGAAGACATAGGCTACTTCATAGTCATTTACCTTGATGACATCACTGTACACTCTAAGACCAATGAAGAACACTTGATTCATCTGAGAAATTTTTTTGAAAAATGTAGGAGGTATGGCCTTTCCTTGAATCCCAAGAAAACACTATTCAGTCTCCAGGAAGGAAAAATCTTAGGCCACATCATCTCAGAAGAGGGAATCAAAATAGACCCCAAGAGGATTGAAGGCATTTTACAAATCAGCCATCCCAAAAACATTAAGGAGTTACAATATTTCATAGGGAAGATAAACTTCTTAAGGAGGTTCATCCCCAACCTTGCTGAACTCTTGAGGAATATTACCAACATGATTAAAAATGAAATAGGGGTTAAATGGACCTTAGAAGCTAAGCAATCTTTTAAACTGGTCAAACTAGCCCTCACTCAAACACCGGTCCTAATCAGTTCCAATTTTACCAAAGACTTCTACATTTTATCATTTGCCTCTGAACACACCATTGTTGCAGTCCTACTACAAAAGAACATGACAGGGAAAGAACAGCCTATAGCATTCTTCAGCGAAGCCCTTAGATATTCTCCCCTCAAGTATAACATCATGGAGAAGCAAGCCTATGCCTTGATTAAAGCATTGAAAGATTTTAGAGTCTATATCTTACATTCTCACATCATTGTTTTTGTTCCATATACTGTTGTCAAAGATATTAGGAATCAAGACCCTGATGGTAAAAGGGGAAAGTGGATTGCCATTATCTTAGAATATGACTTAGAAATTAGACCAACCAAACTAGTCAAAGGACAAGGGCTCTCAAAAATTATGGCTGAATAAAATTTCCAAGCTTTAGATATGAATATGGTTGATGTTTTAGAAGAACAAGAAGAGTGCACCGCTCCTTATATTGAAGAAACATTTCTCAATTCATCTTGGTATGCTGATATTCTGTATGTCCTCTTTTATCTTAATGCTCCACCTACTTTATCAAAGACAAAAGCTAGGTTCCTGAAACAAAAAGCTTTGAATTTTTGCATTATAGATGGAATGTTATATTGGAAAAACTATATAGGCATATTGCTTAAATTTTTGTTGGAGGATGATGCAAGAAAGATCATGCATGAGCTGCATGAGGGATAATGTGGAGGCCATCTCTACTAGAAAACCACAGCTAACAAGACACTTAGGGCTGGATACTATTGGCCTACCCTATTTCTCGACACCCACAAACTAGTCATGACTTGCCATAAGTGCCAAATTTTTTATGGCAAGAGAAAGCTCTTACCTTTGCCTTTACATCCCATTATTGTTGAGGCTCCTTTTCAACAATGGGGTTTGGACTTCATTGGTGAGATCCACCCTACTTCATCTTCCCAACACAAGTGGATCCTTACTGCTACTGATTACTTTACCAAGTGGATAGAAGCCATCCCCTCCAGAAATGCCACTGACTCAGTCATTATCAAATTTCTTGAGACCAACATCCTTTCTAGATTTGGTTGTCCCAAAAAAATCATCATAGATAATTTTTTTGCCTTCACATACAAAAGAATGGTTGACTTTTGTTATAAATATCACATCACATTAGGACATTCCACAACTTATTACCCTCAAGGTAATGGGTTAGCCGAGTCTTCCAACAAAAGCTTAGTCAATATCATCAAGAAGCTTCTAGAATAGAATCAAAAGGCATGGCATGCCAAGCTAGTGCATGCATTATGGGATGATAGACTAACCACCAAGAAATCCATTGGTCTTGATTGTCCTTTACTTAAGTTCTATTTATGTAAAACAATTAGAGATATTTTGTAAACCAATCTTGATATTTTTCAAGATATTTTAGTTTAGAAATTGTATAAATACTTCACTCCTTGAAGTATTTTGTGTGGAATAAAATTTATCAAGACTACTATATTCATTTTTCTGGATATATTGAAGTTGGTGTGAGTCAATTAGAAAAGCAGCAGACTGGAATTGAGGTTAAAGACATCATAACTCAGGATTCTTGTGCTGACCAGATAAGTCTAGTCTTTTTCTTGTTTTCATTGTTTTTTCTTTCAAAAGTTTCCATACATTCATTTTAATGCGTTTCTATCTTTAATGATCAACTAGGAGAATTTAGACAAGATTAGTGATAAAAATCTCCATGTTTTTAACTAGTTGGCATTATTATGTTTTCTGCTTGATAACCGGAGTATAGAATTCTTAATTGCTCTAGGTCCCTGTTTGATTTCCTCCTTCAATCTTCATTTCTGTAACTTAAGGATTCTTAAGTGCCCTTTTGTTCAGATTTCACCCATTCCATCAACAAAGCCTATTAAAAAGCCTTAGAAGGTCATCTACCCTGCCCTTAGTACATTTGTATCTTTAAGTCTTATTTCCTTGCTCTGCTTGCCTAGAAAGTTGACTCCATAGCCCAATGTTCTGGTAGATCTCTTTGGTTTACCTTGAAACACTTTTTATTCCCACCACACATTCAAAACAAGTCCCATTGTCCTCTCATAGCTAGCATAAAACCCAATTACAAAACAAAGTTAAATCTTTAGGAGAGATCCCTCTTCGGAACTCAGGAAGGCTAGATCCTGAATTCTGAAAGCAGTTCTTGGTTACCCCTAGTTTCTTAACTAAAAAAATCCTCATCACCCTTGTAATTCTCAAGTTGTGGGATGAGGATTTTTGTAGTTAAGAAAACTAGGGGTAACCAAGAACCACTTTTGAAATTCAGGATCTAGCCTTCCTGAGTTTCGAAGAGGCATCTCTCCTAAAGATTTAGCTTTGTTTTGGTAATGAATATTAGGCTAGGTATGAATGGACAATTTGGTTTTATTTTTGGAATGTTGGTAGGAATAAATGACTACAAGGAAAACCATAGAAATATCTACCTAACCATTGGGCAATGGAGTCAAATTATAGCAAACAAGACTAGAAAACTTAATCCAAAAGATGCAAATATGCTAAGGAAAGATAGATGACCTTCAGAGGGTTTTAAAAGGCTATTTTGATGAAGTGGGTGAAATCTGGACTAAGGGAAATTAAGAATCCTTAGATCACATAAAAGGAATAGGGAAGTTCAATTCAAACGAGACTAAAGAGCAATTAAGAATTCTAAAGTCTGGAAATCAGTAGAAAACATAAAAATGAAAACTAGTTAATACAGAGATATTTTTACACTAATTCTGTAATATTCCTCCTAGTTTTTCTTTTAAGATAGAAATGAACACAGGATGTATGAATGAAACTTAAAGAGATACACAATGAAAACTTGGAAAGACTGTACTCATCTAGTCATCACATGAATCCTTAGCTATGATGTCTATTTTCTTCAGTTTCCAGCCTGCTGCTTCAACTTAACTCACATAAAATCCCAATGTTTCAACAAAAAGTATATAGTAATCTTGAGAATTACTATGTTACTGACCTATAATATAGGATTCATAATTTTGACTTGATTGTTGATAATCTTGTAAATCTGTACATACTTTGCCTTCTACAAGTTGTATTCACATAATTTGTAAAAAAATCAAAAAAATAAAAAAGAGGGTAAAAATTCCTAAAAGAAAAATCAAAGGACTTAGAAAAAATAAAAGACCCCAAAAGAAAAATGAATAAAAAATGAAAGTGTGCAAGTATAAATGCCACTACTTTGTCCTTTTTACTATGGCAGAGTGTCAATAAATGCCATAGTCCATGATGAGTTAAACAATTTAATCTTGACTTGTTATGTTTCAATTTCACTTGTTGTAGATAGAGAATAATGAATTGTCATACAGTTTAATCATGACAATTCAGTAGTTAGGTAGAGAAATAAAGTGAATCCAACAGTTTAATCTGGATTCATGGATGAAATAAGTGTAGAATTAGATAGTTTTACTTGCTTTCAAAAAGAATAAATACTTTGAAGGTTGCTAGCTCAAATGCACCTTACTAAAAAGGAAGAAAAAATGTTAGCATGGTAAGATGGGTAGGTATAAGAAGGTGAAAAGTCTCAATGTAAATTTCATTCATCATGGGCTACAAAATAACTAACTTCCCCTTCCCTGTTGGGAATCACGATTGCCGTTAGACCAAAACCCGCAGGTGTTAGTCAACGATCGCATCGCCAGAGATAAGGATCCACGAGAGGCGATTTGTCCATGTCACGAAACACACGGGGAGTGTTGTTTTATCCAATGTCCAACAATCTCCCCCCTAACGTGAGCCGAGTGTGTATCGAACTCGTGACCTACCCTCTGATACCACTTGTTGGGAATCACAATTGTCGTTAGACCAAAACCCGCAGGTGTTATTCAACGATCGCATCGCCAGAGATAAGGATCCACGATAAGCGATTAGTCCATGTCATGAAACACATGGGGAGTGTTGGTTTATGCAATGTCCAACAATCTTGGTATCAGAGGAACACGGGACATATCCTCCTCTTCTTCTTGTGTCTTGGGACACTGTTCAGCAGATAGCTTTACACCTACGGGAATAGGAACATTCACTCGTTTACTATCTTGCATATTGAACCTCTGTAATATAGTCTCGACATACTTACTCTAGTTTAACCAGAGCTTCATCTTTGGCTGGTCTCTCTTAATTCCCAAGCCCAAAAGATAGTTTGCAGCACCAAGATCCTTCATGTCGAATTTGGAGAACAGTTGGGTCTTCAAATCTTGGATAATTTCTTTGTCATTTCCAATCAACAACATATCATCCACATACAAGACCAAATAAATAACACGGTCACCAATTAATTTAAAATAAACACGGTGATCCTCCTTGCTTCTGGTGAAGCCAAGTCCCCGTATATAGGTATCAAATTTCTGATACCACATCCTTGGTGACTGTTTTAACCCATACAGAGACTTCTTCAACCTGCACACCGGTTCTTTCTTACCCTTCACCATAAAGCCTTCAGGTTGCTTCATGTATATCTCCTCTTCTAGATCCCCATGAAGAAATGCAGTCTTCACATCCATCTGTTCTATCTCAAAATCAAATGCAGCAGCAACAGATAAAAGTAATCTAATAGAAGTAACTTTGGCAACAGGAGAAAAAATATCACCAAAATCAATTCCCGACACCTGGGAATAACCTTTTGCTACCAACCGAGCTTTGTATTTATCCACCTTGCCTTCTAAATTCATCTTCTTTTTAAACACCCATTTGCTCCTGATGGGCTTCCTTCCAGCCGAAAACTCCACCAGATCCCATGCTCATTTTTGTGCAGGGATGCCATTTCATCAACCATGACCTCCTTCCAGAGTTTTCCATCCTCTGAATATAATGCCTCCCTAACAGTTCTGGGATCATCATCAGTTATAGTTAAAAAAAAATTGAATAGAAAGCAGATGGACTATACCTTTCTGATTGTCTTCTTTCCCGAGCTGATCTTCTCACGGCTGGAGTTTGTGGCTCTTCCCCTTCTGAGTCTTCTTCTATTGTAGAGTCTGATTCATCCTCCTTTAGCTCAAACTCTATCTTCTCAGGTTCCTTTGGTATGACTTCATGTTTAACAACATCTTTCACCTCTCTAAACACCACATCTCGATTGTACAAAACCTTCCTTGTTTCTGGGTTCCAAAGCTTGTATCCTTTTAAACCATCCTTACGCCCAATAAAGATGCACCTTTCAGATTTATTATCCAACTTGGTCCTTTTCTGCTTTGGAACATCTACATATGCATCACATCCAAATACCCTTAGATGTGAAAGAGAGGGTTTCTTACCAGTCCATACCTCATGTGGAGTCTTATCCTCCAACACTAATGAAGGTGATCTGTTAACCAGATAGCATGTAGTCTCCACTGCCTCTGCCCAGAATTCTTGTCCTAACCCGGTACCACTGAGCATGCTTCTTGCCTTTTCCATCAGTGTTTTTTTCATTCTTTCTGCAACTCCATTTTTTTGAGGTGTGTATGGAGTAGTCTTCTGTCGTGCTATACCACACATCTTACATAACTCTTCAAATTCCTTCTTGTAGAACTCCCCACAATTATCTGTCCTCAGTGCCTTTATCTTCTTCTCTGTCCGGTTTTCCACCAGAGCCTTAAATTCTTTAAATCTATCAAAGAATTCAGATTTATTCCTCAAGAAATATATCCATGTATTCCTTGAGAAGTCATCTATGAATTAAACATAGTACACAGACTTTCCTAGTGAAGGAATTGACACAGGTCCAAACACATCACTATGCACAAGTTCCAATATCTTGTTCGCCCTCTTAGCACCAGAAGGAAAACTCACCCGATTTTGCTTCCCATATACACAATTCTCACAGAAATCGAAATCCAGAGAGAAATTTGACATACCTTCTACCATACCATTTCTATGCAGTATCTGAAGGCCCTTCTCTCCAATATGTCCAAGCCTTTGATTCCATAGCATGGTCTTTTCTCCAAAGAAAACTAGGCTTTCCGCTCCACTTTCAGGAACCATAGAACGGTTACACCCATCAATAACAGTGCTACCTTGTAGCTTGTACAGAGTTCCAGTCCGAACTCCCCGCATTAATACCAATGCTCCCCAAACCATCTTGCAGACATCTTTCTCGAACACTGTTTTTACACCTACATCATCCATCTTGCTTACAAAAATCAGATTTCTGGCCAATGCAGGAATATTTAGAACACCAGGAAGTGTTCTAATCCTTCCACCTTGTAGCTTCAGCTTGACCTTTCCACGTCCGATGATTTTTGCCTTCCTATCATCCCCTAGGAAGACATCACCACCATCATATTTCTCATACTCGCAGAACCACTCTCGATGGGGAGTGAAGTGAAAGGATGCACCTGATTCAATCAACCATGATTCATGATCTACATGTGTATTTGAAGAAGAAGCCAAATACACATCCCCACCTTCATCTGAGGTGGTTTTTGCCTCTGCAGAAGGAGCATCATCAGATCCCTTTCCTTTCTCAGGAGCTTTAGATCTGCACTCCCTTTTGTAGTGCCCTTCCTTTCTGCATTTCTAGCATACCTTTACAAACTTTCCAGGAGATTTAGATCTCCCTCTAGATTTGGATCTCCCACTCGAAACCTTTTTCTTGTTTCTGTTTTGGGACCTTCCTTGTACAGATAAGGGATCTCCGTTCTGGCCCTCCATATTTCTCCGTCTCATTTCCTTCGACAACAAGGCTGAGACAATGTCATCAAAATTCAAGTTAGTTGTATTGCTAACTATTGCAATAACTAGATTGTCCCACGAGTTTGGTAGAGAACACAAAAAAATGATGCACTTATCTTCATCTGAGATTTTAATATCAACAGATGACAGTTGAATTACCACAGTATTGAAGGCATTCAGATGCTCTGTCACCAAGTCTCCATCCTTCATCCTCTGGTTATACAGCTTTTTCTGCAGGAACAACTTATTCACCAGAGACTTATATTGGTACAAAGTCCCAATTTTTTCCCACAAATTCTTCGTCATAGCTTCCCCAGATACATTCAACAATATGGAATCTAAGACACATAACCGTATTGTGCTCTTAGCCTTCCGATCCAATTTCTTCCAGTCTTCATCTGACATTGTCGTTGGTTTAGTGCTTGGATCTACCGCAATCCACTGATCTTTATCCACTAGCAGATCCTCCATTTTGAGCTTCCATAACTCAAAAATCTGACTATTAAATTTCTCGATCTCTATCTTCCCGCCGCTCGCCATCTTCTTTCACTGCAAGAATCGATCTCGCAAATCTCCCACTGAACAGGGTTTACCTCAAGCCCGAGAAAAAAACCCTCAGCAGAAAAGGCGTCCCCTTGAAGCCGAAACAACTTTGATACCAAATATAGGCTTTAACCCTGAACAGAAATTATCTACAGACGAATCTTATAACATAAAATAAACAATAGTGAGAGCATAAAACATAAAACAGATAAACACAGAGATTTTCCCTGGATCCCAAATCGGGACGACCAGCTTGATTTTTCATTATATTCCTTTTAGTGTTACAACACATGTATATACATGTTGAAGCATACATGAACCCTAATCCATTAACCCTGGATTATAACATAATCGTAGTTCCCAGATCTACAAAAATACAAGGGGCCGAAAACCATCATACCCTAAAACCATGTACAAAACCATGCAAAAAACCATGGGCACGAACTACCCACCGGAAATTAAGGACCAAAAAATTTTCGCAGGGGCGCTGCCCCGGACCCTTTGCACCCAGCGCAAAGGGGGGGCTATCGCCCCCCCTATTACACCCCCATGCATGCTTAGTCGTGGAAAGAATATAACACATACCCAAGATTCCCATATTCATGAAACATTCTAAACTATTAGTCAGAAAGGCTCAAGGCATTTCCTTGACTTTTGTTGGGACCGGACCCAAGGCTCTATGACTGATCAGTTGAAAGTGTAAAATGTCTATATTAATCCCCAAAAGCACATCATTACTCCATTTCATGCATTCATCCCCTTGAAATAATCCTAAGTAAAACCTCATTTTACTTAAAAACATTATAATTCCCATTTGATTAACTTCCTACATCATTTGAAAACATTAAGCCCTCAAAATAACATTATATCATAAGTTAAAGTGATAAGATTAATGCAAATTATCTTTTAAACTTCACTTTACCTAGTTATGTTTATGTGTTTTGAGTATACCTCGTCCTATTTCCATATTAACTTTAACTTATATATTAACTCCATATAGAAATAACCTTTTCCTATCATATAACTCATTTTTATATAATAAAATAATCAAGATTACTATAGACTTTTTGTTGAAACATTGGGATTTTATGTGAGTTAAGTTGAAGCAGCATGCTGGAAACTGAAGCAAATAGACATCATAGCTAAGGATTCATGTGATGACCAGATGAGTACAGTCTTTCCAAGTTTTCATTGTGTATCTCTTTAAGTTTCATTCATACATCCTGTGTTCATTTCTATCTTAAATGAAAAACTAGGAGGAATATTACAGATTTAGTGTAAAAAGCTCTCTATATTAACTAGTTTTCATTTTTATGTTTTCTACTGATTTCCAGACTTTAGAATTCTTAATTTCTCTTTAGTCTCCTTATCAACTGGTATATGGCATGAATGCCATTTTCCCAACATCCTTGGGATTCCTGGTGATGAAGCTTCTCCAAGAAGCATAATTAGAAGAGGATGACATGCAAAGCAGGCTGAATCAAACCATTCATTTATAGTAGAGAAGGGAGGAGGTTTACCAAAGGACTCAAGTAGTAAAAGAAAATATAAAGAAGATTTTTTACAGGAGGACCAAAGAAAATTATTTCCAGGTTGGAGATCAAGTACTAAAGTGGGACCCAAGGAGGGAAGACAAAGGTAAACATGGTAAGTTTGAAAATTTGTGGAAGGGGCCTTACATCATCAGTTCAGTTAGCGGGAATAATTCTTTCTTTTTACAAAAGTTGAATGGAGGAGAGATTTTTGGAGGTCCTGTAAATGGTAGGAAACTTAAGCACTACTTTTGTCAAGAATCCTAATTTGAATTTCTTACTTATTGTACCTACCATTTTTTAAAGAAAGGATATAGAGAGGAAAAACGCAAACAAGAAAAAATTGAAAAAGAGGGCATTTTTGAAAAGAGGTAAAGCCTCGTACCAAAAAGATAGAACTATTGAAAGTGTGTAAGCTTAAATACCACTACTAGTGCACAAAGAAGTCTTGTTTCAGTCATCTAGCCTAATCATGCTTGAAACATGTTTTAAATTTATTGTTGATAAGTTAGTGAAAGATAGTTGGTCAAAATATTCAAGCTTGACTTGTCAAAGGATAAATTAGGGAGAAAGATATTGGTTCCACATGCTTAAAACAAAACCAGAGAGAAAAATGGGCATGAATAGCAAACAATATATCCTAGCCCTGATTTTTCTAGTCTCATTTTGTACAAAAATAACATTTGTGTGCAGCTTGTTTTCATGCCACAAACCCATGGTAAGTCAGATTTTCTAATCCTGATTTAGCCATGCTTTAATTTCATGTTTATAGCCTAGTGAATGAATCCTGTCAAATATCTTAATCTTGATAGTTCAGTAGTCCAGGTAGAGAATAAAGGAAGTTCATTAGCTTAATCTGAACTTCTGGAAGAAATAAGTGTATAAGTAGATAGTTTGTTTTGCTTTCAAAAATAAAAATATGTCAAGGTTGCTAGTCTAAATGCACCTAAAGAAGAAAAAATGATAGGCAAGTAGGTTGGGTAGGTAGAGATGAATTTGAGTTGATCATGTTTTTCAGATTTTTGAGAGCATAGCTTCAACCAAACATCAGCAAATGAAAAGAGGTAAAAATCTTCCCACTGGATGAAGCACTGGTCTCCATAAAGCCAAAGATCTGAAGTTCTAGACACCTCCTGAAAAGGAGCTGCCCTCCCCAAGTGGAGCCATTTTTAGTCATCAGTAATAGCCTTGTTGATGACCAAATGATTATCCCAAGATTTCTAGAAACAAAGTTCATAGACATTGTGAGTTCTATAAATCTCATTGCCTTCATTATCCTTAAGATAATTTTTCACTATTTCATCATTTCATCCTGTCTAGCTTTTCTTACCAGTCTCAGAAAACCCATTAGGAGCCCATGTCACTCATCTTGTGTATATTTTGTCATCCTTGGCCCAAATCCTCTGTTTTTTTTTGCCTAAAACCCCCACTGCTACCTAGGCCCACCAATTAAATAGCTTTGTTATGTCTCCTAAAAACTCCCAAACACTGATGATCTCAAATTATCTCTGTAGGCTCTTTAGATAAATCAAGTACATTGGATTTTGGATCTTCAATACAATAGTTTATCATAAATTATATCTTACACTTGATGATCTCAAATTCTAGGTCTTAGTCCAAAATCTAAGTCCAAGAAACCTTCCACTAGGTCACTTAGGGTTTCATGAGTCATAGGGTGGATTTGGTATCCTACAAATCTTTGTTTTATATCTACAAGAAGACTGCATTCAAAGAAGAAAGGGACAAGTCATTTTTTCCTAAACTCATCAAAGAGATCATTCGAAGAAGGCATTTCACCTAGAGCATAAGTTTTGCAGGGAGACAGCTGCCCTTTGCTCACATTTTTGAAAAATAATCAAATGACCATCAACCTAGCAAGAGGTAAGGTAATGGGAAACCATCAGAAGAAGACCATTCACAATGAAAGAAGGCAGCAGGTATATGTTTGGAAATAAAATCAGGGTTTGTGACAGCTTTGACCAAATAAGGAATCAATACTAGGTCTACAAGGGCAAAGGGTCACATCCACTCCATCAGTGCACAATTGAAGATTCTTTAGAAATGATAAATGAATTTTGATAAGTTTCAGAGAACTTAGAAGACAACACTATTTAAAGTTTTTCTAAGCAACCCTAAAAACTAGAAGTTTTGGGAGGTGGACAAAAATGGACAAAAGATGACAAAGAGCCTCCTTCATAATAGCAGATGGCTTCAAAGGGTTTCAAGCTCCCCTCTAGGGTTTGGAAAAGAGGCCTTGATTCCACCTCACCAAAGGTACAAAAGGGCAAAGATTATTGGTACAAAAGTATGAGGTTTCAAAAGGTAAAATCAGAAAACTTAAGGGATCAAAAGAGGCAGACATAAACACCAATACTCCACTACACCAAAGGAAGAAAGATGATGAAGAGTCTCAACAAAAGGGCTAGAAATATCAGTTCAAAGTTTTGACCTGTCAAAAAATAGTCAAAGGCATTTTCAAAATGGTCAAAAATGGTAGGCATAAGGTAAAATGCCAAAAGAGTTAAAAATAATAAGCATGGTTTTCACTATTGAAGAGGAAAGGTGTTGAACTCCAAAAAGACAAGTGATCAAAGACAGAAGTTGTGAAGGCACCTACAAGAATAGAAGTGGCCATGAAAGACACAAAAATGGTTTAAATAGCTCACCTCCCTCACTAGACATACATCATTGTCAAAGTGGTCTAAGGAACAAATATACCACTGGTTTACAGCAGAGTAGTAAAACCTCCAACAAGGGTCACCTCATCAAATGAATATTCTGCAACAGATAGATTATGCCATGAATGACACTTCTACAAATTTTCAAGGATGGCTACCTATAGGAAAAATTGGTAAAGACAAATAGACCAAATGTTTTTCACAATGATGGCCCACATAAAGACTAAAGGTGATCGGTTTCAATTGATAAGGTTTTTCACACCAAAAGGTTTGTTTCACTGTCTCAAAGAAATACATGACAGAAGGTCATTTGAAGGAAGGTTAAAATTCTCCTTTTCAGTCTCTCAACCAAGCAATTAAAGGTATAAACCTGCAGGGCTGAAGAATCCCAGAAAAAGTGCCACCATGTTCACAAGATTATTGTTTACAAGTGTTGAAGTTCATAAGGAAGATAAAGTGAAGAAAAACCTTCAAAACAGAAGCACTGATTTCACTATTTGTATGTTTTCACCAAACTTGGTCAAAATAAACTTCTTTAAAAAGGGCTCATGGTTTCAAATTTAGGTTGAGGACACCTGTTTAAATTTTATGAAAGTTTGTGAGCAAAAGAAGAACATTAAAAGGCTTCCAGCAAGGCAAAAAAACCACTTTTTCTGAGACTCTACCACCTACAGGACCAAAAAGCCAAGAAAGCACAGTGAAAAAGGTAAGAAGAAAATAAACATTAGGATAGTGGGTTTTGGCATGAAATTATTTTTCAAAAAGATTATAAGGGTCTCCTTGACCTCTTCCCCACTTCATATTCATCATTGCAAAAAGGAATAAAACCGTTGAAAGCAAGTTTTTGAGGTTTTTCTGCAAACTAGGTCAAAAAACTCAAACGCTGCGTACCGAGGCCGGTGCTATGCACCTCGTCATCGGCGCTGCGCTCAGACGAGGTGGCCGTAGTGTAAATTTACACTGCACTTCGCACCGGGAGGGTGGTGTTACGCACCTGTGCGGGCGCTACGCATAGGCCCAGAACGTCCCGAATTCCCATCTTTGCACGGCGGCGTTGCGCTCTAACAAGCCCGAAAAGCCCATTTACCAGCCTGACTTGACCCGGCGCTACGCACAGACAGTCTTTGGCCTAAAAATTGCTAAAAAAGGGCCTAAAACTCAAATTTCTTGCCTCCAAAGCTACAACATCAGTCAAGCAAGGTTGGTGGCTCTCTTCCTTACCTTCCAAGCAGTCTTTGTCATAAACAATGAGGACATTTAAGGCTTAATATGACTAAACCCTAATCTTCATGGAAATGAATTCTTGACCTTCTAAGGTAGGGTTTGCAATTTGGAGAGTTTTCATTTGCTTAAAAAACACCCAATGCAAGCTGAGATCCCTCCTAAAAAACTTTGAACCCTTCCTAGACCTACTTCATTTTACCCTCCATTGCTAAAAATTTTTCCCTCACCATCCCTCTTTCGATCCTCCCTAGACTTAAAAGTTCTCATCAAGCCAAAAAACCATTTTTTCATGCAAAATCTCAAGCCTCCATTCACCAAAATTCGCTTTCCTCCTCACACTCACTTACTTCCACTCCTTCATATCCTTCACCTTTGCCTTCTCCACAAAGAAACCTGCCTATTTCCTCTTTCTCCTGATGCATTAAATGAAGAAAAAGAAGAGGAAAATAGTACTAAGGAAGAAGATGATGGCAGTAGCCATGAAGAACAAGAAAACAGCAGTGAAGATAAAGAAGACAGCAAGGAAGAGGAAAATTCTAATGAGGAAGACCAAGAGAATGATGATGGCATGACGGAGAGTGATGAAAATGAGGCAAAGACAGAAAACATTGAGGCAAATACAGAGCTTAATCAAGAAAATTAAAGTGATGAAAATAATAAAGACAGTGGGGAAGAAACGGAGCCTAGAAATAAAAAAGAAGATGATGATGGCATGGAGGAGACTGATGAAAATGGTAGTCTTGAAAACAAAGACAGTGATAAATTGGGGCAAGGCAGTCATAGTGATAAAACAAATAAATCGCTCCCAAGTGCAGAAAAAGAGATTATTGATAAACCTAAGGAAACAGAGGGAGGTGATGAAGAAATATGAGACCAAGAACAGGAAAATGGTGAGGCTGAAACTGATTTTGAAAAATCAGACAGTGACCAAGGCAATAGCATGAATGAAACAGTCAGTGATGAGCAAGGAAATAGTCATGACTATCATGACACTAATCAGCATCTAATGACAAAGAAACTCAAAAGTGACAGTGCAGGAAATAACCAAGAAGAAGACCTAGTGAAGGACAGAGCCAAAGTGGAGCAAGTGAAGAAGGTAATGATCAGTTTGAAGGCCTAAGTGAGTAGCAGGTAAAGGTAAGGAGAAGAAAAGGGATCAAGAATACTTCTCAAGAGCCTCAGTTCATTGATCTGGACAGTGACAATGAGGACAAGGAGATGACCACTAGATTGCTTCTCTTGGAGAAAGATGCACAGCTTCAGGAGTGGGAAAGAGACTTTGAGATGGCACAATGTGTCATTCACTATTACAAAGAGGAGCATAAGCATTTCAAGGAGGTAAAGAGAGGCCTTGCCCTACAAAAGAAAATGACCAAGCATTATGCAAGGAAAAGCATGCTTGCTTGTGCCAAATTGAAAAAGGCCCTCATAGAGCTAGAAGACCTAAAAAGGGAAAAAGTGCATGACAGCCTTGAAGTTTTGACTGAGGCTTCTCAATAGGTGTCCAAGACCTCTTGAGGGACCTCTTCACCAAGTTTGAGGCAATTTGAACAAAATTTTGTTTTTTCCAAATTTTGACCCCTTTGTGCGCAACACCCTAGGCGCTATGCACAAAATTGGTGCATCCTCAGCTCTCAAAGTTTTCATTTTTGGATTCCTCACATCAGTCTGATCACCATTTGCATATCATTTTGATCATTTTTGACCCCCCAAAAGGTCAAAAATCATCAAAATTTTGATCTTTCTGCCTCATTTTCAAACCAGGCGCTACGCACATAGAATTTTTGGGAAAATCAGTTTTTGAACATGTAAATGGCATCCAATAAACACAACTCAAGCATTTCTGGAAAGTAGACTCATCAGGCTTTCCAACGATCCATCACGGAGCCAAATCCGGTGTCAAGAAGGGGTCCAAAGCTCAGCTGCAATAGACCTTATTTTTTGCTGAAGTGGTGCTGCGCACAAAGGCTGCCTAGTGTGTTTTGGACCAAAAGTCAACAAAACACACTCATTTATTGCAAATAGATATTTTTGAGTTTTTTGAGGCAAATTAAGCTAGAATTAGGTGCAAATATTTATTTTGGAATTTATTTCTTAGGATATTATGTTCCTTGGGCCTTGCTTGGTCTCTTGGTCATAAATGATATTTATGACTATATTCGACATTTTCCTACCACATTTAGGGTTTTTAGTCCTCATTTTCTC
Source organism: Pinus albicaulis (assembly GCA_034641835.2). NCBI lineage: Eukaryota > Viridiplantae > Streptophyta > Pinopsida > Pinales > Pinaceae > Pinus > Pinus albicaulis. The sequence continues at coordinate 86,846,535 of CM076576.1, forward strand.
CATAAACAGAGCATGAGGCCCCTATGTATTTTGTTGGCATTTGATGAGCTTGAAGATCAATATACATGGTTTTATGAGCTTGGAGAAGAAATTGGAGTTTTGGAGTTGATGAATGGCTTGTTTGACTTGATGATGGAGAAGCTTGTTTGCAGGATTCCATAGGATGGTGAATGGTGATTTTTTCTTAACTTTTTAATGTTTTCTTGTTCTCATTTTTTTTCATTCTTCTTGGCTGTTATAAAACAGAAAAGTATAGGTTGAGACATGTTCTTTGAGGCACCTCAATCCTCCTATTTGTTATAGCTTTGATGTTTTCTTCTTTTGGCCATCTTAAGGAATTCTTAATTTCTCCTTAGGTCCACCAGAACTTGTTTTTTGTTTCATGTATGGTTAGTATGATATCTTACAAGTATGATTCATGGTATGCCATGCTTATTTGAAATTTTCAAAACCCTATATTGAAGCCTTTCTGTGGAATATTGATTGCTAGGTTAAGTCAAAGAGGTCTCGCTTGATCTTGCCCTTTGTCCATGTTTATCAAATTTTTTAGAGTTCCCAATAGGTTGAAATATTTTTTTAGGATTTCCCTCTTCATAAATTGAGTTATTTGTTTTATCTTATCTTTTTTCCTAAAATCTGAAGGTGAATTTCTAAAGTTAGAAGCTCTTATGCTCTCTATGTTTCACTGGAATTTTTATCAATTTGAGTATTGTTCATGGAGCCTAATGGTTTGTCCTGCCTCATGAGTTGTAGTTTTAAACTATATATTTTTAAGACCTCTTAGTTTTTTCCCAAACTTGATGTTAATTACACCTCATACATCACCTTAAGGATCCATTCACCTTGTTAAATCGGCCATGCAACACACTCTGTTTCATCATTTAGACACCCTTGACTTCATTTGACTCCATTTCCCAATGGTTTTGACATCCTCTCACTCCTCCTATTACACTTGACCATCTTACACATCCAAAACAATCAAAAACCCTACACTTAACAACTAGCCTAAAATCAAAACCCTAGGGAAAAAAGAACACATCCTTTGCACCCAATAGAGAGATCCCTCTCTGAGTCTAGGAAGGATAGGTCCTCGGACTTCAAAGCTTGGTTACATGTTACCCTGTCATTTGGTATACCAATCTGCCAAATCACAGGACACTAACATTATCAACATTAACAACAGAGTAAATTTGCATGTATGAAGGCAAATCTAACTTGAAGGCATTGTCACCAATCTTATCCAAAATTATTAAAGGACCATAACGGATTGGTTTCAGTTTTTTACCTTCCCCTTGAAGCCTCTCTTTGCTAATTTGAAGCCAAACTTCATCACCTACTTGGAACTTGTGATCTACACGATGCTTGTCGTGCCTTGCTTTGTACTTGCCTTGGCTCTTCTCTTGGTGATATTGAATTGTTTGATGTATCAATTGGATTTTTTCAATGAACTTCTTGGCTTTGTCTATGTCGCTATTACCATCAATAGCAACATCCTTCCCAAAAATGAAATTCAATGGCGATCTAGGAAAGTATCCAAGACATGCCTCAAATGGCGATGTTTTTGGAGAGGAGTGTTTTGCACAATTGTAATCATGTTGAATGTAGTGCAAGTTTTCATCCCACAACTTAGGATGATTTCTCCAGTATCCTCGAAGAAGATGTATGATTGTTTGGTTGGCCTCTTTGGTTTGACCATCTGTTTGTGGATGAAAGGTTGTACTATTTTTCAACTTGGTATCCATCAAGTCCCACATACTTGACCAAAAATACCCAACAAATCGAAAGTCTCGATCACTAACAATGGATGTGGGAAATCCAAAATGAACCCAAACATGCTGAAAGAATAAGTGAGTTGTTTGTTCATTTTTTATTTGATTTTTACATGGAATTAATCTACACATCTTGTTGAACCTATCCACAACTACATACAAATAATCATGACCTATTTCACAATGGAAGACCTCCTAAAAAATCCATAGAAACACTCTCCCATGGACGTGAAGGTACAGGAAGTGGTGTGTACAATCCTAACATCCTATTGCTAGGCTTACTGTCTGCACATAATGAACAACATTTAATGAAACATGAATTCAAAGCATACAAGGCCAATAACGATGCCATGTGCCATTGTTTTTCTTACACATAAATGTCCAGCAATAAGAGAAGTGTGTGCTTCCCTTATGACATTCACTCTCTCCCCCTATGGAATAAAAAGCTTTTCCAAATGTTACAACAAGTTATTATGTACATGGTAATCCAATTCCTCTACTTGGTTGCCTTGACTCAAGTTTGCATAAACATCTTGAAAGTCATTATCAAATGCATATTGCTCAACATAACTTTCATGCAAAACATAATTATGCTTGAGTAAAGTAGATGCACTGACAATAGGCCTAGAAATCATATCAGCAACCTTGTTGTAAATACATTTCTTACATCTGATGACCAAGTGGAATTGTATGGTAGGAAACCCATCCATCAAAAGCGCCTTGATTGTTGTAACTTAGTTTGTGATTGCAATTATTGCAAAAGTTGGTGGTCTGTGTGTATGATAGTTTCCTTTCCCATCAAGTAGTGTTTCCACTTTTTCACACTTTGAACCAATGCATAAAGCTCCTTGTCATAAGTAGGATATTTAATCACTACACCATTTAAAGTTTCTGAGTGAAATGAAATAGGCTTACCATGTTTCATAAGGATTGCGCCCATGGCATAGTTGCTTGCATCAGTTTGAATCTCAAAGGGTTGTCTCAAGTCTGGTAGTGCAAGTACTGGAGTTGAACTGATCTTTTCTTTCAAAACATCAAATGATTTTTGTTGCTTTCCTCCCCACTGGAATACCTTTTTCACACTGGTCAATGCATGAAATGGAGTTGCGATAGAAGAGAAATTAGCAATAAACTACCTCCAATATTGGGATGCTCCCAAAAAAATTATTACCTTACTGATTGTCTTGGGTGTTGGCCAATTCACAATGACCTTAACCTTAGAGGGATCTATATTCAACTCACATCCTCCAACAATATGTCCCAAGTACACCAAAGAAGTTTTACCAAACTCACATTTTGACGTCTTCAAAAATAATTGTTATTTCCTTAAGACAGAAAGTCCTTTTCTTACATGCATGACATGTTCATCAAGTGATTTACTGAAAATCAAGAGATCATCTAAGTAAACTATCAAAAACTCATCAATAAATGGCATCACATCATTCATCACACGCATGAAGGTAGCAGGAGCATTACATAAACCAAAAGGCATAACAAGCCATTCAAACAAACCTTGCTTTGTCTTGAATGTTGTCTTCCAAATGTCACCTTCAGCAATTCTAATTTGATGATAACCACTCCTTAAGTCCAACTTAGTAAAATAATTTGCATCTTTCAATTGATCAAGTAAATCATTTATTCTAGGAAGTGGATTACAGTTCTTTAATGTAATTTTGTTCAATGCATGTAAATCCACACACATGCACCATTTTCCATCATTCTTTGGCACCAACACTCACCCGCATGGCAAAGTACTTGGTCGAATGATCCCTTTGTCCAACAACTCATGAATTTTATTTTTGATTTCAGCACTCTCCATCACTGACATCCTATACATGCCAATGTTAAGAAGAGGACAATATTGTTGCTACTGTATTTCATGTTGGATTCCCCTCTTGGGAGGTAATCCCTTTGGTTCCCGAAACATCTCATTATTTTGATTAACCACTTCAATCAAATTAGATTTCAACTTTGGATCAAAACCTTGAAATTATTCATATTCAACATCATTCTTTGGTTTAATCATAAGAAGAACAAAATTCTTGCTTGAATTCACTAGTATTTTCATTTGCCCTGCATTAACTAATGAAAGATTTAGTTTCTTGCGATGAGCTCTCATAATATACTCGACACCGTCTTTGAACAAGTGGTACTTGTTTTCATGGCTATAGAAGATGGATTTTCTATCATAGAGGTAAGGACTACCCAAAACAATTCCTAAAATATCAAGCAGTACATCTAATTCAGCTTTGTCAATGAAGATAAAAGAACTTTTGGATTAATCACATCATTAGGATTAGGTCAATTTTTCAAACCAACTAATGTGGTTCATCCTCAGGGCAAGGTGGAGAGACTAATCGATCTCAATGAATAAATAGAGGAGATGCATCATTACCAGAAATAGTCATTGAGAACTAGTTTTTAAGAACTAGCCGTTAAGAACTAGTCGCTAGAAAGTTAGTTATTTAGTTAAAAATAAATTAATTAATTAAACTGAATAAAAAATGTATTTAATTAGTAAATTAATTATTTAGATAAATAAGATAAATCAATAAATTAATTAAATATGCAACTAAAAATAAAATAATAAAACAGAGAAACCTCTGAAGGAACTGAGGGGAAATTTTTTCTAAAAATAAAAAAAATTAAAAAAAATTAAAAAAATAAATAAATAAGATAAAGTAAATTAAAATAAATTAGTTAATTAAATAAATTTTATTATGTAATTAATATAATAGGTAATAGGGGGTAAAATTTTTTATTAATTTAATATATAAATTAAATTAATTAATTAGATAAGATAAATATAATTCCATAAATTAATTAAATAAAATATAACTAAATAAAATAAAATAATGAATAAAAAAACTTAAAAAGGTACTGGGGGACAAAATTTAACAAATAAATGAATAACTAAAGTAAAATAAAAACAATTAAATAAATAAATAAAAGTAAATCAATAAATTAATAAATTAAAATAATAATAATAATAAATCAATAAATAAAACATTAAAAAATATATTAAACATAACCTATCTGGCGAGAGCCGGGGTCCAACTCTTACTTAATTTCCAACCATCATCACGGTTGAGATTCTTAGCATGTCGTTCAATCGAAATTGAACGACATCACTGTTTGGGTTTCAAAATGTCACTCATTACCATACATTTTTCACCTATGATTCCATTTTATCACCCATTATTCACCACCATGTCACTTCATTTTCCCTATTATTCACCATTAATGGGTCTAATTTATATTTTCCAAATATTATTTATTTTTAAGCATTTTTGAGAGAAATTCTTGATTAAATATTATAAAATAATATATTTTACATTATATATGGAAAGTGGGTTGTTTTTGTGACATGTGTAGGTGCTAAGGAAGCTTCCAAGACACCTTTATGTGGCCTTGAAGGATCAAATTCGAATTTGAGAAGATAAACCTCATGGAGAAGATTATGATCTCATGGAGAAGATCAAGGAAAAAAGGGGTTATGTGTCTAGATGGTTGAGAGATGTATGGAACTAAAAGAGAGATTAGCGGATGATCATTATGAGTTTGTTACTCATCCCATTGTATAAATAGGAGTACAATCTCCTCCATTTGTAATGTTGAAGTTTTTGTAATATTGTAATCTTGAAGTTTTGTAATCTTAGAATTTTGGAGTATGTAATCTTAGAAGCTTAGAGTTGGTTTGTAATGGATATTTTCAAATAAAGGATCCATACTTCGATTTCGCCTCTACATCTGAGTCTCCATTGAAGTGGTGTGCTTGTGGAGTTATGGAGGGCCCCCATGGCCTCACTTGCATGCTTATTTGCTTAATTTAGGTATAATTTATTTATGTTTTTGTTTTATTTCAATTTTTAAGCTTTGTTAAATGATCTAATATTGGAAGGATCTTATTTGAAAGTGTTTTTGTAAGAGAACCATAAGATCTCATACAATTATTAGATTTAGGTTTGTTTCATTTCAGTTTTTAAGCTTTGTTAAATGTTCTAATATTGGAAGAGTCTTATTTGAAAGTGTTCTTGTAAGAGAACTGTAAGACCTCATACAATTATTAGATCTAGGTTTGATTAGTTATTTAAAGAGATCTTAATGAATATGTTCTTGTAAGAGGACTTTAAGATCTTGGACAAATTAGGAATCTTTCTAGATCTATATATTTTAGATAAGCACTTCTAAGTTTACCTTCCCGGGTTGACATTAAATTAAACTCTAATTGACATCATCAATTGGAACCAAACAATCACAGTTGAGATTCTTAGGATGTCGTTCAAGCGAAATTGAACGACATGCTAAGAATCTCAACCGTGATGATGGTTGGAAATTAAGTAAGAGTTGGACCCCGGCTCTCGCCAGGTAGGTTATGTTTAATATATTTTTACATGTATTTTTATGTTTTATTTATTTATTATTATTATTAAACTTTTTTTAACTAATATTCCAGAGGAACACAGGATTGATGTCTTCATAGGGACTTTAAAGGATAACATCCGACATGAAGTTCGCATTTGGGAACCTTATTCATTGGAGAAGGCATTCAGATTGGCAAGAAAAATTGAATGTAAAATTATGGCGACAAGGAAGCCTACCACTCACATCTATAAAGAGGGAAGTGTTGCTCCAATACTTCCACAACCTACAAGGTTGAGACCACAAAAATTCGAATAAAAAATAACAAAAGGCCTTTGCTACAGTTGTGATAGCAAATACACTAAAGGTCATAAGTGTGCTGAGAAGAAATTAGTTTACATAGATTTTGAAGAGGAGGAAGAAAATGAACAAGAAACTTCAAAAGAAGAGGATATACACTAGGAACCAACCCTAGAAGAATAAGGAATGAGTCTGACCATTTCGTGTAATCCATTGGCAGGAATTACCACTCTTCAAACTCTCAAGATAGAAGCACATATCAAGAAGAAAAATGTAATAGTGTTGATTGATTCGGGTAGCATCCATAATTTTTTTCATTGTAAGGTAGCCAAGGAATTGAATTGTTTCCTATACCCAGCACCAAAATGTCAAGTGATGGTTGCAAATGGAGGAACTATAAATTTCTCTAGAAAATGCCATAATATCAAGCTAACCATGGGGGAATATGTATTGAATAGTCCAATTCTTTCCGTTCCAATGGGAGGTGTTGATGTTGTACTAGGAGTACAATGGTTACAATCTTTGGGGATGGTAGCTTTTAATTTTCAAGAACGTTTCTTAGGATATTTTTCGAAAGGAAAGGAAGTCGAATTATGGAGTATCACAGGGAATCTAGGAAATATAATAAGCTCTAATGTCATGATAAAGCCTCTGAAGAAATAACAACGAGGCGTAATTGCACAATTATGCTCACTAGAAGTTCCAACATCAAAATCATCTATTTCTCTAGATCTCCAAAAAGTCTTGGTTAATCATTCCAAGGTGTTTGAAACTCCCAAAGGACTCCCACATATTTGTGATCATGATCATGTTATTCATTTGATTCCAGGAAGTGTTCCTCCAAACATCAGGCCTTACAGATATCCTTATGTCCAAAAGAGCGAAATTGAACGTATGATTGCAGAAATGTTAGAGGATGGTATAATTCAACCTAGTCAAAGTTCTTTCTCTACTCCTGTAGTATTGGTACACAAGAAGGATGGATCATGGCGCATGTGTCCGAATTATAGGGAGCTCAATAAGCTCACCATTAAAGATAAATTTCCCATTCCTGTGATTGATGAATTATTGGATGAATTACATGGAGCGATTTATTTTACCAAGTTGGATCTTCGTTCAGGATATCATCAAATTAGAATGAAGACTGAAGATATTCCAAAAACAGCGTTTCGAACTCATAAGGGTCATTATGAATTTTTGGTCATGCCTTTTGGCCTTACCAATGCACCTTCTACATTTCAAGGGTTGATGAATTCCATTTTCAAACCCTTCCTTAGAAACTTTGTGCTAGTATTTTTTGATGATATACTAATCTACAGCAGGTCTTGGAAGGATCATGTTCAACATGTTGACAGGGTGCTCAAACTATTGCAGGAGAAACAATTATATGCAAAAACATCCAAATGTTTCTTTGGAGTACAAGAGGTGGAAAATCTGGGTCATATTGTATCTCACGAGGGTGTTAAGGTAGACCCTAACAAAATTAAAGCCATTAAGGAATGGAAAGTCCCCACAACCATAAAGCATTTGCGAGGATTTCTCGGGTTAACAGGGTATTATCGCAAGTTTGTTAAGAATTATGGGAGAATAGCAACACCTCTAACAACATTATTGAAGAAAGATGTATTTTCATGGACTCCTGAAGCAACTAAGGCCTTTGAACATCTTAAAGAGGCAATGTGCCTAGCACCAGTCTTAGCTACGCCAGACTTCACAAAAACCTTTATTGTGGAATGTGATGCCTCAAGAAATGGAATTGGTGTTTTTTTAATGCAAGAAGGAAGACCCATTGCTTTTGAAAATCGTCCAATCAAAGGGAAGTATTTACAGAAAGATATTTATGAGAATGAAATGTTGGCAATACTACATGCACTAAAGAAATGGCGACCTTACCTACTGGGAAGCCACTTCAAGGTAAAAAATGATCATGATAGTCTTAAACACTTTTTAGAACAAATACTATCTTCAGAAGAGCAGTAGAAATGGGTCACAAAGATGTTGGGTTATGACTTTGAAATCATCTACAAAAAATGGAAGCTAAATGTTGTTGCAGATGCACTCTCAAGAAAGGATGAAGAGGTGGAAACATTGCTTTGTGCCATTTCTATTATCCAACCAGATTGGATAACTGAAGCAAGGGATGAATGGAAGAAGGAAAAAGAAGTGTGGACACTCATTCAAAAGCTGCAACAAGATCCTAGTACATCTGATACATTTAGTTGGAAAATTGATTCCTTATGGTACAAAGATCGCTTATATATTTGTAATAATTCCCAACTAAAACAAAATATTATTTTGGAATTACACACTTCTCCTTTAGGAGGACACTCTGTATTTTTAAAAACTTACCACAGGGTGAAGAAAGAATTTTTTTGGGATGACCTTAAGTAAGATATTCAAAATTTTGTGGTGAAATTTGTGGTTTTCCAGCAAAATAAAGTTGAGACAATTAAGACCCCGGGTCTTCTACAACCTTTATCCATTCCAAGTCAATGTTGGGAGGATATTTCAATGGATTTTATCACAGGTTTACCTAAGTCCGAAGGAAAGAGTGTCATCATGGTGGTAATTGATAGACTTACCAAGTATTCACACTTTTGTGCATTATCTCATCCATTTAAAGAAATTACAGTTGCTACTGCATTTATGGAAACAATTCAAAAGCTACTTGGAAACCCAAAGATTATTGCAAGTGACAAAGATCCCATTTTTACTAGAAATTTTTGAACGAAATTATTTTCTTGTTTGGGTACTCAACTAGCTCATATCTCATCTTATCATCCTCAATCTGATGGGAAAACTGAGATAGTGAATAAATGTTTGGAAGGATATCTTCGTTGTTTTGTATCTGATAAGAAAACACAAGGGGTCAAGTGGTTACCTCGCATTGAATGGTGGTATAACACTTCCTTCCATACTGTAGAAAAAATTACCCTATTTATGGCACTTTATGGATATCATCCACCATCCATCATGTTGGCCACCTATAAAATTTGTTCCATCAAAAGGTGGCCAAAACATTGTTCAGCCTTCAAGGAACAGTTTCATTGCAGAAAGGTGTATCTCTTGAAGCCTATGGAAGACATCATATCCTTGTTTCAATCTTCGTTGTTGTTCCCATTTCAAGCCCAGAAAATTCTGCTCAAAATTCCATGAGAAAGGTTGTTTGCAAAATCCCCTTTTTTCCCTTCCTGCACTCAGAATCTAACCTTCATCTTTTTCCATCATTTTTCCTCTGTTTTCCATTTCCCTCATCTCCCCTCCAAAAATTTACCTTTTCAGAGTTTAAAACCCCTTTTAAAACTCTATCGAAACCCTCTATTACCCTTTGAAAACCATTGAAAATCATACTTTTATTAATAAAGCTTAAGCCCCCTTGGGCTAAGCTTTTAACCACTTTCGATCATATGCCTACACCCAGGGACCAAGCGCCAACTCTGGAGGTGTTTATCGCATCGAAAATATCCAAGTCCACATGTCTTACCATATGCTAAAGTTGTGATGCAATGAGCCTATATATTTTAGAACTCGATGCGATCAGCCTCCTTTGTTATAAACTCCATATTTCATGCTTTCTTTGAGAAAAACCAAGAGCTAAAGTCCCAGTGCCCATCGCATCGCATAAATCAAATGGTTTGATTGAAAATTCCATACCCGATCTCCCGATATGTGATACGCCCCTTGGGCTAAGCCCCTAGCCTTTTTGCCAATACACCCTGGCGCCGTGACCGCGCGCTGAGCAGTCGAGCGCTTATCTGGTTTAAATAAATATTTCGCCCAAAACATTAAAAAACCTTTGATATTTAGTTAAACCATCAAATTAACATTTTATTAAATTTTTTCTGCCCGTGCAAATGTGGAGCGATCTCGACCATCGATCCAATCCATAGATCCGACGGTGCGGAGCGCGCCTCCCGGTGGACCCCCCCAGCTGTGCGCTGTTTTTCCAAAACCACATGGTTTTTATCGCACCACTCTTCCGCGGAGGGTGGTTTATGCCCGATGACCAGTGATTCCATACATCGCTTGACACACGTCCCTTGTACTTTTTGCGAAACCACCATCCATCGCGCATTCACGTTCGAACCAGGACGCCCAGCGATATCGCTGTGGACCGTCCGATCTAGGCCCACTGAATCAATGGTGATCACTCGCCGAAGTTTCTCGATGGTTAACGAAGGTGCGCGCACGATAACCGGGCCATCGTACAGTGAAAAATCAATCTCTGCCGTCGATCTGATCTGCAGATCGACAGCCCACAATTCATCGCCCGATCTCTCCATTTGACTTTCCATTGCCCAATCCCGACCGTCGATCTCTGCACGATCGACGGCTCAAATTCATCCTTCTCCTCTGACCGCCTCGTTCAATCTCAACCATCGATCTCTGCAAGATCGACAGCTCGGATTTAATCCTTCTTTCACCCATTCCACGATCGCTCCCGATCAATCCTGACCGTTGGATGATGCCATCCAATGGCTCCGATCTCCTCGCACGCCCTCTGATGCAGTTAACCTATATACGCAGGTTTTATAATAGTTTTCGTGTTTTGCAGGGTTCTAAATCATTTTTTCGTTATTTCCAAAGAAGATTCACAGGAAGAGGGTGACGACTCTCCCGTCTTCGATTTGTCAAAGGAAATCATCCACAGGGTGGAAATGCACGTTTCATCAATGTTTTCTCAGGCATGGATGCCTTATAAACCCTGCGCAGCCCTGCACACCAGAAAAAACACCATGAAAGGGGCACAGTCAGAGAGTATCAGTGCCGAAGACCAAAATGTATCAGAACAGAGGATTAGAGACAGTTTCACGGGAATTACGACTAAGGCGGTTATCAAAAGCCTAATCCCCGATTTAAAACACATTTTAAAGAATATTTTAAGGGTTTTATCGACAGGAGCACTTCCACTGCCGCAATTGAGGCAAATTGATCCCCCTAGTTACTGAAATGCCACCTGTGCCTCAAAGTATTCAATCAAAGGTCGAATTTATTGATCAGGATCAGATATTTGTCTCAAACGCAGCCGAAGAGTTACTCCTGCGGGGACTTCAATGCAAAGAATGGCTACATAGTTACTTCGACGCCAAAACAGAGGCTAATTGAACCTTCTCCAGCTTCTAAAGGCACCTACAGCCTCACAGAAAATCTAAGGCCACCGAACAATTAATACTAATCAAGGATCTTATCTCTAAATTGTTGGAAAAACTATTGTAAGGATTAAAGAATAGTCCAAAAGCAGATATTTTCAATCATTAGGCTTAGAAAGGTAGAAACAGAGTTATGAAGCAGAGTTAGGAATGATTATATCCCCGCCTTATGCCTTGCCTGGTTCTCAAAGGCCAGAGATTGGATTAATTACATAATTGATGATACTTGGCCCCTGGGAAATCCTCCCACCTTCTCATTCTTCTATAAATACTTTTGTAAACAATGAGAAAATGTTGGTCTCTGGACATCTGAATGCATGTAATAGTTATTCTGAAGCTATTGATGCCCTGTTTGCAACTTAAAGATACATAAGCTAATATGAGAAGTTTGAAGTTGTAGAGACCCATCGGGCTTGCTGATTGTAACCAGTTTGAACATCAAATACAAGCTACTGATTTATGGGATCCCGATTTGTGTCAATGGTGATGTGTTCCTCACTGTCAATTGTTATTTTTCTTAATGTTTTCATTATGTTCATTTTCTCTGATAAAGAGCAGCAAATATAGATCTAGGATTTACTTTCAACAGTACCCTACTCTCACTGAAAGCTTTATTGTCTATGTTTTCTTCATTTGAAAGTTCTCTTTGAAGAGTAGATTGATGCAGGTTGGTTTAAAGGCACTTTCCTGATCTAAATTTCTCTTTGTCACTGTTATCTGTGGTTTCCTTATTGAATATGATGAAAGCAGGGTAGTTTAAAGGCACTTACCTGATATTAAGTTGTTCAACTGTCTTTAAATGTTTTCTAACTGAAAGAACTTCAAAGCGGGCTAGTTTAAAGGTATTAACCTGATATCAGAAAACTCTCATGTTTTTCTTTAAGTACATGCTGAAGCAATATAGTTTAAAAGAAATTATTTGATCTTAGGTTGTGTCACTATACCTTCATTTGTTTGTTCTTCATTTCCTATTTGTTTCATTCCATAAAATCACCTTAAGAGATCCTTTGACATAAGTGACTTGCCCCATGGATCCTGCTTGAACCTTGTTGTCCAATAAAAATCCTCCTATGACTCCATATCCCAATGGGTTAAAACTGTCTTTGCCTTTTCTATCAGCCAAATCATTCCTTCATCTGCAGACACCTTCACCCTTCATTTTGAAACTGCCTTCACCTTCATCGTGTCCTTGCCCAACCAAAACAAAACAAAACCCAAGCTCTTCATAACTAGCCTAATATCATAATTTTAGCTATTAAAGATCACATCTTTAAACTCATTCATAGAGAGATCCCTCTCTGGATTCAGGAGGGTTAGATCCTAGAATCCCAAAGTTGGTTGAAATGATGTTGCTTCTGTAATTGGACTCTGCCAATATTGCTAATAAATTACAGATTCCTAACATTTCTGGCGACTCCACTGGGGACTCCAAACCCTATACCTTTTTTGTGTTCTCCCATACTCTTAGACAGAGTCTGGAAAGGGCCAGGTAGCCTCCGGATCTCATCCTCTTACTGGGGTGACATATCTAGTGAATGCCCTCCCAGTCAATATCTGGTTTGAGTTCCCTTGAAAAACTTCATAAAACCTTGAGAGTAAAAAGCAGCCTTTTCAAGCACTACCAAAAGCATGGTAATCGTGATAAAACTTACTTGAATCAGTGACAAACTAGGCAAACCCTAGGATTCTCCTAAGACTTTATCCAACCTTGAAAAATCAGCTAGCTTTGCCATAAGAGTAAATTGTCTTTGTCTCATAACCGTAGCTAAGTTTTGAAACAACGTTAGGATATTCTTAAAAACCACACAAATAAAAAAAATAACTCAGAAAACCTGTAAATTTTCAGATTGGTATTCAATAAACATGATGGTGGACCATAAGACCTTTAACCTCTGAAAAGATCTAAAAACTTCCACTTGGCGACTCCACAATCCTGAACAGACCTTAAGACTCCACTGGGAAGAACCCTTATCATTGTAACACCTTTAAAACTTAGTCACAAGACTGCAGGACTGAAATTTTTCCAAAACAGACTAGTTAACCTCTTAAAGATTGTCATACCTAGTTGAACTTATCTTGCTTATTTTGGGTCTCAAAAACACAGCATAGTGGCTTCTAAAAAGATTCACACTAGAGCCTATCCTAACCCTGATCCACCTGAGATATTTGATAACCCAGAAAGTATCCTTAGGAAGTCTACTAAGATAAATTTTTCAACCATTTTCAGATCACCCTTGAGAGCCAATTCTGTCCCTGAAAATCTTTCAGCTCTACAACAATCTCAAGTTGACTTAGTGAATCCATTTAGAACTAGGTCTCTTGGTGATTTAGATCAGTTAGATTCTAAGTCTTCACTATCATCCCCAGAAACAAGTGAACATATTGGTAGCACAGAGACAACACCTCCTGATTTACATTTTCTTCACAACTTAGGTGCCCCTCATCCAAGATCAACTCAGCAGTCTATTCCTGGTCCATCCACTTCTGCTCACCCTACATCCACTGTTAAAACCACTCCACTTCAGCCCACTGTCCCTCTTGTAAATCCACCTCCACCTCCTGCCATGGCCACATGGTATGCTCCCCTAGTCCTTCCTGTACCACTAGTCAATCTTCCACAGGACTATCAGTCCAAAATTCCATTATATGATGCTAACAATGCTACAACTGCATCACAACATGTGGATAAGATGAATGAATACTTTTACAGAAATGAAATTGATGATGATTCGGTCAAACTTAGGTTATTCGCTCAGAGCTTAGGGGGAGAAGTGAGGAAGTGGTTCAAAGGTTTAACCCCTCATAGTATCCGTGATCTACAAGCCTTCCATCAAACATTATTAAACAAATGGGAAGTAAAGAAAAACCCTCTCCAAGTCCTTTCTGACTATAAGAATTTCCATAGAGACACTGGGGAAAGTGTGCAATCTTATTGCACTAGATTCAATAGTGTGTATAATGCACTTTCCCCGGAACTAAAACCTCCACAAGGCTCAGCTTTAAACAAGTTTCCTGAAGGGTTTGATCCTGAGATGGCTTATCAGCTTAGGGAGAGAGATTTTTCAACTCTTGAAGATATGCAAAAGGGTGCTCTTTCTGTGAAAGTCAACCTAATGGAGAAGAGAGCAAGAATGAAAACTAAAAAGAAAGTGTCCTTTAGAGAGGAAAATGCCCCTTCTACTTCCAACTCAAAGATGGAAAGAATGATGGAGGAGATGATGAAGAAAATGAGCATCCTTGAGAGAGCACAAGAAAGTCAAAACCAAACTGCTCCTCAAAACAAGAACCAGTTCCAGAGTCAGAATTTTAGAAGGAACCAACCTCCAAACAAACCTAGGGAAGATGATCAACAGATCACTCCTCCCTTTCATCAAAACTATATAAGTGAGGTTGAGGAAACAAAGGAGATAACAGAGGAAGATGATATCAACATGTTGGGAGCAGATAATGATGACTTTGAGATTCATTTTGATAGGGAACAAAGTTTTCATACCCCTTATGATGACAACAAAGATGATAATGAAAGTTATTGTCAGGACATGGAAAATGTCATCATAGAACCTCAAAAAGAATATGAACTTAGGAGAAAAACCAGTCAACAAACTCCCAACACCAAAACCTCTGACAAATCTTCACAAAACAGCACTACAACCTGTGGAGTACTAAAAAGGTATGCTTTTGATGATCATTTCAGTGGCTTTTCAGTAGAATTTGTAAACCTTTTTGCATCATGAATTTGGAAAATAATAAAGAATTATAACAAAACATGTGAGAGTTGATATGCAAGACTTAACCGCTGATAATTGTTATTTTTCTGTGCAGGAAAAGGTGAAAACGAGGAGTTGCTGTTCCAAAGGAAAGGACAAAGACGAGATAACTGCTGTCCCTTTGAAGGGGAATCGAATGCAAACAAGGCTAAGCAGATCAAAGCAAATCGGCCCAGAAAAGGAGGAGAAGACACCAGCTCGGTAGAGAAGAAAAGAAAAGATGAAGGATTAACAGTTTGGCGAATCCCTCAGGATCTTTGATCCTGAGGGATCGCTGCTTTATTTATCTTGTTACTTGGACATCTCCGCCATCACCTTTATATAAAGGGACATCACTGTTAGCTTGAAGGATACTTCTTATGTAATTTTCTATTAAAAATCAACTTTGATCATCGAGTCTCGTTGAGAACTGGTTCATTGTACTTTTGTCTTATGCATTAATATAAGCTTGGTGATTATCTCATTTCTGCGTCTGGATTAACTTAAGGCGGTGTACCCTTGGAGGCTAAGGGCCCGGCCCCGGAGGACACTTGCTTCTGTATCACTACGATTTGATTTCTGCGTGGTTTGCTTATCATTGTTATTCGGTAATCTGATATGCTTTATAAGTTGCTATTACATGCTCTGTTAAGATTAAATCATTAAGGTTTTTACAGATAGAATTGTGTATTGACTCTGCATTATGTTACTGATCCTTTCAGAGTTGATTGCATGTTATTATTCTTAACCGAATATTCTTACTGTTCTGTTACAGAGCTTTTGTACTGAACATTCATGTCATAGATTCATATAAAGTTGTGTTCTTCATTGTTGGATTCAGAAATAATGCTATTCTATTTGGAAGCACAGTCGTATCCCTGTTAATTAAGATTGATCAGATTACTATTTCAGCGTGTTGTGTGCGTATATGATTTACTAGTGCTGTTCCATAATTTATCAATAGTTATTGCTGTTCCATTAGTGTGTTCTGCTTAATTTGCCTTAAAAGTGAAAGATTGTTATTTGATTGCGAAGAGTGCATTTGGGTTAATAGAGTAAGTTTGGTTACGACTCTCGAGACTTAGTTGTTCGATTGCAGTTCTATTTTAGAATTACCGTTCCATTCTAGATTTGTTGTTCAATTCTTTATTTGCTGTTCCATTTACTCGCATTTGTTGTTTTGGTGTGAGAGACGATCTAAGGCTGTAGTGAGCTTCGGCATTCACTGTCTAACTCCCAGACCCGTGGTCTATGCTCCAATTTCCTTTCCATCAGTTTCCAAAGGGATGGGTTATCGCTGTCGAACCCTTGACTGATAAGCTGCCGAGTTTTCTGAATGTGTGATTTATTCTTTTGAAGTAACTTAGCTATAGAAAAGCATCCGTTTACTCTTGTATTTTTAAACACTGTACTACTAGCATTACTCTGACAAGTGATAGCCTCAGACTGAGACACTCTTTGGAATAACAAAACGCTCCCGGATTGACATATTAATGTGAGGTAATTAGAGGTGAAAGAGACCCTTTTTATAGCTCTACATTTTGGCGCCGTTGCCGGGGGAAGAGTGTAGCCATTTGTCTTTTTCAGAGTAGTGTACGAACCTGCTAGGGAAGAATTGGATCTTAAAAACGGAAGTTAAGAACCTACGTGCGGAGCATGTAAAAGCCCTGCTCCACTGTCCGCTTTCCTAACAGATTTGTTTTTGCTTTGTTTGAATAGAATTTAGTAGTTCATTTGAGTGCATGACTAAGCAGAAAAGACCAGAAAAGAATATCAAACCTCCATCCAAGCCTGAAAAAGCTAAGGGGCCGGTGACCCTTGGTCGAACGACCTTCATAGACGAAATCTACAAGAAAACAGAATCTCAGCCGTCAGTAGGCCCCAGGAAAATCATTTCTAAACAGCCTACTATTTCCCTTCAGGCCACAGGATCACCATCTGTAGCCTTTGCTGAGGTGCATAGTCAAACTGAAGAACAGGACTTTCAAGAAATTGAAAATTCTACTCCATAACTATTGCAGGAAGGGAATTCCAGCAACTTTTGTGAAGGAGAAGGAGAAACAGGGGAAACTAAGGAACCAAAATCTCCTATTGGAACAAATCAGCCATTAAATAGCCCAGATAAGGGGAGTGCTACGAAAATCATTGTTGAAGGAATCCAATCTCCTCAGACATCAAGTATTCTCATTATTCCAGATAAGGGAAGTGCTATTAAAACTATCCCTGTCAAAACCATTCCCTCTCAACCTAGGAATACCCTCCTAGAGATCCCAGAAGGTTATTGGCATATATTCGATCCCATGGCTCAGAACCAGCCAAATGCTCAAACCTCTACATTACAATATCCTATAGTGGATTCTGCAGCAAATGCACCCATGAAAGCTATCCCTCTTCAGCATATCCCTACATTTCACGGTCTCACATTAGAAGATCCGGATGCATTTTTATTCGAATTCGATGTGTTATGCAGGGGGTATGATTACACCACCGATCCCCA
This sequence comes from Pinus albicaulis, assembly GCA_034641835.2. Classification (NCBI taxonomy): domain Eukaryota; kingdom Viridiplantae; phylum Streptophyta; class Pinopsida; order Pinales; family Pinaceae; genus Pinus; species Pinus albicaulis. The sequence goes on from CM076576.1 coordinate 86,864,359, forward strand.
GAAATTGAAATTATTTCCCTCTACATTAAAAGGGGCTGCTTTAAGATGGTTTATGGGACTAGGTGGCGGGGTTATCAACAATTGGGATCAAATGAAAGAATCCTTCTTGAAAAAATATCAGGATTATTGTAGGTCTAGAGAATTAAAAGACGAAATATTCCAAATGACAGCCAGACCGAATGAAACATTGGAGGAGTATGTGGAACGTTTTTAGTACAATCTACAAAGATCTCCTTATGCATCGCTACCTTTACCTGATAATGTGTTAAAAACTGCATTAATAAGAGGCATGAAGGAACAATGGATTGAAACATTAAACATCATGGGAAAAGGGGATATTTATCAAGAGAATTTTGCTGACATCATTGATTTATGTATCAGGAGTTCGAGAGGCAGCACAAGAATAAAACCGACAGAATATGATCAGTTTGCAAGAGATAACAAAGTATCAACAGAAGGAGTAACACGTGCAGAAATTGGAAATTTATTAGAAAATTTCAAAACTGATATTATGGGGACACTAACTACACAACTTGATATTGTGCAGGCTAAACAGAAGCAGCTGGAGGCAGAACAGAATTTGGCAATCTTCTGCCCCCGATGCAGAAAAAAACATAGCCACAAGGAGTGTCCACTGGATAAAGTCCAAACATGCGCCATATGTACAAAAGATCACCTTACGGAGAGCTGCCCCTCACTTCCTGGATTGAAAGCGGTATATAAGGAAGCAGAAGAAGAACCAGAATCGGTGTACTTGATCAACCAGCGTCGCCAGTGGCAGCCGAGACAATCTGGTATGTTTCCAGACTCAACCTTTTCTTTTCAACCTCCACAGTATAATGCTCAACAATATAGTATGTGGCAAAATCAATCTCAACCCCCATTTTCAAACTGGTCACCACAATCATTTCCTTCTTCAAACCCATGGCTGAATCAAACAAGCCAATCTGGTTGGCTGAATTTCCCTTATACTCCACCATATTGGCAAAATGGCCCATATCCTTCACAATGGACTTCCCCTACTTCACAAAGTTTACCCTGGCAGACAAGCTGGCAAAGACCGATGCACCAGCCAGCTAGAACTATTCCGCTCCCTCAACCTACTCTGCCAGCATTACAACAAAATCCCCAGTCTAACTTGAGACCGCAACTCCCAGCCCAACCCAATCCCAATCCAAATAACAGACCGGTCCAATCTATCCAAATCATAGAATCACCAGAAATAGGACCCGACCTGAGGGAGTGCAATGATCTTTAGTTAAGATCTGGACGTATAATTGAAACTGAGGGAGATAAAACAGTTCATATTGAAGATCAGTTACCAAGAGAACATCAGTTGCAACAAGAGGATGTAAATAAGCAGCAGACTCATAACCAAGCAACCACATCCTCTCCTCCGTTCCCAGAACGATTAGTCATACCTCGACCCATACAATATCCTAACTTTGACATTCTGGGAGAATTACAAAATCTGTACATAAAAATCCCATTCCTCCAAGCCATTCAAGACATTCCGATATACGCAAAAACTATCAAAGAGTTGTGCATAAAGAAACCAAGGAGGAATATAACAAATAATCCAAGAGTCCAAGTAGTCGGTACTTTATCTGACTTATTATCTGGGAAAGAAACACCCATTAAATATGAAGACCCAGGAAATCCAATTATAGCTGTTCAAATTTATGGTCAGACCCTGTCTAATGCCTTAGTTGATCTAGGAGCTGCAATTAATATTTTAACAACCACTACTTGCCAAAAGCTCGGCATTACATCTGTAGAACCCACCTCTACTTTGTTAGAATTGGCTGACCGATCTGTGGTTAGACCAGAGGGTATTCTACATGATGTCATGGTCTCCGTAGATTCCTGGGAGTATCCAACCGATTTCCTGATAATTAATCCAAAAACCCGACTTGATGGACACCCGCTAATTTTAGGTAGACCTTGGCTTGCCACTGCCGATGCCTACATTGGCTGCCGGCAGGGAAATATGACCATAACCAAAGGACCGAATAGCAAGAATTTAGTTCTATATCCTCCAGCGCAGCCAAGTGTCACAATAATCAAAACTAATAAGCACCCTGTATCATACCTTACTGATAACATCATATCTCCATTAACTATACAAGAGGCACTTGATTTTAAAGACCAAACAGAAGATGATGCCATTAATAATTTCATTAGTCAAACTGAATCTCGCACACAGTGTCACATGATAGAAGCAGCATTTGATAATGAATTGAAGGAAGATCCTCTGAAAGATACGCATGACCAAACGATACCTGTTACTTCTGTTGCAAATAGTAAAACTATGGAAATTGAACCGGGAAAAACTTTAAACATCAATGCCAATCTCACGCCTGAACAAGAAACAAAGCTCATCCATCTGTTAACAAAATATCAAGAAGCATTTGTATGGGATTACCCTGATATGAAAGGAATCGATCCCCAATTATGTACACACCACATTTATATAGAAAAAGATGCCAGAACTGTTTGTCAGCCGCAAAGGAGACTTAATCCTCATCTAAAGGATGTGGTAAAAGCTGAACTTCAGAAACTTTTAGATGTCAATTTTATCTATCCTATTTCTGATAGTAAATGGGTCTCTCCGCTTGTGGTGGTACCAAAAAAGAATGGAAAATGGAAAATCTGTGTGGATTATAGGGACCTAAATAAGGCAACACAGAAAGATCATTTTCCTCTCCCATTCATAGACCAAGTATTAGATACTTTAGTAGGAAAGAAATTCTTTTCTTTCCTGGATGGCTTCAGTGGATACAATCAGATTCAGATTGCCCCTGAAGACCAGGATAAAACTACTTTTACTTGTCCCTGGGGAACATTTTCCTATCGAGTTCTACCTTTTGGCCTATGTAATGCTCCTGCCACATTTCAGAGGGCTATCCTTAGCATTTTTGCAGATTTAATAAATGGTGGACTTGAAGTTTACATGGATGACTTTACACCATATGGAGATGATTTTGATCCAGCTCTAGACACCCTAGAAAAAGTCCTACAACGCTGCATTGTTACCAGGCTTTGCTTAAGCCACGAAAAATGTTTCTTGATGATGACTGAAGGACTTATCTTAGGACATTATGTTTCAGCAGCCGGCATTCAGGTAGACCCGGCCAAAATCCAAATACTTTTGCTCATTCCCACTCCTACTACTCAAACAGAGGTACGCAGCTTTCTTGGATTTTCTGGTTATTATAGACGATTTATAGAACATTATTCGCACATTGCTGCTCCTTTATATGCACTAACTGGTAATGTTGATTTTCTTTGGACAGAAAAATGTGACCGTGCTTTCGAGGATTTAAAGAAGCTCGTATCCACAGCCCCAATCCTTCGAGGACCAAACTGGGACCTACCGTTCCAGATATCATCTGATGCCTCAGATACAGCCATTGGCGCAGTCCTTGGGCAGGAAGAGGATAAAAAACCATATGCTATCTATTACATCAACAAAAATTTATCCCCTGCTGAATTAAATTACACTGTTACTGAAAAAGAATTCCTAGCTGTAATACATGCTGTCAATAAGTTTAGACATTATATTACAGGCTATCCTGTTATCTTGTATACAGACCATTCTGCTATAAAATATTTAGCAAATAAACCTGTCACAAATGCCAGAGTAACTAGATGGTTGATTTTATTGCAGGAATTCGATATCACAATCAAGGATCGGCCTGGCAAAGAAAACCCTGTAGCCGATTTTCTTTCGAGAATACCAAAACCAATCGATGCAGCAGCAGTTGAAGATCAATTTCCGGATGAGCACCTGTTTGCTGTTGCCATTCAAACACCCTGGTATGCTGATGTTGCCAATTACCTCGCAGTAGGTAAACTACCAAAACACTTAACCCCTAATGAGCGCAAACAGATTGTTCAGAAGAGTGCTCGATTCTCGTGGATTGGGGGCTATTTGTTTCACACGGGGGTAGACATGCATATCAGGCGACGTGTTCGAGAAGACGAAATCTTTGACATCCTAAAAGCCTGTCACGATGGACCGTGTGGTGGACACTTCGCTGAGCGTAGAACTGGACACAAAGTATTGCAGACAGGATATTACTGGCCTACGATTTTCAAAGATGCAAAGAAATTTGTCCAAGCCTGTGACAGCTGCCAGCGAGCAGGACGACCTGGTCAAGCTGATGAGATGCCTCTGAAACCACAGTTAGTCATTGAACCATTCGAACGATGGGCTCTTGATTTCGTTGGACCCATCAACCCATCATCAAATCAGAAAACATATATCTTGGTGGCAACAGAATATGTCACCAAATGGGTTGAGGCAGAAGCATTGCCAAGAGCCACAGAGGACTCTGTTATACAGTTCCTGTTCCATCTATTTGTACGTTATGGCCTTCCAAGGGAAATAATTACGGATGGAGGACCACAATTTGCTGGGAATAGATTAGCTGCAACACTCAACAATTATCACGTCCAGCATAAAATCACTACTCCATATCACCCACAGGCGAATGGGCAGGTAGAAAGTAGCAATAAGATAATAGAATCAATCCTAACGAAAACCATTGCGTCACATAGGCGTGATTGGGCTACCCGCCTACCTGAAGCACTCTGGGCCTATAGAACCACATGGAGGAGCACCACCGGTTACTCACCTTATCAATTAGTGTTTGGAAAACAACCCATTTTTTCCATAGAATTCGAAATCCAAACATTACGGACAGCACAGGAAGTTGGCCTAGATCTAAGCGAGGCACAAATCAATCGACTACAGCAGATCAATGAATTGGACGAAATTAGGCTCTCTGCACTACAAAATACAGCATTGATTCAACAGCAGCGAGCTAAATGGCATGATGCGCTCATCAAAAACAAAGTCTTCCACGAGGGAGACTGGGCTCTGTTATACGACTCTCGGTTTCAGGACTTCCCTCGGAAACTTCGGACTCGATGGTTGGGACCATACGAAATCCAAAAGGTGCATGACAACGGAACCCTTACTCTAATTACCATTGACGGTTCTGGATATGCATTCAAAGTAAATGGCCACCGAGTTCGTCTCTATCGCAAACCACTCACTCGGGAATCCTTCTGCCAGTAGCTACGCCGAGACACTGATATGGAGATTTTAGGAGAGGAAGAGAAATCTTCCTCACCTGTAATTCATTAAGGAATTCATTTCTTTTTAGAATTTGTACATAAGTCTTGTCTTTGAGTCGTTCTTGTACATATGTTTGAATTAAATGTTTTCTTGTCATTTTTTGCTGTTCTTTTTTCTTTCTCAAAAGTTCGATTTTTGCCGTTCTGTTTCTAAAAGAATGGCATTTGCATGTTTTTTTGCTGTTCCTTTTTTTAAAAAAAGGGGAACGACTTTGCTTGTTTTGCTGTTCCTTTTCAAAAGGAACAGCATTTTGGATTTGTGCTGATCCTTTTTCAAAAGGAATGGCACTGCGATGTGTTTGCTGTCCCTCTTCCAAAGGCGCAGCATATTTTGATTTCTGCTGTTCCTTTTTCAAAGGAACGGCATTTTTGCGTCTTTTTCTGTTCCTTTTCCAAAGGAACAACATTTTTGGTTGCCACTGTTCCTTTTTTTTTTTCAAAGAAACAGCATTCTTTTGTTGCTGTCATTCCTTTTTCAAAGGAACGGCATTTTGAGTGTTTTTATAGTATTTTTATTTTTTTCTGTTCCTTTTTCAAAGGAACGGCATTTGCATTTTTGCAATCTATCGTCCTTCGTTGTTTCTTTTTCAAAAGGAACACCACTAGCATACTTTTGCTCTCCTTGTGAAACAGCTTATTCCTTTTGCTGATATAAATTGAGGATGCTTCTTGCCCGTATTCTTTCAAGTCTTTAAGATACAGCTATGTACTTGTGCAATGAATATAAAATCACAACATACCGAAATCCGCAAACCATAAATCGCTATATTTATAAGGCTCTGCATTGGTAAGAGGACAAAAGGAAGGACATACTTATTTCTTATCTTTTGTTGTCATTATTTTACTAATTTTGCCCTGATTGGTTATCTTTATCATGATGATCCCTTTAACCCTCTTTGATTATTATTTAGGAATAAGAGCAAAGGGCTTATATCTTCCTATTGAGATGATAAGACTTCTTCCACCATTCCTACTCTTAAGGAGTGTTGAACCACCCTTTGTGTATAAATAAGGAAAAGTACTCTATGAAAAAGAAAAAAAATATGTGAACATGATATGTGAGATGTCAAATGCGGGATAGGGGGTCTCATCAAGAGCCAGCCTACCATGATCATGAGGATGGAAGTGAAGTGGCATTCCCACTATGGCCACCACACCAAGGATATGGTCCAAAAGGTATATCAAATAATCGAACCTTGGAACAGGAGGTCTCATCACGAGCCGGCCTGCCCACTTTTCGCTCCTTCCTCGTGAATGGCATTATGGTTAACTAGTCACCAAGCCAGCATAATGGTCTACACTTTGACATAACAAAATTCCTAAGTATACACAAAGGATCATGGTTCCAAGGGTGAAAAAACAACTCTGCCAAGGTTATGGACACCTGTCGGCAGCAGAGCACTGTTAATGGTATTGAAGTCACCTTGGTTACACCAATGGGTAAGATACTAATACTCTTTTGTTTCTTATATCCCAGGAACTAATCATATATTATTTCCCGATTTATACATCGCATGAACATTTATCATCACCAATCATGGCAAAGGAAGTGACCATGACCACTTGAGATTTGGCAAATACGACAGACGTCCTATCCACTAGCCTCATATCATATCACAGCAGCCTCTTACATAATACGCGATCAACTCTCCGCCTCGATTTTGGTAATTCGTTGTCTTTCTAAACATGGCATAATTGCATACGCTTTTCCTTTATGACTCGGTTACAGATCGGGTGCTGCTCCTTTATTTGACGGCTGGGACAGCCTATCACTGTGTGGGGGGGAGGTTAACCTCATTATTCCCTGAACTACGTGTCAGCTCACTATTCGGGAAAGATAGTGTACGACGGCATGGCATGGCTTAACGGCATGACATTTCTATTTTTACACAAGTTGATGTTCATAATCCATTTCTGTCGCATACTCTGTGTTTTTTTTCCCTTTCTGTTGCATACTCTGTGTTTTTTTTCGAAATCCTGCGATTATCACCCTCTCTGTGTTTTAAACAGCACAAGTAGTTGTTGTTCCATTGAGAATCCACAGTGAAACCATGGGAGGAAGGGCAATTCGAAGCGAACCTCAGAAGTTGACAATCTCTGCTGCTGCCCGGGAGATCCTGGAAAGAGCAGGATGGTTGAATTATCTCAGTCGCCTGCAGGAGTCTAATGAAACAGTAGCGATGGAATTTTTGCAGAACCTGCAGGAGGATCACTCCACAGTAAGGGGGAAGCGGATGGCGGTCACCGACGATATAATTGCAAAAGTTTCGGGACTACCAGCCACCGGACCAGTATGGACACTAAAGAAGGAAAGATTATAGAAGATCATGGAAATTTTCCAGGACGAAGGCCAGAGCTTGACAATTAAGGGGAAGGGAGTTGTGCCAGCAACGCTAGGAGAACCCTGGACGGAATTAGCAAGAACAGTGCAGAGCTACATCACCCGCGAGGGGAGGAAAGACGTGGTAAGACCACGACATCTTAAACTCTTAGCTGTTTTAAAGCAGAAATGCTCTGTAAATCTACCTGCACTTCTGAATTCATTACTGCATGATGCTGCACGAAGAATAAAAAAGGCACAGCATGTAGAGTCATTCGTCAGTCACCATGGGTTAATACGATTAATAGTTAGTCATAATCTCACCCAGCAGCAGAGCAGCTGGGAAGAGCTAATTGTAATGATTAAGGGGGGATTGACAGCACCATCCCCAAAACGTAAACATTCTACAAGCACACCAGAACGTCCGGAAAAATGCAGAGAATTAGTAAAACAAAAACATGTTGCTAGTGCATCTGAACGACCATGAATACACCAGAAATCGGCAAAGCGCAAGCAGGCCACCGATACACCCGAACAGCGAGAGAAGCCCAGAAAATCAGCCCGGTTAGCTCGGATGCGAGGAAGGCTGGAAAAGCTCCAGGAAAGCACCAGCCAACCAGTGGTAATTGAGGACGAGCAACCCTCACGACTAGAAATAGAAGAAGAACAAGTTGAAGGAGAAAAGAAAGGAGAGGCCGAGGAAGCCGAGCAATCCGAAGAGGAAAATGAGGAAGCAGCCGAGCATTCGGAAACAAAAACAGAAGCAGAAGCTGAACAATCCAAACAGGAGGAGGAAATGGGACAGCAGGGAGGTAGCCCACTACAAGACCCAGTGGGAGAAGATGAATTGGCCGCAGTCTTGGCCAATATGGTTAAGTATGGCCAACCTTCTAGTCCAGTAGACCTCCACGACAAACCCCAAGAAGAAAACACATCTGAAAAATCACATGCAGTAGAGGCAGAAAAAGGAAATCTGCCTGTTCGTGATGAAGAGGAGATAAGAGATACTGAACGGGAACAATCTGTTCCCAAGACACCAGAGGAAATTTCGGGGGGAGTAGGAGCAGAAAAAGCAGTTGCCCAGGAAGAGACGGAACCAGCCAAGGTTCCTACCCCAGAACAGCCAGAGTAGAACAGCGAGGAAGCACCCCAAGAGAAAGATCCAGAAACTAGTCATGGTCCAAACCGCAGCAGACAGCCTGCTGTTCCTTCTAATGAAACGCTGGAAATTAAGAAATTGCGAAAGGAACGGCAGAGATTATTGAATACAGTAGCCCAGCTCCGACAGCAAATTAGAATTCTGAAAGCAAACCAGAGGGTAAGAAAGATCGCAGGGAAGAAAAAGAGGGCCACTGCAATAAAATCCCGCAAGGCAAAAAGGCGAAGGACCAACAATCGCCCTGCTGCTCAAAACCCTGCTGAAAATCCAGCTGTCGTTCCAAATGATGTTGAGGAACAAACTGCTGTTCCATTTAGGACTGATATTCGCGTTAAAATAGAAAGGGATGATATGAGGACCAGCGACAAGAAAATCCAGACAGAGGCACCACCCTCAGGGGTAATAAGGGTTTTGAACTCCAAACAGTGTAATAAGAAAGTTCAAGTAAAACTCCCGGCCTCCACTGACCTATGGAAAAAAGATCCGAAGACAAGAACCTTGCATAAGATGATGAAGCAAGCCCAGCAAGAAGCCGAACAACTTAGGGAGCAAACGGTCCCCCAAGAGAAATATGAAGAGTTACAGCAGCAACTAAGGGACGTCAATCAATCCAAAAGCCAGGCCTTTGAAGGATGGCGAAAGGAACAAGAAGAAGTTGCAAAGGTAACCGTAGACTAGATACTGTTATCAAGCAGATGAATACCTTGTGTTCTTTATACAATGACGTTTTAGCATGTAGGGCCCCTGCTAAAAACTATGCTTTGTTTTTACTAGAACGGTATTTACAATTAAAAATAAAAGCTGTTAAAGCAGGCGCCCCTATACAAATCAACACTGTCAATGACTTTATAGACTGTTGTAAACATTATGGAGTGAAGGTCCAGAGATTGCTATGTGAACTTTATTTGCATGACCTCGTGCTAGATCAGGAGACTGAGTTGAACCCTGGCCCTTTTGTTGGAGACATCCAATTACAAGCATTCATTTCATTCGGGGTTAATCAGATTAAGTGGCTCAAAGCCTATAATACTTTCCAGAGGCAGGAAAATGGCCTAGATTTACGGGTAAGGGCTGAGCCTAGGAACCCAGTGCAGTTGTGGAAAGCACATAGAAACCTCCTGAGGACTCCGGGTGTCATTGAAACGTTAGGACCCATGCATGAGGCACTCATTCGACAGAGTTTAGAATATTTTCTTTCCATCGAAGACCTCGCCATTGATGCAGCCAAATTTCGGTAACGAATCTCTAATCCAAACATCCAGCTCAGGGAACCGTTTAAGTATGAGAATTTTGAATTAGCTGCCAACCGTTTGAACCTCTATGGCGAGAGCATTTTGAAAGCAGGGCCATCCTGGTTAGGATATAGATTTCGCAATCCAATTATTTGGCACCCTGCACCCGGATATCAAGCCCTGTATGAGATGCCTGAGGGGCAAACGGGTCAGCTCTTTGACTATCTAGTCACTCATCATGGTTGTAGGCCTCCGCATGAGATTCCTTCTCCAGCCTATTCTCTCACTGCCTTGCATGTCAACTACAATGTTTTCATGAGGACATGAAACAAGGTAAGCAGGGGGGTGTGTGGAGTACTAAAAAGGTATGCTTTTGATGATCATTTCAGTGGCTTTTCAGTAGAATTTTTAAACCTTTTTGCATCATGAATTTGGAAAATAATAAATAATTATAACAAAACATGTGAGAGTTGATATGCAAGACTTAACCGTTGATAATTGTTATTTTTCTGTGCAGGAAAAGGTGAAAACGAGGAGTTGTCGTTCCAAAGGAAAGGACAAAGACGAGATAACTGATGTCCCTTTGAAGGGGAACCGAATGCAAACAAGGCTAAGCAAATCAAAGCAAATCGGCCCGGAAAAGGAGGAGAAGACACCAGCTCGGCAGAGAAGAAAAGAAAAGATGAAGGATTAACAGTTTGGCGAATCCCTCAGGATCTTTGATCCTGAGGGATCGCTGCTTTATTTATCTTGTTACTTGGACATCTCCGCCGTCACCTTTATATAAAGGGACAGCACTGTTAGCTTGGGGAGATACTTTTTTATGTAATTTTCTGTTAAAAATCAACTCTGATCATCGAGTCTCGTTGAGAACTGGTTCATTGTACTTTTGTCTTATGCATTAATATAAACTTGGTGATTATCTCATTTCTGCGTCTGGATTAACTTAAGGCGGTGTACCCTTGGAGGCTAAGGGCCCGGCCCCGGAGGACACTTGCGTCTGTATCACTACGATTTGATTTCTGCGTGGTTTGTTTATCGTTGTTATTTGGTAATCTGATATGCTTTATAAGTTGCTATTACATGCTCTGTTAAGATTAAATCATTAAGGTTTTTACAGATAGAATTGTGTATTGACTCTGCATTATGTTACTGATCCTTTCAGAGTTGATTGCATGTTATTAGTCTTAACCGAATATTCTTACTGTTCTGTTACAGAGCTTTTGTACTGAACATTCATGTCATAGATTCATATAAAGTTGTGTTCTTCATGATTGTTGGATTCAAAGATAATGTTGTTCTATTTGGAAGCACAGTCGTATCCCTGTTAATTAAGATTGATCAGATTACTATTTCAGCGTGTTGTGTGCATATATGATTTACTAGTGCTGTTCATAATTTCTCAATAGTTATTGTTGTTCCATTAGCGTGTTCTGCTTAATTTGCCTTAAAAGTGAAAGATTGTTATTTGATTGCGAAGAGTGCATTTGGGTTAATAGAGTAAGACTCTTGAGACTTAGTTGTTCGATTGCTGTTCTATTTTAGAATTATTGTTCCATTCCAGATTTGTTGTTCAATTCTTTATTTGATGTTCCATTTACTCGCATTTGTTGTTTTGGTGTGAGAGACGATCTAAGGCTGTAGTGAGCTTCGGCATTCACTGTCTAGCTCCCAGACCCGTGGTCTATGCTCCAATTTCCTTTCCATCAGTTTCCAAAGGGATGGGTTATCGCTGCCGAACCCTTGACTGATAAGCTGCCGAGTTTTCTGAATGTGTGATTTATTCTTTTGAAGTAACTTAGCTATAGACAAGCATCTGTTTACTCTTGTATTTTTAAACACTGTACTACTAGCATTACTCTGACAAGTGATAGCCTCAGACTGAGACACTCTTTGGAATAACAAAACGCTCCCGGATTGACATATTAATGTGAGGTAATTAGAGGTGAAAGAGACCCTTTTTATAGCTCTACACAACCAAGCCTAAAATTGTCAAACAAAAGGATAAAACAGTAGCTGTGAATTCTGATAGAGATAGAGAGAAAGGCACTCAAAACAAAGAAAAGCAGAGTGCGGACATTAGTAGTACTACCACTTCAGCTAGTACTCATGTTAAGACCATTTTGTCAAAAACGAGTAGAACAAATCAGCAAGCTGATGTTGCTGATAGACTGGGAGCTAGTAAGGCTTAGACAAGTTCATCAAAAAACCAGATTTTTTTCAGCCTACAGCAGGAAATTTCAAAGATCAGAATCTCTGTTCCCCTGACTGAGTTAACTACCCAGAATGTATATAGGACCCAAATTTTGAAGGCTTTAAATATTGAGGATAATAATGACTCAGTCAATCTTAATGATGACCAGCCAGAGCTTATTTTTGGTCCTAAGATTGAAGGTATATATCAAGAGGGACTTGTACCTCCCTTTTATGTGAGTTTTAATGTTCATGACAAGATCTTGCATAATGCTATGCATGACTCTGGAGCCTCACACAACCTTATGCCAAAGGTGATAATGGAAAGGCTAGGATTAGAAATAACCAGACCTTACAACGACTTTTATTCTTTTGATTCTAACAGAGTAAAGTGTCTTGGCCTGATCAAAGACCTTTGTGTGAGTTTGACCCAAATCCCAGCCAAGTACATGGTGATGGATGTTGTGGTGGCTGATGTGCCTCCTAAATATGGCATGTTGTTGTCAAGATCATGGGGTGCCAAGCTCCAAGGTACCATACAGATGGACGGGACATATGCCACTATCCCTGTTTTTAGCCAGCTCAGAAGACTGTATAGAGAGTCACACATGAAATTCATGGTCAGTAGCCCAAAAAAGCCTGAAAATTCTCCCATTTATTATGTCCATACTGACCTGGATTCATTTATCTTTTGAAATAATGAATCCACAAAACAGTCAAAGCCAGAACACAGTGACTCAGATAAACAGTTAGAGACCCCAAATCTAGAAATAAATGCAGTTCTAGATAGGGAAGAAAAAGAGAGAGAAATTTTGGAACAGTGCATTGAGACAACGAACCAGAGTGAACAAAGCCAAGATGGAAAACAACAGACTTCCCCTCATGCTCAGCTCCATGAAAAACCTGAGAAGGTGAAACAAATACAACTAAGTGCCAAGATTTCACAACAACCCTTGAGCACGTTGGTTGAAGGGGACAATAACCAAGACGAAACCGAAAATAGTCCTCTATGGAGTATGTATTTTGATGGGTCATGCACTAAGAGCAATGTTGGGGCAGGTGTCTGGATTACCAACACTGAAAACAACCACATACAAAACATTTCCTACAAATTAAACTTTCAGTGTTCCAATAACATAACACAATATGAATCCCTCCTCTTAGGCTTACATCTGTTAAAAAAGTTAGGAGCCACAAGAATTAATGTGTATGGAGATTCAGAACTAGTCATCAAGCAAGTCAATGGGGAATATAATGCAAATCATCCCAGACATAAAGCTTATCGAAACGATGTCATGGACCTTTTAAAAACTTTTGAGGAGTCCAAATTAATTTTTGTTCCAAGAAAAATAAATATTTCCGCACACAAATTAGCTTTTGTGGCTAGAACATGCTCAACGCCAATTGGAACCAAAGATTGTACAACTCAAATTAAGTTTAGACCAGCGGTGCCAGATAATGAAAAATATTGGCAGGTCTTTGAGGGTGACAAACAGATAGAAGATTTTCTGCTGGGCAGGAACGAATTTGAGTCATCTGATTCGGATTCTAAATCTGATGAAAATCGCCTAAACAAAAAGTCCCCTGAAAAAGAAAAACCATCTAGTCCCATAGAAATCAACATGTTAAATAAAGGACTTGACACTCATACTAAAGAATACAAGGACACAGAAAACGAAGACATTGAGGTATTATCGTCAAAAGACAAGAACATACCTAGGGGGCTAGCACCATTAGAAGACCTCTTTTATTTTAACGATGTAGCAAAGAAGCCCACCGTAGAATACACAGAGTCCGAGGTTGAGGAATGCAACATAGGCACCGAGGATCAGCCCAAAATGATTAAATTAGCTAAGTCCTTGCCACCAGACATGAAAAGGAAATACGTTGACCTGTTTAAAGAGTTTGTCGATGTGCTCGCCTGGAGCTATGAAGACTTGAAAGCCTACGATACAGAAATCATCCAGCACAAGATCCCTTTGAAAGAAAACCAAAAACCCTTTAAGCAAAAACTGCGTAGAATTAATCCAATACAACTCCCTCTAGTAGAAAAGGAAATCAAGAAAATGTATGAGGCAGGAATCATTGTGCCTGTGAGATTTTCAGATTGGGTTCTAACCTTGTAGCCGTGAGGAAAAAGACAGGAGAAATCATATTATGCATTGACTTCAGAAACCTTAACAGAGCCTCCCTAAAGGACAATTACCCTTTGCCCAAAATGGAACACATTCTACAAAGGGTAGTTGGTTCAAAGAGGATTTCTCTGTTAGATGGTTTTTCAGGGTATAACTAGGTTTTAGTACTCCCAGAAGACCAACTCAAGACAGCTTTCACCACTCCTTGGGGCACTTTCATGTATGTGAAAATTCCTTTTGGATTAATGAATGTTGGGGCCACTTTCCAAAGGGCCATGGACATTGCATTTTCAGAGGAGATAGGGCACTTCATCATAATTTACCTTGATGACATAACAGTTTATTCCAAATCCGATGAAGAGCATCTAAAACATTTAATAAATGTCCTTGAAAAGTGTAGAAGGTTTGGGTTATCTTTAAATCCCAAAAAGACAGTGTTTAGCCTTCAGGAAGGTAAACTCCTTAGCCATATCATATCAGAAGAAGGGATTAAAATAGATCCAAATAGAGTTGAGGGAATACTATAGATTAGCCAACCAAGGAACATAAAAGAATTGCAGTCCTTTATTGGAAAGATTAACTTCTTGAGGAGGTTTATTCCCAACTTAGCAGAGCTCCTCAGAAACATGACTAATATGCTCAAGAAAGAAGTAGGAGTGAAGTGGACTGTAGAAACCAAAAAATCCTTCGAATTGGTAAAACATGCGCTCACCCAGGCACCAGTCCTAATCAGCCCAGACTTTTCAGGGAGTTCCTTATTTTCTCCTTTGCCTTAGAGAATACTGTGGCAGCGGTCCTATTGCAAAAAAACCCAGAGGGACAGGAACAGCCCATTGCTTTTTTCAGCAAGGCTTTAAGGGATGCACCCTTGAAATACAACATAATGGAAAAACAGGCTTATGCTTTGGTAAAAGCCTTAAAGGATTTCAGGGTGTATATTCTACATTCCCACATCATTGCCTATGTACCTAATATAGTGGTAAAAGACATCTTATCACAAGACCCAGATGGAAAGAGAGGTAAATGGATTGATATTATATTAGAGTATGATTTGGAAATAATACCAACCAAACTTATCAAAGGTCAGGGCTTAGCTCAACTAATGGCTGAATCTAATCTACAAACCCTTGACATTAACATGGTAGATGCCTTGGATGAACAAGAAGAATTACCTGCTCCCACTGTCGAAAAGCAGTTTCAAAACTCACCTTGGTACACTGACATCTTGTTTGTACTTGCAAATCTTAATGCTCCTCCTGATTTATCAAAAACAAAGGCAAGGTTCTTAAAATTGAAAACTAGGAACTATTGCATTTTAAATGAATGTTTATTTTGGAAAAATGTTGATGGTTTATTTCTTAAATGTTTGCCTGAAGTTGATGCAGAGAGGATCAAACATGAATTCCATGAAGGAGAGTGTGGAGGTCATCTTTACTAGAAAACCACAACCAATAAAATCCTTAGAGCTGACTATTACTGGCCCACCCTCTTCCAGGATGTCCATAAAATGATAGTTGCTTGTCACAAGTGCCAGATTTTTGAAGGTAGAATAAAAATTCTTCCTTTACCATTACAACCTATCACTGTTGAAGCTCCTTTTCAACAGTGGGGTCTAGATTTCATAGGGGAAATCCATCCTACTTCGTCTGCCCAACACAAATGGATTCTCACAGCCACTGACTACTTCACAAAATGGATTGAAGCCATCCCTTCTAGGAATGCCACATATTCTGTCATTATAAAATTCTTTGAAGACCATATCTTGTCTAGATTTGGATGCCCTAGGAAGATTATTACTGATAATGCTGTTGCTTTTTGTTCCAAAAATATGATTGATTTTTGTCACAGGTATCAGATTACACTTGGTCATTCCACTACTTACTACCCTCAAGGTAATGGGCTAGCAGAATCATCAAATAAAATTTTGGTGACCATCATCAAGAAGTTGCTTGAAGAGAACAAAAAATCATGGCATAACAAGTTGGTGCATGCTTTGTGGGCAAACAGATTGACCACAAAGAATTCCATTGGAATGTCCCCTTACCAGCTTGTTTATGGAGTTGATGCAGTGTTTCCTACCAGCCTAGGTGCACCAGTAATAAAATCAATCCAAGAAATACAGTCAGAAGAAGACAGCATGATTAGGAGAATCAGTCAGACAATACATCTTCAGCAGACTAGGGAAGAGGTTTACAATAGGGCTCAGAAGGTGCAAGAAAACATAAATAAGTTGTTTGACAAAAGAAAAAAGGCTTGTGTTTTCAACATTGGAGATAAGGTACTCAAATGGGATTCCAAAAGAGAGGATAAGGGTAAACATGGTAAATTTGACAATTTGTGGCAAGGTCCTTACATCATTCAGTCCACCATTGGTCCTAATGCCTTTTTTCTACAAGATTTAGATGGCACAGATCTGTTTGGGGGTCATGTCAATGGCAGGGTCCTTAAGCATTACTACTGCTGAGTTTGATTTTAAAGCTTTCATTTCCATTATAAATACCATTTGCTTTGTTTAGTCCCATAAAAGAAAAAGTACAAAAACAATAAAAAGAAAAGAAAAGAGAAACAAATTTTGAAAGTGTGCAAGCTCAAATACCACTCCTACATAACACACTTCTAGTTAGTCAAACAGCCTAATCTCGACTAATTAGCTTTAAATTTTTTGCTGATAGGATAGTGAATTTGATATGCCAAACTGTCTAATCTTGGCTTATCAGTAGATAGTTTAGGATAGAAATTAAAGGTTCAAACATGGTCAAAATCTGAATCTAAGGTTTCAAAGAGAGATGACTCAAATATGTTCTATTTTCTTGAGTCAAAAAAGATGAAAATATGGTTCTAATTAGCTCAAAATCTAAACCAGAGGACAAAGTAAGAACAGCTCAAACAAAGTCAAAACGGAGCTGTGAAAAGAGAAGGCCATGATGAGAAACTTTCAGATCTTAAAGCCTTCCATTTTGTTTTAAATTTTCTGCAAAATAAATGTCTATGTGCAGCTTGTTTTTATGCCATAGACTAGCATCAAGTTGGACTGTTCAATCTTGACTTGAGTGCTTTTTAAATTTCTGTTGTAAAATTTAGAGAATAAAAATCTGTTGGACAGTTTAATCCCAACAGATAGTAAATTAGGTAGAGAAGCATCTAAACTCAACTATTTAATTTGAGTTCAGGGAGAAATAAGGAGTAGAAATAGATTAGATTTTCTACTTTCAAAAGAATAAAATGTTGTGAGAAGAGTTTGCCAATCCAAGTGCACTCTAAGGAAGAAAAAATGTTAGATCAGTAGGATTGGGTAGGTAGACATCTTGTTGATGAATTTCCATTGCTTTTTATGGCCGATCAGTAAGATCATGCCAGCAAAGGAAGGACAACCCAATGGATCAGGCACAGGTCAGCCTCCCAGAGAATATAATGGATATGGCACAGGTCTGCCTCCCAAAGAATGCAGGTCTGAAGTTCTTGATGCCTTCAAAAAGGCACCATCCCCAAGTGGAGCCACTGTTGGCCACCTATAAAATTTGTTCCATCAAAAGGTGGCCAAAACATTGTTTAGCCTTCAAGGAACAGTTTCATTACAGAAAGGTGTATCTCTTGAAGCCTATGGAAGACATCATATCCTTATTTCAATCTTCATTGTTATTCCCATTTCAAGCCCAGAAAATTCTGCTCAAAATTCCATGAGAAAGGTTGTTTGCAAAATCCCCTTTTTTCCCTTCCTGCACTTAGAATCTAACCTTCATCTTTTTCCATCATGTTTCCTCTATTTTCCATTTCCCTCATCTACCCTCCATAAATTTTCCTTTGCGGAGTTTAAAACCCCTTTTAAAACTCTATCGAAACCCTCTATTACCCTTTGAAAACCATTGAAAATCATCTTTTTATTAATAAAGCTTAAGCCCCCTTGGGCTAAGCTTTTAACCACTTCCGATCATATGCCTACACCTTGGGACCAAGCGCCAACTCTAGAGGCGTTTATCGCATCGCAAATATCCAAGTCCACATGTCTTACCATATGCTAAATTTGCGATGCGATGAGCCTATATATTTTAGAACTCGATGTGATCAGCCTCCTTTGTTATAAACTCCAGATTTCATGCTTTCTTTGAGAAAAACCAAGAGCTAAAGTCCCAGTGCCCATCGCATCGCATAACTCAAATGGGTTGATTGAAAAGTCCATACCCGATCTCCCGATATGCGATAAGCCCCTTAGGCTAAGCCCCTAGCCTTTTCGCCCATACACCCTGGCGCCGTGACCGCGTGCTGAGCAGTCGAGCGCTTATCTGGTTTAAATAAATATTTCGCCCAAAACATTAAAAAACCTTTGATATTTAGTTAAACCGTCAAATTAACATTTTATTAAATTTTTTCCGCCCGTGCAAATGTGGAGCGATCTCGACAGATCCGACGGTGCGGAGCGCGCCTCCCGGTGGACCCCCCCAGCCGTGCGCCGTTTTTCCAAAACCACGTGGTTTTTATCGCACCACTCTTCGGCGGAGGGCGGTTTTTGCCCAATGGCCAGCGATTCCATGCATCGCTTGACACGCGTCCCTTGTACTTTTTGCGAAACCACCATCCATCGTGCATTAACGTTCGGACCAGGATGCCCAGCGATATTGCTATGGACTGTCCGATCTGGGCCCACTGAATCAACAGTGATCGCTCGCCGAAGTTTCTCGATGGTTAACGAAGGTGCACGCACGATAACCGGGCCATCGTACAGCGAAAAATCAATCTCCGCCGTCGATCTGATCTGCAGATCGATAGCCCACAATTCATCGCCCGATCTCTCCATTTGACTTTCCATTGCCCAATCCCAACCGTCAATCTTCGCGCGATCGACGGCTCAGATTCATCCTTCTCCTCTGACCGCCTCGTTCAATCTCAACCGTCGATCTCTGCAAGATCAACTGCTCGGATTTAATCCTTCTTTCACCCATTCCACAATCGCTCTCGATCAATCCTGACCGTTCAATGATGCCATCCAATGGCTCTGATCTCCTCGCACGCCCTCCGATGAAATTAACCTATATACACAGGTTTTATAATAGTTTTCGTGTTTTGCAGAGTTCTAAATCATTTTTTCGTTATTTCCAAAGAAGATTCAGAGGCGGAGGGTGACGATTCTCCCGTTTTCGATTCGTCAAAGGAAATCATCCACAGGGTGGAAATGCACGTTTCATCAATGTTTTCTCAGGAATGGATGCCTTATAAACCCTGCGCAGCCCTGCACACCAGCAAAAACACCATGAAAGGGGCACAGTCAAAGAGTGTCAGTGCTGAAGACCAAAATGTATCAGAACAGAGGATTAGAGACAGTTTCACGGGAATTACGGCTAAGACGGTTATCAAAAGCCTAATACACGATTTAAAACATAGTTTAAAGAATATTTTAAGGGTTTTATCGACAGGAGCACTTCCACCGCCGCAATTGAGGCAAATTGATCCCCCTAGTTACTGAAATGCCACATGTGCCTCAAAGTATTCAATCAGAGACCGAATTTATTGATTAGGATCAGATATTTGTCTCAAACGCAGCCGAAGAGTTACTCCTGCGGGGACTTCAACGCAAAGAATGGCTACAGAGTTACTTCGATGCCAAAACAGAGGCTAATTGAACCTTCTCCAGCTTCTAAAGGCACCTACAGCCTCACAGAAAATCTAAGGCCACCGAACAATTAATACTAATCAAGGATCTTATCTCTAAATTGTCGACAAAACTATTTTAAGAATTAAAGAATAGTCCAGAAGCAGATCTTTTCAATCATCAGGCTTTGAAAGGCAGAAACAGAGTTGTGAAGCAGAGTTAGGAATGATTACATCCCCGCCTTATGCCTTGACTGGTTCTCAAAGGCCATAGATTGGATTAATTACATAATTGATGATACTTGGCCCCTAGGAAATCCTCCCACCTTCTCATTCTTCTATAAATACTTCTGTAAAAAATGAGCAAATGTTGGTCTCTAGACATCTAAATGCATGTAATAGTTATTCT
This sequence comes from Pinus albicaulis, assembly GCA_034641835.2. Lineage (NCBI taxonomy): Eukaryota > Viridiplantae > Streptophyta > Pinopsida > Pinales > Pinaceae > Pinus > Pinus albicaulis. The sequence continues at coordinate 86,884,535 of CM076576.1, forward strand.
GAAGCTACTGATGCCCTGTTTGCAACTTAAAGATACATAAGCTGATATGAGAAGTTTGAAGTTGTAGAGACCCATCGGGCTTGCTGATTGTAACCGGTTTGAACATCAAATACAAGCTACTGATTTATGGGATCCTGATTTGTGTCAATGGTGATGTGTTCCTCACTGTCAATTGTTATTTTGCTTAATGTTTTCATTCTGTTCATTTTCTCTGATAAAGAGCAGCAAACATAGAGCTAGGATTTACTCTCAACAGTACCCTACTCTCACTGAAAGCTTTATTGTCTATGTTTTCTTCATTTGAAATTTCTCTTTGAATAGTACATTAATGCAGGTTGGTTTAAAGGAACTTGCCTGATCTAAGTTTCTCTTTTTCACTGTTATCTATGGTTTCCTTATTGAATATGCTCAAAGCAGGGTAGTTTAAAGGCACTTACCTGATCTTAAGCTGTTCAACTGTCTTTAAATGTTTTCTAACTGAAATAACTTCAAAGCGGGCTAGTTTAAAGGTATTAACCTGATATCAGAAAACTCTCATGTTTTTCTTTAAGTACATGCTGAAGCAATATAGTTTAAAAGAACTTATTTGATCTTAGGCTGTTTCACAATACCTTCATTTGTTTTTTCTTCATTTCCTATTTGTTTCATTCCATAAAATCACCTTAAGAGATCCTTTGACATAAGTGACTTGCCCCATGGATCCTGCTTGAACCTTGCTGTCCAATTAAAATCCTCCTATGACTCCATAGCCCAATGGGTTAAAACTGTCTTTGCCTTTTCTATCAGCCAAATCATTCCTTCATCTGCAGACACCTTCACCCTTCATTTTGAAACTGCCTTCACCTTCATCATGTCCTTTCCCAACCAAAACAAAACAAAACCCAAGCTCTTCATAACTAGCCTAATATCATAATTTCAGTTATTAAAGATCACATCTTTAAACTCATTCACAGAGAGATCCCTCTCTGGATTCAGGAGGGCTAGATCCTAGAATCCCAAAGTTGGTTGAAACAATGTTGCTTCTGTAATTGGACTCTGCCAATCTTGCTAATAAATTACAGATTCCTAACACATCACATCATATTTAAGAGAAAATTATAAGGTTCAAGCAGTGGAAGATCACATCAAGCATCAAAAAGTAGTTCTCCAACTCTTAAAGGATAACCTATATTTTGCACAAAATCGAATGAAACAATAGGCATATCAACATCACAGTGAGAGAATTTTTGATGTAAGAGACTGGGTATTTTTACGGCTACAACAATACAAACAAATTTCCCTCAAGAAAGCTAAGAAGGATAATAAATTATTGCCAATGTACTATGGTCCTTACAAGGTGTTGGTAAAAAATGGTACTATGGCATACAAATTGGAGCTTCCTGCTTCTTCGCGAGTGCATCCAGTTTTCCATGTTTCATGCTTAAAGAAGGTTATAGGTGACAAACTTCCAGGTCAAACAATATTTCCAGAACTTGATGAGGAAGGAAAAATCATATTGCAACCTAAAGCAGTCATGGAAACAAGAACTTGACAACTATGAAATCGATCAATTTCAGAGTATCTCATCAAGTGGAAGAACTTACCCACTGAAGATTCTACATGGGGGGATGATAATTTTCTACGGAAGCATCCGATGCTACTCAAGCGTTGAGGACAACACTTTTTTCAAGGAGAGGGGCATGTTAGGTCCCTATATTACTAGTATAGTCCCTTATTGTTGTTAGTGTAACCCCCTTATTGTTATTGTTGTACCTCTATAACCCCAATATTGTTATTATTGTGCCCTTACATTATTATTGTTAGGTCGGCTAGGATTATAATGTGACCCCGTGGACTCCTATATATAGAAGGAGGTTTTTTCATTTGTATCATCCAAGAATTGTTCATTTATGTAATGTATTGGAGGTTCCCACCTCGAAGTGGTTGATTTCTAAGGCGTTGATCTCTCTTTTCCTCTATTTTTGGAGTTGGTTTCATAACAGTGTCTCTGATCTCCTACACTAATATCTCCATACATCTTAGTAAGATGGTCATGGACACCCTATCCAATGCCAAGACTTTGTTGTTCAATGTTCACCAAGTCCTTGCAATTATCTCCATCCAAGCCAACATCTGCTAGCACAAATCCAATTCCTATACAAGTTGATGAGCCCCAATATTGTAACAATAATGTTGCAACCCCCAATTCTACCAACTTAAATTATCAACCTCTGGTTCGTACAAACTTAAGAGGTGTCGGCACTATATGTACAGCATGAAATGTGTCCTTATTTAGTTGATTTGATGCAACAGAGTGAATGCCATGAAATCCAAGCCTAAACTAATTTTAAAAATGGAAATGTTACTCTATTTGCATAAATGAAACCTAATTACTTTTGCAGAGAGGAAATCCTAGTTTCTTTTGTAGAAAGTAAAGGTTATTCTACTTTGCATGAATGTAAATGTTAATCCTATTTTCATAAATGTAAGCATTAATTTATGCAATAGAAATAGAAATGTCGGAAATGGAAACCATATCTTAAGATATATGAAACAAAATGAAATCATTCTACAATCACCACATTCAAGGTAGATTGTGTAAACAAAGTTCATAAGGTGCTTCATAAAGTAATCATGAAAATCATCATTATGCTCTTCAATTCATGAATTTATCCATTAACCATAATTGCATAGGTGAATTGAAATGGAGAAGAGGCTAGACTTAAGGGGTTTTTTTTCTTACTAAATAATTGTTTTGGAGCTTATGGGGTCATTAATAAATAGTAAGGGACAAAAACCAAGCGTTTGGAGCAGATCTAGCCAAGTTTACACATGCTACAAAAGTTCTACAAGAGGTGCTACAGGAGGCTCTGTTTTGCTAAAAGAGCGAGATAACTTTCTGAATGCCCAAGTATATAAAATTAAAATGGGATTGGAAAAAATTTGTTATTAAGTAGGATTTCCTAGGACTCTATTCCAAGAGGAATCACTCCAAAATACTGCTATTAACACGTGCTAAAAAATAGCATGAAATTACTACTCTAAAAAACATAAATTCAAGAACTAGTGAGTTGGTTAACCTACCAAATGCCTAACCTAATCAAGTGAAAATTCTATGGGGTAGATTTTTTATTAACTTGAATGTTGTTATGACCCAATACAAGTGGAATCAACTCAAATAAATCTCATTAGCATGTTCTAAAAAATATCATAAAAATACTACTATTTTGCTACAAGGGACTTCCATAAATTCTAGATTTTTGAAGTAGTAAAACAATCTAAGTAGCTCAATGATTAATATGAATTTTAAAAGTTGTTATAAGGATGCATCATGCTTGTGACTCTGTAAATAACCTACAAAATAACTCACTTCAATCATTTAACCAATATGACCTACAACAAAAGAAGCATAAATAGTAAATGCAGAAATAATAGATGCAAGTGAAAAAAACATTCAAAGGAATAAAGAAATTGTACAAGAGGGCTTTGAAGCTCTTGGGATGGAAAATCCCAAGGAACCTCGGAGTCCTATGAAGGAAACCAATTTTTAGAAGCTAAAAATGGCAACAAACTTCATTATTTGAATCAATCCAAGTACATCCCTACTAGAAATGAAAGTGGGGCTACTAAATAACAAGTTTTCTCCATAAGAAGACTAAGAAATACATGTCCCTATATGCCAATTCGAATTGGTACTTATACAAAGTGATTAGAAAACATTCTCCTTGAAAGAAGTAAGCTTTCCCCTCCAAAATCTCTTAAATAGTGGATTTGGTTCCCAACACTAGGAATTTACATTAAATGACAGGGAGCACATTCCTATATTTTCTCAATCATTGGTTCTCCATAATTTGTGCAATAATTTCATAATATCCTGTTCATTTATTATCCAATCTTGGTCCATCCTATAGTAGGGAGCAAGTCCCTGGATTATCTCCTCCTCCAATTCTTCATAATCTTCCCAATATTCTCACAATATTATACAAAAATAAATAATATTAGGCACAACTAAACCCTCCTAATAAATATATTAAAGTTAAAAATATGTCATCTAATGCAAAAAGAGAGGTTTAATGTGTTTAAGGATGGTCATGTTGGACTTAATTTATGTCTAATTTGGAGGCCCATAACAATCTTCCCTCACTATCTCCCCATAGTCTATATTAGCTTTAGTTGTGATTTCTCCAAATATCATTACCATGTTTTTATTTGTGCAGATATTACATGTAACCTTACTTTCAGGATCTTACTCCAAGCAAAATCCAAGATGGCGTCAGAAACCTAATCAAAAATCTTGTCAAGGTGTCCCTCATTGACAGACAAACAGTCACATAAATATTCAACAGCAATGGTTCTTTGTGTCAAAGTTCCATTTCAATTCCCCCATGAGAGTTATTATTTTCCCAAGGTTGAAGAGATTGACCTAACTGCACCTAGGCACCAGGAAACGACATACTTGGCGTTATGGGTATGGTTGGTTTCCAAGTCTCTATCATCAAAACTGCAATCGTCCTCACCACACACACTCTCTTCCTCATCACTCACAATAATTTTATATTCACCCCACCACATTATTTCTTATACTTTTGGCACCATTGGAAAATAAGAATTTCATAGCAAGTCATGCTCACTTTCCTCAATTTCCTTCATTACAGGATCTAAAAAAACCATTGTGTTGTTTGGGCCTTCTCAATAAAAAATAGTGATTGTATGGACCACTTGATGGAAAATAATTCAAATGTATCAATGGATAATTTTCCATGCCCCATAAATATTTATTTCTAGGAAAGAGAAGTTATGCTTGATAGATCCACTACTGCTTCTAATACAAGAAAAGATAGAAGTTTATAAAAACAGAGGAGGAAATATGCAAAGATAAATTTCATACAAGTATCAGTTTGGCCTTCTCACTTCTAAATGTATTATAAACACTTCACCTATCTAGGCAGGAGTGCAGTGTCGATAGGAAATAATAGGGCTTGAAATTCATATATGTCCTTCATAGTACTTAATCAAGAGATCATGTCCTATGATCAAAAATGAAAGTGCTCGAAATAGGTCTGAACCTGAGCGACAAGAAAGGTCCCATTGTTTCGATTCTGGCACCGCAAACGGTTCAAAAAACCTATGTCATATGAGGAATATATCTTGTCATATTCATTTTCCCAAACAGAAAAATTTTGGTGACTGGATGCCCAGTCAGCATCCAGGTACAGTCAGCAGGTATATTCCTGGAATATTTTGTTTTTATCCACAGCTAATAGGATGATGCCACGTGGCATGTTCTGAGTCGTTGGATGTTTGTGGTACGGTTCAATTTGGACCGTTCAATTGTTTTTTATTAACCAATGGTTGAGCGACAGGTGGCAAGCACGCAAGCCGTCACGTGTCCTCAGAATGGTTGAGTAAAATTTTTATGGAGCTCCGGAGGTTCGAACAGCTGACCTCCTTCCCGCAGCAAAGAGCCTTTACCAACTCGCTTATACATTATGTCTTAACCATATAGGGTCACCACTTCATTTTATGGGTTATAAGTTTTGTATACGGGGGTTTGGGGAGGCTAGCCCCCCTCGCATGTGGCCTTGTGCCAGAACTCTGGTCTCCACTCCATCCGACGACTATTGAAACCATAACCTCGGTGGTTAGGTTCAATTTTTGGTCACATTTTATATCAACCCCAACATTAAACGTTTGGAACGACAGTCATGTAAACTTTAACTCCGACGAAAGAAGTGCACCAATCACATGGCGGAGTAATATGGCATGTTATGCCATCATCTGCAGAACTACAAAGTCCGAGTTCCAATACTGTATGCACAGAGTTTACAAACGGTTAACGGTGTTTAATTAAATGTTAAGTGGTCCCATGTTTATGCATCGGGAATGGCGGGGGTTGGGTGGAACCATAACCATTCCGGGTTCCGCGCTCCTTTATATGGTGGGGTTTCAAATGGTTAGCCAAGGAGGGTACGACGGGGTCGGTATGTGACCATCCCACCCTATAAATTTAATGTTTAACTTAACCGTCTGAAAAATTTGGAGCACGACCCTAAATTTATGGTTTTACCTACTTTTAGTGACAGTTAACTGTAGTTCTCCACAGTTAGTGGAGAATTTCTAGCTAACATTGGGAAAAACGCATGGAGAGGTCAATTTTTGATAAATTTTGGTGAAACAAGAATCTACCTAGATTAATTTGAGTATTTTGGAGCCATTGGTGCAGAGAAATCAGCCATTAGAGGCCTGAAAACATATGTAATTTACAATTTTGAGCATAATGACAAAGAGGGACATGCCATTGGGAGTTGGACCAGCAGATGTAGCCTAGGAGGGTTGAACTGCTTCATCATGCCTACTGTGTAAAACTTATGTGTGAATGTTTTTCTCTATTATGCACTGTTGTTCAGTGTTTTTAAGGGTTATTCACATGCTTAAAGGTCAGTAATTCATATAATTTTCATGGTTAAAACACTCATTCCTTAAGCAAACATATGGAGACAATTTGTACATGTTTATTTATCTGAAAGGACACTTAGCACAACAGAACTAATACACTCCTTTCAAATCAAGTTGGTAGCAGAGCTAGAGTTTTATCTCTGGTGTTTTTATGTGCAAGGATTTGTTCACTGTTTGCAAGGGTTTTCATGCTTACTAGGCTCAATCTTAAGAGAGGAGAAGGAAAATTGGTGGAAGGAAGAGATTCTCAAAGTGAGCCATAGCAAAGGAGGGAAAGATTGCCACATTCTCCACCACCTATTTCACCTCCAAGAGAAGCAGAAGCAACATCAAGCATACCTCTGGGAGAAGAAGAAACCCATGAAGAGATGGATCCAAAAGAGGAAGAAAGAGTGTTTAGGAAAGCATTCCTTGACATGACTGAAATGGTGAGAGTCCTTTATCAAGAAAGGAATGAAAGACAAGAAGGAGAAGGATCCAAACTTCACAAGGAAGGTCAGGGATAATCAAGAGGTCACAATGATGAAGATAAATCCAAGAAGGGTAATGGAGGAAATGGAGACAGTGGAAAGTCACCATCATCACCCTCATCTACATCTTCATCATCCTCTACTTCATCTTCAATACATCAGCCATACAAGTCAAATAACATGGGTAAAAGTCCTTTTCTAAAACTCTATGTTAAGTTTGAATTGTCAATGTTTGATGGTGAAGTTAATGCAAAAAAGCTAGATAACTGGATTAGGCAATTGGAGGTTTATTTGAGAATTCAAAATTTTCATGATGATGATACCAAAATCCAACTAGCTTCATTGAGAATGGAAGGTGCAGCCCTTGTTTGGTGGGAAGCCAAAAAAAGGGAGGAGATCAAGAAATATGGTAAGATTATTTTATCATGGACTGATTTCATCTCTACAATGAAACAACAATTTTATCCATTAGCTCACATGCAGAAAGCCATAATGGACTGGAAAAATTTTAAAAAATTGAAAGGACAAAATTTACAAGTGTATACTCAGGAATTTAGGAGAAGATCTCTTTTACTAGGAGTAGATTTGGATAGCCAAGACACTTTTCTCAAGTATATAGGAGGCTTACATACCTACTTAAGACATACAATCCTCATGTTTAACCCTACAAGCTTAGATGAAGTTTGTGTTCAAGCTACACATTTAGAGGCAAGGGGAAAACAAAACTTAGATGGGAATGAGGAAAATGAGTTTAAAGACAAATGGAAGAAAAAGAGAAATGCAAATACTAGAAAAGAGAAGGGAAAATTATTTTGCAAACATTATTCTAAAACTAGGCATGATGAAGACCATTGTTGGAAACTTCATCCAGAGTTGAAACCAGAAAGTTTGAAGGCCAAAGAGAAATCCAAGGAGAAAGGAAAAATTGTTGCAATAGTTGAACAAGACCTAGGGTCAGATTCAAGAGATGAAACAAAAATCATAGCTATAGGACTTAAGAACATAAAGGGGAAAGAGATTGAAAATAAACCCGGATCTATTAAATCTAACTGTCACATACAAGCTCCAAATGAAGAAAAGAGAATTGAATTGTTTCATGTGAGGGTCATTTCCAAACATACCAAGTTTCACACATTGTTTGATAGTGGGTCACAAGAAAATTTAATCTCTGAATACTTGGTCAAGAAACTTAATCTTGAGACCATTCCACATCCAAAACCATTTCCACTTGGTTGGATTTGTAAGGATGCAAATTTACAGGTTTCAAATAAGTGCATGTTGCGCTTTGCAATAACTGCACATTTCATTTACAAGTTGAATTAGATGTTGTTCCGCTTGATATAACAGGTATGGTGTTGGGCAGTCCTTACTTGTATGACAAGAAATCGATCTTCCATCTCCATGAGAACAAATATCATTTATTCAAATATGGCAAGGAGTATATTGTGAGAGCTCATCGCAAAAAACTAGACATTTCTTTAGTTCATGCAGGGTAGATGAAGAGGCTCGTCAATGCAAGCCAAAACTTGACATTGATGATGATTAAAAAAAGAGAAGTTTTACATAATCCTTTTCAAACAAATACTGATGTAAATAATGAGTTGTTTTAGTTTGAAAGCAGGTTGTCTTTGAAAGAAGATGAGAAGCAGTTGCAGCAGTCAACATTAATGTTGAACGGTGTTGAACACAAAGTGTCAGTGCAAGAAGTTGCAAAGGTCAAAGAGAGGGCAAAGAAACTTGACAAAGAAGGAATAGGATTCAAAAATATTCATTGCTGGTTTCAGAAAGGCATGGTACAATGGCGAAGAAACTTGGTCAAGAATCGACACAAGTTCAAGGTAAATTCAGCAAAAAATCACCATAAGGACAGGATGCAAGGTGAGAGTAATTCCAAGTTTCCTTTGATTATAGACCAATGTATAAACAGGATGTTTACTAGAAAGATAGGTTGATGTTCTGTAAGTTCAGTAAATATGCAGCATGACTATGTCAAAGTCAGCAATGGTTGGTCAACGGGATCAAGGAAAACTTTTCGTTTCATGAAAAGCTCCAATTAATGAAATTAGGGAAATTTCAGTGGATTAAAATTGGAAGAGTGGGGACACAATCTCCTCATCTTCATGTTTAGTATTCCATAGAGCTTTTGGGGTCCAAAAGCTTCAGTAGGGAGGTGTGATCAGGAGATCATGTCCTATGCTCAACAATGAAAGTGCTCGAAACAGGTCCGAATCTGAGTGACAGGAAAGGTCTCGTTGTTTTGATTCTAGTGCCACGAACGATTCGAAAAATCGATGTCGTATGATGAAGATATCACGTTTTGTTCGTTTTCCCAAACAAAAAAAAGTTGGTGACTGGATGCCCAATCAACATGTAGGTATAGTCAGCAGGTATATTCCTAGAATATTCCATTTTTCTCCACAGCTAATAGGATGGCGCCATGTGGCATGTTCTGAGTCGTTGGATGTTGGTGGTACAGATAAATTTGGACCGTTCGATGGTTTCTGATTAACCAATGGTTGAGCGACATCTGGAAACCCTGCAGGACGCCACGTGTCCTCAAATTTGTTGAGTAAAATTTTTATGGAGCTTCGGAGGTTCGAACAGCCAACCTCCTATCCGCAGCAAAGAGCCTTTACCAACTTGCCTTTACATTGTGTCTTAACCATATAAGGTCACCGCTTCATTTTACGGGTTATAAGTTTTGCATACGAGGGTTTGGGGAGGCGAACCATAAAGGGCCAGCCCCCCCTCGCATGCGACCTTGCACCATAACCGTGGCCTCCACTCCATCCGGTGGCTATTGAAACCATAACCACAGCTTTTAGGTTCAAGGTTTGGTTACATGTTATATCAACCCCAACATTAAACATTTGGAAGGGTGGTCGTGTAAACGTTAACTCTGGCAGAAGAAGTGCACCGGTCACATGGCGGAGTAATATGGCATGTTATGCCATGGTCTGTGGAATTGCAAAGTCCAAGTTCCAAGACTGTATGCACGGAGTTTACAAATGGTTAACGGTGGTTAATTAAATTTGAAGTGCTCACATGTTTATGCATCGGGAATGGCGGCGATTGGGTGGAACCATACCCATTTTGGGTTTCGCGCTCCTTTGTATGGTGGGGTTTCAAACGGTTAGCCAAGGAGGGTATGGCGGGGTCGGTATGTGACCATCTCACCCTCTAAATCTAATGTTTAACTTAACCGTCTGATAAATTTGGAGCCTGGCCCTAGATTTAGGGTTTTACCTACTTTTAGTGACAGTTAACTGTAGTTCTCCATAGTTAGTGGAGAATTTCTAGCTGACATTAGGAAAAAGGCATGGAGAGGTCAATTTTCGAGCAATCTTGGTGAAACAAGAGTCTACCTAGACTAATTTGAGAATTCTGGAGCCATTGGTGTTGAGAAAATAGCAATTAGATGCCTAAAAACATATGTGATTTACAATTTTGAGCATAATGAGAAAGAGGGACATGCCATTGGGAGTTAGACCAATAGATGTAGCCCAGGAGGGGTGAACTGCTTCATCATGCCTACTATGTAAAACTTATGTGTGAATGTTTTTCTCTGTGATGCACTGTTGTTCAGTGTTTTTAAGGCTTATGTACATGCTTAAAGTTCACTAATTCATCTAATTTTCATGCTTAAAACTCTCATTCCTTAAGCAAACATATGAAGACAATTTGTACTTGTTTATTTAACTAAAAGGACACTTAGCACAGCATAACTAATACACTTTTTTCATATCAGTACTTTTTCCACAAGATGAAACACACACATGCTGCCATTTTAATTTCCTTTCTTTAGTGAAAGCATTGCCTTCATACCATAGGTAATAGGAGTAGGGTTACCTTTTTTTACATGTGTTTGTCGTGATGCCTAGAAATGATTGGATTGATCATATCCTACAGAACTTCTCACCATTTATTTCTTTCTAAGTAGCTAACCTACAATATAAAGTGGAGCGAGTGAGATAAGTTCTTTTCAGTTAATTTCCATTATATATTATATGATTGAATCTCTATGGAAGAAACAACCCGATAAAATTTAAAGATTTGCATATGTAAAATAATGGAGAGCAACTTATAACAGCTTCACTGGAGAGGGGTTAATATATATATATATATATATTGCTTGCCTCTTGATTTATGTGTAGTCAGTAAAATGACTCTTTCAATAACCAAGTAAAATAATTTTCATGATAGAGTTGTTAAGTACAAAATTTTGAAGCTTGTAAGGCAATACCAAGGATAAGAAAACATCAGTAATTATTAAGCAGTAACAACATCAAATGATCAAATGAATTTTGTTTGTGTGAATGGATCGTTATACTAATCTCCTATAAATATTAATTCTCACTCCATTACTCATATAGGGACAGTCCCAGGCAATGTTACAATTTACTTATATAAGTGACCCATTATATTACCTAGAGTGCCATTACATAATTGTTTCCTTTAACAAGCTTGAAATATATTTGAGGATTAATTCTTGCAGAATTGAAAGATTTAAATCACAGTTACTACCTATAGTGCATAAATTTTGTATAGAATTATTATATTCTATTAATAAAATATATTTTGAAGGACTTATAATTCATCTACAAAATTTGATGGAAAAATTCAATATTCACTCGAAAAATGCTGCTACTTATAGTATAAAAGTTGGACATAATTTTGAAAGTAAATAAAAAGGAAGAACAAATTATTATAGGAATAACGTCCACAAATTTTTCATTTAGATATAATTCTTCTTCAAGATGTATCTCAAATTTTATTGATCTCAGTAGTCTTTGCACAATATCCTATGAAAAGTTCGATAAAATTGACACTTGCATCGACTTTTGGAGATTATGACATTGAAAAATTGTGTCAAAAATCCTTAAAAGTGTGCTTCACAACTTCGTTGTCTCCAATATTTTCCACATTTGAAATTAATTTGTCTATTGCAATAGAAAATGGCTGAGACATTATAAATTGGTGCATTAGGATGTCAAACTTAGTGATATGTGTAAGGAAATAGGTGTGGGATTTAGAGGCCTAGTTGTGCAGTCGTTTGACATATTTGTTGCAAACTCAGTTTTGTTCTTCTTCATTTGAGCTTTAAAGGGCCTTCATCTGGTGATCGTATAATAAGAGTACCTCTTCATACCACAACCCTTACATAAAGTTGGTGCTTGATTGATTCCAGTCCTGCCAGTTAAAATAAATTTCACTTTCTCTCACACTCATCCACACTCCATCAATACACACTACTACATTTGGGCAGAAATTATGATGGTAGAATCCAACGAAACAGAGAAAATTGGAAAAATTTTCAGAAGTTAAATGAATTTTTTTTCTTTTTTTTTCAATCCTGATGGTCATTGAATATCTGATGGGAGTTCTTTAACTTTCGAATATCTGATGGAAGTTCTTTTCCTGTCGAACATCCGACGTTTTGTATTTTTTTTTTTTTATAATCCCGACAGTCATAAAATATCCAACGAAAGTTATTTTACTGTCAAATATATGATTTTTTACCAATATAAAATATTTGAGGTCTTGTCCAATATCTGAAAAATGGCAATAAATTGTTGTATAATGTTCAATTCCACCATTAATAGCTTTTTTCCATTGACAACGTCAAATTTGGGACCGCTTTACATTGATTTTAACTAATTATAATAAATATAACATTAATATTATAACTATATAAAATATTATATATATATATATAGGCCCGAACATCATATAGCTTTGATATGGTTTCTATATTAGTTGTGATTGTTTTGAAAGGTTGTAGGCTTATTTTGAGGTTAATTCTTGAACAAAATCATCATTGAAAGTTTGGTGACAAAATATGTCACATAACATTCCTCAAGGAGGCCAAGGCTACGTGGGATCCGCGTCAGCAGCTTCTGAGGATCCAAGATGTTATTTCCCTTGTAGAAATTGCAAGGGCTTGAGGCCAAGGAGAATTCTAATAAAAATGACTAAAATGCATTATAGAGACTATGGACAAGTTGAAGGCAGACATGAATATCATCCATTAGTAAGTTATTCATTATATGTCTTTGTATTGTATATTTTTTTGTAAATGTTTATTTGTATATTGTATTTTAAATTTTATGTCTTTGTGTTGTAAATTGTATTATCATTTTCTATTGTAAGTGTATTTTATATTCTTTTGGGAGGTGTTTGACCTATGTTGTCATCTTGATGTGGAGAAATATTATTTGATTATTTTCTTAGCGTTGATTAAGGGGTTAGGTTGAGTTAGGGGTTAATTTCTTTATGGTTCTAGGCATAAGGGGTTGTTGTTTAAGGGTTTAGGGGTTATGATTTAAGGGCTTAAGGGTTATGGGTTTAAAGGCTTAGGGGAATGGGGTTAAGGTGTTATGGGGATAATGTATGTTTAAGGGGTTAATTAGGACTTAGAGGATTTAGAGGTTAATCATGGGTTTTTATGGAGAATTATTGATAAGTTTTTAAAATATATTATACACTTAATTTAAAATATGTACATACTGAATATATTTTTATAGGAAAGAAGAAAATAATTGTCTAAATTTTCAATAAGAAACAGTGAAATTGGCAACCGGAAAGGACAAAAATTGACCACATACTAGTGTGGGATTCCAATCACACATTGGTGAGGAATTAAATTACGCATTAGTGCTAAATGTGGGTGTCTAATTTATTTATACCTTAAATAAATTAGACAATAAATTGTAATTTCATCTCATAACAACTTGTATCAGTTAACTAAGTCAGAAAGACCGAGTTAGCTCAAGAATTTTTAGTCGAGGATCAAACGTGAGGCATGAAGAGTGATTCTATTATTTTGGGGGTCCAGTTGCAGTTAATGCACTAGTGTGGTGTGAGTGTAATCAGTTAACTCAAATTATTTGAGTTAAAATAAGTTTAGCTAGTCCTAAATGAGTGATGAACTAGTGAGAGGTCCAGTGAATTAAATTAGATTTATTCACAAGTAGTGATCAATCAAATAACTGATGATTCACTATTATTATTTGAATGCATGACAGTTCTGATGAAGACCCAATTGAGACATATGTTAAAGGGAAGATAACTATCATTTGTATTATTAGCAAATTACTTGGGCGCAATTATAAAGTCACAAGAAGTTCATGAAGGATTGCGCAATCAAGTAAGGCTAATTATCCTATTTAATAAGGATTAATTTCCTAGGGATTGCGTGAGCAAGGCTGGGCTAAGCAGGGGCTGAGAATTAGCTAAGTGTTGGTCAATTTTTCCTAAGAATTGCTAGTCAGTTTTGTGCAGGATCAGGGTGAGACGATCGGTAGAGTGCAGGATTTTCTCGGTGTGAGAAAGTGTTGTTTTATTTCATGATTCTTTGACTATGTACAATATATTATAGAGGGGGTTTGAGGAGGTGCTTTCCCTAATAACATCTTGTGTTGTGTGATTGATTATTTCTTTCTCTTACTTGCATGTGATTGAGTGATCGTGTTTATATTCTGCAAATATAGTAGAAGGATCCAGTATCTTGTTTTAGTACATTACATGATCGGATTGAATCCATTGGTATATATTTTATATATAATTTCTACAATAATTATATAACATATTATAATTATAATTTATAAGACAAATGATAAAATACAAATATCATTAAAAATTAATTAAATAAAAATTTGATTAAAAATAAAATTATTATAAAGAAAGATGATTGAAGATAAAAGGAGTCCATTTTATTAATTTAGGTAAGATGATAATTAATTAAAAACCATTTTTTATGAATATATATATATATATATATATATATATATATTACAAGAAAAAAAAAATTTACTTTATTTATTAAAAGTTTAAATTTATAAACCACAATTTATTAAAATGTTATGTTCCTAACCACAATCTATTTCACTCATAAGGAAAAAGGTATGGGTCACAAGCCTTGCACTTGGTGTTTCAAAATATTTTAGGTGACATTAAATTTTTAAGCTCAATTGATATAGAGTGAAGAATTCTCTATATAAAGTCTTTTTTGTGATAAGTAAAGGATCTCATTTGTTGTAAATTGTGAGATCAAAACTAATTGATGTAATATCAAAGCTATAATTGTTCTAGGAAAAGGGTAGATTAATGAAATGTTTGATAAATCATCAATGGTTATTTTTTCCAAATTTATCTTACTTATTATCACTCATGCAAGGTAGAACATTCCATTTTTAATGTCCTTTGAAGTAGGCGCAATTTTTTTATTCTATAACATTCACTTGCCACTAAGTACAAAGGAGTGATTTTTTCACATTTTAGTCAAATCAAATAAGTAGTCAAAATAAAGAATACTCCATTTTGTGTAGAAGGAGAGACATTTGATGTTGTGCCTTAGTAAAACGAATATTACTATAAAAAAATTATTCAGTGGGTGCCCTACCACTTGCCTAAAGAAAAAAACACACTTCCTTTATGCAAGCTTAAACAAGCATAGCACCGTCCATAAAAAAAGTGCATGTGGGATGTTCAACACATGTCTACAGTTAGTGTGCACTTTTTTTGACATCCTCCCTCACTTTGGGTGTGTTTGTACTTCTATTTTGGTGATTTTTCTCAATTGTAGTCTTTTTCACACTTTCACTTTCACAAGTGTCGCTTTCACATTTGTGGTTGTCATTTTGGCATGATTTCACTTTAATAAGTGGAAGTTTCATGTTACCTTTGCTTTGGCATGTGTCACTTTCAAGGTCGTTTGCATGTGAAAGTGTCATTTTCATGTCTTCTTACAGTCACAGGTTTCGTTTTTAAGTATGTTACTCCTATATGTGTCGCACCTTTTCACATCATTAGATTTAGTTCTCGTGAAATTATATGCATTAAACACACTTACATATCATTAGAACATGTGTCAGACACACTCCTACAACTCACACATTTTGATTGTTCCTAAATTTTCTCAACATATTCTTAAACCGCTTGCTTGATTGTGCAAGCTTCGTGATCACATTGATTTGTTGTATTTGTGTCTTGCTCTCACCCAAACTCATGATTGTTCACCCATCCTCTTAAAAATTCTAGTCTCTAAGTGAATTTAAGAAATAATATGACATTATAATGATGAATGCAAAATAAGATCAATATGTTTTTTATTATGGTTGTGACTTTATAAATCAGAAAGTATCTCACTTCTACATATCAAGAAAGTAACATCTTTCTTAGATTTTTTCAACATATTCTTAAATACATTGATCAATTGCATATCTCCTAAGGTATGTAATATATTTTGTGACATATAGTAATATATACATGATAAAGAAATTATTTTGTTTTTGTTTTTAATGTTAGTGCGTTGATCATCATTTAATTAATTTGTAACATTTGGATGCAAAATGTACATTTAATATTGTTTAGTACATTAACCAATACTAGTTTTTTTATATTGTATATTATTAGGTGAATTTTTGTTACCACCGTCAAAGGTTTAGCCTCGTACATTCCGATATTTACATGCCATTATGAAATATATTGGAATGGAGTATCAAGATATTCATGCATGTCCTAATGATGATATTCTATATTATAAAGAACATGCGTTGAAATACAAATGCCTAAAATGTGATGAGAGTAGATATCAAATCGATAAAGTAACAAAAAATGTGCCTCCTAAGGTTCTTCGTTATATTCCCATAATTCCATAATTCCATGTCTGCGACAATCATTCAAGTGCAAAATCATAACAGAACTTATGAATTACCATGCAACGAATAGAAGTGAAGATGGTGTTCTTTGAATGTCTGCATATGGATCTACATTTAGGAATACAGAGGAAAATTGGTCAGATTTCAAAATAGAACCTCATAATCTTAGTCTTTCATTCGCAATTGATGGTGTCAATCCATTTGGATAACCCTGATCTAATTACTCGGTGTGGCCTATTTTTGTTATCAACAATAACATTCCTATGTGGATGTCAATAAACAGGGAGCATATAATGTTGACAACGATTGTTTCATGTATTAATTTATTTGGAATAAATATTTTTAACACAATAACATTTCATTTGTCTTGTTTGTTTCATAATTATGTCTTATATTTTTTTGTTTACTTCTATATGTTCAATTATGCCTTATAATCATGTCTTATAATTTTTTTTATTTACTCATATATGTAGTGATTATGTATTGTATGTTTAATCAATTAGGTAAGTACTAGATCAAAGATATGAATGTATATATTTAGCCTCTTATCGATGAATTAGTGGAGTTATGGAACTATATCACTATGTATGATATCTCTAGACCAGTAGATGCACAAAGGGAAATTGAATTCCATGCAATGCTTGTATGGACAATTCACGATGCCCCAAGGCTAACACATTTTTGTGGTATGTTATAACGTTACCCTGCACTTTAATAGTGTTTAATTTTATGAAGTTTGTTTCATGTATCTTTTTTAAATAGTTCCTTAATTGTACATATTTAAAATAATTGATATAAAAAATATTCCAACTCTTCAGGTCTTCAAACAAAGGGTAAATTTCCTTGCCCATTTTGTGGTCCTAAGATGAAATATCGTCATTCAAGAATATTAGGAAAGGATGTGTTTGATGAGTATAGGCACTTCCTTTCTAAAAACCATACATGTTGAAGTACCAAAAACATATTTTCAATGGGAAAGAAGAGATTCAATTAATACCATGAAGAATGACACCTCCTGCATGGAAGTTGCAATCTAATAGAGTCTCTCAAGGTATGGATTGAATTGTATATGTATCAATATAGTTGATATGTTTGGATTAATTTATATTTTTATGGAATTTTCTTCACTGCTCTAATTGAAAGGTTATATTGTTGTTATAGTATCTTTAACTATGATTCACATTGTAGGTCATCAAGGCATTAATAACAAGGCACTTCCACAAGGAATGAAAAGCTATCTCGATCAATTCAATAGACTCCCCTACTATGAACACCTAAAAATTGGTAATTTATTTGATACAATGCACATCGGGAAGAATGTAACAAATACCTTATGGAAAATTCTTAGATGGAATGAGAGATAAAGAAAAAATTGTCAAGATTTGTAATGACATTAAGGAGGCCAACCATGCATTTCAAACTATGACTTATTCAAATAATGATGGAGACGGCCAAAATATAAGAACCCTTCCATGGTTATTGATAGAGCAACAAAGCAAGGATGCTAAAGAGGTTATTGAAAAAAAAATATTCCAACTGGATTTTCTTCAAACATAAAGAATATCTTAACAAATAAAGGCGAATTAGGTGGGGTAAAAACTCATGATTGGCATACGTTCATTAAGGTAATTATTTTGGTGTATATATTTATACATTGTTGAAACATCTTGTTAATTAGTGTTTTTTTCTACTAATTTGGGAATAAATAACAATCAATCATTATTTTTGTTACAATATGTTCTACCTCTATCTCTCCCAGAAGACTTTGACAACAATGTCAAAGAAGTTATATATGGTCTTGGTAAATACATGAGGTAAGTGGAGATTTATGTGCAAAGTGTAATTTTTTCAATTAGTTGTTATACAACTTATTTTTATTGCATGTGTTTTACTTGTCATCGTGTGATTTGCTTGATTCATTTGTAGATAGTTTGCATCTGGATTTTCTTCAATTTCCAACTGGATTTCCTTCAAACATAGGGAATATCCTAATAAAGAAAGGCGAATTAGGTGGGGAGAAAACTAGTGATTGGCATATGTTCATTAAGGTAATTATTTTGGTGTATATATTTATACATTGTTGAAACAGCTTGTTAAGTAGTGTTTTTTTCTACTAATTTGGGAATAAATAATGATCGATCATTATTTTTTTTATATTATGTTCTACCTCTATCTGTCCCAGAAAACTTTGACAACAATGTCATACATGTTATATATGGCCTTGGTAAACATTGCAGCAGTCTAGATATCCCTGCCCTGCTGCGTTTGCGCCAGCAGAGATCAGTGGCTGCGTTGGCCCCTTGCTCTGTCGCCTGGTCTGCTCTAGCCCTGTGCAGATCACCCCTTCGGTTCTGCATCGGATCTACCATTTCAACCGCTGCTTTCTTTCACCCTACCTCCCTTCTCAGCATGTTAGGTCATTCTGCACCTTCCCTCCTGCTCCTTTGACTCTGTTTTTCCCGAGTTCCAGTCATGGAGGATCTGGACTCTTCTCATCCTCCTCCACCGACCGATGCAGTCAAGGCTTTCAACTCTATTCTTTCCTCTCTTCCGAAGAAAAAAACCTCTGAAGCAGCCAAATTTGTCAAAAATCTTGATGATGTTCTCGAGATCTCGCTACCAGCTGAGGGGCCAATTCAAGTGGCCCTTTCACTCTTCGATCACTCTCTCGTTGGACAATTCACGGGTCTCTGGCCCTCGCCCAAATCCACGGAGATCTGGGTGTCCAAAAACTGGGCTCCTTTAATTAAAACCAGCATTACCTCCTATTTCCTGAGCAGGGGGTTTTTCATGTTCGAATTTGCCGCAAAAGAAGACAAAGAGATTATCTTCTGGAATGGCCCCTACTTCATGGGATCGCAAGGGCTCTACCTTAACAAGTGGACGCCCAATTTTGAACCAGCTGTGGATGTACCAATGGCGGTTCCCGTCTGGGTCAGGCTCTCGAATCTGCCCATGCATTTTTGGAACTGGGATTCGCTAAAATACATTGGGAATACCCTGGGAAAGTTTATAGATCGTGCAAACAATAAGGACCAGTTTGACTGTGCCTGCATCTGTGTTGAATTCGACTTGGAAATGGGCCTCCTGGAGGCCATCAAAATCAAGTTCGGAAGCTAGTCTCATATTCAGAAGCTTTACTATGAGTAGCTCCCTTTCAAGTGCCGGAAGTGCCATGTTTATGGCCACTTCGCCAGAGGTTGCCCGAGTAACGGCGAAGCAGCCAAAGGAAAATAAGAAGGATGGAATCAAGTCAAGAGGCAAAGAACCAATGAGAAACAGTCGGGACCTCCATCAAACAAAGGATCGCAACGCTCCGCTGACCAGCAACCCAAGCTTCGCAAGGCCAAGGTAACAAATTCGAACCCCTCAGTTTAAATTCAGCAGAGGTGCATGAGATCGAATCACAAGGGAATGACTTTCAGGACAAAGGAACCTCACCAGATCCAAAGCAGGGTGCTAGTGCCCCAAGTGGATCCAAAGGTAAAAGCGCAGAAACAGAGGATGAGGAGCAGATCTCAGAGGACTCCGAAGAAGAAGGAGAAATAGGGGAATCGAAAGTCTCGTTCAGAAGATCAACTAGAGGTCGGAAACTTGATCGGGATAAAAGAGAGAAAGAAACATATAAAGACAAATTGCAAGGCACCCAACCCACTCTTGAGAAAATTTTGGAAAACACACCCAAAAATACAAGAAATCAGACCCAGGGCTCTAAGGGAACCCATCACTCCCAAAAAAGTAAGTAATGAAAGTCATCTCCTGGAACTGTAGAGGTCTGGGTAGCAAAGCGAAGGAAGAAGCCCTCAAAAGTATAATTCGAATAGAAAACCCGGACTTTCTTCTAATCCATGAGACCAAGATGGAGGATAAAGCTTTCCTCCAAACAAGCAAAAAATTTTGGAACAAAGGTGGTGGGCGGGCTGTCTCTTCTAGAGGAGCTTTAGGCAGCCTGGGCATGCTATGGAACACAAACAAGTATTTGATGATTGACGCAATCTCAAATAATCATTGGTTGTATTTGAAATTTCAGAATATAGAATCCAAGGATGAAATCAGTCTCATCAATGTTTATGTACCGGTCATTGCATGGGAGAAGAAGTCACGTTGGGACTCTATCAGAAACCTGGTTGATACAGAGAATCTTGATAACACCATCATTGTGGGGGATCTCAATATTACTCTGCTACTGTCTAAGAAGCATGGAGGCAGCGTTGTAAGAGATCCCGCAAGGGAATGGGTGGAGGACCTCATGCAAGACTAGGACCTCATAGACATCAAACCCTTAATAAGTAAATTCACTTGGTCCAATAAAATAATCGGCCCTGGTCACACTGCTGCTAGATTAGACAGATTCTTGGTGCAAATATCCTACCTTCTCTATGGGCTAGAAGCTAGAATGCGCATTCTCTCTAACAGCACCTCTGACCATAGGCCCATCTTGCTTGAATTCCTGTCACAAAAGGATCTGGGCCCCATACCTTTCAGATTCAGTCCACTTTGGATCCAGCTTCCGGGCTTTATGGAAAGAGTCAAGACCATCTGGGATCGTTCGGTAAATGGCTCGGCATTTTTTTTTTGGGAAGAAAAGCTCAGAAGATTAAAATTTGAGCTAAAATGTTGGGCCAGGTCTCTCCCAAACCCAACTTCAGAATGGAAAACTGCTCATGATATTCTAGAAGCCCATTAACTTCTAATGGAGGACGCTTTCACTACCCCCGAAATCATTAACAAGGAAGTTGATCTCCAGCAAAAGCTCCACAAGGCCTGCATGACGGAGGAGGAGTATTGGAGACAAAAATCCCGCAGCCTTTGGCTAAAAGTTGGGGATAGAAATACTGCTTTCTTCCACAAACAAGCCAATGCGAGAAGAAACTTCAACACCATTTCTGAAATCAAAGACGAGAACAATATGCACAAGGACTTCCTGAGCATCAAAAAGGCTGCTTACAACCATTTCAAAGAGCTGTATGGCGAAGAAGAAACTGGGACAAATGCTGACATCTTCTTAGATGAGGTGCCCAATTTGATTTCTCCCTCTATGAAAAATCAATTGGAAGCAAAAGTCTCGCGAGAGGAAATTAAAACAGCCCTCTTTGAGATGGATCTGGACAAAACTCCTAGTCCTGATGGCTTCACAGCCAGATTTCTCCAAGCTTGTTGGAAAATTGTCGAAAAATATCTGTGTAAAATGGTTATAAAGTGTCAATTTTGTCACAATATTGGGGGCAGCACCAACTTTTCCTTTCTTGCTCTCATTCCAAAAGAAAAGGGAGCTAATGTCTTTAACAGATTTAGATCTATTTCTTTATGCAACATTGGCTACAAAATCATAACCAAGGTCATTGCAAACAGACTGAAAAGCATTCTCCCCAAAATTATTCCAAAAAATCAAGGTGGATTTGTACAGGGAAGGCAGAATGTTGACAACTTTATCCTGGTGCAAGAGACGATCCATTCTAGCATTCAGTGCAAAGAGAAAGGAATGGTGGTAAAGCTCTACCTCGCAAATGCGTTTGATTGAGTAAAACACTGCTTTCTTTTTGGGGTCTTACGCAAGCTTGGATTTGGGGAAAGTTTCAGCAACTAGATCAACGCTTGCATTTCATATCTTTGGATTGCCCCCTTGGTGAACGGGCAGGCTACAGGATTCTTCAAAGCCTCTCGTGGGCTTCACCAAGGATGTCCTCTTTCCCCTCACATATTGTTCTTCAATATTCTGTGTTGAGTTTTTATTTGAATAAAAAATTGATGGAGCAGGAAATTCTTGGCCTTAACATAGCTAGAGGAGTAAAAAATATTAACCATGCTCTATTTTTTGTTGATACCTTGCTAATGGGTGTAGCTTCGCTACACTTTGCTTCTAAACTCAAATATGTCCTTAATAACTTTTTTGAGGCTACTGGCAACATGCTCAACACAGGAAGATGCCACATTTATAGCTGGAATATTTCCCCTAGCCTGCTCAACGCTATCTCCAGGTGTCTATACTTCGCTGGCTCGGCCACCTGGTCTTCCTTCAAGTATCTGGGCCTCCTCATCTTCTTCAAATATGCCTTCTGCAGAGATTGGGCCCCTCTCATTGATAAATTTAAAACTAGAATCCAGGCCTGGGGTCTCTCCTGGCTGAATCTGGCAGGCAAGACGGTTTTGTTCAAATCTGTGCTTAGCAGTTTGCCCATAGTTAAATTCTATGTTCTTCTTGCACCCTATGGTGCTCTCAAGCAGATGGAATACATTATCTGTCGCTTCTTCTGGAAAGGTGGAAAAATAAATGATAATCGCATCCCTCTGGTAAGCTGGGAAAAGATCACGAAACCAATTTTGGAAGGAGGCTTAAATTTTAAGTCTCTACGAGCTCAAAATCTGGCTATGGGCGCTAAGATTGCCTGGCGAGTGATTGACAGCAAACCCGGATGGGCGCATAAGTCTCTTTGGTGGAAATAATTTTCAGGCCCAAGACTTCGTTGTTTAGACAGGTCACGTCTTACTGTTAGCTTGCATCTAGCAAGGCTCTGCTCAAACGCCTTGGCGCTAATCCAATCCCATGCGTATTGGGTTCCTGGGAATGGCAAACGCATAGACCTCTGGAAAGATAGGATTATGGCAAAGCCCCCTCTTGTTGATTCACCCTCTCTGCGATCTCTTCAGCGCTGGATGGACAATGCTGGTTTAACCTCGCTTTGGGACATTTCTCGCTAGGATGCGCATCGATGGGTTGGATGGAAGGAAATCCATGTACCCCCGAACCTGATCTCTGAGTGGAAATATTTGTTGTCACACCTGCATGGTCGAGCCCCGATTCACCCAGGCCTTTCGGACAAGCGTGGTTGGGGCCCATCCAGCTTCTTCTCTGCTGCCATGGGATATTCCAAGCTGCTGGAAATCCCCCATGTTCCCCGTAACCCGGCTACTTGGAAAGGACTCTGGCTCTGTAAAACCATTTCGAAGGTCGATTTTTTCTGCTAGCTCATGTGCCACAACAGCAATTTAACTGATGACCGTCTAAAATCAATAGGCTTCTACGGCCCATCTAGATGCCGAATGTGCAAGGCTAAAGAAGAAAGTTTAAATCACTTAATGTTGCGCTGCAATTTTGCTATTGAAGTTTGGCATGTGATCTTGGCCCCTTGGGGTGGCAGCTTCACCCTCCCTACCTCCATCCCCGAGCTGTTTACCTCTTGGCGTTTTTCTTATCTTGGAGGTCGTCCTAAGAACAGCAGCTTCAACGACATTTGGCTTTCGCTCCCAAAATTTTCCTGCTGGCAAATTTGGCTCGAAAGAAACAGCAAAACTTTTAGAGATAAGGAGCAGAATTCTAATACGGTCATAGCTAAAATCAAGGCTCAGCTGAAAGGAAGCTTGAATGGTTACCTCAAAGCATCAGATCTCAGCCAGAATGAGAAATACTGGAGCATGATGGGTTTCACCATCTCATAAAAATTAAAGCAAAAGAAAATTAATGAAAACTGGCAGATTAGGCTAAATGACAAAGACTTTCCTGGTTGGCTCACCAAGCACTCCTCCTTCTCTTTTTTCTTTGATGGAGCTGCCAAGGGAAACCCTAGTAAAGTTGGTGCAGGGGGAGTGATCAAAAACACTGAAGGCACTATTATCCATAACTTCGCATGGGGTCTGGGCCACTCTTCTAGCATACAAGCTGAAGCTCTTGCTCTCCTACAAGGTCTCTTGCAATTTGGAAGTCTCAGCATCAAATAAATTTTTGTTTTTGGAGATTCTCAAACCATAATAAAATTGTTAGTGAATGAAGCCAAGCTGGAAGACATAAATTTTGCTAGATCGCTGAGGCGAATCAATGAAATCTCCAAAACTCTACACAAGATCGCATTCTTCCATGTGCTCAGAGACAACAACAAAGAGGTTGATTCTGAAGCCAATAAAGCTACTCTTCTTCCCGCTCGCATTTTATTAAGAAACGAAAAAGAGGATTGGGCCCCCATCCCATAGATTTTTTAGTCATGTTTTACTGCATTCTTCTTTAGCAGTTCGTCTGCATTCACAAAATTGGGAAAATCTCGGAAGTTGCATTGAGGAAAATATGTAAGAACCACTGGCTTAGTTTTCACAATATCTCCGATGTCTCGTCAAATGAGACAGAAAAAGAAATAGATATTCTAATTGTAATCAGTTTGGAGGCATTTACGCCAAAGAGATAATAGTAAAACATAACCGTTCTTGTCAAAAAAAAAAAATTATACATGGCCTTGGTAAATACATGATGTAAGTGGAGATTTATGTGCAAAGTGTAATTTGTTCAATAAGTTGTTATACAACTTATTTTTTATTTCATGTGTTTTACTTGTCATCATGTGATTTTCTTGCTTCATTTGTAGATAGTTTCCATCTAAATAAATCGATAAAGAAGATATAAATTATTGGGGGAAACACATTCCTCGTCTAATGTGTGAAATCAAAAGTATCTACCTCTGGAATTTTTCAATGCACAGGAACACTACCTCATACACCAAGTCGAGGAGATTGAAAAGTGTGGACCTATACACAAACGATCAATGTGAATGGTTGAGAGACACTTGAAATCACTGAAGGCTTTGGTAAAATAAAGAGCATGTCCTAGAGGTTCTATGGTAGATGGTGTTGAAGAGGTAAATCCCCTCTGTGGACAAAAGCGATCCCTACTAGCCCAGAACGGGTCTAGCAACAATCGTCACACACTATAGTGCAGGTTCCTAATTGCAAATAAACCAACTAACGATGAAGGCTTACCTGGAATCAAACGTTGTTGCTTGTAGAGAAAGTAGCACTCCCATTCCTTAGCTCCGGCAGATCACAATCCTCACGATCTCCGTGATCGGACACCTGCACACGCAAGAAACACAACAAACGCAAGCATAAAATCCAGTATATGCAACTATATGTCAGTCAGAGAAGACATAACTCATCATCATAATCAACAACAGGATTGGAACCATAACCAATAGTCGCTTATCATTAATCAATTAAAGAAGAATACAACCATAGCCCTGACATTGAATTCTCTTTCGGAGGGTCGCCAGCGGAACACGTCTCGAAAAAGCTTGTCGGGGATGGGACAAACCTCTCTCTTCAGATGTCTCGACAATAATCTCCTTGCTTGGATTTGGCCTTAAGGGAATGAATCAAGGCTCTTGCAGCATAAGGCTCTGATGGCTCTTGGGAACTTGGAGACTAGCTTGCAAAGGAGGTGAGCAAGCTTTTATAGATGGAGGAAGGGGAGTTGGGATCCCTATAATCATGGGATTGGCCCTATCCTCAAGGAAGCTTCCATGAGAGGTGGCAAACCACTTCCTCTACATGGAGATCCAGAGCCAAACCTCCCAACTCAAATTAGATACCAGTTTATGGATTGGTTAAGACAAACATTCCGCCATTTATTTTTTAAAAACACTCCTTAAAATGGATGGCGCGAGTGCGACTCTGAGACAGAGCGCCAATTGGCGTGCCCTCTTTGAAGGATTTCCCCCATTGGCGCGAGTATTGAAATGGCTTCCCGCGCCAATGCAAAAAGGGGTGTTTTTAGGGTTTTTTACAAGGATTTGTCTTCAGGGAAATGAAATCTCATGTTCAAAGGGATGTCATGAAAGTGGTTTGAAGTCATGTCAATGCTCACAGGTCACGGAGTGAGCCCTTCAATTGTGCGGGATGGGGAATTGCAGGGACGGTGAAAAATTACTATGTAACAGATGCCCCCTAAAGCATGACGCCTAAAAGAGAGAGAGGGGTGAAATGCTTTACGAGAACGTGTCCAACTGAAAACACCTCCGTCGGAAAACCTGCGTAGAGAAATACAACCGATATCTCAGATACATGATATATATGTGGTATGGGTGCAGCCATCCATAACAAAGTATGCAATAACCCAGATCCAAGGTATGGACGTAGCCATCCAGTGAGGATCAATAAATAGACTCAAGTATGGTCGCAGTCATCCAATCAGTGAGTCATGTAACTAACCATAAGAATCCACAAAATCGCAGCCTGGATTATAACAGACAGGAATCCAGGGTCTTGTGCTCCATCTCGACCCGAACAAAGTACAAGTTCAAGCATGCGAATATGTGAGCTGAAGTCGAACATGCAAGAACATCGTCTGATTAGCAGCCAATGATGGAAGCTGTTAACAGACATGAGAGGTACCACCAATAATGACAATGGCCCTCAAGGTACTACGAGTACAGTCTACGGCATGTGAATCAATGAGCTGACGTCAAACACCCGTAGAATCACTCGATCGGAGGCCAATGATGAAATCCTCACGTCGAACGCGAAGAACCTGCCATTGAGGCATGTAGGCTCCAAGGTACCAGAAGGGAATCTCTAGATCAGCTTCCTGGATAATGAGTTGAAGTCGACAGGAAGTGACCTTAATCGAAGGTGGGCCATATTGTTTCCCACGTCATCGACACGAGACAGAGGAACATAATGTCCTTGTGAATTAAGATCAGATGAGAATCAAAGGAAGTTTGAAATCTGTAGAGGTCAACTTCTCTTGAACATATCGGCGGCACGACAGTGGATTTGGCAGTATTCAACATCAAAAGGTCAAGGGTCATGATGACAAGGCAAAGAGCAGATGAGAGGTCAAAAGGGATCACCCAAACCCATGGAGGCAAGTGAAAAAACGAGATGAGATATTCCCAACCCGACACGAATGAAGACAAGTGCCATGTTCAAGAGCGACATACTGCCAACACGATAATGATGTTGGTTCCATTTTCCCCACCATTTCTAGCGATTACCTCTTTATTTTTACACAAGATTGAAGAGGATACCATATGTTTGTTGTATAAGCCCATCCTAGTACATTTAACGAGCCCTAGGAAGGAGGAACTCGGATACCGTCATTACGACCGACTCCAATGTCATCAGGGTTTAACGAGTCTGACAAAGGAAGAACTCGGCGTCTTTTCATGTTTAGAGAGTTTGAAAAGACAGCAGAAAAGTAAACTCCAAAGGTCCCTTTTCGTAAATAGTTCCTCAGATCCGAAAAGGTAGAAAACTTTGTCTGAGAAAACCTCCTAGTCACGATAGGCTAGGGTATTCCTTTTTCGTAAATAATCTATCCCAACCCGAAAAAGGGGTAAACGTATACTGGGTACATGTCGTTTCGTGTCCACTTTAACGAGATCGAAAACGACAAGGGACTCGGCAATATTTTCATGTTTAAAGAGTCAGAAAAGAGTTGAAAGTTGACTCCTCCTCGAGGAACGAGTGGTACAAATGGTAGCTACTGGTTCCGGTGATGGTGGAACTACTCAGAACAAGTAAAGGTTAAGAGGCTAGATAACGAGACCACTCATTGCAGCGGTTCCTCAGGAACGGGTAAAACAACTAAGTGAAGGCATATGATCGGCCAAGCAGATAGTGACGATGGAGTGACAAAACCAAGGCTCATCTAGCAAAAACAGGCTGATAAAATGGTAATCACAAGAGGTAAAATGGGAAAGGTTTCATTTTTACACAAGCTTGAAACAAAGAGAAACTATGCTTGAAACCGGTTTCATTTTTACACAAGCTTGAAACGGAAACAAACTATGCTTGAAAAAGTAAGCATGACCCCAGCATGGTGACTCAATTCGAGGTACATGCCCCCCAAGCTTCAGTCCATATGAAAGGCAGATGGATTGAAGGTTCAAGTTACGAGATCAAGAGACCGACTCGACTGGGATTTTATGAGGTCTGATCAAAGACTCGAATTGAACAAGAACGTCTTTCATTATTTTAACGAGGTTGACACATTAAAAGAACTGTCCTCGAATACCCTTGTTTCATGGTTTAAGGAGCTTGGCACAAGACAAGGAAATTTGCTACGACTGGCTTGTTTCAGTTTTTAAGGAGCTTGAAACAAGAAAACGAACTATGCTCCGACGACCTTGTTTCATTTTTTAAGGAGCTTGACACACACAAGACAAGGAACTCTCCTCCGACAACCTTGTTTCATTTTTTAAGGAGCTTGACACAAGACAATGAACTCTACTCCAACAGACCTTGTTTCATTTTTTAAGGAGCTTGACACAAGGAAACGAACTATGCTCCAACAACCTTGTTTCATTTTTTTAAGGAGCTTGACACAAGAAAAGGAACTGTGCTCCGACCGACCTCATCATAATGAACAAGAAGTCAGCGCTTCCAAGAGTTCCACTCCCGATGGAAGGAAAACATCCTAGAAGTCAGGACCCAATGCCCCCAGCACCTGATGCACGATGACATCATCACTGAGCACAGGCACGGGGTAGGTAGCCACATAGTTGACCTGTGGTGGGGCAGATACAATGGGTGGATAAAAACCAGGAAGGGATGATGGCGGGCCAGCTGCCACATCAGGACCAAAGAACGAAAGCTGATCAATGGTCACGATCCATCCTTCATGTGGAAAATAGACCACACAAAAAAGGGAGGAGACAAGCGCTCCCATGGCATGTCTCGGTTTCAGGCCCTAGTGAGTGTCATCTGACAATCTCCTATATGCAGCTATATGAGAAAAGAAAACTTTTCAATTCTATGAATGCTATCTAGTTAAGGGAAGAGCTTCAAACAATGATGCAACAAACAACAACACTGTAAATGATTTTTTTCCAAACTAGATGACTTTCACTATCCAAAAGAAATCCCAAATATTCAACGATGTGAATAATGCAATGTAATCTATGCAAAATCCTCTTTTTCGAAAACTATGCAATTGTAATCTATGCACAATTTCCTTTTCCTTTTCAAATTATTAGAATGCACTCAATGCATTTTTCGATGAAATGAGAATCTACTTAATGCATGCTTTTAATGAAAGAGAATGCACTCAATGCGATCTTTAGCCTTCAATCATTAAAAAATGTGATCTAAGTTCAATGATAAATCTCAAAAATACTTTTCAATGCAATGTGATCTAATACATTTTAATGAAAAGAAAACTATGAGACGAAAACTAAAAGAACGCAAATCTTCTTAATGGAAGGATGAATGCAAAAGGAATGCAAACAAACACTAAGAATGCAATCGTTGTTTCAAACACTTTGTAACGAAATCTCTCAAAAGGCGACAAGACATATGAGGTCAAACACAAAGAGGACTTCCAAAGAAAGAGATCAAAACAAGGCATTCATTCCCTTTTACATCAAACAATCATGGAAAGAATACATTTCAAACAATGAGCAATGTAATCTATGTTCATATAGAGGAAAGACCAGAAGGGAAAGACACACTGGTGAAGGATTTAGGGAAAAAATCTCAATTTTCACACACCCTGAAATTGGCCCGACTTTGTCATTGACAACCAGCGTCAAATGGCGCGACTTGCTCACTAACAACTAGCGCCAATGCCAATTGGCGCGGGTTGCTAACTGACAACAAGCGCCAACGCCTGAAAATGAAAAAACAAAGAATTTCTCCCAACCAAGACCAGACTCACCACTTCAAGCAGGATCTAAAACAAACCCAGAAGCAATCTTGACCAACGAAAAGAAACTTAGAACGAGGGTGGCTTCTTTTGCCTACGGAGATGATTTTTTTGTGCGAGACGTAATCCGCGCCAGACAGGGGATGGCGTGAGTGATGCACTGGCAACCTACGCCAATTGGCGCGACTGTCAGGGTGGAAACCACGCCAATCAAGCCAACCATTAAAGGATGAAAACTCGGAAAAACAGAGGTTAGATTTGATCCTATGGGGCTGAACCAAAAGCCAAACACTCAGAAAAGAGCCAGCCAAAAGAGCTAATCAAGCAAGAAAAGTCAAGAATCGACCAAAATACAAGACAATACTCCAAGTGTTTAGTTCATAAATTAAACCGGAGATTTACTGAAGCAACATTGATCTACTTCGCTAATGCAGAGCAATAGCGTTTCGAAGGCTATCTGGCTAACTTCAGGCTCCGTATGTAGCTTACAATGCGGAACAACAACAAGCTAGACGTTCCCCAGCGGAGTCGCCAATTTGTTGAAGAGGTAAATCCCCTCTGCAGACAGAGGCGATCCCTACTAGCCCAGAATGGGTCTAGCAACAATCGTCACACGCTATAGTGCAGGTTCCTAATTGCAAATAAACCAACTAGTGATGAAGGCTTACCTGGAATCCAACGCTGTCGCTTGTAGAGAAAGTAGCACTCCCGTTCCTTAGCTCCGGCAGATCACAATCCTCACGATCTCTGTGATTGGACACCTGCACACGCAAGAAACACAACAAACGCAAGCATAAAATCCAGTATATGCAAGTATATGTCAGTCAGAGAATACATAGCTCATCATCATAATCAACAACAGGAGTGGAACCATAACCAATAGTCGCTTATCATTAATCAATCAAAGAAGAATACAACCATAGCCCTGACGCTGATTTGGGATCCCTATAATCATGGGATTTTCCCTATCCTCAAGGAAACTTCCATGAGAGGTGGCAAACCACTTCCTCTACATGGAGATCCGGAGCCAAACCTCCCAACTCAAATTAGATACCAGTTTATGGATTGGTTAGGACGAAACTTCCGCCATTTATTTTTAAAAAACACTCCTTAAAATGGTGGCGCAAGTGCGACTACCGAGACGAGCGCCAATTGGTGCCGCCCTCTTTTGAAGGATTTTTTTTTTTTTTCCCGATTGGCGCGGGTCTTGATAGCTTCTGTGATGCAAAAGGGGTGTTTTTAGGGTTTTTCACAAGGAGTTGTCTTCAGAGACAGTAAGTACATGTTTGGGGAATTCCCATGAAAGTGTTTTCAAGTTGTATTCTTGCTCACGAGGTCACGAAATGAGCCCTCCAATTGTGTGGGATGGGGAATTGCAGGGACGGTGACAAATTGTTGTGTAACAGATGCCCCCTAAAGCATGAGGCCCGAGAGAGAGAGAGGGGTGAAATGCTTTACGAGAATGTTTCCAACTAAAAACACCGCCGTCAGAAAACCTGCGTAGAGAAATACAACTAATATCTCAGATACATGATATATATGTGGTATGGGTGCATCCATCCATAACAGAGTATTTAATAATCTATATCCGAGGCATGGACGCAGCCATCCAGTGAGGATCGATAAATAGACTCAGGTATGGTCGCATCCATCCAGTGAATGAGTCATGTAACTAATCATAAGAATCCACAAAATCGCAGCCAGGACTCCAATAGAAAAAATCCATGGTCTTGTGCTCCATCTCAGCCCGTACAAAGCACAAGTTCAAGCATGCGAATATGTGAGCTGAAGTCAAACATGCAAGAACATCGCCTAATTACCAGCCAATGATGAAAGCTGTTAACATACACGAAAGGTACCACCAATGATGACAATGGCCCTCAAGGTAATATAGGTATAATCTACGGCATGTGAATCAATGAGTTGGCGTCAAACACCCGTAGAATCACTCGATCGGAGGCTAATGATGAAAACCTCACGTCGAACGTGAAGAACCTACCGTTGAGGCATGCAGGCTCCAAGGTACCAGAAGGGAGTCTCTAGACTAGCTTCCTGGATAATGAGCTGAAGTCGACAGGAAGTGACCTCGATCGAAGGTGGGCCATAGTGTTTCCCACATCATCGACATGAGACAGAGGAACATAATGTCTTTGTGAATCATGATCAGATTAGAATTAGAGGAAAGTTGGAATCTGCAGAGGTGAACTTCTCTTGAACATATCGGTGGCACGACAGTGGATTTGGCAGTATTCAACGTCAAAAGAGCAAGGGTCATGATGACAAGGCAAATAGAAGATGAGAGGTCAAAAAGGATCACCCAAACCCACAGAGGCAAGTGGAAAAATGAGATGAGATATCCCCAACCCGACACAAATGCAGACAAGTGCCATGTTCAAGAGTGACATACTGCTGACACGACCATGATGTTGGTTCCATTTTCCCCACCATTTCTGGCGAGTACCTCTTTATTTTTACACAAGCTTCAAGAGGATACCATATGCTCGCTATATAAGTCCATCCTAGTACATTTAATGAGCCATAGGAAGGAGGATACGGTCATTATTACGAATGAATCCAATGTCATCAAGGTTTAACGAGTCTAACAAAGGAAGAACTCGGCGTCTTTTCATGTTTAGAGAGTTTGAAAAGACAACGGAAAAGTAAACTCCAAAGGTCCCTTTTCGTAAATAGTTCCTCAGATCCAAAAAGGTAGAAAACAAAATCTAAGAAAACCTCCTAGCCGCGATAGGCTAGGGTATTCCTTTTTTGTAAGTAATCTATCGGCCAAAAAAGGGAGTAAACGTATGCGGGTAGATGTCGTTTCACAACCACTTTAACGAGATCGGGCGGTTGCGACAGGCGGTTTCGATGATGATGGGCTTGCTCAAAACATGATAAAGGTTAAGAGGTTGGCTAACAAAACCACTCATCACAGCGGTTCCTCAGGAATGGGTGAAACAATCAAGTGAAGGCATATGATCGGCCAAGCAGATAGTGACGATGGAGTGAAAAAACCAAGGTTCATCTGGAAAAAAACAGGCTGATAAAATGACAATCACAAGAGGTAAAATGGGAAAGGTTTCATTTTTACACAAGCTTGAAATCAGAAAACTCTGCTTGAAATTGGTTTCATTTTTACACAAGTTTGAAACAAAGATAAACTATGCTTGAAACCGGTTTCATTTTTACACAAGCTTGAAACGGAAACAAACTATGCTTGACAAAGTAAGCATGCCCCCCGGCATGGTGACTCAATTCGAGGTACATGCCCCCAAGCTTCAATCCATATAAAAGGCAGATGGAGTGAAGGTTCAAGTTACGAGATCTAAGAAAGACTCGACTGGGATTTTACGAGATCTAAACAATGACTCGAATTGAACAGGAACGTGTTTCATTATTTTAACGAGGTTGACACATTAAAAGAACTATCCTCGTGACTACATTCATTTTTTAACGAGGTTGACATAGAAGACGAACTTTATCCTCGGGAAGAGCTTGTTTCATTTTTAGGGAGCTTGACACGGGAAAAGAACCATGCTCCGATGGGTCTTGTTTCATTTTAAGGAGCTTGACACAAGCAAAGCTGTGCTCCAACACCTTGTTTCATTTTTTAAGGAGCTTGACACGGGGAAAAGAACCATGCTCGACAACCTTGTTTTCGTTTCATTTTTAAGGAGCTTGACACGAGACAAGGAACTTTGCTCCCAACCGACCTCATCATAATGAACAAGAAGTCATCACTTCCAAGAGTTCCACTCCCGATGGAAGGAAAACATCCTGGAAGTCAGGACCCAATGCCCCCAGCACCTGATGCACAATGGCACTATCACTGGGTACAGGCACGGGGTAGGTAGCCACATAGTTGACCTGCGGTGGGGCAGATACAATGGGTGGATAAAAACCAGGAAGGGATGATGGCGGGCCAGTTGCCACATCAGGACCAAAGAACGAAAGCTGATCAATGGTCACGATCCGTCCTTCATGCGGAAAACAGACCACACGAAAAAGGGAGGAGACAAGCGCTCCCATGGCATAGGTGTAATCGCGCCCCAAAATCAGATTGAAATCCAAGGGGCCTGGAACAACCATCATGTCCATATGGACGGTTTTACCTCCCAAAGTAACAGGTAACCTTGGAAGGATCCCTAACGGTTGACTCGTTCTTCTGTTAAATGCCAACAGATTCTGCGTAACAGGCGCAAGCGGCGGTGAGCCAAAAGCTTTCCAAGTAGTCGAGGATAGAATACTAACAGAAGCGCCTTCATCTATAATGGTGTTGGGTACAACCAGACCAAAAGCTTGTACTGTTATCTCGAAATGCACATAAGACGGAAGGCGGTATCCCGCAAATCGATTCCAATCAAAGGAAGCGACCAAACTACTTGGAGGGGCTACCGTTGAACTGAGATGGTCTTCCCCTAGTGTTACGGAAGAAGAAGGACCATCCCCCACAACCTCCATCTCGAAGGTGGGAGGGGGATCCTCCGGGACCTCCACCATGGGAGGCGGAGAAGCAGCTTCTTGAGGTATGGGGATGGGAGAATCTTTATCCAAGTCCGAGGAATCTGAAGAAACAAGAAGAACTCGAGGAATATGAGATTCACTCTCCACGGAAAATACCTGGTGCACCGCAGACAGGGCCAGCTCAACCGATCCCACAACCAATGGTTGGTCGGGAATGGATTCCTAAATTTGAATTTCCATGGGAGCGAGATCGACCAAGGATGACTCTTGACCAATCATAGGATCAGTTGGTGGAGGACTCAAAGAAAGTTGTTTGTAACCAGCCGGAAGGCATGGCGCAGAAACAGCCAAGTTGTCAAAAACTCGTTTGGCTTCATCCATATACGGACAAAGGTGAATGGCATGGTGCCCTTCACACAACTTACAGGGATTGGTAATCTCACCTCGCTTCTTAGGAGCCTTACCAGCACTAGCTGAAGACGTGCCCCCAACCTGACTCCCAGAAGCCAAAGGCAACGGTGGAAGACCGTTGGACCATACTTCGAGCACCTTGGGAATGCCAGGGCAATCTCGAAGAAGATGGTCTCCCGTGCACAACATGCAAGGGAACTTGACTTTCCGTGGAGGGTTGGAAGTTTTATCAATGGAAGAGTTCTTAGGCACAATAGCCGCAAAGCTAGCATCTCCTTTATCTGACTTCTTCTTCTTTGTCTTCTTCTTCTTCTTCTTAGCCACCTGGTTACTTGAATCCAGACTTTCACCAGGCGAAGTAGAAGAGGAGGACGAAAAAACAGGCGAAGAAGGGGAGAGGTCCACCTTGGAATCAACATGATGTTTTTCAGGTGGAGGAACTGATTGAACAGTAGGCAGGATGTTCGGAACCACAGAGGTTGAGAACAACCAAACAGGCAACCCAACAGTTAACTCAGGAAGGGACAACGTTGCCATATAAGGAGCACCAACATTCCCAAAAGGAGGAAAATGACCAGGATTCCCATCGGAGGGGATTCCTTGGTTGGTGAACTCTAGAAAAGTTGCCATCAGAAACAATCTTCAGAACAACACCCTAAGGAAACTAACTTTAACCAGGAATATTTCGTGGGCAGTTAATTTTTAACACATTGAAACAAACCTCTGTTGTTTCATCTTTTAAGAGTCGAGAAACAGATGAAAGATGACTCTATCTCTTTCAGTTTTGAAGCAAGCGTGAAAGGACAAGTGCTTGGTGATCTTTTCAAATTTAAAGAGTCATATAAGATCAAAATGACTGCTCAGGAATACTAGGCAAAGGGTGTACCAAATAACCGTGAACTACAATATACACCTTGGTTTCAAAATGAAAAATAAATCAACCAAGGACTTAACGTACGTGCAAGAAATCTCCCCGAATGCTGCGTCCGGTGTATCACGGGTATAGGGCGGCAGACTCGGCTTCCTATAGATAAAGGATAGAAACCTAGTGGGGTCTCCCTTTATATACGCGCGGTATGGGGAGCACAAGTCCATACTAGTGCTATCTAAAGCCGAGAGGTGAACGACAGCTACTAGGTTTAAAGACGCCGGAACACGTCTCAAGCCTAGACCACTAAATGTTGCGTTAATGTTTCAATGCTTCCTTAGGTTGATTGAATAAATTTTATAGTTGATCTTCAAGTACATTTCAGTTTTCAGGCCCTAGCGAGTGTCATTTGACAATCTCTTATATGCAACTATGTGAGAAAGAAATATTTTCAATTCGATGAATGCTCTCTAGTTAAGGGAAGAGCTTCAAACAATGATGCGACATAAAACAACACTGCAAACAAAATCTTTTCCAAACTAGATGACTTTCACTATCCAAAAGTAATTTCAAACATTCAACGATGCAAACAATGCAATGTGATCTATGCAAAATCCTCTTTTTCAAAAACTATGCAATTGTAATCTATGCACAATTTCCTTTTTCCTTTTCAAATAATAAGAATGCACTCAATGCACTTTTCGATAAAACGAGAATCTACTTAATGCATGCTTTCAATGAAAGAGAATGCACTCAAAGCGATTTTTAGCTTTCAATCATTAAACAATGTGATCTAAGTTCAATGATAAATCTCAAAATAATCTTCAATGCAATATGATCTAATGGATTTTAACAAAAAGAACACTTTGAGACGAAAACTAAATAAATGCAAATCTTCTTAATGAAGGATGAATTCAAAAGATATGTAAACAAACACTAAGAATGCAATCGTTGTTTCAAACACTTTGTCACGAAACCCCTCAAAAGGCGACAAGACATATGAGGTCAAACACAAAGAGGACTTCCAAAGCAAGAGATCAAAACAAGGCATTCGTTCCCTTTTACATCAAGTAATCATGGAGAGAAGACATTTCAAACAATGAGCAATGTAATCTATCCTCATATAGAGAAAATTTGGGAAGGGAAAGACACAATGGTGAAGGATTTAGGGAAAAAATCTCAATTTTCACACACCCTGAAATTGGCTCGACTTTGTCATTGACAACTAGCGCCAACTGGCGCGACTTTCTCACTGACAACTAGCGCCAATGCCCAATTGGCGCGGGTTGCTAACTGAAAACAAGCGCCAACGCCTAAAAATGAAAAAACAAAGAATTTCTCCCAACCAAGACCAGACTCACCACTTCAAGCAAAATCGAGAAACAACCGAAAAGACAAGACAATACTCCAAGTGTCCAGTTCATAAACTAAACCGGAGATTGACTAAAGCAGCTTTGATCTACTTCTCTAATGCAGAGCAATAGCGTTTCGAAGGTTATCTGGCTAACTTCAGGCTCCGTCTGTAGCTTACAAAGCAGAACAACAACAAGCTAGACGATCCCCGGCGGAGTCGCCAATTGTTGAAGAGGTAAATCCCCTCTGCGGATAGAGGCGATCCCTACTAGCCCAAACCGGGTCTAGCAACAATCGTTCACGCTATAGTGCAGGCTCCTAATTGAAAATAAACCAACTAGCGATGAAGGCTTACCTGGAATCCAACGTTGTTGCTTGTAGAGAAAGTAGCGCTCCCGTTCCTTAGCTCCGGCAGATCACAATCTCACGATCTCCGTGATCGAACACCTGCACACGCAAGAAACAAAACAAACGCAAGCGTAAAATCCAGTATATGCAACTATATGTCAGTCAGAGAAGACATAACTCATCATCATAATCAACAACAGGAGTGGAACCATAACCAATAGTCATTTATCATTAATCAATCAAAGGAGGATACAACCTGGCTCTGACGCTGAATTCTCCTTCGGAGGGTCACCAGCGGAACACGTCTCGAAAAAGCCTGTCGGGGATGGGACAAGCCTCTCTCTTCGGATGTCTCGACAA
This sequence comes from Pinus albicaulis, assembly GCA_034641835.2. Classification (NCBI taxonomy): domain Eukaryota; kingdom Viridiplantae; phylum Streptophyta; class Pinopsida; order Pinales; family Pinaceae; genus Pinus; species Pinus albicaulis. Next base: position 86,922,308 of record CM076576.1, read on the forward strand.
TAGTCTCCCTACTTGGATTTGGCCTTAAGGGAATGAATCAAGGCTCTTGCAGCATAAGGCTCTGATGGCTCTTGGGAACTAGCTTGCAAAGGAGATGAGCAAGTTTTTATAGATGGAGGAAGGGGAGTTGGGATCCCTATAATCATGGGATTGGCCCTATCCTCAAGGAAGCTTCCATGAGAGGTGGAAAACCACTTCCTCTACATGGAGATCCGGAGCCAAACCTCCCAACTCAAATTAGATACCAGTTTATGGATTGGTTAGGACGAAACCTCTGCCATTTATTTTTTAAAAACACTCCTTAAAATGGTTGGCGCGAGTGCGACTCTAAGACAGAGCGCCAATTGGCGTGCCCTCTTTGAAGGATTTCTCCCATTGGCGCGGGTACTGAACTGGCTTCCTGCGCCAATGAAAAAAGGGGTTTTTTTAGGGTTTTTCACAAGGAGTTGTCTTCAGGGCAATGAAAGTACATGTTTAGGGGAATGCCATGAAAGTGTTTTCAAGTTATGTTACTGCTCACAGGTCACGGAACGAGCCCTCCAATTGTGTGGGATGGGGAATTGCAGGGACGGTGACGGAGTCATGATGACAAGGCAAAGAGCAGATGAGAGGTCAAAAGGGATCACCCAAACCCATGGAGGCAAGTGAAAAAACGAGATGAGATATCCCCAACCCGACATGAATACAGACAAGTTCCATGTTCAAGAGTGACATACTGCCGACACGATAATGATGTTGGTTCCATTTTCCCCACCATTTCTGGCGAGTACCTCTTTATTTTTACACAAGCTTGAAGAGGATACCATATTCTTGTTGTATAAGCCCATCCTAGTACATTTAACGAGCCCTAGGAAGGAGGAACTCGGATACCGTCATTACGACTGAATCCAATGTCATTAGGGTTTAACGAGTCTGACAAAGGAAGAACTCGGTGTCTTTTCATGTTTAGAGAGTTTGAAAAGACAGCGGAAAAGTAAACTCCAACGGTCCCTTTTCCTAAATAGTTCCTCAGATTCGAAAAGGTAGAAAACAATGTCTGAGAAAGCCTCCTAGTCGCGATAGGCTAGGGTATTCCTTTTTCGTAAATAATCTATCCCAGCCCGAAAAAGGGGTAAACGTATACTGGGTAGATGTCGTTTCGCAGCCACTTTAACGAGATCAAAACAACAAGCGACTTGGCAATATTTTCATGTTTAGAGAGTCAAAAAAGAGCTGAAAGATGACTCCTCCTGAAGGAACGAGTGGTATAAAGGGAAGCAACTGGATCCGGTAATGGTGGAACTACTCAAAATAAATAAAGGTCAAGAGGTTGGCTAACAATACCACTCATCACAGCGGTTCCTCAGGAACGGGTAAAACAACCAAGTGAAGGCATATGATCGGCCAAGCAGATAGTGACGATGGAGTGAGAAAACCAAGGCTTATCTAGCAAAAGCAGGCTGATAAAATGGCAATCAGAAGGGGTAAAATGGGAATGGTTTCATTTTTACACAAGCTTGAAATCAAGAAACTCTGCTTGAAGTTGGTTTCATTTTTACACAAGCTTGAAACAAGGAGAAACTATGCTTGAAACTGGTTTCATTTTTACACAAGCTTGAAACAGAAACAAACTATGCTTGAAAAAGTAAGCATGCCCCCAGCATGGTGACTCAATTCGAGGTACATTCCCCCCAAGCTTCAGTCCATATGAAAGGGAGATGGAGTGAAGGTTCAAGTTACGAGATCAAGAGACCGACTCGACTGGGATTTTACGAGGTCTGATCAAAGACTCAAATTGAACAAGAACGTGTTTCATGATTTTAACGAGGTTAACACATTAAAATAACTGTCCTCGAATACCCTTGTTTCATGGTTTAAGGAGCTTGGCACAAGACAAGGAACTTTGCTCCGACCGACTTGTTTCATTTTTTAAGGAGCTTGAAACAAGAAAACGAACTGTGCTCCGACGACCTTGTTTCATTTTTTAAGGAGCTTGACACAAGACAAGGAACTCTCCTCCGACAACCTTGTTTCATTTTTTAAGGAGCTTGACATAAGACAAGGAACTCTACTCCAACAGACCTTGTTTCATTTTTTAAGGAGCTTGACACAAGGAAACGAACTATGCTCCGACAACCTTGTTTCATTTTTTTAAGGAGCTTGACACAAGAAAAGGAACTGTGCTCCAACCGACCTCATCATAATGAACAAGAAGTCAGCGCTTCCAAGAGTTCCACTCCCGATGGAAGGAAAACATCCTAGAAGTCAGGACCCAATGCCCCCAGCACCTGATGCATGATGACATCATCACTGAGCACAGGAACGGGGTAGGTAGCCACGTAGTTGACCTGTGGTGGGGCAGATACAACGGGTGGATAAAAACCAGGAAGGGATGATGGCGGGCCAGCTGCCACATCAGGACCAAAGAACGAAAGTTGATCAATGGTCATGATCTGTCCTTCATGTGGAAAATAGACCACACGAAAAAGGGAGGAGACAAGCGCTCCCATGGCATAGGTGTAATCGCGCCCCAAGAGCAGATTGAAATCCAAGGGGCCTGGAACAACCATCAAATCCATATGGACGGTTTTACCTCCCAAAGTAACAGGTAACCTTGGAAGGATCCCTAACGGTTGACTCGTTCTTCTGTTAAATTCCAACAGATTCTGTGTAACAGGCGCAAGCGGCGGCGAGCCAAAATCTTGCCAAGTAGTTGAGGATAGAACACTAACAGACGCACCTTCGTCTATAATGGTGTTGGGTACGACCAGACCAAAAGCCTGTACCGTTATCTCGAAAGGCACATAAGACGGAAGGCAGTATCCCGAAAATCGATTCCAATCAAAGGAAGTGACCAAACTACTTGGAGGGGCTACCATCGAACCGAGATGGTCTTCCCCTGGTGTTACGGAAGAAGGAGCATCCTCCACGACTTCTATCTCGAAAGTGGGAGGGATATCCTCTGGGACCTCTATCACGGGAGGCGGAGGAACAACTTCTTAAGGTATGGGGACAGGAGAATCTTTCTCCAAGTCCGAGGAATCTGAAGAAACAAGAAGAACCTGAGGGATGGGAGGTCCACTCTCCACGGAAAAGACCTGGTGCACTGCATACGGGGCCAGTTCAACCAATCCCACGACCAATGGTTGGTCGGGAATGGATTCCTGAATTTGAATTTTCGAGGGAGCGGGATCGACCAAGGATGACTCTTGACCAATCGTAGGATTAGCTGGTGGAGGACTCAAAGACAGCTGCTTATAACCAACCGGGAGGCAAGGTGTAGAAACAGCTGAGTTTTCCAAAACTCGCTTGGCTTCATCCATATATGGACAAATGTGAATGGCATGGTGCCCTTCAGACAACTTACAGGGATTGGTAATCTTACCCTGCTTCTTAGGAGCCTTACCAGCAGCAGCCGAAGACGTGCCCCCAACTTGACTCCTGAAAGCCAAAGGAAACGGCGGGTGACCGTTGGACCATGCTTCAAGCACCTTGGGAATGCCAGGGTAGTCTCGAAGGAGATGGTCCCCTGTGCACAACATGCAGGGAAACTTGACTTTCTGTGGAGGGTTGGGAGATTCATTAATGGAAGACTTCTTAGGCGCAATAGCCGCAGAGCTAGCCTCTCCTTTATCGGACTTCTTCTTCTTTGTCTTCTTCTTCTTCTTCTTAGCCACTTGGTTACTCAAATCCAGACTTTCACCAGGCGAAGTAGAAGAGGAAGACGCAGAAATAGGCGAAGAATGGGAGAGGTCCACCTTGGAATCAACATGATGTTGTTCAGGTGGAGGAACTGATTGAACAGAGATCGAGGCATTCGAGACCACAGAGGTTGAAAAAAACCAAACAGGCAACCCAATAGTTAACCCAGGAAGGGACAATGTTGACATGTAAGGAGCACCAACATTCCCAAAAGGAGGAAAATGACCAAGATTCCCATCAGAGGGGATTCCTTGGTTGGTGAACTCTGGAAAATTTGCCATAAGAAATAATCTTCAGAACAACACCCTAAGGAAACTAACTTTAACCAGGAATATTTCGTGGGCAGTTAATTTTTTAAAACATTGAAACAAAACTCTACCGTTTCATCTTTTAAGAGTCGAGAAACAAGCAAAAGGTGACTCTATCTCTTTCAGTTTTGAAACAAGCGTGAAAGGACAAGCGCTTGATGATCCTTTCAAATTTAAAGAGTCAGAAAAGATCAAAATGACTACTCAGGAATACTAGGCAAAGGGTGTACCAAATAACCGTGAACTGCAATATACACCTTGGTTTCCAAATGAAAGATAAATCAACCAAGGACTTAACGTACGTGCAGGAAATCTCCCCGAATGTTGTGTCCGGTGTATCACGGGTATAGGGCGGAAGACTCGGCTTCCTATGGACAAAGGATAGAAACCTAGTGGGGTCTCCCTTTATATACGCGACGGTACGGGGAGCACAAGTCCGTACTAGTGCTGTCTAAAGCCAAAAGGCGAACGACAGCTACTAGGTTTAACGACACCGGAACATGTCTCTAACCTAGACCTCTAAATATTTCGTTAATGTTTCAATGTTTCCTTAAGGTAAACTGAATAAATTTTATGGTTGATCTTCAATTATGTCTCGGTTTCAGGCCCTAGCGAGTGTCATCTGACAATCTCCTATATGCAGCTATATGAGAAAAGAAAACTTTTCAATTCGATGAATGCTATCTAGTTAAGGGAAGAGCTTCAAACAATGATGCAACAAACAACAACACTGTAAATGAAATTTTTCCAAACTAGATGACTTTCACTATCCAAAAGCAATCCCAAATATTCAACGATGTGAATAATGCAATGTAATCTATGCAAAATCCTCTTTTTCGAAAACTATGCAATTGTAATCTATGCACAATTTCCTTTTCCTTTTCAAATTATAAGAATGCACTCAATGCATTTTTCGATTAAATGAGAATCTACTTAATGCATGCTTTTAATGAAAGAGAATGCACTCAATGCGATCTTTAGCCTTCAATCATTAAACAATGTGATCTAAGTTCAATGATAAATCTCAAAAATACTTTTCAATGCAATGTGATCTAATGCATTTTAACGAAAAGAAAACTATGAGACGAAAACTAAAAGAACGCAAATCTTCTTAATGGAAGGATGAATGCAAAAGGGATGCAAACAAACACTAATAATGCAATCGTTGTTTCAAACACTTTGTAACGAAATCTCTCAAAAGGCGACAAGACATATGAGGTCAAACACAAAGAGGAATTCCAAATCAAGAGATCAAAACAAGGCATTCATTCCATTTTACATCAAACAATCATGGAAAGAAGACATTTCAAACAATGAGCAATGTAATCTATGCTCATATAGAGGAAAGACCGGAAGGGAAAGACACACTGGTGAAGGATTTAGGGAAAAAATCTCAATTTTCACACACCCTGAAATTGGCCTGACTATGTCATTGACAACCAGCGCCAACTGGCGCGACTTGATCACTGACAACTAGCACTAATGCGCAATTGGTGCGGGTTGCTAACTGAAAACAAGCGCCAACGCCTGAAAATGAAAAAACAAATAATTTCTCCCAACCAAGACCAGACTCACCACTTCAAGCAGGATCTAAAACAAACCCAGAAGCAAAGTACTGACCAAAAGAAACTTTCGAACAAGGGTAAACCCTAGCACCTACAGGAGACGGCGCAACTTTCTGGCTGTAATCCGCGCCAGACAGGGGATGGAGCGAGTGATGCACTGGCAACCTGCGCCAATTGGCACGACTGTCAGGGTGGAAACCGCGCCAATCAAGCCAACCATTAAAGGATGAAAACTCGGAAAAACAGAGGTCAGATTTGATCCTCTGGGGCTTAACCAAAAGCCAAACACTCAGAAAAGAGCCAGCCAAAAGAGCTGATCAAGCAAGAAAAGTCAAGAATCGACCGAAAGACAAGACAATACTCCAAGTGTTTAGTTCATAAATTAAACTGGAGATTGACTGAAGCAGCATTGATCTACTTCGCTAATGCAGAGCAATAGCGTTTCGAAGGCTATATGGATAACTTCAGGCTCCGTCTATAGCTTACAAAGTGGAACAACAACAAGCTAGACGTTCCCCAATGGAGTCGCCAATTTTTTGTGGAGGTAAATCCCCTCTGCGGACAAAGGCGATCCCTACTAGCCCAGATCGGGTCTAGCAACAATCGTCACACACTATAGTGCAGGTTCCTAATTGCAAATAAACCAACTAGCGATAAAGGCTTACCTGGAATCCAACAATGTCACTTGTAGAGAAAGTAGCGCTCCCATTCCTTAGCTCCGGCAGATCACAATCCTCATGATCTCCGTGATCAGACACCTGCACACACAAGAAACAAAACAAACGCAAGCATAAAATCCAGTATATGCAACTATATGTCAGTCAGAGAAGACATAACTCATCATCATAATCAACAACAAGAATGGAACCATAACCAATAGTCGTTTATCATTAATCAATCAAAGGAGGATACAACCTGGCTCTGACGCTGAATTCTCCTTCGAAGGGTCGCCAGCAGAACACGTCTCGAAAAAGCCTGTCGGGGATGGGACAAGCCTCTCTCTTCGGATGTCTCGACAATGATCTCCTTGCTTGGATTTGGCCTTAAGGGAATGAATCAAGGCTCTTGCAGCATAAGGCTCTGATGGCTCTTGGGAACTTGGAGACTAGCTTGAAAAGGAGGTGAGCAAGCTTTTATAGATGGAGGAAGGGGATTTGGGATACCTATAATCATGGGATTGGCCCTATCCTCAAGGAAGCTTCCATGAGAGGTGGCAAACCACTTCCTCTACATGGAGATCCGGAGCCAAACCTCCCAACTCAAATTAGATACCAGTTTATGGATTGGTTAAGATGAAACTTCCGTCATTTATTTTTTTAAAACACTCCTTAAAATGGCTGGCGCGAGTGCGACTCTAAGACAGAGTGCCAATTGGTGCGCCCTCTTTGAAGGATTTCCCCATTGGCGTGGGTACTGAACTGGCTTCCCGCGCCAATGCAAAAAGGGGTGTTTTTAGGGTTTTTTACAAGGAGTTGTCTTCAGGGCAATGAAAGCTCATGTTCAGAGGGATTTCATGAAAGTGGTTTGAAGTCATGTCACTGCTCACAGGTCACGGAGTGAGCCCTCCAATTGTGTGGGATGGGGAATTGCAGGGACGATGACAAATTACTGTGTAATAGATGGATATATGGTATATCAAACCATGGTTTATATTCATCAATATAGTCCTGCAATAAGAAAATGTATTAATGTATTTGATCGCATTTGGTATGTCAAATCCATGAAAAAATTTGAAGGGTAGCACCTATTGGGGAAATTTATAATGAGAAAAGTGAGATGTAAGTAGATAATGGAGATTTATAACACATTTGACTTTTTAATTTTTATGCATATCATACTTATTTAATTTTTAGTACTCCTAAATAATCCATTATTATGAAGGTATAACATGGTAACTAATTATGTGTGTGTGTGTGAGAGAGAGAGAGAGAGAATTGTTTTATTTTAATACAACTGGTTGAGAGTGGGATGCAATACATCTATACATTGTGAATAATCTTGATTGGATGAAAGTATGGATTGAATGATGCAAACAAGCTAACAATGGTAGGTTATCATGGTATGGTATGTCTAAATTGGCCAAAGAAGCTCATTGTAGTGGAGATACCAATCTTATACTGAGGTAAATTGATTTAGCATATGGTTTAAAATATTATCAAGCAAGCATATTCACCCATATATACTACTTAGTTTTTTTTACAATTATATTGATGTATATGGTGTGTTTTATTATTAATTTGAAAATTTCACAAGTATAAATATGCGTATGAATTAACTATACATTTTTTTATGTGTTTGACATATTTCATTTAAAATACCACAACAAAATGTGGTGTGATGGCCACAAATTTCACATCAAAAGGTTGGATGAAAAGATGAAAACTTTTTATAGTGGGATAACTGCATTATTTCGGGTTATCAATGTTTCCTCTAGAGGTGAAAGACATCCAAAGGTCTTTGATAATCGACACTATGGGTATCTACATTATATACTTTACTGTGACTTTGAATCCTTCAAAATAGTTGTGTTTGATGTCAAATGGTTTAGGCTATGAATCCATGAACATGGCCCTGATAGAATTATTACTGAGCATGATAACGGGTTTACCATGCTTGATACAAGGAATCTTGAGCTAGGATCAGAGCCCTATGTTCTTCCAAGCCAATGCAAATGGGCATTTTACATATAGGTTCTAGGTAAAGCAAGATGGTCATATGTTGTTAGTTATGATCCAAGAGGAAGCCAAGAAAAGTATAATGTAGTGGAAGAACTAGATGAAATTGAAGAAGATGGTGATTTAGAGGAGCAGGGTGTTCATGTGTTAGACAAAGGCGTTGAATAATTTCAAGGATATGATAATTGAGACATTTTTAATTTGGTTGAACTATATGATATTGATGGTTTTTTGGAAAAAGAACTTGAACAAGTTGAACCAAATGTAGAATAACATGTTCTAGATGATGATATAGACGATGATGATGATCTTGATATGGTGAATCCTTTGAACATTAATTATAAACTAGATGATACAGATGATGAGTTGGATGAGGAATAATATTAATGATATCAAAATTCTAATAAGTACAAGTTATGTATTTATATGTTTTCAGTTCGTTTTCTCTCTTTCGTGCACCTTAATTTTTTATTTTCCTAGTTTTTATGTTTGAATGTCACTATGTTTCTTTCAAATAAATTATTGTACATAGATTGGGTATTGGGGAATTGAGAGTGATGTGCAGGGGGGGAGGGACCATTTGAGCTTCCACCATCACATGGTTGGCCTTTTTCAATAGAGTATATTATTCTTGAAATGAATAGAAGATCATTTACATGTATACCATCATTTCTAATTTTAACTTTGGTTCGTCTAATCATTTCCAAGGTTTTCCATTTACAAATTATGGTTTGACCCCACATAGAGTGACTTATGAATGGGGCATCTTGTTTCAAAAACTATTAGGCCAAGGAAGTAGGCCAAGGCTTGGATGCACAACAACAATTTGGGGCTAAGGCCCACTATCACCATAGCCTAATTCCCCTTCTCTTCTCGGATTTTCACTGACAGGAGGAGTCACAGTATTCCCTACTTGTGATATGTGAGTCTTTGACAAGTTTTAAAGTAGGGAAAGGATAGTTCATTCATTGGAAATATGCACTAAAGGCTTAAGCCCTAGGAATAGGCTTCAATATTTCCACGAAAGACCCCTTGATATTTAAGCTACATGAGACCTAGGGTTGAGGTACAAGTCACGAGGTAGGTATGCCAAGGTCAAGGTAACGAGAGAAAAGGTTTCTAGGATTATATAATTCAGGAATGTAATGATCCAAAATTTTCAAATAATCCCCTAACTTTAATGAGGACCTCTTGGTACAGCAGCTAGGGCATAAAATATCTCAAAATATTTGTCGTCATGTTGAGCCTCTATAATCATGGGCTCTTATATATCATTGCAAGTAAAAACAAAGTTCCCACAAGGGGGTCACATAATGATTTTTATAAAATTGACTAAAGTAATGTTTAAGTGTTAAAAGTCGGTTTATAATTGATTGATTATGCAGCATGGTACTAAAAAATGATAATATTTTATTGTTATTGATGAGTTAATGATCTGTGTTAACTGATATATTTGTTGCTCTACTACTAGGAGGCATCATCATTATTCTCATCGCCATCATCATCATCTGAAAGTGTTATTAGTTGATTGTATAATTTATTTTTTTGCACTATATATTCTTTGCAATTTTCAATGAATCGATTTCCAGAGGGCTCCAGAAGTCCCTTGAGGTATTCGTAATGTTACTTAAGAATGGGGCCCACGTCAAAAAAAATCAGTTTGTGCTTGTATGCATTGAAATTTGACATGGTTATGGTAGATGCATGCATTGATTATATGGGAGGGTTTCAAGACTCAAATACGAATCACAGAAATAATTCGACAATAAAACGATAAAATTATAACATATATCAATTTCAAGGAGATGAAATTGTTTATTACTATTTACTAGTTGTGGCCTTATAACGTACTTCATAGTCCAGAGGTTGAGAAAACTCCTTACCCTTCCATTTGAAAAAAAATCATACCATTCATCGTCATATTTTTCATCATCATCATCATCAACATCGGCATTATCACCATCATCTTTGTCATCTTCATAAACATCAACATCATCATCATCGTCATCTCTGCCATCACCATCATCGCCATCGTCATCATCATCATCATCACCAAAATCGTCGTCGACATCTTCATCATCACCATAATTATCGTCATCATCGTCAACATCATTTATATGAAAAGGAATGATGCCTCAATGAATCACACATAATTTATTATATGTCTCTTATTCTCCTACTTCCAATCTTTAAGGATATGAGTCCCCATGAATATAAAAATGGTGGTTAGCTAGGAATCAATTATCATTGATGTCAAGCTTATTGTTACTTTTTGCGGGCCTACCCCTAAGTACCAATCCACCACTTAACCTTTACCAATTAGGTGAAATTATTATTTAATTAATTGACCCCACATAGAGTGACTGTGAAAAGGGCCAACAGTGAAATTTTTTTAGTTTGTGTTTGTATGCATCAAAATTTGAAATGGTTACAGTAGATACATGTGTTGATGGTATGAGAGGATTTGAAGACTCAAATATGAATCACACAAAGAATTCAAAAAAAATGATAAAATTATCCATGTAAAATATGAGTCTTTCCTACATGATGAATACTTGAGCCTTGGTGAAGGTTCATATGAAGAAGGAACAGAGTTCATGCAATAGCAAGGAAAATAGACATTGGAGTTAATGGAACTTTGCGATGAAGTTAGCCAAGTGGATTTGTTGTCGAGGATCAATGTTGGACACCTAATCCTCTAAGGGTTGGCGTGGAAGGCGAAGAGTTAAAATGATTCCAAGAGACCACTTGGAATGTGAAACCAAGGGTCACTCCAATGTATATTTATATGCATCTTTGTGAATAATAAAATAACATGTGCTTATCTTTCCCTATGTTGTCTATTCATGCCTATTATATGGCTGCTTTTAACATGGTATCAGAGTAGGCGAATACCTACCCTGCTATAATCTGAGTTTTGTCATTTTCTCATCTTTTCATATCTGCCAAGTCTGCTTTAGCGTTTCCTATTCTAGCTACCAAATGCACCCATCCTTTCTGGCTACCAAACGCACATGTGCCTGTCCGATCTATTTTTGTGTTGAATTACAAGTTTTATTTGTTCATTATTACAAGCTAGCAATTGATTATCTACATCCCTAGAGTTTATGAAAACATGGAATTTATGCACTGAAGAAAAATTTAGAAGAAAAAACAACAAATAAACATAGAGGAAGGTTGATTGGATCGATACTTGTGAGGTAAAGGACTTGACATGACTCTGTGTAAATTATTAAGTATTGTAAATGAGTGATCCAGTTGTGTAGATTTTTCAAAGCGTGGGAGAGAATCCTCGTCTCGACCTCAGTGGGGGATTGACAGTCGAAGGCTTAAAAAGAGGTAATATCATTCCATTTTTAAAGAAATTAATGGGTCCAGAATCATGGTTTTGGTGCTCTCCATGACTGTGATTGTGATTGTGACTGTTTTTTATGGCTCGTTGCCTCACAGAGACATGTGGCAACACGGAACGGTCGCGTTGGTTTAAAGGAACAACTCGGAACACGTCTTGAATGCCCATCAAATTCACCAACATTTGTGCCAGAGTCCCACATGAAAACCAGCACCATTGATTTTCCTTTACCGTCTCCACATACAACGATCTGTTGTCCATCGGCAGACCACTCGAGATCATCAATCCTTCCAGCATGAGCCTTGTACTCATATTTGAGAGTATGATCTGAACCTCATCCGCAGATTCAAACTATGCCAGAAGTGTCCCTTGATGCAACCCACTCTCCATTTGGTGAGAAGAAAGCCACAGTTACTAGATATGAATGTTCTCCATAAACAGAAGCTTCCAGGGGATTGTCCAGGTTTGTCATGATCACGGATCAGCCATCGAAGACTCCTACATTTTGATGCATGCCTATTCCATTCTAATGTGTATGCGAGGTTTGTGGGATTTTTAATATATTGAAGTACTATCATATGTACATGCTGCACTGGATTGGGATTTTTAAGGTATCAAGAATTTTGTTCATATTTTTAAAATTAAAAGCTCTTTGGAACCAGTTTCAGCAAATAGTTCCTTTTTAATGGCTCGAATTGATAATTTATTAGAGTTATTAATAACTTGTTGTGTTGTACAACAACCTCCCATTTATTTTTATAAATAGGGACCCTTTAGAAATAAATAAGAAATTCTGTTCTAAATTCTTACAATAAAAACTTAGAAAATAAAACTTTCTGCTTTTTCTTTGAAAAGGGTATCACTTATCACATATTTTATTTTCAAAAAAGAATCATAAAACATAAAATCGGCAAATTTCGAAATGCGCTCTTAAAATAGCCTTTCAAAGAAATAAAACTTTTTGGTCTCATCGCACTTTATTTAGTAAAGACTTAAGAAGCAAGTAATATAAGTTGCGACAGCCGCGGACCCGACAAGCAAATAAACTAAAAAGTATAAATCATTTTTGATATCACGTCCATTATAACATAGACTTTAAATGTATCTTATAAATGTTGCGATCTGCAATTTGCGCAGATTGTATTTCGCAAATTTTATGAGACAATCATGAAATATTATGATGAATCATTGTGATTTTCACATTCAATAAGCTCAGCGTGTGAAAGCAGCTTATGTCATATCATATTGGATTTAAGATCTTAACAGCTTTAAAACTAGTAATGGATAGTGCATGCGAAGCCATGTGAAACATTAAATAAGGAATTATGAAGAGATGATTGATAGATTGACAGCTTTTCGCATGAGTTTGAAATAAATCACTGATATATCTTTATGATACTCCTTATATGATAATTTCACTTTGCTCTCAAGAAATCAATTGAGTTGAAGAAATCAGAAATGAGTAAAAATGGTAAAGAGGTGTCTCAAGTACCATCCGATGAAGACACATACATGTCTTCATTGTTCTCATACACTGTCTGCAACAAAGACTGTGGTAGCTCATCATGGGAAGCAATGTACAAACTTTTTGAAGATGAAGAAAAAAGAGTAATAAATAAACTTTCTGCAACAGGCACTGATTCTACTTTGGATGCAACTCTTTTTGACGTTGCATGCTCGCATATTCATAGAATAGCTGCGAGATCGAAGATTCAACCTTATACAGACATGATTAGGTGGCAGTCGAAAATTTAAATATTGAAGATAGAGTTTTCAAGAATTCCAAAGGAGAGATTATGGGTTCTTTCAAAGCGGAAGATTTATCAGCCATGTACCATTTTCCAACTCCACGGTAGAAATATGATAATATATATGTGAAAATGTTCAGAGTAAAACATCCATATCTTATCAAAGTTATCCACAAATGGAAAGACAATGAAGGAAAATTGAAGCAGGATAAATTTGGTACGTACCCAATTACACAAATTCCTAATCTTTATTGTTATGCTACTGGTATGTTATGCCACTGGTATGTTATGTCGAATATTTTCCAAACCTGATAGTACTAGGTTCTCAAGAGATTGGGTTCCCCTAATTGGCGCGATCGTCAATTCGTCTATCTTAAATTGGGCAGACCTTTTATCCAATTACCTAGCCAAACATATCACTGAATATAGGAATAAAATGAGTGCTTCATCCCAAGAAACTTCGCCCTTTTACATGTCTACCTATGTCATGGATTCCATCTGTTTCACTTCTACATTTCCAATCATGGGTTGAAAATGGACCATTAAAAACCCTATCCCAATTCATATTTATCATGAAGAACTTTGGGACTCTAAAATTCCACTTACATTTTTATAAAATCTGCTATGGATTTATGTTACCCATGTATCAGATGATTTTCAATGAAAAGGATCCTATGGTTTCCAAAGAAGCCAATGAAGATATTCTTCCTATAGCCAGATGGTTCGCTGAAGAAAATTTCACATATATTCGAGTATTTGGAAGTTCTGCTTTTCCACATGTTTTACCCTACTATGTTCCAAATAGATTTCTTGCAAGGGAAATAGCTTATCAACTCATCAATGGTGTCACAAAGCAACTAAAAGATGATAAAAAATCTATTTGGCCTTTTTTCCCTCTATAGTGCGGCACCTTTGCTCTGACTAATATTGGCCATTTATATAAAGAGGTTCCTAAAATTCAGTTATTGAAGTTGGCATTCATGCCAGGAAGATTATATGACCCTGACAATGTAATTAAAAACTACATGGAAAAACTCAAAACAAAGACTTTCATAAAGGAAGAAGACAAATTTGATGACTTCTTCCAAGGCGTCGAAAATTTTTATGATATTGTCAAAAGGGTTTTTAGTCACGAAAACACTAAAGCTTTTCAAGTATATAGAAATAGGAGATTGAAAAATATCCCTTTGAATTTTCTAGTTATTGAAAATGAAAAACACACTCCAAGTGTCAGTCTCGATGAAGAAATGAAAGATTTCTCTGAAAATGAATATGGTCAATCACAACAGCATTCTGATAAGTCAGATCAATCTGAGGATGAATCTGAATCTAAGAAATCAAATTTATAAATCGAAAAAATTCTTCAAGAAATATAGTTGCAAGAGAAAGCAAAGAATAATGGCACTGAATCAAATTCAGAAGCAGTTCAAAAGGATCAAAGCACGCTAGATCAGTCTAAATCATCTCAAGGAAAAGACTTGGTAAATGAATAGGAACAATTTTCCCAAGCAATAAATACTCCTAAGGAAAAATTCAACACTGATCAAACATCAAGTTTTCAAACGCCAGAGCCTTCTCAGAAGATAGTTGAAACTGTCAATCCTCTATAGAGAATCCCAGCAATAGATGACAAAGAAATCATACTGGCTTACTCTACAAATCAAATCATCCTACAGATTGAAGACATTCCATCATTGGATATTTTCTACAGTCCTAGCTACAAGGCTGTAGTAAAAAGGAATAAAAGAAAAAGGATTGATGAGACAACCCCGAAATCAATAGATGAATTAGTTGATGTACTCTAGAAAGCCTCCTTAGAGGATCCCATTGATCATCTAACTAAGTTGTCACAATATGTAGGAGCATATGCCACATCCCTTGTTGATAAGGCAACTAAAGTTAGAATATTGTTAAAACAGAAGGTAACCAGAATACAAGAATTGGATTAATTGTTAAAGGAAGAAAAAGCCAAGTCCATTGAGCAGATCAATGAAAGTTCAGCACAGTTTTATAAATATATTGAAAGTCTCAAGTTGAAACATCAAACAGAGCTTAATGAGAAGCAGGTACATCCAGAAAGAACAATGGCAGAGCTACAGAATCGATCACAATTAGAACAATTCATCAGAAAAGCACTTGATATAAATACTATGATAAAGAAATAGAAAAAAGTAATTTGTCATCAAGTTTCTATGATTTATTCTTATTTTGATTCTAATAAGATATTGATTCAGCAAATAGCAATTCAAACACTAGAATGTGAGAAATTCGAAAAGAAAATTGAGGAACACATTCAGTGGAAAAATTCTAATACAGGAAGACAAGCTAATCTACCACAAATAGATAAGCTTCACAAAGAATTGTTATTTACAGAATGGAAATCACAGATCATCCAAGCAGAAAAGGCAGCGACCAAGACAGCCAACAAATCAAATGAGGCTATTCAGCTCTTATGTGACCAATTGTTTAGAACAGGACTTCTTAAAGAAAACACGTCTGATGTGTTTTCAGGAACAAAAGAAGTAGAATTAAAATGGACACAGAGAGAAGAACAACAAGAATAAATGATCAAGAAAGTTAATAAGTTTGATCAAGAAAATTACTAGAATTTTCTGATCAAACCTTATCATCAGTAGCAAACTCTTTTGTTCCTTACAGAGTCGGCAAAAAAGGTCTCAGTCGATAATCTCAAATGCTATCTTCAAGGGGAAAATTCGATCACGGATATCGCAACCAACTCAGCTTAAGGCAATTCTATATATCTACCAACTTTGTGATCACACTCAAAAAGAAATGTAGAATCCATAAAGTCAGGATTGTTAGTTCTAAATTCCTAGATTTTTGTTTAAGTTAAGTTTTTAGATAAAGGTTGTTTGAAACCTCCTCTACATTTTTGTAAATCATTTAATTTAGTTTATAATTAATTTTAGTATTTAACCCTTCTCATGCATTTAGAGAAGGGTCCAAGATTTTGTTAAGAACATTTGCAAAGAATGCTTATTTCTAAGTTTGTGGATACCTTGATGAAGTAATGGAACACAGCCTTTTTCAGTTATAAATATCATTTTGTTGAATCACTATTGGTGCACTTCTGTATTCTTTTAACGACTCTTTGATTGAAGAATTGGATATGGCCTATTATCACTAATCCGATAAGAAGAAGTAATACACATCTGGTACTATTATCATGTATGTTATTTTTGTTTCTGAATGTTAGTGATGAACTCAGCTTTCATGAATCATATATAGAATTAATTATTTTTTGTCTGAAATATCAATTGCACTATTGTATGATATAAAGATAGAAATTAGTTATTTTATACATGGTCATCAGATAAATGCGATATATCTCCCATTTTATTTTGATTAACTTTTTTTCAAGAGAATCATCTTACACAGTAATAATTCTATTAAATCTGTGATGATTTTCATCATCACAGATTGAACAGATATCTCTTTAGATCGCATTTATATATTATCCCCAGTTAAATTAAATTTAATTCAAAGCTTTTCATTTAGAATTAAATTTGATTTAGTTTGTAGTAATTCATCATTCTAAAATGTTTTAATAGAAATCCAACAAATTATCATAAAAAACCAAATCTGGGAAATTGGTCCCATCATACCCAGTCGGAGCCACTACCCCAAACAGAAAAGGAACTGCATTAAGGTCCAGACTGGGTGGTTATCCCCCTTGTTGTTGCCTCGGATTTCTGAGGCCATCAACAGAACTATAATCGCATCTACTGTTGAAAGCACAGTTAAAATCAATAAGGATAAATTTTCTGATATTACAATTTGTTTTCAAAATGCACTTGACAAGACTGAATTTTTGCATCTTGAGTCAGAGCTACAACGAGATGAAATTCAGCAAAAGAGTTGTCATTCTAAACTTCTTTTTGTTTAGAACATTGAGACAAACTCCCATCAGCAACAAGATATTGATTAGATCATTAAGCCTGGTACAAGACCAGATTTATATGTAGATGCATAAGCTCATGCTTCACTTCCAAAGTCCATCATCAGACCTTGGGAATAGCTTGTCCACAAAAAGCACAAAACAGATCTTGGATATGACAAGGAGGTGTCCTTTCATATTCCAGACTATTCCAAGCCCATTCAATTTCAGAGTGCCGAATTTCTTCATGATAGTTCACCTTCAACTATTCCAGTTTCTACTCCTCCACAACAACAGATTATGAAATGCCAACACTGTGATCGATTTGGCCATATGAAAGATCATTGTTTTGATCTTGACCCATGCAAGGATTGTGGTTGGCACACTCATTCTTCACACAGATGCTTCAGAAACAAACCTCCTACAAGAAAAAAAAATCATATTGGATGGATTGCTTCTTGGCAATGGGCATCAATATCCAATAAGATGTTTAAGTCATATGTCAGAACTTGTTCTAGAGTATTGAACAATCTTTCAATTGAGTTTTCACCATCATCTCACCTTGTTTCTGATAGGGGGGGAAATGATGGTCATCTACAAGCTTCAAAGCCCCATCAAGCGAGCCTGAGCCACAACCTGTCATTCCAGATTCAGAGTTGTATCCAGAGACACAAAAGTTCAAGTGAGTCTGAGCCACAACCTATCATTCCATATTCAGAGTTGTAGCTAGAGACACAAAAGTTCAAGCGAGCTTGCGCCACAACCTACCATTCTAGATTCATATTTGTAGCTAGAGACACAAATGCTCATGAGCATGCCTTTGGTTGGTGGTCAGCCTTAAACCATCTATGCGAGGTTGTTATTTTTCCTCTTCAAAGAATTTGGGACACATCCTCTAGCAGAAGTCTTCAGCTTCTTGCCAGTTTTGGTAGAGTTCCAGGAAATGCATTGAGCATTCTAGAGTTGGTAGTCATCCTTAAACCATCGCAGGTTGTATACCTCCCTTCTTCTAGGTTGAAGGTCTCCCTCTTCAGAATATGAGGATCACTTCCTCTAGCAGAAGATCTCAGCTTCTTGTCAGATTTGGAAGAGTTCCGGGAACTACACTAAGCGTTCTAGTGTTATTTGTCATCCTAAAACCGCCTCTTTATGCCAACATTTCAGAGATCTCATTCATCCTAGTGTTTCCATGCATAATTTGCATATTTGTATTACAACTCTATTCTTGGATCATACATACCCCTTCAGATTAGGGGGGGGGGGGGGGGGGCAATGTTGGACACTTAATCCTCTAAGGGTTGGTGTGGAATGCGAAGAGTCAAAAGGAGTCCAAGATACCACTTGGAATGTGAAACCAAGGGTCACTCCAATGTATTTTATATATGCATCTTTGTGAATAATAAAATAACACACGCTTATCTTTCCCTATGTTGTCTATTCCTGCCTATTCTATGGTTGAGTTTAACAATGACAACCATTTTGAAGTGGGGGAAGATGTCAAGACCTTGAGTTGGCACCAAGGCCAATAGGCGGCCATGACTGCCCATGCTTACTCAAAGTGGCAAAAAACCAAAGTATGAACTAAAGTGTGATCGTGGTAGTGTCGTGTGCACAACAAGGAGGCAAGGGCCCTAGGCATGTCTGCATGAAGCCAGGGTGCCTGGGCGCCCACAGGAAAATGGGACATGCACGATAGGTAGATGGGTGACACGATGGGAAAACCGAACGAGTGAAGTGAACCAAGAGTGCCATGTAATTGTCATCATCATCATCATCATCATTAATGCCATGATTGTCATCTTTTTCATCATGTTGAGCCTCTATAAATCGTGGGCTCTTATATATCATGGAAAGTAACAACAAAGTTCCCACAAAGGGGTCTCATAATGATTTTTAGAAAATTGACTAAATTAATGTTTAGGTGTTAAAATTAAGTTTATAATTGATTGATTATGAACATAGTTACCGATGAAACGAGAAGATTATTGATTACCCGTTTTTTTGAGGTAGCAAAAAAATCACTTGATTTTGAAAAGTGGTTATTCATAATACACCCTTTTTTTGGAGCATATTTTCGACACTTTAAATTTTCTTATGTAACATTTTTTTTAAATGTTAGTGATTTTCATGTTGATTTTGAAAAGTTTTGTTGCAACATTAACCTATTTTTTTTAGAGGGCTTATCTTTTACACTTTAAATTTTTTTGTGTATCAAGTATGAACATTTTATTTAAATGTAAGTGATTTTCATGTTGATTTTGAAAAGTGTTGATGCGCCATCAACCATTTTTGTTTAAAGGGCTTGTTTTTTACACTTTAAATTTTCTAATGTATTAAGTGTGGATAATTTTTTTTTTATGTTGGCAATTTTCATGTTGGTAATAAAACATTATAAATAAATAAAAAAACATGGCCCAAAAAAAATTAAATATAAAAATATATATATAAAAAAGTCAAAAAAAGCATAAAAATGTTAAGAAAAAAACAAAATTAACTTGTAAAAACTAAAAATTTAAACAAAAAAATAAAACAAAATAAACAAAAATTTAAAAAAAATAACAATACTAATATATATATATATATATGTATATATATATATATATATATATATGTATATATATATATATATATATATATATATATGCTAGAAATATTCTAGAACTTCTACTAACCAGGACATTATGTTAAGTAATGACTCTAACCCCGACCCCTTGTGACTTGATGAAGATAATAACTTAGCTAATAGATTCAAGAGAAACTTTGAAGACGTAATCGAGAACTCATTCGGCGTTGAGCTCCTCAAACTTTTTTTTTCCCAAGACTTAATCATTTGTAATGGTATTAACAAGTGGCCTATCTTCGGTCAAATGACTTGTTTCCATGGGCTGGGTAGCAGTGTCGTGGATTATGTGATTTCTGACACCCATGTCCTCAACCGTATTAAAAAATTTGATCTACGTAATGGGTTCGAGCCTGACTCTGACCACGTACCTCTGTCTTTATCCCTCAATCTTGTTATGCACACCACCCACATGCAGGAGACCAGTGAAAGCAAAAGACACATTCGCTTCTATAAAATTAATTTCGACCTTTTCTTAAACGGTTTAGATAGGTATTTAGGATCCTCGACTTATAATAACAACATTGATTAAATTTATTACCATTTTACTACTACCCTTTCCACTACCAATAGAAAGTTCTCTAACGAGACTTCGTATAAGCATAAAAATAGAACTTCCAATCCTTAGTATGACAAAGACTGTAAAATTACCAGGAAATCAATTAGAAACACTCCTAATGAAATCATCAGGCTTTAGAATATAAGTATATACAAATATCTCATAGATAGGAAGAAGAGGTCATATATTAATAAGAGACAAGAGAATCTTCTCCACCTTTCTCATGTTGCGCCCATAAAGTTTTGGTGTAATGTGCTTGTTCATAAAACTAAAGATGATCATTATATCCCTCTATAAAATTGGGACAATTATCTTAAGAAGTTGTATGGCTCTCCACACACCATCAACACCATCTTAAACACTCATATTAAGGATGATAATTTTCCCTAGAAGACATTGAGTCTGGGATTAACAAGCTCGCTAATGGTAAATCGAAAGATATTGAAGGAAAAAAATCTGAGATATTTAAAATGGGAAGATATATCCTCATTCCTCATCTTCACAAGCTTCTCATTTTGGATTCACAGCATGGCTTCCCTAAGCTTTGGACATAAAGCCTTATTGTGCCTATCTTTAAAAATGGGGACAAAAGTGTTCCCTCCAACAATAGGACCATTATGATTAGCCACATCTTGGCCAAGCTATATGGGCTCTGTTATCACTTCGCCAGATTTCTAAGGCTGAAGAAGAAATCCCAACAGAGGTAACCACAGACCGACCTTTTAACTTGGTATCTAGCCCTACCAAGTCGGAGAGGGATCTATCCAAAACAATCACAACCAAGAGGACTGGATGAAAAGGTTTTAGGCTAGATATTAAATGAATAAGTGGTTTTGATTTGATTTGATTGGGTTTGTTGGATGAAGATTAGGTCAAGGAGGCCAGGTTGGGGAAAACGAGATGGAATTGCAGCCATTCGATGGGGCAAGATAGGTAGAAGGATTAAAACTTTAAGCTGATTTTGTGAGATGGTTTTAGACTTATGAGGATCTAGGAAGAGCATAGGAGATGTATTCTTCCTCAACTGAATAGAATGGACAAATTTTGAAGACTTTCCCAAAACATAGCATGAAAGAACATGTATTCTTCCTATCAACTTGAAAGTTATCATATAATAGACATGAAATGGTTTATGAGCTTACAAAACATTCATATAAATAATAATAGAGAAGAAACAATGCCAAACATTCATACCACAGGTATCCCAAAGAAATAGCTACAATTATTCATTAATTTCTAGCCAAACTGATTACACTATGGTCCTTGATCAATACAACAGAATCCAACTAATTCCAACCCTTGCTAAGAGTGAAGAAAGGGAAGATATAGACATCAAAACAAAATTATCTCATCCTCAGGGGTCAAATCCCTGAGTTGAGGAAGAGATCCACAAAATTATAAACTGAAAGCTGGAGTGTAGGAAGGTGCAAGCGACTCCTCCCTAATTACATTCAAATTGATTCATTTGACTTTGATGATTACATTTATATAATTAATCTACCCCTAGGTAACTTATCCATATCATAATTACATTTACCATCCTTAATTACATAGGTGAAATCATCATTTTCAAACATAAAAGTCAAATTTTCAATGAAAATTCAAAAATATCAGCAAATTGTCAAATGTGCCCTCTCTTTGCCACGCGCGCCCTCCCTTTGGCAGGTGCACCCTCCATCTTGCAAGTTGCTTTTGACTAGGTTGTAGGTGTCCCAATTGGCTACAAGATGGCTTGTTGCAAAGCCCTTCAAGTCTACTTTCTAGATATGCCTTCATTTTTCAAAATGGAGCTCATTTTCCTTGTCAAAAATTAATCCTCCCAAGACTTCTCAGCGCACAGCGCCAGGGCCAAAAATGAGGTAGAAACATGATTTTTTTTTTTTTTTTGACATTTTAACCTGCTATTTTTGCAAAACAAGGCTGGAAAATTGGTTTTATTAGATGTATTTACAATTTTGCATCCCGTGGTGGTGTCCTTTTGGTAAAAATATGGCTCAAAAAAGAGCGCAGCGCCAAGGGCGTTGCACGTTTGACACTTTCTCCGTCACATGACTATCCAAAAACACAATAAAAAGATATAACTTTGCAAAAATGACCCAAAACCTTTCAAAATTGGTGAAATGATCGCTGCTGATGTGGCTAGGCTTGGAGTGAAGCCTCTACAAGTATATCCAACTTCCTTTTCTCTTTTTTCATGGTCAAAGCCTCAATTTTTGCATTGTGTCTTTTGAGCTTGGCCTTTGCAATTTTGTCTTTTTGGGCATAGTGTTTTACCTTACTCCTCATTATGTCATTATCTTTGTTTTCCTTCTCCAAAATATTCTCCAAGTGATGTTAGCTCTATCAAGCCATGGCTCCCAGTTTTCATTGAATACCATTGCAAGTTGTTCATTCAGAGTGAGCTGATTAGCAAGCTCAGCCTCTTTTTTCCTTTCAAGTGCTAGAGCTCTTTTAAGCCCTCTAGTTCTAGGTCTTCCTCTTAGTGCTTGTTCTTATTTATCAATAAAATCATGCTTTTCAAGTGTCTCTTCTGAAAAAACCTTGGCTTTTTCTGCCTCCCTTTGAACTGTGATGTATTTGACCTCATCAATGATATGCTTTGTCTTTAACTGTTGGTTCTCTTGCTCAAGGAAGTTTATGAAAAATTTGGACCTCTCAAGATTAGTTTGGAGCTCTCTAACATTAGCATCCTTCCCCTTGATGACTATACTGGTGTCTTCATCATCATCATTCTCATCTAGGTCAACAAGGTCAAAATCCTATTTTGTTTCATGGAGGTCATCCTCATCATGAATAACTGCCTCATGTACATCCTCCTATGCCATATTTTTTGTCCCCTTATGTACCTACTTTGTTGGTTAAGAGGGTAGGGCTCCTTCCACAATATGTGGAGAAAACACCTGCCTATGACCCCTATAGTATGTTTTTACCAATGGCTCTATCTCAGCCACATTAGCCTGCTTAAGCTCATTGATCTCAACTCTGCTAGGTGACCTAGTCTCAATGTGGGATGGAGATAATAGTGGTGAAATAGATGAAGGAGACTCATCTGATGATGATGAATGTATTGTAGGCTGAGATGGAAGAATGGATGTGGAAGGATGAGATTATGAAGGTACATCTTGGGCATGCTGAATAGGTGGAGTAGTGAATATGTCATTAGCTATGAATGAACTCCATGGAATGTTCAATTGTTTGAGGTGATGGAGGATTATGATTTTGATGAGGGAGTGATGGAAAATATTGTTCAATTGGTGTTCATACTCTCTCTTCTAGACAATAAATGTCATCTTATCAGTGCTCTGGAAGAGGTAGTAGGGTATGTTGAGCATATTTACCCTAGTGAAGTGCATAAGTAGCCGGATGTGATAGGCATACAGTCTAGAAAATCTACCTTCACATGAAAATTATTTCATGATGATCTTCATCATTTGAGCATATCTCTCCAGTAGGTAAGAGAAAGGAAAAATCCTATTTCTCTCATTCTTGTACCTAGGTTTTATGAAAGGCTCATAGTAATTCTCCTCCAAGTCTTTTTGTCTGAACCATTTCTCCCCAACATTTGGGATCCCAGTGGCAGCTGAGATGATGGCAGTTGACATAGTGAAAGTGGCACCAGCTAGAGTAACTTGGTTTTCATGGAGATTAGAAATAAAAATCATGGTTAACATATCATGGTGTAGTACCTTCTGAATTTGCTCACAGAAATAAAAACATCCAACATGTTTGAAACATGTCACAGTCATAGGAGATTCCAAGAGTTCCTTGGTATTTGTTAGCTCTAATATGATTATTCTTCTCCCTTTGTGTGGCCTCTTCTCCTTTTTCTCTTCTCCCTCACTGTATGGTTTGTTTTCTTCTTCTTCCATGATGTCTTAGTGTCAAAATCCTAGGGAGGTGTGATGATGGTGGAATGTGTTTTTTTAGGAATAGGGAATGGAATAGGGTAATTGAGGGAGATGGGGGTAGGGATGTATGAGTTAAGGAATGTGACAGGGATTAGGGATGTAGAGGGGTTTGGAATAGGAAATTAATTATAGGTGTATGGAATTGGGAGCCTAGGAAAATAGTGTACCTAGGGATTAGGGTTTTAAGGAAATGAAAACTTAAGGAAAAGGAATGTTAATGTAGGGATTTGGGAAAGGGTATATTGCAATATGGGAAGGGTATAAAAGTGCTAGGCAGTAAAATTGAAATGTACTTAGGTTTTTTAGGAATAATAAGGTTTTAAATTTGAAGAAAGACACCAAATTTTCTTTTAACAAACTTCACACAACACAAAATGACTTGATGGAGAAGAGGAATGGATATATGTTAACTTACTAGCTTTTTTGAGGCGTGAAGAACCACTGCTGAATTCTAGAGGGTCATTTTGTGAAGTTTGGAGGTGTCTCTAACAATTGCTGAGGAAACAGGCAAGCGCGCAGTGCCACAAGTAGGCACGCCCTCTCTTTGGCAGGCACGCATCGCGACAAGCAGGTGTGTAGTGCCTAAGGTAAGCGTGCAACGCCACACACAGGTGCGCCCTCCCTTTGGAAAATGCACATCGCCTCCCCTGTTTTGCTAATTTTGCCCAAAAAAATTGAAAATCATGCTTTGCTTGAGGTTGCTCGATAGTAGAGGAGACAAATGAAGCCTCTTTTGATGTCATGCAAGCCCTAATACTTGAGTGAAATTTATCTTTTGATTTAAAATCCACTTTCTAATGTTTCACTTTCACCTTTGAAAATTTTGGAAAATACCCTTTACACTTTGACTTTTTCTTTGTAGGTTGATGATGTTGGAGTTTGGCACTCTTTACTTTGCTTTGTTTGGTGTTCATTTTGGCATATGGATTTGAATTGGTAGCTTGGGAATAGTACTTATTACAACTAATGAACATAAAATTACATTAAAATAAAAATAAATTACATCTTTGTTTTTGAATAAAATTACATTGCAGAATAAAAATCATAACTTGAAAGCCGAATTAGAACTTTGGAAATCTTGCTTGGAGATCATCTTTCAAGTTGACAAATCCTTTTCAAATGATAAAGGAATATTATTTCAATCACTCTCGTACTTTTGCTGACCTTATGCAAATGAAATGGTGTTTTATTTGAACCTTGGGAAATGAAACCTAGTGACCTAATGGGACATTGAATGACCAGACGCCATGGTAACTTGATTGACATAATGACATGATGAAATGGACTTTCATGACTGAAGTATGATCAACAAGACATCAAGGTGAGCCAGAAAATATGAATTTTTGAGGGAGAGTGAAGTTTTATGACTAGGGCTACCATCAGTGAGTGAATTTTTTGCATGACCTAATGGAATGATAAAAAGATTCTGAGTGGGACTCCTAAAATGATATGAAAAGAGTGTTTTTGATCACTAATGGCAGTATGCAAATACTGACACTAACAGGCTCACTTTGGAAAAGAATCTTAGCCTTTGGCTTGAAAACCATGGTAAAAGAACTAAAGGGAAAGTTGGTTTTAGGAGACATCACTCGACTATTGACCATCTTGTTACTCTCAGGATCATTACAGAGGAATGTCGCAATAGTAAAGTTGATCTATTTTGTTTTTTTGTGGATTTTTGAAAATATTTCGACATTGTTCCTTGAGATAAGCTATGGTTGACTTGAAGAGGTGGTGGTTCCTCCTGAACTGAGGATTGTTGTCATCTGCCTCTACGATACTGTCATTTCCAAGCTTAAGACCAATTAAGGGTGATCTAAATATATTAAATGCAATATTGGGGTTAAGCAAGGGTGTCTCTTATCCCCTACCCTTTTAGGAATTTACATCGATAAGCTTGAGGAGTTTCTGGAAACTGATGGTTTCAAGGGCACCAAGCTTGCTGGTATAATCATTACTCCTCTCCTTTATTTTGATGATATCATTCTTCTTGCAAAAATCCATGATGACCTAGACAAGAAGCTCAATACTCTTCATGTCTACTGCTCCAAGATGGGTATGATAGTTAATACCGATGAGACTAAAGTCATGATCATTAAATCAAAGAAGACAACTCGTGGTAGTTCCGTCTATGATAACCATTATTTAGAGCAGGTTTCTTCTTATAAATATTTCAGTATTGACTTTCCTCATCACCTCAACTGGAATTATAGCGTTGAGAAAAGGATTCTTAGAGACTGGAAAGCTTATTATGAGCTTGAAAACAATTGTAAGTCAGTCGATCTTTGCATTTGGAGTAAAAAAAAGGTTCCTCTTTTATACTCTCGTAACCCTTGTTGTCTTATACGGATGTGAAGTTTTGGGTTGCAGTATATCTAGAGATTCGTGGAGAAATATTAAGATGATTAAAAAGTAATTCATCACCTACAACCTAAAGATCAAGGGAAATACTCCCTATCCTATCCTCTTGATCGAAACTTCCCTATCCCCCATTGAAAGTACGACTATGTTTAGATATCTGATGTATAAGAAGAAGCTTTACAACATGGAATCCAAGAGGCTCCCAAAAATTGCTTCTAACTTTAATCAAAACCCCACCTTCACATCAAGCGCGAGTGGCATAAGGATGCCCCAGTATTATATCAACCATTGGGGAATTAAGGAGGAGATGATCATGGGAAGCAAAGATAGTGTCAAATATACTTTTACGTCCAATTTTAAGAACAAGCTATGGGATGATAAGGAGCTGGAGGGTAAAAGGAAGCTAAGATACTATAAAGAGATAATCAACCCCACCCTTGATAACCATAATTATCTCTCTGTGTTGACCAGTACTGAGAAAAAAATTAACGTCCCTAAAATAAGAACTAAGTCTTATCATCTTCAATGTGAAATTGGGTGGTGGTCTACTCCCAAGACTCCCTGGGATGATAGAATCTGTCAGATTTGCGATACTAAGAAGGAGGAAGATGAAAAAAAATTCATTTTAGACTGCCCAGCTCTTACTCACATCCGCTCTCAATTCACTACCATCTACCACACTACCAATCTTCTTGATTTATTAAGCCAACCCAACTATAGTGATCTTGTAGCGCTTCTTTCTCTTCATTTTTATTACAGAAACAAGATTTTTGAGAACCATAATTAGATTATTTTTATTTTCTTGAGGTCCAATAGACAGCATTGGTCTTAGTGGAAAAAATGTTTTATGTTTCTGTTTTTTTTTTTTTGTTAATTTAAAAAAAAAAAAAATCAAAAAAATCCTTAAATTATGTGTTTTTTGAAATTATATATATATACTCTTCTTCTTCTTTTTTTACAAATTAAATTTTTTTTTCTTTTACATTTGTATCTTCTTCCTTTTTTCTTTTTTTATATTTGATTTTTTTTTCATGTTTTAATATATATATATATATATATATATATATATACACAGAAACAAGATTTTCGAGAACCATAATTAGATTATTTTTCTTTTCTTGAGGTCCAATAGACAGCATTGGTCTTAGTGGAAAAAATGTTTTCTGTTTCTATTTTTTTTTTGTTAATTAAAAAAAAAAAAACAGTTCTTAAATTATGTGTTTTTTGAAATTATATATATATACTCTTCTTCTTCTTTTTTTACAAATTAATTTTGTTTTTCTTTTACATTTGTATCTTCTTCTTTTTTTCTTTTTTATATTTGATTTTTTTTTCATGTTTTAATATATATATATATATATATATATATATATATTATTACTTGTAATTTTTTTTTTTTAATTGTGTTTTTTGTTTTTTGTTTTTGTTTTTATTTTTTTCAATGTTTGAATTTTATTTTTTTTGTAGAATATATATATATATATATATATATATATATTCTACAAGGTCTATGTCGATGCTCGAGTAGCAACCCAATCTCATTATGTACAAATTGATAGTTGATTTTAAAGTTTTCGTTATAATGAATCGAGTTTTCCCCCATAATGTGTCAATTTCAGGTTTGTCTTTAAGTTTTTATTACAATGGTTCGACTTCACCTACACTGTGTGTCAATTTAATGGTTGATTTTTAAATTTTTGTTACAATGTGTCAAGTTGTCTTAGACTAAGATTTTAAAAACATTATACATTTATCATTTAAAAAAGAATTTACTCTTGGTATAATGACTCTTCTATTTGGGTGTTGATTTTTAAAGATTTTTTAATCATAAAATTTTTCCATAATGTCATGCTTGAAATATTTTGAAAATTTAAGGTTTTTTTGTAGTCATAATCTTTGGTTTTAATTTCATGGTTGAAAATTTGTCAATATTTTATTATTTTTCTAAGTCATGGTATTTTATCTTTAATGCTATGGTTGAAAATAGTTTTAAGTATTTTTTCTTTAGTGCCATGACTGAAAATTGTTGGAATTTTAAGGTTTTTCAAAGACATGATATTTTAAAAGTGAAAATGTAATCAAGGAGAAGCTATGAGCTCTACTAGAGTTTTGATCTATGTTTGAAGCATGCACAAAGTTAGATCTAAATATTTTAGCTGATACTTTCACAGGTCGAAGGTTTTGATAATCTGTATGAGTGTCCTGACAGGCGGGGGGAGGATCCCCTACTACAAGAATGTGGCCACAAGAAAAATGAGCAAGAAATATGGCACAGTCACATCTCCAAACATTGGCGTCAGACCTAACGGCAACCTAGTCATGGGGCGCAGTGACTAGCGAGTATACGGGGGAAATGTCTGCCTAGAGCCACCAAGAAGCCGTGTTTCGTGATTCCGACTAATAAGCTGGAAAATTACATAAAATATATGAAATATCATGCGCTAGTTTGCAAATTTATAGGGATTTGGCCTTCAGAGAGAGACTTACTGAAATGGAAACCAAAGGGACATATAGATCTAAAACCTGGTGCCAAGGGTTTCTTCACATTTATCTTTGCAAGTTTGGAAGACAATAAGCGGATCTTTTATAATGACCCATACTTTTACTATAATGCAGGGTTATTCATGCAATTCTAGGGGGGATTTTAAAACCCATATCGAGAGCAGTTAATAGCAGCACCCGTTTGGGTGAGGCACTTTGCTTTTCCTAGTGATTTCTGGGATCCAGAGATCCTGGAAGGTATTGGAAATTCCATATGTCAGTTTGTAAAAGTAGTAGATGCCACCTGTCAGGGAAGATACACATCCTTTTCTCACATTTGCGTCTATATGAATATAATTGAGCCATTACCAGAAATTGTAGAGTTGGAGTACCAATATGAAGTGTGGTAACAACTCTTGGATTACGAACATATCCCATTTCATTGCAGACGCTTCCATGAATATGGCTATTTGTATAAAATGTTCCCTCTCAATCAAATAAAGACATGGGAACCTCAACCCGTAGCAGCCAGAGGAAAATCTTGGGTGGATAATGAGGGATTCCAAGAATTATCTTACAAGAAAAAATCGTCAACGAAGCAACCCCTATCTAATGCAACATTGCAGGAGAAGTGGAATATAGATCCCCATAATTCATTTAGTGTACCCATAAGTTACATATACCAATAACTTAGCAAGAATGGAGATGTATCAACCTCACAAGAGAAATGGAAACAAGTAGCTCCATCGGCTATGGTTTCGCCTTAAAAAAACCCTATGCCCAAACAGAAGTTGTAAGAGGAATTAGCAGAAAAGGAGGTACCGGAAACAAATAAAATCCAGAAAAATATGGATATCAAAGGCACAAAATAATACCTAAGCATGGAAGAACAGGTTCTAAAGAGATTATTGAATGAATGGAAAATCTTGGATGGATTCTTTATCCCTAAGGCCCAACAAAAGCTATATCATGAGAATTTTCAGCAATACCAGGCCAAACAAACTCATAAACCCCCAAATGCACCAGATCTGATGGGATCCCAAACGGAAAGTGTAGCCGACCCAAGTGGACAAAGTAAAGGAGGTGTTAGGGTCCTATATTTTATAGGATGAGTTGATTATAGCTGTAATTTTGTATATGAGATGTTGTAAATAATGTTCCATTCTGAAATTTATTTCCAAAAGAAAAGAAAATAAAAACAAAAAGGGTATACAAATATATATATGTGAAAAGAAAAAAAAATCAAAAAACATGAGAAAAAAAGAAAAAGAATGAAATACCCCACCCAAAAAAAAAAAAAAAATTATACAAGTGAGCAAGTCTAAATGCCACTCAAAAAATGAAAAAATGCATTAGTTATTCTTAGAAATTTTGAATAAATGTGTTACTAGTTAAAATGCCATAGTGAATTAAAAAAAGTAGAATAGTTAGTTTAATCGCATTGTATAAATGTGATTAGGCTAAATTGAATAAAGTTAGTTTAGGCTTGTGAATAATCAATCACATAGTATAATCATGATTGAACGAGACTGGTTAAGATAAAGATGAGTTAACCACATTGTTTAAACATGGTTAATTTACAATCAAATTAAAAAACCAAAGAGAGAGAAATTGAAAACCTTAAGAAAAATAAAAAATATGCTTGCAAATCAAAACGCAGCATTAGAAGTTAATTAAGTGTGTTTAAGTTAATAATCACTTTTTTTAATCGTGATTAGTTAAAATTGTAATAATGTTTTTATATAAAACTTTTTGGCATATGTAACAATATTGGTGCACCTTTCAACGGACATGATCCATCGGCCCCCCCAATCCCCTTCATTGTTAAATATCCGGGGGGGGTGGGGAGTCTAAAAGTGCATAATCAATCGGTTACATAGCAGCTCTTCATTACTTCACACCCCCCTGCCATTTCCGCTCACCACTCTGTCCCCCCTCTGAAAACCATTATCTCTCTCCCTCTTGCATTGACCATTGATCCCTCCTCTCCCATGCCAATAACCTCCCACCATGTGGACTTCTTGTCCCCACCTTTACTCCCATGTCATCCCTTTCCCATCCACTTCCTATCTGCCACATTTCCCCTTCGAACACCACTTCCCTTCCGCCACATCACCCCTGTTGACCTCACTTCCCTTTCGCTAAAAATAAATTCTTGTCGCCTTTCTCAAACAACACCGTACCGCCATTTGGCGTGCCTGACTCCACATCAACAAACCGTTATATGAATAAATTTTTCCCACTCCTATGATAACGGATTCACTCCGTTAAACGGTAAATAAGCAACGGTAAACACATTTCTCCCATATAACCCACCAAAATCCCATTTCATTACCTCCATTCACTATTACAAGATAATCAACAAATTCAAGTGCACATTCAGTCATCATGCACCTAGTCAGCACCCATTCAATGGTCCACGCCATCACTGCAACCCTGTGACTAGTGGTCAAATTTGTGTCCAATTACTAGTATTCACCTATTTTTCGGGTATTTCTAAATTCCTTGTTCTTCATTTTCTATAATGGCACCTGAAAGAAAAATGCCTAAAAACAAATCCAAGGCCTCTTATGTCAATCCTATGCCTCCCCCTACCATAAACTTATATCACCAACCATTAGTAGACCAGCAATACAAGATCACTAACACCAATTGTGATTTTTACCTATATGAGTTTCACGATTGATTGAAGAAAAATATCTCGACCACAGTGATGAATTGGGCTTGTGGGAATCCAACCTACCCTG
The DNA here is from genome assembly GCA_034641835.2 of Pinus albicaulis. Classification (NCBI taxonomy): domain Eukaryota; kingdom Viridiplantae; phylum Streptophyta; class Pinopsida; order Pinales; family Pinaceae; genus Pinus; species Pinus albicaulis. Next base: position 86,954,211 of record CM076576.1, read on the forward strand.
ATTTATTTTTCCACAAACCTATCACTTCCCTCATTGCATGTCTTGGTTCCAATTTCGATACATCCCCTCCCAAAGGGTAATTGTGACCCAAAAAGGTGACATTCTCTTCACCATCACTGTTGAGTCTATCTCCCAGATGCTTCAACTACAAAATTTTGACTCTATGAAACCATTTTCAATAGTTTCCCTTACAGAATTCTACAAAAACCTAACTTCCAATAGAGAGCTAAGATTTTGAGGTTTTTCTCCCTGAGGATGCACAATTACCCAAGAATAACCCCCCATACTCATGCTCTATGTTCCCTTAGATGACTAAATAATTAATTGCAATCATTTCATGCATACTTGGCTATCAATCCGATCAATGGGTTGATGAGGCCATTGTTGGTTCTTATCCGCTTTTACAACTTATGAAAAAACCCCCTTTTTCAATTACAATGAGTTCATTGCACAATCAATTCATGACTAGTTCCTTAAGATCTCTACTAAGGGAATTTCAAGTATACTTCGATGTTGGTTTATTTGTTTCTTTATCATCAGGCAGATAGGTTTTCATTTTCGTTGCAGATATTAAATGAGCAAGATAATCCATAGTCAGTTATCCATTGGACCTCTTTGGTGAGGAAAAACTCTATTGAATACACCTTCTCAAATTATATTGATCAATTCCTATATACAGTTTCCTACTTGCTAAACAGTGATGTAGAGCCTAGGATAGGAATAGAGATACAAATAATTCTGCAAGTAAGTGATCAAACTAAGACAGGGGATCCCAAAGTTTGTTCCTATGAGGATATCCTCATTGGAATATATAAGGCAGATGATACACATGGATGATCTCCATTTTGTTTTGGCCAAGAAAAAGTCTCAGTTCAAAATTAAAGCAAAGGTCAAATCATTTATTTGTAAGACCATAACAGTAGGTAAAGAATCAAATTTTCTCCTCAAGAAAATGGACTTCAAGTTGAGTTTCACCTGGTTGTATGACCCTTTTGGCATCATCTCCAAGTTAAGAAGGGAGTAGAAAACCACTCCCTACAACCACACTCCAAGACCAGAGATAGAAAAATTCATGAATCAGAGTAAGTGGGAGAAGAATACACTACAAAAGGTAGAAGAACAAGTAATAACTACAACTACTTCACAAACTCAAGTACCTCAAGAGAAACATGATAAAAGGCTACGGGAGGAGGATTCCCCTTCAGTGACAGAGATTGGGAGCAAATCATTTCTAATATACAAGATGAAACAAAAAACTAATTCAACGCCAGTATTTTTTCAGGGAAATGAGGGACTGGCTACCATAATCCTAATAAGCCCCCATGTTTCTACAAGTAAAGAAGATATTTTCACAGGATCTCCCTCTTCTTCAGCCTCCCAAGTTCCCCGAGATGCAGCCCAAACAACAAAATTGGCTCAAGACATAGTCGAACCAAAAAAATTTGCCTAGTACAAAGAAATTAAACAGAGAAATGAAATGCTCAAGGCCACAACATACTCCCAATTCTGGAAGCAAACAAACTCCTCGCAAAATAGGATTATTTCAGCCTTTGATACAGAGAAAGGTAAAATGCAGATTCATTTCTTAAAGAACAAGTTTTATTTCCGAAGACACCAGTTGATTATAAAGAGTCCATATTTTCCTTTGATGCAAACCAGATTCACCCTATTGAACAAATGGAAATGCATAAACAAACTAGTGAAATGATGTACTCTAATTGGACCAACACTGCCATTAAAGCCTCCAAGTTGCAGGCCTCAATCAGCAACATACAATCACAATTGAAGACTTGGTAATCAATCTAGGCTACAATCCCAAAGATGTAAAATCAGCATAAGACATCATGAAGAGGAAGAATGCAGACATAGCAGCATTGAAGAAATGGATTAACCTGACCTCTACAGAATACCCACAGACCAAGTAAGTTGGGGAACTGGAAAAACAAAAGGAAGACATGTTCAAAATCATAATTGAACAAAATAGCCAAATTAGGGATATGGAAATGGAAATGGAGAAACTACTCAGGGAAAAGGAGTAGTCATTACAGCTATCCATAGTTCCAGTAACAGCAGTTCCCATTTCTGTTGCAGCAATAGCAGGAACATCTACATCGACAGTGGTGCAAGACCAGACCACATATTCTTAAAATGATCTGATTAGAGTCATGGAAGACTTGTCCATCTAGGGGAAGGAAATTGAAAATTTGAAGACCCATCTTAAAGCTCTACAAGAGAAAAAAATTAAAATAGATACTTCATATGTAGCAGAATTGCAGAAAATCTCACAAGCTCACTTAGAGGACTTAACAGTTGGAAAGTGAATCAACAATGGCACAGACTTTGGCACGGGAAAAATAAAATATATGGATAGAGATAAATGATGCCATGACTGAAATATGGCCCTCAATCCAGATCATGTTTTAGCAGGAAGAGTTGATACAGAGATCTAAAGAAGTGGTGAAATTTAATAAAAGTAGCTTTAGGACAGAATCCTAGTGAAGAAAAAGCTCTGATAAGAATATTGAATTCTAAAACTAAGGAATAATTTGAAGAGTTTGGAATTCAAGATAGGGAAAAGACAATTTGGGAGGTAAGAAGGGTCATTACTAAAAAGAACCTTATGGTGCAGCTAGAGAACAAATGTCATAATATGGGATCCATCATTCAAAATTTTGATATACTCAATAAAAAAGGACTGCCATGACTAATAAGAACGAAAGATAAGCTAGTTAGCTTAGAAGATTATCACCACAAATTATTCACTATTGCATGAGATAAATCAAATTTTTCAAGCATAAAAGGGAACATCACAGGGAAGGATTTTATGGAGGCTATAGATTTTGACTTATTTATCAAACATGAGGTAAAACACCTATTTATCATCAAGCCTACTTTCCAGAAGTATACAGAAGTAGATGAGAATTACAGGAAGTTGATAAAGCTTTCTATCCCAAGTGAAGACCGACGAGATAAACTATGTGAATCGCTTGGATAAAATAGTTTCACCTCCAACAACAAGACAGCGGGGAAAGGATTCCCCTTCAGTGACAGATATTGGGAGAAAATAATTTATGTTATACAAGAAGAAACAAAAAACTAATTCAAAACCAGTATTTTTTCAGGGAGATGAGGGACAAATGTCATAATATGGAATCCAGCAGTTAAAAGTTTCATAAAAATTTTGATATACTCAATAAAAAAGGACTGTCGGGACTAATAGGAATGGAAGATAAGCTAGTTAGCTTAGAATATTATCACCACAAATTATTCACTACTGCATGAGATACATCAAAGTTTGCAGGCATAAAAGGGAACATCACATGGAAGGATTTTATGGAGGCTATATATTTTGACTTATTTATCAAACATGAGGTAAAAATGTATTTATCATCAAGCCTACTTTCCAGAAGTATACGGAAGTAGATGAGACTTACAGGAAGTTGATAAAGCTTTCTATCCCAAGTGAAGACCGATGCGATAAAATATGTGAATCCCTTGGATAAAAAAAAAATCACCTCCAACAACAAGACAGCGGAGAAATGATTCCCCTTCAGTGATAGAGATTGGGAGCAAAGAATTTCTGATATACAAGAAGAAACAAAAAACTAATTCAACACCAGTATTTTTTTAGGGAGATGAGGGATAGGCTACCATAATCCTAACAGGCCCCCATGTTTCTACCAGTAAAGAAGATATTTTCACAGGATCTCCCTCTTCTTCAACCTCCCAAGATCCCCTAGATGCAGCTCAAACAACAGAATTGGCTCAGGACACAGTCAAACCAAACATTCTTTTCCAAGTACAAATAAATTAAACAGAGAAAGGAAATTCTCAGTCACTGTTAGCCACCTATAAAAATTTTTATAGCAAAAGGTGGCTAAGACTTTTTGAGCCTTCAAGGAACAAATTTCATTGCTAAAAATTGTTGGCTCTTGAAGACTCTTGAAGGCCTCATGCCTATCCTCTGTCCGAACTTCACTGTTGTTCCCATTTTACACTTAGAAATCCTGCTGATTTCCAAGCCAGAATACTGCTGCAAGCACCTTTTCCCTTTTCCCTTCTTCCAAAACTAACCCTCATTTGCCCCCCTCTTTCTCCATAAAACTCCTCTATTTTTATGATTCCTTTTCTCCCTTTCGTGAAAATCCTCTTTACATGGTTTAAAACTCATTTTTAAACTATATTGGAACCCTCAATTTCCTTGGAAATCCATTGAAAAACCATAAAAACCCACATTTTGGACATATATGGGTCCTAGCCCTTTTTCCCTTTAACCCCCGGTCGTGTAATTCTCCACGCGCCCAAAGGCCCCGCAGCCGGGCGCCTGATCATATTATATATATACCCCGCCCCCCGATAATATTAAAACCTTGTGTTATTTTCAACTTTGGGTTTTTAATTATTTTCTAAATTTTTCCGCTGGTTCAAACCCCATTCAATCTCCACCGTCGATCTGATCTGCAGATCGACGGCGCGGATCCTGTCACCCCTGTGGTCCCCGCCATCCACTAACCAATTGCAAAACCGTGCAATATCCATTGCACCGCCTTTGGGGTAAGGGTGGTTTTTTCTCGATTGGCAGCGATTCCATACGCTGGCCGACATGCGTCCTGGGCACTATTCATAAAACCGTCGTCCATCGCGCATTAAAATTCGGACGTGGACCCTGCGCGATATTGGCATCCACTGTCCAATCTGGGGCGGGCCATCCAACAGTTATCGCTCACTGAAGATGCCCGACAGTTAACCGGGCTACGGCGCGGCATCCAATTAATTTCCATCGTCGATCTGATCTGCAGATCGACGGTTCATATTTCATCGCCCACTTCCATCGCCCAGTCAACATTTCTCGTTTTGACTTTCCATTTTCCACTCCCGACCGTCAATCTCTGCACGATCGACGGCCCTGGTTCAAAATTTTCTTCCGCCTTCACTACGCCTTCTCCCAATCAATCCTAACCATTGAATGATGCCATCCAATGGCCACACTTCCTCCACATGTCCTCCGCAGCAATAAACCTATATGTGCAGGATTTTCTAATAGTTTTTGTATTGTGCAGGGTTTCTATGGTTTTTTCGCCATAACTCAGGAAATTTCAAAGGCGGAGGCTGACGATCCTCCCGCCCCCAATTCAGAAAAGAAAATCCTTCGCAGGATCGAGATTCACGTTTCATCAATGTTTCTTTAGGCATTTATGCCATATCGCCCCTGCACAGCCCTGTACATCAACAAAAACCATGAATCGAACACAGTCAGAGAGTATCAATGACGAAGATCAAAATGAACCAGGACAGAGGATGAAAGACATATTTCCGGGGATCATGGCTAAGAATGTTTATGAAAAGCCTAATCCCCAATTTAAAATACAGTTTAAAGAAGATCTTAAGTGTTTTATCAACAGGAGCACTTCCACCACCACATCTGAGGCAAATTCATTCCTCCCAGCTACTAAAATGCCACCTGTACCTCAAAGTATTCAATCAAAGGCCGAATTTATTGATCAAGACCAGATATCTGCCTCACTACACAGCCAAAAGATAAATTTTGCACGTAAATTAATGACAAACATCTGCAGAGTTACTTCGACGCCACACAGAGCCTCAAAGGTCAACAAAAGCTCCCACTGAGCTTAAATCTTTATGTAAATCATTTAATACATAGGATATGTATGAAATTTTCTTCATTGAGCCCCCCAAGGGCCAAGAAGCCATTAAGTCTATATTAATTGTAATTGGAGATCTTTTATCATATCTCACCTCCTCATTCTTCTATATATACTACTGCAAAAGATGAGTAAGGGGTTGGTTGCAGAACTTTGAAATATACTTGAGCTTGAACTTTTGATTTTAAATAGTGTTTACTGGCCCTTGGAGCTCTACTTGTGATATATTAGTTAGGCTGAATAGTGAATATGATTGTTGAACTGAAACATTGGACCTGAGTACTGTAACTGGTTTGACATCAATAACAAGTTGTTTCTTGGGATCCTAGTCTATATCATTGGTGAAGTGCCCCTCTCTTTGTTATTGTTTTCCTTCTATGTATGTCATATTGTTCACTATTCTCTGATAAAGAACAGCATTTATAGAGTTAGGACCTACTGTATATCAGTAACCTTCTCTGACTGAAAAGCTTTATCTCAATGTTTTCCTCCAATTTGTTTGTTCAAGAATGATTTAATACAGTTTAAGCAGTTAGGAATGCTGGAGTTCCCTCGTCCTACTGTTTGCTTTAAACATTGTTCTTGAAAGTTATTTTCCTTATTTGCTTATTAAATTTAGACTAGAAAAGTGATGGTGAGCTTTGTTTCTAGCTTCTATTCTCCAAAGGCAGATTCTGAAAGTTTCCCTTGGTGTTGACTAAAAGCAGACTAGGTTTAAAAGTACTTTATCTGATCCTAAGTTTACACTTTGTCTTCTCTTATATGTTTTCATACTTTCTGAAGGTAATTATGTGGTTTACTGGATTGTTTGTCAATTAAGCTGCTTTAATACAAACTTTCCCAAGATGTCAATGGGTAGCCCTGCCCTTGGTTGGTTTTAAACAGTTACTTAAGAGGCTTTTCTTGTTTGGACTGACTATAAATCCTTTGTGAAATTATTATCAGTTTCCACCTCTCCAACACTTTATTTTTCCCATTCCATCATTTTAATCTCAATAATCTTGTGATGTATATGACTTTCCCCTTAGATCACTCTTGATGTTGTTGCTCAATTAAAGCCCTGTTATGACTCCATAGCCCAATGGACTAAAAACCAGCGTTATATCTATCTCTTTAGCCAAAGTTGTTCTATTCACTTGTAACTTCTCACCTTTGAAACTGTTTTGCATTTAGAACTTTCCCCTCAAGTAATATTCATGCTCAACCATCCAAAAAACAAACAAAACCCTTGGCCTTCATAACTAGCCTAATATCATTACCCCAAATTTCAAAGACAAATCCATCTTTGCACTTATTGGAGAGATCCCTCTCCGGATTCAGGAGGGCTAGATACTATAATCCCAAAGTTGGTTGAAATAATGTTGCTTCTGCAGTTTTAGTCTCACCAATCTGCTAAAATTATAGATTCCTAATAGGGACTAATAGGAATGGAAGATAAGCTAGTTAGCTTAGAATATTATCACCACAAATTATTCACTATTGCATGAGATACATCAAAGTTTGCAGGCATAAAAGGGAACATGACAGGGAAGGATTTTATGGAGGCTATATATTTTGACTTATTTATCAAACATGAGGTAAAAATGTATTTATCATCAAGCCTACTTTCCAGAAGTATACGGAAGTAGATGAGACTTACAGGAAGTTGATAAAGCTTTCTATCCCAAGTGAAGACCGATGCGATAAAATATGTGAATCCCTTGGATAAAAAAAATTCACCTCCAACAACAAGACAGCGGAGAAATGATTCCCCTTCAGTGATAAAGATTGGGAGCAAAGAATTTCTGATATACAAGAAGAAACAAAAAACTAATTCAACACCAGTATTTTTTCAGGGAGATGAGGGATAGGCTACCATAATCCTAACAGGCCCCCATGTTTCTACAAGTAAAGAAGATATTTTCACAGGATCTCCCTCTTCTTCAGCCTCCCAAGATCCCCTAGATGCAGCTCAAACAACAAAATTGGCTTAGGACACAATCAAACCAAACATTCTTTTCCAAGTACAAATCAATCAAACAGAGAAAGGAAATTCTCAAGGCCACGACATACTCCCAATTCTAGAAGCAAACAACCTCCTTGCAACATAGGATTCTTTCAGCATTTGATACAGAGAAAGGGAATGTGCAGATTTCATTTCTTAAAGCACAAGTTCCATTTCCAAAGATGCCAATTGATTATAAAGAGTCAATATTTCCCTTTCATGCAAACCAGATTCACCCTATTGAACAAATGGAAATGCACAAACAAACTAGTGAAATGATGTACTCTAATTGGACCAACACTACCATGAAAGCCTCCAAGTTGCAGGCCTCAATCAGCAACATACAGTCACAATTGAAGCTATAAAATATTTCATCTTTGGCCAAGGATAAAAAATTAAAATCACTGGAAGACTTTGTAATCAAGCTGGGCTACAATCTGGGTGATGTAAAAGCAACAAAAGAGATCGTGAAGAGGAAGAATGCAGACATAGAATATTAAAGAAATGGCTTAACCTGACCTCTAAATAAGACCCTTGGTAAGGAAGTTCGGGAACTGGATAAACAAAAGGAAGACATGTCCAAAATCATAATTGGAAAAAATAGCCCAATTAGGGATATGGAAATGGAAATGGAGAAACTACTCAAGGAAAAGGAGTAGTCATTACAGGTAGCCATAGTTCCAGTAACAGCAGTTCCCATTTCTGTTGCAGAAATAGTAGGAACATCTACATCGACAGTGGTGCAAGAATAAACCAAAGATTCTTCAAATGATATGATTAGAGCAATGGAAGACTTGTCCATCCAGGGGAAGGAAATTGAAAATTTGAAGACCCAGCTTAAAACTCTACAAGAGAAAAAAATTAAAAATAGATACTTCTTATGTACCAGAATTGCATAAATCTCACAAGCTCACTCAAAGGATTGAACAGTTGGAAAGTGAATCGACAATGGCATATACTTTGGCACGGGAAAAAGAAAATATATGGATACAGATAAATGATGCCATGACTGAAATATGGCCCTCAATCTAGATAATTTTTTAGCAGGAAGAGTTGATATAGAGATCCAAAGAAGTGGTGAAAGAAATAAAAGCATTTTTGGGGTAGAAGCCTGGTGAAGCAACAGCTCTGATAAGAATATTTAATTCTAAAACTAAGGAATAATTGGAAGAGTTGGGAATTCAAGATAGGACAGAGACAATTTTAGAGGTAAGAAGGGTCATTACTAAAAATAACCTTGTGCTGCAGCTAGAGAACAAATGTCATAATATGGAATCCAGTATTCAAAAGTTTCATAAAAAGTTTGATATACTCAATAAAAAAATACTGCCATGACTAATAGGAATGGAAGATAAGCTAGTTACCTTATAATATTATCACCACAAATTATTCACTATTGCACGAGATAAATCAAAGTTTGTAGGCATAAAAGGGAACATCACAGGGAAGGATTTTATGGAGGCTATAGATTTTGACTTATTTATCAAACATGAGGTAAAACACATATTTATCATCAAGCCTACTTTCCAGAAGTAGATGAGAATTACAGGAAGTTGATAAAGCTTTCTATCCCAAGTGAAGAATGACGAGATAAACTATGTGAATCGCTTGGATAAAATAGTTTCACCTCCAACAACAAGATAGTGGGGGAAAGATTCCCCTTCAATGACAGAGATTGAGAGCAAAGAATTTATGTTATAAAATAAACAAAAAACTAATTCAACACCAGTATTTTTTCAGGGAGATGAGGGACAAATGTCATAATATGGAATCCAACATTCAAAAGTTTCATAAAATTTTTGATATACTCAATAAAAAAGGACTGTCAAGACTAATAGGAATGGAAGATAAGCTAGTTAGCTTAGAATATTATCACCACAAATTATTCACTATTGCACGAGATACATCAAAGTTTACAGGAATAAAAGGGAACATCACAGGGAAGGATTTTATGGAGGCTATATATTTTGACTTATTGATCAAACATGAGGTAAAACACCTATTTATCATCAAGCCTACTTTCCAGAAGTATACAGAAGTAGATGAGACTTACAGGAAGTTGATAAAGCTTTCTATCCCAAGTGAAGACTGATGCGATAAAATATGTGAATCTCTTGGATAAAAAAAATTCACCTCCAACAACAAGACAATGGAGAAATTATTCCCCTTCAGTGATAGAGATTGGGAGCAAAGAATTTCTGATATACAAGAAGAAACAAAAAACTAATTCAACACCAGTATTTTTTCAGGGAGATGAGGGACAGGCTACCATAATCCTAATAGGCCCCCATGTTTCTACAAGTAAAGAAGATATTTTCACAGGATCTCCCTCTTCTTCAGCCTCCCAAGATCCCCTAGATGCAGCTCAAACAACAGAATTGGCTCAAGACACAATCGAACCAAACATTTTTTCCAAGTACAAAGAAATTAAACAAAGAAAGGAAATTCTCAAGGCCACAACATACTCCCAATTCTGGAAGCAAACAACCTCCTCACAACATAGGATTATTTCATCATTTGATACAAAGAAAGGTAAAATGAAGATTGCATTTCTAAAAGCACAAGTTTCATTTCCAAAGATGCCAATTGATTATAAAGAGTCCATATTTTCCTTTGATGCAAACCAGATTCACCCTATTGACCAAATGGAAATGCACAAACAAACTAGTGAAATGATGTACTCTAATTGCACCAAAAATGCCATGAAAGCCTCCAAGTTGCAGGCCTCAATCAGCAACATACAGTCATAATTGAAGCTACAAAATATTTCATCTTTGGCCAAGGATACAAAAATCAAATCACTGGAAGACTTTGTAATCAAGTTGCGCTACAATCCAGGTGATGTAAAGGCAACAGAAAAGATCGTGAAGAGGAAGAATGTAGACATAGAAGCATTGAAGAAATGGCTTAACCTAACCTCTAGAGAAGACCCTTGGTAAGGAAGTTAGGGAAATGGATAAACAAAAGGAAGACATGTTCAAAACATAATTGAAAAAAATAGCCAAATTAGGGATATGGAAATGGAAATGGAGAAACTACTAAAGGAAAAGGAGTAGTCATTATAGGTAGCCATAGTTCCAGTAACAGCAGTTCCCATTTCTATTGCAGCAATAGCAGGAACATCTACATCGATATTGGTGAAAGAATAGACCACAGATTCTTCAAATGATATGATTAGATCCATGGAAGACTTGTCCATCCAGGGGAAGGAAATTGAAAAGTTGAAGACCCAGCTTAAAACTCTACAAGAGAAAAAATTAAAAATAGATACTTCATATGTAGCAGAATTGCAGAAATCTCACAATCTCACTCAAAGGATTGAACAGTTGGAAAGTGAATCAAAAATGGCATATACTTTGGCACGGGAAAAAGAAAATATATGGATAGAGATAGATGATGCCATGAATGAAATATGGCCCTCAATCTAGATCATTTTTTAGCAGGAAGAGTTGATGCAGAGATCCAAAGAAGTGGTGAAAGAAATAAAAGCAGCTTTGCGGCAGAAGCCTGGTGAAGCAACAACTCTGATAAGAATCTTGAATTCTAAAACTAAGGAATAATTGGAAGAGTTGGGAATTCAAGATAGGACAGAGACAATTTTGGAGGTAAGAAGGGTCATTACTAAAAAGAACCTTGTGCTGCAGCTAGAGAAAAAATGTCATAATATGGAATCCAGCATTCAAAATTTTCGTAAAAATTTTGATATACTCAATAAAAAAAGGTTGCCATGACTAATAGTAATGGAAGATAAGCTAGTTAGCTTAGAATATTATCACCATAAACTATTCACTATTGCACGAGATAAATCAAAGTTTGCAGGCATAAAAGGAAACATCACAGGGAAGGACTTTATGGAGGTTGTTAGTGTTAATATGTTCAGCTTGTCACTAGTGATCAAATATGCTCTTACAATGTTTTGTTAGGTTCTCAAAGTCAAATTTTTTTCATTTCATTAGGTCTTCACATAAAACTTTGGTCACTAGATAGTGTGTCTAGGGCTATTTTCCCTCTTTTGAAAAATTTTACATGTCGGTCCTTGTCATCACTGAGTTGAGCGTGTCATCATTGAAATATCATCATTATTACTTCAGTCAACATCATCATGGTTTTCATTCATCTTAGTGTCACCATTAGGTTAATAGGGTTAAGGTCACTAAAATATGTCATTCCATGCATAAATCCGGAAAATGAGGAGTGGTAATAGGTAAAGTTGTTCAATGAAATTTGTTTCAAATTGTAATTTATGTTTCATATTATGTAATAAGTTTCAATTTCCAAAGTTGCATCAGAAATTTTCAAAGCTACATAAGTTTTCAAAGCAAAATGAAAAAACATGTAGTGGGTCATCCCACTAATATGAAGAAAAGTGACCATCACAAGCTATTAAAGACCATTTCAAAGCTCATTTTCTCATTCACATCATTGATAAATTGCTTGCATTCATCACCAAGAGATTCCTCAGAAAATTCAAGTCAAAGACATTCCAAAAATTGATGCCAAAGCAGCCTCGCTGCATTTTCTAAGCTACACGTTGTGTTTTCTTCTACACGTTGTGTTTTCTCTCCCAAGGGCATAAAATCAGTTTCTAAAGGTTTCTGAAGGCTATCAAGGTGTCCAGCATCATTTCACAAGTAATTTACACCATAGTAACCCCCCCTTGCAGCTCAATTTCATTGTTTTAAGGTGTAAACCCTCCATTGGTCCCTATCTGTGTTTTAGTGGCTGGCCCGTCTTTTAGAAGTTTACAAGGTAAACACACCTTCCCATATACTTTTTACCCTCCCTCACACTTAAAACCATCTCCCATAGCCTTCACACCCCTTCATTCCCATTTCCTAAGCCCCAAACCCTAAACCCTAGACTAATGCTACATTTTTTGGCAGTTTCCCTAGCTAGGACTGTGTAAAAATTCCCTAGCCTAATTCCCATACCCATTTCACTCCATTCCACTTCCTATAGTTCCCTAAGACCCCTATCCACCTCCCTAAATTTTCCTACTCCCATCTTCCTTCCCTAACCCCTTCATCCTATCCCTTCACTCCCTTCCCCTGTTTTGTCCCATTAGGGTTTTCCCCTTTCAAACTATCAAATGGAGGATAAGAGGCCTTACAACAAGGGAGGCCAGTTGTCAAGAAATGAGCCCTTAACCACTCATGAAGTGATGTCTTCACCATTATCCAAGCAGTGTTTTCAAGGGATAGGGTGTCTTCGTTTTTGTGAGCAAGTTGAGAGAGTCAAATACCATGCCACATTGACTAGATTATTTGCCACTCGGCTAAAAATGTACAAGGTCATGATTGCAGGGGTTAAATTCACTATATCAACTGATGTAATAGTTGAGGCAACAGGGATACACAGTCATGGTGATAAATGGTTCAAAAACCAAGACCTATAGATTCAAAACTACAAGCCCTACCTCATAAGACACTATCAACAACACATGAAGAAGGTTTTTCCTGTTGGGCACCTCCTTGAGAAGTATACACCACTAATGAATATCATCACGAATTACTTCACTTGTGAGGGAATATTTTCTATACTATACAGGTATCATGTCAGACTACTCATGTATTTCACAGGGGTAAAGCCGCTCAATTTTCCCTACTACCTCTACAGAAGTCTGGAAAACAGGACACATGTGCTCGAGATGAGCACATTTCTAGAAAGCTTGGGAACTAAGAATGGAGGTACACCTATTATTTAGTTCAAACCAAGCTTAAACAGGCACGGTCAAAGGCATTCAAACAAGACCTATTTTTATGGAAATCCCTAGGAAATAGGCCAAATTTAGCATTTTATGGGATTTTCCAGATTTTGAGAGATTAGATGGATGAGCTCGACCAGAATAGATAGGATAAGGATAGACATGGCTGTTGGATACATTTTAGATGACTTTGTTTCACATTTTTCTATTTAAGCCTAAGACATTGAAGGAATTCATATGTAGAATTTGTATAACTTCACTTTGATATTTCTGAAACTTTGAGAGCTAATTGAAGAACATGTTCTATCTCCTTTTATGTTTTTCTATACGTTGAATGCTTGATTGAGTTTCAGTATCTGAAAGTACTCACAGTATGCGAGAAAAGGGTGGAGGGCCCCCACACCGAGCTAAGTGCACTTTCTGGTTAATTTAGTTGCAATTTCTTGAACTAGTTTTGTTTCATGCTTAATCAGTTAATTAGATGTATGATGATATGTTATGATTGCTGATGAATCTAATTCTAATTTCTATTCTGCATATGAAGGGTCTAACCAGTGTTTAAGTTAAACATTCCTTCTATCTGATCAAGAACTAGCAACTAGAATTCATCTCTCTTGCTTTTAAGTGATTTTCTGAATTTCCTGTTTTCTAACAATGGCGTTAATGATGAATGAATTTGTAATGAAGGAAAACAAGGATCTCGTTAGTTAGGAGCCTCTTTTATTATTCTTTCGTGCATCTTGATCTATTGTTCATTAGTGGTTTTTGGTTTCTTATTCATGAAGTAGTATTGTAGAGAAGGACAAAGAAGTTCTCCTAAGTTAGGAGCTTCTTCTTCTGCTTATTACATAATTGAATTAGAAATTATTTAGTTAAGTTTTATATTTGTAATATGCATTTCCTTTAATTTCAATAATTCATCTTCTAAACTTGACTATAGCTGAAATCCATATATCTTGGAGATGCTTCTAAGTTCTACAAACCCAGATTGATAATAAAATACTTGTGTTAGTGTACCCAATAAAAATACCCAACAGTCATTTCAATGGAGTCTGAAGATTATTTACAATTGCGAGATGTTTTGCTTATGCCGGTATTGAAGAAGAACCTACTTTCTATCTTAGCATTGGAAGATATAGGTTACATAGTAGCATTTTCAGATGTTCAGGTTCTTTTATGGCCTAAGGGCTTGAGCATAGACTCAGTAGAAGTGATTAGTGCTTGAGAGGGAGGACTATATAGACTAATAGGATGACTATCCCATGCATTAGTACATGATAGCATCAATTTATGTGAGTTATGGCATCATAGATTTTCTCACCTATATTATAGGGCTTTTCCAACATTGAGGAAGATGGTTACAGGTCTTCCAAAAGTCAAAGTAGAACGTGATGGTGTTTTCAGGGGATGTGCACTTAGCGAGAATGTTAAGGGATCCTTTCCTAGCAATGATAGTAGATCCAAGGGGATCTTGGATCTACTGCATTCAGACGTATGTGGACCGATTACAGTTCCATATTTGGGTAGCTACTTTTACTATATGATGTTCATTAACGATTTATTCTGGAAGACTTATATCTACTTCATGAAGACCAAGGATGTGGTCTTCAACAGGTTCCAAGAGTTGAGTGCTCGAGTGGAGAACTTGGCAGGGAAGAAGAACAAAGTTTTAAGGTCAGATAATTGAGGAGAGTATAATTCCAGGGACTTCAGTTATTTCTGCAAGGAGGAAGGGATCAAGAGGGAGTGGATAGCTCCTTACAACCCTCAACAAAATTGGCTTTTGGAAAGGAAGAACAATTCCATTATGGAAATGGTGAATGAAATGATTCATTATTAGGAACCACCCATGTTCTTATGGGAAGAGGCATCCAACACAGTTGTTTATGTTCAAAATGGGAGTCCTCACTAGATTTTGGAGGACAATACTCCTAACGAGGCATTCACAATATTGAAGCTAGAGGTCAGCCATTTGAGGATCTTTGGTTGTCCAATATACATTCACACGCCTAAGGAGAATAGGAAGAATTTAAAACATTGTGAAAAGAAGGATACTTTTGTGGGATAAAACAAAACTTCAAAGGCATATAAGATCTACATTCGAATTCTAATCTACAAGCTAACATGGTATTTTCTCCTTCTGGGCTGACTAAAATGAAACCAACTGCTGCACCATCACTAGATTTGGAACCATCAAAGTATAAAGTCCAAAATAAAGTTTTAACTACTGGTTTATTTACAAATGTTTACATTTGGAAGCATCTGTTTGTGAGAAATTTTCAGTCTATGAGATGACAACATTATCCAGAAATGGATACTTTTGTGTGTTAAAGTTCCCTAAAAAATATTCAGCCAAATAATTCCCAATAATGTTATTATTGAGTGTTACTAGCTCGTTATCACCTTCAAATTCAGTCACTGTATGTTTCAGGTGTTTCTCTCGGTCAACTCGAAATTTTATTTGGCTTCCTATTGTAAGGGAGCCACACATGAGACCAGTCTGTAGCAAAATATCCATGGAGTTTTTCAGACCAGAATCTACTTAGAATTAGACTGTATAATTCGAGAATATCATCGACCAATATATCTATTATTCGATAGACTTTGGATTTGATGAAAGTCGAATGCTAACTGATTTTATTTCCCCTAAGACCTCTACCTTAGTTCTGTCAAGTTGTACTATGTGAACGACAAACTTTTGAGAAGTGACGTTTAACTTAGCACAACCTATTGGGGCATTATATTAGAAGAGTAGGATCTTTTAGAGTCCATTTCCAGCCCATGTTTTGGAAAATGTGAACAAAAACATATATCATTCATTACATATGCACTCATGTAAAAGGGAGGGATAACCTTAGTGGAGACAACTCTATTGTGCATGTATTGTCTAATGGCCCTAGCCAAATTGTCTAAAAAATATTTCTCGAGTTCATAATTCTAGCATTAACAACTGCATCAATAAATGGAACCCACTCAACAAAAAAATTGGTACTGTCGGCCTTTCCAAATAGCCTACATATCATTGCAGCTGCAAAACTATGTGGGGTTGATAGAGGTGCAATTGGGTACATACCAGGTTTCTCCCACTTGAACTTGTTGGAGCCATACCTCCAAGTCTGTGTGACGTCCATCAAGTCTTCATTTTCTTTCATGAAATTCTCAATGAAGGCTTTATAATATAGATTCTGTGGTTTTGGTAGGTGGTATATTTGGCATAAATTGTCTGGAGTAAATGACCCCATGAATTCATGCCTGGAATTTCTAAATGTTCTATCTGAAATGTCCACATTGTCAATAATCCACCTTACCATATCCTTGTATGGCAAGATTTTGAGCCTTGCAGCTAACCTGTGCAGGAAAGAACATGTTGTTTCAAAATAAGAAGCCTCGAATGAAACTTTGGCATCAGTTGTTGCTTTACTTTCCAGTGCCTTTGGGTTTTCATCCTCCAGTAAATTATATATTGCCTCCCATGATGTAGTCCCTCCATCCTTGTTTCATGTTGTATTAGTGAAGAGTGGATGCATGTCTGAATGTTCAAATGCATTAGCCTCCACAGTCTTCTCCCTTTTCTTAGCCACTCCGAGTGTTGTTTCCTTCTGGGATTCCCTAAAATTTAGGTAATGGAGAAAACAGAATGAAACGCAGAGCGAGAGTGAAAGCGGAAACAATAACACAGTAAATTCTGAAAGAACATAAGGACAAAAATTTTATTGCAAACACGAGTAAAAATGATATGAATCTTCTTGAGCCTTTAAAAGAGTAAATGTGACTGAACCTTATTCATTATGAATTAAGGCCTACGTGTGATTTCCTTTTATGTCTTATCAAAACATCACATCGGAAGTTCCTAAATGATATTTCAAATTGGTGAGTGTTAAGTGTGATACCAATCCTGCGATTGCGATGAATCCCAATATTAGAAAGATGCTATATTGCAATAACGCAAATTTGCGATATCGTAACATCGCAAAGTCGGGAATAGGCCAATTCAAAATGTTTTATGTTTTGCGATGTGCAATGAGCAGAATACTTGTTTCTTTTTCGAGCGCTTTTCCTTACATGGAAAATTATTCCATTAAGACAAACGTTTGATTTTATAAGGAATACTTTAAAGCCTTTAAGTTAAAATAAAAAGGTTTAACACTACGTTCGTTCTTCCAAAGGGGTTTCTTATATCGTATTTCGCAGATCTCCACTCACGACTAATCTTTGCTACTTTCTGGTCTGCAATTAGTGATAAAGCGAGAATGTTTGGTCCTAAGTGACTTTGCTAGATATCTTAAGATTATCCAAGGTTTTATTACCAATGGTTTCAAAAGGAAAACTTTTATTTGCTAAGTATTTTGAAATAATTTTTTAAAGGGTCCCCATTTATTACTACAATATTAACTATTATAAAAATAAATGGGGGGTTGTTGAATAGTACAATAATTGGCGATTCACTGGAAGAACCAGTTATCTCTGATAATTTTGAAATTTCTAAAACTTTCAAAATAAAAATAGTTCAGAAAATATAAATTGAATGAAATTTAAGATAAGTAATATTTCTCTAAATAAGAAAACAAACTCACCTAATTACAATTCATTTGATATCCTCTTAAAGATGAAAATCCATTTGTCTATATCAGTCATTACTTAATTTAAAGATAAAGTAGTAGGCTTTTGTAGATCAGCTTTAAACGTACTCATTTGTCACAAGTAGAGCCTCTGTTGCCAGTAGGCGTCCATAGCCTCAACAAGGTTACCTTTTAACCAACAATGATTCTGTGTCCCATCCAAATAAGAGTGTAGTTTTTAAAGATAAAGCCAAAATTATATACTTATCCTCCTTTTTTCTAGAATAGTTTATTTTTTTGCAAAAAAAAAAAAACTTTTTATTGCTTAAAATTCATTGTCTTGGTTTGGTGGCCAAATAGTGACAATGCCATTCAATGGTTGTAATTCAACTGAACAAGTTTCCTCTTGATGAGACCCCTTGTCTTTTGATTAAAATAATCTCAAGATGTTACCCTGTTTTGGTATGCAGTATTGGTAATGTCAGCCTTATTATTTCCCTATGGATATGGTAAGCAAGCTCTTGATGAGACCTCTTATATTTTAAGTTTTAGTATATTATTTAGGGTTACACTCTAAAAAGAGAAAAGTTTACTCGATGGGGAGAATCATTGCCTCTCTAAGAGTTGTGGATGACAATTATAGAGTTAAAGATGCTTATCTGCAAAAAGTCTTTTACTTGGTTAAAGATATTTTTCTTGACTGATAATAGAACAATTTTTTTATAAAGTTGGAGTTTCTCAAAGAATAAATAATTTTGGTAGAAACAAGAAAACTTCAGAGAGACAAAACCTAGTTAATTTTCAAATGTCATAATTATTTCCTTAACAATCTCTATTTATAAAAGCGAAAAAATCAAAATATTTCAAGAGATTTTATTGCAAGGCTAATAGTTATATTATTTAACTCTTATTTTTCTAGGAAACGTAAAGGCGATAATGTACAGGGGATAGAAGAAGTTATCTCCTATGAAAAATATTTTTTCAAAATATGCCCATTCACAGGCAGAGAATCTTTCTTGCATGATCAATCGTGCAATAGAAACATTGATGGGCCGATTTGTTCTGCAATCTAAAATGGTCCAAGCCACATTCTTTGGAATTTGGTATGCTTACCTTTTTCCTCATGTGCTTTATTCCATTTCAATACAAGGTATCCGAATTGAAATCATTTTGTGCTAACAGAATTTGCATCAAAGGAAGATTTAATTAACTGTTGATGATGGGCATGTGTGGTTTTGGCTTTCTCTCTCTCTTCTTCGAGTTTGAGGATTTTTTATTACCTTAATTGCAAAGAAGAAGAAGGAGTTTCTTCAATAAATTGAACCAAGGCTAGAGAGGAAATAGCTATATTTGTAGGAAGAAAAACTTATTTCCCATAGACCAGATTGAATGGAGAAGTGCCTATTGAGGCCTTATGTGTTATATGATCTATCCATAGAGAAAATGTTAAAGATTTATGCAAGTTTATTTGACTCTGATCAATAGTTTGTTTAATGATCCTAATAAGGTTTTTATTGGTTGATTATGCTAAACCATTTCCTTGGGGGTAAAAGTTAGCAGAATATTTTAGTTTGAAACCTCTTTCGAGAGAAAACTATGTCATAGCATTGCCTGTGAAATAAGATGCATTTTCAAACATCAAGGTAGTTGGTAGACCAAATCTGATAATGATAAATTGATCAATAAATTCGAAAATGTTCTCAGAAATGGTTACTTTTTGTGGAATTGCTTCCACCCATTTAGTAAAGTAATCAGTTGCTGTAAGGATGTATCTATGTTGCTTTGAAGAGTGAGGAACAATCTCACCTATTATGTCCAGACCCCATTGCTTAAATGGTTGTTCAATGTTGACTGGTTGTAATGGTAATGCAGGTTTCCTTTGTCATCCAGTAGTAGTTTGACAAGTTTGGCACTTCCTTACATATTCGTGTGTGTCTTTAAACAAGGTTGGCCAGTAATAGCCAGCGTGCAGGATTTTATATGTTGTTGTGTCTCCTATAGAATGTCCACCAACTAGTCCATCAAGGGGTTCCTGCAAAACCTTTTCTGCCTCAAATTTTTCAAGACACCTTAGCAAAATAGAGTCATAATTTATTTCTAAATAAAACATCATTGACGATTTGGTATTGCTTTGCTTTCAATATCAACGCTCTTTTTCTTTTGTAATTGAGCTGCATAGGGGCATATCCATTTTTTAAATAAAAAAAAGATCAGTGTATTGAGATTTAGTATCGTTGAGGCTTACCTAAGATATTTTTATATCATGAACTGAATTTTCTTCTGCTAGTAAGTTGGATGATCCAGCTAACATTCTACAAAAACCTTGACCCCTAACAATTTTAGCTGGTCTAATTTCGACATCATATTCTTGCAGTGCAATTACCCAGTTGGCCCTTTTTTCTCCTACCTCCCTTTACATTAGTAATTGCCTTACTGCTGAGAATGGAACTATGATTTTGGTGTGAGTTTAAGGATAAATGACCTGAAATGATTTATTGATTTAAAGACAGCAAATTCCTATTTCTCCACAGCAGAGTAATTTAATTCTGCACCTTGTAGATTCGAACTAAAGAATGATATGGGTGCTTCTCTTTGGTGATCATTGAGTTGTGTCAAAATGGAAGCATATGATGTTTCTGACGCAAATGTGTATAAAACAAAATGATTGGAAAAATTTGGGAGTTGTCAGGGATGGAGCATTGATAATAGCTTGTTTTATTAGATCAAATGCTTCTCTTTCATTGTGGCCCCATTTCAAAACCAAATTTTTCTTAATCATAGACTGTAAAGGTAAAACTATTTGTGAAAAGTCAGGGACAAATCTCTTTACAAATTTGTTTGACCAAGGAAAGACTACGTTGATTTCTTATTATGGGGTAAGGGGATTTTCTCAATTTCCTTTATCCTTTCAGGATCTAGATAAATACCCTTTTTTTATACCACAAATCCTAAAAGATTACCTTCGCTTAAGGCAAAATAAGACTTTTTTGGATTGAGCGAGATCCCATATTTCATACATCATTCAAAGATTTTCTTAAGGTCATTTAAATGGTTGCTTATTTTCTTGGAATAGACAGTGATATCATCCAAGTAAATAACAATTGATTTGTTATTGAGTCCTTTAAATTCTATATCCATAGCTCTTTGGAATGTGCCAGCTGCATTAATCAAACAGAAAGGCATTTTTTGATAAGCATAGGTTACCCATTTAGTTTTGAACGTGGTTTTCAATCTATCATCTAGATGACCTAGGATATGGTTATATCCTGAAAATCCATCAAGAAAGGACATGAGCTCAGAACCAGTTATTGACTGCTGAACTTGTTCCATGTGTTATCACTCTAATAATTCTCAAGGGTTGTAAATTTTTTTTGGTTTAAAGAATGTTAGAGGTAACCACAAACCTAGTTTTAAGCTTTAGGATCTAGCCTTCCTAATGCCTAGAGAGGGATCTCTCTATATGATTTATTTTTGTTGATTTTAGTTGATTTTAGGCTAGTTATGTAGGATTACTTGGGATTTTGATTTTAGGTTTGGTTTGGTGGTGGAATCACTAGTTCAGATGGATAGATGTAGGTCTAAATTCCATGCAGCTAATGGATTCAAAGTGTCAAGCACTCAGAGCAGAATCAAGGTTCTAAAGGGAAGTGTTCACAGGGAAATATAGATAAGTAACTTCAGATCTTTAGGTTGGATGATGCAAATGGTTTCAATCGGGATGAGAGAGAATTAAGGGTTCTCAGATCCAGATAATGAGGGAAATGAAAGAGGTCAATCGAAACTAGGGAGCAATTAAGAATTCCCTAATATGGATATCAGTAGAAAAAATGAAAATGATATAACAGTTCAAGACAGAGTGTTTTTAAACATATTCTGAAATAACATTCCTGTTATACATTTAGATTTAGAAAATATGAAAGTATATGAAAACTTCAGATAAAAACAAAGAACAATTTGAAAGTACTTCAATGAAGTGGCCATCCACATGAATCCTGTAATATAATCTCTTTATTGCTCAATCCAATCTGATGACTTGAAAATGGTATAAAGAACCTTCTGGTTCAGATTAGTATATCTATAGAAGTATTTTAGCAGTCCACAATCCACACTCAATACATCGAAATGTGAAGAATTTATACAAAAACTCTTACAAAATATCATAAACTTATGAATTATTCAAGGAAAAATAAATATCTTCATGCAAGAAGATAGAGACAGCTATCTAACTAATGCAAGTTGTCCCTGCTTTTATTGATTTGTTGTTGCTTGTTGTTTGATATTTTGTTGATTTGTCTCTGAATGTTGCTCAACGAAGGCTGTCTTTTAGGCAGTTGAGTGTCCTTCATGCTAGCTTTATCTTTCACTTTGCTTTGACTTTAACCATCTAACTTTCATTTGATACACTTTAACACTGATACTCTTTGATTGTCACTGTTGTTTTACTTTAAACTTTGACTACCGGTTTACTGTTTACTTTCACAATAAATCAGTCAACTTTTCCCAATCTTCTACATCTGGTAACTTGATCTTAACCATTCTTATGAATATCTCATCTGCTTCTTTATACTTTGAAAATGTAGGCTTGTTAATGAATAAATGTTTTACCTCATGATGTAGGTAAAAGAGGTTTTCAAAACTTTTGTAGAGTACTTTCCCTGTTGGAATTCCCTGCATGTCTGAATTCTTTGCTTGTTCCTTAGCCACTTCTCCAATTTTTTTATCATGGTCTTCTTGTTTCATTAACCTGTCATTGATAACTAGAGGATTTGGAAGGCCTTTCTATCTTAGAATATTAAATTTCATCATGAACCTGGTTATGGAAATCTCCATGTTTTGACATTTTTCTTCTAGCTGTATCATTAATTTTTTCTTAGGAATCACCTTCCTAACTTCTAGGATTGTTTCTGTCTTTTCACTAATTCCATTCTCTTCTAATTCATGCTTATTCTTGGAATTAAGAAACTTTATGATTTCATTAGCCTCTTCTAGCTTCTAACCAAGTTCTTCTTTGATTTTCTGGATGGCTTCACCTGCTGCTTTGGTTAAATCTTTTTGCTCATAGATAACCTGAATGGATGGCCAAATATCATTGACAAATTCAATAATATTTTCCCATATTTGTTGCTTGGCTTGTTCCATTGGTTCTTTCAGTGTTAAATCTTTCTCTAACTTCTTCAATTTCTCTGTCAAACTGTTTGTCTTTTGTACTTCATTGTTGTGCATAATCTGGACTAGTTTATTCTCATCACCCAGACTGTTTAGTTGTTCTTTAAGTCTATGGGTTTCATTAGTCTAAATGGACATTTCCTGCATTGCTTTAACAAGTTTGCTTGCTTCATCACTAGGTTGTGTTGTTGTTGTAGATGACTCTGTAGCTGAAGTAATTGTTGATGTAACAGGAAGTGATGTAGCTATTGGAACTTAAGGGGCCAATGACTCTGCTAAGGTTGAAGGAATAGCTGTAGTGACCACAGGAATAACAATGACAAGGACTTATTTTGATCTGGCCTTTTTCTCCTGCACTAACTTGTCCATCTCATTTTCCATTTCTTTTAGTTGGGCATTCAATTGAAGAATGAGGTTCATAATCTCATCTTTTTGTCCTTCATTTTCTAACACTTCCTTTGCATGTGGATGTTCAGTAGGAGGCAAATTTAGTTGCTTCTTTAATGCAGCAATGTCTGCATTCTTTTTCTTTATGATTTCATCTGCAACTTTGACATTTGTTGGATCATATCCAACCTCAATAATTGAATCTTCCAGAGATTTAATTCTGTTATCCTTAGCCTATGAGGATGGCTTTTCTAATTTTAGCCGACCTTTGATGTTTTCAAGAGTGTTTTGCAGCTTTTGTACACTCATGGATTTGTTTTTCATGGTAGAATATAGCATTTCACCAGCTTGCTTGTGAAATTATATTTGGTCAATTGGATGAAGATATTTTGCTTGAACTTCATAGGATGTATTTTTATAATCTACTGATGATTTGGGATGCTTTACTGTGGGCTACAAGAAGGTCATCTTCATATTCATAGTCTTGTATTCAAATGCAGAAAGCAATCTGCTTTGGTCACTAGGTGACTGAGTCCAGTATTGGGTATATGTATCAGCCTTTAATGTCTCATTTCTTAGCTTGATTTCATTATACCTCTGCATAATATCCTTCTCTTTCTCTGTTGGCTTACTGGATGAATACACTTCAACACTATGCTACTTTTGAATCATTTGAGTGTTTGATGTTGAAGGTTGGTGAGTTTCTTCAGAAACTACAGCAGGTGCATTGCCTTTCACCACTGTATCTGTGTAAATTTCTTCAATAGTTTCCACTTCTTCATTTATAGGATTTAATTTTGGCTTCTTCCTGTACATCATTTTAAATTTTGCTTCAGTGGTAGTTTGTGTTGAGTATGATCATTTTTCTATTTCTATCTTGGAGTTACTATCCTATGGGGCTGGAGTCTGTAAGATGGAACTAGTATCACCTTGCTTTTTTGTCTCTTTTAAAGTGTTCTCCAACCATTCATACTAATTGGAGTACTTCTCAATGTCTGGCTTGGATTCATGTACATAAGGAGTTAATTTACATTTGACTCTTAATTTGCTTATTACTCCTAAAGGATCATAATACCACTGGAAACTCTGACTGAACTTAAATTCCTGCAAATATTTTTCTTCTTGTGGACCTGCATCTCTATTGTTGCAAATAAAAGGACCAACCTGATTCTTTATCTTAAACTGTGTCTTCTTTTTGTCTTCCAAGAAATTGTTGCATCAGAATTAAGGATCTGCCTCATATATTCAAGGGCAAATAACCTCATTGGGAGGTATCTGGGCAGCTTATATGGGTAGAGATTACATCCATATACCCTAATCTTGGTGTGGTTCTGATAGAGGTACCAATCTCCTGTCCTACTATGCTCTGATAATTGCAGGACCTTTTTTATACCATCACTGACTCTTGGTTGAATGTTGTTGTTTAGCATGTTGACAATTGGATGGATGAATGAATCAATGAAGTATGTGCATGTGGAATGTGTGGAGTCTTTTCTGATTAATGGAGTCCAAAATATTACTAATTGTGGATTACCTTCAACATCCAATTTCTAAGAGTTGATGGCAAATCTTTCAGCTTGAAAGTACAGAAACATGTGGAATAAAATTGAGGAATACTTGAAAACACCTTCTTCAAGTAATTTGATCAATTGTTCATGAATTGTATCAACAAGGTATTGGGAAAAATTGAATATGGTAGAATGAGGCTGACCAGGGGTGAAAATATACAGGAAACCTAAGACTAAAGCCTCAACATGCTCATCGGTGAAATAACCCAGAATAAAAGACAACAAGCTAATAATATGCATGGTTCTCTCATAAAATATAGTTGTTGGATAAGAAGGATTGGTTTTGGGAGTCTCTATTGATGAAGGAATGAAATTTTGGAATATTTGGAACCTCTTGGGGAAGTCCAAATTCAAATACAACTGAGTAAGGGTCTCAATAGACAGATGGGTTTCATCTGGCCTAGGTTGGATCTGCAACATCTGATTTATTGATTTAGCTGTGATAGTGAACGGAATTTCCTTACCAGGGGTTATTAGAGCTCTTTGGTTAGGGAAATAAAGATTTTGACAAAGTCTAATCACCTCAGGACACTAGAAGGTCAGTGGGACAATGTACTTGGGAAAATTAGACTCCCAAATGAAAACCTCATCAGCTTGGCCAATTGATTTGTCATGGCTCTAACAGTGGAGCTCAAGAAGGTTAAACTCAATGACATGGTCACTAATTTTAAAGTCTTTGTCTGCTAAGGGAGTATGTTCCACATCTACAGCTGGAGGTTGCAAGGGATTTACAATTACAATACCTTGCAAAGCCATTGTTTTTTTTATTTATCAATTAATTACTCTTTTAACTTTAAGAAAACAGTCTTAGGCCCTACAAAATATTATGAAAATATTATCACAGTCGGTAGAAAAAGTTTTTTAAAGGAAATATTGGCTTTTTCTATGGTCCGCTAAGCTCTTAAAGTGGTTCAAATGATTGAATTACTTTCTTTTAACTTTAAAAAATGGCCTTGGCTCTTCAGGAATACCTAGATAATGAAGCTCTAGTATGCATAAGGGTTTTCAGGGGTAGCGGAAGCTTTCTAAAGCTTCAGGGGTCTTTATATTGCTTCAAATCGGTTCTGCAGTGTTTCTGGGAGTGAAGAGCTTCGATTCTGGTTGAATTAGCTTGATAACGGGTCGGCGTCGGTTCGTTGGCTCGGAAATAGGTCGGCAGAACTGTATTTCCGCTAATCTAAACAGACAATGGTGAAAAATTCATGGCAAGGGCGGTATTTATGTTTTAATCGGCATTGATTAAGCTTTAATGCGCGGGTTAAATTCAAATGACAGTGTGGTTTTGATTGCAACGGGTAGGAATAAAACCCAGTGGTTTTTGCACTAGCAAAAGTGTTGGGTGGTATTATTTTGGAGAATGGGATGCAATGAAATGCGGCCATGTAGAAGGGAGCGGGGCTCCGAAAACTGCTCATTTTTCAAGGTCTTGGAGTGGTTAAAGTTTGAGCAACCGAGGATGCGATAAGGCTTATTGGCCATCAGATCTGATTAATTAAGATCTGACAGATGGGAAAATAGCAGGGAAATGTCGGAGATTTCAAAAGGCATGGAGCCCGAGTTTTAAGTCAATGCGGGATTTATGTGATATAATAATATATGAAGGGGTAGGGACTTATAATAGGCAGGGTTTATAACAAGTGGGCCCAAAAATATATATAGGGGGATAAAAATATATATTAAATTAATCATAAGGGGTTGGGGAGATATATTTAAGCGGGGAACTAATATAAATATGGGATACATGTGTTTTATATGCGGGAGTTAATAAAATAAAGTTAACATGGGTGTTGTGGTGGATTCGACACACGGGTGTACGAAATCGCACGAGCTTAGAGAGTGTGGTCTACTCTCTAAACTATTGGTAACAGGCAGTATGTGGGGGTGTAGAAATTATATACAATATGCATGTATATATCCGGACTCTCCTGATCTAACAATATTTATCTTCTTTCTAAATACAGAATCCTTCCACTATAATTCTTGCGGAAATTTAATCAACAATTGCAAAACACATGAAGCAATAAAAACACACATAACACAGTTGTTTAACGAGAAATCCTGAAGCTGAAAACCCCAACTATCATATTATGTATCATGGAGATCATATGAAAATCTCATACAAACATACAAAGCTTATCACAAGCTCTCAGTACAGTACAAT
Organism: Pinus albicaulis; assembly: GCA_034641835.2. Lineage (NCBI taxonomy): Eukaryota > Viridiplantae > Streptophyta > Pinopsida > Pinales > Pinaceae > Pinus > Pinus albicaulis. The sequence continues at coordinate 86,981,403 of CM076576.1, forward strand.
CGTCATACACTAATCAGGAACAATCTTGCAAATCCATGCATTGATCTTGCCCTCCTCCTAGCCTACCTCCACTGCGCAATCCAAGCTGATTACAAAGACCAATTCGATGTAATCCCACTCTCCTTGAATGTGTTATTATCATTGGAAACTCCAATGTATATATAGATGCAATCCATGCATCACTATTAGTCACAACAGATAGTCTATCTTGCCCTTTCACCTATCTCTCCACTGGTCTCCACTGAAATTGCCATGCACTGTAGTTAACTGATGTATTTTTCAGTTGATTAATGAGTTATTATTTGTGAATTAATTTATAATTAATTCACACCACTCTCACTAGTGTATCAATTAGTTAGACTAGATACAACTAGCTCAACTGTGTCTAACTAAGTTAAACTGAACACAACTCCACCAACTTCTTCTACAACTCCACCAAACTCTGTCACGTGAGTTCTAACTGAAGTCCTCCATGAAATAGCTCCAGTAAACCCTTAGGAATAGCGTAATTCCTTATGTCAGCTCTTGTGCCATATTTGTGCACTTAACTGAAGTGCTCCAAGAGAATAAGATAATGTTTAGAGTCCAAATATTATTAAGAGCTAATAATATTCGACATATCTATTTTTAGACTGGCAGTCTAAAAATAGACTCTGCCCAATATGTCTAAAAATAGAATCTCATCTATTTTTCACATTTGACCAACCATCTAAAAATAGCCTCCTGCTACATATAGAATATGCTCACCATGTCTAAAAATAGACATACACCTAAAAATAGCCTGTGTGGGCCCCACCTAGTTTAGGTGATTATTTTCCAACTAGGATCAAGGATGATGTTTCAGGATGCCTCCTTCACTGTTTCTTGTTGCAAAATTCAATAGGGGGAGCTCAAAAGCATAAAACTTAAATGAAATAATATGCTGAAGTATGCTCTAGTTAAAAAACTAAAACTAAAAACACAAAATAAGCTATACAGAGAATTCCAAACAGTAATAATGCAAACGATGGCTCTATGGCCTCTTCTTATTGAATGCTTGGAATAAAATAAAATCTTACCCACTTGCCAAAGGGTCCCTAGGCAATGGCTCTAGGTCCTGATGCAAGGATGTTTGTCTTTCAAGTTCTTATGACGTACTCTAACTCTCTCTCTCTGCTGTGGTGGACAAAGATGTTGGGTGGCCAACCATCGAGTCCTCTTTAGCTCCAGCTCCTTGGGCCACACACAATGTTGGTGTTGCTTGGGCAACTTTGGCCAGCATAACCTTGTGATCACCATTTTTTCATCTCTTCGTGGGTTTATATAGGTGAGCTTCAAATCCTCATTCCCTCCGTTGGTACATGATGGATGGTGACCCAAGGGAGAGGTGTGATTCCATTTATGTGCTCAAATATTCTTTTGTGTGCTCACATAATGTCTAAGGAGGCGCTGGTGGTTGTCCTTAGGCGGCTTTCACATAAGGAGTAACTATCCTTTTCTTGTAGTGGTCCGGAAAGTGACTTTTTTTCCATTTCCAAGAATGCGCGCTTTTCGAGCGAAAGGGTGCACAGAAGGTGCTCTTCTCGAAGGAAAAAGCGCACATTTGAGAATTTATGACTAGTTCAAAATTGATTTTCTCAAAACCTTAGATATTTTAAATAATTCTTGATTCCATAATGTATTCCTGTCCTGTAAATGCTTGGGCTCGACATTAATTAATGTCGTCTTCTGTTGTACGATTTTCCAGTGTTAATAGTTTCCTCCTAATGTATGAGGTCTAGGAAGAACTGTATAGTCGAAATACATTATAGTTTCTTTTCTATATCGTACGCGGAGAGAGAGAGAGAGAGAGAGAGGCCTACGTGTAAATTTGGAATAGACAACACCTTGCACCGTTTCTGAGATAACCATGGCCTAAGGGATCCCCCGGAAGCAGACAAAATATACAACATATTTGCAAAATTTCAACAAGGCAGGCATGTCCCATGCTCGTGATGCTATGGCTAGTTAAAAAAAATTGACAGATACATGTGATGTCTGTGTCACTACGGAGGTATTGATGTTGGTGGTTGTTGACGACGACTGCTGATGCCCTTCGGGGCATTTTTTCTTTGACGATAGGTGGAATGTAGTACCCATATGCATAATCTTGGTATGGCATATCACTGTGTAATATACGCATATGTACTAGCTGGGACCTTCCCGTGTAAGCATTGTTGTTAGAGACGCTTATAAAGGCATAGGTCTTCGACGGATCTTGATCAAAGTGCAATGGTTGTAAGGTACGATACCATCGTGACATGAAAGCTTTTGCTGTAGTTGAATGTCAAGAGGATCGATGACATCTATGGACAATGATGTCTCCCATAGTGCCACTCGAGGATACCCCTTTGCATGGGGAGGGGTCATCCAAGGTACAGCTTCCTTTTTGGAAAAGAGGTGTTGATGTCGACAAAAAGGAAGCCATAACCGAACCATAATGTTTTTAACATAGGCATGTTGGTGAGCGGTAGCTGAAAATGGGTGATGGGGATTCAGTGGCCCGAGGTTGAAGTATACTTGAGCAGCTTGGCGACAGTCATAGGTATTTATGAAGGGAAAAGTCCCTAGAGTCGGTAGGACTTCCAGGGCGAGTATGAACCAACTATGATTGTCGTAATGGTGCGTGCATGGGGGAGATGAAATACTTCGACCAAGGGAGATGGGGGACTGTTGCCATGGGGGAAAAGGTGAAATATGAGGGCGAAGTGGCGAAGGGCATAGTTTGTGGTCTTTGTACACTTACCAAAATAATAAAATAACGGGGTTTGGTTTGTACAAAACACAGATATGGGTACCCCAAAACATGAAAGAGAGTCGCTCACTGAAGGTGTGAGAATGGTGTTTTGCTGGGGGTAGGGGTCCCATTGGTTGGTCTCATGTGCGGGGTTGATGAAGCGGAAGATGTCGCAGATGGGTTTATGTTGATGGAGGTATGGTGGGCCAAATGCAGTGCGCGGAGGTGCGCTTTCATTCTGCTTGTACGACCCGATCGTCCGGGAAAGGGGTTGATTTTAAATGGTGAACTTGACCTTATGCATGATATATGGATGGGCATGAGGTGCTTCCCGAACTAAAATGGTATGGCCATGGCGTCACTTGTGGGGTGATGTATATTATACTTTGGATGACGATCGCCATGGAGGGGAGGCTCTACCGACCATCGCAGACGTTTATCATATGCAGGGTGAGGTGATGATAAACGTGGTTGGGTATGAGGACCCTATGGTTTATTTCTTATGGAGAAATGATGTCAGGATATGCAAAGTTCTCTGGAACTCTATCATGCTGAGGGTAGAATGATGTCTGCTTCGGAACTTTCAGTGGGCGGTGTTGTGAATGGTTTGCGGGTTATTCCTACAAAAAACAACTACCTCAAGTGAAAGCATCTTCTCTTCATCCAGCTTTATTGAAAAACATGAATTTTGGAAAGGAAGATGGGAGGGTGCATACCTGCTGGCGCTTGAAAAAATATTTCTTCAAAAAGAAAATGTGGGGCATCTCTTTCGCTTTTCATGGTATACTGATGATTATGCAACTTACGGTTTGCAGAACAGACCTTTTGATCTCCTGTTATGGACCTCCGAAGTTCTGGAAAAGGGCGATAAATATGGGATTATGGCCCTAATCCTATTCATTTGTACTTGCTGAGTTTTGGGAGATCAGAGGTGATAGCAGAGCCTTTCTTACCGTTGCGGTCAGCCTGTGTACCGAGGATTAGTGATATTATGTCAAGGTAACTTCCATGACGTCCTACATTTCAATTTTTTCAGTTTGGTGACGCCGAGGGCCATACAAATTAGGTTTGTACTACCTCAAAGGGGCTTTTTTATCTAGATTGCGCGGGTGATCTAGGCAAAGAGGTGCCCCCCTTGCGCATATTTTAGAGGTACAGCAGCGCGAAGGCGCGTTTTTCCTCCCTTTTTGTGTGCAAGGGTGAACTTGTGAACGAAACAGTGGCGCAAGGGCACGCCTGTCTCAAGGGCAGTGTTTTTGAAAAAACTTGGGTTTTTTGCTGTCCCTTATGATGTTTCTCCTTTGTACTGATGGGTGCCTGTTGCTTGGCAGGTTGGTGTGGAGAGAACAAGATTGGCCCGAGATCCGGACCACTCTGGCTGCTGATGCTGGGGTGTGCCGTCAGTTGGTTGCATGGGGCCTCCTGAAATTTTCTGAAAACGAGTTCCTTTGGTCACAGGACCGACTGTTACATTATATCATACAGCATTGGCGCAGGAGGTGCAACATGTTTGTCCTGAGGGGGACAAACTTGATTATACGTCCAGAGACAGATATTTACTTTGTGACTGAATTACTACCTCAGGGTGAGGCGCTGAGGTATCCACTTCCTGCTGGACGGGTGAACATGCACAGGTTCCGGAGGAGGCATTGCGGTGGTGCACCTCTTACTAAGGGGTGCATCAATATCGCCTCAGTGACAGATGTGGCCGAGCGGTGTGCTCTGGCCATTATTGTGCGACTGGCGGGGTTGTTTGCGCCTCATCGGGCATCAGGCCCACGGGTGGGAGTTTCACACCATTTGAGGAACGGGCATTTTTTTTATTTTTCCCGCTTTTGCTTTGATGGTATGGTGTCGCAACTGAACAGGGTCCAGCATGGATCCAAATCATTTGTGTACACTAGCATTTTGTGCAGCATTATGTACGAGAGAGTCGTGCTGCTGAGGCCTGTTAGCCCCTTATGAATTCCTTGACAATGCAAGCAAGGGGATAGATTTTTTTTGAGCCTTCAAGGAATACATTTCCTTTGAAAACAAAACATCCTTGAAGCCTTCCTATATTCCCTGCCTTTGACAGTTTCACCCCTACTGTACTGATGTCCATGAGCCTTGCTGAATGATAAATTTTGCTCAAAAAGGCCTTATTTCACCCCTTGTATCTCTGCAGATTTCCCCCCCATTTTACCCTTTGTTCCCCTTTCCTCAAGTCCCTTTGTTCCTCTTTACCCACTAAATTCCCCCAAAATTCCCTTTAAATCATCCCCTTGCCCTTTGTTTGGCTGATTTTTCCCTTTTTTCCCTATCGATTCCCTTTCTAACCCTTAAAATCCATTCAAAATGGGCTAAAAACCCACTTTCAGACCCTATTATAAGGGCTTAGCCCCTTTCCCGTCAGCCCTAACCACTTCCCACACATGCCCGTGCGCTAGGACCGAGCACTTAAGTCCTGAGTGCTAATCGCATCGGAAGATCAGAGCCAAACGCGAAAATCCCTTTGTAACATCAAATTTTTCGATGCGATTGGTTTTATTTGTTAAGTCTCGCAGCTTGTTTTTCAGTCGTTGATCTGTTATCGAGATCGGACGGCCCGCGCATATCACAAACCTTCGCAATAGCAAGTCTTGTGTTTTCCCCTCCAATCTGCGATTGCAATTGTAACTTCTGATCGGCCATCGCAAACACTTGCAATGCGATTGATCGCAACCCGACCTCCGATCCTCCGATTTGCGATTGTGATTATAACTCCCGATCCCCAATCGCTCTCCCCCACCGATTGAATGTGAACCATTGATCTGATCCCCGGATCCAACGATCAGCGCTCAATCGCGCTCCCACCGCTGATCGCAATCGCAATTTTGGAATGTGTCACCCCCGTCCCGCTCCGATTTGCGATTTCGATTCCATATGGGTCCCACCTCATACGCATTTCCATTGCATTTCATGCATTTTATGTGTATTTCTGCCAAAGTTCAAACTTTGCATTTTTGCATTAAAATCTTATGTTTCACATGCATTTCGCCCATTTCATATGTCAACCAACGGATTGATCTTCGTCGTTGATCTACGCCTCCACACCATGATCGAACGGTCCACGATGCATTTCTCCGTCAAACCCTATTGTTCACCGTTTACACCATATCATTGCATTTTCACCGTTTTTCACATAAACCACTGTCTCACCACCGCCGTGCTATCATTTCCTCCACCCACCATAACTATTCTTCCCTTTGCAGGGACTTCATGACCAAGTTGCATGTTTTTGTAGAGTACGAGCAGCGGAAATCCGCCATGATTCAAAGTCTCAGTACAGCTACAGAAAGACAGGAAAAGACCATTTTCAAAGCCAAACTCATGGAGAAAAGGGCTGAGAAGACTTACGAAAGTGTTTGCATTAAAGGAAAAGAGTTTAAACTATGTAAGTCCTCTCCAGAGCCCTTAAAGCTCAAGTCTCGCGGCCAGAGGCAAACCAATGCACAGAAAAATAAGTCAGCAGGATTTTACATTAGCAGAATTTTTTTTTCCTTGGAAGGACAGAGTGCCCATACCGTTTTCACTCCATGCCGTGCTCTAATGAAGAAATTTCCGCCCTGACCACTGTCCTATGCTACCAGAGCAGCTGTTAATGCGGTATGGCAAACCATCCAGTCTTTCGTGCACCAGTTTGTTTATTCACTACAGTACTACGGGGTACTACAGCAGTCAGTTTACATCAGGACCATACCAGAGTAAATGGAAGTTGGAGAAGATCACTCCTTCCTTCCAAAGGTACCAGGAATAAACGCAGAGAGTTAAAACAGAATGGGTTTCGGCCCTCTCCTTCTTTTCTATGTTTTAATGTTCCATTTAGTGCTTCACCTACCTCCTCGGCTCTTCTTCTGCTATAAAACTCAGGAAGAAATTATTGTAACGGTTGTTGATTGGATATCAGTAGAATGCAAGTTGTTCTCTCGAGATAAGTTCTCTGTGTAAGACTGTAAGATAGGCTGAGGAAGGTTTTCAAACAGAATATCAAGCTTTTGGCTATGTTTGTACTTGACTGGTTTTGTTCTTAATATAGCAAGCACATTTCCTTGGATCTTGATCTAAAGCTGAGGTGATGTTTTCCTATCTATGTGTTTATTTCCATTTCATTCCATTTCTTCTGGCTTGCATCAGAAATCTGGCATGAGATTTGCCCTTGTTAGGCACCTCATGTTTCTTCTCTCCTTGCCTTAATGTTTTCTGCTTAATGTGTTGTCTGAGAATAGATGTCAGATGGTTTAACCAGTGTAGTGGATGATATTTCCTACTAGCTGATGTATGAATTATTGAATCTGTTTCCTAGATGTTCTTGCTAGTGTTTAATTGAATGAATCGGTAATGCTAGGATTTTAGAACTCAGTCTCTTTCTCTCTAGGGTCCTTTCAGTCTCTTAAACCTATCTAAGTTCCCTCAAGCTGCTTTTAACCACCTTTGAGAGTTGCCTATGAGTATGTCCAAGCAGGTCTGGAGTTAAATGACCTCTGACCTGATCTATAGACAGAAAATTGGTGTTTATCTCCCTTTTCCACCTTTTCACCTTGCTCTCCTTATTGTTCCATTCCACCAAATCATTTTAGGATCCAATGCTTTAGATGACTAGCCCAACTGAAGGTTTGCATGTTGATAGCAAGTAAGCCCTCTCCTGACTCCATTGCCCAATGGCCTTGATGTTCTTTGATTTGCCTCTCCTTTGCCTCAAATCTCTCTTGCTCATCCTTGTTCTATATTGAACCCTTCCTTCCTGATTCCCAACAACCAAACTTCAAATTAGACAAACAAACCTTGTGCTTATAACTAGCCTAACATCTTAACATTCGAGTTTCAAAGATAAATATACTTTGACTATCATAGAGAGATCCCTGAGCTTCCTGGTTCGCCACCCCAAAGTGGTAGACACCTTGGTAATAGACATACCCCTCCTTCTACATCTCCTGATATACATTTCATACAAAACTTGGGGCTCAGTCATCCTAGATCTGCTCATCAGTCTTCTGCTGGTCATAATATCCCTGTCATCCATATACCAGTTGCCCAAGTCCATCCTTTACCTCATCAAAACATCATCATGGCAGCCTGGTATGCACCTCTGGTTTTACCCCAGCCTCTAGTACCCTTACCAAACGATTATCAGTCAAAGATCCCACACTTCACTGCAAAAAATTCCATCACAACCCAGCAAAATGTAGATAAGATGGAAGATTCTTTTGACTACATGGAAATAGATGATAATACAGTCAAAATGAGAATTTTTGCCCAGAGCTTAGGGGGTGATGTGAAGGAATGGTTTAAGGGCCTACCTCCAGGTAGCATCAATGATCTTCCAGCTTTATATCAGACTTTCATAAACAAATGGGAAGCTAAGGCTAACCCTCGCCAACTCTTAGCAGAATACATGAGCCTTAAAAGAAACATAGGAGAGAGTTTCCATGATTACACAACAAGATTTAACAGCATTTACAATGCCCTCCCTCCACATATGAAACCTCCACAAGGCATGGCTCTAGCAAAATACCCCGAAGGCTTTGACGTTGACATGGCCTATGAGCTTAGGGATAAAGAGTACAACACATTGGAGGACATGCAGAAAGGAGCAGTGAACATAGAGGCAAATCTGATTGAGAAAAGAGCAAGACTAAGATTTGAGAAGAGGGTAACATACAGAGATGACAATGTAGCTTCCACATCTGACCCCAATTATGACCGTCTATCTAAAAACGTGGAAAAGCTACAACAAATGGTAAAAAAAATGGTTGTCACAGTTAGTAACCAAAACAGAAATCAAAATCATAACCAGAACCAAAACTTTAGAAGGAACAATAACACTCCCAACAGACAAAGAGAATCAGATCAGCAAGTCATTCCCCCATTTCAAGAAAACTTCCTTGATGAAGATGAGGGAATCATAGAAGAGTCTGAGGGAAAAACAATAAACATGTTTGAAACAGAAGATTCAATCCATAACTGTTACTCAGAAGAAGATCAGCCCTCACCCTCTGGTTGGGAGGAGGAATGGTTGGAGTCTAAAGATTACAGGTTAGGGTTTGAAAATTCTATGATGCAGGTCAGAGAAAAATATGAACTTAGAAGAAAAAAGAGTCAAGAAACTACCAAACCTAAAGCTTCTGAGGACACCATCAAGAAAAGACCTGAGAAAGCTTCTAAAGCAACTGCTGAAGGTAACAAATCAGCAGCTGAGAGTTCTGAAAAGAACAAGGAAAAAGACAACCAAAACATTGATACATGAGGTAAACTAGCTAGCAGCACTAGCACTACAGTTAGTGTTCCTGATAAAACTGTCACAAACGTTGTACATAACGAAAATCAACAAACTGATTCAGCCACTAAGGCAGTGGCTAACAAACAGAGTTGAACATTACAAAGACTCGGTCCTCTTTCAACTTGGAAAGTGAGATTGCAAAGATTAAGATCTTTGTACCACTCTCTGAGCTGGCCACTCAGGATGTATATAAAGGCCAAATTTTGAAAGCATTAAATTTAGGTGAGAACAGTGACACTGTAAATTTGAGCGATGATCAGCCTGCCCTTCTGTTTGGTCCAAAGATAGAAGGAAAGTTTCAGGAAGGGGTAGTGCCCCCTTTTTATATCAGTCTTAATATCCATGATAAGATTCTCCACAATGCAATGCATGATGATGGGGCATCACACAACCTGATTCCTAAAGTAGTGATGGAAAGATTAGGCCTAGAGATAACCCGTCCCTATAAATACCTATACTCTTTTGACTCTAGTAGAGTAAAGTGTCTTGGCCTTATCAAAGATTTATGTGTGAGCCTGACTCAGATTCCTGCCAAATGTTTGGTCATGGACTTTGTTGTGGCAGATGTGCCACCCAAGTATGGAATGTTATTATCAAGATCATGGGGAGCCAAGTTGCAAGGAACAATGCAGATGGATGGGGCTTATGCCACTATCCCAATCTTTGGCCAACCTAGAAGACTGTACAAGGAAGCACAAATGAAATTCCTGGTTAGTAGCCCGAAAAAGCCTGAAAATTCTCCTCTATACTCTGTACATACAGACCTGGATTCCTTTATCTTCTGCAATGATGAATCTTTAGGAGGACCAGAATCTGAAAATGTAGATACAAGAAAAGGAGCCCATGATGAAACAGAGCCAATGAATCTTAACATAATGGCTACCCTAGACTCAGAGGAAGAAGACGTAGAAAAATTTGAACAGCGCACTGAAACAACAACGCAAAGCAAACCAGAAATAGAATGCAATCAGCCAACTAGTCACCTCTCTGACTTCCACATCTATTGAGTCTCAAATCTGCATCTTTCCTATACACCTTTCTAGACCTTTTTCATTCACCTGAACCTTCTAAGTCGTCAATATCATTGCATATTAATTGTAAAAGAGCATCTAAAATGGTTTTTAACTATGTTTTGTGTCTGTTGTTTGATTTATATTTTTGCTCATTTAGCTGCGCAATCTTGCCACTTTCCGCAGCCATTTTGTGAAAGTCTATGTTGCAGGTGTCTTCAGGAAATTCGAGCCACATGGGCAAGTCAGAAATGATGTGGACATGGATCGTGTCCTATTGGCTCGGGCAAATTCACCTAAGGAGGCTGTGGTCAAAGGTGGCCAAGTGGAAGTCAATCGTAGAGTCCCACGGTGACAGGACTCTGTTTCTCATCACGTGAAGATTTGTATGACCGTTTCTAATTTACGGGAGACACATCAACACCTATACACGGCTCCATAAGCCGAATCCAACATCCACTCTTCATAGATTTACTCCTCACCGCGGCCATGATGCTGGATCTCTGGACGTGATGGTTCACGTGTCTCTATCAGCACAAACTTTAGGGAATTAGTTATATCACCTTTGTTATAAATAACGTGTTTTCATACGCATAATAGTTAGCCTCCATATAGATCTGCAATGTAATTGCGTTGCCATTGTGTTGTAATATCATTTCTCTGTTATGACTGCATTTTAATATATAAGAAGACTCTGTTTCCAAGCGTAATTCGTATTTGAAGGCTGTTGCCCGAGGCTGGTGCAGAGGGCCCCTGCACACGCTGAGGTTTTGTGCATTATTGTATAGTTTCTTGTTTTATTTCTTTAAGTTCATTGTGCCATAAGTCATTCACGTGTTTATACATTGCATCTTTCATGGTATTTATGCTTCATCTCTGTTCTTAATCTTTCATGCTTTACATTTTACTTCTGTCCATAATCTTTCATGTTTTATGTTGTGGTTAACTGATCAGTGTTCTTGTTTCAGATTACAATAGGCAGCCCGGGCACTTGCACATCTTTTTATAATGACTAATGACATGGAATCAATATTGTTCTGCTGCTAATTTAATTTTCTTAGTTTTTGTTTAATTCCAGCACTGTTTGTTTATTTCAGTCTTGCACATTTGCTTCAGTAGTTAGATTTAGATATATTAAATTGCTCATGTCATTTTGAGTTACGTTCGAAAGCCATAGCTGGACTAATGGTGAGGGATTGAAGTATGAGTGTGTAGTTTGATATTAGTTTACTTTCCGCAAGTTAGAAATATTAAATTGCTCATGTCATTTTCAGTTACCTCCGAAAGCCATAGCTGGACTAATGGTGAGGGATTGAAGTATGAGTGTGTAGTTTGATATTAGTTTACTTTCTACAAGTTAGAAATATTAAATTGCTCATGTCATTTTCAGTTACCTCCGAAAGCCATAGCTGGACTAATGGTGAGGGATTGAAGTATGAGTGTGTAGTTTGATATTAGTTTCTTTTTCTGCAAACTAGATATCAAGTTGCTCAAGTTGTTTATGGTTACCTCCGAAAGCCATAGCTGGACTAATGGCGAGGGATCAGAATATAAGTTGATGTAATTTGATTTAGATTTACTTTGTTGCAATTCTTGGATTTCTTTAAGCATAGTTTCTTTTGTATTTGGACAGCAGCAAGGATAATGAGTTTCATGATCAGTAGTTCACTATTGTTTGACTAGAATAGTGATGCAATTTCATTTTCTTTGAAGAATTAATTTTGTCATTGTATGTTTTAAAATTCTTTTGAAGTTTGGAAAATCATTAGAAGGACATCATTGTCTTGAATATTTGTCTCCATACTTGTCTTTTAGAATTTCATAAAAATCCAAAAACGACAAAAAGTAAGAGATAGGTTATCTTGCACATATAGTGCGCCACACTTCATCAGCTTACGAATCCCGGATTGATAAATTAATGTAGCAATTTAGGACACACTAAATTGACCAAACAACATCCATAAGGAAAAACTAAACAACCCACAGCCTAGTGCAGATCCTATAACGCAACGTAATGGCGAACCCAGCTGTAGGGAAAGGAATGATAACAGAAACGAGTTTGGACCCCTGTGGGAAATGAACTTCGATGGGTCCTGCACAAGAAGAACTTTTGGGGCAGGAGTGTGGATACGTAACACAGAAAATGATTACGCAGAGAGCCATGCCTGCAACCTGCACTTAAAATGTACAAACAATGTTGTAGAATATGAGGCTCTGATCCTAGGTTTAAATCTACTGAAAAAATTAGGAGCCCATAGGATATCCGTGTGTGGGGACTCTGAGCTGATTATTAAACAGGTGAATGGTGAATACACAGCAAAACATCCTATATTGAGAGCTTACAAGAATGACACTATGGATTTATTGAAAACATTTGTTGAATAAAAATTAGTGTTTGTTCCTAGGAGTCAAAACGACATTGCAAACAGATTAGCTTGCCTAGCTAGTTCATACCCTAAGTCTCCAATCAACCAACAGATCATCATTCAGACTAAATTCAGACCTGTAGTGCCAGACAACGAAAAATATTGGCAGGTTTTTGAAGGAGATAAAAATATTGAAGACTTCCTGGTAGGCAGAAACGAGTTTGAATTTTCTGATTCAGACTCCAAATCTGACAATAGCTGCTTCAGTGAAGAATCCTCAGATGAGGAAGAAACACCCTGTAACATAGAGATAAACATTCTAGCTGAAGAAACTAGAAAATCAATCACAGAATGTGAAAACGCAGATAGCGAAGAAGTAGAAGTGTTACAGACCAAAGATAAGAACATACCCAAAGGCCTGGCACCCTTAGAGGACCTCTTTGACTTCGATGATGTAGCTAAAAATCCTACCATAGAGCACGCGAAATCTGACGTTGAAGAATGCAACATAGGCACTGAAGATAAGCCCAAAATTATTAAACTGGCTAAGTCTTTACCTGCAGACATGAAGAAGAAATACATTGACCTTTTCAAGGAATTCATTGATGTGTTTGCCTGGAGTTATGAAGACTTAAAGGCCTATGACACAAACATCATGCAGCACAAAATACCCTTGAAAGAGAATCAGAAGCCCTTCAGACAAAAACTTCGTAGGATAAACCCAAAACAATTGCCTGCAGTTGAAAAAGAAATTAAAAAGATGTATGAGGCAAGCATAATAGTGCCCGTAAGGTTCTTTGATTGGGTATCAAACTTAGTGGCTGTGAGGAAGAAAACAGGGGAGATTAGATTATGTATTGACTTCAGAAATCTCAATAGAGCCTCACTCAAAGACAATTACCCTTTGCCTAAAATGGAACATATCCTTCAGAGGGTAGTAGGCTCTAAAAGAATCTCCCTGCTTGATGGTTTTTCAGGTTACAACCAAGTCTTAGTAATCCCAGAAGATCAACTCAAAACAACCTTTACCACTCCATGGGGCACCTTTATGTATGTAAAAATTCCCTTTGGACTGATGAACGTTGGTGCAACCTTCCAAAGAGCAATGGATATAGCTTTTTCAGATGAGATAGGACACTTCATTGTTATTTATTTGGATGATATAACAGTCTATTCTAAGACTGAAGAAGAACACCTGAAACATCAGATAAAAGTGTTTGAAAAATGTAGAAGGTTTGGTCTGTCCTTAAACCCCAAAAATATTGTATTCGGGCTGCAAGAGGGAAAGCTTCTTGGCCATATTATATCCGAAAAGGGAATCAAGATAGACCCACAGAGAGTTGAGGGAATACTACAAATCACACACCTGAGAAACATCAAAGAATTATAGTCCTTCATTGGGAAAATCAACTTCCTTAGGAGATTCATTCCCAACCTGGCTGAACACCTTAGGAATATGACTAACATGCTAAAGAACGGTGAAGGAGTTAAAGGGACTGTAGGAGCCAAACATTCATTTGAATCAGTAAAAATTGCACTCACCCAAGCTCTTGTTCTGATCAGCCCTGATTTCTCAAAAGAATTCCTGATCTTTTCATTTGCCTTAGAGCATACAGTGGCTATAGTCTTACAGCAGAAAAACACAGAGGGGCTGGAACAGCCAATTGCCTTTTTCAGCAAAGCACTAAGAGATGCACCCTTGACATACAACATAATGGAAAAACAGGCCTATGCCTTAGTCAAGGCCTTAAAGGACTTTAGGGTGTACATTTTGCATTCTCACACCATAGCTTTTGTGCCCAACATTATAGTCAAAGACATTTTGTCCCAAGACCCAGATGGGAAGAGGGGCAGATGGATTGTTGTGATTTTAGAATATGATCTTGATATAAAACCCACTAAGTTGATCAAAGGTCAAGGCTTAGCCAAATTAATGGCTGAATCAAATATGTGGGCCCTTGACATTAACATGGTAGCTGCCTTAGATGAGCAGGAAGGATTGCCTGACCCCACTGTTGAAGAGAAGTTTCAGAGCTCCCCTTGGTACACTGATATCCTTTATGTGCTCACCAACCTTAATGCTCCACCTGAACTGTCAAAAACCAAGGCCAGATTCATAAAACTTAAAGCCAGAAACTACTGCATTTTGAATGAAAACTTATACTGGAAAAATCAAAATGGCCTATTGCTTAAATGTTTGCCTGAAACAGAGGCAGAAAAGATTAAACAAGAATTTCATACAGCAGAGTGTGGAGGCCACCTGAACTGGAAGGCCACTGCAAACAAAATTCTCAGGGCTGGCTATTACTGGCCCACGCTCTTCAATGACATCCATAAGATGGTAATTGCCTGTCACAAATGCCAGATTTTTGAAGGCAAGAGAAAACTCCTTCCCCTCCCTTTACAACCCATCACTTTTTAAGGTCCTTTCATGCAATGGGGCCTATATTTTATTGGAGAAATCCACCGTGCTTCTTTTGCACAACACAAATGGATCTTAACAGCCACAGACTACTTCACTAAGTGGATAGAGGCCATACCCACTAGGAATGCCACAGATTCAGTCATCATTAGGTTCCTAGAAGGTCATATCCTCTCTCGGTTTGGTTGTCCGAGGAAAATAATCACCGATAATGCTGCTGCCTTTGGATCCAAAAAAATGATTGATTTTTTTCACATGTATCAAATAGCGCTTGGTCATTCAACTGCCTATTACCCACAAGGTAATGGCCTAGCTGAGTCATTAAACAAGAGCCTCGTGACCATCATCAAAAAGCTGTTAGAAGAGAACAAAAAGTCATGGCATAACAAGTTGGTGCATGCCTCATGGGCTGATAGGCTTACAATGAAGAAATCCATTGGCATGTCACCATTTCAGCTTGTCTATGGTGCTGAAGCAGTATTTCCTACCAGCCTTGGGGTACCAGTAATCAAGCTGGTCTAGGAGATTCAAACAGAAGAAGACAATATGATGAGAAGGATAAACCAGACAATTCATCTTCAGCAAACAAGGGAAGAGGTTTATAACAGAGCTGTCAAAGTTCAGGAAAACATAAAGAGGTTGTTTGACAAGAGAACCAAAGCTGTTGATTTCAAAATTGGGGATAAAGTTCTGAAGTGGGACTCAAGGAGAGAGGATAAAGGAAAGCACGGCAAGTTTGACAGCTTGTGGCAAGGTCCATACATCATTCAAGCTACTGTGGGTCCAAATGCATTCTTCTTACAATAATTGGATGGCACTGAGCTGTGGGGGGGTCCTGTCAATGGCAGGATGCTCAAACACTACTTCTGCTGATTTACTATTTCCAGTTTCCATTTCCATTGTACATACCATTGCAGTTTTTTATTTTTTTCAAGAAAGGAAAAATGTTCCAAAAAACAGAGAGAAAAAAGAGGTTCAGACATGCTCAAAACATGAACCTCTGAGGTATAAAAGATTGGCTCTAATATGCTCAAAACTTAAGCCAAAGAAAGCAAAGCAGCTGGTCCTAACATGCTCAAAATCTGGACCAGCAAAGATGAAAGAAAATCTAACATGCACAAAACCAGAGCTGAAATGAAGGAAAGAAGTGACTCTAACATGCTCAAAACTTGAGTCACAAAAGAAAGAAGGATACTCCAAGATTTCGGATTTCAAGCCTTCACAGTTTTGTTTTCAGTTTTCAGCAATTTTCTGTCCATGTGCAACCGTCTTTATGCCTTGGATCAGCAGCATACTAGACTGTCTAATCCTAGTGTGGTTGTTTTTCAATTTCTGCTGTAGAATATAGAGAAGAAATCTGCTGGACAGTTTAATCCCAGCAGATAGTAGATTAGGTAGAGAAACACATGAGGACAACAGTCTAATCTGGTCTCACGAAGTAATAAGGGTAGATTTAGAATAGGTTTATTTTCTGTTATAAAATAAATGATGTAGAGGGTCTGCTAGTTCAAGTGCACCCCAGAAGAAAAAATGCTAGGATTGTAGGATGGGTATGTAGATTGTTTGAAAATGTTTCTGCTGATCTATCATATTTGTGGCAGCTGAAAATCAAAGAAGAAAGATGGTTTAAGCAGCAAGCATCTGGCCTACACCAAAGATCAATCTCTAAATTCTTGACTCCTTCAAGAAGAAGCCATCCCCATGTGGAGCCACTATTAGCCCCTTATGAATTCCTTGACAATGCAAGCAAGGGGCTAGATTGTTTTGTGAGCCTTCAAGGAATGCATTTCCTTTGAAAACACATCATCCTTGAAGCTTTCCTAGATTCCCTTCCTTTGACTGTTTCACCCCTGCTGTACTGATGTCCATGAGCCTTGTTGAATGATAAATTTTGCTCAAAAGGCCTTATTTCACCCCTTGTATCTCTGGAGATTTCCCCCCCCCATTTTACCCTTTGTTCCCCTTTCCTCAAGTCCCTTTGGTCCCCTTTACCCCCTAAATTCCCCCAAAATCCCCTTTGAATCATCCCCTTGCCCTTTGTTTGGTTGATTTTTCCCTTTTTTCCCCTATCGATTCCCTTTCTAACCCTTAAAATCCATTCAAAATGGGCTAAAAACCCACTTTCCGACCCTATTATAAGGGCTTAGCCCCTTTCCCGTCAGCCCTAACCACTTCCCACACATGCCCATGCGCTAGGACCGAGCGCTTAAGTCCTAAGCGCTAATTGCATCGGAAGATCAGAGCCAAACACGAAAATCCCTTTGTAACATCAAATTTTCCGATGCGATTGGTTTTATTTGTTAAGTCCCACGGCTTGTTTTTCAGCCGTTGATCTGTTATCGAGATCGGACGGCCCGCGCATATCGCAAACCTTCGCAATTGCAAGTCTTGTGTTTTCCCCTCCGATCTGCGATTGTGATTGTAACTTCCGATCGGCCATCGCAAACACTTGCGATGCGATTGATCACAGCCCGACCTTCGATCCTCCGATTTGCGATTGTGATTGTAACTCCCGATCCCCAATCGCTCTCCCCCACCGATTGAACGTGAACCGGTGATCTAATCCCCGAATCCAATGATCAGCACTCAATCGTGCTCCCACCACCGATCGCAATCGCAATTTTGGAATGTGTCACCCCCGTCCCGCTCCGATTTGCGATTGCGATTCCATATGGGTCCCACCTCATACGCATTTCATGCATTTTCTGTGTATTTCCGCCAAAGTTCAAACTTTGCATTTTTGCATTAAAATCTTATGTTTCATATGTATTTCACCCATTTCATATGTCATCCCATGGATTGATCTCCGCCATTGATCTACGCCTCACACCATGATCAAATGGTCCACGATGCATTTCTCTGTCAAACCCTATTGTTCACCGTTTACACCATATCATTGCATTTTCACCTTTTTTCACATAAACCACTGTCTCACCACCGCCGCGCTATCATTTCCTCCGCCCATCATAACCAATCTTCCCTTTGCAGGGATTTCATGACCAAGTTGCGTGTTTTTGCAGAGTACGAGCAGCGGAAATCCGCTATGATTCAAAGTCTCAGTACAACTACAGAAAGGCGGGAAAAGACCGTTTTCAAAGCCAAACTCATGGAGAAAAGGGCTTAGAAGACTTACGACAGTGTTTGCATTAAAGAAAAAGATTTTAAACTTTGTAAGTCCTCTCCAGAGCCCTTAAAGCACAGTTCTCGCGGCCAGAGGCAAACCAGTGCACAGAAAACTAAGTCAGCAGGCTTTTACATTAGCAGAATGTTTTTCTCCTTGGAAGGACAGAGTGCCCATACCGTTTTCACTCCATGTCATGCTCTAATGAAGAAATTTCCGCCCTGACCACTGTCCTATGCTACCAGAGCAGCTGTTAATGCGGTATGGCAAACCATCCAGTCAATCGTGCACCAGTTTGTTTATTCACTACAGTACTACGGGGTACTACTACAGTCAGATTACATCAGGACCATACCAAAGTAAATTGAAGCTGGAGAAGATCACTCCTTCCTTCCAAAGGTACAAGGAATAAACACAGAGAGCTAAAATAGAATGGGTTTCGGCCCTCTCCTTATTTTCTATGTTTTAATGTTCCATT
This sequence comes from Pinus albicaulis, assembly GCA_034641835.2. Taxonomy (NCBI): domain Eukaryota; kingdom Viridiplantae; phylum Streptophyta; class Pinopsida; order Pinales; family Pinaceae; genus Pinus; species Pinus albicaulis. The sequence continues at coordinate 86,999,853 of CM076576.1, forward strand.
TAGTGCTTCACCTACCTCCTTGGCTCTTCTTCTGCTATAAAACTCAGGAAGAAATTATTGTAACGGTTGTTGATTGGATATCAGTAGAATGCAAGCTGTTCTCTCGAGATAAGTTCTCTGTGTAAGACTGTAAGATAGGTTGAGGAAGGTTTTCAGACAGAATATCAAGCTTTTGGCTATGTTTGTACTTGACTGGTTTTGTTCTTAATATAGCAAGCACATTTCTTTAGATCCTGATCTAAAGCTGAGGTGATGTTTTCATGTCTATGTGTTTATTTCCATTTCATTCCATTTCTTCTGGCTTGCATCAGAAATCTAGCATGAGATTTTCCCTTGTTAGGCACCTCATATTTTCACTCTCCTTGCCTTAATGTTTTATGCTTAATGTGTTGTTTGAGAATAGATGTCAGATGGTTTAACTAGTGTAGTGGATGATATTGCCTACTAGCTGATGTATGAATTATTGAATCTGTTTCTTAGATGTTCTTGCTAGTGTTTAATTGAATGAATCGGTAATGCTAGGAGTTTATAACTCAGTGTCTTTCTCTCTAGGATCCTTTCAGTCTCTTAAAACTATCTAAGTTCCCTCAAGCTGCTTTTAACCACCTTTGAGAGTTGCCTATGAGTATGTCCAAGCAGGTCTGGAGTTAAATGACCTCTGACCTGATCTATAGACAAAAAATTGGTGTTTATCTCCCTTTTCCACCTTTTCACCTTGCTCTCCTTATTGTTCCATTCCACCAAATCATTTTAGGATCCAATGCTTTAGATGACTAGCCCAACTGAAGGTTTGCATGTTGATAGCAAGTAAGCCCTCTCCTGACTCCATTGCCCAATGGCCTTAATGTTCTCTGATTTGCCTCTCCTTTGCCTTAAATCTCTCTTGCTCATCCTTGTTCTATATTGAACCCTTCCTTCCTGATTCCCAACAACCAAACTTCAAATTAGACAAACAAACCTTGTGCTTATAACTAGCCTAACATCTTAACATTCAAGTTTCAAAGATATATATACTTTGACTATCATAGAGAGATCCCTCTCTAGACCCAGGAGGCCTAGATCCTGAGGTCTGAAAGTGGTTTGATGTTGTCTCATCTTTTGGTATTTCCAACCTTGCCAAAACATGGGAACCCCAACAAGGCCCGTGGTGGTCGTGCCTATTGGGGGGGTGAGGGAGCCACGCATGAAGAGGTGGGCTCTGATGATGCCACGCAGTGGTGGTGGCATGGTGGGTCGTTATTGGAATGACATGACAAAGGCCTAGTTTGAGGCCAATCAACAGATGTTTTTTCCATACCCTTACGCGGGGAGGGCTTTCAGGGTGATCCAGATATTGGTCTCCCTTTTGGTTATGTTTGGGATCCCGCAGGTATGTGTTATATTTTTGCATTTACCCAAGTATTTTGTGTACTTGAGTGTTTTTTATTGACACTGACATTCTTTTGGTTACTTGTGTAGATTTTGGTGAGGTGGGATGCCTAGTGGGTCACGATCCTCTACCACGACCGCCGGGCGGTCGGGGGGGAGGTGTCGTAGGTGGATTGGGCGATGGTGTTGGTGCACCTGGTGGGAGTGGTGCTAGACCCTCTGGTGAGGGTAGAAGCTTGGCTGCAGCTAAGGTAGTAGCTGAGAGAGCTCATGCAGATGCGGCTGAGGCACGCATCGCAGTACTTACGGCTCAGGTGGAGGCTCTAGAGGACTTCCGGGGTCGAGTCGACCGTTTGACTCGTGGGATGCATGCCCAAGGTTTTATGGATGACTTCGAGGAGGCATGGCTAGAGATAGTGATGGCCTGCGAAAGGGACTACCGGCCTACTCTATGACGGGTAGTTATCGCAGTGGCAATAGCAGCTCCGGTGGTGGCACCAGGAGCAGTGGTGGGCCCAGGTGCTCCTTTTGAGGGGGAACCCCCCTAGAGTAGATTTGTACACAGGGAAAGCACCCGTTATGAGGATGCTTCCCTTATTTTTGACGACCGTTGTATTTTTGGGCTGGCCAATGGGCCAGTGATACTATTTTTGTACTCTGATACACATATTATATATATATATATATATATATATATATATATATATATATATGAGAGATATTTTTACGGCTCTACATGGTGAGGTGTATATTTCGGTTTATGCATTTTGTGTTATGCTGATGGATATACATGTTTTTGGCTTTTTTATGTATGGTGGTTTGTTCGCGATGCATTCCAGTCTAGGATATTGTTAGCTATGCGATCAGCTGTTTGGTTTTGATTCCTTGATACATGTGAGAATGTAATATAATCAAATTGTCTGCTTAATCTTCTAGCATGCAAATATTTTCTAAATAGGTTTACGTCTCTAGTTTCAAATGTTTGGTTTAACTGCGAGACTACTAACTGGGAATCTAGGTAGACATGCATATGGTGGATGCCCTGATGGAGGGCCTCGCACATAAGTCCGATAACGGCGTCATATTCTTCCTGATTGTTGGTTGCTGATCCGATACACACGCCATTTGAACACAGTGGTGATTGGTCAGGGTAGTAGATGACCCCGGCAGCTGCAGCTAAGTTTTGAGACCATTGCGATGCTCCATCAGCAAATCTGAAATAGGGTTCAATTTGGTGATCCATGGTGATATTTTGAGCACGTTTAGTTTTTTGGGTCAAAAATATTTTGGTATTGGGGTTTTTGTGTACTCTAACTCTAGGGGATAAGGGCTACAGGGGCCCTTATGGGTAGAAATTCTTGAGGTAAAGGCCGTTAACAGGGTTAGTGAGGTAGGTCCCGTCCAGTTCCGTCAAGATGTATGCCCCCTGCCGGAGGCAATGTTTGATGATATAGGGCCCCTTCCACAGGGTTTCGAACTTTCTTGGCCTTAAGGCTTCTTTTGCAACATCATAGCGAAGGACTATCTCTCCTTCGGTAAATGAGCGAGGGGTGATGTGGTGGTCGAATGATGCTTTTACCCTTTTCTTATGGGCCTCATTGTGTTGCAGCGATTGTCACCTGTTTTCATCAACTAGCTCTAGTTGTACTAGGCGTTGTTCTAGAGGTTGGGTGTCATCAAAGAGTTTGATGGCAGTATGAAATTTTGGGATCTCGCGGAAATATATGGAAAGGTGTAAGGTGCCTTGGTCTTTTGTGACAGGAATAAAGCGGAATTCCTATGATGGGGAAGTTGTTGAAATCCTGTCTTGGGCGTGCAATGACACAAGTCGTATGTGATGAATTGTGTCGCTAGAATGCGACGGGGGAAGGATCTCAAAAATGGAGTCCTGCGTGAGCCAATGGTTGGCTTTCCCACTAGGATAGTCAATTCCTGGTAGGTAGAAGTTTTTTTTATCACAGAGGTGCCTAAACACTTGTAGCAACGGACATTCCTCCAGCGTGTGATTATGACTGGTGAAAATGGTGCAGGGTATCATAGCGCTGACAGAGTAGATAGTGTGAGAATCTACACTACTCGATGTTCCAAATGTGGACGCTTGGAAAGGGTTGGTTGCAGACCAAGTCGTCTTCTATTTCCATTTTTGCTTCATAGGTTGAAACTTGCCTCCATTTTTGGTAAGTGGTTGACTTAATGTCGCTCTGGCTGCTCTCAGCTTGGGGAGGTGCGTGCACTTAAATGTATGATGAAAGTGTGAGAAAAATCGGCAGTAAGTGTGTGTGATCTTCTCTTGATTAGAGAGAATTTTTTGAGGGAGAGGCGAGATTATGCGGAGACTATTTGCAAGGGGTTTGAGTTCTCTGCATTGGTTGATTCAGTGATCGTTTAGATCACATAGGCTGCATGTTATCCTAGGCTTGGCCTGGGGTCTACGTGATTGGTGTGTGGTCTTATCAGGCTTGACACACCATTGCAGTGGTGGGGTCATTGGGTCGACGATGTATCTTTTATGCCATTCTTGGAGATCACTCGTCCTCTTTTCTATGGCATTAATCATGTCGATAGTGAGACGATCCGTGAGACATAAGTACAATGTCGGTCATAATTATCACTCTGACATATCAGGCAAAATGTCTGTGATATGGGGGTCCCATCGTGCGTGGTCTGGGGACAGGCTGGGTACCATCATCACAATGCTGCTAAGTCGGGGCAGTGGACTACTATATGGTCTGTCTGCTTGCATAACGTGCATGCGGGTGGGTTTCGTGAAGTGCCTGTAGGGGTAACTATGGGTTCCCTGCTAGGCCATTCTTCGGCTAACAAGAACATGATAGACCCACTCATCTCCTCTGCTTGGGTCATGGAGCTGCTGATGGATTCGGCATCCATATCTTCCTCTTGGGAAAGACACACTATGGCTGAGCGAAGGCTAGCAAGGGATAGCCAGAAGCGAGGTATGTAGTGACAATCCTCTAATAGGTGATTTTCGGCACATAACAGGCATGTGAATTGGGCTGCCCGTAGCCCCACGTAATAAACTCTTTCGATTGGGTACCATCTGTGAATTATTTCCAATGCGGCACACTCTTCGAGGTAGTGGCCACGTTCATCGCATAGGGTGCAATGTATAATGGGCATTACTGGGGGGCGCTCTACGTATCAGTGCTCTTCTTGTAAGTACAAGATGGTACGTGGCTCGTCATTAATAGACTGGATGGAGGGATCCTCCTAATAGGATCGCTCGATCGCGTGTAAGGCGTCCCTATACCATGGTATTTCTGGAAAATGGTGGGTGTAATTCCCATAGGTGTCACAAAGGACGCATGCGTGATTGGTACGTAGCAGTTTGCCTGTACTTTTGGTGGCAAGTTCCTTTTTATGGGAATGTCATTTTGATGTGCCTGCCTTACAGCCGAGGAGTGGTTTTAATTTGTCCAACTCCGGGCATATGTGAGCACGGTGTCCTGTGACATCACATATAGCACAGGCTGATCACTCCCTCTGCATGGTGGGGGTCGCCACTTTCTTTCCTTTCTTGGAAATTTTCTTTATCGTGGTTGCCAGTTTTGCAGTGGGAATTTCCCTTGCGGGGTCGATTTCGACTGCTACTTGGGTAAGTTGGGGCTCCTCTGGACCGGGGGGCTTTAACCCAAACGCAATAACGTTGGTAGCTAGCGTTCCTGGAGGGGGAATGAGATAACACACTAGGAACGTGAATGATATATTGGGTAATACCAGTGTTTCCAAGACCTGCTGGGAGGTGAAGCTAGGAGGTGGGTAGAGGAAAGGAGTTTAGGAGGAGGAATAGACTAGGGAGGCTGCAGTAGCTGATTCCTCGGTGTCGTTGTTTCTCGAGTTCGTGTCATGAATAACCTCGGTGCTTGATGTGGACATCATGCATACCGGGGCCCTTGTGGCATCGGGCAATACCTCAGGGACAATAAGAGGATCTCCTAGGAATGACCCTAGTACGGACGATGGTTTGAATTGGCCAGGGCCATATTCTTGATACCGTAAAATACCATCTGTGGTAGTATCTACATAGGGTATAACCATATCTGTGTTGGTCAAGGGACGCTTTTCAGTATGCGTCAGTTGGTCTACTGTGATGATTCGATCCTCGTGGGGGAACATCATGATGCGGAAAATGGAGGATGCTATGGCAGACATGGCGTATATGTAACTCTACCCAAGGAGTATATTGTAATCCAAGTGAGAGTCCAAGACTTCGATGTCTATGTGGACCATTTTTCCGACTAAGCAGACCGATACATTTTGGAAGAGACCGACGGGGGTCGAAGGCCGACCGTCATATGCTCTGAGTGTGATGACGGAAGGTTTGAGTTCAGGTGCTCCTAACTTCTGCCATACATTCTTTGACATGATGCATGTGGATGCACCCTCGTCATTGACACATCAGTGAATAGTGATATTCTGTACCGATACTGGTATCTGGAAGGCGAGGGAAGCCTAGGGGTGGCTTTGTCTAAGTCAAAAGCCATCATGCGCGTGTCAGCAGGGTCGATAGTACCTAACACAAAAGGTAGGGCTTTCCGTTGCTCTGGGCACAACTGCAGTACCTCCAAAGCGGACATTGCAGCAGGTGACTGGGCTAAATCGTCTACGATGTTGTAATTGTGGGCTGCTTTGGAGTAGTTACCTGCTCGCCTATTAGGCCCTTTTACAATTTTTGGCAATGGTTCCAAAGGAATCTTTGGAATGGTTAAAGGTGAATTCAGCGTGCTCGTACTAGCCCTTGACGTACTAGTGTCTAGTGGGGTGTCGTAGCTGCGATTCTGAGTTTGGAAAAAAAATTCTTCTCCTGCCATGTAAATTTCATGGTTGTTTTTCTCGGAATCGTCAGGATTTTGCTGTTGAGTGCTGACCATTCCTTGATGGGGGAAGGGTTCTTGCATAACCGCAGTTGTCTGGGAAGATCCTCCTTGTCCTCGGTTACTCTGAAGATTTTTAAGCTTAGGGAGTTCGAGACAGTGATGAGTATAGTGCCCGTACTCACCACAGATTAAACAAGAATGATTTGTTCATAGAGGTGGCCTTTTGCCTTGCTTTTTGGCATTGCTTGGCTCCTGGTTTTGGCTCCGGTTGGAGTTATCTCTAGCCTGGGATCGCAGTGGACGCTGTGGGTTGCTGCCCCCCTGTCCAGGGTTCCTTTTGGGTTTGTTTTTTACCTTTATTTTAACCATGCTAGGAGGGTAGTTCTCCTGATCATACTGGTATGGTTGATTTTGGGACGGTTGCACAAAGTTCACTTGTGCATTGTTTTGCGTCGGTGGGTTATGTGCTTGGGACTGAGCATACTGTTGTCCCATGTTTGCACCTCGCCGTCGGGGGGGAGTTCTTCCATCAGTTTTTCTTCCTGCGTACTGGGTCCCCTCAGCTGGAGGGTAAGGTCCTCCTCGGTGATACGTTGGTGCCCTATTACTCAAATTTTGCTACTGCATATGATGACTTTGAAATCCAGGTTGATACATGTTCTGGGTAGACCCATTTGTGTAACAGGGATTCTGACTGTTGTTGCCTAGGTACCCTTGGGTCATTGACCCAATAAGTCCGTCTGCAGAGTTCGACACGCCTGGAAATTCTTGTTAATATTGCAAGCACGGGGCATTGGGCAGGATATTGTATATGTATCTTGATTGCATGTAGATCAATTCAAGCTATTGGGCTTTACTGATTGCATCCTCTTCAGATGTGGGATTACGTTGCACCACATCCTTTGAAATCTCTGCCGTCAAAGTTTTCAAGAATAAATCTAAAAGGACTCGGTCGTCGAGTTGTGCTTTGCATAAACTACGACGTTGTCTCCACTCATGGAGATGTTCAGAAATATGGGTAGAGGGGGATTTTCTGAATGAGTCAGTAACTCCATTCCTGAATCGTGGTGAATGGGTAACTGAAAGTATGCGAGTAACACAGTAGCGAGGGCGCTAAAGGTTCTATGTGAAGCAATGGGTTTCTCTACATACCATTTCACGGCCACTCCCGTAAGAGTGCATTGAAACAAACTCAACCGAATAGTATCGTCAATGATACTATTCAATGAGCACCATAGGTGAAAGGTCATTATATGATTCCTTGGGTCTTCCGCTTGCTTGCCTTCAAAATTTGGTATGTCTAAAGGGAGCTTTATGGGCATGGGAGGCCAATTGGGGTCATGTGCGATGGGGTCATTGGTGAGCTTGGTTAAATCCAGTAGGATTAACACCGCTAAAAAGGGTGACTGAGAGGTTGATTCCATGGCAACGTGTGAAGACACGAAGTTCTGGTTAGAACGAGGGTTAGTCTGTGACGTACCCAGTTGTGAATTCAGCAGGCTTCCCGTATGGGATGCACTCTTCTGCCCCCCAGGGGACGAGGGGGAAGTGGTGTACGGTGTGGTGTTGGGAGACTGGCTAGGGTTCCCAACTAAGGTTTCTCCAAGAAAGGAAGAACTAGCCACTGTGGCAATGTTTCGTCTTTGATGCCTAAACAGCGAAAGACCTGGAACCCCTCCCGATAATGGGGGGAGGTCCAAAAGACGCCTGGACCAACGAGGTTCCGTTGGAACCGTTGAGGGTCGACCAGGTTAGGTTTTGGAAAAACATTTTGAGGGGATCGAGTCTGTGATCATGAAAAATTAATGGCCACCTACATAAAACAAAGCGAAAATGAAATGAATTTTCCTTTAACTAAATCTATGTGATCAATCAAGAAAAAAATGGTTTGTTTTAGTTGCGCATGATACTCAAAATCCTATAAGACTTAAAACGTCCTCACACACTCAAAATTAATTGGGCCTTGAGAGGATTTCTTGCGAGTGCTGGCACAACGTCTCGTAAGAGCTGGCGACGCCCCCAATCAGTGGAAGAGAATTAACCAGAGTAAGGGTAGAGGGCTTGGTGCTTGCCTGCACCATCACCTATAGGGTAAAGTATGCCCTATATTTGGCCACTAAGAACCACCGTCCCACGTGAGCGTTCAAGTCTTGGGCTTCTTGGTAATCAGCTAATAGTACCGAGTATCAGCCGAGTCAGGTAGCCCCAACTGATACCGCACGCACTATGCCTAAGGCTAACCCCCTCTGAATCGGGTCTCTGCCGCGCTTGGGTTTTCTTTTCCGTGGGCTGATAGGTGGATTTTAAAGCTCCCTAAAAATGAAAATTCTATGTTTCAAATGTAAAGCGTGATCAAGGCGGCTTATTGGATGCCTACCCCCTTGATCCTAACTTAATCTATAATTTCTCTTGTGGCCCCTATGGAGAAAATTTAGTTAGTTGGTTTAAGTTATTTTTAGGTGGCTTTCTTTTCTTAGTGGGTGAATGTGTGTGAGTGTATGGTGAACAATCTCATAATTTGAACATATGGATATCGGTGATCCTTTACAAAAGTCCCCTAGTTAAACTATGTGACGTTGTTCCTTGCTCAAATAGAAAGCATTTACGGATAATGGTCCGCTTCCAAAAACTCCTAGTTAGTCTATGTGAGTGACTAAAGGAAGATGGAGAATCACAAATATAGAGTGTTCATATGCTTGTCTAGGGTCACCAAATGGTGCAAATACAGCAGATATTACTTGCTCTAACTTGCGATTCAATCCTAGTCCCGCAATTTCCTAAATGCAAAAATTGAAATTTAAGCTAAACAATTTCTACACTAACTTATGTATGTGTGGTCATAAGCCACTTACTTGGACTAGTTAAACTAAGTGTGCATACCAGAATTTGCAAAAAACATAAATTGTTCGGAAAGAAATGGTTAATTCGCCCCCCTACTTAAACTATGTGAACACTTTTTGAAAAAACCAGCTTAAATGAAAACTAACTAAATGTGTTGGAACACCTAATCCTACATGGGTAGGTGTGGAATGCGAAAAGACACAATGGAGTCCAAATGACCTTGGAATATGAAACCAAGAGTCACACCATTGTACTATAAATGTACATCTTTGTATAATGGAAAATAAGAGAGCCTCGCGCTTATCTTTCATTGTGTGTTGAGTCTCCTGTGTGTGTGTGTTCATCCTTCTCATACAACATGTGTGTGCTTCAACATGGTGTTTAACATGGTATCAGAGCGGGTGATTGCTGGCCCTGCTCCAAATTGAGTGAGCCATTTGTGTTTATGGCCTGTGCATATCTGCAAAATTCTTGACATTTTTGCAGCACTCAGAGTTTTTGCAGCAGTGATTTTGCAGCATCAGGCATTGGTTTTGAGAAGGAGCAGCATTCAAAATCCTTGGCAGCATTCAGAAATTGGTTTGGAGATGCAGCACTGCACATCTGAAGGTTGATTTCTTCCTGCAATTTCTGCCTATTAAATTTTGCATTTTGGAGAGCTGTTGGAAAAATTGCTTAAAGTTGATTCCTGAAGAAGTTTATGAGTTTTTTAGTGAAAAAGATTTTTGAGTATTTTAAATTCTACACCATTTTGAAGAGCTGCTGGAATATTATTTAAATTGGGTTTCTGAAGAAATTCCTGGGTTTTACTGCTATATTTTCTGCTGCTAAGCTATTGGAAAAATTTATGGGTTTTATTGGCAATCTGCTGTTGCATTTCAGTACTTGAAATTTGCAATGTTGCCCTCATTTCTGCAATTTTTACCAGTTGTTTTAAATGGAATCTTTTCTCTCTGTTGTTTTAACATTAAATAAATTTAAAAAAATAACAAAAAAAATAAAATAAAAATAAAATCTTTGCAATCGACCCCCTCTCTATAGCTCTCGGCTTACACACTACATTACCCACTACAGCGTTCTTATATCCCCTTATCACTCCCATCCTGCGGCATTTCCCCATTCTCTATGCCTATTCTACACTCCAAACCAACGCCCTCACTACCTCACGCTCTGCAAACGCCGCTATCTCAACACTCATCCGCTATCTCTACCCTTCCCAACCATCCCTATGCTCTACGTCTATCTCTCAACACTCAAACCCTTCCCACGGCCACCCCCTCCCCTTGAGCTCAACACTCGCCATCACCTGCTCGCATCTGCCTCGCCAGCACTCCCTATCGGCCTTTCTACCAAGCTAACTCACCCCCTCACGGCCCTCTGCCTCGCCAGCACTCCCTAACGACCTTTCTCCCTCACCACAATCCCTGCCTTACCCCCTCTACGCTGCATCTCACACCACACGGCATAGTCGTCCCTCCCTTTCCACGCCTGCAATCTTCCAACGCTCCCACTTCGCCTCCCCTTTCCCACAACCTTTCGGCCTCCCCCCCCTCTCCATTACAATACGGCTCTCCATATTTCGTTTTAATTTTTTTTTTATATTCACCTCCCTTCTTTTTAAATTAATACCCTCTTCTTTTTAATTAAATTACCCCCCTTCCCTTTTTTTTAAATATACCCTCTTTTAATTAATCCCCCTCCTTTTTTACTAAAGCCCTTTTCCCTTTTTTAATTAATCCCATTTATAATTAATCTCCATTTTAAATTAATTCTCCATTTAAATAATAATTAATTTTCAAAAAATAATAAAATAATAAAATAAAAATAAATAAATAAATAAATCCCTTAATATTTAAACTCCCCACTCTCCCACCCCTTTTAAATTCCCCCTCCCATAATTTTTCCTTCCCTTTTAAATTCTTCCCATTTTAATTATCTCCATTTTTAATTTATTTATTTTTTAATTAATTTAAAAAAAAAAAAAAAAAAAGAGAGAGAGAGAGAGGAAGAAGAGATATGTACAACACAAATGAAGGAAATGACATATCAGTAAATGGACAGTACACATAGAGAAAATTGCAGATTTGACATTGTGTGATTTGTGGCATAAGGGTGATTTTTTGAAGAAATTGACATTTGAAGACAAGTTTGCCATCATTGCAAAACAGCTCTTTGAAGGAAAATTTAGCTGCATAGTGTTTTCAGCTACACATATTTTGCAGAAATATTGTATTGAACTGACATTGATTTGCATCTTCATTCAAGACTTGAAGTAAATTTGAGTTGTTGGATTGTTGATTGCCCTCCATCATTTGAGGAGCACATTTTGTACTTTGAAAATTCTTTGGAGTCATTTGTATTTCTTGTTGAATCACATTATAAACGGGTGAATTTTCGGTTGAAGCCGACACCCTTTTCATTTTTTGAGCCTAAGTTGTCAAACTGGCTAAAATCAATGAGGTATTAGAGTTGTTGAATAACCTCATTCATTCCAATGTTGATGACATGATAAAAATGAGCAAGGATGCTCTTTGTAATATTCAAAGTTGTTTGCTAGATGCACAAGAAAAGATTGATTTTTTGCAATTGGAATCTCAGCTCCAACAAGATGAACTTCAGCAAAAGAGTCACCATTCTGAACCTGTTTCTGTTCAGAACATTGTGAAAGAATCCCATCAGCAGCAAGTCAGTAAAGTTGAAGTTGATTCACATTCATTTCCTTGCACGAGAGCATATTTTCATGCAGATGCAGCAGCTCACCCTGCACTTCCTAAGCCCATCATCAGACCTTGGGAAGAGCTTGTCCACAACAAGCACCGAACTGGTCTTGGATATGACAAGGATGTCTCCTTTCATATTCCAAACTACTCCAAGCCCATCATATTTCAGAGTGCCGGATTCATGTATGACAGTTCACCTGCAGCTGTTCCAGATCCTGCTCCACAACAAAAACAACAGATTGTAAAATGCCAACACGGTGATCGAGTTGGTCATATGAAAGATCACTGTTTTGATCTTCATCCATGCAAGCACTGTGGTCGGCACATCCATTCTTCAGACAGATGCTTCAAAAACAAGCCTCCTGCAAGAACCAAGATTCATTTTGGATGGATCGCTTCTTGGCAATGGGCATCAGCAGCCAAGAAGATGTTTAAGTCTCATGTCAGAACATGTTCACGGATATTGAACAAACTTGCAGTTGAGTTTTCACCATCATCTCACCTTGTCCCTGACAGGGGGGGAAATGGTGGTCATGTACAAGCTTCGACGTCAGATCAAGCGAGCCTAAGCCACAATCTCTCATTCCATGTTCAGAGTTGTAGCCAGAAGTTCAAGCAAGCCTGAGCCACAATTCGTCATTCTGGATTCAGAGATGTAGCCAGAGACATGGATGCCCATGAGCATACCTTTGGTTGGTGGACAACCTTAAACCATCATCTTTGGTTGGTGGATAACCTAAAACCATCACAGGTAGTAGACCTCCCTTCTTTTAGGTCAAAGGTCTCCCTTTCATATATGAGGAACACTTCCTCTAGCAGAAGCCTTCAGCTTAGCAGCCTTCAGCTTCTTGCCAACTTTGTTCGAGTTCCAGGAAATGCTTCAAAGCATTCCAGAGTTGTTGGTAATCCTAAAACCATCACAGGTAGTAGACCTCCCTTCTTTTAGGTTGAAGGTCTCCCTTTTTTATGAGGGACAATTCCTCTAGCAGAAGCTTTCAGCTTCTTGCCAATTTTGGAAGAGTTCCGGGAACTGCAACAAGTTTTGCGTTCCAGTGTTTGTGGTCATCCTTAAACCACCTCTTCTTTCCAACATTTCAGAGAGTTGATTCAGCCCAAGTGCTGCCATGTATACTTTGCATATTTGTATTACAACTCTTTTCTTGGACTCACACATACCCCTTCGGATTAAGGGGGGATGTTGGAACACCTAATCCTACATGGGTAGGTGTGGAATGCGAAAAGTCACAATGGAGTCCAAATGACCTTGGAATATGAAACCAAGAGTCACACCATTGTACTATAAATGTACATCATGTATAATGGAAAAATAAGAAAGCCTCACGCTTATCCTTCATTGTGTGTTGAGTCTCTTGTGTGTGTGTTCATCCTTCTCATACACCATGTGTGTGCTTTAACATGGTGTTTAACAAAATGCATACGAAAAGCAAAGAAATGAGTCCAACAGACACAGTATTAAGTGATTCATTGTGGGCTGCCCAACACACTTACAAGCAAAAAAAAAATGCGTAAAATAGGAGAAAAATTTCTCTCGCAATTTATGTAAAGCCCCCGATTGCAAGTGCCTACGGCAGTTACCTCAACGCATGCAATGCGCTTATGTGTGAAAAAACTATACTCAAAAGTCCCTAAGTAAAATATTAGGAGTTTCCTTTCGCAAATTGTCACCTCGTTGAATCTACGAATCAGAAGATGGGTCGCAGGACTATCACTTCCACTCCAACATGTATCAATTTATATCTATTAAGACCCGCATAACCATAAAACATAACACGTCAATGGAGTCGCCAATCCTATTGTGGTGGATTCGACACATAGGTGTAGGAAATCACACGAGCTTAGAGAGTGTGGTCTACTCTCTAAACTATTGGTAATAGGAAGTATGTGGGGGGAGCTCAAAATCATAAAACTTAAATGAAATAATATGCTGAAGTATGCTCTGGTTAAAAAACTAAAACTAAAAACACAAAATAAGCTATATAGAGAGTTCCAAATAGTAATAATGCAAATGATGGCTTGATGGCCTCTTCTTATTGAATTCTTGGAAGAAAATAAAATCTTACCCACTTGCCAAAGGGCTCCTAGGTAATGGCTCTAGGTCTAGATGCAAGGATGTTTATCTTTCAAGTTCCACCTTCTGACGCAGTCTAACTCTCTCTCTCTGCTGTAGTGGACTAAGATGTTGGGTGGCCAACTATCGAGTCCTCTTTAGCTTCAGCTCCTTGGGTCACACACAATGCTGGTGTTGCTTGGGCAACTTTGGCCAGCATAACCTTGTGATCACCATTTGCTCATCTCTTTGTGGGTTTATATAGGTGAGCTTCAAATCCTCCTTCCCTCCCTTGGTACATGATGGATGGTGACCCAAGGGAGAGGTGTGATTCCATTGTGTGCTCAAATATTATTTTGTGTGCTCACATAATGTCTAAGGAGGTGCTGGTGGCTGTCCTTAGGTGGCTTTCACATAAGGAGTAACCGTCCTTTGCTTTTTGTGGTTGCGGAAAATGACTTTTTTCAATTTCCAGGAATGCATGCTTATCGGGCAAAAGGGCGCGCAGAAGGCGCTCTTCTCGAAGGAAAAAGTGCGCATTTGAGCATTTATGACTATTTCAAATCTAATTTTCTGAAAACCTTAGAGATTTTAAATACTTCTTGATTCCATAATGTATTCCTATCCTGTCAATCCTTAGGCTCGACATTAATTGATGTCGTTCTCATCGTACGCATTTCAAATGTTAACAATGGGGTTAAATTAATATAATTCATGTTCATAAAATATATAATGAAATGTTAATAAGTGTGGGATTTTAAAATACACTAAGGATAGTGTTTAAAACTAATATCGGGGTGGGATTTTCATAGTGGGGCCCGATATTATTATTTTAAACTTGAAACTTAGGATAAGTGTATTTTAGGGGGTATTATGAATGAAAAGGAAATTAGTAAATGGACTTTTACTTTTCCAAAGATAATATGCTTTTTAACTAAGGAAAAGGGATTTTGTAAGGGAAAAATAGTGTCGTAAGGGGAAAAGGGTTAAAATGAAGGGGAAGGAGTATTTTTACAAGGGGAATGAGTTTGAAAGGAACTTAGTAATATGATATAACCATTTCTGCTATCCATGCCTTGTGTAAACTACTTCCGCCTACCCATTATCTACCCTAACATTTTTTCTTCATTTATTTGGGTGCATTTGAGCTCGCAAACCCTTATTATTTTTCTTTTAACACCACACTATCTAATTCTAACCTTATTACTTCCAATGGATCAGATTAAACTGTTGATCTCATTTATTATTCTCTACCTAACTACTGATCTGCCAAGATTAAACAGTTTGGCTAGATCTTTATTCCCTATCTATCAGCATGAAAAATCAAGATTAAGAAGTTTGACCTTCATGGATTGTGGCATTTTTTACAAGCTGCACACAATCTTATTTTTCAAAGTAAAGTAAAAAGTACTGGCATTTGAATTTGCATAACTTTCATGATCTATTTTTATCTTTTTTTTTGTTGGGGTTCATTTTTTATATTCTTTTTTGATCTTTTTGTTTTCAGTCCTTTGATTTTTCTTTTAGGACTTTTACCCTCTTTACATTTTTTAATATGGGAAAACAATTTGCAGAAAGCAAAGTGTGTACATATTACAAGACTAATCATATTCAATTCAAAATTATGAATCATATTATTATAGGACCCTAACAGTGGCTCCACATGGAGATGGCATTTCCTGGTGAAATGTCAAGAACTTTAAGATCAGTAGCCTTTAACTTTGATTGTGGCTTGCCTTGGAACTGTTTTCTGAGCTCTACTTTAATCTTACTTATGATATTTTGTCTTTCAAAGCTTAGGGCCTTCTCTTCGAGCTTCAACTTTGTAAGAAAAACATCCAATCCAATCTATGCTTTGCAATTTTATGTACAATGATAAAAGTAAACAAATTGAGTTCATGTTAATCAGGGGAATAGTAATGCTTCAGCATCCTACCATTAATAGGTCCACCTGGCATATCTATCCATCTAACTCATTTAAAAAGAATGCATCGTTACCTCTGTAACCATAAATTACATAAGGACCTTTAACCTTATCTTGGACAACTTGTGATTTGACATAGAATTCTTCCCTGGTTTGCTGCAAATGTATGGTCTTATTTATCCTTCTCTGGATATCATTGGTTTCTACCTGCAGTTCTTGGATCATCTTCATCATTGGCACTCCTAAAGAGGATGGAAAAATAGCATCCATCCCATGTACTAGTTAATAAGGGGATATACCAATGGATTTATTTGTGGTGATTTTGTCTACCCATAAGGCATTAACTAACCTTTTGTTCCAAGTCTTTTTGTTGTCTTCTAATAGTTTCTTGATGATATTAGCAAGGCTTTTATTTGAGGATTATGCAAGGCCATTACCTTGAGGGTAATAGGCAGTGGAATAGCCAAGGCTAATGTGGTAGCTGTTACAGAAGTCAATAATTTTCTTAGACTTGAAAGCAGCTGCATTATTAGTAATGAGATTTTGAGGGCATCCAAATCTAGATAGTATATTTTTTTCAAGAAATGAGATTATGACAAAATCAATGGCTTGTCTAGAAGGAATGGCTTCTATCCACTTAGTGAAATAGCTTGTGGCTATCAAAATCCATTTGTGCTAGGCTGAGGAGGGTGGGTGAATTTCACCAATGAAGTCTAGACCCCATTGCTGAAATCGAATTTCCGTGGAGATGGGTTTAAGGGGTAAAGGTAATAGCTTTTTCTTCCCTTCAAAGATCTGGCATTTGTGACAGGAGGTCACATACTTTCTTACATCTGCAAAAAGAGTGGGCCAGTAAAAACCTACCCTCAAGATTTTGTCTGCGGTTGATTTCCAGTAAAGGTGTCCTCCACAATCACCTGCATGAAACTCTTCCATAACTTTATCAACTTCATCTTTAAGTAA
This sequence comes from Pinus albicaulis, assembly GCA_034641835.2. Taxonomy (NCBI): domain Eukaryota; kingdom Viridiplantae; phylum Streptophyta; class Pinopsida; order Pinales; family Pinaceae; genus Pinus; species Pinus albicaulis. The sequence continues at coordinate 87,016,572 of CM076576.1, forward strand.
ACAATTTAATAAAATTCCACCATGATATTTCCAAAACAGAGAATTATCTATGATACAAAATTTCATTGTTTTTAACTTTAAAAATCTAGCTTTAGTTCTAGACAATCCAGGAGGAGCTTGTAAGTTTAGTAAGACAAATATGATATCTGCATACCATGGTGAATCTAGAAAAGCTTCACTGATCTATGGAGTCGCCATCTCTTCCTGATCATCTAATTGAGCAATAAAATTTATATCTAAGGCCTGATAGTTCGATTCAGCCGTGATTTTGGCTAAACCTTGGCCTTTAATAATTTTGGTGGGCTTAATTTCCATGTCATATTCCAAAATTGTGGCAAACTATTTTCCTCTCTTACCATCAGGCCCATTCTGAGTCAGAACATCCTTTACTACTGAATTTGGGACATATGAAATGATGTGTGAGTCTAAGATGTACACTCTAAAGTCTTTAATTGCTTTCACTAAAGTCAATGCTTTTTTTTCCATTATGTTATACTTTAGTGTGGCATCTCTTAGTGATTTTCTGAAAAAAGCAATGGGTTGTTCATAACCCTGGTCATTCTTCTGCAATAAGACTGCAACAATATTATGTTCTCAAGCAAAAGAAAAAATAATGAAATCTTTTTTGAAATCAGGACTTATTAGGATTGGTGTCCTTGTAAGGGCTTGTTTGATTGATTCAAAGGATTGTTTGGTCTCTACTGTCCATTTAAGTGCTGAGTCTTTCTTTAACATGTTATTTAGTTATCTAATTATTTCTGCTATATTTGAAATGAATCTTCTGAGAAAATTGATCTTACCTAAGAAAGCCTGCAATTCCTTAATATTTCTAGGATAAACTATGTTCAAAATGGCCTCTATTCTAGCTGGGTCTATCATAATTCCCTCTTTTGAAATTATATGTCCTAATAGTTTACCTTCTTCAAGTCCAAAGAGACTCTTTTTGAAATTCAAAGAAATACCAAATTTTTTGCATTTAATAAACACTTGTCTCAGATGATCTAAATGTTCATTGTCAGTTTTTGAAAATACAGTTATGTCATCTAGATAAATTACAAGAAAATCATGAATTTCTTTGGCAAAAGCTATATCCATAGCTCTATAGAATGTGGCTCCTGCATTAATTAATCCAAAATACATTTTTAAATACAAGTACCCCATGGAGTAGTAAATGTTGTCTTTGGTTGGTCTTATGGCTGAACTAAGATCTGATTATATCCAGAGAATCCATCAAGCAATGAAATCCTGGATGAACCAACCACTCTCTGTAAAATATGATCCATCTTGGGGAGGGGGTAGTTATCTTTTAGGGACACCTTGTTTAAGTTCCAAAAATCAACACAAAGTTTGATTTCCCCTGTTTTCTTCCTAGTGGGAACTAAGTTTGAAACCCAGTCAGAATATCTGATAGGTGCAATGATCTGTGCTTCATACATCCTCTTTACCTCTTTTTCAATTAAAGGCATAAGAACCAGATTGATTCTTCTAAGCTTCTGTTTGAATGGTTTCTGATCTTCTTTGATAGGTATTTTGTGTTGTATTATGCTAGTGTCATAAGATTTTACGTCTTCATAACTCCATGCAAATACATCATGAAATTCCTTAAACAGAGCTATGTATTTTAGTTTTTCATCTTGAGGTAATGCTTTGGAAAGTTTGATGAGCTTAGGCCTTTGTTCTGTTCCTGTATTTCATTCTTCTATATCTGATCTTAGTGGTTCCATTTTTTGTTTTCTTGCAACATCATTTGAATAAAAAATATCTTCTAATGGGGCTAATCCCTTAGGTAAAAAGTTATTCTTGAGGTTTAAAAATGTCAGAATCATCATCTACTAATTCTTCTATTTCTACGTTTTCTAATTTATATATTTCTATTTGAGTGAATTTAGTGGGTTCAGTGAAATCTAAATTATTTACATCTATCTCACTATCTATTTTATCATCTACTCTACAATCTGTACCTATGTTACAATTCTGAATTCTCCCTCAGCATTCATAAAGTGATAAATTTGAGTATCTTGTGTAAAAATTTGCCAATATTTTAAGTTTTTGGTATAGTAGGCCTATGTCTTATCTCTGTTGTATATTGGTGAATTGGTTGAAAAGGCAGATTGCAGGTGCTAGCAAAAGTTGCTAAACTGTGTGCCTGCATATTATGTTTTCTAGGAATTACAACAAAGTCAATTTCAAGCAATTCTTTATTCATATCTAAAAAAAATTCTCTGTATTGGCTTAATCTAGGATTGTACATAAAATATTCTTCTCTAATTTTTTTTACAATTAAGTCAGAGTCTCAAATGATAGAAACTCTTTTGCCTCCTAAATTTCTAACAATCTGCAATCCTAAGATTAAAGCTTCATACTCTGCCATGTTGTTTATACATTTAAAGTTTAATCTAAAGGCATGACCTTCTGAATGATTGCTTTCCATGTTATGAATCCAAACTCTTGCTCCTGCTCCTATTTTGTTTACTAAACCATCAAATTCTAAGTGCCACATTGATTCATGAAATATATTGTCATTGTCAACTTCCTTATTTTTCTGTTTTAATGTTGTGTTTTATTTATGCCAGAATCATAATTACACAAAATGAAAGAATCCATATCAGAGTGTAAAAAGTAAATTGGATAGTTCTAAGGTTGTTCTGTACTACTAACCATGTACTTCATTAGAGTTTCTATGTAAAGCTTTTTGGGTTGACCAAATACTGAAATAGTGGCATAAGACATGTCTAATTGTAGAGATCCCTGCGGTTTTTCTCCCCATGAGCGAGATAATAGCATTCCATACTTTGGAGGGATATCAGCTACTATAATATCCATGACTATACTTTTTCCTGGGTATTGGACTAAAGTGACACATAAATCTTTTATTAATCCAAGACATTTCACTTTGCTAGAGTCAAAAGAGAAGAGATCTTTGTATGGTTTAATAACATCTAAATTTAAAGTTTCCATAATGGCTTTTGGCATTAAATTGTGGGATTCTCCTGGATCTAACACAACATTGTGTAAAATTTGATCATGTATACTCAAGCTAATGTAGAAAGGAGGAACACCACCTTCTTGATGTTTTCCATTTACCTCTGGGCCAGAAATTAGTTCTGGTTTATCATCATTTAGATTTACAGAGTCTCATCCTTCATTGATGTTCAAAGTTTCAGTGATCTGTGATTTGTATAGATCATGTTTTACCAACTCTGTCAAAGGAATTGGTATTTTTAGTTTGGAAATTTCATTTTGGATGTTAAATGTTGATTGTGTTTTTCCTAACTGAATGATTTCTTCTTTACTAACTGCAGTTTGAGTGTGTCTCTTCTTTATCTACAGTTGGTTTTTCTATTTGTGTTTTCATTGTTTTGCTATTTTCAATTTTCTTTAGTGGAAAAGTTTGAGTAGCAATGGTAACTTTGGCAAGTTCTAAAATTTCAGAAGTTTTTTTAGCAGATTTCGACTTTCAGTAGCTATTTTGAGATTAGCTGATTTTTTATCAACAACAGATGTTGTTTTAGCAAAAGTTGTTGTTTTAGCAGCAACAGATTTTTGAGAATCAGCTGATGTTTGAACAACAGTATCTGTAATGTCAACAATTTTAGGACTCGGTGCAATTTTTGGACTAAAAATTTTCTGATTAGGATTTGAATTTTTCTGATTTGAACTAGAATTTTGATGGGTTTCCCTAGGGAGAATTTGAAGTATTTTGGTGGTAAGAGCTTCCACTGTTTTCTTTGTCTAATTTTGGGCAGATTTCTTAGTAGGGGCTTCTACATTTTTCTTACTCCTAAGGTTATATTGCTTGTGAACTTAATTAATGACAAACTCATAACCTTGCTTATAATCAAAAGACTCTCCAGATTCTAACTGTAACTGTTGTAATTCATATCATTCTTGTTCTTCTTGTGTAAGAAAAATAATATTACCATCATTGATTCCCATTAATTTAATCTGAGTGTCTTCATCATCTTCATTTTGGTGAGAACTTTCAGTATATTTCTCTTGGAAAGGTGGTCTTATTTGTTGATCAGGTGTTGATTCTCTAGATTTACCAGTGTTCGTATATTTTCTAAAATTAGGATTTCTTATTTCAGTATCTTGTTGTTGATTATCCCATTGTGGTTTCCTTTCCATAATTTCTAATCTATCCATCATTTTTTCCATGGATTTTGCTAAACTATCTATTTTACTATCTGACGTGGATGTTTCCTCTTTTATTGTTACTCTTCTTTCATTTCTCATTCTGGCTCTCTTAGCTAACAAATTTGCTTCTACACTAACTGCAATGCTTTGCATTTGTTCTAGTGTTTTTGGGTTCCTTTTCCTCAGTTGGTATGACATATCCATATCAAAACCATCAGGAAATTTGAGTAAAGCTAGATCAGGTGGCGGTTTCATGTTTGCTGGAATAGCATTATAGATACTCTTGAATCTAGTACAATAGTCATGAACTGACTCATTAGGTCCTCTTTTTATGTGTTCATATTGAGACAAAATTTGTAAAGGATTATTCTTTTTCTCCCATCTAATGATAAACAATCTATGAAAAGCTTCTAAATCAGCAATATGATTGGCAGGTAAAGCTTTAAACCATTTCTTTACTTCTCCAGCTAAAGTTTGGGCAAACAGCCTCATTTGAACATCAGATTCATCAATTTTATGCAATTCAAAGTAATGAGTCATTTTGTTAACATGTTGTTGTGCAGTGTATTGATTGGTTCCATCAAATTGAGGGATTTTGCTTTGGTAATCCTGGGGCATGTTATGTAATTGAGGTGGTAGGACCAATGGGGCATATCTAGCAGCCATGGCTAATATTCTAGCTAGGATGGGAGGTAAATTGGTGGTACTTGGTGATGAGGTTGAGATATTTGCAGATGAGGTTGGGACACTAGAAGATGTACTTGAAAATGTGGTTGAAGTACTTGAAGATGTAGCAGCAGTGTTAGAAGGTGAACTTGAAGTGTTTGGAGATGGAAATAAAACTCCAGGTTGAAGAGGAAGCTTAGGAATGAAGGATTTTGTGGAATGAGGTGTAGTGTAAATAATAGATGAGGTGGTATTAAATAAATTTGAATTTACAGACTCTGAATGAATGGTATAAGGCTTAGGGGTATAAGCAGATAAAGCAGTCAATTCAACAGAATGTTGGAGAAAAGCTTCATCAATTTCCTTAATCAAAGTTGCAGTTAAAGCATCAAGTTTATCATAAGGTTCTAAAGCTTTTTTTATTTGAATCAAGTGAAACAGTTTCCTTCTTAGTTTCAATAAATGAAATGAAATCAGGATCTATTACACTATCATAAATGGAACTTTTTGATTTAGTTCTAAACAAAGATTGCTCAAAAGCTAAATCAAATTCAATGTCTTGTAAACTTGATAATTGTTTGGGGAGGGAATATGCTTTGATCAATGGACTTTTATTTCCTAGACTTTCTACTTTATTTTTTTCTATAAAATTCTGTGAGGATTATCTACTATTACAACAAGTTCTAGATGGGGATGAGACCTAGTATAGTAGGTTCTTTTGGAAGCCATAATTTTAGTTTTTAATGAATAGTTTTACTTACAATCCTTAAAACAACCTCAAGGTGAAAAGATGAGTAAAAGTATTTCCTTTAAGGTTTATTTTAAACACTGAGGACTGATCTCCCCAGTATGGTCGCCAGTATGTTATCACTCCAATAATTCTCAAGGGTTGTAAATTGTTTTTGGTTTAAAGAATATTAGAGGTAACCACAAACCTACTTTTAAGCTTTAGGATCTAGCCTTCCTAATGCTCAGAGAGGGCTCTCTCTATATGATTTATTTTTGTTGATTTTAGTTGATTTTAGGCTAGTTATGTAGGATTACTTGGGATTTTGATTTTGGGATTGGTTTGGTGGTGGAATCACTGGTTCAGATGGATAGATGTAGGTTTGAATTCCATTGGGCTAATGGAGTCAAAGTGTCAAGCATTCAAAGCAGAATCAAGGTTCTAAAGGGAAGTGTTCACATGGTAAGATAGCTGAGTAACTTCAGATATTTAGGTTGGATGATGTAAATGGTTTCAATTGGGATGAGAGAGCAATTAAGGTTTCTCAGATCCGGATAATGAGGGAAATGACAAAGGTCAATCGAAACTAGGGAGCAATTAAGAATTCCCTAATCTCAATATCAGTAGGAAACATGAAAATGATATAACAGTTCAAGACAGAGTGTTTTTAAACATATTCTGAAATAACATTCTTTATATACATTTAGATTTAGAAAACATGCAAGTATATGAAAACTTCAGATAAAAACAAAGAACAATTTGAAAGTACTTCACTGAAGTGGCCCAACACATGAATCCTGTAATATAATCTCTTTATTGCTCAATCCAATATGTTGACTTGAAAATGGTACAAAGAACCCTTTGGTTCAGATCAGTATATCTATAGAAGTGTTTTAGCAATCCACAATCCACACTCAATACTTCGAAATGTGAAGTATTTATACAAAAACTCTTACAAAATATCCTAAAAAAAACTTAGGAATTATTCAAGGAAAAATAAATATCTTCATGCAAGAAGATAGAGACAGTTATCTACCTAATGCAAGTTGTCCCTGATTTTATTGATTTGTTGTTTTTTGTTGTTTGATATTTTGTTGATTTGTCTCTAACTGTTGCTCAACGAAGGTTGTCTTTTAGGCAGTTGAGTGTCCTTCAGGCTAGCTTTATCTTTCACTTTGCTTTGACTTTAACCATCTGAATTTCATCTGATACACTTTAACTCTAATACTCTTTGACTGTCACTATTGTTTTTTACTTTAAACTTTGACTGCCATGTTTACTATTTTACTTTCACAATAAATCAGTCAAATTTTCCCAATCTTCTGCATCTGGTAACTTGATCCTCATCATTCTTCTGAATATCTCTTCTGCCTCTGTATACTTTGAAAATGTAGGCTTGTTAATGAATAATTGTTTTACCTCATGTTGTAGGTAAAAGATGTTTTCAAAACTTTTGTAGAGTACTTTCCATGTTGGAATTCCCTGCATGGTTGAATTGTTTCATTAGCCAGTTCTCTGATTTTTTAATCATAGTCTTCTTGTTTCATTAACATGTCATTGATAACCAGAGGATTTGAAAGGCCTTTTATGTCTCATAATATCAAATTTCATCATGAAACTGGTTATGGCAATCTCCATGTTTTGACATTTTTCTTCCAGCTGTATCATTAAGTTTTTCTTAGAAATCACCTTCCTAACTTCTAAGATTGTTTCTAATCCTGTCACTAATTCCAATCTCTTCTAATTCCTGCTTATTCTTGGAATTAAAAAAATTTATGATTTCATTAGTCTCTTCTGGCTTCTTACCAAGTTCTTCTTTAATTTTCTGGATGGCTTCACCTGCTACTTTGATTAAATCTTTTTGCTCATAGATAACCTGAATGGATGGCCAAATATCATTGGCAGATTCAATGATATTGGCCCATAGTTGTTGCTTGGCTTGTGCCATTAGTTCTTTCAGTGTTAAATATTTCTCTAACTTCTTCAATTTCTCTTTCAACCTATTTTCCTTCTGTACTTCATTATTGTGCATAATATGGACTAGTTTCTTCTCATCACCCAGACTTTTTAGCTGTTCTTTAAGTCTATTGATTTCATTAGTCTGAATGGAAATTTCCTGCATTGCTTTAACAAGTTTGCCTGCTTCATCACTGGGCTGTGCTGCTGTTTTAGATGACTCTGTAGCTGAAGTAATTGTTGATGTAACAGGAAGTGTTGTAGCTATTGGAACTGAAGGGGCCAATGACTCTACTAAGGTTGAAGGAACAGTTGTAGTGACCACAAGAATAACACAAGACTTATGTGGTTGCTTGATAAGCACACACATGGTGTATGAGAAAGAAGAATGCACACACACACAAGAGAAACACACAATGAAGGATAAGCGTGAGGCTCTCTTATTTTCCATTATACAAAGATGTACATTTATAGTACAATGGTGTGACTCTTGGTTTCATATTCCAAGGTCACTTGGACTCCATTGTGACTTTTCGCATTCCACACCTACCCATGTAGGATTAGGTGTTCCAACATCCCCCCCTTAATCCGAAGGGGTATGTGTGAGTCCAAGAAAAGAGTTGCAATACAAATCTGCAAAGTATACATGGCAGCACTTGGGCTGAATCAACTCTCTGAAATGTTGGAAAAAGAGGTGGTTTTAGGATGACCACAAACACTGGAACGCAAAACATGTTGCAGTTCCCGGAACTCTTCCAAAACTGGCAAGAAGCTGAAGGCTTCTGCTAGAGGAATTGTCCCTCATATAAAAGGGAGACCTTCGACCTAAAAGAAGGGAGGTCTACGACCTGTGATGGTTTTAGGTTGTCCACCAATCGAAGGCATGCTCATGGGCATCCGTGTCTCTGGCTACATCTCTGAATCCGGAATGACGAATTGTGGCTCAGGCTCGCAGGCTGGCTGGCTGCTACGAATGGAATGAGGTGTAGCTCGAGCCTAAACAATCATGTTGATTCGTACATGACCACCATTTTCCCCAGCCGGGGGACAAGGTGAGATGATAGAAAGCTCATTGCAAGTTTGTTCAATATCGTGAACAAGTTCTAATATGTCGTAAACATCTTCTTGTTGCGTGCCATTGCCAAGAAACCAGTCCTCAGATGAATCTTGGTTTCCTTCACGGGAGGAAACGTGTACGGAGAGCATATGCGAAGAATAGATTAATGCAGAACCACGGTGCTGCATCGGATGAAGATCAAAACGAGTGATCTTTCACATGGCCAACCAAATCTGGTGGCTTTTCAATCTGTTGAAACGGAACTTGATGCGAACATTGCAATTGAAGCGTCATACGGGGAATCGGCATACGAAATTGAATGGGCTTGGTGTGTGCACAGAATATGAAAGGACATCACCATCCTTATCCAAGACCAGTTCAGTGCTTGTTGTGGACAAGCTCTTCCCAAGGTCTGATGATGGGCTTAGGAAGTGCAAGCTGAGTGGCTGCATCTGCATGTACATCTGCTCTCGTACAAGGAACTGAATGGGAATCAACTACAATTTTATCTTCTTGCTTCTGATGAGAGTCCTTCACAATGTTCTGAATAGAAACAGGTTCAGAATGGTGACTCTTTTGATGAAGTTCGTCTTGTTGAAGTTGAGATTCCAACTGCAAAAACTCAATCTTCTCATGTGCATCTTGCAAACAACTTTGAATGTTACAAAGAGCATCCTTGCTCATTTTTATCATGTCATCAACATTTGAATGAATGAGGTCATTCAACAACACTAATGCCTCATTGATTTTGGCCATTTTCAACAATTTAGGCTCAAAAATGAATGAAAGGGTGTCGGCTTCAACCGAAAATGCACCCGGTTACAATGTGATTCAACAAATACAGATGACTCCAAGGAATTTCCAACTATGGAAATCTCAAAGTACAAGGTGTGCTCCTCAAATGATGGAGGGCAATCAACAATGACTTACATCAACAACTCAAATACTGATTGCAACTATGAAGAAGCAATACAATGTCAATACAATACAATATTTCTGCAAAATATGTGCAGCTGAAAACACTATGCAGCTGAATTTTCCTTCAAAGAGCTGTTTTGCAATGATGGCAAACTTGTCTTCAAATGTCAATTCTTCAAAAAATCACTTTTCAAATCAATGCCACAAATCACAATGCAAATCTGTAAATTTCAGTCCATGTCATTTCTTCAATTCTGCTCACATGTCATTTCTGTTCAAATCTTCTCTCTTTCCTCTCTCTCTCTCTGCTGTTTTTTTATTTTATTTATTTTTTATTTATTTTATAAATAAATGAATTAAAAATGGGAAATATTTTAAAAATGAAAGGGAATTTATTATATCAAAAGGGGGGGAGAGAAATTTATGAAAGGGGAGGGGGGTATTATAATTAGGAAATGGGATTTATTTAAAAGGGGACTATTAAAAAATGATGGAGTTTATTAAATTAAGTGGAAATTATTAAATTAAATGGGGAAATATAAAAAATCGAAATATGAAAAGGAGTGGGAGAGGGATTATTATATGAGAGGGAATTGTATTGAAAGGGAGATTTTTAAAAAAAGGGTGGTTTTATTGAATGGAGAAAGGGCGAATGGAGCTGTAAAAGTCGAATTTAAAATGGAGGCGGATTTTACAATGGAAAGGGCGGTATTGTGTTAGGTATGGCAGGTGGGATAGGTGGGCAGGACGCGCGGAGCAGTCGTGGAGGCGTTTCAATGCCATGAGAGTTTGCAGAGCGTTTGAAAGGCTGTAGGAGATGGCGTTATGGAGAGGGGGCGGTGTTACAAATCTGTTGGGGGCGAGCGGTATTGTAAAGGCGGTTTGTATGAAACGGTTTGAGTGGGTTGAGCGCTGGAGAGCGTAGGGAAGGGAAGGGACGGGGATTTGAGTGGGGGCGTAAAGCGTAAGGCAGGTGTTGCAGGTCGAGAGCTCGGATAGCACGCAGTTGAGGGCGTAGGTGCTGTTGTAGGGGATGGATAAGGGATGGCCGGCGTAGATAGGAGGGCCGAGCTGGTTAAGGCTTGCTGTGCGTTGAGACTTGGGTACGAGCGGGTGAGTGTACTGAGAGTGCATAGAGCTGTGGGGTGGGGTCAATGCCGAGGAGGCCGGCTGTTATGCCGAGAGGTGAGGGAGTATAACAGTGGTGTGAGGACGCTGTAGTGGGTAGATCACAGGGAAAGGAGCGATGGCTGTAAGTAATGTGAGATATATACGTGGGTTGAGAGCGTATTGTGGGAAAGGTTGAGAGGGGGCGGCCTTGTGAGCAGAGTTGAGAGTTGCAGGTGGAATGGGGAAGGCCGAAAGGCCAAGAGCAATGAAATTTTTTTATTTTTTTTTTAAACTTAAAAACAGCAGAGTAGAGAAATTTGAAGCTCCAGACTTTAAAAACAACATCAGAACTTTTCTTCCAAATACACAGCAGAATTTTTTTCTTCAAATGTATAGCAGAATCTTGTAGACTCAGTGGAAAAATTAATTTTCTCGGCAGTAAAAAATCCAGCAGAACTCAGAATTCTTTTGCAGTGAAAACCAAAAAACCTCTTCTTCATAAACCCATTTTTAAAACAGAGTTTTTTAGCAACTCTTCAATGCAGAAATTAATAGAAATTGCAGGAAAAATGAGAATGAAAACCTTCAGATGGGCAGTGCTGCCTTCTTCAAAACCAATGTTGAATGCTTCTTCTTCTTCAAATTCTGAATGCTGCTCTTTCTTCTGAATGCTGCTCCTTCTCCAAAACCACTTTCTGAATGTGGAAAAAAGACTTCTGCAGAAAGTCTCTTCAAAACACCTCTGAATGGCAGCAAAAACACTACTGCAAAAACTCTCTAAATGCTGCAAAAATGTCAAGAATTTTGCAGATATGCAAGGCCATAAACACAAATGGCTCACTCAAAATAGAGCAGGGCCAGAAATCGCCCGCTCTGATCCCATGTTAAACACCATGTTGAAGCACACACATGGTGTATGAGAAAGAAGAATGCACACACACACAAGAGAAACACACAATGAAGGATAAGCGTGAGGCTCTCTTATTTTCCATTATACAAAGATGTACATTTATAGTACAATGGTGTGACTCTTGGTTTCATATTCCAAGGTCACTTGGACTCCATTGTGACTTTTCATATTCCACACCTACCCATGTAGGATTAGGTGTTCCAACAAGTGACATGGACTTCTTCTGATCTAGCCTTTTTCTCCTGCACTAACTTGTCCATCTCATTTTCCATTTCTTTTAGTTGGGAAGTTAATTGAAGAATGAGGTTCATCATCTCATCTTTTTGTGCTTCATTTTCTAACACTTCCTTTGCATGTGGATGTTCAGTAGGAGGTAGTTTTAGTTGCTTCTTTAATGCAGCAATGTCTGCATTCTTTTTCTTTATGAGTTCATCTGAAACTTTGACATGTTGGCAATATGATGCAGAGTGTTGTCCTTGATGGCAACCCACTTGATGAAGATGATGGAAACCTGCTTGATGAAGTTGTCCTTGATGGAATGTGTCTTGATGAACTTGTTAAAAGATGTAAATCTGATGTATCTACAATGAGTACAGAAGGTAATGATGGAAGGAATGTCAGTATGTGCCAGAACATGATGAAAAGAGTATGTCTCAAGGCATACGCGGATTTGTCTAGAAGAAGTAGCATATGCACGCGGGAAATAACGTGCCAAGTCGCGTATGGGAAAAAGCGCTCTAAATTTGTAAAACCAGGGGTAACTACCATGGTATTGACCCATTGTATTGAATGATGGTTAGCCTATGTGATCCCGTCCAGGAATACCATTGGAATTTGTGTGGTTTTGACTCATGGTATTGATGAAGGGTAACCCTATATAAGGAGAAGAAAATCATTGTGCAATTGAGGGGCAAGTGGTCTGGGTTTTATTGAATACTTAACTCTGAAGTATATCTGCATGGTTGAACTCTATTCTTAATTGATAGATCTGAAGTCTATGTTGCACCTATGTTCATAAAGAAGGTTCAAGATCTCTATATCTTTAAATGAGAATCTCAAGGATGATCTAAAAAGAAGTGAATAAGACTTGGCGCAAATCTGTTGAAGAAATCTGGGTAAGTTCATAGATCTGATCTGTTTTGTAAAACCTATCTTCCTCAAATATATACGCAGGTTCAGTGAATGAAAAGCGCATGTATACGCGAATCTGCTTAATGAAAAGTGTGTATGGGCAGTCAGGGTTTCTCTGAAAAACGTACAAATGTATACGCAGTTTCTCTTCATTGAAAGCGCGTACATACGCGGATCCTCTTAATTAAAAGCGCGTATGGTATCTGAACCAATGGTTTCTGAAAGGGTGAATGTGTTTCTGCATATCTATTCTGATGTCTGGGTTGTCTCTGATGTCTGGTTACAGTGGTCTCACTGTTCTGTATGAAGCATTGGGCAAGAATGTTTGTTGAGAAGTAAAGGGTTGTGTTGAAGCTATTTTGATCCAGTTTGAAAATTGATGAAACGTGGTCTGCAGTGAATCTGAGGGTTGAAGCCTTCAGTCTGAAAGAAGAAGCTTTCTGCCAGTAGAGGCTGGTGTGAATATCAGGGGGTAGTGGCTCCCTTCTAGGAGAGGTTGGTAAATGAGTGCAGGGGGTTGTTGCTCCCTCCAGGTGAGGCTGGTAAACGAGAGAAGGTTGTAGCCTTCTACAGGTGGGTGCCTGCGTGCTGGTATGAGTCTGCACTAGTACATGTTGTAAGAAGTTTTCTTAATAATATAATTTTGAAGGCTGAGACGACGGCAGCGGTGGTTTTCTCCCGAATTGGGTTTCCACCTAAAAATCCTGGTGTTCATGTGTGTTGCCTATGTGTGATGATTATTCTGTTCTTTCTGCACCTGTTTACTGTTTTCTGAAATATCTCATAAATGAATAAAGTAATGATCTGAGTTAAGAATTGAATGCATAATTAGATCTCTAAGCATACACGAGTTCAGTAAAGGATATCCACGTATATACGCTGGTTTCCTTTAGGAAAGTAGCGTATGGGTTTTGTGAAGAAAAAAAATAAAAAGTTTCATTGTCTGCCCTAAATACTGATTCACCCCCCCCCCCCTCTCAGTATTTTTCCCAACAATTGGTATCAGAGCAGGTCCTTCTGAAAAGGCTTAACCGCTAGAAGGAAGATCAAGCAAGATGAGCAATCATGAGGGAACAGCATCTATCAAGCCTCCACTCTTCAATGGAAGCAATTTAATCTTCTGGAAAATAAGGATGAGATCTTATCTTCAGTCTATGGGAGCAGATATATGGGCCATTGTTGTACAAGGATACCAATATCCAGCTACTATACCTACAGATCCAACTGAAAGGAAGAATTATGAATCAAATGCCAAGGCGGTGAATGCTCTAACCAGAAGCCTGACTGAAGCTGAATTTGTCAAAGTCATGTAGCTGAATACAGCAAAAGAAATTTGGGACAAAATCATTCTAAGTTATGAAGGTGATGAAAAGGTAAAAAGTGCAAAACTTCAAACTCTCAGAATTGAATATGAAAATTTAAAAATGCATAATGATGAGAGTGTTTCCAGTTTATTTTTACGTCTTTATGATGTTGTAAATCGTATGAGAAATATGGGAGAAACAATAACCGAATCTACCTTAGTTGAGAAAATCTTAAGATCACTAACGGCAAAATTTGAATCAAAATTCTCTGCCCTTGAAGAAAAACAGGATCTTCAAACTCTTACTGTGGTGCAACTTCATGGCATACTGACTGCATATGAAATGAGGAGAGGAGGACCATCTGAAGTCAAAGAAGCTATTTTTAAAGCTTCTACAAAAGGGAAAGAAGTTCAAAAGGCAGAAGGATCCAGATATATCTCAGAAGAGGATGAGGCAAATTTTGTAAAGAAACTTCAACTTGGCACAGGACGATTTAGAGGTAAGCTTCCTTTCAAATGTTTTGAATGTGGAAGAGTTGGTCATTATGCTGCAAAGTGTCCTTATAAAGAAACATCTGCTAAAGGGAAAGAAGTAGCAAGAAGGAATAAGAACATATCTAGCACTAAGAAAAGTTACTATACTAATGAAGACAGTGATGGGTTATCTGATAGTGAGGAAGAATGTGAACAAGATCTTAGACTTCTCGTGGCTTTTGAATCTAATGATACTTTTGTGGATGCTCTAGAGGACAAGGATTTTCTTGAAGAAAACAATCAACTTAAAATAAGCCTAGAAGAAAAGAACATAATCATAGAGACTCTTGAAAATCAGCTTGAAGAAAAGGAAAAACGCATTGGAGAATTAGAGTGTGAAGTTGTAAAGATAAGAAAAGATCATGAGAAAGAGAAGACTCTCAATCTTAGATTTTCTACGGGTTCAGAAACCTTAGATGAAATTATCAAGGTACAACGGTCTCCTCTTATAAATACAGGTCTTGGATATACAGGAGAATCTTCTCAGGCCTCAGCTCCAAATTACCTAAAAGCAGCTACAACTGGTTTACTTCATTCAACCACTGAGCAAGGGAATAAAGAAACTTTACAGGTAAAGCATGATACAAGGAACACTAACAGGGATAATTTTCAAAAGGGCTACAACCTACAGGTAAATTCAAATAGAAGAGTTTATGATTGCAGAAATTTCTACTTCAATGGACAATGTTTCTCATGTCACAATTTTGGTCATAAAGTTGTTCATTGTGTTGCATATAAAACCATCATGACAAGAGAAGCAAGAAAGAAAAGGATGGATATTGAACCAAGGAAGAATGTCTATAACAACTTTTCTCCTCTTCAAAATGAAGTTGAATGTGCTTATTGCAATAACTTTGGCCATGAAGAATCCGAATGCAGGAGCAAAATACAGCGAAAAGAACATGTTCCTTCAAGTTCCAAAGTTTGGAAAAAGAAGGAAAAACAGGTTGAAAATTGTGGCATAGCTTTATTTGCAGAAGGTGAAGAAAATCAATGGTATATTGACAGCGGATGCTCAAAAAATATGACAGGTGACAAAAACAAACTTCAAGCATATGATGCCTTAGAAAAGGAAAAGAATGTTACTTTTGGAAATGATACACCTGCTGTTATTAAGGGAAAATGGTCTATTTTTCTAAAAGAAAAGGTGAAAGCTAATAATGTCATGTATGTGGATGGATTAAGACATAACCTATTAAGTGTAAGTCAAATGTGTGATCAAGGAACTGAAGTTGTCTTTAGTTCAAAATAATGTGTGGTACGTGATCTTGATACAGGTAAAGCCATTATCAAAGGAAAGAGAACTCCAAGCAACCTGTATGTATTGAAGAACTGCAAAGATCAATGTTACTTAAGTAAATCTTCAGAAAATTGTCTATGGCATAGAAGGCTGGGGCATCTAAGCTTCTCTCAAATCAACAAATCAAGCAGACTTAAAGCAGTTCATGGTCTTCCCAATATTAATCTACCAGAGAGCATCATATGCAAATCTTGCCAATTCGGTAAACAGACCAGAGTATAATTCAATGCCAAAGAAGGTTCATCAAATAGGCCTCTTAAACTCGTTCATACTGACATATGTGGACCTATGAGGAAAAATTCACCACGTGGAGAAGAATACTATATCTTATTTATTGATGATTTCTCTAGAATGTGTTTGATTGGGTTGCTTAAACACAAAGATGAAGCATTTGAGAAATTTCAGATCTTCAAAGCTTTGGTTGAAAATGAATTAGATATAAAAATCAAGTGTCTTAGATCTGATCGAGGAGGAGAATATACATCAAATGAATTCTTTGAATTTTGTGAACAACATGGCATAAAAAGACAGTTTTCTGTAGCAGGCACTCCACAACAAAATGGCGTAGCAGAAAGAATGAAAAGAACAATTCAACAAATGGCTAGAGCTATGCTTGATGATTCCGGAACACCTCACACTTATTGGGGAGAAGCAGCTCACACAGCAGCAAATATTCTTAACAAGGCACATGTTCGGGTAAACAGTGACAAAAATCCATATGAACTATGGTATGGTAATCCTCCTTCTGTGAAGCATTTTAGAGTTTTTGGAAGTAAATGCTTTATCAAAAATAATGATGAAAATCTTGGTAAGTTTGAACCCAGATCTGATGAAGGAATATTTCTTGGTTACTCATCTACAAGCAGAGCATACAAATGTTACAATAAAAGGCTTAGAAAGATTGTTGAATGTATTGATGTTGTTATTGATGAGTTTCCTGCAGCTACTAAAGAAGAAAAACACATAGCAGAAGAAGATGATGGTGACTTTTGTCCTTCTACATCAAATAGAAATGATATAGACAATGGATCCAATGAAGTACCAGAAGATGATCTATCTAAAAAAGCTCCATCCAGATATGTTCAAAAGAATCATCCTGAATCACAAATTTTGGGAAACAAGGAATCAGGTGTACAAACAAGGAGGACTCTTGTGGGTTCTTCTAGCTATCTGGCATTTCTATCCACAATTGAACCACACAATGTCAATCAAGCTAGCAAAGATGAATGTTGGATTCAAGCCATGAATGAAGAGCTTGATCAAATTGAAAAGAATCACACTTGGGAATTGGTACCAAGACCACGTGATAAAAATGTCATTGGAACTAAATGGATATTCAAGAATAAGTTAAATGAGAATGGGGATGTTATAAGAAACAAAGCTAGACTGGTTTGCAAAGGGTATACTCAACAAGAAGGTATAGACTTTGAAGAAACTTTTGCTCCTGTAGCTAGACTTGAAGCCATAAGAATGTTTCTTGCTTTTTCAAGTTCTCAACAAATCAAAGTTTATCAAATGGATGTCAAATCTGCATTCCTCAATGGTGAGCTAGAAGAAGAAGTTTATATAGAACAACCAGAAGGATTCATTTTGGGAAATGATAAGAATCTTGTTTGTAAACTTAAAAAGGCTCTAGATGGTCTCAAACAAGCTCCAAGGGCATGGTATTATCGTCTTGACAGATATCTTCATCAACAAGGATTTTCAAAGGGGTCTGCTGATAGCAACTTATACACAAAGACTGAAAATGATAAACTATTGATTGTGGTTGTTTATGTTGATGATATCATTTTTGGGAGTAATGAAGAATCTATGAGTTAGAAATTTGCTTCTGTCATGCAGCAAGAATTTGAAATGTCCCTACTAGGTGAACTAACATTCTTTCTTGGCTTACAAGTGCATCAAACTACAGATGGTATATTCCTATCACAAGCAAAATATCTTAAGGAAATTCTGAAGAAGTATGGCATGGAAGAATGCAAACCTGTAAGTACACCAATGATAACCGGATGCAATCTCAGTTCTCATGATGATTCTCCCACGGTGAATCAACCAGAATACAGATCAATGATAGGAAGCCTGCTTTATCTCACAGGGACCAGACCGGATATTATGCATGTTGTTGGAATTGTTGGACGATTTCAAGCTAATCCAAAAGAGTCTCATCTTCAGGCTGTCAAGAGAATATTCAAATATCTACAAGGAACTCAAGACTTTGGACTATGGTATCCAAAGAATGTTGATCTTACTCTACATGCTTACACTGATGCAGATTGGGCTGGAAATGTTGATGATCGGAAAAGCACAAGTGGTGGTGCATTCTATATGGGGCCCCGGTTGGTATCTTGGTTAAGTAAGAAGAAAAGTTCTATTGCCTTATCTACTGCTGAAGCAGAATTTGTGGCTGCCGCATCTTGTTGCACTCAACTCCTTTGTATGATGCAAACCTTGGAAGATTTTCAAATCAAATGTACTTCTCCTATCTCCATTATGTGTGATAATAAAAGTGCCATCAGTATCTCAAAGAATCTTGTTATGCATTCAAAGACCAAGCACATCCCCATCAAGTATCACTTCTTACGTGAACAAGTGCTTGAACAAAAGGTGAAGTTGGAGTATGTTCCCTCCAAAGAACAAGTTGCTGATATTTTTACCAAAACTCTGCCCAGGGAAGCGTTCGAATATCTTAGACAAAAGCTGTGTGTTGTCTCTGCCTCTCAGAAGATCAGATCTGATTAAATTCAGAAGATTAAATTAGATACGCGGGTTTCTTTAAATACAGTCGCGTATATACGCGAGTTTATACACAGAAAGCCGCGTATGGTTGGTTGCTGACAATTTTTGTTTGGGGTCAGCATTTCTCAGTGTTGTTTGGTATCTCTGATGCTGTTTGATGTCTCTGGTGGTGTTCCAGTTCTTATATATATCTGTTTCATTCTCTATTATTGGGTAAAGATGCCTTGATGACTTGCTGATTGAAAGTGTTCAGGTTGCACAAGCTAAGGAGGAGCCTTGGTCATATAGAAAGGAGACTTGGATGCACTATTTCAGGGGGAGCATTAGCCTTGCTGAGTATAATGCATTGTTGGCAATATGATGATTCTGAAATATAATCTCTTTCTTGAGATCTTGTTGGTTTTTGTTACAAAAGGTCATTTTTGAAATTGGTTGAAAAAGGGCATGTTGAGACCCATGATGTAAATTTGTAATATTCAGTCATATAAAGACTTGTTCAAATCTGTAAACCCACTTGGTTGGGTACTTGAGTCTCATATGTAAATCCACTTGGTTGGATCTGTGATGTAAGTATGAGTCCTTGGTGATAGGAAGGTCATAGAGTCGTGTACTTCATTGTAAAATATGTTTGAAGTTTCAGCTTGAACTCAGGGGGAGCATGGTAACTTCAGTGCACTTCAGATCTGCGAAGCACTTCTTTTTGGTTTGCCCTTTGCCCTTTATGTCAAAGGGGGAGAGTGACATGTGACACGGTGTTTGAATAAGGGGAGAATATCATTATGCTTAATGTACCTATTTGATGTGGTGATCAAACACCATCGTGGTTGCCATCAAGTCCAAAGAGGGATATTGTTGGCAATATGATGCAGAGTGTTGTCCTTGATGGCAACCCACTTGATGAAGATGATGGCAACCTACTTGATGAAGTTGTCCTTGATGGAATGTGTCTTTATGAACTTGTTAAAAGATGTAAATCTGATGTATCTACAATGAGTACAAAAGGTAATGATGGAAGGAATGTCAGTATGTGCCAGAACATGATGAAAAGAGTATGTCTCAAGGCATACGCGGATTTGTCTAGACGAAGTAGCGTATGCACGTGGGAAATAACGTGCCAAGTCGCGTATGGGAAAAAGCGCTCTAAATTTGTAAAACCGGGGGTAACTACCATGGTATTGACCCATTGTATTGAATGATGGTTCGCCTATGTGATCCCGTCCAGGAATACCATTGGAAGTTGTGTGGTTTTGACTCATGGTATTGATGAAGGGTAACCCTATATAAGGAGAAGAAAATCATTGTGCAATTGAGGGGCAAGTGGTCTGGGTTTTATTGAATACTTAACTCTGAAGTATATCTGCATGGTTGAACTCTGTTCTTAATTTATAGATCTGAAGTCTATGTTGCACCTATGTTCATAAAGAAGGTTCAAGATCTCTAGATCTTTAAATGAGAATCTCAAGGATGATCTAAAAAGAAGTGAAGAAGACTTGGCGCAAATCTGTTGAAGAAATCTGGGTAAGTTCATAGATCTGATCTGTTTTGTAAAATCTATCTTCCTCAAATATATACGCAGGTTCAGTGAATGAAAAGCGTGTGTATACGCGAATCTGCTTAATGAAAAGCGTGTATGGGCAGTCAGGGTTTCTCTGAAAAACGTACAAATGTATACGCGGTTTCTCTTCATTGAAAGCACGTACATACGCGGATCCTCTTAATTAAAAGCGCGTATGGTATCTGAACCAATGGTTGCTGAAAGGGTGAATGTGTTTCTGCATATCTATTCTGAAGTCTGGATTGTCTCTGATGTCTGGTTACAGTGGTCTCATTGTTCTGTATGAAGCATTGGGCAAGAATGTTTGTTGAGAAGTAAAGGGTTATGTTGAAGTTGTCTTGATCCAGTTTGAAAATTGATGAAACGTGGTCTGCAGTGAAACTGAGGGTTGAAGCCTTCAGTCTGAAAGAAGAAGCTTTCTGCCAGTAGAGGCTGGTGTGAATATCAAGGGGTAGTGATTCCCTTCCAGGAGATGCTGGTAAACGAGTGCAGGGGGTTGTTGCTCCCTCCAGGTGAGGCTGGTAAACGAGAGAAGGTTGTAGCCTTCTACAGGTGGGTGCCTGCGTGCTGGTATGAGTCTGCACCAGTACATGTTGTAAGAAGTTTTCTTAATAATATAATTTTGAAGGCTGAGACGACGGCAGCGGTGGTTTCCCGAATTGGGTTTCCACCTAAAAATCCTGGTGTTCATGTGTGTTGCCTATGTGTGATGATTATTCTGTTCCTTCTGCACCTGTTTACTGTTTTCTGAAATATCTGATGAATGAATAAAGTAATGATCTGAGTTAAGAATTGAATGCATAATTAGATCTCTGAGCATATGCGAGTTCAGTAAAGGATATACGCGTATATACGTTGGTTTCATTCAGGAAAGTAGCGTATGGGTTTTGTGAAGAAAAAATAAAAGTTTCAGTGTACGCCTAATCTTGATTCCCCCCCCCCCCCCCCCCTCTCAGTATTTTTCCCAACATGACATTTGTTGGATCATATCCTACTTCAATAACTAAATATTCCAAAGATTTAATTATGTTATCCTTAGCCTGTGACAATGCCTTTTCTAATTTTAACTGAACTCTGATGTTTTCAAGAGTATTTTGCAGATTCTGTACACTCGTGGATTTGTTTTTCATGGTAGAATATAGCATTTCACTAGCTTGCTTGTGAAATTATATTTGGTCAATTGGATGAAGATCTTTTGCTTGACTTCATAGGATGTCTTTTTATAATCTACTGATGATTTGGGATGATTTACTGTGGGCTGCAGGAAGGTCATCTGCATCTTCCTAGTCTTATAGTCAAATGCAGAAAGCAATCTGCTTTGGCCACTAGGTGACTGCTTCCAGTATTGGGTGTATGTATCAGCCTTTAATGTCTCATTTCTTAGCTTGATTTCTTTATACTTATGCATAATATCCTGCTCTTTTTCTGTTGGCTTACTGGATGAAGACACTTCAACACTATGCTGCTTTTGAATCATTTGAGTGTTTGATGTTGAAGGTTGGTTAGTTTCTTCAAAAACTGCAGGAGGTGCATTGCCTTTCACCATTGTATCTATGTCAATTAATTCAATAGTTTCCACTTCTTCATTTACAGGATTTAACTTTTGGCTTATTCCTGTACATCAGTTTAAATTTTGTTTCAGTGGTAGTCTGTGTTGAGTATGATCCTTTTTCTCTTTCCTCTTGGAGTTCCTATCTTGTGGGGCTAGAGTCTGCAAGATGGAACTAGTATCACCTTGCTTCTCTGTCTCTTTTAAACTGTTCTCCAACCATTCAGACTTATTGGAGTACTTCTCAATGTCTAGCTTGGATTCATGTACATAAGGAGTTAATTTACATTTGACTCTTAACTTGCTTATTACTCCTAAAGGATCATAATACCACTGGAAACTCTGACTGAACTTAAATTCCTGCAAATATTTTTCTGCTTGTGGACCTGCATCTCTACTGTTGCAAATAAAAGGACCAACCTGATTCTTTATCTGAAATTGTCTCTTCTTTTTGGCAACCAAGAAATTTATTGCATCAAAATTAAGGATATGCCTGATATATTCAAGGGAAAATAACCTCATTGGGAGGTATTTGGGCAACTTATATGGGAAGAGAATAGATCCATATACCGTAATCTTTGTGTGGTTCTGATAGAGGTACCAATATCCTATCCTACTATGCTCTGATAATTGCAGGACCCTTTTTATATCATCACTAACTCTTGGTTGAATGTTTTTGTTCAGCATGTTGACAATTGGATGGATGGATGATTCAATGAAGTCTATATATGTGGACTGTGTGGAGTATTTTCTGATTAATGGAGTCCAAAATATTACTGACTGTGTATTACCTTCAACATCCAATTTATGAAAGTTGATGGCAAATCTTTTAGGTTGAAGGTACAGAAACATGTGGAATAAAACTGAGGAATACTTGAAGACAACTTCTTCAGGTAATTTGATCAATTGTTCATGAATTGTATTAGCAAGGTATTGGGAAAAATTGAATATGGTAGAAGGAGGCTGACCAGGGGTGAAAATAGACAAGAAACCTAAGGCTGAAGCATCAACATGCTCATCAGTGAAATAACCCAAAATAAAAGACATCATGCTAATAGTATGCCTGCTTCTCTTAGAAAGCTAGTGGATAAGGAGGGTTGGTTTTGGGAGTCTCTACTGATGAGGGAATGAAAGTTTGGAATATCTGGAATCTCTTGGGGAAGTCCAGATTCAGATACAACTGAGTAAGGGTCTCAATAGACAGAGGGGTTTCATCTGGCCTAGGTTGGATCTACAACATCTGATTTATTGATTCAGCTGTGATAGTGAACATAATTTCTTTACCAGGGGTTATTAGGGCTCTTTGGTTAAGGAAATAACAATTTTGGCAAAGTATAATCACCTCTAGACACTGGAAGGTCTATGGGACAATGTACTTGGGCAAATTAAACTCCCAAATGAAAACCTCATCAACTTGGCCAATTGATTTGTCATGGCTCCAGCAGTGGAGCTCAAGAAGGTTAAATTCAGTGACAAGGTCACTAATTTTAAAGTCCCTATATGCTAAGGGAGTGTGTTCCACATCTACAATTGGAGGTTGTAGGGGATTTACAGTTACAATACCTTGGGAAGCAATTGTTTTGTTTGATTTATCAATTAATTACTCTTTTAGCTTTAAGAAAACAATCCGAGGCCCTACGAAATATTGTGAAAAGATTATCATAGTCAGTAGAAAAAGTTTTCTAAAGGAAATTATGGCTTTTTCTATGGTTTTCTAAGCTCTTAAAGTGGTTCAAATGATTTAATTACTTTCTTTTAGCTTTAAAAAATGGCCTTGGCTCTTCAGGAATACCTGGATAATGAAGCTCTGATATGCATAAGGGTTTTCAGGGGTAGCGTAAGCTTTTTGAAGCTTCAAGGATCTTTATACTGCTTCAAATCAGTTCTGCAATGTTTCTGGGAGTGAAGAGGTTCAATTCTGGTTGAATTAGCTTTATAACAGGTCGGCGATGGTTTGTTGGCTCAGAAATAGGTCGGAAGAAATGTATTTGCGCCAATCTGAATAGAGAATGGTGAAAAAGTCATGGAAAGGGCGGTCTTTATGTTTTAATTGGCTTTGATTAAGCTTTAATGCGCAGGTTAAATTCAAATGACAATGTGGTTTTGATTGCAACGGGCAGGAATAAAACCCAATGGTTTTCACATCGGAAAAAGTGGTTGGACGTTATTATTTTGGAGGATGAGATGCAATGAAATGCGGCCATGCAATAGGGAGCGGGGCTCCGAAAATTGCTCATTTCGCAAGGTATTGGAGTGGTTAAAGTTTGAGAGATCGGGGATGCGATAAGGCTTAATGGCCATTAGATCTGATTAATCAAGATCCGACAGATGGGAAAATAGCAAGAAACTGTTGGGGATTTCAAAAGGCGTGGGGCCCGGGTTTTATGTCAATGCAGGATTTATGTGATATAATAATATATGAAGGGGTAGGGAATTTATAATAGGTGGGGTTTATAACAAGTGGGCCTATAAATATATATAGGGGGATAAAACTATATATTAAATTAATCATAAGCGGTTGGGGAGATATATTTAAGCGGGGAACTAATATAAATACGAGATACATGTGTTTTATATGCGGGAGTTAATAAAATAAAGTTAACATGGGGTTAAATGAATATAATGCGGGTTCATAAAATATATAATGAAATGTTAATAAGTGCGAGATTTTAAAATACACTAAGGATAGTGTTTAAAACTAATATCAAGGTGGGATTTTCATAGTGGGGCCCGATATTATTATTTTAAACTTGAAACTTAGGATAAGTGTATTTTAGGGGGTATTATGAATGAAAATGAAACTAGTAAATGGACTTTTACTTTTCCAAAGATAATATGCTTTTTAACTAAGGAAAAGAGATTTTGTAAGGGAAAAAGAGTGTAGTAAGGGGAAAAGGGTTAAAATGAAGGGGAAGGAGTATTTTTACAAGGGGAATGAGTTTGAAAGGAAATTAGTAATATGATACGATCATTTTTGCTATCCATGCCTTGTGTAAACTGCTTTTGCCTACCCATCACCCTAACATTTTTTCTTCATTTCTTTGGGTGCATTTGAGCTTGCAAACCCTTATTATTTTTCTTTTAACATCAAATTATCTAATTCTAACCTTATTACTTCCAATGGCTCAGATCAAACTGTTGAGCTCATTTATTATTCTCTACCTAACTACTAATCTGCCAAGATTAAACAATTTGGCTAGATCTTTATTCTTTATCTATCAGCATGAAATTTAAAGCATGAAAGATCAAGATTAAGCAGTTTGACCTTCATGGATTGTGGAATTTTTGACAAGCTGCACACAATCTTATTTTGCAAAGTAAAGTAAAAAGTAGTGGCATTTGAATTTGCATCACTTTCATGATCTATTTTTATCTTCTTTTTCTGTTAGGGTTCATTTTTTATATTCTTTTTTGATCTTTTTGTTTTCATTCCTTTGATTTTTCTTTTAGGACTTTTACCCTCTTTGCATTTTTTAATATGGGAAAACAATTTGCACAAAGCAAAGTATGTACATATTACAAGACTAATCATAGTCAATTCAAAATTATGAATCCTATTATTATAGGACCCTAACACCATGGTCAGCAGTGGAAAGTTGTCTTTCTAACATGCTTTATTTAAATTTATAAAATCTATACATATACGAATATCACCATTCTTTTTCCTAAGAGGCACTAAATTGGACACCCATTTTGAATGCCTAATAGGAAATATGATTTTGGCCTTAAGGAGTTTATTCAACTCTGATTTGACTTGATTCTCGAGGTTCAGATGAATTTTCCTTAGTTTCCATTGCATCGGTTTATCATTAGAGATCATAGGTATGGTGTGTTGTATGGCAGCGGTATCATAAGTTTTGAGATCAGAATAATCCTAAGCAAAGATACCTTTGTATTTCTTTAATAATCTAATGAATGAGGATCTTTCATCAGAGGATAGGCCAAGACCTATATTGATATTTTGAGGCTTGTCATCAGTTCCAAGGTTAAATAATTCAAATTTCATGGTCGAGTTTTGGATTTTGGCATTAGTTACCTTTTTAAATCTATATTTGAGATCATAAAGATCTTCTAATTTAACTACATATTTGGGTATTGGATTTTCATCAACGTTCTGCTTTAACTGAAGGTCATGCTCATTTTCATCTATGATTTGGTCATCGTATGACCCTTCTGATGTTATAAAATCTACAATATCATACTCATCGTTGAAGACTTGCCAATTAGTGACATTGTTAGGAATGGATGGTCTAAAAATTAATTCAATGGAAAATCTATGAGGACTAAAATCCTCAGACGGTATGAGTTTTGATGCAACATTAGCTAACAGATCAACACTAGCATTTTGCAGTCTAGGTACAGGAGAAATATTAAATGCCAAAAATGAGATGTAAGATCTTGGACTAATGATTGATAATTTTTAAGATGTCCATAAATGCAGTGAATAGTATTTCTTACTTGTTTAATGATAATTTCTGAGTCTCCAAAAACCTGCAGATATTTGATGCCGAGGTCAATTTCTTTGTATCATCCTTGTACCAATGCCTCGTATTCTGCGGTATTATTTGTACATTTGAATTCTAATCTTAAAGCTAACATGGTATTTTCTCCTTCTGGGCTGACTAAAATGCAACCAGCTCCTGCACCATCACTAGATTTGGAACCATCAAAGTATAAAGTCCAAAATAAAGTTTTAACTATTGGTTTATTTACAAAAAGTTTACATTTGGAAGCATTTGTTTATGAGAAATTTTCAATCTGTGAGATGACAACATTATCCATAAATGGAGACTTTTGTGCGTTACAGTTCCCTAAAAAAGCTTCAACCAAATAATTCCCAATAATGTTATTATTGAGTGCTACTGGCTCGTTATCACTTTCAAATTCATCCACTGTATGTTTCAGGTGTTTCTCTCGGTGAACTCAAATTTGATTTGGCTTCCCATTGTAAGGGACCCACATGTGAGACCAGTCTGTAGCAAAATATCCATGGATATTTTTCAAACCAGTCGCTACTTAGAATTAGACTATAGAATTCGGGAATATCAGTGACCAATATATCTATTATTTGACAGACTTTGGGATTTGATGAAATTCAAATGCTAACTGATTTTATTTCCCCTAAGACCTCTACCTTAGTTCTGTCAAGTTGTATTACGTGAATGGAAAACTTTTGAGGAGTGGAGTTTAACTTAGCATAGATTGTTATTGGCATTATATTAGAAGAGGCTCCTGAGTTAATCAAACAATTATGAAGGTTTTATTGAAAATTTCATAAGTTAAGTGGAAAGGAGGCATGTGTGAATTGGACCTGTCACCGATTAAGATGACATCCATAGGGTCGACTTTGTTTGAATAAGTTGGGGGTTTACCCATGCCTTTAGTAGCCTAGGATACAACAGAAACAGGTAAGGGAGAAACAGGAACTGCATTTAGTTCTCTAAGTAGTATTTTATGTTGTTTCTTCAATTTGCAAAGTTTATGTAATGAAATATTGGCCCTAGTTTTCTTCATATCTTCCACAATATTATACTCCATGGTATCAGTAACTACCAGGGTCTTTGATGTAGATGGAAGATTTGATGGAGATGAATTTGGTTGTGGAGTCTTATGAGAGGAATTTTTACTAATTTCTTTTTCCTTAGCAATAGGAGTTGGGGTTTTCTTCTTTTGATTTGATTGAGTTGTATCAGCAGGTCCTGTGCTTCTACTGATACAAGTATTTTAAATGCATGAGAGAGGTTTAAATAATACAACATATGTATCAAAAATATATTATTACATAAAAAGCTGAGGAGGTTTCAAACAACCTTCCTTAGAATATGAAAAAATAAAAAGATAGAAAATGAAATGATGACGTGCTTCCTCAAATTGAACGGTCCTTTTTAGCCATTGAGTCTTTGAGTTCACAAATATCTATCACTGATTTCACCTGGGGCGGCTGGCCAATTTTAGAACTTAATTGTCCCGTAAACACAACATCAGAGAGTGGTGGCACCATAATTTGTGTGGAATTTGTTAGACAATGCATAGCCATCCATTGACTGTATGGTTTCACCAGAAACTGCCAGTAAGTTTCCCGTTCAAGCTTAGAAAGTTGTTTGACTGCCTCAATTTGAGTTTCGACGGTCTCTTTCCACTGTTACTCTAAGTGTTTGATGTCTCAGAGAACTCTTAGCCTGCATTATTTGATAAGATTGATATTATGAAGGTTTTCGTTAACAACTTAAATTATATTGTTTGGGGTAATATTTGCTCTGGCTGCTGCCCTTTCTGCTTGCTTCAACTGTATGTCCCAATCTGTGAATAAAATATCTTTGTGGAATTCCTCGATCTTTGACAGATCGGCTTTTCTACCTTATTTAGATTATTGCCAAGAAATAAACTCTGAAATTGTTTTATAGACCTCTTCATATTCTAATATTTGATCAACCATTTGATTGGCTAATGCTTTACCTGTTTCACAGTATGGTTTGATCAAAGAGATTTTTTGGCAGAATATTTCTTGTTTCTTTGACAACTGAGTGTTTAATTCAAGTGTGTCTTTAATGAATTCCTTTGTTTGAGGGTGATCTCTGAGTTTATCCATTTCATTTTGTATCTGTTGAATCTGTGATTTCTTCTCTGCGATGTCTGCTTGATGCTATAATCTCATTTGCTCAAACTCTTTTTGAAATTGTGCCATCTGCAGCTTTGTTTGCTTTTTGGTACTTTGTTTTTCTTGTTCAAGTTGTTGTTCTAACCGCTAAACTCTTTCTTCTTTTTATTTAAGCAAAAGACGAACTTCTATTGCCTTATCCGTTGTTGCAGTTGCATAAGCCCCTGCAAATTTTGATAGCCTTGTAATATTTTATGATGGATCAATGGGGGTATCTTCCATACTACCTCCATTGATTTGTTTTCTAGAGTTGTTCTTGCTGATGCATCACGTTTCCTTTTCCTCCTTACTATTGTTTTATGTGTTGGGATGTAGAACATATCCAACGGGGGTATCTCCTCAATCTTTAAAACAATTTTTGAATTTGGGTAGGCAGGGATGATTTCAATATCTTGAGTAGCTGTAACTCCTTGTATTGTTGTTTCTAGATTTATAACCTGTTGAGTTTGTTTAGGGGTCTAAAATCCAGAAGTTCCTTCAAGACCTGTCTCTGTCTGCTGCATTTGGAGTTTTTTTCCAAATTTCTCCCATTCTTCATTCATATCATTGACTATGATATTTTATGTTTGAACCTGTGTGGAGTCAGTCTCCATGTGCTCCTTAGTTGAGGCATTTTTGGCCGTTTCTCCAACATTTTCCATTGTATTATACTCAAGATTTTCCTTGGGGCTTTCTTCATTATTCTTAGATTGATGTTCAGAATGTTTTTAATCTTGAACTGACTTTTCTGGAGATTCTTCACCAGAATTATGATTGGAACTTTCCTCCAGGCTTACGCTGGGAGTGGGTTCTCCTATTTCTTCACACTATAAGGAAAAGACCCTCTAGCAGAGGTTATAAAGGAGGTTTTTAGTGTTATAAAATTGGCCAAAATTGTCAAAAAAACATATGCTACCACATTCGTTTATGGTAAAGGAGGTTTTGGCGGAGCTTTTAATGGAAATTCAACACAGTTGAAAAAAATGGGCAGCCGGAGGTTATTACAGATGTTTTTTCATCGGTGCTCTTATCAGGTTTTAACGCATCGGTACGTATCGGTAGCCAGCGCACCGGGGCAGTCGAAGGAGAATGCACCGGGCCATTAAGGAAAACAACAACACAGGGCCTGGTGTTGGTGATACAACGCATGAGGCCGTTCTAATTGGTCTTGGGATTTGAGCGGTGCCCATAGGTCGTATAAGTGCACCGGTGCATGTATCTTTATGAGGCACCAGTGCTCCGTATCACAGAAAGGAATCGAGATTAATAATTGGTATCAGTATTCATGTGGTGCACATGGAAACTACAAATGCACCGGTGCTTATAGATACATAAACGCCCCGATGCACAGTATCACACAAACACACCAATATTTATAACTGGAATCAATATTAGTGCGGTGCCCATAGAATCATAAACGCATCGGTGCGTATAGACACATAAACACACCGGTTTTCATTTTTTTTTTTTAGAAACATCCACCTTTGACAATCCAATTATTGTGATTGTTTTAAATTCATTATTCATCAAAAGTCGACACATCTTATAACAATATTCATATTAATTACATTTTTATTAATGCATTTGAATGTGTTGTTTGGATTAATTTGTTATATCATATCAGAATTATTGTGGTTTTTTAAAATTCATTATTCATAAAAAGTCGACACATATGTATAATATTATAACAATATTCATATGAATTAAATTTTTATTAGTACATTTGAGAATGACAATGGAGAATGCAATAGAATAAATTAAAACATCTTTTATGATTATATCAATATATAAGACAATCTTTATCATACAAAATGGGACAATTATTCATATTGCATTGTCTTTCAATTGGGATAATATGTCCATTACATTAAACAAAATGTCTAATTTCACTGATATATTTCAAAAAATAAAACACCTTGCTTTGATATCCAAATTACATAGTGATCATCATTCTTCGCTTGAACTGCTGTCACTGCTAGAGCTACTTCCATGACTTGGGTTATTTTCAGGAATGTTGTGTTCACGGCGTTGATTGTTTTCTTCTTCTTCACTTTCCATCTACAAACATAAAAATAAATTGAAATGAGTGTATATACATTGGTGAGAATAATGAAAATTCCAATATTAAATAATATACATCAATGTAAATCAAAAAGAAAAATGATGTACCATAGCAACAATTGACTCATAAACTATACACATTCTTTCAAAACCATGTACCATGCCATCTTTCAAAATTTCATCTGTTGGCGCAGTTCCATACTTTGTTTCCTGCAAGTTTTATACCTCATAACAAATCATATATTTAATATAAAAGATGTTTTTGTTCTATTAATTATAGAAGGAGCTAATTAAAACAAGATCGATAGATGCTTACAAATTCCACAATTAAATTATGATATGCCAACATATACTCACAACCCATATTTAACCCAATTTCAATCAATTCGTCTGATGGTTCTTCTTTGTATGTTAGCACCTGTTTGAAGACATTCAATGATGATTTTTGTAAAACAACTTAAAAAATACAAAAAATGAAATCTAGTTAAGTTGTTATAAGGAAGTAAAAATTACTCACAAACTTAGAGATCAACCATTTTCTTCCTTGTCGTCCTGTTTTATGTGCTGAATGGGTTCCATTTTCTTTTCTTTTCTGTAAGAAAATTCTTGAAAATTAATATTTAATGCTAAATTGTTTATTTATTGTACCTAATGATCGAAAAATTCAATGATTACATATTACATTTGAAGCATGTTGTTGTATTCATTCCACTAGATCCCTCAAACTTTTGTAAAAGTTTTTCCCCCTTTCGTTAACTTCCAGCACCACTCCAAATGAGCCAAGGAGCAATTCATTTTCATTTGCATGTTCTATTTTTTTTCTTTTCTTAGAACAACATTCCTTTTCTGAGTTCTTGGTCCCTGTAGAACATTAAACAAATGTGAATTAGTAGACTGTTTGACACATGTTATCTAATAATTATAAGTATATTATTAATGATAATTAAAAAGAGAAATTCATATTGGATCGATAGTATTGTTTCATTCACTTAATTCATCTTTTTGCAATTTTTCCATTAAACTTTTACGCTCTACTGGTCGTAGATCAGAAATAATCATATCGAGCTTCATCATTTTGTGGCTCTGCATGATACACAGTAAAAAATACATATTATTTAAAGTTACATATAGTTCAAAAATAATATTTTTTATAAATAATTTACAAAGAACTTGCCTTTTTTGCTTTTCTTGATGTGTTAACAGTATTTTTGTTACTTGATATCTTGTTAGTCATTTCTTTATCAATCTGAAACATGTAGCATATCATTCATTAATATATTTATAAATAAATTCTCAACTTTTCAGGTAGAAAATAAATCTCGAGACACCGGTGCACCTTTCATGAAATCCGCACTGCCATCGGTGCGTGGATATATTAACAACGCACCGCAAAACAGTATAATAAACCGTACAGTGCGTTTGTTATTATAAACGAACCGCAAAAACAGTGTAATAGACGTAACGGTGCGTGGGGTATTATAAATGTACCGCAAAAACGGTGTAATACACCGTACGGTGCTTTCCTAGTTAAAGAGAGCACCGATGCCCTATTTCAGATTTGGCGCACGGATTTTTTAAAAAAAAATAATAATAATAAAAATATATATAAAATATATATGTGTGTGTGTGTGTGTGTTTTCAATTTTTTACGACATAGAACTTGCGCGGTGGGCTGTAATAATACAGAGCACTGATGCGGTGGCGTACGCAGGGCGCACCGATAAAGAAAAATCCATTTTTTCAAAAATTCACGCAATGGTCGAATGGATTGGAATCCGACTATGCAAGTCGTCCCGTGAGTTGGACATCAATCTAAAATGAAAAACCCTAATTCTGAAATCACAGAAACAGGGAAAAAAAATGAAGGGTTCAGGGTAAAAATGGATAAAACTACAGGGAAAAAAGAAGAAGGAAGAATTAAATTTAATCATGAAATGATTTGAAATTCTATGATAAAGGGCTTGAATCACCAGAGTTTTGGCTTCTCATTGTCTGAATACTTCTGTTCGAACGTATTTTGCCATCCACAGTGCCCTCGTGCTCTCTTGCTCCAAGTCTGTCTCCTGCAAAAATCTGACTAAATTTTTTTAGCAAAAATAATGAAATAATGAAAAGTGTTTAGTATTTAAAGAATTATTTTATCAAAATAGATTTTTGAAAATATTTTGCCGCCCATTTTTCAAATCGCCACTTCTTCTTTTTTTTAATTTAAAGAAAATAGAGTTGCATTTTTTTTTATTTGCGTTTATTCGTTTCCGATGCCCGTAAATGTGACGCACCGGTGCGTTGTATTAATACGATGCACCGAGGCCTGTTAGGATGATAAGCGCACCAGACTTTTTAAAGGTTTTTTTTTGTATGTAAGATCATAATAAAATAATGATAATTATAAAGTACATGAATTTATTTTCGTTATTTTCTAAACTTTATATATGTAAGATCATAATAAAATAATGATAATTACAAAGTACATGAATTTATTTTCATTATTTTCTAAACTTTATGTTACAAAAATTCGTATTATTCTAGATTTGTTATTTTACAATTATTTGCAAATTTACAAATTTAAATATTTTAATAAAATCATTTCACATTAATACAATTAAAATTTTCACATTAATACAATTAAAATTTTACAAATTAATATTTTATATACAATTACATTAATTAAAATTACAATTACAATTAGATTTAAAATTACAATTACAATTTTACATTAATTTCACATACATGAATTACGATTAGAATTAGAATTAGAATTTTTATTTTACATACAATTACATTTACAATTTTACATATAATTACAATTACAATTTTACAAATATTTTACAGACAATTCAATTAAAATTATAGTTACAAATACAATTACATTTACAATTTTACATAGAATTACATTTACAACTACAATTACAATTTTACAAATATTTTACATACAATTCAATTAAAATTAAAATTACAAATACAATTACAATTAAAATTTTCCATTAATAAATATTTTACATACAATTACACTTAAAATTACAATTAGTACAAATACAAATACAATTTTACAATTTTACATAGAATTAAAATTTAAATTACAATTACATTCACGACATAATATTTAATAAATATCATGGTCATTTAATAATATTAAATTAATTAATAAACATCATCACGATCGCAATAACCGTCGTACAAATGTCATATTCGACTAAAAAACACATTCAATTAACATAAAATTAACATTATATATTAACATCATTACAACACAAACATCAAATATACATCTCAATATAATGTCAAATAACTCATGCGCCTATCACATATACACATCTATCTGCAAGCTAAACATTAAATGAACATATCTAACATGACTAACAATATGCGCCACATCATGATGATCATCAACATGAAAATTAAGTACAACTGCAACATGAACATAAAATACATGGACAATATATATATATATATATATAACTGAATAATGTTAAAAATATACCACTGTAATATAAATGTCATGGATCAGGCGCTGGTGGTAGTATAACGACATCAATAACACTAGTACAAGTGGATGTGGCCTACTTAGTGAAGCTCGATGCAGCCTCGACAATCGATGGTCGACTAGCCTGCTCATGATCAGGATGATCACTAGTACTGATGGATGCATCCGTTGGTGGTAGTACAACATGATTAATATGAGGCGCAGTAGTAGTGGAGGCCTGCTCAGTCAATAGTACTGAAGCCTCAGTGGTCGATGGTCGAGCCTGCTCATGATGATCGTGATTAGTACTCATGATGGATGCTACAGACTGCTGACTAGACATGGCTAATGGTACAGCCTCATCTCTATGATGACTAGTGTCAGATGCTGCCACTGGAGCCTCATGCTGATCATTAGGCGCGCCGCGAGGTGAACGATCACAAGATGCATCTGAGTCGCTGCTGGTGGACTGTCCATCACGTGCCGCAGCTCGACTACGCCTATAGCTACAGACAATCCTCCTCAATCGCGTAACAGCTGTCGTAGCTCCTACGACATGCCGCATCAGGCCGTACATGTCACGCGGCATGCCTCTCCACATTCGTAACAGTCTATAATTGCCCTGTATCTCTCTGTAATGAGCGGGCCTGATACCCGCATAAGAAATCAATCCACAGAGTTGCCTGCCCAACTCCATTCGCTATCTAGTCTCAGGTCGACCACGCCTAGCAAAAGGCGGTACCGGTGCACCATGAGGAGCAGGATCAGCACATCTCTCTGCTACGCCACCAGCCTCATCCTCTGGCGCATCAGCCATCTCCTGATCGTAATCATCAAGATCGACACCTAGATCATGTGGTGGATCCGGCATCTCATCGCCATCAAAAGAGCTAATGTTTGCAAAATATATACAAGTACACAACGATAATTAGACAATTTCATTACACAATTTAATAAAAAACAAGTTAAAGAACATGTTAGAATAAATATAAATAAAACAGTAATATTACCTCTATCATCTGGCAGCTCATCAGGAGTGAAGAGGATGTTGGGACACCCTCGCTAATCTAGTCCAACATAAGGACATGGGACCATAATGAAGGGATGCAGCCCGGCAACACTGGCTAGTAAGTCTAGCGAATCATGTGATATCCTAGCTGGAAACATAATGTCTCCCCTCTAGGGCATCATCTGCCCCCACATGCGCATCCAGGCCTCGAAAATCGGCCTACGAGGCTGTCGAACAAAACTAGGTCTTATCTCTGGAAACCTCCCAAAAAATAAACAAAATAGCTCTGAAGCAAAAGGGAAGTTGACCCTCCCTTATGCATGAGCACGAAATCTATCTAAGGCCGTACAAAACTGTCTCAAAAAAATGGCAGACCACCTGACAAGTCGTGGCTGTTGTACTAAAAAATCAACGTAATATAAAAATGAGCAACTAATGCATTGCCCGTCACTGGTGTTGTGCAAAATGATCGAAGCGATAATAGAGAGGCACTGCACGTCCTGTCTACCAAAAGTAACTATACGTAACTGACCTCCAGGTACCTGAAACTCTAAAGGAGATAGTACATGTGCTCTAATGTATCTCTGGGAGTAAACTAACTGACTCCCTGCTACACAACTAGCTAGCGCGTTTGGGAATGAGGGAAAATCCACCCCTCTCCTCAATAGTCCTGTAATAAAATAAATTTCCTCCTCAGTGGGTGTGTACCACTGGTCAGGACCAACCTCAAAACCCTGTCGGTGGGCATTCCACATGCCGATAAGATGTCTCAAAAGCACATTATGGGCCTTTAGGCGAGAAATAGCCTCCTCATAGAACTTGATGAGGCCTACTTACTTAAGAATCTCCTGGGTATCTGCAGTAATAGGGCGAGGGCATCCATCTCTCTCCCTCTCTCTCGCCTCCCATTGGCGAATCATGTCATATTGTTCTGCTTATTGTTGCTGCTGTTGCTCCTGTTCTCTCTGAATGTTGTTGCTCATGTTCTCTCTGAATCATTGCCATTTTTTTTTTTTTTTTTTTTTTTTTTTTTTTTTTTTTTTTTTTTTTTTTTTTTTTTTTACATACAAGTCGGTGCTCCATAAAAATAGTCACGCACCGGTGCCGGTGCGTCCTAATATTTTAGCACACCGTCACCGAGGCCCCTAATGAAACAAACCACACCGAATTCGATGCAGATGTTTATTTTTCAAGCACTGTGGACTGTATATAATTCAGAATAGCGGTGCGCTAACTGAAATATACGCCCCGACGCATATAGTCGTGTCAGCGCACCGACTTCATGACAATGACATAGTTGACTGTGCGATCTTTTACCCGGCCGCACCGTTGACCCTCTTGGAATGAAAAATGCGATGCGCTGACATAAACTGGGGCAGAAAATGAAGTCAACGCATTGCACTGTGATTGTTGGGGTCAACGGTGCGCCTGGATAAATGAGCGCACCGCCTTTTTCCTTTTTATTTTTAGTTTAAAATTATTCGGGGTGCCTTCCGGCACCACCCCAGAAACGGTGAAGTTACCGTTAGCACCGATAGCGATGCTGCCTGTAAATTTTATAGATAGCATCGCTATCCGGTGCGAACTGAACAGCTCGAGCGCACCGCGTAACAATTTTTTCTTTTTTCTTTTTTAATGGTTATTTTTAAGTTTATTTCAATTTCTAGTCCGCTAAAAGGCCTAATTATAGAAAAACTAGAAAAATACCTGTACATTTCGTGGTCGAGGAGGCATATTGGCTGTAAAATTTGGAAAATAAAAATTTTCCCACTGTTTTTCAAAATGCAAGCTGGAGATTGGTGGCCAATGCAGAGTAGCAGTGCATGTAATGGGTGCAATGAGAGCACCAATGTCAAGGCGACTCAGAAATAAGGAAATAGCATCGGGGCTTGAGAGCTCTGGAGCATTGAGGAAAGTGAATAATGAAGTCTTTTGGCCGTAATTTTTTTTTTTTTTTAAATAACCCTGTTTCGGTGCGCGGGGTTTTATAAGTGCATCGGTGCGGTTAAAGAAAATCGCACCGGGCAGGTATCAATTTTGGCGCGTTGTTTATAACACGCCAAGGCATTTCCCTAACCGCACACCAGAATGTTCAGTTTTGGCGTGAAAATTTGATGATGCACCGGGGAGGCGTAATGGTAAGGCACCGGTGCGTAATAGTCGCAAAGCACCAGTTTTTTGGCCTTAATTTTTTTTTTTTTTTTAATATAACGCTATTCCAGTGCGTGCGGTTTCTAGCGTGTTGGGGTTCCCATGTTTTGGCCAGATTGGCAAGACCAAAAGATGAGACAACATCAGAACCGCTTTGGGGCCTTAGGATCTAGCCCTCCTGGACCTGGAGAGGGATCTCTCCAATAAAGCAAAGAATGATATATCTTTGAAGCTCAAAACGAGGTATTAGGCTTGGTATGAAGCACAATGGGGGGTTTAAAATGATTTGGTTGGTTGTTGGGTTGAATCAGAGATCATAACTGAGAAGGTTATGGAAGGAAAGGAGCAAGGCAGTAGGACGTTTCGGTAAAAGAGGATAGGTTAGGAATGTGCCATCCATTGGGCTATAGAGTCATGAGAGGTAATTACATGCAAACAACTAGCCAAGGCTTTCATGGGGCAAGTCATCTATACTAAAGGATCTTCTTAGATAAATTATGGAGTGGAACATTAAGGAAGGAAATGAAAGAAGGAAAGAAACCAGAGGACAATCTGGTACGCATCACCCGGGTCATAAAAGGGGCTTAGCCTGTCATAAAGTGGAAAGTGGGTTTTTGGCCTGTTTTTAATGCATTTTAAGGCCAAAGGAGGCATTCGGTAAAGGGAATAAGGGGTTTTAAGCCAAACAAAGGTAATTTAAAAGGCTTAAAAGGGGATATGGGATGATTTAAAGGGTAAGTGGGGAATTTAGAACGAGAGGAAGAATGATGAAAACAAAGGCTTAGAGGGACTGAAATAAGAGGGAAAAGGAGGCCTTTTGGGCATTCTTCTTTACAACAGAGAGGCTTTTTAACTGGAAACAACAATGAGGATTTATCAAAGGACAAAGGCACAAGGAGGCTTCAAGGATGATGTGTTTTCAGAAGAAATGCATTCATTGAAGGCTCAAAAACATTTTATCCCCCTGTTTGCTTGTCAAAAAATTCATAGGGGGCTAACATAGTGCACCGGTGCTCTTAGAGAAGAACGCACTGGCTCGTTTCTGTTTTGGTGTGGTGTTTTATGATGCACCGGCGCGGAAGAGTATTGACGCCTCGGTGCGTTACAGTAATTGGACGCCTCGGCGGTGTGTGTACTTCGCACACATTGTCCAGTGTGCCAATGTTCGGTGCACACCGGTAATTGATAGGTGCGCGTTGTTTATAGGTGCACCGGTACTGTTTGCTACAAACGCACTGGTCGGTTTGTGTTTTGGCGCGTTTTTTATGATGCACCGGTGCGGTTTCTGTCTACCGCACCGGGTGGTTTCGGTGTTGGCGTTGTGTTTTATAATGCACCAACGTTGACGAGTTGTGAGGCACCGGTGTTCTATTATATTATGACGCACTGGGTGGGTGTGTACGGAGTGCACGGTGTCCGGTGTGCCAATAATTTTTTCCATACCGGTGCTTTCATTTTTTAAGAGCACCTGGGCGAGTTTTAACAATAAGAGCACTGATAGGAAAACATCCGCAAAACCCTCCACCCACCAACCTCCTCTAGTAACCTCCACTAGAAACGGATGTATGGGGTATTTTTCTTTGTGGTTCCTCAAAAGCATCCACTAGAGGATCTTTTCCTTGTACTGTCAATTTGTAATAGGTCCAAAGAGACCTTTGTTAGTCTTTTATTTTTGTATGTGTGGAAGCGGTTGAGGTCGGTTGGGCTCAGTTTTATTGATGCTAAATGTAACACCTACGAAAATGTCTTAGCCTTTTTAAAGAGATCATCAAATTCATCTTTCTCATGAATAAACTGTCTGATTTTGACCATAGCAGTGAAGTTCTGGCTGACATTGTCAGGGTCATAGTCTGCCTGGCACAATAGCTAGATTCAGGGATGTAATGTTCTGTATCTCTTTTATCGCATGCCCAAAATCATGTAATGCGAAAGCAGTACATTGCACTGAGAAGATTGGCCAGATGTATTTTTTCATCTCTTTAAGGGTTTTGGTAATACCACCCCCCACTATTTGATAGGCAATATCTCTTGCTATATCAGGAACATAATATGGAAGAACATGTGGAGTTGCAACACTCCCAAAAACTCTGATATAAGTAAATGATTCTTCGCCAAACCATCCTGCCACTGGCAAGATATCTATTTTTTCTTCCTCTGATAGACTGGGGGCTTTCACATAAAAAATGGTTTGGTAAATTGGCAACGTAATGCTTTAATTTTTTTTGTAAAAATGGGGGCAAAAATGTGATTCCCACAAAATTTTATGATAAACATGGATGGGAGTAGGATCTTTTAGAGTCCATTTCCAGCCCATGTTTGGAAAATGTGAACAAAAACATATAACATCCATTACATATGCACTCATGTAAAAGGGAGGGATAACCCAAGTGGAGACAACTCTATTGTGTCTGTATTGTCTAATGGCCATAACCAAATTGTCTGACAAAATATTGCTCCAGTTCATAATTTTAGCATTAATAGTCGCATCAATCAATGGAACCCATTCAACAGAAAATTTGGTATTATTAGCCTTTCGAAATAGCCTACACATCATTACAGCTACAAAACTATGTGGGGCTAATAGAGGTGCAATTGGGTACATGCCGGATTTCTCTCAGTTGAACTTGCTAGAACTAGAACTCCATGTCTGCATGATGTCCATCGAGTCTTCATTTTCTTTCGTGAAATGCTCAATGAAGGCTTTATCATATAGCTTACGTGGTTCTGGCAGGTGGTACATTCGGCGTCAATTGTTTGGAGTAAATGACCCCATGACTTCATGCCTGGAATTTTTGAGTGTTCTATTCGAAATGTCCACATTGTCAATAATCCACCTTACCATATCTGTGTATGGCAAGATTTTGGGCCTTGCAGCTATTCTCTGCAAGAAAGAACATGTTGCTTCAAAATAAGAAGCCTCGGATGAAACTTTGGCATTAGTTGTTGCTTTAGTTTCCAGTGTCTTTGGGTTTTCATCCTCCAGTAAATTATACATTGCCTCCCATGATGTAGTCCCACCATCCTTGTTGCATGTTGTATCAGTGAAGAGTGGATGCATGTCTGAATCTTCAAATGCAGTATCCTCCATAGGCTTCTTCCCTTTCTTAGTTATTTTGAGCGATGTATCCTTCAGGAATTCCCTGAAACTTAGAAAATGGAGAAAACATAATGAAACGCAGAGTGAGAGTGAAAGCGAAAACAATAACACAGTAAATTATGAAAGAACACAAGGACGAAGTTTTTATTGCAAACACAGGTAAAAAGATATGAATCTTCTCGATCCTTTAAAAGAGTAAATGCGGTTGAACCTTATTCATTATGCATTAAGGCCTACGTGTGATTCCCTTTATGTTTTATCAAAACATCGCGTTGCAAGTTCCTAAATGATATTTCAAATTGGTGAGTGTTAAATGCGATATTGATCCTGGGATTGCAATAAATCGCAATATCGAAAAGACACAATATCGCAATATCGCAAAGTCTCGGGAATAGGCCAATTCAAAATTGCTTATGTTTTGCGATGTGTGATGAGCAGAATACTTGTTTCTTTTTCGAGCCTTTTCCTTATGCGGAAGATTTTCCATTAAGGAAAATGTTTGATTTTATAAGGAATGCTTTAAAGCATTTAGGTTAAAATAAAAAGGTTTAACACTATGTTTGGTCTTCTAAAGGGGTTTCTTTTAGCGCATTTCGCGAATCCCGACTCACGACTAATCTTTGTTACTTTTCTTATCTGCGATTAGCGATAAAGCGATAATGCTTGGTCCTAAGTGACTTTGCTCAATATCTTAAGATTATTCAATGTTTTATTACCAATTGTTTTGTTTGGGCCTTTGTTTTGAGTAAGACAATTTTGAGTTGCGGAAGGCCAAGTGGCGAGAATAATAGGGGGCGGAGAGCCAATATGAAAGGAAAGGAACCGTTGCGGTTGTGAATAATATATAGACAAGTGGCGAAGCATAGATAGGAAGCAACACAGATGGTAGAAACAAGGGAAAATGAACAAACAGAAGGGCTCCCAGAGGTAGATCTAACCGCGGAAGAAGACAGGAAGCAGCGGAGTGTAGGAGAATAGCCGAGCAAAGAAGGGGCAACAGATGTAGATAAGCAAGGGAAAAGAGAGTTCGCTAGGGGATCTTCGGTGGGAAACTGTTCTAGGAAGACGATTGAGTTTTATGTCCTAGGAGCTCTGCGGATCCTGAAATGTACTGTGTTGTATTACGCTAAACTCTACGGAGTATAATATGTAATCTGTTGATGATATAATATAGTAGAGAAATGTCGAGTTGTGGATTATATAATGTGTATGACAGTCAGCTTCTTAGCCGTGTTTTCAGTGATTTCAAAAAAAATTATGTTCTTATTGATAATTGCTAAATGGCAGCTTGTGTCCTGATTCATATGCGATGAATGTGTTCTGTATAAATGTAATTTCTGGTAGTTGTTACCAATCTCTCTTCAGTAATACAGTTCTAGCTCTTCATCTTAGTAAGTTCGCGACACGCCTTGGGTGAGACTCCTTGCTCTCTTGAACAAGGTGAAATGCTAGTGTTTTCCTAGACTACAATGGAATCTTGTTGGCCCCGAGCTTGAACCTGGGTCTTTCCCAGAAGTCACCCTTTTTCACCAACAAATGGTTTCGTTGCGGGGACCTGAAAACTTACTAGAGAGCTAGATCATGGTATCGAAGATCTACGAAAGGGAATTGCGTAAATGGTGGGATAATCATGTAGATCAGTTAATATCGCAATAGGCGGAGCTTCGACATCAGAAGGAAAGGACTGTCAAGGATTAAGTTCTATTTTTTGATTTGGCGAGTGATTTGTACGAAATTTTCTAGCGAAAATTTCCTGAAGAGCTCCATAAGTGGTTGTGAAGACTCCAGATTAAAGCACTTTCTGGAGGATTGCATCGATCCCGTTGCAGTTGGACGAATACAAACCTGATGGGATTGCACATACTAGATATGGAGCTAACCCGAGAAGTAGACTTTTGGGTGAAAACTACCTTGGAGGGATACATTATAGATTTCGCAACTGAATGTTATCAATATTTTACAAAAGTAGAAGATATATTTAAGTCCGGATTACAGGGAAAGTTGTTGAAATAAATCTCGTTGTGGATTAAATATTTAATGGTGGACGAGGGACTAATGATTTTCCAAAGTCCCATGATGGAAGCTTAAACCTCCAGTACTGGGGGAAGGACCCGAAGGAGATATGCTACGAACAAGGGAAAAAGGGGAATACGTATATGGACGTTGGGACCTCTAGTAGGTTAAGGGAGTTAAGAGAGCATCAGAGGGCGCTAATCGCTGAGAAGTGGTGGGAAAGGGCGATGCGAGAGTTTGAGAAGTAAAAGAGGAGTACACAACAAGGAGAAGAGGCGCCGCATATGACAGGGAGGAGAGAAGCTGAAGTAGGACCTAAAGGAATTGATGGGTCCACCAAGGAAGTTAGATAGGTTCACAAGATCCCACCCCGAAGAGAGAAGGGAAAAAGGTCCAATGAAGAGGAAGACATGCGCCCTGAGGATGAGTCCGATGTTGAGCTGCATGTTACGAAGGAACAATTGTTCCTAGAGAGTCTGGCAACCATAACATAAGGTAATCCTATTCCCCAAGTTTCAAGTAGCACTTGTCCCAACCTTCCCCTGGTACTTTAACACCCACCTGATAAGTTTTTGATAAAGTTGTAAAAGTCTAGAAATTTATATAATGTTCAGTCTAAAGTGTAGATAGCTGCTAGCAGTAGTACTAGCAGCAGAATTTCTCAGCCAGGAAGTATAGGATTCATATTAGTTCCACCCACACAAGTAGAAATGGTAGGATCATTTACTCGATACCCAGAATTTTCTAGAAAGGGTAATGATGATGTAGAGCAACATTGGTATCTGTGCAAAGCAATTTGGAGAGTTCGTCAGACACCAGATGCAGTTAAATTAATTGAATTCCAAACTATGCTCAGGGAAAGAGCATTACAATGGTTTATCAAATGGTCGAAAGTACACTAGAACCCATATATAGATGATGTTAAAAGAGAGCGTGTACAAGAATTCAAGCTCCCTCGGGCTAATCAGCAAGGATTGTTCGAACTATGGGAGATTAAACAGAGGGAGGGAGAAACAACCTGGGATCTAATGAGAAGGTTCAAAGATGCAATCAGGAAACTGAGTTACTTGATTGATCCAAATCACCAACGGGACTGGTTCATTAAATCACTCTTACCCTTGACAAGAACACCATTGACCCAACAAAAGATTGATACCCTTCAAGATGCACTAGAGAAAGCAATGGAGATAGAAGCAATGGATGGCTACCCACAGGAGTTTAGGGGGGTAGTAGTCGCCCAGGATCCGTCCATATTGGGATTGCAACATCAAATAGAAATTTTGACATAAAATCTCAAGGATATTTAGTCGGAACTAACAACGTGACCCAATGTGTGGTGTACACATTGTCTGTTGGAAGGACATGTGGTTAGAGAGTGCTTGAGGTTGCAGGGAGCCAATGTTGGGACTTCGGCGGCAAGAACGGAAGGAACACCACCAGTGGGAGGAGTTGCGCAAGTAAATACTCAAGGAATGTAC
The DNA here is from genome assembly GCA_034641835.2 of Pinus albicaulis. Taxonomy (NCBI): domain Eukaryota; kingdom Viridiplantae; phylum Streptophyta; class Pinopsida; order Pinales; family Pinaceae; genus Pinus; species Pinus albicaulis. Next base: position 87,060,070 of record CM076576.1, read on the forward strand.
CAGGCGCAACCCCATTTCCCAGGTTTTCCTAACCAACAAACTCCAAAGGCAACATAATATTATGAAATATGGAAGGGAATTGGTCATCCTCCACGTTTATGCCCAATCTTACAAAAATATTCAAATGTCCCAAATAACGTCTACTGTGAATTATGCGCTTCGACAACTCATCATACAAAGCAGTGCAGAGCTTTGGATGCATTAGCAGACCAACTGGATAGATCATCCTACAGAGTAAATGAAACTTTGAGAGGACGGGGAGGATCATGAATGCGAGGGGGAAGGACTGGAGGAAGAGGACCTTTAATATGTTACAATTGTGATCAAGAAGGCCAGGTAGCGAGAGAGTGCCTGCTACCAAGACGACCATGGTGTTCCCAATGTAGAGTGAATACACATGCCACTGAGGACTGTCCATAAATAATCAAAATGTGGGAAGAGACAACTAGGCAATGAGGAGCCAATTTGTTCAATGCAGAGCCAAGAGTAGTCGAGATATAGGCTCTGCCGAGTGTGGCCATAATAACCCGAGGAGGGAAGAAAATCGGGGAGGATGCATGAGAGATGGAGCTGGAAAAATAAATCAAACTAGCGTCGCCAAAGAAGTTCTTTAATCCAGAGCAACAGAGACAGTACTTTAAAGAAGCACTAGAAACATTCTCGAAGCTGGAGAACTGCAAGGATATGGAACTAATGCAACCAGCCAAGGAAGGAGGGAAGACGGCTACAACAGGAACACCGATAGATGAATGGTTCTGATTGTTCTTGAATATTGTAAATGAGGGACAGATACTGGAGCACTTAAAGAAAAATATGAAAATAGTAGAAGAAGGAGGGATAGAGCACGAGGACCCAATTAACACTAACCTTCCAGAAAAGTATATAAGGAGAGTGAAAAGAAACAAAAGAAGAATAAGAAATGAATTTCGCATAAATTCTCAAGTTGTGGGATTTCAAATAAGAGACACAATGCTGGATCTAGGATCAGATGTGAATATTCTACCTAGAAATACATGGGAAGCATTAGGAAAGCCAAAGTTGGTGTATTCCCCTATACATCTAAGAATGGCGAACCAATTGGAGGCATATTATTTTGCATCATTTTACATCATATTTTTCGTCATTAAAGTTGAAGCAATTCGAGGCATCATAATTTGCCTTAATTTAGCATCACTCAACATCGTTTCACTTCATTATGTTTGACACAATTATGGGGTCTTAATTTGTGTCACTATGAATTATTTTGTGTCATAATGGTTGATAAAATATAAACAATATTTCACATTAGTGGCACCTTTGTCTTGTGGATATAGATTTAAAATGTGTTCTTAGCATCATGTTAGACCCATTTTTGTGACACGAGTTTTTTTTTTTTTTTTTGCTAGGTTATGTAATTTTTGAGATCTAACGTGCCTAACTTGTGGCTTGAGTAGTTGTGACATAGGGGCATATAAGCTGTCAAAATCACCGTGGAACCACACTCGACTTGGGCCACACCAACCCTTAGCATGGTTGAATTTTTGGCCATGGAATTTCGAAACAGTGACCTTTACACCAAAAAGTGCCTTAACAAAACACCACGTCACAGTATGATCTATGCCCCATAAGCATGTGGCCCAAGTCTCTTTATTGATTTAATTATTTAGTGATTATTATTATGGATTTGATTATTAATATCAATTAGAACTATCAATAATTATAATGAGTATACTTACATTTAATTATGTAACATTATACTTAACTATGCAATAGAAGGTTATTATCCATACATAATGTTTTTTCAACTTTATATATAATTAGAAGGGAATAATACCTCTCATTAATATAACAATCATTTATTTTTTTAGGGAAACTTCAATTTTTTTTATTCAATAAAGAAAGTCCATTAAATAGTTATAATATTTTGAATAATCAATTAAAAAATAACTTGGTTAATTTTTTTAACAACGTTCATCACATCAACTAAGAAAATTCCACTCAACTACACATTCCATATATCATCCAACAATCTGGTAAACACTATAATATAATTATAATATAAGCTAATAAGCATAACTCAACATACTCAACATTGACTTAAAAGGGGAATTTCTAAATAGTTGAGAGAACTTTTTAAATGTGAAAAATGGATCTCATTTTTTCTTATACCAATATAGATTCATCTTAAACACTAATTTAACATCAACCGAGAGGGATCAAATTTCTTCACGTGTAACCTTATTTTAGAGTGCAAAATACATTGTGTAATTTTCCATTGTTTAAATTGTATTTTTGAATGATATATTAAGTATATAACTTAAAATCTAAGTTGAAAAAATCTTTGTTGTATTTCAACCAACAAACATATACCTAAAAAAGAACCAAATTGTAAAATAACGAAACCACTTCAAATGTTTCAACCATAATACTAGTGTATTCCCCTTATTGTTATTGTTAGTGTAGCCCCCCATTGTTATTGTTGTGCCCCATAAAAGCCCATTATTGTTATTGTTGTGCCCCATAAAAACCCACTATTGTTATTGTTGTCCCTTACATTATTATTGCTATGCAGGCTCTGATTATATTGTGACCCCTTGGACTCCTATATATATACCAAGGAGGTCTTATCATTTGTATCATCCAAGAATTATTCATTTATGTAATGTAAAGGAGGTTTCCCGCTTGGAGAGGACAATTTTGAAGTCATTGATCTATATTTTCTTCTGTTCTTTGAGCTGATTGCATAACATTTGGTTTTAGAGCTTTGGATTCTAGGGTTTTGCTTCTTCAAACAAGTCATCTTGGAATTTTCACTATAATTTTTTTTCCTACGAGGCTTCAAATGTTGAAATTTCAACCACATGGAGCCAAAATCTTGATGAACTTCATGTACAAATTTCAGAGCTTGGTTCGTTATATTTTCAAAGATATGATATGAGGAAGTTAGGGTTTTTGTAGGCTCCATAATTCAATCTCAAACATGTGACCGAGGGAAAATTGTCATAACTTCTCTCCAAGCTTCGAATTGGATTTCATAAAAAGTAACTAAAATTGCAAGAACTGTAGTTTTTCATATATCATTTTCATAGCCAAAGGTCGAAACAGTGACACGTGACATTCTGTACAAGTTCGCTCTACTGAACTAGTCCATAATCAAGTCATTGTGGGATATTGACCATAACATTACCTTGAAGGATCCAATTTTGGTCTGACTTGTGGCGGTGGAAAGAAGACTTAGAGGGCTACCACAGGACGGATTTTCAGACCTTGGAGATTTGAAATTACAAAGTTACAACCATTTCAAGACCGAGCTCCTAAAAACAAGAAAAATGTGTGTACTTTTTTTATAAATTGCTTAACTTTTGTTTGAAAAAGCAGTTTGAAGTGATTCCAAGGGTATATTGAAGCATATATATCAATATTGGGTTCTAAAATACAACCCAAAAAAAATAATTCTACACCCATTAAGCCCTAAAAAAGCTCTATTATGATGCATGGAGAGGAAGAATTGCAACATGATATATCAAAATTACATGACCAAGTGCAACAATTTTTTCTCTCACAAAGAGAAACAAAAGATGACATGGATGGTTTAAAAGGGGACATGGAGGGTTTAAAACCAGACATGGAAGCTAAGATGGATGACTTGAAAGCAGACATGGAAGCTAAGATGGATGACTTGAAAGAAAATATGGAAGGTTTGACAAAGTTGCTGCAAGAAAGGATTCCCAGTGGTGACAAGGTACTCCATGAAAATCAGGATGAGGACAAAAAGAATATAAAATATGATTTTATAGAATCCAGCATTTGGTTTAAGAACCACCACATTCCAAATATTGATATGAGGAAGTTTGATGACAAGGATCCGATAACCTCGATACTACATATGGAGCAATATTTTGATCTCCATGATGTGCAACACATATATAAAAGGTATGCATTGCAAATTTATATTTAGAACCCAATAAGTTTATGTGGTATCGATGGATTTGTTCTCGTAAATCACTTTTCACTTGGTAAATTTTTACGAAGGAAATGATTGCACATTATGAGGATACAAAGAGCAACATCTTCTTTAGTCAATTGATAAATCTCAAACAAAAGGGTTCAATAGTGGAGCACATTGAGGACTTTCAAAAATTGAATATTAGGGTAAATAATATTCCAAAGGAGCATAGGATTGATGTCTTCAAAGGGACTTTGAAGGATAACATCCAACATGAGGTTCGCCTTTCGGAACCTGATTCATTGGAGAAGGCATTCAGGGTGGCAAGAAAATTTGAAAGCAAAATTATGGCAACAAGGAATTCTACCACTTGCAACTATACAGATGGGAGTGTTGTTGCACCTGGCCTTCCACAACCTACAAGTTTGACGCCACAACAATTGGAGGAAAAAAGAGCAAAAGGGCTTTGTTATAGTTGTGATAACAAATACACTAAAGGTCATAAGTGTGCTGAGAAAAGATTATTCTACATAGATTGTGAAGAGGAGGAATAAAAGGAATAAGAAAAATCAAAAGAGGAGGATATACACCGGGAACCACACCAGGAACCAACCCTTGAGAAAGAAGAAATGAATCAGACCATATCTTACAATGCATTGGCAGAAATTACCACGCCTCAAACGCTTAAGATAGAAGGATATATCAAGAAGAAACATGTAATAGTGTTGATTGATTAAGGTAGTACTCATAATTTTATTCATTATAAGATAACCAAGGAGTTGAATTGCTTCCTATATCCAACAGCCGAGTGTCAAGTGATGGTTGCAAATGGAGGAACTATAAATTGCTTTGGAAAGTTCCATAATATCAAGCTAATAGGTGGTGATGGTGTTGTACTGTGAGTCCAATGGTTACAATCTTTGGGGACGATAACTTTTAATTTTCAAGAACTTTTCTTGAATTTTTTTGGGAAGGAAAGGAAGTTGAATTAAGGGGTATCGTAGGGAAACCAAGAAATATAATAAACTCTAATGGCATGACAAAACTTATGAAGAAAGAACAACGAGGTGTAATAGCACAACTATGCTTACTAGAGGTTAAAAATCAAAATCATCTATTTCTCCAGATCTCCATAAAGTATTAAACACTCATTCCAAGGTATTTGAGACTCCCAAAGGCATCCCACCTATTTGTGATCATGATCATGCTATTCATTTTATTCCAGGAAGTGCTCCTCCAAACATCAGATCTTACAGATATCCTTATGCCCAAAAGAGTGAAATTGAATGTATGGCTGCAGAAATGATAGAGGTCGGTATAATTCAACCTAGTCAAATTTCTTTCTCTGTTCCATTAGTATTGGTGCACAAGAAGGATGGATCATGGCGTATGTGTCCGGATTATAAGGAGCTCAACAAACTCACTATTAAAGATAAATTTCCCATTCCTATTAGATGAATTACATGGAGCAATTTACTTCACCAAGTTGGATCTTCGTTTAGGATATCATCAAATTAGAATGAAGATTGAAGACATTATGAAAACAACATTCAAAACTCATGAGGGTCATTATGAATTTTCGGTCATGCCTTTTGGCCTTTACTAATGCACCTTCAACATTTCAAGGTTTGATGAATTCCATTTTCAAACCCTTCCTTAGAAAATTTGTGTTAGTATTTTTTAATGATATACTAATCTACAATAAGTCTTGGAAGGATCATGTTCAACATGTTGACAGGATGCTCAAACTATTGGAGGAGAAACAATTATATGCAAAAACCTCCAAATGTTTCTTTGGAGTACACGAGGTGGAATATTTGGGTCATATTGTATCTCATGAGGGTGTTAAGGTAGACCCTAACAAAATTAAAGCCATTAAGGAATGGAAAATCCCCACAGCCATAAAGCATCTTCTAGGATTTCTCGGGTTGATAGGGTATTATCGCAAGTTTGTTAAGAATTATGGGTGTTAGTATGATTTTTTCGTCGTAAAATATCACTTTAGCTACGCATAACAAATAGCCCTAACATCGATTATAGCTGCAAAATACCTTTAAGATTGCTGCACAAATTCAGATCTAAGCACAAAAGATATTAAGCAGATAAAAAATAACATAGCTCCATAGATCCAATGAACAAGACAAGAAGAATGTATATAAAATAATTTTGTATTATATTAAAGAATGGGGCACCTGAGAGGAAAACAAGAAAGGTGTTTTCCGGTTCTCCTCAGTGGGATGGGTTCTTGGAAGTCCTCAGTGTTTCAGATCTAGCATTTCTCTCTCTTATGGATGTGGAAAGGCAAACATAGAACTCAATGGGAGTTCACAAAGAAAAATGGAAAATGGTGACCAAGAGAAGATCCGGAGTGATCTAATGCAATGAAGGTGACTAATGAATGGGGAAAACCCCCTTATTTATAACAAAATATTGGGGCGGTCTAGAACTCGGTGCATGAATAAAATATTATTAATCGAATTCTAGAAGCACCCTTTAGGAATATTTTATTATATTTGTTGGAGGGAAAAGGATTCTTGACTTGGGTCAATTCCTTTATTTATAAATAATAAATAAATAAATGGTTTATTTATCATCTTAGGGAAGTGATGGGAATATAATTAAATAAATAATGTTTGATTTAATTATTTATGGATGATTTAGTCAAATTTAACTATGAATATTATTTAAATAATGATTTAAATAACTTATTCTTAGGGAATAATTAAATAAATAAGGATTTATTTAATTAAGTTCCTTATTTTGGGTTAAATATGACCAGGAAATATAAACAAATAAGTTCTTTTATGTGGTGAAAGTAATTTTACTTAGGGTAAAATTGGTCTTACATGGTGTACTTGGGTTCATCTAATAATAACAGGTTAGATGACCAAAAATTGGTGTAACAGATTGCCCCCCAACATACGAGTGTTAGGAGCAAATCGTATGACCGAAGTACGTTGTAAGAACTCAATCACTAGGCATCAAGAGAGAGGTGAGAGAGAAATTTAAGGATGTCTGAGGTGTGAAAGGACTAGACCCTGAGGAGACAAGACTTACAGATGCAACAAGTCTCTATGAAGTGGTACATGTGCGAAAGGCGGTGGGGAAGGCATACCTATGCCCGCCGAGACAAAGTACAAAGAATAAGGCGCCTGAAAAACCACGGAACGCAATAAGTACAAAGAATAAGGCGCCCGGAAAACCACGGAACGCAATAATGAAGCATGTGCTGGCCTAAACAGGAGCCAGATAAATAACATGATGAATCCCACATACATGCGATGCCTGGAAGAATCGTCGGGGCTTATACAATAATATGGTAGTACATGAGATATAAATACGCCCAAATGCCCCCTACACGCGGGGAAGTGCTCGCAAAAGTTGACGGATACGTGCAAATCGAAGAGGCACGGCAAGTGGCTGAGGCTGATATCATCATACGAGAGGAGCCGTATCAAGGGCTGAAATGAAGGCATCCGGGCATGTGGGGGGCTACCTGCAGGGCCACCCCCTCACGAGGGTTGAGACATCTCACACATGCCCGAGAATCACCAATAGCTGCGGCTGCGTCACTGGACCATCAAGTGTATATATCACGATCATGTTAGGAAGAGCGCGAACCTAGGTACCCTGCCCCCCAGACCTGGCTTCTAGAGTAAATGAGCTGATGTCGAAAGAAGGAGGTCTGCCATAGGTGAGGCAATGAGGGAACCCCACCTAAGGCATGGGGAAAAGGCGACGAACAAGGAGATACTGATGATGATGATGAAATGAGAGAAACAGAGGAGTGGTTGGATGACTTCCCTTGTTAGAGCATAAAGGGTATAAATGGCTTGGCAGCGACTGACACAATATCATGAGGGATAGTGGACAAGGGTACTGAAGGCCATAATGTGCGACATGAGAAAGGGACCAAGCAGGGAAGGATGGAGGACTATAGTGGGGTACAAAGGGACTTGTGATAAACTCCATGAATGTTATGGTGACTCAACGCAAATGCTCTACGCAAGGGCGACTCAATGGTGCTGCCTCATAGTATGGGTCCAATGGGGAACCATAAAAGCATGAGTACAATGGGGTAGCTCATGACGAAAGTCAACACGAACGAAGACGAGTAAGGAGGCAAAGTGGTGCCCCAAGTACAAGTGTCGTAAGTGAATAAATTCGATTTTGGGAAGAGGTGAATAGGCCCTTCATGAACAAAATGTGTCCCACTGAAGTGGCAAAACATAAAAAACTGACAGATACCCATTTGAGTGCTCTGTGAGAGCTTTCCAACGGTGCAGATGGTGTGTCAAACGGGGCCACGGTTTGGTTGCAGCAGGCGAAAGAAAAAACAGGGATTTTCTTCTAATAGGGCGTTTTCCCTCCAAAATCATTCATTTGCTTGTGTAGCTGTGGTGAATGTGGAAAGGAGGGAAGGCCCTAAATCTTGCGGCGATTGTAGTGGACAAACCAACCGTTGGAATTGTGAACCGTCAGTTGCAGGTAAGAGGCCTAATCCTAAGCTTTGTTTTTGATGGATTGAAATTGCAGATTAGGGTTTTAAATTCCAGTAACTGCCTCTACTACCTCATTACGGTCGGGTCGCACTTTTTGGGGCAAAAGCTACGACCTGGGACGCAGGTTTTGGCCTGAAAAGTGCGACCTGGCCCGGATTTTTCCCAAAAAGTGCGACTTGCTAGGTGTGGGAGGCTTCAGAGCTGTTATGGGCTGAAATTCTGTTTTGGTGTAAGATAATGCAGTTTTGTGGATCTGGAGACTGACAAAATGATGTTTTTTGTGCAGATATGGCATATATATTGATCAAATGGAGAGAGAGAGACTTAGGTACAGTGGCAGCAGCAGTGTTGCGGGTTTTGGGCAGCTAGGTAGTTCATCACATCATGGGAGGGCAGATGATGATTGTAGAGAGTGTGTTGGACGGAACCTACTATGGGTGGGCCCAAATGATGTTGGTGTCATTGAAACGACAGCTGTTGCTATGTAAGTGGCAAGTGAATCACGATTGTGCGTATGGGACGGTATTGTGCTCGTTCTTCTTTGAGAAGATCCCGACCTTACGACCTCGTATACAGTTGCCTGATGGGGGCCCGAGAGAGCCCCAGATGCGTCGGTGGGGACGGCTACTGAGTAGAGGAGGGGAGAGGGGCGGTCAGACGGGTGTGCCGACCAGAGTTCTTCGCCCATTGGGATCAGATGTCGTTATACATAGACGACTATCCCTATAGTGGTATGAGTTATTGGGGAGATCCGGACTTGCCGCTTCCACCTGGTCAAGTATGGGGACCCGATGGTAAGTGACAAGCAACTAATCTGTTATGTGCATTTGAAAGTGTGTGACTAGTCTGCATGGTGCTAATACTTATACTTTTTAGAATGCAGATATAGCTCTGGTAAAACCGGCCGAATATATGGGACGTCCTACAGCAGGAGGGGCTACAGGGGCAAGTGGATCGAGGACAAGACAGAACAAGGATATGGGCACACTGGTGGAGGACATCCGTCGTAGATGTCAGGGACTGTTGACCGGTGTGTCGGAGCGTGGTTGGTAGGATTTAGACGACCGATACATAGAGTTGTCTATTGGGCTACCTGCGGAGTGGCAAGGGATCATGCGACGCATGGCGATGGCCGGTCAGACTGTGCGTAATCTACGAGCTGCGGGAGCAGAGCCGTTGGCTCGGGATCCTCTAGGGAGTGATTAGGTGTAGGGCAGGTGGTGCCCCCAGTGTTTTTGTAGGGGCAAGTGGTGCCCCCCATTTTTGTAGTTATGTTTTGTTTAACATGCTATGGGCATGTCGTATGTTTCAGAGCAAATGGACTCTAAAAACACATGTGATATGGTATATATGATGGATGTATTTGATTGATGGTGTTAAATGTTATTGTGTTGTATGTGATAAATGCCAGTCTATAACATGGTTTGCGAGTTGATCTACGTAGTGATTTTGATCTCTAGGTATATGGCTAAATGTAATGAATCTAAATTGGCGGATCAAAAGCTGCACTCGTAAATATTGTCTAAATAGGAGAGGGTTATGCACATGATAGACACCATTAATTTGTAAGACAATAAGCAGGGAATCTAAATGGACATGCAGATGGAGGATGTGATGAGAGAGAGCATCGGCTAAGAGACCATAAACTGCATCATATTCGGCCTGATTATTGGTGGCTTGACCAATGTAGACCCCATTTGCAAGGACAAGGGTATGCAAGGGGGTAAAAATGGCCCAGGCGGCTGAGGCAAGGTTTCGAGAATAGCGACTGGCGCCATCAGCGTAACCAAGGTAATGAGTGGACGAGAGGGTCGAGGGAATATCATCACAAGACAAGAAAAGGGAGGAAAAGCAGGGACGCATGGTGCGAAGTACATCATAGATACGGATGGGAGTATCGGGATGATGGGAAGGCAAGGAAAGGTGGTGGAAATCACAAGAGGCTGCAAAGCTACCTAGATCATCAGTAGAGGAAGAAAGGTGCACATACTGGTCATTAGGGGATGGTGGGAATAATGGCCATGGACACCACACAGAGCACAGGGTTTATTGGTGCGAAGAGTCTTTGGGTTCTTGGCTATGGATGAGGAAGAAACAGAGATTTCAAGGACCGTAGATTCAGGGAACGCGACTTTAACCATGGGTTGGATACGGGGCAACTCAGGACAAGTATGGGTGGGATGACCGATACCATCACACAAGGCACAAGGCTTGGCGGGTGGGGGAGGGGTAGGGTCAGGTGCGGTGGTCTTGTCATTGGATGCCCTTGTGCGAGTTTTTCGTTTCTTGCCTGTAGTTGTCGCAGCATTAGGAGGGTTCTGCGAAGGGGCTAAGGGCACTCTTGTGGTGGAAGGAGTGACGGGGATCGGTTGTATGAGTGTCACAGCTATGTATGGTTTTGGGTGACCTGGTGGGGTCTCGGTTGGAGGAGTAAGATACCAAATGGGAATTCCCAAGGTTAAATTAGTAAGGGAAAGGGTGGCCATGATGGGGACCGAATAGACACCCGGGGGGGGACCAAGGAAAGGTATTTGACCGACGGGGTAGTGACCAGGGGGGACGGATCCCATATGGTGGAGACTTGAGGGAACTGACTCAGGAGGGTAGGGAGGTTCCTAAGTGTGATGGGAAGAGATAAAAAGGTTAGGTTGGAAGTGGAAGCGAGGGCTAGGAGCTGGTTGAGGTTGAGGTTGCTGACTAGCCAAAGTGGGCTCTGTAAGGTTAGCCCAAGATGATTGCATCATGCAAACGTTCACCAAGTTAGGATCAGAGACGAGAGGGGAGTCGAAAAAGGTGCCAAGAAATGAGGAGTCTTTGTAGACGTCGGGGGAAACACTGGTCAAAGAATCAACAGTTTTCTTGTTGGTGACAGTAGAGATGGTGGACTCAGGGGAGGTCTGAGATTTTGGTTCATGGTAAGTTAACTGGTCAATGGTGATAATCTTGCCATTATGAGGGAAAAACATCTTGCGGTGGATTGCGGATGGGACGGCTGACATGGAATAAGTGTAACTACGCCCCAAAAGGATGTTGTAGTCAAGAGGGGCATCGATAACTTCAACGTCGACACAAACAGTCTTGCCAGCAAGGGTGATAGGACAGTTACGAAATAGGCCAATGGGCTGGGAGGCATGGCCATCCCATGCATGAAGGGTGATGGTGGAAGGAACCATTTCAGGGGATCCAAGTTGTTTCCAAATCGAAGCGGACATTACGCAAGTAGATGCCCCCTCATCAATAATACACCGAGAAACATTGGCGTTTAGGATTTTAACTGGGATTTGGAAAGTAACTGAAGGAGGAATAGGGGGATGGTCTGACTGACGGGCGTCGAAAACAATCAATTGGTCATCAGCAGGATCTACAACGCCCATGGCAGATAGTAGAGCCTTCTTTTGAGAAGGACATGACTGGAGGAGTTCCAGTGTTGAAATGGCACCAGGAGATTGGGCCATATCATCTACTATGTTGTATGAATGGGTAGCCCGACCAGAGGAAGAATTTTGGCATAATGGTCCCTTAGGAGGCTTGGGATGAACCTCGGTGTTGGGCAGAGGGAGTTGCAAGGGACCATTGGGTGTCGATAGAGGCTCTATAGGACCTGACGATGGAGACTCAGAGACAGATGGAACAGGAGGTGTGGAATACTGATAGGACCGAGTTTGAAGGTTGAGGTCGACAGTGAGAGGTGGGTCAGAAGCCATCATGAGAATCTGGTAATCAGAGGAACCAGAAGGGGAAGGTTGAGTGGTTACCGAGGCATGAGGTGGTTGAGTGGCCACGAATCCTTGTTGCGGGAAAGGATCGGTAAACACAGCAGGTTGAGAAGTAACGGGGGTGGGAGGGGTAGTAGGGGAGGAGTGATGTCCCCGTACGGTGGCCTGAGAATCCCAAAGTTGCCGCATGTGGGGTAATAAGGGACAATCGTGAGTGTAGTGACCATAAACATCGCAACACGAACATGGCTTATTGGTGCGAAGTGGCATGTCCGGCTTGGGCTGAGAGCCCTGTGGCTGGTTGGCAGTGGTAGAGTCGATATTGGAAGGATTGGGTCCACGATTACCAGAAGCGGATGGATTGCCTCTTCTCCTTCTTTGAGAAGGAGGAAAATTAGGTGCCCCCTGCTGTGCAAATACTTGCCCTGGAGGGGGTAGTAAGTGCGGTTGTGGGGGTGGAGAAGGCAAGGGAGTAGGAGGTCCAAATGCTGGAGGAGCTGGGACACCAGGTTGCGGATATGGATAAGGAGTAGGGTGGGCAGCAGTAAGGTAAGCAGGGGGGTGGGAAAAAGGAGGAGGCATGCCGTAGCCTGAATACATGCTGCCTAAAGGGGAAAAAATACCGGAGGGGATGGCCCCTAGAGGAAAACCATGGCCCGGAGGAGGTTGGGCAGAGGTATGTGACAGGGCTCCAATGATACCGTCGGCAGAATGAGATGCCCCCGAGGCATTAGGACCATTGGGTTTGGGAAGGTCAGGAAGGACGATATAAACATAACCATATTGGGCAGAGATAAGGTCATACTTCAAGGCGATTTGGAGGGCGGCTTCTTCGGTTTGGGGAAAATGGGATGCGACATCTTTGCCAATGGGAGGTAAGAGGGAGCGAAGGAACCAGTCCATGTAAACCCGATCTTCAAAGGGGGGAGCTCGACATAAGCTTCGTCTGCGAGAGGGAGCTGGAAATAAGATAAGAAGGCTTGGGCAATGGTCGCAAAGGTGGTATGGGAGGAGGTGGCCTATTCAACATACCATTTAGAAGCTTCGCCTGTAAGCGTGCGTTGGAACAATCTAAGACGGATAGAGTCGTCAGTAATGGAATTGGAGGAACACCACATATGGAAGGATCGGATATGGTTGGAGGGATCCTCACTAGCAAGGCCTTCGAACTTGGGAATGTCGGAGGGGAGCTTGGTTGGCATAGCAGGCCAACTAACATCGTGGCGGATAGGATCATTAATCAGCTGATTGAAGTCGGGGAGACTAAGGCCGGCCATATAAGGGAGTAATGGGGCAGTTGAGGTAGGTCCCGAGGTGGTTCCACTGGAAACAGACCCAGCAGTAGTGATGGGGTTACTGCTGGTGGTAGGCCTTGAAGTAGACATGGTGAAAGTGACAGGGGGAGAACCAGGAGGGGGAGAACCCGAACAATCAGAGGAAGAGTCGGAGTGCGGACTCGGGGAAAGACTTACTCGATGACGACGGGAAGGAGGAAGTCGACCAAGCGGAAACTGAGGATGAAGGCCAAGAAGTCTCCGGGAGAGGCACCTTGGGGGCGCAATGATGATGGGAAGAAGAAAACCAACAAGGGAAGGGAGGGACAAAATCAAGTGAGGTCAAGGGCAGAAAGGTGCAGTGACAATTGATTTTAAAGTCTTTGCCAGGCAGTGTTAACCAGGCACTTCTTCACTTAGGGTCAGTGTGTGGCGTGCGTTAATTTTAATTGATTAAACCCAGACGTTTTGAGAGTAAAAGAAAGAGTGTGCTGCGTAACAGAAAATAAATCTGCAGTAAATAAGACTAAAAGAATAGAAAATTAACAACTAAAAATGCAGCAATCTAACCCAAGAAGGTGGGTCTCTCAAAGCTAGTCTAGAAGAGGGGAAAAACTAGGCAAAGCACACTAAAAAGAGGCCAATAGATCGAAGGTCCGGAGGGGCTGGGATCTAAAGGGTTAATCTGCTGAAAAGTGGTGCAGAGAACAACAAATAAGCAGAGGTAGGGTTGCTACTAAGAAGGAGGAGATCAGATAAAAATAGAAGAGACAAGGTAGTGGCCTTAGAAATGAACCCAAACAAAACGATATGAGGTGGTTTTGAGAGGGATAAGAGCTGATCTAAAGGGATCTGAAAAGGAGGTATCAGATCAGAGAATAAGCGGGCTGAAACTCTAGAAATTCAGACTTCTGAAATAGTAAAGACTCGTCCACAAAAATTGGAGGGGAATAGAGCCCTAAGGGGCAAGATTCCCTCTTAGTTGAGTAAAGGAGATCAGAAACAGGTCTGAACGGGCAGAGACAGAGGCTGGAAAACCCTGACAGAAGCTTCAGAAAAACCCAGAAAAAGTGCTGAAAAAATTGCAGAAAAAGTGCAGGTCACAGGTTCTGACCTGTTTTCAGTCCAGGTCGCAGGTTTGGGGCAGAAAAGTGCGTCCTGAGGCTCAGGTCATACTTTTTGGGCCGATAAGTGCGACCTGCAGATCCGTCTCTCTCGGCGGAAGATTTCAGAAAAATTTGTCGTCTCAGCTGCGGCTGATGTCTGTCACCTGCGCAATAATGCCAGAAACACACGGAAGTTAAAAATTTTACTGTTTAAGGGTTTTTAGGGGTGAAAATCACCATAAAAATAGGAAAAACAAAAAATGGAAGAGAAACCCTAGGGTCTGAAACAGCTGGATATGCAGGAATAGATAAAACAACAGCGGTCGCAAAAGAAAACCCGTGTGGAGTCGCCAGTTGTTAGTATGATTCTTTCGTCGTAAAAGATCACTTTAGCTACGCATAGCAAATAGCCCTAACATCGATTATGGCTGCAAAATACCTTTAAGATTGCTGCACAAATTCAGATCTAAGCACAAAAGATATTAAGCAGATAAAAAATAACATAGCTCCATAGATCCAATGAACAAGACAAGAAGAATGTATATAAAAGAATTTTGTATTATATTAAATGGGGCACCTGAGAGGAAAACAAGAAAGGTGTTTTCCGGTTCTCCTCAGTGGGATGGGTTCTTGGAAGTCCTCAGTGTTTCAGATCTAGGATTTCTCTCTCTTATGGATGTGGAAAGGCAAACATAGAACTCAATGGGAGTTCACAAAGCAAAATGGAAAATGGTGACCAAGAGAAGATCCAGAGTGATCTAATGCAATGAAGGTGGTTAATGAATGGGGAAAACCCCCCTATTTATAACAAAATATTGGGGCGGTCTAGAACTCGGTGCATGAATAAAATATTATTAATCGAATTCTAGAAGCACCCTTTAGGAATATTTATTATATTTGTTGGAGGGAAAAGGGTTCTTGACTTGGGTCAATTCCTTTATTTATAAATAATAAATAAATAAATGGTTTATTTATCATCTTAGGGAAGTGATGGGAGTATAATTAAATAAATAATGGTTTATTTAATTATTTATGGATGATTTAGTAAAATTTAACTAAGAATATTATTTAAATAATGATTTAAATAACCTATTCTTAGGGAATAATTAAATAAATAAGGATTTATTCAATTAAGTTCCTTATTTTGGGTTAAATATGACCAGGAAATATAAACAAATAAGTTATTTTATGTGGTGAAAGCAATTTTACTTAGGGTAAAATTGGTCTTACATGGTGTACTTGGGTTCATCTAATAATAACAGGTTAGATGACCAAAAATTGGTGTAACAATGGGAGAATAGTAGCACCTCTAACAACATTATTGAAGAAAGATGTATTTTCTTGGACTCCATAAGCAACTAAGACCTTTGAACATCTTAAAGAGGCAATGTTCCAAGCAACGGTCTTAACTACGTCTAACTTCATAAAAACCTTTATTGTGGAATGTGATGCCTCAATAAATGGATTGGTGTTGTTTTAATGCAAGAAGGAAGACCCATTGCTTTTGAAAATCGTCCAATCAAAGGAAAGTATTTACTCAAACCTATTTATGAGAAGGAAATATTGGTAATACTACATGCACTAAAGAATTAAATACCTTACCTATTGGGAAGATACTTTAAGGTAAAAACATATAATGATAGTCTTAAATACTTTTTGGAACAAAGATTATCTTCAGAAGAGCAAAAAAAAAGGGACACAAAGACATTGGGTTATGACTTTGAAATCATCTACAAAAAAAGGGAAGCAAAATGATGTTGCAAATGCACTCTCAAGAAATGATGAGGATGCAGAAGCATTACTTTGTGCCATTTCTATTATCCAACTCGAGTGGATAACTGAAGCAAGGGATGAATGGAAGAATGATGAAAGGTGTGGACACTCTGTTGAGTCTCAAATCTACATCTTTTCCATACACTTTTCTATACCTTTTTCACTCACCTAAACCTCCCAAATTGTCAATATCATGTGCAAAAGAGCATCTAACATGGTTTTTAATTATATTTTTGTGTTTGCTATTTGATCTAGATTTTGTTCATTCAACTGTGGAATCTTGCCACTTTCTGCAGCTGCTGCAACTTTCCGCAGCTATTTTGTGAAACTCTATGCTACAGGTGTCTACAAGGAAAATGAGCCACATGGGCAGGTCAGGAATGACGTGGACATGGTTCGTGTCCTATTGGTTCAAGCAAACTCATCCAAAGAAGCCGCGGTCAAAGGCGTCCACATGGAAGTCAACCATGGAGTCTCATGTCGGCCGGACTCTGTTTCGTGTCACATGAAGATTCATACGGTCGTTTCTAAGTTGCGGAGGATAAAATCGGCATCTGTACATGGCTCCTTAGTCGAATTCAAGCATCCACTCCTCGTAGATTTACTTTCCAACACGGCCATGATCCTAGATCCGTGGACGTAGTGGTCTACGTGCTCTCCACCAGCATGAACTTTAGGAGACAGTTATATTTCTTTTGTTATATATAATGCGTTTGCATACGCATATAGAGAGTTAGTCGATGTTAGTCTCTGTTATCTTTTATTAGTCTGCTCTGTAGTGTGATTACGCTACACTTGTGCCGTAACATCACCATTCTGTAATGATTGCTTTTTAATATAATAAGACTCTGTTTTCCAACTTAATTCGTATTTGAGGACCGTTGCCAAGGCTGGTGTAGAGGGCCCCTGCTCAGCTAAGGTTTTGTGCATTAGTGTATAATTTTCATTTCGTTTCTTTAGAAATCATTGTGTCATAATCCATTCATATGTTCATACATTGCATTTGTTTCATTTCTGTTTATACACTTCCATAATTTCCATTTCATTTCTGTCTTTCATGCTTTATGATTGTTAATCACTGATCAGTGTTTATGTTTTTCAGGTTTTAGATGGGCAGCCCAGGCATTTTTATAGCTTTTTGACTAATGACATGAAACTAACATTGTTCTGCTGCTAGTTTGCTTTTCATAGCTTTTGTTTAATTTCAGTCTTGCTTTGTTCATTTCAGTTTTGCTTATCTGCTTTAGTAGTTAAATTTAGATATACTAAGCTGCTCATAGCATCTTCAGTTGCCTCCGAAAGCCACAGCTGGACTGATGGTGAGGGATTGTATTATGAAATGTGTAGTTTAGTATTAGTTTCTTTTCTGCAAATTTAGATATATTAAGCTGCTCATAGCATCTTCAGTTTCCTCCGAAAGCCACAACTGGACTGATGGTGAGGGATTGTATTATGAAATGTGTAGTTTAGTATTAGTTTCTTTTCTGCAAATTTAGATATATTAAGTTGCTCATAACATCTTCAGTTGCCTCCGAAAGCCACAGCTGGACTGATGGTGAGGGATTGTATTATGAAATGTGTAGTTTAGTATTAGTTTCTTTTCTGCAAATTTAGATATATTAAGTTGTGCATAACATCTTCAGTTGCCTCCGAAAGCCACAGCTGGACTGATGGTGAGGGATTGAATCATGAATGTATGGTTTGATATTAGTTTTCTTTCTGCAAGTTAGATATCAGCTACTCAAGTTATTTATGATTACTTTCGAAAATCATAGCTGGACTAATGATGAAGGATCAGAAGATAAATTGACGTAATCTGATTTAGATTTATTTTGTTGCAATTTTGAATTTCCTTAAGCATAGTTTCTTTTGTGTTTAGTCAGCAGCAAGAATAGTTTGGTTTTCATGCTCACTAGTTCATTGTTTTGATTTATTAGATTAGCAGCACCTTTTTATTTCAGCAGCACATTTTCATTTCCTTTCAAGTCTTGTCATTGTAAATTTCAAATTGCTTTTTAAAAGTTTCAAGTTGGTAAATCATTATAGGGGATATCATTTCCTTGAAAAAACATAACCATACTTGTTTTCATCTTAGAATTTCCATTTCACCTTAGAAAACCAAAAACGACAAAAAGTTAAGAAATAGGTTATCTTGCACATATAGTGCGCCGCACTTCATCAGCTTACGATTCCCGGACTGACAAATTAAATGCAGCAATTTAGGACACACTAAATTGACCAAACATTTTGGCGCCGTTGCCGGGGAAGTGTAACTAGGTAGCCAATTTCTTAAAAAAAAACACACAAAATCATAAAAGAAGGGAAAACTTGATAACTTCTTGAAGTATGCTCTCCTCTTGCACCTAGTGTGATCTGGAGGATCAGAAAAGAGAGTTATTGGTTTAGTAATTTCTTAAGTATGCTCTCTTCTTGCACCTAGTGTGATCTGGAAGATCAGAAAGAGAATTATTAGCCCAACTTTTTTAAAAAAATAAAAATAAAAAAAATGACATGCATAGAGCAAGAGATTCTAGGGGAAGGTTTATAGCTAAAGCCAAGAGTTCGATTTTCACAACTCCATCTTCTTCAAGGCATAGACCCGATTCACCACCATCTACCCCTAGCCTTAAGATTTTTGGAAGTCAAGGAACAGCTGAATTAGAGGGTTCTCCTATACCACCTACTAAAACCCATTTAGAAAACAAAGAGACTCTCTCTCATACTCCCTTGGTAGAAGAACAAGAGAACTTTAAGGACTCTAAAGAAACTATCATGGAAGCTGAAGTAATAGATGGAGGTAGAGGTAGAGGTAGAAGAGAAGGAAACAATGGAGACAACAATGGTGAAGGAAATAATGGTAGAAATAGGGAAGGAGACAATTTGTTTGGATTCCCTATAGTTGATGAGGAAACTCATGCAACAATGAAAAATATCTCACCATCTGTTCTCCCTAACTTTTATGGATTGCGAAGTGAGGATCCTGAAACATTTTTGTTTGAGTTTGAAGTTGTGTGCCGAACCTATGACTATATGGAAGACTCTCAAAAACTCAAACTGTTTCCTTCAACTTTGAAGGGATCTGCTTTGAAATGGTTCATGGGATTAGCCACTCAATCTATTAGGACTTGGAATGATATGAAACAAACATTTTTGGATAGATACTTGGACTATTGTATGCCCACCAATCACAAGGATGAGGTATTCAAATGATGCAAAAAGAAGATGAAAATTTGGAAGACTTACTTGAAAGATTTCAATACAACTTGAAAAGAGCAAAGATGAGAAACTTAGATGATGAAACCTTGAAAGCCCTCATATTAAAAGCCATTAGAGATGAATGGATAGATATTTTAAACATGATGTAAGGAGACATTTCTCAACTTCCACTTCGTGACATAACAGAACTATGTGTCCATCTCTCAAGAGGAAAATCTAAAACAGGAAAAGGGCCTAGGATCCTTCTCTTATTAGGGCTAACAAATCTGCAACTGGATCAGTAAGTAGGGTAGAGATTGGTAACATGCTTGATGAATTCAAAACTGATATCTTAGGGAGCCTTAGTGAACAACTAGACACCCTTAAAATCCAAAACAAGCAAAAAGCAGAAACAGATGCTCTAGCCATCTTTTGTCCGAAATGTAGGAAGAAACATGCTTTAAGGGAATGTCCCTTGGATGCAAAAGTTGTAGAAACATGTATGATTTTCTTAGAGAATCATGAGATCAAGGATTGTCCTTCAATTCCTGGACTCAAAGCTGTTTTTCAAGAAGACCCAAATTCAATAGAATCTCTCTGTTTTGTTGCAAGAAGACCTTGGCAGGGACAACAAACTCAAGGGTTTAACAACCCTATGAATTTTCAAACCCCACCAAATTGGAATCCTTGGCAACAACCTTGGCCCCAACATCAGAATCCATATCAGCCATGGGTACAAGGGATGCAAAATACTTATGGGAGATTTACTCAATTTTATCAATATCCTTCATCTTTTCAAAATCAACAAGTTCCACAACTTCCAAATTCAAATCCACAACTTTCATTGCCATTTCCACAACAACAACCTTCTCAACAAAATCCAAATCCTCAACTCATGCTCCCATACCAACAAAAGACAAATCAACTTCCAGCTCAGCCATTGCCAAATCCTAACAATAAAAATCCTCAGAATACTTATATGATAGAAGGACAACAATTTCCTACCTATATGATTGTTCCTCTCAACGATGTACAACTCAGATCTGGTAGAGTTTTAGAAAAACCTTCTATAGATATTCAAGAGTAAGATACCTCTGAGGAGGACTCTCTTCAAGTTAATAAAGGTTCTGAGGAAGAATCTCTTCAAAATTCAAGCATGCAAAAAGAAAAAGAAAAGTTAACACCCACAACTCCTATAGTTGAGCAACCAACATCTTCATCTACACCTCCTTTTCCGGAAAGACTACAAATTGATAAGGGGGTGGAAAAACAAATCTTGTTGCCTAACTATGACTTTCTAGATGAATTGAAGAATGTTTGTATCAAGATTCCATTGCTACAAGCCATTCGAGAAATTCCTATTCTGGCAAAAACCATAAAGGAGTTGAGTTTCAAAAGACCAGGAAGGAAACTAAAAGACACAAGAAGAATCCACCTGGTAGGAAAGATTGCAGATATTATGATGGGAAAAATTACCATGCAGAAGTATGTAGATCCAGGAAGTCCAATTATCAAGACACATATAAATGGGATAGAAATTCCAAACACATTGATTGACTTAGGGGTTGCTATCAACATTATGAGTAGACAGACTATGGAACAGTTAAAACTTCCTAATCTTCTCTTTACACCTACTTTACTGCAACTTGCAGATCGATCAGTTATTAAACTAGATGGTGTATTAGAAGATATTTCAGTCTCCTTAGATTCTTGGGAATATCCAATAGATTTTATGATTTTGACTCCCAAGAGTAATCTAGGAGGGCACCCACTTATCTTAGGAAGACCTTGGCTAGCCACAGCTGATGCTTTCATTAGTTGTAGATCTGGGGATATGTACATTTCTAATGGTAATTCAACAAATAAATTCAATTTGTATCCTCCAGCAAAAGAAATCACAGAAGTAGGGGACAATGAATGGGTCGATGATGAGGACACTATACAACCTGTCTTTACCATTTCTGAAATCAGTGAGGATAGTCAAATTCTGAACACATTAGAAAATTTTGAGACATCTTCAAAATATGACCCCACACAATTTCAGTTGGAATCTGACATAGAATATTTATCATCAAGACAAATGTCTCTTTACTCTATGGAAGAGTTTGGTAGTTCTACTATTGAGATTTTTCCAGGAAAACATTGAATATCAACAAACATTTGGAAAAGTCACAACAAGAAGAACTAACCAAAATCTTGCAAAAACATTCTACTGCATTTGCATGGGAGTATACTTACATGAAAGGTATTGATCCTAAGACTTGCATCCATCATATCTATATTGAGGAAAACAGTAGACCAATCAGACAACCTCAAAGAAGGATGAATCCAAATCTTAGGGAAATAGTGAAAGAAGAGCTCCAAAAACTTCTCAATGTAAACTTCATTTATCCAATTTCAGATAGTCGATGGGTTTCTCCTTTGGTTATAGTACCTAAAAAGAATGGTAAATGGAGGGTATGCATTGATTACAGGGAATTGAACAAAGAAACTTTGAAGGATCACTTTCCTTTGCCTTTTATCGATCAGGTATTAGACACATTAGCAGGTAAAAAATACTTTTCATTTTTGGATGGTTTTAGTGGCTATAATCAAATTCAGGTAGCACCCGAAGATCAAGATAAGACCACATTTACTTGTCCATGGGGAACTTTTGCCTACCGAGTGCTTCCTTTTGGGTTATGTAATGCACCTGCAACATTCCAAAGAGCAGTACTAGGAATTTTTTCCGATCTAATCCATGATTGTGTAGAGGTTTATATGGATGATTTTACAGTTTATGGTAATTCATTTGAAGAAGCATTAGAAAATTTGGAAAAAGTTCTTATAAGATGTAAAGAAACAAACCTTTCATTAAGCCATGAAAATTCTTTATGATGTTTACTGAAGGGATTGTTTTAGGACATCATATTTCAGGAGATGGGATTAAGGTTGATAGATCAAAAGTTGAAGTCATCTCCAAGTTGCCTATTCCAAATTGTCAAAGAGATGTTAGAAGTTTTCTAGGATTTACCGGTTACTATAGAAGATTTATAGAAAACTTCACTAAAATAGCATCTCCACTCTTCAAGTTGCTTACAAAAGACTGTGAATTTAAATGGGATCCTGATTGTCAATCCGCTTTTGAAACTTTGAAAACAAGAATATCTCAAGCACCTATCTTGAGAGGACCAAATTGGAAACTTCCTTTCCATATTTCTACAGATGCTTCAGATACAGCTCTTGGAGCTGTGTTGGGTCAAAAAGATTTAATTCCTTATGCCATTTATTACACCAGTAAAAATTTGACTCCCACAGAGTTGAACTATACTGTGACTGAAAAAGAGTTTTTAGCCGTTGTTCATGCAATTAATAAGTTTAGACATTACATAACAGGCTATGAAACTTTTATTCATACTGACCATTCTGCAATTAGATATTTAATGAACAAACCTGTTACTAATGGTAGAGTGACAAGATGGCTTTTACTTTTGCAGGAATTCAATATTACTGTGTTAGATAGACCAGGAAAACAGAATACAATAGCTGATTTCTTGTCTAGAATTCAAAATACTAAAGAAGATTCTCCTGTAGAAGATAAGTTTCCTGATGAATATTTGTTTGCAGTAACTATTAAGACCCCTTGGTATGCAGATATTGCTAACTATTTGATTACAGGAAAACTACCTTCACATTTATTTCCAAGAGAAAAACGAAAAATTATTCAGGAGAGTTCAAAATATTCATGGATTTCTAACGAATTGTTTAAAACAGGGCCAGATCTTGTGATCAGAAGATGTGTCAGGGAAGATGAAATGCATGATGTTCTTAAGGCATGTCATGATGAACCATGCGGTGGACACTTTGCAGACAAATGGACAGCTTATAAAATCCTTTCTTTAGGATATTATTGGCCTTCCCTCTTCAAAGATGCAAAACAATATGTCAAAAGGTGTGACAGCTGCCAAAGAGTAGGGAAACCTACCCTTTCAAATGAAATGCCACTACAAACACAGGTACTCATTGAACCCTTTGAAAAATGGGCTTTAGATTTCATTGGACCTATTAATCCACTATCCAAGCAAAAGAAGTATATATTGGTTTGTACTGATTATGTTACTAAATGGGTAGAAGCCAAAGCATTAGTATCTGCTACTGAAAATTCAGTTGTTCATTTTCTTTATGAGGATATTTTTACTCGCTTTGGTGTTCCAAGAGAAATTGTGACAAATCAGGGGAGCCAATTCACATCCAACTTGGTGGAGAAATTGATGGAAGAATACAAAATCAAGCACATAAGATCTACTCCTTACCATCCGCAAGCAAATGGTCAAGTGGAGTCTACAAACAAAGTTCTTGAAAGTATCATCACCAAAATTGTTCATCTACATAGAAGAGATTGGGCAGAAAGGCTTCCTGAAGCCTTGTGGGCCTACATAACTACATGGAGGAATACAACAGGACATTCTCCCTATGAACTTGTTTATGGGAAAGAAGTCTTGCTCCCCATTGAGTTCCAAGTCAAGACCTTCAAGATAGCAGTTCAGTTGGGGATGGACTTATCAGAAGCCCAAAAGCATAGAACGGAGCAGTTGAATGAGCTAGATGAGATCAGACAAGAAGCAATTCTAAGAACTGATCTAGTTCAATATCAAAGAGCTAAATGGCATGACAAGTATATCAAAGAAAAGAAGTTTCAAGAAGGAGATTGGGCATTGTTATTTGATTCCAAGTTTAAAGATTTTCAAGGAAAATTTCAGACTCATTGGCTTGGGCCATATGAGATCGACAAGATCTTTAGCAATGGAGCGGTAAGAATCAAGACCATTGATGAGTTTCAAACTCCTCTTATTGTGAATGGCCATAGATTGAAAGTTTATCATAAGCCACTCTCAAAAGAGGATTTTGTCAAAATGTTTCAAGAAAGTTCTGCAATCAGGCTGGTACAGAAGAATTCTTCTTCTCCACCAGCCTAGCTTTTGTTCTTTTCAGTTTAAAAAAATAAATAAAAAATAAATAAAATAAAAATGGTATAAGCCTGAAAACCAATCATTGATTGGCAGTCTTATACAGAAAATATAGGGTGAAAATCAGGAACACCTGACACTCTATATTTTTTTCCAAAAAAAATAAAAAAAAAATCTCTCTTTCATTTCACAAGCTTTATCACCCACTCCATTTCATTCCACTTCATTCCATTTCATTTCATTTCCATTTCACTTCATTCCACTTCATTTTATCCATTTCATTCCATTCCATCAATAAAAATCTTTTTCATGACCATTTCTATCTGATCATTTGTCATTTGATCATTTCCATTCATCCAAGTAATAGCTGTGTCAGTTTCCGCAGCTGACATCTGTTTCCGCAGCTGACTCCAGTTTCCGCAGCCAGAAGCAGATTCCGCAGCTACTACTCTGTTTTCAAAGAGAATGTACATTCAGATGTTATTTCCATAATTATGAAATAAAATGCAGGTGAGAGGATCAAAAATGAAGACATGGAGCATTCAAGACACCAATGGAGATCAATTAGTTGAAGACCAAGGAAAAAGGCAAAGATTCCAAAGGTATGAATAAAATTTATTTCAAATAGCATTGAAAAACACATTTTTTATATAGTTCTGAACCATGAGCTCTATCCATTACGTGCAATGATTATATTGACAGTTCCGTAACCTTTCACGATCTCCATATTATCCTCTTGCATTCATTCACAAACGGTTTCATCATTAAAATTCCGATTTTCACTCATGTTCCAATATCCCACCGGAGATAATGAGACGTATTTGATTTGACCAAGGACTCTTACAGCCACATGAATTCATAACCGTTGATTGAAACGTGCTCATATTTATTGCGCAGCCACCAAAATTCAAAACGCTGCCGAATGTGTTATACTTTGTTAATCTCTTTGTCGTGTCTTTGCTGTATTTACGAAACCCATTCTGTTCTGTCTCACTCCATTTCGTTCATTGTGCTCATTCTCACTCTCGGATATCTACCCACAGTCTTACTCCATTCCGTTTATGGTGCTCATTCCCATTTTATGATACATCCCCACAGCCATTGTGCTCGTTCCTGTGCATTCAACCGTTCTATTTCCATTTGAAACCCTCACGCAAGCAAATTTGTGAAGAGCAGAAAAGTGAAATGGGTAAATTGCTAAGAGCAGAGCCGGAAGGACCGAAGTTTATGGAGGGTTATCCGCAAATAAGGGAGATATTGAAGAAAGAAAAATGGCTGCGTTTTATCCAGAAATTCAGAGGTTATCACAAAGAAGTTACGAAAGCATTTGCAAGGTCATTTGATGGCTTGGAAGCGGAGATTGGAGACCTTAAGTTTGTGGTCAATGAAGCATCTATAGCAACAGCCACGGAACTCCTTCAGGAGGGTGAGCGTTGGTTTAAAAATAAAAGCATCAGTGATGAAGCATGGAGGACAATCTTACGAAACCAAGGTATGGACATAATTGTTTTTAAAAGAGGAATTCCTGTGCATGCATTGAAAGAAGAATGGGCTACTTTATTGCTAGTTGTTCAGAAATTCATTACATGTGAAGGCCGTTTTGGGTCCATGTATATGTACCATACCAGGCTATTGATGAATTTTCTAGAAAATCAAACTCTCAATATCCCATATTTTCTATTCAATAGCTTGAAGAAAATGGCTGTGACTGTTTAGAAACACTTAGGAGATGTAGAGCCCCATCTATATCACCACGGCCTTGTAAAAATTCTGATTGAAAAGGAGTTAAAGGAAAAGAAAGATACATGGGAACAATTTCTGGTTAGAAATTTCTTTGAGGAACCTCAGGAAATTCTTGAAGGTAGTTCAACAAGAAGGAGTAGAAGAAAAAGAATAAATGTTGAAACCCAAATTACTCCTACTCAGGAAATTCCTGCAGCTAGCACAGCAAGAAGAAGTAGGAGGAAAAGAACAATTGATGAAATCCAAATACTCCTACTACTACTATGGAAAGAACTGATAGGGAAGAGAGACTGGTAAAAAGGAAGAAGAAGGAAATCAAGGGTAAGAAGCCAATAACACCAAAAGAGAGAGAAACTATTGAGGCTGTACATAAAACTCTTTTTTCTGAAGAAGAAGATCATCAAGTGCTATCTGAAAGATTAGTTTATCTTCAAAAACAGTCATCTATACCCAAGAAGGCAGAGAAAGGAAAACAAAAACAAAAGGATAGTGTACCACAGCGTGTGAGGAGAAGCAACAGACTTAAGGGGAAATTGAGGAAAACACAAATTAAGGGTCCTCATTTCATTGATTTGGGTGAGGAGACATCTGAACAGTCCCTAGCTGACCATAGTCCATCTCAGTCAGTTAGTGAACCTGGTTCATTTCATTCTCAGTCAGACATTGAACATACTCCATCCTATTCTCAGCAAGATGTTGATGTAAGCCCTTCTCAACCAGATTTTGAAAATAACTCTCCTTCACGGCATTTTGGGGACAACCCAATAAAAATGACACCTGAAATAGACCCCAAGCAGCAGGAAGTATATGACTATATAGAATCTTTGGAAAAGGCAGCCACAAGTCCAAGTACTTCTTCCATTCAGCCTCATACATTGCAGGATGATTTGGTCCAATCACTAAAACAGGAAATTTTTGAGCTGGAGCTTTTAAATAGGCACATCAAAAATGAAAATGAAACATTGAAAGAACAAGGCAAATTGGACAAAATCATCCATGATAATACCATGCTACATTTGGGAATATGGCAGAAGAAGAATAATAAACTGAAAAGGAAATGCCAGAAGTTGAACAGAGCACTTGTTAATATCAAATTTAGGTGCTTAATGAAGAAACCCAGAATGTTGGCAGTACCAAGGAAGAAGAGGAGAGGATTAGATGTGCTGGCTGAAGTGTCAAGGCACATGAACTGAAGAAAGATTATCAAAATTTTGGTTGCATGAGGACATGCAACACCTTCACAGTGGGGGTATGTTGAGTCTCAAATCTACATCTTTTCCATACACTTTTCTATACCTTTTTCACTCACCTAAACCTCCCAAATTGTCAATATCATGTGCAAAAGAGCATCTAACATGGTTTTTAATTATATTTTCGTGTTTGCTATTTGATCTAGATTTTGTTCATTCAGCTGCGGAATCTTGCCACTTTCCGCAGCTGCTGCAACTTTCCGCAGCTATTTTGTGAAACTCTATGCTACAGGTGTCTACAAGGGAAACGAGCCACATGGGCAGGTCAGGAATGACGTGGACATGGTTCGTGTCCTATTGGTTCAAGCAAACTCATCCAAAGAAGCCGCAGTCAAAGGCGTCCACATGGAAGTCAACCATGGAGTCTCATGTCGGCAGGACTCTGTTTCGTGTCACATGAAGATTCATACGGCCGTTTCTAAGCCTGCGGAGGATAAATCGACATCTGTACAGGGCTCCAGAGTCGAATTCAAGCATCCACCTCTCGTAGATTTACTTTCCAACACGGCCATGATCCTAGATCCGTGGACGTAGTGGTCTACGTGCTCTCCACCAACATGAACTTTAGGAGACAGTTATAGTTCGTTGTTATATATAATGCGTTTGCATACGCATATAGAGTTAGTTGATGTTAGTCTCTGTTATCTTTTATTAGTCTGCTCTGTAGTGTGATTACGCTGCACTTGTGCCGTAACATTACCATTCTGTAATGACTGCTTTTTAATATAAGAAGACTTTGTTTTCCAACTTAATTCGTATTTGAGGACCGTTGCCAAGGCTGGTGTAGAGGGCCCCTGCTCAGCTAAGGTTTTGTGCATTAGTGTATAATTTTAATTTCGTTTCTTTAGAGATCATTGTGTCATAATCCATTCATATGTTCATACATTGCATTTGTTTCATTTCTGTTTATAAACTTCCATAATTTCCATTTTATTTCTGTCTTTCATGTTTTATGTTGATAATCACTGATCAGTGTTCTTGTTTCAGGTTATAGATAGGCAGCCCGGGCATTTTCATAGCTTTTTGACTAGTGACATGGAACTAACATTGTTCTGCTGCTAATTTGCTTTTCATAGCTTTTGTTTAATTTTAGTATTGCTTATCTGCTTCAATAGTTAAATTTAGATATACTAATCTGCTCATAGCATCTTCAGTTACCTCCGAAAGCCACAGCTGGACTGATGGTGAGGGATTGTATTATGAAATGTGTAGTTTAGTATTAGTTTCTTTTCTACAAATCTAGATATATTAAGCTGCTCAATAGCATCTTCAGTTGCCTCCGAAAGCCACAGCTGGACTGATGGTGAGGGATTGTATTATGAAATGTGTAGTTTAGTATTAGTTTCTTTTATGCAAATTTAGATATATTAAGCTGCTCATAGCATCTTCAGTTGCCTCCGAAAGCCACAGCTGGACTGATGGTGAGGGATTGTATTATGAAATGTGTAGTTTAGTATTAGTTTCTTTTCTGCAAATTTAGATATATTAAGTTGTGCATAACATCTTCAGTTGCCTTCGAAAGCCAGAGCTGGACTGATGGTGAGGGATTGAATCATGAATGTATGGTTTGATATTAGTTTTCTTTCTGCAAGTTAGATATCAGCTACTCAAGTTATTTATGATTACTTCCGAAAATCATAGCTGGACTAATGATGAAGGATCAGAAGATAAATTGACGTAATCTGATTTAGATTTATTTTGTTGCAATTTTGAATTTTCTTAAGCATAGTTTCTTTTGTGTTTAGTCAGCAGCAAGAATAGTTTGGTTTTCATGCTCACTAGTTCACTGTTTTGATTTATTAGATTAGCAGCACCTTTTTATTTCAGCAACACATTTTCATTTCCTTTCAAGTCTTGTCATTGTAAATTTCAAATTGCTTTTTAAAGTTTCAAGTTGGTAAATCATTATAGGGGATATCATTTCCTTGAACAAACATAACCATACTTGTTTTCATCTTAGAATTTCCATTTCACCTTAGAAAACCAAAAACGACAAAAAGTTAAGAAATAGGTTATCTTGCACATATAGTGCGCCACACTTCATCAGCTTACGATTCCCGGATTGACAAATTAAATGCAGCAATTTAGGACACACTAAATTGACCAAACACACTCATTCAAAATTTGCAACAAGATCCTAGTACATCTAATACATTTAGATGGAAATGATTCATTATGGTACAAAGATTGCTTATATCTTTGTAATAATTCCCAACTTAAGCAAAATATTCTTTTGGAATTGTACACCTCCCCCTTAGGAGGGAACTCAAGATTTTTAAAACTTACCACAGTGTCAAGAAAGAACTTTTTTTGGATGGCCTTAAATATGTTATTCAGAAGTTTGTGGCAAAATGTTTGGTTTTCCAACAAAATAAAGTTGAGAGAATTAAGACCTCGAGTCTGTTACAACCTTTGGCCATTCCAAGTTAGCATTGGGAGGAGGTCTCAATGTATTTTATCACATGTTTACCCAAGTATGAAGGAAAGAGTGTCATCGTGGTGGTAGTTAATAGACATACCAAGTATGCACACTTTTGTGAATTGTCTCATCCTTTTAAAGCTAGTACAATTGCTACTACAATTGCTACTGCATTTATGGAAACAATTCAAAAGCTACATGGAAACCCAAAGATTATTGTAAGTGACAGAGATCCCATTTTCACTGGAAATTTCTGGACGAAATTATTTTATTGTCTTAGTACTCAATTAGCTCATAGCTCATCTTATCATCCTCAATCTGACGAGAAAACTAAGATAGTGAACAAATGTTTGGAAAGATATATTTGTTGTTTTATATATGATAAAAAAACATAATGGGTCAACTGGTTACCTCTAGCTGAATGGTGGTATAACACTTCCTTCCGTACTGCAGCAAAAATGACCCCATTTATGGCACTTTATGGATATCATCCACCATCCATCACATCATCTTTAAGACAAAATTCTAAGGTTCAAGTAGTGGAAGATCACATCGTGCATCAACAACAAGCTCTCCAACTCTTAAATGATAACCTCACTTTGACGCAAAATAGAATGAAACAACGGGCATATCAACATTGCAGTGAAAGGAGTTTTGATGTAGGTGACTGGGTTTTTTTACAGCCACAGCCATATAAACAAATGTCCCTCGAGCAAGCTAAGAAGGATAATAATGATCACCCAAGTATTATGGTCCTTACAAAGTGTTGCAAAATATTGGTACTATGACATACAAATTGGAGTTGCCTACATCTTCCCGAGTACACCCAGTTTTCAATGTTTCATGCTTAAAGAAGGTTACCGGTGACAAGTTCCCAGTTCAAACAATGTTGCCAAAACTTGACGAAGAAGGAAAAATAATATTTGAGCCTAAAGCAATCACGGAAACAAGAACCCGACAACTACGAAATCAATTAATTTCAGAGTATCTCATTAAGTGGAAGAACTTACCCACTGAAGACTCCACATGGGAAGATGAGAATTTTATAAAGAAGTATCTGAAACTACTCAAGCGTTGAGGAAAACACTTTTTTAAAGGATAGGGGCATGTTAGGTCCCTATAATACTAGTGTATTCCCCTTATTGTTATTGTTAATGTGGCCCCATATTGTTATTGTTGTGCCCATGTATCCCCCATGTTGTTATTGTTGTGCCCCATAAAAGCCCACTATTGCTATTGTTGTGCCCTTACATTATTATTGTTATGTAGGCTCTAATTATATTGTGACCACTTAGACTCCTATATATACCAAGGAGGTATTATCATTTGTTTCATCCAATAATTGTTCATTTATGTAATGTAAAGGAGGTTTCCTCCTCGAAGAGGGCAAATTTTAATTCATTGATCTATCTTTTCTTTTGTTCTTTGAGCTGGTTGCATAACAAATGCTGGCTTGCATGAGCATGTTCCCATGCCTGAGGTTTGGTGTTGGGTGCATTACTAGTTATGTTGATCCCATGCCAAGGTTCAATGCCAAGTAATAGACATTCGACATATGTTTGAAGAAGGGTGTGACATAGTGTGTGTCACACCCAAAAGAGAAAAGGCACAAAACACCCAATAAACCTTATATTTTTTTGAGTACAATACACATAAAATTGATGTGATATGTCGCAATAAAGGAAAATTTGAGGTAGTTCGATATGTCATGAATGAAGGAATTTTAGTTGAAAAATGTAGTTTGTCATGTTGAAGGAGAGCTTGAGAACATGCAAGGTGTCACATGGAAATATATTTTTATCCAATGTGATATGTCTTTAAGGCTGGGGACAAAGAATATTGATCACCTTCTAAGCCCCGAGGTACATATTTTTTAAAGAAAAGGGAGACATTTATTGATATATGCCAAATTACCATTAAGAAAACTATCCTCAAAAGGGTGAAGGCCTCATCGTGAAAGCTTAAGGTGATCTCACATACGATTGTGCTAAGCAAGTACTATGATACTTCTTTGGCCTTGTTGTTGAACAAAATCCCAAATATCCTCCAAGCTAAATGGCTCTTAGTGAGCACTCTACATATATGGAGGCCATAGTCAAACATTGAGCATTGTCAATCATAGGCAAACATCGTTAACAATGGTTACTCATGTTCAACAATAATTAACCATGGTTAACTATAGTCAAACATGACTAACCATAATTAACCATGGTCAACCATAATCAACCATGGCTCACCATAGTCAACCAATATCAATGTGACATAATCATTGATTACCAATTGAGGAACATCAAAATTCAACAAAATCAACCAATATGAATGTTTCAATGTGACATAATTAGTGAATAAGCCAACCATGTTCAACTATAGTCAACATGGTCAACAATTGTTAGCCATATTTAACAACAATCAAATATGGTATACCATTTTCAACCATGTCCAACCATGGTAAATAACACGACCAACCATAATAAACCATGTTTGAACATTGTCAATCATAGTGAAACATGGTTAACAATGTTCAACCATTGGCAAACATAGTCAATTGTAGTCAACCATGGTCGACCATGGTTATGCATGGTCAACTATAGTCAAGCACACTACAATGATGCATTTGTTTGACTTATAATACATTTTGAATATGTAGGTTTTCACACTTAAAGACCATAAAACATTTTCTGGAAACAATTGTGTAGATTATAAGAAACGTCCAATATATCTTAAGTTATTATTAAATAATATAACCTCATACTCTCACAATTACATTACTCAAATTAATATATTAAATTGTTAATGTTAAAATCTAGTTGGATTTCCCATTGCAACATGAATCAAGTTATAATCTATAAAACCCAATAATCATCACTATGTTTAAAAAAAAATCATGAGAAATTTAATTAGTTAAAACTAACACTTATAAATATAATCATAATTTAATGCCTTACTCTAAACAATTAGTTAATCCCAAAACTGATATGATATCTAATAAGATAGATTGCAAAAACCCATACTTAAATTACTACTGTTCTTATTACTGTACTCCTTTGATAACAATGGCTGGTTGTAAATATTCACAAGCACTTCAAAAACACAAAATCATGAACAACAAAATCACGATGAAATGTAGAGATTGAAAAACTGACATACCGTAAGGATGAACCAACGGGGAGCGATCTCAAGAGACTGAAATTGCAATATATATTGGCTCCCAAAGTTTAGCAGAAGCAGGTCGTGGACAATGGACAGTGTCTTCACAGTACCCTTCTCAGCCGCATCCGCTTTATTTTCCCGACCATCGCTGGCTCACCACAATACTTTTTCTTTTTCGTACTTATGTTTATGCTCAACAAGAGGCCGGCGATTGAAAAATACGCCACTATTCTCTGGTAATTTATACGGTTTTCCTGCGCTCGTCTTACCCGTTTCTCTTTTAATACTTATTCGCGAACATTCTTTAAGGTTTTTAAAATAACGAGGTGTTCAGATGATCAATATTGGAAGCCACCGAGGTTGAAGGGGATTACAGCGACTGACCTCTCAATGCGTGCTTCGGAGCTGAGTGAGGTCTCTGTAAAAGGTATGGCGTCATCTTTATATTTGCCTCAATTTTGTGCGGCCTTTGAATTGTTGTTATCGAAAAGGGAAAGTGAGAAATTTGATTTGGCGTGATTGCTTTTATTTTTAAATTGAATTTGTAAATATAAGATGACTAAACAAAACCCTAGATTTAAGATCTAGTTGATGGATGAACAGGTACTTATCTAGTTTCCATGCATTCATTGAGTCTAGGGGAATGCAACTACTGACCCATTCGAGTTCCGGGTGAAGGGCCCTGTCTCTAGATAAAACCTTTCCAACCAGAGAATTAGATTCCAGCCCTAGGGTTTCATACGTCACTCTAAAAGTAAAGTGAACATGTTGGTGTGTAGAGTTCCCATTTTTCGTAGGCTTATATGCACTGAAAAAAGTTTAGGGCGCTTCGAGCAAAGTCATACAACTCGTACTCTGCAACTACGAGGCAAACCCATGTGAGTTCGTCAAGTCGGCAAAACTCGCTAATAACTTGGCTCAATAAAAATTCCAGGAGCGTACGCTAAAAAAAATCAGTGAACATGATCACAGCAAAACTAGGTAAGACTCCGCCTAAGTTAGCAAACTTATTGGCCAAAACTCAGTATGACCGATTTTGACCAAGAGTTTTGACTTGTCTGGCCATCTGAGAGCGTGGGGATCTGTTTCTATGCTTATGAGGATTGTAGCTACATGTATTGATTAAAGGCAGGTGAAGTATTTTGTTTCTTTTACCATTTTACCTCCTGGTTATGATGATGAATTGTGGTAAATTGACGATCTGAAAATATCGAAGGCAAAATTGTTTCTAAGTGGCTCCCCTTAAAGTACAATTAGTCTCACAATGTGCAATGGTACAACGATATAGGTTTGGGTGTGTACAGTAAAAGAACTGCCACAATACTATCCTAGCATTGTTCAATAAAGCTTTTTATTTTGAGCTGGTGAATCTGAGGGATCAGATGTCACTCTATGCTTAATACGAATCCATATTTTCACCATGACCTGGAAGTTCTACCATGTTTTCAAAGAAGATTGTCATATCCTTAACCGATAGGTACCAATCTTGCTGCTAATCAAATGACAAGCATCAAAATAAATATGTTAGTTCTCTCCCACCATGAATATGAAAAAGAGTGAAATAAGAGCCTTGTAGTAGCTACTTGATCAAAACTACTATAAACATTCCAAAGGCCAGGCTTGGTAAACACAATTAAATGTCCCGGGGCAGGGGCCATGTTTAAGTTTAATCTGAAAGGCTCCTAGTAATTCCAGTGGCAAGATCATGGTGAATACTCAAAATGAACTTGAACAGTTATCAAATGATGCCATTCTCCAAGAGAGGTACTTTTATTGTTGTTCTAACTTCTTACATGAGGAGCTAAGTGCCCATTCTCTATATATAATTTTACAGTTGTTTAGCCACAGTTTGCAAGACACACTGTTCAGAATACCCTTCGTATTTCTAAATGAAGTATTATCTTTTATAACATCAATATGAATTACGAGGTCAATGGAGCTGTACATAATCTGCCATAGCTAGCAACAACAAATCTAATATAATTTATATGCCTTTATATATGTTTTTCTAAAATGGATAAAGCAGCTAAAATATCAAAAGCTGTATTCTATGTGGTGAGATCAGTGTTTTACATTGAAAGTAGAATGACATAATATACTTCAAGTGTTATGTTCCTAGGGTGAGGATATAATACAAGGAACTTAGAAGACAATTGATAATAGGCAAATGAAACATCGTGAAACATTTCTAAGCATAGATAATGATGCAGCAACACCCCAACTATGCATGGCAAATCCTGCTCACCATTGACTTTTCCCTTAAGTTGAATTATATAGGGAAACCAGTAGATGCTGGAATGTGGTCTCCAGGAATTTTGAAATGGAGAAATGCAATATTACAATTTACAAGTATGTGCGTGTGTGTGTGCATGCGTCTGTAATAACGTGCTATTTAGAATTTTGAAAGAAAGCATTATGAATAAATGGGAAAGAACATTTAAATGACAAACATAAATGACAAGTGACTGTGAAAATTTCAATCTGGAAATATACAGTTGCATTGATAGATTTATTTCTCCTACTTATTACTCTGATAAGTTATTTACAGAAATCTATTAGTGAACTTCAAAATAAATACTACTGCAACATTCACAATTATATATGCAGAAAAGTAAACAATAAAGAACATAAGCATAAGAAGTTAGAACCAATCACATGTACACACTTATTTTTGGACAATTGTCCCTGGAAAAACCCAATGTGGGAAAACCAGTGCAGCAGATGAGGGTTTTATTATTATTCTTCAACAAATGAATCTTTACAAGGATATAATTAGAAAACACTTGAGACAAAATTCTAGGCCCCTCCCGAAAAATTTCCTGACACCCGGAAGAGCCTCTGACTCCCTTTGCGTCTGTCTGCGTGTCTCTCTGCGTAGTCTCTGTGCTGGACTGCGTCACTTTGCATGGGTTCACTTTGCTACAGCTCTGCGCTGCCTTCTGTGGCCCTCTGCGTCCCTTTGTCCTCATGCTCAGTCACTGCTAACTCCCTCTTCTCCTTCTACTTCTGCAACTCTGCCCTGCAACTCTCCCTCTGAAATCGAATTCTATTCCTTCAAAATCGATCTCCTTCAGTACTGAGTGTATGCCCGATTTGCTTTTCAAATGACCCTCAAACCTTCTTTTATAATCTTCTCGTTGATGAATCAACGACCCAGATTAGAAGTCTAATCAATGGCTAAGACTAAAACTTGACTTGATCTTCGTTCTCTAGAAGATTCACACTCTGTCTTATTAATACCCTTTAATTATTTAATTTCCCTAAGTTGAGACTTAGGGTTTTGTTGAGGCTTCGGAATTTCGTTGCCACAACATGGGAGAAAACCACCCGGTCCAGACCTTAAAGCAGCTCCTTTTCCATTTAGTGTGGTGGCTTCGACTGGGGATAGTGGGACCAGTTTCCCAATAAGGATGATTTTGGGGTGTGTTTTGATTATATCACGTGCAATGGAAAATGATTTTAATCTATAATATGCATCTATCTAAGACTATCTATTCTACTATGTTCC
Organism: Pinus albicaulis; assembly: GCA_034641835.2. Taxonomy (NCBI): domain Eukaryota; kingdom Viridiplantae; phylum Streptophyta; class Pinopsida; order Pinales; family Pinaceae; genus Pinus; species Pinus albicaulis. The sequence continues at coordinate 87,096,577 of CM076576.1, forward strand.
CGGGGTGTTTCTTCCTTTATGCGATCTAAAGAGATATCCTCCAACTATTAGTAATGAAGATTATTTAACAGTTGAAAGAGATGAAAGTTATGTAAAGATGATTCTTCTAACAAAATAGTTTGATTAGAAGAATTGTGAAAAGTATATCACATTCATATGTGATTATATATCAGATAAGAAATCACAGACAAATATTAGTACAAAAGTGCGTTTAACACTCATCTATGATGACGTTTCAAATATATAACGCAATAAAAAGATGACTGTCAATCTAGATGTTAGCCATCAGTAAATTTTGTCATAGCAAATGATGGCTAAAACAGGTCTGGGGCCTTCAAGAGATTATTTTCATAAGAAAATTACTCATTCTTGAAGTGTGCTGTTCCCTAAAGTGCTGTTCCCTTCAAAATACTGTTGTTCCAAAAAAAATCTGTTTCCTAAACAACCCCATTTTCATCATTTCATTCACTTATTTTTGCCCTTATTCATCCTCCATTTTTCCCCTGAAAATCCCCCTTTCCTCCTTCTAATTTTCCCTTCATTCTCCTAAAAAAACTTCAAAATCCCTTTTGAACCATAAAACCCTATGTTATGGTTTAAAAGCTTCTCCTTTTTTAACTATCGGAACTTGAAAAACCCACAAAAACCCATTAAAAACCTTAAAAAAAAAAAGCCTTTTCCGCTCCTCTTAGGCCCTAAGCCCTCTTCTCCTTCGCTCTTGGTCACATGCCCCGCCATATGATCATACTCCAGGCCCTATCTTAAGCCCCATCGCATCGGCTTTACTGCTTTTCCTCTCCCATTCCCTTTTGTTTCCCCCGCCAATGCGATAAGCTCCTTTACCTTTGGCCCCTGGTCACCTACTCCTTCATGGGACCACTGCCTAGCGCTTCGCCTTTTTTACATTTTCTCCGCCATCTTTATTTCTCCACAGATGAATCCTAGCCATAGATCATAAGGCCTCAAGCCTTGATCCAACGGCGTTGATGCTTTCCCCATTTCCCTTTCCTTCATTCCTGTTCCACATTGCCACTTCATCAAGAAATCCCGACCATCGATCTTCAAGGATCAACGGTCATGATGCTTCCTTTTCTCCCCCTACCCTCTCGACGAAATCCTATCCATTCACCATATAAATCAAATCTTCGCCATTGATTTGTTCGATCCCACGGTCCTAATTCAAATCCGACAGCTCGAAACCTCTGGACCCACCATCCTCTATCCTGTCTCCCATCCAATCATTTTCTGACACCTGGGTTCCATTTTTTTTTTTTCCTCCGCCCGCGCACCTTTCCCATCGCATTCTCTCCCGACCTTTGGTTCCGCCCCTCCTCATCCAATGGTCGTTATCTCATATCGCATAACTTTTGCGTCTGAGATTTAACGTTACAAAATCACGCGATACAGGCGGTATTGAAAAAGCCACACGGCGCGATACAATTGGATCGCGTTCCCTGCGGGCAAAACCACTAACTGCCCAAGGGTCGCACGAAAACCACTCGTGGTATTTCGAAAACCACTTTTGCCCGAATTTGCACCAAATATAGTTTTGAACTGGATTTTCATCAATTTTCCTCAATAAAACTCCTCTGCCGGCATAATCACCCCCTTCGCACTGCTCTTCTGCTCCGCTAGCCTCCTAAGCAATCAAACCCCTCCATCGTAGGTTTTTATAACGTTTTTGTTGTTTGTTCCAGGTTTTTATCATGGTTTTTTGGAGCGGAAACCCTGTCCACAACTCGCAAAGGGACAAAGCCAAAGTCTTCCATGTTTGAAGGCTAAATCACGGAGGGAGAAGGCTGCCTGGTTTCGTCTGAGGATTTGGTTAGTGCTGTGTAAGCGCTGGTCATACCCTTAAACCCTCCACCGCACTATAAACCACCTGCACATAGCAAAGGAGAAGAACGGTGAGAGTAAAGCTGGAAGATTAGAGAATAAAGACAAAAGCCAGAGATTTGGAGATTTAACCAATGAATTAAAATTTAAAACAACGGATTAAAAGGAAAGCCATCAAACAATCAAAGTGAAAAGGATTAGTGCATAATGGTGAAGATTTTACGGCTTAATCCTGCAGTTTAACATTTAAACACAGTTGTAAGATGGGTACAGGCAGTTAAAGGAACAGGTTTAAAACCACTAAAGCTGACAAGGGCCTCCGAATGCCACATCATTGAGGCTATAACTCCTCAAAACTGCCACCTGAAAGCTAATTTCATCTAAAGACTACAAATAAATGACACAGTCAGGGATATTTTTAAAGACAACTCAAAATTAACTACCAACCTACCAAAAGCTCCCGAAGTCAACAAAAGTGACTAAAGGTGATGAAATTTAATGTAAGATTGATTAAAACAGAGATAAACATTTGAAAATTTCTCCCTTAAGCCTGCCAAAGGTCGAGAAACCATTACTCTGTATTAATTACACAAAGGACTCTTCTTTACACTCCACCTCCTCATTCTTCTATAAATACTTCTGTAGAAGACAGTATAGGGGTTGGTCTTTGGATACTTGTTGAATGTAAATAGCTGTTGAAGCATGCTGTAGCTCTATTAGGAATTGAAGATATGTCAGCTGAGATGAGAAGTTTGAAGCTGTAAAGACCCACTGGACCTGAAGATTGTGACTGGTTTGAACATCAAATACAATAGCTGATTTATGGGATCCTGGTCTATGTCAATGGTGATGTTATTCTCACTGTAATAGTTATTTTCTTTGTGTTCTCATTTTGTCCACTTTCTCTGATAAAGAACAACAAAAATAGATTAGGATTTACTTTTGAAAGTACCCTAAATTTCATTGATAAATCTTTATCCTTCATGTTTTCTTCTAAATGTGTTTTGAAGGCAATTCAATAGAGTATAACCAGTGAAGTGTTGGTAAGCCCATGTTTCCTGAGTACAACTTGAGGTATTGTCTTTGAATGTTCTGGAAATGTCTACTTATTAAAGTTGAGCTAGAGAAGTTTATGGTTAGCCCTGTCCTCTAGTTTATCTCCAACAGTTGCTTTGAAAAGTTCCCTTAAGAGTATGTTGAAAGCAGGCTAGTTTAAAAGTACTTACCTGATCTTAGACTACTTTTTATGTTCATCATGAGTGTTTTTCTTTGAGAATATGCTGAAAGCAGGCTAAGTTAAAAGTCTTTACTTGATCTTAAGCTGTTCTTCATTTTTCTTGTGTGTTTATTTCCTTCACCACATTGTTAATGTTTCATTCCATAAAATCAACTTAAAGAGATCCTTTGACATAGATGACTTGCCCCATGGACCACTCTTGAACCTTGCTGTGTAATTAAATCCTATTATGACTCCATAGCCCAATGGATTGATGCTGTTCTTTGCTTATCTTATCAGCTGAACCATTCTGTCACTTACTCACACCTTCACCCTTCATATAGCCTTCCTTCATCTTCATCTTATCCTGCCCAACCAAAACAAAAACCTTGTGCTTTATAACTAGCCTAATATCATATCATAAGCCTTAGAGATCATATCTTTGAAAACACACATATAAAGAGATCCCTCTCTGAATCTAGGATGGCTAGATCCTTAGATTCCAAAGTGGTTTTGATGTAAGCTCTATAGCGTTTGTACTTGCCAATCTTGCAAACTACGGAGGCCTAACATTAGAAAGTAAAACTTATTTCTGCTCCTCTTCACTTTCAAGCAATTTAAAGATTACAATAGTGCAACATCAGTTAAACAACTTCAAATGTCAAAATATAACAAACTGTGTTCCATTAATTCATCAAAGCATTCACAAACTTACAAAAGTGCATTCTTTGCAAATGTTTTTGACAAATTTTTGGACCCTTCTCTAAATGCACGAGAGGGGTTTAAATACTAAACTAAATATGTTTAAAAGTAGATTATTACATAAAAATAGAGGAGGTTTCAAACAAACATCCTTGTAAGACAAACTTTAACTACAATCTAGGAAAATAAAGTAACGATATAACTATGAATTTTGATCTTTCATTTGGATTCGATCCTGAAGGTGACAAATATCTAGCATGGGTTTGAGCTGAGCTGGTTGTGAAATCCTCGATCTGACCTGTCCCTTGAATACCGCATTTGAGAGTGCTGACTGCGATCTTTTTGTTGAATTTGTTAAAGACTGCAGGGTTTGGTACTAATGATAAGGTTTGCTCTATAGGATAAGCCGGAATGATCTCTCGATCATGAGTTTCAGGAACTTGTTGTAGTGGAGTAACAATTTCCACTAATTTCTGAGAATGTTCTGGCATCTAAAAACTGGGAGATTGATTAGTATTAGGATTTGTTTGAGGATTTTTTATTGCCTTAGAAAACTTATCCCATTCACTCTTCAAATCCTTTGGCTGAGATTTTTCTGACTGATCAAGTGTACCTTTGCTGTGCTGAACTTCTTGGGAAGATGATTCTGTTCCATTACTTCTTCCTTTCTCTTGCATCTCAGTCTCTTTGATTACCTGATTAATGACCTTTTCTGGGTTCTCATTTCTATTTCAGATTCATTTTTAGAATGATCCGAATTCTGAGATTGATGTTCTGATTGCCCTGACTCATCTTCAAAGATGTCTTTAGCTTCATTATCCAAGCTAATACTTGGAGTTGGTCTGTTGACATCTTCAATAGTCATTAAATCCAGAGAAATCCTTTCTAGCCTCTTGCTTCTGTATGCTTGGAAGGCTTCCAAGTCATCTTGATTGAGTTGATTGGATGCGAACTTAAGTACATCTGAAAACTTTTCAATACCTTGAAAGAAATCATCAAATCTATTTATCTCTTTCACAAAAGACTTCATTTTAAGCTCTGTGATGAAATTATTAATCACATCATTGGGGTCATATGGCTGCTTTGGCATTACAGCTAAATTCAATAAATTAACATTTGAAACTTCTTTGTAGGCTTGACCAATATCAAAAAAGTGCAAAAGTACTACACTTTAAAGGAAAATTAGGCCAAACGGCCTTCTTAGCATCTTTAAGCTATTTTGGAATACCATTTACAACAAGCTGGTAGGCAATCTCTCTAGCAAGTAACTTGTCAGGAACATAATAGGGCAGGACGCGAGGAGAAGCATAATTCCCAAACACTCTAACATATGTGAAACTTTCCTCTGTAAACCATCTAGCAACGGGCAAAATGTCTGTACTAGCCTCTTTGGAAATCCTAGGGGCTTTCTCATTGAATATAATTTGGTACATAGGTAACATGACTCTATGAAATTTTTTGTAAAAATGTAGATGAAAATCTGATTCCCAAAGGGCTCTGTGGTAAATGTGGATTGGAGTAGGGTTTTGGGTCGTCCATTTCCATCCCATGGTAGGAAAACTTGAAGAAAAACAAATTGTGTCTATAACATAGGCACTCATGTAAAAGGGGGGTATTTCTCTAGATGAAACACTTCTTTTACTCCTGTACTCCATGATATTTCTGGCTAAATTATCAGATAAGATACTTGCCCAATTCAGAATTAAGGAATTAACGATTGCGTCGATTAATGGGACCCAATTTACAGAAAACCTAGTCGTATCAGGTTTTGCAAATAATCTACACAACATACCGGCAGCATAACAGTAAGGGGAAGGAATTTGTGCTGTTGGGTATGTACCGAGTTTATCTTGTTTAAGCTTTCCTTAGTCATCCTTCCATTCCTTTATGAATTTCATTAGGTCTGGATTTTTTGCTCTAAAGCTTTGAAGAAAAGCCTTGTCATAGTTTTGTTGTGGGACGAGTAAGTGGTACATTGTCCTCAAATCTTTTGCCCTGAATGAACCAATATTCTCACCCTTTGAATCCTTGAATGTTCTATATTCTATGTTCAAGTGGTCAATTACCCACTTAACCATATCTGTATAGGGGAGAATCTTTGGCCTTGCTGCTACCTTATGGATGAATGAGTATGCAACGTCAAAATAGGTCAGATTTGAAGGAACTGACGCGCCTGCTGTAGCAACTCTGTTTATTACGCTTGGCTTTTCGTCCTAAAAAAACTGATACATTGCCTCCCATGAAGAACTTCCCCAATCCTTGTTGCAGGTGGTATCTGAGAATAGGGGAGACATATCTGAGCCTTTAGTAGATGGTGCTTGGGCAATTTCTTTTCCTTTCTTGCTCATTTCTATAATCCTTGCTCCATTAAGTGGTTTCCTGAATTCAAGTGAACAGAGCAAACTTTAAAAATATAGAAAATAGAGAGATGGATAAAAATTAAAAATCCGGCCTTCAATTATTTCAAACATGTTCGAAGTAGATGTGAATCTATCAAACCTTACTCTTATTAAATGCTGTTAATCACCGATAATCTTTTAATCAAATCTCTTACACCTTCATGTGAAATGTCTATCGATCAATTTAAGATGTTAGATTTTATGTTCAGTTTGATTTGACATGAATCATTTCGCACATTTAAGAAATAACTATCTGTTATCGCATATCGCAACTTATAACTATTTTCATTTGTTATGTTACCAATAAGTCTTGCGAAGTGCGATCTACGCAAATTGCACATCGCAATTTCTATGTGGTAATAAAACTTGCTTTTAGTTATTTCTTGCGAAATGCGAACTGCGCTTTAAGAAATCATGCCGCTGCGCTTTATCGGACACTTGGAGTTTTATGTTTATTACTTTATTGGTTCGTCGGGTCCGTTTAATCGCAACTCTTACCGAATTGCTTAAAAGTTTGATCGTTTTACAATGCGCGATGTGAATTTTTGTTTATAACGATGTTTAAAGCGTTTGCAATAAGAGTTTAATATAACTTCGGAAAGGGTTTAGCGCATACCGCAACCCACATGACTTAGAATGTTTTAAGTTGTTTAAGCTTGTAAGCTATGCGAATTGCGATGCGTGCTAAGAAATGAAAGCGAAAAAACAAAAGAAACTTTATTTCCTAAAGTTTTCTTACTTAGGCTAAAAATTAAACAAAATAAATTTTCTATTTATTTTTAAAAGGTCTCCATTTAGTAAAAATAAATGGGGGTTGTTGTATAGCACAACAGGTCTCCATTAAAATAATTAATTATTTTAATAAGACATGAACCGAGTGGAATTTCCACAAAGGGTTTCTGGGTTCTTTGGAATACTGTTGTCCAAACCTCCTTACAAAGTTTGAGACTTCGAACACTTTTCGATGCTACAAATATCAACACTCCCTCTTAGCGAGGAAGGTGTGTGAAATTTTCGATCTGAAAAGTTAACAGTGACAAGTTACAATTTGCTAGCAAACCCATCTCTATATTATTTCTAATAGATGATTACATTATGCATGCAGCAATATTCAAAAACAGTCTTTATAAATAAGGCTATATATCCAAAATCAGCCCTTATATGTGAGGCTACAATGAATCACGATACATGTATCGAACATAGAAATAAATCATAAGCTGAGCTACTAAAGCTTGACAGTCATCATTCTCGTCTTCATTTTCATCATGAAAAATATAACAAGATGCATTTTCATTAGTTGATTGTGGAGTGGAAGAAGTATTTCCAATTCCACTTCTAGGTTCCTCAAGATTCAGTGCAGTAAAAGAGATGTCCAAGTTAGGGTTTTTTAGATCCACATCGCAATCTCTAGAAGGCCTATTGATATAATTTGGACCCTTACAAGATACAAGGTTAAGGTTGGAATTCACATAAACAAGATCCTTAACCTTTTGTGAACCCAACCTCATATGTTGAATGAATAAAGTTGTAGGTGCGCCAATTCCTTCTTGTTAATGAAGAGCTTGCCGCTTGTGCAAGAATATGAATGGCAAGGGTTTGTACATCAATAGCTCCATGGCAAATCCACTATCCAACCATATTGATGGTGCTTCTCTCATTCAAGGTGATATGTTTGAATGATCATCCCATCCAACAACAAATCTAACAAATTCTTCCTTCACCTCCATGTGTTGATGAATTAGAAATATTCTCATAAGGTTACTTTTCACAATGTTCCCCACCTCCCTATCATCATGTGGTGCCTTCCACTTCCTATTTCTTTGAGCAATGAGGACTTTATTATAAAATATTGGGTGTAGGGCATAAACTAAAGTGCAAATGGAGTGTTGAATTGGTTCCACCTCTCATTGATGTTTTTTTCTTCAGTAAATCAACAAAATGAGCATCAACAAATAAAAGTTGAGGAGACCGTTGTAACTGTAATATGACCAATTATCATCATTTTATGTATGTATGCTTACCTCGTCCCTATTCCTTTGCTTAGAGAAAAATGTAACAAATTAAAAAATTAAATGTATCGTTTAATATCCCAAGTACTTTGGATAGCGGGGTAAATGTTATATAGGCTAACGTTTTAGACGGACTTGTGTCCCTGCTTTTTCATTGCTATTCGCACGCCCAAAAGCGATCAACGACCCCTGATGGTTCAATCTAACAGTCCTCATTGATTTGGGTGCGCACTTGCGCATGTTAAACGCTGCTTCTGCGCCCAAAAGCATCCAACACCCTTCATGCCTTTCATCTGATGGCTCATGGTGCGTTTGGGAATGGAGATGTGCGTAGGTTATGTTGGAAAATCGATTAGGGCAACATTTTAATTGGACTTTTCGTTGACAATTATTTGTGATATTATGTTCTTCTTCTTGATTATGCTTATGTTCTTATCATCAAATAAATGCCAAAACAATGAAGATCATAACCATACAAAGATGAACTCAAGATAGAGGCTCCAAGCCAGGGAAAAACCCCTCCAAGCGGAAAATCCATAAATAACTTCTCTTCTTATAGAATCAATTCAAAGGAGACTTCCAAGACCAAAAATGAAGACCCAAGATTACCATCAAAAACCAAGCCAACCATCCAAAAAATTCTTCTGCAATGCATGATAGGATCTCTAGTGACAACAAGGCTCTTCTAGCCTTTAGATCTTACACGCTGAGTTTGCAACACCTTATTGCAATTTCAAACCTATTGCATGCCCATAAACCCTAGGCCTCTCGCACATGTGAGTTGTCCCAAACAAAATTTTAAAGATCTGAACTTTCTAGGGCTCATCTTCTTCTTCAATAGACTTCTTCTTGCCTTCCAAGGCCTTCACATCATTCTTCCAACTGCAGATCGAATCCAAGAGGTGTATGCTTGATGTGTATAGCAATAGATCGAAGATCCATCTTTATATAGCCTTCCAAGAGGCTCCATTAGCCCTCTTTAGGTCGGCTTGAGCTTGGCTGGCCAACTTGGTCTTGGGAGTCTTCTAGACTCTTCCACATATAAAAATATTTTTTTCTTTCTTGATACAATTTCTTGAAAGGGTCTTTTACAATGTAGAAATGACTCTTTGACTCATGTAAACCCTATGAGCATCAAATGAATGCTTGACCTAGTGACAAATGATTTGAGCATGAAACCTGTGCTTTACATAAATAATTTTCTTTTGTTCTTTACATCATTTTCTTTCTTCTTTTGATAGATACATAAGAGTTACATCATGACATGAGTCGAATGACAATTATGAAGACCTAAACTAGTTACATTTTCCAACACTCCCTCTTAACTAGGGAGGTATTCATTATTGTCCAACCAAGACAGTACTCACTTTGAAAAGTTCTCATAAGAAGAGTCAGATTGTTAAGCCTTTGTTAAAATTGGACAACTAGGTCCAAACTCCATGTTGTGATGCTCAGATGAAGACACCAATATTTTTATTGGGTTCCTCTTTCGAAGAGGTGCAAGATGATCTAAAGATCATCTTGATCCGATGAGCAGAACATTTATTTTGAATTTATTTTTAATACTTTCAAAATATGTGCAGGTCGGCCTTAAGGTTTTACACCCCCAACAAATGTGTCACACACGTCAGTGATTGATATAAATAGAGTCAACGTTGGAGGACATTTCACTCATCTCATCCTCACACATCATCTCTCCTCTTCTGATTGGTTCGAGCTCCTTGGAGGCAGTTTCAGTTGACACGTGGGAAAGAAGGACGAAGAGGAAGTCGCTGCAGCTAGGGTTTCCACGCAAGTTTGACCAGTGTTGACTTTGGCCAACGCATGGTCCAAAGGAGCTGATTTTTGGTGGAGACTTCGATTTTGGAAGGCCGTACATTTTGGCACAAGAACCGAGGTCAAAGGTTGACCGTAGACCATGCTACGTTGACTTTTACTTGTTGGTGCTGGTGCTGGTGCTATTGCTGCCGTGACTTTTTTGGGCAACGTTGACTTTTTTGGGGTTGAATTTGAGTTGACCGTGTGGCTGTTTTGAGGGCTGTTGTGACACATGCCGGGTTGGCTGACCAATGAGACTTTGCTGGTTGAAGCATGCTGTTGACCGCCGTAACGCACCACCACATTTTTCTTTTTCTGGTTTGTCTTCTGTAGATCCACTGGTATGTTCTATCAGCATTTTACTTGATTGTTTATGTGATTGCTGTAGTGATAAGTAAAGTTGCATCAAGCATAGAACATCTACATAAATCTACATGGTATCAGAGCCGAGGTGAAGACAAGCCCTATTTGTAGCAATCACCGAAGAAGGAAATGGGTTCCACAAACTATGGCTTCAAGGAGGATGACAAATTGATTGGGAAGGATGACTTCCATGCTTGGAAGATGATTTTGGATCTCAAAGTGGAAGACCAAGATGTCATGGACTATGTGCAGGGTAAAATCCAAGAACCTCCATCCACTGCTACTGCTGCTACCAAAACAAAGTACAAGAAGGGGGAGATCAAAGCAAAGCTGATGATCAGGGAATCCATTCATAAGAGTCTGGTGGCCTACATCTCTGAGCTAGGCACATCCAAAGAGATGTATGATAAATTGATCCTCATGTTCAAGGCCAACAATGCAAATCAAGTGTTATTCTTCAAGAATCAATTGAAGGATCTGAAGAAAGGTAGGGATGAGTCTGTCCAATCATACTTTCTGAAGCTGACCGAAATCAGGAACAATCTGCTGGCTATTGGGGAGACAATAGTTGATCGAGAGATGGTACTCACCGCACTTGGAGGGCTCCCATCCGAATGGCATGTGTTCAACACTACCATTCTCAATAATAATGTGATACCTAATTTTGACGAGCTACTGTCGAGATGCGTTCAAGAAGAGACAAGAATGAAGGAGTATGAAAATGAAGGGAATGCTGCCTATGCTGCTCATTCTAGAAAGAAGAACTTTGGTGGTCCAAAGAACAAAGGAAGAGCAGGGGCACAAGGAAAGAAGGGCAAGTGTTACACTTGTCATAGGCCAGGTCACTATGCTTGAGAATGCCCTTTCAAGAAGGATTCTCCTGATGACGACAACAACAACAACAACCAGAGGGATGGCAATCAAAGGAACAACAGGTTCCAGGGAAAGAGGAAGGCTCCCTCTGGCGGAAATGATCAACCTTTCAAAAGGTCAAGAAATTCTAGGTATGAGGAATCAAATGTTGTTGATAAAAGAAATGAATTCATTCTTGTATCTGCCCTCTCTGCTGCATCTCCACCCGACACTATGGATGTCTGGTTGATAGATTGTGGTGCCTCAAGGCACATCACTGGGTTCAAGGAAGCACTCTTTGATATGGTTGAGAAGGATACTAATCTAGAAATTATCCTTGGAGATAATGCCACATATCCCGTGAAAGGGGCAGGGACTGTGACCCTCCACTTGTCTCAAGGTCAAGTCCTCTACTTGCAGGATGTACTCTATGTACCTAATTTGAAGAAGAACCTTGTGTCTATATCGGCCATGGAAGACAAAGGTTTCAACGTGGCATTCACTGATGGAAAGGTGCGCATGTGGAAGAAGAGCTTCAAGGAAGCTATCACGTTTGGGTCTAGAATTGATACACTCTACCAGGTTGGAGGAAGTCCACTGGGAGCAATGACATGAGATGCTATCCGACAGACCGATAATGGCACTGAATATGAGTCGAACGAGTTCAAGAACTTTTGTAGAGGAGCTAGCATTAAGAGGGAGACCATAATGTTTGTGGGCTACAGCGAAACTTCGAAGGCCTATAGGTTCTATGTTCCCAGTCAAAGGGAAGTGGAGATATGCCACGATTTCACCTTTGATGAAGATGCTTCCCTGAGGAGAGTAGTCAATCTTCTGAGATCTGAGGAAGATCATGAAGCAAGGCCTGGAAATCAAGAGGAACCGAAGGATGAGACGATGCCTGATGTTGAAGGACCGATGGACCCGATTGATCCACCTCCTTCACTGGGAAAGAGACCATCATGGCTTAGGGACACTCTCGAGGATGCTGAGGGACATATGGCCCCAAGGGGGACATTCCGTGAAAGCAAGAAGCCGAGTAGATACCAAGGGTATCTAGCAACCAAGGGTACTATTGAACAATTCGAGCTTGGATCTTTTGAGGAAGCCATATAGCATCAAGTCTGGAAGGATGCTATGCACGAAGAGTACGAGTCCATAATGAAGAATGATGTCTGGGATGTGGTTCCAAGACTGGAGGACAAAGCAGTTGTCACCTCGAAATGGCTCTACAAGATCAAGCATGGATTTGATAAAAGTGCTGAAAAGTTCAAGGCAAGATTTGTTGCCCGTGGCTTCTCTCAAAAAGAAGGCATAAACTATGATGACATATTTGCACCTGTGACCACCCTTCGATCTATCATAGCCCTTGCTGCTATGCAAGGATGGAGTCTTCATTAGATGGATGTAAAGACCGCATTTCTGCATGGTGCGATAAAGGAAGAGGTGTATGTAGAGCAACCTCTGGGGTTCAAAGTCCAGGATCGGGACACCCATGTCTGCAAGTTGAAGAAAGCCCTTTATAGGTTGAAGCAAGCACCCAGAGCTTGGTACGAGAGGATAGATAGCTACCTGATGAAGCTGGGCTTCACTCGTAGTAATGCTGATCCAAACCTTTACTTTAAGGTTGATAGAGAGAAGCCTCTCATTCTGGTGCTGTATGTGGACGACATCTTCTTGACAGGTGCTGACCCTCTCATTCATCAGTGCCAGAGGGAGCTCGCTGCTGAGTTTGAGATGAAAGACCTAGGATTGATGCACTACTTCCTAGGCCTGGAGGTCTGGGAGAGACCTGGCGAGATTTTCCTTTCTCAAGGAAAATACTTTGTAAAGCTTCTGGAAAGATTTAGTATGGTGGACTGTAAGTCCATGTCGACACCGATGGAGCTCAACATTAAGAAGTTGAGTGGCAGCGTTGCTGGGCCTGTGTTAGCAAATCCTACTGAGTATTGTCAACTCGCAGGGGCCCTGATGTTCTTAGTGAACACCCGTCCGGACGTATGTTGTGCAGTGAACACTTTGAGTCAACACATGGTTGATCATAACATTCACTGGGTTGGTGCCAAGAAACTCTTGAGATATCTCTGAGGCACGATAGACCATGGGCTGAGATACACTGCCGGGAGTATGACACTCCATGGATATATTGATGCCGATTGGGCTGGCAGTGTGGTGGATCGCAAGAGCACATCTGGATGCTACTTCACATGTAGATCTGCTTCGGGCAGGAAACTGAAGTCGATAGCCTTGAGCACCGCTGAGGCCGAATAAATTATAACATGTATGGCCTGTTGTGAAGTCACTTGGTTGCGAAAGCTCTTTAGTGAGCTGTTCGAGCATGTGCTAGATGCCACCGTTATCCTTTGTGATAACTAGAGGGGGATTCGTTTGTCATAGAATCCCATGTTCCACGAACGATCCAAGCATGTTGATGGCTGGTACCACTTTATCTAGGATATGGTACAGTGAGGCGTCGTAAGGCTCGATCATATAGGAATTGATGAGCAGGTCGCGGATATTCTCACAATGTCCTTGGGGAAGGTCATGTTCCTAACCTTTCGTGAGAATCTTGGTATCGTGGAACGACCCTATTCTGAGGGTCCTGTTGGACGATGAGCTCTGGGAGCTCTGGGGGGCTTTGGGGATAACTTCTTGGAGCTATAAGCAACCACAGGGCTAGGCTTGCCGAACCTTGTTGGTGTGCTTGGGCCCCATCGTTATGATGATTGAGTTGGTTCGTCTCTCATGATCCGTGCTCCGTATGCATCCTACCCATTTGAGTTCTGGAGTCATGGGAAGTATCTCTCATTTGGCCAATGAGGTGGGAAAAGCTAGAGACTAGTAGCAAAGACTGATGGACGCATCAGAGATTGTCGTACTCTCTATCTAGGATGACACGTGTCCAACCACTTGATCATATAGGAACTGATGAGCAGGTTGCGGATATTCTCACAATGCCCTTGGGGAAGGTCATGTTCCTAACCTTTCGTGAGAATCTTGGTATCATGGAATGACCCTATTCTGACGGTCCTGTTGGACAATGAGCTCTGGGAGCTCTGGGGGATTTGGGGATAGCTTCTCGGAGCTATAAGCAACCACAGGGCTAGGCTTGCCGAACCTTGTTGGTGTGCTTGGGCCCCATCGTTATGATGATTGAGTTGGTTCGTCTCTCATGATCTGTGCTCTGTATGCATCCTACCCATTTGAGTTCTGGACTCATGGGAAGTACCTCTCATTTGGCCAATGAGGTGGGAAAAGCTAGAGACTAGTAGCAAAGACTGATGGACGCATAAGAGATTGTCGTACTCTCTATTTAGGATGACACGTGTCCAACCACTTGATCTGGGATCAAGTCTAGTGAGGTTTCAGACCTCCTACTGACTTCGGGTCAGATAAACCAACTTCGGGTTGGTATGTGACTCCTTGAGTCCATGTGAGGTTTCGGACCTCCAATTGACTTCATGTCAGTGAGACTAACTTCGGGTTAGTATATATGACTCTCTTGAGTCCAGGTGAGGTTTCATACCTCCTACTGACTTCGGGTCAGATAAACCAACTCCGGGTTGTTATGAGACTCTTGTGAGTCCTATAGAGGTTTTGGACCTTTGGGCTGAATCTGTCAGCCGAGAATGATGTCTTTGTGACTGACCCATTTCTGTTTTGAAATAAAGAGGCCAGCAAAGCAAGTTACGGCGGGATGATGCACGATGTTTGATTGCACTGGTGGATGGAGTTCTCCCTAGTTGAGAGGGAGTGTTAAAATTGGACAACTAGGTCCAAACTCCATGTTGTGATGCTCAGATAAAGACACCAATATTTTTATTGGGTTCCTCTTTCGAAGAGGTGCAAGATCGATCTAAAGATCATCTTAATCCGATGAGCAGAACATTTATTTTGAATTTATTTTTAATACTTTCAAAATATGTGCAGGTTGGCCTTAAGGTTTTACACCCCCAGCAAATGTGTCACACACCTCAGTGATTGATATAAATAGAGTCAACGTTGGAGGACATTTCACTCATCTCATCCTTACACATCATCTCTCCTCTTCTGATTGGTTCGAGTTCCTTGGAGGCAGTTTCAGTTGACACGTGGGAAAGAAGGACGAAGAGGAAGTTACTGCAGCTAGGGTTTCCACGCAAGTTTGACCAGCGTTGACTTTGGTCAACGCATGGTCCAAAGGAGCTGATTTTTGTGGAGACTTTGATTTTGGAAGGCCGTACATTTTGGCACAAGAGCCAAGGTCAAAGGTTGACCGTAGACCATGCTACGTTGACTTTTACTTGTTGTTGCTGCTGCTGCTGCTGCTCTTGCTTTTCTGGGCAGCGTTGACTTTTCTGGGGTTGACTTTGAGTTGACCGTGTGGCTGTTTTGAGCGCTATTGTGACGCATGTTGGGTTGGATGACCAAGGAGACTTTGCTGGTTGAAGCATCCTGTTGACCGCCATAACGCACCACCACATTTTTCTTTTTCTGGTTTGTCTTTTGTAGATCCACTGGTATGTTCTATCAACATTTTACTTGATTGTTTATGTGATTGCTATAGTGATAAGTAAAGTTGCATTGAGCATAGAACATTTACATAAATTTACAGCCTTTTATAAGCATCAACATTATGATCAGCCAACATTGTCTTTGAGGTTGAACTAGACAAGCCCATCTTGATTCAAGAGAATTATGGTGGGAGGCTTTATTTGTGATACCACACTACCTCTACAAGGCACATACCCCATCTTAATGTTCACAAGGTATGTCCTTTTAGGACTATTCTTATCTTGGATTTCCAAGCCTGAATCCTCAAAGAATAACGGTCCTCTTCGACCACTCTTATCTTGGACACTTGTCCTATTGGTCCTCATCGACCACTCTATTCTTGGACACATGTCCTATCCTCAAAGAGTGTTGGTCCCTTTCCTTTCTTAGATGCTTTATCCTCAAGGAAACCACAAATTCTTATCCAATCCACCACCATTCTCTCTCCAAGACCTCCTCTAAATTTTTGTAGATGTTCTATGCTTGATGCAACTTTACTTTTATTACAACAATCACCCAAACAGTTAAGTAAAATGTTGATAGAACATACCAGTGGATCTATAGAAGACAAACCAGAAACATGAGAATGTGAAGGTGCGTTACGGCGGTCAACAGGATGCTTCAACCAGCAAAGTCTCCTTGATCAGCCAACCCAGAATGTGTCACAACAATCCTCAAATCAGTCACCCAGTCAACTCAAGTCAACTCCAGAAAAGTCAATGCTGTCCAGAAAAGTCAACGCAGGGCAGCAACATCAAAGTCAACGCAGCTCCAACTTCGGTCAACCTTTTGACCTCGGTTCTTGTGCCAATGTGTATGGCCTCCCAAAATCTAAGTCTCCAATAAATTTCAGCCTCTTTGGACCATGCGTTGACCAAAGTCAATGCTGGTCAAACCTTCGTGGAAACCCTAGCTGCACCAATTTCGTCCTTCTCCTTGGCTGTAGTAATTCATCCTTCTTCCCACGTGTGGATCGAAATTGTCCTCCAAGTAGCTCGTACTAGATCAGAAGAGAAGAAGATGATGTGATGAGTGAGTGTGAAATGCTCTCCAAAGTTGACTATATTTATATACATCATTGAGGTGTGTGACACATCTGCTGGGGGTGTAAAACCTTAAGGCCGACCTGCACATATAATTTATTATAAATAATAAATTCAAAATAAATGTTCTGCTCATCGGATTAAGATAATTTTTATATGGATCTTACACCTCTCTGAAAGAGGAATCCAATAAAAATATCGGTATCTTCATCTGAGCATCACAACATGGAGTTTGGACTTAGTTGTCCAATTTTAACACTCCCTCTCAACTAGGGAGAACTCCTTCCACCATTGCAATCAAACATCGTGCGTCATCCCGCCGTAACTTGCTTTGCTGGCCTCTTTATTTCAAAACAGAAGTGGGTCAGTCACAAAGACATCATCCCCTGGCTGACAAATTCAGCCCAGAGGTCCGAAACCTCTATCAGACTCACAAAGAGTCTCCAACCAACCCGAAGTTGGTTCATCTGACCTGAAGTCAGGCGGAGGTCCGAAACCTCACTATACTTGATCCCAGATCAAGTGGTCGGACCGTGCCATCCTAGATAGAGAGTACGACAATCTCTGATGCGTTCATCAGTCTTTGCTACTAGTCTCTAGCTTTTCCCATCTCATTGGCCAAATGAGAGGTACTTCCCATGAGCCCTGAACTCAATGGGTAGGATGCATACGGGGCACAGATAATGAGAGGTGAACCAACTCAATAATCACAACGGTGGGGCAGAAGCACCACAAGGTTCGACAAGCCTAGCCCCGTGAGTGCTTATAGCTCCGAGAAGCTATCCCCAAAGCCCCCCAGAGCTCCCAGAGCTCATCGTTCAACGGGACCCACATCATAGGGTCGTTCCACGATACCAAGATTCTCACGGAAGGTTAGGAACTTGACCTTCCCCAGGGGCTTAGTGAGAATATCCGCGACCTGCTCATCAGTTCCTATATGATCGAGCCTTACGGCGCCTCGTTGTACCATATCTCGGATGAAATGATACCTGATATCAATATGTTTGGATCGGTCGTGGAACACAGGATTCTCAGTCATGCGAATCCCACTCTGGTTATCACAGAGTATCATGGTGGTATCTAGCACATGTCCAAACAACTCACTAAAGAGCTTTCGCAACCAAACTGCTTCACAACAGGCCATACTTGCTGCAATGTATTCGACCTCAGCGGTGCTTAAAGCCACCGACTTCTGCTTCCTGCTCATCCATGAAATCGAAGCAGAACCAAGATTGAAGCAGCATCCCGATGTGCTCTTACGATCCACCACACTGCCAGCCCAATCGACATCAGTATATCCACGAAGTGTCATACTCCCAGCAGTGTATCTCAGCCCATGGTTTATCGTGCCCCGAAGATATCTCAGAAGATTCTTGGCACCAACCCAGTGAAAGTGATGAGGCTCAACCATCTGTTGACTCAAAGTGTTCACTGCAAAACATATATCTGGACGGTGTTCACTAAGAACATCAAAGCTCCTACGAGTTGACGATACTCAGTAGGATTGGCCAAGATGGGCCCAGCAGCGCTGCCACTCAACTTCTTGAAGTTGAGTTCCATCGGTGTTGACACGGTCTTGCAGTCCACCATACCAAATCTCTCTAGAAGTTTCACAATGTATTTTCCTTGAGAAAGGAAAATCTCTCCAGGTCTCTGCCAGACCTCCAGGCCTAGGAAGTAGTGCATCAGTCTTAGGTCCTTCATCTCGAACTCAGCAGCGAGCTCCCTCTTACATTGATGAATGAGAGGGTCAACACCTGTCAGGAAGAGGTCATCCACATATAGCACTAGAATGAGAGGCTTCCCTTGTACAACCTTGAAGTAAAGGTTCGGATCAGCATTACTTCGAGTGAAGCCCAGCTTCATCAAGTAACTATGCATCCTCTCGTACCAAGCTCTGGGTGCTTGCTTTAACCCATAGAGGGCTTTCTTCAACCTGCAGACATGAGTGTCTCGATCCTGAACTTCAAATCCCAGAGGTTGTTCTACATACACCTCTTCTTTTATTGTACCATGCAGAAAGGCGGTCTTGACATCCATCCTTGCGTAGCAGCAAGGCCTATGATTGATCGAATGGTGGTATATCGTGCCACAGGTGCAAATATGTCATCATAATCTACTCCTTCCTTTTGAGAGAAGCCACGGGCAACAAATCTTGCCCTGAACTTTTCAGCACTTCCATCAGAACCATGCTTGATCTTGTAGAGCCATTTCGCTGTGACAACTGATTTGTCCTTTGGTCTTGGAACCACATCCCAGACACCATTCTTCATTATGGACTCATATTCTTCGTGCATAGCATCTTTCCAGACTTGATGCTTTACGGCTTCCTCAAAAAGATCCGGGTTCATTTTGTACAATGGTACTCATGGCAGCCAGATACCCTTGGTATCTACACGGCTTCTTGCTTTCTCGGAATTTCCCCCTTGGGGCAGCAATGTCCCTCAGCATCTTCGAGGGTGTCCCTGAGCCATGATGGTCTCTTTCCCAGTGAAGGAGATGGATCAATAGGGTCCATTGGTCCTTCAACATCAGGCATTGTCTCATCCTGCGGTTCTTCTTGATTTCCAGGCCTTACTTCATGATTTTCCTCAGATCTTGGAAGATATACTACTTTCTTCAGGGAAGCATCTTCGTCAAAAGTGACATCATGGCATATCTCTATTTCCCTTTGACCAGGTACATAGACTCTATAGGCCTTAGAAGTTTCGCTGTAGCCCACAAACATTCCTTTCTTCCCAGAAACATCCAGCTTACTTCTTTTTTCTTTTGGCACATGAAAATAAACAGGCATCCAAAAATTCTAAAATGTGAGACATCAGGTTTCTTAGCGGTGAAAACCTCTTCGGGAGTTTTGGAGTCCAGGGCGGAATGAGGGCATCGGTTTTGAATGTATACAGCAGTATTCGCAGCTTCTCCCCACAGAAACTTCGATAAACCTTGGTAACATAACATGGCACGGGCAGCTTCCACAATGGTCCTGTTCTTTCGTTCAGCAACGCCATTCTGCTCAGGAGTGTAGGCAGTAGTAGTCTCCCTCTTAATACCAGCTTCTCTGCAAAAGTCCTTGAACTCATTTGACTCATATTCAGTGCCATTGTCGGTCCTCAAAATCTTGATCTTCTTCCTTGTCATGTTTTCCACCAAGGCTTTGAAGGTACAGAACCACATGAAAGCCTCATCCTTCTTCTTCAAGAAGTATATCCAGGTTTTGCGGGAGAAGTCATCAGTAAATGTCATATAGTAAGAACATCCTCCCAGGGATGTCACGGGCAGCATACCAGATAGATCAGAATGGACCAGTTGCAAAATATCATATGTCTTTGTGACACTTGAGGGGAAAGGTCCCCTTGTATGCTTTCCTTCGGCACAACCCTTACATACACCTTCATGATTATTTCCAAAATCGGGCATCCCTGTCACCACCTTCCTTGCTTCGGGAAGGGCCTTGTAATGAAGGTGTCCAAACCTTCGGTGCCATAGTTCAGTTTGTTGGATAGTATCACATGTCATAGCTCCTAGAGGACTTCCTTCAACCTGGTAGAGTGTTCCAACTCTAAAACCAATCACGATAGCTTCCTTGAGATTCTTCTTCCACATGCGCACTTTTCCATCAATGAATGCCACATTGAAGCCTTTGTCTTCAATCGCTGATATAAACACAAGGTTCTTCTTCAATTTTGGTACATAGAGTACATCTTGAAAATGTAGGACTTGTCCTAGAGACAAGTGAAGGGTCACAGTCCCTGTCCCTTTTACGGGATATGTGGCATTATCTCCAAGGATAATTTCCAAATTAGTATCCTTCTCAACCATGTCAGAGAGTGCTTCCTTGAACCTAGTGATGTGTCTTGAGGCACCACTATCTAGCAGCCAGACATCCATAGTGTCGGGCGGGGATGCAGCAGAGAGAGCAGATACAAGAATGTATTCATTTCTTTTATCATCAACATTTGACTCTTCATACCTGGAGTTTCTAGACCTTTTGAAAGGTTGATTGTTTCCATCAGAGGGAGCCTTTCGCTTTCCTTTGGACCTGTTGTTTCTTTGATTTCCATTCCTCTGGTTATTGTTGTTGTCATCACTATCGGGAGAATCCTTTTTGAAAGGACATTCTTTGGCATAGTGACCAGGCCTATGACAAGTGAAACACTTGCCCTTCTTTCCTTGGGCCCTTGTTCTTCCTTTGTTCTTAGAGCCACCAGAGTTCTTCTTTCTAGAATGAGCAGCATAGGCAGCATTTCTGTCATTTTCATATTCCTTCATTCTTGTCTCTTCTTGCATGCATCTTGACAGTAGCTCGTCAAAGTTAGGAATTGTATTATTATTGAGAATGGTAGTGTTGAATACTTGCCATTCATATGAGAGCCCTCCAAGTGCGATGAGTACCATCTCACGATCGGCTATTGTCTCCCCAATAGCCAGCAGATTGTTCCTGATCTCGGTCAATTTCAGAAAGTATGTTTGGACAGACTCATCCCTGCCTTTCTTTAGATTCTTCAATTGATTCTTGAAGAATAACACTTGGTTTACATTGTTTACCTTGAACATTAGGATCAATTTATCATACATCTCTTTAGATGTACCCAACTCAGAGATGTAGGCCACCAGGCTTTTATGAATGGATTCCTTGATCATCAGCTTTGCTTTGATCTCTCCCTTCTTATACTTGGTTTTAGCAGCAGCAGTAGCATTGGATGGAGGTTCTTGTATCTTACCCAATACATGGTCCATGAGATCATGGTCTTCCAATTTGAGATCTAATATCATCTTCCAGGCATGGAAGTCATCCCTTCCAGTCAGCTTGTCATTCTCCTTGAAGTCATAACTTGTGGAACCCATTTTTCTTAGATGGTGATTGCTATAAGTTAGGGCTTGTCTTCACCTCAACTCTGATACCATGTAAATTTTTGTAGATGTTCTATGCTTGATGCAACTTTACTTTTATTACAACAATCACCCAAACAGTTAAGTAAAATGCTGATAGAACATACCAGTGGATCTATAGAAGACAAACCAAAAACAGGAGAATGTGAAGGTGCGTTACGGCGGTCAACAGGATGCTTCAACCAGCAAAGTCTCCTTGATCAGCCAACCCAGAATGTGTCACAACAATCCTCAAATCAGTCACCCAGTCAACTCAAGTCAACTCCAGAAAAGTCAACGCTATCCAGAAAAGTCAACGCAGGGCAGCAACATCAAAGTCAACGCAGCTCCAACTTCGGTCAACCTTTTGACTTCGGTTCTTGTGCCAATGTGTATGGCCTCCCAAAATCGAAGTCTCCAATAAATTTCAGCCTCTTTGGACCATGCGTTGACCAAAGTCAACGCTGGTCAAACCTTTGTGGAAACCCTAGCTGCAGCAATTTCGTCCTTCTCCTTGGCTGTAGTAATTCGTCCTTCTTCACACGTGTGGATCGAAATTGTTCTCCAAGTAGCTCGTACTAGATCAGAAGAGAAGAAGATGATGTGATGAGTGAGTGTGAAATGCTCTCCAAAGTTGACTGTATTTATATACATCATTGAGGTGTGTGACACATTTGCTGGGGGTGTAAAACCTTAAGGCCAACCTGCACATATAATTTATTATAAATAATAAATTCAAAATAAATGTTCTGCTCATCGGATTAAGATAAATTTTATATGGATCTTACACCTCTCTGAAAGAGGAATCCAATAAAAATATCGGTATCTTCATCTGAGCATCGCAACATGGAGTTTGGACCTAGTTGTCCAATTTTAACACCTCCACTTAGACTTATGGCTATTACTCTTGGTCAAGTGTCTGGCACATGAAGAAGAAAATGCACATGTGATGTCCAACATCACTTCCTTTCAACCGATGATGATATCCCTAGTCCTTTTGATTAGGGAATAGATCCTTGCTCCTATTCAAGGAGATTCCTGTCTTCCTTTCAATTTGGGAAGTCAATACCACAAGCCTTATAACTTTGTCTCTATAAGATTATCAATTACTAGTTCTTTACAACTGCGTGGCTCCCTCTTTCCTCCGCATCTCATCGTATTGAGCTTGCTTCCTTCCTTGGTATCATGGAGCCATATTCTTTGTGACAAGGTTTAGGTCATCAATTTGTACATCACTTTCGGCTTGTCATCATCCATGAAGGCATTCCATTGAGCCTTTTTCAAACTTTATGCTGATCATAGCTTCCTCATGAAAATGATCTCCTTGTTGCTATACAAAATTGACCTTCAGGTTATCTTCTTGCACAACTACCTTTTAATCCCAAGATGAGTACATCTTGACTTCATAATTGCCAGGTATTAGATGTTGAGCTTGGCTCAACATTCTTCATATATTGCATCCATACAATTGAACTTGCCTCAACAGTCATCATGTATTCCTGCAATATCTTTCTAGGTAGCAAAAACAATTTGTTAACCAGATAACCAATAATAATTATTAACATCAGACTTACCTCATCATGACGACCTTCTCAACAAAGCATCAACACCCTTATGGTCCATCTCCACTAGAATCTTCCTTCATGCATCAAAGTGCCCAAGGATCGAACTTGATTACCAAGTTACCATTTTCTTTAAGAGATTATATTGGATGTTGATTATATATATATATATATATATATATATATATATTCTAGCGAGAAAGTGTTAATATTCTATCCATTTTAGATTAAGTCAAATTTATCTTCTTAGGTATCATATAACCAAATGAAAGATTTGCTATGCATAATTTATGACCAATTTTTCTTACAGGATTATATGAATCCTACCCAAAAGTTACTTTATGCATTCTAAATCTTATACACAATCATCTAGCTATATGTATTCCACAATGAGTCTGTAACTTGACAGAGTATTGTTTCCATACAATATGGAATATTAATCCTTGTCATAATGCTTTTTTTTTTCAAGAACCTCCAAAATGATGGTTCTTATAGGATCTTGAGGATCTACCTTAGAAAAATGACTACCTCTAACATAATGTTAGATAATGCGTGGATAAACATTATGCAAAATGGTCTCAAACTTCTCATTCTTCAAAAACTAGACGATTCCTACAAAGCAATTCAATCAAGTAGACTCTAAATATGCTACTATCATATGCTTCTATCTATGATGCCATACTAAATCAAGATTCTTCTAGAAAATAAAATGATGCATGCTTACTCCTTTAATCAGTAATGAACTTGTTAGCATCAATTCCTTCAGGGTCCTTATAGTTCCCTCCTTCCACAATGCTTATCATTTTCAAGTAATCAACAAGAACGAGTGTTGCTTTGATTTGTTCTTTCATCTTCCTTATCTTGCTACCTTTATGTACTTGCAATTTTCATCAACAAGTACAACCAAGCAAAATACACAAAGACACAAGCATGATGTCAATTTTGTTAATCTAGGGTTTCCATGGTATCTTAGAGGGTGAATTCCTAGGGTTTTTAAATACAAACCCCAAATTCCTTGGAAGCATTAGCCCTAGGGTTTTGATGTCATATCCTAGATTTCTTCCAATTCCACCCTCGCTAAGGTTTACCATATACCTTAGATTATTTGCAAACCCTAGAAGTCAAGAGCTAGGTTTTCTATGGGGGAACAAACAGTTTAGGGTTAGAGTTTTCCACTCAACTAGGGTTTTCTAATCCAAGTCCCATCTAGGGTTTATAATCCCTAGATACCAAATTTTTGTTAACAAAGTGAAGTCTACAAACCTTAGATTCTTACCATTCAAAACATGCAACAAAACCCTAATGCATTCCATTACTCTATGGAGACCCTTTAGCAAAACCTTACAAATGAACATATAATACCTAGAGATCATACATACCTTCCTGCAACCTTACCTTATCCTTTCTTGCAAAGGATTTGTCTTCAGTTGACTTCATTTGAAAGAGAATGCTTCTTAAGGATAAAATCTTGATCTCATAGTTGAAGTTGTACTTCCTTCAGAACTGCCTTCAAGAGAAGCTCCCAAAGATGCTCTTCTCAAGGTGACTAATTGTTGCTTCTAACAATCCTTCTTTACTTCGATGCGCTTGATGATAGATTTGGCTCACTCTGCAACTTCGACCCTCTGGGCAGGGCATACCATAGTCTTTGCAAAAACCTTGAGACTAGACGTAAAGAGCCTCTCCAACCTGTGGTTTAAAATCCTTTGTCAAGATGACTTCTTTCTCTGCTTTCTAGGCCTGGTCTAAAATTGTTTAAAACCTTTCAACCCCTCCAAACAGTCCACTACAGGACCTTCGACCCTTCTACAATTTTTACAGGAAATGCGACTTGATTCTATATGAGTTTTGCCACCAAATCTTACAAAATCAGCCCAGAAACACTTCCCAAATCCTTCTGCATTGTATTGAGGTCTTGATACTGCTGTTCTAACTTGTAAACTAGCTCTTCAAACAGCCCTCAGTGCTTTTGAATTAGTTCTGAAATCCTTGGCTTAGTTTACAGTGGTATTAAGTGCCCAAACTTGCCCTTGATCCCACGTTTAGCTTTCTGCTCTTACTCGACCTTGTTCTAGAACAATTTTAGGCCTTCAAACAATTCTTTTTTCTTGACTTTGGAGACATACTGCAGTGATCTTCTAGTTGCCTTAGATCACGACCTTAGCTCTGATACTGTGTTGGAAAATTGATTAGGGAAACATTTTAATTTGACTTTTCCTTACTTTACAATTATTTGTTATATTATGTTCTTCTTGATTATGCTTATGTTCTTATCATCAAATAAGTGCCAAAACAATGAATATCACATCCATACAAAGATGAACACAAGATATAGGCTCCAAGCCAGGGCAAAACCCCTCTAAGGGGAAAACCCAAAAATAACTTCTCTTCTTATAGAATCAATTCAAAGGAGACTTCCAAGACCAAAAACGAAGACCCAAGACTACCACCAAGAACCAAGCCAACAATCCAAAAACTTCTTCTGCAATGCATGATAGGATCTCCAGTGATAACAAGGCTCTTCTAGCGTTTAGATCTCACAAGTCGAGTTTGCAACAACTTACTGCAATTTCGAACCTGTTGGATGCCTAGAAACCTTAGGAGATCTGAACTTTCTAGGGCTCATCTTCTTCTTCGATAGACTTCTTCTTTCCTTCCAAGGCCTTCACATCCTTCTTCCAACTCCAGATCAAATCTAAGAGATGTATGCTTGATGTGTATAACAATAGGTCGAAGATCCATCTTTATATAGCCTTCCAAGAGGATCCATTAGCCCTCTTTAGGCTGACTTTGAGCTTGGATGGCCGACTTGGTCTTGGGAGTTGTTGACCACTCTGTTTCAACGACCCTATAACAGTACACCCCTTTTTTCGCAAAAGGGATTTCATCATTCATTAGGTTTCATCAACAATCTTCAGTTTGTTAAAGATGTAAACACATTCTGCATGTTTATAATGTAAATGATCTTAGTAAGACCATTAAGTATGTAACAACCTAGGTAAACTTATTATTTTGGTGACGATTTCTATCATAAGAGGTTTTTCGTCTCACTGATTCATTTGTGTCTCTATACACAAATGACCGGTAGAGTTTTTCCCTCCAGTCTCACCCCAAAGCTAGGGTGGATTTTTTCGTTAAGATAATAGGTGAGTCCTAGTGTTTTTTATCGAGTCTTTGTAAAATTAATTTGGGAATAATCCCAACTAATTGGCTAGATTATTTTATTACGAATTACTTGGTCTACTAAATCATATTTTGAGTCGCAAAATTTGGTAGATATTTGAGGGTCTATAACGAACGGGTGTCCCCCCTTCATGGGTTAAATGTATTTATATTATGTAAATGATATTTTAGCCATGGTGCTAAAATATTAGAGGGTTGGAAAAAATTAATAATCCTCTCATGTGTCAATTAATTAATTTTTTTGGCAAAAATAAACTAAAAATTTTAAGCAAGAAATTTAATTAATTTAAGTCTAAGTTAAGTCTTAGGAAAAATAAATTCTCCAAATTAAAAAATTTGTGAGTTCTAGAAGAATTAATTTTTGGAGGTCCTCCCCCAAGGGAATATTGAAGAAATCAAGAAATTTTGGACCCTTGGGCCTTGGTGGTTAAGTGAAAGTCAAAATTTTGAGAAAATTAACTCAAAATAATTAATTTTGAGTTTTGGCAAAAAAAAATAATTTCGACGATGATGATTAAAAGATAATTAAATTTTTATGAACCATCGAGATTAATTTGACCGGGATCAAGCCAGCTAGCCGTTGGAGAATTTATCTATAAATTAGTAGTCATTTGTCAATCAAAAGATCAGATCATTCAATCGCATACTTGCTCTTGAAGCTCTTTTGAACTATTTTCTGGAATAATACAAACACAAGTCTTTGGGGTTTTAGTTGATGGTGGTGTTCCTCTTCTACATCTTATGGTAATCTTAATCTTGCTCTTAATATTCTGATGGTTGTTATTTTAATGAATTGATGATTAATAGCTCTTGTAGAGTAATCCATTGCACTTGAATTTTGCATAGGTTGCTGGATTTAGGATAAGAATTTTAATTGGATTGAATTAGCAGGTATTTCTAATTCTTGAAAATTTTATTTTTATCTTATTTCTCTATTGATTTAATATTTTAACTTTAAGTGTGCAAAAATCATTTAGATTTAAATTGGGCATTTGGGGAAGTCCTCAGGTGAACCAACTGACTCCCAAGGGAACAAGATTTGAAGAGCCTTCCATATTTAATTCCTCGGGCTTATCTTACGGATTTCCTCTTGCAGGGTGTTTTCTGGGGCTTGTGCCTAAATTTAAATTAATTATCTTTTATAAATTTGTGCTAAATAGATACATCTGGATAAAAAGAGTCTAAGTCTTTAGATGTGGGAGCAGAGTTGGACTCATACTCCTCAAATTTGACAGATTTGTAGATTTTTTGTATAGATCTGAAGATTGTGTAAAATAAGTTTTTGTAACATCTGGGTTTTTGTGTTTTCAGTTTTAATTTTTGTATATATGCAGGATCTGGGCTTTCATCTTTGTTTTGAGCAGGAACATATATGATTTTTTTTTAAGGAGATTTTTCAATATCTGAGATAGATCTAGGTCCTGGAGAGCAAGATCTTGTCTCATAAATAATCTGTTTGCAGGAAAGAATTCTAGATATGGGTTTCTTCATAAAAATTTCTCTGAGATCGTTAAAATAAAATTCCGGGCAAAAGATTTTCGAATTATTTTACATAAAATCCTAGGGCCTAAGCCCTCTCTGTTTCATTCCCTGCTGCATTATTCCCTGCCTCCCGTGTCAGTATTTTCCCTCATGCAGCTGCCTCCCACGTTAGTATTTTCCCTCACGCAGCTGCCTCCCATCTCCTTCAACCCTCACTTCCTCTCCCGCAGCTTCTCTTCTTCCCTCACGCAGCTGCCTCCCATCTCCTTCAACCCTCACTCCCTCTCCTGCAGCTTCTCTTCTTCCCTCACGCTGCCATTCCTTTGCTGCTCCTGTTTCCCTTTGCCCTTGCTCTCTTCATCCCCGACAACATCGTAAAAAAATGTTGTCGCCCAAAGTGTACACCAAGGGCCACAATGCTCAGTACAAAGGTTGCCACTCTAAACTTTGTTCACTCTGTTCCACATTGGAGGGCACAAATATTGAGGAAAAGCATTGACTTTGTTGTTGTCTATTGACTGCAGTGTTGACTCTTGCGTTGACCAGTTTGGATTGACTTGCGTTGACTTTTTGGAGTTATCTTTGAAGGGTGTGTGTGACACTTGGAGGAAGGCTGATTTCGTTGTTGGAGAAGTTGGTTTGACCAACTCAAGACTTTGCTGGTTGGGGCATCCTGTTCACTGCTGTAACAAACATTTATCTATTAATTTGTTGGACAAGGAGAATTACAAATTCTGATATATTATCTAGCTTGTCTTCTGTTGATCTATTATTATGTTCTATCATCATTTTATTTTCATGTTTATGTGATTGCTAAATTGAATTGGGCCTATAAGAAAGATTGAAGTAAAACTGCATTAAGCATAGAACATACTATGGTTATCTAAATTTATCATGGTATTAGAGCTGAGGTGAAGACAAAGCCCAAGGTAGTGTGAAAAGCAATTACCGAAGAAGAAATCCTATCAAGGATCAATGGCTTGCAAATACAAGGGTTTCAAGTCTGATGATAAGTTGATTGGCAAGTTTGATTATCATGCATGGAAGATGTCCATGGATTTGGCTTTGGAAGACCAATATGTCATGGACTATGTGTAGGGGAAGATCCACGAGCCTCCATCAAATGCATCGGCTGCCACAAAGGCGAAGTATACAAAAGGGAAATCAAAGCAAAGATGATTATCAGGGATTCAATACATAAGAACTTGGTTTCTTACATCTCCGAGTTGGGCACATCTAAAGAGATGTATGATAAGCTGGTTAGCATGTTCAGGGCTAGCAATGCTAATCAAGTGCTTTTCTTCAAGAACAAGTTGAAGAATATCAAGAAGGGAAAAGATGAATCCATCCAATCATATTTTATAAGGCTTACAGAAATCAGGAATGATCTCCTTGCCATAGGAGAAGAAGTAGTTGATCGAGAGCTCGTCCTCATTTCTCTTGGAGGACTTCCTCGACACTGGTATGTATTTAATACTACGATTCTTAATAATAATGTGATTCTTGATTTTGATGAATTGCTGACAAGATGCACTCAAGAGGAGACAAGAATGATGGAGAGATATCATCCCTCTAATGGAGGTGATCCTATTGCCTTCGCCGCTCACGCAAGGAAGTACCATGGTGGTCAAAACCATGGAAGAGCGGGGCCCAAAGGAAGGAAGGGAAGATGTTACACTTGTAACAAGACTGGTCACTATGCAAGAGAGTGCCCCAATAGAAGGGACTCTCCCAGGGATGATGACAACAACAACTTCAGGGGGAGTGGCAATCAAAGGAACAACAATTTCAAAGGAAAGAGGAAGGCTCCCTCTGATCGAAGTAGAAATGGACAACCTTTCAAGAGGTCAAGAAATTCTAGGTACGATGAGTCTAATGTCGCTGATAATAAGAAAAATGAATATATTCTTGTATCTGCCCTCTCTGTTGCATCTCCTCCCGACACCCTAGATGTCTGGTTGATTGATAGTGGTGCTTCAAGGCACCTCACTGGTTATAAAGAAGCCCTCTTTGATTTGATTGAGAAGGATACTAATTTAGAAATTATCCTTGGAGATAATGCCACCTATCCCGTGAAAGGGACAGAGACTGTGACCTTTCATCTATCTCAAGGTCAAGTCCTCATCTTACAAGATGTGTTGTACGTACCTGATTTGAAGAAGAACCTTGTGTCTATTTTGGAAATGGAAGACAAAGGATTCAAGGTGGCATTCGTTGATGGAAAGGTACACATCTGGAAGAAGAACTTCAAAGAAGCTCTTGCTGTTGGTTTTAGAGTTGATACACTCTACCAGGTTGGAGGAACCGTTGGGGGCTATGTCATGTGATACAATGCTTCAAACAGAGCTATGGCATCGGAGGTTTACACACCTTCATTACAAAGCCCTTCCCGAAGCAAGGAAGTTGGTGACAAGGATGCCCGAGTTTAAAGATGATCATGAAGGTATATGTCAGGGTTGTGTCGAAGGGAAGCATATAAGGGGACCATTCCCCTCAAGTGTCACAAAGACATCTTGTATAAGGCTGATATACATTTTGATTTATTTGGTATGTTGCTCGTAACATCCTTGGGAGGATGTTCCTATTACATGACTTTTATAGATGACTTCTCTCGCAAGATCTGGATATATTTCATGAAGAATAAGGACAAAGCATTCAAATGGTTTTGTACCTTCAAGGCCTTGGTGGAAAATCAAATCGAGAAGAAAATCAAAATTTTGAGGACTGACAATGGGACCGAGTACGAGTCAAATGAGTTCAGTGACTTTTGCAGGGAAGCTGGCATTAAGAGGGAGACCACAACTGTGTATACTCCTGAGCAAAATGGTGTTGCTGAAAGAAAGAATAGGACCATTGTGGAAGCTGCCCGTGCCATGCTATATGACCAAGGTCTTCCAAAGTTTCTATGGGGAGAAGCTGTGAACACTGCTGTGTATGTTCAAAATAGATGCCCACATTCCGCTCTAGACTCCAAGACTCTCAAACAAGTCTTCTTTGGTAAGAAACTTGATGTTTCTCATTTTAGAGTTTTGGGTTGTCCTGTTTACTTTCATGTGCTGAAAGAAAAGAGAAGCAAGCTGGATGCTTTTGGAAAGAAGGGAATGTTTGTGGGGTTCAATGAAACTTCGAAGGCAGTTAAAATCTATGTGCCTGGTCAAAGAGAAGTGGAGATATGCCACAATGTCACCTTCGATGAAGATGCTACCCTCAAGAAAGTAAGAAATCTTCCTAGCTCCAAGGAAGACAAAGAAGATGAAGAAGCAGGGAAGCAAGAAGAGCCAAAGGATGAATTGATGCCCAATGTTGAAGGACCTATGGATCCTATTGATCCACCTCCTTCAAATAAGAGGAGACCCTCATTGCTCAGGGACACTCTCGAAGATGCCGAGAGACATATTGCCCCAAAGGGGACATTCCGTGAAAGCAAGAATCCGAATAGGTACCAAGGGTACCTAGTAGCCATGAGTACAATTGTACAATCTGAGCTTGGATCATTTGAAGAAGTCGTAAAGCATCGAGTTTGGAAGGATGCTATGCACGAAGAATATGAATCCATTATGAAGAATGATGTCTGGGAACTGGTCTCGAGATCGGAGGACAAATCTGTTGTCACCTCGAAATGGCTCTTCAAGATCAAGCATGGAGCCGATGGAAGTGCTGAAAAGTACAAGGCAAGATTTGTTGCCCGAGGCTTCTCTCAAAAAGAAGGCATAGATTATGATGATATATTTGCACCTGTCGCCCGCTATACCACCATCCGATCTATCATTGCCCTTGCTGCAACACAAGGATGCAGTCTCCATCAGATGGATGTGAAGACTGCTTTTCTGCATGGTTCAATAAAGGAAAAGGTTTATGTGGAGCAACCTCTGGGGTTCAAAGTCCAAGATAGAGACTCATATGTGTTATCACTCTAGTAATTTCTTAGGTTGCGGGATTTGAGTTTTTAGTCTAAGAACACTAGAGGTAACCACAAACCTGTCCTCTTATCCAAAATAAATAGAACTACTTTATCTAATCAAGGAGCTTTTGAGTGATTAGCTGTCCTATTTTGCTGGCTGCTAGAAAATATCTTCATTTGAGTTGCCTTAGCTAACACTCTTTCATCTGATACTCTTTAACGCTGGTCCTTAACTTTGATACACTTTTGATTAATATTTCCACTGTTTTACTGTTGTAAAAATATTTCTTTTTGCAGTAAAAAATCAACAGACTGTCCTTTTACTTCATTGTTTCTTCTTGACTGTTTCAAGGTAATTTCTTCAATGTTTTACCTCTCATTTTCACATTAAATCTGTAAATGTTTGCCACTGTTCTTCACTGGGAATTTTGATATTCTTTAGCTTTCTAAAATTCTCATCTGCCTCTATGTATTTAGCAAAATTGGGTTTGAACACAAAAAGATGTTTGATCTCATGTTGTAAAAAGAATAAATCTTCAAAATGCTGAAGGAGGACTTTTCCTGTGGGAGTGCCTTGTGGCAATGGTTTGCTGACTTGCTCCTTGGCAAATTCCCTGAATTTCTTATCATAATCCTTGTGGGGCATTAGTTTTTCATTGAAGACATGAATGTCTGGTAAGCCCTTCTGTTTTAAGTTTGTATATTTCACCATAAACTTTGTTATGGCAATGTTTATTGATTCACATTTCTCTTCCAGGTAGTTCATGGAATTTTTCTTTGTTATCACCTTTTTAATTTGTAAAATGGTTTCTGTTCTATCCAATACCTGTAATTCTTCCAATTCTGCTCTGTTCTTGCTGTTCAGGAATGTGATGAGTTTTAAAGCCTGAGCTGGCTTATCAGTTAACTCATCCTTGGTTTTCTGAATCTCTGCCTGAGCTGCTAACAATAAGTCTCTCTGCTCATATATAATCTGATTTGAAGGCCATTGAGTATGAATGGCTTCAATTATGTTTGACCATAGATGATTTTTTACAAATGAAATTTGCTCAGTGAATGTTAGCTCTTTTTATAAGCCCTTGATTTGTTCCCCAAGTCTAATTGCCTTCTGTTCATGGGTTTTAACATGTATTTGGGCTATCTTATTTGTGGCTTCTAGACTATCAATCATCTTCTTTAGACTGTTGATTTCATTATTTTTCAAAGACAATTCCTCCATAGCCTTTACAATCTGACCTGCTCCATCTGAACCTGTGTTGTAGAAGAATCTGTGTTTGAAGTAGTAGTTGAACTCACTGGCACTGCAGTTGCCAGTGGTTCCTTTGGTGCTAGCTTTTCTCCTAATGTGGAAGCCACTACTGTGGTAATCACTGGTATAACTGAAGGAATGATAGGAGTGTCAGTTTCTTTCACAGTTTCCTTCTCTTGGACAAGTTGGTCCATTTGAGATTCCATTTCTTTGATTTGAGCAGTTAGTTTGAGGATGTGCTTCATCATCTCTTCTTTTTCACTTTGCTCTTGAAGGATTTCTTTGGTCTATGGATGCTCACTTTGAGGAAGCTTAAGCTGTTTCCTCAAAGCTGCAATATCATCATTCTTTTTCTTAATCAACAATTCTGCTGCTTGAACATTTGAGGGATCATATCCCACTTGTAAAATTAAATCCTCCAAGGCTTTAATCCTTAGGTCCTTTGCATACAAAGATCCCTTGTCTAGCTTCATTTGATCCTGCATGTTAAGAATAGTATTTTGCAACTTGGTAGCACTCATTGCCTTTGTCACCACAGTTGAATACAACATGTCAGAGCTATGTTTATGAAATTCAATTTGGTCTAGCTCATGAACATTTTCAGTGTCTACTTCAAACTCCACCTTTTTATAATCTGCCACTGTCTTTGGTGTTGAAGTAGTTGGTTGCAAAAATGACATAATCATTTTGTTTGTAGAATAATCAAAGGCTGTTAGTAGCCTATTTTGATTCCTAGGTTTTTGCTTGAGGAATTGAGAATATATCTCTGATTTAATTTCCTCATTCTTCTGCTTTATCTGTTTATATTTTTCCTTGATATCTAATAAGTCTTTTTCGTCAGCTGTCTGTGAGGAAGAGGCCTCCATATTTTGTTTCTCAATCATTTGAGTATCATCTTTACCTGTTGTTTGCGCTTTATCAATCTCTGCAAGAGTTTCATTGATTATTCCTGTAGCTTCATCATTATTTACCTCTGGCTCATTTGTATCTTCAATGTCAATTATCTTTTCTTTCCCAATTGAACTGAATTTAAGCCTTTTATTATAAAACAGTTTGAATTTTGTTTCTGAAGTTGTTTCTGCTGTGTATGCTCCTTCTTCCCTGCTTCTTTTGGCTGAAATCTCTGGTTGCTTTACAACTTCAAGGGCTGGTGTTGTCACCATTTTTCCTGCTATCTCTGTATTAGTAAATGTATCTATCAGTGTGTTCTCTACCCATTCTTCTTGATTGGCAAACTTCTCAATCTCTGGCTTGGGCTCATGTATGAAGGGTGTAAGTTCACATTTTACCCTTAAATTGCTCAAAATCCCTTGAGGATCATAGTTCCATGAAAAACTTTCTTGAAACTTATACTCTGCTAGTCTCTTTGTGATTCTTTTTTTGCCTCTCTGTTATTTATGATGAAAGGACCAACTTGATTCTTCAGCTTGAATTGAGTCTTTTTCCTTGCAGCTAAGAAGTTGATAGAGTCAGAATTGAGAATTTGTCTTAAATATTCCAATGCAAAAATTCTCATGTTCATGTATTTTAGCAACTTATAAGGTAATAAGTTGGATCCAAAAATTCTTATCTCTGTATGCTTTTCATAAAGAAACCAGTCTCCCATTTTATTCTGTTCTGATAGTTGCAAGTTCCTTTTCATTTCTTCATTGACCCTGGGCTGCTCTGCTTTGTACAAAATGCTCATGGCTGGATGCAGAAAGAGGTCTGAAAAATCTGTATAAGTGAATTCAGTGCTCTCTTTCCTTAGCAAGGAAGTCCAGAAGACAATAGATAAAGGCTTACCTTCCAAGTCCGTCTTTTGCAATGCAATTGGAAAATTATCAGCTTGGAAGAATAAAAACAAGTGAAACAAGTAGGATGAGTATCTGAAAACCCCTTCAGTGGTTAGTTTGGTCAGCTGATGATGAATACTGTCTGTTATGAATGTGGCATAATAAAAAATGAGTGCTGGAGGTTGACCTGGAGATAAGGTAGATAGAAAGCCAAGAATGAATTCATTAGTGAATCCATCTGAAAGTATCCCAGTATAAAAGATAGCATTGAAATAATATGCCTAGACCCTTCAGGAAATTTGGCAGTGGAATAAGGAGGGTTCAACTTGGGAATGTCAACATGGGAAGGCAAAATGTCTTGAAATATCATAAACTTCTTTCGGAAATCCAGGTTTAAGTACAACTGGGTCAAAAATTCTATAGATAGGGGGACTGATTGAGGATCAGACTGTAATTGCAGCATTTGATTTATGGACTCTGCTGTAATAGTAAAAAGGATCTCTTTGTCAGCATTAACAATGGCCCTTTGGTCTAGCTCATAATACTTTTGACACAATCTAACAAGGTCTTGTCCAGGGTGGGTCAATGGAACTACATAGTTGGGCAAATGAGTCTCCCAAATAGGCATTTCATCCTTGTCCAAGTATTTATCATAACACCAATTATGTATTTCTAAAAGGTTGAATTCTACCACTGGATAAACAATCTTGTAGTCCATATCAGTCAATGGAAGGGTTTCTTCAGCAGCTACAGGTGGCTGGAGGGGATTTACTGATTCAGTGGATTTAGCAGTGAATATTGGAGTAGATTTAACAGCTTTAGCTGTTACAGATTTAGGAGGTTTGGATCCTCCAGGCTTGGTTGGTTTGGAACCTCCAGGTTTAGCTGTGATCTGCTTTTTGGTCATTTTGGACTAACTACTGCAAGCTTAAATTGTTTGCAGGAGTTGTTTTTCTCTGTCAGAGGATATAAACTGGAATAAGACAGAAAACGAGGGTTTCTTGAATAGATTTGATTGCAAAAGGGCTTTTTAGGGTATCTGTAGGCTTTAAACCCTTTTCTGTATTTGAAATTGATCTTCAGAGGTCACAAATTGAGGAAATTGGCTCAAAGAGTGGTTTTTTCGGATACATAATTTTTTGGAAAAAATTGGCCAGGGTTTGGCCTCTTTTTTGTGTTTTTGGGCAATTTCTTCAGGTAAAACCCTTAATTGAGAACCTGGTTCTATTACAGAAGGTTTTGAATGGAATTTGCAAGTTTTAAATTGGTTGAAAAATACCTTTGAATGCAGGTATTTGGTTGCTTGAAGGGTTCTTGAGGAAATCGCGGTTGAATTTGAAGTCTGGTCCGGAGTACTGGATCAGGAAACTGCTCCTAGTCAATCTTTAATGGTTGAATTCGTAAATTTTGGATATACGCTGGCAAATTGGGGCAAAACGTTCTTACACAGTCTATCAGAGCTTTTACAGTTTGAATGCGCAAATAAACATCAAAGTGTTATATCAAAGGTTTTAACCTTTGATATGAATCACTATCTAATGCATTAAATGCAGGTCTTATAAAATGGCGGGAGTGGTTTTTAGTTTAAAATGCGAAACCGTATGGCGGTTATCGTGTCCATTTCAGGTGGTAAGCTGTTTTAACACAAACGAACGCGATCCAATAGAATACTGACATGTTGCGGGGGGCGGAATGGGTAAAACCACCCATTTCGCGCTCGATTGGTGTTGGAACGAGCGTTTGATTTTTTTGCGCGATATTGATTTCGCGCCGTTAGATCTTGCGATCGGGAGCGAAGGGTGAGGATCTGTTTGAAAGCTGTGGTCTATCAAAGGTGGGATTGGGGCTAAGGTTAAGCGAGTGTTTAAAGTGTTAAAATCTTTATAAAACATGACTTTTACCAATGTTTCGATATGACGGCGGATATAAGGATGGTTAAAGGAATATAACGGGGGTTAAATGTATATGCGGTATGGTGCATATATAATGGGTTATTAATATACAACATGAGGCTTTATATATCGTGGCAGATATAGATAGGGGCGGGGTTTAATGTTTACTTTAAATAAACCTTAGCTTATTTTATTTAAACATTGGATTAGAAATATGTAGGGAGAAATGACTTTGTTTGCACAAGGTGGAGTTTAGCATGGTGGCGCTCCCAAGCTTTTTAACCTTTATAAAATGATAAAATATCACTCAGAAACTTAGGCTAAAACGCTAACGAGTGGGGTAAAACTCATTGGTGCGATTATTGTATTATGTAGCTTTAAACCTTGTGAATGGTTTAACAACTATAGGGGGCGGGGTATTTAGTTGAGGTTAGTTTTAGACCAAAGGGTGCATTATTTAGGTTTTTAATTTAGCATGTGGATATTCACTTTGGTTTAAAAACTTTATATTAGTGGGTTTTGGGGGGTATTTAAAATAAAAGGATTTATATAGATAGGATAAGGTATTTTAGGGAATTAATAACATAAGTTAAAAGTTAATATGACAAGGGGAGATGGAATACACAAAAATACACTAAATAACCAAGTAAAGTGAATAAATAAAAGCAAAGCTCATTATTTTATCATTTCACCAATTTACTTAGGATAGAGTGTTTTTTGAGGGTTTTTGTATTTTTTATGAATGAAGGAAGTTAATTACATGTCATTTTAAGTTTCATTAAGTAAGAAGGTTTCTTTGCTTATGAAGATGACTTAAATGTGTGAATGAGGGATAAATAAAGGTAAAGGGGATTTTATCATAAGAATTCAACATTTTCCACTATCCAGTCATCGAGCCTTGGGTCTGATCGCAACAAAAGTCAGAGAAATGCTTTGAGCCTCTTTGACTA
Source organism: Pinus albicaulis (assembly GCA_034641835.2). Taxonomy (NCBI): domain Eukaryota; kingdom Viridiplantae; phylum Streptophyta; class Pinopsida; order Pinales; family Pinaceae; genus Pinus; species Pinus albicaulis. The sequence goes on from CM076576.1 coordinate 87,134,208, forward strand.
GAAGTATAGAATACTGAATACTTACAGGGGAAGGGAAATTAGTGATTTTTGCCCGGTGATGAATATTACATGCTTTTCCCACTTCTTTCTACCTACCCAACGTTACTCTCACATTTTTTCTTCTTTTTAGTAGGTGCATTTAAGCTTGCTACCTTGAAACATTTTATTCTTTTGAAAACCTAAAACTATCTAATTCTACCTTATTTCATCCGAGGGCTCAGATTAAACTGATGAGCTCCTCAATATTCTCTACCTATCTACTGATTTGTCAGGATTAAACTGTCTGATAAAACTTTATTCACTATTTAAAACATGGAAATTGAAAACTTTATTCACTATCTAAGTCAAGTTTAAACAATTTAACTCATCATGGATTATGACATTTATTGACACTCAGCCATAATCATTTGCAAAATGTAAAAAGTAGTGGCATTTGGACTTGTACACTTTCATGTTTTATTTTCATCTTTTTCTTTTGGGGTCAATATTTTTTTTTAAGTCCTTTGATCTTTCTTTTAGGACTTTTTCACCCTTTTTTTGATTTTTTAATTTCTTTCAAAATATGGGAAAACCACTTGCAGAAAGCAAGGTATGTACATAAGACTATCATAAGTCAATTCAAGATTATGAATCCTATATTTATAGGACCCTAACAATATGTATGCAGGTTGAAGAAAGCCCTCTATGGGTTGAAGCAAGCCCCCAGGGCTTGGTATGAGAGGATAGATAGCTACTTGATGAAGCTGGGCGTCACTTGAAGTGATGCTGATCCAAACCTTTACTTTAAGGTTGATAAAGAAAGGCCTCTCATTCTAGTTCTTTTTGTGGTAGATCTCTTCCTGACAAGTGTTGACCCTTTCATTCATCAATGTAAGAGGGAGCTAGCTTTCGAGTTTGAGATGAAAGACCTATGACTGATGCACTATTTCTTAGGCTTGGAGGTCTGGGAAAGGCCAGGCGAGATTTTTCTTTCTCAAGGAAAATATGTTGTGAAGTTACTGGAGAGATTTGGTATGGTGGACTATAAGTATGTGTCGACAACGATGGAATTCAACTTTAAGAAGTTGTGTGGAAGCGCTGCTGGGCCCGAGATGGGAAATCCCACCGAGTATCGACAACTCGTAGGGGCCCTGATTTTCTTAGTGAACTCCCATCCGGACGTATGTTTTGCAGTGAACACTTTGAGTCAACATATGGTTGAGCCTCATCACATTCACTGGATTGGTGCCAAGAATCTCTTGAGATATCTTCGGGGCACAATCAACCATGGGCTGAGATACACTGCTAGGAGTTTGAGACTCCATGGATATACTGATGCCGATTGGGATGGCAGTGTGGTGGATCATAAGAGCACATATGGATGTTGCTTCACCTTGGGTTTTGCTTTGATATCTTGGATGAGCAGGAAGCAAAAATCGGTGGCTTTGAGCACCGTTGAGGCCGAATACATAGCAACGAGTATGGCTTGTTGTGAAGCTGTTTGGTTGAGAAAGCTCTTCAGTGAGCTGTTTGGACATGTGCTAGATACCACCGTTATCCTTTGTGATAACCAGAGTGGGATTCGTCTTTCTGAGAATCCTATGTTCCACGATTGATCCAAGCATATTGATATTAGGTACCACTTTATCCGGGATATGGTACAACGAGGCGCTGTAAGACTCGATCACATAGGAACTGATGAGCATGTCGCAGATATTCTCACGAAGCCCTTGGGGAAGGTCAAGTTCCTAACCTTCTGTGAGAAGCTTGGAATCGTGGAAAGACCCTATTGTGAGGGTCCTGCTTGAGTTGGGTAATGAGCTCTAGGAGCTCCAGGGGGCTTGGGGATAGCTTCTTGGAGCTATAAGCACACATAGGGCTAGGCTTGTCGAACCTTGTTGTGCTTCTACCCCATCGTTATGATGTTGAGCTGGTTCACCCTCTCTTATCTATGCCCCACATGCATCCTACCCATGGAGTTTCAGACTCATGGGAAGTACCTCTCATTTGGCCAATGAGGTGGGAAATGTGGATAGGGACCATAGCAAGACCGACGGACGCATTGAAGATTGCCATACTCTCTGTCTAGGATGGGTTGTGTCCAAGACCTTGATCTGGGATCAAGTTTGATGAGGTTCTTACCTCTAAACCAACTTCGGGTCAGTAAACTAACTTCGAGTTAGTATGTGACTCTCTTGAGTCTATTGAGGTTTTATCCTCTAGGATGATTTCGGGTCAGTGGAGTGTGATGTCTTTGTGACTCACTCTCGTTTGTTTGCCCTTAGAGCTGGCAAAGCATGTTACAACAGTATGACGCAGGAATGCATGATGATGATGACAGTAGACGATGGTACTGATCACTGGATAGCACAGGTGGACAGATGGAGTTCTCCCTAGTTGAGAGGGAGTATTAATTTTGGGCAATTAGGTCCAAACTCCATGTTTCACTGCTCATATGATGATGATTATTTTTTTGTTGGATTCCTCTTTTGGAGAGGCACAAGATTGATCTAAAGATCATCTTGTTTGGATGAGCAGAACATATATTTTGATTTTATTTTCCACACATGTGCAAGGTCAGCCAGATTTGTAATTTAGGCTTGCAAGCCCTACATTTGTGTCACTCACCCTCATTGATGGATATAAATTGGAGAGAGATGATGTCCATTTGATCATCAACTCAACTCACACATTCATCTTGTGATCTGATTGGTTTGTACAACCTAGGAGAGGCTTCCCTCCTTCACACATGTGAATCCAAACCTGAAGAAAGTTGTTGTAATTTTTGGACTGTTTCTAGGGTTTCTGGACAACGTTGACCAGCGTTGACTTTGGGTCAATGCTTGGACTTTGACTGCGTTTGTTGGGTAGAAATTCTGATTTCTTGGGGCCGCATTGGAGGGCACAGAGATTGAGGAAAGCGTTGACTTTGATTGTTGTTCGTTCTCTGTAACATTGACTTTTGCGTTGACCAATTTGGGTTGACTTGTGTTGACTTTTTGGAGCTATCTTTGAAGGGTGTGTGTGACACTTGGAAGAACGCTGATTTGGCGGTTGGAGAAGTTGGTTTGACCAACTCAAGACTTTGCTGGCTGGGGCATCCTGTTGACTGCTGTAACAAACATTTATCTATTCATTTGTTGGACAAGGAGAATTACAAACTCTGATATATTATTTGGCTTGTCTTTTGTTGATCTATTATTATGTTCTATAAGCATTTTACTTTCATGTTTATGTGATTGCTAAATTGAATTGGGCCTATAAGAAAGATTGAAGTAAAACTGCATTAAGCATAAAACATACCATGGTTATCTAAATTTAACACCATCCTTCATAAGGCAATACTTACTTGCCTTTAATCTAAAAACCCTTCTCTTATGAGCAACTAAATGGTTAGGACATGTAAGATTTAACATGTAATAAATGATATCCTTGTACCACTCATGCTTTCCTAATATTTGCAATTCAGGCGAAGACAAATCATTAACACAAATCAAACCAAGAATTTTCTCATTATTTTCAGTCAACATCTTAGCCAATCCTTGACCTTTGACCAGCTTGGTGGGTCTAATTTCCAAGTCATATTCTTGAATCTTAGTAACCCACCTTGCACGAGTCCCTAAGCAATTAGTTTGAGTTAATATATCTTCAACAACAAAATGTGGGACAAAAGCAATAATCTTGAAATAACCCACATAAGTCCGAAAATGCTTAAGAGACTTAACCAAGGCATGAGCTTGCTTTTCCATGGTAGTATAATTCAATTCAGAATTTTGAAGAGCTCTACTCATGAAAGTAATAGGTTGTTCGTGACCTTCGTCATTCTTTTGTAATAAGACACTAGCAATCGCACCCTTAGAAGCAAAAGAAAAAACCATGAAATCTTTAGAATACTCAAGGCTAGCGAGAACAAGAGATTTAGCTATGACACCCTTGATTTTTAGAAAAATATTTTTACCGTCTTCTTTCCATGAAAATTTAACATCTTTCTTTAAAAGACTTTGAATAGGCTTAGCTATTTCTGCAGAGTTTGGAATAAACCTCCTAAGAAAGTGAGTCCTTCCAAGGAAAGATTGAAGGGACTTAAGATTATGAGGGAGAGGAATCTTTTGGATAGCCTCAACCCTCTCAGGGTCAATCTTGATCCCATCTTTGGAAAGAATGTGACCAAGTAACTTCTCTTCAGTTACTCCAAATACAGATTTAGCAGGATTCAAGGATATGCCAAATTCTCTACATCTGTAGATTACCTATATGACTTACTATCCTTAGGAAAAACGATGAGATCATCTTGATAAATTTCAATAATTTTACCAATTAAACCTTTAAAGGCATAATCCATGGCCCTTTGAAGGGTAGCTCCAGCGTTAGTTAACCCAAAAGGAATTCTAATATATTCAAATGTATCCCATGATGTGGTGAAAGTAGTCTTGTGTCGATCTTCTTTCTTAACCCATACTTGATTATATTTAGAAAATCCATCTAGCAATGACATCATTCCTGAACTAGTTACTCTTTGCAACATAGTTTCCATGTTGGGCAAAGGGTAATTATCCTTTTTACATGCTAGATTGAGATTTCTAAAATCGACACAAAGTCTAATCGTTCCATTCTTTTTCCTAACAATCACCAAGTTAGAACACCATGTTGAATGCCTTGTTTGAGCAATAATACCAGCGGAAAGCATCTTTGAAAGATCCTTTTAAACCAAGGGGGCCAACTTAGGATTTATCTGCCTAAGCTTTTGGCGAAAAGGCTTAGTATTTTCATCTTTCAAAGGGATAGTGTGTTCCATGACATCTTCCCTATAACCTTTTAACTCATCATGAGAAAATGCTAAAACATCCCTATATTCATGAAGTAATTTAATTAACCTTTTTCGCTCTTCAATATTAGTATCTTTACCATTTTTTACAATTTTAGGGTCACTGGAGGTACCAATATTTACTTCAATGAATTCCCCTGATCCATCTTAATTTCATCTTTTTTCTTTGTAGCATCATGTCGATCAAAATGTTGCTTTAAAGCTACAGTGTTCTTGGTAGTAGGATTAGTTATATCTTCATGGTTGTCAAATCCATCCTCTTTATAACTAAACTCAAAATTCTCAAATTCATCCAACTTGTTTAAAAAACGAATCACCTGACTTTCATCATCAAAAACTTGCCAATGCTCCATATTGTCAGGCACAAAAGGTCTAAAATTGATTTCCATTTTAATCTTATCCTTCATCAATTCATCAAATATCTGCAAAGTGGAAGCTACAATAACAAGCTCATCAGTGAGATTATTCTTTTCTCGAGGGATAGCTTCGAGATCGAGAGCATCAAAACATTCCATAGTATTCCATACAACATTTCGATAGTTTTTTAACCTTTGGTTTTTACATGTAAACTTGTTCTTAAGCTGCATGATAACCAAATCAGAATCTCCCTTGATACAAAGCAACTTAACCTTCAAATATTTTGCCAACTCAAGACCCAACAATAAGCTTCATACTCAACAACATTGTTGGTTGCTTCAAATTCCAATCTATAGGCAAATTTGAAAATGTGACCAAGGGGAGATTTTAAAACAATTCCAGCACCTTTACCATGCCTAGAAGATGCACCATCAAAATGCATATACTAAACTTTACTTTTCAAATCACCTACCTTTTCATCAACCTTAACATCTAAAGGGACTATGGAATTAGACAAAATAACATAATTCCCCATGTTAGTTTGTTCGGTGATTATCTCATTATGGGGTCTCTTAGGATCTTCAACTTGGAATCTCCTTTCAAGTTCTCTATTAAGTCTAAGAAATCCCAAATCTCTAGGAGAAGGAATCGTAGCATTTGACCAATTCATTTGAATACTCCCTCCTAGATTAGAGGCCCACTTCCTTGACAAGCATCCGGCACATCAACTACAACTATGTCCATAACAATCATTATGTCAAGATAGACCGATAAATGAACTTGTAAATCTTTGATCAACTCATGAACTTCAATTTTCTTAGAATCCATGGCACAAATGTTGTAGTAAGGCCTATAAATTCTCAAATTAAGTTGTTCCATGACCCTCTTGGTCATAACACAAGTTGAAGCACCAAAATCTAACATGCAATTATACAATCTATAACCATTAACCATCAAGTTAATAAAAAATGGCTGATGGTCATTGTTATCAGCATCCATACGTTGAAGATATATAGGGGCATCTTGATAGACAGTCTCAGGAGCCTTATCTTGAGTAACATTAACACGAGGAGCCTCAATAGCATCTAATAACTTTGCCTTCTGGGAAGGAAGCTTCATTACTTCAGTAACAAGGCACCAAAATTTTAGAATTATTCAACCATCCTCCCAAGTCAATATTCAATCCAGGATATGGACCAGGGTTAAAACTTCGAGGGGGAATTTGATTTCCACTCTGATCCTTATCCCTTCTTTGATAAGTCAATCCTTTATCTTTTGCAATTTCCAAAACTTGATCAGGAGAAGGTTTTTCACCAAATAACTCAATCATTAAATCTTTTTCTTGTCCAAAGTTATTGGTACTATAAGAAGATGTGAAAGGCCTAACATCATGACCCTTTTCTTTAACCTCCCTCCAATCTTCCCTAGATACATGATACTCTTTACCAACCACATTTATTTGATTACTTGTCCCAAACATTCCACTATCCAGTATTCTTCTAACATTGGGGCAAGTAGCTTCTTCATGAAGAGCATCACAAGCCCTACAATAAGGAGGAGCATCATCAACTAGATTTGCAGATTCGAGAGGATTAGGAGGTCTATGCACATTAGATGGACCTTTCCTTTGCCAAGCATTTTTATTTCAATTATTATTATTATTTCTAGTTTGTGAACTCTGTGCTTAAGACCTTTCCATTTGGATCAACCTAGACTGCAAGGCACTTATTTCTTTAGCATGGTAGATATTAATTTCGCCTGATTTAACTCCATGGTTTCAAGTTTTTGCATCAACTTTTGCATAGGATCATCATCATATTCTTTAACTTCCTTACCCTATCAAAACCTGGGATTTCAGACTTCCCAGATGCTTTCTTATCCTTTTCAAGCTCTTAAGCTAAAGTCTGGCAAGCCTCACAATCACGAGATTTAGCATGTCTTATCTCATAAGAAATATCAGGATTAAAAACATCAATATTAAAATCCAAAAGAGATTTGTCAGGAGGCTTATAATCCAAAGGTAATTCTTTAATAATACCATTAAACCTCTTATTAAACTCTTCTACTGTTTCATGCTATTTCTTCTTTATAATACTAATAACCTTAACCAGATGCCTTTCTTCTCTCTTGTCCCCATATTTCTCCATGAAGGCATTAATGATTGAATGTAATGAGTCAAATGTATTATCAGACTTTTCCATGAACCAATCCAAAGCATCTTTTTCCAAAGTTAGAACAAACAGAGTCATCTTCACATCTTCATGATTATAATCAACATTTATAGCACGTTTACCCAACCAAGGGCTAAAAGCTTTAAGATGAGCTTGAGCACTAATTGCATTATTACCCTGAAAAGCGGGCAATTTGTCAATCCCATTCTCTAGAAGATCATTGGGATAACCTTGAATGTTAACAAAGTTACAAGGGGCAAACAAATCCATGATGTCTTGTTTAGTCGGGTCAGGAAAAAGCAAATGGATATCAGAGAGCTTCCTGTCCAAGATTAACAAGAAGTGTACGGGAAGAGAGCTTGTGTAATTGAACTCTAAGAGCCTTTTTAGGATCAGGAGCAGGATTAACCAAGCTACTTGGATGCCTTCCAGTACACGCTCCTGTAGAATATGAAAGAGATGGAGTCACCACTTGAACATAAATCTAACTTTGATAAACCCAAGATGCTAAGAAGAAAAATTAGCAAACGAAACCGAGGACAAGTAACTTATCCTGGTGAAAGATGAAATGATGAGAAAAAAGAAGATGAGAATGAATGAGATGGATGTCGAAAAACCAAGGTCCAAAAATTGGTCCCTGACAACGGCGCCAAAAAATGTTGTCGCCCAAAGTGTACACCAAGGGCCACAACGCTGAGGACAAAGGTTGTCACTCTAAACTTTGTCCACTCCATTCTAGCTATCTCCTAGGCAAGCTAAGGGGGGTAGTCCCTAAAAGTTGAAAGATGGATGATGAAGGATAACTTGTTGGGAACCAACAAGTTCTAGGAGATGCACTAAGAGCTATCTTATTAACTTGACTTAAATTAGATGCAAACAAGATTAATTGAGCAATGTTTCAGATATTCAAATCAAATACACGATTCAGATTTAAAGTAATGAGACCAGTGCCTTTAACTACAATGCTTAGAAGAAAAAGACTTGTAAAAATGGTTCACCAAATAACAAGATAACAAATGTTGCTTTAATGAATGATCTACTAACTCATATGATATGCAAATCTAAAACTTGGTTAAGTGCATAAATCTTGGTTAATTTTATTAAAATGCCTATTCTAAGTTTTCCTTTCCCTTAACTATTTTGAAGTTGGGCTCCAAGGTAAGTTGTGGGAAGGAGGCCAACAGGAAGCACGCTAGGGACTGATTAACGATACCTTATGTCGTGCTCCTATCACTCGGTGCCTCCGGCGCTGCAGAGACTGTGGCTCTGACCACTGCAAGGTCACCGTGTTAACTACCGAAGAGTTGCCAAGGCCCCTCAAACTAAACGAGAAATGTTGTTCTAAAGGTCTATCAACCAAACTTATGCTTGGAGGTGAATTTTTAATATGCGCGACTAAGCTTAAAATACAAATGCAAAGCGAGATAAAAATGCGAAGAGAAATGCTAAATATTTAAGCACTTACATTATGATTTATTCTGAGCTAAATGTTAAGTACTTAAACAAAAATTTCAATGAAAATCCCAATTATGCAGATGCTCAAAATACTCAATTCAGGAAACGAAAGATATACAATTTTGTCGCCCAAAGTGTACACCAAGGGCCGCAACGCTCAGGACAAAGGCTGTCACTCTAAACTTTGTCCTCTCCATTCTCGCTATCTCCTAGGCAAGCTAAGGGGGTAGTCCCTAAAAGTTGAAAGATGGATGATGAAGGAAAACTTGTTGGGTACCAAGAAGTTCTAGGAGATGCACTAAGAGCTATCTTATTAACTTGACTTAAATTAGATGCAAGCAAGATTAACTGAGCAATGTTTCACATATTCAAATCAAATACACGATTCAGATTTAAAGTTATGAGACCAGTGCCTTTAGCTACAATGCTCAGAAGAAAACGACTTGCAAAAATGGTAATGAATGATCAACTAACTTATATGATATGGAAATGTAACAACTTGGTGAAGTGCAGAAATCTTGGTTAATTTGATTAAAATGCCTATTCTAAGTTTTTCTTTCCCTTAACTATTTTGAAGTTGGGCTCCAAGGTAAGTTGGGGAAGGAGGCCAACAGAAAGCAGGCTAGGGCCTGGTTAACGATACCTACTGTTGTGCTCCTATCACCCGGTGCCTCTGGCGCTGCAAAGACTGTGGTTTTGACTACAGGTCACCATGTTAACTACCGAAGCGTTGCCAAGGCCCCTCAGGCTAAACGAGAAAGGTTGCTCCTCAAACTTTCTCGTTTAGCTTGAGGGGTCTTGACAACTCTTTGATAGTTAGCATGATGACCTTGCAGTTGCCAAAGCCACAGTCTCTACAGTGCCGGAGGCACCAAGTGATAGGAGCACAACAAAAGGTATCGTTAAACAGGCCCTAGCCTGCTTCCTGTTGACCTCCTTCCCACAACTTACCTTGGAGCCCAACTTCAAAATAGTTAAGGGGAAGGCAAACTTAGAATAAGCTTAATAAAATTAACCAAGATTTCTTCACTTGACCTAGTTGTTAGATTTGAATCTCATATGAGTTAGTCGATCATTCATTAAAGCAACATTTGTTATCTTGTTATTTGGTGAACCTTTTTTGCAAGTCTTTTTCTTTTGAGCATTGTAGTTAAGGGCACTGGTCTCATAACTTCAAATTTGAATCGTGTATTTGATTTGAATATCTGAAACATTGCTCAAGTAATCTTGCTTGCATCTAATTTAAGTCAAGTTAATAAGATAACTCTCAGTGCATCTCTTAGAACTTGTTGGTTCCCAACAAGTTTTCCTTCATCATCCATCTTTCACCTTTTAGGGACTACCCCCCTTAGGTTGCCTAAGAGATAGCTAGAATGGAGTGGACAAAGTTTAGAGTGACAACCTTTGTCTTGAGCGTTGTGGCACTTGGTGTACACTGTGGGCGACAACATATAAAAATAAGTTTTTCTTTCTTGATACATTTGTCCGAAAGGGTCTTTTACAATGTAACAATTGTTGAAATGTGTAACTAGGTTCGTTCTTCATAAATACGAAATGTTCTTTTGATTCTTCTATATTGTAAAAAGAAAGAAAATTTATTATTGTTATTTTTGTAGCATGGGTTTCATGGTCAAGGTCTTTTATTTGGAGGTCAATCACCCATTGAGTGCTTCTAGGGTTTGTCCTAGGGTCAAGAAGTCAAAAGAGTCATTGTCATATGAAGAAGTCCCCATTTGGCACATTGTAACTTGTAAAAATAATAATTTTTGTGACCCCATCTGGCACATTGTAACTTGTAAAAGAAATAATTTTTGTTTAAAAGTGTCAAAATACCCTCCAAGACCAAGTCGGCCTAGTAGCTAAGAAGTCAGCCTCATTAGGGTGTGTTGTCCTCCTTGGACGCCTATATATAGGGGGGAACTCAACCTCCTATGAACACTCACTCATCTTCTCGTCATCTAAGTGAAGGAGATGCAAAAGAAGGCTAGCGAAGAAGGAAGAAGGACGAAGGAAAGTTTTTTGGGTTGTTTCTCTCTCTCTCTCTCTCACGTGCGAAGAAGGAAGGCTAGTGTTTCGATGCTGCAAGATCAAAGTTGTGGAAACTGCAGAAAGAAGGTCAAAATAAGTTCTATTATGTCACCTACAAGCCCTAGAAGAAGTAGAAATCCAAGCGAAGGTCAAAGGAAGTCTTGGAAGCCTTGAAACTGCTCACACGTGTGGAAGTAATAGTTGTTGCAATGGCCAAAAATTTCAGACCTGTAGTAGAGGCCATAGTATTAAAAACTGGAACCGGTGACTGGACTGGTGGGCCTAATGAACCGGGTTTCTGATTGAAACTGGTCTAACTGGTACTGGTCAGGTCTAAACGAACAGGTCTTAAAAAAAATACATTAAATAATTAATTTTTAATAAAAAAACTATTTCTAAGATTTGCAGCCATGATTCCAAGCCAATAGAGACAAAATATGCGAAGTTTGCTAATTTATATTGAGACAAAATGGCACCAAGTGCAATACATATCATCGAAAAATACATAAGCAATGAGGCTCCAAATGGCCCATAAAGTCCAAAAAAAATGCTACAAGCTATGAGGCCATTGGCCTAGTACAAGACTATAAGTCTAGAGTCTAGACTCTACAGTGTACACATGATCAATCATCAAATTCATCACCACTACTAGACACAGGATCAACATCGGGAGCTACAAAGACATCATCTGGATCAAAGTTTGAGGATGCCTCAGCCTCATCTACAACCTCAATACCACTGCCACCAATAACAATAGAAGTGGACCGAATGGAAGCACGAGTTTCTCGAGTTGCATGACTAGTGCCTTCCATTGGTTGCTTGCCTTTCCTTGATGTAGCTACCAATCCTGGGTCTGATGGCGCCACTAAATCTGCTTCATCCCCCGCTAATGCTACATCAATATCAAAATCAGCCTCAACACTGGATCTCCAGTCTCCTCCACCCATTATGATGTTGGATCAATATCGTCCAACACAATGGGATCTAGATCAGGTGTTTTATTCATCATTTGGTTCCGCCTCAAGCGAAGGTTGTATTACACGAACACAAGATCATTTAACCATTTTTGTTCCAAACAATTTGTCTTCTTTGTGTGTATGCGCTAAAAAACAAACCAATTGCGCTCACAACCTGAATCACTGCAAGTTTGGCTGAGGACTCTAATTGCAAACTTTTGTAATTAAGGATATTGGCCGCCAAATGACTCCCACCAATGTGCTGCAAATAAAAAGACATTAATTAGTAACATAGTTCATTTCATTACTTATTTACAAACAATTTAACTTGAAAAGAAAAACAAATTGGAATTGCTTACCTGGTTGATCCACATCTCTTGCCATTTTTGCCAAGTTCTTTCCAAAGGTACCAGTTGCCATACTGAAAAGAGTAAGTTGCTTATGTATTTCCAATTGGTCTGCATGGATAGGGATCATGCACTCCAAGCATAGATGGAAACATCCATCTCAATAACATTCTAGATGATAAGGGAGATAGAGTCGCTTTTATAGATGGAAAAGTTGTGGTTTGGGATAGAAGCTCTAACATCGAAAATGTAAACATCATTGGGATTCGTGAAGGAAGACTATAGATTGCTAACCTCTCTCTCTCAAGCTTTGGTTCACATTGAAGTAAGTCCATGTGAACTTTGGTAGGTTTGGACACCTTCACTACAAAATCTTACCAACTCTAAATTCAATGGTGAATGGCATCCCTAAACTTAAGGAGGATCATGAAGGAGTATGCAAGGGATGTGCATTTGGTAAAAATGTTAAGAAACCATTTGGAAGTAGTGCTTCAACGTGAAAATAAGTTTTGGATCTCATTCATTCTGATGTCTGTGGTCCTATGTCTACAAAGTCTCTTGGAGGTCATTTGTATTATATAACATTTATTGATGACCACTCGAGGAAAACTTGGATCTATTTGCTGAAGTCCAAGGATGAAGTATTCAACAAATTTCAAGAATTCAAAGTTGAAGTAGAGAACCTTACAAAAAGGAGGATAAAGGTACTAAGATCTGACAATGGAGGATAGTACACATCAAAGGATCTCATAGCTCTCTGTAAGGAGGTTGGGATTAAGAGGGACCTGATAGTCCCATATAGTCCTGAACAAAATGGAGTTGTTGAATGAAAGAATCAATCAATTCAGGAAACTGTAAGGGCCAGGACCCTTCACTACAAAATCTTACCAACTCTAAATTCAATGGTGAATGGCATCCCTGAACTCGAGGAGGATCATGAAGTAGTATGCAAGGGATGTGCATTTGATAAAAATGTTAAGAGACCATTTGGAAGTAGTGCTTCAAGGTGAAAATAAGTCTTGGATCTCATTCATTCTGATGTCTGTGGTCCTATGTCTACAAAGTCTCTTGGAGGTCATCTATATTATATAACATTTATTGATGACCACTCAAGGAAAACTTGGATCTATTTGTTGAAGTCCAAGGATGAAGTATTCGTCAAATTTCACGAATTCAAAGCCGAAGTAGAGAACCTTACAAAAAGGTGGATAAAGGTACTAAGATCTGACAATGGAGGAGAGTACACATCAAAGGATCTCATAGCTTTCTGTAAGGAGGTTTGGATTAAGAGGGACGCGATAGTTCCATATAGTCCTGAACAAAATGGAGTTGTTGAATGAAAGAATCGACCAATTCAGGAAAGTGTAAGGGCCATGTTACATGTCAAGACTTGCCTAAATTTTTGTGGGGTGAAGCAACAAAAATTGTTGTGTATGTTTAAAATCGAAGTCCTCATAGATCACTAGACAACATGACTCCTAAGGAAGCATTCACTGGGAAGAAACCAAGTGTAGGTCATCTCCGAATATTTCGCTGTCTTGTCTATAGTCACATTCCGAAAGATAAGAGGAAGAAGTTGGATCGTACAAGCATGAAGGTTATATTTGTTGGCTACAGTAACACCTCAAAGGCATCTAGGATCTACATAAAGGAAGTACACCAAATAGAGGTAAGATGAGATGTGATCTTTGATGAAAGTTTTGCATTCCAGAAATCAAAGGACCTCCCGATGGACTCTGATGATGAAGAACTTCCAATATTTGAAGCATAATGCACTAGGGGGGAAGAGAATTCAAATCATGAGGAAGAAGGTCACGGTGAACTTGTGCAACAAGTGATCATCTTTGAAAGCAAAAAGAGACCTAATTGGTTGAAGTTCACTCTTCTAGATGCAAAGGGACATGGAGCAACCAAAGACACGTTCAGGGGAAGTAAGAAGCCCAAAAGATATTCAGGATATGTAGCCTACATGACGAAGTTAATAGAAGAAGAACCATCCACCGTTGAAGAGGTTGTCAAACATCAAGAATGGAAATATGCCATGAATGAAGAATATCAATCAATAATGAATAATAGAGTTTGGGAGATCGTACCTAGGCCTGAAGACAAATCTGCGGTAACTTCCAAGTGGCTCTACAAGATTAAACATGTAGCAGTTGGAAGTATTGATAAATATAAGGCAATATTTGTGGCTAGGGGTTTCTTCCAACATGAAGGTATCAATTATGAAGAGACATTTGCACCTACAACAAGGTATACAACTATACATTCGTTGGCCTCTTTAGCAACATCGATGGGATGGAACATTGATGGGATGGATGTCAAGACAACATTCTTGATTGATATTATCGATGAAGAAGTCTATATAGAACAACCCTTGGGATTTGAAGTAAAAGATAGAGAGACTCATGTCTGCAGGTTGAAGAAGGCACTTTATGGCCTTAAGCAAGCACCAAGGGCATGGTATGCAAGGATGGATACATACCTACAAAGGTTGGGCTTCTCGAAGAGTTCTGCTGATCCAAATCTCTATATTAAGGTTGTGAAGGATGAACTCATAATCATTCTTCTATATGTGGATGATCTTCTCATGACAGGTGTGGAAGGTCGTATTCAAGAGTGCAAAAAGCAATTGGCAGAAGAATTCGATATGAATGATCTAGGGCTGATGCACTATTATTTGGGGTTGGAAGTTTGGCAACGACCTGATGAGATTTATCTAGGTCAAGGAAAGTGTTGGCATTGATGTCTGCTGCAGTGTTGCGGATGTGTGCTTGATTATCATTGATGTCAATCTAGTTGCTTGGGCAACTGGTGTGTTGCATATGCATGAGTATAGGTGGTTGCAAGTGGCTTGTGTTTGGATGAGGTGTAGATGGTCCTTGGTTGGATGATTGTATGTTGCACTAGCTTGGAGGTTGGATGATGGTGTGTTGCACTAGCTTGGAGGCCTTCCCATGATGACGGTCTTCATGCTCATGTTGCTGAATACATATATTGGTGCTTGCTACAAAGTTTAGAGTTTAGGAGCCTTGATGATTAGGTCTCCTTGGTCTCCATGCTCTTGATTAGGTCTCTTATGATGATGTAGTTATACATTGGGCTAGGAGAGGTTCTACATGTGGCAGTGGATGCTTGAGATGGTTGTGCAGGTGTTGGAGGATGTTCGACAGGTGTTGGAGTTGCACACTAATGGCAGGGATGTTCTAGAGAAGTTTGATGGCTCAGATGTTTAGTATGGTTGTTGGTTGACATCCCAGTCAACCTAGTTTGACTTGGGATGATGATGGAGTTGTTGCAGTGACTTAGAGGTTTTGCAAAGGTGTCAGAGACTTCCATAGGTCCTACAGAGGCTGGTCAAGCTTTGGTAGAAGTTTAGGCAAGTTATGAGCTGAGGAAGCATGTTTTTTAGTCTCCTCTTCCATATTCGCATGGAAGGAAGGTCAAGGGAGTGATTTTAGGCTCCAGTCGCATGGAGAGCAACCTATTTCAATGATTATAGCCTCAATATGCTAAAGTTGCATGTAGGATAGTGCTAATGGAGCGACTACGGGATTTTCACTAAAATTTCTCCGCATTCCTCGCATTGCTCAACCTATTTTGGTGTTGTGGCAATGTTATTGATTGAGATTTTTCGACATATGGTCGGAAAACATTTGTGGGCCCTCTAGAAGTTGATCAAAGGGCTAGTGGAGTTAGCGATTGATTTGGTTAAGAAACCTTCCTCAACCAAATCTGAAGCATGTGAAAAGGATTGTTGAGTGATGCATAACCTGTAGCATTTACGGAGTTAATCATCTCAGAAAATGTTAAATAGAAGGCGACTTTGAGTCTATTTGGTTGGTTGCTTGGAGAGTGTGTGATTATGGTATTGTGAGAGCATTGCGAGTGAGTAGAGTATGCAAAAGTTGCTCAGTGCTCACATATTTTATGCAGAGATATATCAAAGTTTTGTGAGCAGAAATCAAAGATAGAGTTGGAGGAAGATTTAAAATGTGTGTTGGCTGTGGTAGAAATTTGGCTGCCTTGTTGTATGTTTTGGAGAGTATTTTGGTGTGAGTTGGAGTGAAGAAATTTGCGCCCCCCCCCCCTGGTCAAAGTATGATTCAGATTTGATGTGCAGAATGTTAGAGCTGTTGGGTTGCTCATGTTGACCAAATTGAGAGCCCAGTGTGAAACATTTATGAAACGTGGTTCGCATGGAGGAAGTGAAGGCGTGGAGGCTTCAATAGAGATAATGATTTGGTAATTCATAGTAGGAAGAGTTTTCTCCGTCCAATAAGAGTTGGACAGTCCAATGTTGGTTGGGCGAGGTATTGAATTTTCTTGAGTGATGGGGTTGCATCGAATGTGCTCTAGCTCCCAAAATTTGTGGAGGGACCAGAGTACATAAGATCTTCAATACCCAAAAAGGGATTTGGGAAATTTCATCCGGTTTGGGAGATAATTAATTAATTAATAATTTTAATTAAGGACCCTAAGTCTAACTTAGGAAAATTAAATTATTAAAGGTAATTAATTAAAACATGTGATGAAATTGTCTGAAGTCACACAGATCAAGCTTTCTTTTAATCTTAGCCATTGATTCAAGATCTGATCATGGTCATTGGTTTCCCAACGAGAAAAGTATAAAGGAAAGGCTTGAGTCATTTGGAGGAGACCCATAGAAGTAGAGTACTGAAGCTAAGCTAGAATTCTAGGGCGTGGTTTGCTAAGAATTTCCAAAAGTGTTTTGGCTGCAGAGAGGGGTAGTTTAGGCAAAGGGGATGGTCTGATCCCAGTGCCTAGAATCAGCAAGAGGTAGAGAGCAGCTTCCAGAGGCAGCGTAGAGAAGCAGAGACAGCGGCTGTGCAGCGCAAGGGCAGCTTCAGCTACGCAGTCTCGTCTGGGGCAGCGCTGGTCAGTCGGGGATCCATCTGGGTTACGCAGAGAACCTCAGGGGTAGCGTAGGGTCTGCGTCACCCATTTTGGGGTTACATAGCCCTCTCCAGGCCAGCGTAGAGGCATGCAGAGGCTGGCATAGGGGCTTCAGGGGCAGCGTTGGGGTTTCTAGGGCCAAGATTTGGCTAAGTCTTGTAAATCCCGTTTGAGGGTGTGGATCAGTCAACGTTTTGGCTTCAGAACAACAGGTTAGTTGTAGATCTATATTTTTCTCTGTTGGGTTTACTATTGTGGTACCCAGATTTGCTGTGTTCAGAAAACTACTTAATAATAAACACCCTCCAACAGCCAGAAGACCGGTTTGCCCGCATTGGGTTTTTCCAGGGACTATTGTCCAGAAAATTTTGTGTCACTTTGTCTATGTGTGCATGTACTTTTTCTGTTTTAGATCTGAATTGGTGAAAGTCTGTTATGTGTTTACTTCGATGTTAATTTGAAGATTTCAGCATTAATAACTTGTTTAAGTAGGAGAAGTATAACCAGATCTAACAATAGATTTCTGCATTAGTGACATTTAGAAATTTTCACATGGTATCAGAGCGATTGCAGATCTAGTAGAGTCACCAACAAAAGACTGAAGAATCTTGCTGTAGAAAGCAGCAGAGAGAGCAGCAGCAGCAATAGAAAGCTAGATTTGAAGGGATAACGCAGTTTTAGAGGGAGAAAAGTCACGCAGAGGCAAGGGTGACGCAGTCTTACGCTGTCTCCACGTAGGCCCACGTACTTACTGCACAGAGGCAGTGCTGGGACTGTCTGCTCACACAGAGGCAACGCTGGGATTGTCTGCTCATGCAGAGGCTAGTCAGGGTGACACAGATTTGAAGCCGTCTGATTTAGAAGTGTCGAAAGTAGAGCTGCAGAACTTCTGAAGGTCCTGGTGGGGTTAAATTTCTGAAGTTTTCAAAATTTAGCCTAAGCACTAGTGACAGAGCGGGAAGAGATCAACTTCTCAGAGGGTTTCTAGCCAAAGAAACCTACAGATCGATTAGTGGATCGAAGAGAGTTGTTTCGTTGATTGATTTGGCGGATTTCCAAGAGAGGAAATCAGTTGTCAGAGGGAGCAGAGGGTGCCTATTTTCGCCAAGGACCCTAGATCCAGATCTCTAGCGTAGAGAGGAGGAGCTCCGACAAATTTTCTGAGTAGATGGCACCTCACGGACTATGTGATTAGGATGGGTTGGATGGCTTGTCCAAATTTGCTATCTGGAAGGCCAAAATCCTAGTAATCTTGGAGGCATATCGTCTAAGAGACCATGCAGAACGAGTCCTGGCCACGCCAACTGATGCAGATCTCCTGAAGAAGCATGAGGAAGCTGCGACACATTCCAAGCTACTCATAATGGATGGAGTTAAGGACCATATTATTCCACATATAGCTAAGAAGAAAACAATTAATGAGATGTGGAAGGCCTTAACAACCCTATATGAGGGGAAGTCCGTCCAGAGGAAGATGTTTTTGGAGACTCAGCTGCGGTCATTCATGATGACCAAGGGGGAAGAGATGGAGCACTTTCTCTTCAGATTACAGTCGATCAGAGATTAGTTGACTTCCATGGGAGCAAAAGTGGAGGACGATGTGATGGTAAGGACTACACTCAATGCGGTCTCAGAAGAGTGGGAAACCTTTGTCCAAAGTGTCTTGGGCAGAGCAGACCTTCTCGACTGGGACAACTTGCAGGCAATCTTACGTCAAGAAGAACTCCACAGAATCACCAAGAAGCAACGCGGGATCCAGTAAGGTGAAGAAGGAAGTTGAAGATGATGTAGCCTTGGCATAAAAAAGGTAGCAAGGGAAGAAGAAGCGTGATCTTTCCAAGATCAAATGTTTCCAGTGCGGTGAATAAGGACATTTCGCCAGCAATTGTCCACTGAAGAAGAAAGACAAGGAAGCTTCTACTTCCAAGGCTGCTGTGGCGGACAATGGGTCAGACGACGATGCAACTATGAGTGCTCATGAACCACGAAAGTGGGGCAAAATGGATCTGTAGAGTAGCTACATAGTGAGGGCGAGATCCTTGAGTAGTGTTGTCGCACAGAATGTCTAGGCACCGCGACAACGACTCAGATAGGGGGTTGTCACCCTGATCCCCAATCTCTCTATTTAAGTTGTCTCCTTGCAGACTAAGGGGGGTAGACCCTAATGAAATGGAAGAAGGAGAACTGGTTGGAAACCAACCAATTCAGGAGACAGTCAAACGACCAAGTACTTGTTAAGATTTAATGAGATTTTACAGATTCGATTAGATTAAAATTTTAAGATTAGTGCCTTGTGGAGTCAAATTATCCCATTACGAAACTAAGATCAAGTAGCTGGTAGATAACTGCTACTAAAGAGGACAATTATCCTACTATGAAAATACCAATCTGCCACGACAGTATTCAATTCTTCAATTAAATGCTCAATTTATCAAACTGGAAGATAAGCCATTTTCAATAATGTGATTTAACCTTCGATCAAATATAAGCTCCTAATGCATTTAAACAAATCACTTAAATAATCTTCTAATATCATGCATCAACAATGTTCGATCTAGGAAAGAAAGACATGCAATTTATCATCACTTGAAAATTTCTCAAAGCTGACTAGGCAATTAATATCAATTTCAAGCATTTTAAAACCATAATTAGAGCTAGTTAAACAACCATCAATCCCAGTAGATGCTAAGCATGAAAAAATATTTCGAACAAGATGCAAGATTTAAACAATTTAAATTCCGAAAAGATATTATCATGAAAGGACCATCAAATTTAAATGCCAAACATTTCAAACAGTTCCGAATTAAAATGATATTCTTAATAATTCCAATCCAGAAACTTAAATTCAGTCTATAGTTAAACTTTAGATAAAAAATAAAATTTCACCTTTGACTATGAAATAATTTAGATTTTTCCACCCAAGACCACTTCCAAAAAAACTGTAAAACAAAATTCCCTAATGTTAAAAGTTAAATTTTTTTAAATTTTTAAATTTTTTTAAAATTTTAAAATCTTCAAAAAAATTCAAAAGTTAAAAATCAAACTTGAATCTATATAGAATTTTTTAAAGTCTTTAAATTTTTTTAAATTTTTTAAATCTTTACAAAAATTCGAAAAAAAAAAAAAATTTCAAAATTTAAACTAGAAATAAAATCAAATGTTAATGTTAATTCCTATGTCTAAACCTTGTAAAAATTTAAAACTATACTTCTAACTCAATCTATATACAAATTTTTGATTTTTTAAAAAGTTAGGGTTAACATTTGATTTTTTTTTGAAACTTTTTAAAAGTTTAATGAAAATCTAAAACTATGAAACTAAAAAGCTAATGTCATAAAAAACAATCAAAGTTAAAAGTTTATTTTTAAAAATTTTTATATGTCAAAAAAATAAAACGAAAATCAAATACGAAATATTCTAACGTAATATTAAAAATTCAAGTTTTTAATGTAAAAAATTAAACTAAAAAAATCGAAATCTAAAATAAAAAGTAATGCGTGAATGCTGTATGTTTTATTTGTGTGTAAGTTTTGAAACTATGCAGGTAAAGGAAGGGTCGAGCAGTGGACGAGAGAGGGAGCGAGGTGAGAGCTGTGTGAGTGGAGAAGCCATCAAAGGTTGCAGACAACGATGAGATTGCGGGAGCAGGCTGCAAAGTAGCAGAAAGAGGGAGGAAGATGGCGGGAATGGATGAGAGCGTGAAGGCTTGCGATCTTGCAGAAAGGGAATGGAGCAGGAGAGGGAGAGGGCACGCGAATGAGGCAAGGGATGAGGACACACAGAGAAATGGAACAACGTGGAAAATTTGCAGCGTACAGGTTTGGAGTGCAATGGAATGGCTGCCGGCAGCGAAAGAGGACTTGCGTGAGGGCTGCAGGTAGAAGAAGATACGTAGCCAGGAAATAGATATGATAGTGGATTGAAAACTGCGTGAGGGAGCAAAGAAAAAAACCCAGGGATGAAGGGTAGTAGCAGACATGCTGGTGTGCAGAATTTTATAAAATTTTCCTTGCCCAAAAGTCTGTTTTAACCTGTAATCACAGATTAAAATTTCGGATTTAAATGAATACACCTGCAATTTACTCTTTGAGGCAAGATCCTTCCTGGATCTGCAAACAAATCCGATCCTGAGACCAGATCTTACCCTCCAGGGCCTAGAACTGGCTTAGATCTAAAATTTTTCTTTGAAAATCTCCCAGTGTAACCTACACAAAACCGGAAACAAGGAACCCAAATTAAAAAATATGCATAGAAAATAAAATCCCTAAAACCCTGGTGAGTTAAAAATAATGATATTTACAGATCTACAATGCTATTTTACAGATTTGTTAGATCAAAACCCTCCATGGCCAGATTTAACTTTAAAATCGATGAAAGATTAAGATAAGTTTTTATTTTAGGCACAAGCCCTAGAAAAACCCTGCAAAAATGGAATTTAAGGTAAGCTTGGAGAATTAGATTCAGAGGGCTCTTCAGATCTTATCTTCTTGGGAGTTAGCTGGTCCAACCGAGGACTTCCCCAAACTCTCAATTCTAAATCCGAGAGATTTCTGCACACTTAAATTTGAACTGTTAAATCAATAGAGAAATAAGATAAAAGATAAAATTTTCAAGAGTTAGAGATAACTGCTAACTCAATCCAATTAATATTCTTACCCTAAATCCAATACCCAAGCAAGATACCTGTGCAATAGATTACTCTACAAGAGCCATTAATCAACAATCCATTAAAATAATCACCAGCAGAATATTAAGAACAAGTTTACCATAAAATGCTGAAGAGGAACACCACCATCAAAATAAAACCCCTAAGACTTCGTTTGTATTATTCCAGAAAATATTACAGGAGAGCTTCAAGAGCAAGTACATGATCCAGAGATCGGATCTTTGAAACACTGAAAAATACCTCTAATTTATAAGATAAAATCTCCAACGACTAGTTCGGTCGATCTCCGTCAAAGTAAATCTCGACTGTCGAAAAAGATTTGATTATATTTTAATCTCATTCGTCGAAATTATAATTTTTTGAGGAAATTCAAATTTATCATTTAATTCCTTTTTAATTAACTCAAAAAAATAATATTTTTGAGTTAATTACCCCAAAAATTTGACTTTGACTTAACCACCAAGGCCCAAGGGTCCAAAATTTCTCGAAATTTTCAATATTCCCTTGGCCTAATACATTTAAAAATTTATTTTCTAGGGACCCACGAATTTTAAATCACCTAGGACTTAAAATTAAATAAATTTCTAGCATAGGATTTTTAATTTAATTTTACCAGAAAATTTAATTAATTGAATGAGAGGGGATTTAATTATTTTTCCAACCTTCTTTATATAAGATAAATACATTTTGACACATGAAGGGGGAAAACCCATTCGTGATAGACCCTCAAATAGTTACCCAATTATGTGACTCAAAGCATGATCTAGTAGACCAAGTAGCTTGCAATAAAATAATCTAGCCAATTAGCTAGGATTATTCTCAAACTATTTTTACAAAGACTTGATAGGAAACACTACGACTCACTTAGTATCTTTTTTTTTACACATGGTGAATCAGTAATTCTTTAGAGTAACAACAAAATCCACCATAGCTTTGGGGTGAGGCTGGAGGGAAAAACTCTGCCGATCACTTGTGTCGAGAAACTCAAATGAATCAGTGAGACAAAAGCCTCCTAGGATAGAAATCATCACCAAAATACTAGGTTTACCTAGGTTGTTATATACATGATGGTCTTACTTAGTTCATTTACATCATAAACATGCAGAATGGGTTTACATCATTTACAAAACTGTCGACTGACAATGAAATCTGAATGGCGTGAACACCTCGAATATGATAAATCCCATTTGAAAATTTGGGGGTGTACTTACCTAGGTTGTTATATACATGATGGTCTTATTTAGTTCATTTACATCATAAACATGCAGAATGGGTTTACATCATTTACAAAACTGTCCACTGACAATGAAATCTGAATGACGTGAACATCTCGAACATGATAAATCCCATTTGAAAAAATGGGGTTGTACTGTTATGGGGTCGTTGACACAGAGTGGTCAACAAATAGCTCATTTGTTGGATCACATTCGAGCTACGGAAGCCTTAAGACAATAGCGGGACAAGTGGAGTAGTTGGTGCAAAGTATCACGGAAGAAGCAGAGGCGGATCTGAAGGCTGGAAGGAGCAGCGCAGTGCAGATGCAGCAACAGTGTAGGGGATGATGTGACTTCAACAGCGTAGAGCAGAGCTGCAGCAACATGGAGGCTTCAGGAGGACAACGCAACGCAACAGCAACATGAGAGATTTCAACACAAGGGGTTGTTGTGACTTCAACAGTATAGAGGGAGTCTGCTTACGCAGTGCAGAGCTGTTGTTGTGCATCATCCTCTAGATGACAACACAGATCAACAACCAATGGAGCTTCAGTGATGAGGATGTAGCCCAACTGACTTGTCTGTCAAAGATTAGGTAGGAGATTCAGTGGTTTCTCTCAGCAACTGAAGTTGTAGTGCAGCAGATGGTAGCACAGATGCAACAGAGTGAGAGGGAGCTGCAGTACAGATGTAACAGTTGCGGTGGTAGCATCATGGGCAACAATACAAAATGGCAACAACAACATAGTGATGAAGGGCAGTAGGTCCAACATCAGTGCAGAGACTCACATCAGAGATCAGTGCAGAGCTTCAGGGTGAAGCAAAGTTTGTACTAGAGCACATTCCTCGCTAAGAGGGAGTGTTGAGTTTCCTTGAGTGATAGGGTAGCATTGGATGTGCTCTAGCTCCCAAAATTTGTGGAGAGACTAGAGTACATGAGATCTTCAATACCCAGAAAGGGATTTGGGAAATTTCATCCGGTTTGGGAGATAATTAATTAATTAATAATTTTATTTGAGGACTCTAAGTCTAACTTAGGAAAATTAAATTATTAAAGGTAATTAATTAAAAGATGTGATGAAATTGTCTTAAGTCACATGGATCAAACTTTCTTTTAATCTTAGCCGTTGATTCAAGATCTGATAATAGCCGTTGGTTTCCCAACAAGAAAAGTATAAAGGAAAGACTTGGGGTCATTTGGAGGAGACACACAGAGGCAGAGCACTGAAGCTAAGCTGGAATTCTAGGGCGTGGTTTGCTAAGAATTTCCAGAAGTGTTTCAGCTGCAGAGAGGAGTAGTTTAGGCAAAGGGGATGGTTTGATCCCAATGCCTAGAATCAGCAAGAGGCAGATAACATCTTCTAGAGGCAGCACAGAAAAGCAGAGGCAGCAACAGCAGGGAGGGCAGCAGCTGCACAACGCAGGGGCAGCTTCTGCTACGCAGTCCCTTCTGGGGAAGCACTGGTTAGCTGGGGACCCATCTTGGTTATGCAGAGATCCACAGGGGCAGCGTAGGGTTTGCGTCACCCATTCTGGGGTTACGCAACCCTCTCTAGGCTAGCGCAGAGGCACGCCAAGGCTGACGCAAGGGATTCAGGGGCAACGCTGGGGTTTCTAGGGCCAAGATTTGGCTGAGTCTTGTAAATCCTGTTTGAGGGTGTGGATCAGTCAATGTTTTGGCTTCAAAACAGCGGGTTAGCTGCAAATCTATATTTTTCTTTGTCGGGTTTACCAGTGTGGTACCCAGATTTGCTATATTCAGAAAACTACTTAATAATAAACAACCTCCAGCAGCCAGAAGATCGGTTTTCCCGCATTTGGTTTTTCCGGGGACTATTCTCTAGAAAATCTTGTGTCACTTTGTCTATGTGTGCATGTACTTTTTCTGTTTTAGATCTAAATCAGTGAAAGTATGTTATGTGGTTACTTCGATGTTAATCTGAAGATTTCAACATTAATAACTTGTTTAAGTAGGAGAAGTATAACCAGAGCTAACAATAGATTTTTGCATTAGTGACACTCAGAAATTTTCACACGAGGAACGTTGGTTGTGGGAGCTTCCAGCGGATGGTAGTCCATAGATCCGCGAGAGAAACAAAGTTCTTAATTGATAGTTGCCATCACTCTGTAGAGAGAGCCAAGTCTTCCGGCTATGGATGTAGCTAATCCATGTAACAATTTGTTCAGAAGATAATAAAAAGAATTGAGCATCGCAACAACAACAGGGTGGTTTTCTCCTGAAAGGGTTTCCACTAGAAATACTTGTGTTCTTGTATGTGTGCATGCTTATATTTCTC
Source organism: Pinus albicaulis (assembly GCA_034641835.2). Taxonomy (NCBI): domain Eukaryota; kingdom Viridiplantae; phylum Streptophyta; class Pinopsida; order Pinales; family Pinaceae; genus Pinus; species Pinus albicaulis. Next base: position 87,159,420 of record CM076576.1, read on the forward strand.
ATGGTTGTTATGATTTCAGTTTACTGCTACTAATATGTTTTTATGAACTAATGTTGTGGATGTGCATGTATAATAGATACTGAGGCAAAAGTATAAATTGGTGAAAACTGATTAAATGCCAACACTACTGATTCACCCCCCTTCTCAGTAGTGAATATGTTGAAATTTGGTTACTGGAGAACAGGTGGTTCCCTAAGGCTTTGATCTTTGGCCTAGGGAAAAATGTCCAAAAGAATTTAATTTTTCTCCTAAAGTGACTTTATAAAGTTATAAAGTCAAATCTAATTTAAAAGTGACTTTAAATGATAAAGTTACTAAGTCTAATTTTAAAGTGACTTTAATGTGAAATTAGAAGGGAAAAGTGACTTTGGAAATAAATGACTAAGTGGGTCATTATTAAAGCGGGGTGAATTAAAAAATAGAAAGTGAGATTTAAATGAACATTTAATCTCAGCCTTAGATCTAAAGCTATCTCAGCCATTAGATTTAGGGATTCCCCAATAGTCACTTAGGGTTAGGTTAAAGGAGGAAAGTGAGAGAAAAGGTCATTCATTCTTTCATGAGTAGATTGAGAGAGGAGAAGAGAAAGCTAAGGATATTTTCTAAGCAGTGAGAAGAAAGAGGGCAGCAGTGAGGAGATTCAACAAAAAGTATAGCAGCATTTATTAGCACAAATCCCAAGGCAGAAATCCGTACAATGAGAGAGAGGCATTGTTTCCAAGAAAGAGAGGCATGAAAATTGAGGAAGAGGGCAGCAGCATTAAGCACGAAGTTTGAGGCAGAAGTCTGGGCATAGAAATCGAGAAGTGCCGCTGATTTTCGGCACAAAAACCAAGAAAAAGGACAGTAGCTTCAATGTTGATTTCAAGGCTGTTTTTGGGCACAAATTTCGAGGAGGGATGTTGTACAAATCCGTACAGTCAGTAAAGTACCGTACAGCTAATTTCGGCACATTTTCCAAGGTGGCTGTACAACATTTATTGCTGTCATTAATGCTACAATAATTTCTTTTTTGCAAGTTGCTGATTTGGCACAATTTCTGAGGCGGTGTGCAAGCACATAAATCGAGATAAATCTGTAAATTTGGTTGCTGGAATTTTTACTGTGTTTTTCTGTTTCACTGTAAAAGCAATATTCAAAAAATAAAGAGAAGCTTTCGAACTGGTTTTTCCAAGAGTTGTAGGGGGTTTTTCCAGGGTCAAGTTGACCAAAAATCAGCGTGTCTATTTTCTGTGTGTCGCTGATTTATTTTCTGAGTTTTTATTTCTGCATTTTCAGCACTGTGAAATTTCCAGAATTTGTGTTTTCAGAAAATAGTTATTTTTCCAGCTTGTTGAATGTATGGCTATGGGAATGGGCATTTAACTTTATGGGAGAAATAAGGAGAAACTGAAAACCGGGGTTGGGTTATCAAATTTCTACATGGTATCAGAGGTATTTGGCTGAAAAGTGCAGTTTGGCACTGCAAGAAGAAAAATTACAACAAGTTGATTTTTCACACAGAAATTACAGCAAACTGATTTTTCACACAGAAAACATTACCTTTATTACAACAATGTTATTTTTCTACTTATTTAGGATAACAAGCATGTCTTTGGGCTTGAGGTTGGAGGATAGGTTGGATGGGCATAGTAACTACAGTGTATCGAAGAAGAGAATGCAGAGAATCTTTGAGGAGGCAGAAGTCTGGGATATCATGGTGCATACCGCACAAAACCCTATTAATGTGCCTACTGATGCTGTTCAGTTGGCAGCCTTTAATAAGAAGAATAACAAGGGTAAGAGACTAATTCTATATGGAATCAAAGACCATTGCATTCCTCATGTGAGAGGAAAGAGATATGCTCATGAGATGTGGACAACATTGACCAATCTCTACCAGAGTACCAATGAAAACATGAAAATGGTCCTAAGGGAGAAGTTGAAGACCTTTAAGATGGGTAAGACTGATAGTGCAGTTGGATATCTCACAAAGATTACTAATGTGAGAGATGCGTTGGCAGCAGTTGGAGAGGTCACTCCACCCACTGGGTTGTTGTGGATTGCAGTGAATGGCCTTCCTAGTTCATGGCTGAACTTTGTTGATGGAGTTTGTGCACGTGAGACCCTTCCCTCTTGGGAGAGGTTCTGGGATGATTGCATATAAACAGAAATCAGAAAGAGCCAGCTTGGCGCAGCCAAACCAGTTGAGCAGGATGAGGATGTAGCACTGTTGGCAGCAGGCAAGAAAGGCAAGGGAAAGAAGCAAGCTTCCACAAGTGTTGGTGGGGGCAAAGGAAAAGGTAAAGGTAAACAGGGGAGAACACGCTGAAGGACTGTTCCAAAATGAAGTGTTGGAATTGTCAGAAGATGGGACACTATGCAGTTGTGTGTCTGGAGAAGAAGAAGAAGGGGAAGAACCAGAACATGGCAACATCAACAACGATAGAGGACTTTACAGATAGCTTTGACTGGGAGTTTGGGTTCATTGCTTGTGAGTCCACTAGTGTAGGATCACCTCCCACAGAGGTTGAGAGGGAGGTGCATTTCCCTCCACTAGCAGAGCATCTTCAGGTATCTGGTATGTTGACAATGGGGCTTCACGTCATATGACAAGAGTCCGTGAGTACTTCTCAGAGCTTTTGAGTGGCACTGATATAGAGGTAGTGCTTGGAGATGACAACGTTGTTAGAGCACTCGGTGTGGGGACATTGACATTTGATAGGGAACCCAAACCTCCCTTGAAGGTATCAGATGTTTTATATGTGCCAGGGATGAGGAAGAACTTCATATCTGTATCAGCATTGGAGGACAAAGGGTATGAGATATTGTTCAGGAGAGGATAGGTGCTGATATATCCCAAGGGCGCTCCAGTTGATTCAGCTAGAGTGATATGTGTACGCCATGCAAAGGTGTACAAGTTTGCATTTTAGCCCCTTTTGGCATTGAATAGTAGTACCTGCAGCAGAGCTAACAGTTCAGAGCTGTGTGAGATTTGGCAGCGTAGGATGGGGTACATGTATCATGGAGCCTTGAGGACATTTCGGGAGATCACTACAGGTGTGCCAGATTTCAGTACTGATCACTTTGATACATGCAGAGGATGTGCTATGGGAAAGTTTGCCAAATCCCCTTTTCCCAACAGTGACAACAGATCGACTGGGATACTCGATTTGATTCATTTTGATGTGAGCGGTCGGATGTCTCATGTTTCCTTGAGTGGATATGAGTATTATGTATTATTGATTGATGATCACTACAGGAGGACTTGGATTTATTTCTTGAAGACCAAGAGTGAGGTCTTCAAGCGGTTTCAGGAGTTCAGAGCTCTTGTGGAGACCCAGATAGGTCGGAAGATCAAGTCCCTAAGGTCAGACAATGGAGGAGAGTACACCCTTAGTGAGTTTGTTGATTATTGTGCAGAGGCAGGCATTAGGAGGGAGTTCACAGTTCCTTACAACCCCCCAACAGAACGAGGTTGCGGAGAGGAAGAACAAATCCATCGGAGGGGTTGCCAGAGCCATGCTACATGATCAGGGGTTACCATTGTTTTTGTGGGTAGAGGCCTGCAACACTGCTGTATATTTGCAGAACAGGAGTTCGCATCGTGCCTTGGGGCATGTGACTCCGGGGGAAGCTTTTTCTGGGAAGAAGCCTGATGTTGGTCATCTTCATATCTTTGGGTGTATTGCATACTCCTACGTACCCAAGGAGAAGAGGACCAAGCTAGAGTCCACCGCAGAGAAGGGTGTCTTTGTGGGCTGTAGTGAGATCTCGAAGGCCTTTTGGATTTATATTCCCGCATAGAGGAGAGTTTTTGTCAGGCAGGATGTGAAATTCGAGGAGGACAGGGCTTTCATGAGGTCACGGGAGTTAGAGTATCTGGATCAGCCAGACCCTCAAGAGCAGCTGAGTTAGTCGCAGGGATCTAGTGGGCAGGGATCAGGAGGATCTAGAGATACATCGATTACGGTGTCAGGTCCGTCAGTGAGCAGTGGCTCACAGAGTCAGAGGGGTGGTGCTTCGGGCAGCATGCAGAGCAGTTCGCAGAGCAGTTCACTAGGGAGTCCACTGATGGACAGTGCACACAGTACTTCAACGTCTATAGGTTCAAGTTTAGGTAGGAGGATAGTAGACAGACAGTCAGGAGTTCAGGCTCCTGATGATGAGGAGGAGTTTCATTCTCCAGTGGGAGAAGTGTGCTCAGGGAAGAGGAAGCCAAAGTGGCTTTAGGATACCTTGAGAGTGGCCACATCTGTTGCTGGGCCTAAGAGGCCTGTCAGAGAGAGCAGACCACCTGATAGGTTCTGTAGCTATATGGCAATGGTTGCCAACATCATTGACTTGGAGACTTCTAGCTATGAGGAGGCAGCTAGCCAGCAGGTCTGGAGAGAGGTCATGCAGGAGGAGTATTCTTTTATCATGAAGAATGATGTTTGTGAGGTGGTGTCGAGGCCTGAGGGCAAATCCGTGGTTACTTCTAGATGGCTTTACAAGGTAAAGGCTAAAGCATGCTGTAGATGGCAGCATTGAGAAATTCAAAGCAAGGTTTGTGGCTAGAGGGTTCTCCTAGGTAGAGGGAGTTGATTATGAGGAGACCTTTGCTCTCGTGGCTTGATATACTTTGATTCGCTCCATCATATCGATAGCAGCAGAGATGGGTTGGAAGATCCACCAGATGGATGTGAAGACTGCATTTCTCAATGACTTCATATAGGAGGAGGCTTACATTGAGTAGCCACAGGGATTTGAGGTGCATGGGAAGGAGGCCCATGTGTGCACACTGAAGAAGGCCCTTTATGGCCTGAAGCAAGCTCTCAGATCTTGGTACTCTAGGATAGATACATACTTGCAGGAGATGGGTTTCACAAAGAGTGATGCAAATCTGAACCTTTACTTTATTGTGATAGGTGAGGAGCCTCTCATTCTGGTGCTGTATGTGGATGACTTAGTCATTACGGGTGCAGAGAGACTCATAGAGCACTGCAAGAGAGATCTTGCGTCGGAGTTTGAGATGAAGGACATTGGCTTGATGCATTACTTTTTGGGTTTGGAGGTGTGGCAGGAGGAGGGGCATTTCTTCCTAGGGCAGGGGAAGTATATTGTGGACATTCTTGGCAGATTCCACATGGAGGATTGGAGACCCATGTTGACACCAATGATCACCAACTGGAAGAAGCTTCACGCTTCAGATTTCGAGTTGGTGGATCCCACATTATATAGACATCTGATTGGTTCCTTGCTGTATTTGGTTAACACCAGACCAGATATATGTTTTGCCGTCAACACGATGAGCCAGTTCATGTGTGAGCCCAAGAGGGTGCACTGGGTTTCTACAAAACACATTTTGTGGTACTTGCAGGGGACAGTGGATTATGGTCTGGATTATAGGCAGGGAGATGGAGTGAGATTGGCAGGGTACACTGATTCTGATTGGGTAGGTTGTGCTTCTGTTAGGAAGAGCACTTCAGGGTGCTGTTTTGGGTTGGGTTCGGCAGTGGTGTCGTGGTTCAGCCGAGAGCAGCAGTCAGTAGCATTGAGTTCAGCAAAAGCAGAGTACATGGCAACCAGTCTAGCTAGTTGTGAGGCCATATGGCTTCGCAAGATGTTGTTTGGCTTATTTGGTCAGTCGTTGAGACCTTCAGTGATATACTGTGATAATCAAAGTTGCATTAAACTCACAGAGAATCTAGTATTTCATGATGGGTCAAAGCATATCGGGATCAAATATCATTTCATCGGAGACTGTTCAGAAGGGAGCTGTGAAGCTTGAGTATATTCCCACTGATGAGCAGGTTGCAGATATTCTTACCAAAGCCTTACCATAGGGCAAGCATGTCTACTTCAGAGACAAGATGGGTGTGGTGAGGAACACCTTCCTCGGTAAGAGGGAGTGTTGAAATTTGGTTGTCGGAGGACATGTGGTTCCCTAAGGCTTTGATCTTTGGCCTAGGGAAAAGTGTCCAAAAAATTTTAATTTTTCTCTTAAAGTGACTTTATAAAGTTATAAAGTCAAATCTAATTTAAAAGTGACTTTAAGCGATAAAGTTACCAAGTCTAATTTTAAAGTGACTTTAATAAAGTCAATGTGAAATTAGAAGGGAAAAGTGACTTTGGAAATAAATGACTAAGTGGGTCTTTATTAAAGTGGGGTGAATTAAAAAATAGAAAGTGAGATTTAAATGAGCATTTAATCTCAGCCCTAAATCTAAAGCTATCTCAACCATTAGATTTAGGGATTCCCCAAAAGTCACTTAGGGTTAGGTTAAAAGAGGAAAATGAGGGAAAAGGTCATTCATTCTTTCATGAGCAGATTGAGAGAGGAGAAGAGAAAGCTAAGGAGATTTCTGAGCAGTGAGAAGAAAGAGGGCAGCAGTGAGGTATTCAACAAAAAATATAGCAGCATTTATTGGCACAAACCCCAAGGCATAAATCTATACAGCAAGAGAGAGGCACTGTTTCCAAGAAAGGGAGGCACGAAAATCAAGGAAGAGGGCAACAACATTAAGCACGAAGTTTGAGGCAGAAATCTGGGCATGGCAATCGAGAAGTGTTGCTGATTTTTCGGCACAAAAACTTAGAAAAAAGATAGTAGCTTAAGTGCTGATTTCAAGGCTGTTTCTGGGCACAAATTTCGAGGAGGGCTGCTGTACAAATCTGTACAGTACAGTATAGCTGATTTTGACACGTTTTTCGAGGTGGCTGTACAACATTTATTGCTGTCATTAATGCTGCAATAATTTCTTTTTTGCAAGTTGATGATTTGGCATAATTTCCGAGGCGGTGTGCAAGCACGGAAATCAAGATAAATCTGTAAATTTGGTTGCTGGAATTTTTACTGTGTTTTTCTGTTTCACTGTAAAAGCAATATTCAGAAAATAAAGAGAAGCTTTCGAATTGGTTTTTCCAAGAGTTGTAGGAGGTTTTTCCAGAGTCAAGTTGACCAAAAATCAGCGTGTCTATTTTCTGTGTGTGGCTGATTTATTTTCTAAGTTTTTATTTCTGCATTTTCAACATTTTGAAATTTCCAGAATTTGTGTTTTCAGAAAATATTTATTTTTCGAGCTTGTTGAATGTATGGCTATGGGAATGGGCTTTTAACTTTATGGGAGAAATAAGGAGAAACTGAAAATCGGGGTTGGGTTATGAAATTTCTACAGAATATATTTCCAACAATTGGTATCAGAGCTAGTGCTCTTCAGTGAAGCTTGATCGCTTGGAGAGTAGATCGTGAATTGTGGCCAGAAATAGGAGGGAGGATGTCTCAAAAGACAAAAAGTTTGAAGAAGGAAGAGAATATGCCCATTGCAAATTCCGAATCAGATGTGTCACGAGGTAGTATTTTGAAGGAATTTTTTAATTATAATTCTGATGATTCTTTTGAGGTTGATGATGAGAAGGATATTTTTACTGTTAAGGATGAATATGAATCGACAATGGTTGTGATTAAAGAATTAGCTACTCAAGTGGAAAAGCTAACAACTGCATGTGCGGATCATAAGAAATTGTTGCAGATTTGTAATGAGAGGGAGAAAAATCTCGAGGTTCTCACTACCTTGAGAACCCAGCTGGAGGATGCAAAAAGAAATGAAGAAGTTATGTGCAACAAGCAAGAGGAAAAGAAAGATTATGTTGAGGCACTTGAAAACGTAGTAGAAAAATTGAGAAATTAAATTGAAGAAGAAGACAAACAACTTGAAAAGGTTAAGAGCAACATAACAAAGAGCAAATCTAGCTCGTAACCTTCAAAGAGGAGATACAAGTTCGGATGAAGGAAAAATTAACAAGATAGATTCAATGAAACCTACAACGAGATTTGTGAGCAACCATGATAATATTGGAGAGAAGAGGCAACAATTTCATCAACAACAAAGAAGAGATGTGAAAGGAGCTTCTATGCCAAGAAGATTATATGCTCCTAGAATTGATAGTAGAAGATTTCAAAGGAGAAATCAGAATTCATTTGCTTCGTTGATGAATGAGATTGAGTGTTTCAATTGCCATCAATTTGGACATATAACAACATTTTGTAGGAGCAATTTTGACACATCCATGTAGCAGTTTGGACCAGTGTGGAAAAAGTCAGCAAAAAGTCCTGACTTTTTGAAAAAATCCCGAATTTTTCACTGAGCCGATTTTATTGGCCGACTTTTTGCCGACTTTTTCATCCCTGAAAAAGTCGCGATTTTATCCTCGAAGTCCCGACCTTTTGCCGATTTTTTTCCAGAAAATCGTGAGTGAGGTAGTTTCTTTAATAATTTTTTAATTTTTTTTTGAAAAAATCGGGATTTTTTCCAAAAAGTCGAGATTTTTTCAAAATATGAATATTTTTGTATTTTTTTAGTTTTGCCGACTTTTTCGAAAAACTCTCGACTTTGTCGAGTTTTTCAACTTTTGGACCCTTGCCGATTTAATTCCGACTTCGACTTTTTCCACATTGGTTTGGACAACAGGGAATGAGATCATCCTTCAGGTATACAAGTTCATTTAATGGTTTATGTTATGCTTGTAACCTATTTGGGCATAAAGCCATTGGTTGTAGGTCTAGTACAAGAAGTTGGAAATGTAGCATGAGGAACAAAAGATCAGATCCCTTGGCTTCTTATCTTGGTCATGTAGAATGTTTTATGTGTCATAACTTTGGACACATGGGCAAGGATTGCTTGATGCCTAGATACATGAGATCATCAGTACAAAAGCAACAGCCAACAAGACATGCACAACAAATAAACCAACCAAGAGCTTTGTGGAAGAAAAAGGAAGATGTGGTATTGCTCTTCGCTCACCTGAAGAGGATGAAAAATGGTATATTGATAGCAGATGCTCTCATCTTATGTTAGGAGATAGGAGCAAATTTCACTTCCTGAAGAAAGTTAAAAGTGGTCATGTTATTTTTTAAGGAAGTGAACCAACAAGAGTTTTGGGAAGCGGCAAAACCAACCTTGGAGAAAAGAGGACCAATGCAGAAAATGTATGGCTCATAGAGGGTTTAAAGCACAATATTTTAAGTGTGAGCCAAATGGTTGATGGAGGTATGGAAGTTGTCTTCAATTCCAAAGGTTGTTTCATTTGAGAGGAAGGATCTAAGAGGGTGATAGCTAGAGGAGTTAAGACACTAGATAATGTGTATGTGTTGAAGGGAAGAGAGAAGAGTAAGAAGAGACCAAGAGCGTACTCTTCCTCATCAGATTCAGATTAGATGAGATCAGTCCCTACTGCAGTCCATTCTGGCATGTTAGATCTACTTGACTGCAGCAGTATGCATGAGACTTGCATGGTCTCAGGGGGAGTGTTGGTAGCTTGATTCAGTTCCTTCATGCACTTTTATATCAGTCAGATCACTTCATATGAGGTATATCATGCTTAGGGGGAGCTAGTTTCTCAAGGCTTGATTTCTTATGTTTATTTATTTTCACTCATTATTTTTGCAGCTAATGTATTCATTGTATATGAGTGAAAAAGATATGTACATCAGCCTTGTTGCAACATTCGTTGATTATTTTTCTGCTATATTGTTACTGATGGTTTTTGAAGCAGCTGTAGGTGAGTTTCTTGTGATATTATTGGAGGTATGACAAGCATATGGTTGTCTCATGCACATGGTCAAGGTGTGATGGAGGATCACACATTCAGGGGATCATTTGTGCTTCCTAATGGATTTGCAGAATGTTGACATTGTTTATGCATGATGATCTTTTATAGTTGCTGTCACATTTTGCTAGTTGAATCATCTAGAATTTATGTACTTATTGCTTATGATGCTTTTGGCATGATGGATGTTGCTGCTTGGTTTTGCTCTCATGGGGAGAGAGAATGTGGTGATGAGGATGCATAATGTTGTTGCTATTTTATGACATATTCCTATGTTGCTACTATTAGATGACTTTATTGTTGATGCACATGTGGAGTATGGTGTCGGTTGCTAGTGGATGTTATGATCTTGTTGCATGATGTTCCTTAATGTGCATGGTGATGGCCAAGGAGTTGAGTGGCCATGTACTAGCACATGATATTGCTAGTTCTTCTATTTGTTGCTACCATATATAGTTACAGAGAGCTGATATGTTGGGCTGATTGGTGTGCCTTATGTTGTTGGTTTATGATACTGATGATATATGCTATTGATGGGACACTATGTATTGCTATGTGCTGCTGGATACTACTGCTGAAATACATGATTTATGGCTGGTGTTTTGGAGAGACTGTCACATATCTCCATATGATACGTATTGTTATTATTTTGCTATCATATTAGAGTCTAGACACATATTGCTAATGATTTATGTCATTTATCATCAGTATATTTCATTGATGGAGCCTTATATTATACTCATGAGTTCATAGATTCTTATTGGAAAATCATTTGATATGAGTCATAGAGTCTTGGGCCATGATTGGCATATGTTGCATAGTGAGTCATGAGAGATGGTTCAACCATATATGGGCTTATTGATGTAATTGTACAACCATGTATTATCATCTTTGTAGCCATGTAATAATCCTATAAGGCCATGTATTTTGTTGCATATGTTTTGGTCATAGTATTTGGTTCATGTGGAGTAGCCTATTGCATATGGCAAGGAGGCATTGTCAGCCATGTACATCAGTTTACATTCAACCATGGAGATGTTTGTATTTAGTGGAGTATGGTTGGTCATACTGATATGACCTGTTATCATGTAGTTGCTGCTTCCATGTCTACTTCAGAGAGTTGCTGCATTATTGCTGCTGTTGTATGAGTTTTCTGTTGCTGGGGAGTACATTGTGGAGAGGATGCATTTGCTGATGTTGATTCAGAGTTGGTTGGATCACATTATGTTGCTACTGCTATGTATTGGTGATATGATTTGCTGCTGTCACTATGACATGGATTATGTTGTTGTTGCTTCACGGGAAAGAGCACGTGTTTCGGTGTTTGCTGTTGCTGGTTTATTGTCGCTGCTGATAGGAGATGTATGCTGCTGCTCTTGTGTGTTGTTGATTGGGCATAGCTTATGTCCAGGGGGAGGATTCTAATCTAAAGAAGTAAAAAGCATTCACAAGTAGTTATCATTAGAGAAATCTCCTAATTCCAATGCCCTAGATTTCTCAACATGGTATCAGAGCTAAGGTGACAAAGTCTAGGAAGGGCATCTTATTGAGAGACACTCAAGCATACGAAGGACGAAACTCTAAAAGGACATCAAAGCAAATGTAGAAGATCATCTTGAAGTCAAGATCTATAAAGAAGTGTCAAAACCCTAGATCAAAGAAGAAGTCTACACCAGAAGAAGTTTTGGATCCTCAAGTCATCATCAAAAGACCTCAAAGACCCTAATCAAGTTGAAGAGATCTACAAACCAAAATAACCTGAAGACTATTCATCCAAGAGAAGCAAGATCAAGGACGTTGTCATCATAAAAAAATCTAAGGTAATCTCCCCCTCATTGAAGTAAGAATTTCATCCTTGAAGAAGATCATCCAAGAAGCATCAAGACATCATCAAGGAGTCATCACCAATTATCATCAACAAGGACATCATCATCAAATGGTCTAAGGTCCCTCTCTTTGTGGAGTCAAGGATCACTCTTGAAGAGAACTATCTTCATCAAGAAGAAGTTTTCAATTATCTATATCATCATCAAATCCAAGGAGACAACAAGTAGAAGAAGCATCTTCACAAGTAAGTATATTTATGTCTACATTTGAATCTGTCAAAATGTCTTTTTGCAAGGAAAGCAACAAATTGGTTGGGGCTTCAAACTTTCTTGCATGGAAGAAGAGGACAAACCTGAATCTCATTGAAAATGAGGTCATGGATCATGTAAAGGGTTCAATCACCAAACCTCCAAAAGAAGATTCTCAAGCACTTGCAAAGTTTATGAAAAGGGAAGTAAGGGTTTAGAGGATTCTCATAGAATCTATCAAGGATCCCCTCATTCCATATGTATCAAAACTCGAAACTTCGAAAGAAATATATGACAAATTGGTAGAGTTATTTTCTGTAAGCACTGCGGGAGAATCTATCTCATTAAGGAAAGAACTCTACAAACTAAGGATATCAAAAGAAGAAGGGATAACCTCATACTTTATGAGGATATCTGAAATAAGGGATCAACTTCAAGATCTGGGAGAAATAATGTCTGACAAGGAGAATGACCATTGTAGTACTAAATGCACTACCAGAGGAGTGGGGTAACTTTACTTTATTCATGGGAAGAAAGAAGCTACTCCATTCCAGGATCTATGGTCACTATGCAAGATTGAAGAAACCAGGCAAAGGCAAAAACTGATGTAGGATCAAATGAGCAAACTCAAGCATATGCTGCTATGGCAAAGAAAAAAAGAGTAGTTTGGGAAATTTGGTCCTCAGAAAAGGAAGAAGAATATGGCTAAGATTTAATGCTATGGATGTCAAGTATATGGGCATTACAAGAGAGATTGTCCCAAGCTCAAGAAGGACAATAACAAAAAGGGAAGAGAAGAAACCCATATCACCGAAGAAGTGGAGGAAGCTGAAAAGAAGAAATCCAAGAAAGAGGAAGTAAAAGATCTCAACTATGATTGAGATAGTCTTTCTCATCTAAGTTCTTTTCAATTTTCTGTTGTAAGGTATGTCCATCACGATTCTCTGAGGAGCATGATAGGATGCATCATGGCATCATAGAAGTATTAAAAGCAAGAGCTCGTGACATCATCATAGGGAAGCATGAAATAAGTCTATGGCAGTAACCTATGGAAGGATATAACTCTTGGTAACCTCATTAGAAGCATAAGTGGTACTTATGGGAAAAAGAAAAAAGTCATCTAGTACAAAGCTCATCAAAGATCATTCAAAAGGAAACATCTGTTGGATGAGGATACTCAAGATCCTCTATTGCAATCTTCATCAGAAGGTTCACCAATCAAAAGGAAGCAAGTGTTTCATCAAGAATTCCAACTTGTAGGAATTCATGGGAGGATGGTATGATGTCAAAAGAAATAAAGCAGGTCAAGGGATTGAAGTTATTTCAATCAAGGAAGCTACTGAGGAAAGTTAGATGACCTAAAAGAAAAATGAGGTATGTATGCTTGTATTTAATGAACTAGAGTCATGTCATATGGTTGCAGGTAACATGGATGAATGGTCTATCTCGAGAGCATGATCAAGAGAAAAGGATCTCCTCCATTGAGAAAAGGAAGGCATGGGTCACACATTGACTGTTGAACCCTTAGTTAAACTGAGAGGGGGGGGGCGTGAATCAATTTAACACATTCATGGACTTTTAAAACTTTTTCATTAACACTTGTTTACACCTTCATTTCATGTTCAAATTAACATGTGAGTAATCTTAGAATGCGAGCAGAAAGCATTAATATAATGTAATAGTAGACTTAATATGAGAGCAGAAATTATTAAGCAAATGATATAAACTGGATCAACACATAAACATCATGCACAGAGACACCAGATATAAGTGGAAACCCATAAAAGGAGAAAACCACATCTTATTATTGTTGTGATGCAAAGGCAAGCTCCAACTCCCTCTCACCACTGATTTTCTGTAGGCACCAACCTACAGGAGGCTCCTACCTCAATTCTGCAAGCTACAACTTGCAAAGAAGCTCCAACTCCCATCAATTTTCTGCAGGCACCAACCTACAGGAGGCTCCAACCTCAGTCAGCTACAACTGACATCTATCAAGCTACAACTTGATAGGGAAGCTCCAACTTCCTTACTCTTTCAAAAGAGAAACACTTGTTGATTTACCTTGGATATCAGCTCTGTTTTTTTCCATCTGCTCTGCTGTTCATCTGTTCTCATATCTGCCCTGTATCATCTCTGCATCTTCTCAGATTCTCTATCAGCTTCTCCTTCTTCTCTACTCAGCTCCTCCTCCTTCTCTGCTCAGCTCCTCTCTCTTCTCTGCCTCACTGCTTCATTTCTGCATTCTCTTCACTCACTCTCTCTAACCTCATTGTGCATATCAATGTGATATTATATATAGAGTTCATCGCATGACTCTTTACATTCCTCGGGGAATTTGAAGTGAATAGTCCTGACTTTTGCCTTCTGCCTTCTCATTTCTTTTACCCGCTCATTCAGAAAAATATAACAATATGCATTAATTTCAATATTACAGTGGGAGTTTTGTTTTCCTACTGGAGACTTGCCAATGCATCACAAACAATAAAAAATTAATTACAACATTTACATTCACATTTTCAGTTACACACTTCAATTTCACTCAGCGCCTTTTCTGGATTTTGGTTTTACTGGATTTGGCTTTTCTGCTGCTGTTAAGTAACTGATCTGCATATTTCTGTTCATCATGCCTGCAAAATTCCCTGTGACTTTTTCAGTTCCTACATTATTTGTTTACCTCTGTTAGGCCCACATTTTCATCCCTGTTTTATTCACCTGTTCACTGTACTTTTGTGCACCTGCTGCATATATATCTGCTTTTTCAAGTTTATCCTCAAATAAATATAAATCTAGGCAATGTCTGTTCATTATTAATCTCTGTGCTCGGGCTCCCTGCTTACACCCTCTCTGTCCATATAATATACTTTCAAATCAACCCCCTTCATACTTTTTGGATCACTGTACATTTTCTGCAACTGTCTCTCTCTCTTTCGTTGCAGTTGTGTAACTGCTGCACATATAACTGTCTTTTAATATAACAACTGATTTTAAATCTGGGCAAACTTGAATTAATGCGGAAACTTCATTTTTCCATGGTTATAAAACCATACATATAAATTCATTCATATTTCAATCTTTACAATTTTTCATACGGTACCATATATATCGGGACCCACATATTCCAAAGTCTTCAGAGTGAAAACGCCTTTTGAATAGTTTTTACTACAGAACCTTTGGTTTAATCAATTCTCGGCATCTTCAAAACTGTGGTTAAACCATAATAAAAAACCCAACTTATAATATTTCGAATTAATATTCGAATATTCTGGCCAAGCCATTACATAGAAGTCTCTGCATATACTTGGTTTTTATAATTTGACTCCACTGGTCAATAAGTTATATTGAACTCTGTTTATGAGGGCGTCAATGAGTATCTCAACCTTCGACTTTGATTTTAAACCTTAGGCATTTCAAAATGTATCCATATGTATTAAACGTATAATCAGCTCCAGGCCATTCTTATGCGTGCATTCCAATTTAATATATCAGATATTGCAATATATATCAACCCCGATGCATATTATAATATATACACGTTCCGTGGAGCCCACTTGCTAATGCATTTCCTCAATCGACGGTTAATAACATATCGCGCAACCAACACTGATTTGACGGATATCGCTCGGCGAAGATGCACAGACGATAACGCGCGATGGCGCTCAATGAAAGCGGTTTTGGGGTCCCTCCGTATGCTACGTGTCAGCTGCTCTATGGAATCGCTCCGATTTCTTGAAAACCGCTTGTCCGTCGAAGGTGGTGCGATGAAAACCACCGGTTCGCTCTAAACCGTGTCCACTGTTCCTCCTTCGTGGTTCCGCCCCTCTACTCCAGGGTCCGTCGTCACTGTTCACACCTCGTGGTTCCGTTTAGTTGCGCTGGAGGTTCCGCTTCGTTTCTTAACTTCGTTCTTCTATACGTTTCAATGCCTTTGTTGATATAAACTCCGCCCTCTCTTTGTCTTCGCATTCACGTTACTTCATCTGCAGCTTACACCGAGGTTAAATAACTCACTGTGCCCTTAATGAGAGACCTTCTTCGAAGATTTCGGAACGTCATATGACATTTCACAACAGAATGTGTAATCTCCTTCTTCGAATGCTCTATATAATGTAATCACATTCTGACCTGATATGGACATCACCATTGTATAACCGAAGGTCCTTTCCTTCGTTTCTCTTCAATGAGGCTTCCTCCACGACTTCGTGGGACACACACTTTCTCGGCTCTTCAATTAAAACTCAAATATTCTGGATTCAGTTGTCATGAAATTTTATGCAACATTAATATAAACAGAGGTTCACATATAAACAAAGGTTCCTATTGCAGAGTGATTTTCTTCGGCCTCCCGTGGAATTTCGATATAGAAAATACTTCAATTAACTTCTCCACAGCATATACAAGCCTTAATCGTATTTAATTCGAAACATAAAATCGACCTTAATTGACATCGATTCTTCCTTTAATTGCAGGGTTTCATCTCAAAGCCTATTTCAGAGGTTACCATATATCTATTGAATTCAGGCATATTCACACAGGACTAATTCCGACAATGCACATCTAGTTCAGGAATGAATTCTTATATATATATGGAATCACTTACATTCATCTCTTGCCTGGTCTTCAGTAGATGGCCTTTCTAACAATTTTGTCCAAGGCTTTTCAGAACACCACCCTCTGCAGCTCTTCCCTATGGCTCCAGAGTACAATTGACAAGCTTCAACTGATTTTAACACTTCCACTAGTACTCCATAACTCAGAAACTAACCTCTCTATTAAACAGTGGCCTTTCTATCCTCATTACTCTGTCTCTCCAGATCTGCTATCAAATGGCCTTCTTCTACTGTCCTCACTACTTTGCACCTTGAATAGCTCTCTGCTTCAGTTCATTGCTGCCTGCCTCTTCTACCTCTGCCACCTCTCTGCCACTTTGCTTCTCTCTTTGCTATCTCCTTTGCCTTTTTTTTTCTATCTCTCTTTGTCTCTGTTTCCTCTGATGTCTCTGCTGCCTTTCTGCCCCTTGAATGATGTTTCAGGTGCTCCTCCTTTGTCATCTCCTTTGCCATCAATGACAACATTTCCAACATGGACAAGATGAAATCAACATAATATGTCCTCATATGAAATATGAGGTTGTTGACAATAATTGGAGGAACTATGATCGAAAGTTCCTGGAAGGAAATGTGTGAGGAAAGAAAAGAAGAGATCGTGAAATATGCAACTATGAAGGCGACCATCAACATCCGAGGACTGAGAGATTTGACTATGATATCTCCATGAAAGATATGAAGACCTTGATGAAGTCTGAAAAAGGAGACCCTGACAATGTATATCTTTTTGAGATATGTCAACATGTATGCAGGATGACGATGCAAGCAAGATGTCATGATGAAAGACCATCACAACGGTAATTTTGATTTAATGTTCATTTCTTATTTTTGAATACTTGGATGGGCTTATGCAAGGCTGCCAAGGGAAGACGCTGCAAATTTCTTCCACCTTTGATGACCATGTAGTAGGATGAAAGATATTTAAGGAAACATGGCATGGAGGAAGGCCAGATCTGGACTAATGGATCACTTTCCAATGAAAGAAATGATGACATGACTCATGGATGAAAGTGATGGATGGTCTGTGCCCTACGAAGAAGTCCCAAAAGATGTAGACTCTACAAACAAAGAAGAAATTCATGACATCAAAGGAAGGAGTTCTGCAATCAGTTGGTTGTCCCATGATCCCCACCTGAAGAGCTGCTGAAAGCAAGTCCCTGGTCAAGAGGGAGCTTGGGTGTATTCGTTTTATGGAATGGTTTGGTGATCCCTGGTTAAGAGGGAGTGACATATATGGTTCTCAACTTCATGTGTCATGCACTAGACCAAGACTAACAACCGTAAGTCTTTGTGAAGGCCATGAGGAGAGATAGACACATCATTCTTGTCTTCACTTGGGAAGACAGAATGGAGGATTGGGTAAACATTTGGCATCCGATACATTCGATCAAGCATCAAGGAAAGAAAAAGAAATGCGAAGTTCATAAAAGAGGAAGCCTATCACCAAGCAAAGGAGAGAAGATCATAACTGAGTTTATTTCTGATCTGTTTTGGGTTGATACACTTCACACGTGTGAGGAATAGGTGCTGCAGAAGGAGTTGAGGTATTGCAGTAACACTTTAAGGTCATATCAAGGAGAAAGTAAGGGTGGTTCTCGAGCCGAATTACCAAAGAAGAAGCCTCCATCTAGAGCGAAGGAATTCATGATATCAGGCCTAGTCAAGTACTGCAACTATGGTTTCTGAAGAAGGGCCGAGAGTTGCAGATCTGAAACAAGGAACCAGAATCTAAAGGATAACCGAGCTAGTGGGAGAAAGAAGAAGTTTGACCATCGTTGACTCAAGGAAGAAGAAGTTGAATTAAGAAGGCTTGTGACTTGGTCTTGGAGAGACTGTTGTGTCAAGGGTCTTGGTCATGGTCTTGGTATTCGTCAATTGAAGTCTCTATAAGAAGAATAAATTTGGGTTTTCCTGTCAAGTTGGAGAGGTTTTGGCCCTGGTTGATTGCCTACATTTTGTGTCTCTTGTCTTTTTGTTGTTTATGCTTTGGTAGTTGTTTGATGTAGAAGAACACTATATTAATCTAATAAAAAAGAAGATCCTAATCTAAAGAAGTAAAAAGCATTCACAAGCAATTATCATTATAGAGAAATCTCCTAATTCCATTGCCCTAGATTTCTCAACACATACTTCATGGTGATACTTAATTGCTCGTTGACCTCTTCTTCATTGGATCCATTTTATTCTACTTTCTTTGAGGAGGTAGTTGCACTTTGGAGATGTTCTATACCTTGCTTGATCCCACACATGCCACTTGGGATGGTCATTTCACACATGGTTCGTGGTCTTGGATTGAGATGAGTACTTGGGAGACCACACATGCCACCTGCATGCATTTGTTGGTGCAATTCGTTACACATTAGAGGATTATGAAGGACAAGCCTCCTATTCACACACTTGGTTCACTCGTGTGATATTTAGGGAAGTTAGAACCTAGCTATTCCAACTATTTTTGGCATGGTAGCTATCTACCTAGTGGATCGATCCTTTATGGAAGGTTTTCTTCCTTGTATTGACTTTATCTTCTACATGGTTTGAAGGGGTGTCTAGTTTATGGAGCCATTCATGACTTGGAGATTATACATGTGGCACTAGTCCACCATATTGTATCCTTTGTTGACTTTTTCACTCAAGTTAGTTGGAGGATATTAGTAATCTATGATTTCTTAGAGTAGATCTAGGGTTAGTTATGAATTGTAATTATTTATTGTGGAGTTAGTTGAGCTAAAACTCTATAAATTTGAGGCTGGCCCACTTGTAATGGTTGTTGAAGGTGAGGCGATGAACTACAAGGGATCTTATGGGATATCGATATGATTGAGGACGAATTCTTGTATTATAATATTGGAGTTGTTGTAATGAAAAGCCGAATCAGAAGTTAATTTGAGTGGTTTACAACATTTACAAATTTGAAACAAAGATATTGTTGTGGAAAAATGACAAGTTTAAGACAAAAAAAACTTACTATACCCATGAAAACAAGTGAGTCAATAATTTTTATGGCAAAAGAATATGAAGTCTACTGCTGAATTAATCATTGCAATGAAAATAAATGAGAAGGTTGTGGTCTCTGAGGTTGAGAAAAGATCCGAAGATTCTAAGCATACATTCAAGGCTTGTGATTGCTATTTGAAATTTTAAGAATGATCTGAATCAATGACATTATAAGTATAGTAGGAAATCCTATGTTGTAAGGTGTTGATCTATGTCTCTTTGGAGGAGCTTGAAGATATTATGATTCGACACCATATTTGAAGGAAGAAACAAAGGATAGGTAAGGTTGAAACATTACTCCTCACACTCTGCAATTTAAGAGGTACACATCATTTTTGTTCTTATATTTAGGAAATCTAGAGTATAAATTTCAAAGGTCTGTTGGAACCAATGACTTCTAAATTCATCTAAAGCAATCTACTAGATCGTGTCCTCTCTCTCTTATGGACAAATACATAATAGTACATACTGCTCCTTTATTTGTACACAAAGATCAAGTTTTTGAAGGTTAGACATTCAACTCCATCTCATGAATAGAATGTATGTCAATGACAATTCTAGGGTTTGTAACTAACACATTAGTATACATGTATGTAGAACTTTCAATTTGAAAGTTGATAGGTCTTGAAGACTTTGGCATCTAGGGTTTGTACACCCTAGCAAAGTTTGAACCAAGAAAACCTTAGGGACTAAACCCTAGGACTAATTGTTTTTGCTGAAAGAAGCCTTAGCTCTTGAGAAAGACAGAAATGGCATCATGTTGATATGACGACTAGGATGATTACAAGAAGTACAAGATTAAGAGGGAGCTGATTCTCTTCTCAAAAGATGAGTACTCTACATCTCCTTTCTTCAATTACTGATGTTTTTATTGTCTTTATCTTTGGATACTCTTTTGTTTATACACTTTGCTTAATTATACTTTTTCTTCAATAACCTTTCCTAATAAAGCTTGCAGGTCAATAATACGAGTTGCCCAAGACTTGACAATAGATGAAAGAATGGGAAGAATGTAGCAAAGCATGAAGACTTTCCTAAATTATGAAAAATCGTGAATGGAGAAAGAGAGAGAAGTTTGAAGTATGCATTAGATCTTGCATGCACCTAATAGCGACATGAAGGTTCTTCTAGTAAGAGGGAGAGGATCATGTTAAGACAATTGCCTCAGAAGAGTTATCCCAGATTTTGAAGAAGCCTCATGATTAAAGAAAACATTGTACTTTGCGAAAGGAATCATGAGCCAAAGGAAGAAATATTTACTTCAAAGGAAGTTGGAAGCAAAAGTTGAAATGAGGACGTTACAACTTGGGACTTAAGGATACATTGATTGGGTTGGCAGTGCTAATGATGAGTAGAGATACTACTGATCGTTGGGATCTGGTATGGTTTCTTGAGAATGAAGCAGGATTTTGTGGCACTGTAGAGGTAGAAGGCATGGCAGTTTGTACAATTAGTTGTGAAGTAATTTGGCTCCATAAAATGTTTAATGGACTATTGGACGATGTGTTGAATTTGATCGTGTTACTCTATACAGATTGTCAAAGAACCTGGTTTTCATGGAAGGTTGAAGCGCTTTATGATTCGAAAATATGGTGCAGATAGGAGTTGAGAAACTATGAAATAACTCCACGGATGAACATGTAGTTGATGTAAGGGAACTACGAGTACTTCCGAGACAAGCTTGGGCTTGTGGATATCTCCTCCCAAGATTGAGGAGGGGTCGGATGGACACCTTGTTCTCCATGTGTCATGTACTATGGCTGAGACTAACAACCATAAGTCTAGCACATGAACACAGATAGGGAGAATGGTGAATTGGCTAAGCATCATGGACCGACATCCTTGAGACATGTACTGTGACCAAGACTAACAACCATAAGTCAAGTACATTGGTTTGGTATAAGAATGGTTCGGAGGATCAATATTTCCTTGTGTCAAGTATTGTGACAATGGATTAAGAAATGGTCCTGTGAGGACATACTTAGGTGAACCTAGGTGGAGTATGTGCCTCAGAGAGGCGATGGTGTCCTATTGAATGCCTCCCAACATTGTGCCTTGATCTACTGGAGCGATAGGGCTTACTTGTCAAGGCCTTGGTAATTTGACAATGCTGGTTATGATGATGTTATCATCGACGATGCTTATCAATCTGGATCCTTTCTTATATAAGTCTTCAACTTGAGAATATCTCGATGAGTCATTATGAATACCTCCCTAGTTAAGAGGGAGTGTTGAAATTGTTGGAAATACTGAGAGGGGGGTGAATCAATATTTCTTTTCAATTGTTATTGTTACTAGTTTAGATCTCTTATAATTAGAACACAAAATGAACAATAAGAATAAATATTTTTATTAATATCTTCTTTACAATAAATCCAATACAATAGTATAGAGCTCCAACCCTAGATGAAGACACCAATCTTCAATCCTTCTAGGCACTAACCTGTACTATGCCAAGCACCAACTTGGACTTCACGAGGTTCCGACCTCTAGGGCTCCAAGCCTATCTTCCAAGGCTCCAACTTTGTGACTTTGAGGCACCAACCTCTAGGGCTCCAACCCTATCTCTGGTACAGGCCCCAACTTGGTCTCTTGAGGACTCCTATCCTATAGGGTTCCAATCCTATCTTCCAAGGCACCAACCTTGTCTCTTATGAGGCTCCAACCTCTAGGGCTCCAACCCTCAGCTTCAATTTGTCAAGATATGTTTAATGATTCTTCAAGGCTCCCAATATTTTCTGCAACAAGCCCAGCCAATATCTTCAACAATGCCTTCTCCAAATCACTTCATCAATGACAACCTTGTCTTCACATGAAGGTGTCACCACTGCTCTTCATGTACCCAAACAAAATCTCCAAGGTCACTTCATGATGGCTTCAACACATCATGGTCTCCAATAATGTCTTCAATATGCTGCCCCAAGAGCTCTCCAAGGATGTCTTCAACAAGGCTCAAAGGTTTCTTTTAGACCTGCACAACAGTTCTCCAAAGCTCCAAGATACTTTTACCAAAATGCCTCAAGGTGTCTTCACAACGATTCCTTAAATGCTTCACAATGTTTTCAACCAAGGGATGGCTTCAATGGTTCAACATAATCAAAGGTTTGAGATCCAAGCCCAAGGTCCTCTGTTTGCTGCTCCAAAAGGTCTACTTAAATGTCACATGGTCTCCTCAAGTGTCCTTCAAAAACTTCCTAGAATATGTTACAAATGATCCACAATAAATTGCTTTCAATAATCCATAGATTCTCTTGTTCACCTGTCAAGATTAAGGTTTGAAGGTCTTCAAACCACAGTTCTGAAATCAAAAGTCGCAAGCATTAAATTTTCACAACAGATCCGTGCCTCTAATATTTAAATCCGTGCCTCCAGAGTCCAAACTCATCAGATCGTCAGGTCTGAATTGCAGGGGTATAAGCCACTGGTCTGCAGTTCCTATCACAAATCTGAGATTAAGGCAAAACTGTCTGAGCTGAAGAATACAAGTTTAGAATCTGTCCACAACAGCCAAGGATAATCACACAGGTTCAAGCTGCTACAGGTTTGAAAGTGTAGTCTTCCACAAATTTGAATTAATTAATTTGAGCAGCTTCAGATATATGCGTTAGTCCTCGTTTTTCTCTCTTTTTTTCAAATGTTTTTTTTTTCTCTTCAATCTGTCAGTTAACCGAGCTTCACATTATATATATATATGTGTGTGTGTGTGTCTGCAAATTAGAAGAGATAATTATGCGAGAATAGTTTTGAAATCCACGAATGTTCTTCTTCCTATCACAACTTCTGATCTGACAGATGGCATAAATATGAAGTTCGATCTATTCCTGCAATAAAATGGAACCTGCAAGAGGGTCTCAATTACAGCTGCAAGGGGGAGTCACCACAGGTCCTGGCGTATGCTTCTGAACAGGTCGAATTAGTCTTTGATGTCACCGTGAGCTTTCCAATGAATATCAATTTTGTCTTCTGTAAGTTCACGAGTTGTGAACTTCTTCCTTCACACTGTTTTCTTCACGAACTTGTCTCTACATCCCATCTTCAACGCATCAGATCATATGTATATATGCATATTACCAAGGACGTCATAAAAAACAACTGATATTTCATTTTGTGTTTGGGGACGAATTTATATAAAGGTTTTCACTTTTTAATATTTTAGTAATTTTTAATAGAAGGCAGTGGATGTGTTTGAATTTGTCTAAGGTTTTCACTTTTTAATATTTTAGTAATTTTTAATAGAAGGTAGTGGAATATATTTTAAAGAATGAATATATATTTTGTTTTGGTATCATATAAATAATTTTGATATTTTATTTTATTTTTAAGGAAGAATAAGTTTTTTTCTAAATATTTTTTAGGGTTTTGAAAAGGGGTTTCAAGGTATATGCATCATCTTCTTAGGGTTTTCTCCTAGGGTTTGCATGAGGTTAGGGAAACATCACGAAAGGGTTTAGGGCATGTATCACAACAATATTTTCCATCTCCAACAATGCCAGATTGACATCAATGACAACCTTGACTAATAGTCTCCCCCTTTGTCATTGATGGCAATATTCTTGCCTTTCCAACAATTTCTCCCCCTTTGACATCAATGGAAAATGGGGTGCTCAAGAACCCCCCCCCAACCTATCAAGTTGCTTCTTGATATTTTGCTCCCATCACATTTTTTTCATCACTGATAGTTCTTCATGATAGATATGTTGCTCCCCCTGTCATGGTGCTCTTCCTTCTGGCAATGTGGTCCATGATAGATGTGTTTGCATTTCTTCATGTCATGAACCAACTCCCCCTGCTTGCATAAACTCCTCTAGCTCCAGAAAGATTGCTTGCCTTGTGATCTAGTGGAAGACATCTTCAACAATGGTCCATCATATGAGTAAGGCATTATGTTCTTCAATGGAGTTGCTGCCGAGAGATGATGTATCAAAAGATGATTGTCCATGTGTGACTCATCAAGGATTTCATATGGCCCTTCATGGATAGCTTCTGCAAAAGTGGTCAAGAATCACGAGCTCCCCCTGACAGTATGCATCGTCTCCTTTTTGGCAGAGTCTCACCATCAAATACGATGGATGCCTTTATCAAATCAACATGTGTTGTTGGCTGGAGTGTTCAGGGGACTTTCAGACCCAATTTTCTTCCTTCTCCGTACTTGTGTAATTTTCTTCTTTGGCTTGGTTGTCATCGTTTTAGGGACCCAAGTCAAGTTACATTCACGTGCCATATGTCCAATGTTATGGCAATTGAAGCACTTCATCTTGTTCATGAATGAGTAATCATGACTTATTTTTGCAAAACTGCTTCTAGAAGATTGACGAGGACCATTATATTTGTCTTTGTGATATGGCCTAGAATGGTCCCTGGAAGATGAAGATTTCCTTGATGTACTTCTGAAATATTTTTGCCTTGGGATTCTTTAATGATATTCATCGCGTTTTGTATTCTTGACATCATCTGCAAGTCTCCTCAGAGTAGGATTTATTCCATTGTTTCCTTGACTCTTCTCCTTGCCTTTGTTAGAACTGGGAGCATCAACATTTCTTCATGGCTTCCTCACATCCTTGTTTTTTGAACCATTAGGGTTTGCATCATTCTTGCTTGAGGATTCACTTGCATAGCCAAGACCCGATTTATTAAGGGGAGACCTTTGACGACTTAGGATGTCATCTAGGGTTTGAGAGCTTTTCAAGTTCTTATTCAGCGAGTGAACTTCCTTTTTAAGAAAGACAATTTCTCCTTTCAACTTTTCACATTCTTCATCTTTCATAACTAGTTGCTTTTTCATGTCTTCCATCATCCTTGTTGCTTCGTGTGCTTCGATTTTAAGGGAGATGATATTTGATTTCATTATGAAGACCTCTTCATTCTTCTTTGCTAGACTTCTCTCCATTTCTTCTTTTATTCTTGTAGTTTCACATGTTTCGGCCTTGAGAAGATTGATGTCTGATTTTAGTTTGAAGATTTCTTTATCCTTTTCTTCTAGTTGGCATATCATGGTGTTTCTCTCCTTTTCTGCTTCATCAACTTGTCCTTCTATGAATGCCAAAGTTTCCATCGGCTCCTTGCGTTTGTTTCCTTGCTTCTTCTAGTTGAGATTTAAGAGGGGAGACCTCTTCCTTGTATTGACCAATCTCTGCTTCAAGATTGTTCAAGCTCTGAAGTCTTTGTTCAAGGGGGCTTGACAAATCTTTTTACCTTTTCTTTGTCTTATCCAATTGATTTGTCATAGATATGACTTCTTCATGACGCTTTCTTTTGTTTTGATGAAATTCCTCCTTAAGTTTGGCGAGCTCCTCATTTCTTTCTTGTACTTGAAGCTTGAAAAGGTCAACTTCCTTCCTTGTCTTGTCTTGGTCGCCATCTTGTGCTTTCCTCTTAAGTTCCTCATTTTCCTTTTTCAAACTGTTAATCTCTTCCATGGCATCTATAAGCTTAGTCAAGAGATCTTTTTCAAGGTCTTCTTTGCTTTCTTCTTCTTCTAGGTCTTCTTTGGCCTTGATGTCATCATCCTTATTTTCAACTTCCTTTATGGGTTCTGGATTTCCTTCTTGCTTTCCATGATCTTCTTAACTAGGGATCATGGTCAATGCTCCTTTTGAGTGAAGATCATGAAGTTTGTCCCTTATTCCTTTTGCTGATGAACATTTTTCCAAGTTGGCCTTCATAGAATCAGGTAGCCCATTCAAGATTGCTTTCATTTCTCTTGTATTATACTCCTTGGATTCTCCTTCCTCATTCTTGCCTCCCATATATCAAAGTTTCCATTGAACAATGGAGCCTTCACATATTGATTCTCCTTCCATCATGCTATCGGTAATCATCGATTTTCAGACTTCAACGCCTTGAGTCTTTAAGAATTCCTCATTCTTGCCTCCCATATATGAAAGTTTCCATTGAACAATGGAGCCTTCAAAAATTGATTGAATTCAATTTCGATGGTTGAGGAAGACACATCTTTAGGAGGATTGGAGACTTTCTTCCTTGGTTTCACCATTTGTGTTCTAATGATCAACCTTCAAGTTGTTAGGAAGTGAAGGTACTGGCTAAGAGAAAATATGTATATCAATTACAAGTAATTATCATATTAAGAAATTCTATCATCTATTTGAATTTCAACACACTGCATTCATTTTCTGCAAAATTTCTTCGACAAGGATTAAATCCTACGGGTTTAATCATCACATACCGAGTATCATTAGATTGGTCAACATGCAAGACTATTTGGTTGAGGCATAGCATTTCCTTGCATCTACAGTCTTCCAAATTTTCTAGCTTTTTGATAAGTCTTGGTTATGCGACTTTCTTCTATAAGAGATATTGTCGTTGGTATTTTGAATTTTCCTTTTATAAGTTTCCTTGATGTGCATATATAGAATCGGAAGGATGAATTAGATCCGAAACATTGATAGGTCCGCAAGGATGTTCATTAACAGATAATATTTGGAAAGGAAGGAGAAAAGTCCTTGACATATCAAAAGGAGTGACCACACTTGTTCAATGAAGATATTTGGTATTGTATTCCAGGTCTAAAGGTTGACTAATTTGGTGAACATTTGAAAGTGGAAAAGAGGACACTGTTTGAAGCTTTACAAGGACATTCTGAAATTTATAAGAACCAGGGAAACCACATAGTGCTACAGGAAGCATGCCCTTCCAAAAGCCTAATTACAATCAAATGACCTTTCAAATGTATTGTGTCATTAACGAAATAAAAGCTCACACCAAGATATAACAGTCCTCATAGGACTCGTTCTATTAGACCAGTAATGTTTTATTAATCACAAGCGGTCATGTTTCCTCCTACATTTTTCAAGTCGAGAAGTAAGAATACTTCATTTCATTAATTTTCCAGTGGTTTACTTCGTTGGTCTTTCTTGCATGCTAATAATGCACATTAAAAAATCATAATCTGGTATGCATGGTTTAAATATTTTGAACTTAAATACATTTACCATATGGTCCTATAAACTTGTATACTCAAAGACTTCAGAATGGTTGATTGTAATTTCTTTTTTCTGTTTCAGAGGATTACATTCAAGGACAGATTTCTGTTTCAGAGGATTTCATTCAAGGACAGGGTCTCAAACAATTGATAATTTTGGATCTGAATGGGGTCTTGGTTAGAGCTTACCCACGAGGGCAAGCAATCAATATTACTAAGAAACCATCTATGTACTTGAAATATAAAAAGATATACTTTAGGCCTGGACTATCAAATTTTATAGATAAATGCCTAGAGTCATTTGAAATTGCTATATGGTCGTGTTTTCAAATGAATAACATAAAACTTATTCTCAGAAAATCTATTGGGAAAAATAGGATGGATAAATTGCTTTTTATATGGGATCAAAGTTGGTGTTCAATGGAAGGTCATGTTACAAATTTACAAGGAAAGACCAAGCCAGCCCTATTGAAGGACCTCAGTAAGGTTTGGGAAACTTACCCACAATATGGACCAAGGAACACACTCTTGATAGATGATAGTGAATACAAGTTGAAAAATAATCCCAGTTGCAAATGTGTTTGCCTTGAGAGTTATGATCCAGATGACGAAGAAAAGGGCCAATCTTCTATTTTTTTGTGGAATAGTATTATGCAACACATACATATCTATAATGATGTAGAAGAATTGACCAGTGTATATTAACTGCAAATTGATTTATCATTTATCTTATGTTTACCTTTAGTATTTAATGTTTTGAAACTGTTTGGTTGTATTGTTCTATTTTGAGGTTCAAATTATTCATTTGAAAATCCATAATGATTGCACATTCTTAATTATGCTGGATTCTAAAAATAACTAGGAGCAGAATGCTATTTAGAGAATATTACTAATAATTTATTTACTTGAAGGAAAAATTTAGAACAAGATTGTAAGTGACTTTGGTAAGACTACTGCATAAAACACGAGTATCTTGGGCAACAGAAGTAGTGGATCGGAAATCTGTAATCTACATTGTTCTTTTGTCCAAGAAAAATTAACAATTTCTGTTCAAGTAAAATTTGTCGAAATTACACTCTTTAGGTGCCATAAAACTATTGAAAGCTTCAAATTAGGGTCTTGAAAAACCAGATCCCTTCAGTCAACAAAAATAGAAGACCCCCAATTATTCTATCAGCAATTGGATATCAGCATACATAACTGGTTACATCCCGTTACAGAGCCCTATGACAAAAAAGTAAACACTATATACTTCCCGTAGCAGAGTTAAAATAAATGCTAAACAAGACAACTCTATCCATCAAAGCAACACCGTAATATCAAACTACTGCAGCAAAACTAAAGACAGCAACAGCAAAGAGAAAAAAATTAAGCTTCAGATTGAAAACGGTGTAGAGATAGTAGCTCCATCTCTATCTTCTTCCTTAACCATGGTGTTCTCTGACAGATGCTTCCCCTCTTTAGACACTTTGTCTGCTTCTTGTTTCAATTCCATGAATCAAATGAGACAATCACCTCCAGTGGTGAATCTCCAACCAGTGGTGAAGTTGAGCAGAACCATTCATACAATTAATGATGAGGGAAGAGTCACAACAATCTGAATGTGTGTTTAACACTCCTATCCAGTGCACATTTTAAAAGAAACTTCAAAGCTTGTAACTCAGCAGAATTGTTGGACCCTGGCCCAGGTCCCTCTTTAAATCGGAGAGAAACAAAACCCATAACATGCTACTAAACTCAAGATGACTGTGCCTGGTGCTGTGGGAAAACCCCAACATTGTAACTTATTGATTGACAGTTATCCTACTTGGTGAAAAACCCTTTTGATTGATTGACATTTTTGACATTTGGAATCGTTTCTCTCAAATTGGACATTGCTTGGAACATGGGGATATGTTTATCTTCAAAAATTGAAGATTTCACAACCAACCAGATTCCCAACAAGATGTGGCAAGGCTCTAAACAGTCCTCTATTGAATCAACATTCCATACATTTGGAGTACTAGGGATTTGTTTTGCTTCTTTCCAAACCTGGTGGGCACAAGGTCATTTGATAACAAGTGAATGATTTGTTCTTTCAATTTGCACAATAAGCAAATCCCAAGACTTATACTCTTGTTTCTCGTGGAAAATATCCCTATATTTTATATGAGGAATATGCATGCTCTGGGCCATTACATCATATGCTCGAAACCATTACAGTAAAGCTCATATTGCCAATTGCTGGAATTGAATCTAGATGGGAAGGATCCCAATCATTCCTCCCAACCACCAAAGATAAATTCAATTGACAAGCAAATCCCAAGACCCTGTATATCTCTTGTGCATTACTTTTCAAGTCAAGGCCTTGTTCCTTAGTGCCAACCACATATATTTGCCTCTTTTGAAGTTCGGAATTCCCAAATCTTGCCCTACTACCAATCAGGTCCTTGAGGATCAGATACAAACATAGCTTTGTATCCAAGTTAAGAAAAATATTACATCAAATTGTTATATGTTCAAGTGAATCGTTTTCATCCTTTAACCTAATATGGGCCCTCTCTGAACTTTTTGTGTACGCCTTCCATAGATATGCCTGATCTCCTTCAAGGTGTCCAACTGGGACCATAGATCTATGGAGCTAGGGTCCCCCACTTTGATCGAAAGTGTAAGAACTTATTTTCGACAAAGAGACAATCATATAATCTAGAAAAAACTATTACTGAAAGTTCTATGCAGAGACTTGAAAAATTCTTTGCAGAAACTTGAAAGCTCTATGCATAAAATTGAAAGTTCTATGCAGAAAACTGAATGTTCTATGTTGGGACTTGAAATTACTTTGCAGAAAACTAAATATTCTATGCAAGGACTTGAAGTACTTTGCAGAAAACTGAATGTTCTATGTTGGGACTTGAAATTACTTTGCAGAAAACTAAATATTCTATGCAGGGACTTGAAAGTACTTTGCAGAAAACTAAATGTTCTATGTTGTTACAATTACTTAAAATGCAGATTTCTTCTTCAAAGCTTTTTAAATCAGCAATTGTAGATAAAACATAAATTTATGGATCATATGAAAATAACCAAACACAAATATGGGTCGCTAAGATTTATGTCTAATGACAAGGCAAAACCTCTCAAGGGGGAAAACCCAAATGATTCTTCTTCTATTAGATTTCTTCAATTGTTCATCAAAGTATGTTAATTTTAGATAACCATGGTATGTTCTATGCTTAATGCATTTTACTTCAATCTTTCATATAGGCCCAATTCAAATTAACAATCACATAAATATGAAAATAAATGCTGATAGAACATAATAATAGATCAATAGAAGACTAACCAAAATAATATATTAGAATTTGTAATTCTTCTTGTTTAGCAAATATAGAGAGAAATGTTTGTTACATCAGTCAACAGGATGCCCTAACCAGCAAAGACTTTGGTTGGTCAAACTAGCTCTCCCAACCTCCAAGAGGTTCAGTCAAACATCTACAAGACCAACCTTCTTTAAGTGTCTCACACACCTCAAAAGACAACTCCCAAAATAGTCAACGCAAGTCAACAAAACCAGTGAACGCTATGGTAAAAGGACTACGGTCGAAGTCAATGTCCTTCCTCGATTTTTGTGCCCTCCAAAAATCATAATTCCTACAGTCAAATCAGAGTCAAAGCTTGAGAGTTGACCCAAAGTCAACGCTGTCCAGAAAGCCCTAAAAATAGTTTGAAATTTCTCTAGCTTCAGATTCACACGTGGGAGAGAGAGAAGTCTCTTCTAGGCTGTACGAACCAATCAGATGATGAGGAATGTGTGTGATGAGATGATGATGAAATGAGCATCATCTCTCTCCAATTTATATCCATCAATGAGGGTGTGTGACACATCTTTTGGGGCTTGTGAGTCTATATTACAAATCTGGCCGACCTTGACAATTTGCACATGTGTGGAAAATAAAATCAAAATATAAGTTCTGCTCATTCAAACAAGATGATCTCAAGATCAAAATCTTGCACCTCTTCGAAAGAGGAATCCAACAAAAATATCATCATCATCATATGAGCAATGCAACATGGAGTTTGGACCTAGTTGCCCAAAATTAACACTCCCTCTCAACTAGGGAGAACACTTGTGCCATCCTGTCATATAGTACCATAATGTACTTATATATATCATCCAGCGCTTCTGTGTCATCCTGCTATAACTTGCTTTGCTGACTCTTTTTTGCAAACAAATGAGAGTGAGTCACAAAGACATCACTCTCCACTGACCAGAAGTTAGTATAGAGGTAAAAACCTCAACTAGACTCAAGATGAGTCACATACTGACCCGAAGTTAGTTTAGAGGTAAGAACCTCATCCAGACTTGATCCCAGATCAAGGTGTTGGACACATCCCATCCTAGATATAGAGAGTACGAAAATCCCCGATGCATCCATTGGTCATGCTATCGGTCTCTATCCACATTTCCCATCTCATTGGCCAAATGAGAGGTACTTCCCATGAGTCTGAAACTCCATGGATAGGATGCATGTGGGACATAGATCAAAGAGAAGGTGAACCAACTCAATATCATAACGGTGGGGAAGAAACACAACAACAAGGTTTGGTGAACCTCACCATGTGGTTGCTTATAGCTCCAAGAAGCTATCCCCAAGCCCCTTGGAGCTCTTAGAGCTCATAGTCCAACCCAGGTTGGACTCTCAGGATAGGGTTTGTCCATGATACCAAGCTTCTCACGGAAGGTTAGGAATTTGACCTTCCCTAGGGGCTTTGTGAGAATATCTGCGACCTGTTCATTAGTCCCAATGTGATCGAGCCTTACGACGCCTCGCTGTACCATGTCCCAAACAAAGTGATACCTAATATCAATATGCTTGGATTGGTCGTGGAACACAAGATTTTTAGAAAGACGAATCCCACTCTGGTTATCACAAAGGATAATGGTGGTATCCAGCACATGTGCAAACAACTCACTGAAGAGCTTTCTCAACCAAAGAGCTTCACAACAGTCCATACTCGCTGCAATGTATTTGGCCTCGGCAGTGCTCAGAGCAACCGATTTCTGCTTCCCGCTCATCCAAGATATCAAAGTAGAACCAAGAGTGAAGCAACATCCATATGTGCTCTTACGATCCACCACTGCCTGCCCAATCAACATCGGTATATCCATGGAGCCTCGTACTCTTGACAGTGTATCTTAGCCCATGTTTGATTGTGCCTCGAAGATATCTCAAGAGATTCTTGGCACCAATCCAGTGAATGTGATGAGGGTCAACCATATATTGACTCAATGTGTTCACTGCAAAACATGTGGTCGGACGTGAGTTCATTAAGAACATCAAGGCCCCCACGAGTTGACGATACTCAGTGGGATTTCCCAACTCGGGCCTAGCAATACTTCCACACAACTTCTTAAAGTTGAGTTCCATCAGAGTAGTCACGAACTTGCAGTCCACCTTCCCAAATCTCTCCAGCAGCTTCACGACATATTTTCCTTGAGAAAGGAAAATCTTACCTGGCTTTTGCCAGACCTCTAAACCTAGGAAATAGTGCATCATTCCTAGGTCCTTTATCTCGAACTCGAAAGCTAGCTCCCTCTTACATTGATGAATGAGAGGGCCAGTACTTGTCAAGAAGAGATCATCCACATAGAGAACCAAAATGAGAGGCCTTTGTTTATCAACCTTGAAAATAAAGGTTTGGATGAACATCACTTTGAGTGAAACCTAGCTTCATCAAGTAGCTATCAATCCTCTCATACCAAGCCCTGGGGGCTTGCTTCAACCCATAGCGAGCTTTCTTCAACTTGCATACATATGTGTCTCTTTTTTGGACTTTGAACCCCAGAGGTTGTTCCACATAAACCTCTTCCTTGATTGAACCATGTAAAAAAGCATCCATCTGATGGAGATCCATCCTTGCGTTGTAGCAAGGGAAATGATTGATCGGATGGTGGTGTAGTGGGCAACATGTGCAAATATATCATCATAATCTATGCATTCCTTTTGAGAGAAGCCTCAGGCAACAAATCTTGCCTTGTACTTTTCAACACTTCCATCAGCTCCATGCTTGATTTTGTAGAGCCATTTCGAGGTGACAACAGATATTCCCTTCGGTCTCGGGACCACTCCCCAGACATCATTCTTCATAATAGACTCATATTCTTCGTGCATAACATCCTCCAAACTTGATGCTTTATGACTTCTTCAAATGTTCCAAGTTCAGATTGTACAATAGTACTCATGGTTGCTAGGTACCTTTGGTACCTATTCGACTTCTTACTTTTCCGGAATGTTCCTCTAGGAGAAATATGTCTCTCGACATCTTCGAGAATGTCTCTTAGTCATGAAGGTCTTCTTTTATTTGAAGAGGGTGGATCTATAGGATCCATCGAACCTTCAACATCGGACATCGGTTCATCCTTCGATTCTTCCAGCTTCCCTACTTCTTCTTCTTCTTTGTCTTCCTTTGAGCTAGGAAGATTCCTAACTTTCTTGAGGGCAACATCTTCATCGAAGGTGACATCGTGGCATATCTCCACTTCTCTTTGACCAGGCACATAGATTCTACAAGTCTTCGAGGTTTCACTATAGCCCACAAACATTCATTTCTTCCTAGACGCATCCAACTTGCTTCTCTTTTCTTTCAGCACATGAAAATAAACAGGACTTAGAAAACTTTAAAATGAGAGACATCGGGCTTCTTACCAGAGAAGACTTCTTCGGGAGTTTTGGAGTCCAATGCAGAATGTGGGCACCTATTTTGAACGTACACAACGGTGTTGGCAGCTTCTCTCCATAGAAACTTCGGAAGACCTTGGTCATAAAGCATGGCACAAGCAACTTCCAAAATGGTTCTATTCTTCCTTTCAGTGACACCGTTTTGCTCGAGAGCATACACAGTGGTGGTTTCCCTCTTAATGCCTGCTTCCCTACAATGGTCATTGAATTCATTTGACTCATATTCGGTTCCATTATCGGTCCTCAAAATTTTGATCTTCTTCCCTGTTTGATTTTCAACCAAGGCCTTGAAGGTACAAAACCACTTGAATGCTTCGTCCTTCTTCTTCAAGAAATATATCCAAGTCTTGCGTCTTGCAGGAGAAGTCATCTATAAAAGTGATATAATATAAGCATCCTTCCAAGGATGTTACAGGCAGCATACCAAATAGATCAGAATGTATCAATTGCAAAATATCAGATGTCTTCGTGACACTTGAGGGGAATGGTCCCCTAGTATGCTTTCCTTCGGCACAACCCTGACATACACCTTCATAATCATCTTGAAATCGAGCATCCCTGTCACCACCTTCCTTGCTTTGGGAAGGACTTTGAAATGAAGGTGTGCAAACCTCCGATGCCATAGCTCGGATTGAAGAGATGTGTCACATGTCATGCCCCCCAACAGACTTCCTCCAACCTGATAGAGTGTATCAACTCTAAAACCAAGAGTGAATGCTTCTTTGAAGTTCCTCTTCCAAATGCGTACCTTTCCATCGATGAATGCCACCTTGAATCCTTTGTCTTCCATTGTCGAGATAGACACTAGATTCTTCTTCAAGTCAATTACGTACAACACATCTTGCAAGTGGAGGACTGGACCTTGATTTAGATGAAAGGTCACAATCCATGTCCCTTTCACGAGATAGGTGGCATTGTCTCCAATGATAATTTCCAAATTAGTATCATTTTCAATCAAATCAAAAAGGGCTTCCTTATATCCAGTGAAGTGCCTTCAGGCACCACTATCAATCAACCAATTATCCAGCGTATCAAAAGGAGATGCAACAGAGAGAGCAGATATAAGAATATATTCATTTTTCCTATCAACAACATTAGATTCATCATACTTGGAATTCCTTGACCTCTTGAAAGGTGGCCCATTTCCACTTTGATCAGAGGGAGCCTTCCTCTTTCCTTTGAACATGTTGTTCCTTTGATTTCCATTCCCCCTGAAGTTGTCGTCGTCATCATTTCTAGGAGAGTCCCTTCTATTGGGGCACTCTCTTGCATAGTGACGAAACTTGTTATAAGTGTAACATCTTTATTTTCTTCCTTTGGTACCCGCTCTTCCATGCTTTTGATTTCTCGGACCACCATTGTTCCTCTTCTTTGCATGAGTGGTGAAGGCAGTAGGGTCACCTCCATTCCCATTCGAGGGATGGTCTCTCTCCATCATCCTTGTTTCCTCTTAAGTGCATCTTGTCAACAATTCATCAAAATCATGAATCACATTGTTATTAAGAATCGTAGTATTAAATACATACCAGTGTCTTGCATAGTGACCAAACTTGTTACACCTGTAACATCTTCCTTTTCTTCCATTGGTACCTGCTCTTCCATGGTTTTGATTTCTCGGATCACCATTATTTCTCTTCTTTGCATGAGCGGTGAAGGTAGTAGGGTCACCTCCATTCCCATTCGAGGGATGGTCTCTCTCCATCATCCTTGTTTCCTCTTGAGTGCATCTCGTCAATAATTCATCAAAATCAGGAATCACATTGTTATTAAGAATCTTAGTATTAAATACATACTCGTCTTGGGGGAGTCCTCCAAGAGAAATGAGAACGAGCTCTCAGTCAGCTACTTCTTCTCCAATAGCTAAGAGTCTGATTTATGTGAGCCTCATAAAATAAGATTGAATGGATTCTTCTTTGCCCTTCTTGGTATTCTTCAACTTGTTCTTGAAAAATAGAACTTGATTAGCATTGCTAGCCCTGAACATTCTAACCAACTTATCATACATCTCATTAGATGTGCCCAGCTCGAAGATATAAGCAACCAAGTGCTAATGTATAGAATCCATGATAATCATCTTCGCCTTGATTTCCCCTTTTCTATACTTTGTCTTTGTGGCAACTGGTGCATTTGATGGAGGCTCATTTATCTTCATCTGCATATAATCCATGACATCTTGATCTTCCAATACCAAATCCAAAGACATCTTCCAAGCATGATAATCAAACTTATCAGTGAACATATCATCAAACTCGAAATTCTTGTAGGTTGAGGAGGCCATTGGTCCTTGATAAGACAACTTCTTCGAGGATTTCTTTTCACACTAGCTTGGGCTTTGTCTTCACCTTAGCTCTGATACCATGCTAATTTTAGATAACCATGGTATGTTCTATGCTTAATGCAGTTTACTTCAATCTTTCATATAGGCGCAATTGAAATTAGCAATCACATAGACATGAAAGTAAATGTTGATAGAACATAATAATAGATCAATAGAAGAGAAGCCAAAATAATATACCAGAATTTGTAATTCTTCTTGTCCAATAAATATAGAGAGAAATGTTTGTTACAACAGTCAACAGGATGCCCTAGCCAGCAAAGACTTTGGCTGGTCAAACCAACTCTCCCAACCTCCAAGAGGTTCAGTCAAACATCTACAAGATCAACCTTCTTGAAGTGTCACACACACCTCCAAAGACAACTCCCAAACCAGTGAATGCAAGTCAACAAAACCAACGATCGTTGCGGTCAAAGGGTTGCGGTCAAAGTCAACGTCCTTCCTTGATTTCTGTGCCCTCCAATGCGGTCTCTAAAAATCAGAATTTCTGCAGTCAAATCAGAGTCAAAGCTTGAGGGTTGACCCAAAGTCAACGCTGTCCAGAAATCCATAAAAAAGTCCGAAATTTCTCCAGCTTCAAATTCACACGTGGGAGAGAGAGAAGCCTCTTCTAGGCTGTACGATCCAATTAGATGATGAGGAATGTGTGTAATGAGATGATTATTCTCTCTATTTTATATCCATCAATGAGGGTGTGTGACACATCTTTTGAGGTTTGTGAGCCTACATTACAAATCTGGCCGACCTTGACAATTTGCACATGTGTGGAAAATAAAATCAAAATATAAGTTCCGCTCATCCAAACAAGATGATCTTTAGATCAATCTTGCACTTCTCCGAAAGAGGAATAAAAAAAAAATATCATCATCATCATCATCATATGAGAAATGCAACATGGTGTTTGGACCTAGTTGCCCAAAATTAACAAAGTACAAAGAGAGAGAAAATGATAATGAATAAAGTCACCATTCAACTTGTAGTTGAAGTGTTCTTGATTTTTTCTTGAAAATTTTCACCTACACTTGCTCCACCTCTTCCCTTGCTCTTGCTCTTCTCTTGCTCTCACACTTCTCTTGCACACACTCAACACTTGATCTCCTTCTTCACAATGAACATGCTACTCTAAACTCTCACTTGCTCTTGCATAAATATATGAGAAGTAAGAGGTGTTACAAAATGTATTCATGCATTGAGCCAACAATCAAAGAATCAAATTCCGTGAGGGAGGAGTTACTTGAGGAGAAATGTAACTCATCACAAGAATTGACATAGATGTACATTGTCTTAAGGAATTACAATTCGAAAAATAGAGAAAGAGAGAGGTACACTTATAGACATGAAAAAATATTTGGCGAGAGTTACAAATCAAATTGAGCGAGGGAGTTACAAGTGGATTTAATGAGTTACACCTTTTCCATGCATCAAATTAGTGAGAGTTACATTTTCTTAAGTGTGGAGTTGCTATTTTGTTCCACTTCAATTTGCCAAATATGAGATTCTTAATTTAATTGACTTATTCAATGAGACTTGTTAATTTGTTTTTTATTAATCCATTAAAGGTGAATGACTTATTTTATAAATAATAGTATAATAATAATAATAATAGTAGTAAGGTTAAAATATTAATTCTTGACTTGTATATTCACGATTGATTTGATTTTAAGGTGAATTCCATATGTCAAAATCATCCTTCGTCATTTAGACGACTTTCTATTTTTGGAAATTCACTTCCAAATTGAGATGTGACTTACTATTTTTGGAAAGTAATTAAAATGGTTAGGAATGAAATTTTATTATAGATGTTTCAGACATAACTGAAAGATATGATTTTTTCTAGGAGAAATTCATATCTAAGCTGCCAAATTTTAACAAAATTGTTATATGTTCAAGTGAATTGTTTTCATCTCTTAACCTAATATGGCCTCTCTTTGAACTTTTTGTATATGCCTTTCATAGATCTGCTTGATCTCCTTCAAGGTCCAACCGGGACTAGAGATTTATGGAGCTAGGGTACCCCACTTTGATCAAAACTGTAAGAACTTATTTTTGACAAAGAGGCAATCATATAATCTAGAAAAACTATTCCTTCTCCAAAGTCTAAGATGAAATTGTGACCAATTTTGACCTTACTTGCCATTACCCACTTGCAATGCCAAAATTTGCCTAATCAATGGAAAGTTTAGAAAAAACGTTTTCCATTATTTTGTGACATTCATCAAGTTTGTAATTCAACCTATGAAAATCCTTGTTCTCATGTATCTTTGATCTATAATCTTCCCCCACATAAAGAAAACACTTTGTAAGCTTTTGGGTGCAAAGGAAGTACCAAAAAGATGGATATTAAAGGAAGTACCAAAAGATGGATATTTTTTAGCTCTCAACCACCAAGTTTTCTTTGGCTTTGGCTTTCCTATGTATTGTGATTTAACTAATGTGTTTTTTCATTCCTATGTATTGTGATTTAACTAATGTGATTTCTCATCTTCCTTTTATCTCGATCATAGAAATCTAAAACACATCACAATTTTTTCCAACATGTCTTGTTATATGGTGCAACAATTACCAAAACACAATAATTTCCTCAAGAATACACTTTCACGAAAAAAAAATAGCTGCGCTTATCTACCACCATTTTTCTTTGGCTTTAGCTTTCCTATGTATTTTTCATTTAAAAAAAAGCTGTCTATCAACCACCATTTTTCTTTGGCTTTGGGTTTCCTATCTATTGTGATTTAACTAATGCGATTTCTTATCTTCCTTTCATCTTGATCTTAGAAAATCTAAAACATAACATCCCATTTTTTTCCAACATATGTTTTGGTATATTGGCCAACAAGTACTAAAACACATTAATTGTCTAAAAAATACGCTTTCACTAAAGTCAGCTTGTTGATAAGCAACCACCCATTATAGTAGTAATTTATCATGTCTTCAATTTTTTTTCTAGCAATTAGCCCCCAATGTTTCTTCTTAAATCCATTTAATTTGAGTGGAAATCTCAAATATTTGAAACCTTCATAAAAATCTAAATCTTCATAAAAATCTAAATCTTTAAAGGGGAAATTTTTTAGTAATATATGTGGTCTATTTCAGAAATGTTTTTATAAATTTCTATTTTTAAAATATGAGAAATTTTGGATAGCTTTGATTTACTAGTGCAAGAATATTATGTCATATACATGATCTAATACATGAAATTAAGGGTTTCAAAATATTTTCATGTTTCAAAAGAAAAAGAAGAAAAATTTATTTTAATGTTCACGGGGCTAAAAATAACCTATGGGATAAATTGCTTCTCCATCTGGTTTTTGTATTCGATCATTTTCCTGTGGAGTAGTTTTATAATAAACACTCCCAATTTCTCGACAAACCCCTCGCTGAATAGATTATCCCAAGAGCTAATTTCCAGAATATCCGCATAATTTTCCCTGTTGTCTTTGAAGGCCTCATATTCTAAAATGAAATGCTTTTATGTTTCCACTTTTCCGGAAGAGAAAAAAATACACTCTTTGCTCCCACATTTCTTTTGGCCTTTTGCAACGTTCTGCTTCACAACGAAGTTGATGAGAATTAGTCCTTAATTGAGTAATACAAATTTTGGATCTCCAAGAAATATTGGCACCTATGTATGCTTTTTGTTGATGATTATGAGTGAGATTAAAATCTTCAATATAGTACTTATTCTTTCTCCCTAACTCTTTCTTCCAAGTACATTTGTTGAATTTATCCATAACAAAAGTTTTTATCTCTTTACTGTTTGTGGGACACATGCTCAAGCAAATACTCCATTTACTAAACCATTTGTTATTTTGTCACATCTAAGTCTTTTTTTTTTTGCACAATATGTCATTAAACACAACCTTAGGCCATCTGCCCTCTTCCATTTGTTCAATTTTTTTTTTTAAATTGCTCAAATTTTTTAAATATCTTGAGTGACACCATAGCAATTGCTTCAATAGAATAAGAACCCTTCTTTCACTTAACAAAATAACATAAAAAACTACACTTTAACATTCATATCTCCACTCATGTATTGACTATAAAAATTCACAATATTACAAATGGTATGTAAGTATTATTAATTTTACATTGAATGCAAATCTTTCCATTCGCATTCCCCTCCACACGGTTGGCTATGAGAATGAATATATATTTGAAATTTAAGATATGACACATGCTTTGAACATCGCTAGCTTGTGAAACTTACTCGTTATAGGAATTTATAACGAACACAAGCCCTCTTGTTGCTCTCCCAGTGGTTCAGTGACTTGGTTCCTCCCTCGTCAGTTTGATCGGCAGAGTCGACATGCGAAACCTGCCATCATAATTCGCAGCTATTGTGGAGTGTGTTGAGGCTCAAATTCAAGCAATGCTTTCATCATCTTCGTTGATGAGTAGAGCCAAGAAGGGAAAAGCAGTTACAGAATCTGTCATCACTGCGATGGAAGCAATTATCGAAGGCGATGAAGAAGAAGAGGAAGCAGAAGAATCACTTGAACGGAATGAAGTCGGGTGAGGCCGCAGTTAGATCTATCATTATGGTTGCCCGGAAATATTCGGCATAGCCCGAGCTGTTCGTTAAAGTAAAGAGAATGATCAATTGCATGCTTCAGAATGTTCGCTGGACCAGGTACCCAACTACATGTTTGTGTTAAGAGGAATAAAATTGTAGGGTTAGGCTGCCTTAGGGTTCTGCCTCATTTCCACTGGAAGAAGAGGATGCCGGTTTTATGCACATCAAATTTGCTGTAGAATCCCATTCCGGATTGACAAAGTTGGTGATGATTTTTGTTTGTTTGATTCTATTTGCTTCTATTTTAATTTATGTTTCAAATTTGCATTTCATTCAATTTGGAAAGATACTACCATGGCCGCACTTCACACCATGAAAGAAATACACAGACTAAATCTATACCGCTTTGTTCTCTCATAATTTTAATAAGTTTAATAATTCACAAACTCCATCTTATTCATAGAGACCCTAACATATTTTAATATTAAAATAAGTTTAATATTAGAGAAATAAATGGTAGGTTTTAGGACCGTGGTAAGTTTAATAATTTTAATGGTTAAGATTAATTGTTTAAAGTTTAATTATTATTATTATTATTATTCAATTTTAAGGTCACGGCAGAGCCAGACACCAAATTGGTACATGAGACCTCCTTGTTTGTGGGACAAGGGACCCACCTCTGCCCAACGATTTGACTGCAAAGTCTATGAAGGCATACATACTCTACCCCCTCTGGTTTTTGAACATCTAACCTCTTAAGAGAAATCACATGCTTTTAACCATTAGGCCCACTCAAGTTGTATTAAAGTTAGTATTAGTATTAAAATTTAATAATTTTAATATCAATATTAAATTAATATTAATATTCAAGTTAATATTAACATTAATATTTATATTAGTATGAAGGTTTAATAATTAATATTAAAGTTTAATTATTTTATTAATGATGATGGTGATTAATGTCCACTAAGATTAATATTGTCTATCAAACCTTTAGAAAGCAAGAGATTATTCAAGTTTCTTTAACATTTTATTTTTATGATTGAAAAGAAAGGAGATAAACGTTCCTATATCAATGTAGTTTTGCTAACTTAACAAGTCAAGAAGGTTAGGAGCGTGGCAAAGATTTTGAAAATTAGAACAGATGTGAGTAAGAGCTGGGTAGTCCAAGAGAAAGTGTTTTTCATCTTCAACTCTCTCGGTGATGGGGCCCAGCCCTCAAGCCCTAACTGCGCTTCTCGTAACTAAACAACCAACTGGAAATTGATATGGTTTTAATTTATTGACTCATACTGTCAAACATCACAACACAGATTTTAACACATTTGATTTAAATGTTATACACTACTGAGGGTTTGATGTGGCTCCTCGTCCTTGGTGATAGATGCGCTCCGTATGATTTGGTGGTTTTGACAACTGTTGATTTAGGTCAGTAATGAATTCCGATTGATTGGTCTGTACTATGGCCTATGGTATGACACATGTCTACACTTCTCGGACTTATCCCTTCCCGCGCGCTTGAAACCCTATACTCGTCGACTAGCTTTCAATTTCCACTGTTTCTGCTTTGTGGTGAGGGTTCTTGGCTCCGCTTGTCGCTATGAGGGTTTTCAAACTGGTTTATTTGCTCCACGAATTCGATCCCCTGTCTGGATTCCTTTGCTTAGGGACAGTGGTAGCTTGTGGCAACTTCTGTAATGGTATTTGGTGCGATTTCGTTCTGTTGATTCTGGTTTGCGGCAGTCGTTGTTTCCACCTCCTGTTTCTAGCTCACTTTGTCCTTTTGCTTGGTCTTTAAGCCACTTACAGTTAGTAATGGACTTTCATTTGTGCTCATAGATCATTTGTTTCCCCGTGGGTTGTCTTTCGGCTCGGCGCACCTCCTCTCGGCACGAAAAGGTAAGTTCTCCCATCCCTGATTCAGATTTCCCTGCGTTTTATTCCCGCTTTTATGCAACGGCTCCTTGTGAGCAGGTTCCTGTGTTTTCAACTGATGCCTTCGTTCCTGTTTGTTCCCTTTGCCCAGGTAAACACCTCCTAACCCTTCTTAACTGTAATGGTTTGAAAGTCAAAATTTTCTTGTTTTCGTTACCTGGTAATAGTCGATGCTAACACTTTGTCCATTCTCCTTGCAGGTCTTCCAGGTTCCAATCTCCGGTTCAAGTGTCGACCAAACCCTCAACTTGAAATGGGTAGGGTCGATTCCGTTTTCTTGTCTTTGAGTTGGCTTCTGGTTTTGTAAAAACAAAATGTATTGTTCTCGGCTTCCTGTTCTGGTACGTGGAATGTTAAAGTCTCTTGAAGTTTCTTCTCTGTTTGTAATAACTGGGTTTGTGGGGTTTTCCCACCCAGCAGCTCTCGTTACTTGTAAATAAATTTATTGTAGGTTTCGTTCCAAGTTTTCCTGTTGTAGGGTTTGTCATAGTTTGTCCTTGTTGTAGGTTACGGGTCTTAGAACCCTAACCCTGTAGGACATCCCTTTCGTTTCGAATGTTTATGTTGATTACTACTATGTAATCCCACAGGGCTTTCTCAACAGTAATCTTTTTTGTTAATCGTTAACAGTGAATGAATGGAACAATTTTCTTTTTGAAATCTTCAGTCTACTTAAGAAAAAATTATCAATAGTTATTGTACCTGTGGCCAGAAGTATAACTGATGGTTTTTCATGCTTGCTCATGAAAGTCTTGTAACTCGTTTGAGTTTTCTCAAATTCTGCAATCTCTGAT
Source organism: Pinus albicaulis (assembly GCA_034641835.2). Classification (NCBI taxonomy): domain Eukaryota; kingdom Viridiplantae; phylum Streptophyta; class Pinopsida; order Pinales; family Pinaceae; genus Pinus; species Pinus albicaulis. The sequence goes on from CM076576.1 coordinate 87,202,901, forward strand.
TTCTGGTTATTAATATGCACTACTTCGTCCTACGTTCTTGTTTGTTTGTCACCAGCACCCACGTTTCAGTTCTCCTTTCTCATGCTTGTTTCAATTCGTAAATTCAATGCACAAGATTAAATATAACAAATGTAAATGATTCAGTGAAATAATTTAGCAGTAAGTTGTTACAGTAGCTTTCAATTACAACAAATGGTTTCTTGAGATAACAATTATGTCTCTGTATTGTTCAAAATTTCTCCTTCTTTTCTAATGGGAAGAAAATCGAAATCTTACAACATGTTTTCCCTTATGTACTACTATGGTAATAGTTTCTCTTTTTCGGTTGAACTAACAACCGTTCTGTTTTAACTACATTCTTGGATTAAAAGAAAATTGTTAAATAAGTCTACTGATTAATTAACCTTTCTAATCCTAATGCCCTTTCTTTAATCATAAAAGAAATAAAAACAATTCTCAGGTCCAATGACCTGCCTGTAAACAAACGTAACAATGAGACAAAAGACCTGTCTTTGTTTTGTCTACTCCGAGTCAGATGCTCCTACATCAGGCTCCCAGGGTAACAAAAAGTCATGGCTCCGTTCCATGAGATCTTCCACTGAATAGCCAACCTTCTGTATTTGTGCTGCGTCAAGCCAGGAACTGTCCTCAATGGGACGATTCTTCCACTTGACCAAGTACTGTAGATACTCCTTCCTACGTGTGCGCTTGGCTACTTGTGTGTCGAGGATGCCCTCGATCTCAAGGGGTTGCGCCGTAGGCATTTGCCTCATCCAAGATCCCTGGTCAACTTGGGTGTTCGGCTCTGGCCATGCTGTCCTGTCATCTTCAGGACTGGCAATATATGGAAACAGATTAGCCACGTTAAAAATGGGCGAAATGCCTATCCCTGGTGGCAACTGTATTTCATAAGCATTGGCAGAAAACTTGCGAAGAATTTTGCAGGGGCCAATCTTCTTAAACTTTAGTTTGTTATATTCCCCTTTAGGAAAACGTTCCTTGTGCAAGTGCGCAAGAACTTCGTCCCCAACATTAAATTGAATCGCTCGGCTTTTCAAATTTGCCTGCTGTTTGTACTTTTGACTGCTGTCCTGCAATTTTAACTTCACATGCTCATGTAAATCGCTCATTGCTTGGGCGAAATCTTCCCCATCAGCACTTCTTTTTTCAAGCTTTCCCAAATCCGCAGCTCATGCACTCCGCGAGGATGCATGCCATACAGAACCTGAAAAGGACTGTAGCCCGTGCTGCGATTTGGTGAATCGTTATAAGCAAATTCTGTTTGAGCAAGTACACGATCCCACATTCGTGAATTTTCATTAATCAAACTTCTTAGCAGGTTTCCTAAGCTCCTGTTCACCACCTCTGTTTGCCCATCAGTCTGTGGGTGATAAGCGGAGCTGAAATTCAACTGAGTGTCCAAATTTTGCCACAGGGTACGCCAAAAATGTCCTGTAAACCGCACATCCCTGTCAGAAATAATGGACCTCGGCAAACCATGCAATCTGACAATCTCCGTGAAAAACAAGTGTGCTACGTGAGTGGTATCACTGGTTTTTCGACAGGGTATAAAATGTGCCATTTTTGAGAATCTATCCACTACCACCATCACTGAATCAAACCCCCGCTGTGTTCTAGGCAGACCCAAGACCAAGTCCAAACTGACTGAGTCCCACGGTCCACTCGGAATGGGCAGTGGCATATAAAGTCCTGCATTCTGACTGCAACCTTTCGCTAACTGACACATTTTGCATCTGCTTACATACCTCTGCACGTCCCGTCGTAACTTTGGCCACTAATAAAAATGCTCAATCTGCGATAATGTCTTGTCTATGCCGAAATGTCCGGCTAGACCTCCACTGTGTTTTTCCCGAATAATGTTCTCCCTCATCGAACAATCGAGAATACATAACTGTCCTTCCTTGAATAACAATCCTTCTTGCAAATTATAGTCCAACCATGGACTATTGTTTCTCAACAAAGGGTTTTGACAAGCCTCATAGGCCTCCTTAAAATTTGTATCTGTTTGATACAAATCCCTCAAATGCTCAAAACCCAACACTTGTACTTTGCTTTCCTGTAAGAGCAAAGCTCTTCTACTCAACGCATCTGCCACCTTGTTGCCCTGTCTGCTAATATGTTTCAACACAAATGTAAAACTCTGCAGATACTCAGCCCATTCTGCATGCTTATGGTTCAACTTATGCTGCTGCATAATATACTGTAATGCAGAATTATCAGAAAATAAAACCAACTCATTACCTAATAGGTAGTGTCTCCAGTGCTTCAATGCTTGGACGACCGCATAAAATTCCTTATCATAAGATGAGTATTTCTGCCTACTTTCATTCAGCTTTTCACTGAAATAAGCAACCAACCTGTCCTCTTGGCTAAGTACTGCTCCAATGGCTGTACTGCTGGCATCACAACGAACTTGAAAAAGTTTGTTGAAGTCAGGGAATCTCAAAATCGGTCTCTTAGTGATCTTCTTCTTTAGGGCCTGAAAACTTTTCTCTGCTGCTTCTATCCAACAAAAAGGCTGATTTTCCTTTTTGATTGTGTCCAACATGGGTGCGCAGATTCCACTGAAATCTCTGATAAATTTCCTGTAAAAACTTGCCAATCCGTGAAAGCTTCGAACCTCAAACAAATTCTTTAGGGATGGCCAGCTAACTATAGCTACAACCTTTTCTGGGTCCATCTTCAGCTCATTTTCCGTAATCACAAAACCCAGATAAACTAATTCCTTTTGAAAAAAATTACACTTTTTCAGATTTATTAGTAGCTTATTCTGCTGCAATTTCCTCAATACACTTCGAACATGTCGAAAGTGTTCTTCTTTCGTTTCGCTGAAAATCAAAATGTCATCCAAATAAACAATTACAAAATTCCCAATGAACTCTTTCAACACTTCGTTCATTAGGCGCATAAATGTACTAGGGGCGTTACTCAAACCAAATGGCATCACCAACCATTCATACAACCCTTCATTCGTCTTGAAAGCTGTTTTCCATTCATCCCCCTCCCGAATTCAGATCTGGTGGTAACCACTCTTTAGATCGATCTTCGAAAAGTATGCTGCCCCACTCAAACAATCCAGCATGTCATCCATTCGTGGCAATGGGAACCTGTACCTGATAGTAATCTTGTTAATAACTCTTGAGTCTGTGCACATTTGCCACTCTCCACCTTTTTTTGGAGCTAGAACTGTCAGAACTGCACAAGGGCTCATACTTTCCCTGATCAGCCCTTTGTCAAGTAATTCCTGCACCTGCTTCCTAATTTCTTCGTTGTCCTTAGGACTCATACGGTAAGCTGCCTTATTTGGCAGGCTAGCTCCTGGTATAAAATCAATGCAATGAATGATGCTTCTCTTAGGAGGCAGCTCGTCCGGTAAATCATCCACTATGATATCGCCAAAGTCTTGCAACATGTCCTGGACCTCCTCTGGTAAATCTGTGATCTTTGTACGCAGTATCACTGTCCTTGGCCTCCTTACAACAACAAACTTAACTTCATTATCTTCGATCTGCTTCAAGAACTCTTTTCCACCCACCAGCAACACTTTAACTCCACTGGCTTCTGCTGCGTCTTCCTCCTTGATGGGTACTAGCGTATGCTTAATCCCATCCTTGAAAAACTTGTAACAATTTGTCTTTCCATCGTGTACTACCTTCCTGTCATACTGCCAAGGTCTCCCTAACAGTATATGACACACATCCATTGGCATGATATCTCAGATAATCTTGTCCTTGTATTTGCCAATATGAAATTCTACTTCGCACTGTTCATCAACTAACAGTTGATGTCCCTTTTGCAGCCACGACACTTTGTAGGGAGTGGGGTGCTTCAACCTTTTCAGCCCCAACTTCTCCACCATTTTTGTGGCCACCAAATTATCTGTACTCCCACTGTCAATTATCAGTTTGCAGCACTTGCCTTGTGACTTGCAAACTGTCCGGAATAAGGCTTTTCTTTGATCCGGTTCAACAACTTCCTTTGCTGGTTTCAACAACACCTTGTTCAGCACTAAAGCTTCCCTTGTCTCTGGCGCATTTTCTACCTTTTGGGGTGGTGCTTCCGCTTCCTCCGTTTGGGCAACATACGTTCCTCTACCACCTGCTGGTTCTCCTTCAGGAAATTCATAAGACTTGTGTCCCCACTTATGGCACCTATAACACTGGACAACTCCTCTGCCCCTACCATTACCTCTTCATTGCTGGTATGGTCGTCCCCCTCTAGTGTTATTGTCTTTTTCTGCTGTTCCTGAAGTTTTGGAATTGCTGCCTTCTTCACTGGGATTTTTGCCTCTACCTCTGCCAAAAGCCTTTCCTTTTCCTCTGCCAGACCCTCCTCCTCTTCTGGCATTTTTCTTCCCAGTTATTTTCTCCTCAGCCTTTAAGGCACACTGATATGCCTCATCTATAGTTCTAGGTGAGAGAATACTGATTTCATCCAATATCTCCCCTCTCAAGCCATTTACAAACCTCACTGTCTTTTCTGGGGTGTCTTCTATATACCCAGCTCTTAAATTCAATCTGTAGAATTCTTCCGTGTATTCTTTAACAGTTAACCCCCTTTGCCTCAGATTATGTACCTGTCTGTACAACATATTTTGGTAATCCTTGGGCAGGAATTTATTCTTCAGTTTGGCCTCCATCCTGGCCCACTTCTTTATAGGTTGTTTGTTCAACCTCTTTCTTTCCGCCTGAACACTATCCCACCATAAGGACGTGTTGCAGCCGCTACAACACCACCCAAAAATTTGGGTATTTTTTAAAATTTCGGGTTCCCCCTCTGCTCGCTTAGGCGTTAAAGTCTTTCACCTGACCTGCAGTCAACGACGTCCCGCCACCCTATCCCCAACCCCTCACGAGTTGTCTCATCACCATGACTTGATGCTGTCGCTGCAATCACGTCACATGTGAGGGAGGGATCACCCAGCATAATTCCAAATAAGAACTTTCCGTGCACTCAGGATGTACATTAATAGCTCCCTCGCCATGGGTCATTAAGCGAGTTGTTTGAATACTTCTCTTATGTTCATTGGTCTCATATGTTTTTATCTAGGGACACATTTCGCGAAGAATAACTGTGAACTAATTAATGTGATGTTGTTTATGCAGGTCAATCCCCGACAAATAAACTCATCAATGATTGTCATGGCACCGAGGGAATAAGATTAAGCTCAATGACAAGGTCACAGCTGTGGAACATGACACTTTCATCCACATGCCTCGCTTAGGTGGATATGAGACACAAGGCCACCTTTAAGACCATGGTTAAAGTGGATGACAAGGATGCACCCACAAGTGTGGTGGAAGAGCAAGTTAACATTATTTTCAGAGGGATGATGATGTGTCGTGTGTTCATTCACTCAAAGAAATAAGGAGGCGCTGGGCACCAGGAAAATCTTATGATAACACCGTTGATATCAAAAGACAAGGGTTTCTCGCGTCATTAACGGAGGTGCCATCTTAAGAGTGCACATTTTGATGTTGGCAAGACAATGACACAGCAAAAGGGGTTTCTTCTATCTTCCGCAGTTGAATGAAATGGTTCACGGGTTCGAAATGCGTCTTGATAAGCATCGAAGAGGTCATCACTGTCAATTTGGTGATTCAGTTTGAATTTTCTTCTTTCAGTACCTCCTCATCCATCAAAGTACAGAGGTAGGGTTGATTGTTCAGGCAATTGGTGCATTAATAGTGTTGGCGCAATTTCAAATATCTAAATGTACCTTTGAGAAGCAAGTTTTTGTTAAACCCAAGCTACACGGTGGGTGCGAAAGTTATTGTTTTATACAATTAAAACAAGGCAAAATTCATGTGGTTTCAAAGCCATAAGAGACCGCGGGGCAAAACTATGTGAGGACATTATAAGTTGGTGCACTTTCGATGGACCAAGGTGACAGTTTGACACATTAAGTCAAGGCGCAAATACATACGGTTTCCAAACCATATGGAGGAGAAAAATCATATAAAACTATAAGAAAGACGTTACCTTTGGACTCGAATATGTTTATGCCGAGGTTTTCAACTTATGTTAAAAAGTTTGGTTTCAACATGGCAGCGGACATAATAATGACTATGGTGCGATGCATGATGATCTACAACTGTGTTTTAAGCATAAAATAGATTGAACATTCCTATCAGTGCTAATTACAATTATTGCCAGTTGTCCCCTTTTTCTACGTGTCTTTTGTTATGAAGGCACGCAAAGCCTTTTTCTCTTTTGTTAAAGACCGGCAGGTAGGGTGGTGGATGGTTATGCGTTTAACCATGGAGCACAGTAGAGGAACGTTACCAATAGGCTCGAGTCCTTTTCGCCGGAGTCTTAGTCTTGAAGCAGATATATACATAGATAGCGGTCAACTTTGGTGCGTTGGAAACATGGCGAGACATGCATGGACACGTTGCACGAAGTTAAATGTTCGATGGCACGATTGATGGCACATTTCAACTTATGATAAAAAATTTGAGCAGATACATTATACAACAGTCAAAGACTTTACGTTCAAAGCATGGAGCAAAACGTTTTAAACAAACCTATAGTGGCCACCGCTGTAACGACCATCAAACAGTTTGATCAGAAGAATTGCAGGATTATATGAAAACATCAGCGCGATTTTTCACCCTATTTTAAAAGTTTAGAGCTGATATATATACGTTCAATAGTCTAAAGTCGTGGCTACGTTACATGGAGCCCACGTTCAATAAGCCAAATGAAAACGTTATACATATAGGGCAAAGAAGAAAACGTCCTCTGTCTTGAACCCTTGCTCTTTACAAAGAAGAAATGCCTTTTTCATTCCTATTTGGGTTCTCATAGAGGGCTCAAGACAGAAAAAGCTGTGGTGGCTTCAGCTTTTTTATCTATTTTATCTTGTTAGCTTTCCATGGTTCTGGGGAATTGCGACAGTAGAAGAACATCCAATTGGCAGTATGTCCCTAAGGGGATGGAGTATCCAATTGGCTGACATGCCATCTCGATATTTTGTTGCGTGTGTTCCTGATATTATTGGCATTGTAATACCGTTCGTGTATCTCATTGTTACACCAACATTTATTTCAGTATATTGTCTATCAGCTGAAAGAAAAGCTTATTATTTCCTTGTGAATAGCCAATTCAAATGCACATGTAGTCTCAAAACATATTGTCTCGAAACATAGTGCGCACAGTATGATTGGGGTTCCTTCCAAAGCAGAATTTCCGGTGTATTCAACAGTATTAGCATGCGGTATATGCCGAGGATGGCTCAGAGCTATACGTGGCGGTAAACTTTTCAAACTAAAACCTGTCAACGTTTATATATATACGTGGAGCGGAGTGCTGCAGCCATGCTATAGCGGTGCAAGAACACGTAAGACGGTGCAACGAAACCACGTGGACACGTGACATGGAACCCAAGGTTTCGATGGCAAGTTTCGACCACGCTAGAAGGTTTGAAACAGATATATTTATGGTCCAAAGTCGTGGCAGCAAATATTATAATACGTTGATTGGTCAAACTGCATGGATGAAATCTTCGACGCGTCTATCTCCAAGTCTGCATGGCACTTTTCATAAACAGACCGTGCGTTTCTGGTAAATGTATAAGGATATCGTGCTGAAATAGAATCCGAATGATTTATGTCGACTTCTGCAGCCACGACGGCGATATTCCAGGAGAGAATCACTCTTTGGATCTGCTGCGCTGGTCACATTTAGAAAACGTTATCGCCACATATTCGCTGGGAGTTGATTTTTAGATATTGCTACTACTGACCACGTCGAGCTGTCTTCACAGAGCTCAGTCTTCGATGATTCCTAAGGCGCTTGCTGTTATTCTGTCCAAGGGTACTGAAAAAATGGATCACACAGCCCATAGTGCGTTTTCCATTGCAGGCTCATGCAGGAATCTCTGTGAGTGGCATAGGGCCCTGAACAATTTCGCTGCAGGCATGCGTGCATGTGTAGAGACTTCTCGACTCAGAGGAGCACAAACCGAGTATAATTGGCCTTGCACAACGACAGATCTGGTTTCTGGAGGTGGGATCGAAGTACACGACCCAAAATGGTATTCGAAGACTTCATGCTCTTGTCGTAATGCAGGTTGGATTGCACATGGAGTCAGCTGCATCGGCTTTGTCATTATCAGAGAATATGGATTTATGGAGGGAAGCAAAACGCTCATTTGAACGAGCACAACAACAACTATGGAACACGATTTTCACAGGATGGCGGCCTTTTTGAAATGTATGGTTATCACTAATCTGTCGATGGATCAGCGTTAGAAGAGCAAGGGGTTGAAAACCAGCAATCACAGAGGCTTATCAATTACATCGTTAAACATTCTGTGTTCATTATTGCCACAATAAACAGCGTTGCTGCAACCAGGAGGGGCAAAGTTTCGTGGAGATGCCCATTCGGCCCTGTCGGGGATTTGTCAAAATTCGCTCCTTCCTCCAACTGCGACCAGATCGTATGAGAGAGGGACATGTCCTTACATGAAGACCATGCCAGCCATTAAATGAATCACTGTGCTGTTTCACCTCCTTTAGGCAAATGCAACGCAAGTGCAAGATCTTTGAGCATGACTGGCATAGGATCGTAAGTGAGGTCGCAGTTTCCCTTAGTTAAGATACCTGAGATTATCCGCTTGAAGAGGACAAGTATTGCTCCTCTAATGAATGGGAAAATTGATGAGCATGAATACCTACAGTGAACACTGAGAACGTGAATGAAGAAGCTCGTGCCTATCAAGTAATTTAATCCAAGACTTGAAGAGAACCTTGTGCGCGGGGAAGATGATGATCCTGACAGAGAAAGGGCACAGAGAAAGCCTACACATGCCATTATCTCTGATGACAAAGTCTTGACCACACAGGGGTCTAAATTCATTGTTTTCTCTTTTGAAAATTAATTAAAATGCCCTTAGCATTATTATTATTCAATCTGTGACCTATGTTATTTTATTGCAGGAAGAACCTTTGGGTTTGCACAAAGAGCAAAGGTTTTCCCCAGCAAACAGCGGGACCGTTTCAAAACAAGTACATCCTCATGAATCTCCGAAGAAAGAACTCTAAGTTCGAGAGCACCTGGCCACGTCCACCGAAAGAAGGCTACAAGTCGCAGATCTGCAGGGGTCACAGGTCGCACATCTGCAGGTCGCAAGGCTGCATATCTTCAGTTTTCCACCTTTTGCGACCCCGCGACCCAGCGACCTAGTCGCAAGGTCGCAAGGTCGCATCTCTTCGGTTTTTCCGCCTTTGCGACCCCGCGACCCAGCGACCTAGTCGCAAGGTCGCATTCTCTCATTTTCTTACAACTTGTGACCCCGCGACCCAGTCAGGTCGCAGGTCGCAACAGCAGCCAGGTCGCAGGTCGCAACAGCAGCTCAGGTCGCAGGTTGCAAAAAAGACTGGGTCGCAAGGCAGCCCAATGGTCAGGAAGATGAAAGGTCAAGGAAGCCCAAAGGGCAAGTTTTGTTTTATAAATACTCCTTCGGGAGCTTGTAAGAGGGGCTTTTGTTTGGGACTCGAGTTGAATATATTGTATTACCAGAGGATTACACACTGAAACATGAATACAAGCATTTTGAAAAACCCCTTTGTTGGATCTGATGTGTTTTGCTGTGCGAACACTATGTGTATTTCTTATACAGTTTCAAATATCCTTTGATTGATGAAGCTGCACTCTTAATAGCATCATTTATGCATCATGGCTATCTGTGCTTGTGTTAATGATGTTCAGTTTTTCATTGCTTTCTTAATGGATGTTAATGCCCTAGTTTGTTAGCATTTCGTTTTATCTTTTAGGAAGTAAAGGGGCATCTCGCCATAAAGAACTATTTCTTTTGTGGTCAAAATACCTCTCAAGCATAACCCCAAAGATGTGTTTCTAACGACACCTCCTTCGGCGTGTATGCTTTATTAATTGTCTCACTATGCATAGTGTTATATACGTGTTTAATGCATCAATCATATGTCTTGTATCAGTTGATTAGGTGTGTATCCACTGTTTTATAGAGTTTAAGCGAGATCCAAAGCAAAGGAGAAATCAGTGGTAGCCGGACCCATACCCCGGACGGGATCCCTATTCCAAACGGTTCAAGGTCTAATTGGGACCTTTTACCAGGGAGATCCCCTGCTGTTGGCCAGACAGATTTTCCCGTCAACAGAATTGGCTCTAGAAGGAGGGCCATATGACAAGCTGAGCCCTGAGAGCCTGCAGTTAATCTCATATCTGTAATGGCTCATTCCCAAATCATTCTCTCGAGATGTTTGTCGGAGTTTTATGAGCCTCGATACTTCATCCCCGATGAACTTATGTATCACTTGTCCCAGTTAAAGTTTGATGGTGAAAATGGGGTGTCCATAACCCAACACCTTCTAGATTTCTGTGACTTTGGTGAGTGCTATGAAATTGACGATGAAGGTTTGATTTGTTTGCTTTTCTTCCTCACTCTCGAAGGTCGCGCTAAGCAATGGTGCCACACATTGCCGGAAGCTTCCATCCATTCGTTGGAACAACTCGCCAGTGAATTACAACAAGCTTTTCACATGTATGATCTTCATAACGTTGTAATAAAGTTAAATGACATCATAATGGAACCTCAGGAATCTTTAGATGAGTTCTCTATCAGATTCGTTCATTATTGTTTTGAGTTCCCTGAGAGGGATGTCGATTGGAAATGTTTAAGTGAACAGTTCAAGTATGTGATTCTCGTTTCCCTTGAACAATTTCAGTTAGATCCTAGTGTTCCCTATGATGACCCGCAAGTTATCGGCTGTTCAGATTTTGTCCCTAATGCTGCGTTGTCCATCTCCCTGAGTCCAGAACACATTCAGGCCTCCAAGGAGAGTATTGCTATTTGTGATATTCTCACCCCTCCTCCTGAGTTGTCGGGTAGTGGAGTTGTGACCTCGAAAGTTCTGAGCAAGGACAGACACCGGCAAGAGGATAAAGCCTATTGCACTACCTTTGAATCTTTCACGCACCATGTCGAATCAGAGTTTGAAAACCACAGTGGCTGATTATCTCTCTCGGTTCATGAAACCTACCTCGAGCCCACTCAGTATCTCCCTAGACACAAACCTAAATCTGATTCGCATACTGATTATGAATCGACTCCTACCCCGCATAAAGTTGATTCCCTTACAAGGCCTGCTAGATCATCGTTTTCTCTAAATGACACAGATGCACGTGTTGAAAAGCCTTGTAGGGTTAACGCCCTTGCGACTCAATCTTTTCGTTCATTATTCCCTGGTTGGTTTTCCGATCCCGCCACACCAGTAATTTCTGCGGGACATTCAAAATTTCCTTATACTGGTATTGGCGGCAATTATAAGCTCGCAGATGGTGTTTCACAATCGCAGTTCAAAATCGATGAATCTTTCAGATCTGATCATTCTCACCCAAAATCTTTAGACAACCATAGGAGCGATTTCCTGTCTAGGCAACCTCAAGATGTCCTTTTTATTGATCCATCCCAGTTGGTAACTCCCGCGGAGCCTGACTTGCCAGGTACCCAACTTGATCAAATCAATGGTTGTAGCAATCACTCCTTATCTGAAAACATATTCAATCATACCGCTGAGGACTATCACTCGCATCTCTTTGCTGACCCTATGAAGACACCTGAATTCAGTGATTCACTTTGGGAAGATTCAAGTACCCATCAGAAAGTTGAAGCGCTTCAGCTTCTGCCAACTGTTTCTGAGATGACGATCCCCAAATACCATGCTCCTCCCAGCATAACCGCGGTAAATCCACCCCACCCTGGAAAATCTAGAGAATATGATACTTTGGATTATCAATCTGTCAGTGCGCAAACATTTGACCGAATTGATAGAAAGCCCACTGACATTCTGCACATCTACTCGCCTGTTGATCTCGCCAAGCAATCAAAGTTGGAAAGCCCCTTGCTCGAAGGTCCAGAGTTTGTTCAAGGCAGTGAGGAATTTCAGGATCCACTAAACGCGGATTCGGATCCTTATACCCTTGACCAAACCCAGGAGCAATCCCGAACTAGGGTTTTTGAAACTACGGTTTCTACGCTTGGATGCGCATGCATCTATAATTATCCTGGCACTTGCTTATTGTTTCCATTCCATAAAACTGATGGTCCTCAACACCATGATGAGATTGACGGTCAACTCGACCAACCCTATCCGGTGGATGTACCTACAAATTGGCCATGGCCTGCCCATCGCCCATCAGACCCGGGACTGTGCATGAATGATTGTGTGTCATGTATAAATGGTGAGTTTCAAGAACATACTGCTGTGTATCAAGATGAGAGTGGGATTCAGCTTACACAATCTATTCTGGCATGTTCTTTGGGAAGTATCTATGACCGTCTTGCCGTGGCACCTGCTCCTCAGGTAAGTTTTGCTGTTACTGCACTTTTTTGGATGCTAGCTCTGATCTTGATCATTGCTGTCGTTGCAGGATGAAAACTAATGCAGTGGCTGCACTGGAAAGCCGATTTCACATAACCCGACCGCATCATTGGTTAAACTAGGGTTTAGGTGTAGGCTAGCTAGGACCCGTTAATAAAAATTTTTTGTTCAAAGTTTAATTAGGTTTACTTGCTAAATTTTTTCTTCATGATTTAAAAGTGTGTTTGTTGTTTTTGTTTACGATTAATATTTTAGGCATCATCATGTTACAAGTATTTTCCTTTCATTTCCTTTTCAGTTACTTGTTTTTGCATAAATAATCACTGCTTGTATTTGCACTTACTGCTGGTTGATCGTCCTTGCACATGGCTTGCATTACATCTTGAGCCTCGCCTATTACATTGCGTCGTACACTCCCTTTCTCACATCATTTTTCTATCATATCTCCTGCCACTTCATGAGCCCTCATTACAACCCTATCACCTTGCAGTCTTGTTTTGCCCCGATTGCTGAAACAGTAACCCCATTGTTTGCGTGAGGTTGCGGTGGCTATCTCAAGAGGCAGCTTTCTCTTAGGACCAGTCATCGAAGTCGCATTCTCAACAAGAGGCCTATGAGTCTAAACTTATTATCTGGGGAGATACGAGCCGGTTGTTTGTGGGAGACCTAATGAGTTGGAAATGACCCACACACGTAAGCCTAAGCCTTGTGCCCAGCATAGTCTTGGACGTTTTAATGTTCTGTTTTGCGCACTTCGCCTATTGTGGTAAATGGGATGTGAAGGTTTGGCACAAAGGGCACACCCAAATCAGGATATCTTTCAGTTTTTGTAAAACAATAAACAACCTCTCTTGCTTGTAAAATAAGTCGGGATCCCTCATCCGCCCATGAAAAATAAGTGCCACGAGCACATGAAAAGAAGTGCTGTAAGCACATGAAACAAATAAGGGTAAAGGATCGAGAAAGGCTTCCTGCGCAGAGAGGTAATGCAACGACTCCGCCGGGGCACTGACCAAGCTCGCTGGCAGCGGAGCAACGTTTGTGATTTCTTGAAGTGACTCCGCCGGGGTACTGTCCAGGCCTGCTGGCAGCGGAGCAACACCAGAAACTTACTTTAAAAATCCTGAAAATAATAAACCCAGTGCCTTGCTCTTCACATCATCAACAAGCTACTGGCGTTTATGAGTTTTCTCTTTGATGTGTTTCTGATTAGCAGGACTTAGTTAAGGCACAAGGATTAGGCATACCTGTAAAGGACCAAAGTAATACAAAGGGTACCCACGAAACTTGTTCAATATTCCCTTGCATTACTATTCGGACTTAGAATTTTGTTGTGATACTGACAGAGATGCTGGATTCTACCAGTGGTTCGCCATTTGTTGTAGCCGCTACAACACCACCCAAAATTTTGGGTATTTTTTAAAATTTCGGGTTCCCCCTCTGCTCGCTTAGGCATTAAAGTCTTTCACCTGACCTGCAGTCAACGACGTCCCGCTGCCCTATCCCCAACCCCTCACGAGTTGTTTCATCACCATGACTTGATGTTGTCGCTACAATCACGTCACATGTGAGGGAGGGATCATCCAGCATACTTTCGAATAATAACTTTCCGTGCACTCAGGATGTACATTAATAGCTCCCTCGCCATGGGTCATTAAGCGAGTTGTTTGAATACTTCTCTTATGTTCATTGGTCTCATATGTTTTTATCTAGGGACACATTTCACGAAGAATAACTGTGAACTAATTAATGTGATGTTGTTTATGCAGGTCAATCCCCGACAAATAAACTCATCAATGATTGTCATGGCACCGAGGGAATAAGATTAAGCTCAATGACAAGGTCACAACTGTGGAACATGACACTTTCATCCACATGCCCCGCTTAGGTGTATATGAGACACAAGGCCACCTTTAAGACCATGGTTAAAGTGGATGACAAGGATGCACCCACAAGTGTGGTGGAAGAGCAAGTTAACATTATTTTCAGAGGGATAATGATGTGTCGTGTGTTCATTCACTCAAAGAAACAAGGAGGCGCTGGGCACCAGGAAAATCTTATGATAACACCGTTGATATCAAAAGACAAGGGTTTCTCGCATCATTAACGGAGGTGCCATCTTAAGAGCGCACATTTTGATGTTGGCAAGACAATGACACAACAAAAGGGGTTTCTTCTATCTTCCGCAGTTGAATGAAATGGTTCACGGGTTCAAAATGCGTCTTGATAAGCATCGAAGAGGTCATCACTGTCAATTTGGTGATTCAGTTTGAATTTGCTTCTTTCAGTACCTCCTCATCCATCAAAGTACAGAGGTAGGGTTGATTGTTCAGGCAATTGGTGCATTAATAGTGTTGGCGCAATTTCAAATATCTAAATGTACCTTTGAGAAGCAAGTTTTTGTTAAACCCAAGCTACACGGTGGGTGCGAAAGTTATGGTTTTATACAATTAAACCAAGGCAAAATTCATGTGGTTTCAAAGCCATAAGAGACCGCGGGGCAAAACTATGTGAGGACATTATAAGTTGGTGCACTTTCGATGGACCAAGGTGACAGTTTGACACATTAAGTCAAGGTGCAAATACATACGGTTTCCAAACCATATGGAGGAGCAAAATCATATAAAACTATAAGAAAGACATTACCTTTGGACTCGAATATGTTTATGCCGAGGTTTTCAACTTATGTTAAAAAGTTTGGTTTCAACATGGCAGCGGACATAATAATGACTATGGTGTGATGCATGATGATCTACAACTGTGTTTTAAGCATAAAATAGATTGAACATTCCTATCAGCGCTAATTAAAATTATCGCCAGTTGTCCCCTTTTTCTACGTGTCTTTTGTTATGAAGGCACGCAAAGCCTTTTTCGCTTTTGTTAAAGACCGGCAGGTAGGGTGGTGGATGGTTATGCGTTTAACCATGGAGCACAGTAGAGGAACGTTACCAATAGGCTTGAGTCCTTTTCACCGGAGTCTTAGTCTTGAAGCAGATATATACATAGATAGCGGTCAACTTTGGTGCGTTGGAAACATGGTGAGAAATGCATGGACATGTTGCATGAAGTTAAACGTTCGATGGCACGTTTCAACTTATGATAAAACATTTGAGCAGATACATTATACAACAGTCAAAGACTTTACGTTCAAAGCATGGAGCAAAACGTTTTAAACAAACCTATAGTGGCCAACGCTGTAATGACCATCAAACAGTTTGATCAGAATAATTGCAGGATTATATGAAAACATCAGTGCGATTTTTCACCCTATTTTAAAAGTTTAGAGCCGATATATATGCGTTCAATAGTCTAAAGTCGTGGCTACGTTACATGGAGCCCACGTTCAATATGCCAAATGAAAACGTTATACATATAGGGTAAAGAAGAAAACGTCCTCTGTCTTGAACCCTTGCTCTTTGCAAAGAAGAAATGTCTTTTTCATTCCTATTTGGGTTCTCATAGAGGGCTCAAGACAGACAAAGCTGTGGTGGCTTCATCTTTTTTTATCTATTTTATCTTGTTAGCTTTCCATGGTTCTGGGGAATTGCGACAGTAGAAGAACATCCAATTGGCAGTATGTCCCTAAGGGGATGGAGTATCCAATTGGCTGACATGCCATCTCGATATTCTGTTGCAGGTGTTCCTGATATTATTGGCATTGTAATACCGTTCGTGTATCTCATTGTTACACCAACATTTATTTCAGTATATTGTCTATCAGCTGAAATAAAAGCTTATTATTTCCATGTGAATAGCAATTCAAATGCACACGTGAAGTCTCAAAACATAGTGCGCACAGTATGACTGGGGTTCCTTCCAAAGCATAATTTCCGGTGTATTCAGCAGTATCAGCATGCGGTATATGCAGAGGATGGCTCAGAGCTATACGTGGCGGTAAACTTTTCAAACTAAAACCTGTCAACGTTTATATATATACGTGGAGCGGAGTGCTGCAGCCATGCTCTAGCGGTGCAAGAACACGTAAGATGGTGCAACGAAACCACGTGGACACGTGACATGGAGCCCAAGGTTTCAATGGCAAGTTTCGACCACGCTAGAAGGTTTGAAACATATATATTTATGATCCAAAGTCGTGGCAGCTGTTGTTCCTTGAGAAACAATTCCTTGCTGTGTACAACAATCCGTGCTCAAGACACTAAAGATTATGTCACAAAGTGTATGTCTGTCTCTGTTTATTAAACCTTCAAATATTAATAATATATTTCCCAAATATCAAATCTTTACAAGTTCTGCAATGCCATGTTCCCTTTATATTGAAGTGAGCGAATGAAAGACGAAGAAAGAAAAGGATTTTAATTTGCCATGCTGCTTAAAACAGAAACTACCATTATAAAATCCTGAAGAAGTGAGTAACAATAAAGCTAAAATAGAGGAGCGCCCATTAAGGATGTTTAACTCTTAGATACATAAATATCAAGAGACCTGCTGCTCAAATCACTCTACTTTATTCATAGATATGGAAATGAAATGAAAACCAAGAAAACTCTTCAACACAGAAGGAATAATGGAAACTTGCAAAACTTTTCATTCAGTCAATATTGTTCAGTACAAAATTAGCCTTCAAGGTCCAAAACTCGGAACCTTCTTCCTTCTTTCCATTGTCTTTAAATACAATATGATCAAAATGGTTTCCAGTAATGAAACTGATTCTAACTAACTCTAACTGCTTAACTGCTCACCTAGTGGAGGTACATGCCTCGTAAAGTTCTATTACATTTACATGACTGCATTTAAAACATGATAAAATGTGATAATCCCTAATCTAAGGGAGCTGATGCTCCTGAAATATTGGCTGTCTCAATGACTATTGGTGGCTGAACGACTACTTGTGGCTGAGTGGCTGGAGTTCCCTTGTCTTTGTCCATAGAAAAGCTTTTGCATTCTTTCCAGAGCTTATCCTGAGTCGTTGGAGCGTTCTTATAACGATGATATTCCAGTGTAAACGCAACAACCTGACTGTGAGTAAGATTACATGTGAACAATATCTTCACCATCCATAGCAGAAGGAAATGCCTTTGTAAGAAATTAAATACCATTTCTCCCTTCAAAATCTGTGTCTTCTCATGCCGGCCATCTGCTCTGCTTTTTACAAATATCAACTGATCTTCATAGAATTTCCAAGACATAATCTCCCCTCTCTCCGTCCAGCACGAGGGCAAACCTGTTCTCGTCAACTTGTCAAATGAAATATCAAATTTCTTAATTATCTCTTTAATTCCCTGTAACCGCTTCTCTGAGGCCTTTAGAAGGTCGTTTTTGATGATCATTTTATTTACCTCTTCAGCATAGAAGTACCTATCCTGTATCCCCATATCTCTTAACTCTTCATCTGTCTTGGCATTAATAAAATTTATGAATTTTCTGGCCCAATTCGCTCTTTTAATAGCGGTCTGCTTCTCCGATAATAGCTCCTTTTCATGCTCTGAAACAATGTTTTTCTCTCTGGCAATTATATTCATGGAATCTCATTTTGAATGCATTTTTGAAATGATCTCGTTCCAGATGATATCCTTAGCTTTGATAAGGGAAATATTTCCCTTTAATTTCTCCTTGAGCTCTTTGATTTCATCCTCAGCTTTCTGTAGCTTCTGCTCGTTCTCATATGCTTTTCCTTCCCATCCTTGCATCATCTTGGTAACTGTGGCCAATTCTGACTGGGCTTGTTTACAATCTCTTTCCGCCATCTTTAATTCTGTGTTTAACTGAATAACCTGGGCTTGAGGATCAGCTCCACCTGCAGAAAAATCAAAAGTACAAGTATGGTTCTCGATTTGATTCTGTAAGGTTATAGCAGTCTTCTTTACCTTAGTGAGTTCTTCGTCCTTCTTCATCAACTGCTGTCGCAATTCCTCTTTCTCCTTTTCAACCTCAGCTACTTCGGCCGCCAATGAGTGCTCTGTAGCTGGTAATTTCAACTTTTTCCTTAATGAAGATATTTCCGCTTCTACACTTTTCATAAGTTTTTGAATTGCGGCTTTATCATTTGGATCCACATCGATTTTCATAATGATCTTCTTCAACTCTTCATTTTGAGTTGTTAATGCCCTTGCATTAGCTTTCTCCATTTTGCATTGTTTGATGACCTTAGCAAGCATGTTTTCAGTCTTGACTGCTGTAGCATTAGTCTTGCTCAAATCGTTTACAATCAGCTGACCGGTCTGCATGTGAAGATTCATTTTGTCCCACAAGGGGATTTTTTTAACATCCATGACTATGTTTAACTCTTTAAAGCTGCCCGAAGGTCCAAGGGACATTCCTGTCGGATGTGACAGAGCCATCTTAAACTGATCTTTCTCCAAATCCATCACAGTCAATAATCTGGTTTGGTCAGCAGGTATATTGTGCTCTGCTTGTGCTTCTATATTGGCCTTTATCCTTTGGTTCCTTTCCTCAATCTGTGTGAACACTTGCTTCATGGAGGAAGCCTTTTCCAAGTGAAGTTCCTGTCTATTAGGAGATGAAGGGCAATCTTGTTCTTCATTGACCTGGAGAGGTAAAACCAGGTGAATTGGAGGAATGGTCTTCTGCTAGTTTAGTCCTTTTTTCCTCTCGGGGCTCCTCATCATCGATTTCAATAACATCCTCTCTACCTCTTTTGCTCATTCTTTCCAAAATTGCAGGTGTTTAAATACTAGTTTTTGTTGAAATTGACCCTCCTGGATTAGCCAGTTTCTCCAAATCCGGTTTACTTACATGAGTAAATGCAGCATACCCATTCTCGACCCTTTTTTGAGAAATTATTCCATGTGGATCATAGGGCCATTTCTCTCCCAACAACAACTGAGTCCCTTCCAATATTTTTGATACCTCTTCAAAAGCTTGTCTTGTATTGACAACAAAAGGGCATACACTCATAGGCAACTTGTACATCAATCCTTTCTTCATGGGTAGAAAATGAACTTGATCTACATTAAGACTTTGCCTTATAAATTCCAAAGCAAAAATTCTCATGGGAACAAAGGTTGGGAGCCTATAGGGCTCAATACTAACTCCATACAGTATTATCTCAGAGTAATCTTCAAAAATAAACCAATCTCCGAATTTACAATTGGGTCCTAACTGCAAGAACTCCTGGGCCTTTGGCGGAAAGCATGGAGGAAGAGTTCCATTTAGAATTTTATAAGTAGTAGTCATGAAATGGTCAGTAAATTCAAACAGCCCGGCTTCGTTCTCTTCTTTTCTAACCATATCGGTCCAAAGAAAAACTGACTGCTTATTTTTATTACTATCCATTATATTTAAACCAACACTCATGAACTCTTCAACATTTTGATATAAAAATAAGTAGACTACCAATGATGGAAATCTGAAAAAACCTGTTAGAGGGAAGGCGATCAATTGGGAGTTTACTACTTCTTGCCAAAAAGACGGGATGTCTAGCACCACACCTGGTTTCATCATCAGAGTGAACATTCCCAAGACTGCTTTATCAATTTCGTGATCATCATCTCTTCCCAAAATTTCCGTAATGCAGCTAAGAACTAGCCTATACTGAACATTGAACGCCTCCAAACTGAACTTTCCTGCTTCAAATTGAGTTTTCTCTGAACTTGGTATCAAAAACGACATGCAATGATTAAACTCTTCATTTGAAAGCTCCTCGAAACACTGAACCAACGAATCTTCGGAGAACTGCAATGGAGACTCATCTTCTGGAAAACATAATGCTTGACGCATTAATTGTGTTGAAACCTGCAGGATATTTTCCCCCTGAGAATTCATAACGAAACACTTGCCAGGGTACATGGACGAAACTAACCAAGAAATGAATTCGGGGAAGAAATGATTTTTCGGAACACAAGCAGACAACACACCCGAACTTTTCATAGCAGAGAACACAGGGGACTTGTCAGTGTTCAGGGTTACTTGGTAATGCAATAGAGGGTGGTTGACGGACGATGCGATATCATGAACATCCTTCTCGCTATCTAGGAGGGGACTGAGACTTGATGAACCAGACAACGATGTTCGCTTGGCCATGGCTGACAGGAATTCGAAAGAAATTCGCGAGGCAATGGATAATGCAAAGGTGGCGGGACGCGGTTAAACAGGGAAAACAGTCACAAATAAATTAAAACGGAACGGGAGAATCCTTTTATAGGCTACGGAAACCATAATAAATGCAGGAGTGACACGGAGAAACAGTTGGCAGTGGATGACAGTTGTCTTCCATCTCGGCTGATGACGTCATGCGGGGGGTCTGTGAGTACGGCGAAGAAGTTCGATCCATACCCCCCGTAATTAATCAGAGCCGTTGATCACCACATTTCTAAGATCTGACCGGTCAACTGCGGGGGGTCAGGATTTGATAATCGACGGGCTAATTCACCCCCCGCAATAGCATATCCGCAAACTTCTTTGTATGATTGTGACTTCCGCTCATGAAGTTGCTCGAGTCTTAACCTTAAAATATATATATATCAACCTAAGGTTAACGACCGCTTCATGTATATAAATAAAAATGGAAATACATTGCATTCCTCTCTTTTTTATGCTAAAGTATTAAAAACTTCATACTATAGCATATTTTCGAATTCTTATTTTTTATTTTTTCTTTTTAAAATTTCAAAATGAAATATAAAAAGGATATGTAGATAATGATCCACAACATCTGGCTCCACCTGGGGATAGTGTTTTTACCACGAAACACTAAGAACCTGCAGATTAGTGCCTTCACCTCGGGCATGGAGTCACATATTGCTTGATGAAAATGTACAATGACCACACCGGATATATACAATAATGAACCAACAACTGCTTAATGTCGGAAATAATGCTTGAGATATTGCCCGTTCACAGGCATATCCAACACTTCTCCTTCCAGATTTTTCAACATGAAAGTATTATTTCCTCCGACTTCATTAATTTTGAATGGGCCATACCACAAGGGATCAAATTTACCGTGTTTGCCTTTATCTTCCCTTCGTGTATCCCATCTCAGTACTAAATCTCCTTTCTGAAACAAAACTTCCTTTGCTTTTCTATCAAATACTACCTTCATCTTCTGCTGATAAGTGAGCAAGTTGTCCCGTACTTGATTTCTGTTTTCACTTAGTTCCATCACATTGTTCATTCTTCTTATCATGGCATTTGGTTCTGCTTGGGCATCTTGGAGAAAAGAAATCACAGGTTTTACTAATTGTGTGGGGAATAAATCTCGAGTGCCGTATACGAGCTCATAAGGAGACTTGCCGGTAGACCTCCTAGTAGTCATCATTGTTGCCCACAAGGCAAAAACTAGCTTCGTATCCCAATTCTTTTGATTTTCACTGATTGTTTTCTTCAAAATTCTTACCAATGTCTTATTGGAGGATTTTGCTAATCCATTTCCCTGCGGATGATAAGCTGTAGAATGAGACAATATTACATTGTAAGTTTGACAAAAATTAATAAACCTGAGTGAACTGAAAACCTGGGCATTATCTGTCACAATCTTCACTGGGCATCCAAACCTGCTAAAAATATTCTCCTCCAAAAACTTCATAACAACCAAATCATTTGCCTTCCTGGTGGGAATTGCCTCCACCCACTTTGTAAAATAATCTGTAGCAGTAAGGATCCACTTAAATTGCCCACTGGATGGTGGATTGATTTCTCCAATGAAATCCAACCCCCATTGTCTAAAAGGTTCTTCAATAAAAACTGGGAGAAGAGGTAATGGAGCTAGCCTTTTCTTCTCTGCAAATAATTGGCATTTTTGACAACTTTTGACTGTTTTGTAAACATCAGTAAACACAGTCGGCCAATAGAAACCTGATTTGAATATTTTATGAGCAGTTACCTTCCAGCTGTAATGCCCTCCACACAAGCATTCATGATATTCTTTCATCACTTCTGAAATTTCTTCCTCTGTTAGACATAACAACAACATATCAGCTGGATCCTTCCAATATAACTTTGCTTCGATTATGACATAAGGCTGAGCCTTAAGTTTCAAAGCCCTGTATTTAGCTCTATTAATTGAAGGGGGACATGAAAGAAAGCATAAATAATGTACAATATCATTATACCATTCTAAACAGAGAAATTTATACTTAATTGCTGTCTTTGATTGATTATCACGCGTTTCTCCATCGGCTTCTTCTACAGGGGCCAGCAAATTGATTCCCAATGCTTGGAAGTTGGATTCTGTCAATAATTTGGCCAATCCCAATCCTTTAACCAACTTGGTTGGTTTTACATCCAAATCATACTCTTGAATTTTAGCAATCCATTTTCCCCTCTTACCTTCCACATCGCTTTGCACTAGCACGTCTTTTACAGCCGAATTGGGAACGTACGCTAAAATCTGAGAATGAAGGACATACGTTCTGAAAGCTTTCAGTGCTTTTACCAGAGCGTACACCTGTTTTTCCAATATATTATAATTCAATTCTGCATCTCGGAGAACTTTACTGAAATATGCAACTGGCTGTTCCTGCTTTTCTTCATTTCTCTGCAATAACACGACTGCAATAGTTGAGGAAGAAGAAAATGAAAAGATTTGAAACGGTTTCAAATAGTCTGGACTGATTAGAATAGGTGCTTCCTTTAAAGCCTCTTTGATTCTCTGAAAATATTACCTCACTTCCTTGTCCCACTTCACCTCAGCGTTCTTTTTTAACATGTCTGTCATCTTTTTAACAATCTCTGCATAATTAGGGACAAACCGCCTTAGAAAATTAATTTTTCCGAGAAATCGCTGAATATATTTCTTACTTCGCGGCAGAGGAATTGACTGAATTGCTTCGACCCTCGCTGGATCAATCTTCACTCCTTCCTTTGAAACAATGTGGCCAAGTAATTTACCCTCCTCTAGAGCAAACAAAGACTTTTTAGGATTCAGTGATAATCCAAACTTTCTGCACTTCATGAAGGCTTTCTGCAAATGCTGTAAATGCTCCTCAACAGATTTCGAAAAAATTGTGACATCATCTAAATAAACCACCACAAACTCGTCTCCCACAAACGCAATATCCATTGCCCTCTGAAATGTGGCCCCTGCATTGATCAGGCCAAATGGCATTCTGGCGTACATGAATGTTCCCCAAGGCGTAGTGAAAGCGGTTTTCTTCTGATCTTCCTTCTCTACAGCTACCTGGTTATACCCTGAAAACCCATCCACCATGGACAATCTATAAGCACCGGTCACTTTCTGTAAGACAAAATCCATTTTCGACAAAGGATAATTATCTTTTAATGAAGCCCTGTTCAAATTCCTGAAATCTACGCATAACCTTATCTCTCTGTTTTTCTTTCGGACGGGTACAAGATTAGAAACCCAATCTGAATACCTGAGTGGAACGATTATCTTGGCTTGCAGCAATTTCTTTATTTCCTTTTCGATCAGAGCCAACAGCAAAGGATTAATCTGCCTAAGCTTCTGTTTATGTGACTTGACTCCATCCTTGAGTGGAATTTTGTGCTGTATGATGCTCTTATCATATGTTTTCAAATCATCATACGACCAAGAAAATACATCTTTAAATTGTTTGAACAAATCTACGTACCTTTCTTTATATTCCTTCGGGATCCCTTTGAACAATTTGACCATTTTAGGCTCCAGTTGAGTACCCAAGTTGCAATCTTCCACCTGCTCGTCTTGGTTCATTTTCTTTTGATTCACGGCAACGTCATTAGCCCCGAACAGTCTTTCGAGAGGTACTAGGCCTCTTGGCAAGATATTATCTTTCAATTGAATAATTTCTTAACCACCAATCTTCTTTTTAAGGGTCTCACCAGCCAGTTCATCTTCATCACTTTCCAAATCAATCTGATGATCTTCAAAATCTTCAGTCATCAACAGGAACTGCTTAATCTGCTCATCATCTTCGAAGACCTGCCAATGTTTAATATTGTCAGGAATCGAAGGTCTATGTCTCATCTCTATTTCATACCTTAGTTTCAAGCTGATAGGAGGCTTGAATGTACT
Source organism: Pinus albicaulis (assembly GCA_034641835.2). NCBI lineage: Eukaryota > Viridiplantae > Streptophyta > Pinopsida > Pinales > Pinaceae > Pinus > Pinus albicaulis. Next base: position 87,227,219 of record CM076576.1, read on the forward strand.
TGCTGCAACAACCAAAGAATCAGCCAGTCTATTCTCTTCTCTTGGAACAAACTGTAAATTGAATGCTTCGAAATAATTTTCAATCAGATCCCATACTTCATTCCGGTATGCTCGTAACCTGGGATGTTTGGTTTGGCATAAATTCTTGATCTGTCTTATAATTAATTCTGAATCTCCAAACACAGTCATAGATTTAATTCCCATCTGCTTAGTTGTCTGCAAACTAATAATTAATGCCTCATATTCTGCGACATTATTAGTGGATTCGAACTCCAATTTGAAAGAAAAAGGTACAAGATTACCTTCCGGAGAAAAAAATATGAAACCAGCTCCTGTGCCTTCTTTGGAAAAAGCGCCATCAAAATAACACTTCCACGACTTATCTGAATGTAGTTCCTTATGTACAATTGCTGAATCGATCTTCCCTTGAGATTCTTCAGCAAATTCTGCATCCTCATGCAGCATGAAACAAGACAGGTCGTCCTTCTCTTGGCCATAAATTGGTGAATTACTTGCATCTTTCTTGGTAGCAGTTTTTTGAAATCTAGTCTCTCTATACAACCTTCTTTCTTCACCATTGAAAACGGGAATAATAGCATATGTAAAGTCCAGTTTCAAAACTCCTCCAAGCTTTGCCCCCCATGATCTAGATAATAACATACCAAACCTGGCTGGAATATCTGCCACTACAACATCCATCACAATACTTTTGGCTGGGATTTGAGTCAATGAAACAACCATATCTTTAATAAGACCTACACACTTAACCCTCTTCGAGTCAAAAGAGTAAAGATCTCTGTATGGCTTGGTGATTTGTAAATTTAACTCCTTCATCACACTCAATGGCATCAGATTGTGTGATGCGCCAGAATCTAGCATACAATTGTGCAAAACGAAATCATGCAAGAGAAGAGATATATAAAAAGGAGGAACATACGAATCTACCTCTTCCACATGAGGTCCAAATGTCACCACTGGATTTTCTTCCTGCAGATTCACTGTATCGCTCACTTCGTCAGGTTGAGACAGATTGATAAATTCAGCGATCTCTTTCTTGTAACCCGATTCTTTTATTAGTTCAAGAAGAGGTACTTGTATTTTCACTTTTTCTAACTCTTTCGACAAGCTGAAAGTTTGATTTGATTTTGTCAACTTTTCAGGTTCTTCTTGATCTTTTTTGGAATTTAGATTCTGATTAGAAACCGTAACCACTTTCTCCAAAATGATAGAATCTTTAACTTTCGTCTGGGAATTTTCAGCTTGCTGCTTTCCTTTCTGTAATGGAGTCGCTATTGGAGTAGGTGCTACTTCTAATTCCTTTTCTTCATTATCTTGCGTCCTCAACCTTTTTTTTGACCTCAAATCATACTTTTTATGCAACTCAGATTGCATAAAGTCTATGAATTGTCTGCAGTAATAATCCATCTCTTCTTGATCGAATGAGAGATCAACTTCTTCCTCTTCCTTCTCCCCTTCTTCATCAATTTCTTCTTCTGTTTCATCATCTTCCATATACACAGCAGATATCCGAGCATCATCTTCTCTCTCGTCATCTTCATCTGCTGAACGGGACGGGGCTGCTTCTATGTACAAAGGTGCTTGCACCTGATCTTGATCTTTTCTTTCTCTTTGTAGAATTTGCAGGGGCTGTTTTTTAAATTGGGGATTAAAAACCCCTCTATTCTGTCTTGCAGGCTTACTATCTATTTCCAACTATACCAATTTATTTGAAAGATTTTTTATGACCTTAGTCATGTCTTCAATTCTCTGATCTTGAGCTGAGGCTTCTTCTTTAGCCTTTCCTTTATCTGAAACTTTACCAGCAGTGGACATATTAGCTTCAATCTCCAAAGCATCAGTTTGAATCTGTTCCAACGTAGGAGACCTTCTTTCCCTCAATGTGAAACTGAATTCTGGTTCAAAAGCACCAGCAAAAACAACCCTTGCTCCAATAGGAGGGGGTTTCATTTCAACATGCAAACTATTATACAATTTGTTAAATCTTTTAACAAAATCATTCATATTTTCATCGAATTTCTTCTTGATTGCATTAAATTCTGTCAAAGAATAGCCGTGGTCTCTTTTTTCGCCCCATCTCTCAATAAAATATCTTTCTAGGGCATCCCAATCATTAATGGAACCATTCGGTAATCCTTTGAACCATTTCCTTGCCTCTCCACTTAGAGACTGAACAAAGAGTCTCATAACAACATCCAAATGTTCAACATTTAAATTCTCTGCAAAAGTGCAAAACAGGGGCAGGTGTTGTTCTGCGGTTATTTCATCTTCACCAGTAAATCTACGGAGTAACTTGAGATACTCCTGAGGCATATCATGCAGTGGTTGTGGTAGATTTAATGGTGCATATCTGTTCATCAAGAAAGCAGGGGCTGCGGGAACTGCCATGTTTACGCCCGGGTTAACTGCTCCTTGAGCGGGGGTAAAATGAATACCAGTTGTGGGAAAAGATGAATGAGGTGAAACAATTGATATAGGAATTGGACTATGAACGATCACAGAAGAGTTGGCCGCTGTATGGGGCTGAGTTTCTATAAAAGGAAAAGACACAAACTCCAAAGATTTCTCTTCTAATGTGGGTTCTTGAAAATGAATGGGTGATGGTGATGATTCTTCTTCCGAGAAAATGAGTTTCTTGGAAGCTTTCTTGGATGAGAAAATGTGTAAACTACTGCCAGGTGCGAGCAGTGTAGTTTCAGGTGTATCTAATATTTTTGGTTTCTGGCCGCCCTTTGAAACAAGCTTCTCAGGATTTGACAAAATGGGAACTGTTTGCTGAGAGGTATCTGACCTCGTGTGAGGTTTCTTGGGAGCCAGAGCTATTTTCAAACAATCACAGCGTACTATTTCCTCCTCTCTGAACAACCAGAGGAAATGTAAAACAAAACCCAGGGAAAATATTCGACTCTTCGATCCCCGGCAACGACGCCAATTAATGTTGTTCCTTGAGAAACAATTCATTGCTGTGTACAGGAATCCGTGCTCAAGACATTAAAGATTATGTCACAAAGTGTATGTCTGTTTCTGTTTATTAAACCTTCAAATATTAATAATATATTTCCCAAATATCAAATCTTTACAAGTTCTGCAATGCCATGTTCCCTTTATATTGAAGTGAGCGAATGAAAGACGAAGAAAGAAAATGATTTTAATTTGCCGTGCTGCTTAAAAAAAAAACTACCATTATAAAATCCTAAAGAAGTGAGTAACAATAAAGCTAAAATAGATGAGCGCCCATTAAGGATGTTTAACTCTTAGATACATAAATATCAAGAGACCTGCTGCTCAAATCACTCTACTTTATTCACAGATATGGAAATGAAATGAAAACCAAGAAAACTCTTCAACATAGATGGAATAATGGAAACTTGCAAAACTTTTCATTCATTCAATATTGTTCAGTACAAAATTAGCCTTCAAGGTCCAAAACTCGAAACCTTCTTCATTCTTTCCATTGTCTTTAAATACAATATGATCAAAATGGTTTCCAGTAATGAAACCGATTCTAACTAACTCTAACTGCTTAACTGCTCACCTAGTGGAGGTACATGCCTCGTAAAGTTCTATTACATTTACATGACTTCATTTAAAACATGATAAAATGTGATAATCCATAATCTAAGGGAGCTGATGCTCCTGAAATATTGGCTGTCTCAATGACTATTGGTGGCTGAACGGCTACTTGTGGCTGAGTGGCTGGAGTTCCCTTTTCTGTGTCCATAGAAAATATTTTGCATTCTTTCTAGATCTTATCCTGAGTCGTCGAAGCGTTCTTATAACGATGATATTCCAGTGTAAATGCAACAACCTGACTGTGAGTAAGATTACCTGTGAACAATGTCTTCACCATCCATAGCAGAAGGAAATGCCTTTGTAAGAAATTAAATACCGTTTCTCCCTTCAAAATCTGTGTTTTCTCATGCCGGCCATCTGCTTTGCTTTTTGCAAATATCAACTGATCTTCATAGAATTTCCAGGACATAATCTCCCCTCTCTCTGTCCAGCACGAGGGCAAACCTGTTCTCGTCAACTTGTCAAACGAAATATCAAATTTCTTAATTATCTCTTTAATTCCCTGTAACCGTTTCTCTGAGGCCTTTAGAAGGTCGTTTTTGATGATCATTTTATTTACCTCTTCAGCATAGAAGTACCTATCATGTATCCCCATATCTCTCAACTCTTCATCTGTCTTGGCATTAATAAAATTTATGAATTTTTTGGCCCAATTCGATCTTTTAATAGTGGCCTGCTTCTCCGATAATAGCTCCTTTTCATGCTCTGAAATAATGTTTTTCTCTCTGGCAATTATATTCATGGAATCCCATTTTGACTGCATTTCTGAAATGATCTCGTTCCAGATGAGATCCTTAGCTTTGATAAGGGAAATATTTCCCTTTAATTTCTCCTTGAGCTCTTTGATTTCATCCTCAGCTTTCTGTAGCTTCTGCTCATTCTCATGTGCTTTTCCTTCCCATCCTTGCATCATCTTGATAACTGTGGCCAATTCTGATTGGGCTTGTTTATAATCTCTTTCCGCCATCTTTAATTATGTGTTTAGCTGAACAACCTGGGCTTGAGGATCAGCTCCACCTGCAAAAAAATCAAAAGTACAAGTATGGTTCTCGATTTGATTCTGTAAGGTTATAGCAGTCTGCTTTACCTTAGTGAGTTCTTCGTCCTTCTTCATCAACTGTTGTCGCAATTCCTCTTTCTCCTTTTCAACCTCAGCTACTTCGGCCGCCAATGAGTGCTCTGTAGCTGGTAATTTCAACTTTTTCCTTAATGAAGATATTTCCGCTTCTGCACTTTTCATCAGTTTTTGAATTGCGGCTTTATCATTTGGATCCACACCGATTTTCATAATGATCTTCTTCAGCTCTTCATTTTGAGTTTTTAATGCCCTTGCATTAGCTTTCTCCATTTTGCATTGTTTGATGACCTTAGCAAGCATGTTTTCAGTCTTGACTGCAGTAGCATTGGTCTTGCTCAAATCGTTTACAATCAGTTGACCGGTCTGCATGTGAAGATTCATTTTGTCCCACAAGGGGATTTTTTTAACGTCCATGACTATATTTAACTCCTTAAAGCTGCCCGAAGGTCCAAGGGACATTCCTGTCGGATGTGACAGAGCCATCTTAAACTGATCTTTCTCCAGATCCATCACAGTCAATAATCTAGTTTGGTCAGCAGGTATATTGTGCTCTGCTTGTGCTTCTATATTGGCCTTTATCCTCTGGTTCCTTTCCTCAACCTGTGTGAACACTTGCTTCATGGAAGAAGCCTTCTCCAAATGAAGTTCATGTCTATTAGGAGATGAGGGACAATCTTGTTCTTCATTGACTTGGAGAGTAAAACCAGGTGAATTGGAGGAATGGTCTTCTGCTAGTTTGGTCCTTTTTTCCTCTCAGGGTTCCTCATCTTCGATTTCAATAACATCCTCTCTACCTCTTTTGCTCATTCTTTCCACAATTGCAGGTGTTTGAATACTAGTCTTTGATGAACTTGACCCTCCTGGATTAGCCAGTTTCTCTAAATCAGGTTTACTTACATGAGTAAACGCAGCATACCCATTCTCGACCCTTTTCTGAGAAATTATTCCATGTGGATCATAGGGCCATTTCTCTCCCAACAATAACTGCGTCCCTTCCAATATTTTTGATACCTCTTCGAAATCTTGTCTTGTGTTGACGACAAAAGGGCCTACACTCATAGGCAACTTGTACATCAATCCTTTCTTCATGGGCAGAAAATGAACTTGATCTACATTAAGACTTTGCCTTATAAATTCCAAAGCAAAAAGTCTCATGGGAACAAAGGTTGGGAGCCTATAGGGCTCAATACTAACTCCATACAGCCTTATCTCAGAGTAATCTTCAAATACAAACCAATCTCCAAATTTACAATTGGGTCCTAACTGTAAGAACTCCTGGGCCTTTGGCAGAAAGCATGGAGGAAGAGTTCCATTCGGAATTTTATAAGCAGTAGACATGAAATGGTCAGCAAATTCAAACAGCCCGGCTTCGTTCTCTTCTTTTCTAACCATATCGGTCCAAAGCAAAAATGACTACTTATTTTTATTACTATCCATTATATTTAAACCCACACTCATGAACTCTTCAACATTTTGATATAAAAATAAGTAGACTATCAATGATGGAAATCTGAAAAAACCTGTTAGAGGGAAGGCGATCAATTGGGAATTTACTACTTCTTGCCAAAAAGACGGGATGTCTAGCACCACACCTGGTTTCATCATCAGAGTGAACATCCACAGGATTGCTTTATCAATTTCGTGATCATCATCTCTTCCCAAAATTTCCGTAATGCAGCTAAGAATTGGCCTATACTGAACACTGAACGCTTCCAAACTGAACTTTCCTGCTTCAAATTGAGTTTTCTCTGGACTTGGTATCAAAAACGACATGCAACGATTAAACTCTTCATTTGAAAGCTCCTCGAAATACTGAGCCAACGAATCTTCGGAGAACTGCGATGGAGACTCATCTTCTGGAAAACATAATGCTTGACGCATTAATTGTGTTGAAACCTGCAGGATATTTTCCCCCTGAGAATTCATAACGAAACACTTGCCAGGGTACATAGACGAAACTAACCAAGAAATGAATTTGGGGAAGAAGTGACTTTTCGGAACACAAGCGGACAACACACCCGAACTTTTCATAGCAGAGAACACAGGGGACTTGTCAGTGTTCAGGGTTACTTGGTAATGCAATAGGGGGTGGTTGACGGACGACGCGGTATCATGAACATCCTTCTCGCTATCTAGGAGGGGACTGAGACTTGATGAACCAGACAACGATGTTCGCTTGGCCATGGCTGACAGGAATTCGAAAGAAATTCGCGAGGCAATGGGTAATGCAAGAGTGGCGGGATTTGTGATTTAAACGAGGAGATTACGAGTCACATTTAAATCAAAAGCGGGACGGAATGCATAAAAGAGGTGGCTACGGAAACCATAATAAATGCGGGAGTGACGCGGAGAAACGATTGGCGAGTGGATGACGGTTGTCTTCCATCTCGGGATGACGTCATGCGGGGGTACCAGGGGGGGCAGAAGAAGTTCGATCCATACCCCCCGTAATTAATCTGAACCGTTGATCACAATATTTCTAAGATCTGACCGGTCAACTGCGGGGGGTCGGGATTTGATAACCGACGAGCTAATTCACCCCCCGCAATAGCATATCCGTAAGCTTCTTTGTATGATTGTGACTTCCGCTCAGGAAGTTGCTCGGGTCTTAACCTTAAAATATATATATATCAACCTAAGGTTGATGACCGCTTCATGTATATAAATAAAAATGGAAATACATTGCATTCCTCTCTTTTTTATGCTAAAGTATTAAAAACTTCATACTATAGCATATTTTTGAATTCTTATTTTTTTATTTCTTATTTTTCTTTTAAAATTTCAAAATGAAAAATAAAAAGGATATGTAGATAATGATCCACAACAACAACAAATATTATAATACGTTGATTGGTCAAACTGCATGGATGAAATCTTCGACGCGTCTATCTCCAAGTCTGCATGGCAACTGTCATAAACAGACCGTGCGTTTCTGGTAAATGTATAAGGATATCGTGCTGAAATAGAATCCGAATGATTTATGCCGACTTCTGCAGCCACAACGATGATATTCCAGGAGAGAATCACTCTTTGGATCTGCTGCGCTGGTCACATTTAGAAAACGTTATCACCACATATTCGCTGGGAGCTGATTTTTCGATATTGCTACTACTGACCACGTCGAGCTTTCTTCACAGAGCTCAGTCTTCAATTATTCCTAAGGCGCTTGCTGTTACTTTGTCCAAAGGGTACTGAAAAAACGGATCACACAGCCCATAGTGCGTTTTCCATTGCAGGCTCATGCAGGAATCTCTGTGAGTGGCATAGGGCCCTGAACAATTTCGCTGCAGGCATGTGTGCATGTGTAGAGACTTCTCGACTCAAAGGAGCACAAACCGAGTATAATCGGCCTTGCACAACGACAGATCAGGTTTTTGGAGGTGGGATCGAAGTACACGACCCAAAATGGTATTTGAAGATTTCATGCTCTTGTCGTAATGCATGTTGGATTGCACATGGAGTCAGCTGCATCGGCTTTGTCATTATCAGAGAATATAGATTTATGGAGGGAATAAAAACGCTCATTTGAATGAGCACAACAGCAACTATGGAACACGATTTTCACAGGATGGCGGCCTTTTTGAAATGTATGGTTATCACTAATCCGTCGATGGATCAGCGTTAGAAGAGCAAGGGGTTGAAAACCAGCAATCGTAGAGGCTTATCAATTACATCGTTAAACATTCTGCATTCATTATTGCCACAATAAACAGCGTTGCTGCAACCAGGAGGGGCAAAGTTTCGTGGAGATGCCCATTCGGCCCTGCCGGGGATCTGTCAAAATTCGCTCCTTCCTCCAACTGTGACCAGATCGTATGAGAGAGGGACATGTCCTTACATGAAGACCACGACAGCCATTAAATGAATCACTGTGCTATTTCACCTCCTTTAGGCAAATGCAACGCAAGTGCAAGATCTTTGAGCATGACTGGCATAGGATCGTAAGTGAGGTCGCAGTTTCCCTTAGTTAAGATACCTGAGATTCTCCGCTTGAAGAGGACAAGTATTGCTCCTCTAATGAATGGGAAAATCGATGAGCATGAAGACCTGTAGCGAACACTGAGAACGTGAATGAAGAAGCTCGTGCCTATCAAGTAATTTAATCCAAGACTTGAAGAGAACCTTGTGCGCGGGGAAGATGATGATCCTGACAGAGAAAGAGCACAGAGAAAGCCTACACATGCCATTATCTCTGATGACAAAGTCTTGACCACAAATGGGTCTAAATTCCTTGTTTTCTCTTTTGCAAATTAATTAAAATGCCCATAGCATTATTATTATTCAATCTGTGACCTATGTTATTTTATTGCAGGAAGAACCTTTGGGTTTGCACAAAGAGAAAAGGTTTTCCCCAGCAAACAGCGGGACCGTTTCAAAACAAGTACATCCTCATGAATCTCCAAGAAAGCACTCTAAGTTCGAGAGCACCTGGCTACGTCCACCGAAAGAAGGCTACAAGTCGCAGATCTGCATGGATCACAGGTCGCACATCTGCAGGTCGCAAGGCCGCATATCTTCAGTTTTCCACCTTTTGCGACCCCGCAACCCAACGACCTAGTCACAAGGTCGCATCTCTTCAGTTTTTCTGCCTTTGAGACCCCGTGACCCAACGACCTAGTCGCAAGGTCGCAAGGTCGCATTCTCTCATTTTCTTACAACTCGCAACAACGGCTCAGGTCGCAGGTCGCAAAAAAGACTGGGTCGCAAGGCAGCCCAACGGTCAGGAAGATGAAAGGTCAAGGAAGCCCAAAGGGCAAGTTTTGTTTTATAAATACTCCTTCGGGAGCTTGTAAGAGGGGCTTTTGTTTGGGACTCGAGTTGAATATATTGTATTACCAGAGGATTACATATTGAAACATGAATACAAGCATTTTGAAAAACCCCTTTGTTGGATCTGATGTGTTTTGCTGTGCGAACACTATGTGTATTTCTTATACAGTTTCAAATATCCTTTGATTGATGAAGCTGCACTCTTAATAGCATCATTTATGCATCATGGCTATCTGTGCTTGTGTTAATGATGTTCAATTTTTCATTGCTTTCTTAATGGATGTTAATGCCCTAGTTTGTTAGCATTTCGTTTTATCTTTCAGGAATTAAAGGGGCATCTCGCCATATAGAACTATTTCTTTTGTGGTCAGAATACCTCTCAAGCATAACCCCAAAGATGTGTTGCTAACGACACCTCCTTCGACGTGTATGCTTTATTAATTGTCTCGCTATGCATAGTGTTATATACGTGTTTAATGCATCAATCATATGTCTTGTATCAGTTGATTAGGTGTGTATCCACTGTTTTATAGAGTTTAAGCGAGACCCAAAGCAAAGGAGAAATCAGTGGTAGCCGGACCCATACCCCGGACGGGATCCCTATTCCAAACAGTTCAAGGTCTAATTGGGACCTTTTACCAGGGAGATCTCCTGCTGTTGGCGGGACAGATTTTCCCGTCAACAGGATGCATGTCCTTTCAATTTTGTGGCAACAAATTTTACTCTCTTATCTTTGCCGATTTCCTCATAATCGAAGTACTTGTTCAGCTCACTGAGCCAATCCAGCAACACATTTGCTGATAACTTCCCATCATAAGTAGAAAGCTCATGCTTCAGCTTACTACTCGACAAAAAATTGATCTTAATAACCTAATCTCAGGTCCTTCTCCATCTGAACCATCTGTCGCTTCTGCAACCTCTTCGTCACTGTCATCTCCTCCTTCAAGATCTCTTCTCCTCCCAGCCTCTACTGCTACTAATCGTGCATTTAAAATTCAGATTTATTCCCTCAATCTTTCATCGGCTACTCTGCGAATAGCTCTTCCTCTTCCTCGTCCCCGTCTACCAACTTCCATTGTTTTTATTCTAATTTCAACCTACTCCTCTGATACCACTTTGATGGGGCCCATCCCTCAAGCCCTGACTGCGCTTCTCGTAACTAAAGAGCCAACTGGCAATTGATATGGTTTTAATTTATTGACTCGTACTGTCAAACATCAGAACACAGATTTTAACACATTTGATTTAAATGCTATACACTACCGAGGGTTCGATGTGGCTCTTCGTCGTTGGTGACAGATGCGCTCTGTATGATTTGGTGGTTTTGACAACTGTTGATTTAGGTCAGTAATGAATTCCGATTGATTGGTCTGTACTGTGGCCTGTGGTATGACACCTGTCTACACTTCTCGGACTTATCCCTTCCCGCGCGCTTGAAACACTATACTCATCGACTAGCTTTCATTTCCATTGTTTCTGCTCTGTGGTGAGGGTTCTTGGCTTCGCTTGTCACTATGAGGGTTTTCAAACTGGTTTATTTGCTCCACGAATTCGATCCCCTGTCTAGATTCCTTTGCTTAGGGACAGTTGTAGCTTGTGGCAGCTTCTGCAATGGTATTTGGTGCGATTTCGTTCTGTTGATTCTGGTTTGCGACGGTCATTGTTTCCACCTCCTGTTTCTAGCTCACTTTGTCATTTTGCTTGGTATTTAATCCACTTACAGTTAGTAATGGACTTTCATTTGTGCTCACAGATCATTTGTCTTCCCGTGGGTTGTCTTTCAGCTCGACACACCTCCTCTCGGCACGAAAAGGTAAGTTCTCCCGTCCTTGATTCAGATTTCCCTGCTTTTATTCCAGCTCTTATGTGACGGCTCTTTGTGAGCAGGTTCCTGTGTTTTCAACCGATGCCTTCGTTCCTGTTCATTCCCTTTGCCCAGGTAAACACCTCCTAACCCTTCTTAACTGTAATGATTTGAAAGTCAAAATTTTCTTGCTTTCGTTACCTAGTAATAGTCGATGCTAACACTTTTTCCATTCTCCTTGCAGGTCTTCCAGGTTCCAATCTCCGGTTCAAGCATCGACCAAACCCTCAACTTGAAATGGGTAGGGTCGATTTTGTTTTCTTGTCTTTGAGTTGGTTTTTGGTTCTGTAAAAAAAAAATGTATTTTTCTTAGCTTCCTGTTCTAGTCCGTGGAATGTTAAAGTCTCTTGAAGTTTCTTCTCTGTTTGTAATAACTGGGTTTGTGGGGTTTTCCCACCCAGCTGCTCTCGTTACTTGTAAATAAATTTACTGTAGGTTTCGTTCCAAGTTTTCCTGTTGTAGGGTTTGTCACAGTTCATCCTTGTTGTAGGTTACGGGTCTTAGAACCCTAACCCTGTAGGCTATCCCTTTCGTTTCGAATGTTTATGTCGATTACTACTATGTAATCCCAGAGGACTTTCTCAACAGTAATTTTTTTTGTTAATCGTTAACAGTGAATGAATGGAACAATTTTCTTTTTGAAATCTTCAGTCTACTTAAGAAAAAATTATCAATAGTTATTGTACCTGTGGCCAAAAGTATAACTGATGGTTTTTCCTGCTTGCTCGTGAAAGTCTTGTAACTCGTTTGAGTTTGCTCAAATTCTGCAATCTCTTATTTCTGGTTATTAATATGCACTGCTTCGTCCTACGTTCTTGTTTGTTTGTCACCAGCACCCACGTTTCAGTTCTCCTTTCTCACGCTTGTTTCAATTCGTAAATTCAATGCACAAGATTAAATATAACAAATGTAAATGATTCAGTGAAATAATTTAGCAGTAAGTGGTTACAGTAGCTTTCAATTACAATAGATGGTTTCCTGAGATAACAATTCTGTCTCTGTATTTTTCAAAATTTCTCCTTTTTTTCTAATGGGAAGAAAATCGAAATCTTACAACATGTTTTCCCTTATTTACTACTATGGTAATAGTTTCTCTTTTTCGGTTGAACTAACAACCTTTCTGTTTTAACTACATTCCTGGATTAAAAGAAAACTGTTAAATAAGTCTACTGATTTAATTAACCTTTCTAATCCTAATGCCCTTTCTTTAATCAGAAAAAAAATAAAAACAATTCTCAGGATCAATGACCTGCCTGTAAACAAACGTAACAATGAGACAAAAGACCTATCTTTGTTTTGTCTACTCTGAGTCAGATGCTCCTGCATCACTCAGTAATGCAAATGTGGCACTCTTTTGTCCCAAGGAATTTTGGGAAATGACCAACGCCCAATTTCACTTTGAAGCTCGTGATAATTATTTCTTATCTTTACAATATTCATTTTCTTCTTATCATTGGGTCTAGACAGAATGTGAGTCTGATTATAATACCTTAGCTTCCTTTTTCCTTCTAACTCCTTATTGTCCCACAACTTATACTTAAATTTGGAAGTAATAATATTTTAATATTATCCTTATTTTTTAAGATGATTTTCTCCTTTACCCCACAATGGTCTAGCTAGTATTGGGCATCCTTGTGCCAACCTTGCTTGAGTCAGAGGTGGGTGTTTTAGCTATAGAGTTAGAAGCAATTTTAGGAAACCTTTTGGCTTCCATGTTGTATAGCTTCTTCTTATAGATGAGATACTTAGTCATAGTCATGCTTTCAATGGGGGAAATGCTAGCTTCAATCAAGATGATCAGGTAGGGAGTATTTCATTTAATATTGAAGTTGTAAGTTATAAATTGCTTTTGGATCAACTCAATTTTCCTCCACAATTCTCTCGATACAATGCAACCCCAAACCTCACCTCCATATAAAATAACAAGAGTGACAAGGTTCTTAAACACATGTTTCTTTTTCCTCCATGCCCATAGATCTGTCTTACAATTGTTTTCAAACCCATAATAAACTTTCCAACCTCCAATTATCCTTTTCTCAATGCTATAATTCCATTTGAGCTAATAATGAATGTCTATTCCGAGATACTTTTATGAAGAAACTTTCTCTAAATATTTATTAATAACTTAATAATATTATTTAAACGTTAATAAATTTATAATAATATAATAATATCTATACATTAACACATTAATCTATAAATTGACACATTAATAATATCTTAATCTAAACATTAACACATCCTAATCATGACTGACTTTGTAAAACATAGTCAACATGAACATCATGCTCAACCATGATTAATGATAGACATTATGTTTACCATGCCTATAATTAACCATAGACATATTTCCTAAAAAAACCATAGACACATATCCAGAGTCAACATGACGACATAGTCCAACATAGATAACCATTTCCAGCCAATGTATAAATAATCAACCATGGTCAGCGTTAATCAACCATATGTTTTCCATAGTCAATGATAGTCAACCTTGTTAACTCATATACATCCTTAGTCAACCTTGGTCGATCATATTCAACTATGATCAACATGCCTATAGTTAACCATATTCAATTATGGTCAATCATGCCCATATTTAATGATATTCAACTATGGTCAACCATGCCTATAGTTATCCATGGACATTATGCATGACATACCTATAGTCAATGTTTAAAAATGTTGAATAATATAATATTAATATAGTTTAAAACACATTAGTTTACAAATGCGTCTCACTAGGTTCGACTATGTTTAACTATGACACACAACACTCTTCAACGTCGACAAACATAATGTCCTATTATTATTATTGATAAATATTAATAGTCCAACATAGTTAACCAGATTAGTCAACAAAGTCAACTTTTACACTCATTGTTTAAATAATTGACCATGATCAAGCATAGTCAACCCTATGTTTACCATATTTAAAAATAGATAACCTTGTTCACTCATAGTTGTCTCCATTGAATGCAAATCAACCATATTCAATTATAGTCAACTATGGTTCACCAAAGTAACATTGTCAACCTTAGTCAACTAAGCTCATCCTTGGTTGATCACAATCAAAATTTAAAAATGTTTAATAATATGAATATTATATTAATAAGGTTGTTTAATAATAATACTAATAATATTGTGATGTCAGAATGATACAAAATCCTATTGAATGTCGCAGTGTGACAAACATTCTTGCAATGTTACATTATATTGCAATTTATCCAGTGTTGCAATGGACATTACAAAATTAGTCAACCATATTTACTAATGTCGTTGACTATGTTTGATGGTGAACACTTTTCAAATTCAGTCAAACATAAATCTATCAAACGTCACATTGTGACAAACATTGTCTCAATGTGACAATAAGTGTTGCAATGTTACATTACCTTGCAATTTATCCAACACTGCATTGCGACATTACAAAATTAGTCAAACACATTTACTAATGTCGTTGACTATGGTTCACAATGAACACTCAACTTTGGTCAACCATAATTGGCTATCATTATTATTGATTAATATTAAATGCAAACATAGTCAACATAGTCAAACAAAGTCAAATTTGGTAGTCATTGTTTAAATAGTTGACCATGATCAAACTTGGTCAACCCTATGTTTACCATATTTAACAATAGTCAACTTTGTTCATTCATAGTTGTCTTATTCAATTATAGTCAAACCAAAGTTAAACATTGTCAACCTTACTCAACTAAGGTCATCCGTGGTTGATCACAATCAAGATCTAAAATTGTTTAATAACAAATATTAATAATAAAAAATCTGACGAATAATAATAATAATAGTATTTTGACTAATAATAATAATAAAGTTTTTGTAATGTTACATTCCATTACAATTTATCCAACATCACAATGCAACATTACAAAATTAGTCAACGACATTAGTAAATGTCGTTGACTATGCTTGACATTCAACACTCTTCAACTTCGGTCAAACACAATCGCCTATTAATATTAATAATCAAACATGCTGTGACGTCAGAATAGTACATAAATCTATCCATCGTCACATTGTGACAAGCATTGTCACATGTTACATTGCATCACAATTGATCCAACATTGCATTGCGACATTGAACAATTAGTCAACCACATTGTTCGAGTATGTTTGACTTTGTTTAACAGTCAACACTCTGCAACTTTGGTCAAACATAATCGCCTATTGATTTTTTTTAACATTGTTAGACAATGATGTAAGCGTGAACTCATTAAAGCATCAAGGGTTATCCTTTTTTGGAATTAAGGCTAGGAAGGTGGAGTTGAAGGGTCCTAAGACCTTGCCACCAATGACTTGTTCAATGACTTTGAGCAAACCTCCTTAACCAAATCATAACAACCAATAAAAAATCCACAAGACAACTTTCCAATCTTATGTATTTATATTTTTGGAAAGATGCTGGCATTAATTGCAATTTTTCCCTTCATACTTTATCCATTATCATTTGTTAGGCTCGTATGCCACGAAATTGGGAAATAATGTGTTAGCCCCCCCCTATAAATTTTTTTGCAAGCAAACGGGGGCTAAATTGTTTTTGAGCCTTCAAGGAATGCATTTCCTCTGTAAACACAGTCTCCTTGAAGCCTCCATGTGTCGTTTATCCTTTGATAAAATCCCCTCTGCTGATTCCCATTATAAAGCCCCTCTGTTTGTGAAGAAACGCCTAAAGGCCCCTTTCTCCTCTTATTTCACCCCCCTCTTAGCTCCTATTTTTATCCCCCTTGTCCCCCCTTCTATTTCCCTTCCTTACCCTTCAAATTCCCCCAAAATCTCCTTTGAATTCTACCCATATCCCCCCTTTGGGCTAATTTACCCTTATCCCTCTATCGTTCCCCTTTCTAAACCTTTAAATAACATTGGAATGGGCCAAACCCACTTCCGACCTTATACTAAGGCTTAGCCCCTTTTTCGCCAGCCCCGTCCCCACGTAACTGAGCGCTGTGAATGAGCATTGCCTCTTAAGGCGCTCATCACAGGTCGCACTTATCACATATCGCAGTTTCATTATATGTATTCGATTGATCCATCGCAAATATTTGCGATGCGATCTGATTGCGTCGCAAATATTTGCAATGCGATCGCCTGTCGCACTTTCCGCCATCGCATTTTCCCCATCGCACTTTCCGCCTGTCGCACATCTCCTAGATCGCGTGTCGCACATCGCCCCGATCGCATATCGCACCGTCGCACTTTCTGCCCATCGCACTGCCCTCCATCGCAACTCCGCCCGATCGCAATATCGCAATCGCAGTTCTTTGCTCCGCGTTGTGATAATCCTTCCGCTCCATTCCATCTTGCGATTTGCGATTTGACCCCCGGGCCCACCGTACTACTCTTCTTCCTTTTCATATAAATAAAGGGTCTTTCCTTTGTAAATGGGAAATTGGTCATATATTGAATTTGCAAAGGAATTGCCCATCACATCGCAAATCCCATGCTTATCATTCCGCTCCACTTCCATCTCCTGATTGCGATTTGCGATTGCGATTTAGCCCGGGTCCCACCTCCGTGGCTCCACTCCATTGTTTTTCTCTGTTTCCCTGTGTTATTCGCCGAAACGTTTAACCTTTGGTTTTTATACTATAATCATTTCTTCCGCCACTTCTCATTGTTTCCGCTGTTCCCACTGTTCTGCCACCGTTCCTCCGGGCCTCCCAAGCATTTCCCCACCACTAATGCCCAGGTTTATAACAGGTGTATTTTATTACGCAGGTAGCACAGAGAGGCCATTACAGTTGCCAGAGAAGCATTAGAGACGGTTTTTGAAGGGATTCAGACCGGTTAATTGAAGATTAACAATTATGATCCCGTGGTCAAAGAATCGAGGCATAGTTTGAAGATTTAAGCACGCCGTCAAAAGCTTACCCGTGTTTAATATCAGTAGAGTACTCTTCTCCAGGCGTTTGCCTTCCTACAAGAAATCTCCATGCCTCCTCGAGCCCTGAAACGATTAATTACACCGACTGAAGCTCATTTAAGACAGTCAGGCAGCAGTTATGGAGGTATGGAGCGGTCTTGCGGTTTTCCCATCCAGTTCATTTATTCCATAATGGCAACGCAGAGTTCCAGGCTTGTAGCGGGACTTAATTATATCGAGTCCAATCAGCTGAGCAAACGAATCCCAACCAATCTCAGTACAACTCAACGCCATTAACGGGAATGGACTCGGTTTCCTCCACTATTCCCAGGTAACCAATGTGACTCATTTAATTGTTCACCTAATTGTTTCCTCCTCTTCTCCTATAAGAATCCCCAGAGAACATAATGTAAAGGTTGTTGTTGTTCAGTTGTTGGGCATCTGCTGTTAGAGGGATTCATTCCGACTGTTAGAACAGTCTTGGGAGGGAGTAGCAGAGTAGTTGTATGTAATAGGCTGGGAGGAGAAAGTCTGGACTTTAACAGCCATTGAGCTTATTTTACATGACTGGTTTTGCATCGATTAATCAAAGCACATTTCACAGGATCCTGGTCTATTGCTATTGGTGATGTTTTTCCTGACTCTGTTTATTTCATTTTCATACTGTTTCATGTTCTTCTGGTAGGCAACAGAAGTATAATATAGGATTCACCCTTGTTAGGTGCCCTATGTTTCCTGCTCTTCCTACCTTTAATGTTTTCTGTCTTATGTGATATCTAAGAGTTGATTTCAGTTGATTTAACCAGTGTAGTGGATGTTATTGCCTACTCTCTGATGTATTAATTGGTTGAATCAGTTCTTAGATTTTCTTGTTGGGTTTAAGTTGGAAGGTTTGGGAACACTGGGGATGAGTGTTAGCCCTGTCCACTAGGATCCTTGCGCGACCAGCTGGCCTTTCTTAGATCCCTTATGTTTAACTTATCTCTGTTTTTCCTCCAGAGTTGCTAAATCAGACCTGGAGTTAAATGACCTCTGGTCTGATCTATAAGCTGCCCCTTTGTCCACCTTTGAGAGCTGCCTTTGAGTATGTCCAAGCAGGTTTGGAGTTAAATGACCTCTGACCTGATCTATAGACAGAAATTGGGTTGTTTTCCTTCTTTCACTTTCAATCCTTAATGTTCCATCCCACCAGCTATCTAAAAAGATCCTTTAGTGTAGATGACTTGCCCTCTGAAAGCCTAAGCTAGTTGTTGCAAGTAATTTCCTTTCATGACTCCATAACCCAATGGATGGCACTGTCTTGGCCTATCCTCTTTGCTGAAACATCCTGCTGCTCTGCTCCTTTCCTTCCATTTCTTTCTCAGTCTATGATCTCATGACCAATCCAGCAACCCTTCAACCAAATCATTTAAAAACCCCCTTTGTGCTTCATACCTAGCCTAATATCTCATTTCGAGCTTCAAAGACATATCATTCTTTGATCTATTTGGAGAGATCCCTCTCCGGGTCCAAGAGGGCTATATCCTAGGGCCCCAAGTGGTTTGATGTTGTCTCATCTTTTGGTATTGCCAAATCTGCCAAAACATGGGAACCCCAACATAATGGCGACTCCGCTGGGGGACTTTCTGAGTACATTTCCCCTTACATACTCCCAAGACTCAGAAACTTAGAACTCTGGTCAGGTTGACAGTAAGTCACCCCTTTCTTGAATCAACCTCCATTATTGAATATCCACCATACTCTTAGACAGAGCCTGGAAAGGGCCAGGTAGCCTCCAGATCTCATCCTCTTTTCAGAGGTGACATATCTGGTAAATGCCCTCCCAGTCAATCTCTGGTTGGAGCTTGCTGATTCAGAGGATATTCCTGAAAGGTGATAGTGCCTGAGCACTGTGGTGGACAGTGTACTCCCTAGAAACATCCTAAACCTTCCACCTGGCGACTCCATTGTTCCTAAACGTTAAAAGAATCCACTGGTGATCAGTAGGCTTGCTGATTATCTTGGTTTCACAATCAGACTCCACTGGGAGGCCGGCTCCTGAGACAACATTAACCACAGTAGAAGTAACGAGTAGGGTTAAGATGCTTGGCTTATAAACAACATTCTGGCTTTCAGAACCATCCACACAAGAGCTTATCCAAACCCTGACCCACCGAAAATAGTTGAAAATCCAGAGAGTATCCTCAGAGGAACTCCTACATCTAAAATACCAACCATTTCCAGCCACATTCTTAGAGCAAATTCTGCAACAGAAAACCTAACCGCTCTAGCACATGTCCTCCCTGACCTAGACATACCTAATAGATTATCGAGAACTAGGTCATTCAATCATCTAGACCAGCAAGACCTTGAAGTTTACAATACACCATCTAACAGTGGTCAAAACACTAGGGACAGTGAGACCCCTCCTTCTACACCACCTGATTTTCACTTCCTTCAAAACTTGGGGCTCTCTCACCCTAGATCTTCTCAACAGACTTCTGCTGGTCCAAGCATCCCTGTCATCCAAATACCAGCTGCTCAAGCTAACCCTATACCCCATCAGAATATTATCATGGCAGCATGGTATGCACCTCTACTTTTACCTCAACCCTTGTTACCCTTGCCCAATGATTATCAGTCTAAAATCCCACACTTCACTGCTAAAGAGTCCATAACAGCTCAACAACATGTAGATAAGATGGAGGACTCTTTTGATTATATGGAAATTGATGATGAAACAATCAAAATGAGGATCTTTGCCCAAAGCTTAGGGGGCGAGGTCAAGAAATGGTTTAAAGGGTTGCCTCCTGGCAGTATTCAAGATCTCCCTGCATTATACCAAACCTTTATAAACAAATGGGAGGTTAGAGCAAACCCTCGCCAGCTCCTAGCAGAATACATGTCCCTTAAGAGGAATGGAGGAGAGAGTGTTCATGATTACACCACTAGATTCAACAGCATTTATAATGCTCTCCCTCCACACATGAAACCTCCACAAGGTATGGCCTTAGCAAAGTATCCTGATGGATTTGATGCTGACCTGGCCTATGAGCTTAGAGACAAATAATACACTGCTCTGGAAGACATGCAAAAAGGAGCAATAACCATAGAAGCAAACTTAATGGAAAAAAGGGCGAGATTAAAAGCTGAAAAAAGGGTAACATATAGGGATGACAACGTAGCTTCCACGTCTGATCCCAAATATGACAGACTGTCCAAAAATGTGGAAGAACTGCAACAAATGATAAAGAGGATGGTTGTCCAAAACAACAACCAAAACAGAAACCAGAACCAAAACATTAGAAGAAACAATGCTGCTCCCAACAGACAAAGAGAGTCAGATCAACAAATTATTCCCCCATTTCAAGAAAACTTTTTAGATGGAGACGAGGGAATCATTGAAGAGTTTGAAGGGAATACAATAAACATGTTTGAAGCAGAGGACTCAGTCCTTAACTGTGATTCAGAGGAAGACCAACCCTCACCTTCATATTGGGATGAGGAATGGTGGGAAACTGAAGATTACAGATTAGGATTTGAAAATGCCATGTTGCAAGTCAGGGAACAATATGAACTTAGGAGCAAGAGAAGCCAAGATACTCCCAAAACAAAGACTCCTGAGGTAACCATCAAGAAAAGACCTGACAAAATTTCCAAAGCAACCTCTACAAACAACAAAACAACAGCTGAAATTTTTGGTAAACATAAGGAGGAGGACAACCAAGACAATGAAAAACGAAGTCAACCAACCAGCAGTACTAGCACTTCAGTTAGTACTCCTGATACAACTTTTCCAAACGTTGTACATAGTGAGAAATCACAAACCGATTCGGCCGCTAAAGCAGTGGCAAATAAAACAGAGTTGAACATTACAAAGGTCCAGTCCACTTTCAATCTAGAGAGTGAGATCGCAAAAATCAAAATCTCTGTACCATTATCTGAGCTGGCCACTCAAGATGTATATAAAGGCCAAATTTTGAAAGCATTAAATCTGGGAGAAATGAATGATTCTGTAAATTTGAATGATGATCAACCAGCCCTACTCTTTGGTCCCAAAATTGAAGGAAAATTTCAGGAAGGGGTAGTTCCACCTTTTTATATCAGTCTCAACATTCATGACAAGATCCTCCATAATGCCATGCATGACTCTGGTGCATCACACAATCTAATGCCTAAGGTAGTGATGGAAAGGCTAGGCCTAGAAATTACTCGACCCTACAAAGACTTATACTCATTTGACTCTAGCAGAGTAAAATGCCTAGGCCTCATCAAAGACTTATGTGTAAGTCTGACCCAGATTCCTGCCAAGTGTATGGTCATGGATGTTGTGGTGGCAGATGTGCCACCTAAGTATGGCATGCTGTTGTCAAGATCATGGGGAGCCAAACTGCAGGGAACAATGCAGATGGATGGCTCTTATGCCACTATCCCCATATTTGGCCAACTTAGAAGACTGTATAGAGAGTCTCAGATGAAATTCTTAGTCAGTAGCCCCGAGAAACCTGAAAACTCACCATTATACTCTGTACATACAGATCTAGACTCTTTTATCCTCTACAATGACCAATCCTCAGAAGAGCCGAGATCAGATAATGGAAATACAAACATACAGCCCATGGATTTCAACATAATGGCTACTCTGGAAGAATACGAAGAAGAAGACCATGGGAAAACTGCTGAAAATATAACTCTGAATGAAACAGAAATAGAACAAAAACAACAACCTAGCCACCTCCCTGATCTCCATGCCCATAATGAACCACAAAATGACCCCCCTCCTAGCACAAACCTCACAACTCAACATAATGGTGAATCCAGCTGTAGGGGAGGGGATGAAGACGAAGTAAACAACGAACCCCTATGGGAAATGAACTTTGATGGGTCCTATACTAGGAAAAGTGCTGGAGCAGGAGTGTGGCTACATAACACAGGAGATGATCATGCATAGAGCCACGCTGTGAACCTGTGTTTTAAATACACGAATAACATTGCAGAATATGAGGCTCTGATCTTGGGCTTAAATCTGTTGAAAAAATTAGGAGCCCGTAGGATAGCTGTGAGAGGAGACTCAGAGTTAGTGATCAAACAGGTGAATGGTGAGTATTCAGCAAAACACCCCAGGCTTAGGGCATACAGGAATGATACTCTAGATTTGCTGAAAACGTTTATTGAATATGAGTTAGTATTCATTCCTAGGGGCAAAACGCAGTTGCAAATGGATTAGCTTGCCTAGCTATCTCATATCCTAAGGCCCCAGTTGACCAACAAATTATCATTCAGACCAAATTCAGGCCTGCAGTGCCAGATAATGAAAAATACTGGCAGGTTTTTGAAGGAGACAAACAAATTGAGGATTTCCTAATGGGTAGAAATGAGTTTGAATTTTTTGATTCAGACTCTAAATTTGACAACATCTGCCTAGATAAAGATTCCTCAGATGAGGAAGAAACACCTTGTAACATAGCAATAAACCTTTTTTCTGATAAAGCTGGAGATTTGAATAAAGACAGTGCAAACGCAGAGAATGAAGAGGTCGAAGTGCTGCAGGCCAAAGACAAGAATATACCCTGAGGCCTGGCACCCTTAGAGGACCTCTTTGATTTCGATGATGTAGCAAAGAAGCCCACCATAGAACATGTTGATTCAGATATAGAAGAATGCAACATTGGCACTGAATACAAACCCAAAAAGATCAAACTAGCTAAGTCCATACCTGCTAACATGAAGAAAAAATATATTGACCTGTTCAAGGAATTCATTGATGTGTTTGCATGGAGATATGAAGACTTGAAAGCCTATGACACCAACATCATACAACACAAGATACCACTAAAGGAAAATCAGAAGCCTTTCAGACAAAAACTTCGAAGAATCAATCCAAAACAATTGCCTGCAGTAGAGAAAGAGATCAAAAAGATGTATGAAGCAGGCATAATAGTCCCTGTAAGGTTTTCTGATTGGGTGTCAAACTTAGTGGCTGTAAGGAAGAAAACGGGGGAGATCAGACTATGCATAGACTTCAAAAACCTCAATAGAGCCTCCCTGAAAGATAACTACCCTTTGCCTAGAATGGAACATATCCTACAGAAGGTAGTAGGCTCTAAAAGAATCTCCCTACTTGATGGTTTTTCAGGATACAACCAAGTTCTGGTACTCCCAGAAGATCAACTCAAAACAACTTTTACCACTCCATGGGGCACCTTCATGTATGTGAAAATTCCCTTTGGATTGATGAATGCTGGAGCTACCTTCCAGAGAGCAATGGATATTGCTTTCTCAGATGAGATTGGACACTTTATAGTTATCTACTTGGATGACTTGACTGTCTTTTCTAAAACTGAAGAAGAACATCTGAAACATCTGAGAAAAGTTTTGGAAAAATGTAGAAGGTATGGTCTGTCCCTAAATCCTAAGAAGACTGTTTTTGGGTTGCAAGAAGGTAAACTTCTTGGCCACATTATATCTTAGAAAGGGATCAGGATAGACCCCCAGAGAGTTGAGGGAATAGTTCAAATCACACATCCAAGGAACATCAAGGAGTTGCAGTCCTTTATAGGGAAGATAAATTTCCTCAGGAGATTCATTCCTAATCTTGCTGAGCACCTTAGAAAAAAGACTGAAATGCTAAAGAAAGATGCAGGAATTAGGTGGACTATTGAAGCCAAGAAATATTTTGAGTCAGTAAAACTTGCACTCACTCAGGCCCCCGTGCTTATCAGCCCTGACTTCTCAAAATATTTTCTGATCTTTTCATTTGCTTCCCAACACACAATAGCCGCAGTTTTGCTGCAGAAAAATTCAGAAGGTAATGAGCAACCTATAGCCTTCTTCAGTAAAGCCTTGAGAGATGCACCCTTAAAGTACAACATCATGGAAAAGCAGGCCTATGCTCTGATTAAGGCCTTAAAAGACTTTAGGGTGTACATTATGCATTCTCACACCATTGCTTTCGTGCCAAATATAGTGGTCAAAGATATCTTGTCCCAAGACCCAGATGGGAAAAGGGGCAAATGGATTGCTACAATTTTGGAATATGACATTGAAATAAAACCCACCAAACTAATCAAAGGTCAAGGCCTGGCCCAATTAATGGCTGAATCAAACCTGCAGGCCCTTGACATTAATATGATGAATGCCTTAGATGAGCAAGAAGGGTTACCCCATCCAACTGTTGAGGAGAAGTTTCAGAACTCTCCTTGGTATATTGATATCCTTTACGTGCTCACTAACCTCAATGCCCCTCCAGAACTATCCAAAACAAAGGCTAGATTCATAAAACTCAAAGCTAGAAATTACTGCATTATGAATGAGAGTCTATATTGGAAAAATCCAAATGGCCTATTGATGAAGTGTTTGTCTAAAACTAAAGCTGAAAGAGTCAAAAAATAATTCCATGCTGGGGAGTGTGGAGGCCACCTGAGTTGGAAAACCACTGCAAATAAGATACTCAGGGTTGGTTACTATTGGCCTACCCTCTTAAGTGATGTCCATAAAATGATACTTGCCTGTCATAAATGTCAGATCTTTGAAGGCAAAAGAAAACTCCTCCCCCTCCCTTTACAACCTATCACCATAGAAGGTCATGCAATGGGGCCTAGACTTTATAGGAGAGATTCATCCTGCCTCTTCTGGACAACATAAATGGATCCTGACTGCCACAGATTACTTCACTAAGTGGATAGAAGCTATACCCACTAGGAATGCCACTGAATCTGTCATCATTAGGTTCCTAGAAGACTTCGTCCTATCTCGTTTTGGCTGTCCAAGGAAATTAATCACTGGCAATGCTGCTGCTTTCAGATCCAAAAGAATGGTTGATTTCTGTCACAGGTACGGAATAGCACTTGGACATTCAACTGCCTATTAATCCCAGGGTAATGGCCTAGCTGAATCATCAAATAAAAGCCTGGTTACAATCATTAAGAAGCTACTGGAAGAGAACAAAAGGTCATGGCATAAAAAGTTGATACATGCCTTGTGGGCAGACAGGCTCACTACAAAGAAATCTATTGGCATGTCACCCTTTCAGCTGGTTTACGGGACTGAAGCAGTGTTTCCTACTAGTCTTGGAGTTCCAGTAATCAAGCTTGTTCAGGAGATCCAATCAGAAGAGGACAGCATGATAAGGACAATTAATGAAACAATCCATCTGCAGCAAACAAGAGAGCAGGTTTATAGCAGAGCTGTCAGAGTACAGGAAGGCATAAAGAGACAGTTTGACAAAAGAACCAAAGCTTCAGATTTCAAGGTTGGAGATAAGGTTCTGAGATGGGATTCGAGAAGAGAGGACAAAGGCAAACATGGCAAGTTTGACAGTTTGTGACAAGGTCCATATGTCATACAAGCCACTGTGGGTCCTATTGCGTTTTTTCTGCAAGAACTTGATGGTTTCGAGCTGTTTGGGGGTCCTGTCAATGGCAGGATGCTCAAGCATTATTTCTGCTAATGCTCAGTTTCCAGTTTCATTTCCATTGTACATACCATTGCAACTTTTATTTTTGTTTTCAAGAAAAGAGAAAATGTTCCAAAAACAGAAAAGTCAGAGGTCCAGACATGCCCAAACAAGGACCTCAAAATGTGCAAAAGATTGGCTCTAATAAACTCAAAATCTGAGCCAAGGCAAAGTGAAAAAATCTGGTCCTAATATGCCCAAAATTTGGACCGGCAAAGAAGAAAGAAATCAGCTCTAACATGTGCAAAATCAGAGCTGAAGGAAAAGGAAGAAGTGACTCTAATATGCTCAAAACCTGAGTCACATGGAGAAAAGAGGGTGCTTCAAAAGTTCAGATTTCAAAACCTCAAGTTTTGTTTTTGAGTTTCAGCTTTTCAGTCCACAGCAAGCCAGACAGTCTAATCCTGGCTTGGCTGTTTTTAAATTTCCTGTCTTAGAATGTAGTGAAGAAACCTGCTAGACAGTCTAATCCTAGCAGGTAGTAGTGTAGGTAGAGAAGCTTATGAGGCCAACAGCGTAATCTGGTCTCATGGAGTAATAAGGGTAGACTTAGAATAGGTTTATTTTCTGTTTATAAAAATAAAATGATGTAAAGGGTCTGCTAGTTCAAATGCACCCAAGGGAAAATTGTAGAACTTTAGTTTGGGTAGGTAGATTGGTTGGGAAATTTTTTTGCTGATGTTTCTATCATATTGTGGCAGCTAAAATTGAATAAGAAAGATGGCTTATGACAGCCGGCATCTGGCCTACTCCAAGAGATCAATTTCTGAATTCTTGACTCCTCCAAGGAGAAGCCATCCCCATGTGGAGCCACTGTTAGCCCCCCCCTATGAAATTCTTGACAAGCAAGCTGGGGGCTATGTCATTTTCGAGACCTTCAAGGAATGCATCTCCCTTGAAGACACATCATCCTTGAGGTCTCTATGTGCTTTGCCTTATACAAATCCCCTCTGCTGGTTTCGCAACTCAATGCCTTCATTTACCCCTTGTACCCCTGCAAATGTCCCTTTTCCCTTTTTTCTCCTTCTGCCAAAGTGTCTCTGCTCCCCTCTATTTTCCCCTATTAACCCTCTAAATCCCCCAAAATCCCCTTTAAATTTCCCCATCTCCCCTATTTCCCTAGTTTCCCCCTCCATCTGCCCTACCGTTACCCTTTGATTTCCCCCAAAACGCATAAAAAATGAATTAAAATGATAAATTTTATGTTTTCGGGTCCTAGCCCCTTAGGCCGTAGCCGCGCGCTCCTTTATCTTCCACGTGACCCGATGCTACGACCATAGCCCAGTTTTGAAAGGCGCTTATCACAGATCCATTTCAGGCGCAACCTCAGCTGTAGATCTCACCCGATCGAATGACTGCTATTCACTACGGGGGGTCGCTCCAAAATCTCGTGCCCGTACACCTTGGCCCCCCCATAGTCCATCTCCGCCGTCCATTCGCCCGACAGATCGACGGCGCGGAGCGCGCCCGAAATGGTGGACCCCGCCAGCCATACGTCATCCGCTCAGAAACCGCCAGTTTATTCCGCACCGCCCCCGCGCGCTTGGTGGTTTTTCCTCGGAGGCCAGCGATTCCATTCATCTCCCGCCACGCGTCCTCCTGTACTATTCTGAAAACCTCCATTTCGCGCATTATCTCCCGGACGAAAGCCGGGCAACAGAATTCACGATCACCGTCCGATCTCGAGCGCTTCATCCTATGGTCGTAATTCATCGAAGCTGCGCCCCCCGTTAACCTACCTCCTCCGTATCCCGGGTCCACATTCCGTCGTGTTTCCGCCGTAGATCTCCACCCCATCGACGGTCCAATTTCCTCCATTCGCCGTTGACTAT
The DNA here is from genome assembly GCA_034641835.2 of Pinus albicaulis. NCBI lineage: Eukaryota > Viridiplantae > Streptophyta > Pinopsida > Pinales > Pinaceae > Pinus > Pinus albicaulis. The sequence continues at coordinate 87,254,672 of CM076576.1, forward strand.
TCCGTGGTCTCCCGGTCCCGCCATGTCACCTCCATGTATCCTTGCCGTACGACCGCATATCTTCCCGCATATATTTGTTTCCTAAGTCATTTTACGTGTTTTTTCCATGCAGACTGCATCCGCTATGCATCCACCTCTCAGACCACTTGTCGTCGAATCCTCACCATGAACCTAAGCATTTTTACCCCTCAGCAATCTACATGGTCGCCCTCATCATATTCGTCATGTCCGCCACCCCTTGGTCTGCTTCCTCATCTAGTTCGTTGTTTTGCAGGGTTTCCAAAGGTGAAAGACTGCCATGATTCTACATGGCAAAGCTGTACAGATAGAATTAAATCCAAGGGCCGGCGCTGCCATAAAATTGTCAAAGAAAGCTGCTGACGGGATTTACATTAAGGAAAAGGCAGAGTTCAGACTCTGTAGAAAATCTCCCATCACCATTAAACCCGAGCTAACCTGTTAGAGATGGAATTGAAGCAGCAGAGCATTCCAGTACAGAGCAAAAGGGAGGTTAAGGCACGCTAACGAAGATCCAAAGCCTTAAATCAGTGTTTTCAAAGGAAGAACAGCAGATCACAGATCCCGAGGACCGATCGAAGGATCCTGAGCGCAGGCAAAAGGTAATATCAGAGTTTTCGTCAGCAGAATGTTTTTCTTTTTCAGGTACAGGGCACCCATACAGTCTTATTTACACACCTTGTCCCTGAAAATAATTCCACCAGACAACAGTTCAAAACCACCGGAGCATTTATGTGACAAACCTTTCAGTAGTTTATTTTATTTTGGTTCAAGACACCAGGAGTACTTCAGCGAAAAGATGTCAAGATCAAATCTGGAGCAGATCATTCTCTCACAAAGAAGGTGACAGAGATTAAATATACAGCATGTCAAGCAGAATGGGTTTCGACCCTGCATTCATTGTTGTGTTTAATGATACATTTAATTTTCACCTACTCCTTCGGTCGATCTTAGGTTCACCCTTTTCTATAAAGCACAGAAGGAAACATTGTAAGGGTTGTTGATGAGATATCAGTGAAACGCAAGCATTGTTCCTCTTGAGACAAGTTCTCTGTGTAATATTGTAAGATAGACTGAGACTAGATGTATTCAGGCTGAATGTTCAAGCTATGGGCTATGATGTACCTGATTGGTGTTGTTTTTAATATGACAAGCATGTTTCTTTGGATCCTGATCTAAAGCAGCTGGTGATGTTTCCTCTTTCTCTGTATTTGTGATTGACTTTCTCTCATTGCATGCTACATTTCATTTCATTTCTACTGGTAGGCAACAAAAGTATAATATAGGATTCACCCTTGATAGGTGCCCTATGTTTCCTGCTCTCCCTACCTCAATGTTTTATGCTTATATGTGTATCTGAATGTTGATTTCAATTTATTTAACCAGTGTAGTGGATGATATTGCCTGCTTTCTGATGTATGAATTAATGAAGTCTATGTTCAAATGTTCTTGTTAGGATTTAGTTGGATGTGTTGAGAACCTGGGAGGTTTAGAATCCTGTATCTGCCTCACTAGGAGCTTTCCATCCCAATTAGACCTTTCCAAGATCCCTTGTTTTACCTCTAATTCTGTCCAAGCAGGCCTGGAGTTAAATGACCTCTGGTCTGATCTATAGACAGAGTTGGTTGGTTCTCCTCCTTTCATTTTCAACCCTTAATGTCCCATTCCAAACATCTCCTTCAAGATCCAAATGCTCTAGATGACTAGCCCAATTGAAAGCTTGCACATTGATTACAAATAAATCATTTCTTGACTCCATAGCCCAATGGCTTTGATGTTCTATGAGTTATCTGTCTCTGCCTAAGCTTCCCTTGTTGTTCATCCTTGTCTTATATTGGTCCTTCTTTTCCTGATTCCCTCCAACCAAACACAAACAATCAAACAAACAACCATGAGCCTATAACTAGCCTAAAATCATAACATCCGAGCTTCAAAGACATATACTTTGACTCATATAGAGAGATCCCTCTCTGGACCTAGGAGGGCTATATCCTAAGGTCCCAAAGTGGTTCTATGTTGTCTCATCTTTTGGTCTCTGTCAACCTGGCCAAAACATGGGAACCCCAACATAATGGCGACTCCGCTGGGGATAGATCAGTCAGCTTTGATTTGGTAAACCACTAAGGTGGACAGTAAGTTGTAAATCATCCACCTAGCAACTCCACAATTCCTGAATGATAAGAAGACTCCACTGGTGATCAAAAGGCCACTGATTATCTTGGTTTCACGTGACTCCACTGGGAGACTAGTCGCAGTGCAACATCATCCCTACCAAATGGAAGACTCTGAGTTGAGCCCCCTTGAAGAGTTTCGTTGTGGAATATCAGATATACTGGCTAAACTTAGAAGCGAAGACCTTCCAAAGGTTTTCCGTTCCAACTCAAGATTCAATGATCGACCTGAGCTGAAGAAAGTTTTTTTAGAAGTGCTGGCGGAGAGGTATGAAGCTGAGCTCGAACTTTTGAAATCACAAGAGAAATCATACGAGTTCAGAGACCCCAGAGCATTTTTGGAAAGTCTCCCTCCCCCCAAAAGAGAAGAGATTCCGCTGCTTTTTGAAGTAGAAGAAGAAGATGATCCGGTTCCCAAGAGCCACTCTGGAGATGCAATGGAAGACGTAATAACCGAAGCCGCCCAGGACGCAAACAACCTACCAATCATGGAAGGCCTAAGTGAAGAAAGTGCGCATCATATGCTCATTGATCCTGTGGCAGAATACGTGGAGGCCCTAATGCACTCAAATACTCCAGCGTTGATCCTTAGCGCGGGCCAGTTTCATCAGGAAGGGTCACTACTGATGGTGACCACAATTTTGAAGGACCACAGGCAGAGCACCCTGTGGTTATCTCTGACAGGCAGCCAGTGCTCATATCCTTTTTTGTTATTGCTTGACTGGCTGCATTGGCATTATTGTATCACCTAGAACATTAGAGATTCCCATTTAGAGTAGGGTAGGTAGGAAAAGCTCAATAAAGCTCAGTCTATGAGCATGTAGTTAGTTGTTTTCTATTTTAGAATGTAGAGAAGAAACCTGCTAGATAGTCTAATCCTAGCAGGTAGTAGTGTAGGTAGAGAAGCTTATGAGGCCAACAGCCTAATCTGGTCTCATGGAGTAATAAGGGTAGACTTAGAATTGGTTTATTTTCTGTTTATAAAAATAAAATGATGTAAAGGGTCTGCAAGCCCAAATGCACCCAAAAGAAAAATGTTAGGACTATAGTGTGGGTAGGTAGTTGTTTGGGAGAATTTTACTGCTGATATGTTGTCTTCATAACTTGTGGCAGCTGATCAAAGAAAGAAATGGATGGTTCAAGCAGCAGGCACCTGGCCTACACCAAGAGATCATTTTATGAATTCTTGACTCCTTCAAGAAGAAGCCATCCGCATGTGGAGCCACTGTTAGCCCCCCCCTATAAATTTTTTGGCAAGCAAACGGGGGCTAAATTGTTTTTGAGCCTTCAAGGAATGCATTTCCTCTGTAAACATAGTCTCCTTGAAGCCTCCATGTGTCGTTTATCCTTTGATAAAATCCCCTCTTCTGATTCCCATTATAAATCCCCTCTGTTTGTGAAGAAACGCCTAAAAGCCCCTTTCTCCTCTTATTTCACCCCCCTCTTAGCTCCTATTTTTATCCCCCTTGTCCCCCCTTCTATTTCCCTTCCTTACCCTTCAAATTCCCCCAAAATCCCCTTTGAATTCTACCCATATCCCCCCTTTGGGCTAATTTACCCTTATCCCTCTATCGTTCCCCTTTCTAAACCTTTAAATCACATTGGAATGGGCCAAACCCACTTCCGACCTTATACTAAGGCTTAGCCCCTTTTTCGCCAGCCCCGTCCCCACGTAACTGAGCGTTGTGACTGAGCGCTGCCTCTTAAGGCGCTCATCGCAGATCGCACTTATCGCATATCATAGTTTCATTATATGTATTCGATTGATCCATCGCAAATATTTGCGATGCGATCTGATCGTGTCGCAAATATTTGCGATGCGATCGCCTGTCGCACTTTTCGCCATCACATTTTCCCCATCGCACTTTCCGCCTGTCGCACATCGCCCCGATCGCATGTCGCACATCGCCCCGATCGCATATCGCACCGTCGCACTTTCTTCCCATCGCACTGCCCTCCATCGCAACTCCGCCCGATCGCAATAACGCAATCGCAGTTCTTTGATCTGCATTGCGATAATCCTTCCGCTCCATTCCATATTGTGATTTGAAATTTGCGATTTGACCCCCGGGCCCACCGTACTACTCTTCTGCCTTTTCATATAAATAAAGGGTCTTTCCTTTGTAAACGGGAAATTGGTCATATATTGAATTTGCAAAGGAATTTCCCATCGCATCACAAATCCCACGCTTATCATTCCGCTCCACTTCTGTCTCTCGATTGCGATTTGCGATTGCGATTTAGCTCGGGTCCCACCTCCGTGGCTCCACTCCATTGTTTTTCTCCGTTTCCCTGTGTTATTCGCCCAAACGTTTAACCTTTGGGTTTTATACTATAATCATTTCTTCCGCCACTTCTCATTGTTTCCACTGTTCCCACTGTTCTGCCACCGTTCCTCCGGGCCTCCAAAGCACTTCTCCACCACTACTGCCCAGGTTTATAACAGGTGTATTTTATTACGCAGGTAGCACAGAGAGGCCATTACAGCCGCCAGCGAAGCAACAGAGATGGTTTTTGAAGGGATTCAAGCCGGTTAATTGAAGATTAACAATTATGATCCCGTGGTCAAAGAATCGAGGCACAGTTTGAAGATTTAAGCACGCCGTCAAAAGCTTACCCGTGTTTAATATCAGCAGAGTACTCTTCTCCAGGCGTTCACCTTCCTACAAGAAATCTCCATGCCTCCTCGAGCCCTGAAACGATTAATTACACCGACTGAAGCTCATTTAAGACAGTCAGGCAACAGTTATGGAGGTATGGAGCGATCTTGCAGTTTTCCCATCCAGTTCATTTATTCCAGAATGGCAACGCAGAGTTCCAGACCGCCGTAAGGACTTAAAGAACATATTAGAGGTCAATCTCGACCTGCCAAACGTCTCCAACCAATCTACAGAGTACAACACAACGCCATTAAGAAGAATGGACTTGGTTTCCTCCACCATTCCGTCTTATTGTGACTCATTTAATTGTTCACCTACTTTTGTTTCCTCCTCTTCTCCTATAAGAATCCCCGAGAACATAATGTAAAGGTTGTTGTTGTTAAGTTGTTGGGCATCTGCTGTTAGAGGGATTCATTCCGACTGTTAGAACAGTCTTGGGAGGGAGTAGCAGAGTAGTTGTATGTAATAGGCTGGGAGGAGAAAGTTTGGACTGTAACAGCCATTGAGATTATTGTACATGACTGGTTTTGCATCGATTAATCAAAGCACATTTCACAGGATCCTGGTCTATTTCTATTGGTGATGTTTTTCCTGACTCTGTTTATTTCATTTTCATACTGTTTCATGTTCTTCTAGTAGGCAACAGAAGTATAATATAGGATTCACCCTTGTTAGGTGCCCTATGTTTCCTGCTCTCCCTACCTTTAATGTTTTCTGTCTTATGTGCTATCTAAGAGTTGATTTCAGTTGATTTAACCAATGTAGTGGATGTTATTGCCTACTCTCTGATGTATGAATTGGTTGAATCGGTTCTTAGATGTTCTTGTTGGGTTTAATTTGGAAGGTTTGGGAACACTGGGGATGAGTGTTAGCCCTGTCCACTAGGATCCTTGCGCGACTAGCTGGCCTTTCTAAGATCCCTTCTGTTTAACTTATCTCTGTTTTTCCTCTGGAGTTGCTAAAGCAGACCTGGAGTTAAATGACCTCTGGTCTGATCTATAAGCTGCCCCTTTGTCCACCTTTGAGAGCTGCCTTTGAGTATGTCCAAGTAGGTCTGGAGTTAAATGACCTCTGACCTGATCTATAGACAGAAATTGGGTGCCTCTCCTTCCTCCACTTTCTCTCCTTAATGTTCTATTCCACCATCTGCCTAAAAGATCCTTTAGTGTAGATGACTTGCCCTTTGAAAGCCTTGGCTAGTGGATGCAAGTAATTTCCTTTCATGACTCCATAGCCCAATGGATGGCACTGTCTTGGCCTATCCTCTTTGCTGAAACATCTTGCTGCTCTGCTCCTTTCCTTCCATTGCTTTCTCAGTCTATGATCTCATGAACAATCCAGCAACCCTTCAACCAAATCATTTTAAAACCCCCTTTGTGCTTCATACCTAGCCTAATATCTCATTTCGAGCTTCAAAGACATATCATTCTTTGATCTATTTGGAGAGATCCCTCTCCGGGTCCAGGAGGGCTAGATCCTAGGGCCCCAAGTGGTTTGATGTTGTCTCATCTTTTGGTATTGCAAAATATTCCAAAACATGGGAACCCCAACATAATGAAATTAACTTCAGGATTGGGTTCTTTATAATTTTAGTTAAAGAATTTAATCCCTAAATCTGCTACCTTAGAGAACTTTCTTATTGTGTGACCTTCTCCATTTTCATTTCTTAAAGAGTATTAACCTTCTTCTTATGGTTAGCACATGATGTAAATATTTGTATTTTCATCATCTTTTTCAAGCTACATATCATAACTTTTCATTCTCCATTAAATATCTCTCTATTCCAACATCCATTCTTCTTTATTTCCAACAATTATAATCTTGGTTCTCCTCTTCCCTTAACGTTCATTCCTTATTCTTCTCAATAATCTATGTTAATTTCTTTCTCAATAAATTTCAGATCCTTTCCCATACTCTCTTTTTTTATAAAGGCCTAAGAAACCACAACTCCTTTTAACTTTTTTAAGGAAACTACAAATTGAAAGCTAACAATTTCCTTGGAATTTCTAATCATAACCTACCCACTTTTTCTTGTCAAAATCTTGAAAATCCTCCTCTTCTGACTAAAGTGGATTGTAATTGAAAGGGCCTTTAGGTTTATCATCTTGTTTTCCCCTTTGAATGAGAATAAGGGAGTGATTCAATCCCTCTCTAAATTTCATCTACGCCTTGGTTTTGAGAATTTATCTAATCTCTATTGTTGGTGTGGTGCTGATTGACAAGGAGAACTACCTAGAATGGTCCAAAAAGATCAAACATACTCTCATTTTCAATGAATTATGGAATGACATTTGTGAGGGAGAAGTCTCCACCGAAAAAGGAGAGGAGGCCAATTTACCTTCGAAGCCTACATTATACAAGGATCTAGCCATATGAAAGAACAAGGAAAACAAAGCCTATGCTTTGATTGTTGCATCTATAAGTGAAGATACTTCATATTGTTTCCATTACAGACTCTTATGGTGAATTAAATAAGTTAAAAGACCTGCATGCCCCACACTTAGAATAGGACACTGTGCAATGAATGGTCAAACTCTTCAATGCTGAGTTGAAAGAAGTTGATCCCTTGGCTCTAACTTTTGCAATCAGAGCCATCATACATGTGATATATGCCACTGGAGTGAACATAGAAATTCCTTTCACAACCATCGTCAAGGCCCTATTATCTACATATTCTCACTATTTTGAATCCCTACAAGCTAGTGACTTACTCAAGCCCATTACATTTGAATTTTTGGTGGAGAAAGTTGTAGAACAAGAGAGATTTCAAGCGAAGAAGACAACAAATTATCCCCGTAAAGAAACATTGTGTCTTTCTTAGAAAGGGAAGAATCAATCACATGATTCTCCTAGAGGAAGTGGCAACAAAAGAGGTCATGGAAGAAAAAATTTCAGAGGTAGGGGGTAAACACCATCAAGAAGAAAGAGCTGAAATTTATTGCGTTGTCACATAAAAAATGATCACCTAGCCATAGTTCACTAGGTGGATTGAAATATGCCATCTAGTATTGGTTTTTACATATTAAAACCCATTTTCACCTAAGGAAATAGCCTAAGGAACCACTTTTACTAAGTTATTTCCATTAACTAATTTACCCACATGAGAATAATCCATAAATTCATTAATTTTATGTTATTCTCATATTTTTATCCATTAAAGTGAAAATAATTCAAAATATTTTCACTCACATATGTTGTTTCCATATGAGTAATTTAATAAATCATTTATTTGTTGATTATTCATTAATCATCTAAACATTCTCATATAAATAATTTATTAAATCATTATTTATAAATTATTTGACCATTTCACAAATAAGTAATTTAATAAATCCATGTGCTTATTAATTATTTCTTATTATTCTACCATTTTTATTGATTAACACAGTAAATCATTAATTTTTGAGTTAATTATCTAAATAAAGGTTATTGACCATTTCTTTGACCTTTTCCTCTCACAAATAATTATAAATATAAAAATTGGTTAGATCTTGATTTGGTCCAACAAATATTTTATTAGTTGACCATATCAAATCCAATCTAACATTTTCTTATAAATAGAGAGGTTTTCTTTCCTCATTTTCACCATGACCATTAACATCATTCAACCTTTGCTCTTATAAATTTCAAGTGCTTTGCATTAGAGCCTCACCATCCACTTTTTTTTTTTTTGCATTGCCTAATCAATTTTCGGAGAAAGGGAGCCACTACAACCATAATAAAGATAAAGAACCCTCCCAAGGAGGAGGTCATCATGAACCATTGTTACAAGGATGGGCATGATGCATCAACATGCAAAATCCCCTAGGAGAAGATCAAATATAAAAAAACCCAGAAGGAAGGTAGAGGTAAAACACAAGTTATGGCAAAAGGTAAAAAACTTGAATCTAATCATTATATTATTTCCTATTGCAATATTGGAGTAATTGAAGATTTGATTGACACTTCATTTTCTTCTTGGAGAGATGCATACTGCTTGACACAGGTGCAACATGCCACATCCCATTCCAGAGAAAATTCTTTGAAAACTTCAGTGATAATGTAGATGGAATAATGTACTTTGCAAATAAATCAAGTCTCAAACTCTTAGGTCTTGACAAAATCAAGATTAAACTACATAGATTTCCCGATTTCCTTTTGCATGATGTACTCTATCTTCCAAAGCCACGAAGAAATATGTTGTCCGTTGTGTGCATTCTCCAACAAAGACACTCTATCCATATATTTAATGGTAAAGAAGAAATAAGGAAGGCATTTGACAACATTATTGGAGTGCAAGGATGAAGACTATTGAAGTTGAAAGGGACATCTACTCATACGTAGAGCTCAATATACCTCTCTCATCATGATGAAGGTGCATTGTCATCTTGTTGTTGAACCCTAAAAATGATCTCTTTTTGTCATCTTTTTGCTATTTAGTTTACCTATCATATTCTTAGAATCCTGCCATATCTACTATCTCACACTCCATTTCCATCATTTTGATCTAAAATAATGCCCAAAGCTACAAAGGTTAAATATCAAAGAAATCCAAGGTAAAAGAGTCCATTTTTTAATATTTTCATGCATTATTTAATTAAAACAATTGAAATTTTGTAGCTACATAAAAAAAAAAATTCTATAGCTAGTCTTTAGTTCTGTAGCCAAGTCGTAGGTCTATACAAGTGCTAGCATGGTACAACAAAAACATGAATTGGAGGATGTGGAAAAAGATGACTTTAATCTCCTCCACTTGTATGATTCAACCCAACACTTAGACAAAGTTAAAGGATGGTTAGCGCAGTGGTAGAGCATGGAAACATACGCGGACTGGAAACTAGTTGTTGACATAGGTTGTGGTTCACCTCCACGAGGATCCAACCATACCATATCTGATAGGGATAATATGCATGAGAAATTCATGCATTTTAACATGAATTTATCCTCACATGGATGAAAGGTGGACACAACCTATTGCTTTTTGGTCTCATAAAATCTAAAGAACTTTATCATAAGAAAACAATTCTATAATCGAGCATCAAGAAGCTTTAAGTGATAATATTCAAATTATATAAATATTCATCATTGGAATGATAGCAAATAAGTATGGTTATTGGAAAGTACTTTGATATTTTTAATATAAAACCCTGTTGTTGGCATATTAAGTTTCGTGTGTGACTATTGTATATGAATGATCCATAGTAGTTCTTTAACAAATTTTAGAGCTCATATTACTTCCTAACAACACAACCAAAGCTAGGAGGGCCCCCAGTGTGAGGGAAGAGTTGATCCTTCTCTTTGTTTTACAAATTATGTTATAGTTTTATGCTTAGTTCAATATTTATAATGCTTGTCAAATTTTATTTTTAATGTATGTTTTGGATTCCTTTACTTACAACTTGGAGTGGTGTGTCAACATAGTGTATGGTGCTCATATGAACCATCTGATTGAATAAAGACATGTTAATATTCAATTGTAAAACCTTGGAATTTGTGATTATTTCATAAGATATTTTTACATGGTTTTGAGGGTTTAAAAATGTTTAGAACGATATCTATGTTAAAGATAATTTAATTTCACCTATTACCATTTGCAATTGATTTTGAATAGATTTAGAGGCTAGAACCTACATATATTGTGCATTACACTTCACAGGTTTACCATCATGGATTAATGAATTAAATGTAACAAAGTGATATAGATTTGTGAAGGGAATGAAACAAAATACATATTTATAACCAAAACACAGAGATGCAATGAAACTTGTCTTCTATTAATAAATGGAAAATGCTAAAACTATAAAAATGCAGAATGAAAACAAACTAGCTCGAATTGTGGTAACTTATCTCCTGAAAGAGATGTGACGAATGTGTCTTCGCAAGAGTGATTTACAATGAGTACAAAAGGGATTTTTAACATTAGAAGTAACGAGGAAACTTTAAACATCCAAAAACATAACACTAGGATATGAAACACCAAAAAGCTTATGGGCCCACTGGGGTTAGTTGGTACATCAAATTCTCGAGGTCATAACATTTGCATACAACATCCGTTTGGCGCTCTCAGTAGCCCGTTGGAAAGGTCTAGTCGAAAATTACACATTTAGGGCCATGTCAAAAAAACATCATGTGGGGGCCTCAAAACAACATTAGAAGTTTAGGACTCGAAAAAACTATAAAGATGGAGAACTGTTCTTTGAGCTAATGGAGTAGGTGGATGGCCACAAATAACCACCTAGATTAGTCCTCCCCCATCAAGAAGAAATGGTATCCATTGCGTTGAGGCCCCCACAAGCTAGGGAAACTTCTGTTGACTTTGGCTCTTAGTGAGCCACTTGCCTTCGTGAAGAAGTTGCCCGACTTTCATAACTGGATAGAGTTGGATGTGTTGTTGCCAGTATCCTTTGTCTTGGTGTCGATGATTTGATCCATTGTAGCTTGTTCAATGTAGTAAGGAATTAGCTTTGTGGGGGCCAATTTCTTTGTTGCCTCTAGGGTGTCCAACATAGGTGGATAATAAGGTCAAAGCATCTTTACATTAAACATTGGGTGCAAGCCAAGGCATGGGGGAATTCTTAATTCAAAATCACTGTCACCCACTACCTCTGTGATTGTGTACGACTCATATTGGAGTGGTCTGAGCTTCCTATTGGGTCCTGTGAGGCACCCTTAATGTAAGAGTAACCAAAACTTATAAACAACCTGAAACTTATGTGGAACCCTATGCTGGTCATGTTGTTGCTTCTTCTTGGCATTGGCTTTCTGGAGGATATCATGGGCTTGTCGTTGAAGGTGTTGAATCTTCTCAACAAATTTGGTTGCCTTGTTTGCCTTAGTTTTAAATAAAATTACTGACTTAATGAGAGATTTAATCTCAAAACGAGAACTCTAGCCCAAAAAACCCCTATTTTTGCACAAAAAACATGAAAAAACACCTTGAAAGCAAAAAGTGTTCACATCGAATCTTTTTTTTTTTAATAATCAGGTTAAAATTCTAATTCTTTTAGCAACTACATTAAAAACCAGTTTTTTTCAACAATAAAAATGAAAAAAAACACCCTGAAAAGGAAAAGTGTTAATGCTACATCAAGATTTGTTTTTTTTTGGGTCAAAATTTCAATTTTTTATTTTTAACACTGACATTAAAAAATAAAATTTTGTGCAATAAACATGAAAAAAAAAACAGAAATCGAAAAGTGGCACATCAACATTTTTTTGGTTAAAATTCGATCATTTTTTAGCAATGACATCAAAAATAAAGAATCATGACTTCGAAAAACCCTAAAATTCCAATAGATTTCGATGATAGTGTTAAAGATAAAATATTGTGACTCTAATTGGGGTTATATGAGGTGGTTGGGAGGAAGGAATCAAATCTTCCCATCCCAAATTCAATTCCCACAAGTGACATGATGAATGTTGATAGTAAATCCCGCCTTTTGTGTGTTCCTCTCCTTTTGTTTTCCCTATGTTTTTGCTTGATATGTGTTTGATGTTTGATGTTCACTTATTTATTATATACTTTAAATATTATTTCTAATGCTAACATAGTTTTAGGCAATTTTTCTTTTTATGTTGTATGATTTTTATAAGTCCTTTTATTTATTTCTTTATTTTCAATTTTGATTTTATTTTATATATATATATATATATATATATATATATATATATATAGTTTATTTATTTATCTATATATATATATATATATATTATTATCTATTTTATTACTTTTATTTTATTCTATTTTAATTTATGTTTATTTTTAATTTTATTGACTTAGTCTTTATTTTTATGATTTTATTTTTTATTTTTATTTTATTTGTTTTTTGTTTGACTTGGTTTGTATTTTTATTATTTTATTACTTTAGGATGAGATTTATTTCATTTTCATTCGTTTATGTATTGGTTATTTTCATTTTTGACCGTTTTTAACATTTATTTTTCCATACATATTTGATTAAGTCACTTTTATTTATTTCTTTATATATATATATATATATATATATATATATATATATATATATATATATATATATATATATATATATATATAATTTCTATTTTAATTTAATTATTGTTTATTTTTAATTTTACTTTTATTGATTTATTCTTTATATTTATTTTATTTTATTTTATACTGACTATTTTGTTAGTTCTAATTTTAATTTGGATTATTTATTATTTATTTATTTTTATTTTATCTTTTTACTTGGTCTTTATTCTTATTATTTTATAATTTTAGGATGTGTTTCGTTTTCATTCATTCATTTATTCGTTATTTTCATTTTTGACCGTTTTTAGCATCTATTTTTCCATAGGTTTTGATTGTTGCTTTTCTCTGCTTGATATATATATATATATATATATATATATATATATATATATATATATATAATTGGATCAACTAGTCTTCATTATCCTGAAGATGAACTACATTAAGTAGTTCGAAACGCATCGGTTCTAAAATCTCTCATGTGATTTCCTGGAAGATTTATTTTAGTATGATATGGATTACAGAAGTTTATACTCTTGAATGTTGATAGTATTAAAACCCCGATGGAGGTGGAGATTCAAATGCATAGTGAGTTTCAACCACTTCCCCCTCCTAGTTCTCCATCTTAGTTGAAATCTGTTGTGTTTTAATCTTGTTAGTTTTATGGTATTGTGTCCCCATTAGTGTTTAGATAACTACCTAGTTGTCGCTCAGAGCTTGCATTTTTGGAAAGTTTCTACTAGCCAACAAATTCGATAGGAGTGAGGTCGGTAGCCTTTTGTCAAGTTGTGGATGTAATTTTGCTCCATAAATGAAAAAACGTCGACTTACAAAAAACAAATTTCATGACTCCAAAAAAACCTAAAAAATTCGACAATTTTCAACCATGGCATTAAAGATAAATATCGTGACTCTGAAAAACCTTAAAATTTTGACATTTTTTAAGCAGGATGTTAAAGATAAAATATAATGACTCCAAAAAAATTAAAATTCAAAATTTTTCGCCATGGAATTAAAACCAAATATTATGTCTAAATCAAAGAGTCATTATACAAATAGCAATTTTTTATTAGATACTAAAAGTATAACTCTTTAAAAATATTAGCCTAAGACAACTTGACACATACAATGAAAATTTAAAAGTCAACCATCAAATTGACATGTAGTGGGGGTGGACTTGACCCATTGCAATGAAAATTTAAAAATCAACCATGAAATTGACACATAGTGGGGGCAAACTTGATCCGTTGTAGTGAAAATTTAGAATCAACTAACAAATTGACACATAGTGAGGTCGGTTTTCTAGTCAAGCATTGACAAAGCCATGCTTGTAACCAAAAGAAAAAGTGAAATAAAAAAAGAAGATAAATAAATAAAAATGAAAACACAAAACACAAAAATAAAGTTTTTAAAAATAATAAAAAGTAAAAAGAAGAATTAAAATATAAAAAATATAAATAAATAAATTCAAGAAAAAAAAAAAAAAAAATAATAATAATAATAATTCAAACATATTCTGTTTAAAAAACCCAAAAGTAAAAAAAGAAACATATTAAAAAACAAAAAATAAATAACCGAAGAGTAAATATCTCGCTAAAACACATAATTAAAAAAATAAAATAAAATTTAACAAAAACAAATGAAGTTGGATGAAGTGTTCACCCGAAACTTCCAACATCTCAATGCGAAAAACACATAAGTTACTAAAAATTTTCATCATCATTAAAAAAAAAAAAACAAATAAAATATAAAAAATTATTAAAAATAATTTTGAAAAAAAAAATCCAAAAATTTATAAAAATAAAAAAATAAAAAAATTTTAAAAATTTAAAAACTATTATTGTTTTTTTCCCACCCTGCATTGACACCAAAGGGGCGAAGGCTGGGTTGCTATAGTGACAAGGTTGGGTGGCTCGTCGATTCTTGTAAGCAATGAGCTGCCTTGCCCCAACACCAAAGGGCCATAGATAGGGGTTGCGAGAGTGGCAGGACTGCTCCAGTAGGCCCCTGCCTGTGACCCTTTGGTGCTGAGAGCAGGGCGGGCAAAAAATCAAAAATATTTTTTAAACAATTTTTTTTAATATATATATATATATATATATATATATATATATATATATATATATATATATATATATATATATATATATATATATATAATCGTTTTAATTATTATTTTTTTCTTTCTAATTTTTTAATGTTTATTTTTAAATTAATTTTTTTATATATATATATTCGGGGAGGCAGGGGAGGGAGGGGTTATTTTTCACCTCGATGAAGAAAGAAAGATCTAATACACTTGGCGATTGGGGATCTCAACCAACAACGAGGCTGAATTTCTAGCATTGTGGCATGGATTAAACTTAGTAATATCATGGAAAATCTGACATTTATTGTTCTTTAGAGACTTGATGGTTGTAATTCAAAAGGTGCGCAAGCTCAAAGAAGACTTTGATTAAAATCAAGCTCACATTTTGCACATAATCAATCTTCAACTCGCAAATTTCGAAAGCATTGATTGATTTCATGTCAAAAGGCATCTCAATATGGTGGCAGACTCCTTAACAAACAAGTGTATATATTTGGAACAAGGGGTAATAATGTAAAATTTGAAACGGGAACTGTAAACTCAAAATGAGAACTCTAGCAAAAAAACCCCCAAAAAACATGGAAAAACAACCCAAAAACGAAAATTGTGTATTTCGAAATGATGTTTTTTAAGGGTAAATTTTCAACATTTTTTTAAAAATGACAGTAAAAACAATTTTTTTGTGCAAAAAAGATGAAGAAAACACCCTAAAAATGAAAAGTGTTGATGCTAGAATAACATTTTTTTTTTGGTACAATTTCAACATTTTTTAGCAATGGCGTTAAAGATAAAATAATGGAACCCGAAAATCTTAAAATGTCAACAATTTTCGTCCATGTCGTTAAAGAGGAAATATTATGACTTTAAAAAACCCTAAAATTCTAATTGTTTTCAACCATAGAATTAAATAAAAAATATCATAACATAGAAAAACCTTAAAATTTTGACAATTTTTCAACCATGGAATTAAAAAACCTTAAGTTTACAACATATTTCAACCATGACATTTTGAAAAAATTAGATGACAAATAAAAGTTAAAAAATGAACATGTGAATGAAAGAGTCATTGTTGCAAGAGTAGTTTTTATTTTAAAGGCTAAAAGTATAACCTTTTTCAAATCTTAGCTCAAGACAACTTATCCCATTGCAAAAAAAACATAAAAATCAACCATCCAAATGAAGTATCCCCTTTTAATGAGGCATTAAAATTGCAACATTTTTTTTAAACTATGGTTTTAATCAAATGATAACAATAAATAATATCATGGCAATATCACTCTATAATTTAAAAATTCAACATTAATTTCTAATATTTTTTTTTTTTTTAACTTTTAATCAAAATATTAATACTTGTAGATTCATTAAAACATAAATTATTTCTCTAAGTTATTGTTTCATTGTGGATATTCCAAACAAATGAGAGTAATCATAATTAAAACATATAATCTAACAAACATAGAAATGACTCATAACTTCATGTAAGATCATATGGAAGTTAAAATATTTATTTCAAGTTACCATGCAAACATCATTTACCAAAAATGTCTTAGACAATTATTCAAAACCACTCATATGTTCTGGCATACCATCATAATTTACAACATATTGAGATGAATGACTGGATGCAGATGAAGATGAACCATATTCTTCTCTTCATCAATTAGTGCCCCATCTGAGTCAACATGCATGCCCAACATTCAGGCTTCAAAAGTCTTCTAGATTTACAATCGGGTTCAGTAGACTCCCATCTCAACACTTTTTCTTCTGGTAGCAACCTCTTCAGAATATCCATTTTCCTTAAGCGAAGAGTTCCCCTCTTTGTTAAATTGAAGTCATAAAAAAGTATGTCAACATCCTCCAATTTTAAGAGGTCTATGTGATGACGATTTATATTTTTACCCATTCTTTTTCTCTTTTTGCCAATTTTTTTATCAACTACCATCTTTGGCTTATACACACCATTGAATGAGTGTGTATTTGTGGCATACCAATGTACTTCAACACATGCAACATCTTCATTTTCTTTAATGACCTTTATAACCTTGGCAACCCATAATGGATAGCCATGTGGATCTCCATTTGCTAACACTGCAATCATGCAACCCTCCTTGACATCATGTACATAACCCCTGTAAAGGTCTTCCATGACTTCATGTTGTGCACGAGATATTCTAGAGCCAATATCCATTTCACTTTCCTCTACATGTGAAGAATTGATAATATTGTTGCTGTTCAACAATGTTTCTCTCCTCATGTTCATTTGACACATTTTGTGGCCAAATAAATGGAATATTCAAAATTATATCTTCATTTTTTGATCTTGAAATGATATCGCTTTGATTATTGAAAAAAGACTCCTACCAAATAGAATCAACAACATCAAAGTACTGATATGTATATCTAATAGTTTTTTTTTTTTAAAATTTATTCCAAGTATTCAGAATAATTTATATCTCTCTTCTAGCTTTGTGCATGGTGAATTTCAACAACTGATTGTAATAACAATATTTTTTGATGCAAATATTGGATGATCTGGAATGAAATTCAAAAATTCCAAACTTGATGACGACCCCCATTCTGTAGTAGTTGAATACTTCTTTCCCCATATAAGTGTTTTCCCATCAATTTTTTTGATATCAAATTGATGTTGGAAGCTAATGTCATTAAGGTGTTCAATGCATTCATCCTCACCATGCGATCCCAAAATAAACTTTCGCATGTTAATAATTTCTTCCAACACATGAAAAATAGGTTCTGGAATGTATGATTTCTTAATATATTCAATTAATGATGGCAGGATCCCAACGCCCTTCCTTGTTAATGTTACTGACAAACGACTGAACATTTGATAAATATGGTCACAAGTGTGCCTAACAAGAAGGTAACCAACCTTTACCTTTTGAAAAATTCTCAATTCAACAAGCATGTTTAGATATCCAAAAACAATATTATTTTTGTATTCATGATAAGTGTTGTCCAATTGCATATACAAAACTTGTGGAATATTACCAAACCAATGAGAAAGCATATCATGAATTATGGTTATTGTCATATTTGTATCATTATGAATATTTGGAACTATGAAGTAAACCCTTGGCGACATTTTCCCATTAAATACCATGCAACTGACCAAGTGAAACTCAATAAAGCTTTCCTCCTATAAATTTTTTGGTGTGGGGAAAAATGTGGTAGAAGTGTTTTCCTCTGGTTCATACCATCAATTATCAAACCCAAATATTTATTTGGATTATCATAACACTTCTTTTGATGCTTGTACAAATTTTTCCTTTCACTTGTTTGCTGATCGCGATGCTCTTGAAGTGCTTTGACAATGGAATATGCACATAACATAAAAGAAATCTATTAATAAATACATTTTCATAGTTGATAAATATACCATTTTTAAAAATAATGTTATGAATGCATACCTCTTTCTGTCCCTTGACATTTATCCCTTTTTGATTTAAGAGAAGCACATGTACTGCAAACCCCCATCCTTGTCTTCTTAGGAATACGAACATCGTTGAATTGTCTCCTCCATAACTTCATAAAATATTGATATGTAATAAAATTACCATCTCCTTCAAAACCTTCTACATATTCTTTGTATAAGTTGTAGATTTATCTTTTTGAGAAATTATTTGGAATATGTATTTTGTCTCTCTTTGACATACACTCTCCATGCTTTGAAAAGAAGTCTTGCATCCATGACATTGTAATATTTTCTAATGGTCCAAAATATCGTTTATGATGTACTTATGAATAAAATGTGAGATATTTTTCCAAATTTCCTTGGATTCTTGACATATGAAAATTATCAGTTAAATGAAACATTTTGAAAGCCTTTCTACAAAGAAATAAAGACCCAATATGATAATCATAACCTGACAATGTAAATTTCATGCTTTTATTTATTGAAAAATATCTCTTCCTTTTCTCCAATGAAAACTTGAAATCCATATGTTTCAATCAATCCTTTTGACAACATTCACTTGAAATCATATTACTGATAACAGTTCTTCTTGTGAGATATGATGTCCTACCACTTGTATACTTGAAATATTTTGGATTGATATGAAATTGTCTACTCCTACTCCTAGGTATAATATTTGTTGACAACATATCCATCATTTCATAATCCTCTCTATATGCATTTTCATCATCATTAGGCAAAATATTATCCTCACTACGATCATTTTGAACATAGTTAGGAAATTCATCACCATCATTGCTTGGAAAATATTCATGACCATCCTCACCTACAAGAAATTACTCACTACCATCATCTGTTATTTTGAAATACTGACTTGGAGGATATTCTTCATCATCTTCACTCCACCCTTCATCAGTATTGCCCTGATACTCCATAGAATTAGGACTAAGTAGAAAATTTGACTCTATATTCAATGAAAATTCTTTATCCTGCCATTCGTCACTACTGCTCTCATAGTCCTTAGGATTATGACTAAGTGGAAATTATGACTCTCTATTTATTGGAAATTATTTATCTCGCCCTTTGTCACTGTTGCTCTCATAGTCCTTAGGATTAGGATTAAGTGGAAAATGTGACTCTCTATTTACTGGAAATTATTCATCCCGCCCTTCATCACTGTTGCTCTCATAGTCCTTAGGATTAGGACTAAGTGGAAAATGTGACTCTCTATTTACTATAAATTCTTCATCTTGCCGTTCGTCACTACTACTCACATAGTACTTAGGGTTAAGGCTAAGTGGAAAATGAGACTTTCTATTTACCATAAATCCTTCATCCTACCCTTCATCACTGCTGCTCTATTTATTGGAAATTCTTCATCCTTCCCTTCATCAATGCTAGTCTCATAGTCCTTAGGATTAAACTAAGTGGAAAATATGACTCTCTATTCATAGTGAAAGAATTCCTGTTATATTGATCAACATGAATAGAATTGATACACAACAAAGATGTTGATGCTCCAGAAAGATAAACTTCATTCTTAGAAGAATCCATGACTTTCAAACAAAAGACGTTGAATGATACAAATGCAATATTTTCCAATGAAAATTTATAGCTTAAAGAATGAAAATTTCCCTCCAAAGTTCCCCCCCCAAAATATTCGCCGAAATGTTTCCCTCCAAAAAATTCGTTTCAAATATTTCCTTCCAAAATTTCCATCTAGAATTTATTTGAAAACATTCTACTAATTTTTTGTTTTGAAAATTTTGACCCTTCTTTCCATTCAAATTTTATACACAAAATTTCCTTTAACACAATCCTTCAAATTTAAAATAAATCTTTTACTTAAATTAGCCTTTTACTTAAAATATTTAACATTTACTAGATAATTAAGTTAATTTTTATCATTTTTATCATATTTTTTTTATCTCATATTTAACAAAAGTTAGTGTATCATCTTAATATTGTATATATATATATATATATATATATATATATATATATATATATATATATTCTAATTTTACTTTTAATCCCACATTCAAAAAATGATAAAGTAATCCCATAATCTCTGCTATATAATAACTTTCGTTGTTACTAGAGATTTTGTAGAGGAGCTACATTTTCATCGACAAGACATTCGACGAGAGATTTTCGCATTTCAAAGGTTAGTTTCCCTTGTATTTTGACCATTTAAAGAGAAATTTAGGGAAATAGGTTGTTTTATGTTCATAATTTTTTTTTTTTTTTGTCTTTGTCTTGGGGGGCAACTCAATTCATTAGTTAAAAATTTAGGCAATTATTGAAACAAGATAGACCTAAGTTCAAATCCCACTAAGTACAGGTCGTAAACCTCTAGAGATTTAATAGTAGCTACATGTCATGTGGGTTGTTAAGTTCGTCGAAGATAACAAAAAAAACCTATTCCATATATATGTGTGTGTGTATATATATATATAGATATATATATTATTTTTTTTCGAAACAAAAAATTAATTTTTTTTTACACGTGGGATACGCTCGCCCGCCCCCACGCCAGGGGTTTGTTGTGTCGCGGGTGTGGGCCATTGTTCCAGGGCATGCACGCGGCACAACGACCTGCAAGGGGGTCGTTGTGCCATGGGCGGGTGCCATAGGCACACTCATGCCTGCGACACAATGACTTGCAAGGGGGGCGTTGTGGGCACACTCATTTGCATAACGGGCCCCTGGAAGGAAAGGGGTCAATGTGCTACAGGCATGCCTGTGAGTGGGCATTCCTGCGAGACAAATACCTGCTAGGGGGGCACCCATCGCATAGTGACCCTCTCGCAAGTAGGGGGTCGATTCTCGTAATTGACCCATCGACCCCTTGCTTGTGAGGGGGCATGCCCGCTTGCACAATGCCCCCCCCTGGTAGGGCGTTGTATCATGAGCACGCCCGCAGAGTGGCCCCCTGGCAGACCACATGCCTGTGACACAACGAGCACAACGACAAGCCAGGGGGCCAATTCTCGGAATCAACCCCTTTCTTTCCAGGGGGCTGCTGTGCCGCGGGAAAACCCAGCGGCGGGTGTGCCCATGAAACAATGACCTCCTAGGGGGCCGCTGTGTGGGAGGGCACGCCCACGGGCAGATGATCCTAACCCTGGTGCAAAAATTATAAAATTAAAAAAGTTATTTTTTTTAAATTTTCAATTGAAAAGATAAAAGTTAAATTAAAATAGTTATTTGTTTTTTTTTTTTTTTTTAAGTTTAAAATTTTAAAATATGGTGTTTTTTTAATATATATATATATATATATATATTGCAGGAAAATGGCTTTAAGATAGGTCTTTTTGAATCTTTCTGGACCAAAGGAAATATTTACATCATCTCAAGTTGTAGGCGGAATCTCAATGAATAATATTGAACGAAGTTGACCTGTTTCATATGTTAAAAATCCAACAAGTGGCTCCTCAAAAGAAAATAAGATGATTTCATATTGGATGAAATCACAAGAAATGAATCGTACAAAATTTTCATGGTATGTGAAAGATAGAGAAGACGAAGAAGCTCTGGAGATATATCTATATGATGTTATGATTTACGATAGTGGAAGTTATGAGGTGCTGGGAAAAGTACTGGACATATGTTTGGTTCTGGATATAGAAGTTGTTTATGTACTTACAAAACCACCCAAGTCACATGAGAATATTATATATCGTTTTTCATTATTTATAGAAATATATGCAAACAAATTGTAAGTGACATTGCACAAAAAAATGTAAGTTTTCTTATTTATATTTGTGTGTTTTGGGTTATTGTAACTATATCATTATATTTTTTATAACTTACTTATTGTTGATATATTATATTTTGTTTGAATTTTTTTTGTTGAGGGTCTCTCAATTATGTTGGGGGGAGTTTATTTTATAGAGCAAGATATTATGGATGTGCTCAACAGTTTCCACACAGAGTCAGAAAAAGACATGACAAAGAAGCAAAAACAATTACTTCATGATGCTACAAGACTATATAGAGGGGATCAACAAATAATTCCTATAGCGGATCAATCTAGTAAAGGTAAACATGTTACTTTTGAAAATGAGGAAGATGAAGTTGAAGAATATGTTGCCATTACTGAGAATCAGATTATAACTGATGTTGGAAAGGAGAAGAAAACATGATAACCCATAGGAGGAAGAAATCAAAAGTTGTTCATTCTGAAAAAATCGTGGGCAACGGTGAAGATAAACGTTAAAACTAAAAGGGAAGCAGGTAAATCATAACACCAGGTGCTGATTTAGAGGATGGCATTACGAAAACAAAAAAAATGCCTTTCAAAGTCGGTTGAAAAAGATAAAATTAGTTGAGGGAGGTCGTACATTTCAAATTAATGTCAGCCAATTATATAAGACAAATGAAGGGCAATCTAAATATAAAATTATAAAGCCACACCACCTGCATGTTCATAACTTGAAAACATTGTTTAGGTACAATCCATATGCAAATGTGGTTTCTTATGTGGTTCTTGTTGATCCAATTCAATTACCTAACAAATAGAAATTTGGTAAGTCAAAATGTTGTGAATACAAATATTATATAATTGGGGGGAACCATTCTACAGAGGACATAAGAGAATTGATGGAGGAATATCCCAATAACTCATGTTTTGAAACAATGAGATGTATCATTTATGTTGGTTTAACAGATACATAAGAAAATTTATTGGCATGGGTTCATAATACATATAATGAGTATATTATGTCTATGAATTTCATACAAAGGATTAGATTTATTCATAGTGAAATTGAAGAAAAATGTGGTGGGGATAAGACAAAGGTGTTATGCAGGATTTACGATTGCGGACAAAATTATCTCCCCTAGGTTTGATGGAAAACCTAGAACAATAGAGAGACAAGGAACCCAATTCTTTCCTTAAAGTAACTACATGATGGAATGAAGCCTACCTGGAATCCGCTTCGCTCCTTCTTCAACTTGTATGCTCTAATTCCAGCTCCGATTTCCAAAATTAGAACTTGCACAGTTGGATAACACAAGCTAAGAAACTAAGAGATCTATGCAGTATCATCTAAGTACTCTATTCGATGGATCAACATGGTATCAAAATATATTTAATAACGACATCACATATAAGGAAACAAAGAACTCTTTGAATTAGTATAAATGGAAGGAGATTACAACCAAAAATAGGTATTGATCTTGTACAAGAGCTCCTCCAAGTTGTTAACTTGTCCTTTCCTTGTCAAAATATGCACCTCCAATCACCCTAAATGCATGGAGTTTTAACCTCTCACCTCAAAAACATAAGGGTAGGATCACTCTCCAAAATCCAACCCCTTGCATATGCAAGGCAGTAAATATATAAATGAGTGGGGTAAGTATGGAGTTCTTATCCAATTACCAATCTAAGGTTTTAGATCCACCTTTGATAGGAGGATGAAATCAAAGGATAAAATATGGAAATTCCAAATAAGGATGCGATAGGATACAACTTTTTTATCTAAGGTAAATAGTTGTAATAAATTCTCGAAGCTTCTGGAAGAGGAAGCTTCTGGAAATTCTCTCTTTTTCCCGAATTTCTAGAACCAACGCAGGT
The DNA here is from genome assembly GCA_034641835.2 of Pinus albicaulis. Classification (NCBI taxonomy): domain Eukaryota; kingdom Viridiplantae; phylum Streptophyta; class Pinopsida; order Pinales; family Pinaceae; genus Pinus; species Pinus albicaulis. The sequence goes on from CM076576.1 coordinate 87,278,596, forward strand.
GCAAATGGGGGAAACTTGTAGGTGATCAATGCTGAACACAGTGGAGAAACCTTTAGGTTAACGTTGTCAAGAGGAAGGCTAGGGAACTTTGGTACTAAAACTAGCTTAGATGAGGTGGTTTTAGGCAAAAATTCTAGGAAATGAAGGAGGTTCACTTAGGGTTAAGTGAAATGATGTTGACAAGGGGGAATAGGATTTTGATTTATCCCATTCGGAGGCCTAATGATTGGATGTGACAAAATGGCCTATAACAGATTGCCCCCTAAAGTGAAAAGTCATAAATGATGACTGATGACTAAAGTGCTTTACTTTGTAACAAGTATGAATCAAGAAAAATCAACGAGCTTCATATGTTATAACACATTTATATCATGACATCTCTTTCCTGAGGGAGGCATACCCATACTCAACACATAAGAAAACATAACATGTATAATGATTGAAAGATGCGTTTAGAAATGCAACTGGTGGACCCATGACTGGATGACTATCTATATGATCACATCCATTTTGCATTGTGATCTCTTTATAACTCCTGAAATCGTAGCCCGAATGGATGAAAATAGATCTGGGGTCTTCTATCTTGTTCACACGACTAACCAACGCACGAGTCTAACCATTTGAATCAATGAGCTGAAGTCAAACATGGTAGACACCATCCGATTACTGACCGATGATGTAAGCCATTAACAGACGCGAGAGAAACCATCGATGATGTTAATGGATCTTAAGGTGCTACAAAACAATCCGTATCGTGTGAGTAAATGAGTTGATGTCGAACACCACACAAAGTATTTGTATCAAAGGCAAATGATGTAAATCTGTCTCTGAGAGTGAGGAATCTTTCCATTGATGTATGAAACACCAAGGTACCAAAGGGGTGTTTCTAAGTCAACTTCCTGGATGATGTGTTGATGTCGACAAGAAGTGACCCGTCATAGGAGGGCCTTGATGTATCTCCCATCAACGTCACGAAACAGGTATCATGATTGAGAAATAATGATGGTGATACGAAACTGGATCAAGAAAGGGAAAACATGGAATAAAATATTAAGAGTATCACAAAAAATATAAACTGAAATGACTTCCCTTGAACACAAAACGACATTAAATGGAGTTGCTAGCATTGACCCAAAATCAAAATGGAGGGTCTGAAAGGGTATGATGAACCTAATGAGAATAAGATTACCAAACCCAACATCCACTGAGATGAAGTGGAAGAGTGTCGTGTTCAAGAGCGACTTGGTGCCATTAGCAAATGGAATACCCTGTTTTACCAATTTCCCCAACCATACTAGTCAGTACCTATTTATTTTTTAACAAGCTTGAGGAGGATAACATATGCTTGATATGTAAGTTCATCCTTCGGATGAATCCCTTCGAGTATTTTTAACGAACCTTGTGAGGGAGTGGCTCGACCTTGTCATGTTTGAAAATTCCATCATGATTTGATGTTTTAACGAGTCTAGCGAAGGTAAAACTCAACGTATTTTTCATGTTTAGAGAGTTTGAAAAAGAGGCAAAAAAGAAAACTACACATGTCCCTTTTCGTAGATAGTATCTCGAGTCTGAAAAGGTAGAAAATAATACTCAAGAGAACCTCTTTGCCATGTTCGACTAAGGTATTCATTTTTCGTAAATACTCCATCCCATTCCGAAAAAGGGTTAAACTTATACTAAGTGGACACATTTTCATTTACTTTTACGAGTTCGAAAAGACAAGTGCTCGACAATATTTTCATATTTTGGGAGTCTAAAAAGAGTTGAAAGAGGAGTCTAAGGGGTTCCTTTTTCGTAGGTTTATAGAGCCCAAAAAAGAGATAAAAATATACTCCTTGGTAAAAATAACCTGTTTAAAGCATGATAAAACACCATTCACAACCGTCGACCAGATCAAAACACCACAAAAAGGATTAAACATACCCGCTTCATGGTAAAAGTGAAGCATATCTAAGTGAAAATATCAAATATGAATAAAATAATGCAATAAATGACCATAAATACTCAAAATGACTATTCGTTTTTACCATTTCACATTTACCTTCAACACTGAGAGTTTTGGAGCACTTTTTCCCTCAACCTTATGCAGTTGATGTGGCCAATCCGTTGGATCATTCCGAGTACCGTTGCTTCTAGGTAGGAGCTACAACCCTTCTCTTTCTTTTGATGGTCCATTTTTTTGATTTCATGGTAATTTTTTGAGGTTTTGAGGGCCTTGGGTTCCAAATACACGCCCTAGGACTAACACACCCCCCTGTGTTGAAATATGCATTGCACCTAGGAATATTATCATTTTTGGGAGAGGTGCAACACTCTGTCATGCACTATAGGGGTGCGTTGGGTGCAAAATTCTCAATGGTTTATCAATTTTCCCTCAAATTTTGTCAGAGTTTTTGCATGAAAAATAGCCTAATGAATCCTTCGTTGATGTTTCAGGTTTTCATTAGCACAAATTGGAATTAATTTGGCAAGAAATATAACATGAAGAATAACATTTAACTGCAAAAAATGATCCTACTACCATCGAGGCACTGAAAAATTATGGATTGTTGAAATTATTCTGGCTACCTGGCATGAGGCAATAGATGGAATTGTTGAAGTATCTCGTTTGCTCATGGGATGTTCAGGTACAAGAATTCAAGTTTGGGGAACATCTGCTCGAGATAAAGGTAGAGGATATCTACTTTCTGATGGGTTTATCCAAGAGGGGTGCCCCCATCTCTCTGCTGGGTGTGAGGCGTGGTGGGGAGACCCTGGAAGACTATATCCATACCTATTGTAGACCTTGAGCCCATCCTACAAGGGGAAAAATATAAATATCAAATATGTGACCCAGTTACCTTTGAGAACGATCATGTTTATCATCACGAGATTGGCAGATAGCTCAATACTCCATGTAGCAAGAATGTCTAGAGCCAACAATGTTCAATTGGAGTGAGGGTGGTTTGGTCAACATTAAGGAACAAATGACTAAAGCGAAAGGGGGAAGTTAAAGAACTTCAGCTATGGTTTGATCTTAGTCTCTTTTTCTCTAGAGGGTGCCACTAGTTCGACCTCAGTAGGTTATACTCGAGCATATCGATTGGAGGGTCCCACATATGAGGAGATGGATAGATCATATCGCCCAACACGCAGGTCCATCGGCAATCAATTTCTCACCAGAATTATTTGGTTGGCTGCTTAGACACTTCATCATGATCAATGATTGTCCTTACGCAGGGATGGATTTTCATGATGATCATGAGCTCGTGCTTCTTGAGGGTGAGCAATGGGATGCTTCAGGTAAAAATATTTCGACCATTAAGTTTTCAAAAAAATTTCAATTTTTTTGTGTTTTTGATGTTTCCAAGACGAAAATATTTTATGTTTCATGTAGATATTGGACCATTTCAACCAATGGGTACTTCATATATCCATCGTGTAGGAGGAAAACCACATGAGGAGGCATTAGTACTAGTATAGGCCGTTGCAGTAGGATCAAATGCACTACGGGATCATGAGGTAATTGAGATCCTATCAGAGGTGGAGAGCCACATGGAGGGATTGGAGCATGGGATTGATGAGACCATGGTCAATGAGGTTCCCATGCGACTTCATCGACACACTATCAGAGTGTCGAACCATATTGGTTGATTACTGCGCAATATGACTCGCGTAGTGTATTTTTATCATGAGCACCATTAATTGGTATACTTAGATATATGTATGTACTTTTTCATACAGGAAATGTAGCCATATGTGTCTCGGGGCACAAATATTTGTAAAACCAAACTCTATATATACATGTTTTTAGTGTTTCCTAGTTCCTATTATGCTTTCAGTATGATGTGATGTGAATTGAAACTTGTTTACATTCCTTGAAAATGTATTTCTAAAACATGATTAGATAGGGAATCTATTAATGTGTTTATATTTCTATAAATATGTTGATATTGTATGAAATCGAAATGTCTTTCTAGAAGATGCACTCTCAAAACCATACGAAGGATGGAGGGATTTATAACTGAATAGGAAATCGCAAGTTGTAGTACTACAAGTTGTGAGTTGAGTATGATGACTAAACGACAAATACCATGTGAAATAGCACCAAATAGTAGCTCAACCACTGCACTATACTCAACGATGTTGTTAGTCGAGCAACAATGGAAAATCCCTTGCATACTCACTAGCTCACCATTTGGAGTACAGATAGCCCATGCTGCAGAAGATAGGTTCTGAGTACTACGACTAACATAACCAACGTACGATTCGAGAGATGTCGACATATACAAACCAAATGTAAACGATATCAACAGAAACCGTGGGAAACTCTTAAAAGACACCCTACAAACACATTCAAACACACATAGTATTTTTTGAGGTACGACCCATTTCTATGTTGCACTAGTGGAACTGCATCGAAAAATACTAAATCATAGGCCCCTTTTGCAAGGATTTGCTTGACAATGTATGAACCTAGCCACATAGTTTGGAACTATCCTGGACCTAAATTATCAGCCTCCTAGTCATATAGGAGAACTAGGTCCTTCCAAGAAGACTCGATTCGTGACACTTTTTTCATATTGCGCCTTGGCACGTATTTTATGAGATTCACTGGCTAAATAAGCACCATGTTGGGTTTCATCCAAATGATTCAAATGTAAAAGGCTCTCCTCCTCTACATAAGTGACAGAAAGAAGTTTGGAAACTAGTTTTAAAGATGGAATTTCACATTCAATGGGGAGGATCGCTTATAGACCATAGACCAACTGAAAGGGTGTGAATCTGGTAGCATTCCTTACTGAGGTTCGGTGTGCCCACAAGGATGCGTAAATAAGCAAGTGCCAGTGTGATTTATGGGCACCTACCATATGTTGAAGCATATTTTTAAGAACTTTGTTGACAACCTCAACTTGTCCTTTAGCCTATGGATAGTAGGGAGTGGATTTTTCATGCGAAGTCTCAACTTAGCAGCTAGTTTGGTCATCATATGATTCCGGAAATTCTTTTCGTGATCCGTAACTATCGATTGTGATACACCAAACCTAGCAATAACATGGTTGAAGAAAAATTATGCATCCATTTCACTAATGTTGTTAAATATAGGGATCGCTTCAACCCACTTAGTAAAGTAGTCAACATCGACAATAATATAACCATGCCCGCCGACCGAGTGAGGGTTACATGTCATAAAGTCAATTCCCCATTTTCCAAAAGGAACAAAAACCATGACAAGATGAAAAGGAGCAGGTGGAGCACAAATATTGCGATCGTATATCTAGCACGCATGAAATTTCTGGACAATGATGATGTAATCGCGAAATATAGTGGGCCAAAAGTAACCAACACGTAATATTTTCTGCACGGTAGTGTAACCAAATAGATTTGCGCCACATGCCCCCTAGTGGAATTCGTTAAGGAATTTATCGGCTTCCTCAAGGGTGAGGCACCTCCGTAAGACCGTATCAATACCACGACGGTAAAGGGTGTCACCGATAATGATGTATTTACAAGATTGGTATCAAATACGTCATCGCTCAGAGTGAAAGGTACTATTAGGTTGGAAATTATGGGTTTGGAGATAAATCAGAAAATATCCATACCACTGGTGAGAAGAAGAAATCAGAAACAATGAATCGTTAGGGATGAATCTTCAAATCTAGATTCAAAATCAGGGGAAGGAAGTTCACACATAAGCTCGACGAAAACTAAGGATTTATTCGACTTGGATTTGATGAAATCCAGGTCGAAATCTTGGAGATAACAATCCACTTAGAGTGCTTCCCCCCCAAAAATTGACGTGAAAATATATATGTCATAGGGTTGCAATCTGAAACGACCGTAGTTTTCCTAGGAAAGATGTAATGACAAAATGTTTGGACGACTTGAACAACCACCAAAGCCAACTTTTCTACATGAGTATATCTGATTTCAGTATCATTGAGGTTCTGACTCAGATAATAAAAATGATATTTAGTCTTGATATCATCTTCTTGGACCAATACCATAGTTATAGTAGAAATGGCAGCTGCTAGGTACAAGAAATAGTCACACTGATAATCAAGGGGGTATAGAAGAGATGCCTGAACCAACACATAGTTCAGGGAATCAAACTCTTTCAGAGCATCATCATCCCAATAGAAGGGTACCCCTTCCTTCAGTAAGTGAGTGAATCTTTTGGTAAGCTCGACATAATTGGGGACGAACCTCCGTAGGAGGTTATCTTTCCCTTGGAGTCTTTGTAATTGAATGAGAGAATAAGGTGCAAGAAAGTTGATGATTGATTGCACTTTCAAAGGATTAATATGGATTCCTTGTTTTGAAATGAAGAAACCCAGGAGAGGACCAAAAAAAACACCAACACACATTTGTGTTGGTTAAGTTGAATGTTATAATGTTTACAATGGAGAGAAATAGCCTGAATATGCATCGGGTGATCAACCCAATGTTTAGAATGGGGAGAGAGATCATCCAAATAAGGTTGCATGATGTGCTTAATATAGTGAAAAGTGTAGTCCATCACACATTGAAACATGGCACCCGAATTCTTCAAGCTGAATGGGAGCTTTCGATAAGCAAAAGTACCCTAGGGAAAAATAAATGTAGTTTTATGTTGGTCTGCCAAGAGAATGTTGATTTGATTATAGCCCGAGAATATGTCCATGAATGAATATATCTCGCAACCAACACAATCATCAAAAATATGGTCAATGAACAGGGTCGGATAGTTGTCCTTAGGGAAAGCATGATTCGCATCTTGATAATCGACACATACTCGAATCGTGCCTTATTTCTTCATGACAGAGACGAAGTTTGATACCAAATCAATTAAAGGAACGAGGTATATGAAACTAACCCGAAGAAGCTTTTCAACTTCAGCCTTAATACTAACAAGCTTCTTGGGATGAATCAGACATAGGCGCTGCCAGACGGGTTTGGAGTCAGAATATGTTTTAATCTCATGCACTACTATGTTTGGGTCGATGCCTGGAATTTCCTCATAAGTCCAGGCAAAGACATCTCAAAACTCACAGAAAATGTATTTATAAATATCGATCTCGGATGGAGAACAAGATGCTCTAATGTATATATTTTCGAAAACACCTGGTTTGATATAAATATCAAGAGGTATTGTCTCCTCGACATTCGAAAGGTTCTTCTCAGAGTCGATCTCATGAATAGAGACAAATTTCATAAAAGGTTCTATTAGCCCCTTATAAATTCCTTGACAAGCAAGCAAGGGGCTAATTTGTTTTATAAGCCTGCAAGGAATGCATTTCCCTTGAAAACACATCATCCTTGCAGCCTTTTCAGGTTCCCTGCCTTGTGACTGTTTCCCTCTGCTGTTCTGAGTCAATAGGCCTTGTTGATAAAGAATCATGCTTCTAAAGGCTTTATTCTGCCCTTTATACCCTTGCAAAATGCTGCATTTTCACCCCTTTGTTCCTTTTGGTCAAATTCCCCTTTGTTCCCCCTAAATTTCCCTTCCTCGCCTAAAAATTCCCAAAATCCTTGTGAAATTCCACCCACTCCCTTTGTTTATGCCCAAATCCCCCTCATTCCCCTATCGTTGCCCTTGGCTGGCCTTAAAATGCTTTAAAAACAAGCCTAAACCATATTTTCTGCATAGTCTGGGCCTAGCCCCTTTTCGGCCTAACCCTCGCACCTTCCCCCCACAGAACCCAGCGCTATGACCGAGCGTTGGCCCCGAAGGTGCTAATCTCCAATGAATATCGGCAGCATTCTTAACTGTTGATCTGTGTAGATCGGATGACGATCGTTAAACCCTGAGGTGTTCGTGTTTCCCCTCGTTCAAACCCCCGATCGCACCATCGTCGTTCATTTTACCCGCCAGATCGACGGTTCGGAGTGTATCCGCCCCTGTGGTCCCCGCCGTGCACTATCCATAAACCCGGTGGTATCTATCGCACCGCTTTTGGGCAGTAGGAGATATTCTCCATTACCCAATGGTCTCGAACGCTTTCAGGAATACTTCACATCTGCCTTATCCCTCTTTGCTCAGCCTTGTCTTACATCGAAATCTTCTTTCCTGATAACCAGCAGCCAAATCACACTGTTAGACTCCTATACTAATAGGTGTCATTTTTCATGATTGACTTGATGAACTATGCAATATGTTCAAACCTTTTTCTTGTTGCAAAGGTGTTCCATATTTTCAAAAAAATCAAAAAATTTAAAAATTGTAAAGAGGGCATACCCTGAAAGAAAAATCAAAGGGTGAAAAAATAAAAATGGCCAAAAAAGTGAAAGAAAATGAACCCCAAACAAGAAAAGGCCAAGGAAAGTGTGCAAGTCTAAATGCCACTGCTTATTGCTCTGATGTAATAAACAAATTGTGTGCAACTTATATTTTATGCCACAATTCATGAATAGTCAAACTGTTTAAGCTTGGCTAGTTCATTTTTCAATTTCATGTTGTAGAATAGAGAATAAATATCTGGCCAAACAGTTTAATCTTGGCAGATAAGTAGATAGGTAGAGTTAATAAAAGGTGCTCAATAGTTTAATCTGAGCCCTTGGATGTAATAAGTGTAGTCTTAGGTAGGCTTGCCATGTAAAAGAAAAAGAAAGTGTGATAAGGGTTTTCCAGTCTAAGTGCACCCTAATAAAGGAGAAAAATGGTAGAGTAAAGTAGATAGGGTAGGTAGATGATGTTGCAAATTCTCATGTGATGAATGATGGCTTTAAAATGTTTGTAATCTTTTACTTTCTTCACCAAGTGCAAAGGCAGAACACTACATTGGCAAAATTTCAGAACACAGCAAGGTCAAAATCATTAACTTCCCATCTCACTTTTTCCCTAACAATTTACTAATTTCCCCTAAGTGCTAAGGAATTTGAAGATTAAAGGGGCTCAAGGCATTTCCTTGACTTTTGGAGGGACCGGACCCTCGGCCCAATAATTGAAAAGACCTAAGTACTTGAAATCATCCATTATCACATTCATTCACTTCTCAAAAATCTTTTCCTAGGTAAAATCCCATTTTACTTAGGAAAATCCTTCAATATTTCATAAAAAGCCCTCAAAATCACTTTTTATTCTAAGTTTAAGTGATGAAAGTATAATAATTCTATTTACTTTTGAAACTTCACTTTCTTGGTTATATTTAAGTATTTTGAGTTCACATTGTTCTCTTGTCATATTAACTCTAATTTATATATTAAATCCTTATAGAAATGATCTTATCCTATTATATATAACTCCTTTTATCTAATATCCCAAAAACCCGTGTATTATAATTTTTAGCCAAAAGTATTTAAGTCCCACTTATTCAAATAAAAAACCCACAATATACCCCCTTTTGGCTAAAATATAACTTTAAATATTATTCCCGCCCCCCTATGGTAAATAAATCGCATTGATTTAATTACTGTATAATAAAAAATATATGGAAAAACTTTTAAACATGTTTTACGTGTTTAAAACAAAAACAACCCACCAATCAAAACATTCCCGAAGCAATTAATTGATAAATAAACACGTCAGGCCCGCACCATTAAAACCCTATCAACTCCTTGTCCCGTCCACCATGCGATCGCCCGCTCCAAGATCAACGGCTCTTGTCAATTCCGCTGGCCATCTCCGATCCGAAAGTTAACGCGCGAAATGACAACGGTTTCCAAACAGTGCGATGGCCACGCGTCGATCGTTCTATGGATTCACTGCCTCTCCGCCCAAAACCGCCTTCCCTCAAAAGTGGTGCGGAATAAACCGCTTACCACCTCCCCCCCCCCCGTGACTCATCTGTCGTACATACTGACGTCATTTATAAAATAATAAAAAATCCGCCACCTTTTGATTTTGTGAATAAAACAAGTCAGCCCGCGTCGTTTTCATTTTCTCGTGCATTCACCAGTCTTCTATGCAGCAAATTTCAAAAAAACCAACTGTTGAAACTTGCCGACCGTTACTTTGCTAAAGAGAATCAAAATTCAAGGATTCCAGTGTTCTTCCGCCTCAACCAATACCTGTTCAAATCATTGTTCATTCAAAGCTTACCCGCCAATATCAACCGTTTACCCGTTTAAACACAAACACCCTAGTGTTGCTCATTTTCACCTGATTGTGCAGTAAAACCCTTTGTAACCCAGCTGCGCCACCTGAAGCCTCTGTTAACCAATTCGAGCATGGTTTACCTCCCAAAAATAATTCTAGATTCACTCCACAGACATCTCAAAATCAAATGAAACATTTTCGACCTCCCCTGCAAACCAATGCTTTCTTAACAATTTGTTTTTTTTTACAGGTGATCAGAAGACCACATCCTTGGATAAAAAGTCTTAATACTAGTCATAAGACTTGTTTACTCCAAGAGTGTTATCAAATCTATTCAAACAAAGGTTAGAAAGCATAACAGCTAAAGAGTATCAGTGGTTAAAGTGTATCAGGTAAAAGTCAGAATGAAAGTTAAAATGAAGTTACAGAGCAGTCAAAGGTAAACAGTAAAAGTAATTACAGAGACAGTAAAATGGTAAAAAGAGGAAATGAAAATAATTTCACCAACATTGAATTTTGTCTAAAGTGAAAGTAAAATAGTCAAAAGAACAAAAAAGTGAAAAGATGAAAAACACAACAAGAAGGAATATTTTTGCAGAAATTGCATGTTTTAGTCATTGTTTTTCAGACACTATTGTGATCAATCAAAGATGAATTTTGAAAAACTGAAGGATTTTTATGTTCTTAAGATGGCCATCTACAAAAACCTCTCTCACTTTTCTAACAGCCATTATGGATTGGGAAATATTAAACAATGTTGGAAAGCACTTTTTGCAGAAAATTCCAGTTTAAGTCATAATTGTGCAGAGAGGATTTTGGCCAATTAAAAATACTTCATACAAAACTGAAGGAGGTTTTTGTTCCTAAGAGACCCATCTACAAAAACCTATCTCAGTGTTTTCACAGTGATTTTATAATGAGAGATACATGCGCATCTTTACAGGCCATTTTTCAGACTCTGTAAAACTCTGTTTTACACATATTTTTTACAGAGACTATTATGCACAGCTGGAGAGGAATTTTGGGAAAATGAAAGAGGTTTATCTCACCAACATATTAATCCACAATAACCTCTTTCACTTTTTACATATCTATTACGGATTGAGAAATACGAAGATATCATTGGACCCCAAGTTTGCAGAATTGTTGGAGCAGATTGCACAAAGAAAGGAAGCAGTTAGTGACTTGGATGCCTCATCATCAACTAAGAGTTGAATCAAATTCGAATTCTCCTCTTTGTCATCACCTATCCATACAAAATAGTGCCAAATAGATGCATTAGTTTGAGTGTCCTTTACTTAAGTTCTATTTATGTAAAATAGTTGGAGAGATTTGTGAACTAATCTTGATATTTTTTCAAGATATTTTAGTTTAGAATTTGTGTAAATACTTCACTCTTGGAACTATTTTGGGTGGATTCTACTACTTTGCTGTAACATTGATTTTTTGGAATAAAAAGTGCTTTGGAGAAGTTTCTTTGTGGCTTTCTGGATTATGATTTGAAGCTCAAGACTTTTTGCAGGATTCATGTGTTTGACTACAATTCAATAAGTCTTTTCTATCCTATGTTTTAAGTTTTATATCTGTTTATAATATCACTGTGTTCCATTTCTGAATAATTGACATAAAAGAATAAATCAGAACTTACTTAAGTGTACTCTGATTTCAAATGTGATTATTCTAAATGTTTTCTTCTAAACTGGTTATAAGCAACGAATTCTTAATTGCTCTTGTTTCGCTAGTTTAAACATTTTGATTACTATAGTAAAGAATTCTTCACTGCTCTTTATTTGTAATCATTCACTTTCTTTCTTTTGAACATGTTGAAAGATTCTTAATTGCATTTCATCCTTTCAAAATCCATTCCATTCACTTTAATTTCTAAAATTGTTCTTTGTTTGGCTATCTTGCCCTGCAAAGCCATCTTGTGTGTAGAAGATTAATCCAGTAAAGCCATCATTTCGACTCCATAGCCCAATGGCCTGAAATACTCAATCTTGCCCTTAGTTGGCGAATTCCACCATTTAAATTCAAACAAACTCTTGGACTTATAACTAGCCTAATATTCTCTAAGAACAAAGCTAAATTTTAAAGAGAGAGCCCTCTCTGGATACAGATTGGCTAGATTCTGTATCTGAAGGTTGGTTAGTGGTTACCTCGGGTTTCTTTCCTTTTCTTACAACTTCAAGGAAGGCCTGAGTGATAACATAGTGGCGACCATACTGGGGATCTGAATCATTTTAATTGTTACTATTGTTTGCTTATAAGCTACAGACAGAGCCTGAAGATCAGCCAGGTAGCCTTTGAACTGCTTTTGCTCTGCAATTGCATAGTAAATAAATGCTGCTTCAGTCTATCTCTGGTCTAGCTTATAAAATGAACTTTGGTTTCAAACATTCAATCAGTTTCTCTAGTTCAATAAATCTTTAAGAAAATTTAAATCCAATATCTGAAACCTCTTAAAGAAATTATAGAAGTTGTTTTGAAAATTCATTAAAAAACAAAATAATCATAAAATACTCAAAGTTTGGTTTCCTGAAGAACTAACTTTTTCTTCAAAATTGTTTTACAGGTTCAGATCTGATCTATGATGGTGGACAGTGATCAGACACACAAAGGTTAAAATTATCCACCCGGCGACTCCAAATAAACTTCACAATCAAGACTCCACTGGAGGAATGAACCTCAAAGAACAATATGGAAAGATCAGACGTTCAACTTGGATCTTAATCCAAGACATTATGTTCTTTCTAATTAAGAAATTTTTTCAATATATATTGTATTTTATAGAAGATCTTAGATTAGTTTTTAGTTATTTTCCTTTGAAGATTGTAAGTAATAATTCTCCTAATCTCTTTGAGCGGCTTTTTTATGAATCTAATGATGATAATTTTCCAATTAAGAAGTCTCAAATAATCAAGACTGATCTTACAATCCCTGTACATATCCCTGTGCCATATAAAGTTCCAGATAGATATAAGCCCCTTATTTTACCTTCTATACTCCATGATTTTCCTAAAAAATACTACAAGTATCTTCCTAGATTTGATGGAGAGAATGGTATCACTGCCCAAAAACATATTCAAGGTTTTGAAAATTATTTGGATTTATTTGAGATTGATGAAGATGATGTTAAAATCAGAATTTTTGCTTTTTCTTTGCAAAATAGAATAAAGAGTTGGTTTAAAAATCTGCCTAATGCTAGCATCTCAAATTTCCAGTAGTTTATCAAAATTTTCCTTGATAGATGGATGATCAAAGTTAATCATTTTGTGATCATGGAAGAATATAATCAATTAAAAAGACATTCAAATGAAACAATACAACAATTTTCTGACAGATTTAATCAAGTTTATTATTCAATGCCAGAAAATATTAGACCTCCTCATGATTCAGCTCTCTTGCATTATCCAAGTGCCTTTGATTCAGAAATAGAATTTCAGTTAAGAGAAAGAAATCAAAAAACACTTGTACATATGCAGAACATTGCAGTTGATGTGGAAGTTAATCTCCAAATCAAATAGGAAAAGTTGAAAGTAGAAGAAGAGGAAAGGAAAAACATTGCAGAGGTAAAACTCAACCTTTTGGTAAGAAAACTAGATGAAATAACACAGGAGATCACTATGAAAGAAGAATTTTTTATTCAAAATCACCATGAAGAAATAGAAGAGGTTGATAGCCATGAACAAATTCCTCTTAATTCAAATTATCATAGATTAGAAAATAAATTTACAAATCAATATGAAGAAGAGGAATTTGTTGATCTAATGTGTATGTTTGATGACATTCCTTCTTTTGATGATTTTCCTAAGTATGATCATTATGATGATAGTTATGTTCTCCAAACTCAAGCTAACTTTACAGAGCAATCAGAATCTAGTTTGGAGGATGAAGAAACGCAGTTTCAGCAGATTGAAGACAGTGATCAGCCAATACAGATAAACCATGAGAGTGAGGAAGAAAAAGCAGAAAATGTGGAAATAAGTGAAGGTTTTTTACCTCTTTGTTTTGCTTCATTTCAGTTCATTAGAGACAACTATCATGCCATCAATAATCAGCAATCTTTGGGAATTGTGATTGACAACAAAGAAGATAATGAAACTATTGATCAAGATTTTTTAGTTTCAAAATTGCAGTTATCAGTTCCTATTGAAATAAATGATCAAATGACACAAGAAAGTTTCATACCACTATTTTTTGAATCATTTCAGTGTTTGAAATAAATATGGTATAACATATTTAATGAAAAGGATGAGAAACTTGTTGAAGTTTGTGAAGTCTCATGGAAACCTATATGCTATAGGTTGCAGCCATTTTTCCAAGTTTTTCAGGATCCAATGGCAGGTATGTTGAATATTGAAGGCATTCAAAGCATTTCTCTATTAACTAACTATGATTTTCAGAATCTAGATGATAAAGAATTCAACAGTCAAACATTACAATCAGTAGGAATATCATCACAAATCTTATTTGAAAGTTTGCAGGGAGATAAAGACGAAAATAACATTTCAGATTCATGGCATGGAGGCCATCTAGAACAGATGTACAGTTTTTTAGATCAGTTAAACATCAATGTATATATTTTGGAATATCCTTTTGTACAGTTTCTAGAGTCAACAAAGGAAATCAAGTGTTTCCTTATCCTCTCATTTGTTGACAAGTTTCTAATAGGTTGCAGAAGTACAATTTTGATAATCAACAAGAAAATGCAACAAAATATATCAAAGTACATAATGCTTGAATGGTTGCATTGGCTATTTCATTTTATCTAACTAGCAGTTGAACAGTAGATTGAGTAGGTAGATGAGTGCTGATAAGCTCAGAATTTTGAGCATTTTTTTTTTTTTAGTTTTCAATTTTCAGCTAGTTTTTCATTAAGTTGGTTTGAAAATTTTTGTGTGTTGTTTTAGTTTCAGATTAGATTCCAGTTTGCAGAAAACAAAAAACATTTACTGGTTCACCAAGGTCAATGGATGAGGACAACTGACCTGCTGTTCTTGACTTTTCACCAGGAAAAATCATCCCCAAGTGGAGCCAGTGTTAGACTCCTATACCAATAGGTGTCATTTTTCATGATTGACTTGATGAACTATGCAATATGTTCAAACCTTTTTCTTGTTGCAAAGGTGTTCCATATTTTCAAAAAAATCAAAAAATCAAAAAATTTAAAAATTGTAAAGAGGGTATACCATAAAAGAAAAATCAAAGGGTGAAAAAATAAAAATGGCCAAAAAAGTGAAATAAAATGAACCCCAAACAAGAAAAGGCCAAGGAAAGTGTGCAAGTCTAAATGCCACTACTTTTTGCTCTGATGTAATAAACAAAATTGTGTGCAGTTTGTCAAACTTTTGCCACAATTTATGAAGAGTCAAACTGTTTAAACTTGACTCATTCATTTTTCAATTTCATGTTGTAGAATAGAGAATAAATATATGGCCAAACAGTTTAATCTTGGCAGATAAGTAGATAGGTAGAGTTAATAAAAGGTGCTCAACAGTTTAATCTGAGCCCTTGGATGTAATAAGTGTAGACTTAGATAAGTTTGCCATGTAAAAGAAAAAGAAAAAGTGTGATAAGGGTTTTCCAGTCTAAGTGCACCCTAATAAAGGAGAAAAAATGGTAGAGTAAAGTAGATAGGGTAGGTAGATGATGTTGCAAATTTTCATGTGATGAATGATGGTGTTAAAATGTGTTAAGAATTTACTTTCATCACAAGTGCAAAGGCAGAACACTACATTGGTAGAATTTCAAAGCAAAACAAGGTCAAAATCATTAATTTCCCCTCTCATTTTCCCCAAAGATTTTACTACTTTCCCTAAGCACTAAGGTATTTGAAGATTAAAGGGGCTCAAGGCATTTCCTTGACTTTTGGAGGGACCGGACCCTCGGCCCAATAATTGAAAAGACCTAAGTACTTGAAATCATCCATTATCACATTCATTCACTTCTCAAAAATCTTTTCCTAAGTAAAATCCCATTTTACTTAGGAAAAGCCCTCAAAATCTCTTTTTATTCTAAGTTTAAGTGATGAAGTTAGTATAATGCAATTTTCTTTAAAAATCTTCACTTTCTTGGTTATATTAAAGAATTTTGAGTTCACTCTGTCCCCTTGTCATATTAAATCTAACTTATGTATTAACTCCCATAAAAAATGATCTTGTCCTATTATATATAATTCCTTTTATAATAATATCCCCAAAACCCATGTATTATAACTATTTTAGCCAAAAATATTTTATTCCCACTTATTCAAATAAAAAACCCACATTATACCCCTTTTGGCTAAAATATAACTTTAAATATTATTCCCACCCCCCTATGGTAAATAAATCGCATTGATTTAATTACTGTATAATAAAAAATATATGGAAAAACTTTTAAACATGTTTTACGTGTTTAAAACAAAAACAACCCACCAATCAAAACATTCCCGAAGCAATTAATTGATAAATAAACACATCAGGCCCGCGCCATTAAAACCCTATCAACTCTCTATCCCGTCCACTGTGCGATCGCCCGCTCCAAGATCAACGGCTCTTGTCAATTCCGCTGGCCATCTCCGATCCGAAAGTTAACGCGCGAAATGACAGCGGTTTCCAAACAGTGAGATGGCCACGCGTCGACCGTTCTGTGGATTCACTGCCTCTCCTCCCAAAAGCGCCCTCCCTCAAAAGTGGTGCAGAATAAACCGCTTACCACCTCTCCCCCCCGTGACTCATCTGTCGTACATACTGACGTCATTTATTAAAATAATAAAAAATCCGCCACCTTTTGATTTTGTGAATAAAACAAGTCAGCCCGCGTCGTTTTCATTTTCTCATGCATTCACAAGTCTTCTATGCAGCAAATTTCAAAAAAACCAACTGTTGAAACCTTCTGACCGTTACTTTGCTAAATAGAATTGAAAGTCAAGGATTCCAGTGTTCTTCCGCCTCAACCAGTACCTGTTCAAATCACTGTTCATTCAAAGCTTACCCACCAATATCAACCGTTTACCTATTTAAACACAAACACCCTAGTGTTGCTCATTTTCACCTAATTGTGCAGTAAAACCCTTTGTAACCCAGCTGCGCCACCTGAAGCCTCTGTTAACCAATTCGAGCATGGTTTACCTCCCAAAAATCATTCTAGATTCACTCCACAGACATCTCAAAATCAAATGAAACATTTTCGACCTCCCCTGCAAACCAATGCTTTCTTAACAATTTGTTTTCTTTTACAGGTGATCAGAAGACCACATCCTTGGATAAATAGTCTTAATACTAGTCATAAGACTTGTTTACTCTAAGAGTGTTATCAAATCTATTCAAACAGAGGTTAGAAAGCATAACAGCTAAAGAGTATCAGTGGTTAAAGTGTATCAAGTAAAAGTAAGAATGAAAGTTAAAATGAAGTTACAGAGAAGTCAAAGGTAAATGGTAAAAGTAATTACAGAGACAGTAAAATGGTAAAAAGAGGAAATGAAAATACTTTCACCAACATTGAAGTTTGTCTAAAGTGAAAGTAAAATAGTCAAAAGAACAAAAAGTGAAAAGATGAAAAACACAACAAGAAGGAATATTTTTGCAGAAATTGCATGTTTTAGTCATTGTTTTGCAGACACTATTGTGATCAATCCAAGATGAATTTTATAAAAATGAAGGAGTTTGATGTTCTTAGGAGGACCATATACAAAAACCTCTCTCACTTTTCTAACAGCTGTTATGGTTTTGGAAATACTAAACAATGTTGGAAAGCACTTTTTGCAGAAAATTCCTGTTAAGTTATCATTTTGCAGAGACGATTGTGGCCAATAAGAAATACATATTACAAAACTGAAGGAGTTTTTTCTTCCTAAGAGACCCATCTACAAAAAACTATCTCAGTTTTTTCACAGTGATTTCAGATTCAGAGATATATGCACATCTTTACAGGTTATTTTTCAAACTCTGTAAAAATCTGTTTTACACATATTTGTGCAGAGCCTATTGTGCATAGCTGGAGAGGAATTTTAGGAAACTGAAAGAGGTTTATCTCACCAACATATTAATCCACAATAACCTCTTTCACTTTTTAAATATCTATTACGGATTGAGAAATACAATGATATCATTGAACCCAAAGTTTGCCGAATTGTTGGAGCAGAATGCACAAAGAAAGGAAGCAGTTAGTAACTTGGATGCCTTATCATCAACTAAGAGTTGAATCAAATTCGAATTCTCCTCTTTGTCATCACCTATCCATACAAAATAGTGCCAAATAGATGCATTAGTTTGAGTGTCCTTTACTTAAGTTCTATTTATGTAAAATAGTTGGAGAGATTTGTGAACTAATCTTGATATTTTTTCAAGATATTTTAGTTTAGAATTTGTGTATATACTTCACTCTTGGAAGTATTTTGGGTGGATTCTACTACTTTGCTGTAAAATTGATTTTTTGGAATAAAAAGTGATTTGGAGAATTTTCTTTGTGGCTTGCTGGATGATGATTTGAAGCTCAATACTTTTTGCAGGATTCATGTGTCTGACTACAATTCAATAAGTCTTTTCTATCCTATGTGTTAAGTTTTATATCTGTTTATAATATCACTGTGTTCCATTTCTGAATAATTGACATAAAAGAATAAATCAGAACTTATTTAAGTGTACTCTGATTTCAAATGTGATTATTCTAAATGTTTTCTTCTAAACTGGTTATAAGCAACGAATTTTTAATTGCTCTTGTTTCGCTAGTTTAAACATTTTGATTACTATAGTAAAGAATTCTTCACTGCTCTTTATTTTTAATCATTCACTTTCTTTCTTTTGAACATGTTGAAAGATTCTTAATTGCATTTCATCCCTTCAAAATCCATTCCATTCACTTTAATTTCTAAAATTGTTCTCTGTTTGGCTATCTTGCCCTGCAAAGCCATCTTGTGTGTAGAAGATTAATCCAGTAAAGCCATCCTTTTGACTCCATAGCCCAATGGCCTGAAATACTCAATCTTGCCCTCAGTTGGTGGATTCCACCATTTAAATTCAAACAAACTCTTGGACTTATAACTAGCCTAATATTCTCTAAGAACAAAGCTAAATTTTAAAGAGAGAGCCCTCTCTGGATACATATTGGCTAGATTCTGTATCTGAAGGTTGGTTAGTGGTTACCTCGAGTTTCTTTCCTTTTCTTACAACTTCAAGGAAGGCCTGAGTGATAACACACACAATCAAATCAAACAAACCTTGTGCCTATAACTAGCCTAACATCATAACATTTGAGCCTCAAAGACATATACACCTTTGATATAACATAGAGAGATCCCTCTCTGGACCCAGGACGGCTAGATCCTGAGGTCTGAAAGTGGTTTGATGTTGTCTCATCTTTTGGTATTTCCAACCTTGCCAAAACATGGGAACCCCAACATAATGGCGACTCCGCTGGGGAATTTTTGAAATACTCTCTATCCTATTACATTCTAAGAACTTCAGAAACCTAAAATCTCTGGTTAGGTTGGCAGTTAAACATTCCTATTCACACATCAACCTCTATACCATTTGTTGTGTTTTCCCATACTCTTGGACAGAGTCTAGAAAGGGCCAGTAGCCTTCGGATCTCACACTCTTTTAGAGGTAACACATCTGGTAAAAGCCCTCCTAGTCAATCTCTGATTAGATTTTGCTGTGTCTTGAAGATATCCTCGAAAGGGGACATCTCATAAGCACTATGGTGGACAATGTACCCTCCAAAAACATCCTAAACCTTCCACCTGGCGACTCCATAATCGCTAAACGTTTTAAAGACTCCACAGGTGATCAGTAGGCCTGCTGATTATCTTGGTTCACATCAAACTTCACTGGGAGACTATCCTCCATCACAACATCAACCACAGTAGAAGTAACGAATAGGGTTAAGTTGCTTGGTTAAAAACTACACTCTGGCATCTAGAACCATTCATACAAGAGCTTACCCTAACCCAGAACCACCTGAAATAGTTGAAAACCCAGAGATTATCCTCAAGGGAGCTCCTACACCTAAAGGACCAACTATTTCCAGTCACATATATAGAGCTAACTTTGCACCGGAAGATCTTACAGCTCTATCACACTTTCACCTTGACCTAGACTTACCTAATAGATTACCTATAACTAGATCATTCAATATCTTAGACCAGTCAGACCCTGAGCTTCCTGGATCACCACCCCAAAGTGGTAGACACCCTGGGAATAGACATACCCCTCCTTCTACACCTCCTGATATACACTTCATACAAAACTTGGGGCTCAGTCACCCTAGATCTGCTCATCAGTCTTCTGTTGGTCATAATATCCCTGTCATCCACGTACCAGCTGCCCAAGTCAACCCTGTACCTCATCAGAACATCATCATGGCAGCCTGGTATGCACCTCTGGTTTTACCTCAACCTCTAGTACCCTTACCCAATTATTATCAGTCAAAGATCCCACACTTCACTGCAAAAGAGTCCATCACAGCCCAGCAACATGTAGATAAGATGGAAGATTCTTTTGACTACATGGAAATAGATGATGGCACAGTCAAAATGAGAATTTTTGCCCAGAGCTTAGGGGGTGATGTGAAGAAATGGTTTAAGGGCCTACCTCCAGGCAGCATCAATGATCTTCCAGCTTTATATCAGACTTTCATAAACAAATGGGAAACTAAGGCTAACCCTCACCAACTCTTAGAAAAATACATGAGCCTTAAAAGAAACGTAGGAGAGAGTGTCCATGATTACATAACAAGATTTAACAACATTTACAATGCCCTCCCTCCACATATGAAACCTCCACAAGGCATGGCTCTAGAAAAATACCCTGAAGGCTTTGATGCTGACATGGCCTATGAGCTTAGGGATAAAGAGTACAATACATTGGAGGACATGCAGAAAGGAGCAGTGAACATAGAGGTAAATCTGATTGAGAAAAGAGCAAGACTGAGATCTGAGAAGAGGGTAACATACAGAGATGACAATGTAGCTTCCACATCTGACCCAAATTATGACAGATTATCCAAAAATGTGGAAAGGTTGCAGCAAATGATAGAAAAGATGGTTGTCAAAGTCAGTAACCGAAATCAAAATCAAAACCAGAACCAAAACTTTAGAAGAAACAATGCCACTCCCAACAGACAAAGAGAGTCAGATCAACAAGTTATTCCCCCATTTCAAGAGAATTTTCTGGATGAAGATGAGGGAATCATAGAAGAGTCTGAGGGAAACACAATAAACATGTTTGAAATGGAAGATTCAATCCATAACTGTTACTCAGAAGAAGAGCAGCCCTCACCCTCTGGTTGGGAGGAGGAATGGTTGGAATCTGAAGATTACAGGTTAGGGTTTGAAAATGCCATGATGTAGGTCAGAGGAAAATATGAAATTAGAAGAAAAAAGAGCCAAGAACCTGCCAAACCAAAAGCTTTTGAGGTCACCATCAAGAAAATACCTGAGAAAAATTCTAAAGCAACTGCTGAAAGTAACAAATCAGCAGCTAAGAGTTCTGGAAAGAACAGAGAAAGGGACAACCAAAACGCTGATACCCAAGGTAAACCAACAAATAGCACTAGCACTACGGTTAGTGCTCCTGATAAAACAGTTTCAAACGTTGTACATAGTGAGAATCAGCACACTGATTCAGCCACTAAGGCAGTGGCAAACAAAACAGAGTTGAACATTCCAAAGAGTCAGTCCACTTTCAATTTGGAGAGTGAGGTTGGAAAAATTAAGATCTATGTCCCACTCTCTGAGCTGGCCACTCATGATGTATATAAAGGAAAAATTTTGAAAGCATTAAATTTAGGAGAGAACAGTGACACTGTAAATCTGAGTGATGATCAACCTGCCCTTCTGTTTGGTCCAAAGATAGAAGGAAAGTTTCAGGAAGGGGTAGTGCCCCCTTTTTATATCAGTCTTAATGTCCATGATAAGATTCTCCACAATGCAATGCATGATTCTGGGGCATCACACAACCTGATGCCTAAAGTAGTGATGGAAAGATTAGGCCTAGAGATAACCCGTTCCCTATAAAGACCTATATTCATTTGACTCTAGTAGAGTGAAGTGTCTTGGCCTAATCAAAGATTTGTGTGTGAGCCTTACTCAGATTCCTGCCAAATGTATGGTCATGGATGTTGTTGTGGCAGATGTGCCACCCAAGTATGGCATGTTATTGTCGAGATCATGGGGAGCCAAGTTACAAGGAACAATGCAGATGGATGGGGCTTATGCCACAATCCCAATCTTTGGCCAACTTAGAAGACTGTATAGGGAAGCACAAATGAAATTCCTGGTTAGTAACCCTGAAAAGCCTGAAAAATCTCCTTTATACTCTGTACATACAGACCTTGACTCCTTCATCCTTTGTAACGATGATTCCTTAGAAGGGTCTACATCCCAAAACAGAGATACAAACGAGAAAACAGAAGCCATGGACTTTAACATAATGGCTACTCTAGACTCAGAGGAAGAAAACGTAGAAAACCTTGAACAGTGCACTAAAACAACAACGCAAAGCGAACTAGAAATAGAATTCCATCAGCCTACTAGTCACCTCTCTAACTTCCACATCCATAACGAAAAACTAAACAACCCACAGCCTAGTGCAGATCCTATAACGCAGCATGATGGCGAACCCAGTTGTAGGCAGAGGAATGATAACAAAAGCGAGAGTGAACCTCTATGGGAAATGAGTTTCGATGGGTCATGCACAAGAAGAACTGTTGGGGCAGGAGTGTGGATACATAACACAGAGAGTGATTACACAGAGAGCCATGCTTGCAACCTGCACTTCAAATGTACAAACAATGTTGCAGAATACGAGGCCCTTATCTTGGGTTTGAACCTGTTGAGAAAATTAGGAGCCCGTAGGATAACTGTGCATGGGGACTTTGAGCTGATTATTAAACAGGTGAATGGTGAATACACAACGAAACATCCTAGATTGAGAGCTTACAGGAATGACACTATGGATTTATTGAAAACATTTGTTGAATACGAATTAGTGTTTGTTCCTAGGAGTCAAAATGTCATTACAAACGGATTAGCTTGCCTAGCTAGTTCATACCCTAAGACTCCAATCGACCAACAGATCATCATTCAGACTAAATTCAGACCTGTAGTACCAGACAACGAAAAATATTGGCAGGTTTTTGAAGGAGATAAACAGATTGAATACTTCTTGGTAGGCAGAAACGAGTTTGAATTTTCTGATTCAGACTCCAAATCTGAAAGTAGCTGCCTAAGTGAAGAATCCTCAGATGAGGAAGAAACACCATGTAACATAGAAATAAACTCTTTAAATGAACAGATTGGAAATCCAGACGAAAAACGTGAAAACACAGATAGTGAAGAAGTAGAGGTGTTGTAGACCAAAGATAAGAACATACCTCGAGGTCTGGCCCCTTTAGAAGACCTTTTTGACTTTGATGATGTAGCAAAAAAGCCCACTATAGAACATGCAGACTCTGATGTTGAGGAATGCAATATAGGCACTGAAGACAAACCCAAAATGATTAAACTGGCTAAGTCTTTACCTGCAGACATGAAGAAGAAATACATTGACCTTTTCAAGGAATTCATTGATGTGTTTGCTTGGAGTTATGAAGACTTAAAGGCCTATGACACAAACATCATTCAGCACAAAATACCCTTGAAAGAAAATCGGAAGCCCTTCAGACAAAAACTTCGCAGAATCAATCCAAAACAATTGCCTGCAGTTGGAAAGGAGATTAAGAAGATGTATGATGCGGGCATAATAGTTCCTGTGAGGTTCTCTGATTGGGTATCAAACTTAGTGGCTATGAGAAAGAAAACAGGGGAAATCAGGCTATGTATAGACTTCAGAAATATTAATAGAGCCTCACTCAAAGACAACTACCCTCTGCCAAAAATGGAACACATTCTTCAGAAAGTAGTGGGCTCTAAGAGAATATCCCTGCTAGATGGTTTCTTAGGTTACAATCAAGTCTTAGTAATCCCAGGAGACCAACTCAAAACAGCCTTTACCACTACATGGTGTACCTTTATGTATGTAAAAATTCCCTTTGGACTGATGAACGTTGGGGCAACCTTCCAAAGAGCAATGGATATAGCTTTTTCAGATGAGATAGGGAACTTCATTGTAATTTACTTAGATGACATAACAGTCTATTCTAAGACTAAAGAAGAACATCTAAAGCATTTGAGAAAAGTGTGTGAAAAATGTAGAAGGTTTGGTCTGTCATTGAATCCCAAAAACACTGTATTTGGGTTGCAAGAAGGTAAACTTCTGGGCCACATCATATCTGAAAAGGGAATTAGGATAGACCCACAGAGAGTTGAGGGGATACTACAAATCACACACCCGAGAAACATCAAAGAATTACAGTCCTTCATCGGGAAAATAAACTTCCTTAGGAGATTTATCCCCAACCTAGCTGAACACCTTAGGAATATGACTAACATGCTGAAGAAAGGTGTAGGAGCTAAATGGACTGTTGGAGCCAAACAATCTTTTGAATCAGTGAAACTCACACTTACCCAAGCTCCTGTTCTGATCAGCCCAGATTTCTCTAAAGACTTCCTGATCTTTTCATTCGCCTCTGAGCATACAGTGGTTGCAGTCTTGTTGCGGAAAAACATAGAGGGGATGGAACAGCCCATTTATTTTTTCAGCAAAGCACTCAGGGATGCACCCTTGAAATACAACATAATGGAGAAACATGCCTATGCTCTGATTAAGGCCTTGAAAGACTTCAGGGTGTACATATTGCATTCTCACACCATAGCTTATGTTCCTAACATCATAGTCAAAGATATATTGTCCCAAGATCCTGATGGAAAGAGGGGCAAATGGATTGCAGTGATTTTAGAATATGACCTTGAGATTAAACCCACCAAACTGGTTAAATGACAGGGCTTAGCTTGACTAATGGCTGAATCAAACTTACAAGCCCTAGACATTAACATGGTAAACACCTTGGATGAGCAACAAGAATTGCTTGATCCCATTGTTGAGGAAAAGTTTCAGAGCTCTCCTTGGTATTCTGACATTCTGTATGTGCTTACACACCTCAATGCCCCACCTAAACTGGCAAAGACTAGGGCCAGATTCTTAAAGCTTAAAGCCAGGAGCTATTGCATATTGAATAAATGCTTATACTGGAAGAACCCAAATGGACTATTGCTTAAATGTTTTCCTGAAAACGAGGCAGAGAGGATTAAACAAGAATTCCATGCTGGAGAATGTGGAGGTCACCTGAGTTGGAAAGCCATAGCAAAAAACATACTCAGAGCTGGTTACTATTGGCCCACACTCTTCAATGATGTCCATAAGATGATAATCACCTGCCACAAATGCCATATTTTTGAAGGCAAAAGAAAACTCCTTCCCTTACCTCTACAACCCATCAATGTTGAAGGTCCCTTTCTGCAAAGGGGCCTAGATTTCATAGGGGAGATTCACCCTACTTCTTCTGCACAACACAAATGGATCCTAACAACCATAGACTACTTCACTAAGTGGATAGAGGCCATACCCACTAAGAATGCCACAGATTCAGTCATCATTAGTTTCCTAGAAGGTCACATCCTCTCTCGTTTTGGCTGCCCAAGGAAAATAATCACTGATAATGCTACTGCTTTCGGATCCAAGAAAATGGTTGATTTTTGTCACAGGTATCAAATAGCACTTGGTCATTCAACTGCCTATTACCCTCAAGGTAATGGATTAGCTGAATCATCAAACAAGAGCCTAGTGATCATCATCAAGAAGCTGTTGGAAGAGAACAAAAAGTCATGGCATAACAAGTTATTGCATGCTTTGTGGGCTGACAGGCTTACAACAAAGAAATCCATTGGCATGTCACCTTATCAACTTGTTTATGGAACAAAAGCAGTGTTTCCTACCAGCCTTGGGGTACCAGTGATTAAGCTGGTCCAGGAGTTTCAAACAGAAGAAGACAGTATGGTGAGAAGGATAAACCAGACAATTCATCTCCAGTGAACAAGAGAAGAGGTCTACAATAGAGCAGTGAAAGTTCAGGACAATATAAAGAAATTGTTTGACAAAAGAACCAAAGTTGTTGATTTCAAAATTGGGGATAAAGTTCTGAAGTGGGATTCAAGAAGAGAGGATAAAGGAAAGCACAGCAAGTTTGACAGTTTGTGGCAAGGTCCATACATCATCCAGGCCACTGTGGGTCCAAATGCCTTTTTCCTACAATAATTAGACGGTACAGAGCTGTTTGGGGGTCCTGTCAATGGCAGGATGCTCAAACACTACTTCTGCTGATTTTCCATTTCCATTGTACATACCAGTGCAATTTTTTATTTTCAAGAAAAAAGAGAAAATGTTTCAAAAAACAGAGGAAAGGAGAGGTTCAGACATGCTCAAAACATGAACCTCAGAAGTGCAAAAGATTGGCTCTAATATGATCAAAACCTGAGCCAAAAAAAGTAAAGACAGCTGGTCCTAACATGCTCAAAATCTGGACCAGCAAAGAATAAAGAAGAATCAGCTCTAATATGCCCAAAACCAGAGCTGAAATGAAGAAAATAAGTGCCTCTAACAAGCTCAAAACTTGAGTCACAAAGAGAAGAAGGATACTTCAAGTTTCAGATCTCAAGCCTTCACAGTTTTGTTTTCAGTTTTCTGCAAATTTTGTCCATGTGCAACTGTCTTTATGCCTTGGATTCACAGCAAGTCAGACAGTCTAATCCCGGCTTGACTGTTTTTCAATTTCTGTCGTAGAATATAGAGAAGAAATCTGCTGGACAATTTAATCCCAACAGATATTAGTTTAGGTAGAGAAACATATGAGACCAACAGTCTAATCTAGTCTCATGGAGTAATAAGGGTAGAAATAGAATAGTTTTATTTTCCTGTTTGTAAAAATAAAATGATGTAAAGGGTATGCTAGCTCAAATGCACCCTAGAAGAAGAAAAAATGTTAGGATTGTAGTGTGGGTAGGTAGTTTGTTGGGAAAGCTTCTCTGCTGATGTGATTTCTTCATATTGTGGCAGCTGAGCTAAAGAAAGAAAGGGATGTGTAAAGTAGAAGGCACCTGGCCTACACCAAAGATCTGTTCTCTGAATTCTTGACTCCTTCAAGAAGAAGCCATCCCCATGTGGAGCCACTGTTAGCGCCTTATAAATTCCTTGACAAGAAAGCAAGGGGCTAATTTATTTTATAAGCCTGCAAGGAATGCATTTCCCTTGGAAACACATCATCCTTGCAGCCTTTTCAGGTTCCCTACCTTGTGACTGTTTCCCTCTATTGTTCTGAGTCAATAGGCCTTGCTGATAAAGAATCATGCTCCTAAAGGCTTTATCCTGCCCTTTATACCCTTGCAAAATTCTGCATTTTCACCCGTTTGTTCCTTTTGGTCAAAGTCCCCTTTGTTCCCCCTAAATTTCCCTTCCTCGCCTAAAACTTCCCAAAATCCTTGTGAAATTCCACCCACTCCCTTTTTTTATGCCTAAATCCCCCTCATTCCCTTATCGTTGCCCTTGGCTGGCCTTAAAATTCTTTAAAAACGAGCCAAAACCATATTTTCTGCATAGTCTGGGCCTAGCCCCTTTTCGGCCTAGCCCCCACACCTTCCCCCCACAGAACCCAGCGCTATGACCGAGTGCTGGCCCCGAAGGTGCTAATCTCCAATGAATATCGGGAGCGTTCATGACCGTTGATCTGTGTAGATCGGACGACGATCGTTAAACCCCACGGCGTTCATGTTTCCCCCTGTTCAAACCCTCGATCGCGCCATTGCCGTTCATTTTACCCGCCAGATCGACGGTTCGGAGTGTATTCGCCCCTGTGGTCCCCGCCGCGCACTATCCATAAACTCGGTGGTATCTATCGCACCGCTTTTGGGCGGTAGGCAGTATTCTCCATTGCCCAATGGTCTCGAACGATTTCAGGAATACTTCACATCTGCCTTATCCCTCTTTGCTCAGCCTTGTCTTACATCGAACTCTTCTTTCCTGATAACCAGTAGCCAAATCACATAATCAAATCAAACAAACCTTGTGCCTATAACTAGCCTAACATCATAAAATTTGAGCCTCAAAGACATATACACCTTTGATATAACATAGAGAGATCCCTCTCTGGACCCAGGAGGGCTAGATCCTGAGGTCTGAAAGTGGTTTGATGTTGTCTCATCTTTTGGTATTTCCAACCTTGCCAAAACACGGAAACCCCAACAGGTTCGAAAAAATTGGGTAAATATACATCATTGAGATTATCCTCAATGTAATATGGTAAGGAGGAACGATGATGTTTTTTTTCCCACGACTCGTCATCAAGCATCATGATTTCCATGATGCTTTCATCAGTAGGGAATACACGAGAAAAAGGGTTAGAAGGCGTGCCATAATCCAGTGATCGATATACCTAATTGATTGAAGAGAAGGTATAAGCCGCACAAGCCGAGTAAATGGCTTCGTAATCTATCTCAATGGGGCTAAGAGGCATTTGTTTGCCAAAACCTTGGATGTTGGATTCTTCAAGTACAATATATGGATCGATCAGGATAATAGATAACGATATCATGTTGATATAAGCAATTGAAAAAGACTTTTCGGGAAGGGTAGGAGGAGGGAGTGAAAATTTTCCCATAAGCAATGAATCCTTCAATAATCAAACCCCGACATGCTGATAAGATTGTAGGGATTCCTTTACAATAGGGACACTTCCAGTAAGATGATAATCATAGGCGAAAAAGGTGAGTTGATCTATGGCTACAGTCCGACCTTTATGTTGGGAAAAATACTGAGAGAGGGGGGGGGGTGAATCAGTATTTAGGACTTACTTCAAAACTTTTTACTTTTTCTTACTTCAAAACACATACGCGACTTTCCTGAAGCCAACTCTCGTATACACGCGGATATACTTAATAAAACATGCGTATGTCCAGCAATCTTATTATGCAGATAATTCTTCACTTATATCATTCCATCATTCATTCATTAGATGTTCAATAAACAGTAAACATGTGCAGTAAGAACGGAATAAACCATCACACAAAGCATCACACATGAACACTAGGATTTTTAGGTGGAAACCCAAGTCGGGAGAAAACCACCGCTGCAGTTGCTCAGCCTTCAATATTTTATTATAGAGAAAACATCTTACAACATATGTGCTGGTGCAGACTCCTACCAGCACGCAGGCACCCACCTGCGCTCGTTTACCGACCTCTCCTGGAAGGGAGCTCCAACCCCCTGACTCGTTTACCAGCCTCTCCTGGAAGGGAGCTACGACCCCCTGATCTCGTTTACCCATTTCCTGGAAGGGAGCTACAACCCCCTGACTGAAGGCTACAACCCTCAGCACCACCATGGACCACGTTTCATCAATTTTCACACTGGACCCACTCCACACATTTAAGCTCAATCATACATCAAACTAAAACTTGTACCCTTATCAATTCATTCAATGAATCATCAACAACTTGATCTTTTCTCAACATAGTCAGCAGCATAATCAATATTCAGAAAACCTAGATCTGTATGAATACATCATAGACAGATAGCAGTAAAACAACAAAACAGATCAGACATTTCATACCACATACTTCAGCAAACCCTAGTATTCATACGCACTTTCCTTTCACTGAACCTGTGTATATACGCGCTTTTACAAATACCAACCCGCGTATACATCTGCACACATTTCAGAACCAACCTCACATACCATACACGCTTTTGCTTCCGAAAACCCGCGTATATACGCGCTTTTACTTCGACGAACATGCGTATAGATCTTCAGACATTTTAGGGCAGTGCAGCTCTTCAGATCAGATAAAAAACTCCGAACTCATCCTTTACTTCAACAAAGATTCACCAGATCATAGATCTAAACATTCCATCAACAGATCTAGACAATACATAGACATTTCAGATCTAGAGATCCCTCTTCATCATTTTCTTCATAGGTGCAGATCAATCAACATACTATTACCCTTTTCATTCAGATATACTTCATAGTGAAGTATTCATTAAAACCCAGACTCTTGCTCTTCTTGCACTATTATTCTCTTCTCCTTATATAGTTTTAGCCTTTATCAATACCATGAGTCAAAACCACTCAACAGCTGATGGTATTCGTGGACGGGATCAAATAGATAATCCAGCACTCAATACAATGGGTCAATACTATGGTAATGCCCCTAGGTATCATAGTTTTTAGAGCGCAAAAGGCATACGCGACTTGGAGCATTCGTTTCCATGTGTATACACAACTTCCCCTCATAAAAACTGCGTATATGCTAACCCTGAATGTATACGCGGGTTCCCTTCACAAAAGTAGAGTATATACGCGGGTTGCCTTCACAAAAGTAGCGTATACATTGTGACATATTATATTTATCAGATTTCTGGCACTTACTGGAATTCTTTTCTCTGTCACATCTGAACTGATTTGTATATACATCATTCTTACATCTTTAGCACATAGGTTGCTTATCATAGGCAACTCATCAAGTAGGTTTCCATCAAGGACAACTTCATCAAGTAGGTTGCCATATTGCATCAAAGTAGGTTTCCATCAAGGACAACATATTGCATCATATTGCCAACACTTTATGAGGAAAGGCAATCATGCAGAATTAGGTTGAAACAACTGCAGCCATAACATAAACCCATGTACGTCCCAATAGAATTGTAAACAAGAGGCATGTCAATAAATTATACTTCTATAGAGATGGTTTCCCCCCCTAATTCTACTTCAAGAGAATTCAAAATCACACAAGGTTTGTATGTTCTTCCATCAAAATATTTCAATGTGGTAGTCGATTGACTCAGTTGAGGGGAACCAATCGCCTTCTAGCAAGACATGGACATAATGCAGGTCGAGGCTACCTCATCCATTATAGAATGATGAATGTTATTACCAGGGACGACAACCTGGATTATAAAAATATAATTGAGATGGAAGCCGATGGGTATAATTTTTGTGAGAGAAAACCACTACATTGGAATATGATGGATCCACACATCTGATAGTTGACATAAAAGCCTTCTTTTGGGTGAGGAAGTTTTGAAACACCTCAAGAGTTGACATAGTTGATGGAGACTGAGCCAAGTCTTCAACTACATTATAATTTTGGGCAGCTCTTGAATGAGGGTTGAAATCAGACTTATGAATAACGCCCTTTAGATGTTTGATAGTAAATTCTGTAGGAATCAGAGGTGGAGTAGAAATGATGAAGGTGATGGTGAACTAGTAGGTTAATCATTATCCTGGCCATTTGGTGGATTCACATTACTGTATTCCTTATTCCAAGCGGCCACCATGACATCAGATTTCAACTTTAAGGATGAAATCATCAAAATTGTGTTAGAGGAAGAAGGGTCCCGTGCAACCATATGGGTCTACTGATTAAGAAATGGGTTGGTCAACACAACAGGATAAGTAGAAGATTTAAGGAATTGATTCACTTCAACATGGCACGAATAATCACGTGAAAAGTGATCCTCGTTGAAAATTAAGCATGCGTAACGAGGCTTTCGATTCTCATTGGAACACTGACTTTTTTGTTTATCTTGCGGCGAAGGATATTTCTTGTTTCCTTTTCCTTTCTTATTGCTTCCACATTGATGTGGAGACTTGCCTTTATCATATGAAATGAAATTTATCTCTGTTAGGTTCCTATAATACTAGTGTATCCCCTTATTTTTATTGTTATTTCAACCCCCTTATTGTTATTGTTGTGCCCATGTAGTCCCATAGTGTTATCATTATGCGCCATAGAAGCCCACTATTGTTATTGTTGTGTACTTACATTATTATCATCGTGTACGCTCTGATTAAATTGGGACCACTTAGACTCCTATATATGGAAAATAGGTTTTTATCATTTGAATCATCTAAGAATTGTTAATTTATGTAATGTAAATGAGGTTTCCCCCTAGAAGAGGTTGATTTATAAGTCGTTGATCTATCTTTTGTTCTATTTTGTGAGTTGGTTGCATAAAATTTGGTATTAGAGCTTGGGATTCTAGGGTTTTGCTTCTCCAAACATGTCATCTTGGAATTCTCGCTATAAGTTTTTTTATACGAGGCTTCAAAAGCTGAAATTTTTACCCTGTGGAGATGAAATCTCAATGAACTTCATGTTAAAATTTAAAACCTTGGTTTGCAATAATTTTGGATATATGATCTGTGGAATTTAGGGTGTTTGCAGGCTCCAGAATTTCATATCATATAGACAATTGAGGGAAAAAGTGGTAAAAAGTGCACGAAATTTGATTTCTTGTGTATCTATTTTAGGGCCGAAGGTTGAATCAGTGACATGTGGCACACCATACAAGTTCGCTCTACTGAACCAGTCCATAATTAGGTCATTGTGAGAGATCAGGCATAACTTTTCCTTGAAGAATCCAAATTAGATATGACCTGTGGCATTGGAAAGAGGACTCAGAGGGCTACTACAAGACTAAAGTTAAAATCTCGGGGGTATGAAATCACTGATATACATCAGTTTCAATTTCGAGCTGCTCAAAAGCAAGAAAAAATTTTGTTTGTTTTTTTTAAAATTGTATAAATTGTGTTTAAAAAAATCAGTTTGAAGTGATTCCAAAGGGAATATTGAAGCATTTATATCAGTATTGGGTTCTATAATGCCTCCCAAAAATAATTACACACCAATTAAGCCCTCAGAAAGCTATACTATAACGCATGAAGAGGAAGAAGTACAGCATGATATATCAAAATTACAAGGCCAAGTGAAAAAAATTTCGCTCTCACAAAAAGTAACCAGAAATGAAATGGAAGCTAAGACGAATGGTTTGAAGAAAGGAATGGCAGCTAAGAGGGATGGCTTGAAGAAATACATGGATGGTTTTATCACTCCTTAGTTTCCCAAGGCTGAGAAAGGAAACCGAAGGAGGTAACCTCAAACCAACTTTGGATTTGGTAGCTAGCCCTACCAAATCAAAGAGGGCTCTCTCTACAATCTCACAGCCAATGAAGTGAATGGAGAGAAAAATAGATCTTAGGCTAGATATTTAGCTCACTAGTGATCCAGGGTAAAATCTTGATACCCTTAGCCAAGACCTTTTACTTCGGCTGATAATTAGAATTGCATTTAATTAAAGACATTAAATAACTGAAATGAACAATTGTAGCTGTAAATAAAAGGAGCATAAATTAACAAGATCAACAATCATGAGAACACGTCGTTTGATGACGGAGTTCGTCCAGGAGGGACTACATCTTCGGGCCTCGGTGTCAAGATGGTGTAGGCCGCTGCATTGTTTGTTGTAAGAAGAATATGTACATGGATGTGTTTCCCTATGACATACAAGGAAAAACTGCCCTCACGCAGGAGTGGCTTGACTTCTTTAAGAGATATTTCACTGCGAAACTCTCATATATAAAGAAAGACTCCTATCAGTATGACCATAGCTGACATGTAATAAATAAGAGTATCCTGCCAATCCTGGAAAACAAGGGATCTAAAAAATACACATATGAAAAGGAGCATCCCGCCAATGTGGCATAAAAGGGACTCATACATGACACAAATCCATAGCTAAAAGTACATCAATAATAACACAAAGCAAGATCCCACAACTCATGTATCAACCGGGATCTACAAGACATAATGCATCTCAAAGAGAAATAAATGAAGAAGTACATGGAATCCACATCATATACCTCATGCTGCCATTTGCTGAAGGCTGAGCTGCTCTGCAGCTGAATCTAAAAACACCATCAATCATGTGGCGTCGAAAAAGGTCAAAACAACTGCTCACATGAAAAAATATGACACCTGCATAACCCACTTCCAAAAGTGGTTGAAAATTTGAAAAACTAGATGCATAAACTGAGCACGCCATCAGACTCGTGGCGTCGAGTAGTGCTGAAATGACATAAAATTTGTCCCATTTGGACAAAGTCAAAATTTCACCCTCCTGAAAATTGGCCTCAATCAAGGTTCTGGCTGCCTCTTTCTGGGCTCATGGTTCCACATGACCTGTAATTAAAAAATATTAAAACTCGAACTGCGTGCGTGCACTCTTACTCCTCCATTGCCTGGGCGCACTTATGAAAATCTGAGTTTATATAAAAACTTCGGGTGGATTTACCAACGTATGCAGTTGATGTAATGGTAAATTGAGAAAATTTGTTAAGGAGTTGTCGGGGGATCAAATCCTGCCTCCCCACAAAACCCGCGTATGTCAATTTTTAAATCAGAATTTTTTTTGAAGTACCAAGTGTGGGGGTTGGGCCTGCATTGGGTGGCCCACCCCACAGCCCCTTGTCGGCTCCATAGCGTGGTGTCAAGAGTGGGTTGCGGCGGTGGAGTTAACAACCCCGCCCCACCCTTATATGCATCCCCACATGACCCCTTCACCTGGCGTACTTCAGAATCAAGATGCAAAGCCATCATGTACAAATGCTACAATGTGATGTCTGAAAAGGCACATCCCTTGAAGACTCCTTCACCTCTCGTACTTCGGAATCAAGATGTAACGCCATCATCTGCAACTGCGGAAATGAAAATTTCTGAAAAGGCACATCTCTTGAAGACTCCTTCTCCTCACGTACTTCGAAATCAAGATGCAAAGCCAACACCTGCAACTGCGGAAATGCAAATGTCTGAAAAGGCACATCCCTTAAAGATTCCTTCACCTCACATTCTTCGGAATCGAGATGCAAAGCCAACACCTGCAACTGTAGAAATGCAAATGTCTGAAAAGGCACATCCCTTAATGACTCCTTCACTTAAGTCCTTCGGAATCGGAATGCCAACACCTGCCTAAAGCTGCAACAAACATTACATTCTCAATGTGACCAACAATTACCCAGATATTTCCATACTTTCCATGAGTTTATAACATGTACTCTATGGTTAAGCTTACAGCAAAATGAAAATCATACCTCAACAAAATTACAAGACCAGACCTCATCGTCACATTTCGAAGTGATGGCAAAACTCCTCATCACTTTTACATGAAAGAAATGCATCAGACGACTCATAACACATGACCAAAAACATAATCGTCACATCTCGAAGTGATGGAAACATATCATCACTTTTACATGAAAGAGATCTAACACACGACTCATAAAACAAGGCCAAAAGAATGTCATGGTTGCTTAAACGAGTGATGGAAACACATCATCACTTTCATAATAAAAATGCGACAAATGACTTACAAGCATGGCCATGACAAGCTTAACATCTCTAGGAAAAACAATCTAGAAGAACCACTTCTCATTTATTAAAACGAGTGGATCATTTCCCTGTGATGAACTTGCTTGTCGATCAGCTCTTTCGATTGGTGTATGCACAGGCGCTTTGGCTTTACGGCGCTGTTCTGGATGAAGTTTCCAGCATGTGGCTCTTTAGTGGCCACTTCGGTCGCAATGGGTGAAAAATTTCTTTTTCCTCCAAACCTGCTTAATTGATTTCTTTTCCTGTTGAGGAGAATTATTTTCATGCCTCTTCCTCCTTTGTGCTGCCATCCTCTTCCAGCACTCAGAAATCACATGGTTATTTAAACCACAAAAATAACAAGTTTTACGATGCCATATTTTACGACCGCGGTTATCAACATTCTTATAGTCAAAATTCACTCTGGAATAATGAGACTTAGTATACCTCTTGGGGTGGTCTCTGGTGCGATCATGATGATGGGAGCTCGCCTCAGTTCCTTCAATGCAACATGCATTGCCATGGAACGATGGCGAAGTGTCTCTATCATTCCTCTTCCTTGGAGAGTTCATCATTATCTGTTTGCCTTTGATTTCCTTCGAACATCCTTCGCCAGTGTACCCCAAACCTGCATAACGAGGTCGTTGCACAACCTCCAATGGTTCGGTTATGCCTTGGCTATGAATGCCAAGTCCCCCTCCTCTGTACCCCATCTTAGTGAGGTCTCATGCCGGTACCTATGATGGGTATCTCCACACTTCCAACTGAAATTATATCATGTGAAGAAATTGAAGCAAAATCAACACTGTTTACCTTAGGTGTTGATTGCAAAACAGATGAAGAAAGATGTTGTAATCCCTTGTTGCGCTTCACTTCTGTCATTGCCTCTGACATGGCTTGTAGCTGAAGCTACAACTGCTGCGTCTCCTCCTTCTCTTTCTGTAGGAATGCTTTTAAGGCATCATGATCTCTCTGAAGAGTTTCGTTGTTGCGTTTCAAATCTTCCCACGCCTCTGTTGTGGCTTGCAACTGAAGCTGCAACTGTTGCTTCTCCTCTTTCTCTTCATGTAGGAACACCTTCAAGGCATCATGATCTGCTTGCAAAATTTCATTGTTGCACTTCCAATCTTCCCATGCTTCTATTGTGGTTCACAACTGAAGCTGCAACTGTTGTTTTTCCTCCTTCTCTTTGTGTATGAGGGTCTTCAAATCTTCGTTCTCTGCTGCTTGTTTTTCGTAAGCCTCGTATAGTATGTCCGCTTTCTCGGACACCCTGAGCATGGTTTTGTACATGTCCTTGACACTCTCCATGGCTCAACTCAGCGAACGTCCAATGTTCACGCCTGCAATCCAACCAGCAAGAATACCTGCTCTGATACCACTTGATCCAGGGTAAAATATTGATACCCTTAGCCAAGAACTTTTACTTCGGCTGATAATTATAATTACATTTAATTAAAGACATTAAAGAACTGAAATGAAAAATTTTAGCTGTAAATAAAAGGAGCATAAATGAACAAGATCAGCAATCATGAGAACACGTCGTTTGATGACGGAGTTCGTCCAGGAGGGACTACATCTCTGGGCCTCGGTGTCAAGATGGTGTAGGCCACTGCGTTATTTTTTGTAAGAAGAAGATGTACATGGATGTGTTTCCCTATGACATACAAGGAAAAAACTGCCCTCACACAGGAGTGGCTTGACTTCCTTAAGAGATATTCCACTGCAGAACTCTCATACATAAAGAAAGACTCCTATCAGTATGACCAAAGCTGACATGTAATAAATAAGAGTATC
This sequence comes from Pinus albicaulis, assembly GCA_034641835.2. NCBI lineage: Eukaryota > Viridiplantae > Streptophyta > Pinopsida > Pinales > Pinaceae > Pinus > Pinus albicaulis. The sequence continues at coordinate 87,315,507 of CM076576.1, forward strand.
CCGCCAATCCTGGAAAACAAGGGATCTCAAAAATACACATATGAAAAGGAGCATCCCGCCAATGTGGCATAAAAGGGACTCATACATGACACAAATCCATAGCTGAAATTACATCAATAACAACACAAAGCAAGATCCCACAACTCATGTATCAACCGGGATCTACAGGACATAATGCATCTCAAAGAGAAATAAATGAAGAAGTACATGGAATCCACATCATATACCTCATGCTACCATTTGCTGAAGGCTGAGCTGCTCTGCGGCTGAATCTGAAAACACCATCGATCTTGTGGTGTCGAAAAAGGTGAAAACGACTGCTCACATGCAAAAATCTGACACCTACATAACCCACTTCCAAAAGTGGCTGAAAAATTGAAAACTCAGATGCAAAAATTGAGCATTCCATCAGACTCGTGGCATCGAGTAGTGCTAAAATGACATAAAATTTGTCCCATTTGGACAAATTCAAAATTTCACCCTCCTGAAAATTGGCCTCAATCAAGGTTCCGCCTGCCTCTTTCTGGGCTCATGGTTCCACATGACCTGCAATTAAAAAATATTAAAACTCGAACTACGTGCGCACACTCTTACTCCTCCATCGCCTGGGCACACTTATGAAAATTTGAGTTTATATAAAAACTTCGTGCGGATTTACCAATGTATGCAGTTGGTGTAATGGTAAATTGAGAAAATTTGTTAAGGAGAGGTCGGGGGATCAAATCTCGCCTCCCCACAAAACCTGCGTATGTCAATTTTTAAACCGGAATTTTTTTTGAAGTACCAAGTGTGGGGGTTGGGCCCGCATTGGGCGGCTCGCCCCACAGCCCCTTGTCGGCCCCGTAGCGTGGTGTCAAGAGTGGGTTGGGGCGGCGGAGTTAACAGCCACGCCCCACCCTTATATGCATAGTTTTTACAGTGGCGGTGGTTCCGTGGGGTCCGGCGGGGGTCATGGCCCGCCGGCCCATAAATATATATTTTTTTGTTTAATATGACATGCGGTTGGGTGGGGTGGCGGGGGTGGTGGCTTGCCACCCTTTTTTTTTTTAAATAATTTTTGTTTTTATAAAACAAATTATACCTTTTGAAAAATTCGGTTTTGGACCGAAGGAGGCAATTTAAATAGGCCAAAAATTTTCCCGGAATCTGGCCTGAGCTTGCTGGAATCTGGTGGTCGGAAAAAGTTGAATTTGCGCCTTCCTTAAGGCTGGCGAGTCACCAAGTCAACCTCGAACTTTGACCGCTTATAACTTCTTCATACGGACTCGGAATTGAGTGCCGTCTGCACCGTTGGAATCAGAAAGACGAGATCTACAACATGAAACTAGTTTGAGATATTTTTGAACACTTTTATTTTTAAGCCTTTTACTCAGGCCACTTGTACCTGTACCTGGTTAATCCACCTGGATCAACTAGGGCTTGATTTTAGGGTTTGAAGGATAAGAGCTCTAAAACTAGGAACTAGGTCAAATATCTCTAACTAGGACATAACATGGGGCAAGGTAGATGCAATCAATCGCTCAAAAAGTTTTTTCATTGTAGTAATGGTGAGGAAGATTTAGCAGAGATTAAGTGAGCAAGAGCATGAATTCGCTTATGGAGGAAAAACACTTAAATGCTTATCTTGAACAAAAACAGAGCATACATGTGATATTTTCTGTTTTAAACCTTAAAAAATAAAGCATAAGAGGCATGTAGATGGTAATTAGATAGATCTAATCATTGAATATAAAGAAAATATTGGAAAAACAGAGCCACAAAACACAACACAAGAATCTCACAAAATAGCTGCAACTATATGTTGTATTTCTGCAAAATAGTTAAGTACATAATTCCAAGTCTGAGCTGCAAGTATTCAACCCTTGATTTGACTTCAATATAGCTATATATAAATGAAAAACTACATTCCCCCTCTTAGGGATCGAATCCATCATCATAGGAACTGTTTACATCAAAATCCCTAACCATACCTAAAATTAGGGAGGTTAGAAACCAACTCCCTATTTAGACTTAACTAACTTAATTTGACTTTGCAAGCATTGATTACCATGAAATTGACATAAAATTGATCTTTACCATCATTGTGAAATTTAATTACATCATGTAAACTATTAGGAAGACAAATTATATAAGGACAAGTTGAATTTTATTCCAAAAAACTCAAAATATTTGTTTCCCATAGAAGCACAATGGGGTAGATAGAAGCGCCCCGTGGTCTAGCAGAAGCACAATGTGCTCTTAGAGGAGCTTTTTGGGTGGTTTTTGTGCATCTTCAATATGAATTGATGGTTGGTGAAGATATCCTAGGATGTTTGTAATACCTATGAATCTTTAAACCTGCAAAAATCCACCTCCATGGCACCTGAAAATGCAATCTCCCAAAGCTACTCCAGAAGCGTAGTGTGGGGTCCAAAAATGTGATAGAAACCTGAAAAATGGGTTTTGTTAATACTTTTTCTCCAATATGTGAGTTGACATGAAAGATAAAGTACATGTATGTGATTTAGAAGTCAAAATATATCCACACATGCGTTCCATTCTTCATTTGGATGCTCAAAGAAGAAGCACAGCGTGGCCACGTTGTGTTTCTGTAGGGTCAAATTTCTGGGTTTTATACTAAATAGGGCTCAAAGATAGAGAAATATCTCTCTAACCATAAATTTTTTTACAAAGATGAGAGATTTTTTTTTTTTTAGGTATGTTATGAACAAAACCCTCCTTCAGTTTTCAAAAATACTTTCCCATTTGTTCAAAAACCAAGTTTGAATTTTGTCACTAAAAACACAGCGCAAATTGCATAAGTGAATCGTGCTCACAAGATAAGCACATCAAAAGTTTGGAGAGTGATTTGGAGGCCATCCCAGAGGCATTTTGAGTTTCAAGTAGTATGGTTGGAAATATTATGATGTATACTACACAATAGAGTTATCAATAACTGCAAACACCTGCTCCAAACCCCTAAAAAACTGACTTGAAGTCAAGCTATCCAAAAGTGCAACAACTCTCCTGTAGCAACTGTATTTTGGGCATTTCTATGAAATCGTAACACTTTCTCATGAGTCTCTGAAAGTTTTATATATTTTGGAATTCTTCATAATATTTTTCAAGTGTACATTCACCTTCTCAAATTGTAATTCCTTGTCCTCTTCATTAACTTCCATCAAAGTATCATCAATGGTGTCTAGGGTTTGAGGTGAAGATGGATTTTCTGCTTGCTGTCCTTTATTTTCCATAGCCCTTGTGGTAGGCCTCTTAAGATGTACCTGTGTGTCTTCATCTTGCTTCTCTACATCCATGATGTCCTTACCCTTATCCTTTGCTGATTTTCTTGCCGATGGAGAGTCCATTTGCACTTTGCCTTGCTATATTAGGTTTTTCCTTATCTCTCAGTTTTCTTGCTGTAAGAATGCCACCATGTGGTTGGATTTAGAAATGTCATCTTGTAACTATTTTATCTGTGTCTGCTGCTCCTTGATAATGTCTCCATGTTCAAGTATTTCTTCTTCATGAGGAATATTCTCATCATTATGCTGTAGGGGTAACTCATTTCCATGCCTAGGTGATCTCTCCCTTTGCTGCGACACTTTCTCAGTGATCTTGACTAGGGTCCTGAAGAAGTAATGAGGTAAGTTTAAAGGTTTTATGGCAGTGAAATGCATCAACAACCTTATGTGATACTAATACAACCTAGAAAACCTGCCTTCACAAGTAAAATACTTCATTATCATCTTCATCAAAGGATCATATATATCTAACAATTGTCTAAAAGAAAAGATATAAGTGGGAGCATCTTTGCAGTATGGTTTCAAGAAATATTTCTAGTTTTCAACATCCAAATCCATCCCCTTAAACAAAATCTATCCTTGGTTAGGGATACCTATAGCTGAAGCTATGAAATTTGTTGATATTATGAATTCCATCCCTACTATGGTGGTCTTATCCCTCTTGAAGTTAGTAGCAAAAAAGACTAGTCAATTTAGGATGGCAGCCCACCTCTTGTATCTTCTCACAAAACCCTAAGCAACCCACATCTTCAAATAACGTCTTGGTGAATGATGAGGCATTGATCTCTAGCATATGAGTTGGCTCATATATGGAGATATGCCCTCCTTTGTTATACTTCTCCTTTTCACTGGCCACAGTGTTGGTTTTCTTAACAAAAACCCTAGTTTGATAGGAGGGAAGGGTAGGGTAGGATTGGGAAAACAGGGAAAAAAAGGAAAACTATTTTAGGGAAGGGAATGGAGAGTAAGGAGAGTGAGATAATTTTTGGGAAAATTTTGGGATATGGGGATAAGTGTTAGGAATAGGACGATAGTGAAATTCCTCAGAATAGATGAGGAAAAAGGGTTGAAAAGGACAAAAGACAATCCTTTGCAAAAATGCAACGAGTAACTAGGGTTGAGGAAGAAAAATGATAAGATGAGGGAATATGAGTATGGGGAGTGATGGGGAATGTGTATTGAGGGTATACAAAGGTGTTAGGGCAGGGAAACTAGGGGTTTCTCATTGAATTGAAGCAAACACTAAGGAAACCCAAAAACATACCGAAAAACCCTAGGAGAGGGATTTCACCATTTGCTGAAGGAAATGATTGTATTAGAGATGATGAGAGGCTATACTTACTTGCTAAAAGTGTATTGAACCTGTAGAATTCTGTTTGAACATTTTTGTTGCTCCTTTAGCCTCCAAAAACCAAAAACTCAACATGCTAGCAAAAGCACAACTTTCTTAGGCAGAAACGCAACGTGCTAGCTAGTTAGGGCTTGATGATGGAAAGATGAAGGCTCTGAAGGCTGAGATGAGTCTCAATGGTGGATGAGAGCTCTAGGAAGATGGATTGATGTGTTTAAATGCTTGGATGGTCACTGTATATCTTGAAAGTCATCTTTTTCTTTTGATGATGATATGGCATCACATGTCCTTTTTGAGAAATGATGTGATGAGGTAGTGTATTGCAGCTTTACAACTTTATTTGGAAAGGTTACATCTCTTTGAAGGGTAAATTTACCTTTGGAATATCTTGAACACTTTTTCCCCAATTACTAACTCCAATGATGGTGACTAAGGTGATGGTATAAATCCCTGCATGACTTATGATGACCTGACCTAAATGATGACACTAAATGAAAATGTGAAACCGCGATTTGGAACTTTGAACCTTTGCAGTATGCATGATTATAATTTGATGACAAAAATGATGACCAAGACACTCTTTGATGCCCTATCACAAGGAGCGATGACATGAACATGATGATATTTTATGACCTTAAAAATGGAGGGAGTAGTAATGACCTAGACAACCAAGAGAGTTCAAATTTTATTTTCCAATATAAAAATTTGACCTAATGACCCTATCAATCACATGGAAAGAGTACATTTGATCACGGGTGACTTATAGACACTAAAATTGGTTCCAAATGAGGATGGAAGCTCCTTTAGGAGGTGTCAAGAACACCGAGACCAGGTAGCCTCATCCATTGAGCGATGGAGTCAAAATGAAAGACTTGACACTCAAATGACTAACTAACTAAACTTAAGAGAAACTGAAACTGACTTGACTTGACTCGACAACTTGGCTACTGACTGAACTTACTTATGACAGAAGATCATCATGATCTTAAGGCCTTCACTTCGGGCTTCAAATCTCGATGATAACCACCCACCCGCTGAAGATATATATATACAATCATGTGAAATGATCCCTCCAGTGTAACCAATCCAAAAATGGCTACTTACTTGAATTTTGCTCACACTTTCCTTGAGTAGGCAGAAAAAACAAAAGCTAGACAACTCCAAGTGTCCACTGAAAATGTGCTCATTATCCATAAATACAAGAAAGTACATCTTCCCTATTGACTATAGAAAATCAATAAAAGGATCCTCAATAATCTGAAATGCTACGTTGTCTTGAAACTCAGTAGAAATCCAAGTACACCCTTCATTTTCCAATGCAAAATTTTTATCAGGATCAAAAAAGAAAATATGTTCATCAAGTTTGTCATTTACATTAAGATAAAGGGAAATTTGTTCTTGAAAATCTATGTTTGAGGCAGCCATATTATCAATAGTAAAAATGCTAAATTGGAAATTGTCATTAGGATGCTAAAGGAACATTGAAGTAATTGTGCTAAGCATAGAACATACCATTGTTAACTAAAATTAACACCCAAGACATAGAGGCATTTGGCAAGAGTGAAAGTCTACCCCCTTATGGACCACTAGTGAGTAATTTGAGGGAGTGTGGTCTTCCTTGAATAACAATGATGAGTCATCTTGCATTTGCAGATATCAGCCAATGGTGATTGTCCCCACTACTGGTTTGTCAACTCAGTTATGATAGATTTTCTCATTTCTTAAAAAAAATACCAAGACACTATTAAAATTTAACACATCAGAATAAGATACTAAAACCATTTAAAAATTCCTAAATATGACTAGATCATGGAAAATTTTCTTATCATATATAACTAGTACTCCTTCGAGAAAAAGAGCTTAAATTTTTATCATAGTTAAGGAATTGATATATCTATTTTTTGAATATTTTTTGTCACATTTTACATTGGTATATCTAATACTTGGGTGCAGATCCGCGGGAAGATATAGTTGTAGTAGACTTTCATTCACCATTTTTCACACGACAAGCACTCAACAAAACACTATTTGAAAATTACTTGCAGAACATGTGGACCCATTTGACAATGTTACTTGTAGAACCTACAGATCTATCAAAACAGGATAACAAACAATTTTAGACAGTAACCCTTCTAACCAGGTGAAAAATCATAAAAACAAGTATAGATCTAGTTAGTATATTTTGTGTGCGTTAATTTTAACTATTCATTTGCTATATTCTATTAGTATTTGATGTACTCTTCTTGTTGTTTTAAATTATTTTACACAATTTTTTCATAATAGAACAGTTGCATGACAATAGTAAAAAATCTTCCACTTCAAGCATTTGACCTCATTATATGGCATTGGGATTTTAGTGGTTGGTTGGAGTCATACATGGGAAGCCTACCATGGGCCCTTTTTTATGGGAGCTAGGCTTATAGTGGGGACTTAGGTCAAGGTGATAATGGGCCTATGCCTTGTGTGTGCCAACCATAGCTGGTGTGTTAAAATTTTATCGAGAGAAATAACCTAACCGAAAATAACAACAAAACATAAAACACGCAAGTTTTATCTTGGAAAATCCAAACCAAGGGAAAACCAACTAATATATATATATATTAATCGCTTGGCCAAACCCCTACCAAGACATCCTTCACGACTTACTTCATTGGCACATTAAAATGGAGTATCATCAAGCCTTTTAAAGGCTTCATTACATGTAAGCCACAAGCACAAAAACACAGAATAAAAAAACCATGTCGCCGAAACCACCACTATTGAGCTAACAAGTTTTAGTCTTTCATCGAGTCAAGTTTAACCTAACTTTTCTCCCCTTTAAACTTGACTTGGAGTTTCGTTGACAAAATCCAGCCAAACCGGCCAAGTGAGTCATTCGCTTAACTTAGGCACACTACAATGGAGATCCCCAAGCCTTTTAAATCTTCATCACATGTAATCCATGGGCTCTAATAGCATGGGCCACCAAACTTTGTGTGCTTGAAACCATGACTGTGGACCTAACAACTTTGACTCTTTCAATGAGTCAAGTTCACCTTCTCATTCCTCCCCTTTAAACTTGATTGGGAAAATCCACATGCTCTCCTTTCCTATCACCTAGGTCTACTCCAATACTTTACCAACAATCATATGCATGCTAAACTAGGTCTTATTGTTGTATTCCCATATACATATAAATGGTTGGGTGTGGAGCCTGATTATCTTCTTTATTTAGATGTATCGTCGTGTTGGATGCCTATTCTTAACGGGGCGGCAACTCCGCCTGTCGTTTGATCGCTGCCAGGGGGGTCTAGGGAGGGCGAAATTTTGGAGCCCCACACTGGCTGGGGGTTTCGAGGGCAACACCCCCGAAGCTAAAAACATATGTAAAATTTCCTTGTAAAATATTGTAATTTCGTAGTCAATTTGGGTCGTTCATTAGGCGAATGATCTGACGGTAGAAGTTATGTTTAGTTTAGGGTTTTTTGCTCTAGAAGGCAACCCCTGTGGTGTATGAGGGTATTGTATTGTGTTTGTGTATTTTTTGTATAATCTGATCAATAAATAGCAAGGGGGACTATGTGAGAGAGTAGAGGATATTACACCGAATCTGTTGTAGGTTGTGTCTCTTCATTTTGCTAGATAATAGAAAGGAAGAACTGGTTGTTTCTGTGGACGTAGCCCAAGTTGGGTGAACCACATATATCCATGTCTCTCTTGTTTTATATGTTATTTATGTGTTTGCGTTTCCACATATTTATGTGTTCCATTTCTCTATAATATATAAATTTTCTAACATAATTTACAAATTCTAACTACAAGAATTTTATTTTTTTGTTATAGTTGTTTGGCACTTAGGCTGCCATTCTTTCACGTTTGCACACCTACTCAAACCAGGTGCTCTCCTCACCAAATATTGCTTTTGTGGCTGCATCTCACCCTATTGGACCTCTCCTGGGAAATCTTCATGTATACAGGTTGTTGTAACCTTTCTTGTTGTGATAAGTTAGACATTAGAAGAAAAATGGAAAATTAAAAAGTGTTAGGATTGAATTTAAATAGATGAAAATCGAAAAAATGTTAGGACTCATGTGAAAAGAAAATAATCATATCAAAAAATGTTAGGATTAGATGCTTTAAAAAATAAATGCAAAAATATTTGAAAATGCCAGGCATAGATAGAAGCAATAAAAGAAATGAAATTGCTTAGTTTCAAATAAAAAAAAGGATTTTTGTATGACTCTTGTTAGAATGCCACAACCAAAAATAATCTGGTTTGAATCATATTGTTTAAACATGATCAAACTATTTAAATTTATTTATTTAGATTAGGAAATAAAGTTCACCAAATTGTTTAATCTTGGTTGAACATAGACTTAGCAAAATAATTTGGCAGCTAGATTAAATGTGCCAAAAATAAATTAGGATTAATTATGTTTTATTAGGCATTAATCGCTTCATTAGTGATTAATTACTTTGTAAATAAAAAACATGTTATTATTTTATCCTAAAGCCGCAACACGAAAAACCCTTTTTGTTGTTTGCGCTGTCCTTGCAACAGATCTCGATGATCATCATCTTCCCCGCCCATATCAACGACGGGGAAGGAATTTCACACCCCCTTTCTCTGTTTCTTGTTAACGAAAAGTGGGGGGGGGGTTCGAAAAGTGGATTTATATATGACGAGACCCTTGCAATGTGTCACCTCCATATTATTTTGCACCCCACCCCCTGCTCCATACCACTTAATATCGTCTATCCCCTCTGAATACCACCTATCCACAAACGTTCATATTGACTTCCCAACAATGCCCATATCCTAACGCCCAATTGCCTCCTGCCACCTGTAATCATTTCGTTACGTCTGCTCCCCTATCATTATCCATTCCACCTTATCGTTATCCGATGTTATTACCGTTATCTTCCCGTCATTAATCCTCCATGACTTCTTCTCTAATAGTCATCCAACATAATGATAATCCCTGTGTTTATAAATAAACATACGCCGTTCCTCACACCACTCTTTAATTAATTTATCATTCTGTAAAAATTGCAGGATTTCAAAGAAATTCAGTTCTGGTTACCACTCTGCTATCTATCACCCTTATCAGTAGAATATTTCACAGGTCTATCAGTGTTTGCAGAGACCACTCTCTGCAGGTATCATTTATCATAGAAACCATTTTTTCTTGTCCTCTGTTGAAATAAATGGCACCAAAAGGGAAGGGTCACAAAACAGTGACAAAATAAGATCCAAATTTTTCCACAACCATAGATCTTGACCATATCCCGTTAGTCGACCAATTTTTCAAAATCACAGACACAAAATGTGAATTCGAACTCTATGAATTACATCTTTGGTTAAAACATAAATATCTAGTTATACAAGATGAAGTCAAGCTTTGGGAGACCTTGTTGCCCATGTTTACCTTTCCTCAAACCCATGAGTTTCCTGATTTAGTCACCTGGTGTCAAGCTATGATCCCCTTAAGAGAAACATAGTGGCTCAGAATGGATACATTCTGGTTTCCATTACACCTGATACCATTAATCAGATGTTGCTAATCCCACATAATGATTCCCTTAGTCATTTTTCCCAAGCTGCCCTCATGGATTTATACCATAAACTTAACTTCCCTAGAGAGCTCAAATTTCTCCTAGATGATGTTGAACTTCCTAAGAGAAATCCTCCTTATCCATCCACTATGTTCCCAGAAGCAACCAGACATATTATTTCTTTAATTTCCTGCTTGTTAGGCTACCAAAATGATAGAACAATAGATGAATATATTCTGGCATTAGGGGAGTTTTGAGGTCTAAAATGGGTCTCCTAAGGAAAATGTACAACCAAAATAATATTTATAAGAGCCAATAGGATTCAAGATGATGATGTCAACCATGGGGGATGATTCACCATTTTTTAAGTAAAAGAGTAAAAAAATTAAAAAATAATAAAATAATAAAATAATAAAACCACTTTTTCAACTCGTATTTTACTCAAATTTCGAGCGGGAGTACTTGTTGGATGAAAAATTTAATTCCTCATCCAAGGAGTACCCATGTTGCATACTCGATGGACCCTGTTACACGAAAAATGAGAATTACATGAAAAAACGTGATTGCAAACATGTTTTTCATGTATTTTTCATTTTTCGTGTAGAAGGGTCGATCAAAAGTATTCAACATGGATACTCCTTGGATGAGGAATTAAATTTTGCATCCATCGAGTACTCCCACTCAAAATTTGAGTAAACAATTTGGGAGATAAGTTGAAAATATGAGTTCAAAAAATAGTTTTTTCTTTTTTCCCTCTAAAATTTGATGATGTAATCAAATCTTATTTTATTATTTTCATTATTATTTTATAATTTCCTTAGGAGGCCCATTTTAGACCTCAAAATTCCCCTAATGGGTTACTTTTCCATTTTTTCCAAGGACAGTCAACCAATATTCATGTATAATTACAGTCAGTTCCTAGCTGATAATAAGCATGTGATGAATTTAACTACTCAAGGCATGTTCAAGTACACCTCTGTACTAGTTTATATGTTCCTTTTTTAACAGTGATATTTGTTACCAATTACTTTGCACAAACAATATAATCAAGGTGTTAACCAATCATTCATACATTGGACTCAATTGGTTAGGTCAATTTCAATTGAATTTTTGTTTGCATAATTTATTGACTCTTTCATTCATCTAGTTGCTCATCTCTTAAGCAGTCAAAATGAACCTAGGATTGGTTCAGAAATCAAAAGGATTCTTCATTTGAGTGATCAAGTAAAAAAAAGTGACTGGTATTTTTACCAGAATTATTCAAAGATCAGGGTGTATGGTTGTGAATTGGCCCCTTACACACTACCCAAATATGTTCCAATGCGAATTTTATTTCTAGAATATATTAGGCAAATGATTACCATGGATGAGTTACATTTTGTCTCAGGTAAAAGGAAATCTCAATTTAAAATCAAGACTAAGGTGGGCTCTTTCATATGCAACACCAGGAGAACAGGAATTGAAGCATATACTATTCTCAAGAGGATGAATTTTTAGCATGTTTTACTTGGTTATATGATCCATTCAGTATGATTTCTAACTTAAGGGTGGAGCTGAAGACAACGCCTTAAAATCACACTCCTAGGCTAGAAATTGAAATACATGAATTAAGATCAATGGGCAGAAAATACACTTCAAGCAGAAGAGGAGTAGATTATTTCCACCTCCACTCTCCAAACTCCCATTTCTCAACACAAGCAGGAGAAGAGGCCCAGAGAAGAACCATAATCTTCAACAAGCATTGCAAATGAATTCATCATCCAACAAGAGACAAATTTCACCATCTCAACTTATCAAAGTCAGAAAGAACCAGAAATCATTGATTTGGGTGATGCAGAGGTTTCTATAGTATCATAGGGAAATGTTCCTAACACTCCATCCTCCTATTCAACTTCTGTTGGGCCTTGAAATTGTCATTTACTTCCATTACATTTTCACTTATATTTCCATATTATCACCTTCACTCCACCTCCATTTCATTACATTGATCTTACCATTACCACTATTGGGTTACATTATGTTTTCCCAAACTTTATTAATTCCTAGTATTTTTAAGTGAATTTATGGTTAAAAATTAGAAAATAATATACACATAATTATACCTAACAAGTGGAATGAGTTTGTTGCCATGTGTAGGTCAAAAATAAGATTTCAAAAGGCACTTATGTGGCCTCCTAAGGCCAAATTCGTATTTGGAAGGAGAATATCATGGGATCATAAGGATATGTGTCTCATTTCCTATTTGTATTGTAACTCTAAGAAGACATGTGCCTTATCACTTCCTATTTGGATTGTAACTCTAGAGATATAGGGAGAGATTCATAAACTCTCATTAATGAAATAACTTCTCATCTTTTGTATAAATAGGGGAAGCTTTCTCCTATCAAATCATGTGTAAAATTGGAGTTATGCTCAAGCTTTGAATATAGAATTATATTGTGGCACCTTAATCATGAATGTTCCTTCATTTTGATTTGGTTTTGCCTACATATGGAGCATCTCAATTTACCATCTCTCATACTTTTAGATCAGCTGCCTAAAATGTGTGAGATTTACTTGCTTTTATAGATTAAAAGTTTATTTGATTTCTCAGTATTAGTTTTAGAATAATTGTGTAATCATTGTTCTTCTGAAACATTTCGTGATGATAGATCTTTCTATTTTCAAATTGAACTAAGTTTGAAGTAATAAGAATTCATAGTTATATAGTTTCTTTTATTGTTTTGTCATTTGCTTTCCTAGATTAGAAATATAAATTAATTGTATCAATGGATGTTCTTAAAGGTCATTTCAAGATGATGATTCTAAACTAAATGATTGAATACATAATTCATACAGTTATTGAGTTTTTTTTTTCCTCTGCACATTTTACTTGCTTTCTAGGAACTTAGAAACTAAGGTATAATTGATTTCTTACACAACATCTCAAGAGGTTAATACTTCATATTGAATATTGGAGTAAATCAAAACATACATTAGTTAACTTTACATGATTTTTACATTTTTTTTAAATCTTCATTTAATTGCATCACTAATGTTCCTAAAGGTCATTCCAAGAAATTGATTTTATCATATTTCTAGACTGAATGATTGAATATTTATTTCATGCAATTATTGAGTTTTTCCCTTTGCATACTTTCCTTGCTTTTCGAGATCATTAGGTATATTTGGTTACTTAACATCATCTCAAGAAGGTGACACTGCATATTGAATGTTAGAGTAACTAAATATGGATTAGTTGTTTTCCTTTACATGTTTTGAATGTTGGGTGTGGAGCTTGATTATCTTGTTTACTTTGTATCACAGCATTGGACCCCTGTACCTTAAAAGGAGCGGCAACGCCGCCCGTAATTAATCGCTGTCGTGGGGGGTCCAGGGGGGCGACAGCGCTTTTCGGAGCCCCCCCCTGGTGGGGGTTTTCGGGGGTAGCGCCCCCGAAGCTAAAAACAGATGTAAAATTGCCTTGTAAGAGTATAGTAATTTCTAGTCGATACGGGCCGTTCATTAGGCAAATGATCTGACGGTAGAAGTTATGTTTAGATTAGGGTTTTTTTCCCTAGAAGGCAACCCCTCGCTTTTATGAGGGCATTTTATTGCGGCTGTGTATTATGTATGTGTATTCTCGGAGCGAGAAACAGAGAGGGAGACTGTGAGAGAGAATAGATGATATTACAGCAGATCTGATGTAGGTTTTGTCTCTTCATTTTTGCTGGATAATAGAAAGGAAGGACTGGTTGTTTGGGGTGGACGTAGCCCAAACTGGGTGAACCACGTATATCTGTGTCTCTCTAGTTTTATGTGTTTTGTGTGCTTTTATTTTCCGCATATTTTATGTGTTGCATTGCTCCATAATATATAATTTTCTAACATTGAAATGCTATCTTAGATTTAAATTTCAATTTCTGCAAGTATGGTTGAGCGTGCTATATTTTCTTTTGAATTTGCTTTCTTTCTTTCGTTACTTGATTTCATAGGTTAGTTTAATTTCATTTTCATTATTTGATTTCATAGATTATATGAATTGGTTTTTGTTATTTTGTAGTTAGATTGATCTTAACTGAAAGATAATTTATAGCACATACAATGCACGCATGCTTCACAAGCTTACGGAACCCCTGGGTTGACAAATTACATGACAGGCAATTATTTTGCCCCAACAATTTCATAGGAGCCAATGGAGATTATACAATTAGTAGGAAAAAGTGAATAGCGTGAGCCTAATATTTTCTCCAAATTCTTAGAGATTAAACAGAAGAATGAAGCTCTAAAAGCAAATGTATACAATCAATTTTGGAAATAGACCTCCACTTCACAACACAGGTTATTAACAACATTTGACAGTGAAAAGGGAAGGATGTGAATGGATTTCTTACAGGCCCAAGTCCCTTTTCCAAAAACCCCTTCTGATTACAAAAGACCATATTTTCTTTTGATGCCAATCAGATCCATCCTATTGACCAAATGGATATGCACAGATAGTCGGGAGAAATGTTTTTGTCTACAATGACTAACACTGCGATGGAATTGTCAAAATTGAGAACAACTCTTTCAAATGTCTAGTCACAATCGAAGATTGATAATCTTTCCTGTTTGGCCAAATATAATAAATTCAAATCATTAGAAGATATAGTGATTAAGATTGGATATGATCCTAAAGGTGTTAAAGTTGTAGAAGAAATTCTCAAGAAGATGATCATTGCAGCTCTTTGAAAGAAACTCAAGTTACCTTCTACGTAGGATCCCCAAACCAAGGAGATAGAGGAAAGTGAGCAAAAAAGAGAGGAGATGATCAAGCTTATCATTTAGAAGAACATTCAAATTAAGAAGATATCATATTTAAGGTATACTTAAAGATAAATAACAGTCTACTCAGATGGCTATGATTCCAATTTCAGTTGTACCCATTTCAGTTGCAGGCACAACACCCAGTTCTTCATCAACAACATCAGAGTCTACATCAGTAGCAGGTGATACAAAAAAAATTATGCAGGATTTGTCTCTTCAAAAGTAGGAAAATGAAAAACTTCAAGAGAAGTTCAAGAATCTAGAAGCACAAAAAATAAAGAATGATACTCTTTATATGGAAGAAATGCAGAAAAGACATAAGTTAACACAAAAATTTCAGAAGTTAGAGAGTGAGTTATTGATGGTAGACACATTGTCCCAAGCCAAGGAAAAAATCTGGACAGAAATAAGTCAGGCAATGACTAAGGTATGGCCCTCCATAAATATTATCTTTGAATAAGAAGAACTAATCACTAAATGTAAAACAATCATTAAGCAGGAAAAAACAACACTTAAACAAAAACCAGCTGAAGCTTCAGATATGATTAAGGTGTTGAATTCAAAGAGAAAATCTGAATTAGAGCAGATTCATATCACAGACAGAACAAAAACCATATTATAAATCAAGAAATTTCTGCAGAAGAAGAATTTGTTAACTCAGGTTGAAACCAAGTGCTAAGCTTTGGACACTATTTTCCAAAGATTTCACATCAAGTTCAACCTGTTGAATCAAAGAGGATTGCCAGGATTAGTAGCACTAAATGAGAGGTTAATCAGTTTGGAGGAGTACTGCAAGAAACCTTATACAATTGTAATTTATAAAACTAAATTTGCAGGAATTAAAGGTCATATGACACGAAAGACTTTTCTGTAGGCTTTATAGTTTGATTTAATAATCAAACATGAAATCAAACATCTTTATATCAATAAGCATACTTTTGAAAGATATACTGAAGTGGATGAAGTTTTCGGAAGATTGATTAAACTAGATATACAAAGTCAAGAAAGATGGGATCATTTACGTGAAACTATCGAGTAAATTTGATCTCCAACAACATGTCAGCAAAGCAACACATTTTGGGACCACATCATCAACCACTTCCTTTAAGACAGTGACAACTCAACTCAACATTTTTTTCATTCCTATACTTTGATACTACTTTTGTAATCTGTTTAGATGCTTCTAAAATATAGAATTTAGTATAAATAACTATCCATTTGAGTTATCAAGGGTTGCACCCTTGGATGAATATTTGTAAAGCAGAATTGTATGAGCTAAGAGCATTGATGGTTAATGAAAGGATTCTGGATTTATTTTAAACAGTTTGTCTCCTTGTAAGTCTTTCCAGTTTACATTTCATTTTGTTTTTGCATATATTTAAGTTTTATGGAGATAAATAGGTAAGAGAAAACTTATTATCAGTCTATCTTAAATCCTCTGAAGTTATCATATATTTTATAGATTGATTTATTAGACTATCTATCTGTATAAGTCCCTCTACATCTATTAATTGTCGGTCATCTTCATAAGGTTGGATATATATTGTTAAGTTGTAAACATTGTTTGTTAGACTTTCTTTCTTATCATAACTGATGCAGGAGCATTAGCTCGGAAAAATACCTTGAATTTTTATTAAACCTAAGGGTCTCCTGTTTTTGAGAATTTATTAATTTCATGTAAATATTAATATTATTTTTGAGTGATTAATTATATTTTTAATTAATTATTTGTGAGAATTTGTAAATGTTTCCAAACAACTGGAAAACATGAGAGAAATTATATGAGAGATATCTAAGAGATAATTAGGAAGCCTAAGATAGATTTAGTTGCAAGGTTTTAGGGATAAAAATCTATCTTTTAGGGGTGTTGAGATATTTGGGGATTTGTTGAGAAGTTGAAGGGATTGAGCATTAAATTAGATCAATTTAAAATTTGTATAAATTATCAAGCCTCAAAGGGCATTGAGATAAGAGTGAGAGTGTGAGTAGAGAGCAGGGGTTTTACTTGGAAGCCTTCGAGCAATTGTAAAGGGCCAATGGTTGAAAATCAGGCCAAGGAGGAAAACTATTATGTAAGTACTGTGTATTATGCAGAATTTGATTTCTGGAGTTTACGCCCTTATTGAATTTGTGTTCAATGTATGGAGAGATGATTCCTTTTTTCTTTGAGTTTTTATGTTGTGGAGGAATTAAATTTAAATTCTCTCTGCGCTTCAATGATAAAGATCGATGTGATATATAAGTTGTATACGGGGAAAAAAGTGAGTCGATGTGCTTGAATTTACATCGATTTTGTGTGAAAACGCAATTCATAATCATTGAATGTAAAGGGTGTTAAATCTCTGCGTGAATGGGTGTATTCTAATGCATTTGAGTCTGTAGTTTTATGTTGAACCAGTTCTATTGAGTGTAATCGATTGCAGTAATCGCTATTAGTTTAGCGCGTTGAAGCCACAGGGTGTAATCAATTGCAGTAATTTCTATTGGTTTAAGTGCGTTGAAGCCAGGAGACAAAATCCTAACAGAACTGAATTATGTATGGACGGAATTAGATGATATACACTGCCTTGATTTGTATTGATTGAATGCGACTGTGTGAATTTGGTTTTGCTGGAATGTTAATTCATATATTTTCTAGAATGACGTTCTGAATAAACTAAGCGCAGAGTTCGTTGAATTGTAACACTGGTGAATAGTCTGGAAAAGTCAAGAATTGCAGCGTTGAAGAATCCGTGTGCAGACTTTGTGTATAAAGTCGATGAAGCAATGGGGAGAGGCGTAGTCATCTGTGGATGGTTTTCGTTCAAGAATTGTCCTTGCAGATCGCTACAGAACGGGATGTGAATTCCAATTGCAGGTTACAGCATTGGAATGATTGAAGGCCGATTTATAAAATGGAATCAGGATAAGAGGTATTTGACAGAGGCAATTTGAATCTGTTGAATTGATTCAGAAGTTTATTGAAGCCCCGCTCCAATATGCCCAGAAGTTGTGTTTTTTTGAGTTGCTATATTTTCCGAATCACCACAGTTTGAGCATCATTGGATGAACAGGTATGCAATAGTGGCATTCGATTTATAGCTTTACATGGATTACCATTTCGATGAGTCGAATGGTTCAACTGCTTGATAAAGTGAATGGTGACCCAGTTGAGTTGGATTAAATAAGAATTGAGTAAATGTGATTCAATTTAAGGCGGATAGGTCGCTAGCGCCATTTGAAATCAGGTTCGTATGGATATTGGTAAACCATTATAGACCGAGACTTGCATTAGGTGAAGGCTGAACATTTAACATGGATTTCAATTATAGTTTTATCACATACATGAAATGAATAGAAATCCTCGTGGTGGCAATCAAATAATCTTGGACATGAAATGTAAATTGAATGCTAGTATGGCTCAATATTATGATAAGCTTTGGAGCTTGAGTATAAAATCTGAGTTTTAGTATGAGACTAATGGGTGTTAATTAATGATTGAATATTGGTGATTTCATGAAGTAGGAAGTGAAATGGTCTTATAACCATTGTTTTATTTTGTAACAAAGAAGCTTCCGCATAAGTTGAAATTGTCAGTGAATGGAATTACTTGGCATGAATTTGGAAATGGATTTTTATATGCATATGGAAGTGTGATTCTGGGTATTGCAGGGGTTGGCCCTGCATCATTTTGGTATCAGAGCAGGAAGGCTCTGTTGAAATGGAAGATATTTGTTTTTCTGAATGAGTGCAGGAAGGTTCTGTTGAGAACTGAAGTGTGTTTTATTTGAATGTGTGATGAATACTGAAAGGAAGATCATATTTTAAATCTGATATGCAAGCTACAAAATTGCAGTGAACAGGATTGCAGAAATGAATGGAGGACAAGATCATGCAGGCTCTTAAAGGTGAGATAATTTTCTGATTTGAAATTTATGATTGAATTTTATGGTTGCAGACAAGATGATGGCAGTGAACCTGACATTCAACTAAAGGTTGGATAAGGAGGACAATTACAGTGTTCTGAAGAGAAGGTGAGTTGAATAAATAGCCTGGAGAGAGTAGAGGAGAGTGCTCAAGAGGTTCCAGAGGCAGTGAACCAGTACTTACCAAAAGACCGGATCTAGTGAAGTGGATTGGTGAGGTAAGGGGCAGCAGGAGAGCTTGTTGTTGCAGAGGCTAGTGCAACTCATGGTGAGTGAGAAAATCATGGAGAAGATGATCATGGAGGATTAGAGAAGAGGTTCAGAGGAATGCCATAGAGGTAAGATGACTGATGAAGTCAGAGAAAGAGAAATTGCAGTAATGAAAGTACAATTGCAGGTACTACAGGAATGGCTGCAAGAGCAGGAAAATCAGAGAGGAGGATGGATCTTTCCACTGAAGGGAAAGAGAGTGATTTGGAAACCATTGCAGATGAAGTTGAGGCAAAGTGTGATTGCCTTATTGAAAAAAAAAACTTAGAATTCTTGAGCCAGAGATGGAATTTGAAGATTCCACACGCAGATATGTTCAAAGGGAAGTGCTTGAGGAAGCAGTCAAGACTGAAAATTCTTGTGGTTTTAAAACTAATGAGTTGTGTATGTTTGCAGGTACAGTACAGGGAGATGAGCAAGATTTAAAGTTTGTTAAAGAGTAGGAGGGAGAATTGAATCTGAATTCTATTAAGATCAACGCTGAGATAGCAAGATCTCAAGAGGAAATGAAGAGAAAGGAGTCTAATCAGAATATTGGTGCAGAGAGAGAAGGACCAACTGATGATTGGTCAAGAGTTGGTGAAGGTATGGAAAATTGTGTGAAGTTTCCAAGTTCTACTCCTAATGAAATTTTTGAATTGTATAGGAAACTAGATCTTCAGAGAAGAGAATTGGAGAGGCAAAGAACTTACACACAGGATAATTTGTTGAAGAAGCAAGATAAGGAAGTTTTCATGAATGACAGTCATGGAGTAGAGAATGGAATGAAGGAGAGACTAGCTGACAGTCTCATGGTGAATGCAAATCAGCATACTGATGTGCTGACAAAGGAGTTGGAAGAAAACTCAGAGCAGCATACTGAAATGTTGCTAGAGAAAGCTGAGGAGGAAGCCAGTGAAGACTTTCTGAGTCCTGAAGAAGATTTGGAACTGCAGAGAGAAAATTTGGTGACTGAATCAACAAGAGAGACCATTGGGTATTGTGATTTTGAAGCTGACAATTTGATTGTGTTTACAGGTGATACAGAAGACAGTCCATCATTTGGAATTGTCTTGGAAGAAGAAGAACTATTGCAGAAACAAGGTGAGACAGTCATGTCTCATATGCAGATACTTGTTACCATGGGTGACAAGAAAAAGTTGGCTTGTCTGTATAGCCAAGAGAAGACTGTGGAGAAAAATTTTGGAACTGCTACAGTGTTTGAAGAACTTGATTTGATTGCTAGAATCAATCAAGATGATGATGGAAAATTACTGAAGATTGTCGAAGGGGAAGATGAAGGTTATACTAAAACTAATTTGCAGTATGTTGATGAAATGCTTGAGGAGAAATGGCTGAAATGTTTGCTGGAGACATTTGAACCAGAAGTTGCAGGCACTGAAGTAAATTTGCTTGAAGATGAGAAAGGAGCAGATACTAGTTTGCTAAAATTGATTTTGCTTACTAGTATACAAACAGAGATAAATGGATATGTTACTGCAGGAAGAGAATTAAAAGATAATTTATTTTCTGAAGATAAATTTGCAGGTGATGAGAAAAAGAATGTTGCAGAGGGACAGGAAGTTTGGGAGGCAGCAACATCCATGGTGGCAGCTGAACCAACATGTGAGGTGATATCTGCAGGAGTAAAACCAATATTATCAACAATCGGGGAGATGATAGCTGAGACAACATTAGCGGCAGCAACAGGAAGTGAAAGCAGCAGTAGTAGGTTGGACATAGAGATTGAAAGCATCAGAAGACTGATGATGAAGGTGTCTCAGAGGAAGCAGACAATAGCAAGAAAGCAGAAGAATTTAAGCAAGGGAAAGACAAAAGCAGAGTATGAAAGTATAGCTGGAGGCGGGATGCAGAACAAGATATGGAAACCAGGAGAAAAGTAGCAATCGACAGCAGATGATGACTTGCAGAACAAAGTGTGGGATCCAGGTGGATAAATATTTGAAACGCATGATCAGGAGATCATGATCATTTTCAACCTTGGGAGTCTGATGCAGGAGCATTGACTCGGAAAAATGCCTTGTATTTTTATTAAACCTAGGGGTCTCCTGTTTTTGAGAATTTATTAATTTCATGTAAATATTAATATTATTTTTGAGTGATTAATTATATTTTTAATTAATTATTTGTGATAATTTGTAAATGTTTCCAAACAACTGGAAAACATGAGAGAAATTAGATGAGAGATATCGAAGAGATAATTAGGAAGCCTAAGATAGATTTAGTTGCAAGGTTTTAGGGATAAAAATCTATCTTTTAGGGGTGTTGAGATATTTGGGGATTTGTTGAGAAGTTGAAGGGATTGAGCATTAAATTAGATCATTTTAAAATTTGTATAAATTATCAAGCCTCAAAGGGCATTGAGATAAGAGTGAGAGTGTGAGTAGAGAGCAGGGGTTTTACTTGGAAGCCTTCGGGCAATTGTAAAGGGCCAATGGTTGAAAATCAAGCCAAGGAGGAAAACTATTATGTAAGTACTGTGTATTATGTAGAAATTGATTTCTGGAGTTTACGCCCTTATTGAATTTGTGTTCAATGTATGGAGAGATGATTCCTTTTTTCTTTGAGTTTTTATGTTTTGGAGGAATTAAATTTAAATTCTCTCTGCGCTTCAATGATAAAGATCGATGTGATATATAAGTTGTATACGGGGAAAAAAGTGAGTCGATGTGCTTGAATTTACATCGATTTTGTGTGAAAACGCAATTCATAATCATTGAATGTAAAGGGTGTTAAATCTCTGCGTGAATGGGTGTATTCTAATTCATTTGAGTCTGTAGTTTTATGTTGAGCCAATTCTATTGAGTGTAATCGATTGCAGTAATCGCTATTAGTTTAGCGCGTTGAAGCCACAGGGTGTAATCGATTGCAGTAATTGCTATTGGTTTAAGTGCGTTGAAGCCAGGAGACAAAATCCTAACAGAACTGAATTCTGTATGGACAGAATTAGATGATATACACTGCCTTGATTTGTATTGATTGAATGCGACTGTGTGAATTTGGTTTTGCTGGAATGTTAATTCATATATTTGCTAGAATGACGTTCTGAATAAACTAAGCGCAGAGTTCGTTGAATTGTAACACTGGTGAATAGTCTGGAAAAGTCAAGAATTGCAGCGTTGAAGAATCCGTGTGCAGACTTTGTGTATAAAGTCGATGAAGCAATGGGAAGAGGCGTAGTCATTTGTGGATGGTTTTCGTTCAAGAAGTGTCCTTGCAGATCGCTACAGAACGGGATGTGAATTCCAATTGCAGGTTACAGCATTGGAATGATTGAAGGCCGATTTATAAAATGGAATCAGGATAAGAGGTATTTGACAGAGGCGATTTGAATCTGTTGAATCGATTCAGAAGTTTATTGAAGCCCAGCTCCAATATGCCCAGAAGTCGTGTTTTTTTGAGTTGCTATATTTTCTAGATCACTACAGTTTGAGCATCATTGGATGAACAGGTATGCAATAGTGCCATTCTATTTCTAGCTTTACATGGATTACCATTTCGATGAGTCGAATGGTTCAACTGCTTGATAAAGTGAATGGTGACCCAATTGAGTTGGATTAAATAAGAATTGAGTAAATGTGATTCAATTTAAGGCGGATTGGTCGCCAGCGCCATTTGAAATCAGGTTCGTATGGATATTGGTAAACCATTATAGACCGAGACTTGCATTAGGTGAAGGCTGAACATTTAACATGGATTTCAATTATAGTTTTATCACATACATGAAATGAAAAGAAATCCTCGTGGTGGCAATCAAATAATCTTGGACATGAAATGTAAATTGAATGCTAGTATGGCTCAATATTATGATAAGCTTTGGAGCTTGATTATAAAATCTGAGTTTTAGTATGAGACCAATGGGTGTTAATTAATGATTGAATATTGGTGATTTCATGAAGTAGGAAGTGAAATGGTCTTATAACCATTGTTTTATTTTGTAACAAAGAAGCTTCCGCATAAGTTGAAATTGTCAGTGAATGGAATTACTTGGCATGAATTTGGAAATGGATTTTTATATGCATCTGGAAGTGTGATTCTGGGTATTGCAGGGGTTGGCCCTGCATCAATAACTAAGGATTCTATTTGAATATTTAGTAGATCATAGTTTCTTTCATTTTCTGCTTTTCACATATGCAAAATCAAATCATTGTTTTGAAGTAAAGAACAACCCTTTTCTTAATACTCAATACTATCAAAAGTTCAAAACATTTTCCTGTTATTTTCTCATAACATTAGTCATCCAAAAACTCCTTTTAAAACAACAAAATATTTTAGATGATATGCCATAATTAATTAGCTTATTATTATATCAAAGGACAACATCAACTTGGCGCCATTTTTGGGGATACGAAAATTAATCCATTTTTCCTGGGACAACGATATAGTTATTCCTTTAAGGGTGAATAAAGGACTAGTAAGTTTAAAATATTTCACCTGACGAATTCACAGAACCCAAAACTGGTTCCTTCAAGACATACTAGGCGCCATTCTGATTCTGTTATTGTTTTACCTTTGTCAGATACAAAGAGGTTGTTAAGACAAGCCTCTTCAAGAAAAAGACTTGAAACCCCTTCCTCTTCTTCTATACCACCTCAACTAGAAGATACTTCAGTTCCTGATCCTTTTAGATCTGGACCAATCTCTTTAAAGTCAGAAGATCTATGACCTAGGGTACATGAGATTATCTCTAAAGGAGTTGATTTTCAGTCAACATTGTTAATTCATTCATTAGAATCATATCAAATACATGAAGTACCTTCTGAATTTCCCAAATCAGAACAAGATTTGAATTTTCACTTACCTAAATTCAAACCTCCAGATTTCATTTCTCCAACTTCTTATTATTTTCCATCTACTTCTGCTCAACCAGAAGATCTTTTCTCCTTGTATTCAAATCCTTTATTTGAACCTAAAGAATGAGAAATAAAGGTTTATAAATTGATCATTCAAACACCTTTGAAATATTTAAGAAGATTTTCATATTTATTTCTTCATCCACCTTCTTTTACCCCTCCATCTTCACCTTCATCTTCAACTTCTACCTCATCATCTTCTACAACAACCACTATTGATTCCTCTTCATCATCATCATAAGGTATGGTTTCTTTTCAGCCTATTTTTCAAGCAACATATACTGCTTTACAACTTCCAAATATACTAAACAATTTTCCTGATAGATACTTGAAACACCTTCCAAGGTTTAATGGGGAAACTGGTTTATCTGTTGAAGATCATTTAGCAACTTTATTAGACTTTGCTGACAATATGAATATCGAATATGAGAATGTGTATATGAGATTGTTTGTTCAATCCCTGGAAGGAAATGTTAGGATTTGGTTTAGGAAATTAAGGGGACACTCTATTCGAAGTTGGGATGAATTAACCACCATATTTAAGAATCAATGGGGTGTTAAAAAGGATCTTGTCTATTTTTCTAACAGAATTTGAAAAACTCAAAAGAAACTATGGTGAACCAATGGCTGATTTCATAAAAAGAATAAACAAACTCTATCATAAAATTCTTGCTCATTGTAAACCACCGGTAGCAACAACAAAAGTTAGGTTTTCCAAAGATTTTGAAGATGAATTTGCAGTCATACTTAGAGAGAGAACATCTAATACTTTAGAAGACATGCAAACCAATGCCATTGAAGTTGAAGCTAATAGATTTGCTTCAACTAAACTTAAAGCTAAAGCTGAAAATACACAGAGGAAAATGAAAGCTAACCAAGAGGGTTCTTCTTCCAAGTCTAAAAACGAAGATCAAAAGATTGATGAAATAACTTCATTACTTTGGAACCTTTATAATAGGATTTCTAAAATAGAAACTCAACCAAGAGCAGTTCAAAAAATTGTTGCTAGACCACAAACTCAAGCTCAATTTAAGAAAGCCCCTCAATTTCAAATTATTCAAAGGCCCAGTAATGACCAGCAAATTCCACCTCCTCTGTTGATTAATGATCAACAACCTGAGGACATTACCCTTATGATCACTGAAGATATCAATAATCTTGACAATTCATTTGTTCAAAATTTTATTGTCTCTCTTCCTCAAAAGCAATCTTCTCAAGAAAATCAAGAAAATTCACAGGTGTCTAAATATCAAGCCTTCTCTGAATTCTTAATTGCGGAGCTAAATAGAAGGTATTATTTAAGACCAAGGGCGGGGCCTGGAAGGCCTCCTAAAAATCCTGTTATAATTGAACCACAAATAAAATATTCTGAAACCCAAACAATGCAATTCAACCTTTAAATCAACTAATTGATACGACTTCAATTGATAGATCTGTTTTAACTACTTTCAATGTTGAAAGGGTATTATAAAGAGTTAAGATTCCCACTCCATTATCATAACTTCAAAGAACCCTGGATATAAAAATAAAGTTACAAAATGGATTCAAAATTCAAGTGTGGATGCTAAAGGGGATGTAATTAGTTTACAAGATGAAAAACCCTCAGTAGTATTTGGTCCCAGCTCATGCATGATTGATGAAACAATGCCACCTTTCTACATTACTTTGAAAACATGTGATTCCTAATTATATAACTACATGTTAGATTCTGGAACCTCTCATAATCTTATGCCGAAGGTTATTATGGATCAACTTAATTTGGAAATTACTCGATCTTACCATGATCTATATACCTTTGATTCCAAAAGGGTACCATGTCTAGGACTCATAAAAGACTAGTTGTAACTTTAGCCCAAATACCTATGAAGAGTGTGGTTTTAGACTTTGTGGTCAGTGATATTCCTCCGAAGTTTGGAATGCTTTTATCAAGGTCTTGTTGTGCCAAGTTGGGAGGAAGCCTTCAAATGGACATGTTTTTCGCCACAATTCATGTATATAGGGGTGAAAAACTTAGGTTTTATAGGGAGGTTAGATTCATTAAAACTGTTTGGAAAGTAGGTCAAGCTAAAAACCATCCTATTTATGCTTTTGACCAATATTTTGGTTGTTTTCAACTATATTCAAATAATTTTCAGAATTCTCAACTTAAAATTGAAGATGTTGTAGAAAACCCAAAAATTGTCAAAACTGATATTTAGAAACTAAATTTTAATGGATCTTCTTCAAAATAAGGAGATAGAACTGGTTTTGTTCTTATTTCACCGGAAAAAAGAAAATATAACTCAATCATGTAAACTTGAATTTGATGTTACTAATAATGTAGCAGAGTATGAAGCCTTTCTTCTAGGTTTGGAGTTAGCTAAAAGTCTTAAAGTGTAGAATTTAAGTGTGTTCAGTGACTCAGAACTCATAGTCAAACAAGTTAGGAATCTTTGTCAACTAAAACATCCTAGACTTAGATCTTACATAAATGAGGTATGGGATTTAGTGAAAAACTTCTTTTATGCATTTAAAATCACAACTATCCCCAGAAATGATAATATTCATGCAAACTCCCTCGCTGTTTCAACTAGTTCATTCAAAATTCTAGATCAATGCTTTTGCAATATCAAATTAAAGTCAAATACAGGCCTTTTATGCTTGACAATCTTAAATATTGGAAAATATTTGAGGATGATGAACAATTGAAATCAATTGAAATCTTTTCTACAATTTATTGCTGAATTTTCTGTTTTACAAATTGATGAAGATCAGTCAGATATTAATGAACTCAACAAGGAAAATCAAACTTCTGAATTAAATTAAAAAATGGTTGACCACAATATCATTTAGTTGTCTAATAATTTTATTCCCAAAGGTCTAGTCCCTCTCGAAAAATTATTTGACCAAAAGGATGTTTCCAAGAATCCACTATCAAAATCACTTGAGAAAGATATTGAAGAAACTAACATTGGAACACCTGAAGAAATCAAGAACATTAAAATATTTGCATCTCTACCTCAGGAAGTAAAAAATGAATATTTGAATCTTTTGAAAGCTTACAAAGATGTCTGTGCTTGGTCTTATGTTGAATTAAAAACATATGATACAACCCTTATAGAGCGTAAAAGTCCTTTAAAACCTGGAGCAAAACCCTTTAAGAAAAAATTAAGGAGAATCAATCCAGTATTGCTCGCTAATATAGAGAAAGAACTTAAGAAGTTACTTGATGCTCAGATCATAGTTCCATTAAGATATTCAGATTGAGTAGAAAATTTAGTTCTTGTTAGAAATAAGAACGGTGAAATTAGACAATGTGTAGATTTCAGGAACTTAAACAAGTCATCCTTAAAGGATAACTATCCATTACTCAAAATGGATCAGTTGCTTCAAAAAGTTTCAGGTGCAAATAGACTTTCAATGCTAGATGGTTTATGTGGATACAACCAGATAATGGTGAGCCCAGAGGATAGAGATAAGACAACCTTCACCACTCCTTGGGGTGCATTTATGTATGTCATGATTCCCTTTGGATTAACTAACGTTGGAGCAACATTTCAAAGAGCTATGGATTTAGCTTTTGTGGGTAAAACAAACAAATTTGTTTTTATATATCTTGATGATATTACTGTGTTTTCTAACTCAAATCGGAAACTTTTAAAACACTTAATGAAAGTTTTTGACAAGTGTAGAAAATTTGGGATATCACTCAATCCCAAGAAGTATCTATTTGCCATTAGAGAAGGGAAATTTCTCAACCACATCATTTCTAAGGAAGAAGTGGTAATTGATCCCAAAAAAGTTTCAGCTATTCAATCACTTTCACTGCCAAGGAACAAAAAGGAGATCCAAGCTTTTCTTGGAAAGATTAATTTCCTAAGAAAATTCATTCCTAATTGTGCTGAGATAATTAAGGATATCACTGATATGTTAAGGAAAAACCATGAAGTTAAATAGACAGTACCAGCTAGATATGCTTTTGACCAGATTAAAAAGGCCATTTCTGAAGCCCTTGCTTTAGCCAACCCTAATTATTCTGAGCCATTTAACATATTTTCCTTTGCATCTGAAACCACTTTAGTTGTTGTCCTTTTGCAAAAGAATGAAGATGGAGATGATCAACCTATTGCCTTTTTCAACAAGGTCGTGAGAGACACATAACTTAAATATGACATCATTGAAAAACAGGTTTATTCCTTAGTCCAAACTTTCATTAGAGAATTTTTGAGGTCTAAAATGGGTCTCCTAGGTCTCCTAAGAAGGATGTTTCACCATTTTTTGGATAAAAAAATAAAAATATTAAAAAATATTAAAATAATAAAACTATTTTTTCAAGTTGTATTTTCAACTTATCTCCATAAGTTTTTACTCAAATTTCGAGCGGGAGTAGTTGTTGGATACAAAATTTAATTCCTCATCCAAGGGGTACCCATGTTGCATACTTTCGATCGACCATGCAACATGAAAAATGAGAAATATATGAAAAAAAGTGATTGCAATCACGTTTTTCATGTATTTCTCATTTTTCGTGTAGCAAGGTCCATCGAAAGTATGCAACATGGGTACTCCTTGGATGGGGAATCAAATTCTACATCCAACGAGTGTTCCCGCTCGAAACTTGAGTGAACCCATAACAAGATAAGTTGAAAATACGAGTTGAAAAAATAATTTTCCCTTTTGTTTTCCATCTACAATTTGATGATGTAATCTAATCTTATTTTATTATTTCCACTATTATTCTATAATTTCCTTAAGAGGCCCATTTTAGACCTCAAAAATCCCCTAATGAAAGACTTTCAGAATTTATGTCCTTCACTCAACCATTATTGCTTATGTTCCCAATAGTGTTGTGAAAAATGTCTTAACTCAACCTGACACTGATGGGAGAAGAGGAAGATGGATTACCCAAATACTTGAATTTGATCTTAGTATAAAAACTACAAAACTAGTCAAGGGTCAAGGTTTGGCTAAACTTTTAGTTGAATCTAATTGTAAGGTTTGGAAATAAATTCTGTTTTTGAAATTTCAGCAGAGAAGAATCCACAAGAACCTTCTTTAAATTCATAATGGGAGAATCTGCAAGAACCTTCCCTAAATGTAGAAGGGGAGAATCCACAAGAACCTTCATCTTCAATTCAATCACTTCCTGTTTATATTGATGAGAAATTCTTGTTGTCAGAATGGTACTCTGATATTGTACATTTTCTTATAAACTTTGAGTGTCCTCAATTTTCAAAAGTTCAATGTAAGACACTAAAGATAAAGGCCATAAAGTATTGCATCATCAATGCAAACTTTTACTGGAAAGTTCCTCTCAATATCATTTTGCTTTGCTTGACAGAAAGTGAAACATAAGGGATTATTGAACAATTTCACGCGGGTATTTATGGAGGACACTGTGCCCAGAGAGCTACAACATATAAAATATTGAGAGTAGGATTCTATTGGCCCACCATTTTTTCACAAGTAGGAGAAAAGGTTAGAAGTTGTACTCAATGTCAAATGTTTGTTGGAAAGTAAAAATTATCAACACTTCTTTTGGTTCTAGTACTAGTTTCAACACCTTTCTTACAGTGGGGATTGGATTTCATAGAGGAAATTCATCCAGCATCAAGCAACCAACATAGATGGATACTAATTGAAACAAATTACTTTACCAAATGAATAGAAGCCATTCTAGTTATAAATGCCACGAACATTGTAGTTATCAAGTTTATTGAAGAAAACATTATGTCTAGGTTTGGGTGCCCCCAGTAGTTAGTTGCAGATAATGCAACAACAATAAGCAATGTGAAAATGATTGAATTTTGTCAAATATATCAAATTATGTTGCGTCATTCTACTCCTTACTATCCACATGGAAATGGATTGTCAGAGTCTTCAAACAAAAGTTTGGTTAAAGTTATCAAGAAGACATTAGCAGATCATGAAAAGAGTTGGGACAATCATCTCATTTATGCAGTTTGGGCTAATAGGATATATCCAAAAATATTTACAGGCAAATCCCCATTTCAGTTGGTATATGGTACAGAAGCAATTTTTCCTACAAATCTAGCTTTCCTTGTTTTGAAATTTTTGCAAGAAGTAAATGAAGAACTTGATGATTTTTCTAGGAGGATCAATCATATCGTTGAACTTAATGAAAATAGGGATGAAATCCAGTACAAACTTAGGAAATACCAGAATAAAATGAAAAGTCTCTTTGATAGAAAAGCTAGAGAAAGAGATTTCAGAGAAGGATATTTGGTGTTAAGATGGGATGCTAGGAGGGAAGATAAAGGAAAACATGGAAAGTTTGACAACCTCTGGTTTGGACCTTTTAGTATTGCAGAAGTCAAGGTTAATAACACTTTTATCTTGCAGAACTTGGAAGGGAAATTTTCTTCATTGTCAGTTAATGGAAGATATTTGAAGCACTACATTCAGTATTGAGGAGCAGAAGGGTGTTTCACACATTCATAATTGTATATTTACCGACTTGTTTCATTTTCAAAGTATGTTTGTTTTTCAACAAAGACTCCATTAGCCTGAGGAGAAGGCACTTGGATCTGCTAGTTCTCTGCATCCTACAGGAGGAAGCAGTCTCCAGTTGGATCCGACGTTGTAACATTTCTTGTTTTGATAAATAGGAAATTTTAGAAGAAAAATGGAAAACTAAAAAATGTTAGGATTGCATATAAATATATGAAAATCCAAAAAATGTTAGGACTCATGTGAAAATAAAATAATCATATAAAAAAATATTAGGCTTAGATGCTTTAAAAAATAAAAGCAAAAAGATTTGAAAATGCTAAGCATAGATAGAAGCAATAAAAGAAATGAAATTGCTTAGTTTCAAATAAATAAAAAATGATTTTTGTGTGCAGCTTGTTAGAATGCCACAACCCAAAAATAATATGGTTTGAATCATAATGTTTAAACATGATCAAACTATTTAAATTTATGTATTTAGATTAGGAAATAAATTTCACCAAATTGTTTAATCTTGGTTGAACATAGAATTAGCAAAATAAATTGGTAGCTAGATTAAATGCACCAAAAAGAGATTAAGATTAAATTATGTTTTATTAGGCATTAATCGCTTCATTAGTGATTAATTACTTTGTAAATAAAAAGCATGTTATTATTTTATCCTAAAGTCGCAACATGAAAAACCATTTTTGTTGTTTGTGTTATCTCCAGAGCAGATGTCGATGGTCATCATCTTCCCCACCCATATCAACGGCGGGGAAGGCATTTCGTGCCCATTTTCTTTGTTTCTTGTTAACGACAAAGGGGGGTCCAAAATTGGTTTTATAGATGGCGGGCCCCTTGCAACGTGTCACCTCCATATTATTTCGCACCCCGCTCCCCCGCCCTCCCACCTCACTCCATCCCACTTACCATTGCCTACCCCCTTTGAATACCACCTATTTGCCAACATTCAGATTGACTTCTTGCCAACGTCCATATCTTGATGCCCAATTGCCTCCTCCCACTTGTAACAGTTCCGTTATGTCCACTCCCTTGTCGTTATCCATTCCACCTTACCGTTATCCGTTGTTATTACCGTTATCTACCCATCATTAATCCTCCACGACTTCTTCTCCAACAGTGATCCGGCATAACGGTAACCCCTGCGTTTATAAATAAGCATACACCATTCCTCGCACCACTCTTTAATTTGTTTATCGTTCTGTCAAAATTGCAAGTTTTCAGAGAAATATTGTTCTAGTTACCGCTCTACCACCTATCACCCTTATCAAGAAAATATTTTACAGGTTTATCAGTATTTGCAAAGACCACTCTCTACAGATATCATTTTATTAGAGAAGCCATTTTTTCTTGTCCTTCGTTGAAAGAATGACACCAAAAGGGAAGGGTTGGAAAACAGTGACACAAGAAGATCCAAATGTTTCCACAACCATAGATCTTGGCCTATCCCGTTAGCCGACCAATTTCTCAAAATCACAGACACAGAATGTGAATTCGAAATCTATGAATTACATCTCTGGTTAAAACAGAAATATCTGGATAAACAAGATGAATTCAAGCTCTAGGAGACTTTGTTGTCCATGTTTACCTTTCCTCAAACCTATGAGTTTCCTGAATTAGTCACTTGGTGTCAAGCTAGATATGATCCCCTTAAGAGAACCATAGTGGCTCAGAATGGAGACATTATTGTTTCCATTACACTTGATACCATTAACCAGATGCTGTTAATCCCACAAAATTATTCCCTTAGTCATTTTTTCCAAGCTTCCCTCATGGATTTATACCATAAAATTACCTTTCCCCAAAGAGCTCAGATTCTTGAAACATTTCTTCCAAATGATGTTGAACTTCCTAAGAGAAATCCTCCTTATCCATCCACTATGTTCCCATGTTAAAATTGGACAACTAGGTCCAAACTCCATGTTGTGATGCTCAGATGAAGATACCAATATTTTTATTGGGTTCCTCTTTCAGAGAGGTGTAAGATCGATATAAAATTGATCTTAATCCGATTTGCGGAACATTTATTTTGAATTTTTTTTTTTTTTTTAATAATTTCAAATGTGTAGGTCGGCCTTAAGGTTTTACACCGCCAGCAGATGTGTCACACACCTCAATGATGGATATATATACAGTCAATGTTGGAAATCATTTCACTCGCTCCCATCACACACATCTCCTCTTCTGATTTAGTACAAGCTCCTTTGAGGAAAATTCAGTTCATACGTGGGAAAGAGGACGAATTACTGCAGCAAGGGTTGACCGAATTTACTGCATCTCACTGCAGCTAGGGTTTCCATGCTAATTTGACCAGCATTGACTTTGGTCAACGCATCGTCCAAAAGCGCTGAAATTTGGTGGAGAATTCAATTTTGGAAGGTTGTACTCATTGGCACAAAAACCGAGGTCAAAAGGTTGACCGAAGACCGAGTTGCATTGAATTTATTGCTACTACCCTGCGTTGACTTTTCTGGACAGCATTGACTTTTTTGGGGTTGACTTTGAGTTGACTGGGTGACTGATTTGAGGGCTATTGTGACACAAGCTGGGTTGGCTGACCAAGAAGACTTTGCTGGTTGAAGCATCCTGCTGACTATCGTAACACACCAACACATTCCTCTGTTTTTGGTTTGTCTTCTATAGATCCACTAGTATGTTCTATCAGCATTCTACTTGATTGTTTATGTGATTGCTGTAATAAAAAGTAAAGTTGCATCAAGCATAGAACATCTACATAAATTTACATGGTTTTAGAGCTGAGGTGAAGACAAGCCCTATTTGTAGCAATCACCGGAGAGGATAATGGGTTCCACAAGCTATAGCTTCAAGGAGGATGACAAATTGATTAGGAAGGATGACTTCCATGCTTGGAAAATGATATTGGATCTCAAATTGGAAGACCAAGATGTCATGGACTATGTGCAGGGTAAAATCCAAGAACCTCCATCCACTGCTACTGCCGCTGCCAAAACAAAGTACAAGAAGGGGGAGATCAAAGCAAAGCTAATGATCAAGGAATCCATTCATAAAAGCCTGGTGGCCTACATCTCTGAGTTGGGTGCATCCAAAGACATGTATGATAAATTGATCTTCATGTTCAAGGCTAACAATGCAAATCAAGTACTATTCTTCAAGAATCAATTGAAGAATCTGAAGAAAGGCAGGGATGAGTCTGTCTAATCATACTTTCTGAAGCTGAGTGAAAAGAGGAACAATCTGCTAGCTATTGGAGAGACAACAGCTGATCGAGAGATGGTACTCACCGCACTTGGAGCGTTGTCATCTGATTGGCATGTGTTCAACACTACCATTCTAAATAATAATGTGATACCTGACTTTGACGAAATACTGTCAAGATGCGTTCAAGAAGAATCAAGAATGAAGGAGTATGGAAATGGAGGAAAAGCTGCATATGCTGCTCATTCTAGAAAGAAGAACTCTAGTGGTCCGAAGAATAAGGGAAAAGCAGGAGCCCAAGAAAAGAAGGGCAATTGTTTCACTTGTCATAGGCCTAGTCACTATGCTAGAGAATTCCCTTTCAAGAAGGATTCTCCCGATGGTAATGACAACAACAACAGCCGGAGGAATGGCAATCAAAGGAACAACATGTTCAAGGGAAAAAGGAAGGCTTCCTTCGATGGAAATGATCAACCTTTCAAAAGGTCAAGAAACTCCAGGTATAAGGAATCACATGTTGTTGATAAAAGAAATGAATACATTCTTGTATCTGCCCTCTCTGTTGCATCCCCATCCGACACTATGGATGTTTGGTTGATAGATAGTGGTGCCTCAAGGCATATCACTGGGTTCGAGGAAGCACTTTCTGATATGGTTGAGAAGGATACTAATTTGGAAATTATCCTTGGAGATAATGCCAAATATCCCGTGAAAGGGATAGGGACTGTGACCCTCCACTTATCTCAAGGTCAAGTCCTTCACTTGCAGGATGTACTCTACGTACCAAATTTGAAGAAGAACCTTGTGTCTATATCGGCCATGGAAAACAAAGGTTTCAATGTGGCATTCACTGATGGAAAGGTGCTCAAGTGAAAGAAGAGCTTTAAGGAAGCTATCTCGATTGGGTTTAGAGTTGATCACCAAGTTGGAGGAAGTCCGCTGGGAGCAATGACATGTGATACTATTCGACAAACTGAACTATGGTACCGAAGGTTTGGACACCTTCACTACAAAGCCCTTCCCGAAGCAAGGAAGGTGGTGACAGGGATGCCCGAGTTTCCAAATAATCATGAAGGTGTATGTAAGGGTTGTGCCGAAGGAAAGCATACAAGGGGACCTTTCCCCTCTAGTGTCACAAAGAAATATGATGTCTTGCAATTGATCCATTTTGATCTATCTGGTATGCTGCCCGTGACATCCTTGGGAGGATGTTCATATTATATGACGTTCATAGATGACTTCTCTCACAAAACCTGGAGATACTTCTTAAAGAAGAAGGATGAGGCTTTCATGTGGTTCCGTACATTCAAAGCCTTGGTGGAAAATATGACAGGGAAGAAGATCAATATTTTGGGAACTGATAATGGCACTGAATATGAGACAAATGAGTTCAAGGAATTTTGCAGAGAAGCTGGCATTAAGAGGGAGACCACAACTGTCTATACTCCCGAGCAAAATGGTGTTGCTGAATGAAAGAACAGGACCATCATGGAAGCTGCCCGTGCCATGCTATGTGACCAAGGTCTGTCGAAGTTTCTATGGGGAGAAGCTGTGAACATTGTCGTGTACATACAAAACCGATGCCCGCATTCCGCTCTAGAATCCAAAACTCCCGAAGAGGTTTTCTCTGGTAAGAAACCTGATGTCTCACATTTTAGAGTTTTTTGGATGTACCATCTACTTTCATGTGCCAAAAGAAAAGAGGAGCAAGTTGGATGCTTCTGGGAAGAAATGAATGTTTGTTGGCTATAGTGAAACTTCGAAGGCCTATAGAGTCTATGTGCCTGGTCAAAGGGAAGTGGAGATATGCCACGATGTCACCTTTAACGAAGATACTTCCCTGAGGAAATAGTTAATCTTCCAAGATCTGAGGAAGATAATGAAGCAAGGCCTGGAAATCAAGAGGAGCCGAAGGATGAAACGATGCCTGATGTTGAAGGACCAATGAATCTGATTGATCCACCTCCTTCACTAGGAAAGAGACCATCATGGCTCAGGGACACTCTCGAGGATGCTGAGGGACATGCTGCCCCTAGGGGGACATTCCGTGAAAGCAAGAAGCCGAGTAGATACCAAGGGTATCTAGCAGCCATGAATACTATTGTAAAATCCGAGCCTGGATCTTTTGAGGAAGCCGTAAATCATCAAGTTTGGAAGGATGATATGCACGAAGAGTATGAGTCCATTATGAAGAATGATGTCTAGGATGTGGTTCCAAGACCAAAGGACAAAGCAGTTGTCACCTCGAAATGGCTCTACAAGATCAAGCATGGATCTGATGGAAGTGCTGAAAAATTCAAGGCAAGGTTCGTTGCCCGTGGCTTCTCTCAAAAGGAAGGCATAGATTATGATGACATATTTGCACCTGTGGCCCGATATACCACCATTCGATCTATTATAGCCCTTGCTGCTACACAAGGATGGAGTCTTCATCAGATGGATTTGAAGACCGCATTTATGCATGGTGCGATAAAGGAAGAGGTATATGTGGAGCAACCTCTAGGGTTCAAAGTCCAGGATAGAGACACCCATGTCTACAGGTTGAAGAAGGCCCTTTATGGGCTGAAGCAAGCACCCAGAGCTTGGTACGAGAGGATAGATAGCTACTTGATTAAGCTGGGCTTCACTCAAAGTAATGTTGATCTAAACCTTTACTTCAAGGTTGTCAAGGGAAAACCTCTCATCCTGGTGCTGTATGTGGATGACCTCTTCTTGACAGGTGTTGACCCTCTCATTCATCAGTGCAAGAGGGAGCTCGCTGCTGAGTTCAAGATGAAGGACCTAGGGCTGATGCACTACTTCCTAGGCCTGGAGGTCTGGCAGAGACCTGGCGAGATTTTCCTTTCTCAAGGAAAATACATTGTGAAGCTTCTGGAAAGATTTGGTATGGTGGACTGCAAGTTCATGTCAACACCAATGGAACTCAACTTCAAGAAGTTGAGTGGCAGCACTGCTAGGCCCGTATTGTCAAATCCTACTGAGTATCGTCAACTCGTAGGGGCCCTGATGTTCTTAGTGAACACCCGTCCAGATATATGTTTTGCAGTGAACAATTTGAGTCAACAGATGGTTGAGCCTCGTCATTTTCACTGGGTTGGTTCTAGGAATCTTCTAAGATACCTTTGGGGCACGATAAACCATGGGCTGAGATACACTGCTGGGAGCGTGACACTCCTTAGATATATTGATGTCGATTGGGCTGGCAGTGTGGTGGATCGTAAGAGCACATCGGGATGCTGCTTCAATCTTGGTTCTGCTTCGATCTCATGGATGAACAGGAAGCAGAAGTCGATGGCTTTGAGCACCACAGAGGCCGAATACATTGCAGCAAGTATGGCTTGTTGTGAAGCAGTTTGGTTGCGAAAGCTCTTTAGTGAGCTATTCGAACATGTGCTAGATACCACCGTGATACTCTGTGATAATGGGATTCGCTTGTCCGAGAATCTAGTGTTCCACGATCGATCCAAGCATATTGATATCAGGTACCACTATATCTGGGATATGGTATAGCAAGGCACCGTAAGGCTCGATCATATAGGAACTGATGAGAAGGTCGCTGATATTCTCACAAAGCCGCTGGGGAAGGTCAAGTTCTTAACCTTCCGTGAGACTCTTGGTATCGTGGAACGACCCTATGATGTGGGTCATGTTAGACGATGAGCTCTGGGAGCTCTGGGGGGCTTTGGGGATAGCTTCTCGGAGCTATAAGCACTCACGGGGCTAGGCTTGCCGAACCTTGTGGTGCTTTTGCCCCACCGTTATGATGTTTGAGTTGGTTCACCTCTCATTATCTGTGCCCCGTATGCATCCTACCCATTGAGATCAGGGCTCATGGGAAGTACCTCTCATTTGGCCAATGAGGTGGGAAAAGCTAGAGACTAATAGCAAAGACTGATGGACGCATCAAAGATTGTTGTACTCTCTATCTAGGATGGCATGGTCCAACCACTTGATCTGGGATCAAGTATAGTGAGGTTTCAGACCTCCAACTAACTTCAGGTCAAGTAAACCAACTTCAGGTTGGTATGAGACTCTTTGTGAGTCTGATAGAGGTTTCAAACCTCTGGGCTGAATCTGTCAGCCGGGGGATGATGTCTTTGTGACTGACCCATTACTGTTCTGAAATAAAGAGGCCAGCAAAGCAAGTTACGGCGGGATGATGCACGATGTTTGTTTGCACAGGTGGATGGAGTTCTCCCTAGTTGAGAGGGAGTGTTAAAATTGGACAACTAGGTCCAAACTCCATGTTGTCATGCTCAGATGAAGATACCAATATTTTTATTGGGTCCCTCTTTCGGAGAGGTGTAAGATCAATATAAAATTGATCTTAATCCGATGAGAGGAACATT
This sequence comes from Pinus albicaulis, assembly GCA_034641835.2. Classification (NCBI taxonomy): domain Eukaryota; kingdom Viridiplantae; phylum Streptophyta; class Pinopsida; order Pinales; family Pinaceae; genus Pinus; species Pinus albicaulis. Next base: position 87,353,469 of record CM076576.1, read on the forward strand.
TATTTTGAACTTTTTTTTTTTTAATAATTTCAAATATGTGCAAGTCAGCCTTAAGGTTTTACACCCCCAACAGATGTGTCACACACCTCAATGATGGATATATATGCAGTCAACGTTGGAAATCATTTCACTCACTCTCATCACACACATCTCCTCTTCTGATTTAGTACGAGCTCCTTGGAGGCAAATTCGGTTCACACGTGGGAAAGAGGACGAATTACTGCAGCAAGGGTTGACCGAATTTACTACAGCTCACCGCAGCTAGGGTTTCCACGCTAGTTTGACCAGCGTTGACTTTGGTTAACGCATGGTCCAAAAGGGCTGAAATTTGGTGGAGAATTCGATTTTGGAAGGTCGTACTCATTGGCACAAAAATTGAGGTCAAAAGGTTGACCGAAGATCGAGCTGCGTTGACTTTATCACTGCTGCCCTGCGTTGACTTTTTTGGGGTTGACTTTGAGTTGACTGGGTCACTGATTTGAGGGCTATTGTGACACAAGCTGGGTTGGCTGACCAAGAAGACTTTGTTGGTTGAAGCAACCTGTTGACCGTCGTAACGCACCAACACATTCTTTTGTTTCTGGTTTGTTTTCTATAGATCCACTGGTATGTTTTATCAGCGTTTTACTTGACTGTTTATGTGATTGCTGTAATAAAAAGTAAAGTTGAATCAAGCATAGAACATCTACATAAATTTACATCCCAGAAGCAACCATACATATTATTTCTTTAATTTCCTGCTTGTCAGGCTACTGAAATGATAGAACAGTAGATGAATATATTATGGGTTACTTTTCCATTTTTTCCAAGGACAATCAGCCAACATTCATGTATAATTACAGCCAGTTCCTGGGTAATAATATGCATGAGCAAATGATGAATTTAACTACTCAAGGCATGTTCAAGACACCTATGTACTGGTTTATATGTTCCTTTTTTAGCAGGGAGATTTGTTACCAATTACTTTGCACAAACAAGATAATCAAGGTGTTAACCAATCATTGGTTAGGTCAATTTCCACTAAATTTTCATTTGCATATTTTATTGACTCTTATTCATCTAGTTGTTCATCTCTTAAGCAATCAAAATGAACCTAGGATTGGTTCAAAAATCAAAAGGATTCTTCATTTGACTGATCAAGTAAAAACATGTGATTGGTATATTTACCAGAATTATACAGAGATCAAGGTATATGGCTGTGAATTAGCACCTTACAAGCTGCACAAATATGTTCCAATGAGAATTTTCACTCTGGAATATATTCAGAAAATGATTAACATGGATGAGTTACATTTTGTCTCAGGTAAAATGAAATCTCAATTTAAAATCAAGACTAAGGTGGGCTCTTTCATATGCAACACCAAGACATTAGGAGTTGAAGAAGATACTATCCTCAAGAGGATGAATTTTCAGCCAAGTTTTACTCGGTCATATGATCCATTCAATATCATTTCTAACTTAAGGGTGGAGCTGAAGACAACGTCTTACAATCACACTCTTAGGCCAGAAATTGAAAAATACATGAATTGAGATCAATGGACAGAAAACACCCTTCAAGAAGCAGAGGAGCAAATTATTTCCACTTCCACTCTCCAAACTCCCATTTCTCAACACGAGCAAGAGAAGAGGCCCAGAGAAGAACCATCATCTTCAACAAGCATTGCAAAGGAATTCATCATCTAGTAGAAGACAGATTTCACCATCTCAACTGATCAAAGTTAGAAAGAACCATAAATAATTGATTTGGGTGATGCAGAGGTTTCTACAACATCAGAGGGAAATGTTCCTTAACACTCCATCCTCCTCTTCAACTTCATAGGAGCCAATGAAGATTATACAGTTAGTAGCAACATGTGAATAGGGTGAGTCGAATATTTTCTCTAAATTCTTAGAGATTAAACAAAATAATGAACCTCTAAAGGCAAATGTATACAGTCAATTTTGGAAACAAACCTCCACTCCACAGCACAGGTTGTTAACAACATTTGACAGTGAAAAGCGAAGGATGCAGATGGCTTTCTTACAGGCCCAAGTCTCTTTTCCAAAAACCCCTTCTGATTACAAAAAGACATATTTTCTTTTGATGCCAATTAGATTCATCCTGTTGACCAAATGGATATGCAAAGACAATAAGGAGAAATGCTTTTCTTTACAATGACTAACATTGCCATGGCATTGTCAAAATTGAGAACAACTCTTTCAAATGTCCAATGACAATTGAAGATTGAGAAACTTTCCTCTTTGGCCAAAGATAATAAACTCAAATCATTGGAAGATATAGTGATTAAGATTGGATATGATCCTAAAGATGTCAAAGTTGTAGAAGACATTCTCAAGAAGAACAATGCAGACATTGCAGTTCTTTGAAAGCAACTCAAATTACCTTCTACAGTGGATCCCCAAACCAAAGAGATAGAGGAAAGTGAGAAAAACATAGAGGATATGCTCAAGCTTATAATTCTGCAGAGCATTCAAATTAAAAAGATAGAGGAACAAATTGAAAGTCTACTCAAAGAGAAATAACACTCTACTTAGATGGCTATGATTCCAATTTTAACTGTACTCATTTCAGTTGCAGGCACAACACCCAGTTTTTCATCAACAATAGCAAAGTCTACATCAACAACAGGTGATACAAAAAAACTTATGCAGGATTTGTCTCTTCAAAAGAAGGAAAATGAAAAACTTAAAGATAAGTTCAAGAATCTAGAAGCACATAAAATAAAGAATGATACTCTTTATATGAAAGAAATGCAGAAAAACCATAAGTTAACACAGAGAGTTCAGAAGTTAGAGAGTGAGTTATTGATGGCAGACACATTGGCCCAAGTCAAGGAAAACATCTGGACAAAAATATGTTAGGTTATGACTATATGGCCCTCCATACAAATTATCTTTGAACATGAAGAACTAATCACTAAATGCAAAATAATCATTGAGCAGGAAAAAACAGCACTTCAACAAAAATTAGCTGAAGCTTCAAATATGATTAAGGTGTTGAATTCAAAGAGAAAAGCTGAATTATAGCAAATTCATATCACATACATAATAGAAACCAAAGATTTCACACCAAGTTCAACTTGTTGAATCAAAGAGGATTGCCAGGATTAGTAGCACCAAATGACAGGTTAATCAGTTTGGAGGAGTATTGTAAGAAGCTTTACACAATTGTAATTGATAAAGCCAAATTTGCAGGGATTAAAGGTCATATGACATGAAAGGCTTTTCTAGAGGCTTTAGAGTTTGATTTAATAATCAAACATGAAACATGAAATCAAACATCTTTTTATCAATAAACCTACTTTTGAAAGATATAATGAAGTGGATGAAGTTTTCAGAAGATTGATTAAACTAGATATACAAAGTTAAGAAAGATGGGATCACTTATTTGAAACTATTGAGTAAATTTCATCTCCAACAGCATGCCAGCAAGCAGCACATTTTGGGGCCACATCATCAACCACTTCCTTGAAGACAACGACAACTTGACTCAACAGTTTTTTGTATTCATATATTTTGACACTATTTTTGTAATCTGTTTAGATGCTTCTAAAAGATAGAATTTAGTATAAATGACTCTCCATTCGAGTTATCAAGGTTGAACCCTTGCATGAGCATTTGTGAAGCATAACCGTCTAAGCTAAGATCATTGATGATTAATGAAAGGATTTTGGATTTGTTTTAAACATTTTGTCTCTTTGTAAGTCTTTCCAGTTTACATTTCATTATGTTTTCTGCATATATTTAAGTTTTATGGAGATAAATATGTAAGAGAAAACTGAATATCAGTCTATCTTAAATCCTCTGAAGTTATCATCTATTTTATAGATTGATTTATTAGACTATGTTTGTATAAGTCCCTATACATTTATTAATTGTCGGTCATCTTCATAAGGTTGGATATATATTGTTAACTTGTAAAAATTGTTTGTCAGCATTTCTTTTTTATGATAAACTAAGGATTCTATTTGAATATTGAGTAGAGCATAGTTTCTTACATTTTCTACGTTTCACATATGCAAAATCAAATCACTGTAAGTAAAGAGTAACCCTTTTCTTAATACTCAATACTATCAAAATTCTAAAACATCTACTTGTTATTTTCTCATAACATTGGTCATCCAAAAACTCCTTTTAAAACAATAAAATATTTTAGATGCTCTAGCATAATTAATTAACCTATAATTATCTCAGAGGAAAACACGGGTCAAATCCCAATCAAGCTTCTCTATGTTAGCTTTATCCTCAACATACAATGTGCCTGCATTTTTAACCATCACCTCCTTCTACATGCCACAATCTCTTGGCTTTGATACCACTTGTTAGTAAAAATGAGAGAAAAATAATACATGATAAAACTCATAAATGGTTTATGTATATTGTTGCTATTTATGTATTTATCAAGTATTATTTCTCTGTTGTTTTTACTAACATGATTGTACAAGATCTTCAACAACCTGCTAAACGAAGCAGTAACAATTTCCAAAACAAAATTAAGACAAAAATGTTTCCAGCTGATTTCCTTTTCAGGAATGCACTTCCTAAAATATGTTTGTAATCATCAAATAAGTATCCAAAATATGAATTAAAATGATAAATTGCCAAGGAAGGATTGGTAATCAAGATTGTTAAAATAAGTAATAAAGATTGCTACAAATATATCGACAAAAGCTGACCTACAACTATCTTCTATTTCGTTGATAAATTTTCAGACTGTCAAATTCTGACATATTCTAGCTTTTCTGCAGACGAGTGAAATCTACAAGCTTTAAAATTGAATTCTGTTTGTCAATATTCCAAACATGGAAAAGAAAACGGTTTTGATATGCAGGATATTCTTGTCCTTTAGGATGGAAACAGAAATGGCATACTCATGGTATTACATATTAAGAGAAACTCAAAGTATACTGATAGCAGCCCACTGACTAGTAATAAAACTGAGTGAATTTTTTGATGATTTTTTTTTCCTGTTTACAATCTCCACATTTTTTTTTGGAATTGGAATATACATGGTACAATATTGAGGACTATGGGGGTAAAAATGAAGTCCATTATATCACCTGAGATGAAATTGGAGAACTGAGAGGCACTGCCCAGTTTAACAAGGCTTCATTAACAAGATCTGGAACCTCATCATGAGGGCAATGCCCTGCTTGCAAATGTACGAGGGAAGAATTAGGATACATCTCCTTGATCTTTTCAGCTTTGCTTGGACCCACCCAAGGATCCAAATCTCCCCATAGCAGAAGAAGTGGGCACGAAAGTTTCTCTAAAATGTCATTTAATGTAACGTTTGATGGACTGAACATAAATTGTGTTATCAACCTGCAATAAAGTTGAAAAAAAATACCATCATGAAATATATTATGAGAATAACTAATAGGATATATATCTTGAAAGAGAGTTCTTAACATTTTATTTTATTTCTTTTCTAATCCTCCCTACTGTATTCATGACCAAAAACCATGAGTAAACAGAGTTGATCATCAATGAAATGAAATGAAATCATTCAGAGTGATGAGTGTCGCTAGCCACGAACAAGGGATCCAGAAAAGGTAGTCATGACCCAAGAGGGGAGCACAATTACAATCTAGAATGGCAAAAGAAATATGGGTTATCATATCCAGTGCAAGGATAGCCTGTTTCAACTGAGTTCATGGCAAGTATTGTAAGTTCATATTCCAATGCCATGCCTATTCACATTTTGATGGTGATTGGAAAGTATGTTTTCTAGTGATGGCAAAAAATGTACTATTACTCTAATTCTTATTTCAGGTAGCTGTGTGGAAGTTTAGCCTTGACAACATGTTTTGAAGAATTTTAATGCCCTAGTTGATCGGATCTCAACTATGGTAGGAATGTTGCAGTAATTGGCTACATATTTTTGAAAGGCCTTTAGGTCAGTATTAGAAACATTATCAAGATTTACAGAAAAAATTCAGTGGGAATCCACAATAAGCTTTTGTAGACAACTCAGGAATGTAATTACTGATGTTTTTAGAGAACAAGAGGGGCAAGCCATCTATAATCCACCTTCAGAATAACAGTGAACTCAAAATCCTTTTACCTCGTCCTATTCCAAACACACATGAGATCATGAAAGAGAAGGAAAAACTAGGTTAGGAACTAGTGCAGATTCATGTAACATTGACCTCCATATCTGAGCTTAAAAAGTTAAAACATATAGAAAGAACTGTAATAACACCAGAAAATTTAAATTTTAGCTTGCATAAAGGGAGGGAAAGCTGCTAAAGGAACAATATAAGTATGAAACACGTGTCTTATTGAACATCAACACTAGAATATTAATTTCCAAGGAAACCCAATGCCTGTCATTAACAATTGAAAAACCAACAAACAGATAAAGAACTAAAATGCTAACTCTTTCTAGCTTAATGAGATAAATAGATGCTCAATAACATATTACAAGTACTGCAGAACCACAAAAGGCATTCTGGTTCAAACCTGTAGTAAACTTCTCCTGCATTTGGGTCACCTGCTGGTCTTATAATAGATTCAATTAGGTAGTCATCTACGTTGGTTGAATCTGGATATACCTGCACAGCAAGGGTAACTCTTTTTGCTTCTCATCTTGATCATTTCAAAACCAAATTCACTCAAAAGACAATCAATGTACCATTATTTCAAAATGAAATGGTAATCAAATTTAGAAGAAGGTTATGGAATCTGGATCATAGTGTACATTTCTTAGCACAGATTGAACACGGGATGGCTGTTTTGCTTGCCAAAATGCAAATGTAAGTACAACACGTTGAACCAAATTCTTCAATGGGTTTATTATAATCCTTTGTATGGCCGTCTTTTCCACGACACTTTTAGATTGTTCTTCAGGATTGCGAAACTGTCCCGCACTATTTAAGATTGCGACTCCTGAAACAAATTCTGGACAGTCTGCTGCCGTTATCAATGCTGTCAGTCCTCCTAGGCTGCATCAAATAATAGTGTACAATGATCCAGAGACCATGCACAAATCTCAGTAAAAATACGTATGTCTAAACATTTAAAAAAATAAAAACATGATCCAACAAAGCATTTGAAAATGGCAGGTTTCATTCTAAACGGCATAACTTTGATATGTCAATTCATGGTCATACGTGAAATTGGGAGAATGATTGTACAAAATTTACAAAGAACAATATATTTGTAATCAGAAAGCTTTAAGAAAGTATATAATTCTATTTAATTGAAAAAGGTAACTATACAAATGCAAAGGGCTTACATGTTAAGCAAAATTCCATTCAAGATAAGAGTAGCCTGGAAGTAAAAAATCAGCATTTGAACTGTGTCCCCTGTTCAAAGTGCAATTTAGAAGATAGAATCTATATTGACGGCCTTATAGTAGTCTACTAATTAAAGACAACAGGAAACAGACAGAATCAAAGTTATCCACTGAGATATATAAAAATTCATGATGAATCAAGTAGCTTCTGCAGACCAACCATAGGTTCAGTTGTGGATCTTCTCCAACTTCATAGCTATCAGTTTTTTCTATATGCTGTAGTGATCTTCCGGATTCCCAATTTTTTTTATAAGCGATATGTCTCACTACTCACAAAATCTACCCTTAGGCTAAGATGCTGCAACTAGGGAGTATCACCAAATTTGCCCAGGACTTGTACCTAGCCCCAACCACAGGAAACAGTAACACAGCCACGAGTTATGAACATGTCTCAGGTAATCTGAACCTTGACGAAGGAATAACAACACCCCCACTTTACCAACCAACTCAGCCCCCATTGCCACTGATTCCCAATTTTAGTTCTCTGCAGATTTTTTTATTTTATTTTTACCATCTTAATAACAACACCCCCAATTTAACAGCCAACCCAGCCCCCATTGACTGTGATTCCCAATTTTAGTTCTCTGGAGATTTTATTTTTCTTTTTACCATCTTAATAATAGCACCCCCAATTTACCAACCATCCCAGTCCCCATTGACTGTGTTCCCAATTTTAGGTCTCTGAAGAGTTCTTTTTTAACATCTTATCCACTAATATGGGCTTTTACTCTCAGGCACCTATGCCAAGCAAGGCCATGACCTCAAATCTTCTCTAAGATGTGATTAATTGTGTAAATTAGCAACTATTTATGCATTTTGTGCTACTAGATAAGCGTTAAGTTAGCAACATCTCTATGACTGATAGAAGCTCAAGTTAAGCTTCTGACTACCTTTGAACAGGCATCTGTTGAAGAAATACCATGGTACCTATTCTTCTTAGCTCATTTAAAAACATAGCAACCTGGTTCAGATTCATAATAAACGCTGGACTAGTTAATGCCATTCACCATCCATAGAGACATTTGACCAACCTTTGACATAAAATTATTATCAGAATCATCACCTATTATTCATCCTAGCAGCCATCCAATTCATCATTTCACTGATTTCAGTACAAAAGGAATCTGTGATATTTCAAATTCAGGTGCCATACTTTGCTTTGTGACATTTCATGTGGTCTTTTTATCCTTTTCTCCATCCCATGCAATCTATAATCATTTTAACATACACTGTACATACATTTAGTTACAGAAAGGAAAATTTGTTTCTCTGACTCATTGGTCCATTTGATTGTTTGTTAGGCATTCAATAGTATATGGAATAGCAATAACCAAAGCAGTTACAAAGGCAAGTATTCAGTCCCAGATGCACATTAGATCAGTTTGAATTAACGCATTGAACAACGATATTCAATTATCTACACTGGGATGTCTACATCATCTAAAACTTGTGTTATTTGGGAGAAGAAATCTCTTATTTCCCTTAACATTCTTGTAATGCAACTAAGTGTAATATTCCTAATGAGCTTGCAGATAATTGGAATATTGAAGTTTTGGTTTGTCACTTAGATAGGTGAATAAGTGGGTAGGGAGACCCACAAATTTCTTTATGAAGAATAAAACCACTTCTCCTGTGAAATTGGATCATCTTTTCAGCTTAATAAAGCACCCTAAGGTGTGAATAGGGGCTGGAGCACCTTGACTGGGTCAACTTTGACCAAATCAACAGTGCTGTCATGGAGGAGTGGACATTTATGGAGGGATGGCCTAGTTTTAGATGGAGACACCTTGCATGGAAGTAGTGTCATAAATGAATGGGGCTTAGGGTTAGAAAGCTCATTTCTTATATAAGGAAAAGGATGGCAGCCATATGAGGGATGTTGATATATGTTTATGTTTTGATATATGGTCTGTTTAGACATATAGCTTTCTTCCGTTGTTTAGCTAAGATTGCAATGTTGTTTAGCACGGGTGTTCCTGATCGGGAATCCCACCTCTATCCTTGAGAGGCATCAAAGGAAGAGTTGCACTATATTTCCACATTCAGGCATTTGGCCAAGCTTCAGTGTCATGTAGAATGCAGTTCTGTTTAGAGTTGGGTTGTGTTGCAGGAGTGTAGCAGTGGAGGAGAGAGATCTCCAATTTCTAAGCTAGTTTTCCATTTGAGGGATCATCCTTTCATCAGGAAGCTTGTGAGGGAGTTCTCAAGGCTTCATTTCATATTTTGGCACCAGGCCAAGTAGCAGCCATCAGCTACAGCGCAGTTTCCCTCAAGGACTGCATTATTTTAGAGAGCAGCTGCAGCAGTGGGTTTATTGCCCTATTTGGAGTGTTTGGATTTCCTGTGTGGGGATCGGCCCTTCATTTAGGAGATTTGTTGGAGGAGGATCAACCATTTTGTATAACAAATCAGCCATCTCCCATCAGTGATTCAGTTGCAGAGATTATTCAGCCCTAGGGTCAAATCTGCTATATTTTGTATAGTGTGTATTTCCGGAAACTTTTTCTGGGTGTCCTGGAAATCTATTTTGGAGCATGGATCTCTAGTCTTAGCATTTTTGGAGCATTATATCAGCAGCAATACATTTTCCTATCTTCCAGCTGCTATTCTCTCTTAGATAGCGCAGTTTTATGAATTCCTGTATTTCATGTATTAACAGCATTTCAGATCTAGGTGTATGTTTTCAAGAGAGGCTTGTTTGCCCAACGTCAGTGATCTTTTCCTCAAGATCTTGTACCTATTTTGCTGTTATATTCATAATGGAATGGATCTATTGTTGTCTCATGCTTTGATCCATTTATCTTTCTGCATATTTCCAGTTTAATGCACTCTATTCTCGCTTTTCCCATTTGGGAATATTACACTAAGAACAAACCTAGCATGGCAGAATATCTGTCTATATTACACACTTTAAGGATTTATATGTGCCATTCTCTTTTCAATCCCTAGCTCGTTCAAATAACAAATCAATTAGGATTGAGATGAGTTACTAGCACATATGCAGTCTGATAAAACTGTTTTCCTAAGCTTATGTTTAACCTATAATTCTAAGCATCAATTTCACGCCTACCATTACCAATCATAATAAAGTACAGAGATAATGGCAAATGATGGCATTGCTATAAGAGTAACAAACTTTTCATAAATGTTAATTATTCTAAAAACTGAATGTGTGTGTGTGTGTGTGTGTGTGTGTGTATATACACACACACACTGTCATTAGTCATGGTTAAGGAGAGTATACAATGAATATTTATTAGACTGTTGCCATCATCCAATCCACATGAATTGCAGGTAACCTCGATAATAATTTATTGCATACCTATTTCCTACTAATATTGCTTGATCTTTGACTATTTCATTTAAGAAGTCAGCCACCTGATCCCTCCATACAGAAGCATTGTAGTCAATAATTGCTTTATCGCTCCATCCAAAACCCAACAGGTCTATTGCATAAACCTTGAAAGTTTTTGCCAACTTCGGGATGTTGTACCTGTTATTACAATAAGAATATAAAAATTTCAAGCATTACATATTTACCCAAATATTTGGAAATTTCCCATATAAAAATTGAAGATATTCTCAAGTTTTCAAAAAGTTCAACCAAACATACAATAGCTTCATAAAATAATGTCCATTTGATTCTACAAAGTTCTCAGGCACTTTTGTAAAATCATCTAACCATCCATGAATTCGTATGTCAAAAGACTTGCGGTTTAGATTTACCACGTTAAGAGTTCCACAAGAGGAACAATAATGGGAATAAAAAAATTCAAGCAAACAAATGTGTCTCTAATACAATGCAAAGAAAGATACTTATAAGAAATTAAAATATAAGCAAGATATTTGTTTCAAGTATAAACAAATCATCTGCTTCATCACATAGAAAATGGTTACAACAGCACCACTAATTCCAACATTTTTAACATTATGTGTTTTTCTCTGTTTAACTAATTTCTACGAGTGCTATTTATTGATTTGTTTATTTAAGCCATTTTTACTACTAATGTACCTCCAATTTTAAACCAGCATGAGAATGTTGAGCAAAACAAATATAAGAACTATTATCAAATTATCGTAGCCATCTGATCCTATCAAACAAAAACTAATGATTTGGATGGTAAACTTCTCATCTGAAGAGTATCAAATGACATTCTGAAGAGCATTTAGTCTAATTCCCTTTATTTGTCCAATAGCACTTATTGGTCTCAGGGGACAGGAAACTTCATCATCAAATGAATATATTAAATGTGACAATCATTGAAAGAACGTGAAAAAATAAATTGCTTATAATTTTTTTGTTTCAGCCCTTTCAATGGCCCTCTAATAAGTAGTCAAGTTTGCAACTTCCGAGTTTCGAGGAATACTGATGACCAAGATCTTTGATAAATAAAACATTAATGTGCATAAATTCATTTTTTGTCTTTCAAACAGACCTCCAATGAAAAGCTGACGCACCAAATCCATGAATCAGAACAATAGGACGGCCTTCTCCTTGGACCACATAGTGTATTTTGTGATTGCGCCAAGTCCAAAAGTTATAACCTTCTGGCTTAAATGGTAGCTTTTCCATACCTACAAGAATAAGTACAAATTTGGTAATGGTTTACTGCTTGATAAGAGGGTTAATTATATCTTATTTAAATATCTGCAAGAGGGAATGTGTACATTAACAAGCAATCAAAGCAAAGCAAGTTAAAAAAGTGGATGGCATTGTCTCCAGGCTACCGAAACATAGGATCATATTCATACATATATGCCAAGCACAAGTAAATACAATACATGCCCCTTGAAGTAAAAAGGAAATTTGGATCATAGGAATAACAAAAGAAAAAAGGCAGATTTATGTCAAAATCTGACAAAAAGCTACCAGCATGATGGAAATTTACATCAAGAATGTCAAACATCTTGAATTTTGTTGCAACAAAAGAAAAAAAAGTAAAGTTGATGCTCTCTCACTGCCGCCCTCTTGCTTCCCATTAGATGTGCATTTGTCATAGAATCCCACTGCTACGAGATATGGGCCACTATTTACAAAGCTCTGCCCTGTTACCCTCCATTGTATTTGAGAAACTTCATCCTGGTTTATAATACTTGGGAACTTTGTACCAATTTAACATGCTATCCAGATTCCATCCATTAATCACATATACTTGTCAACTCTACAGGAATATATTAAGCATCACAACTTGTGGTGTTTCCCCTTCAAGGGTACTAGTCCTAGGGCCACCCAATCTGTAATGTTCTAGTTTGTGAGAGGTTCCTTGTTCATGCCAGTCAGACACAAATTTTCTCTTTGTTGACCCTTAGTTACAGAGCTTCCATCACTATTAGATGCCTCCAGCATGGTGTACTGACTCTCTCCAGCCTCATGCCTTGTATGCCAACAAATGCACTATTGTTTCATTATACATAGTCATAATCTCATGGTATGCATTTGATACATTAAACTGGTGTTATAACTTCTAAATTGGTCATGAAAGTGGTAAATAGCAGTGAAACATGAATCTTCGATCACTCACGATTAATCGCGAGTCAAACTATGCTCTTCCTTCAAACAATCTGATTCAACTTTGGGTGAGTCAAACTGACGTTGACCAAGTTTGACTCGTGGTCAACACAAGTTTGACTTGTGACTTACCAATTAATTGTGATTTAGGCAACTAAGGCGATTTTCAGCCCTCAACTCGGCAAGCACAAGTTTTAAATTTTAAGGTTCACGAGTTTTTCGTTGCATGGTTTAGTTAGGTTAAAAATTAAACAATGATCCGTAACTCCTCACTTCTCAGGTCCACAACTCATACATCGAGAAGGTAATAGAGGCATTATTTCAATTTCAGTTTTACTCCGCGTAATAGAGTCATAGTGTAATAGAGGTGTAGTGTGCAATGTGCTCCAGTGTTAGTTTCGACGGGTGCTCTGTTAGAGATTTCAATACCAAACCATTATTGTGTCATTTCAGCAGCAATCAAGAGATTTCAATTACTGCTTTTTTACTGATTAGTATGCAATATTTTATAAACTTTTAGAAGCAGATGCTTCCGGTTCTATGGAGTCACTAGTTAGGAGCCAAGACTCAGTACTTTGGATCATGTTTGGACTCATAACCTATATGAGATACTTAGTCATTCATGATATTTTGGACATCTATTGATATTATGGATTGTTTGGACATGGCTTTATTGAATATCAATGAAAAATGTTTTTTTTTTTTTTTTTTTTTTTTTTCAATATATGTGTAATCTTTATTTATTGAATTCACCATTTTTTCCCCGATCCAATTAAGACTCTTCGCTCTTTTGCCTCGCCGATTTATTGTCGATTCCGAGTCTGGTAACATTGGTACATAGTAAAGCATAATCTAATAACTCTTCATAACACATTCGATTTTACTTCTTGCCTCAAAGTATCATTGGGGATAAGTGTCATCAAGATGTGAGTTAAGTCATACTATTAGTTGTCTAGTGGAGTTAACATACAGCATACAATTCTAAAAATACTTAACATTTATTCTTCCCTTTCACTTTTATCTCATTTATAAGAAATATACCCCAACACATGTTTGAGTTATCAAAATTCATCAAGCAAAATCTAATCAAACAAGGTCTATTCAAGCAAAATGAAGAATAATATAAGTCTAAGTCAAATTAAAGTCGAAACAAAAGATGAAAATTAAAAAATAACGAAAGCTAGATCTATCCCACCTCATTAAAAAGGCTACACCCCTAAGGGTTGTGTTAAAAATGCATATTTAAAGAAAAGGACTAGATAAATCAAAGAAAAAACATATAAAAAAGAAAAGAAAAAATAGAAAATAAATAAAGTATCAAGGTGGTCACTCTAAGCCGAAACTCCCACTTAAAAAGCTTGCATACATAGATAATGAAGTTCCTAGCTTGGACAAATTGAAAGGACATTTATTCATCCTATATAACTTTAAGGGTCAACAAATGGAAATTCTGATTCCCTTGCCACAAATTATCCATCATCTTACCTTTCTTTAACAAAGTGATCAAGGAAACAACTCTTTTCGTAGGAAATGTCACGTGTAAGACGATTAAAAGTGTCTCCCATGGTAAGACTCAAACAATTTGCAAAAAATAATTTGTGCTTTGAGCTTGCCAAAGAAAAATGCTATGTACACACTATGTAATGACTTGTGAGGAGGTTCAATGGTGGACCGCCCACTATGAATGGGCATCCTTCCTTGGAATCTATGTACCATGCATTGGACCTATGATGCTACATTGAGATCTATGTACCTACATTCATTCATATCTATAAATATTGGGATCTATGTTGCTTGCCTTGGAATCTATGTACTACATTGGAATAAGTGTCACTACCTTGGGATTCATGATAATACATTAGGCAATGATAGGGATGCCATATCATCACACTTGACATGTGGACTACTCCAGAAGGATCCCCCCTACTTACTTAGATCAGATTATCCACACGCGTGCCTTATTTCTCTCTCATGGACCACATGTGGGAGGTCGTTGAAGACTTGGACTAGGTTGTTATAAGGTGTTGGCTAGATGGTTACAATTTGTTATAAGTGGTTGAGTCGGTTATTGCTTCATTAACCATTCACAGGTGATGAGCCACTTCATTTGGAGACACATATGCCTCCTTTTAGCTTTTTGTTGACTATTCTTCATTATCATGTGTTAGACCCTCACTTCATGGACATTTTATCATTATTTTGTGAGGGTGCTTCACTTTTGGACGATTATTTTGGTCAAATCATGGGGATGTTGGCTCAAGTAGAACTATGCAAAACCATGAATCAACTCAAAACAGAGCCTTCTAATTATACATTGTGTTATAGGCCATTTTGTCACATTTGGTCAATAGGCCTGTAAACTGGAACAATCAACATCCATGAACACCTTGTCATCATCCCTACACAAATCCCTAGGCATGAATCTCCCAAATCCCAAAGTTTTTGGGCTTAACTGCTTCATTTCCATGCTTTTAAGGCCCAATGCACCTTGGCCCTTTTGGAGCCTGCGTTCAGTGCAGGTTGCTCCACTTTGCACCTGCACTGATCATTAGCAAGTTGTCCCTTGCTGTAGTTGCGTTGATTCTATAAATTCGGGAAAAATAAAAAAAATCCTGAAGCTTCAAGGAGTTGTTTTAGCCATTTACCATGGATAAGAATTTTGAATCCTATCTAATCCTACCGTGGATATTTCACCTCTTATCCCTTGAGCTCATCCTCCCATCAAGAGTGGATCTCAAGCCTAGATTGGTAAATGGATAAGAATTCCTAAAATACTATCCTCTCCTATATATTTACTGCCATCCACAAGCTAGGGGTTGGCTTGGCTTTGTGGCAAGGAAGGTCAAGTCAACTTGGGGAGCCCTCTACAAGATCAACTTCTATATTTGGTTGTAATTCTCTCCATTTCTATTAATACAAAGAGTACATTGTTTTCCTATATATGTTATGTTTACATTCATATATTTCAATGTTTTGTTGATCCATTGAAAAAAGTGATTGGATAATGCTACATAGATATCATAGATCTTTGGCTTGTTGTGATTGTATGTGTAGGTTCTAATTATAGCGATCATAGCTAGGATTGGAGCGTACAAACCCAAGAAAAGAGTGAAGCTTGCGATAGATTCAAGGTAAGCCTCATCTCATTGTTCAATTGCTTTAAGGGAACCATTATATTCTTTGCTTTATGTTGTTCTAGACCATGCCACTAGATCTAGGGAAGATACTTTTGTCCACAGTCGTAGATTCCGTATAACAAATTGGCGACTCCACTGGGGATCGATTCATTCCCTTGGTGGTTTCCTGGTCCTTAGTACTTGTTTTTCCTCTTGTTCAGACCTTCATTGTCTCACTCAGTCTGAATTGACCTAAGGAAGACACTTCACTAAGCTTCAGTTGCATTTTTTGTGTCGGAACTTGGTATTCCTTGATCAACACTCCCCCTAGTCTGGAGAAAGAGCGTTGTAGTGTACTCTAGCCCTATCTACACCTACGTTGCAGAGCACTAGTGCCCTTCCACCACCTGTGCTAACCCTTGTTTCATGCAAAAAATTGCTTCTTTGTGATTTGCTCTCTGTTCAGCTTCGTTCCAGTTGCTCTTCCTTGTGTCCCTGAGTGTCTTTTGGTCTCTCAAAAGCCTTCATCTTGTTTGATTTTGGTTTTGTGTGACTTTAATGAGAATTTGTTTAGATTTTGATTTGTTCTTGTCATTAGGTCAATAGAAAACTAAATTTGTTTAATCATTGAGTGCTTGAAAGAATTGGTGTTTTAGTCATTGTTTTAAATAGTTTCTTTTATCAGTGATTAGACATGCATCTTATATTTCTCTCATTTGAATATTAAGTGGAATTGAAAATAAAAATCACTTTGCATTGGCATATAGGGTTTTGTGTGTGAATTGGAATTGGAATAGTTGCATTTAAGGGAATTGCACTTAATGTGAAAATTCCGTCAAAATTAGGAATCCTACTGCAGCAACTGATGGAAAGTCTTCTATTCGTATTTACTTAATAAATTATTTACTGTGTTCTACAAGTAAATACCAAAATCCATTCACTACAGCCTACACAATTAAACTGCGGAAGAAATACAAGTGCGGAAACAACTTTGAACACACATATATCACACAACCATTCGACACAATTATTTTTGGACTAATGTCCCCGGAAAAACCCAATGCGGGAAAACCGGTGCAACAGATCTGAGGGTGTATGTTATTATGCAGTAAATTCTGAGTACAAATCTATGATTGACGAGACTGTCAAATCATATAGAGAAACTTACAAAAGAGATCTCGTGAGACAAACCTCACTCCTCCACGGGAAACTAGCACTAATTTGCACAAAGGTTGGATTGCCCTGCTTGCCTCTGCGCAGTGATTGCGTCACGCATGCAAGCTCTACACTGCAAGTACGACTGCCATTCTGCCTCTGCGTTGGTCTCACTGCTGGAAACTGAATTCTATTGGCCCTCCAAAAAATCTCTTCGGGATCTGACTCTGGCTCTACGATGTGTCCTCAGCAAGAAAACGAATTTCCCTCTAGCTCTGCGCAGTGACTTGGTAAGCACTGCATCATTGGCTTTGCGCTGCTATTGTGGCTCTCTCTGTCTTTGCTGTTGTGTACTCTCCAGCTGAGGAAATCTTCCCATCGGATCTACTGCCCCTCACTGCAATCAAGGATCACTTAGATCAGATTTTCTTCCGAGCACTGCTCCGTGATGTAGTGAACAAATGCGCACGTTAATATTCAATGGAGCAAGAATTTATGTTAAACATAAAATCAAAATTTCGAACTTTCCACATGTGATGGAGTTCATACCTTCTCCACTAATCTCATAAATAATTTATACAAATGTTACTTTCCTTGGTTTTTTTAGTGCGCAACTCTGATTCTCAAACAACATAAAACATCGAGACTGCAATCTATCTTGACCGAGATTTATATCTCCATTTCACAACTCGCATTTTTAACTTTATATTCCATCAACGTAAATGGCATTCTGATGCAATGAAAATACAATATTTAATGGGATTGTTACCATACAGGAAGCGGTTCATAAGAAAATGGATGTCGTCTTGCAAGCCTGCGTTATGGTTAACGCAAACAAGAATTTATTATCACTGTTATACAACCATAAACTCGTGTCGGAAATGGTGACACTGGTCGTAATGTAGTACCGATTCAAGTTGTGTGGTAATTGGCTCCCAATTTCCGTGTAATCTCTACGATATTTCCCATCAGTCTTTGTGTTCAACGTCCATGGCCTCAGCACTCCTACAAGCATTCCAATCTACAGTAGTGGATGGCCACCCTACGCTAAATCCATCTAATCCTTGTAACACGTTCCGTCTACACAACCGGTGGTTGTTTTAATCGAGGTCTACCCCATTTACACACTTGTTCATGCAATTAAAACCTTTGACTACTGTATACACATTAACTACTGCATATCCATTAGCGCAGAGTCAAGTAAATAAGAAAAAAAGACATGGAATAGCAAGCGAAAATATGGAATAATACCACAACGGCCATAACAATGATTATATCAAACTCGCCTGGGCCAAATATGACAATAATGCCCCTTTGCGCTTTGCATTGCCACACTGTTACAATCACTCTCTACACTCTTGTCTTTTTCTTTTCTATTTCCTATTATTTATATTTGAATGTGAACTGTTCTCCTTTAGAATAGGTTTCTTCTCCAACTACTCCAACAAACCAATGCCTTCCTATTTTTAAGCGCTTATCCCTACTTGGCTCTATTTCCACGCAGGGAAAGAAACCAATTTCTAATTATATTCCTAATTAATTGAAATACAAAACAATTACCTACTCTCATAAATAAATAGATAATAAAATATTAATGCTAATGTTTATTCCTCTTGAATTAGCCACAACATGTGAACATAAAATCACATTGTTGGCTAAGTCCAGATGCTCCTGCATCACTCCGTTAGAAAAATTCAATCCCTAGATCCTCTGTGTCTCCAAATGTATGTTTTCCAAATGACCCTTCAAGCCATTCTTATAATCTTCTCGTTGAGACTTCAACGGCTAAGATTAACTTTTGACTTGATCCATGTATTCTAGATCATTCTCACTCATATTCTATTTATTCTATTATTACACTTTAATTATTTTATTTTCCTAAGTTTAGACTTAGGGTCCCTTTAAAAATAATTAATTATTTCTATAGAATACAATCCGAGTGGAATTTCACCAAGCTATTTCTGAGTTATCTGGAATACATGTGTCTAAGCCTCTCCACAAAATTTGAGACTTAGAGCACATCCGATGTTATCCAAAATCAACACTTAACATATTGTTTGTTACATTTTGTATGTTGCATACGCTTTGTTCTCTTCCCTCCTTTAGATAAATTTTCATTGAAAAGGAAAGTATCATTTCTTCATGCTAGCTTGCATTTTAGGATATTCAGGTGAAATTAGCAGTGAGCCCTAAAAGTAAAACCTAATTGAAGATAAATGATAAATTTATTGAATCAACCTAAGGAGCATTTGTAATATTTACACAACATTTAGAGGTCTAGGCTAGAGACGTGTTTCAGAGTCTATAAACATAGGAATTGTCGTCTTTTGTCAGCGTTGCATCCTGGGGGTGAAATCTTGTTCCACGTACGTAAGTGTATCGGACCGTTCTCCATGTACCTTTGGGTCTATTGGATGACACTCCATACATAAAAAGTATATGGGAATCCTCTCATCGTATGGTTACACATTAGACAACACTAACACGGATTGGACTTCCACGTACCCCCGAGTATATTTTGGAAGTCCACCATAGGTTGTTATCCTCACCTTAGGTAACCAAGTCGGTCGCCTTGTACACTGTGATTCACCGAACATAGCATTTGGGAAGCTTGCCTACCCGTACGTAAATCCTTAGTTTACCAAGGTGGTATATTGCAGTTCACAGTTGCTTGGTAACCCCTTTTTCCTAGTTACCCCTTCGTTTTATTCTATGTCTTTAATTTCTAAAATCAATTAATTGACCGCGGAACAACATCCTCCCCGTGGAACGACTCCTTAATGGATCTTAGGTTGAGACTAATGGCAACAGTTCCTAAGTCTACCAATCAAGGAGACCCTTTTGATGGGAATCTTGGTCCTTTTCCTTCTTTTGGAAATATTGGTGCTCCTTATATGGCAACGTTGTCCCTTTCTGGATCTACCATTGGCTTACCAATTTGGTTGTTTTCGACCCCTATGGTTCCAAATGTCCAAACTGCTCCTCAACCAACTTCTCCTCTGTTAATTTTCCACGATCTTGGGTCTAGGTTAGAATATTAGAATCTCTTATGCTACCAAACCAAGAATCTCAACAAGTACTTTGCACAGCGGAAAATATAAAGCAGTAAATCACACATGCACAAGTATACACAATTTTTAACAATTACTGTACAACAATGTACAACCCAATCTTTGTTATATTAAACCAATATGAATAATACAACAGTCTATGGAATACAATATACAATGACAATCTTCGTTGCAACTTCTATGTCGTATCTTGTCCTGTCGATCCTTCACTTCTGTATTGCTCTCTAGTCACGCCTTAGTCCTTCAAAGGACAACACATAGAGACTCCAGGAGGGCTGCCACCTAACACTGCTGCAAGTTACTTATGCTGCATGTACACGAGCTGATCCAATCTTCTCTATAGGCCGGCCAATACTTGAGCTCCAATCTACCTTCTAGTAGCCCCTTTCATCCATCAAAGAGCTACTCACAAGGCACCAAACTTCACCCAACCTTCAGCTGCTCTTCGTCACTTAAATATAGCTTTTCTAGGGCTACTTTGGGTAGCCAACACACTGCCCTTGAACAGATCAATGACACCCAATCCTTCCACTGCAAGATCTGCTCCTAGGATAGACTTTTGACCTCTACAAAAAGTCCTCCAAATGGCACCCACAGGCTGCTAGACAAGTCGATCCAAACTGATCCACAAAACACGGATCCAACACCTATAAGATGCACCAAAATGCATACCTTCAACTCACTGTTTGAGGTTTGATTTTTTGCAGTCTACGTAGGCCTGGTTAGGGGAAACCAACAGCCATTTCAGCCCTCCAATTCTGCTCAAATTTCCTCCTAAGGATTGCAGTTGCCCTTCAATGGGAGGTTGTCCCTCCACGCTGCAACTTTTGGGCAGTTTCAAGCCCTTAACACAGAATTTCCCTCCCTTAATTACAGCAGCACCCTACAGGACCTTAGACAGGCCTGCGGCAGCCTCTTTTGAGGACTGTCCAGACTCCACCCTCAACAAACCCTCAAACAAGCCCTCCTTGCCTCGGCCTTCAAGAACTGGTCCTCGACCCTCCAAACAGCAATTCGGTCCTCTGAAATGGGCCTCAAAACATCCCTTTTCTCCCTCATTGGTTGGCCTCCTCTTGCTGCGGCTAAAACAGGGATCTTCTCCTCCTCAATGAGCTATCTTCTTGTTGTGTGTTGCACTTGTTGGATGAGAAAATGTTCTCCACTTCACCTTGTATTTACACACATACAAGGGCTCCTCAAAAACATCATCATAGGGCTTGTACAACTGTCTCATGGCTTATTATCATCAAACCGACCTAGACATACATGTGCAAAACCCAACCATAGACTTCAAAAATTCATATCTCCATTTCTACAACTCGGAATTAGATGATTCTCGTTGCATTAGATTCATCTCGCCGAGAGTTATCATCCTTATCCATCACATGTCGAAATGTGCACATGGTTTTGGCCCAAATCATGATGGACGAAAAACCCCTACCTTGCGTTCCAAGCCCACAAGTGACTCTTGTGGCGCTTTGTCCTCCAATCCCCAAACCCTAGGGCTTGGAGTACCTCCCATGCTACTCAAAAAATCAACACTCCCACTTAGCAAGGGAGGTACTTCCAAGACTAGGAGGTAACTCATCATCATCATCACTACTCGTAACACTCGCCCAACTCCTGGCGCTCACCACTGCAGCAATCCTTGAAGCATGAACTACGCCTCTCTCGGAAGTGTCGCTATCACCGGAAGCATCCTGCTTCTTCTTCTTCTCCTATATTGCTTTCCAATCTCTCCATGATTTGTTATTGGCAGTTGTAGGAGCACCCTTGCTCCCCACTGACCACGCACTCTTCTTGGGCTGCAAATTCTCCCTTTGAATCCGCAAGCTAGAACTCGACTCCCTTTGAGCCTCTGGAAAATGGAACTTCTTTGTTGGAACCTATACCTGCCCTTCTGAAGCATGCACCTGCACCTGCACCTGCTTCTCTAGACTTGCACTTGCTCCACCTGCTTCTTCTTCTTTCCATGATCCTTAGGCTTGCCCATCAACCTGTAGAGGCCATGCTCTCTAACTCCAAGTACAATCTCGTCGGAGCTAGAGCCTCTAGGTCTGAGTCTTGCCTTCCCATCCTGGAACAAGACCTCAAACCCCTTCCTCTCGATCATTGAGACAGAAATCACGCTATATCTGAGTCCTGGTACAAATAGTACATCCTGGACCTACATCACTCGTCCTGTCTCCATATTGAATGGCACGACACTTGATCCTCAGATCTCCAACTGACTCTTGTTGCCCAACACCATGTGCAACTTCGAGTCCCATTCAGCTAGAGTCTCAAAAACCTCTTGCGACCCTGTAATATGTTTCGTTGCACCACTGTCCATGTACCATCCATCCTCATTGATAGTACCCTGCAAGAAATGAGAGATCATAGCAATGTCCTCCTCCAATCTCCTAGTGAGACCATATATCTCAGCTGAAGTGGCAACACCGATGACCTGCTTCCCTTTCCTCTTCCCATCATCTCCCTTCTTCTTCATCGGACATCTCGACGAAAAATGACCCATCTCACCACAGTTGAAACACTTGACTTTACTCAAGTCCTTCTTATGCTTACCCTTCATTCGTGCTATAAGTGCCATGTCATCTACCCTCTTCGTTGGATGAAGATCCTCGTCTCACAATTCTTCTTGAATGAAGTCGTCCCATAGCCTATTCCAGTCTAGAAATTTCTCTCTGGCAATGATCCCTTTGATGAAGGGCTTCCACTCCTCGGTGAACCCTTTCAAGGCAATCTCACCAGATCACTATCTGAAATAGTCACACCGACGACAGCAAGCTCATCTCTGACCTGAGACAACCTTGTCAAATATGAAGTCACTACTTCACCCTTTATCATCTTGGTATACTTCAACTTATCCTCCAATAACAGTACCCAATTCTCGTTCTTATTTTGGAACAAATTCTGAAGAGCCATCCACATCTCATGTGCAGTGTTCTTCCCGAACAAATGAGGTATTAGGGGATCCTTCACACCATCTAGGATGATCAATCTCACCCTTGTACCAAATATTTGTACACTTCCAAGTTCCAGCTCCTTTGGGTGAGTTGGCTTCTTGATGGCTTTCTCGGCGAACTCCTAGATCCTGTTGACCTGCAAGACCAACTTGATCCTTTCCTTCCATGGACTATAGTTGGACAACCATTCCAACTTGTCCTCATACTGGAGTCCTGCCTACAACTTCGACATTGTCACCTACAATGTGACCAACTCCCTCTTAATGTGTACTTCGTTGTGCACAACTTTGATTCACTGTCTTCCAAAGTAGCTCAGACATGCTCTGATACCATGTTGATTTTCCACGATCTTGGGTCTAGGTTAGAATCTTAGAATCTCTGATGCTACCAAACCAAGAATCTCAACAAGAACTACTTTGCACAATGGAAAATATAAAGCAGTAAATCACACATGCACAAGTATACACAATTTTTAACAATTATTGTACAACAATGTACAACCCAATATTTGTTATACTAAACCAATCTGAATAATACAACAATCTATGGAATAGAAGATACAATGACAATATTCGTTGCAGCTTCTATGTCGTATCTTGTCCTGTCGGTCCTTTGCTTCCGTACTGCTCTCTAGTCGCCCCTTAGTCCTTCAAAGGACAACACATAGAGACTCTAGGAGGGCTGCCCACCAACACTGCTGCAAGTTACTTTTGCTGCATGTATACGGGTTGATCCAATCTGCTCTCTAGGCTCGCTAATACTTGAGCTCCAATCTGCCTTCTAGTAGCCTCATTTTTCCATCAAAGAGCTACTCATAAGGCACCAAACTTCACCCAACCTTCAGCTACTCTTCGTCACTTCAAGATAGCTTGTCTAGGGCTACTTTGGGTAGCCAACACACTTCCCTCCAACAGATCAATGACACCCAATCCTTCCACTGCAAAGATCTACTCCTAAGATAGACTTTTGACCTCTACGAAAAGTCCTCCAAATGGCACCCACATACTGCAAAACAAGTTGATCCAAACTGATCCACAAAACACGATCCAACACCTACAAGATGCACCAAAATGCATACCTGCAGCTCACTGTTTGAGGTCTGATTTTCTGCATTCTATCTAGGCCTGGTTAGGGCAAACCAACAGTCACTTCAACCCTCCAATTCTGCCCAAATTTCCTCCTAAGGATTGCAGTTGTCCTTCAATGGGAGGTTGTCCGTCCACATTGCAAATTTTGGGCAGTTTCGAGCATTTAACACAGACTCGCCCTCCCTCAATTATAGGCACCCTACAGGGCCTTAAATAGGCATGCAACAGCCTCTTTTGAGGATTGTCCACCGTCAAACAAGCCCTCCTTGCCTCGGCCTTCAAGAACAGGTCCTCAGCCCTCCAAACAGCAATTCGGTCCTTTGAAATGGGCCTCAAAGCATTCTTTTTCTCCCTCACTGGTTGGCCTCCTCTTCCTGCGGCTAAAACAGGGATCTTCTCCTCCTCAACGAGCTATCTTCTTGTTGTGTGTTGCACTTGTTGGATGAGAAAATGTCCTCCACTTCACCTTGTATTTATACACATACAAGGGCTCCTCAAAAATGTCATCATAGGGCTTGTACAACTGTCTCATGGCTTATTATCATCAAGCCAACCTAGACATACATGTGCAAGCAGCAAAACCCAACTATAGACTTTAAAAATTCATATCTCAATTTCTACAACTCGAAATCGAATGATTCTCGTTGCGTTAGATTTGTCTCACTGAGGGCTATCATCCTCATCCATCACATTTCGAAATGTGCACATGGTTTTGGCCCAAATCACGATGGGTGAAAAACCCCTACCTTCGGTTCTAAGTCCACAAGTGACTCTTGTGGCGCTTTGTCCTCCAATCCCTGAACCCTAGGGCTTGGATTACCTCCCAAGCTACTAAAAAAATTAGCATCCTCCACCTGAACAGTATCAACCTCATGTTGATCTTAAAGTTTACCCTTTGCCTTCTTCAGCTATTATTTCTTCATTCCTTTCTTCCTTCTCACCTGGTTAAGTCTTGATTCTAGTAACCAGGGAGCTAAGAAGAAGAAGAGGACGAAGAAGAAGAAGCAAAATAAGCAGACGAGAAACCAAGCAACCATTGCCACAATGCCAACTAGTATAGACAAATCTTCCAATCAACCCCACAAAGTTAAATTTCCTTGCAAGTTATGTAAGGGTGACCACCTTCTTAGAGATTGCGCTGGTATTCCGGAGGTATTGGAAGTCTGGTCCACAGGCTCACATCAGCCCTTGTCGTCAGCTTTTGGAGATCATGCTAGTGACAAACCATCAACTAGTGATAATATGGTCCACAGGAAAAAGGGTAAAGTCAAATTTCCCTGTAGGTTATGTGAAGGGAATCATTCACCTTTGTCCATATATGGATGAAGCCTCGAAAGTGTTGGAAAACCTTACAGCTTCATAGCCTCGTCTGTCGGCTAGTTATCGAAATCTTTCTCCCAATCCTCCACTAGTTGATGAAGTGATTGATCAGAATTTGAATCCAATCAATCCCACTCTCTCTGAACGTGAATCCCATGAGTCTGTTCCCGACCAACCATTGGTAGAGAAAATGGTTGACTTGATTCCACCTTCAGATGATCATACCTTTCACGTAGAGAGTGAACTTAATACCCTCAATTTCATCTCATTTCTTCAGATTCCAATGAACTAGGGGGCAATCCTCCCATTCCAACGATACAGGGGGACTATCCTCCCTTTCCCACGGCACTAGGGGAAAATCCTCTCGTTCCCACAGTACAGGGGAGCAGTTCTCCCGTTTTCATAGCACAAAGGGGTAGTTCTCTTATTCCCACAACACCCCCTCCAAGTAGTATGGTCACTTCCTTTGATTGGAAATGACTGGCAAGATATCGTCTTCCTCCTTATGTGCCCTTCCAAATCATAGTACAGGCTTATAATATGCCCGTACCTGGCACAGTCATAGACAAAGGCACATTTGTTAGTATTATATCCTCAACTGCTTGGCAAGATTTAGGTTCTCCACAGCTTGTGCCTATTACCCAGAATCTGTTGGCCTTTAACAAAGGAACCAGTCAATCGTTAGGGATCCTTCCTCGGTTTCCTATTACTTTGGGAGGAAAGACTGTCTATATCGATGTGATGGTAGTCCAAGGCCCTTTGGATTTTAATTTACTCCTTGGGCATGACTATGTTTATGTCATGGGATCTCTTGTCTCTTCACTCTTTCGTGTGATGTATTTCCCGCATGAAGGAAGAATCGTTACTATTGACCAACTTTCGTTCGTTGGTCCTAATTTGAATTTCAATCAACCAACATCCCTAAATAGTCCTTATGTGCAAGTGGTATCTCCAATGCCACAGATTAATTATGTGGCAATTTGTTCCATGCCCGCGTCTACTGATGATCTAGTAGGTGATATAGTGCATCATTTATTGGGGGCATTGGAGTCTGATCTTTCCATTGGATCCTTTGATACCTTCCAAATTGTTGTTCTCCCATCTGATGAGAACCTCTTGGAAGCCATGGCCTTCTGCAAGTCATGAACAAGGTCCCCGGAGCAGAGTTCATTTTCTTGTGTCAAGCTTCTTAACAAATGAAACAAGGTTTTCCGAGAACAATTCCATTTCTTGTGTCAAGCTCGTTAAAAAATGAAACAAGGTTCCCAGAGCAGGGTTCCTTTTCTTGAGTCAAGATCGTTAAAAAATGAAACAAGGTCCCATGAGCAGAGTTCTTTTCCTGTGTCAAGATCGTTAAAAAATGAAATAGGTCCCCTTTCAATTCGAGTCTTTGATTAGATCTTGTAAATTCCGAGTCGAGTCTTTCACTTGATCTAGTAAATGAACCTTCATTCCATCGACCTGTTAGTAACCAGTAGTCTAGTTAGGTGAATGAAATGAAGCTTGGGGGGCATGTGCCTAGAATTGAGTCATTATGCTGGGGGCATACAAACTTATTTCAAGCATAGTTTCCCATGTTTGCTTGTGTAAAAATGAAACCAATCACTCTCAAGCATATTTTTCTTTGTTTCAACTTTGTGTAAAAATTAAACCAATTTCAAGCATAGTTTCCCATGTTTGAAGTTTGTGTAAAAATGAAACAATTCCCACTTTACCTCTCGTGATTGCCATTTTTATCAGTCTATTTATGCCAGATGAGCCTTGGTTTTTCCATTCCATCTTCACCATCTTCTTGGCCGATCATACGCTTTCACTTGGTTTTTTACCCTTTCCTGGGGAACAGCTGCGATGAGTGGTCTTACTAGCCAACCTATTAACCTCTACGTGTTTTGTGCAGTTCCAACATGACTGGAACCAGTTGCTAGCCTTTATACCACTCGTTCCTCCAGGTGGAGTTCTCTTTCAGCTCTTTTCAGACTCCCAAAATATGAAAAGATTGTCAAGCACTTGTCTTTTCAAACTCGTTAAAGTAAATGAAAATACGTCTACTCAGTATAAGTTTAATCCTTTTCCGGGCTGAGATAGACTATTTATGAAAAATGAATACCTTAGTTGACCATGGCTAAGAGGTTCTCTTGGGTATTGTTTTCTGCCTTTTCAGATTCAAGGGACTATCTACGAAAAGGAACCTTTGGAGTTTTCTTTTTCGCCTCTTTTTCAAACTCTCTAAACATGAAGAAGAAGTTGAGTTTTCACCCTCGCTGGACTCGTAAAAACATCAAACAGAAATGGACTCGTCGATCATGACTGGACCAAACCACTCCTTCTCAGGGTTCGTTAAACATACTCGGAGGGATTCATCTTAAGGATGAACTTACAGATCAAGCATATGTTATCCTCCTCAAGCTTGTTAAAAAATAAAGAGGCACTAACCAGCAATGGTTGGGAAAATTGGAAAAACAAGGTACTCTACTTGTTAATGGCAGAGAGTCACTCTTGAACACGACACTCTTCCACTTCATCTTCGTGGTTGTTGGGTTGGGAAATTTGCTTGTCTTTTGGTTCATCACACCGTTTCAAAGCCTCCATCTTTGGTTTTGGGTCAATGTTGCCAACTTCATTCAATGTCGCCGATATGTTCAAGAGAAGTCATTTAGATGATATCTACTATAATACTCTTAAGCCTTCATTCCATGTCTTATCAACTCATCACACATTCTCTCTTTCTCTCGCACGTGCAGAGCTGAAGCTGGGTAAAAGTGCAGATTGTTTTAGGGTTGATTGTTGGTGCGTTGACTAGTTTTGACCTCCACCTTTTTCAGAAATTCTGATCTTGTGAGGCTGCATTAGAGGGCACAAATATCGAGGAAAAAGGAGCCCATTGACCGAAGCCCTAAACTGTAGCATTGACTTTCTGTTGACTAGTGTTGACTTTTGAGGCGCTGTCTTTGAGGGGTGTGTGTGACACTTGGAGGGTTGGCTGATCTAATGTTGGGAAAGACTTTGTTGGCTGGTGCATCCTGTTGACTGCCGTAACGCACACTATCCTATATCCTTGCTGGACAAGAAGAATTGTAAAATCTGATCTATATTATTGGCTTGTCTTCTGTTGATCTATTATTATGTTCTATTAGCATTTTATTTTCATGTTTATGTGATTGCTAAATTGAATCGAGGCTAAGAAAGATTGAAGTAATTGCAGTAAGCATAGAACATACCATGTCTGTCTAAATTTAACATGGTATTAGAGCTGAGGTGGAGACAAAGCCCAAGATAGTGTGAAAATCAATCACCGAAGAAGAAATCTTATTAAGGACCAATGGCCTCCTCAACCTATAAGTGTTTCAAATCTGATGATAAGTTCACTGACAAGTCTGATTATCATGCATGGAAGATGTCCTTGGATTTGGCATTAGAAGATCAAGAAGTCATGGATTATATGCAGGGGAAAATTCATGAGCCTCCATCAAATGCACCTACTGCCACTAAGTCGAAGTATAGAAAAGGGGAAATCAAAGCAAAGACGATTATTCGAGATTCTATTCATAAGCACTTGGTTTCTTATATATCTGAGCTGAGCACATCTAAAGAGATGTATGATTAGCTGGTTACCATGTTCAGGGCTAGCAATGCTAATCAAGTTCTTTTCTTCAAAAATCAATTAAAGAATATCAAGAAGGGCAAAGAAGAATCCATTCAATCCTATTTTATGAGGCTCACTGAAATCAGGAATAATCTCTTAGCTATTGGAGAAGAAATAGTTGATAGAGAGATGGTTCTCATTGCGCTTGGAGGTCTCCCCCATGATTGGTATGTATTCAATACCACTATTCTTAATAATAATGTGATTCCTGGTTTTGATGAAATATTGACGAGATGCACTCAAGAGTAGACAATAATGATGGAGAGAGATCATCCCTCTAATGGAAATGGAAGTGACCCTACTACCTTCACCGCTCATGCAAAGAAGAACCATGGTGGCCCGAGAAATCAAAACCATGGAAGAGCAAGGCCCAAAGGAAGGAAGGGAAGATGTTACACTTTTAACAAGTTTGGTCACTATGCAAGAAAGTGCCTCAATAGAAGGGACTCTCCCAGGGATGATGAAAACAACAACTACAGGGGGAATGGAAATCAAAGGAACAAAAGGTTCAAAGAAAAAAGGAAGGCTCCCTCTGATCGTCGTGGAAATGGGCAACCTTTCAAGAGGTCAATAAATTCCAAGGACGATGAGTCTAATGTTGTTGATAATAAGAAAAATGAATTTATTCTTGTATCTGCCCTATCTGCTGCATCTCCTCCTGACACCCTAGATGTCTAGTTGATTGATAGTGGTGCTTCGAGGCACCTCACTGGTTATAAAGAAGCCCTCTCTGATTTGATTGAGAAGGATACAAATCCAGAAATTATCCTTGGAGATAATGCCACCTATCCCGTGAAAGGGACAGGGACTGTGACCTTTCATCTATCTCAAGGTCAAGTCCTCTGTTTACAAGATGTGTTGTACGTACATGATTTGAAGAAGAACCTTGTGTCTATTTCGGCAATGGAAGACAAAGGGTTCATGGTGGCATTCGTTGATGGAAAGGTACGCATCTGGAAGAACTTCAAAGAAGCTCTTACTATTGGTTTTAGAGTTGATACACTCTACTGGGTTGGAGGAAGTCCATTGGGGGCTATGTCACGTGATACAACTCTTCAAACAGAGTTATGGCATCGGAGGTTTGCACACCTTCATTACAAAGCCCTTCCCAAAGCAAGAAGGTGGTGACAAGGATGCCCGAATTTAAAGATGATCATGAAGGTATATGTCAAGGTTGTACCGAAGGGAAGCATACAAGGGGACCATTCCCCTCAAGGGTCACAAATACATTTGATATCTTGAAGTTGATACATTCTAATTTATCTGGTATGCTGCCCGTGAGATCCTTGGGAGGATGTTCCTATTACATGACTTTTACAAATAACTTCTACCAGAAGACCTGGATATATTTCTTGAAGAAGAAGGACGAAGCATTCAAATGGTTTTGTACCTTCAAGGCCTTGGTGGAAAATCAAACTGAGAAGAGAATCAAAGTTTTGAGGACCAATAATGGGTCCGAGTATGAGTCAAATGAATTCAATGACTTTTGCAGTGAAGCTGGCATTAAGAGGGAGACCACAACTGTGTATACTCATGAGAAAAATGGTGTCGCTGAAAGAAATAACATGACCATTGTGGAAGCTGCCTGCGCCATGCTACGTGACCAAGGTCTTCGGAAGTTTCTATGGGGAGAAGCTGCAAACACTGCTGTGTACATTCAAAATAGATGCCCACATTCCGCTCCGGACTCCAAGACTCCCGAAGAAGTCTTCTCTGGTAATAAACCTGATGTTTCTCATTTTAGCGTTTTGGGTTGTCCAGTTTACTTTCATGTGCTAAAAGAAAAGAGAAGCAAGCTAGATGCTTTTGGAAAGAAGGGAATGTTTGTGGGCTTCAGTGAAACTTCGAAGGCAGTTAGAATCTATGTGCCTGGTTAAAGAGAAGTGGAGATATGCCACCATGTCACCTTCGATGAAGATGTTGCCCTCAAGAAAGTAAGAAATCTTCCTAGCTCCAAGGAAGACAAAGAAGATGAAGAAGCAGGGAAGCAGGAAGAGCCGAAGGATGAACCGATGCCCAATGTTGAAGGACCTATGGATCCTATTGATCCACCTCCTTCAAATAAGAGAAGACCCTCATGGCCTAGGGACACTCTTGAAGATGCCGAGAGACATATTGCCCCAAGGGGGACATTTTGTGAAAGCAAGAAGCCGAATAGATACCAAGGGTATCTAGCAGCCATGAGTACAATTGTACAATCTGAGCCTAGATCATTTGAAGAAGTAGTAAAGCATCAAGTTTGGAACGATGCTACGCAGGAAGAATATGAGTCCATTATGAAAAATTATGTCTGGGAAGTGGTCCCAAGACCGGAGGACAAAACTTTTGTCACCTCGAAATGGCTCTATAAGATCAAGCATGGATATGATCATAGTGCTGAAGAGTACAAGGCAAGATTTGTTGCCTGAGGCTTCTCTCAAAAAGAAGGCATAGATTATGATGATATATTTGCACCTGTCGCCCGCTATACCACCATTCGATCTATTATTGCCCTTGCTGCAACGCAAGGATGGAGTCTCCACCAGATGGATGTGAAGATTGCTTTTCTGCATGATTCAATAAAGGAAGAGGTGTATGTGGAGCAACCTCTGGGGTTCGAAGTCCAAAATAGAGACACCTATGTTTGCAGGTTGAAGAAATCCCTTTATGGGTTCAAGCAGGCCCCAAGGCTTGGTATAAGAGGATAGATAGCTACTTGATGAAGATGGGCTTCACTCGAAGTAATGCTGATCCAAACCTTTATTTTAAGGTTGATAAAGAAAGGTCTCTCATTCTAGTTCTCTATGTGGACGATCTCTTCCTAACAGGTGTTGACCCTCTCATTCATCGGTATAAGAGGGAGCTAGCTACCGATTTTGAGATGAAAGACCTATGACTGATGCATTACTTCCTAGGCTTGGAGGTCTGGCAAAGGCCAAGTGAGATTTTCCTTTCTCAAGGAAAATATGTCGTGAAGCTGTTGGAGAGATTTGGTATGGTGGACTATAATTTGTGTTGACACCGATGGAACTCAACTTTAAGAAGTTGTGTGGAAAAGCTGTTGGGACCGAACTAGGAAATTCCACTAAGTATCGACAACTCGTGGGGGCCCTGATGTTCTTAGTGTACTCCCGTCTGGACGTATGTTTTGCAGTGAACACTTCGAGTCAACATATGGTTGAGCCTCATCACATTCACTAGATTGGTGTCAAGAATCTATTGAGATATCTTCGGAGCACAATCAACCATGGGTTGAGATACACTACCGGGAGTTTGAGACTCGATGGATATACTAATGCCGATTGGGCTGACAGTGTGGTGGATCGCAAGAGCACATATGGATGTTGCTTCAATTTGGGCTTTGCTTCGATATCTTGGATGAGCAGGAAGTAGAAGTCAGTGGCTTTGAGCACCGCTGAGGCCGAACACGTTGCAGCGAGTATGGCCTGCTGTGAAGTTGTTTGGTTGAGAAAGCTCTTCAGTGAGATGTTTGGTTGAGAAAGCTCTTCAGTGAGCTGTTCGGACATGTGCTAGATACCACCGTTATCCTTTGTGATAACCAAAGTGGGATTCGTCTTTCTGAGAATCCTGTGTTCCATGATCAATCCAAGCATATTGATATCAGGTATCACCTTATCTGGGATATGGTACAACGAGGCGCCGTAAGGCTCGATCATATAGGAACTGATGAGCAGGTCGCAGATATTCTCACGAAGCCCCTGGAGAAGGTCAAGATCCTAACCTTCCGTAAGAAGCTTGGAATCATGGAAGACCCTATTGTGAGGGTCCTGCTTGAGTTGGACTATGATCTCTAGGAGTTCAAGGGGGCTTGGGAATAGTTTCTTGGAGCTATAAGCACACACAAGGCTAGGCTTGTCGAACCTTGTTGTGCTTTTGCCTCACCGTTATGATAATGAGTTGGTTCACCTCTCTTTGATCTACGCCCCGCATGCATCCTACCCATGGAGTTTCAGACTCATGGGAAGTACCTCTCATTTGGCCAATGAGGTGGGAAATGTGGATAGAGACCAATAGCAAGACCGATGAATGCATCGGAGATTGCCGTACTCTCTATGTCGAGGATGGCACGTGTCCAAAACCTTGATCTGGGATCAAGTCTGATGAGGTTCTTACCTCGAAACTGATTTCGCGTCAGTGAACTAACTTCGGGTTAGTATGTGACTCTTTTTGAGTCTATTGAGGTTTTATCCTCTAAACTGACTTCAGGTCAGTACACTAACTTTGGGTTAGTATGAGACTCTTTCTGAGTTCGAGAGAGATTTTAACCTCTAAGTTGACTTCGGGTTAGCTGAGCGTGATGTCTTTGTGACTCACCCTTTTTTTGTTCTATTTGAGAAGAAGAGCCAGCAAAGCAAGCTACGACAGGATGACGCAGGAGTGCAGGATGATATATGATAGTACACGATGGTACTGATCACTGGATGGCACAAGTGGACAGATGGAGTTATCCCTAGTTGAGAGGGAGTGTTAATTTTGGGCAACTAGGTCCAAACTCCAGGTTGCACTGCTCATATGATGATGATTATATTTTTGTTGGATTCCTCTTTCAGAGAGGTTCAAGATTGATCTAAAGATCATCTTGTTTGGATGAGCAGAACATATATTTTGATTTTTTTTTCCACACATGCGCAAGGTCGGCCAGATTTGTAATGTAGGCTCACAAGCCTAATAGATGTGTCACGCACCCTCACTGACTGATATAAATTGGAGAGACTTGGAGACCATTTGCTCATCAACTCATCACACATTCTCTCTTGTGATCTGATTGGTTCGATCAGCCTTTTAGAGGCCTCTTTCTCTCACACGTGCTGAGCTGAAACTGGGTAAAAGTGCGGATTGTTTTAGGGCTTATTGCTAGTGCGTTGACCAGCGTTGACCGTGGTTAGACCTTGGAGTTTTGACCTCCATATTTTGCAGAAATTCCGATCTTGTGAGGCCGCATTAAAGGGCACAAAGATCGAGGAAAAAGGAGCCCATTGACCAAAGCCCTAAACTGCAGCATTGACTTTTTGCGTTGACTTTTTGGTGTTGACTTTCTGTTGACCAACGTTGACTTTTGAGGAATTGTCTTTGAGGGGTGTGTGTGACACTTGGAGGGTTCGCTGATCTGATGTTGGGAAAGACTTTGCTGGCTGGTGCATCCTGTTGACTGTTGTAACACACACTATCCTATATCCTTGCTGGGCAAGAAAAATTGTAAAATCTGATGTATATTATTGGCTTGTCTTCTGTTGATCTATTTTTGAGTTCTATCAGCATTTTACTTTCATGTTTATGTGATTGCTAAATTGAATCGTGCCTAATAAAGATTGAAGTAAAATTGCATTAAGCATTGAATATACCATGTCTGTCTAAATTTAATAGCCTCCCTCAACAAAGATATCAAGATGTAAATGTATTGTAACAGATGATGATCTTGACCAGTTGTTCTTGATTCAGACTTGTCACAAAGTAAAGCACTTCAGTCATGAGCCACTGTTTCCAACTTTGCGCTTTAGGGGGCAATCTGTTATAGGCCATTTTGTCACATATGATCAATAGGCCTGTAAACTGGATCAATCAACATCCATGAACACCTTGTCATCGTCCCTACACAAATCCCTAGGCATGACTCTCCCAAATCCCTGAGTTTCTGGGCTTGCCTGCTTCATTTCCATGCTTTTGAGGCCCAACACATCCTGGCCCTTTAGTAGCCTGCATTCAATGCAGGTTCTCGACTCTGCACCTGCATTGATCATTAACACGTTGTCCCTTGCTGGGGTGCACTAATTCTAGAAATTCAGGAAAAATAAAAAGAATCTCGAAGCTTCCTCTTCCAGAAGCTTCCAGTAGTTGCTTCAACTATTTACCTTGGATAAGAACTTTGAATCCTATCTAATCCTACCTTTGAGATTTCACCTCTTACCCCTTTAGTTCATCCTCCCATCAAGAGTGGATCTCAAGCCTAGATTGGTAAATGGACAAGAATTCCTAAACTACCATCCTCTCCTATATATTTACTGTCATCCACAAGCTAAGGGTTGGCTTTTGGAGATTGATTACCCTCATGTTCCTGCAATGGATCTAAGAGAGTCATTATTCCTTGCACTGAGGTTAAGACAATATGCCCTTTGGGGCCGGGGGTCAATATCTTTTAGATATTTCCTAGATCTTTTGGAGATTGATTACCCCCGGCTCCAAAGGGCATATTGTTTTACACTCAAACTATATCTATGTGGAAATAGGAGGCTGAGAAGGGACCCTACCCTCTCAAGCCAAATGGATATCCCAGGTTACATTCGAATAACACTCTCTACATCTATATAAGAAATTGAATAAAAATTCTTCCCAAGAAGAGAGGAAATAATGCATATAAGGCAGGAATGTAATGCAAGTGGCGCCTTTCCTCATCTATGTCGCTTCCATTTGTGCACTCCCCTTTTTTTGTGGCTCACCATATTTGTATTTATGTCAGTTCCGTTTGTGCCCTCCTGTTCCTTTGTGGCTCACCATATTAAAAGGCGTCCCTAATGGGCACACTACTATGAGCAAAATTGTAAATGAATAGGCCTCCTCAGCCAAGGTGAGAATGTGGGCCAACAAAATAACAATTGGGAAAACTTGAAAAACAACTAGAGCATCTCCACTAAATCAATGATAATAGCCAAGAGGGGATTGAACTGAAATACCCAAAATCACCTAAGTTTGCACTGATAAACCCAGACATACTTACAAATTTAGCTGATTGTGCCCATTCCCGCGTAATCATATTTCTAAACCAATATTGGTTGGAACATTTGGAAGAAAAAACCTATTCAAAGCAAGCAAAGCAGAAAACTAGTATTTCTTTGAGAAACACAATTAAAAAAAATGCTGAGAGAAGGAACAAACCTTGCACAGAGGGCTCACTTATCACTGATGCACACATTGAAATCCCGGTTGCTCCAATTCCCTTCAGCAAGCCTCTCCTTGGCAAGTTCAGATCTTCACCATGGGAACAGCCTGCATATATTCACTGAATATGTTAAAAATGATCAGAAAACTTATGGAAAACTATATTAACCATACCCAAAGAAAACTAGGTAACTTACCAGAAAAATATGGGCTTTTGGCTACTGTATATTTCGATGGCCGACCTATAGCAGAGCAAGGATTGAGGTAAGGAATCACCCTCCTGGCTGGTGACGAGGAAGCGCTGAAAGATGCATGAGCAGGTGAGAGGGGAAGCGTACATACATACGCCATTTAAAATAAGTCAAGCCTGCCAAGGGAAGTCATTGGACAATTTATGATCCCACTGATAAAGGTGGAGTCTGCATCTCATCCAGTTATTCGTTTCGCTGTGTGCGATTTCCAACTCTTGCTACGTAGCCACCCTTTTCACCATTGGGCAGAAACGTAATATCCTTTCCATTCCTTAATTACAAAAATTAAAACACAAGGTGTATTTTCCGCTGGCACAGGCTTCCGAATACAGATATCCTCTCGTGTTTGAACACAAAGATTTCATATACTTTTAGTGATTAAGATATGGTTTTTATTTTTATTAAAATACAATGTTTTTGGAAAAACCCAGCTGTCGGGCTGAGAGGTAATTATTAGTAACTTTGGATCTATTGAACGCAGAGAGGGATCAAATATCTTAAGATACAAACCTCTTTTTAAGTGCATAACTTCAAGAAAGGTTTGCACCTCGAGAGATTTGATTCCTCTTAGCTCTTGGTAGATCTAGAGTTAAGACGGATTTATTGGTTTTGAGCGAAATACCAATAAAATGTTTTAATTATAATATTTTTTTATTTTCACTAGTTTTATATAATATATACATACTTGTCATTGAAATATTTGTTGAGAAAATGGTTGTTATTGATGTCAAAGGTTATCCTACTAAATATGATAATATTACAAGCTTAAAGATCGTCTCAAGACTTGTCCAACGAGGTGTGGGTTGCCCCCTAACTCCTCTTGGTTGAGAAGATTTGAATTTTTCAAGACAAAAATTGAATTTCTATGGCCTCAGTCAAGTCAACCCTCCCATAGGGCAGGTCAATGCTACTTGGGTTAAGTTGACCCTATTTGAGGGTCAACAATGCCTATAAATAGGAAGTCCCCTCTCCCATTTCAGCCAAGTGACTTGCGTCCAAGAAAAGCAAGTGAATTTAGACCTGTGTGAGCAAAAAAATGAGGTTCATATCTCATGAACCAAGGAGTGTAGCAAGGGTGAAAAGAAGTCATCTCTGAAAAAAAAATATTGTTTTGGTTAAGGGTTTTCTAGAGCTTGGCTTTGATTAATCTTTTAATCATTTCTTTGAAACATTTGTGGAGGAGACTTGGCCTTTATCTCAGGAAATTTCGGCCTTGTATTAGCCTCAGGCTCGACCTTTGTCTTAGGAAATTTTAGCCCTGTATTAGCCTTAGGATCAGCCTATGTCTCAAGAAATTTCGGCCATGTATTAGCCTTGTGCTCAACCTCATTTTTGGCCCTAACTTCGGCCTTGAGTCAAACCTTTTTTGAGCCCTGTACAAAACCTATATTCGTCACTATGGAAACCCATCATTGGACCCTCCTAGTAGCCAATTTTAGCCTATCTCAGAGCCAATTTGGAGCAGCCTTTGATGCTTATCTTGAAGGATTTTTGGAATAGTGTTTGATGCCTATTTTGAAGGAGTTTTGGAGCAGTGTTTGATGCCTATTTTGAAGGATTTTTGGAACAGTCTCTGGTGCCTATCTTAAAGGAATCTTGGAGAAAATTTTGGAACCTATCTTGAAGGAATCTTGGAGCAAATTATTGATAAGTTTTGGAGTCTATATTGAAGCTAGTTGTTAAGAAACATTGAAGTCTACTTATAATCAATTTATAAGGTTGGTGCATGAAGAGGATTGGTGTTCTCATTCATTTTTTTCCAGGTTGGTGCCTAGGATTGTTCAAGAGGATTGGTGTTCTCATTACTAGGTTGGTGTCTTAGGTTTGTGAAAAGGATTGGTGTTCTCATTCATTTTTTTCCAGGTTGGTGCCTAGGATTGTTCAAGAGGATTGGTGTTCTCATTACTAGGTTGGTGCCTTAGGTTTGTGAAAAGGATTGGTGTCCTTAATTGACAGGTTGGAGCTCGAATTTGTAAATGAGGATGGGTGTCCTCATTATTGTATTTTGATCAATGATGCTGAAGGAAATGTTTGATCACTGATTTCGCATAACTGATCCCAAAAGTAACAATTCATAAAGGTGGAACAGTGGTATTTCACGCAACTCGGGTGGCAACATATAAGGTGGATGGTGTCACTGGAAAGAAACTAAAGGACCTGTCATGTGAACCAAAATTCTAACACAACCTGAGGTCTCCACCAATCATAGATGATACATTTCTACACTATGGGAATGAATGAGCTGAAGTCAACCATGTGAAAAATCGTTTGATTACCGATCATTTTTGTATACCGTTAAAAAACATGAGACAACTCACCGATAATGATGATGAGATTCAAGGTACCCAAGTACAATCTAACAAGTGCGAATAAATGGATTGAATTCAAACACTTGACAAAATCTACCAATCAGGAGACATTATTGTATTCTCACTGTCGATAGCGAAGGAGTCTGTCACTAATGACTACAAACCCTAAGGTACTAAAAAAGGACTCTAGATCTTGTTCCTAGAGAAATGATTTGAAGTCGATGGGAAAATATCTATTGGAAGGAAGGAATTAAGGCATCCCACATCAACTAGCACGAGTGTAACCCACAGGCCAATAATTTGGAAGGACTCGAACAAAAAGAGATGAAGTAACCATTCTAAAGCACGTTTCCGGTGTACATGAGATGTGGCTAGTGCACAATAGAAACCCTTTGAATGAACCAATAATGAAGGCTGACATAGAGGTGAGGAATCCACCAATAGGGTCAAATGGAAACAAGGTATTACACGAACCCAATTGTGTGATAATTTAAGATGACGTCGAACACAAGGGAAACCACTCAGTCAAAGGCCCATGATATTGATCAATGTTGAGAAAAAATTCACCTATCAATGATATCAATAGGGCTAGGGTGTGACTCTAGGCCTACTCTCAGAGAAATTTTTCGAAGTCGATAACAACAGACCCACCAGCAAGAAGTCAATGGATACCTTCTTAACTAAAACGAGTGAAGGACCAAATAGTTGATGTGATACTGAACATAACTTTGACAGACCAGGTATGGCTGACTGAAAATAACTCAAGAGACACTCCAGAATGGCCGATTCATGTTTACTTCCCTTGAACAAGAGCACGACTCAAATGTGATTGTATGGAAACATATAATAACTTTGTATAAGTTTGTCATGCAGGAGGCATCAACAAACTCTTCATGCGATTGGAAGAGATAACCAACCAGAGGAGTATTGAATCAACAACAAGGTTATTGCTCTCCTAAGTCAAATTAAAGCCCATCTCAACAGAGGAAAGACTTGTTTTGAGTGCTTTGTTTAAGGGCAGCACAAATGACTCTTGCTACCATCAAATATGGAAGTAAATTTCCCATTCCCGTTCTTTTTGGACTATATAATTTTTTTTTTCTTTTTCATATTTAAAGCATGAAAAAGAATAAAAGAATGCCTATAGTACAGTGGAAATAATGAGTGTCAAAATACAAATTCTCTAGTTCCTGGGATTGGAACATTCCTATGCTCAATGCAAGGTGATGAAACTCGTCAATGACACTCAAAGGAATGTTCTTTCCATAGGTGAAAGGTGTCAAGTCACAGAGGCTAAGTGATTGCACGGTTGAATTTGCAGAAATTCATGGTAAAAAAGTGGCTTATACATGAGTCCAAATGAAGTTGGCTTAAGGCCAAAAGGGCACAAATAGCCAACATGCAATGCAACAATAAAACTTAACATGTGGAAGCCTCTAGCATATATATCTAGAAAGATAGCGAAGAAGAAGGAGAATGAAGCTTCATCACAAAGTCATGATGGTACTAAAGAGGACTCTCGAGCCTACACAATTTTGTAGCATGGGCAACATGTGCCAGCGAGGATCTAACTAGGAATCCCATGTAAAGGATGGCTCTACCATTATGTCATGATTTTATAAAACAACGAGTGAAAGTGGTTTGAGAACCATAACATAATGGGGTCGACCCTATGGAAACATATCGCAGTATGAGGCTAGAATGCATAATGCAGCGGAAAAAGTGATATTCCCTAACCTATATGCCAGTGACAAAAATGATACCTGCTTTGATAGGTCAATAATCACGGAATGGAAGTGGTGAAAAATATCTCAAAAGTCTTCATTTTTACCCTGAAAGAAATCCTATCCCAACACTCAAAGCCAAAAGGTCAAAAAGTTTATAAAATTATAAAATATAAATATAAACTTTATAAAAGTGGGTTTTGAAATTTGAAATTTAAATATAAATAAGGCCTTTTGACTTACCAAATTTCATTTGTGTTTTTAAGAGTTGAGTGCTTGAGAGCTTGGAGAAATTTTTTGGCAACCAAATTCCACCAAATCTCTCAACTGAAGCATCAATCGAACTTCCATGTAATCCTAGATCTGATTTCTTAGTGAATTAAAAACATTTCAAGAGTTTTTCAATAAGTTTTCACCATAAATTTTTGTTTTTAGAATTTATCTCCACGTATACACGGGTTTGATATTGTGAAGTCGTGTATAAAAAGCCCTATATGAGACTGTGTATAAAGAGGCCTGCTTACGCGTAGAACGAAATGAAAATTATGATTTTTAATGGATGCATTCGCTTGAAATTGTGGGATGTCGATTAGTTGGAGAGAAAGAGAACACTGTGAAGTTGATAATGAAGTCATGAATGATCCATTAGGATTGGAAGCATTGAGAGGATGTGGTTTATTAAAAAATTTCAAGATGCCGAACATGAAAACCCAAACTAGATTGTTGGGGATGCTTATCAATTACTCGGACCCGGAGGAAGATGATTTTATGATTGATCAAATGCCTTTGCATATTGAGATAGAGGATATATATTTTATAACTGGACTTTCCCGAAGAGAATAACCAGTCAATTTGCAAGGGAAGGCCTGAGGGGGTCTTAATGTGGATGATTACATTAGCATCTACTGTACACTAGATACTGACAAGGTCGGATCACAGATTCTGATAAAAAATGTAGTGAGGTTGCCCATAAAATTCTCCTTTTTACCATAGTGAGGCTAGAAGGCTCAACATCACTACACCATGTTTCTCGTCCTACCATGTCCTTGGCAGTGGATTGCCTCTCGAAGTATTGGACTAGTGTACAACACTCTTGACCAGTATGAAAAAGCAACTGACTTCAATAAGAAAAGGTAAAACAAATCATTTTTGGTATGGTACCATACTTTGCACATTTTTCTTTGAAAGGATATTAGCACTTCGACCCAAAGTGTTTTCAACCATTAGCATCTCCAAAGATTTTTAGGATAGCTAGATGGGTTGGTCTGATGAAGAGACTAGGTGGTGGCGAAGTCCCTAGAACAACATTTGATGACGTTTTTTTCCTTTGGTGGGAACAACAAGTCATAGTTATAGAGGACCTTCAGAGAAAACCCCAGGACGTACAACCTTATCATATTGGATTTTGACTTTCTTTTTATGAGCCTCATTTATTGTGGCTGCATCTCGATGTTGCTCATCAAGATGTTCCAAATGGAAAAGGCATTCTTCAAGACTAAATGTGGCTGGAAGAATTTCTACCACTAATTTAAGAGATGGAGTCTCACATTCCATCGGGAAGATTGATTCCAAACCATAAACTAGTTGAAAAAGAGTGAAACCCGTAATGGTCTTAACCGACATCCAGTATGCCCAAAGTGTAGGACATATCATGATATGCCAATTATATTGAGCTTTATTGATCGCCCTTTGCAGGATAACTTTTAGGGATGTATTCACGGCTTCAACCTGACCATTGGCTTGAGGATAGTATGGAGATGAAAGCTCTTTCCGGGAACCCAATTTTAGAGCGAATTTGGACATCATCTTATTCTGAAAATGACTGCCATGGTCAGTGAAAATCTTCTTTGGAATATCGAAATCATAAATGACTTGGTTGAATAGGAAAAGAACTACTATCTCACCATCATTTGCGAAAGTAGGCATAGCTTTGGCCCACTTAGTAAAGTACTCCACTGCTAAGATAATGTACTTATGAACCTTTGCTGAAGGTGGATTGCAAGTTGTAAAATCAATACCCGACTTTGTGAAAGGACCGAAGGCGATGATAGGAAAAAGTGGAGCTGGATGAGCGCGAATTTTCTGAGTATAAACATAACAAAGATGGCACTTTTTGACCGCTTCAATGCAATCCTTAAAAATCGAGGGCCAAAAATAGGTTGTACACAAGATTTTTTGGGATTTAGCAAGCCCAGATAGATGACCACCACAAGCTCCATTGTGGCAATCATTCAACATGAACTTTTATTCTTCAAGGTTAAATAGCGTCTAAGGATTGAATCAATCTCGCGACGATGCAAAGTGTCACCGATAATAATGTAATTTCAAGCGAGGTGACGCAATTTTCTGTTTTCATCCTTCGAAAAAGCGAGAGGAAACTTCAAAGTCTGGAGATATATTATGATATCTTCATAGCAAGAATCTTGTGAAGAAATAAGGAAGATATATTCATCAGGAAATGACTCTTCATAAACAAAATCTTCTTCAAAAGGAAACTCTGAGATCAATTCTACAAATACTAAAGATTTTTTAGATTTGGCTGACATGAATTCGAGATCAAATTCTTGCAAAATAACAATCCATCTATTATGCTTTCCCCCAATCACTTGACTATGAAGAACAAACTTTAATGGGTCGACATCAGTTAGGACAAAAGTTTTTCTAAGTAGAATATAATGTCGAAATCGCTCGACAACATGAATCACTGCCAAAGCTAATTTTTCTATATGAGAATATCATAGCTCAGGACCGACTAAAC
The DNA here is from genome assembly GCA_034641835.2 of Pinus albicaulis. Lineage (NCBI taxonomy): Eukaryota > Viridiplantae > Streptophyta > Pinopsida > Pinales > Pinaceae > Pinus > Pinus albicaulis. Next base: position 87,396,552 of record CM076576.1, read on the forward strand.
CTCGACTCATATAATAAATCACGTTCTCACAAAGAGCATCGTCTTCCTGAACCAGAACCATATCTATGGTTGATTCTACCTCAACGAGATATAAGAGTAAATCCATGCTATAATTGGGTGGACTCAATACAGGAGCAGAGGTCAATGTTTTTTCAAAGCATCAAATGAGTGCTAAGACAAATCATCCCATATAAATGGAACTCACTTCTTTAGTACTCATTAATCCTTTTGTAATCTTGGAATAATTGACGATAAATCTCCTTAAGAAATTATCTTTTACTTGGAGACTCTGAAGCTGACAGATAGTGGACGGGGGATGCAATTGAAGTATTGCCTCAACCTTGAAGGGGTCAACATGAATCCCTTCAGTAGATACAATGAATCCTAATAACCAACCAAATGTGAGAATGAAGACACATTTATTTGGATTCAATCGTATCTTGTAATAACGACATCGTTCAAAAATCAAATGAATGTGATGTGGATGATCAATTATCTTTCAAGAATGAGCAGCTAGGTCATTCAAATATGCTTCGATAATATGTTTGATGTCATGGTAATAATATGACATGGCCCACTGAAAATTTGTTCCAACATTTTTAAGGAAAAAATGCAACTTTTTGCACACAAACATACCCCAGGTACAAATAAAAGTTGTATTATGCTGATCTTCAGGATGGATAGTAATATGATTTTATCTCGAGAAACTGTCCATGAAGGAAAAAATATCATTTCCCGCACATTAATCAATAATATGATCAATAAAAGGTGCGGGGAAATTATCTTTCGGACAAGCCTTATTCAAATCCCTAAATTCAATGCATACTCAGATCGTTCCTTTCTTTTTATCGACAAGGACTGGATTCGAGACCCATTTAGTTAACGAAACGGGGTATATGAAACCCACCTTTAGCAGCTTTTCAACCTCGGCTTTGATATTTGTTGCTTTCCTAGGGTTCACCAGTCAAAGCTTTTGTCGTACAGGGTTAGTGTTTTCATAGGTCTTAATCTCATTTTGAACTATCGATGGATCGATTCCAAGCATTTCCTCATAAGACCACCCAAACACATCTCAGAATTATTTAAAAAGATCTGTATAAATCTTGATTTCTTCAGAGGAAAATTTAACTCCGATGAATACATTCTTGGTAATATTGGGATCCCTCGAGATGTTCACCAGAATAATTTTCAAAATAATGGACATATTACCTTCGGCGAAAATCTATGTTTGGGGCAAAGGATTTAAGATTGTATGAACATTTCCAGTTGAAGGACTAGACAAGCTTGATTCAAATTCATCCAAATCTAGGAGAAAATATGACCGATGATGCAATTCATCCCACAGTATTTCTACACCGAACATTTCTTCTAAGATTGCCTCTTCAAATGGTAAGACAGTATCAAGGCAATCCATAGCGAAAGTAGAGTCAAGAGTCCAGGTCGGAGCCACATCACCATCTAAATCCTCCAATGAAAGAGGAGTGGGATAAAAATCTACAGTATCGACTATAAATTGATAAGCAATTTCTGTTGTAGACATAAGGTATGCCATTCCACCCACTTTCCCATCCTCTAATGTGGCTATAGAGAGGGGTAAGGGCCAAGGATAAGAAAAATAATGAGTTTTGAAGAAACATCTTCGAGTAGGGGCCTTGGAGGATGAAATGGCATTAATTCGAGCAATAAGATAAAGAAGATAAAAAATACCCATCAATGAGGAATACATTATGACTCCTAAATTATCCACAGGTGGCTTGGAATTCTTCACCAAGGGAACGATAGAATCAAAATATGCATTGGGTTCTTTAGGGGAATAATCCATTTTATCAACCGTAACAATTCTCCCTTCATGGGGAAAGCATAGGACCGGAAATAACGATGATACAAAAGCATCCATTTCATGAATCCAATTTCGGCCCAATAAAATATTATAATCCAAATTGGCATAAACTATTTCTACCTCGACATTAACCACCTTGTCCCCAACAAAGATGGGAAAGGCTGGAATAATTGCATGTGGCCTATGAGAATGACCATCGAATGTGGTAAGGAGAGTAGGTTAAGAAACAACTTGAGGAGATATGATAGCCTTCCAACATGTTATTGACATGACATATGTGGAAGCCCCCTCATCAAATACAATTTGAAAGATATTCATTTTCCGATATGTAGACTTGATTTGGAAATCCATATGACAGGGGAGTCTCTTATTAATATTCGGCATGTTAAATGTTATAATAAGATATTTTTTTGGATCTATTGCTCTGATCACAGTGAGAAATGCACTCCTTTGTGTAGGACACGATGGAAGTACCTCTAACACTGACATTGCACAAAGGCTTTTGGCCAAATATTCAACAATAGAGTAGTTTTGGGTAGCCTTGGCATTAGGATTGATAGTCAAACATTTTGTAGAGCCTTTCAGAATCCGAGGTATAGGCTAAAAAATGGGCCTCTCAGTGTGGAGTAGCTCTGGAACATCAGAAGTAGCCTTAACCTTATAATGTTCTAACGTAGGACAACGTTAACAACTAAAGGTTGAGAAGGCATAAGCACTGACGACGATGCCTGAATCGAAGAAGCAATTTGTAAGAACAATTGCTGCAATTTACTTAGAAGGTTAGCCATGCTATTATCAATCGATCCTACTATTCCGTCGGCATGGGGCCTTGGCTTGAGTTTGGCTAAATAGATCTTAAATCGAGGAGCATCAGGTAGAATCTTATAGAGGACTCCAGATTGAGAATAGATGAGTTCTAATTGTTGGGCTCTAAAGATAGCATGTTCTTCAGTGAACACTTCAAATAGCGACACATCCTTAGAAATGTATGGCTGCAAGGACTTAAAAAACCATTCGAGAAGGAATTCATTAGGGATATAGGCCTTAATTAGCCTCTTCCTTCTGTGCCATTCCTGAATATGGTCAGAAGTATTAGTTACTTTGTCTTGTTGGAAACTAGCCAACAATTCAGTTCTAGCATAATACCAGACATGAAACAAAAAATGGTTTAAAAACATAGTAGCTAGCTTGCCAAATGTAGAAAATGTACCCCCATTAAGCTATATATACCATTTCACAGCATTTCCAGTTAGGGTGCGTAGGAATAATCTCAACCTGATTGAATTGTCGATCATGGAGTTGGATGAACACCATAAGTGGAATGTTGTTACATGATCCGCTAGATCCTCTCCAAACTTCCCTTCGAATTTTGGAATATATTATGGAAGTTTGGTGGGAATCGGAGGCAAATTCGGATTATATAGGATCGGATCATTCGTCAACTTCGAATGATCTGGAAATTTAGGGTTTCTATGAATGGTAAGTGCAGAGGAGTGGGAGAATTCCACCCACCAAGAGTATGATTTCCAATAATAAGAAAAGACTATTATGAATTTGTAGAGGCACCAGGTTTCTAAGGATTATTCGTAGAAGAGGTTGAGCCATAATGAAATCCTTATGGCCCAAAAGTATTAAGAGGGCATCCACCTCCTGCTGTAGGTTTTCCAAACATAAGAAAGTCCCCCCCTAGTGAAGCATTGAAAGAAGAGGAAAGCCCTTTATAAGGATTCCATGCATTGGCTAAAGGAGAAAATACTTGTGAGCTCTGGACATAGGGAAAATTCATACTCCCCTGTTGACCAAATAAATAAAATTGATTCCAGATCCTTAAACCACTAACTGAAGGGTTTTCCCATCCTTGAATCCCTTGAAAAGGATTGGAATTCTGAGCATGAGCAGAGAAAGGTAGTGATCCTATGTTAAAATATGGGTTGGAGTGAGGTATATGACCACTTCCAAAAGGAAAAAGCTGAAAATATGTTGAACCACTTGGCATAGAATTCATTGATGTGGAAAAAAATATGGGAAGGTTGAAGGAATCAAAGGAATCACACTAGATGACATCCCAAAAGGATTGGAATTAGTGTAAGAAGCAAAAGGTTGGGTGCCCCCACTCGAAAATGGAATGGAGGTAGAGCCAAGAACTACGATACTAGGTGTGATGGTTGATATAACAATTGTACCCCCTCTTTCAACTGAAAGAGGGGTATGCACACTAGAAGTGTCCATAGCTGAAATCATGCTTCTAACCTTGGCCATCAAAAGAAAATAAGGAGAGAATGCAAGGCTCGCCAACCTCTGATTCAAGGTTCCAACGTATAATAGAATGTCTGGAAAATTAGAAGGAAGGGAAGAAGAAGGAGTCACGTGGGACTCAAGAATGTCTTCAATCTCAACCTTGTCTTCCCATTGGAAGAGCACCCTCGTAAGGATCGTAATGTTTCTGTCCAATTTATGACTTACACTAGGTTCACCCTGTGAAACAATAGCCTGAAGAGGAGGATTAATCTCCGATGCATTTGTTTCTACTTGTTGAAAATCACCGGCAGAATTTCTCCTATGCCTTCTAGATGAAGGCTTGTCACTCGTAGGTGAGAGCCCACGAATACTCCTAGACTGACGAACTAGTCAATCAACCACTTTTAATTATTAAGAGAATTTTTTAAAGACTCAAAAAAATAGAAATCTATGGTAATCTAGGAGCAAAGAGCACTCACTAAAAATTCCCTAAGCATACAACCAAATAAGCAACTTCCAGGTATTTTCGCTCTGGATGATCAAGAACGGACAACAAAATACAAGAAAGTGAATATAAGGACCTTCCGAAGATAGTCTAGGATAATTACGGCCTAGTCCAAATAGCGAAGGTAACATAAACAGTTACACTGACCTCCAAACAAAACCATTTTCCCGTGCAAGTACCCGAGCTTCGCAAGGGCTGTTATGTAGAATTATGATCTACAGATAAATCAAATTTCGTAAGTGTGGTGCTAGGCACTTAGAAAAACAGATTAAAGACTTTGCTATCACTTTTTCTAAGAATAAATAGACACACAGAAATATAGAAGAACCTACTTGTGATCCAAGCGCTTCCTATTCTCCTTTTGTCGCTTTTGTTGTAGCCTCCAATCCAACTTAGATCGCTAGATTGATTCCTTCAAGTATAAACAGAGAACAACAAACAAATTGCAATATACATATGCCTACTTATATTAATCATTTAAATCGATTAAACATGAAACATATATATCATTCAAGAGTCCATTACATGAGAAATAGAAACATAAACAGATACATATATGGGAAAATGAAAAACAATATTTATCAAAGAGTAGAAGGGGGAGGTTACAACCAATGATCAATTTGATGTCACCAGCTCCAGCTTCATCCCAGCCTCATCACATTCAACATCTCACCAACAGCATATCACTTCTTTCACTCTCTCAATTGAGAATCCAACAACATTTCTTTACCAAAATTCTTCCTTCCCTAGCACTAGGATCTGTGCTCAATTTATAGGGCAACTGATGATATTTTCTCAATGAATGACTTTCTAATAATATGCAAGACATGTTCCCAAGCTCAAAGGTGTTAGATGGACACTTGGATTCGAAGTTTGACACATATGGACTCTTCTAGAAGGCACTTCCCATGTGGAGATTTCGGAACAATGATAATTTCACTCCCATTTGACCAACACGCCCTTGAATGTCGGGAAGTGCATTGCAGTCCACCCTTGAATGGAGGGAGATGAATATGAAATGCAGTTAGTCCCTTGAGAGGCAGGGTTGGTGAGCTCATAAGTGATATAACATATACTTCAAACCTTGGAAATATCACAATAGAAGCCATGAATGATTTTTTCTTCTCTTAGGGCATATAGGAACTAAAATGTAAGGGGATGATAGACCCTATTTCATTGGTCCTAGGATGATGTCTAGTTTGACCAGGTCATGGGGGATGATGCCAAAATTGACCTATAACAACTGCCCCCTAAAGCATGAAGTTAGTATAATAACAATATTTTGAATGAGATGCTTTATGATGTGATAAGCTGGAACTAAAGCGGAGTGGTGACCTGCATCGATCCTACAATACATTACATCATGATATTTTCATCTTGATCATGAATTGTTGAGGGAGGCATTCCCATGCTCAGCACATAAACTATCTAATAACATGTACATAGTGTACAAAGTCGTCTACATTGGAATGTTGCCCAACATAGACATGCCTACAGATATAGGTCCATGTTCGGATAATGATCTGTATGTAAGGTCACCGTATAGATGATGTGTACAAAAGTCCTGAAATCGTAGCCCGGATGGCTGAAACTAGATCCAGGGTCTTCTTATCTTGTTCACTCAATCGTTCGGGTACAAATCTAGCTATGCGAATATATGATTTGTAGTCAAACAAGGTAATACATCATTTGATTACCAGCAAATGATGTGAGATGTTAAAAAACGCGAGAGAACCACCATTGATGTTAATGGATCTCAAGGTACTGCAGTACATTTAGTAAGGTGTGAATAGATGATTTGATGTCGAACGCCAAACAAAATCTTTCGGTAAAAAGTCCGAAATTGAGGATCTTATTGATGTTGTAACAAGCCTCATGGTACTGGAAGATGATGTTTCTAAGTAAAATTCCTGGATGATGATTTGATGTCGACAGGAAGCCACTTTATCGCGAAACGAGAGTTACTAATTTTAGAGAAAAAATGTGACTTGATATAGCAATGTTTAGGGATGACTATCATGAAAATGAATGTTATGAGTATTGCAGAAGGATGAATATTCACTGGATGACTTCTCTTGAACATATCGGCGACACTAAGATGAGTTGGCAGCATTGACCCAAAACCGAAGTGAAGGAATGATGAACATAGGTATGAATGAGCCGTTAAGAAGATTACCCAACCCAAACAATCACGATGATGAAGTTAAGTGTCATGTTCAAGAGTGACCTGCTACTGTAAAAGTTTTGTTCACTTTCCCAAATTTTCCCCAATCATTTTTCAACCAGTACTTCTTTATTTTTTAACAAGCTTGAGGAGGATAACATATGATTGATCTATAATTCAACCCTCCGGGTGAATACGCATCGTTATTTAATAATTTAACGAGTCTAGCGATAAATGAAACTTGACTCTTGCCATGATCTACAAGCCTGTCGTTATTTTACATTTTAACGAGCCTAACGACAGTAACAACCTGGTCCTTTTTCATATTTAGAGAGTTTGAAAAAAAGAAAAAAGAAAACTTCATAAGTACTTTTTTGTAAATTTGTCGCTCAGATCCAAAAAAGTGTAAAATGATATCTGAGAGAACCTCCTAGCCATGTTCAACTAAGGTTTTCCTTTTTCATAAATAATCTATCTCAGTCTGGAAAAGCGTTAGACTTATACTGAGTAGATGTCGATTCATTTACTTTTATGATCTCGAAAAGGCAAGTGCTCGACAATGTTTTCACATTATCGGAGTCTGAAAAGAGCTTAAAGAACACTCTAGGGGTTCCTTTTTCGTTGTTATTGAAGCTTCAAAAGGAGATAAAAGTGCGCTTCAAGTCCTTTTTCATTTTTATCAAAGCTCCAAAAATAAGGATAAAAGTATGCTTTGTTGCCAAATCATTCTCAAAATAAATGTGCATGACTAATCTGCTATATCAATTGTAAACCTGTTCAGAGCAACATCAAATGGATTAAAAATACTTGTTTCATGATAAAAATTGAATAAAACCATAGTCACAACAATAAATATGATTTTCAAATAATAGAATGACTAATTAAAAGAATTTTACTGTTCATTTTTACCATTTTAAAGTTACCATTTGTAATCTGGAGCTCTGAACCTGTTTTTTCCCCTGAACTTCAATTGTTGATTGCGATCGATTCTGTGGACGGTTTTCCTCGTTGTTTGATCTAGGTTGGTGCAATAAACCTCCTCTTTTATTCATTAGTCTTTTTATTTCATTTCATTGCAATTTTTTAGGGATTTGGGCCCCTTAGGGTAAATTTATTTTCAAAAGAGGGCAACGCACCCTTGGATGTCGAAATCTGTGTTGGAATGCACCTGAAATGAAGGCTAGGTGCATATGCAACGCACTGTCTCTTGACCAAGGCCATGTTGGGCGCAATTCACATTTTTTATTCTTGCATTGTGCCCAAATTTTACCTAGTTTTTTGCATGAAAAGGGTCCTAATGAGTCTTAAGGTTGTATTTCAGGGATTCAATGGACCAAAATGACAATTACTTCGAGGGAAAGAGAGCACAAAGAACAAAACATGATTGCCCTTAATGATCCGGGTACTGTAAGAGCCCTCAGAGACCGTGCGTTGCTAGAGTACTTCCGTTTATCGGGTATGAGGCAACAGATGGAACTATTGGAGTTCCTTATTCATGCATGGGATCCGGAAATTGAGGCATTTCATATTGGGAACAAAGTGGTCCCAATTTTAGTGGAGGATATCTATTTTCTGATAGGCTTGTCAAGGAGAGGCCTACCCATCTCTCTCTTATGGTCTACCCTCGGAGGAGAGACCGTAAGAGACTATATATTGCAGTATTGCAATCTAGGGGCAGAGCCTAGCAAGGATGGGAAAATAAAAATCCGCAATGTTCGTGATTTTCCATTGAGAACCATCTTATTCACGATCACAAATATTGGTGGTACCGCTACACTCCATGCAGTGAATAGATCTTATATGCAGTATGCGCTAGAGTGTATGGAACCAACAATTTTCAATTGGGTTGAAGCCATACTTTCTCTAATGAAAGAAAAAAAGAGCAAGGAAAATGGAGGAAGGAATAAAAAATTCAACTATGGTTCGGTCCTCATTTCTTTTGCCTTAGAGTGGATTCCACTGATGTAGCCTCAGCATGTGACACTGGGTATATCTAGCCCTAGAGATCCAAGGATGCAGAGATGGGTAGAACTGATGGCTAGACATGCTGGTCATCTTCCATCGTGTTCTCGACTGCATTATTTGCCTGGTATAGGTGAGATATTATCGCCATCGATGACTATGCATATGCAGGCGTCGAATTCCAAGGAGATCCAGATTTAGCTTTACCAGAAGGCGCTTAGTGGGGTGAAATTGGTAAGAATGTTTGGACCATTTTTATTTATTTTTCTAAGGTTTATACATGTTTTTGTATTTTATTTTTTTCCCAAGACTAAACTAAAGTTTTGATGCAATGTAGATGTGGGTCGAGTTCAACCAGTGGGAGAGCTAGAGCATGTAGTGGATGAACCAGTAGAGAGGGTTGTCGGGAGAGCAGTCCTTCAGGATTCAGATATGGTTGAAAATATTGCTGAGCTTTGAAAGCGCATACAGGGGTTGATCTTCGGGATTTTGGATTTCCGGATCGAAGAGTTACCCATGCAACTGCAACACCACATTATTGGCATTCCTAACAACTGGATGTGGTTACTACGTAGGATAGCTATATTAGTAGCATGTTATCATGAGCTCCACTAGTTTACTTTTGAAATGTTGCATACATTTTGAGGTCAGATGACCAATGTGTCTTGGGAATTTTTTTTGTAAAAGCCTATAACTATCTATCTATTTTTATTTCAGTGTTTTCCTATGTTTATTGCGCAATCTTATTCAATATCAACACATTTCCAGAAATGTGAACACATTAACTGATTCTTTAGAGAATTATGTTATAAATAGACATTTGCAACACATGTAAAGATACATTCACATAATTGAGGGAGTCACCAATTTTTTTATGCAGAATTATGATCTGCGGATAAATAAAATTCCCTAAGTGTGGTGCTAGGCACTCAGAACAACAGATTAAAGACTTTTCTATCGCTTTCTCTAAGAATAAATAGACACACAGAAAGATATAAGAACCTACTTGTGATCCAAGAACTTCCTATTCTCCTTTTGTTTCTTTTTTTGTAGCATCCAATCCAACTTAGATCGCTAGATTGATTCTTGCAACTATAAACAGAGAACAACAAACATATTGCAATATACAGATGCCTACTTATCTTAATCACTTAAATTGATTAAACATGAAACATATATATCATTCAAGAGTCAATTGCATGAGAAATAGAAACATAAACATATACATATATGGGAAAATGAACATCAATATTTATTAAAGAGTAGAAGTAGGAGGTTACAACCAATGATCGATTTGATGTCACCAGCTTCTGCTTCATCCCAACCTCATCACATTTAACATCTCACCAATAGCATATCACTTCTTTCACTCTCTCAATTGAGAATCCAACAACATTTATTTACCAAAATTATTCCTTCCCTAGCACTATGATCTGTGCTCAATTTATAGGGAAAATGATGGTAGTTTCTCAATGAATGAATTTCTAATAATAGAAAAGACATGTTCCCAAGCTCAGAGGCGTTATATGGACACTTGGATTTGAATTTTGACACATGGACTCTTCTAGAAGGCACTGACCATGTGGAGATTATAGAAGAATAAGAATTTCACTCCCATTTGACCAACGCACCCTTGAATGTCAGGAAGTGTAATGCACTGCACCCTTGAATGGAGGGAGCTGCATATGGAACACAATTAATCCCTTGAGAGTTAGCATTGGTGAGCTCATAAGTGATATAACATATACTTCAAACCTTGGAAATATCACTATAGAAGCCATGAATGATTTGTTCTTCTCTTAGGGAATATAGCAACTAAAATGTAAGATGATGATAGACCCTATTTCATTGGTCCTGGGATAATGTCCAGTTTGACCAGGTCACGGGGGATGATGCCCAAATTGACCTATAACAAGGGCGCCCTCCAGAAGTACTAATGAGAGTGATACAATGTCTGCCTTAGGTACCACTAGTATTCCCCCTCGCAGTCACCTATGTGGTCCCTAGGAAAGACAACTAAGGTCACCAGTTCATGTCAGAAGCCGGGTGGAATAGTCCAGGGCATGGGATCCAACACGTAGGAAAGTGGGTATCTCTCTTTCCATGTCTTCACTCGTCCTCGTGCTTAACTCATGTGTTAGAAGAGATGTCCCGAACAACTTAACGAGATTGGATTTCACTCTTTAATCAACTTCTATGTTTCAATTTAGAGTGGCCTTGGAGAGTTTACTTTCCACACACCTTTTACAAGGCCCTAAATTCCCTAGACTAGTTGATGTATCTATGACAAAACAAAATTCTTGTTCATTTTAATTAAGCGCTTGATTTTAGCGATTGTTTTTTATGTCACGGGTAAATGGAAGTGAAACTTATGATGTTTTTGACGCAAAAATAAATCAATAGAAAACCTCGCTACATTAAATGCAACTCTTTTTCTTCGATGAATAATGATTTCTACAAAGGTTCTATGAAAAAAATATGAAAGAATTTTTTTTTATTTTTTTTTAAACACACTCACACACTAAAAATCGATCAAAAAGACTACAATGCTTATAATGCAACTACCTTAATGCAAACTAAAATGCTTAAATGCAAGATTTTATGGACTGTTCTTAAAAGAAAACAAATGTTTTCTTTAGAAAGAACCAAAAGGAAAAAATTGACACACAAGGAGGAATAAATACAAAAAATTTATCCCAAACCAAGTAAATTTCAACCTTAAGGGAATATTTTACACTTGTTCAAAAACCAAAAAGACCAAACCAAAACCAAAGGAAAGTAAGGCAACAAACAAAATGTTTATATATATATATATATATATATATATATATATATATATATAAGGACAAAGAAAGTTTTGAGAAGGCAAAAGCAACCAATAACTCCAAGACCAAAATCAAGCATAAAAGACCTCAAACTTCACAAGCCATAAGCAATCATGAAAATGATAAAACTTAAAGTGAAGAGAGACCAAAAACTTGAATAAATATATCTATCAGAAGCATAAAGACTTCAACAAGCAAGAAATATTTCAGGAAACCCAAAAAATTTCCAAGGTTGCAACAATACTTCTAAAAAAAACAAAAAGAAACCAAATAGGTCAACTTCAAGAATGCAAAGCAAAGTAATTAAAATATTGGGTTATAAGAGAACTGAAAATAAATTCACTGCCCCAAAGACATAGAACAGTCAAGAACTTTAAAAAGAATGCCTAAACCCAAACTTTAAAACAAAAACTTCACCAAAATGCAAACCCTAGGTTGACAGGGTCTTTTCACAAAAAGATATAGGAAAGACGATAATCAACAAGAAGCAAGAATTTTCTAGACTAATGATGACTCCAAGGAAGCACTAAAAACCAAGCAAGACCCTTTACTGGGAACAATATTTGAAAAATTCAACCAAAAGCAAATATATGCGCCTGTGTAGAGACAAACCTGGGTATATATGTGGTTGTGCCCAAGGAAACTAGCGTATAAATAGGTTTCTTTGGAATTAACCGCGTATGTTCACAACTGTATGTAATAAAAAGTGCATATATATACCAATAAAGAAAAATAAAAGGTTACAAGTCTAATCCAAAAGATCAAACTACCTGCCCAGACTACAAACAAGTCAATGACATTGGAAAAATCAAGAAACCAAATAAAAAGGCCCAAATCAAGAGAGAAACAACCCTTATTAGGAAATAAAGATTGTATTTTCCAGTGGAGTCACCAATTTTTTTATGGGAGTAAGCTCCCTAGGGTCAGGGTTGAGAACCCCAACAAATCGAATGTCATCAATCAACAAGAAGTCAACAATCACATAGTCCTAATACATAAACTGCTAAATTTGGGTTGGGAGAAATTACCCGTAGGTATTACGTTTAGTGTCATTCTCGTAGGGTCCAAACCCTTTGCTTCCTCCAAGGCTAGGAGACCTGCAACACATTTCAAAGAAGCATGTATACAACAAGTAGTTCAAAGTATGTGCATGATATGAATGTTAAATCATTAAACATAAAGATATAAATCAAGAATAATAAATTAGAAGATCATAACATGAATTATAACATAAGACCATAACATTCAGGAACAAGACAAAGCTTCTTTATTGATATCAACAAAAGAATATGGACGAATACAACCTAATTCAACCACGGCTCCAAGCGAAACCTTCCTCTGGATCCGTCCAACCCAAGCTTCAACAATCATCTCTCAAGCATATACACATGGATGTCATATAATGGAAGATGAGCATCATTATGAGGAAACAAGGGTTTCCTATGACTGGGAGTGCAAGAGGCACGGGTAAACTTAGACTTGATAGAGGACCAATCAACTATAGTATCAATGTCCTATATCTTCTTCCATCTTTAGGCCTTCCCATGAGGTGTATATATATCACCCAAAATCAATTGATTCAGTTAGGCCACAGGCTCCTACAGGTGGGATTTCGGTGAAACCCATAAACCCCGCCCAAAAAATAGAATAAAATATATTTTTCCATATTTTAAATTATATATGTGGGTTCTATATGGAGGTACCCACTTGTGTACGTGTTTTTGAAGGGCAAAGTCGCGTATGGAATTCAAAACATTGTTTTTTTAATAAAGGTATCAAGTCTGAAAGGAAAGGACTCCCCAAGGCTATAGAACATAGCATAAGAACTACAAGAGTTATAAATGATGTTATAAAAATCCTGAATATAAATGGTGAATTATATTAAAGGAATCACCAAAAACAATCACCTCCAGAATTCCCACATTCACAATTTGCCTCAAACCTTGATATAAGGCATATGATTCAACAATGTTGACCGAAGTGTGACATAAACCCCAAGTTTACCTATGTTCTTCTTAGTTATCAAGGAAAACAATTCTAACTACCGCGCCCCATAAAATTTATGTAAAATGAAGGTGGACAGTGAAGTATTTTATTTATGACCAACATTGATTTTTTCTTTTTTACTATTTTTTAATTTGTTAATGTAAGTATTTTTTTTAATGTAATACTATGAGACAACATCTCTCCTACTAGGTTGTATATATATATATACAACCTAGTAGGAGAGATGTTGTCTCATAATTTTAGATATATATAATTGAATTATAATTATCTCAATTTTAGATATATATATCAAATGATAAAGTGATCAAATTACACTTTAAAAATTCTATCTCTTTAATACTTAGTAAATCCAAGTTTAACATGGATTTAAATCAATTTAATTTAATTTATAAATGATGATAATATTTTATATAGATGTAAAATTAAATATATGGTTAATTAACTATCTTTCTTTAGATCATAATCCAAACATATAAAATATACCAAATAACAATATTATTCATGTGGTCTATCATAAGGGAAACTAGACCAATGATAATATAGGTAATGTAATGTTCTTATGTCTATCAAAATTAACTAAAATAAACCTACTTCATGTGTATCGTTATGCCAAGAAATATGTCTAACATTCACCTACGTGTAGCTAACAAACCAGAATTGTGAAACATATGAGAAAATAAGATAAAGTTCGTTGAACATAAAAATGAAATAACAAGGGACTTGGGTATGCATCAGTCCCTAGATGAAGAATCAAGGGAACCTGTGCGCTTTGGTCTGTTAGGGTGTGTCCCACAGTGAAGATGCCTCTCAATAAGAGTCATCCGAGCATCCAAGTTGACAAGACAAGAGCGTTGGTGTTTTTGAATCTGCTAGATGTCGTTGAGGTATGCTATGATTTCATTGCGATACTCTTGTATTTCTTTAATGATGTGGCCCAATATAGTTTTCATTTTCCAATTTAGAGTGATGGAATGAAAATACCGATTTATATGACCTATGGTATGGCTAGGATCCATGACTCAATTAGAAACTTATGCCCGAATTTCTGATTCATAATGGCCGTTTCAGTCAGTTGCAGCTCAGGCTTCAAGTTGGAAAATTTCATCCTAGATTTCAGGAGGGGTAGTTGAAAGTTAAATTTTTATTGCAGACTAGGCCTGGGTCTAAGCACTAGGTATTCCTGTGGAACCTCGACCACTAGAACCATGCCTCAAGTGAATTTTTTGCCTCAACATGGTGCTAAGGGAGGGATATAACTCAATAAGATATTATTCAAGATAAGAGTGAAAGTTGTGGGAGTGAGAACTTGAGGGATTCTGACACAGAGAAAACATAAGGTAAAGCTTCAAGGGTGGAGAGGACAAAGAAAGTGAAAGAAAAGTGAATTGAAATGATAACCAAGGGAATGTGTTAGGCGATAGGGGGTATTTTTAGGTATGAAGGGGATTTAGAAAAGCCTGTTCAAAGGGACCACTAGTAGGCATCTTTGCCTTCATGGATACAACTATATTCTTGGAATAAAATATTAGAGCCACATGACTGCAGAAATAATACCAAAAAGATATGATAGAATCCAGTGGATTTACATGCGTTCCTAGTGTTTTCTCATTCTAGAAGTCATCAACAGAGCCCTTTTGTTTTCCTTCTCGTTGACTAACGCTCAGATCTGTTGCACACACCCTTGCAATTGTGAGAAAGTTGTAGAGTATCCAACCAATAATGAGAGAAGGATGTTGGAAGGATAGACCAGGAGGGCCTGAACCTTCCTTCACAGGAGTGCCACAAATCTAGACACTTGGAAGGATAAATCCCACCAGTAGCCTAGTGATACAACGAAGACTCTATAAAATGACCAAGTAATTCCAATCTTTCTAGGAAAATGAAAATATCTTGTGGGTTTCCATATTAATTTGTTTATCCATCATAACTCATAAAATGTGTCATTGAAAGGGGGGAGTTGGCCATGCCATCACCTTCTTTAATTACATGGGTTGTGATGGGGTGGTGGGCCTTCTTTCCTCCCTTTGTATGCAAGTTGTAGAAAATCCACATAGATTCAACCGATCTTGTAATATTCTGAAACAAAATATTGAATCAATTCTACAAATTGCGGAAACCAATTACAATCGCACAATCACATGAACAAGAAAGAGAAACAATTTCAATCGCATAATACAAAGATTTATGTGGGGAAAGCCTCAACTTAAAAACCTCGCTATCTGTATATTGCGTAAATTCAAGAATATGAAACAATACAATACTTCTCTCAGGCTTGAGAGCTTTTTGCATTATCTCTGACTGTCTCACTACCAAACTATGCACAAGTTTCTCTTGGTACACCTTTCTCTCACAAGCTCCATGCACAAACTTGTGCTTCCTATTGCTTGGTATCACCAATTCATGCTCACCAAAACAATGTCTAAACCTTTGCCTTCATTCGTCCTTTTAAAGGCAATTTTCTCTAATTAAGGAATGATTTAGTTTAGGCCTTCTTCTGGTTGCATGCACCACCTGTACAATTTGGATGCTTATACAACTGATAGTACACTTCCCTTTAACTCCAATCTCAATTGGATCTTCCTCAGAACTGACATGCAACAACTATTTATAGCAAATTATTAGTTATCTGATTGATCACTTCATGTGAATTAAATCAGATTTAATTCACTGGACCTCTCACTGGTTCCTCCATTAGTTAGAACTTATTAAACTAATTTTAACTCAAATAATTAAGTTAAACTATTGAAACTCAAAATAAACTGCATCTAGACCCCCTAAAGCTTAGAGTGAACTCTACATGCCTCCAGTTTGACCCCCAACTCGAATTGACTGAGCTAACCAAGTATTCCCAACTCATTTAACTCATACAAGTTGTCATGTGATGTGGAATTATAACTTCCTTCTAATTTAATTAAGGGAAAATTAAATTAGAATCCCTTTTGATATTGTTTTCAATATTTCTTGTTGACAATTTCAACACTCCCTCTCAATAAGAAAGGAATTAAATTGTATCCCGATATGGTACCTTTGGAATGTTTTGGATGCAACACTTCTCTCTAGAGTTGTTGCTACTGCAACTTCTGAAGCTGAAAAGCATCCAAACTTAATCAACTATGATAAGTATGATGCATTTGTCACCAGAGTCTGACTACTACTAGCTACTACACTGTCTATTGAAAAACTCGGTGTTGCTGCTGAATCTACACTGTGCCATCTGCACTACTTCCAAATCTGCTATGCGCTCCCCAGTATCTGACTGTTGCTAATATCTGCATCTATCACTCTAACATCTGACTGCATCAAACACCACTAATACATCCTGCTACTATGTACTATGGGCTCCCGTAGCACGGTAATGATCCATGTTACAAAACATCTCAATGGACCCTGCTCAAATTTCTGCACTCTTGGGACTATGACTTCACATCGCCTTAGCTCTCTCCTGGAGGTATGGTTGCATGCTCTACATCTGTCCACTTGGCTCAAAATTCCCCCTACTAGAGGTCTCTGCTTGAGTGGATTCCTCCTCTCGATCTCCTATATGCTTCTCTAATTGTGGCTGCTCCACGACTTTCTAAGGCTGCTTCTGAGGTTACATGTTGATATGTAATTCATGCTCCCTCTCAACCACCAAGTCTCTAACCTTTGCCTTGCTCCTCAAGGCTTTGCATGTATCTTCGATGATCAGGTGCTCAAAATTATGCTAAAAAAATAAAGTTTTCAGAATGGTGTGGAACCTGAACGACCGCATAGATCTCGTCATTCTAAATCTAGCGCAACTCATTTCGCAGAAACACATTTTTTCCACTTTGTCAAACAAGAAAATTTAAACAAAAAAAATGCAGGACAACCCAGTCAGTAGTCTGTACAACTGATTGGGAATGCCTACATGGCAGGGTGACTGTGTAGGTTGACTTGGTCAATGGTTTTCATTGATGAATGGAATTGTGCCAAGTGGCACTTTCTTGTTGGTTTGAATTGGCGAATTGTGATTGGTGGTTTGGGTGGCCAATCACAAGTTGCCACGTGGCCCAGCCAGGGGCCGCCATATGGTAGCTCGAGTGTTAGACAATAATTTTTCACCATGCTCACTTCTCATCCCTGATCCTCAAGCACCCCATGACAAACCCTGCGTAATGTTTCCACTATGAAGAAATATGTAAAGACATCCCGTGAAGATTCAAAGAAAAATGCCTTGGAAGATTACTGAAGGAACTTGGTCAAAACCCTACTTTTCTCGTACAACACGTTTCCTAGTTTCATGCTCGCGATGATGTCATATTGACAATTATGGCTTAGCACTGCCAACGCCCTTATTTCTTGGAAAACTGTGTTGATCCCTTTCTAGCAATGTTTCCTCAAATGGAGGAGAAGCTTTGACCTCTAGAAGTTCTAGGGGGGTGAGTTGGTTGTTAAACGGTGGTGATAGAGTTGGGCTCTCTGATTTTAGAGCTTTGATCTCATACATGGGGGTTTATCCCTTAGAAATTGGACCTTCTTCCTCCTTTCATGGGCTCCCAACCTCTTCTCCCTTCCTATAAATTGGTCCCCATCCTTCCACTACTGGTTGGTCATTGTTGGGCTAGTCTGAACTCTCATTCCCTTTACATTATTGTACTGTGATAACACCTAAGTTGTTCGGGAGAAGGAGTGATTTAGAGCTTCGGTGAAGGACTCATATTTTCACCAAAGGGAGGCCTCCAATATCAAGGTCTGGGTTGTAAGATATTCTTTTCATATTTATCAATAATTTTCTAATATTTTATGCAAATATTCTGGTACTCCTTGATCTGCTAGATAGCTAATGTTTAATGATTATTATGTATTTTATTACGTTTGTTGTTGCCTCTTGATCATCTACAAGTATTTGTGTGCCACCAGTAGCAAGGAGCGAGCCTAATAGGATCGTGGATCAAGGTCATCACCAACGAGTTCGAACATAGCATCAAGAAAAAGGCACCTCTATCTCTTTTCTTGTCACATTTTTAATATTATCTAAGAACGATTTGCATTAGAAAGTATCTCAAGTTGCTAGACCCACTCTAGGGCTAGAGAGATCACCTCTATCTGCAGAGGGGATCTATCTTAACAATATAATTGGCGATTCCATTAGGGAGATTAGCCTATTAGCCTTTCTTTCCCAGACTGATCTTGGATCAGTTTGAATAATCACTGAAATCTAAGCTTGCTTAGGTATCTATTAGTTTTCATAGGGTTTGATACTCATTCCACTGTGTCAGGTCTCATTTTGGTGTGAAACTCCTTTTTGTTTTTCCTTGTTTTTAGCGCCCAACGCATTTTTTGTTTTCAAATAAGCGCTTCCAGCGCTGTTCTATATAGCACAGTCGCATTGATTTGTCTTTCAACACCCTTCTTCTTATCACATAAGTGTTTATCTCATACCTAGGAAAATTTGGGGTTTCCCCTTGTTTTTCTAGTGTGTCCTGCCCCCTGAAGAATGTTTGTTGAGTCTTAGTGACCTCCTGCTTGTGTGTTTGACTTTTTTTTCCTCTTTGAATGAGTTTTTTTGTTTCTTGGACTTGTTTGTGAGTTGGGATATTTCTGACCATTTCAAACGCCTTTTGTCGCGTTCTGACTTGGTTTGAAGTAGTTTTTCGTATGCACTGGTCATCACTGCATTTATGATATTACCTTCAACTTAGTGTCAAACATAAGATCACAAATTGTTTGATTTAAGAGTCTAGAAGAGTGTGTCTTTTTCCAAATTCAAAAGATAACTAAAAGTGATTTTCTTTTTATTTTTTTTTATTTGGCTTGTCTTTATCGTTTTGAAAAAGGGAGTGAAAATCATTCATTCATGTATTTTTAGAACAATTTTTATTTCTGTTTGATTGAAAGAAAAGTGAAAGGTGTGGTTTTTGCATTTCTTCATTTGTTTCGTTCATTTTACTTTTGATTGCATTTCAAAGTAAAAAGTAAAAAAACAAGTATCATTTTATGCATCTTAGTGGGAAAGAGAAATGTTTTCATTTTTTCAATAAGTTGCATTTTTGGGAAAATTTAATTCGATTGGAAAGAATTACATTTCATAGTCTTGAACTAGTTTGGGAGGGCATCATTGTTTGCTGCACTGATTGCACTTTTGTTTGCATCTCTTCCCTAAATAGTTTAGACTTCATTGAAATGGAAATATTTTCTTTTTGCATTTAGCCCGAATTGTTATGCGGAATTGTGATCTACTGATAAACCAAATTCCCTAAGTGTGGTGCTAGTCACTTAGAACAACAGAGTAAAGAAATACTATCACTTTCTCTAAAATAAGCAGATATATAGAATGGTGAAAGAACCTACTTGTGATCCCAGCGCTTCTCCTTCTCTTTCTGTTGTTTTTTCTGTCGCTCTCAATCCAACTCAAATCGCCGGATCAATTCCTGCAAACACAAACAGAGAACAACGAACAACATGAAAATACACATATCTACTTATCTTACTCAATCAAATCGATTATATATGAAATATATATATCATTCAAGAATCCATTGCACAAAAAATAGAGACATATAAAGACATATATATGGGAAAATGAACAAAAATATTTATTAAAGAGTACAAGGGGGAGGTTTTAACCAATGATCGATTTTTTGCCACCAAACCCAGCTTCATCCCAGCCTCATCATATCCAACATCATAACAACAACATATCAATACTTTCACTCTCTCAAATGAGAATACAACAACATAACTTCACCAAATTACTTCCTTTCCTAGCACTAGGATCTGTGCTCAATTTATAGGGAAACTAGTGGTAGTTTCTCAATGAATGACTTTCTAGTAATAGGCAAGACATGTTCCCAAGTTCAGAGGTGTTAGATGGACACTTGGATTCGAATTTTGGCACATATGGAATCTTCTAGAAGGCACTGGCCATGTGGAGATTCCTGGAACAATGAGAATTATGCTCCCAAGTGTCCAACGCACTCTTGAATGTCAGGAAGTGCATTGCAGTGCACCCTTGAATGGAGTATCTTTGCATTGAAACACAGTTAGTCCCTTTAGAGGCTACGTTGGTGAGTTAATAAGTGATATAACATATACTTCAAACCTTAGAAATCTTACAATAGAAGCCATGAATGAATTGTTCTTCTCTTAGGGAATATAACAACTGAAATGTAAAGGGATGATAGACCCTATTTCATTGGTCCTGGGGATGATGTCCAATTTGAACAGGTCATGGGGGATAATGCCCAAATTGACCTATAACACGCATTGTAGGATTCAAGTGACATTCCAAAAACTGAAACTTAACTCAAGATAAACATTAAAATTTACCCAATTTATCTTAAGGAGCATTTGTAACTAACAAGAACATTTTGAGGTATAGGCTAGAGATGTGTTCTAGCGTTGTAAAACATAGGAGTTGTCGCTAATGGTCTGCGTTACAACCTGAGGGTGATATCCCGTCCCACGTATAGAATTATATTGATGTATGATAAGTATATTTGGGGAACTCTCATTGAGCGATTATGCATTAGACATCACTACTATGGAATGGAATCCCAAGTACCATTGCGTATGTTTGGGGAGACACCATTAGGTTGTAAGCCTGCCATAGGTAACCAAATCAGTCTCCTTGTAAATGTGATACACAAAACACAGCATTCAGGGAGATCTGCAGTAGTACGTTGAGTCCGTGGTCATTTTTCTATCATTTCTCACAAAGGTGTATATTACAGTTCACGAATACTTGGTAAACGTTTATGCCTAGTACACCCTTTTTATTTATTTATTGTTAATTCTAAAAGTAACTACCCATGAAAACATCTTACATGTGCAGTTCTCCAGCCTCATCATTACTTGGTAAATTGTGGATTTTTGGTACTTTCACCTCTTCCTTCCTTGATCCTGTATTGAAAGGTCATTGTGGTTGAATCGTCGGATTTACCTTGTCCCTCCTCCGAAGGATCTCAAGAACCTCCTCTTGAGGTCCCCCAGTTTCTAGTTGGACCCCTTGAAGCTCAAGGTGCCAAACTCGAGATTGTCATAAGTGTACAACCTATTTCATCTCTATCACCGCCTGGAAATGATCCTTGGATGACATCAGAGGACTCTCAGCAAGAAAGCCCTGAACCATATGCACAGTTTACGGTCTTTCCCGTAAATTCGCTCTTTGATCTGATTGTGGTATCGCCTCAACATGATTATAGTCCTTTTAATCAACTCAAATTTCCCCTTCCCGCTTCTACAGTAGCATCTCGCTCTACTGTCTGTTAGTTATTTCGTGACGAAATGGCATCCAATGATGATGATGTCCCATTCGTGAGTGCTCCTCAGAGTACTCTACAGGAAACCACTATCACCTATATCCCTAAAGTTTCCTCATCTGTATTTCCCTCTGAAGGCGAACTTTTCGGCTCCACACCTCATGATTCAGGCAGTGGAACTGAAATACCCTTTAGTCAAGTTGCATCTCCACTTCCAAAAGGGTATACCTCTTTGGGAAATCTTATTTCAGGAGCTTCCGACACAACATATTTATTTGTGGATCCTGTTTGGTCAACGGGTATTCCCCCATATTCCGGCCCATTCATATCAAATGTGGTTGCCATGTCTCAACTTGTGGTTTGACCTACAGTCACTATTGGTCAAATGTCTATTTCGATATGATCCTCTACCCCCTTCTCACCATCTACCATTACTTTGGTACCACCATTGAGTGGAAAATATATGGTCTCATCCATTCCTGGGGGGCAGTATAATCCTCTTTACATACCTCCCTTCTCGAGTGGGGAGCCACTGAACTATGGACCCATTCCTGGGGCGGGACAACCTAAAAATAGTCTAAGGGGGGCATGGTTTTCACAATCGACGAAAAATATCATAGGAACCATTCCTTCAAGTGGTCAACCTACTTCAGCCACATTAGTCTATCAAAAACCCCATGCTCAATATTCTCAAGTTAAGCAACCTCTTCAGCAACTGAATGTACCGTATTTGTATGTTCTGTTATCACTCTAATAATTCTCAAAGTTGTGAATTTTTTTATTATAGTTTAAAGAATATCAGAGGTAACCACAAACCTACTTTTAAGCTTTAGGATCTAGCCTTCCTAAGGCTCAGAGAGGGCTCTCTCTATAAAATTTAACTTTGTTTTGATATATGATTTTAGGCTAGTTATATAGGGAAAATTGGTTTTGGGATTTTGATTTGGTTTGGTGGAAAAATCACTTACTGAGATGGATAGTAATAGATCTGTTTTCCGTTGGGAAAATGGAGTCAATGTGTCAAGCAGATAGATCAGGATCAAGGTCTAAAGGAAAATTTTCACAGGGCAAGATAGCAGAGTCACTCAAGATCTTCAAAGGCTGATGGTGAAGTGGTTTTAATTGGGATAAAGAGAAATTAAGGGTTCTTTGATCCGGATAAGGAGTGAAAAGGTAGGGGTCAATCGAAATTAAAGAGAAATTAAGGGCTCCCTAGTCTAGACATCAGTAGAAAACATTTAAATGAAAATCAGTCAATAACAGAGTGTTTTTAACAAATTTTGAAATAACAATTCCTGATTTCACATTAAAATTTAGAACACATTCATGAATGGATGAAAAACATAAGAAAATTGACAAATAACATGAGAAAGTACTTCACTTTAGTGGCTCAACACATGAATCTTGAAATATGATGCTTTATTGTTGTGATCCAGTCTGCTGACTTGAAATTGATACAAAAACCCTTCAGGTTCAGAAAATATGACTATAGAAATTTTCAGCAATTGGGTCCACACTCAATACTTCAAATGATGAATTATTTATACAAAAAGTGTTACAAAATATCCTAGAACAATCTTAGGAATTTTTCTTGGAAAATAAATATATTTTACAAAAAGATAGTGACAATGGCCTAACAAATTGCAAGTTGTACTATTTATTCAAATTAAATAGCTTGTTGTTGGATTTGGGCTGCAGCTGGGCAAATGAGGTGTCCCTCACGCTGGCAACTTTATCTTCAATCTCTTTTGAACTTTATCTTTCATCTGATACAATTTTTCAACTGATACTCTTTAACCAGATACACTTTGATTGCTGATTTCTGTTTACTGTCAGAGTAGAAAACAACAACTCTTTTTTTATCTTTACTTACTGCAAACTGATTTTACAACAAATTTGTTAGGTTCACCCATAATTCTTCCTCTAGTGACTTGATTTGCATGAGTTTCTTGAAGTTTTCATATGCCTCTGTGTATCTTACAAAAGTTGGCTTGATCATAAAATGATGCTTTTATTTCATGTTGTAAATAAAACAGATTCTCAATACTCTTATGCAAAACTTTACCTGTTGGAATCCCTTACCAATTTGATTTGTTCACTTGTTCTTTGGAAAATTCCCTTATCTTTTTGTTTCATCAACTTATCATCGATTACTAGAAGATTAGGAAGTCCTTTTTGCCTCAAAATGTCAAATTTCACAATGAATCTTGTGATGGCTATATCCATATTTTGGCACTTTTTTTCCAACTGTTTCATCAGGTTCTTCTTGGAAATTATTTTCTTACCTCTAGTATAGTTTATGTTCAGTATGTTATCCCAATTTCATCCAATTCCTGCTTATTTTTAGAGTTGAGGAATTTGATAATTTCCAATGCTTCTTCAGGTTTGGTTCCCAATTCATCTTTGGTCTTCTGAATTTCTTCTCTAGCTACTTTGAGTAAATCCTTTTGTTCATAAATCACCTGTATTGATAGCCAAGTATCATTGATTGATTCAATGATATTGGTCCATAGTTTATTTTTGATATGTGCCGTAGGCTCTTTCAAGGTCAACTCTGTTTCTAACTTTTTGAGTTGTTCACTTAACCTTTTAGCCTTTTGATCTTCAGTTTTAACATTGATCTGTGGTAGCTTCTTGGCATCTTCCAGATTTTTGATTTGATCTTTGAATCTGTTGAGTTCATTGGCTTGTATTGACATGTCCTCCATTGCCTTTATCAATTTGTTGGCCTCATCTGATTGCTGAATTGCTGAAGTAGAAGACTCAGTGGCAGAAGTGGTAGATGAAGTTACAGGCACTGTTGTAGCCAATGGAACTTTTGGGTCTAGTTCTTCTGCTAGAGTTGATGGCATTGTTGTAGTCACCATATGAATTACAGTTGTAGGGACTTGTTTTTATTTAGTAGCTTATTTTTCTTGGACTAATTTTTCCATCTCAATTTCCATCTCCTTAATTTGTGTTGTCATCTGTAATATGAGATTCATCATCTCATCCTTTTGATTTGCTTCGTGTACAATCTATTTGTCCTGTGGGTGCTTTGTAGGGGGTAATTTCAAATGCTTTCTGAATGCTGCAATAGCAACATTTTTCTGTTTAATTAGCTCCTCTGCAGCTTTTACATTCTCAGGGTCATAACCCAATTCAATTACTAACTCCTCCAAGGATTTGATTTTGGAATCTTTGGCATATGAAGAAGCTTTTTCAACCTTGAGCTGATCTTTCACATTTGTCAAAGCATTCTGGAGCTTTTTAACACACATTGCTTTTGTAGTCATTAAAGAATATAACATTTCTGAACTTTGTTTGTGGAATTAAATCTGGTCCAAGGGATGAATGTCTTGGATTGGTACTTCAAAATCAACCTTTTTATAGTCAGCTATTGTATTAGGTGTTTGCACTGTAGGTTGAAATATTGACATCATAAATTTCTTATTCTTATAATAAAAGGCTGAAAGTAGCCTATTTTATATGCCTAGAGTTTGTTTCAAGTATTGAGAATAAATTTCATTCTTAATTTCCTCATTTTTGGCTTTAATCTCTTTATACTTTTCTTTGATATCCATATCTTTATCCTCTACCTGTTTTGATGATGATACTTCCACACTTTTCTGTTTCTAGATAAACTGTGTGTTGGAAGTAGTAGGTTGCTATTCATTTTCAATCTTTGTGGGTGGCACAATGTCTTTATCTAGAACCTCTGTATCTATAACCTCAATTGTTTCCTCTTCTTTATCTGTTGTATTTGTCTTGGACTTCTTGTTGTACCTTAGTGTAAAATTTGTTTCTGTGGTAGTTTCAACAATGTATGAGCCTTCTTCCCTATTTATTTTTATACCTCTGTATTCCTGAGCTGGAGTTTGTATAATGTGACTAGTATCACTTTGCTGATCAGCTTCTACCAATGCATTTTCTAGCCATTCAGATTGGTTAGAAAATTTCTCAATGTCAGACTTTTTCTCATGAATGTAGGGAGTCAATTTACACTTTACTCTCATTTTACTTATGATACCATGAGGATCATAGTGCCAAATGAAACTTTTGTTGAATTTGTACTCTGATAATTGCTTTTCTGCTTCTGCACCTGCTTCTTTGTTGTTGCATATAAATGGACCCACTTGGTTCTTCAATTTAAACTGAATTTTCTTTTTGGCTGCCAAGAAATTTATTAAATCTGAGTTTAAGATCTCTCTTATATATTGTAAAGAAAACAATCTCATTCGTAAATACTTGGAAATTTATAAGGAATGAGGGTTGTTCCATAAACTCTAATCTCAGTGTGATTTTGGTATAAATACCAATCACCTGTCCTACTCTGTTCTGATAGCTATAACACCCTCTTGATTTCATCACTGATTCTAGGTTGCATACTGTTTTTTAGTAGATTTACCAATGGATAAATGAAACAATATGTAAAGTCTACATATGTGAACTCTTTTGACTCCTTTCTGATTAAGGAGGTCCAAAAAATCACTGACAGTGGATTTCCTTCCACATCCATCTTTTGAAAATTTACGGGGAGCTTGTCTTACTGAAAGTATATGAACATATGGAAGAGAAATGAGGTATACCTAAAGACACCTTCAATAGGTAATTTGACAAGATGTTCATGTATATTATCAGCAATGTACTCAGCAAAATTATAGATGACTACAGGGGGCTGACCAGGCACAAAGATGGACAGAAAACCAAGTATAGATGCATCTGTATGTTCATCAGTGAAGTAACCAAGGATAAAAGACAACATTGAGATAATGTGTCTTGTTACTTCTAGGAATTTAGAAGATGAATATGGAGGGTTAAGCTTGGGGATTTCTACATATGAGGGCATGAATGTTTGAAAGATTTGAAATCTTTTTGGAAAGTCTAACTCCAAATAGGACTTTTTCAAAGCTTCAATGGACAAAGGGACTGCATTGGGCTTAGGTTGAAATTAAAACATTTGGTTTATGGATTCAGTTGTTATTGTAAATAATATTTATTTCTCAGAATTGATAATAGCTTTCTGATCTGGGGAATAATGAGTTTTGCACAATCTGATAGCCTCAGGGCATTGATGGGTGTGGGGAACAACATACTTAGGCAAATTGGATTCCCAAAAAAGCACATCATCTACTTGGTCCTAATATTTCTCTTGGCTCCAGCAGAGGAGCTCAATAAGGTTAAATTCAATTATTGGATCAGTGATTTTATAGTCTACATCAGCCAATGGGGTATGTTCTACATCTACAACAGGAGGTTGTAGTGGATTGATGACAATTGTACTTTTAGATTCCATTGATAGGTTTGTTTTTAAACAATTTTAACCCTTCTTGATCTTGAGGGTTTTAACACACTTCTGTAAGATTAAAATATTTATAGAAGGTCTTTTTAGTATAACATAGGTTTCTCTTGGACTGCAACAGGTAAAACTTGGGTTTCTCTGACTCAAACTATCAATTTTGCTTTTAAAACCAATTTTGTAACCTTTAGAGACTCAGAAAAAGCTAACAAGGGTTTACTATATTTTTTAGTTAATGAAACAATCCTAAAACAATCAAAGCTTATGCCAAAGGCTTCTGAGTATTGTAAAAAGGCTTTGGATGTTTTTAGAGGGCTCTTTTAGGTTTGAAGATACCTAAATTCTCTTCAATTTGCTTCCAAAAACAGATTATAGTCTTCAGAAACTGTGGGAATACTCAGGTTTATATAATATATGAATATATGAGGTAATCTGGCTATTTCTAAAGCATACAGGCTTTAAAAGGCTTCAATTCAACAATATAATTCTTTCAATGGATGGTTTAGGTTTTTTTTCTGAAGAATGCTTGTAATTTTTAGGAATTTTGATGCAGAAAAGGTTTTGCTAGGAGTTGAAAGCCTTCAAAAGCTTGCCGTAACATCTTAAATGTAGTCTGGAGGCTTGGAGTGATCACATCAATGGATTTAGTTGAATTATGCTGGTTTTTTGCATTCAAATAGGGCGACAACGAATTTCTCTCAGTCGGGAATGGTTTTATGAGCAAAAATAGCAACAAAGGACTTGAAACGCGTACATTCTAGTGTTTTTATAAATATTTTGAATTGAACAGTGTTTGCATTTATTACCATTCAATTCAAATCGAAAATGGTTTAGGCGTGGGGATGATTTACTGCTAAGTGGTTTATCGCACCGTTGAAGGATGGTAAACGGTATTGTATGAATCGATGCGATCCAATACTTTCGTGACACGTGGAGGAGAGAGAACGAGATGAAACAACTTATATTGCAAATTCTATTTTGTTTAACGACTGCGCTATTGAATTTGCGATGGGAGATTTGGGCCTTTGGATTTAGTGGGTGAATGTGAACGGCTAGGATTAGTCGATGGAGCTGTGGGGTAATGGGGATGGGGCCTGGGAGTTCTTTGTGCGGCGAGATTTGAAATTATACGTTAAAACAGAGTTTTAACATAAATTTTAATGTTAAAAGGGATAGGGGGTGTAATGTTTGTTTAACCAATATAATGTCGGTAGGTGTAGTTTTGACATAGGACGGGTTATTTATATAAAGGGATTATTTTAACCTATGGGGAGCGGGGAATATATCACGAGGGGAAACTATACCATAGGATAAAATGTAAAATATGGGTTGGGATATTTAATATAAAATGAATTAATATATTACGGGATGAAGGTTATTTAGGGAATTAATACATTATATTAGTATGTTTAACAATGAAATGAATGCGGGAATGAAAAATACACTAAGCAAAGTGTAAAATATGATGTTTAGGTGAGATTATCATAGTGGTGGTCCCATATTTAACATTTCACACTTATGCTTAGGATAATATCATTTTTGTGGGTTTTTTGGGTATTTTTGTATGAAAAAGGGAATTAATCAAGGGGTTTTACTTTTCCTAGGTGAATATGCATTTTGACTTAGGAAAAGGGTTTTGATAGGGTGAAATGAGTGATGTTAAGGGAGAAGGGTTTTTATGAAGGGGGAGGGCTTTAATGAAGTGGAATCCAATACCTTAGTGCCAATCAGTCATTAAGACGTGGGTCTGGTCCCACCAGAAGTTAGAGAAATGCTTTGAGTCTTTATGACCGACGGATTTAGTACTGGAACACATTGTGGGGAGGGAAATTACTAATATGGCAGATGATGTTTATCCATGCCTTGTAAAACTGCTTTATTCCTACCCATAATTTATTCTAACATTTTTTCCTTTATTTGCATAGGTGCATTTGAGCTTGCAGACCCTTATTCATTTTTCTTTTTAAAACAGAAACTATCTAATTCTAACCTTATTTCATCCAAGTGCTCAGATTAAACTGTTGAGTTCCTCATTTATTCTCTAACTATCTACTGATTTGCCAAGATTAAACTGTTTGGCAAGATCTTTATTCTCTACCTATCAACATGAAACTTAAAGCATGAAAAAGTCAAGATTAAACTATTTAACTCATCATGGATTATGGCATTTTGAACAAGTTGCACATAATCATTTATTTTGCAGTAAAAATTAACTAGTAGTGGCATTTTGACTTGCATCACTTTCATGTCTTATTCTTATTTCTTTTTCATTTGGGGTTCATTTTTTCTATTCTTTTTGATATTTTTCTTTACAAGTCCTTTGATTTTGCTTTTAGGACTTTTACCCTTTTTTCATTTTTTAATTTTATTATATGGGAAAACAATTTGCATAAAGCAAAGTATGTACATATTACAAGACTAATTAAATTCAATTAAAAAATTATGAATCATATTGTTATAGTACCCTAACAGTGGTTCCACATGGGGATGGCATTTCCTGGTGAAATGTCAAGAACTTTGAGACTAGTAGCCTTTGAATTTTGACTGTGCTAGCCTTGGAAATGTCTTCTGAGCTCTGAAATTATTCATACTTATGATATTTTACCCTTCAAAGCTTAGGGCCTTCTCTCCGGGCTTCAACTTTGATAGGAAAAACATCCAATCCAATCTAAAATCTGCAATGTTATGTACAATGAGTAAATTAAACAAAGTTAACTATTGGTTATTTATGAAGAGTAGTAATGCTTCAGCATTCTACCATTAATAGGTCCACCTAGAAAATCTGATCCATCAATATCTTTCAAAAAGAAAGCATCGTTGCCTCTGTAACCATAAATAACACAGGGTCCTTTCCATAAGAAATCAAATTTCCCATGTTCACCTTTCTCTTCCCTCCTTGAATCCCAATTTAAAACTTTGCCACCTATATAGAAATCATCTTCTTTACTCTTCTTGTCCAACATTTTCTTAATCTTGTGTTGAATAACTTGAGACTTAAGATAAACCTCTTCTCTTGTTTGCTACAAGTGTATGGTTTGGTTAATCCTCCTTTGAATATCATTGGTCTCAAATTGTAGTTCTTGGATTATCTTCATTACTGGTACTCCTAAGGAAGATGGAAAAACAACATCCATCCCATAAACAAGCTGGTAAGGGGATGTACCAATAGATTTATTAATGGTAAGTCTATCTGCCCATAAGGCACTAACTAACCTATTGTTCGAATTTTTCTTGTTGTTTTCTAGTAATTTCTTGATGATGTTCACAAGGCTTTCATTAGAGGATTCAACAAGGCCATTACCTTGAGGGTAATATGCAGTAGAATGGCCAAGGGTAATGTGATGTTTATGACAGAAGTCTATCATATTTTTGGATTTGAATGCAACTTCATTGTTAGTGATAATTTTTTGGGGGCATCCAAATCTTGAGAGTATGTTATTTTCTAAAATGGATATTATGACAGTGTTAGTGGCTTGCCTGGAGGGTATGGCCTCTATCCACTTAGTGAAATAGTTAGTGGCTGTCAGAATCCACTTGTGTTGAGCTGAGGATGGAGGGTGAATTTCACCAATGAAGTCAAGACCCCATCGTTAAAAATGCATTTCTGTTGAGATGAGTTTTAAGGGTAAGGGTAGCAGCTTTTTCTTTCCTTCAAAGATTTGGTACTTGTGACAGGAAGTCACATACTTTTTTACATCTGCAAACAAGGTAGGCTAGTAAAAACCATCTCTCAAGATTTTGTCTGCAGTAGTCTTCCAATAGAGATGTCCTCCACAGTCACCTGCATGAAATTCTTCCAAAACTTTGTCAGCTTCTTCTTAAGCAAACAATTCAATAAAATTCCACCATGATCTTTCCAAAAAAGTACATTGTCTATGATACAAAATCTTACTGCCTTTAATTTTAAAAATCTAGCTTTTGTTCTTGATAATCCAGGAGGAGCTTGTAAATTTAGTAATGCAAATATAATATCTGCATACCATGGTGAGTTTGAAAAGGCTTCACTGATCTCTGGAGTTGTCATCTCTTCCTGATCAT
This sequence comes from Pinus albicaulis, assembly GCA_034641835.2. Classification (NCBI taxonomy): domain Eukaryota; kingdom Viridiplantae; phylum Streptophyta; class Pinopsida; order Pinales; family Pinaceae; genus Pinus; species Pinus albicaulis. The sequence goes on from CM076576.1 coordinate 87,427,631, forward strand.
CTACTTGGGAATAAAATTAATATCTAAAGCATGACAATTTGATTCAGCGATGAGTTTTGCTAAACCTTGACCTTTTATCGGTTTGGTGGGTTTGATTTCTATGTCATATTCCAAAATTGTGGCAATCCACTTGCCTCCTTTACCATCAGACCCATTTTGTGTCAAAATGTCCTTTACAATTGCATTTGGAACATAAGCAATGATATGTGAATAAAGAATGTAAACTCTAAAGTCTTTTATGGCCTTCATTAATGCTAGGGTATGTTTTTCCATTATATTATACTTTAAAGTAGAATCTATGAGTGATTTTATAAAGAAAGAAATGGGCTGCTCATAGCCCTGGTCATTCTTCTGTAGTAAAACTGCAGCAATAGTGTGTTACGAAGCAAAGGAAAAAATAATGAAATCTTTTTTAAAGTCAGGACTTATAAGGACTGGTGTTTTTGTTAAGGCTTGTTTAATATATTTAAATGATTGCTTGGACTCAACAGTCCATTTAAGCATTGAGTATTTTTTCAGCATACTGTTAATTTCTCCAATTATTTCCGCTAAATTTGAGATGAACCTTCTTAAAAAGTTAATTTTACCTAGGAAAGCTTGTAATTCTTTGATATTCCTAGGAGGACTAATGTTCAGAATGGCCTCTATTCTTGCTGGGTCTATCCTAATTCCATCTTTAGATATGAAATGTCCTAATAATTTACCCTCTTCTAATCCAAATAAAGTCTTCTTGAGATTTAGAGAGATGCCAAATTTTTTGCATTTAAAAAAGACTTGTCTGAGATGATCCAAATGTTCATTATCAGTCTTTGAAAATACAGTAATATCATATTAATAAATCACAAGGAATTCATGAATTTCCTATTCAAAAGCGATATCCATAATTCTTTGAAAAGTGGCTCCTGCATTCATTAGCCCAAAAGGCATTTTTACATACATAAAAGTGCTCCATGGAGTAGTAGAAGCAGTTTTTGCCTGGTCTTCTGGTTGAACTAGAATCTGGTTATATCCACAGAATCCATCTAACAATGAAATTCTGGAAGAACCAACTGCCCTCTGTAAAATGTGATCCATATTTGGTAGGGGGTAATTGTATTTTAAGGACACTTTATTTAAATTTCTGAAATCAACACACAATCTAATTTTTCCTGTCTTTTTCCTAGTGGGAACTAGATTAGAAACCTAATCAGAATAACTGATTGGTGCAATTATTTGGGCATCATACATTCTCTTTACCTATTTCTCAATTAAAGGCATCAAAACAGGATTGATCCTTCTAAGTTTCTATTTAAAAGGTTTTTGGTCTTCTTTTATAGGTATTTATGTTGTATTATGCTAGTGTAATAGGATTTTAAATCCTCATAACTCCAGGCAAATACATCCTGAAATTCCTTTAAAAGAGCTATGTATTTTTCTTTTTCTTCATGAGGTTAGGCTTTTGAGAGTTTAATCATCTTAAGTTTTAACTCTGTGCCTATATTACATTCTCCATTATCAGATATAAGTGGTTCCATTTTAGGTTTTCTTGCAACATCATTAGAGTAAAATAAATCTTCTAAAGGGGCTAATCCTTTTGGTAAAAAGTTGTCTTTAAGGTTTAAAACATCAGATTCATCATCAACTAACTCTTAAATCTCTACTTTCTCTAGATTATATATGTCTACTTGACTAAATTTAGTTGGTTTAGCAAAATTTAATTTATTTACATCTACATTATTCAAATCAATATCACTATCTAAGTCTTGATCTACTGTACAATTTGTGTCTATTTTACAATTATGAAATTCTCCTTCATTATTCATGAAATGATAAATTTGTTCACCCTGTGAGAAAATTTGCCAATATTTAAGATTGTATGGAATTATAAGTCTATGTTTAACTTCTACAGTATATCTATGATTTGGTTGAAATGGCAGATTACAGGTACTAGCAAAAGTTGCTAAGCAGTGGGCATGTATATTTTGTTTTCTTGGGATTGCAGAAAAGTCACATTCCAACAATTCCTTAATCAAATCTAGAACAATATCTCTATATCGGCTTAATCTTGGATTATAGACAAAATATTCTCCAGTTATCTGTTTCAAAATTAACTCCGAGTCTCCCATGATTGACACTCTTTTGCCTCCTAAATTCCTAACAATCTGCAATCCTAAAATAAGAGCTTCATATTCAACATTGTTATTTATGCATTTAAAATTAAGTCTAAAAGCATGACATTTTGCATGATTGTTTTCCATATTGTGTATCCAAACTCCTACTCCTGCTCCTAATTTATTTACTGATCCATCAAAATCTAGATGCCATAATGATTCATGAAAAATGTTTTCACTGTCTGGTGCTTTCTTTGTTTCTTTTAGTTTAGTATTGTTTTAAATTCCAGTTTCAGAGTTACATAAAATGAATGAGTCCATGTCAGATGGTGTAGAATAAATTAGATAATTTCTTGGTCTTTCCACACTACTAACCATATACTTCATTAATGTTTCTCTATAGAGTTTCTTTGGTTGGCCAAAAACTGAGATTGTTGCATAAGACATATCAAGTTATAGAGATCCTTGTAATTTAGCTCCCCATGATCGAGATAAGAGCATTCCATACTTGGGAGGGATATCAGCTACTACATTGTCCATGACGATGCTTTTTCTAGGATATTGAACTAAAGTAACACATAAATATTTAATCAAACCTAAACATTTCACTTTGCTAGAATCAAATGAAAATAGATCTTTGTAAGGCCTAGTGATGTCTAAATTCAAGGTTTCCATTATTTCTTTTGACATCAAATTATGTGAGGCCCCTAAGTCTAGCATTGCAATATGTAAAATCTGATCATGAACAGTTAAGCTAATGTAAAAAGGTGGAACTGCCCCATCTTGGTGTTTCCCATTAACATCAGGACCAAAAATTAATCCAGGTTGATCATCACCCAAGTTTACTGAATATTCTCCATCATTCATATTTAATGTCTCAGTGATAGGTGTTTTTTATAAATCATGTTTTACCAATTCTGTCATAGGAATTGGTATCCTTAATTTGGAAATTTCAGCTTGGATATTGAATGGAGCTTGTGATTTTCCTAGCTGGATTATCTCTTTTTTTGTAACTGTAGTTTGAGTAGGTTTGTCTTCTCTTCCTACAATTGTTTTCTCATTTTCTGTTTGTGTTTCTACTATCTTACTGATTTTAGTTTTCTTTTCAGGAACAGTTTGATAAGCAGTAGATGTCTTTGTAGATTTTGTATTTTCAGCAGTTGCTTTAGCAATGGCAGCTTTTGGATCAACTGATTTTGGATCAGCAATAGGTGTTGTGGAGTCTAAAATTGTTTTTTTAGCAAAATTAGTTGTCTTTGCAACAATAAATTTTTGAGAATATGTTGTTGTTTGGACAATATCATCTGCTATGACAACAATTTTGGGGCTTGGTGAAATTTTGGGGCTTGAAACTTTTTGAGTTGAACTAGAGTTTTGCTTAGTTTCCCTAGAGAGAATTTGCAGAACTTTAGATGTAGGAGCCTCTACTGTTTTCTTTGTTTTTGTTTGGGAAATTTTCTTAATAGAAGGCTCTGCACTTTTCTTGCTCCTAAGGTTATATTGCTTATGGACTTCATTGATTGCAAATTCTTAACCTTGCTTGCAATCAAAAGATTTACCAAAATCTAATTTAATTTGTTGTAATTCATATAACTCCTGATCTTCTTGTGTAAGAAAAATGGTATTATCATCATTGATGCCCATTAGATTAATGGTGTCTTCATCATCTTCATTTGATGAGAACTTTCAGCATAGTTCTCTTAGAGAAGTGGTCTTATTGTTTGGTTAGGTGCTGATTCTTTAGATTTTCTAGTGTTGGTGTTTTTCTTGAAATTGGGATTTCTAATTTGTTGCTAGTTATCCCATTGTGGCTTCCTTTCCATATTATCTAACCTATCCATCATTCTCTCTAATGTTTTTTCTAATTGATCTATTTTTAAATCTGAACTAGATGCTTCTTCTTTTATTGTCACTCTCCTTTCATTCCTTAATCTAGCTTTCTTTGCTAACATGTTTTCATCTACACTAACAACATTACTTTGCATATTCTCTAAAGTCTCTGAATTTCTCTCTCTTAGTTGATAGGCTATATCTGTATCAAAGCCATCAGGGAATTTGAGAAGGAAAGAATCTAGAGGAGGTTTAAGATTAGCAGGAATTGAATTATAAATGTTGTTATATCTAGTACAATAATCTTGAATTATTTCATTTGGTGCTCTTTTTATACTTTCAAATTCAGATAAGATTTGTAGTGGATTTTTCTTCTTTTCCCATTTATTAAGAAATAATCTATGAAAAACTGCTAAATCACAATACTACCAGCATTTAAACCTTTAAACCATTTATTAACCTCACTAGTTAAATTTTGAGCAAAAAGTCTTACTTGGACATGAGCCTCATCTATTTCATGAAGCTCAAAATAATTTGTCATCTTATTAACATGTTGTTGGGCAGTGTAATGAGTGGTTGCATCAAATTGAGCTTTTTTCTTTGATAATCCTGGGGCATGTCATGTAATTGTGCCGGAAGGACCAAGGGAGCATATGTTGCAGCCATGGCTTGAATGCTAGCTTGGCTAGGAGGTAAGTTGGAAGTACTTGGTGAAGAGCTAGAAGTACTTGCTGATGTAGTTAAAGCACTTGCAGATGAGATTGGAATATAAGAGGATGTACCAACAAATGAGGTTGAAAAGCTAAAAGATGAAGTTGGGATGCGAGAATAGGTACTTGGAAATGAGAATGATGTATTAGAAAATGCAGAATAAAAACTAGGGGATGGACTTGAGGTGGTGGAGGATGGAAATAATATTCTAGGTTGGAATGGTTGCTTTGGAAAAAATGAATATGTGGAATGAAGTGTGGTGGAAATAATGGATGAAGTGGTAGTGAATAGTGATGATCCTACAGATTCTATAAGGCTAGTATCTAAATGGTTGGTAGAAGGCTTAGGGGTATAGGCTGATAAAACACTCAATTCAACTGAATGTTGTAAATATGCTTAATCTATTTCTTTAATCAAAGTGGCAGTTATTGCATCAAGCTTATCATAAACTTCAAAAATATTTTCCTCAAAATCTACTGAAACAATTTCCTTCTTAGTTTCAACGAATGAAACAAAATCAGGATCTATTACAGTGCTATGTAAATCACTTTCTGATTTTGTTCTGAATAGAGATTGTTCAAAATTTATATCAAATTCTATGTCTTGTAAACTTGATAGTTGTTTTGGAAGGGAATTTTATTTCACTAATGAAACATTATTAACTAGATCTTCTACTCAATTGTTTTTCTTTCCAATTCTATCAGGATTATCTACTATGACAACAGGTTGTGGATATGGATTGGACCTGTTATAGTAGACTCTTCTGGAAGACAAAATTACAATTTTTTATGAAAATATACTCACAACTTATAAAACAGTATTAAGGTGAAAATATAATAAAAAGATTTCCTTTAAGATCTATTTTAAAACTGAGGATTAGTTAGTTTCCCAGTGAAGTCTCTAGTATGTTATCACTCTAATAAAGTTGTGAGATTTTTTATTATAGTTTAAAGAATATCAGAGGTAACCAAAAACCTACTTTTAAGCTTTAGGATCTAATTTCCTCATTTTTGGCTTTAATCTCTTTATACTTTTCTTTGAAATCCATATCTTTATCCTCTGTCTATTTTGATGATGATACTTCCACACTTTGCTGTTTCTGGATCAACTATGTGTTGGAAGTAGTAGGTTTCTGTTCATTTCAATCTCTATGGGTGGCACAATGTATTTATATGGAACCTATGTATCTATAACCTCAATTGTTTCCTTTTCTTTATCTGTTGTATTTGTCTTGGACTTCTTGTTGTACCTTATTTTAAACTTCGTTTCTGTGGTAGTTTCAACAATGTATGAACCTTCTTCCCTATTTCTTTTTATACCTCTGTCTTCCTGAGCTGGAATTTGTATAATGTGACTAGTATCACTCTGCTGATTAGCTTCTACCAACTCATTTTCTAGCCATTCAGATTGGTTAGAAAATTTCTCAATGTCAGGCTTTTTCTCATGAATGTAAGGAGTCAATTTACAATTTACTCTCATTTTACTTATGATACCATAAGGATCATAGTGCCAAAGGAAAATTTTGCTGAATTTGTACTCTGATAATTGCTTTTTTTCTTCTACACCTGCTTCTCTGTTGTTGCATATAAATGGACCCACTTGGTTCTTCAATTTAAAATTATTTTTATTTTTGGCAGCTAAGAAATTTACTAAATCTGAGTTTAAGATATGTCTTATATATTCTAAAGCAAACAATCTCATTGGTAAATACTTTGGAAATTTATAAGGAATGAGGGTTGTTCCATAAAATCTAATCTCAGTGTGATTTTGGTATAAATACCAATCATCTGTACTACTCTATTATGACAGCTGTAACACCCTCTTGATTTCATCCCTGATTCTAGGTTGCATATTATTTTTTAGTAGATTTACCAATGGATAAATCAAAAAATCTGTAAAGTCTACATATGTGAACTCTTTTGACTCCTTTCTGATTAAGGGGGTCCAGAAAATAACTGACAGTGGATTTCCTTCCACATCCATATTTTGAAAAGTTATGGGGAACTTGTCTGACTAAAAGTATATGAACACATGGAAGAGAAATGAGGTATACCTAAAGACACCTTCAGTAGGTAATTTGACAAGTTGTTCATGTATATTATCAGCAATGTACTCAACAAAACTATAGATGACTGCAGGGGGTTGACCATGCACAAATATGGACAGAAAACCAAGTATAGATGCATTTGTATGTTCATCAGTGAAGTAATCAAGGATAAAAGACAACATTGAGATAATGTGTCTTGTTCCTTCTTGGAATTTAGAAGATGAATATGGAGGGTTAAGCTTGGGGATTTCTACATATGATGACATGAATGTTTGAAAGTTTTGAAATCTTTTGGGAAAGTCTAACTCTAAATAGGACTTTGTCAAAGCTTTAATGGACAAAGGGACTACATTGGGCTCAGGTGGCAATTGAAACATTTGGTTTATGGATTCAGCTGTTATTGTAAACAATATTTCTTTCTCAGAATTGATAATAGCTCTCTAATAAGGGGAATAATGAGTTTGGCACAATTTGATAGCCTCAGGGCATTGATGGGTGTGGGGAGCAACATACTTAGGCAGATTGGATTCCCAAAAAAGCACATCATCTACTTGGTCCAAAGATTTCTCTTGGCTCCAGCAGTGGAGCTCAAGAAGGTTAAATTTAGTTACTGGATCCGTGATTTTATATTCTACATTAGCCAATGGGGTATGTTCTACATCCGCAATGGGAGGTTGTAGTGGATTAATGACAATTTTGCTTTTAGATGCCATTTATAGGTTTGTTTTTAAACAATTTTAACCCTTCTTGATCTTTAAAACTCTGTTTTTAGTTTTTTAACACGCTTATGTAAGATTAAAATATTTACATAAGGTATTTTTAGTATAACAAAGGTTTCTCTTGGACTGCAACAGGTAAAACTTGGGTTTCTCTGACTCAAACTATCAATTCTACTTTTAAAACCAATTTTGTAACTTTTAGAGACTCAGAAAAAGCTATCAAGTGTTTACTGTATTTTTCTATTAATGAAACAGTCCTAAAACAATCAAATCTTATGCCAAAGGCTTCTAAGTATTGTAGAAATGCTTTCGATGTTTTTAGAGGGCTCTTTTAGGTTTGCAGATACCTAAATTCTCTTCAATTTTCTTCCAAAAATAGATTATAGTCTTCAGAAACTGTGGGAATACTCAGGTTTATAGCATCTATGAATATATGAGGTAATCTGGCTATTTCTAAAGCATACAGGCTTTAAAAGGCTTCAATTCAACAATATACTTCTTTTAATGAATGGTTTAGGTCTTTTTATGAATGTCAAACCAGGAGGTAACTCCTCAAATCAGAATGTGTATTAGCTGAAGAATGCATATGTATTTATACATGGAGGTGAGGCTATTGGGATTCATCTCCCAATGACTCTTGGCCTTCCTTATTTCCTAATATTAAATAATATACACTATTACATGTGCACACCCATCCCATAGGATTAGGTGTCAACATTCCCCCCTTAATCCGAAGGGATGTTGGTGAGTCCAAGCATCGATCTGAACTTTTCAAACTTTTCTCTTCCAAGTGCTTTGGTGAAGATGTCAGCAGTTTGCTCATTTATGGAACAATGATGTAGATGGATGGTTTTGGCCTGAACATGATGTCGAATTAGATGGTACTTTGTATTGATGTGCTTTGTTTGATCATGGAACTTTGGGTTCTTGGCCAACTTTATTGCAGAAGTGTTGTCGATCATGAGTGGAGTGGAATACATTTGTTTCATCTGCAAATCTTCCAGGATCTTCCGGAGCCACACAATTTCTTTTGTTGCTTCAGCTGCTGCCACATATTCTTCCTCGGTCGTCGAATCTGCTGGAACTGATTGTTTGCGTGATCTCCATGAGACAGCTCCTGATCCAAGACTCATGGTGTAACTTGTAGTAGACACCCCTGTTTCTTTGTCGCCATCAAAGTCTGAATCAGAATATCCGATCAAGTTGAATTTGCCTACCTGTGTATATTTGAGTCCCAAGTCTTGAGTCCCCTTCAAGTACCTTAGCACTCTTTTTGCAGCAGACCAATGTCCTTCACAAGGTTTTTGCATGAACCTTGAGAGGATTCCAACAGCAAATGAAATGTCAGGTCTGGTGGTGGTCAGATAGATAAGACTTCCTACAAGCCGTCTATACTTAGTTGCATCCTCAAATTCCTTCCCTTCAATAGATGTGAGCTTCAAGTTTTGTTCCATTGGAGTGCTTAAGGGTTTACAGTCATCCATGCCAAATTTGTTCAAGAGATCTCCAATGTACTTCTTTTGAGAAAGAAATATGAATTTAGGATGTTGAATTACTTCAATACCCAAATAGTAATGAACATGACCCAAATCGGTCATTTCAAAACCTTTCTTCAACTCTTTCTTCATGGATGCAATATAGCTCTCATTGTTTCCTGTTATCAAAAGATCATCTACATATACCACAAGATATACAACTATTTTTCCAACTTTCTTAACAAACAAAGTTGCATCATCAAGATCAAAATTTTTGAAGTCAAGTTTCAGAAGATGCTCGGTTAACTTCTCATACCAGGCTCGTGGTGCTTGCTTAAGGCCATACAAGGATTTTACAATTTTGCAAACTTTGTGTTCTTGACCCTTTATCACAGATCCTTCTGGCTGGGACATATAAACTTTCTCCTTTAGATCTCCATTCAAGAAGGCTGTTTTTACATCCATGTGATGGACTTTCCATTAATCTGATGAAATTTCCATCCATTCTGAGCTGCTAAGGCGAAGAGAGTCCGGATGGTGGTCCATTTTGCTGTGGGAGCAAAAGTTTCTTCATAATCAACTCCTTTTTGTGCGAATCCTTTTGCCACAAGCCTGGCCTTGTGCTTGTAAAGTGAGCCATCTGCTTTATACTTGTTCTTGTAGACCCACTTACAGCCAATTGGTTTCGTTCCCAAAGGCGGATCAACCAGCTTCCAAGTGCCATTCTTTATCAAGGCATCATACTCCTTCCGCATCGCTTCTTTCCATTCATCATGAGAAGCGGCTTCTTTGAAGGAAGTTGGTTCATGATCTGTAGACAAACTCAATTCACAGTTATAAGCAATATCCATATCAACAAGAGAATCAGAATTATCTACATCACCTTCGATTTGTTGAGTGGAACTTCTTGTTCCTGTTTTTCCAACCTCATCAGGATGAACATTCTCCAGTGTCTTTGTCAGCCATTTGGGAGGACCTTTCTGAGATGGCCCAGGCTGGTCATTTGACCGAGTTGGGATTGATTCAAGATTCAATCTCCCAATTCTGTCAATCACATCATCCAATGTGTCATCCGTGGTTGTTTCTTCATGTGGGGGAGAGTGTGGTTCAGGAAATGATTCCACAGTTTGATTCAATATCGGAATCCCCCCTTCAAGGTGTGGAATCACATTATCAAATTCTTGGAAAGACTTTTCATGTGTGAATCTATCCAGGCGATCAAGTTGCCGCTCAACAACCTTGTCACTCTTGGAAGATTCAAGAAATATGACATCTCTTGCTATTACAAATTTCTTATTTGCTTCATCATAGAGACGATATCCTTTGGAGGTATTGGAGTACCCCATGAAGATACATTTTCTGCTTCTAGCACCAAGTTTGTTCCTTTGACCCTTGGGTATCAAGGCATAACAGGTGGACCCAAAGACCCTGAAATGCTTTACCGAAGGAATGTGGCCATGCCACATTTCAAAAGGAGTTTTTTTTCTAATTGAACTTGAAGGACACCTATTATTTATGTAAACAACACATAGAACTGCATCAGCCCAAAACATCAATTTTACATTCTTGAAAAATAACATGGAGCGGACCATATTTAAAATAGTTCTGTTCATTCTTTCAGCTACACCGTTCTGTTGTGGATTATATGGCACAGTTGTTTGATGTTTGATTTCATGTTGACGAAGATAATTTTCAAATTCGTTTGAAGTGTATTCTTTTCCATTATCAGTACGTAGAGAGCCAATATGTGTTTGTGCATCATTTTCAATCCATGCATGAAAATTCTTGAAAGTTTGAAAAGCATCAGACTTATTCTTCAGTAAGTAAATCCAACACATTCCGGTGTAGTCATCAATAAATGTCATCATGTATTTGTTTCCATTTGCAGAAGCAATAGGCATAGGGCCACATAAATCTGAATGAACAAGTTCAAGTTTTCTATGTGCTCTGGAGTGTGAATCATGAAATGGTTGTTTTCTATGCTTTCCTAGAATACAAGCATCACATTCCTTAGGTTTTCTAGGAATTGTAGGCAGTCCATTAACACCATTTTTCTTCAACAAACGAAGGCTTTCATATTTTAAGTGTCCAAATCTAGCATGCCATAAAAGACTTGATGGGAATGTACCTTCATCATGATGTGAACTGAATGCAAAGTTTTGAGCATGAGCAGATGAACCTTTCATCTTCAAGAGTCTCCCTTCTTCTATTCCCTCCATGACAAGTGAGTGATCTGATGCTGATCTGACCTCTGCCTTGCCATCAAACAAGTGAACTGAGTGTCCTTGCTGCCGGATTTCGATCAGGGACAGCAAGTTTCTCTTCAACTCCGGGAGGTATAGAACCTCATGTAGGATATGATCAGGAAGACCAGGAAGTTTAAGCCTGACTGTGCCAAGCCCTGATGGCTTGAGTTTGGATTTATCTGCGAAATATACTGCTCCATCAACTTTGTCAGTGAATTCTTCAAAAAAATCTTTTCTAAATGTCATGTGACATGTTGCTCCTGAATATAGCAACCAATCATCTCTCCATGAAGTAAATGAAACATAAAATAAGTCTTCAGTTACTCCATTATTACAATGTGCTAGAACATAATGAGTGGATTCAGGTGCTTTACCTTTGTCTTTGTCATTAGTTTTACCTTTGTCTTGATTTCTTTGCTGCTCAATTTTCTCCCAAGGTGTTCTGCATTTGGATGCATCATGTCCATCTCTATTGCAACGTGTGCAATGAAGATTGGATTTGTCAGATTGTCTGCCTCCCCTTTCTGTGAAGTTTATTCTTCCTCTTCCTCTTCTGCCACCTCTTCCTCTGGATGAATCTGGAGCATGACTCTTTTCTCTATGTTCCAAGTATGCAGCCTCTTCGGAAGATGAAGGGACTGTCATCTTCCCAAAAGCTTTCTCTCTTTCTGCAAACTTTTTCTCAAGTGTATCAAAGGTGATATGCTCAAGGTTCCCACTTGCTTGTAAAGACTCAAGATAATGTGAGTAAGTTGGATATAATGCCTTAACATATGCTATGAGAGGTATGTCCATTTTTACACCAATGCTATCAATATCATGCATGATCGATCTAACTTCTGAAGCTAAGGCAAGGGGATCATCATTCTTCATTTCAAGACTGAACAACTTAATAATCAATTGAACATTTTCTAATTCTGAATGTGAGTCATAGAGTTCTTTTAGCTTTCTCAAGGCATCATAGGCATTTGAGAATGATGAAATGTGGCGACTCACCTCTTCATTTACGGAAGCTACAATCAAGGCATAGGCCTTGCAGTTCTTGTTTTCCCAAATGGCGAGCTCTTTGTTTGAAGTGGGCTTTGCTAGTGGATTTCCTTCTTGTCCTTCACAGATTCCTCTCCAAAACTCATTAAAAATGAGTGTGTGTTTAATCTTCCAAGACCATTCAAGATAGTTCTCTTTGCCGGAGAGAACCACCCCAACAATAGAGATGAGAGAATGCATTAGTTTGCTGGAAAAAAATTCTTCTGAAGAGGAAAAATTTCTGCTAGAAAACTTTCAACTCTGGAAATTTCCTCAATTAAAGGGGACAAAAACTCTTTGCTGGAAAATACTTTGAATTTAAAAAGACAAAAACTCTTTGCTAAAAACTGGATTCTGCACCAAAAAATATATATGTATTTTTTGTTTTGTTTGGAGAAAAAAAATTTGTATGGGAAGCAGTTTTATGAAATGGGAGGGCGATATCAATGTTATGGGAGGGCGGTATTATGAAATAGAAGGGCGGTATGGAATGTTATGGGAGGGCGGTATTGTTAAGAATGGTGTGGGTGGTATTGAAAGATGGGAAGGGCGTATGGGCAGTATTGAATATTATGAAGGGCGTATAGGAGTGGCGAACAGTGGTGTTATATATAACAAACCAGCGAATGCAGGAGTCGAGGAGTCGAGGGTATATATGACTGTATTGATATATGGACAGCGCTGTATTGAGAGAGGGAGGTATTAAAAGGTTGAAAGCGTGGAATGGTATTACATGAGGGCGAAAATGTAAAAGAGAAGGCGGTATTAAAGGTTGACTGCGTGGAATGGTATTACATATGCTGCGTTGTAATATATGACAGAGTATATGAAACAACGTATTTTGTGCAGGTGTATAACTGTTGGGCCGTGGGTGGTGTCAACAGTGTATAACAGATGTAGACAGCGTATAACAGTGATGTCAACAGCGTATAACAGATGCAAACAATGTATAACAGTGGTGTCGACAGCATATAACAGATGGTGTCAAGGTATTATTTGTATGTTTTAAACGCAGGTGGAATATGATTGCGCGGAGAGGTGTGTATTATGCAGTGAGAGCGGAGTGTGGAGAGAGGGAGGCCACTGCTGTAGTTGGCGTGGGGATGGTGGGGAGAGTTAGCAGTGAGGGAGCGCTGGTGTATGGGGAGAGATAGCAGTGAGGGAGCGCAGGTCGTGAGGAAGTGAGGGAGAAAGAGGGAAGGCGGAGTTTAGGGAGAGTGGGTAATGGGAAGCGAGAGCATTGGGAAGAGTAGGTAATGGGAAGTTGAGTTGAGTGAGAAGGCGTTGGGAAAGGAGAGAGAGAAGGAGGCCGAGAGGCCTGTTACAAAAAAACTGGAATAGGAGCTTTGCAGGACTACAGAGGGAGACTGCAATTTGCAGTGTTCCAGGAACTGTAGGATTGCAGAATCTTCAGGAGCTGCAAATGTCAGAGCTATGCAGAGATAAAAAAATGCAGAATAATAGTATAGCAATAAGTAGGAGCAACAAAAAACTATTAAAAACTGACTGAGCAAAGGAGAGGGAGTTACACCACAGGCAGAAATGCCAATAGTGGGACTGGCTCTGATACCATGTCAAACCAGGAGGTAACTCCTCAAATCAGAATGTGTATTAGCTGAAGAATGCATATGTATTTATACATGGAGGTGAGGCTATTGGGATTCATCTCCCAATGACTCTTGGCCTTCCTTATTTCCTAATATTAAATAATATACAATATTACATGTGCACACCCATCCCATAGGATTAGGTGTCAACAATGAAGAATACCTGTAATTTTTAGGAATTTTGATGCAGAAAAGGGTTTGCTGGGAGTTGAAAGCCTTCAAAAGCTTGTTGTAACCTTTTAAATGCAGTCTGGAGGCTTGGAGTGATCACAACAATGGATTTAGTTGAATTCTATTGGTTTTTTGCATTCAAACAAGGCGACAATGAATTTCTCTCATTCGGGAACGGTTTTATGAGAAAAAATAGCAACAAAGGACTTGAAACACATACATTCTGGTGTTTTTATAAAGAGTTTGAATTGAACAGTGTTTGCATTTATTACCAGTCAATTCAAATTAGAAATGGTTTAGGTGTGGGGATGATTTATTGCTGAGTGGTTTATCACACCATCGAAGGATGGTAAACGATATTGTATGAATCGATGTGATCCAATACTTTCACGATGCGTGGAGGAGAGAGAAAGAGACGAAACAACTTATTCGCAAATTCTATTTTTTTTAAAGACTGTGTTATTAAATTTGCGATGGGAGATCTGGGCCTTTGGATTTAGTGGGCGGATGCGAATGACTAGGATTAGTCGAAGGAGCTGCAGGGTAATGGGCGTGGGGCCTGGGAGTTCTTTGTGCGACGAGATTTGAAATTATACGTTAAAACATAGTTTTAACATAAAGTTTAATGTTAAAAGGGATAGACGGGTGTAATGTTTGTTTAACCAATATAATGCTTATAGGTGTAGTTTTTACATAGGACGAGTTATTTATATAAAGGGATGATTTTAACCTGTGGGGAGCGGGGAATATATCACGTGGGGAAACTATACCATAGGATAAAATGTAAAATATGGGTTGGGATATTTAATATAAAATGAATTAATATATTACGGGATGAAGGGTATTTAGGGAATTAATACATTATATTATTATGTTTAACAATGAAATGAATGTGCGAATGAAAAATACACTAAGCAAAGTGTAAAATATGATGTCTAGGCGGGATTCTCATAGTGGTGGCCCCATATTTAATATTTCACAATTATACTTAGGATAATATAATTTTTGTGGGCTTTTTGGGTATTTTTGTATGAAAAAGGGAATTAATCAAGGGGTTTTACTTTTCCTAGGTGAATATGCATTTTGACTTAGGAAAAGGGGTTTTGATAGGGTGAAATGAGTGATGTTAAGGGAGAAGCGTTTTTTATGAAGGGGGAGGGCTTTAATGAAGTGGAATCCAATACCTTAGTGCTAATCAGTAATTAAGACGTGGGTCTAGTCCCACCAGAAGTCATAGAAATGCTCTGAGTCTTTATGACCGAAGGATTTAGTATCGGAACACATTGTGGGGAGGGAAATTACTAATATGCAAGATGATGTTTTTCCATGCCTTGCAAAACTGCTTTCTTCATACCCATCATTTATTCTACCATTTTTTCCTTTATTTGCATGGGTGCATTTCATCTTGTAGACCCTTATTCATTTTTCTTTTTAAAACAAGAAACTATCTAATTCTAACCTTATTTCATCCAAGAGCTCAGATTAAACTGTTGAGCTCCTCATTTGTTCTCTAACTATCTACCGATTTTCCAAGATTAAACTGTTTGGTAAGATCTTTATTCTCTGTCTATAAGCATGAAATTTAAAGCATGAAAAAGTCAAGATTAAACTATTTAAATCATCATGGGTTATGGCATTTTGAACATGCTGCACATAATAATTTGTTTTGCAGTAAAAAGTAAATAGTAGTGGCATTTTGACTTGCATCACTTTCATGTCTTATTCTTATTTCGTTTTTGTTTGGGGTTCATTTTTTCTATTCTTTTTGATATTTTTCTTTACAAGTCCTTTGATTTTTCTTTTAGGACTTTTACCCTCTTTTCATTTTTTATTTTATTATATGGGAAAATAATTTGCACAAAGCAAAGTATGTACATATTACAAGAATAATTAAAGTCAATTCAAAAACTATGAATCCTATTATTATAGGACCCTAACATGTTCAAAAACCTAACATCCCTCATCAGTATGTTCAGCAACCAAATGTACAATATAAATATGTTGCTTGACCAAGCGCCTTTCAGCAATATGTCCAACATCCCCATCTTCCCGCAGGTGCTATTGCAACTAACCCTCAGTTTGGTCCTTACACCCAAACTAGTCTAAATATCCCTCTGGGTCAACGTGGCGCTCACCTAAATCAACTTGGTACTCAGTACCAATCATTTCCTCATGGTCAGCACTAGCAAACCCAACCTGGGCCTTATCTTGGTGCTCAATATCAATAGATTATTCAGTACCAACAGGCCCCATTGGGACCTCAGGCTTGACCCTACGTTCAGAAGGGACCTTAGGCTGGACCCTATGTTTAGCAAGGACCACAGGCTGGACCCCATGTTCAGCAAGGACCACAGGCTGGACCCCATGTTCAACAGGGACCACAAGTTGGGCCTCATGTTCATCAAGGACCTCACCCTCAACCCTATATCCAATAAGGTCCACAACCTCAAATTCAATAGGGGCTTTATCAACAGCCCCAACAAGGTCCCTATGTTCAACAACAGCTACTTCAAGGTCCTTACCAACAATGAGGGAAATATGCGTATCTAGGACAAAATCTGCCCTATTGGAGGCAAAATCCGTATCAACTAGGTTAGAACTACCAAAATTTTTATCCTCATCATCCTCCCCTGCCATTTTTGGCTACGGTGGAACTACTGTATGTGTTAAAGCTTACAAAGGAACCCATCCAACATCAGTTTCATTGGCCACTAGTTCTGACCAAAATCCCAGGAGATTGTCCAAAATTTGAAGGCAAGTCTGGGGAAGACCCCCAAACCCATGTCATGACCTACCACTTGTGGTGCTCTTCTAACTTTTGGGTTGATGATTCAATTCATCTTCATAATTTCCAGCGTACTCTAACCAGTACTGTGGCCAAGTGGTATATTGAGCTCCCTCAAGCTGTTTTCATTAATTTCAACTCCTTGGCTATGGCTTTCCTTACTCACTTCCAGTTACTTGTCCGGTATGAAATCGACACCCACCTCCTCACCTCGTTGAATCAATCAACTGCTACTAAATTTCATATCACATTCACGAATGGCAGCATTGCCATCGCCTCATAAAATTCTAGATTCCTGATCAATTGTTCACTAAATGGTTTACGAAATCATTCGTTCGCAGGATTGCTAAATATCTTGCCATGGGTGGATGTATCATGGAAGAAGAAGTCATTGCCAAAGCCCAATACCTCAATTTGTTTTATTCCAAATCTGGGACTCTATACAAGCTCTTTCCTTAGGCGCCGAGACCTTCAACTAATCCAACATCATCTCAGTCTCCTGCTACACCTCCGATTGACGACGTTATCGGGGCAGTGGCTCATGCTGATAGTAGTGCACCCAAAGCTTATTCGAAGTATAAGTCCACTACTGTCATTGCACCCTCCACTACTTCCAATAACCAGAAGAATCCTGGTAAAACCTCCAAGGTAAATGCTATCCAATCTACCATAGCAGAAAAATCCTCGAAAGGTAAGAAAAAGGGTAAAGGACATCCAAATCCGAAAACCCTAAACAGTGTTTGAAAAGGTCATCTGCTGATGATTCTTCAATGTGCAAGCCTAAATATACTTGTCTAAGATGTGATGATGATCATTACACCAAGAATTTTCCTCGATGTGTCGAATTTACCTGTCTTCTGAAAGGCGCCCCCATGACCGTGACTGTACGAAAATAACCTTTCCCTTCTCAATAAACACAAATGGTATATCAACCCCAATCATCTGGAAACTCTCAAGTTTTCATGGCTAGAACATAACCTATCTCTATTACTACTAGATCAAAAGACTACCCCAATCCATCCAAGGCTCCTATGGAACTGGAAGTCATGGATCACTCTTCCTCTTCCATGCCCCCTACTTCTGGTTCTCTCCAGATTGAGAGACCTAGAAATGAATCCATCGTCCGACCACCCCAAAAAGGGTGTTCTTTGGAAATCGTCCTATAATCCGAATGCGAGAGATGCACAACACTAAATATTGTATAGGATCTAGCTCAAGCACTTTTAACAATGTTGGCTTTGGAGGTCCTTCAGTGGTTTCGATCACAATGGAAGGCACTACTTTATGCTATTGGAGGGATTTATCTCGTAGATTCCAATATTATTACTTTCGATCTTGATAACTTTGTTCCTCGCCTCCCATCTTAGGTGGATTTTCTGATTCAAGCTACCATGATGGGGAAAATAATTCATAGGACTTTTGTTAATGAAGGCGCTTCAAACTACATCATGTCTATCACTTGTTGGAAAGCCATCGAATCTCCTCTATCGAGACAATCCCCGAATACCTCATAACCTTTTGACGGTACAGGTTCTCGACCGTATGCTATTCTCAAATCATTGCCCATCCTGTTGGAGGGAAAAATGATAAATTTAGAAGTTGAGGTGGTAGATGCCAACTTGAATTATAATCTCCTTCTTGGATGTAGTTGGACTCATGCCATGGTTTGCGTGGAATCCACCCTTTTTCGCATCCTCCATTTTCCTCATCAAGGAAAAATCGTGACTGTCAACTAGTTAGCTCTCTTTTCCTCCGATTCATCAACAGGAAAAATTCCATATGTTAGGAATATGACTACCCCCTATGAGAACATCGAGTCGGTTCTATTTAAAGACTCATCCCTTATGGGAATTTTTCCACTCTCGCCTGCGAATGTCACCATTATCAGTATGATATTATCTGGTCACGATCCATGGATTGTTCCGAATCCCGAATATCTTGAGATTTTTGGTGACGTTATGCCTTTGAGCCCCGTTGAAAAAATGTATCAAAGTATTCTTATGGCTTCTGAGGCTGCATTCGAAACCAATGACCGATTGGTTTCTTCTCTGGGCACTTATGCACAATCTCTCCTAGTTTGGTTCTTGGGAATTTGATAATCCCTTGAATGAAAATTTCCCCACCGACGAAAGTATCAGGGAGATAATGTCTCTCAAAGAAACCACATGCGATGATGGACATCATCGATCCTCATTTCTCCCAACCCTAGGTGATATTTCCGCCTGTCTGGAATCCCGTGCTTCATCTGTACCTACTGGCCCATTTCAGAATCCTATCTTGATTTATGAAGTGCTGTCTAAAGTGAACAAGGAAAATATTACTCCAACCATTCCAATCGACATCTATGTCAAACCAAGGATTGTCGAGAATGTTCACATTGGTGCATCTTGTTCTTCGGACGAGATCAAGATCTACACTGAGATTTTACAGGAATTTTACGATGTATTCACGTGGTCATATGAAGAGATGTCTGACATTGATCTGAGTATTGTCGTGCACGAAATCCATACATATCCAGAATCGAAGCCCGTTTTCCAACAGCTTCGTCCTGTGCACCCAAGAAAGGTTGTTGCCATAAAGGGTTAAGTTGAAAAGCTTCTCAAAGCCGTTTTTATTTATCCCATACCATTGACATATTGGGTCTCTAATATTGTTGTTGTTACTAATAAAAAAGGGACCATTTGGGTTTGCATTGATTACCGTGATATCAATCGAGCGTGTCCTAAGGATAATTACCCCACTTTTTTTATCGACCAAATAATTGATGAGTGTGCCGGGAGTGAGATTGTTTCCTTTATGGAGGGTTTTTCTAGCTATAACCAAATTAACATTGCTCCAGCTGATCAACACAAAAATGCATTTATTTGTTTGTGGTGGATATTTTCCTATAAAAATATCCATTTTGACTTGAAGAATGCTGGGGCCACCTTCCAGCGAGCTATTTCATATGATTTTCATGACATCAAGCAAATATTTCTCCATATCTCGATGACCTTCCTAATCATTCTGAGAAATGTCGAAATCACCCGAAACACCTCCGAGCCATCTTTCTTCACCGTCGACATTATAATATGAGGTTGAACCCTCATAAGTGTGTCTTTTGCGTCGAATCCGGTCGACTCTTGGGTTTCATGGTGTCCAAAGAAGACATCCACATTGATCCTCTTAAAATCGAGGCAATCATCAATTTTCCTCCTCCTTCTTCTGTTCATCAATTGTAAAGCTTGCAGGGGAAAGCCAATTTCCTACGTCGCTTTGTACTGAATTATGCTAAGCTTTCCAAAGGCTTTACTCATTTATTGAAAAATGGAATCCCATTCATATGGGATAAAATTTCCCAAAGCTCTTTCGATGCTTTGAAACGAGCCCTCATCAATGCTACTTTACTGCATCCTCCCAATTATCACCACGATTACTGCCTGTCTTTGGCCGCTGCAGACAACACTATCGGTATGGTGTTGGTTCAGGATGATGATGATGGAGAAGAGCATGTAGTGTATTAATTGAGCCGTAATATCTTTAATGCTAAGACCTATTATGCTCATGTAGAGAAACTCACGTTGGTTGTTTTCCATGTTCAGTGTTTTCGTCATTACATTCTCCTACGGAAAAATTCAGTGATCTCTGATTGCAACCCCTTGACTTACATTCTCACGCATTAGTTGCTTGGGGGAAAGTACTCAAAATGGATTTTCATCCTACAAGAGTTCGAATTAGAATTCACTGCTGCTTAGTCTAAGAAATCCCTAGCCTTTGTTGACTTGATTTGTGATCTTCCTACTATGGTTGACCCCAATCCTCTTGATGAGTCGATTCCAGATGAATCCCTATTTATTATTAGTACTCTTGATCCATGGTATGGAGACATCATCGTTTATCTCGAGACCCAAACTTTTCAGCCATATCTATCGCATTCTGAGCGACGATGGATTCGCTACCAGTTCCAACCTTACCGTATCGTTGGAGATACTCTATATCGCACTGGTGTTGAATCCGTCCTCCGTTAGTGTTTGAATCTCGAGAAAGATTAGAAAGGTCTCAATGACTTCCACTCTAGGGCCTGTGGTGGTCACATGTCTGGTTATGCTACCACCCAAAAAATCCTTCGCGTAGGGTATTTTTGGCCATATATATTTAAAGACTACAATTTTGTGGTACGCAAATGCCACGACTGCCAAATTTACTCTAAAAAAGAGCGCGCCCCACCCTCACCCTTGCACCCAGTTGTCACTGTTGGACCCTTTGCGAAATGGGATATAGATTTCATGACCTGTAACCCTCACTTGGCTGGGAGGCATGGTTATATTATCGTTGTTGTCGATTATTTCATTAAATGGTCTGAACTGATGCCTACATACGATAATGGAGGTCTAACTGTGGCACAATTCCTATTTAATAATGTCATAGCTTGGTTCAGTGTCCCGAAAGCGATTATCACTGACCATGGCTCTCATTTTTGAAATCATATGATGATAGAGCTCACTACTCAATTGGGGTTGCATCGCGATAGCTCCACTCATTATCCACAAGCCAATGGGTAGGTTGAAGTTGTCAACAAAGTTTTGGTGACCATGCCTCAGCGAACCATTGGGAAACACAAGCGAGATTGGCATCTCATGCTATTCTCAGCTATGTGGGCTTACTGAACTTCCGCTAAGACTTCCACTGGATTCACACCATTCGAATTGGTGTATTGTCCAGAGGCCACACTCCCAATCAATTGTGAAATTTCTTATATGAAGCTACCCATCAAACTACTTCCTGGTACTTCACTAGAAGAGGAACAATTGATTTATCTCAAGCATCTTGATGAGACCCGAAGACTTGCTGCTTTAGTCATTGAAGCACAAAAAATATGAGTTAAAGATTAATATGACAAATCCATTAACTCTTGCGTTTTCTTCGAAGGTGACTTGGTCTTGATTTACGACCATGTCCACAATAAATTGGGATTCGAAAAACTGAGCCAATGTGGCACATGCCCTATATCATTCAATGAGTATTGGAAGGAAACCAATTGGCTGAGCCCCATAATGGGCTCTATTTGAAGAAGTATTACACTTGATCATGAGTGTGATGCTTTGTACATTAGTGTTTTATTCATTAGTGTGATTTGATTGGATTTTTTGTGTGATTGTTTTCTTTGTAGACATGTTTCCTTTGCTCACCTTGAGCTCCACTTGGGTTGTAGATGTCATTGAATCATTACATCGGTTTTGCTGATGGCGCTTGCCATAGCACTCGAAACCTGTCTTTTGCAACATGGGCACTCTTTTCCCCTGATGGTGAGTTGATTAATTTACAAGGTATTTTTTTGGGTCTAACAACTAAAAATATCGCCGAATATAGTGCGGTTATCAAACTATTATCAGATGCTATTGATCTCAGAATTAGAGATTTGGTTGTTAAATTAGACTCATAACTCGTTGTGTTATAGTTAAATGGCCATTATTCTGTGCGAAATCCTCAAATTTTGCGTATGTATTTGTGTGTTCGATTATTGGAAAGGAATTTTGATTTTATTAGATATCAACATATTCCAAGATGTTTAGACACATTAACATATACATTAGCAAATCATGTATTAGATAGACATCTACGTAACATGTAAAAAACCAACACATCATTATGATACACAAGTAGCCGTAGAAACATGCATATATATATATATATATATATATATATATATATATATATATATATATATATATATATATACATCGTGTCTGTCAAGTGTGTTACATCAGAGTCTCAAAAAATATGCGTTATGTGACAAAAATGGCCCTTTGAGCTTACATCAGTACAAAAATGTAAAAACAGGGTTGCTATCTGCCCACATGGTGCTCGTGATAGCAGGTGACACCTCAGATCACTCACCAGAGTAAGTGACACAGTTTTCTTGGAACCCTAACCATATGCCTCTGAAAGCAAAGAGGAATATAATCGAAGGTAGCATACTCTGGGATGCATCTTGTAAGGCCTACCAAGTTTCAGTCTAACTCGGCTAATGGGTATGCTCCCTCCTCTTAAGGGATATCCTCCACCAGGCGGGCTACCCACCTCGCGATCGGTGACATCCCTGGCGGTATCTAAGGACCCATATCTGTAAAAGCATAATAATTTTAAGTCTCAGAGTACATGACAAAAAGATTCAAAAAGTAAAAAAATGTTAAAAAAAATAATTTTTACCTGCATCAATCCACTATATGCCTGCGAAATGGGTAGATATGGATCTCCTCTGAAATCGATGCCTGCATATGCAGAGTCCTCAACCACAATGAGTTAATGACTTAGCCAACTGAAAAAATCTGTAGGGAAATGCATTTGCTGCCCCCCACCCTGACAGGGCATGATCTCACACCACCTCATTAGTCTCGCGTCCTTCGGGGCTGGATCATGAATCTCCAACCCCTGATACTGGAACAAAAGGTACTCTCTCCAAGAAAAAGGTAACCAAAATGGATCCATACCTAAATTGTTTCAGTCGACCTGTTTTTCACTTGGTCAATTGGCTCTTCATAGTAGCCAATAACCCCTCACACTAGTTGAACATAGTATGGGATAAACAGTCTACCGTGTACTGGAATTGGGATTTCATTGCCTCATGCAACGCCTGGGCTCCAGCCACTCAAGTCATGAAATGAAGGATTGTACGCAAGGGAATAAATCTGATAGAGGATATCTCTATCTCCCTGCTATCAGTCTTTCGAGCCCTAGGACAGTGTATTTGTATAAGAATACTGGTGTTCTCATCTCCTGTGCGAGCTTCAGAGAGTGGGATTCTCTCCCCTATCCTAGATAATCCCATGATGAAATATATGTCCATGAAATCTAATTCTAGTTCCTGGTCCCCAATGATGAATATCTGACGATCTACGTCCCATAGTCCAATCAACTACTGAAGCAGCTCCAACTGAGCTCTCAGCCCTGATGTCTAAAAGAACTTCAATAATCTGAAATTGCGCAATGCATTTATGTAATTGTGTTCTTGGATTTCTTGGTGGTCTTTCACCTCGTGCCCTTGTTGTTTCCATTCAATGACCATCTCTGCTGAAATCACCTGCAAAACATGTTCAAAAGACATTTTAGGAGCTTTCATAGGAGTAGTTTTTGAAATCATCCATTGCAAATGGGTAGATTTCTTATTTCAAAATCTTCCCTATAGCCAGTGCGACTGTCCAAATTAATTCGGCACTGGTGATGCACTTCCCTAACGGGTGAAATGCGACCAACGCAGGTCCGATAGCTCGAATCCGTGCTTGCTGCGGGCAATTTCGAGGTTTGAAATCCTCCCCTCATCTCTCTATTTCTAAAGTTAAACACTGAAAGAATGGAATTAAAATGAAGAGGAGGATTTGAGCTCTTACCTGGCACTGATAGATCACTGGATGGTGTCTTGGATCGGCCACACCACTGATATGAATTTTGGAGGGAAAATAGGTAAAATGTACTTCTCCAATTTACTTGAAATAGAAAGGTGAAAATGAATTTACTTTTTGTCTATTTATATATTTTTGAAATATTTTCGCCATTATTTTTCCCCGATATCAGTGATGTTTGCCGTTTTTTGTGCAGTAACATGACCTTTACACTATAGGTGATTATTTCTGATGCAAACGAGTATTATTTTATCTCTTTTTCAGAATCGGTAAAAATAAATGAAAAAGGAACCCCCTGGAGTCAACTTTCAGCTCTTTTTTAACTATTGAAAAATGAAAATATTTATGAGTACTTGTCATTTCGAACTTGTTAAAGTAAATGAATCGAAGTAATCTCAATATACGTTTACCCCTTTTTCGGGCTGAGGTTTACTATTTACGAAAAAGGAATACCTTGATCGAACATGTTCAAGAGGTTGTCTCAGATATTGTTTTCTACCTTTTTGGATTCGAGAGACAATTTATGAAAAGGGACATGATGGGGTTTTCTTTTCATTTATTTTCAAACTCCTTAAACATGCAGATTTACTGAGTTACCCTTTCATTGGACTCGTTAAATATTAAACGGTGAAAGACTTGTCATCATAACGAGACCGAGTGTCTCCTCTTAGGGCTCGTTAAAATTATTAGGATGGATTCATTCGAAGAATGAACTTACACACTCAACATATGTTATCCTCTTCACACTGTCTATCAAAAATAAAGAGGTACTCATTAGATATAATGGTGGAAAATTGAAAGTGAACATCCTATGTGTATTTTGGGCAGCTTGTCGCTCTTGAACATGACTCTCATCTACAATTCGTGTCAGGTTGGGGATATACTTCATTCGTCATTTTTCCTCTATGAATTTGTAAATAAAATTTCCTTCTATTCGATCACCATTGTTGTCATCATGAAATTTGATCCCATTTGAGTCAAATGCTGCCACACTCTGGAGTCATGTCGCCAATAAGAGAAGTCCTTTTTGTCAAACATACTTTGTTTATCTAACCTCCTTTGTTACAATCCAAAATCACTCCTATCATCTTGAGATATTTGTCATTTTGTGTCGATGATGTGGGAATCATTATGGCCCTTATTCGATGAATCACTTCCTATCGACTTCAGCTCAATATCCAGGAAGGTGGTTTAGAAACTTATTTTCAACATTTTGGAGCTTGCATGCCTCAATTGCAAGTTCTTCATGTCCGACGACTAGTTCACATCATTGGCCTTTGATAAAATGATTATGAAAGTGTTCAACTTCAACACATTCATTCACACTTGTAGAATGTGTTTTTTTACCTTGAGGTCCATCTTCATGATTGGTGGTTTCTCTCGTGCCTGTTAACGGTTTTCATCATTGGCCAGTAATCAGGTGGTTTCTACCATGTTCGACGTCAGCACATATATTCACATGGTTAGATTCGTACATTGGGTTGATTCAGATTGCGGTGAAGACCCTCGGTCACATATGATTTTGATTCGGGCTACGGGGAGTTATTGAGTATTCATGATTGTATACATGATCCTATCTATACGGATGGCTGCATCCATACCACAGATCCATTTCTATGATCTCTTTAGATGGATGGTTGCGACCATGTCATGGGTTCATGTGTTATTTGATGCCTAGTGCAGAGTTATGTGATTAGGAATATTTATACAAGAGATGTCATATATTGTAATATGTCTGATTTGGCAGGTTTCCTAGCAGTGATCTGAGTTCTTTGCCTTGGTTCATAAAGAATTTGAACCATCACTCCCCATTCTACCTTCATGCTTTAGGGGGTATCTGTTACATAGTAAAATGTAACCATGCTCACTTCCCACCCATGATCCTGAATTACTCTATGACAGACCCTGTGCAATGTTTCCACTATGAATAAATATGTAAAGACATCCCCCAAAGACTCAAAGAAAACTGCCTTCGAATATTACTGAAGGAACTTCATCAAAACCCTAGTTTTCTGGGTCAGCGCGTTTCCTAGTTTCATGCTCGCGTTGATTTCATATTGATAGTTTTGGCTTAGTGCTACCAATGCCCTTATTTATTGGAAAAGTGCATTGATCCCTTTTTGGCAGTGTTTCCTCAAATGGAGGAGAAGCTTCGACCTCTAGAAGTTCCAGGGCGGTGAGTTGGTTATTAAACGATGGTGATAGAGTCGGGCTCTCTGATTTTAGAGCTTTGATCTCATCAATGGGGGTTTATCCCTTAGAAAGTGGACCTTTTTCCTCATTTCATGGGCTCCCAACCTCTTCTCCCTTCCTATAAATTGGTCCCCATCCTTCCACTACTAGTTTGTCATTGTTGGGCTAGTCTGAACTCTCGTTCCCCTTACATTCTTGCACTGTGATAACACCTAAGTTGTTCGGGAGAAGGAATGGTTTAGAGCTTCGGTGAAGGACTCATATTTTCACCAAAGGGAGGCCTCCAACATCAAGGCCTGGGTTGTAAGCTCTTCCTTTCATATTTATCAATAAAACATTTTCTATTTTCTTTCTATATTTGTCTAATATTTTATGCAAATACTCTGGTACTCCTTGATCTGCTAGATAGCTACTGTTTAATTATTATTATGTATTGGATTACGTTTTCTATTGCCTCTTGAACATCCACAGGCATTCATGTTCCACCAGTATCAAGGAGCGAGCCTAATAGGATCATGGATCAAGATCATCATCAATGGGTTCAAATATAACATCGGGAAAAAGGTACCTCTATCCCTTTTCTTGGCGCATTTTGAATATTAGCTAAGAAATCTTTGCATTAGAAAGTATCTCAAGTTGCTAGACCTACTATAGGCCTAGAGAGGCTGCCTTTGTTTGCAAAGGGGATTTATCTTGAAAACACCGAGGGCCACCAAAATTTTGGGTTAAGTCTGAGCGGAGCGGGCAGGGGTCGAACCTGCGACCTCTAAGTTTGTGCACCAAGCCTTCACCAATGCGCCATCAATATGTTCTTATAAAGCTATGGTATTCATATGATTTTATTATAATATGATTTTCGCATTGGGAGTGGGGCTGGGGTCTAGCCCCAACCCTGGTCACTGCCGATAGGTGGGACAATGGGTGGGAGGTTAGCCCCACGCCCCCCCCCCCCCCCACTAACCATAACTGTAACATATATTTCCGACCATGCCATATGTTCGCCAAGCCGAAGTCCGCAGAGTTAACCGCTGGTTTGATAAGCCGCTACCGTAACCACTGGGGAAACATGACAATGTGACCAGTCTTCGAGACCACCAGCAGATGCGGGTTGTAAGCCACCCGTCCTAAACCACCAGGGTTAACCACCAATACAAGCCATGGATGTGACCACTCCAGAGTTAACCATCGACAGTTAGTTAACCACTTGAAAGGATTTTAATAAAGAATATTTATGCGCCCAAAAATTATAGTTGGAATTCAGATTTGAAGCCTTGTTGGGAAAATTAATGCCCCAAAAATTTCGCCTAGTTTTTGGCGGAATTGGAATTCAGTTAGCGCTTTGTTGACCCTCATTTGTGATCTCTTTTTGTTTATGAAATACATATTATTTACCATAATATCCATCCATACACCATCATATCCACCTTATTTTGACCAATAAATGCATATACAAGTATTTAAATTAAGTTTTTCAATTCTTAGAAGTTTTTGAAAAAATTGAATTTTAAGTGCTTTTTTGGACAACATCAGAAATTCCCGTAGTGGCCTCATGGTTTGCATATTTGCAGGACACTTGGGCTCGAGCTGGATATATTTCTAGAAGGCTTGGAAACTAGGATTAAGTGTACACCTGTTGGTACAATCAAACCGAGCTTTAATAGGCTCGGTCAAAGGTGGTCAAACAAGACCTGTTTTTATGGAGGATCCCTAGGAACTAGGTTAAAATTCATATTTTGTGGGATTTCCAGATTTTGATGGATCTGATCGATGAATTTGACCTGATTGGATAAGATAAGGATAGTCATGAATATAGGAGACATTTGAGATGAATTTGTTGGATACTTTATATATTTTAGCCTCAAACTTTGAAGGCATTGATAAGTAGAATTTTTATGACTTAATATTATTATTTCTGAGACTTTGGAGACCTAATTGAAGATCTGTTCTATTCCATTTTCTGCTGTTATATGCTGATTTATTGACTGAACTTTTAAGTAGCTGAAAACACCTTCAATGTGCGAGGTAAGGGTTGAGGTCCCCCACATCGAGCTAAGTGCACTTCCTAGTTTATTTGTATTTGCAATTTCTGAATTAGTTTGCTTATGCTTAACTTGTTCATGCTGATGATTTATGAGTGTTGATGAATCTAATTATCATTCTTATTTTCATATGAAAGGACAAACAAATGTCTAATTTAAACATTCTTTATATCTAATTAAGATCTTAAGTTAGAATTCATCTTTTCATGCTTTTAATGCTTTTCTGAATTCCTGTTTCTAACAATAGCATTAGATATAGCATCATATGTGAGTTGGATGGGGCGCGACGAGATTGCAACCGACGGATGAAATGGTATGTATGCGTGGGTCCAATATTGTTTTATTGTTAGCAGTTGATTTGTAATCAATTTGGGGCTGTATATATATATATATAGTGCGTGAATAATACGTGAAGGTTCATATGATATAGTTGGATGCCATGGTATTAAATCCACTAATATGAACTTAGGAGATGTGATATATTATGGGGTTTGGTTTATGTGATATATTGTGAGGTTGGTTGAACCAAAACCAAGCTGTAAAGTTGAATGTACAAGGTCTGTTAATGAATGTTGAGTTAATGTATGCAAGGGTATTCGAACAGTGGCCGGGTTTTATTAAAATAACATCGTATATGCTTGAGGGTTTATAACCTTATTAAAGGAAGGTTCCGCACAGTATTGAAATTGTCAATTGAAATTATTGTGAGTTGCCAGAATTGTGGATTTGTATTGGAGGCAATTTTTGGGATGCATTTTAAATGCACAGAGAAATTTTAATGTGAGTTGATAATGTTGTGACCAAATACATCTATGTATTTAGATAATCATGTGTGAGAGCTCAAGTTCGTGCAGGATTCGAATAGTGAATTCAAAATTCGGAAAGTGAAGTTAGCCTTCGATTAAGAAATGAAATTGATTATGGTTTGAACCATGAAATAATAAAAGCTTCCACATGCAAAGATTTCCATATTGTGAAGTTATTTGGGCCATGGATTCGTAAATCAGTTATACATACATATATATATACATCCGGTACACAATTGCAGTGAACAGGTGAATATGCACAGGAATGAAAATGTGGGTTTGACAAGTATACACGCAAAGGTGCATAGAGTTACAGTAAACAAAGGTATACAGGACAGTTTCATGATAGCGACAGAAAGGAAAAAACTAGCAAGCCAAGGGCTGAGTGAAGTTTATATACTGTAACTGAAAATGTAAATTTTTTTGTTTTATGTTGTTTATGATGCAAAGGCAAGTATCCTAAGGAAAAGAAAAATCCCACTGTAACATGGAAATTTGTACATATTGTTATAATTTTAAAATGAGTTGGACAAAGGAATGATAAGACAGAAGCCAAAGAGTCATGGTTGTTCACTCCAAATTCCTTGTGAAATACAAACAGTCATGTGACGAACTCTATATATAATATCAACTTGATATGCATAAAAAAAAAGGAAGAGAGAGTAAGGATAGAGAATGCAGAGTATAGAAGATTGAGGCAGAGAAGATAAGGAAGAGAGGAGTAGAAAGAGATGCTACAGAATAGAGCCGATACCTGAAGTAAATCAGCAAACATTTATTTAGATAAATTGAGGGATTTGGAGCTTCCCTATCAAGTTGAAGCTTGATAGCTGTCAGTTGTAGCTGACTGAGGTTGGAGCCTCCTGTAGGTTGGCGCCTGCAGAAAACAGTGGTGAGAGGGAGTTGGAGCTTGCCTTTGCATCACAACAATAATAAGATGTGGTTTTCTCCCTTTATGGGTTTCCACTTACATCTGCTGTCTCTATGTGTGTTGCTTACATGTTTATATGATCCAATCAATCTGTTTCTTATTTTTCTGCTCTCACAATAAGGTTGATTTCACATTAACTTAATACTTGCTGCTACATTGTAAGATTGTTCACATATTAAGCTGTAAATAAGTTTGATAAAATTTTCGATTGTCAAAGCTTGTGTTAAACTGATTCACCCTCCCCCTCTCAGTTTAACTAAATATTCAACAATTGGTATCAGAGCGGGTTCGTTTGTACCAGTTTAACAACTGAAAGGAGATCCTAGGTTCTCAAGATGGCTAGTAAAGAAGGATGCTCAACCAATAAAGCCCCTTTTTTCACGGGTGAAAATTATGCTTTCTGGAAAATCAGAATGAGGACATACATAATGTATCTAGGAATAGAATTTTGGGCTGCTGTGGAATTAGGATATGCCCCAAAGGAAACTGACTCAGAGAAAGAAACCAAACAATATTTTGTAGCTAACACAAAAGCCATGAATGCCATCTTAAATGGATTGTGTGAAGCAGATTTTATCAAAGTAATGCACAAAGACACTGCCAAAGAGATGTGGGATACTCTAGAGAACATCCATGAGGGAGACAAGAAGGTAAAGACTGCCAAACTTCAAGTCTATAGAGCCCAGTTTGAGAACTTAAAAATGAATGATGATGAAGACATTGCTAGCTTCTTTCTAAGGGTTGCAGAAATAGTAAATAACATGAAGGCTCTAGGTGAAACCATAAAAGAAGTTGTAATTGTACAAAATATTCTAGGATCTCTTCCACCCAATTTTAACCCCAAGGTGTCTGCAATAGAAGAAACAACTGATTGGGAAACCTTGACCATGAACTAGCTACTAGGAAATCTAACATCATATGAGATGAGACTCCCACAAAAGAAGCCAAGTACGAGGGAGGAAACCTTTAAAACAGAAAAGAAGAAAGAAGAAAAGGAAGACATATTCTCTTGCTCAGATGAATAAGAGGCTAAATTTTTCAAGAAGCTGGATAGAGGCTCAGGTAAATACAAAGGCAAACTTCCTTTCAAATGCTTTAACTGTGGAAGAGTTGGACACTATGCTGCTAAGTGTCCCCACAAGAAAGTAAAGATTCAGGCTTAAGAATCAGGGAAAAATACATCCAAGAACTGGCAGAAAGGAAAGAAATTTACTAGAAAATTCTTCTATGCTCAACAAGACAGCAGTGCATTCGAAGACTCTGATGAACCCTCAAGTGAAGAAGGAACCTATGAATTTTTATTGATGGCCATAGAAGAACTTGAAGGACTCCTGCTAGAAGATGAAGCAGAAGAAGGTGAAGTCGACCTTGAGGGGGTGATGAGAAGTGCCCTTGAGGAGATTGATAGACTCAAATTGAAGTGAAGAAAACAAAAGGACATTCTCCTCAAGTATGTACGAGAAGAACAGAATTCAGAAATCCTCATGCAGCTAAAGATAGAGCTTGAAGAAGCCAATAAGATAGAAGACATATTACTTAAGAAAATCAAGGAGAAAACTCAGGAACAAGAGAAGTTTGAAGAAGAAGTAGTATATCTCAGGAAGAAATTAGAAAATGCTCAAAGGAAAGTAGCTACAAATTCTTCTCAAACAACAAGCTCTAGCAAGTTGAACGAGATTTTGGATGCTCAAAGATCTCTTATGATAAAGACCGGAATAGGATATGAAGGAGAGTCAAGTAAAAGCAAAGAAAAAGAAAACAGAGAAATTATTTTTGTAAAAGCAAAGAAGGCTGATGAAGCAGCTCAAATAATTCCTACAAAAGAAGAAACATGTAAGGAGGGAGATAGAATCCAGAAGAAACCTCTAGTAACAAATAATGAAAGAAACACTCAAACAATAGAAAAAGAATCATATATTTCAGATTATGACAAATTTGGAAGCCATCAAAGAAGAATCTTCCTCCCTATAAAAAACGCCACTTGCTATGTCTGTCACAAGCTGGGACACATTGCTGCATACTGTCATGCAAGGAGGGGCAATTCAAGCCAGCAAAAGATGCAAACAGTGAGGAGACTATCTCAAGCAAACAAATGGAGAAGACAATCTTACATCAGGTATGCAAATAGTTTCTATGGTTATTGTTTTTATTGTAAGGAATTTGGCCATAAAATAATTGAGTGTAGAAAATATGGACAAAGATTGATGGTCAATACCTCAAGGATGTTTATGAATCAAAGAAGTTTTGCTCATATTCAGAATCCTGCAAAAATTATGATCAAATGCTGTGTATGCAACAAAATTGGACATATGCCTTCCAAATGTCCTCTGAGAGGATGTGATTTATCATCTCACAAAATATACCAAACAAAAGGATGATTCCAGTGGATAAAGAAGGTGAATAAATGTGACTTGGCTCTAATTGCTCAAGATCTGAAAAGCCAGTGGTATTTGGACAGTGGCTGCTCAAAACACATGACTAGAGACAGAATTAAGTTTATAACTCTTGATGAAAATAAATCTGGCAATGTTACGTTTGGAAATGATAAATCAGGAAAAATAAAAGGAAAAGGTTCAGTCAGCCTAGATAATGGCAGAGGAAAGGCCCAAGATGTACTATTTGTAGAAGGGCTGAAAGAAATTTTTTTGGGTGTCAGTCAAATGTGTGATAAAGGCTGTGAAGTTCTCTTTAGAGCACAAGATTGTGAAGTCAGATCAAGCACCACAGGTAAGACTCTGCTCAAAGGAGTTTGAACAGAGAGTAATGTTTACGTTGTGAAAGAGGAAGATGAAACATGTCATCTTAGTAAACTTGAGGAGTCATGGTTATAGCACAAAAGGTTGGGACATCTCAGCTTTAATCACATCATCAGACTAAGCAAGAAGAAAGCTGTCAGAGACATGCCAGAAATAAAAAGGCCTTCTAATACTATATGAAAATCTTGTCAATTGGGCAAACATACCCGCACGTCATTTAAAGCCAAAGATGAGTCATCAACAAGAAGACCGCTCCATCTTGTGCACATGGACCTGTGTGGACCTGCAAGAACTAAAACTCCAAGTGGAGAATCCTACTTCATGCTGATAATTGATGACTTCTCAAGAATGACATGGGTGGCATTCCTCAAGAATAAATCGGAAGCTCTGGAAAAATTTAAGATATTCAAAGCATTAGCAGAAAATCAAACAGGATGTAAACTAAAATGCATCAGATCATACAGAGGAGGTGAATTCACAGATTATGATTTTGCTGACCTATGCAATGAACATGGGATAAAGAAACAATTTGCTATTGCAGGGACACCTCAGTAGAATGGAGTAGCAGAGAGACAAAACATATCTGTACAACAAATTTCCAGAGCCATGATGCAAGAGCGTAATATTCCTCAAACCTTCTGGGCAGAAGCATTACAAACACTGGTGCATATCCTTAATAAAGCTCACTTAAGGCCAAGCAGTGACAAGACTCCCTATGAACTATGGCATGGGAAACCAGCTTCAATCAAACATTTTAGAATCTTTGGAAGCAAGTGTTACATAAAGAATAATGATTAAAATCTTGGGAAATTTGATGCAAGAGCAGATGAAGGGATATTTCTAGGATATGCATCCAAAAGTAAAGGTTAGAGGTGCTACAACAAGACTCTTCGGAAAATAGTAGAAAGCATTGATGTGAGATTTGATGAAGAACTTCAAAACAATACAAGAGATACAGACTGCAGCAGTCCATCAGACAGTCATGAAGAAGAAAACCAAGATGATGATGAAACCAACAAGACAACAGAAGATGCTGAACTGAGCTAGAAAGCCCCCTCAAGATACACTTGGAAGAACCATCCTGAAGATCAGATCATTGGAGACAAAAGAATAGGGGTCTAGACAAGAAGGCAACTAATTGAATAGACATAAGAGGTATACATAGCCATGTTATCACAAATAGAGCCAAAGAAATTTGAAGAAGCCAGCAAGGAGAAGTCTTGGGTGAATGTTATGAATGAAGAATGGGACCAAATTGAGAAAAACAATCCCTGAGAACTAGTTCCTAGACCCACTGGGAAAAATGTCATAGGCTCAAAATGGGTATTCAAAAATAAAATGAATGAGGGAGGACATGTAATCAGGAATAAAGCCAGAATTTTCTGCAAAAGATATTCACAAATCGAAGGACTTGATTACGATGAAACATTTTCCCCTATAGCCATAATGGAAGCCATCAGAATGTTTCTGGCCTTTGCATGCTACCAAGACTTTAAGGTATATCAAACGGATGTAAAATCTGCTTTTTTGAATGGAGATCTAGAAGAAGAAGTCTACATGGAACAACTAGAAGGTTTCTCTTTAACAGATAAAGAATACTATGTGTGCAGACTGAAGAAGGCTCTATATGGACTGAAACAGGCTCCTCGTGCTTGGTACTCAAGACTGGATAAATATTTGCAAAAACAAGGCTTTAAGAGAGGTGGAGTAGACAACAATCTATACATAAAAGCCCATGAAAATGAACTCCTGATTGTTGTAGTATATGTTGATGACATTATGTTTGGAAGCCATAGAGATGAACTAGCAAGAGGGTTTGCTGAGGAGATGAAATCAGAGTTTGAAATGTCCATGATTGGAGAACTCATTTTCTACTTAGGACTTCAAATTCAGCAAAAGAACACAGGTACATTCATCTCACAGGAAAAATACTTAAAAGAAATGATGAAAAAGTTCAAAATGGAGGATTGCAAACCTGTGTCAACTCCCATGATCACAGGATGCAAGCTGTGTGCTGATGATGGATCTGGTGATATAGATAAAAAAATCTACAGATCCATGATAGGAAGTCTGCTATATCTGACAACATCAAGACCAGAAATCATGCTAGCAGTAGGACTAGTGGCTAGATATCAAGCAGCACCTAAACAAAACCACCTTCTGGTAGTCAAAAGAATATTTAGATATCTACAAGGAACAACACAATATGGACTTTGGTATCCTAAAGGCAAAAGCTTCACTTTGACAGCATACACAGATGCAGATTGGGCCAGCTGTGTGGATGACAGGAAAAGCACAAGTGGAGGTGCATTCTATTTAGGAGAAAGTCTGGTGGCATGGTTATGCAAGAAACAAACATCTATCTCTCTGTCTACAGCAGAAGCAAAATATATAGCAGCAGCAGCATGTTGTACACAAGTCATGTGGATGAAGAAAACTCTCCAAGACATGAAGGTAAGCATTGATGAACCTATCTTAATCAAATGTGATAATACAAGTGCTATAAGTATATCTAAAAATCTTGTACTTCACTCAAAAACTAAAAATATCCCAATCAAGTATCATTTTCTCCGAGAACAAGTGGCTCAGAAGACAGTAAAAGTGGAGTATGTACCAACAAAAGAAAATACAACAGATATATTTACCAAACCTCTTACTAGAGAACCATTAGAATATTTTAAAGATAGACTAGGGGTAGTATCTGTAGATGCTACTCTCTGATATGAAGAGAAGGCATAGTTTTAGGGGGAGAACAGAAATGAAAATATCATTCCAGGGGGAGATCAGCCAACAAGGGAAGCATGAAACATGTCCTCACGATCAAAGGACTATGGAAAGAATACATCCAGCATAAAAGAATCAATGAAAAGGCTAAAGGGTCAATATTTTAGATTTAATCCAAAGTTTGGAGCAGCAGGGCACAAAGTCAGAAGATCTCAGAGAGAGGAAATGCAAGAAATGTTAAAAAAGGGTAAAAACAAAGGCTCAAAGGATAGAATCTACACTAAGAAATGTGCAACCCCTTGCCATTGATGTCAAAGGGGGAGGAAGAGCTAGCAACACAAGGAAGGATCCTAAAAGGAAAACAGAGGAAGTATATTGCCATCAATGCCAAAGGGGGAGACTGTTGGAAATGTTTTCATTGATGGCAAAAGACAGCAAAGAAGAACAGAGGAAAGTACATTTATAGAGATAGGGCAGCAAAAAGAGAAGAAGTGGGGCAGCAAAGAGAAGCAACTCAG
This sequence comes from Pinus albicaulis, assembly GCA_034641835.2. Classification (NCBI taxonomy): domain Eukaryota; kingdom Viridiplantae; phylum Streptophyta; class Pinopsida; order Pinales; family Pinaceae; genus Pinus; species Pinus albicaulis. The sequence goes on from CM076576.1 coordinate 87,463,684, forward strand.
ACATCAGGAAGAAGCAGAGATAGGACCATTTGAAGAAGCAAGGAGCAACATTAGACAAGAAACATAGCAATGAGGAAAAAGGGCCACTGAGTTGAAGATTTGGCTATAACAAGGAGGTTGTGTAAAGAAATTCCTGCTGTCTATGTAAAAGGATTTGTTTCAGTATGACATGGATAATGTTGACCTAAATTCTATGAGAAGGAGCTTTGATTTCAGTGAGAAACTGTATGGCTCTTTAGCAGATGTTGTGGTGTGAAATCACCTGTGCACAAATCACATATGTGAGTCGATCAGGGTTTATAAACAGTTCTTGAATAAACCATGTGGCAAGGGTTTGAAATTAAATATTCGGTGTATAAATTGAAGGAATTAGTGGTTGCAGAGATATGATGGTTTTGAATGTAGCAAAGATTATAGTTGCGATGGACCGTAGTACAATGATTAGTTTGAAGAATCAAGAACTTGAATGTGTAGTTAGAAGCAGAACTGTGACAGGGTAGAACCCTGAACATGCAATGGAAGGTTGATATATTATCATAGCAGAATTGAAGACAGAATGGCATGGTGTTGCGTCGAGGTCGGAAGGCAGCAACCGGTGTAAATAATTCATGTTAACAGACACAAACGAAATTGTGAACAAAGCGTTAAACTTAGCGATGGAACTGTAATGAAAAGAAAAACATTGAAGTGCAATTCATAAATAATAAATGCAGATGGAACCCTGAGGGAAAAAGCAGCGGAACCACGAAGAAGAGAACAGTAAAGGCAGGTTTCCGGTTTTGATCGCACCGCCTTTGTAGGGTAAGCGATATTCAAGAATTTGGAGCGATTCCATTGACTGCCTGACACGTGGCATATGGCGGGGTCCCAAAAACTTCTCTCATCGTGAGTTAATGGTCGTGCAAGTAACTCGAGCGATATCCATCGGATCGTATGGAGCAAGGCGACGTGCTCTCCGTCGTCGGATGTGGAAGGCAGTTAGCTCTGGGCCCATGCGTATACACATATTGATTGTTGCGACCTAACTAAGGTTTGCGAGTTAATAGAGGTATGTCTGGTGGCTTTCCATATTAACCGCTTATTTAGATTCATGGACGTGTGTGAGGGTTAACCATATGGTGATGCTCTAACATTGAACGGAGGCCGTGACCATAGATTGATATAGCATCATATGTGAGTTGGATGGGGCGCGACGAGATTGCGACCGACAGATGAAATGGTATGTATGCGTGGGTCCAATATTGTTTTATTGTTAGCAGTTGATTTGTAATCAAGTTGGGGTTGTATATATATACAGTGTGTGAATAATACGCGAAGGTTCATATGATATAGTTGGATGCCATGGTATTAAATCCACTAATCCGAACTTAGGAGATGTGATATATTACGGGGCTTGGTTTATGTGATATATTGCGAGGTTAGTTGAACCAAAACCAAGCTGTAAAGTTGAATGTACAAGGTTTGTTAATGAACGCTGAGTCAATGTATGCAAGGGTTTTTGAACATTGGCTGGGTTTTATTAAAAGAACACCGTATATGCTTGAGGGTGTATAACCTTATTAAAGGAAGGTTCCACACAGTATTGAAATTGTCAATTGAGATTATTGTGAGTTGCCAAAATTGTGGATTTGTATTGGAGGCAACTTTTGGGATGCATTTTAAATGCACAGAGAAAGTTTAATGTGAGTTGATAATGCTGTGACCGAATATATCTATGTATTCGATAATCATGTGAGAGCTCAAGTTTGTGCAGATCGAATAGTGAATTTGAAAATCGAAAAAGAAGTTAGCCTTCGATTAAGAAAATGAAATTGACTATGGTTTGAACCATGAAATAAGAAAAGCTTCCACATGCAAATATTGCCATATTGTGAAGTTATTTGGGCCATGGATTTGTAAATCAGCTATATATATACATATATATATATATATATATATATATATATATATATATATATATATATATATATATATATATATATATATATATATATATATAGCCGGTACACAATTGTAGTGAATAGGTGAATATGCATAGGAATGAAAATGGGTTTGACAGGTATACACGTACAAGTGCATAGAGTTACGCGTTAGCTAGAGTATACAGACAAGGTACGGACAAGACGGTAGCGATGAAACTAAAGAAGCCAAGGTACGAGGAAGTTTATATACCGTAATCGAAAATGTAAATTTTTTGTTTTATATTGTTTGTGATGCAAAGGCAAGTATCCTAAGGAAAAGAAAAATCCCACTGTAATATGGAAATTTGTACATATTGTTATAATTTTAAAATGAGTTAGACAAAGGAATGAGAAGAAAGAAGCCAAAGAGTCATGGCTGTTCATTCCAAATTCCTTGTGAAATACAAACAGTCATGTGAGGAACTCTATATATAATATCAACTTGATATGCATAATAGAGGAAGAGAGAGTAAGAATAGAGAATGCAGAGTATAGAAGATTGAGGCAGAGAAGATAAGGAAGAGAGGAGCAGAAAGAGATGCTATAGAACAGAGCTGATACCTGAAGTAAATCAGCAAACATTTACTTAGATAAATTGAGGAAGTTGGAGCTTCCCTATCAAGTTGAAGCTTGATAGCTGTCAGGTGTAGCTGACTGAGGTTGGAGCCTCCTGTAGGTTGGTGCTTGCAGAAAACAGTGGTGAGAGGGAGTTGGAGCTTGCCTTTGCATCACAACAGTAATAAGATGTGGTTTTCTCCCTTTATGGGTTTCCACTTACATCTTGTAGAAATTTGCTGAATAATGATTAATTATCCACCGAGACTATCCTGATCACATACAATTCGAATTTATATGCAACACATAATCTCTTCCACTCAGATCATCAAACATGCGGAAATAAAATCAAGCGATAACACATCAAATCATCATACACATTAACACAGTATGTATGGGGAAAGCTTATAGCTGAAAACCCCGCAGCTATTGTGTATATTATAATGGAGAAATCATGTAACAAACTCAGTACAATACTCCTCACAAGTACTCAGTACTTTCTCATGAAGTTACACACAAACTAGCTCGGTTTTGAACAGGTTACTGGTTCAAAACTCACCGCCAATTGCCTTGCCTCTATTGCGCAATCCAGGCCTGTCTATATAGAGATCCAAGGTTCGAATCTCCTTGGCTTGAATGCGCAATTGTCATGGACAAATCCTCCAAGTGTGGTGCAAATCTCATGCACAATTGATGTCGCCACTGATAGCTAACTCCACCCTTTTATCTACCTCTTTCACTGGTCTCCACTGAACTGATCATGCACTGTAGTGAACTGATGTGTTCTTGAGTTGAATAATGAGTTACTAATTAATGAATTAAATAATATTTAATTCACTCCACTCATAACTAATTGATTAGCTAGTTAAAATAATCTCAACTAGTTCAACTAAAATAAACAGAACACAACTCCACTATCTGTCTCATTAACTCCACCAAACTTCTGCCACTGAAGTCCAACTGAAGTCAACCATGCATGATGCCATCAAACCCTGGGGAATCACGTGATTCCTCTATCATATGCATGAGCCACTTCTGTAGCTCGAACTGAAGTGCTCCAAGAGAGTAAACTACTGTTTAGAGTCCAAATATTATTAAGGGTGAATAATATTTGACTTCCATATTTTTAGATAAAAGTACTAAAATACCTCGACCACTTGACCTATAGGTTTAAAAATAGAGGTCCATCTATTTTTACCAACATGACCAATACTCCAAGAATAACATACTGCAACCCCTGGACCATGCTCCATATGTCTAAAAATAGACTTTGCACCAGAATTCGCCTGCGGGCCCACTTAGTGAAGGCGAGTTCATTTCACTAAGCTCCATCATCTTGCTGCATTTTCAACACATCTGATGTCTCTATGTGTGTTGCTTATATGTTGATATGATCCAATCAATCTATTTATGTACGAGGGAGGCAAACTTTAAAATAGAAAAGAAGAAAGAAGAAAAGGAAGACATATGCTCTTTCTTAGATGAAGAAGAGGTTAAATTTGTCAAGAAGCTGGATAGAGGCTCAGGTAAATACAAAGGAAAACTTCCTTTCAAATGCTTTAACTGTGGAAGAGTTGGAAACTATGCTGCTAAGTGTCCCCACAAGAAAGTAAAGATTCAGGCTCAAGAATCAGGGAAAAATACATCAAAGAATTGGCAGAAAGGAAAGAAATTTAGTAGAAAATCCTTCTATGCTCAACAAGACAGCAGTGCGTCCGAAGACTCTGATGAACCCTCAAGTGAAGAAGGAACCTTTGAATTTTTATTGATGGCCATAGAAGAACTTGAAGGACTCCTGATAGAAGATGAAGAAGAAGAAGGTGAAGTCGACCTTGAGGGGGAGCTGAGAAGTGCCCTTGAGGAGATTGATAGACTCAAATTGAAGTGCAGAAAACAAAAGGACATTCTCCTCAAGTATGTACGAGAAGAACAGAATTCAGAAATCTTCATGCAGGTAACGATAGAGCTTGAAGAAGCCAAGAAGATAGAAGACATATTACTTAAGCAAATCAAGGAGAAAACTCAGGAACAAGAGAAGTTGGAAGAAGAAGTAGTATGTCTCAGGAAGAAATTAGAAAATGCTCAAAGGAAAGTGGCTACAAATTCTTCTCAGACAACAATCTCTAGCAAGTTGAACGATATTCTGGATGCTCAAAGATCTCCTATGATAAAGACTGGAATAGGATATGAAGGAGAGTCAAGTAAAGGCAAAGGAAAAGAAAATAGAGAAATTATTTTTGTAAAAGCAAAGAAGGCTGATGAAGCAGCTCAAATAATTCCTACAAAAGAAGAAACATGTAAGGAGGGAGATAGAATCTAGAAGAAACCTCTAGTAACAAAGAATGAAAGAAACACTTAGACAACAAAAAAAGAATCATATATTTCAGATTATGACAAATTTGGAAGCCATGAATGAAGACTCTTCCCTCCTATAAAAAATGTCACCTTCTATGTCTGTCACAAGCTGGGACACATTACTGCATACTGTCATGCAAGGAGGGGAAATTAAAACCATCAAAAGATGTAAACAGTGAAGAGACTATCTCAAGAAAACAAATGGAGAAGACAATCTTACATCAGGTATGCAAATAGTTTCTATGTTTATTGTTTTTATTATAAGGAATTTGGCCATAAAATAATTGAGTGTAGAAAATATGGACAAATATTGATGGTCAATACCTCAAGGAGGTTTATGAATCAAAGAAGTTTTTCCCATATTCACAATCCTGCAAAAATTATGATCAAATTCTGTGTATGCAACAAAATTGGACATATGCCTTCCAAATGTACTCTGAGAGGATGTGATTTATCATCTCACAAAAGATACCAAACAAAAGGATGCTTCCAGTGGATAAAGAAGGTGAATAAATGTGACTTGGCTCTAACTGCTCAAGATCTGAAAAGCTAGTGGTATTTGGACAGTGGCTGCTCAAAACACATGACTGGAGACAGAAGTAAGTTTATAATCTTGATTAAAGGAAATATGGCAATGTTACGTTTGGAAATGATAAATCAGGAAAAATAAAGGAAAAGGCTCAGTAAGCCTAGACAATGGCAGAGGAAAGGCCCAAGATGTACTATTTGTAGAAGGGCTGAAAGCAAATTTGCTGAGTGTCAGTCAAATGTCTGATAAAGGCTGTGAAGTTATCTTTAGAGCACAAGATTGTGAAGTCAGATCAAGCACCACATGTAAGAATCTGCTCAAAGGAGTTCGAACAGAGAGTAATGTTTACGTTGTGAAAGAGGAAGATGAAGCATGTCATCTTAGTAAACTTGAGGAGTCATGGTTATGGCACAAAAGGGTGGGACATCTCAGATTTGATCACATCATCAGAATAAGAAAGAAGAAAGCTGTTAGAGACATGCCAGAAATAAAAAGGCCTTCTAATACTATATGCAAATCTTGTCAGTTGGGCAAACAGACCCGCACGTCATTTAAAGCCAAATATGAGTCATCAACAAGAAGATCTCTCCAGCTTGTGCACATGGACCTGTGTGGACTTGCAAGAACTAAAACTCCAAGTGGAGAATCCTACTTCATGCTGATAATTGATGACTTCTCTAGAATGACATGGGTGGAATTCCTCAAGAATAAATCGGAAGCTCTGGAAAAATTTAATATATTCAAAGCATTAGCAGAAAATAAAATAGGATGCAAACTAAAATGCATCAGATCAGACAGTGGAGGTGAATTCACAGATTACGATTTTGCTGACCTATGCAATGAACATGGGATAAAGCAACAATTTACTATTGCAGGGACACCTCAGTAGAATGGAGTAGCAGAGAGACAAAACAGATCTGTACAACAAATTTCCAGAGCCATGATGCAAGAGAGTAATATTCCTCAAACCTTCTGGGCAGAAGTAGTACACACAACGATGCATATCCTTAATAAAGCTCACTTAAGGCTAAGCAATGAAAAGACTCCCTATGAACTATGGCACGGGAAACCAGCTTCAATCAAACATTTTAGAATCTTTGGAAGCAAGTGTTATATAAAGAATAATGATGAAAATCTTGGGAAATTTGATGCAAGAGCAGATGAAGGGATATTTCTAGGATATGCACCCAAAAGTAAAGGGTACATGTGCTACAACAAGACTCTTCGGAAAATAGTAGAAAGCATTGACGTGAGATTTGATGAAGAACTTCAAAACAATACAAGAGATACAGACTGCAGCAGTCCATCAAACAGTCATGAAGAATAAAACCAAGATGATGATGAAACCAACAAGACAACAGAAGATGTTGAACTGAGCTCGAAAGCCCCCTCAAGATACACCCAGAAGAACCATCCTGAATATCAGATCATTGGAGACAATAGAGTAGGGGTCCAGACAAGAAGGCAACTAAATGAATAGATATAAGAGGTATACATAGCCATGTTATCACAAATACAGCCAAAGAAATTTGAAGAAGCCAGCAAGGACAAGTCTTGGGTGAATGCTATGAATGAAGAATTGGACCAAATTAAGAAAAAAAATACCTGGGAACTAGTTCCTAGACCCACTGGGAAAAATGTCATAGGCTCAAAATGGGTATTCAAAAATAAAATGAATGAGGAAGGACAGGTAATCAGGAATAAAACCAGACTTGTCTACAAAGGATATTCACAAATCGAAGGACTTGATTACGATGAAACATTTGGCCTTGTAGCCAAAATGGAAGCCATCAGAATGTTTCTAGCCTTTGCATGCTACCAAGACTTCAAGGTATATCAAATGGATGTAAAATCTGCTTTTCTGAATGGAGATCTAGAAGAAGAAGTCTACATGGAACAACCAGAAAGTTTCTCTTTAACAAATAAATAAGACTATGTGTGCAGACTGAAGAAGGCTCTATATGGACTGAAATAGGATCCTCGTGCTTGGTACTCAAGACTGGATAAATATTTGCTAAAACAAGGCTTTAAGAGAGGTGGAGTAGACAACAACCTATACATAAAAGCCCATGAAAATGAACTCCTAATTGTTGTAGTATATGTTGATGACATTATGTTTGGAAGCAACATAGATGAACTAGCAAGAGGGTTTGCTCAGGAGATGAAATCAGAGTTTGAAATGTCCATGATTGGAGAACTCAGTTTCTACTTAGGACTTCAAATTTAGCAAAAGAACACAGGTACATTCATCTCACAGGAAAAATACTTAAAAGAAATGATGAAAAAGTTCAAAATGGAGGACTGCAAACCTATGTCAACTCCCATGATCACGGGATGCAAGCTGTGTGCTGATGATGGATCTGGTGATATAGATAAAAAACTCTACAGATTCATGATAGGAAGTATGCTATATATGACAGCATCAAGACCAGACATCATGCTAGCAGTAGGACTAGTGGCTATATATCAAGCAACACCTAAACAAAACCACCTTCTGGCAGTCAAAAGAATATTTAGATATCTACAAGGAACAACACAATATGGAATTTGGTATCCTAAAGGCAAAAGCTGCACTTTGACAGCATACACAGATGCAGATTGGGCCAGCTATGTGGATGACAGGAAAAGCACAAGTGGAGGTGCATTCTATTTAGGAGAAAGTCTGGTGGCATGGTTATGCAAGAAACAAACATCTATCTCTCTGTCTACAATAGAAGCAGAATATATAGTAGTAGTAGCATGCTGTACACAAGTCATGTGGATGAAGCAAACTCTCCAATACATGAAGGTAAGCATTGATGAACCTATCTTAATCAAATGTGATAATACAAGTGCTATAAGTATATCTAAAAATCCTGTACTTCACTCAAAAACTAAACATATCCCAATCAAGTATCATTTTCTCTGAGAACAAGTGGCTCAAAAAATAGTAAAACTAGAGTATGTACCAACAAAAGAACAAACAACAGATATATTTACCAAACCTCTTGCTAGAGAACCATTTGAATATTTGAGAGATAGACTAGGGGTAGTATCTGTAGATTCTACTCTCTGATATGAAGAGAAAGCACAGTTTCAGGGGGAGAACAGAAACGAAAATATCATTCCAGGGGGAGATCAGCCAACAAGGGAAGCATGAAATAGGTCCTCACGATCAAAGGACTATGGAAAGAGTACATCCAGCATAAAAGAATCAATGAAAAGTCTAAAGGGCTAGTATTTTAGATTTAATCTAAATTTTGGAGCAGCAGGGTACAAAGTCAGAAGATCTCAGAGAGAGGAAATGCAAGAAATGTTGAAAAAGGGTAAAAACAAAGGATCAAAGGATAGAATCTACACTAAGAAATGTGCAACCCCTTGCCATTGATGTCAAAGGGGGAGGAAGAGCTAGCAACAGAAGGAAAGATCCTAAGAGGAAAACAGAGGAAGTATATTGCCATCAATGCCAAAGGGGGAGACTGTTGGAAACGTTGTCATTGATGGCAAAGGACAGCAGAGAAGAACAGAGGGAAAGTACATTTACAGAGACATGGTAGCAAAAAGAGAAGAAGCGGCTCAAGCATCAGGAAGAAGCAGAGATAGGACCAGTTGAAGAAGCAAGGAGCAGCATTAGACAAGAAACATAGCAGTGAGGAAAAAGGGCCACTGAGTTGAATATATGGCCACAACAAGGAGGTTGTGTAAAGAAATTTCAGTTGTGTATGTAAATTATATTAGAAGTAACTTTGATTTCAGTAAGAAACTGTATGGCTCTTTAGCAAACATTGTGGTGTGCAATCACCTGTGCACAGATCACATATGTGAGTATATCAGGGTTTATAAACAGTTCTTGAACAAACCATGTGGCAAGGGTTCGAAACTAAATATTCGGTGTATAAATTGAAGGAATTAATGGTTACAGAGATATGATGGTTTTGAATGTAGCAAAGATTATAGTTGCGATGGACCGTAGTACAGTGATTAGTTTTCAGAATCAAGAACTTGAATGTGCAGTTAGAAGCAGAACTGTGATAGGGTAGAACCTTGAACATGCAATGGAAGGTTGATATATTATATATCATAGCAGAATTGAAGACAGAATGACATGGTGTTGCGTCGAGGTCGGAAGGCAGCAACCAGTGTAAAGAATTCGTGCTAAAAGACACAAACGAAATCGTGAACAAAGCATTAAACTTAGCGATGGAACTGTAATGAAAAGAAAAACATTGAAGCAGAATTCATAAATAATAAAGGACAGAACCCTAAGGGAGAAAGTAGTGGAACCACGAAGAAGAGAACAGTAAAGGTGGGTTTCCGGTTTTGATCGCACCGCCTTCGTTGGGCAAGCGGTAATTAGAAAATCAGCGCGATTCCATACGCTGGGAGACACGTGTCCCTGAGAAAATTTGGAAAACCGCTTTCATAGCACGCCATCGTGCATTATCGTTCACGCATATAAGCCAAGAGATATCCGTCGGATCATTTGAAGCCGTGTGACGTGTTTTCCGTCGTTGGATAAGAAGGCATGTATGAATCGATTGTGTGTTAATTCCACCTTTTTTTAATGTATGGGCCCTGTTTCTTGTAATGGCACATGTTTAATGATATAAAGCCCCAGAGTGATAGACAATATTGAAGGTCTGAGTGGGGTTTTCATAAATCAATTGGAAGGCCTTGTAATGTTGATGCAAGAGCCGTGCCATGGTTAGAAGTTCTACAAAGGAAAATATGTATTGTGCAGGAGTTAATTATTTGGTGTAATCAAGTTGGGGCTATATATATACAGTGTGTGTATAATATGCGAAGGTTCATATGATATAGTTGGATGCCATGGTATTAAATCCACTAATCCGAACTTAGGAGATGTGATATATTACGGGGATTGGTTTATGTGATATATTGCGAGGTTGGTTGAACCAAAACCAAGCTGTAAAGTTGAATGTACAAGGTCTGTTAATGAATGCTGAGTTAATGTATGCAAGGGTATTCGAACAGTGGTTGGGTTTTATTAAAAGAACATCGTATATGCTTGAGGGTTTATAACCTTATTAAAGGAAGGTTTCGCACAGTATTGAAATTGTCAATTGAAATTATTGTGAGTTTCCAAAATTGTGGATTTGTATTGGAGGCAATTTTTGGGATGCATTTTAAATGCACAGAGAAATTTTAATGTGAGTTGAGAATGATGTGACCGAATATATCTATGTATTCAGATAATCATGTGTGAGAGCTCAAGTTCATGCAGGATTCGAATAGTGAATTCGAAAATTCGGAAAGTGAAGTTAGCCTTCGATTGAGAGTTAGAGAAATGAAATTGACTATGGTTTGAACCATGAAATAAGAAAAGCTTCCACATGTAAATATTTCCATATTGTGAAGTTATTTGGGCCATGGATTTGTAAATCAGTTATACATATATATATATATATATATATATATATATATATATATATATGTATGTATATATATATATATATATATATATGTGTATATATATATATACGTATATATATATATATACGTATATATATATATATATATATATATACGTATATATATATATATATATATACGTATATATATATATATATGTATATATATATATATATATATATATATATATATATATATATATATATATATATATATATATATATATATATATATACAGCCGGTACACAATTGCAGTGAACAGGTGAATATGCACAGGAATGAAAATGTGGGTTTGACAAGTATACACGCACAGGTGCATAGAGTTAAAGTAAACAGAGGTATACATGACAGTTGCATGATAGTGACAGAAAGGACAAAACCAGCAAGCCAAGGGCTGAGTGAAGTTTATATACTGTAAATGAAAATGTAAATTTTTTGTTTTATATTGTTTGTGATGCAAAGGCAAGTATCCTAAGGAAAAGAAAAATCCCACTGTAATATAGAAATTTGTACATATTGTTATAATTTTAAAATGAGTTGGACAAAGGAATGAGAAGACATAAGCCAAAGAGTCATGGCTGTTCACTCCAAATTCCTTGTGAAATACAAACATTCATGTGAGGAACTCTATATATAATATCAACTTGTTATGCATAATAGAGGAAGAGAGAGTAAGAATAGAGAATGCAGAGTATAGAAGATTGAGGCAGAGAAGGTAAGGAAGAGAGGAGCAGAAAGAGATGCTACAGAACAGAGCCGATACCTGAAGTAAATCAGCAAACATTTACTTAGATAAATTGAGGAAGTTGGAGCTTCCCTATCAAGTTGAAGCTTGATAGCTATCAGGTGTAGTTGACTGAGGTTGGAGCCCCCTGTAGGTTGGTGCCTACAAAAAACAGTGGTGAGAGGGAGTTGGAGTTTGCCTTTGCATCACAACAGTAATAAGATGTGGTTTTCTCCCTTTATGGGTTTCCACTTACATCTGCTGTCTCTATGTGTGTTGATTATATGTTGATATGATCCAATCAATCTGTTTATTTTTTTTCTCTCACAATAAGGTTGATTTCACATTAACTTAATACTTGCTGCTACATTGTAAGACTGTTCACATATTAAGCTGTAAATAAGTTTGATGAAAATTTTAATTGTCAAATCTTGTGTTAAACTGATTCACCCCCCCCTCTCAGTTTAACCAAAGAATCAACAATTGGTATCAGAGCAAGGTTCCTTTGTGCCAGTTTAACAACTGAAAGGAGATCCTAGGTTTTCAGGATGGCTATTAAAGAAGGATGCCCAACCAATAGAGCCCCTTTTTTTACGGGTGAAAATTATGCTTTCTGGAAAATCAAAATGAGGACATACATAATGTCTCTAGGAATAGAAGTTTGGGCTATTGTGGAATTAGGATATGCCCCAAATGCAATTGACTCAGAGAAAGAAACCAAACAAGATTTTGTAGCTAACGCAAAAGCCATGAATGCCATCTTAAATGGATTGTGTGAAGCAGAGTTTATCAAAGTAATGCACAAAGACACTGCCAAAGAGATGTGGGATACTCTAGAGAACATCCATGAGGGAGACAAGAAGGTAAAGACCACCAAACTTCAAGTCTATAGAGCCCAGTTTGAGAACTTAAAAATGAATGATGATGAAGACATTGCTATCTTCTTTCTAAGGGTTGCAGAAATAGTAAATAACATGAAGGCTCTAGGTGAAACCATAAAAGAAGTTGTAATTGTACAAAATATTCTAGGATCTCTTCCACCCAGTTTTAACCCCAAGGTGTCTGCAATAGAAGAAACAAATGATTGGGAAACCTTGACCATGAACCAACTACTAGGAAATCTAACAGCATATGAGATGAGACTCCCACAGAAGAAGCAAAGTACGAGGGAGGCAGCCTTTAAAACAGAAAAGAAGAAAGAAGAAAAGGAAGACATATGCTCTTGCTCAGATGAAGAAGAGGCTAAATTTTTCAAGAAGCTAGATAGAGGCTCAGGTAAATACAAAGGCAAACTTCCTTTCAAATGATTTAACTGTGGAAGAGTTGGACACTATGCTGCTAAGTGTCCCCACAAGAAATTAAAGATTCAGGCTCAAGAATCAGGGAAAAATACATCAAAGAACTGGCAGAAAGGAAAGAAATTTAGTAGAAAATCATTCTATGCTCAACAAGACAATAGTGCATCCGAAGACTCTGATGAACCCTCAAGTGAAGAAGGAACCTCTAAATTTTTATTGATGGCCATAGAAGAACTTGAATGACTCCTGCTAGAAGATGAAGAAGAAGAAGGTGAAGTCAACCTTGAGGGGGAGCTGAGAAGTGCCCTTGAGGATATTGATAGACTCAAATTGAAGTGCATAAAACAAAAGGAAATTCTCCTCAAGTATGTACGAGAAGAACAGAATTCAGAAATCCTCATGCAGCGAAAGATAGAGCTTGAAGAAGCCAAGAAGATAGAAGACATATTACTTAAGCAAATGAAGGAGAAAACTCAGGAACAAGAGAAGTTGGAAGAAGAAGTAGTATGTCTCAGGAAGAAATTAGAAAATGCTTAAAGGAAAGTGGCTACAAATTCTTCTCAAACAACAAGCTCTAGCAAGTTGAACGAGATTCTGGATGCTCAAAGATCTCCTGTGATAAAGACCGGAATAGGATATGAAGGAGAGTCAAGTAAAAGCAAAGAAAAAGAAAACGGAGAAATTATTTTTGTAAAAGCAAAGAAGGCTGATGAAGTAGCTCAATTAATTCCTACAAAAGAAGAAACATGTAAGGAGGGAGATAGAATCCAGAAGAAACCTCTAGTAACAAAGAATGAAAGAAACACTTAGACAACAAAAAAAGTATCATATATTTCACATTATGACAAATTTGGAAGCCATCAAAGAAGACTCTTCCCTCCTATAAAAAATGCCACCTGCTATGTCTGTCACAAGCTGGGACACATTGCTGCATACTGTCATGCAAGGAGGGGCAATTCAAACCAGCAAAAGATGAAAACAGTGAAGAGACTATCTCAAGCAAACAAATGGAGAAGACAATCTTACATCAGGTATGCAAATAGTTTCTATGGTTATTGTTTTTATTGTAAGGAATTTGGCCATAAAATAATTGAGTGTAGAAAACAATAAAGGCGGGTTTCCGGTTTTGATTGCAACGCCTTCGTAGGGTAAGCGGTATTCAAGAATTTGGAGCGATTCCATTGAATGCCTGACACGTGGCATATGGCGGGGTCCCAAAAACCGCTCTCATCGCGAGTTAACGGTCGTGGAAGTAACTCGAGTGATATCCATCAGAACGTATGGAGCAAGGCGACGTGCTCTCCGCCTTCTGATGTGGAAGGCCTTTAGCGCTGGGCCCATGCATATACACATATTGATTGTTGCGGCCTAACTAAGGTTTGCAAGTTAATAGAGGTATGTCTGGTGGCTTTCCATATTAACAACTTATTTAGATTCATGGACGTGTGTGAGGGTTAACCATATGGTGATTCTTTAACATTGAACGGAGGCCGTGAGCATAGATTGATATATCATCGTATGTGAGTTGGATGGGGCGTGACGAGATTGCGACCGACGGATGAAATGGTATGTATGCGTGGGTCCAATATTGTTTTATTGTTAGCAGTTGATTTGTAATCAAGTTGGGGCTGTATATATATATAGTGTGTGAATAATACACGAAGGTTCATATGATATAGTTGGATGCCATGGTATTAAATCCACTAATCTGAACTTAGGAGATGTGATATATTACGGGGTTTGGTTTATGTGATATATTGCGAGGTTGGTTGAACCAAAACCAAGCTGTAAAGTTGAATGTACAAGGTTCGTTAATGAACGCTAAGTCAATGTATGCAAGGGTATTCGAACATTGGCCAGGTTTTATTAAAAGAACACCATATATGCTTGAGGGTGTATAACCTTATTAAAGGAAGGTTCCGCACAGTATTGAAATTGTCAATTGCGATTATTGTGAGTTGCCAAAATTGTGGATTTGTATTGGAGGTAATTTTTGGGATGCATTTTAAATGCACAGAGAAAGTTTAATGTGAGTTGATAATGCTGTGACTGAATATATCTATGCATTCAGATAATCATGTGTGAGAGCTCAAGTTCGTGTAGGATTCCAGACCAAGTAGAATTCGAAAGTGGAGAAATGAGTTAGCCGATTAAACTAATAGGAACCTCATTGGTTTGAACCATGAAATAAGAAAAGCTTCCACATGTAAATATTTCCATATTGTGAAGTTATTTGGGCCATGGATTTGTAAATCAGTTATACATATATAGATACAGTCGGTACACAATTGCAGTGAACAGGTGAATATGCACAGGAATGAAAATGTGGATTTGAGAGGTATACACGCACATGTGCATAGAGTTACAGTAAACAGAGGCATATAGGACAGTTGCATGACAGCGACAAAAAGGACAAAACCAGCAAGTCAAGGGCTAAGTGAAGTTTATATACTGTAATTGAAAATGTAAATTTTTTTTTTTTATTGTTTGTGATGCAAAGGCAAGTATCCTAAGGAAAAGAAAAATCCCATTGTAACATGGAAATTTGTACATATTGTTATAATTTTAAAATGAGTTGGACAAAGGAATGAGAAGACAGAAGCCAAAGAGTCATGGCTGTTCACTCCAAATTCCTTGTGAAATACAAACAGTCATGTGAGGAACTCTATATATAATATCAACTTGATATGCATAATAGAGGAAGAGAGAGTAAGAATAGAGAATGCAGAGTATAGAAGATTGAGGCAGGGAAGATAAGGAAGAGAGGAGCAGAAAGAGATGCTACAAAATAGAGCTGATACTTGAAGTAAATCAGCAAACATTTACTTAGATAAATTGAGGAAGTTGGAGCTTCCCTATCAAGGTTAAGCTTGATAGCTGTCAGGTGTAGCCGATTGAGGTTGGAGCCTCCTGTAGGTTGGTGCCTACAGAAAATAGTGGTGAGAGGGAGTTGGAGCTTGCCTTTGCATCACAACAGTAATAAGATGTGGTTTTCTCCCTTTATGGGTTTCCACTTACATCTGTTGTCTCTATGTGTGTTGCTTATTTGTTGATATGATCCAATCATTTTTTTTTTTTTTTTCTCTCACAATAAGGTTGATTTCACATTAACTTAATACTTGCTGCTACATTGTAAGACTGTTCAGATATTAAGCTGTAAATAAGTTTGATAAAAATTTTAATTGTCAAAGCTTGTGTTAAACTGATTCACCCCCCCCTCCTAGTTTAACCAAAGAATCAACATTTTCTACACGATATTGCGTTCTTGCCGTTGGATCTCTAGGTTAAAGGCAAATGGTTCAGATTTGTTTGGGAGCTGCGTCAGAATGGGTGTGGGACCGAGCTTGTTATATGCATAGGGGAAATGACTTTAAACTTTACAAAAATATGTTTTTAATAAATTTTTAAAGTTTTGGGCATTACGAAAAATGGGTGGGGGGTAATGTTGTATGCGTTAATTAAAACAATTGCAAATGTGTTAATTAGGCATGTGGGCGCGATATCATATTATATAGTTTTATCAAATGCACTCAACATTATTTTAAACTACATGGGGCAGGATATTTGCATATAGGTATGTTTAGACCAATGGGTTTGTAGGGCGGGGTTTATTTGTGCACATGGGGATATTAAACTTTGGTCAAAACTTAAAATAAAGGGTTTAGGGGGTTATTTTTAAATATAATGGAATTAATAACATATGGGTAGGGGTAGTTTAGGGGTTAATAGAATAGGTTAGAAGTTGATAGTTAATATGAAATGAAGGGTTAGTAAAAAAGGAAATAAAACACATATTACCTCTAAGTAAAATAAAGCATTGCTCATCTTAGTTGTATTACTTCACTTATGCTTAGGATAAATACTTTTTGAGGTTTTTATGAATGATTTTGAAGGGAATGGAGTAATTATTTTAGGGTTTCAATTTTTCTAAGTAAGAATATGTATTTACTTAGGAAAAAGGGGTTTTGATGTATGAATGAAGGGTAAATGCTGATAAATGTGGGTTTTAATGTAGGAACTCAATATTTTTAACTAACCAGTCATCGAGCCTTGGGTCCGGTCTCAAAAAAAGTTAGAGAAATGCTCTGAGCCTTTTTGACTGATAGTTTAGAATACTGAATACTTGTAGGGGAGGGGAAATTAGTGATTTTCGCCCGATGATGCTTTATTACATGATTTTATCAACTGCTTTCTACCTACCCATCTTTATTTCTAACATTTTTTCTTCATTTTGGTAGGTGAATTTAGGCTTGCAACCTTAAAACAATTTTCTTTCAAAGCATAAAAATATCTAATTCTACCTCATTTTATTCGAGGGCTCAGATTAAACTATTGAGCTCTTCATTATTCTCTACCTATCTACTGATTTGTCAAGTTTAAACTGTTTGGAAAATCTTTATTCTCTATCTAAAATATGAAATTGAAAACATGAAAAGTTAAGATTTAACTGTTTAACTGATCATGGGTTATGGCATTTATTGACACTCTGCACATAATCATTATTCTTGTAGTAAAAGTAAAAGTAGTGGCATTTTGACTTGCTCACTTTTAGGTCTTATTTTTATCTCTTTTTTCTTTTGGGGTCTATATTTTTCTAAGTCCTTTGATCTTTCTTTTAGGACTTTTTACCCTCTTTTTTCATTTTTTATTATTTATTATTTTCAAAATATGGGAAAACAACTTGTAGAAAGCAAGGTATGTACATATTTACAAGACTATCAAAGTCAATTAAAAAATTATGAATCTTGTATTTATTGGACCCTAACAGATTGCACGCTTGATTTATAAATTGTTTAAGTTAGATTTATATTTGTAATATGAATTTCCTTAATCATTGATAAAACATCTTCTAAATTGATCATAACTGAAACCAATATACTTTGGGGATGCTTCTAAGTTCCACTAGTCCAGATTGATAATAAATACTTGCGTTAGTTTACACAGTAAATTGACCAAACATTTTGGCGCCATTGTCGGGGAAGCATATTTCAAAATGGTCAATTATGCAGATAAAAAGATAAAAAAATAAAATAAAATCATCAAAAACAACAAAAACATAGTTTTTCTTTCAAGTTATGTTTTCTTATTCCTAGAGATAGAGATCATAAAGGTAGATTAGTGAAACAAAACCCCCCAATAGCTCATTCATCCACAGGAATAACAACACCAGTTGTTGGAAGACCTACTATAGAAGAGTTAGAGGAAAAACAGAGATCAGGACAAAGATTAACTTTAGTTGAAAGACAAATATTGTTAGCCTTGGAGGTAAAAAGAAAACAATCACCTAAAGAACCTCCTTCCTTAGGGAAACAACAAGATACAAGAAAACCAATTGTTGAAAAACTAGAGCAGCATGTCCTTGAACAAATCAAAGTAGTGGAAGAAATACAGGATCAACCTCATATTGAAACACTAAATATCTCTAAACAAGAAATGGTTGAAGAAGGAGAAGGATCAACTAGGCTAAACATGACTCCTGAATAAAGGCTTGAATATGAAAGACAACAAAGGGAATGGAGAAGAAAATGAGAGGAAGAAATAAGAATTGAAGAAGAAAGAAAGGTAGAGGAAGACAGAAGAGTAGAAGCACTTAGAAGGATAGAGGAAGAAGCAAGAGGGGAAAATCAAAATAGAAGAACACAAGAAAATGAACAAGAAACTAACAATGATCACGAAACTACTTTTGGCTTTCCAATATTAGATACAAGGGTAATATTAGGAGAAGAAATAAAAATTAAAAACATTCCACCTTATATATTTCCTAACTTCTATGGAATGTCAATATAAGATCCTGATGCATTCATGTTCGAGTTTGATATCTTGTGTAGAACTTATGGATATATGGATGACACACACAAGCTTCGACTTTTTCCTGCTACTCTAAAAGCAACAACCTTGAAATGGTTTATGGGATTAGGAGAGCATACTATAGTTTCTTTGGATGATATGAAGAAATTTTTTCTTAAAAAGTATCAAGCTTACTACAGGGCTAGTGACTCAAAAGAATATATTTTTAGAATGACACAGTAAGAAGATGAAAGTTTGGAAGAATATTTGGAAAGATTTCCTTACAATTCATAGAAATCCAAACATCATTCTCTAAGTCCCGATACTATCCGTACCATATTTCTTAAGGGTATCAGAGATGAATATTTAGACATCCTTAATGTGATGGGAAAAGGAGATATCCCAATTTACCGTTTGAAAAAATTGCTGAACTCTGTCAGAAATACTCTAGGGGAAGAGCAAAGAGTGGAAAGAGATATATTTCATCAAAAAATTCCAAATCTACAGCAAATGCAGTAACAAGAGCAGAAATAGGAAGTTTATTAGAAAATTTCAAAAAATATCCCTTGAGCACTTTGGGAACACCAGTAGATGTCTTGAAAGCTAAGAAAAAGAAAGAAGATCAAGATAAAATCTTAGCAATTTTCTGTCCAAAGTGTAGGAAAAAACATCCACTTATGGAATGTCCTTTGCAAGGCATACAAGTGTGTGGACTATGCATATAAAATCATGCAACAGTAAAATGTCCCAAATTAAAAGAATTTCAAGGAGAATGTTGGGGCCCTTGTTTTGAAATTTAACAGATTTTGAGTTGCAGCTAGTACGTGGCAGAATGCAACCACGGTAGGTAGAAAGATGTCAAGGTTGCGAAGGAGTAAGGACAGGTGTCGTGGCGGTTGCGGGAGTAAGCAAAAATGGCGGAAGAGCGTGGAAGGAAACGAGCAGTGGAACTCTCGATGAAGAGAAAGAAACAGAAGATAGCCGAGCGAGAAGAAAGGAGGAACTGTCAGTCGCGCTGGCGGCAGAAAAAATAGGCAGCCAACCAACGGATAGGAAGGTTGGTACAATGGGAATAGGAAATAGGGAGCCACAGGAGAGCTCTGTCTGTGTTGTACTATTCTCCATTCCTCTGTGTTTCTGTATTTCTCTCTTTCCAATAGGACTTCTTGTATTCTACTCTGTTCATGCTCATGCAGTTGAGCCTTGTAATAGTTTTCCACTGATAGCCGATGCTTAATATAATCAGAAGTGCTATTTCGAGTATCTATTATGGTTTTGAATGAATGGTTTTGCAAGCACCTTTTTAAATTTTATTTATTGCAAGTCTGAATGCATTTCTGAGAGATATATGTTATGGAACGTTGTGTTATGACTGTTTAGATCTTTAACATAACTTTGATTCAATCGTATTGATGTTTTTGGGATGATACCAATTGAATCCCTATCATAGTAAGGTCATGGCACGCCTCGGGGGAGACTCTCAGCTCTTCAGAGCAGGGTGAAAATGCCGGCGTGAAGCTAGACTATGACAGAAAACCTTTTTGGCCCTTAACCTGAACCCGGGTCTTCTTTGCGAGACCTGTTCTCTCGCCAACAAATGGTTCCATTGCCTAGACCTGAAAATTAATTTGGGAGCTAGATCATGGTATCTTGGATCTTCGAAAGAGAAATACGAAGCTGGTGGGATAACCACCTAGATCAGTTCATTGCTCAGCAAGCTGAGCTGAGACGACAGAAGGAGAAAACGATTTAAAACCTGGTTATATTCTCCGACTCTGCTAGTGACACCTACGAAATATTTTGGGGAAAGTTCCCAAAAGAACTCTATAACTGGTTGCAGAGGCTTCAGACCAAGGCTATCAAAGAGAAGTCGTGAAAGATCAATCGCAAGTGGGCACACGAGGATCTAGCGACCCTTCATCGGTTAAACACCGATTTAACCCGAGCTATATATTTTTGGATGGAATCTGCCTTAGACGGATATATAGTGGAGTTTGTAGTCGAGTGCTACCATTATTTCTCAAGAGCAGAAGATACATTCAGATCCGGGTTAAGGGGCAAGCTGCTGAAGGAGATTCCTTTGTGGATTAAGGCATTGATGGTAGACGAAGGACTGATGGGATTCCAAAAAACAAAAATGGAAGCGTAAAACCTCTGGTGTCGGGGGAAGGGATTAAGGGAGAGATGTTACAAGAATCATGAGAAGGGGGAGTAGGAGTATGGATGTCGAGACTGCCAACAGGATTAGGGAGTGATGAGCACATCGAAGGGCACAAATCACAGAAAGGTGGCGAGAGAGGGTGATGAAGGAATTGAAAAGACAGGAAAGTGGTCGAAAGAACAAAGAGGAGGTGTCTCAGATGACAAAGGGAATGGAAGGTCAGGTGGGTCCCCATGATATAGAAGGGGCCGTAAAAGAAGTGCGGCATGTGTATAGGAGTCTAGCCTAGATGGAGAAAGGAAAGAAGTCTGAAGGAGAAGGTACAGACGCGCACCCAGAGGAGGTGCCCAATGTGGAGATGCACATTGCAATGGAGAAAATATCTAAAGAAAGGCCGGCATCCATATCTCAAGGTATTCCTAGTCCCCACAGTTAAAGTAGACCTCGTCCCAACCTTCCCGTGGTGCTCTATAAGCCGATAAGTGAAATTTTTGTTAAGTTGCGTGAATTAAGTAATTTGCATAGTATTCAGTCTCCAACAGTAACACATAATAGTAGTAGGATTTCTAGTGGCACAATCTCACAACCAGGATCCAACGGCTTCATTTTAGTAACGCCTATTCAAGTGACCATGGTGGGATCACTTACCCGGTATCCAGAATTCTTTGGGAGGGGTAACGACGACGTCGAACAACACTGGTACCTCTGCGAGGCCATATGGAGGGCACGACAGACACCAGATGTTGGGAAGTTGATAGAATTTCAGACCACCCTTAGGGAGAGAGCTGGTTTATGAAATGGTTGGAAGCTCACTTGAATCTAGCGATAACAGATGTAAAGAGGGATTTCATTAAGGAATTCAAACTGCCCCAAACATGTTGGGTGTGGAGCCTGATTTTCTTCCCGATTCAGAGATCCTTGTTTTAGCTGGATGTATACCCCAGGAAAATTGTACACCCTTGCACGCGGGGGGTGGGGGGGGGGGGGGTGTGGGGGGGACTTGTCCCCCCTGCGGGGTCCGGGGGGGCCGACCCCCCCTGCTGGGGGGTCCGGGGGGGCCGACCCCCCCTGCTGGGGGGTCCGGGGGCCAGCGGTTCCCCGGCGGGGGTTTCGGGGGCGGCGACCCCGAAGCCAAAAATAGATGTAAAATTTCCTTGTAAAAGTATAGTAATTTCTAGTCAATCTGGGCCGTTCATTAGGTGGATGATCTGACGGTAGAAGTTATGTTTAGTTTAGGGTTTTTTGCCCTAGAAGGCAACCCCTCGCTTTTATGAGGGTATTGTATTGCGGTTGTGTATTGTATGTGTATTCTCTGAGCGGGAAATAGATAGGGAGACTATGAGAGAGAAAAGAGGATATTACAGTGGATTCGTTGTAGGTTTTGTCTCTTCATTTTGCTGGATAATAGAAAAGAAGGATTAGCTGTTCGGGGTGGACGTAGCCCAAATTGGGTGAACCACGTATATATGCGTCTCTCTGGTTTTATGTGTTTTGTGTGCTTGTATTTTCCGCATATTTTATGTGTTGCATTGATCTGTAATATTTAATTTTCTAACAATTGGTATCAGAGCCGAAGGTATATTTGGCTGATAAACTCACAGGAAAGAAGGGTTCCTGGTTCGAATGGGAGAAATGGCGGAAGATGCTAAGTTTAGGGTCAAGAAATTTAACGACCAAAACTTCTCGCTGTGGAAGATGCAGATGGAATATTATCTGTATCAGAAATATCTATTCCTACCGTTGAGCAGAAAAACAAAGGAGACGACAACCATGACAGACGCGGAATGGAACATTCTCGATAGAAAGGCACTCAAAATAGTACGGTTGTGCCTTGCGGCATCAGTCGCCTTCAATATTTCGAAGGAAACAACAACAAATGGTTTGATGCAGACATTGGCGAAACTATATGAAAAACCCTCGGCCTCAAACAAGGTATTTCTTATGAAACGACTATTTAATATGAAGATGTCGAAAGGTGGATCTGTTGTAGACCATTTAAATGATTTTAATACAGTTACCAGTCAGTTAAGTTCTGTAGGGGTAAACTTTGATGATGAAGTTAGAGCTCTGTTATTTCTATGCTCATTGCCATAAAGCTGGAATGGTTTAGATATGGCCATTAGTAAGTCTATCTCTGGATCTAGTACTTTAAAGTTTGATGATGTTGTCGGTGCTATCCTTAGCGAGGAAATGCGACGGAAAAGCTCCGGTGAGACATCGGGTAATTCTTTGAGTGAAAAGTCTAGGGGAAGGAGAATGGAAAGAGGAAAGAGCTCAGGATATCGCAGTAAATCAAGGAAAGGCAGATCCAAGTCTAGATCGGGGATAGTGTGCTGGAAATGCAGAAATAAAGGACACCTAAAGAAAGACTGTAGATCTCGGAAGGGAAAAGAAGGAGATGCACAACAAGAAAATAATCATGAAGCAAATGTGACAGGTGATGTGTTACAAGATTCTTTGATTCTTTCTTTCGAAAATGTTACTGATTCTTGGGTTGTAGATTCAAGGGCTTCATTCCATGCCACACCTGATAAGAAATATTTTCATGACTATGTTCAAGGAGATTTTGGACAAGTTCGTTTGGGTGATGATAAACCCTGTAAAATTTTTGGAATGGGTAAGGTTCTTGTAAAATAGCAGAATGGAAACCAATGGCTACTAAAGGAGGTAAGGCATGTTCCAGATCTAAAGAAAAATCTGATTTCAACAGGGCAGTTAGGCGGTGAAGGTTGTGTGACAAATTTCACAGATAAATCTTGGAAGGTCACCAAAGGAGCCCTGGTAATAGAAAAAGGAGAAAAGGTTGGTACATTGTATTTATGCAATGGTATTTCTAACTCTGTTAATTCTTTAACTTCCAAAGGAGCAGATGCAACACTATGGCATCATAGGCTCGGACATATGAGTGAGAAGGGGATGAAGATTCTTCACTCAAGAAATTTGTTGCCAGGTTTGAAGAATGTTGATTTGGATTTCTGTGAGAATTGCATTTATGGAAAACAAAAGAGAGTCAGATTTCTCAGAGTTGGGAAAGAAAATAAGAGCGAAAAATTGGAGCTTGTGCATACATATGTATGGGGACTTGCTCAGGTATCATCTCTCGGTGGCTCTCGTTATTATGTTACTTTTATTGATGATGCAACTAGAAAAACATGGATTTATTGTATTCAGAATAAATCTGATGTATTTGATACTTTCGAGAAATGGAAAGCTTTGGTTGAGATTGAGACAGGAAAGAAGTTGAAGTGTCTCAGATCAGACAATGGAGGTGAATATTGCAGCAAAGAGTTTGATAGGTGCTGTTCAGAGCATGGAATTCATAGAGAGAAGACAGTTCCAAGAACACCACAAGAAAATGGTGTGTCAGAAAGGATGAACAAAACAATCATGGAGCGTGCAAGGTGCATGAGATTGCATGCGGGATTGCCTTTACAATTTTGGGCAGATGTTGTAGATACTGTTGTTTATCTAATAAACAGAGGGCCTTCAAGTTCCTTGGATGGTGGTATTCCAGAGGAAGCATAGACAGGTAAAAAGGTAAACTACTCTTTTTTAAAGCCATTTGGTTGTGAGGCCTTTGTCCATATTAATAAAGAAAATAGAACAAAGCTTGAGGCAAAATCAAAGAAATGTACCATTATTGGATATGGTGCTAATGATTTTGGTTATCGCTTATATGATTATGAAAATCACAAAATCATTAGGAGCAGAGATGTAATATTCAATGAAAAGGTCTTGTATAAGAATCAGTTGCAGGAAAAGAAACAGGAAAAAGAAAGCAAGGAATACGCAGTTCTTGATGAGATAACTGAAAAAGTAAATGTGCTTGAAAATTATAATAATCAACAACCACAACAACAGCAACCACCACAACAGAAACAAGAACCTCAAACACCTGAAAGTGTTGCTAGAAGATCTACCAGGATAAGTAGACCCCCTGAACGATACTCTCCTTCGTTATATTATTTATTGCTGACTGATTTTGGTGAACCTGAATGTTATGAAGAAGCAATGCAGGTTGAAAGTAGGAAGAAGTGGGAGCTAGCCATGGAAGAAGAGATGGACTCTTTAATGCATAACCAGACTTGGGACTTAGTTAGGTTTCCTGCAGGTAAAACTACATTGCAGAATAAATGGGTTTACAGGCTGAAGGAAGAATATGGAGGAAAACAGAGGTACAAAGCTAGACTTGTAGTGAAGGGGTTTGCACAAAAGAAAAGTATTGATTTTGATGAAATATTTTCTCCTGTTGTTAAGATGACTTCAATTAGAACTATCTTAAGTCTTGTAGCAGCGGAAGATTTACATCGTGAATAGTTAGATGTAAAGACAAAATTTCTCCATGGAGATTTGGAGGAAGAGATATACATGCATCAACCAGAAGGATATGAGGTTAAAGGGAAAGAAAAATTGGTGTGCAGGTTAAAGAAGAGCTTGTATGGCTTAAAACAGGCTCCAAGGCAGTGGTATCTAAAATTTGACAAGTTTATGTCTGAACAAGGTTATACTAGATGTCACTCTGATCATTGTGTTTATCTAAAAAGGAAAAATGATGGCAGCTATATTATATTGTTATTGTATGTAGTTTACATGCTTGTTGCAGGATCTAACATGCAGGAAATAAATGTGCTCAAAAGAAAATTGGAAAATTCATTTGCAATGAAGGATTTGGGAGCTGCAAAACAAATCCTTGGTATGAGGATAACTAGAGACATGAAAAATCGCAAATTAACACTGTCTCAGAATGAGTACATAGAAAAGGTGTTGAAAAGATTTAATATGCACAATGCAAAACCAGTTAGTACACCTTTTGCTAGCCATTTCAAACTTAGTAAGGAGATGTGCCCAAAGACCCAAGAAGACATGGATTATATGTCTAAAGTTACATATGCATCAGTAGTTGGAAGCTTAATGTATGCAATGGTCTGCACAAGGCCTGAAATTGCACATGCAGTGGGAGTTGTAAGCAGGTACATGAATAATCCAGGAAAATAACATTGGATGGCATTAAAATGGATTCTCAGATATTTGAGAGGTACCACAAATCAAGCATTATGCTTTGGTGGTTCAAACATTGCTCTACAGGGATATGTTGATGCAGATATGGAAGGTGACAGAGATAACAAGAGGAGCACTACATGATATGTATTTACTGTAGGTGGAACAGCTGTCAGTTGGGTTTCAAAAATCCAAAGTGTTTTTGCACTTTCAACAACAGAAGCAGAGTATGTTGTTGCTACAGAGGCTAGTAAAGAAATGATTTGGTTACAAAGGCTTATGGGTGAATTGGGTAAGAAGCATGATATGGGCACGTTATACAGTGATAGCCAAAGTGCCATTAATATTGCAAAGAAATCAACATTTCATTTCAGGACTAAACACATACATCTCAAGTACCATTTCATACGGTCAGTATTGGAAGATGGAGAGTTGAAGTTGGAAAAGATACACACTAGCCAGAATCCTGCAGATATGCTAACAAAAGTTGTAACCAGGGAGAAACTAAAAATGTGCTCAGTTTCAATTGGTCTTCAAGGATGATGATGAAGATGAGGAACAGCCAGGTCCAAAGAGGAGTCATTGTCCAGCAAATGAAGTAGCGATGGAGTTGCTACAATCAGTCTCCAAGTGGGAGATTTTTGGGTGTGGAGCCTGATTTTCTTCCTGATTTAGAGATCCTTGTTTTAGTTGGATGTATACCCCGGGAAAATTGTACAATTGTATACCCTTTCACGCGAGAGGGGGGTGTCGCCGGGGGACTTTTCCCCCCCGCGGGGTCCGGGGGCCAGCGGTCCCCCGACGGGGGTTTCAGGGGCAGCGACCCCGAAGCCAAAAATAGATGTAAAATTGCCTTGTAAAAGTATAGTAATTTCTAGTCAATCTGGGCCGTTCATTAGGCGGATGATCTGACGGTAGAAGTTATGTTTAGTTTAGGGTTTTCTGCCCTAGAAGGCAACCCCTCACTTTTATGAGGGTATTGTATTGCGGCTGTGTATTGTATGTGTATTCTTTGAGCGGGAAACAGATAGGGAGACTATGAGAGAGAACAAAGGATATTATAGTGGATTTGTTGTAGGTTTTGTCTCTTCATTTTGATGGATAATAGAAAGGAAGGACTGGCTGTTCGGGGTGGACGTAGCCTAAATTGGGTGAACCACGTATATCTGTGTCTCTCTGGTTTTATGTGTTTTGTGTGCTTGTATTTTCCGCATATTTTATGTGTTGCATTTCTTTGTAATATTTAATTTTCTAACAAAACAGACCAACAAGGCTTGCCAGAGATGTGGGAAATCAAGCAGTGAGAAGGAGAAACTGCTTGGGATTTGATGCGGAGATTCAAGGACGTAATCAGAAAACTCAGCTATCCAATTGATCCAAACCATCAGAGGGATTGGTTCATTAAAGCTCTACTACCTTTGACCCAAACTCCATTAACTCAACAAAGGATCGAGACATTGCAAGACGCACTAGAGCAGGCAATGAAGATAGAAGCCATGGCGGGTTACCAGCAAGAGTTTAAAGGAGGAGCAGCAGTACAAGACCCCTCTATAATGGGTCCGCAACATCAAATAGCCAGTCTGACAAAAAAACTCAAGGAAATTCAACCAATGTAATCGGCGAGACTGAATATATGGTGCACGCATTGTCTCATGGAGGGACATGTGGCAACTGAATGTCCCTGGTTGTGGGGGAAAAATGTGGGGACATCGGCCACAGGGGTACAGGGGCTCCACCACTAGGAGGGGTTGCGCAAATAAAAACCCAGGGGATATATCCATTGCAACAACAATACGTAGGGTTCCCTGCACAACAAAATCCAGCCACCAATGAGTACTGTGAAATATGCAAAAATATGGGCCATCAACCTCGCCTGTGTCTGATATTACAGAAATATTCCAATGTTCCAAATATATATACTGTGAGTTCTGTGCCTCAACAACCCACGACACAGAGCAGTGCCGAGCACTAGATGCACTGGCGGAGCGACTAGACCTACCTTCATACAGAGTAAACGAAGCTCCCCGAGGAAGAGGAGGAGGCATGAGAGGAGGCCGAGCAGGAGGTAGAGGTCCAGTAAGATGCTACAACTACGACCAGGAAGGACATGTAGCTAGAGAATGTCCACTCCCTATAAGACCCTGGTGTTCTCAGTGCCGGGTTAACACACACGCAACAAAAGATTGCCCGGAGCTTATTAAAAGATGGGAGGAAAGAGCTAGACAAAGGGGGACAAATTTAGTAAATGCAGAACCCAGGTTAATGGGAACTTAGAAAATGATAAATGTGGCCATAGTAACACGAGGAGACAAATTAACGGGGGAAGATGCACGTACTATGGACCCAATAAAATTAATCAGGCCAGCGTCCCCAAAAATCCTAATCAAACCAGAACAACAGAAACAATTTTTTCAGGAAGTAGCATAAACGTTTGCCCAACTGGGGGGAAACAAAGGAATTGAGTTACATAAAACTTAGGAAGACAATGAAACCCAAATTAATTCTGAAGCTTTGATCCAGGAGTGGTTCCATCTATTCCTGAAAATTGTTAACAATGCACCAATGCTAGAACGGCTAAAGCAGAACCTGGAAGGGGTGCTGAAGAAGAACAAAGGAGCAAGAGAATCAGCAGAGGCAGACTAGAAGTATGTACAGAGAATAAAGAGAAATAAACAAAGGACGGGAAAGGAATTTCGAGTGAACACACAAGTTGCGGGGTTCCATATTAAAGACACCATGCTTGATTTGGGATCTGATGTCAACATCCTACCAAGAAAAACTTGGGAGGCATTAGGGAAGCCAAGATTGACATATTACCTGATTCAAATTCAGATGGCGAACCAGTATTGCATTGTTCCCATCGGCCGACTGGAGGAGGTTGAAGTTGACATTTCGAGATTAAAGACATTTACGGACTTTGAAGTCATCGACATCATGGAAGATAAAGATTCGTACCTTGCACTACTAGGAATTTATTGGGCCTTTGAAAATTATGAAATAGTAGATTTGAAGAAAGAACTAATGATCTTCAAGGATGGGGAGATCAGAGTTACTCAGCCACTCGACCCATACCAAGGACCGAGATATACAGAGACTGTGGATAACAGAGAAGATGCTCAGTTTCTGGACCATCTCTATCAAATGACCATAGGAATAAGAGAAGATTACATTAACCCAACAGCAGAAGGCTCTGTAAGCTGGAGAAGCATCCAAAGCTCAGAATTGGGATCAGAAATAACTTGAGATGATTAGCAGCAAGGAGGGTATGAAACAAATATGAGGAGATGCGCCAATATTGGAAGAGTCAATTGGATTGGGGCTGAGATTCAGGAATACCCAATCTTATCTGATATGAAGGCGGTAAGCCTTTTCATAGCCAAGATAGAAACTACGGTACCGGAAAGTCACAGAGTACCATTGATGGACATGGAATTACAATCCACATCCGCAAGAAGGTAGCATAATCATCGCAACTCATTGACGCAATGGGATGAAGTTGCGGCAACATTGAAAGCCAGATTTAAGGAGGAGGAAGGACCGAAAGTAAGGACAAGTACCAAGGGGACTCAGACCCCAGAAACCATTTGGAGAAATGTGAAGCACAATGGAGAACCGATGGATATCCCAAAGAACTATGGGTCCACCGGTTTATCCACTCTCTGGACGTAATTCCAAAGGCCTCGTACTTGATGGAGGAAAAAAGAAGAGGGACCAACAACTGGCAGGAAGTTACAGACAACTTCACACAATGTTTCTCGTTTGAAGGAAAGATAGAGCCAGTGACACAAGCATTGCAGGCTATCAAGAAGGTACTGTTCTTCCCAGCTGTTCAACAGACAGACGAGCAGCTGTGTCAATACCAGGGTATCTAACAAAAGGTGGCATGTCAAAGAATTAATAGCGAGATGGACGATGACAATCTGGAGGATCTCAGGCACCTGTATTTTGAAGAAATAGAGGGGGAAAAGGACATCAAAGAAGAACCAATGAAAAAAGGGATCCATCTGTTACCTCTCAGAACCAAGAAAGTAAATATTGGAATAGAAGACAAACCTAAACTGGCGATAATTGGAGATTACTAGGATGAAAAAAAAACTAGGGAAATATTCAGTCTACTCAAGGAATATGAGGACTTGTTTCCTTCATCAGTCGCAGATCTAAAGGGCATAAAAGGGGAGATGGGGGAAATGCGGATAATACTAAAGCCCGATGCAAGGCCTGTGAAACATAGACCATATCGTCTGACCCCAAGAGTAAAGGAAATGGTGAAAGCAGAGATTGACAAAATGTTAAAAGCCGGATTAATATTCCCAGTAGAAGAAGCACAATGGGTAAGTCCCATAGTTGTACAGAACAAGAAGGAGAAATCAGAGATATGAGTATGTGTAGATTACAGAAGCTTAAACAATGCTTGTATCCATGATCCGTTTCCTACTCTATTCAGTGACGAAGTCCTACACAACGTTGCAGGGAACGAGGCATACTCATTCACCGATGGGTTCTCAGGATACCATCAGGTAAGAATAGCGGAGGAAGACAAGAGAAAGACAACATTCACCACCGAATGGGGCTCTTTCATATACAATGTGATTCCATTCGGATTGAAGAATGCATCTGCAGTCTTCTCTCGCATTGTGATAGCTGCATTCCAGGAATACATCCACAAGTTCTTAGAAGTCTATATGGATGACTGGACTGTTTATAGCATACTAAAGGATCTTGTGAGCCTGTTGAGAGTAATGTTTGATAGATGTCGACAACTATAGATCTCGTTGAACCTGAAGAAGTGTATATTTTCCGTACCATTTGGAACACTGCTAGGGCACGTGGTATGTAATCAAGGTGTCTACGTAGACCCGAACAAAGTAGCAGTGATTTTCAGTATGGAGGTGCCGGAAATGGTAAAACACCTAAGGTCACTGCTGGGCCACACAGGTTACTACCGAAGTTTCATTCGCAACTACGCCAAGATAAAAATTCCATTAGAAAAGCTATTGAAGAAATCAAAATAGTTCCAGTGGACGGACAACTGCAGAACAGCCCTGGACACCCTAAAGGAGAAGCCGGCGAGTGTGCCAATACTAGTCCACCCAGACTGGGACAAACAATGTCATGTACACATCGATGCTTCCAGCATTGCACTCGGAGCAGTCTTGGCTCAACATGGAGACACTTCTGTTGATAATTTGGTATATTTTTCCAGTCACAAGTTTTCCACAACAGAACGAAACTACACAACAACAGAGCGGGAGGCATTGGCAATGGTGTACTCTCTTCAGAAATTCCATCACTACCTGTTGGGAGGTAAGTTCAATTTTTTCACAGATCACTCAGCATTGAAATACTTAGTAAACAAGCCAGTCTTTGAAGGGAGAATCTGCAGATGGATCCTACTTTTCCAATAGTTCACCTTTGAAGTAATTGTAAAGCCCAGAAGACTTAATGTAGGGCCTGATCACCTATCCCGACTAGAGAATGGAGAAAATGGAGGATCTCTAAACGATCAATTTCCAAATGTTGATATTTTCAGAGTAGAAGCCATCCCAGACTCCCTGAATGAGATAACAGCCTACCTCACGACAGGGCAGTGTCCGCAAGAGTATACTTCAACACAGAAGAGGCACCTGGTAGTTTGAGTTGCAGAGTATCAGTTAATATTGGGACATCTATACAAGATGGGGCTAGACCACGTTCTTCGAAGATTTTTCATGGACCACGAAAGGGAAGCTGTACTATGGGAAAGCCACAGTGGTGTTGCGGGAGGGCATGTGGGAGCTAAACCAACGACATGCAAGGTACTACAAGCATGGTTATGGTGGCCAATAGTACACAAGGACAACAAAGCATTTGTTCATAAATGTGATGTTTGTCAGCGGAAAGGACGACCATCTCACAGAGATGAGCTTCTGCTTCATCCGATAAAATTACTGCAGCCATTCGAAAAGTGGGCAGTCGATTTTGTAGGAGCAATTACACCAGTTTCAAGGTACTCAAAGGCAAGGTACATAATAACGATGACCGAATACCTGACGCGCTGGGTAGAAGCAGCGCTAGTGAGGAACTGCATGGTAGAGACTGTTGCTAGGTTCATATTTGAAAATATAATCAGCTGATTTGGATGTCCAAAAAGCTTGACCAGCGACCCAGGTACCCACTTCATCAATGACACCATTAAGTCCCTCCTAGAGAGCTTCATGATACAACACCATAAAAGCAATCCATATCATCCACAAGCAAACGGTACAGTAGAAGCATTCAATAAGATAATAGAGAAAGGCCTAACGAAGATATGCAATGCACAACACGATGACTGGGATGAATGGATACCAGCAACACTGTGGGCATACCAAACAACGGTAAAATGAATAAAAAACCAAACGCCATTCCAGCTAGTCTACGGAAGAGAAGCGGTAGTCCCAGCGAAATTCATCGTACCAAGCCTTCTAATCTCAACAACCCTACAGTTATTTGAAGAAGAATCCCTAAAGGAGCGATTGCAGGAGATGCAAAAACTTAAAGAAGGACGATTTATTGCAGGATTTCACCAGACGGTACAAAAGGACAGGAAGAAAGCTTGGCACGACTGGCATATTAAACACAAGGCTTTTTAGGTCGGGGAGAAAGTTCTACTCTATGACAACAAATACCAGAAGCTCCTAGGGAAGTTGCAGATGCATTGGCTAGGACCATTTCATGTCATAGAAATCAAAGATTCAAGAGCAGTTCGGTTAACACAACTGAATGGCCAAGTTCTATAGGGATGGGTCAACGGTGCACACCTGAAGCCCTACCAAGAGTAAGTTAACCATTTCATTTTCAATAACTCTCGCAACCGAGAGGAGTCAGTTGGGTAGAATAGAGTCAATAACTCTCTCACACCTAAGATGAGCATAGATAGGATTCTACATAATAAAATAAATTACAGTTGTGTTTCGGAGACCGCAACGCAACCAATAGTGGTCGGGGAAGGGTAGTGTCCAACGTTTCATCCACGTCAGATAGAAAAGCATGCCAAACATCAGCCATCATCATTAAGCATAGTGCTAGTGTCAGTCAGTAGGATTACCAATATTTGGAAATAATTTCCATAATTAGCATCACCCATACTGTAATAAATTTTCCATAATTAGACATAACCACCAGTTGTCGCGTTTGCCCAAATCCAAAAACCACAGTCAGCAATGTCAGAACCCACCTTAATAGCTAACTAATGGCATGATTGTAGCTGCAGAAGAAGCCAGGGAAAAATTAATTAGTTATGGGGTCTCATCAACCTCACTCGTGCCGGTTACTTACATAACCCGCATGCAGAGAAGCACGAGAATGCCGGAAAAATCCGAGTTAGAATCATAAGCATCCAAAAGAGCAAGGGAAGTTGAACCAGAACCAGAACAGAGAAGGTGTCCAGAAGAAGGAATTCAAGAGAAGAGAGAACTGTTCTACAGGTATACCAATGACGAGCCAGAGTGACAAGAGTAAGCCCAGTGGTTGTGGAATAGGAGATTGATAGCAGAATTCAGAAAATGGAGTCCCTTGTGGGAAAATACGATAGTATGACCCTGAGCGGCACAGAACTTACGAATTATTTTGAGTTTCCTGCACTAAAAAGGCAGGTGTACATCGAGAATTATGCAACAGAAGTAGGGCAGGCAGTAGCAAGAGTTCTGCGAGAGTTCAGGGGCATCCAACAGTCCACGATAATGAACTTGAGGAACTTATCAGCGTTCGGGATTACAGGCGCTGCGATGCAGTGCACAAAATTTCTGTTAAGTAGGATTCAGAATGGCTCTCTATGGTTGGGAAAGGAAATCCCAATTCATGCCGAAGACATCCATAGATTAACTGGACTATCAAAAGAAGAAAGGGACATATCATCAACATTCAAAACTGTGTCTAAGAGGGTGAAGAAGTCTGGAAACACATACTACTACGCCAAGTATGGAACTCGAAGAGGAGGGAAGGGAGCAAATATTGAGTTGATTAATAGGTCGGAGGTCAAGTTCGCTTGCTACCTAATTGCTAGCAAGACAATGAGGCACTATACAAAAGGGGAGTGCACATTAGATACAATTTTGGTTGTGGAGCATTGTGTCCAAGGTACAATGCTGAATTGGTGCTCTTTCCTGCTAAAATAATTGTTCGAAGCTTGCGATGAAAATTACAGGTGAGTGACCGAGTTTATCTATGGATAATTGATCATGGCGCTGGGCATGTGGAAGTGGACCTTCCCCAACATCAGGATACCAGTAGAGATAACAGAATACCAACCTGTGGCAATGAGGTTTATGCCGTGGAAGGTGTCTGGAGACCCAAGCACAAAGGAAGTGAATGCAGAAGCTTTCAGAGTTTGGTATGGCTATATGGTTGATGTCATGATGAGTCAACAAAGAATTCCAAGAAATATACTAGATGGATATAGTGAGCAGTTTTTGTTCGGAATCACACATAAGCAGACTTTTCTCAGGCCTACATGTGTACTAGAAACAACATTCAAGATGAGGCCTTTGAAGTTCCAGATTGATGAAGCAGCCTTCCACACAAAGGTTTGTTCATGGCCAGGGGTAGTGATGGAGGTCAGGGATGGAGTCTACACATATTTCTTTGATGGGATGCTGCCAAACCTGCTGCCGGGAGAAACTTTGGAGGAAGCAGCGACTAGGATGTCAAACCTACAACTCTTCCCGATTATTGTGCAGCTAAACACCAAGGTAAAAAGCTTTAATAAAGTAGTTCAAGTACTAACGAGCGATGCTGCTACGTTTCCCACATTTTCAGAATATCATGCATCCCATTCCAACCCATCTCCCATATCTTTGCACCCATCCCCAATGTATTGTTTAATTCACCACCCCCGACAGCTACAACGCTGATTGGAAAGAGTAAAGATACAAAACCAGTAGTGGAACCGAAGGCAAAAAGGGCCAAGGTTGTAGGATCTAGCCTGGTGGTGGACCTCACAAGGGAGGATCCACCTTGGCAGGTGAGTGTAGGGGTACCAATCCGAGAAGAGAAGATAGTTGAGCCCGAAGAGGCCAGATGGTTACCACCCCACAACCCCATATACGCCCTTGATTTCTTAAACATCCGCATGTCACCACCCTGCTCATACCAACTACCACCCACCACCTCATCCATTTCCTGGGAACCCCACAAATCCGCACCATCCACTTCATTAGCCACCGTGTCGGACCCAGTAGTCAAGAGAATAAATAATGGGGACCACGGGATGGAGGTTAACTCGGGTATGGAAATGGTACCCCCATTTAACCCAACCATGATCCTGCAAACTACTTTTACCGACCTCATTAATCAGATAGAGCAATCAGTAGAAGAAACAACTGGGTCACTCCCTGAGCAGACTCCGCTCCAACCACCTGACCTAGCAGGTCAAGAAGGGCAACCAAATCTACATATGGCGGACTCCAGCGACCGGATACCACACCAAACACTGCCACAATCACCTCAGGACCAGTTAGCGAGATCTGTTTCCAGTGGACAGCCACTCCGTGCACGAATTCCAGATCAGGGTACCTCCGGTGCCAAAAGCATGGAGACATGGGGGACATCTCAACTGTACCATTTCATTCAGAGAGCAGCACAACAAGCTGAGAGGCTCCACTCGGAGCTCCAGCAGAAATGCGAGCAGCAGCAACAACATATAAGCACACTTATTGAACAATGTGAACAACTGACGACGGAGAAGGAGCAGTTACAGGAACAACTGGAGACAGTAACCAGAGTATTCAGGGAAGTGTGGCCTACAGTAACAGACAGCAGCAGCCAAATACCAGAAGAAATGCAGGAGACTGATGTAGTCGGGCGGGCGGTCCACCTCAGGGTGGCATATTCAAATCTCTAGTGGGAAAATGTAGAACTCAAGGCGGAATTGGCAGCCCGACCCACATTACTCGACCCAACGGTTGTGTACTCGGCACAGATATCAGAAAGACAGGGCAAAGTAATGAAAATGTAGGAAGTTCTGATTACTGCAGCAAGAGAAGCATACGAGCTACTGAAGGGTCTACAGGAATGCTCGACAACCCTTACTCTGAAGGCACAACCAGTCTCACTACAACTTCAACATATATCAAGAGAAATCCAAGAAGCCACAGACCCGACTAGACTTGACCAACTCTACGCCCAGGCAGATGTGTTAGAAGTCCAGATACAGCAAATAGAGGAGACCTCAACGGTGGCCAAGCAAGCCATCCAGGAGCTTCGGCAGCCTGTAAAACTCAGTGCATAGGCAATGCATCAATTGGCCCTCGAGGCCAACACTAAAATCAACACCATGTTTGGTGCCCTGCCGCCGAATGTAGGGGAAGAAGTTGTCACAAAAGTCACGGCCTTAACTGAAGAGCTAATGCAAGGGTGGCAGTAGGCCATGGTAACCTTCCAAGAACTCAAGGCATCAGCTCTAACCAAGGTCCTAGAGTTGGGGCCCTTGTTTGGACAACCAGGAGAAGGGAGGCAGGTAGAATAGGGCGTAGGGCCGAGCGGACCCATGGAAGTAGAGACTGTGCAGGACAATTGACTCGGGGCTTGTTGGGGCCCTTGTTTTGAAATTTAATAGATTTTGAGTTGCGCCTAGTATGTGGCGGAACGCAACCACAGTAGGCAGAAAGATGTCAAGTTTGTGAAGGAGCAAAGGACAGGTGTCGCGACGGTTGCGGGAGAAAGCACAGATGGCGGAAGAGCACGGAAGGAAATGAGCAGTAGAACTCCCGATGAACAAAAAGAAACAGAAGACAACTGAGCGAGAAGAAAGGAGGAACTGTCAGTCGTGCTGGAGGCAGAACAAATTTGCAGCCAGCCAATGGATAGGAAGGTTGGTACAAGCGGGAATAGGCAACAGGGAGTCGCAGGAGAGCTCTGTCTGTGTTGTACTGTTCTCCATTCCTATGTGTTTCTGTATTTCTCTCTGTCCAATAGGACTTCTTGTATTCTGCTCTGTTCATGCTCACGCAGTTGAGCCTTGTAATAGTTTGCCACTGATAGCCGATGCTTAATATAATCAAAAGTGTTGTTTCGAGTGTCTGTTATGGTTTTGAATAAATGGTTTTGCAAGCACCTTTTTAAATTTTATTTACTGCAATTTTAAATGCATTTCTGAGAGATATATGTTATGGAAGGTTGTGTTATGACTGTTTAGATCTTTAACATAACTTTGATTCAACTGTATCGATGTTGTTGGGATGATACTGATTGAATCCCTATCATAGTAAGGTCACGACATGCCTCAGGGGAGACTCTCAGCTCTTCGGGGTAGGGTGCAAATGCCAACGTGAAGCTAGACTACATCGGAAAACCTTGTTGGCCCTTAACCTGAACCTGGGTCTTCTCTGTGAGACCTGTTCTCTTGCCAACAGAGAAGAAGTGAAAGGAGTAGATTCTCTCTACTATATGGCACCAAGGAGACCTTGGAAACCAAGGCTCTACAATTCCCTCAACAAAACTCCTAGAATTGTCAATATCCTCAAAATACATGGAATACACCAATGCCATAGCAGGCTTGGCTACCAAAACAATATCAAAACCAACCTCCACAAGGTTGGAGGGGATATGGTTATGGAAACCAGCGACCTCATCATATGTATCATCAACAATATCAATATCAACAACCATACCCTCCACAACCATTTCCTTAATACCAACAATTCCAGCAACATCAACCAATGCCATTTCCACCTCAAAATCAACCAATGCTAACTCAACCTCAACAGCTTCAACTACCTAATAACCAACCACCTCCTAGTCCAACACAATTTCTAGCTCAGCCAGTAGCTAATCCATGTAACTAGGTGGATAGACCAACATATCATGTGGAATAGGCAACATATTATCCTACTTATTCAATTATTCCCATACAAGATATCCAGCTAAGGTCTAGGAAGGTGTTATAGAAATATTCTCCTTCGAAATTGAAGAACAAACTGAACAAGGAGAATAAAGTCAACAATCTCAACCAGAAAAACAAATTTAGAAAGATAAATATATTATGACACATAATCCACCATATCCAGAGAGATTGATACAACAGAATATCCGAATATCTCTGCCTGAATTTAATATTCTGGATGAATTGAAGAACACATATGTCAAAATTCCTTTATTGCAGGCAATTAAAGATATTCCAATATATGCAAAAACAATAAAGGAATTATGCATTAAGAAATTTGGCAAAAGAAAGAATCCACCTATAATCCAGGTAATTGGAAGTTTAGCTAGCCTCATGTCTACAAACAAAAACATTGAAAAATATGTTGATCTAGGAATTCCTATGGTTATCATTTCGATTAACAAATTTTCAGTGCCAAATACATTAATGGACTTGGGAGAAACTATCAATGTAATGACTATAAACATTATGAAACATTTGAATCTGAACAACATTAGACCTAATACTACAGTCTTAGAACTTTAATATAGATCTAAAGTTGTACCAGAAGGTATATTGGAAGATATCATTGTCTCACTGGATTCATGGGAGTATCCTGTAGACTTCTTGATTTTGCAGCGAAAAACAAATTTAGGAGGGCATCCCTTAATTTTAGGCAGACCATATGTTGGCTTCATGGGCCCTGACACTGTAGGTTTTAACCATGAACAACAATTATCTACACACGAATCTTATAACAGAAAATAAACAATAGCAAGAGCATAAAACATAAAATAGATCAACACAGAGATTTTCCCCTCCATGTTACAACACACATATATATACATGCTGAAGCATACATAAACCCTAATCCATAAACCCTGGATTAGAACATAACCGTAGTTCCCTTGACCGGATCTACAAAAATACCAGGGGCCGAAAACCATCGTACCCCAATACCATGTGCAAAACCATGCAGAAAACCATGGACGCGGACTACCCGCCAGAAATTTGCGGGACCAAAATTTTTGAGCGGGCGCCGCCCGACCCCGACAGTAGCTACCGCCCCCCCGTGACCCCCGTCGCGCCCAACATTCTCCCACTTGTTGTTTTCTTTCCACAAAGGGCCACAGGAGAGCTTAGTCATTGGGCCAATTCTTCAACACCCATTGTTTCTCTACACCAAGAGAACTTCTGAGTGCTCACAGACTTCGTCAATGCATCTGTAACATTCTTCAAAGTGTCCACCTTTACCAGCAACACCCTTTTAGCCTCAACCATATCTCTAAAAAAGTGATATTGAACATCAATGTGCTTTGTCTTTGAATGATAAGCAGGGTTCTTAGCCAAGAAAATTGCACTTTGGCTATCACATATCACAGTCTATCCTTATAGCTTGCCGTACCAACCCCATACTTGAACACAATCTTTGCAACCAAACTGCTTCCTTGCTTGCATGAGTGGCTGCTATGTATTCTGCCTCTGTAGTTGAAAGAGCCACTACAGACTGTCTTTTACTCATCCAACCGACTGCACCTCCAAATAGGCTAAACACATACCCACTTGTAGATCTTCTTTGGTCCAGATCTCCAGCCCAGTCTGCATCAACAAAACCACGAATGTCCAACATTCTTTCCAATCCTGGTCTTCCCTGGTAGCACAAGCCATAATCACTAGTGCCACGTAAATATCTGAAAACTCGCTTCACTACTGTCCAATGCTCCTTCCCCGGGTTTGACATAAACCTGCTCAATACTCCCACTGCATGTGCAATGTCTGGTCTAGTACAGACCATTGCATACATCAGGCTACCCACTGCACTTGCATATGGAACACGGGACATATACTCCTCTTCTTCTTGTGTCTTGGGACACTGTTCAGCAGACAACTTTACACCTACAGGAATAGGAACATTCACCGGTTTAATATCCTGCATATTGAACCTCTGCAATATAGTCTCGACATACTTCCTCTGGTTTAACCAGAGCTTCCTCTTTGCCCGATCTCTCTTAATTTCCATGCCCAAAATATAGTTTGCAGCACCCAGATCCTTCATGTCAAATTTGGAGAACAGTTGGGTCTTCAAATATTGGATAATTTATTTGTCATTTCCAATCAACAACATATCATCCACATACAAGACTAGATATATAACACGATCACCAATTAATTTAAAATAAACACAATGATCTTCCTTGCTTCTGGTGAAGCCAAGTCCCCGTATATAGGTATCAAATTTCTGATACCACATCCTTGGTGACTGCTTTAACCCATACAGAGACTTCTTCAACCTGCATACCAGTTCTTTCTTACCCTTCACCATAAAGCCTTCAGGTTGCTTCATGTAGATCTCCTCTTCTAGATCCCCGTGAAGAAATGTTGTCTTCACATCCATCTGTTCTATCTCAAAATCAAATGCAGCAGCAACAGATAAGAGTAATCTAATAGAAGTAACTTTGGCAACAGGAGAAAAAATATCACCAAAATCAATTCCCGGCACCTGGGAATAACCTTTTGCTACCAACCGAGCTTTGTATTTCTTTACCTTGCCTTCTACATTCATCTTCTTCTTAAACACCCATTTGCTCCCAATGGGCTTCCTTCCAGCCGGCAACTCCACCAGATCCCATGCCTCATTTTGTGCAAGGATGCCATTTCATCAACCATGGCCTCCTTCCTTAGTTTTCCATCATCCGAATCTACCGCTCCCCGACATTTCTCACAAGTTCATCATCGCTTATAGTTAAGGCAAAACAACCTGAACAGAAGTAGATGGACTATACCTTCGGTCGCCTTCTTTCCTAACCGATCTTCTCAAAGTCGGGAGTTTGTTGCTCTTCATCTTCTCGAGTTCCTTCCGTTGTAGAGTTTGATTCATCCTCCTTTTAGCTCAAACTCATATTCTCAGTTTTCTCAGTTCCCTTTGGTAGGACTTCATGTTTACCAACATCTTCACTTCTAAACACCACATCCCTACCAGACACAACCTTCTCTATTTCGGGTTCCAAAGCTTGTAACCCCTTTAAACCATCCTTATACCCAATAAAGATGCACCTTCAGATTTATTATCCACCCTGGTCCTTTTCTGCTTTGGAACATGTACATATGCATCACATCCAAATACCCTTAGATTTGAAAGAGAGGGTTTCTTACCAGTCCATAACTCATGTGGAGTCTTATCCTCCAACACTGATGAAGGTGATCTGTTAACTAGATAGCATGTAGTCTCCACTACCTCTGCCTAGAATTCCTGTCCTAACTTGGGACCACTGAGCATGCTTCTTCCCTTTTCCATCAGTGTCATGTTCATTCTTTCTGCAACTCCATTTTGCTAAGGTGTGTATGGAGTAGTCTTCTATCGTGCTATACCACACTTCTTATAGAACTCTTCGAATTCCTTCTTGCATAACTCCCCACCATTATCTGTCCTCAGTGCCTTTATCTTCTTCTATGTCTGGTTTTCCACCAAAGCCTTAAATTCTTTAAGTTTTTCAAAGACTTCAGATTTCTTCCTCAAGAAATATACTGTTGTATTCCTTGAGAAGTCATCTATGAATGAAACATAGTACACAAACTTTCCCAGTGATGGAACTAACACAGGTCCAAACACATCACTGTGCACAAGTTCTAATATCTTGTTCACCCTCTTAGCACCAGAAGGAAAACTCACCCGATTCTGCTTCCCATATACACAATGTTCACAGAAATCGAAATCCAAAGAGAAATTATACATACCTTCTACCATACCATTTCTATGTAGTATCTGAAGGCCCTTCTCTCCAATATGTCCAATTCTTTGATGCCATAACATGGCCTTTTCTCCAGAGACAGCTAGGCTTTCCGCTCCACTTTCAAGAACCACAGAACTGTTACACGCATCAATAATCAGACTGTACAGAGTTCCAGTCCGAACTCCCCGCATTAATACCAGTGCTCCCCGAACCATCTTGCAGGCATCTTTCTTGAACACTGTTTTTACACCTGCATCATCCATCTTGCTTACAGAAATCAGATTTCTGGCCAATGTAGGAATATGCAGAACACCAGGAAGTGTTCTAATCCTTCCACCTTGCAGCTTCAGCTTGACTTTTCCACGTCCGATGATTCTGGCCTTCCTATCATCCCCTAGGAAGACATCACCACCATCATATTTCTCATACTCGCAGAACCACTCCCTATGGGGAGTGAAGTGAAAGGATGCACCTGAGTCAATCAACCATGACTTATGATCTACATGTGTATTTGAAGAAGAAGCCAAATACACATCCCCACCTTCATCCGAGGTGGTTTTTTCCTCTGCAGAAGGAGCATCATCAGATCCCTTTCCTTTCTCAGGAGCTTTAGATCTGCAGTCCTTTTTGTAGTGCCCTTCCTTTCCGCATTTCCAGCACACCTTTACAAACTTTCCAGGAGATTTAGATCTCCCTCTAGATTTAGATCTCCCACTCGAAACCTTATTCTTGTTTATGTTCTGGGACCTTCCTCGTACAGATAAGGCATCTCCATTCTGACCCTCCATATTTCTCCATCTCATTTCCTCCGACAACAAGGCTGAGATAATGTCATCAAAATTCAAGGTAGTTGTATTGCTACCTATTGCAATAACCAGACTATCCCACGAGTCTGGTAGAGAACACAACAAACTGATGCACTTATCTTCATCTGAGATTTTAATATCAACATATGACAGCTGACTTACCACAGTATTGAAGGCGTTCAGATGCTCTGTCACCGAGTCTCCATCCTTCATCCTCAGGTTATACAGCTTTTTCCGCAGGAACAACTTATTCACCAGAGACTTAGATTGGTACAAAGTCCCAAGTTTTTCCCACAAATTCTTCGCCGTAGCTTCCCCAGATACATTCAACAATACCGAATCTGACACACACAACCGTATTGTGCTCTTAGCCTTCCGATCCAGTTTCTTCCAGTCTTCATCTGACATTGCCGTTGGTTTAGTACCTGGATCTACCGCGATCCACTGATCTTTATCCACCAGCAGATCCTCCATATTGAGCTTCCACAACTCAAAACTCTGACCATTAAATTTCTTGATCTCTATCTTTCCGCCGCTCGCCATCTTCTCTCACCGCAAGAATCGATCCCACAAATCTCCCACTGAACAGGGTCTACCTCAGGCCTGAACTAAAAACCCTCAGCAGCAAAGGCGTCCCCTTGAAGCCGAAACACCTCTGATACCAAATGTAGGTTTTAACCCTGAACAGCAATTATCTACACACGAATCTTATAACAGAAAATAAACAATAGCAAGAGCATAAAACATAAAACAGATCAACACAGAGATTTTCCCCTGGATCCCAAATCGGGACGACCAACTTGATTTTTCATTATATTCCTTTTTGTGTTACAACACACATATATATACATGCTGAAGCATACATAAACCCCAATCCATAAACCCTGGATTAGAACATAACCGTAGTTCCCTTGACCGGATCTACAAAAATACCAGGGGCCGAAAACCATCGTACCCTAATACCATGTGCAAAACCATGCACAAAACCATGGATGCTTAGTCGTGGAAAGAATATAACACATACACAATAGACCCAGGTTCAGAGTTAAGGTTTTCCAAAAAACCCCTATACTACTGGCCCTTTCGACAATGACCTACTTTCACAGGCCAAGGTCTCACCCGAAGTAGTAGTAGGTAATTAAGGCAGATCTTCGTTGAATCTATCAGGTTCACACAGAAACAAGCCTATTATCGATCACTTAACAATATAATTAGCATGTAAACCTAAACAAAGCTACCATCATTAACATATCTGATCAATATATTCGCATCCACATGCGCATCAACAATTATCACCACAAAACATTACAATTGTAGCTAATTCATATATCGCAGATACATTCGCAGCTTAAATAAATAAAATAGAGGCACTTCAGTAATAAAAAATTCCAGTCCAGATATCATAAATATACTTCAAATAGATTATGAATTCATTAGTATCCAAAATCTGATTACAAACCCAAGACACAACCTGCACACACAACCAGTGGGGTCTGCACACAACAGGACTCAAGATCTCCGTGCACACATCCAACAGGAGTCCTTACTCAAAACAACCCAAGACAGATTTTGACAGTTCATTTTCTGCATCAATCTTGCTTCTTCTTTCTTAATAGACCCAATTATCTATCTATTTATATCATCGTAGCCTTTGCTAGCCTATAGTCCACAAACAGTGGTTTGCGAAACCTAGGCCTACCCTTTGACCTATTACAAAACATTGCGGGCTTTGACCTACCCCATAACACCTACGAAAGACCAAATATTACAAAATTATATCAAAAACGCAGCTTAGGGAACCCCGT
The DNA here is from genome assembly GCA_034641835.2 of Pinus albicaulis. Lineage (NCBI taxonomy): Eukaryota > Viridiplantae > Streptophyta > Pinopsida > Pinales > Pinaceae > Pinus > Pinus albicaulis. The sequence goes on from CM076576.1 coordinate 87,507,684, forward strand.
TCCAACACGCCCCCAACACAATCTTGTAACTCGTCCTGAGTCACAGTGACCGTGGGGTTTGCATCTTCGCCTAAAGCTACTTGATTGCATCGACCAAAGGGGGAAAAACTCTTTCACTCTATGCGACAACGTTTTGTGCAATGTCCACCAACTTCTGTGAAGTTGTACCTTCAGTAGCAGCAGTGACACTTTTCAAAGTCGGGTTCAGCTGTTTAACTGCAACATCCACTTCCTGAGATAGCTTGAGGGCTTCATCGGCCCACTGCGTGAGGTGGTCACTCAAAATATTCTTCTTGTGGCGTAGCTTGTCCAGGTCATATCTGATCGTATGGATGTCTTGCAGACGTGCCGGACATTGAGCGAGCATCAAAGTGGGCATAGTAGCTTCCAGTCGCTCAAATTCTTCTTCCTTCTGGAGCAATTCTTGAGTGAATTTGCGCGGGAGAGGATTGCGTTACACCTTAGACCACAACTGCATAGCTGGTTCCAGCAATTCTACGCCCTGAGAGATCTCAAATTTAATGGCATTCATGGCTTCTGTGACTAGCGCAGCTCTCTGGGGTCGTACCTCAGGCGGAGTTTCTGGCTACAATTTGGCCTGCAACTCAGCAATCTGCTGCTCCATCTCAGTCTTGAAATTCTGAATCTTGGTACTAGAAGCCTTTAGGGCTACAACGAGTCCTTCAATCCTGGCCTGGGGGGTAACAGAGGTTGGGATATCTTCAATCACATCTACACATAGCCTGTTGATTAGATGTTCCAACTCAGTTTGCTGCGTGGCGGCAAGGGTGCATGTAGCCTGCATCGGGACACCTCGGCGGTTTTTTCAATGATTGTTTGCTCGGTTGTACATAACTGTTGATGCACCCAGCGGTCTTTGTGTTGGATCTCCTCAAAGAGGGATGTATGGAGGACCTGCAGCGATTCGTGTGGAAGTTAGGCCAAATTCAATTGTACTTCTATGCAGACCTGGACTTGCGCACATAAGGCAGGCGAGCTTAGGGTGAGTGTTGTGCCTGGTAGGGGGCAGAGGTGAATTTTAGTTGTGACGATCAATTCACTACTAGTTTCTGGAGGCGGCCTCGTCTGAATCTTGCTTCTCTGCAGGGTATCGGTCTTGAGATGTAGATCTTGGAGCTCAGACTGTAGTGCGGTGACCACTGCCTTCTCTTGCTCTTCCAATCCAAGCCATCTATCTTCTGAGGCGAGGGTGACTACATCTACGATTTTCTCCAGGTCTTCTTCTGTCAAAGTAACGTCCATTTCTCTATCGGGCCTTGTAGCCCGTCATTTCTTTCGCTGCCATTTGAGAGGGTCGGTGGTCCATTTCGTACCATGCGGGGAATCAACACCCTATGCATCCAGACCCCCTGTGTCCAGGTCCTGCTACGATTTTGGCTCCGCACCCTTCATGACGTCCTTTATCCTGGCGGAGTCTTCCGGGCCACGTCCTTCTGCATTCTTGGTGGTATCAAGCGGGGTGGTCTTCGGGGCAGTTCTTGTACCTATAGTGTCAGTTGTTTCTGATTTGAATGCCAATCTCCAGTGTAGTGGCCAAGTGGAAACGAGTCGGTTGATTTCATTATCGACGACCATGTAAGGCAGCGATACCCACGTCGGATCCTTACGCCCCCGAATCTGCACATTGTGCATCATGACCTGGAATGTTACGATGCTCTTGTACTTGTCATAGACCGCCAGAGACAAGTGTGGCCAGGAGTGAATTAGTACTGTGAGCCTGCTCTGAAATAGGACCCAAAATACTTTGTTATCCTCAATGCACTTCTCATCCTTCAAATCCCACAAATTCGTGTATCACACCCCCTCACACATGTCTGGTTCGAGCTGAGGGAGGACCGAGTCTTCAGGGGCTTCCCATGCGATCAACACAATTAGGAGCAACAACCAAGAGTAGCATAATTCCCTTCCGTGATCCTGGGCCTCGTGTACGTTCTCCAAAAAATTATTGCAAAGGAACTGGGACCAGTTGAAGCAGACCCCCTTTTCGTAGCAGCTAGCTAATTGAATTACGTAAGCAGGAAGGTCATGGCCTGACACTTGCGCATCATCTTACAAGCCAGTAGTAGGGTACCCATGCGCACTCTTGGGTCAAAAACGGTGTTGATCATGAATCCCCTAGTATTCCACTCAACATGGTATTCTTCTCGCACCTTATCGACTATCTGTTGCTCATAGTTCTTGCTGACCCGCTCCATGGGATTCGGCCCCTCCATCGGGAGACCAATAATACGGTGAATGAGGGTGAAATCAATGGGAATGCGGTCCTGGATCAATAAGCTGTCGTCATGGATCAGGGCTAGCAGCTGTCACACAATTCGGTCAAATATACTGTATCTGCCAAAATGAGGCATTCACAACAAGTTTAGTAAACCCGATTTTTCTAGTCCGTGCGCCCACAGCATTGGGATGACCCTTATCACGTCATCTTCTAGTATTATTTCAAACTACAGCTCAAGTGCCAATTCTGGAAAGGCCTCCAGATTGGTCAGGTCGTGGTCGTCGAACTTAATTGAGGTGAGCTTGCCACGCGCTTCTCCAATTATGGGGACTTCACCCAGAATTAGTGGAATTTCTAGATAAGCGCGCATACCTTCAATTTTATTAGGTGTGCGCACCGAGGGCTGCCGAGGCAGAACATAAGGCGACAGCCAAGTGATTGGTTCAGAAATCCAGGCCTCTTCCTAAGTAGACAGAGGTCGCTTCGTCGGGTTAGGTGAGCGTGCCTGGGGCACCGTTCGGGGGTATTTCACATTATGAGGGGAGGTGCGTGGCTTCCCTCCAGCCCATTTCGCATCCCTCCCCTGCCCTTGCTCCCGGCCTTTCCCCTTACCCTTCTTTTTCTCCACCTGCTTCCCTTTGGTTGGTGTGCCACAACCTCTTCAAATTCAGGAGTGATCTCTAATACTTCATCAATAGATGCCATGGTTCATGACGATTCATTTGGATTGGTCGCATTCATTCTTGCTCGGAAGAAAAATTTTGGATTTCTACTGTCAGAGGGGGTAACCCGCCTAGACATTAACAAAGCACAATAGTTACAGAATTTTTCAAAGCACAAGATTTTCAAAATGCACATAACCCACTTTTGATCTACCCTCCTGCTTTTATAGCTTTGGATAGTGACCAATAGTTGGGTGAGGCTTATCTGAAACTTACCATCAAGAAAACGGTAAAAAATGTTCGGAAATCGCCTCATTAATTGCTGACTGCCCGCTCCTTTCAACGATAAAATTTTCTTTTTACCCAATTTTACTATTCCAACGTCTAGTTTTCGTAGCTATGTATGACCCCTGTGCGCCCAGCACACATCCCCGAGCTTCCAGACTTGCGATCAACCCCTGCGTTCCCAGTGCACCTTCCCAGGCTTCAAAACCTGCGATCGACCCCTGTGTGTGTAACGAGCATGCCTGTGTTTTTCCTCCTACCTGCGCGTATTCCGCTCAATACAGCTACGCCGGCCATATAGTCATTTGATCCGGTATGATTTGAGCTGGATGCCATTAACATATCCTGGTACAACGTCACCGCGTAGTGTAGCTAATCGAACGACTCCTCTGTCAGTGGTTTCCTTTACCATATAGGGGCCTAGCCAGTGTTGACGAAACTTCCCCAGGTGTTTCACAAACTGGCTATCGTATAGCAGGACCAATTCTCCCTTCGAAAATATCTTTTGCCGAATATGTCTATCATGCCATGCTTTTCCTTGGGCCTTTTAAACTTGCTGGTGAAAGTTAGCAATGAATCGATCTTCCTCCAAGGCAACGAGCTGTGCTAAGTGTTCCTCCATGATATCAGGCTTTGCCATGTTAGTAAAGGTTGTGATGCGCAGGCTAGGAACAATATATTCCATGGGAATAATGGCCTCCTTTCCATAAACCATCCAAAACAATGTTTTCCTAGTCAATTTATTGCAGGTGGTTCGATAGGCCCAAAGGACCGACGGGATGCGCATGTCCTAATCTCTTCAATTGACCTTGTAGATCTTGGTCAGTGCTTGTTCCAAAATTTTATTAAAAGCTTCCATGGTTCCATTTGCCTGTGGGTGATATGGGGTACTTTTTGCATGGTGGATCCGAAATTCTTCAGTCAAAGCCTGTATTGTTTCATTAACAAAATGAGTACCTTTATCACTCATCAAGATCTTCGGACAACCAAACCTGGTTAGAATATGTTCAAAAATAAAGTGCGCAATGGTGTCTACAGTACAATCCTTCACAGCTTGCACTTCGGCCCATCTGGTTACATAATCAATTGTAGTGATGATGTAGTGGGCACCTGTCTTCTTCCCTGGTGGGTTGATGGGCCCAACGAAGTATATGGCCCATTTGTCAAACACTTGTAGGGCCATTTGTGGCTGCAAGGGAATTTCGTCCCTGCACGATGGTCTTCCTATCCTTTGGCATGTGTTGTAGGCTTTGTAGTAGTCATGAGAGTCACTATGCAGTGTGGGCCACCATAGCCCAACTCTCAAGATCTTCTGCACCATTGATTTCCATGCGTAGTGACCTCCTGCTACGCCTCCGTGGGCTTATGCTAAGATGGCTTGTCTTTCATGCTCCAAAAAATATCTTCACAGTACCTCATTAGCTCCCAGCTTATGCAAGTGGCCCACTATGATGGTAAAGTACGCTGCGCAGTTTACCAACTCTTTTTTCTGTTGTATCGAATATTCTGCAGGCGCCATTCCCGTTGTTAAGAAGTGGATGATATTGACGAAGTGCACATCAACCAACTTAATAGAAAATAGCTACACATAAGGCAGTATTTCTTCTAGGTTGGTAGGTTCTTCACCACTCTCAATTCGGGACAAGTGGTCCGACCCATCATTTAGTTTCCTTGACTTCACGATGATATCAAAGTCATATTCTTGAAATAGTAGTAGCCATCGGCAAACATCCTCCCCCCCAACATAGGCTTATTAACTAGGTACTTCAAATCTGAGTGGTCCATGAACATCTTGAAGTGCCCCCCCAACAGATAATGCATGTATTTCTGTAGGGCATATACCATGGCCAGCCCCTCTCGCTCAGTAGTGGAGTAGTTATGCTCCGCACTAGAAATTTTTCTACTAGCAAATGCAACTAGGTGGTCAATGTCCCCTTCTCTGGGCTGTGTAAGGATAGCTCCTAGGGTGATCCTTGAAGCATCTACATGGACATGGAAAGCCTTCACCCAATTAGGAAATATGAGGATAGGTACAGAGACCATCTTTTTCTTGAGCAACTCAAAGCTATTTTGACACTCTGCATCCCAAAAAACCGAAACGTTCTTCTTTAGAAACTTCTCCATGGGTGTCGTGATCAGTGCGTGTTGGACGGATAAATCATTCTCGCGGACAAGACCGATCTCCCTAGTACTAAAAGTATCTAGCAACAAACAGCCAAATAGAATAATATTTCTCTAAGCATATATAGCATATGAAAAGCTCTATATAGGTATTAAAAGACCTACCTTATGTCCAGTGTTTGTTTGAAGTTGTTGTTATCCTTCGCGCGCTTGAAGGAGTTTCGCTTGTAAACTTGCAGTCACAAAAAAGAAAATTATTACATAGCACCTGTATAGAAATCATCATAAACCATGCTTATCATAGTGATCAAGGAATCTATGAAATAAACCATTAACAAACAGCTTATTGAGAAAAATGAGTATATTTGTATTAATTTCAAAAGAAGGAAAACCTTACAACTTGAGCCTTGATGTTGCACAGGCCTTCCCGGGGTCCGAAGCAGGAGTCTCCTCTACTTTGAAAAGCTCTACACTCTTTCAATCAAGACAAATAGAGGTATGTAATCTCTCCTCACAAAAATCTTGTTTAACTGAGTCTGAATCTCAACAGCACTTATCTTCAAATATTCTAAAGCTTCAACTCCCTTTGAGGCTACCCAATGCCTCTTTTTATAATGGAAAAGAGGAGGTTTTTCTATTCCAAATATGAAGGGATAGAATCCTCCTTCAAAGGGATAAGCTCCTCACATCAAGGAGTTAGCTCCATAAGGTAAGGGATACATGTACCTTATCAAAGCGTACTCATTCCCGAAAATTCTCGTCTAGAATCTTCTAGAATTAATCTCAAATCAACTTTTTAACTTTACTTTCTCGCCTTTTTTAGTTTTACAGGAGTCCGCACCTATAACACATAGAAAGAGCGGTTCTGGTCCACAGGATAGCTGAACATTAGGTGCGGGCCCGCAGGCAATGTATAGAGAAAGTGCGATACCAAAGTTTAGGGGATTTTTAGGAACTTTTCTCTGATTTTCAAGGCTTGATATGAAGAACTGATATGTTAGACTTGCAAAAGGAGGAAGTATGAGTTATAATGAGCTCATACTCATAGAAGAATGTTAGGATGACAATTTTTAGTGTAACAGATTGCCCCCTAAAGTGAAAAGTCTGGAATAGATGATACTGAAGTCTGTCATATATGAAGAGTGTAGTACTTTATCATTTCAAGGATGATCCTGTGGACACCCCAGTCAGAACCTGTAAAAACATTCAATGCAAAATATATATATGTAATCATATTATCGCTGAGGTAGGCATTCCCATACTCAGATCAAAACTAACTAGAACTAACTTAAATTGTTCTGATACAGGAATGATTTTGAATACATCACAGTATAGACATGTGTAGACACAGTATGGACGCAACCATCTATTTATAAATAGTCTACTGTATAAATGATAACAAAATTCCTCACAGCCTGGATGGTAGAAACTAGATCCAGGGTCTTGATTTCCGCTTCTCGAACTAATACGATTCTATCCATGTGAATAAATGTGTTGAAGTCGAACATGGTAGAAACCACTTGATTACCAGTCAATGATGTAAACTGTTAACAAGTGTGAGAGTAACCACCAGCAATGTCAATGGCTCTCAAAGTACTCAGTACAATCCATGAAATGTGAATGAATGAGCTGAAGTCGAACATCTCACGGAATCATTCGATCGAAGGTCAATGATGCAACCTATCGTCGAAGGCGAGAAACCTGCCATTAAGGCACGCAGATTCCAAGGTACTGACGATTTCTGGATCAACTTCCTAGATAATGAGTTGTCGTCGACAGAAAGTGATCCGTCGTAGGAAAGCCCACAACACGAAATCATAGATAAAGTTTTGAAAATATATTGGCAAGGACTGACTCAGGGATAGTCAAAATGGATGACAGATATTTTGCAGATGAATGGTTTATTTGAACTGTCCTCTTGAACACATAACGACACTGCAGATGGCTTGGTAACAATTGACCCAAAGTTGATACCCAGAAACCGGCTGAAGACTTTCAATGTGGTTTGATTAACTGTTAGGCAAAGGATTTCCCAACCCAGGTAGATGAAAGTGTCATGTTCAAGAGTGGTTGACTGGATTTTCGAAAAATCAAAATACAACAAACACGCCCATTTTTCTCTCTTTTCCCCCACCATTTCTGGCAAGTACCTCTTTATTTTTGACAAGCTTGAGGAGGATAACATTTGCTTGTTTATAAGCTCATCCTTTGGATGAGTCCAACTTAGTTTAAAATTTGAACCCTAAGAAGGAGTGGTCCGTTCCTATTTTTAAAATTGAACAGGTCCTTTACTGCTAAGTTTTAACGAGTCCAGTATAGGAGAAACTCAGTGTTTTTCAATTTTAGGGAGTCAGAAGAAAAAACTTAAGAAAACTCCATGGGTGTATTTTTTCATAAATTTAGTCTCTCGAGCCCGAAAAAGGATAAAATAATGTGGGAGAGAACTCTATTGACCGTAATTAGTCAACGTATACCTTTTTCGTAAATAGTCCATTTCAGTCCGTAAAAGGGGTAAACTTATACTGAAGGGATGATCATTCATTTACTTTAACGAGTTCGAATAATCAAGTACTCGGCAATCTTTTCATGTTTAGAGAGTCTGAAAAGGGCTTAAAAGAGGACTCCAGGGTTTCGCTTTTTCGTAAATTTTTGAAAGAGTCCGAAAAAGTGATAAAAGTATGCTCTTTGTTGAAAAATGATCAGTTTTCCTGAAAAATCCAATTTCTGCACAAAAACTTGAAATATTACACATACCTGTTTAAGATAAGTAAAAATTCTTTCAAAAATACCCTTTTTAAAGTGAAAAATAAACAAATTAAAAATTCATCTATTCGAAAAAACTTATAAAAAGGACTTTTTCAATTTCATTTTTACTGTTCAGTTTCAGAGTGAAAAGTAAAAAGCTTTTGGGTAAGAAAGTTCCTGTGAAGATTTTGGAAAATCCATCCGCCGAAATCGAGAACCGTCAGTCCCAGGTAATCCACGACCTCTTAATCTTGTATTTCATCCGTTTACAATTCAGTTTTAGGCTTTAGATTTTATTTTTAGGGAAAAATATGGTTTAAAAATTCGCCCGCGGGGGTCCACAGGTAAGACACATGGGACCTACGGACCTCGAATTTTTTCTATATAGAAAAAAGTCATGGGTCCGCACTCATCACACAGAGCGCGTGCGTTTCTATGCACTGTGTATAAAGGCTAAGTGCGGTACCCGCGCGTTTAAATTTAAAACTCAAATTTCTCATTTGCCGCCCAAAATTTTCCAAATTAGATTGTTCTAAGTTGTGTTTCTATGCATTGCAGGAGTAACAAGATGTTGATTTGGAGAGAACGTGAACATGAGGACGTGGATGACGCCGCAATGCTCCATTTGCCCACAATGCAAGCATTAAAAGTATGCGGTATATATAAATTCTGGGCCATCCAAGGCATGAGGGCACAAGTAGACCTCCTGACATGGCTGGTAAACAGGTGGAACGTGCAGGACCAATGTTTTATTATTGGTGGCCATCGGCTCGAAATTGAGCTGGAGGATATTTATTTTTTCACTGGTTTTTCCAAAAGGGGCGAACAAGTTTCTCTGTTTGGGACTAGGCCAGGTGGCCAGTCTGTCGCTAGTCTTCAACTAGAATTCTGTAATGATCAGGAAAACCCTAGGGACAAACGGATTGACATAAAAAACATCATCCGTCCCGAGTTGAAAGTTATTGCATTTACTGTTACCATACTGTGTGGGAGTGCTGCGCTGCATGTGGCTACCGGTTCCCAAATGCGTATTGCTGTGGACTGTTTTCGCGGCACCATTTTCAACTGGTGCGAAGCTGTGTTGGCCAATATAAAAGGCCAATTGACTAGAGCGAAGAATGGTAAACTAAACAAATTTGGATATGGATCCATCGTCGTTACCTTTGCTCTAGAGAGGATCCCCATGCTAGCTCCGCAGAGTATTTCTGTTGATGCCGGTCGACTTCGAGAACCTAGGATGACTCGTTGGGTCGCATTGATGGCCCGTCACAGTATTGAGGGTTCTGAAATTCTTCGATTTCCTCCTTCATATTTTCGTTGGCTGGATCGCCAAATTTTTACCATAGAGGATTTTCCATATGCCGGGATAGATTTCCGCGGCGACCGAGAGATGACTCTCCCAGCCGGGGAACAGTGGGATGAATCAGGTAAAATCATTTTCAACAATTTCTAAGTTCTATTTTATTTATTTATTTTTTGATCGTCTTTTGAAACTAATAACCAAAAATTTTGAATGCAGACATGGGCCCACATCGACCAACCCATCTCCAACCTTATGACAGAAGACAACCAACTGCAGTTGCACCAGCCCCAGCCCCAGCAGGCCAATCAATGGAAATCTTGTCTGACTTAGAGCATCACCTAGAGCGCCTGACTCTAGATATTCCAGAGACGGACATAGATGAGATTCCACTCAGATTACAGAGATACGTGATTGGTGTTCCAGGACCTTTTAGGAGGTTCCTATGTAGGGTGGCTCGAGCAGTGGTCTCTTATCGTGATCACCATCAGTGATGGGATGATCGTTTTTAGACTCATATTTTGACTTTTTGTGTTATCATTCTACCGATCATAAGGTGTTTCCAACCTATGATCGAAGACGATGTATATTTTTTTGAAAACTCTCCTATAGTATGATATATCACTTTTTACCGGCTATCTGTGTACATATTATGAATGTTGTTTGTTTTACTGTTTTGATTATTGCAAATGTCGATTTATCATACTAGAAGCAACCGCATCTACTAATGTATTTAAATGTCTTGGAATATGTTGATATTCAATGTAATCAAATTCACATTCCAAGAGACGAACTCTTAAAAATAACCGTAATAACACTGGATTTCTAATGGTATAAACTCTGTTTAATTGTAATACAACAAGTTCAGAATCCAACCTAAAAATCAAACTCCGAATTCCAAATGATATGGATTCAGATAATAACTCAATCACTGCACTATACTCGGCAATGTTATTCGTTGTTTGACCAAGGCTTACCCCATGCATGGAAACTAACTCGTCAGAGGGTGAATAAATAACCCAAGCTGCGGAAGAAATTTTCCGTGTACTACGACAAGCACCATCAACAAAACCAATGTAGGTTTGAAGAGACGTCAACATCTGCAATATCAGGAGTAAAACTCAGATAAGCAGGAATAGTGATAAAAACACACTTCTAAACTAGGCACACTTTTCTAATCTAAGACACACCAGCAGTAAAGAAATCTAATCTAATAAAAAATCTCCACGCCAAGTTTTAAGCATAATATCGCTTTAGATAAAGCCCATTTCTGGGTTTATCCAAAGGGACACCGTCAAAATCTATTAACTCATAGGCCCCTTTTGCTAACTTTCGTTTGAAAATAAAAGGACCATGCCACATAGGCATGAATTTCCCAGCCCCTAGTTTATCGTTGGCTTGATCATAAAGTAAGACTAGGTCTCCTTCTGAAAAATTTCGAGGGGTCACGCTTCTATCATACTGAGCTTTAATTCGTTTAACATGAGCCTCGTTTGCTATTGCAACATTTCGTCGATTCTCATCTAGTTGAGCCAAGTACAAGAAACGTTTCTCCTCTTCAGACGTAGCTGGGAGTAATTCTATGGCTAATTTCAGTGACGAAATTTTGCATTCAATCGGCAACAGAGCTTCCAAACCGTAAAGGAGTTGAAAGGGAGTGAAACCAGTTGATGTTTTTACCGAGGTTCGATATGCCCAAAGTGCTGAAAATAACATGGAATGCCAATTCGTCTTGTGAATACCAATAATGCGTTTGATCATGGTGACTAAAACTTTATTGATGGCTTCAACCAGACCATTGGCTTGTGGATAATACGGAGTGGAACTATCGTGACGCAGGCCAAGTTTATCTGTCAGTTCAGTCATCATGACATTCCGAATATGACTTCCATGATCTGTAATAATGGCTTGAGGAACACCGAACCTAGAAATTATGTGATTAAATACGAAAGTTGCAGCAGTCTTGCCGTCAGCCGAAAATGTAGGCATCGCCTCGGCCCACTTAGTAAAATAATCTACTGCTAAGATAATATATGCATGCCCCCCGGCCGAGTGAGGGTTACATGTAATAAAATCGATACCCCACTTTGCGAATGGACCAACAACAATTATAGGGTGAAGAGGAGCGGGTGGTGCGCACATTTTACGATCAAAAGTTGACAATTATGGCATTTCCGGACGGCATAAATACAATATTTGAATAAGGATGGCCAGAAATAACCAGCGCACAATATCTTTTGGGTAGTGGCATACCCAGACATATGACCGCCACATGCTCCAGAATGGCAATCATTTAAAACCTTTTCAGCATCATCATGAGTAAAACAGCGTCAGAAAACAGAATCCGCTCCATGACGATAAAGTGTATCACCAATCATATTATACTGTTGGGATTGGAAGCGTATTTTGCGTCGCTAAGATCGTGAAATATCAAGCCGAAAAGATTGGGTTTGGAGATAAACGATAATATCTCCATACCATGGATCAATAGTACTGATAAGAAACAAAGATTCGTCCGCAATGGGCTCTTCTTCCACTGTTTTAGTATCAGTAGAGGGAAAATCACACATAAGTTCCGCAAAAACCAAAGATTTCTTTGCCTTGGATTTTTCAAATTCCAAGTCAAATTCCTGTAGGATGACTATCCATTTGGAATACTTGCCCCCTAGCAATTGTTTGGTCAAAATGTACATCATAGGGTTACAGTTAGAAATTATTGTGGTTTTGCGTAACAAAATGTAATGTCTAAATCTTTGGACAACTTGTACAGCTGCCAAGGCCAATTTCTCCACATGTGTGTATTTGATCTTAGTCGGATGCAAATTTCGACTAAGATAGTAAATCACATGTTCATTGTGAGATTCATCTTCCTGAACTAATACCATTCCAATGGTGGAATGAGAAGCGGCGAGGTACAAAAAGTAATCCTGATTGTAGTTGGGAGGATGCAATAACGGTGCATGGGTCAACGCGTGTTTAAGTGCATCAAAAGATCGATCAGCGATCTCATCCCAAAAGAATGGAATGTTCTGTTTTAGCAACCGGGTAAAACCTTTTGTAAGCTCGGCGTAGTTAGGAATAAATCGACGTAAAAAGTTTGCTTTCCCCTGCAAACTTTGGAGTTGGCGTAAAGTCGAAGGAGGGGGCAATTTAACAATAGCTTCGACCTTTGACGGATCGACGCGAATGCCTACTTTTGAAACAACAAATCCCAGTAAACGACCCGATTCTACACAGAAAACACATTTGTGTGGATTTAGCCTAATTCGATAATGCTGAAATCTCATAAAGATAGCTCATAAGTGAGTAAGATGATCGGCCCTATATGATGAATGAGCAGGTAAATCATCGAGATAAGGCTGCACAATGTGTTTAATGTCATGAAATTCATAAGACATTGCCCGTTGAAAAGTTGCTCCAGTGTTCTTTAATCCAAAAGGTAGTTTGCAATAAGAAAACGTCCCCCATGGACAAATAAAAGCTGTTTTCGGTTGATCAGCAGGGAGTATGTTTATTTGATTGTAGCCCGAAAATCCATCCATAAAAGAAAACATTTCACTGCCAGCACAATCATCAATTATTTGATCGATATAGGGGGTTGGATAATTGTCTTTAGGACAAGCTCGATTAATATCCCTATAATCGATACATACTCTTATTGTTCCTTGTTTTTTAGTCACAGGAACAATATTCGATACCCAATCCGTTAAGGGGATTGGATAAATGAATCCTGCACGAAGTAATTTTTCAACTTCTGCTTTGATAGCAGCAACTTTTCTAGGATGAATTTGACGTAAAAGTTGACGAACAGGTTTAGCATCCGGGTAAGTCTTAATTTCATGTACAACGATTGACGGATCAATTCCTGGCATTTCTTCATAGGACCAGGCAAACACATCACGAAATTCTTGAAATAGGGCTTTATAAGCTTTAATTTCATCTTCAATACAACAAGCACCTATATGAATGTTTTCAATTATTCCTGGTTTTACTGAAATGTCAATGGGAACTGTTCGAGATATATTTTACAAATTTAACTCATAATCAAGATTTTGCAAAGGATTCTGTGGTTCTTTAACATATTCAACAGTAAAATTTGAAGCGAAATCATCTTCAAAATGATCTAGCTCAGGTAAAAACGAAGATCGGTGATGTAGATCTTCCCATGGTAAATCGTCAACAGACAAAAACTCACAAATTTGCTCATCAGTATGAACAAGTTTAGGAAATGTCATTGTGATTGAACTAGATATAGAAAGTGATTGCTCATGGATCCCATTCATTGGATCAGTTTCGGTTGAAGAGGGGTTGGAAAGTGACTGTACAACCTGATACGCAATTTCAAATGGACTCAAAGGCATCATGCCATCAAATGAATCTAACTCGGAGTCGGAAGGTACGATCCAAGGATCATCAAACGTAACAGTGTCTGAGGAAATCATGTGAATATTTGCAATAGAAGGCGATACATTAGGAGGAAAGGAAAAAGTTCCTAGTAAACCAGAATCTTTAATCAATCCTACTCCAATATCCTTATAAGGGATAACCGTTTTACCAACGTGATGGAATGTTTTTGTAGAGGCTGGGTCAAAAGAGAAATAAGTTAACTGATATATTGTAACGATCTTTCCTTGATATGGAAATTTTATGAGTCGAAAGACCAAAGAAACAACAACAGTCATAGCATAAGACCAACTTCGACCTAGGAGAAGGTTGTAATCTAGAGGGGCATCAACCACTTCCACATCTAGATTTACTATTTTACCTTCGACCCCTATGGGTAAATCCTGCAAAATACCAAAAGGTTGAAAACCTCGACCATCAAAAGCCTTAAGAATCATCGGAGATTGGTTAAGTGTAGGAGAACCAAGTGATTTCCAACACTGAATCGACATAATACACGTTGAATCTCCCTCATAAATCACAGTCCGAAAGATTGGTCTGTTTTTGACTACCACTGGAATCTGGAAAGCCATTTGGTGAGGTAGACGAGGTGTACTATTTTCTAAATCGAAGATTATAAGGTTAGAATCCTGAATATCAACAACTCCTATAGCAGACAAAATCAATTTATGCTGTGCTGGGCATGATTGCAGCACTTCCAAAGTCGACATTGCTGAAGGAGAAATGGCTAAGTCTTCAACAATGTTGTAATTCTTAGCAGCTCTCGCATGTGGATTGAAAGCTGATTTACGAAGAACACCTTTAGCAGGCGGTTTGATTATTAAGTCTGGATTTTGTTTCTCGATCTGTAGCGGACCAGAAACAGGAGGAGGTGTAGTTGATGCGTTTGCATTAGAAGATTCTGCTTCTTTACCATCAACAGGATTCTTACTACCGTAATCTTGCGATCGCGTCGCAATCCTTACATGAGACATCATCATAATAGGTTCTTCAAAAGTAGTCAAGGTAGAACCAACCATCTTACTATCTTGAATTGGAAAAGGATCCTTCAAGACAGAAGGTTGTTGCGATCCTTTAACGAATTTCGTAACTTCGGCTCGATATGGACATTCTTTCGTGAAATTATCCTCTTCACAAATGAAACAAGGATAGCGAGGTTTACGTTTTTCGTCATTGGATTCATTTTTATCAGTTTTCTCTTTCGAATTCTTTTTGTTTTTATTCTTCCCTTTCTTTTTACCACCAGATTTAGATTTGGTCGTAGATGTCTCTACGACGTGAATATCGGCAGAAACTTCGGGGGAAGATTCTCCTTTCGGGGAATCAGGTAAAGTTATAATAGGAGAAGAATTCTTCGAAGATTTCTTCTTGCTTTTAGAATTGACCGTACCAATCATACCGTCAACGACATGAGATCCTGAAGGAGCAGCAACTATTTGACCTTGTTTTGGAAGGTCTGGGATTTTTTCATGTAAAGTACCTGACTGCGTATAAACGAGGTCAAGGTACTGAGCTTGAGCAATTACTTGCTCTTCAGTAACAACACCAGCCTTAGCTACATCTTCAGTAATCTTGGGTAACAATGATTTAACAAACCATTCCGCCAAAATTTTATCCGCAATATAAACTTTCACCAAACGTCTCCTATGTCGCCATTCATGGATATGTTCAGAAATATATGTAGACGTGGATTGTTTCAGCGAAGTTAATAATTCCATGCCATTGTCGTATCTCACTGGAAACTGAAAATGAGTCAAGAAGGCAGTTGCTAACTGACTGAAATTATGAAACGAGCCTCGTGGTAACTCAATGTACCATTTGGCTGCAAGACCAATAAGAGTTCTTTGGAAAATACATAAGCGAATTGAATCATCAATAATTGAATTAGACGCACACCAGAGGTGATAATTCATGACGTGATTTGATGGATCCTCTCCTGACTTACCTTCGAATTTTGGTATATCATTGGGCAACTTATGTGGCATTGGCGGCTAGTTCTGATAATAAAAAATTGGATCATTCGTAAGGCGCGTCAAATCAGGTAAATCTAAAGTTGCTATAAATGGTAATTGACGGTTAGGATCACGAAAACCTTGAGTAGCCAAAGCAGTTCCAAGAGGTGGATACCCAGGATAGCTGGGAATCGAATTTGCATTAGGAATTGTGTAACCTCCCGAATAACCAGGATTAAACGTACCAAACTGGGGTTGTTGAGGCTGTTGATAAGTATAGCCAGGGTACGGTTGATACTGATAGTTTGGATTTTGTGTATAGGGACCGAATTGCAGCTGTCCCTGGTACGGTTTATACGTGAATTTCGGTTGACTTGTGACAACTGTACTTGTATCGGTTTGTCCTGCAGGTATCTGAACCGAAGTCTGAACTGAAGGTCTTGATTGAGGTACAGAGACTTGAGGGATTTGCACGGATACAGGGATAGCCGAACTCGGGGCTACAGATACTCCAGAAACAGGTGTTGCAGGTTGGACAGTCGTTGCAGCAGTTGCAGTAGTTTGAGGCGGAGTCTGAGGTGAACTAGGCCCAGCCTGCTGAACAGAACTAGGTGCAGGAGTTTGAATAGTTGGCTGGATAGGTTGTTGGGTTGGACCAGAAATTAAAGGCTGTCCAGTCTGATAAGGAAACTGCACATTAGGCTGCATAGGCTGTTGATATTGGGATGGATCCCACACCATAATTCCAGGGTATTGTCCCGCAGAAGGTTGAACATAAGGACCATAACCTGGTTGAACATAGGGTTGATAATTAAGAGGTAAATTTCTGGCTCCTTGAATAGATGGTTGACCAGAAGGCTGTTGGTAACCTTGAATTGGGTACTGACCTTGAGGTTGATAACCCTGAGGCGCGTACTGAGGCTGGGTTTGATAAGGACCCTGAGGAGCATATTGAGTTTGGGGTTGACCTTGAGGTATGTACTATCCTGAAGGTTGATACCCTTGAGGTATGTACTGTCCTTGGGGTTGTCCCCAAAAATAATATGATTCCACAGTTTGTCCTGGGAAAAAGATACCTTGAGGTTATGCCCCGGGTGGTAACTGACTACCTTGAGGTTGCCCTCCAGGTGGTAAATGACTACTTGAAGGCTGCCCCCCAGGCTGTAACTGACTAGCCTGAGTTCGCCCCCCAGGCGGTAACGGATTTCCTTGAGGTTGCCCCCCAGGCAGTAACTGACTGCCTTGTGGTTGAGGATTGGGAACATTACTAGACATCATAAAAATTTGCTCTGCGTTCGACGTTTCAATTTTAAGACCATTAAAACCAGATGATAACACGTTTTCAATGGGTTGAGGAGCTGCTCCCGAGAAAGTACCAGATAGAGCTTGGTATCCCGAAGGAACAGAAGGACCACCGTGTAAAAATGATTCCGGAGTCTGGGAAAACATGGATGACTCTCTTGCCATAATGGATGGCGGATAGTAACCTCTGGGTGTAGGATGAAATGGAACTTGAGGTGGATGAAAAGCAAGACTCGGATTTTCTAAAAAATTTGTTAAGGATAGATACCAAGCACTAGTTCGAATAGAGCTGTAGAAAATAGATTCACGCTCCCTAAGATTTAAAGATTGAGGGGAGTCGGGAAGAGATATATCTTCGTCTGGATTAGTAAGTTCTTCAATAGAAATAAGACCAGCTGGAAGATCGTCAGTGAGGATATTTCTTACCCTAGGTGAACCAAGATCGCTAGAAGTTGGTGAAATAAATCCTGAGGATGTTTCCAAAATAGAAAGTTCAGTTTCAGGTTCAGAGATTTCAAGTTCATCAACTAGTTCACTGGAAGGAGAAATATAACCAGTAACTTCAGAAACTGAAATCGGCTCTTGAATGTATTCTGTTGTAGGTTTTTGATAATCAGGATGAGTTACAATGGATGAAGTTCCAATTTCTGTTGATCTAATCCTGCTGCTGCTAGATGATACCAGAGCACGTAGCCCTTCAAGTTGACTTGGTGTATATTCAGGGGGTTTCCCTTGTAGTCTCCGGGATTGTCTTGGAAAGTCCGCCACGATTAAAAAATTAATTAACCACACACAAACAAAGAAAATTTCAATAAAAACACCTAAAGTCTCTAAGAAACAAACAGTTGAATCATACGCTTAAAAAATCTAAGAGTTCAAACCACACACAAACAGTAACTTTCCGTACTAAAAACACTAGTTGGTGATGAAATCCAACTTAGTAGAAATTTAATACGAAAAGGGCGGTTGGAACAATTACCCCGACAACCTGCTTAATGAAACAGACTGGTGCAAGTTTCTCCACTATACCATCTCGAGTGAAGATAACCCTCTGGATAGTCCAAGTGAGTCTAGCCGACGTCTGCTCCAGGTACAGTGGGATCTTCCCTCCACCGTCACCTTAGGAAAGAATCCTAAAGATTATGGCCTCTAAAGTTACCAACATAAACAAATATACCTGGGGGAACAGTCTACGATCCGACACACACGCAAGGGCAGAGTAACAAAGCTCAATCCCCTTGAAGGCTCCTTGAATTAATCCAAGGTATGCCAACAAGTGACCCCAGGCTCCTCGACAATGGTCTATCCGAGGTTTACCATTGTTAATATGTGTATATCTTCTATCGTTCCCAATGAGGAAGGATTGATTACCCCACTGGTTCAGATATGAACTCGTGCTTAACTCCTTTAGGAGGAGCTTCCCAGAGCATAGATGCAACAATTGGAATTTCTTCCTACCACAAGATTTGTCTACTTGTTTGTTTTTACTATCTTGGAGAGTTAATTACTCCCTACTCCAAGATACTAGCCTAAGCTATGTTGGTGATAAGAGCCCTAGAAAATAAAAGATTTTCTAGATGAATTTTAATTAAGCGTTACTTTTATGAGCTGTTTCTTAAGTCAATGGGTGCGGAAATGAAACTTTGGTGGTGTGAAGACTCGATTTCCAAAAACACTAAAAATGCACCTAAGAATGGTAATCAATTCTTTTTCTTTCAATGAACTTCTATCTAAAGAAAGAGTTGGAGAATGCAATCCTTTTAATAAACAATGCTTCCTTTAAACATAAAGAATGATTGAAAGAAAATATTTTGTCTATTCCAATAAATGATTGAAGCTCACAACGAAATCCCTTTTCTTTCAAAACTTGTAGCTACAAAAACAATTTTCCTCCAAAAGAGATCTACAAATTTCTAAAAAGCACTCAAAACTACAAAACTAATTTTGAGATCTACTAATTTTCATTCAAAACTACAAAACTAATCTTGAGATCTAATTTTTTTTTTAAACAATCTAAATGAATAAAAGCTTTAAGATTTTTTGAAGAATGTTTTACTTATTTTTTCAGCAAACTAAGGATCTATTTGTCCAGAATAACAAACAGATAAAAAACACTCAATTATGTTTTATAAAAATGAAATTCAAAAAGCAACAACAAAGTTCTTTTTCGAAGATTTGCAAAGAAACAAGTAGCTCTATTTCTCAATAAAGGATGATTTCATAAGCAGGTCAGATTCAGCAAAAAGACAAGAAAACCGATGTAATCTGAGGTATTTCAAAATGTCAAATGCTTCAAATCGCTACAAAGACCAAGTGAAATGCAATACAAAATGCAAAGTCTTCTAGAAAATCATCAAAACATCAACACTGTTGGAATTCATTCATAGAATTTTTTTGACAGAAAGAGTAATCAATCTGGGCAGAAATCAAAAATACTAAATCAAAATAAAGACAAACTAAAGAAAGAAATCTAGAGTTTTTCTAAAATTTAAACAAGGTCCGCAGGCTTCCAAAAGTACAAAGTGCGGTACCGCACTGTTTACTAAAAGAAGATGCGAAACTGCCCGCACTGTCAAAAGAAGACAGAGTGCGGTCCCATAAAAAATTAGAGAAAAACACTAAAGATTTGAAAATTTTCTAAAACAGAGAAAACCTAAACTACCTAGGCAGATGTCTATCAATCAAAAACTAAGAAAAATGTTTCTTCGAATCAAAATAAAAGAGAACAAAAAAAAACACAACAAGTTCTTCCCCAGTGGAGTCGCCAATTTGTTGGACGGATAAATCGTTCTTGCGGACAAGACCGATCTCCCTAGTACTAAAAGTATCTAGCAAAAAACAACCAAATAGACTAATCTTTCTCTAAGCATATATAATATATGAAAAGCTCTATATAGGTATTAAAAGACCTACCTTATGTCTAGTGCTTGTTTGAAGTTGTTGTTTTCCTTCGCGCGCTTGAAGGAGTTTCGCTTGTAAACCTGCAGTCACAAACAAGCAAAGTATTACATAGCACCTGTATAGACATCATCATAAACCATGCTTATCATAGTGATCAAGGAATCTATGAAATAAACCATTAACAAATAGCTTATTGAGAAAAATGAGTATATTTGTATTAATTTCAAAAGAGGGAAAACCTTACAACCTGAGCCTTGATGTTGCACAGGCCTTCCCGTGGTCCGAAGTAGGAGTATCCTCTACTTGACAAGCTCTACACTCTTTCAATCAAGACAAATAGAGGTATGTAATCTCTCCTCACAAAAGTCTTGTTTAACTGAGTCTGAATCTCAACAGCACTTATCTTCAAATATTCTAAAGCTTCAACTCCCTTTGAGGCTACCCAATGCCTCTTTTTATAATGGAAAAGGGGAGGTTTTTCTGTTCCAAATATGAAGGGATAGAATCCTCCTTCAAAGGGATAAGCTCCTCACATCAAGGGGTTAGCTCCATAAGGTAAGGGATACATGTACCTTATCAAAGCGTACCTATTCCCGAAAATTCTCGTCTAGAATCTTCTAATATTAATCTCAAATCAACTTTTTAACTTTACTTTCTCGCCTTTTTTAGTTTTACAGGAGTCCACACCTATAACACATAGAAAGTGCGGTTCTGGTCCGCAGGATAGCTGAACATTAGGTGCGGGCCCGCAGGCAATGTATAGAGAAAGTGCGATACCAAAGTTTAGGATATTTTTAAGAACTTTTCTTTGATTTTCAAGGCTTGATATGAAGAACTGATATGTTAGACTTGCAAAAGGAGTAAGTATGAGTTATAATGAGCTCATACTCATAGCAGAATGTTAGGATGACAATTTTTAGTGTAACAGTGCGTAACCTTGAATGAATTTCCTGTAGTAGCCAGTGTGCTTGAGGATGGAGCGTAGCTGTTTCTCAGTTGTAGGGACTGCCAGGTTGATGATAACTGCTACCTTGGCGAGGTCAACCATTAGTCCCTGTCGACAGACTATGTGGCCTAAAAATATCCTGAAAGGTACGCAAAATATGCACTTATTAATATTTAGGGAAATCTGGTGCTTTCTACAGGTGTCCAACATCATGCGCAGGTTTGAGATATGCTTCTTCACCAAGCCAAATACTGTCTAATCATGAAAATATACCTCCTAAAACTTGTGGATGAACTCCTTGAATACTGCGAGCACTACCCGTGAAAATATGGCAGGGGAATTCTTGAGCCCAAATGACATGACACTGTATTGGAAGGATCCCCATTCACTGTCGAACGTAGTTTTTCTCTAATCTTCAGCCGCGATCCTGATATGTTGGTAGCCCGAAAACCTGTCAGTGAACTAGTACGCTTCCTGCCCTCCTACACTATTGAGGATTTCATCAGAGAATGGCATAGGGAAGGATCATGTACACAGGCATCATTCAGTTTACGCAGGTCAACACAGATCCTTATCTCTCCTTTAGTATTTTTCTCCTGGACTACCATAGGGCTCACCCAATCAGACTGTTCTACCGGTTCCATGAAACCTGCGGCTATAATTTTGTCAATTTCTTCCCTAACTTTCTGCTTATACTTGGGGTTCAATTGGTAAGGTTTCTGTTTATCAGAGCACACATCTGGTTTTAAAGTGATGCACGACCCCTTGGTCCCCTGTAATACCCTTGAGTTTTGAGAATTTCGTAGGAAACAGGTCCTTTTACTCCGTGAGAAGCTCTGCAACTTTCCCAACAGTATCATCATCCCAGTAGTCCCAAATTTTAGATAGCTTAGGTTGTTCTTCTGTTCCAATGTTTACTTCCATTAGCTTAGGAGGCTTGGTCACATCAATAGTCTGCAGTGGGGGTCCATCAACTACGCATTCTCCCTCCAATTTCAGGATAGTGATATTTCGCGGGTCTCCATCACATTCCTCCATTGATAGATTGCGACAGTTAACAATATCTTGCATTTGTGTATCCCAAGCTGGTGCCCTGTACTCCACACGAGGACATGATTCATTAAGTACTAGGGCATCTATATCCTGCAGGGCCTCGTCTAATGCCTCAGTTCCACCTATCAGTCCAAACGTCCCCACAAAATCATCCTTCATGGTCTCCCAGTGGCGGGTACGCTGATGTAGTTCTGCATCCAGATACCATGCAGTGGGAATTAGCCCTAAGGCATGAATAAACAAGTGGACCCATTTTATCATGGTCCTTTCACACCATGCCTGCATCCATGTGGTCACGTGCTTGCATGGGTCTCCTTGGCCAAGGAAAGTCTCCATGCGTAGGTGAACCGGGGGTTCGAACCGTAGAATCATCATCTCGTGACATTCCTGCCAATCCTGGAATGTCCCTTTACGAGTTTCCCACCACTGCGCAGGGGTCACACGCATGGCTAGGTTAAGCGCCCACATTCTTCGCTCCCTTGGGACTTCTGCTTCAAATGTTCTCAAAAAATCCCTAATACTACCAGAACCATCAAAGTAGGGCAGTTCTCTTACCTTTGAGGAGATCCGCCGGAAGCTCTTCGTGATCCTAAGACATTGCAGCGCAGATACATCATGTAACCGATTCTACCAATTTTCGATCTCCCCATCGGAGTCAGAGAGGCATTCACTTTCTTTCTCGCAGCGAAGCACACCATCAGCTGTAGGATTAATAACACAGTTAACGATGAAATAGGTAATTTCACTGGTACCTACTTTTTTAGGTAGTAAAAAAAAACACCCGATTTTGAAAAGTGGTGATGCAGAATAAAAAATAAATAAATTTGGAGCATGATTTTGGCACTTTCAGTTTTTTTTTTTTTTTTTTTTTTTTTTATGTGATGTTTTTTATGTCGATTTTGAATAGTGGTGGTGTATTAACACCAACGTTTTTTTAGAGGATTGATTTTGACACTATAGATTTTCTAATGTCTTCTTCGTCCGTGAGATGCTTATTTTTAAGTGAGTTTACGTACTTGTGTTTTAATATATATATATATATATATATATATATTAAATAAAAATTTGTAATGATATCTTCACTTTTTCACATAGATAAAAAATGGAAAAAGGGTCAATATTCTAAAGTTTATATTTTCTACATGTTTATGTATTGTTAATTAATTTTTCAATGCACATCAAATAATTGTCGCTAAAAAACCAATATTTTGAGCCATATGACAAAAAAATACAAATTTTCAATATAAATAGAATGCAAAAAATACACTTATAGAGACTTTTTGTTCAAAAAAACATGTTAAATAAACTACTTTTTTGGGAAAATTTTAACAAAAAAACTTAAGAAAATAACATTTTTATTGAATTTTATGTCAAAACATAATAGACATGTTTTTTGCAAAAAATAAGGATTCTTCTCATAAAATATCAAAGTCTAAACATTACAAGTAAAACTGATTAATAGATCTAAAAAATGAGCTTTGTTTGCATGCATAACTTAAATATCATCAACAATATCAACTAATACATCTTCAACATCATCTAGAACATCATTGATGGCTTCTTCCGCAACATTTTCTTCTTCATTTTGGTCATTGCCATATTCTAATGGACCTTTCATGTCTGCAAATCTTCCAAAGTGTCCCTTTCCAATAATTTCATATAATGGTGGTTGAGGTTTCTTTTCTTTTTTTGCCACGCATGATTCATTAAAATCCCCTTTCCTCAAACCAACTTCTTGCTTCGCATCTAGAAGGAATTCAAGAGCGTTAATTGTTTTTTAAATAAATTTGCATTTCACTAGGTCTTTCTCAATGGCAATGCAATTTCTTCCTTTTAGTAGGCAACATGCTAGTGTTGTACCTAATCATCAAGCACAAAAGAAATAAGTAAGAAAATTAGTATGAAGATATAAAAAGTAAACAATAAAATATTTAAAATTAAATTTGTATAATAAAACTTACCTGAACTTGAGAATAAATCTAAAACCCAATCTCCTTCATTTGAACATAGATCTATAAGATAGTTAATCAATGCTTGTGGTTTTTGATACATGTTAACTATATCTCATTTTTCATCTTTATCCTCATATGTTAGTTTTCTTGCAACTACATCATGAACCAATACTTGACTATGACTCTTCCCATCTACTCGATTCATAAGAATATGCTTATAGCTATCCTCTTTTGTCCAACATTCAACATGGATGAACTCACAATCATTTACAATAGGCTGATCTTCAGAAGAAACAATATTTGACTTATGCCTGTAACATAACATAGTAAAATTTCAATTAAATTTTACATAAATAATTTTTTTTAGGAGTAATCAAACATACAATTTCAAAGTCTTACCATGTAAGTTGCATCCTTGGGTTTTCTTTACCCTTGAAGCTTGTTAATAACATTGGAAACTGTGTCTGAATGAAATGTCACAAATCACCAAAGTGGTGATGTTGTCATTTCTTGAAAACCCGTAACCACTTTACTAAAATCTTGATAAGTATATGGTTCATTATCATATTCAATGTCTGAGAAATTGAAACCATGAGGAATATCTGCAATAACTAGGGCATATTCCCTTTTAGGTATTAGTGATGCAATGTGTTCACAGTCATCTTGTATTATTTGATATTGGATACTGTCGAGCCCATTCCAAATGTAATGATTAAGAGTATGATCAAGTTCAACATTAATAAGACGCTTCTTTCTCATATTTTCCAACTTAATTTTTTCAATAAAGATTTTGAAAGTATATGGTAGTCCATTTCCATCCTTCTTCGACATCTTAAATGACATAAAAATATACATATGTATAAGTAATAAAATAAAAATAGTTTAAACATGAATAAAATGAATGTATAAATCAACATACCTTATTGAATGCAATATAAAAATCTTTTAAGTATTGTTGTAGAACTTGCTTCTGGGTAGTGGCACACAACATCATCCCAATTGTCTTCATTCAACATTTTAGCCATGTGTTCTTGTATTTTCATAAAAATCTTCTGACTGAATAAATCAAGTTAAAACCGTTAATATAGTGACATGTATAACAAATTCTACCAACATCATTATGTTTTATTTAAAAGAAAATTATAATGAAAGGAAAATAAGAAATAATTCAAGAAACTTACTTTTGAAATTCTGCACACATTTCTTCCATTGATAATTCTTCTGACTTCACATGAGCTAGTACTGATTTGACTAGTTTCTCATCCTTTACACCTTGCATTGTTCTCCAAAGTGTGATAGTCATATCCTCTGGAAGCTTCTTCATTTCAGAACCTATCTTACTGTTGGTACATATTATGGGTTTGCTCTTTTTAACCTTCTGTTTTTTTATGGAAATATTCTCCCACCACTCAAAAATATCATCAATCAAATCCCATATCTCCCCAGTTCTAAATTCCAACTAAAAAATGTTATCCCTGCTTTTGAATATATTTGAATGCATTTTTCCATCTTTTGTTTTGATTTTTTCATCAATTTGATAACCTGTTTCCATTAAACATTCCATCCGAAATGTTAGACTAAATTGTGTCTTATCCCCACCACATTTTTCTATGAATTCATTATGTATAAATCTGACCCTTTGGATGAAAGTCATTTTCATTCTGTACTCATTATCTGCATTATGATCCCATGTCAATAACTTTGATTCTATTTCTATTAAGCCAACGTAAATGATACATTTCACTGTTTGAAAAAGATAGTTATTGGGATATTACTCAATCAATTGTATTTTAGCCTCTACCGAATGGTTCCCTCCAATTACATAATATTTATAATCAAAAGAATCAAAACAATTTGTCTTGTCAAATGCTTGTTTGTTGGGAACCTGACATGGATCGACAAGAACCACATAATCCACCACATGTGCATATGGATTGAACCTGAACAATGTTTCCAGATTATGTACATGTAGGTGATGGGCCTTTCTAATTTGATATTGAGATTGTCCTTCATCTGGCCTATAAAATTGGTTGACATTAAGCTCAAATGTTTGGCCACCAAGAATTAATTTATTCTTCCTCAACTCATATCGAATAGCATTTGGTTTTGTTTTAATAATGCCATCCTCTAACTCAGCACCTAGTGTTATGATTTCTCTGCTTCCGTTAGAGCTTTCAGTTTGTTCTTCACTGCTGCTCATGACCTTTACAGGTTGACCAATATTTGATTTCCTAGTCTTATTGGTCAACATATCAGTTCTTTTATAAACAAGCTCTTAATCATTAGGTAAAAGAGAGACATCTTTGGCCATTTTTCTTTTTGGTGCCTGATTTGTTTTCTCTTTTTGCACAACAGTTCTAATATCCTCCTCACTAATTCTATCATAATTTTCAGTTTCATGTTCGACATCTTCAAAAGAAACATGTTTAAGTTTACTAGATTGACCTACCTTTGTGACTCTTAGTTGTTCCCCTCTTTGTACTATTGCAATGTCACGAGCTATTGATCTTTGCTTCAATCTCCTTTCCTCTGCTTTGTCTCTATGGAAAGTGTTGATCACATTCATAACATTTGACTCTAAATAATAAATACCTTCAAGCATGTTTGAAAGACTCGGAACAAAAGCCTATGAAACAAAATAAAACAGGTTAATGATCAATAATTTATAAAAATTTGAATCATCCTTACAATAATGCATAGTGAAAATAAAAATAAGCATACTTACAATGTTATTTGCAATGTTGCTCGAGATTTATTCAAAAAAATTTGTAGATATTTCATTTGTGTAATACTTGACCTCTGATAGATGATATCTAACCTTGTCACGTTTATTAGCCTTCCTTGCAAGAACATAAATAGTGTTTGTATTCAGGACCATACATATGTCTCGTACTCTTCCCATCACATCATATGGTTCATTTAAGTCAATCATACCACAAACCAAATAGATATGTATATCAGCCTCTGTTTCACTGTCTTCAAGATACCATGAGAAATCAGTTTTATCTATTTCCTCGGTGTTCTTCCAATCAGAAATAAGCTTTAATGAACCTGGTGGCCCACTTGCTTGACTTTTATTAGTGTGTGAAACAATGTCCTTATTGCGTCCAGCTGTAACTTTAGATTTGAGAGTTGTATCCATAGTGTGTCAAGTTGCAACTTTAGATTTGGGAGTTACTGTCCTAGGTGCAGAAACATTCACAGAAATATTTTTTGATGTCATTTTCCTGATAAAAAGAAATATATATATATATATTAGTTAATGAAAAAATAGTTAATCAATTTTTTTCTTAAATTTTCCAATATAAATTTAAATTTACCAAAAAATAATGTCTATAAAATAAATTTAAAAAACAAAATTTATTTGTAAAACTAAATAAATTGAAATTAACGCAATAAAATTAACTATAGAAAATTTTCATTTAAAAACAAAATATTAAAAATCATATTTATATATATGTATATAATATGTTTTGAACACATTTTATAAAAAAATAAAATTTTTGTTTTAAATTGTATAAAACAATTTAAAAAAAATAAACATTATTTTCAAACTTAAGTTTTTGTTTAATATTTAAAAAAAAAAAATACTTACTATTTAACAAATGTTAAAATTAATTTTTTTTTAAGCTAAATATTGTATTAAAAAAAAAAAATGTTAATTTTTTGTTTTAATTTTAATTGTGTTTTTTTATTAAATTTACACTTAGTAAATTATATTTTAAAATTTTAAATGATGATGATGACAATGATGGTTAACGTCCACTGAGACCAATCTTTGGTCTATCGGACCTAAAGAAAAGAGTTATTTAATTTGATTTAAGATTTTATTCCTATGCTCAAAAAGCTTGGAGAGAAGCCTCCCGAGCTCACTATAATTTTGACATCTTAAAAGGCTAGGAAGGTCAATATTGCAACAAAGATTATGAAATTGAGCTCTAATGTGGTTGTACATGGAGCACTTTAAGAGGAAGTGATTTTCATCCTCTATGTTCATATTCTCACAGAGATGGTAGATCCTTTCCATCCATGGTGTTTTAGGACTATCCAATGACCTGTTTCACTATGGAGCTCATGAGAGTTCATTCTAATCTTGGCTATATTAATTTTCTTCTTTGAGCTAGTTAAAATAGAGAGATACTTTTGATCTTCTAAGGTGGGGTTGATGACCTCCTTAATACCTTAATTTTCTTTTAGCTGCTAGATCTTTCTCGCACCACATTTTTTCTTTGAACTTAGAAGTAACAATTTTTTTAATGTTGTTGATGTTTTGCAATGTAACATTCTCGTCGATCTCCCAATGGTTTAACTAGGCCCTGGTGTCTTTATACCAACCTCGTTTAAGCCTTAGGTGATTTTGGCTGGAATTTAAAGCTAGCTTAGGAAGTCTATGGTCTCCTATGCTATTGAGCTTATTCTTATACAACAGAAGCCTAGTTATAGCTAGGCTCTCGATAGGGGAAAGACCCACTTCTATAAGGAGAATAGGATAGGGTGTATTGCTTTTAATTTTAAGGTTATATGTTATAAAATTCTTCTGGATTTGCTCAATATTTCTACAGGATTCTCTAGAGATGCTGCAACCCCAAACCTCACATCCATATAAGATAACAGGAGTGACTAAAGTTTCAAAGAGGAACTTCTTTCTATCCCACATTACGAGGTTTACCATTTAAAAATTATTTTCAAGACCAAAATAAGCTTTCCACTCCCCATTAATCCTTTTCTGAATGCTATAGTTCCAGTCGAGCTTGTGATGAATATCAATTCCTAGGTACTTGTAAGAAGACACTTCCTCCAAGTTACTATTGTCATACATAAAATTAGCATAAGTGTCCTTCTTGGATTTGATAATCATAACTTTTGTTTTGTTAGTGTTAACAGACATACCCATGGTAGAGTAGAAATTCTTAAGAATTCTAAGTTTCTTATCAAGATCATATGGGCACCTTGCGAGTAGAACAATATCGTCAGCATAGAGAAGAAGGATGATGACTATCCCAGCTAAGATCGTGCCAGCACATCCTGCTTCTTCTAAACAACCTTCTAGCTTGTTGATGTAAATGCCAAATAGGGTAGGGGAGAGGGGGAAACCTTGTTTAACTCCGATATTACCCTTAATATATTTCAACCACCCCTCATTTCTCTTTAACTTGGCAATTACATTCTCGTATAACCTTATAGCGGCAGCTCTTAGCTCGAAAGGAAAATTTAGCTCTTCTAATCTATTCCATAGGTTATTTCTAGGAACCGTATCGAAATCCTTTCTAAAGTCCACAAAGCAACATAAGAGATTGGATTTATCATTGCGGCATTCTTCCACAATGATCCTAAGCGTAACGAGGTGGCCCGTTATTGAGTGTTGCCTTCTAAAACCCGCTTGGCCTTTAGCCCGCTTACCTTCACTTTCAAGCCAAATGCTCAACTTATTTTCTAAAATAATACCATATAACTTGGCTAAGAGAGGGTTGATCATAATTTTTCAATAATTAGTGGGGTTATTTATATCCCCACTTTTAAAAATAGGGATAATGAGGCTCTGAGTTCAAGGTTTAGGGAACCCTTGCTTGATCGCTTGGTTGAAAAGCTTGTGGATGTGGGGGATGAGGACAGAACCTCCAATTTTTAAGATTTCCGCCTGGTAACCTTCAATGTCTTTAGCTTTCCCATTTTCCATGCGTTTAACCCCAAAATCAATGTCTTCTAATGAGAAAACTTCTTTTGTTGTGAGCAGGGTTTCAAAATCCCTGGCATTTGGAGATCCATAAATCTTTTTAAGATAGGAATTCCAGTCGTGTAAAGAAATTTTATTATTATCGTTAGTTTTCTGAGTTAGAATCCGCCTCCAGAATTTCTTAGGAGCCACCTTAGAGAGGTGTAAGATATTCTCTTGTATTTTACGAACTTATTGCCTTTTTTTCCTTTTACTTAGGGCTTTGTAGATTTTTATCTTGTTAATTTTGAGAGATTCATCAACAACTTCCTTAATTGATCTCCTCACACTTTTACAATCTTTTTCATACCATGGGTTGGTTTTTCTATTTATTTTATTATTTGAGACTTCAATTGAGAACTTGTTAATAGAATATGAGAGGGTTGTAGTAAAATTATGATAGAGGTCATCTATGTTGTCTATACTAGATAAAGGAAGCAAATTAGTTTTTAATTCATTTAGAAATAGATCATTTTTATTTCTATCAAAGATTAATTTCTTTTGACTATAATGATTATCTTCTATGGGATCTCTATGCATGACAAAATTGAGAGCTATGAGTAAAGGCCTATGATCAGAGTTAGGCTCGTGGTCATCTAAGATGTCAAAATTGATTATTTCGTTGTATAAAGGGAGATCGGAAATAACATAGTCTACCACACTCCTGCCAAGCCCATGGATGCAATTCATCTAGCTAGAATTGGGCCACTTCTTTAGACCGTTGCAAATTATGAAATCTTGAGCACTACAAAGCTTGACTAGCTCCGACCCAAACAAATTATCCCCGAGGTCTTCAGAGCTCCTTTTGTACCGACTAGCAAGAGTAAGGTCTTCTTCTAACCAAAGAGGATTGGGGTTGGAATGATTGCTTAGAAGAATTGCTTGGTTGCTTGAAGTTTGAGCATTAAAGTCACCCATTAAAAGGATATTACCTTCATTCCTTAGGCTAGAAATATCATTCTCTAAACCATTGCAAGGACTATTTTTATCTAGATTCTTTTTCTTATAGAAGTTAGAATTAATGGGGGGAAAATAACAGATTGCTATGTAGGTCTTTTTATCATTAATGTCAGTAATCTCAATCCAACTATATTGGTTGTAAGGGTCGTTTTTATAAATCCTAGCATGGGGGGAGATGTTCTTCTTAATGTAGCAAGCTATGCCCCCAATGCCTCTACTAGAGGATCGCTTGTTCCAAGTAGACCATAGTGCAAAGCCATCTATGTTAGGGACCTTAGATTCTTCATGCTCCCAAGTTTCAACAAGCAATATAATATCAACATCATTTGAGATCCAACTTAGCTTGGGGCCTTTGTTCCATGGAAAGCCCTGACACTTCCAAGAAAGAATTCAGAGCATGTTGAATTGCTATTTATTACTATATTTTTGGTTTCTATCTCGAATAATGGCTTTTCTATTTCTAATTATTGCCCATTTTCCTTCCTTCCTAGCTTCTTTTACCTTTTGAACCTCCTTTCTTAATTTTTCTTGATCTTCTGGAGTGAGATCTTCGTTTATAAATATTCCCGTTCCTTTTAGACTTGAGGTTTTACTAAGTATGTCATACTTATGGTTAGTAGAGCTCACCTTTATTCGGATCAACCTTTCTTTATTCTCAGTTAATTTCCCTAACCTTGTTGCTTTTGTGAGACACGTGGTTTCAATTTGTAATCTATTGTGAAATTCTGTTTGGGCTATGGCTAAAGTATCCTCGTCTACCTCCTTTTTCAAACCGAAGATTATAAGGTTCAAGGCCCTTTTATTACGCTCATGGTCTAATTCGATCAATTTTTTCATTTCATCTTTAATTGTTTTGATATCTAATTTACCCGCCCCACTATTTAGGGTGAGATTGTTGTTAAAATTTTCTTCTAGTTCTTTAATCATGTCCTTCATTTTAGGACTCTCTATATTATCAGCATCTCCTTGCTGGGATGTTCGGTTCGTATCTTGGTTTTGTTTTTCTATGACCTGCAACCTGGTTTCCATTGCTTCCATTTTATTCTCCAATAGTTTTATTTTACTTTCTATTTGTTTTTGGATCTTGTCTTCAAGAGATGTGAATTTGTTTTCCAGCATGGCTTCAAACTCGGTTTGTAGTTTGACTTCTCTTTCTTCTCTATGTTTCTCTAAAGACTCTATATACTCATAAAGGCTTTGTAGAGTCACTATGCTAGGTCTACCTTTGGTAATCTTTTGTAGCTGTGGTGAATTATTCATACTTGAGAATATATGAGCAGATATGTATTAGAAAAAGATAAGGAAAGCGTGCACCTGAATATCAGCAAACCGGATAGTAGACCTCAAGTGCCCAGGTCCAAAAATTTATCGAGAAAAAATCATAGTAGACCCAAGTAGTAATGGAGAAAATTCACCGCAGACCCACGTATTAATCCAAAAAATTCACCACAGGCCCAACTATTAATCGAGAAACCCAAGTATTAATGGAGAAAATTCACCGCAAAATTTTCACCACAAAATTTCACCACAGACCCAAGTATTAATCCAGAAAATTCACCGCAGACCCAAGTATTAATCTAGAAACCCAAGTATTAATGGAGAAAATTCACCCGAGAATTTTCACCGCAGAAAAATTCACCGCAAAATTTTCACCACAGAATTTCACCATAGACCCAAGTATTAATCTAGAAAATTCACCGCAAACCCAAGTATTAATCTAGAAACCCAAGTATTAATGGAGAAAATTCACCCCAGAATTTTCACCGCAGAATTTCAACGCAGACCCAAGTATTAATCCAAAAAATTCACCACAGAGCAAAGTATTAATCGAGAAACCCAAATATTAATGAAATAAAATTAAAACATATATGTTAAATTTTAAATTTTACTTAAAAACTTATAATCTTTTATTATATTTTAAAATTTAATTTTACAATATTGAAATTTATTGAAGTTTAAAATTTTTAAATATAAAATAAATTTTTAAATTTTAAATTATTATATTATTTATACTTATAACTATAAAACCCATTTTAAAATTTAAACTATATATCATATCAATATTACAATTATAAATTTAAAAAACAAAATCAAAACTTTAATATAAAACATTATAATTATTTTAAAAATTTAAAAAACTTATATTAATTATTTAAAACAAAACATTTATATTTAAAACAAAATAAAAAACAAATTAAAGTTTTTATACGTTTTATTTTATATTTAAATTAAAAAAAAAAATAATAATAATATTTTTTATAACTTTATTTCATATTTAAATTTAAAAATAAAATTAAAATAAAAAACTTTTTTCGCGCCTGTCGGGGGCCGAAGGCTGGCGCCACGGTGGGCTGCCTAGCTGGCCTCCAGCCACCGGCTGGGCGGCCCTCTGTGGCGCCGCCTAGTCGGCCTTCAGCCCTTGGTTGGGCGGCGCCGTAGAGGGCTGCCCAGTTGGCCTCCGGCCCTCTGTGGCGCCGACCGGCCAACCTTCGGCCCTCGGCTGGGTGGAGCTCGATTCTCGGTCGACCTCCACCTAGCCGGGGGCGGAGGCTGGCTGGGCAGCTCTTCGCAGCACCGCCCAACTGGCCTCTGGCCCCCAGCTGGGTGGAGGTCGATTCTCGGAATCGACCTCTGCCTAGCTGGGGGCCGGAGGCCAGTCGGGAATCGGCCTCCGCCCAGCCGGGGGCCAAAGGCTGGTTGGGTTGTGGCGCCGCCTGGCCGGCCTCCGGCCCTCGACGGGCAGCAATATATATATATATATATATATATATATATATATATATATATATATATGTATATGTATATTTTCAAATACAAAAAAAAAACAAACCATATAAGCAATTAAATTTTTAAATTTTTTTAAAACTAAACTATTATAACTCAAAAACATTGTTTAATATATAAAAAAAAAAACTATTTACAAACAAATATATTATATAACAAAACAATAAATAAAATAAAAAAATATAATATATAACAAAACAATAAACAAAAAACTAAAAAATAAAGTTTTAAAATATAAACTAACAACTAAAAATCTAAATTAAAATTTTAAGTTTTATTTTTAAAAAATTAAAACAATTATAATTAAAAAAATAAAAAAAAACAATTAAAAAAAAATAAAAAATTTGTTTTAAAATACAAACTAAGAAATATATGAAATTTTTTTTTTTTAATTTTTATTTAAAAAAAAAAAACAATTATAATAAAAACAACCATTGTTGTTTAATACTTGGGTCTGTGGTGAAAATTTTGCGGTGAAAATGTTCTACATTAATGCTTGGGTCTGCAGTGAAAATTTTGCGGTGAATTTTCTCTATTATTACTTGGGTCTGCGGAGAATTTTCTCGATTAATACTTGGGTCTGTGGTGAAAATTTTGAGGTGAATTCTGTGATGAAAATTTTCTACACTAATACTTGGGTCTGCGGTGAAAATTCTGCGGTGAATTTTCTCCATTAATACTTGGGTTTGTGGTGAAATTTTGCAGTGAAATTTTGTGGTGAATTTTCTTGATTAAAGGTCAACTATCCGGTTTGCTGATATTCAGGTGCACACATTCCTTATCTTTTTCTAATACATATTTGCTCATATATTCTCAAGTATGAATAATTCACCACAGCTACCAAAGATTACCAAAGGTAGACCTAGCACAGTTACTCTACAGAGCCTTTATGAGTATATAGAGTCTTTAGAGAAATGTAGAGAAGAAAGAGAAGTCAAGCTACAAACCCAGTTAGAAGCCATGCTAGAAAACAAATTCACATCTCTTGAAGACAAGATCCAAAAACAAATAGAAAATAAAATAGAACTATTGGAGAATAAAATGGAGGCAATGGAAACTAGGTTGCAGGTCATAGAAAAACAAAACCAAGATACGAACCAAACATCCCAGCAAGGAGATGTTGATAATATAGAGAGTCTTAAAATGAAGGACATGATTAAAGAACTAGAAGAAAAAGTTAACAACAATCTCACCCTAAATAGTGGGGCAGGTAAATTAGATATCAAACCAATTAAAGATGAAATGAAAAAATTGATCGAATTAGACCATGAGCGTAACAAAAGGGCCTTGAACCTTATAATCTTCGGTTTGAAAGAGGAGGTAGACGAGGATACTTTAGCCATAGCCCAGACAAAATTACATAATAGATTACAAATTGAA
This sequence comes from Pinus albicaulis, assembly GCA_034641835.2. Lineage (NCBI taxonomy): Eukaryota > Viridiplantae > Streptophyta > Pinopsida > Pinales > Pinaceae > Pinus > Pinus albicaulis. The sequence goes on from CM076576.1 coordinate 87,542,383, forward strand.
ACCACGTGTCTCACAGAAGCAACAAGGTTAGGGAAATTAACTGAGAATAAAGGAAGGCTGATCCGAATAAAGGTGAGCTCTACTGACCATAAATATGACATACTTAGTAAAACCTCAAGTCTAAAAGGAACGGGAATATTTATAAACGAAGATCTCATTCCAGAAGATCAAGCAGAATTAAGAAAGGAGGTTCAAAAGGTAAAAGAAGCTAGGAAGGAAGGAAAATGGGCAATAATCAGAAATAGAAAAGTCGTTATTCGAGATAGAAACCAAAAAGATAGTAATAAATAGCAATTCAACATGCTCTAAATTCTTTCTTGGAACTGTCGGGGCTTTCCATGGAACAAAGGCCCCAAACTAAGTTGGATCTCAAATGATGTTGATATTATATTGCTTGTTGAAACTTGGGAGCACGAAGAATCTAAGGTCCCTAACATAGATGGCTTTGCACTATGGTCTACTTGGAACAAACGATCCTCTCGTAGAGGCATTGGGGGCATAGCTTGCTACATTAAGAAGAACATCTCCCCCCATGCTAGGATTTATAAAAATTGGATTGAGATTACTGACATTAATGATAAAAAGACCTACATAGAAATCTATTATTTTTCCCCCATTAATTCTAACTTCTATAAGAAAAATAATCTAGATAAAAATAGTCCTTACAATGGTTGAGAGAATGATATTTCTAGCCTAAGGAATGAAGGTAATATCCTTTTAGTGGGTGACTTTAATGCTCGAACTTCAAGCAACCAAGCTATTCTTCTAAGCAATCATTCCAACCCCAATCCTCTTTGGTTAGACGAAGACCTTACTCTGGCTAGCCGGTACAAAAGGAGCTCTGAAGACCTCGGGGATAATGTTTTTGGGTTGGAGCTAGTCAAGCTCTGTAGTGCTCAAGATCTCATAATTTGCAACGGTTTAAAGAAGTGGCCCAATTCTAGCTAGATGACCTACATCCATGGGCTTGGCAGCAGCATGGTAGACTATGTTATTTCCGATCTCCCTTTATACAATGAAATAATAAGTTTTTACATCTTAGACGACCATGAGCTTGACTCTAATCATAGGCCTTTACTCATAACTCTCAATTTTTTCATGCATAGAGATCCCATAGAAGATAATCCTTATAGTCAAAAGAACTTAATCTTTGATAGAAATAAAAATGATCTCTTTCTAAATGAATTAAAAACTAATTTGCTTCCTTTATCTAGTATAGACAACATAGATGATCTCTATCATAATTTTACTACAACCCTCTCATATTCTATTAACAAGTTCTCAATTGAAGTCTCAAGTAATAAAAGAAATAGCAAAACCAACCCATGGTATGACAAAGATTGTAAAAGTGCGAGGAGAGCAATTAAGGAAGCTGTTGATGAATCTCTCAAAATTGACAAGATAAAAATCTACAAAGCCCTAACTAAAAGGAAAAAAAGGCAATATATTCGTAAAAGACAAGAGAATCTCTTACACCTCTCTAAGGTGGCTCCTAAGAAATTATGGAGGCAGATTCTAACTAGGAAAACTAAATATAATAATAAAATTGCTTTACACGACTAGAATTCCTATCTTAAAAAGCTTTATGAATCTCCAAATGCCAGGGATTTTGAAACCATGCTCACAACGAAAGAATTTTTCTCATTAGAAGACATTGATTTTGGGGTTAAACGCTTGGAAAATGGGAAAGCTAAAGACATTGAAGGTTACCAGGTGGAAATCTTAAAAATTGGGGGTCATGTCCTCATCCCCCACATCCACAAGCTTTTCAACCAAGTGGTCAAGCAAGGGTTCCCTAAACCTTGGACTCAGAGCATCATTATCCCTATTTTTAGAAGTGGGGATACAAATAACCCCTCTAATTATCGGACAATTATGATAAGCTCTCTCTTAGCCAAGTTATATGGTATTATTTTGGAAAAGAAGTTGAGCATTTGGATTGAAAGTGAAGGTAAGCGGGCTAAAGGCCAAGCAGGTTTCAGAAGGCAACACTCAACAACGGACCACCTCGTTACACTTAGGATCATTGTGGAGGAATGCCGCAATGATAAATCCAATCTCTTTTGTTGCTTTGTGGACTTTAGAAAGGCTTTCGATATGGTTCCTAGAAACAACCTATGGAATAGATTAGAAGAGCTAAATGTTCTTTCAAACTAAGAGTGGCCGCTATAAGGTTATACAAGAATGTAATTGCCAAGTTAAAGAGAAAAGAGGGGTGGTCGAAAGATATTAAGTGTAATATCAGAGTTAAACAAGGTTGCCCCCTCTCCCCTACCCTATTTGTAATTTACATCGACAAGCTAGAAGGTTGTTTAGAGGAAGCAGGATGTGCTGGCACGATCTTAGCTGGGATAGTCATCATCATTCTTCTCTATGCTGATGATATTTTTCTTCTCGCAAGGTGCCCATCTGATTTTGATAAGCAACTTAGAATTCTTAAGGATTTTTGCTCTACCATGGGTATGTCTGTTAACACTGAGAAAACAAAAGTTATGATTACAAATCCAAGAAGGACACTTACGCTAATTTTATGTATAACAATAGTAACTTGGAGGAAGTGTCTTCTTACAAGTACCTAGGAATTGATATTCATCACAAGCTCAACTGGAACTATAGCATTCAGAAAAGGATTAATAGGGGGTGGAAAGCTTAATTTGGTCTTGAAAATAATTGTAAAACGACAAACCTCGTAATGTGGGATAGAAAGAAGTTCCTCTTTGAAACTTTAGTCACTTCTGTTATCTTATATATATATGTGAGGTTTGGGGTTGTAGCATCTCTAGAGAATCCTGGAGAAAGGTTGAGCAAATCCAGAAGCGTTTTATAACTTATAACCTTAAAATTAAAAGCAATACACCTTATCTTATTCTCCTTATAGAAATGGGTCTTTCCCCTATCGAGAACCTAGCTATGACTAGGCTTCTGTTGTACAAGTACAAGCTCAATAGCATAGGAGACAATAGACTTCCTAAGCTAGCTTTAAATTCCAGCCAAACCACCTAAGGCTTAAACGAGGTTGGTATAAAGACACCAGGGCCTGGTTAAACCATTGGGAGATCGATGAGAATGTTGCATTGCAAAACATTAATAACATTAAAAAATTGTTACTTCTAAGTTCAAAGAAAAAATGTGGTGTGAGAAAGATCTAGCAGCTAAAAGAAAATTAAGATATTATAAGGAGGTCATCAACCCCACCCTAGAAGATCAAAAGTATGTATATGTTTTAACTAGCTCAAAGAAGAAAATTAATATAGCCAAGATTAGAACGAACTCTCATGAGCTCCATAGTGAAACAGGTCGTTGGACAGTTCCTAAAACACCATGGATGGAAAGGATATGCCATCTCTGTGAGAATATGAACATCGAGGATGAAAATCACTTCCTCTTAGAGTGCCCCATGTACAACCACATTAGAGCTCGATTTCATAATCTTTGCTGCAATACTGACCTTCCTAGACTTTTAAGATGTCAAAATTATAGTGAGCTCGGGAGGCTTCTCTCCAAGCTTTTTGAGCATAGGAATAAAATCTTAAATCAAACTAAATAAATCTTTTCTTTAGGTCTAATAGACCAAAGATTGGTCTCAATGGATGTTAACCATCATCATCATCATCATCATAAAATATAATACTCTACCATTTAATACATATATATAAACAAAAACAAATTAAAATTATAAATTACAATTAAAAATAAGATTTAAAATTTAAAAAAATAAAAAAAGAATATAAAATAAAAAAAATTGTCAAAAAAAAAAAAACAATTTAAATAATGAAACCACCAATATATTTATAATAAAAAAATAAAAATAAAAATATAATAAATATAACTATTTTTTTTTAGTGCATGGTCGTTTTACGGATTCTTCTGTCTAGATGAACCTATAAACCCTAAAAAAGAAAAAAAATTCTAAATTTTTGTCCTAAAAACCCTAAAAAAATTAGTTTTTTTTAACATTTTCTTCACTAAAGAGATATAAAAAAATTATGGTTTTCGAACCTAAAAACCTTAAAAAATAGTTTTTGAATACAAAAACTATAGAAAACCAGATTTTCCCCAAAATCGTCTTTAAATGGACAGAATAGAAGGAAAACTAACCTTTGAAATGCAAAAAACTCCTGTCACCAATGCGAACACAACGCCTCCACAAAATTACCAATAGCAACACAATGCCTCCACGAAGTTACCAATGCCAATGCAACACCTCCAGAAAATTGCTCTAACAAAAACCAGGAAACTTATGTGATGTGATGAATAGAAACAATGATTCTTATTATATAGAAAATATTGTGTAATTGGTTCACTCTTGAATGAACGTGGGATTAAAATTTAAAATATTTACATGTAGTTTATTATAGTTAAAATATTTAATATTTGCATGTAGTTTTCATAGTTAATATTTTATTTAATATTTACATGTACTGAATGTTAAATAATTCAGGGATTAAAATTTAAAATATAAAATAATTACATGTAGTTAATTATAGTTAAAATAGTTAATATTTGCATGTAGTTATCATAATTAATATTTTAGTTAATATTTACATGTACTCAATGTTAAATCATTCAAATATAATCTCGGATTAAAATTTAAAATTTAAAATATTTACATGTAGTTAATTATAGTTAATATTATAGTTAAAATAGTTAATATTTGCATGTTGTTATTATTGTTAATATTTACATGTAGTCAATCTTAAATCATTTAAATAAGAAAATTATTTTAGTTTGGAAGGCATGCATGAAAGAAATATTTTGTGGATATTTTGAATAGAAAGTATGGTGAAATACTTCAAGACCAACAGTTTATTAAGAAGTTTTCAAATATATTTTAGATGAATATAATGTAGGTTTAAAATTTAAAATTTAAAATATTTACATGTAGTAATTATAGTTAAAATAATTAATATTTGCATGCCGGTAATATGTAATATTATAGTTAATATTTACATGTAGTCAATGTTAAATCATTAAAATAACAACATTATTTTAGTTTGGAATGCATGCATGATAGAAATATTTTGTGGATATTCTGAATATAAATATCCGTAAAATATTTCAACACAAAAAGTTTATTAAAAAAAAATTTAAATACATTTTTGGAGAGAAAGTTTTTCGCGAAATTTTTTGGGGGAAACTTTTGGAGGGAAATTTTCAGTCTTTAAGCTATATATTGTAATTGGGGGAGACATTTGTATCATTCAACCTATTATTGTTGAAAGCCATGGGTTCTTCTGATAGCAAAGTTTTCCTTTGTACAACATCAACATATTCGTCATGCAACAACTCTATTAAGAGTGATGAATATAACAGGAGTTCGTTCACCATGAATAGAGAGTCAAAAAATCGACTTGGTCATAATCCTAAGAATGATGAGAACAGAATTGATGAGGCGCAGCAAAAAGAAATTTATGTAAATTGAGAGTCAGTTATTCCACTTACTCTTAATCCTAAGGATTATGAAAGCAATAGTGATGAAGGGCATGATGAAGAATTTCCAAAGTCAAAAGTTTCACTTCGTCCTAATCCTAAGGATTATGAGGGCACCATTGATGAAGGGGGAGATGAAGAATATCCACTTCAGCTTAAACTTAAGGATTATGCGAGAACCACAGATGAAGAGGGGAATGAAGAATTTGTAGAGTCAAAATATCCACTTCGTATTAATACTAAGGATTATGCCAAAACCACTGATGAAGAGGGGAATGAGGAATTTGCAACGTCAAAATATCCACTCTGTCCTAATCCCAAGGATTATGCCAGCACCACTGATGAAGAGGGGGATGTAAAAAATTCCAGAGTCAAAATATCCACTTCGTCCTAATTGTAAGGATTATGCCAGCACCACGGATGAAGAGGGGAATAATAAAGTTCCAGAGTCAAAACATCCACTTCGTCCCAATCCTAAGGATTATGCCAACACCATTGATGAAGAGGGAAATGAAAAATTTGCAACATCAAAATATCCACTCCATCATAATCCTAAGGATTATGCGAGCACCACTGATGAAGAGGGGGATGAAAAAATTCCAGAGTCAAAATATCTACTTCATCCTAATCCTAAGGATTATGTGAGCACCACAGATGAAGAGGGGAATCAAGAATTTGCAGAGTCAAAATATGCACTTCGTCCTAATAATAAGGATTATGCCAACACCACTGATGAAGAGGGGAATGAAGAATTTGCAGCGTCAAAATATCCACTTCATCCTAATCCTAAGGATTATGCCAGCACCACTGATGAAGAGGGGGATGAATTTCCAAAGCCAAAATTTTCACTTCATCCTAATCGTAATGATTATAAGTTCACCACTGATGAAGGGGGGGATGAAGAATTTCTAATAAATATAGATTCAAGGCATCCACTTATTCCTAATCATAAGGATTATGAGAGCACCAGTGAGGAAGGGGAGGCGCGGGATGAAGAAATTATAGTGAATATAGATTCAAAGCTTCCCCTTATGCTTAATCCCAAGGATTATGAGAGCACCACTGAGGAAGGGGAGGATGAAGAGTTTCTTGCAAATGATAATTTTAGAGGCACAAATCTGAATATTACATTTTCTCTAAGTGATCATTTCAAAGACACTCATGGTGATGAAGAATTGAATCCTCCTAGGGAAGAATTCGAAAGCATGGATCAGATGGTGAAGAATTTCTTCTGAGTCGGGGTTACAAAAGCACCAATGATTCTTGTCAAATGTTTTCTTCAAGTGATGATGGTAAAGAAATTTTTTCAAGCAATGATGTTGATGAATTTCTTAACTATGTTGAGAATGATGATAGTGGGGATAATATTCCTCCTAATGGTGATGAAACTGTTTTTACAAAGGATGATGGAATGATGAAGCCGTTGCAAGCAAATATTGTAACTAGGAGTAGGAGTAGGCCTTTTCATATCAATCCAAGGGTGAGGACAAAATATATCACAAAAAAAAGGTAGGTCATTCATTTGATTTCAAGTGAATGTTGTCGAAGGGATTGCTTGAAACATATGGATTTCAATTTTTTTTTGGAGAAAATGAAAAGATATATGTCAATGAATAAAAGCATGCAAAATTCATATTTAGTGGTTTGCATGCAATCTACACTAGCAGGTTATGATTATCATATTGGGAATGTATTGATTTGTAGAAAGGCTTTCAAAATGTTGCATTCAATTGGTAATTGTCGTTTGTCAATAATCCAAGAAAAACTGGAAAAAGATCTGACATATTATTCAGAAGTACGCTATAAACGGGAGGTTGGGACGTTTGAAAATAATGCTAAGACATGGATGAAAACTTCTTTTCAAATCATGGAGAGTGTATGCCAAATAAAAACACAATACATATTCCAGATAATTTCTTGAGAAGAGAAATGTTCATCTTATATAGAGATTATGCAGAAGCTGTTGAAGGAGTTGGTAATTTTATTACATATTCTTATTTTACAAGGTTATGGAAAAATGAATTCAACAATGTTTGTATTCCTAAGAAGACAAGGATGGGGGTTTGCATCACATGTGCTTCTCTTAAAGAAAAAATAGATAATTGTCAAGGGATAGAAAGATGTATGTGTTCAAAACATTGTTTTTTAAAATTGGATAGTTATCAACTATGAAAATATATTTATTTATATGTTTCTTTTATTTTATGTACAGATTCCGTTGTCAAAGAACTTCAAGACCATCACAATCAGAAAACAAGTGAAAGGCAAAAGTTGTATAAACATCGAAAGAAGTGTTATGATCATCCAAATAAATATATGGGTTTGATAATTGATGGTATGGACCAAAAGAAAACACTTCTTCCACATTTTGTCTGCACGCAAAAAAAATTATAGGAGGAAAATTTCATTCAGTTTCACTTGGTTGGTTGTATGGTATTTAATGAGAAGATGTTTCCAAGAGTTTTCTTCACAACTCCAAATATTCACAATGATGCAAATCTGACCATAACTATAATCCATGATGTGGTTACTTTGTTTTGGTATTCTTCCTGAAGTTTTGCATTTACAATTAGACAACACAAGTCGTGAAAACAAAAATCAAGTTCTTTTTGGGTATCTGAACATGCTCGTTGAATTGGGAATTTTTAAAAAGATAAAGGTTGGTTTCCTTCTTGTTGGGCGTACTCATGATCATATTGATCAAATGTTCAGTTGTTTTTTAGTAACACTGAGGAGGAAAGGTGTTGGGAGACTGCCATCATTAATTGAATGTATTAATAAATCGTACATTCCAGAGCATGTTTTTCATGTGTTGGAAGAAACTATTGACATGTGAAGGTTTATTTTGGGATCGCATGGTGAGGAGAAACACATTGAAAAAGTTAATGACATTAGCTTCCATCATCAATTTCGTATCAAAAAAATTGACAGGATAACACTTATATGGGGCAAGAAGTATTCAAATGTTGCAGAATGGGGGCCATCATCAGGTTTAGAATTTTTGAAGTTCATTCCAAAGCGTCCAATATTTTCATCAAAGATATATTTATTACAGTCAGTTGCTGAACTCCATAATGCACGAAGGCATAAGAGAGACATAAATTATTCTGAATGTCTGGAGGAAATTAAAAGATGTATTAGAGATACATATGAGTACTTTGTTGGTGTCTGCTGTTTTTCCTGCATTTTCACTATCAGTACTAGAAAATCTTCGATCACATGATCCAGTTGTCTACAATATCGGCAAGATTGTCACGCAGGGTTCAGACAGTCCCTTGCGAAGTGTCCTACTTCTCCACAGTTATAACAAATCAATTTCTCTCTCCCTCGACCTGCACTTCCACCTCTCCCCCCTCCCCTGCCTTTGGCTGGAGATCCTCCTCTGCCTGAGGGAGATAGTGGTGAAGAAGGGTCAGCCTGTACTCTGTACAGGTTTCCTCGGTCGATCATTAAGTCATATGTTTGACAGTTATGTTCATCGTGTCCCACCGATGAGCAGAATCAACACCATTGTTGCTTCAACTCTGGAACATAAGCACCAAGATGGGGCAGTGATTGGTATCATGTAGTCCAACTACGCGACAGTCAGCGCACCATAACGTCGGGTTGCTTGGTCCTGCCACCTCTTTAGGGCGCAATGGGCTGGGTCCCCCAGCCTGCGTGTAGTCTGCTAGCAGAGGGCACTGATCCTTGGTGTGGCCGGACACCCTGCATCTTATGCACCATACGTCTGGGCTAGCTTCTTTTCCTCATTCCTTCCACAAATTCTGGAATTCAAGGTGCATTGCCTCCAGCTGTCCTTGGATCTGTTGTAACCCAAACTGGGCATCGTCCCTTGGCGCGACCTCCAACTTCATAGAAATCTCCAAGGCTTTCTCTTGCGTCTCAATCACTTGCTGACCCATAGGTCTGCACAGGTGAGGTAACATCATGGAAATGAACCAATATTTATGCTGTCTATCATCATATTGGAATTCCCCATCCCTGATAACCTTCTTTAGCAGCCGATCAACCTCCCATACTGACTCAGTGGGTCCTTTTCTAAAGTCTTTCAAGTCAACCACCAGCTAAGAGTAGGACTTAGGCTTCCGGAACTTTTGTTTTAAAGCATTCTTAATCTCTTGAATAGATGGATCCACATGTTGGCCTAGGTACCCCATGTACCAATCCAGGGCCCTTCCTTCAAAGGCGAGGGATAGTTGTGCCCTCTTTACAACATCACTAGCCACATTCTGTGCAGTCCATATTGATTCTGCTACGAACCAAAATTGGTCCATATCTTCGTCTCCTACACCCTTGAAGGTGGGTAGCTTCATGTGTGCGACCATATCTTCTTCCAGTGGTGGTGGAGGTCTGTGGAAGTTATTTCCCTTATGCTGACTTGAAGGTGGTGTAGCCGGAGGACTACTTTCTTCGTGCGCACCCGACTCTCTTAATGGGTTGTATATGGATCTATCTCCTTCTCAGTTGGTTCGATAGTACTTACCACTTCATGTTGTACTCTTGCTCTGATCAGAGGTCATTCATTCGATGTGGCTGCACAGGATGCCCTTTTCACACAGTAATATTTTAATTAGAAATGGAAATGTTCACAAGAACTTACCCCGAAATCCTTTGAAGAACCTTCGATTCGCCTCAAAGTAGGATACGAACTGATCGACTGCGAATTCCATTACAAACCCTCCCAGCACGCTATCCACCCAATGATCTATTGTACGGGTGATTGTGTTGTCAATATTCTCCAATTGTTGAATCAATTCCTGATTCCACTGCGTAATTTTTTCATCTTTCCAACATGCCTGGAATTCTACTAGCCTCGCTAACCACTCCCGGTGCTCGTGCGCAAAAGTTACAAAGAAAATTTCATAGACTTCGATGAAAATAAATTTTTCCTTCCACTTTTCAGCTGTCAGCTTCGTGCTGCGATTCTCCTTTACAAAAAATTCCTAAATTTGCCTTTTGAACCAGTCTTCAAGTTCCAATTTCTCAGGTATCCAACGGCCTCATGGCATTACCCGATCTCTCTCTCATAATGCTCTCGGTCTCGGCAATGGAACCATTTGTTGGCTTCAGGGGCCTTGACCCAGTTTAGAGTTAAGGTTTGCCAACAAACCCCTACACTACTGGCCCTTTTGGCAATGCGTACTTTCACAGGTCAAGTTCTCACTCGAAGTAGTATGGGAGGGTGCTAGAACCAGGTTTCTGCACCCTGGGAGAGAGTAGGTAATTAAGCCAGATCTTTGTTGAATCTATCAGGTTCACACAGAAACAAGCCTATTATCAAGCTCTTAACATTATAATCAGCACATAACCCTAAACAAAGAAACCATCATTAACAGATCTAAGAAATATATTCGCATCCACGTGCGCAATATAAATTATCATCACAGAACATTACAATTGCAGCTAATTCATAGATCGCAGATACATTCGCAGCTTAAATAAATAACACAAAGGAACTTCAGTAACAAACACGACCAATCCAGATATCATAAAGATACTTCAAATAGATTCCGCATTCATTAGTATCCAAAATCGGATTACAAACCCAAGACACAGCCCGCGCACACAGCCAATGGGGTCCGCACACAGCAGGACTGAGGATCTCTGTGCACACAGCCAGCAGGAGTCCTTACCCAAAACAACCCAAGAAATATTTCAATAGTTCGTTCGCCACACCAATCTTGCTTCTTCTTTCTTACTAGACCCAGTTATATATCTATTTATATCATCGTAGCATTTGCTAGCCTATGGTCTGCAAACCATGGTTTGCGGACCCTAGGTCTACCCTTTGATCTATTACAAAACATTTGGGGCTTTGACCCGCCCAAAACCCCTATGCAAGACCAACTATTACAAAAATATATAAAAAACGCAGCTTAGGGAACCACATTCCAACACCATGGTTAGCCACTACAGATGCTTACATTGGATTCAGGTCAGAAAGTATGATTATTGCACATGGAGATGAAAGAAAACATGTTGCATTGTATCCTCCCGCTCAATCTCCTTCTTTATTACCATGGCTTGATGGAGAGGAACCAAAAGAGCTTCAATATGTTCTTAGTCTTAATCAAGTTTATCATTTTAGAGAGGAGGAAGAAAATGAGGACTTATTAGATATTTTCATCTTAGAACCAAATATTTCAGAGCAGCTTAGAATAACTCAATACGAAGCTGCTAGTTATCTTTTAAATGAATGTTTTCAGGAAAATTTCACGATACAATCATTGCAAAATAAATTCGAAAGAATTTTTCCTATTAATTCAATTACCAATTCAAATAGGAAAATCATTGAGATTAATCTTGAGAGACATTTTAATATTCGTAATAACTTACAATCATCACAAGAGGAAAAGCTAATAACACTGTTACAAAAATATTCAAAAGCTTTTTCCTGGGATTACATAGACATGCAGGGGATTCATCCAAAAACATGTATCCATCATATTTACACTGACGATCAAATTAAACCTGTAAGGCAACCAAAAAGAAGGATGAACCCCATGATGAAGGAAATAGTGAAAGAAGAATTACAGAAACTATTACAAGTCGGATTTATCTATCCTATTTCAGATAGTCAATGGGTTTCACCCTTAGTTGTAGGCCTAATAAAAATAGGAAATGGAGAATTTGTGTAGATTACAGAGAACTCAATAAAGCCACATTAAAAGATCATTTTCCTTTACCATTTATTGATCAAGTGTTAGAGTCATTAGATGGAAATAAATTATTTTCATATCTTGATGGATTTAGCGGATATAATCAGATAAAGATATCATTGGAAAATCAAGCTAAGACAACATTCACATGCCCATGGGGAACATATGCATACATTGTATTATCCTTTGGTTTATGTAATTCACCTGCTACCTTTTAGAGAGAAGTTCCTGCAATCTTTGTTGATTTTATCCATGAGTGTGTAGAAGTTTACATGGATGATTTCACTGTGTATGGTGGAACATATGATGATAATTTACAAAATATTGAAAGTGTTAAAAAGATGCATAGAGACAAATCTATCACTTAGTAATGAAAATTGTTTTATGATGTTAACTGATGGAATAGTGTTGGGACACCATATATATTCTTCGTGAATCAAGGTGGACCCAACCAAAAATCAAGTCATTATGAATTTAATACCACCCACAACACAAAAAGAAGTTAGAAGTTTCTTGGGTTATGTAGGCTACTATAAGAGATTTATTGAAAATTTCAGTAAAATAGCTTTTCCATTATTCAAGTTACTTGCGAAAGATGTGGAATTCCAATGGACAAATAATTGTCAAAATGAATTTGAAAAATTAAAAGGAAAACTGTCAATTGCACCCATTCTTCGAGGAATTGATCTTTCCCATTTCACATTTCAGCTGATGCATCTGACACTGCTATTGGAGCATCACTTGGAAAAAAAGAGAATGAGTTTAATTATGTCATATATTTCATTAGAAAAAAACTTAACACTGACAAAATTTAATTACACTGTTACAGAAAAAAAAAATGTTAGCCGTAGAACATGCAGTTAATAAATTTCGACATTATATAATAGATTATCAAGTTTACATCCACAAGGATCATTCAACCATAAAATATTTAATGAAAAAATCAATCACAAATGGAAGAATAATTGGATGACTGTTATTAATGCAATAATTTAACATTACTGTGCAAGATCGACCAAGCAAAGATAATCAAGTTGCAGACTTTCTATAAAGATTACATTCACCTGGTGATCCAGATCTAGTATCAGATAATTTTCTAGATGAACATCTATTTGCTATAAATGTCGAAACTCCATGGTTTGTAGATATATATAACTATTTATCATCTGGCATCCTACCATCTTATTACACAAATAAATAGAAAAGAAGAATAATTAGAGAAAGTGCTAGATATAGATGGGTCAATGGAGATCTCTTTTATACTAGTCCTGATCTAATGATTAGAAAATGTGTTCGATAAGATGATATTATTGAAATTTTGAAAGCATGTCATGACGAACCATGTGGTGGTAATTTTGTAGATAAGAGGACATCATATAAAGTGCTGACACTTGGCTAATACTGGCCAACCATCTTCAAAGACTCCATGGCCTATGTGAAGAGATGTGACAACTGCCAAATAATTGGTAGACCAGTGGCATCAGATGAAATTCCATTAAAGCCACGAGTATTGATTTGAAAAACGGGATTTAGATTTCATGGGACCAATCAACCCTCCATCCAATAGAATGAAGTACATCTTGGTATGTACAGATTATGTAACTGAATTGGTGGAGGCAAAGGTAGTAGCATGGGTAACAAAAGATATTGTTGTGTCTTTTCTGTTTGAAGAGATATTTGTAAGGTATGGAGTTCCGAGACAGATAGTAACTGACCAAGGCACACAATTCACATCAAAACTTGTTCGAGATATTACGGAGAAATACAAGATCAAACACATAAAATCAACTCTGTATCATCCTCAAGAAAACATACAAGTGGAATCATCAAACAAAGTCCTAGAGAACATTATGAAAAAGACTATACAAATGAACATAAAGGATTGATCAGAAAAATTGAGAGATACACTATGGGCATATAGGATAACAAGGAAAAACACAACTAGGTTCAGTAAATATCAATTAGTGTATGGAAAATAAGTCCTATTACCCATAGAATTTCAAATACATACATTCAAGCTAGCAACAGAATTAGGGATGGAATTATCTGAGGCACAACAACAAGGAATTATGGAATTAAATAAACTAGATGAGATACGACAACAAGCAATAGAGCACACATCTCTTGTGCAATAACAAATAATTAAATGGCATGATCGATTCATAAAGAATAAAGTGTTTCAGAAGGGATATTGGGCACTCTTATTTGATTCCAAGTTCAAAGATTTCATGACTCATTGGCTTGGGCCATATGAGATTGAAGAAATATTTGATAATGGAGCTGTGAAGATAAAAAAAATTGACGAAGCATCTGTTTCATTTATTGTTAATGGACATAGGCTTAAAGTCTATAATAAGCCTATAAATAAAGATGATTTATGAGAAAAAATTCCATAGACTCATATCTGGAACTAATGGGGAAGCATAGCAATATGCCTCCCATAATTCCAAGAGAAGAAGAAGAATATATATATATATATATATATATATATATATATATATATATATATATATATATATATATATATATATATAAGAGTTTGGTTGTGAAAATCCAAGAAACTAGCACAATACAAACTCGAATTCATATCGGAAAACTAACTTGTTTGGCCAATATCAATTCTCTTTTGTTTTCATTTTACTTCACTATGATTTTTGCAGATTTACCCTCCGAGACATGTCAGACTTACAGACAAGTCTTAACATCAAATTGGGGGAAGGTGTGTAATAAAACTATGAAAATAGTTTTAGTAGCTGAATTGAAGACAGAATATGAATTACAATTACAAAGGGACCTGGTACATCATTCAAACATATATAGAAGGGACCTGAATTATTGAGAAAATTATCTAGAAGGGACCTGTAACATTATGACAGAATAATTTTTCAAACATTATTGCAAATTATGCTAGAAAGGACTTGAAAATACAAAATGTCAGAAGGGACCTGAGCTACATCAATATTGAAGATCATGACAGAAGGGACCTGAAATGTCAAAATTTAACCTATAGAAGGGACCTAAACAACATCATTCCAAATCAAATCAGATGCAAAGCAGAATAAGTCTTTACATAGTCTGGAAGAACCATCGTTATAAAAAACAAAATTTCAACCATCATGAACATCAAATGGTTTGAGGGAATACAAGTAGAGTAAGTAAAAAAAATTGTCTTAAAATTTCAATTTTTTGTGAAAATATTCTAGAATTGTAAAGCTAATTTAGTATTGGTTATGCATTTTTATCACCTACAATTTTCATCACCTATGTTCTTAGCCCTATTTTATCCATATCCACACCACTATCCTAATCACTCAATAAACATTCCACAATCTATCCATACCATATCCTACCCTATTTTTCTAAACAAAAAAATCATAAACAAAAGGCTTAATATTAAACCTTTGTTGGACCTACAAGAAACAAACAAAGAGGTTAGTTTCATTGTAAATATTTGATTTTAAAACATGACCATTTCACTCGTCATTTTAAAAATTAAATTAAATTAAAAAAAAAAAAAACCTAAAGTCTAAATCATATGATAGTGTAACTATTTGAATTTCAAAACAAAAGCACAATCATGATTATGAGCTAAGGTAATGGATCTAAAAGAGAAATCATAATACAAACAATGATGGAAACTAACCTAAAGTATGATTCTATGACAAACAATGCATGTCAATGATGCATATATATGGACGGGAATATGATGAGACAGTGGTGGAACATAAATATGATGGCACACAGTGATGTATATACAAGTAATGAAACGAAAATATGATGGGGCATATTCAATGAGGTACGATGTGTTTCAATGGAGAATGGAAGCGAACATAGTGATCAATGAAAAGTATGAGAAAAAAACGTGAAAAGCACAGTGTAATAAGTGACGCAGAGAACGAGATGTACACCGTGGAGTCAACATGCAAAATCAGTCAGGAAAGGTAAGCCATGGATGCACCAGTCAAAGCGGTTGATGAATGGTCAAAACAATTTCAAAATGCAATATTACAACACTATGTAAACTGTTGACAGAACCTCCACCATATCTAAAAACTCAAGCAACTGAAACACACTGTGTTTTTCACCATCATCACCTTTCGATGGCTCAGTAAAGGAAGGTGTGTAATCAAAACATGCATCCGTTTTGAAACTCTGTGAGAAAAGAATAAACAAGAGAAGACAAGGGAGAGCTGTGAGGAGAATAGAAGAAATATAACACAACAAATAAGGCATGAGATATAGCAGTGAAAAGAACGCAGGGATAATGAGAATTGGCTAAAGTTTCAAGGCAACATATCTGGAAGATGTGTCAAGCGACCACGCTGTCAGGAGGCAAAAATCCCGTGAAGAACAAGGTAAGAAGAAACCTCAGATTTTATTGTTTAAAACAATGATGATTCACATGCGTAAATCTCAAGGTTGTTAAACAAACTGAGAGTTATAAATGGAGTTCTTCTACTACAGTTTTTAAAACTTGTCATTGCCTTACGTTTTGTCATTGCCACCACTCATAAACGCTCTGTCACCAGTCAACACTAAATCCTCTGTTGATTTAATGAGTAAATGATGAAGATATTGGGTAAGATTTTGATAAGATTAGTGCTTATTGAAACACAAAGACTCCAGTTAAACCAAAAGGAAAATCACGATGATCATAGCAGAAAATCACGAGGATCATTTCAAAGATAGGTAAACTTGAAAATGTCTTTGTGCACAATATTCTATTTCAATTTGAATGCGAAAAGAGAATGGAGTTTTTGGTTTGAAAATGCACAGTGAATTCGTTTTAATTGGGTTGTGTAGTAAATTAATTTCATTTGCACACTCAGTAAGAGAATTCGAATAAGGTTTTGTGGAGAATTATTAGTTTAAAAGACACAATCAACATGTTTTTGCATTTTTGCGTAGTAGAGGACAGAGTCTGGTGAATTTTGAAGAAAACAGTGAACTCATTTTATGAGATTTTTGAGCTATTTTTTTACAAATTCTCTTGCATAAACAATGAGCTTATATTAATGCTTTCCCTTAGAAAAGGAATTTTGTATGGAATTAAAGGGTTAGAAGACACTATTGTATAAAAAAATTCATTTTTTTTACACAGTCAAACACGATTTTTTTTTTTACAAAACATAGGCAGAGGATTTTTATTTTTAAGAGATAGATGATCAAATAGAGAGTAGGATAATAGAAACATGATTTTTTTATTTTTTTATTTTTTTAAATGTTTTTATAAACCTCTCTATATCAAATCTTGTGTCTATTTGAAGCAATAAGCTCACTTCTTCCAAAGAAAACAAAGGATTGATTTCAATTACTTGGCAAGGGAAACAAACAGAGATAAGCCTTACTACTGTGATAACATCTAGTACTTGAATTTTTATTTTCAAAAATGAAGTTAATGACAGTAGATGGGTACATCAAATGGTTTTCAGACAATATGATATCAAGAACAGAGCCCAAAGATTTTCAGATTGAACATTGGAGTAGGGACACAGTTGAGAAATTTTATCAATCAGGGTTAATAGGCTTCCTTCAAAAATTCAAAGGGCACAATGAAGATATCACAAGGGAGTTTATAAAAAATTGCAAACAAGATGAAACTATGGTGGGTAGTTTACATATTCCTTTAACTCTAGAGTCTATTTCTGAAGCTTTAGAGTTGCCATTATCAGGTGAACTATACCATAAAGAATTTCATTTCAAAGACAAGGGTTGGAACTTCTTCTTGGATAAGAACATAAATGGTTATTTTGATAGGTCAAAGGGGATTCCCAGGGAATGGTTCAATGAACCTTGGGCTGAATTAGTTTTGATAATCCAAAAATTTTTCACTTGTGATAATAGACATAGTGTAGTACACCTATATCACATTAGGTTACTACAATATATTAAAGGAGATATCATGATCAATTTACCCTACTTATTTTATAGAAACTTGATGAGGATGATTGAAAGTGTAAAATATGAGACCAAACAAAAAGAAGCCCAAATTCATCACTAGGGACTCATAAAAATTATTGTTGATTACCAACTGAAAACTAAGGGAATGGTTTGAAAGGATTTCCTGATTCAAAATAATTTTGTAGAGCAAGCCACTGAAAACAAACTTAAACTAATGCAGGAAACAAGAAATATAGTGCATTCACCTCTCTACCTAAGAACCAGATCAAAGAAAAAACATGAAACAATTATGGTAGAGAGGGAAACATAATTCTTGACCATTTATATGAGACAGAAAAAGAGGAATTCAGCAGATAGAAGCAGCAAAGAAAAAGAACTAGAAGTGAAAATCATAGAAACATCTCCTTTAACCAATCAAGCCAATGAAATCCTTGAGAGGTTGTATCAAGAATTTTATGAAAATCCTGTAGACAGAAATTCTTATTCTGAAAATAATGAGGTTGAAGCTACTTCAGTTTCCAAAAATACCAAGGAGGAAGACCAAAACCTTAGCGGGATCAGAGAGTTAACTGATAACCTGGAGGTAAGTAGAATAATGGAAAGATAACTGAAAAGAGAGAATGAAACATGTAAGACAAATAGTGAAAAATTGATTAAATAAAATGAGAAGATAAGTGAAGAAATGAGAATATTAAAAGCCAAAAACAATCTTCTTTACATACAAGCATTCAGGTGGCTTAAGGAGAATAATTATTGGAAAGCCAAATATGAGAAACACAAGGTTAAAAGCTCAATATACAAGGAAGAAAAATGCAAAGATATGGATTCTCTTCTACATGCAACACAACAGGAAGTTTTAGGGTCAGGAATGGGATCAGCATTAGAGCTCAGGAGGTCCAAAAGGAAAAGCAAGCATGAGGACATGCTTGAACATCAGCTTGGGGGAGATGTTGGTCCTCGTTTGTGATCTATTTTTGTTTATGAAATACATCTTATTTGCCATAATATCCATCCATACACCATCATATCCACCTTATTTTGACCAATAAATGCATATAAAAATATTTAAATTAAGTTATTCAATTCTTAGAAGTTTTTGTAAAAATTGAATTTTAAGTGCATTTTTAGACAACATCAGAAATTCCCGTAATGGCCTCATGGTTTTCATATTTGCAGGACACTTGGCCTCGATCTGGATATATATCTAGAAGGCTTGGTAACTATGATTAAGTGTACACCTATTGGTACAGTCAAACCGAGCTTTAATAGGCCCGATCAAAGGCGGTAAAACATGCCTGTTTTTATGGAGGATCCATAGGAACTAGGTCAAAATTCTTATTTTGTGGGATTTTTCAGATTTTGATGGATCTGATGTATGAATTTGACCTGATTGGATAAGATAAGGATAGTCATGACTATAGGAGATATTTTAGATGAATTTGTTGGATACTTTATCTATTTTAGCCTCAAACTTTGAAGGCATTGATAAGTAGAATTTGTATGACTTAACATTATTATTTCTGAGACATTGGAGACCTAATTGAAGATCTGTTCTATTCCATTTGCTGTTGTTATATGCTGATTGATTGACTAAAGTTTTAAGTAGCTGAAAACACCTTCAGTGTGCGAGGAAAGGGTGGAGGGCCCCCACACCGAGCTAAGTGCACTTCCTAGTTTATTTGTAGTTGCAATTTCTGAATTAGTTTTCTTATGCTTAACTTGTTTATGCTGATGATTTATGAGTGTTGATGAATCTAATTATCATTCTTATTTTTCATATGAAAGGACAAACAAATTTTTAAGTTAAACATTCTTTCTATCTAATTAAGATCTTAAGTTAGAATTCATCTTTTCATGCTTTTAATGCTCTTCTAAATTCTTGTTTCTAACAATAACATTACTAATAAATGAATCTTTGATGAAGGACAACCAGGACCTCTTCATTGAAGAGCCTCTTTAAATATTGTTTCATGTATCTTAATATATTTCTCAATTAGTAGTTTTGATTTCTAATTCATGAAGTAATCTTGTTAGAGAAGGACAAACAAATCTCTTAAGTTAGGAGATTCTTCTGCTTCTGATTGCACACTTGAATTTCGAAATTTATATTTGTAATATGAATTTCCTTAATCATTGATAAAACATATTCTAAATTGATCATAAATGAAACCCATATAATTTGGGGATGCTTCTAAGTTCCACTAGCCCAGATTGATAATAAATACTTGCGTTAATTTACATAGTAAATTGACCCAACATGCTTTTTGGGGCAGATTTTAGTTTCGGTGCTGAATTTTGAGGCTTTTGTAAAACAAATAGTGGAGGAACTAGGGGAGATCGTAACTTGATCAATTTTTGACCAAATTTGATGCAGAAAGAGGCTACACAAGCATTTTTGGGAATTCTGGAGCTGATGGAATAGGTTTAGAGCTGTTTGAGCATTGTAAACATATGTAATCACAATTTTGTGCATAATAGAAGAGGGCCAAGCCATTTGAAGTTGTACCAAGGAGATGTAGCCCAAGCAGGGTGAACTCCTTCATCAAGTGTTGTTATGTTACTGTTTATGGTAATGTTCATGTTTATTAGATGTTGTTGTTCAACATTTTGTTTATTTTAATTTTCTCAATAAATTCACATAAAAACACATAAAAGCTCATGAAAAACTTGCAATTTACCTTATAATTCTCAAGAACTTTGTTTATATTTTGAATTGGATCTTAGCACAACAAACACTAATATTCCCATTCAGATCAAATTGGTATCAGAGCAATAGGTTTACTTGTGCAAGGAGGATTTAATTGTTTTGTAAGTGTTTAAATGCTTACAAGGTTGAAGCTCAAGAGAGGAGAATGAAATATTGTGCGTGCATGTTCTCTAGTTGGAGCAAGGAGAAGGAGGGCATAGTTTCACAATATCCACCACAAGATTCACCTCCAATTGTAGTAGAAGCTTCAGTAAGCATGTCTCATGAAGGAGGAAATGATAACATGACAAAGGATGAGAAGGATTTTAGGAAGTATTTCTTTGACATGACAGAGATGGTGAAGGCCCTCTATGAAGAGAGGAATACAAGGTTGTAGGGTGAAAGCTCCAGGCCTCCAAGAGGAGAGGGTTCTCCAGGAGAAGGAGGTGATGGAAATGGTGATAAGCCACCATCTACTCCACCATCATCCTCACCACCATCTTCACCTTCATCTTCATCCTCTTCCACTACTGTAACCCTTACTCATACTCATCAACATAACTCAAAAGCAATTGGTAAACAACCCTTGTTAAAGCTTCATATTAAATTTGAGATGCCTATGTATAATGGTGAAGTGAATGTAGAGAAGCTTGAAAATTTCGTTCTTCAGTTGGAGGTCTCTTTCTGGATTCAAAACCTCGAAGATGATGACACAAAGTTTCAAATAGCTTCCTTGAGATTGGAGGGTGCAACACTAGTATGGTGGGAAACCAAGACACAAGAAGAGATGAAAAAACATGGTAGGATTTCAATATTTTGGTCTGATTTTATTGTTGCAATTAAAAGACAATTTTACCCTCTATATTATATACAGAAAGATATTATGGATTGGAAAATTTTTAGACAAATAAAGGGACAAAGTGTTCAAAATTATACTCAATAGTTTAGGAGAATAGCACTAGTTTTGGGTGTCAATTTATCTTCTCAAGACACTTTGTTAAAGTATATTGGGGGTTTTCACAACTATATTAGACATACTATTCTCGTGTTCAATCGAAAAAACTTATATAAGGTTTGTGTTCAAGCCACACATCTAGAATCAAGAGGGAAACATAATGCAGATGATAAAAGTGAAGGTTCCCTTGAGTATGAAGGAAAAGTAAAGGGTAAGTTTAATTAAAAAGGAAAGAGAAATGGTTCTATTAAAATAAAGAAAGAGACTCACATGTAAACATTGTTCGAAAAATGGCCATGATGAAGACCATTATAAGAAACTCCATCCAGAGTTGAAGCCCAAAAAACTTAAAACCAAAGAGAAGGAGAAAAAAACTACAATCATTGAACATCACTTAGGCTCAGATTCAGGAGATGAAACCAAGATTACATCAATGGGTTTGAAAGGTAAGAACATAGCAAGCACTAGTTCTTCAAGTTGTTCTAATGTAACTCAAGATGAAGATAAAAGAATTGAACTCTTTCATATTAGAATTGTTTCAAGGCATACCAAAATAGACACACTATTTGATAGTGGTTCTCAAGCCAATTTGATTTATGAAGACTTAGTTAAGAGGTTAAATATAGAAACGGTTCCACATCCAAGACCTTATCCTTTAGGTTTTATATACAGGAATTCAAACTTTCAGGTAACAAGGAAGTGCATCCTAAGGTTTGCAATCAATTCAAACTTTCTTGACGAAGTTGAACTTCATATAGTTCCGCCTGAGATTTCAGGTATTGTTTTGGAAAGTCCTTATCTTTATGATAGCAAGGTAGTATTTCATCGCCATGAGAATAAGTACCACTTTTTCAAGAATGGAATTGAGTATATAGTTAGACTGCATAAGAAGAAGATGAGTTTGTCTCTTATACATGCAGGAGAAATGAAGAGAATAGTGAATGCAAGTCGAAATTTGGCTTTGTTAATGTTCAAGCATAGTGATGTTTTCAATGAGACCTTTCAAGAAGTTGCATCAAATGAACAAGATAATTTCATTGAAGTTTCTAATGGTTGTAATAAGATGTTTTAGGGCTCTAACATGGTTCCTTTGAAAAGAGGTAAACAAGATGAGAAAGATTTGTAGCAATCCACATCATTGTTGAACAATGATGGGAACAAGATGTTGGTGCTAAATGGTGCAAAAATAAAAGAACAAGTGCCTAAGAAAGATGACAAAGAATGCATAGGTTCCAAAAGTAATTCTTTTGGGTTTCAAAATGGTACATCGAAATTGAGAAAACACTTGGTCAAAATTCAACGTAAGTATAAGGCAAGACAAGCTACAAATCACCATGTCGAAAGTGTTCGAGGTGAGAAAGTTTTCAAGCTATTCAAATTTCCTTTGATTGATGATCGAGGTGGGAACAAGTTTGTTTCTTCAAGGATAGTTTGTTGTTTTGCAAATTTTGTGAAATTTCAGCAAGATGGTATCTACACCAGCAATATAGAGTCTCAAGAATCAAGGAAAAAGATCAGTTTTTATGAAAAGCTCAAATTTTTGAATTTAGGAAAATTCCAGTGGATTGAGACTGGAAAGGTGAGGGGGATTTACACTCATCCACTTGTTCAGTAATGAAATATTTTTTGGAGTCCAAAAGCTTCCAGTGGGGAGGCGTTATTAGGTGCTCAAAATTATGCTAAAAAATGAAAGTTTTCGGAATGGTATGGAAGCTAAACAACCATGTAGATCTCGTTGTTTTGAATCTGGTGCAACTCGTTTCATGGAAAACCGACACCGTATTCTCCCAGAAACACGTTTTGTACACTTTGTCAAGCAGACAAATTAAAAACAAAATGTAGGACAACCCAAGCAACAGTCCGTACAACTGACTGGGCATGCCTACGTGGCAGGGTGACTGTGCAGGTTGAATTGGTCAATGGTTTTCATCGACCAATGGAATTGTGCCAAGTGGCACATTATTATTGGTTTGAATAGAAGAATTGTGATTGGTGGTTTATGTAGCCAATCATAGTCTGCCACATGCCCTAGCCAGGGGCCGCCACGTGGCAGCTCGAGGGCCACCAAAATTTAGGTTAAGTCCGAGCGGAGCGGGCAGGGGTCGAAGCCGTGACCTCCAAGTCCGAGAACCAAGCCTTCAACAATGTGTCATAGATATGATTCTTATTTAACTATGGTCTTTATACGATTTTGTTTTAATATGATTTTTGCATTGGGGATGGGGGCCGGGGTCTAGCCCCAGACTTGGTCACCGCAAGGGGGCAGGACCATGGGCGGGAGGCTATCCCTGCCCCCCCCCGACTAACCATAACCGTAACATATATTTTTTACTACGCCATATGTTCACTAAGCCGGAGTCTGTGGAGCTAACCAATGGTTTAATAATCCGCTACCGTAACCGCCGGGGAACCACGACGATGTGACCAGTCTTTAAGACCTCTAGCGGATGCGGGTTGTAAGCCGCCCATCCTAAACTGCCAAGGTTAACCTCCCATGCGATCCACGAATGTGACCACCCCAGAGTTAACTGTCGACAATTAGTTAACTGTCGACGCGATTCTAATAAAAAATATTTATGCGCCCAAAAAAATTATAGTTGGAATTCAGATTTTAAGCCTTATTGGGCAAATTAATGCCTAGAAAATTTCGCCTGGTTTTTGGCGAAATTGGCGCTCCATTAGCGCTTTTGGGGGCGTATTTGTAGGTTCGGTGCCAAATTTTGAGGGTTTTGTAAAACGAATAGTGGAGGAACTAGGGGAGATCATAACTTGATTTTTTTTGATCAAATTCGATGCAGAATGAGGATACACAGGAATTTTTTGGCATTATGGAGCTTATGGAACATGTTTTAGAATTATTTGAGCACTGTAAACATATGTAATCACACTTTTGAGCATAATAAAATAGGGCTAAGCCATTGCGAGCTGGAGCAATGAGATGAAGGCCATGCGGGGTGAAATCCTTCATCATGTGTAGTTGTGTTATTGTTTATGATGATGTTCATGTTTGTTAGATGTTGTTGTTCACTGTTTTGTTTATGTTAATTTTCTCAAGAATTCACATAAAAACACATAAAAACTCATGAAAAAATTGCAATTTACCTCATAATTCTCAAGCACTTTGTTTATATTATGAATTGGATCTTAGCAAAACAAACACTAATATTTCCATTCAAATCATTCGACCTCGATGTGTCTAAGGAAAACTTTCCCTTTGGTAAATATCACATTGCATGGGCACTCTGGAAACTTGGATCCGCATTGTAATTGTCTTGTCGTCACAATTTTTTTTGAAAAAAGAGATTATTTTAAATTGACAATATCTAACTCATCCGAACTCCTATTTTACCGATTTTATTATTATTATTATTATTATAATTTGGGTATTTTTTCACAAGGAATCCAGATCTGCTATTTTTTAAAAAAAAAATTTCACATAAATTTTTAGATATGATTTTCAAAATCGTCTCCCAAAAATTTCTTGCTCTGATACATGTAGAAAATCCACATAGATTCAACTGACCTTGTAATATGCTAAAATAAAATACTAAATCAATTCTAAAAATTGTGGAAACCAATTACGATCTCATAATCACATGAACAAGAAAAAGAAACAATTTCAATCTGTTGTGAAATCAGATCCAAAAATAGAATAATAGAGATATCAACGCCCTAGAAATAAGCCACTTCGAGGGGGCAATCTCCAATACATTACATGAATGAAAAAGAATTGGATGATACAAATTACAAAACATACTTTCTATATATAGGAGTCCATGGGGCCACAATGTAATCCTAGTGGGCCACAATGTAATCCTAGCCGACCTAACAATAATAATTTAAGGGCACAATAATAACAATATGGGGGTTACAGGGGTACAATAATAGCAATAATAAGGGACTATACTAGTACTACAGGGAACTAACATGCCCCTACCCTTCAAAAAGTGTTGTCCTTAATGATTGAGTAGCTTTGGGTGC
This sequence comes from Pinus albicaulis, assembly GCA_034641835.2. Lineage (NCBI taxonomy): Eukaryota > Viridiplantae > Streptophyta > Pinopsida > Pinales > Pinaceae > Pinus > Pinus albicaulis. Next base: position 87,567,998 of record CM076576.1, read on the forward strand.
TTCTATATAAAATTCTCATCCTCCCATGTAGAATCTTCAGTGGGTAAGTTCTTCCACTTGATGAGATACTCTGAAATTGATCGATTTCGTAGTTGTCGAGTTCTTGTTTCCGTGACCGCTTCAGGTTCCAATATGATTTTCCCTTCCTCATCAAGTTCTAGCAATATTGTTTGAACTGGAAGATTTTCACCTATAACCTTCTTTAAGCACGAAACATGGAAAATTGGATGCACTCGTGAAGAAGCAGGAAGCTCCAAATTGTATGCCATAGTACCAATCTTTTGAAACACCTTGTAAGGACCATAGTAATTTGGCGATAATTTATTATCCTTCTTAGCTTGCTTGAGAGACATTTGTTTGTATGGTTGTAGCCGTAAAAATACCCAGTCTCCTACATCAAAAATTCTCTCGTTGCAATGTTGATCTGGCTGTTGTTTCATTCGATTTTGTGCCGAATTCAGGTTATCCTTTAAGAGTTGGAGAACTTCTTGTTGATGCTTGATGTGATCTTCCACTGCTTGAACCTTCAAATTTTCTCTTAAATATGATGTGATGGATGGTGGATGATATCCATAAAGTGCCATAAATGGGTTCATTTTAGCTGCATTATGGAAGGAAGTGTTATACCACCATTCAGCGAGAGGCAACAACTTGACCCATTGTGTTTGTTTATCAGATACAAAACAACGAATATATCCTTCCAAACATTTATTTACTATCTTAGTTTGACCATTGGATTGAGGATTATAAGATGAGCTATGAGCTAATTGAGTACCCAAACAAGAAAATAACTCTGTCCAAAAATTTCTAGTAAAAATGGGATCTGTGTCGCTCACAATAACCTTTGGGTTTCCATGTAGCTTTTGAATTGTTTCCATAAATGTAGTAGAAATTGTACTAGCTTTACATGGATGAGATAATGCACACAAGTGCGCATACTTGGTAAGTCTATCAACTACCACCATGATGACACTCTTTCCTTCAGACTTAGGTAAACCTGTGATAAAATCCATTGAAATATCCTCCCAATGTTGGCTTGGAATGGATAAAGGTTGTAGAAGACCAGGGTCTTAATTGTCTCAACTTTATTCTGCTGGAAAACCAAACATTCCGCCACAAAATTTTGAATATAAGATTTAAGGCCATCCCAAAAACATTCTTTCTTCACCCTGTGGTAATTTTTTAACAATCCCGAGTGTCCTCCTAAAGGAGAAGTGTGTAATTCCAAAATAATTTTTTGTTTTAGTTTGGAATTCTTACAAAGATATAAGCGATCTTTGTACCATAAAGAATCATTTTTCCAACTAAATGTATCATATGTACTAGGATCTTGCTGCAGCTTTTGAATGAGTGTCCACACTTCTTCATCCTTCTTCCATTCATCCCTTGCTTCGGTTATCCAATCTGGTTAGATAATAGAAATGGCATAAAGCAATGCTTCCACCTCTTCATTATTTCTTGAGAGTGCATTTGCAACAACATTTAGCTTCCCTTTTTTGTAGATGATTTCAAAGTCATAACCCAACATCTTTGTGACCCATTTTTGCTGCTCTTCTGACGATAGTCTTTGTTCCAAAAAGTGTTTAAGACTATCATGATCAGTTTTTACCTTGAATTGTCTTCCCATTAGGTAAGGTCGCCATTTATTTAGTGCATGTAGTATTTCTAACATTTCCTTCTCATAAATAGATTTTTTTAATACTTTCTTTTGATTGGAAGACTTTCAAAAGCAATGGGTCTTCTTTAAAACAACACCAATTCCATTTCTTGAGGCATCACATTCCACAATAAAGGTTTTTGTGAAGTCTGGCGTAGCTAAGACCGATGCTAGGCACATTGCATCTTTAAGATGTTCAAAGGCCTTAGTTGCTTCAGGAGTCCATGAAGATGCATCTTTATTCAATAATGTTGTTAGAGGTGCTGCTCTTCTTCCATAATTTTTAACAAACTTGCGATAATACCCTGTTAACCTGAGAAATCCTCGCAACTTCTTAATGGTTGTGGGGACTTTCCATTCCTTAATGGCTTTAATTTTGTTAGGGTCTACCTTAACACCCTTGTGAGCTACAATATGACCCATATATTCCACCTCTTATACTCCAAAGAAACATTTCGATGTTTTTGCATAAAATTGTTTCTCCTGCAATAGTTTGAGCACCCTGTCAACATGTTGAAAATGATCCTTCCAAGACCTGATGTAGATTAGTATATCATCAAAAAATACTAGCACAAATTTTCTAAGGAAGGGTTTGAAAATGGAATTCATCAATCCTTGAAATGTAGAAGGTGCATTGGTAAGGCCAAAAGGAATGACCAAAATTTCATAATGACCCTCATGAGTTCGAAATGCTATTTTCGGAATATCTTCAGTCTTCATTCTAATTTGATGATATCCTAAGCGAAGATCCAACTTGGTAAAATAATTTGCTCAATGTAATTCATCCAATAATTCATCAATCACAGGAATGAGAAATTTATCTTTAATGGTGAGCTTATTGAGCTCCCTATAATCTGGACACATACGCCATGATCCATTCTTCTTGTGTACCAATACTACAGGAGCAGAGAAAGAACTTTGACTAGGTTGAATTATACCAGCCTCTAACATTTCTGCAATCATACGTTCAATTTCGATCTTTTGGACATAAGGATATATATAAGCCTGATGTTTGGAGGAACACTTTCGGGAATCAAATGAATAGAATGATCACGATCACGAATAGGTGGGAGTCCTTTGGGAGTTTCAAACACCTTGGAATGATTGTACAAGACTTTTTGGAGATCTGCAGAAATTGATGATTTTGATGTTGGAATTTCTAGTGAGCATAATTGTGCAATTACGCCTCGTTGTTCTTTCTTTAGTAGCTTTGTCATGACATTAGAGCTTATTATCTTTCCCGGCTTCCCTGCAATACCCCGTAATTCAACTTCCTTACCTTCTGAAAAAGATTTTAAGAAAATTTCTTGAAAATTAAAAGCTACCGTCCCCAAAGATTGTAACCATTGTACTCCTAGTACCACATCAGCACCTCCCATAGGAATCGAAAGCATTGGACTATTCAATACATATTCCCCCATGGTTAGCTTTATATTATAACATTTTCCAAATCAATTTATAGTTCCTCCATTTGCAACCATCACTTGACATTATGGTGCTGGGTATAGGAAACAATTCAATTCCTTGGCTACCTTACAATGAATAAAATTATGGGTACTACCTAAATCAATCAACACTATTACCTTTTTCTTCTTGATATGTCCTTCTATCTTAAGAGTTTCAGGAGTGGTAATTCCTGGAAATGCATTACATGATATGGTTGGACTCATTTCTTCCTCTTCTAGGGTTGGTTCCTGGTGTATACCCTCTTCTTTTGAAAATTTTTGTTCATTTTATTCTTCCTCTTCACAATCTATGTAAAATAATTTCTTCTCAGAACACTTATGACCTTTAGTGTATTTGCTATCACAACTGTAGCAAAACCCTTTTGCTCTTTTTTCTTCCAATTGTTGTGGTGTCAGCCTTGTAGGTTGTGGAAATATAGGAGTAGCAACACTTCCCTCTTTATAGAAGTGAGTGGTAGGCTTCCTTGTCGCCATAATTTTACATTCAATTTTTCTTTCCAACCTGAATGCCTTCACCAATGAATCAGGTTCCAAAACACAAACTTCATGTTGGATGTTATCCTTTCAAGTACCTATGAAGAGATCAATCCTGTGTTCCTCTGAAATATCAGTTACCCTTATATTCAATTTTTGAAAGTCCTCAATGTGTTCCCCCACTGAACACTTTTGTTTGAGATTTATCAATTGGCTAAAGAAGGTGTTGCTCTTTGTATCTTCATAATGTGCTATCATTTCCTCTGTAAAAATTGACCAAGTGACAATTTTTTTATGGGAGCAAAGCTAGTGATACCATACAAATGTATTTTGTTCTAAATGTAAAGTTGTGATGTGTACCTTTTGTGTGTTTTGCACATTATTGAGATCAAAATATTGCTCCATCTGTAGTATCCATGTTACAGGATCCTTTCCATCAAATTTCCTCATATCCATTTTTGGAATATGGTGGTTCTTCCTTCCAACATTAGAGTTTATGAAATCACGATTAACATTTATTTTGTTCTCATCATGAGTTTCCTCTACTATCTTTTCACCATTAGGAAACATTTCTTGTATCAACTTTGTCAAACCTTCCATGTCTACTTTTAGATCATTCTTCATGTTTTCCATTTTTTCATTGATCTTAGCTTCCATGTCATTCATCTTAAATTCCATGCCAGCTTCCATGCCATCCATGCCATTCTTCAAACCATCCATCTTATATTCCACGCCTTTCTTCAAACCATCCATCTTAGCTTCCACGCCTTTCTTCAAAACTTCCATGTCATTTTTTGTTTCTCTTTACGAGAGCGAAATTTGTTACACTTGCTCTTGTAATTTTGATATGTCATGTTGTCGTTCTTCATCTTCATGAGTCATAGTAGAGCCTTCTAAAGGCTTAATAGGTGTTGAATTATTTTTAGGGGCCATTTTAGAATCCAATATTGATATCTATTCTACAATATGCCCTTGGAATCAATTCAATTTGATTCTTAAAACAAGACTTGTAAAATTTGGAAAAAAAAAAAATACACACCTTTTACTTGCTTTGGAGGAGCTCAATATTGAAATTGAATTATCTATATAATTGTGGATCCTAAATATCTAAAAATTTTCCCTGTAGTAGCCCTCTGAAGCTTCTTTCCAATTCCACAAGTTTGATCTAATTTGTATTCTTCAAGACAAATTTATGTCCAATCTCCCACAATGACTCAATTATGGACTAGTTCAGTAGAGCGAACTTTTACGACTTGCCACGTGTCACTGTTTCATCCTTTGGGTCTGAAATTGATAGATAGAAAATACGGTTCGTGTACTTGCGGTCACTTTTTACAACATTCCAATCTGATGCTCAGAGAGAGAGTTATGAAGCTTTTCCCATGATCACCTCTTTGAGATGAAATTCAGAATCCTTAAAAATCCCTAACTTCCACAAATCGTATCTCCGCCAATATTACGAACCAAGATCTGAAATTTTGCGATGATGTTCCTCAGGATTTAGGCTTCACACCCTAAAATTTTTAGCTTCTGAACCTTCGTAGAAACAAAGTTATAGTGAAAATGCCACGATGACCTGTTTAGGTGAAATTTAGGAGCTTGCAAAATGACCTACCTTCCACAGATAATATCTCAAAAAATATTGCGAACCAATATCTGAAATTTTGCGAAGAGTTTCCTCATGATTTCATATTTGTACTCTAAAAATTTCAGCTTTTGAACCTTTGTAGAAAAAAAGTTATTACGAAAATACCGTGATGACCTGTTTAGGTTAAATTCAGAAGCCTGCAAAATGACCTAACTTGCATAGATCATATCTCCGCAAATATTGCGAACCAAGGTCTGAAATTTTGCGACGATGTTCCTCAAGATTTTGGCTTCGCACTCTAGAAATTTTATATTCTAAACCTTCATAGAAAAATATTTATAGCGAAAATTCCATGCTGACCTGTTTGGAGCAGCAAAACCCTAGAATCTCAAAGCTCTGATACCAAATGTTGTGAAACCAACTCCAAAAACAGAAGAATAGAGATATCAACACCTTAGAAATAAGCCACTTCGAGGGGGGCAACCTCCAATACATTACATGAATGAACAAGAATTGGATGATACAAAATACAAAACCTCCTTTCTATATATAGGAGTCCATGGGGCCACAATATAATCCTAGTGGGCCATAATGTAATCTTAGCCGACCTAACAATAATAATTTAAGGGCACAATAATAACAATATGGGGGTTACAAGGGTACAGTAATAACCATAAAGGGGTTACACTAACAATAATAAGGGACTATACTAGTAATATAGGGACCTAACATAATCACACAACACAAAGATGTATTTGGGGAAAGCCTTAGCTAAAAATCCCTGCTATCTATATATTTCATGAAGTCAACAATATGAAACAATACAATGTTTCTCTCAGGCTTGAGAACCCTCTGTACTATCTCTGACTGTCTCACTACCAACCTATGCACAAGTTTCTCTTGGCACACCTTTCTCTCACAAGCTCCACACACAAACTTGTTTTTCCTATTGCTTGGTCTCACCAAAACAATGATTAAACTTGTGCCTCCATTCCTCCTTTTAAAATAAATTTTCTCTAATTAAGGAATGATTTATTTTTGGCCTTCTTCTGACTTCATGCGCCACCTATACAATTTGGATGATTATAGTGGCTGATAGTACACTCCCCTTTAACTCCAATCTCAATTAGGTCTTCCTCACAACTGACATGCAACAACTATTTATAGTGAATTTTTAGTTATTTTATTGATCACTGCATGTGAATCAGATCATATTTAATTCACTCGACCTCTCACTAGTTCCTCCATCAGTTAGAACTAGTTAAACTAATTTTAACTCAAATAATTAAGTTAAACTATTACAATTCAAAATAAACTGCAACAGGACCCCCTAAAACTTATAGTGAACTCTACATGCCTCTAGTTTGACCCCCAACTCAAATTGATTGAGCTAACTAAGTCTTCCTAACTCAGTTAACTCGTACAAGCTGTCATGTGATGTGGAATTGCAATTTTCTTCTAATTTAATTAAGGGAAAATTAAATTAAAATCTTTTTTGTTGTCATTTTCAATATTTCTTGTTGCCAATTTCAACACATGCTATCCAAAACCCCATAGAGATAATTATTTATATAAAATTACAATTAAAAAAAACATAATAATATTTTATATAAATATAATTTTTTTGGTATTATTTATTTATTTTAGTTATATTTGAATATATTAAAATTAAGCACTAGAGGATGGAATAGATGATTTTAATATTTTTTTTTACAATGTAAAAAAATAATAAAAGACAAATTACAAATATGTAGATATGAATTAATTTTTTATATTTTATTATTATTTTTTAAAAAAATTATTGAAAACAAATTGTGATGTAAACAATATTTAAAATTACATTAAGATTGTGATTAAAAAAGATAAAGTAATTGAAAAAGAAAAATAAAAAATATATATACTTTTTCACTATTTTTTTTCCTTGGTTTCATCCACTTATAAATTCTTATATTTAATTGGGAAAATTTTATTGTGTTTGATAATTTTATTAGTTTATGGGATGTGTGAGGCATAGAATGTAATATTCCAAATCTGGAATTTCTACAACAATGAGAATACCCTAAGGTATTATAGAGTTGGAGATGTAGAAATATGCCTTATAACAGATGTCCAATGACAGATCCTTCAATTAAATGATGATGCAGCAGCTTATAACTCACTTTGGACTCAGAAAGGTGGGGAAAAGGGGTGATTTTGGCCCTAAAATGAATGTATTCAGATATATGCATAAAAATAAGGTGGGATGACGGTTGGATCTGATAGCTTAGGTCATGAGGGACCTATGCTCTGAATTTCAGATCAAACAATAATTCTAGCTAGGTTAAACAGTTCCTCCTTCCCCAACTAGGCTTAAAAACCCTGATTTCCCATGGCTTAAATTATGCAGAATGTACTGAAGCTTCTACATCGTGATTTTCTGAAGGGTTTAACTGAAATAATGATGGAACATTAGTATGACAACTTATAATATGATTCAAATGATTTACACTAAGAAAAACAGATATTTTCATAAAGAAAGGCCTCAAAATGAGGTGCTACAACCATGATAAAAATCTGCATAGCCATGACAGCGTTATTTTCAGGGCTGAAGCAATAGTTTATTAATTATTTAGATCTATATCAGATCTTTACATAAAAATTTAGATCCAATATAGATCCATGTACAAGAAAGGCTGATCTATACATCCCCCTTGAGGTTTTGCCCAAAACATGAAGTACAGAGAGTAGATCTGAGATCTAAGGTTACATATTTGTAGAATGATTCAGAAATTTCTGAATAATACAATGGTACAGCAGATCAGATCTGAAACTAACATGGATTGGATGGCCAATCCACAGATCACCATAGTGAGAGGAAGAATCCCAACACCGGAGATCTCTCCTCCAAAAATGTAGAAAAAACACCCTGCAGCTGTAGATCTGCAAATAACGTTGTCCAAGGAAGGAAACAACACTGTAGCCTTTGAGAGTGGAATGGCCTAATTCCAAATTGTAGATCTGAATCATAATCAGAAAATGAACTCTTCCAGGAGGTTCAAAGACACACTCACTGAGAAGAGCCACTGCTATCATCTAGATCTGAGAAAATCTAGTCCTCCACTTGCTGCATCTCACAAGGACAGATCAACCCTCAACATAGGTAGCGCTGTAAATGTAAGGTGAAGCTTGGCCCAAGCCTGATAGTGGACAAGTTAGAACAATTCTCCTCCAAGAGCTACTCAATGAAGGAGGTGGGATTCCTGAATAGGAATCCCCAGCAAGGGATGTCTAAGTAGAAAATACCTTCAGAAAATGATATCTTCAACAACCCCTTATTTTCTACCATCCTCTTCATTTTATAAGTTAGGAGTCTTGCCAAACCCTAAACCAATTTGAATCACGTAACGCCTTTCACATGAGGTCCTCCTTCTAGAACTGCACTGTCCCTCAAAGAGGTTTAATGCATCTAGTCTGCGCTGTTTGACTTGGTCAAAGATGGCCCATTCTTGTGATTTAGACCCATTCACCACCTGCAAGATATAATTTACATAGCCCAGATATGTCTCTGTTCACATATGCATTGATTTATTCTTGGTTTTTAGGAGTTTTACATGTCCTCCTTTACAATTTATTCATTAATCATGAAATGCAAAAAAACAAGGCAAAATTAATATTCCAATTAGCTGCAACTAATTTAGGAATATTATAGTCTCCCCCTCCCAAATGTTGCTTTTCCTCAAGCAACTGCAAGGGTGGTGCAAAATCTCCCCTCCTTCTCTTGTGGCCTCCTCATCAAATAGTCTCCTCCATTGCTCTGAGTTTTCTGCAGTAGTTTTGTCTTCCAATGGTCCTCCCTCAATATGCAATTTTGCCTTTGGTGAATAAACCCAAGGGCTCTCATCATGAAGAAATGGAAGGTTGTTGTGGAAACCTTCTTGTTGATCCATGGCCTCCTCAAGATATAAGTAATGATAATCATGGGGATTTTCATGATCCATGAAAGACTCCCATCTCCATGCTATCATCCAAATGAAGTGGATCACTTCCCAACTTGGCAATCCATAGAAGAATTCCCCCCCTCCCCCTCCCAACACATATGAGAGGCATGTTACCCACAAACATATGGCTCACTCTACAAAGACACAAGTGATCTATCATAGTGGCCATACAAAATCTCATGCTCCCATGGAAGCATGCAATGCAAAAAGAATGGAGGACTCCTTCCCCTAAGGACACATCCCCCCAAAGTACCTCCTTTCCAACCATGTTCCCAAGAGTAAGAAAATTTTCAACATAAGGAATCATGATTAGAATCATGCTAGCTGCCATGTATGGTAGATGAGAAGGAAGATGTTCCCTCATGTGTAACCAACGCAGTTTTATCCTTAACTGCCATAGAATAGGATATGACAAGTGTCTCCCCCAACACTTTTTTGCTACCTCATCCCTTCTGAATGCTTGGAGGAAATACATCATCGTAGGTGTTAAAGAATCACACCATGAAGAATGTAATAGCTTGCTAAGATCCTCTAAGGAATGTCTAGCATCAACATGGTTCATGGCTTTGAGTAGCCCATGAAACCCCTCATAAATAGTGCCGCCATTTGGAGCAATGATGATCCAGGTGGATATCGGTGGCCTCCCACCTATTCCATTTGGACCCGCAGCATCAATTCTTTCAGTTTTTCAGCTTCATCACAACTTACTATTTATAGCAGGTTTTCGGGTCTTGCACACCCGAAGCCGTTTTGGGGCATTAATAATCCAGGTGGATATTGGTGGCCACCCATCGAGTCCATTTGAACCCCCACCATCAGTTATTTCAGTTTGTAAGTTTTGGCACAACTTACTATTTTTAGCAGTTTTTCGGGTCTTAAACTTCCGGAGCCGTTTTGAGGCCCTAAACGATGTTTTTTTTGAAAACGAAGAGCAGCATGGGTCCATGGACCAATTTCTCGTTCAAAAGTTGTACTCCTCAGATAGATCTTTCTAACGAGCTATTGAGTGCGTCAAATGGAGATCGGATGCCAAAGTTATGTCCCCGGAAAGTTGAACCACCAATTTACCCAAACGGGGCCCACAGTTTTGGCGCTTCATCTCCTACGGTTAGGGTTTTGGATGTTTAGGATTCTACATTGTTTCTCAACAATAAATAGGCCCTCGAGCCTCATTGTAAGATAGTTTAGGGGGCTGGGAGCTGACACATCTCTTCTCAGAGATAAGCGCGACCAGTGCCCTAGCTCGCCACATCTCTATCATGTCTGCATTGTAACACAGTTCAGGGGCTGGTAGCCGCCACATCACTTCTCAGGGATATGCTGCCAGTACCCTAGCTCATCTATTTCCATTATGTCTGTAATAGGCCTGCGAGCCTCAATGTAACACGGTTCAGAGGCCTGCATATGCCACATCTCTTCTCAGAGATACGCTACCAGCGCCCTAGCTTGTTTCCATTATGTTTGTAAGTTTATTGCAGTCATTCAGCTATTAATAAAATGAAGCATTATTTCCACTACATCTCTGTATCTATGGTTATATCTATATTATGTTGCGTTCCTACATAAAATCTGGATCAGTGGTATCAGAGCGGGTCTGCTTTTTCTCTGTTTTTCTTTTCATATCCCCAACGTGGCCAGGGTATAAGGAGTTCAACCTCACAACCTCGATGACCCCCCATGGCGGAAGGAAAGAAAGACGAGGGAGCAGGAGATCCTGTCAAAATATTGCTCGAGGATGCCCTCGAGAAACAGAGGAACGCGATGATGGACAAATTTTTTTTTTCAGATCCTTCAATGGCTGCCCACCGGTGGCACATCTACATCCAGAACGTCTGCCAACAGGTCCGCAACATCCTGGACAAATCCAACACCAAGTTCAGAAAAATTTCCCTCCCCCCCATGAAGGAACTTAACACAATGGAGACCATTGCTTCCTAAGGAGGGATGAATGATCCAGGTGGATATCGGTGGCCTCCCACCTATTCCATTTGGACCCGCAGCATCAATTCTTTCAGTTTTTCAGCTTCATCATAGCTTACTATTTATAGCAGGTTTTCGGGTCCTGCACACCCGGAGCCATTTTGGGGCATTAATAATCCAGGTGGATATTGGTGGCCACCGATCGAGTCCATTTGAACCCCCACCATCAGTTATTTCAGTTTGTAAGTTTCGGCACAACTTACTATTTTTAGCAGTTTTTCGGGTCTTAAACTTCCGGAGCCGTTTTGAGGCCCTAAACGATGTTTTTTGGGAAAACGGAGAGAAATATGGGCCCATGGACTGATGTTTCTCGTTCAAAAGTTGTAATCCTTGAATAGATCTTTCTAACGAGCTATTGAGTGCGTCAAACGGAGATCGAATGCCAAAATTACGTCCCCGGGAAGTTGAACCACCAATTTACCCAAACGGGGCCCACAATTTTGGCGCTTCATCTCCTACGGTTAGGGTTTTGGATGTTTCAGATTCTACATTGTTTCTCAACAATAAATAGGCCCTCGAGCCTCATTGTAAGACAGTTCAGTGGGATGGGAGCCGACACATCTCTTCTCAGAGATAAGCGCGACCAGTGCCCTAGCTCGCCACATCTCTATCATGTCTGCATTGTAACACAGTTCAGGGGCTGGTAGCTGCCACATCTCTTCTCAGGGATACGCTGCCAGTACCCTAGCTCATCTATTCCATTATGTACGTAATAGGCCTAGAGCTCGGTAACACGATTCGGAAGACTGCGTACGCCACATCTCTTCTCAGAGATACGCTACCAGCACCCTAGCTTGTTTCCATTATGTTTGTAAGCTTATTTCAGTCATTCTTTTATTAATAAAATAAAGCATTATTTCCGCTGCACCTCTGTATCTATGGTTATATATGTATTCTGTTGCGTTCCTGCATAAAATCTGGATCAGTGATATCAGAGCGGGTCTGCTCTTTCTCTGTTTTTCTCTTCATGTCCCCAATGCGGCCAGGGTATAAGGAGTTCAACCTCGCAACCTCGACGACCCCCCATGGCGGAAGGAAAGAAAGACGAGGGAGAAGGAGATCCTATCAAAATCTTGCTCGAGTATGCCCTCGAGAAACAGAGGAACACGATGATGGACAATTTTCTTTTCAGATTCTTCAATGGCTGCCCACCGGTGGCACATCTACATCCAGCACGTTTGCAGCGAATTGCACAACATCCTACACAAATCCAACACCAAGTTCAGCAAAATTCCCCCCCCCCATGGAGGAACTTAACGCAATGGAGACCATTGCTTCCTAAGGAGGGAGGAATGATCCAGGTGGATATCGGTGGCCTCCCACCTATTCCATTTGGACCCGCAGCATCAATTATTTCAGTTTTTCAGCTTCAGCACAACTTACTATTTATATCAGGTTTTCGGGTCCTGCACACCCGGAGCCGTTTTGGGGCATTAATAATCCAGGTGGATATTGGTGGCCACCCATCGAATCCATTTGAACCCCCACCATCAGTTATTTCAGTTTGTAAGTTTCGGCACAACTTACTATTTTTAGCAGTTTTTCGGGTCTTAAACTTCCGGAGCCGTTTTGAGGCCCTAAACGACGTTTTTGGGGAAAAAAGAGAGCAACATGGGTCCATGGACCGATGTTTTTTGTTCAAAAATTTTACTCCTCGGATAGATCTTTCTAACGAGCTATTGAGTGCGTCAAACGGAGATCGGATGCCAAAGTTACGACCCCGGGAAGTTGAACCACCATTTTACCCAAACGGGACCCACATTTTTGGCGCTTCATCTCCTACGGTTAGGGTTTTGGACGTTTCGGATTCTACATTTTTTCTCAACAATAGATAGGCCCTCGAGCCTCATTGTAAGATAGTTCGGGGGCGGGAGCCGGCCTCTCTTCTCGAGAGATAAGCGCGACCGGTGCCTAGCTCGCCATCTCTATCATGTGCATTGTAACAGTTCGGGCGTAGCGCCACATCTCTTCTCGGGGATACGTTGCCAGTATACCCTAGCTCATACATTTCCATTATGTACGTAATAGGCTGCGAGCCTCGATGTAACACGGTTCGGTGGCTGTGTGCATACATCTCTTCTCGGAGATACGCTACCGGCGCTAGCTTGTTTCCATTATGTTTGTAAGCTTATTGCAGTCATTATTTTATTAATAAAATGAAGCATTATTTCCGCTGCATCTCTGTATCTATGGTTATATCTGTATTCTGTTGCGTTCCTGCATAAAATCCGGATCAGTGGTATCAGAGCGGGTCGTCTTTTTCTCTGTTTTTCTTTTCATATCCCCAACGTGGCCAGGGTATAAGGAGTTCAACCTCGCAACCCCGACAACCCCCCCATGGCAGAAGGAAAGAAAGATGAGGGAGCAGGAGATCCTGTCAAAATATTGCTCGAGGGTTCCCTCGAGAAATAGAGGAACGCGATGATGGACAATTTTTTTTTTCAGATCCTTCAATGGCTGCCCACTGGTGGCACATCTACATCCAGCACGTCTGCCAATAGGTCCGCGACATCCTGGACAAATCCAACACCAAGTTCAACAAAATTTCCCCCCCCATGGAGGAACTTAATGCAATGGAGACCATTGCTTCCTAAGGAGGGAGGAATGATCCAGGTGGATATCGGTGGCCTCCCCCCTATTCCATTTGGACTCGCAACATCAATTCTTTCAGTTTTTCAGCTTCATCACAGCTTACTATTTATAGCAGGTTTTCGGGTCCTGCACACCCGGAGCCATTTTGGGGCATTAATAATCCAGCTGGATATTGGTGGCCACCCATCGAGTCCATTTGAACCCCCGCCATCAGTTATTTCAGTTTGTAAGTTTCGGCACAACTTACTATTTTTAGCAGTTTTTCGGGTCTTAAACTTCCGAAGCCGTTTTGAGGCCCTAAACGACGTTTTTTGGGAAAACGGAGAGCAACATGGGTCCATGGACCATGTTACTCATTCAAAAGTTGTACTCCTTGGACAGATCTTTCTAACGAGCTATTAAGCGCGTCAAACGGAGATCGGATGCCAAAGTTACGTCCCCGGGAAGTTGAACCACCAATTTACCCAAACGGGGCCCACAGTTTTGGCGCTTTATCTCCTACGGTTAGGGTTTTGGACGTTTCGGATTCTACATTGTTTCTCAACAATAAATAGGCCCTCAAGCCTCACTGTAAGATAGTTCAGGGGGCTGGGAGCCGACACATCTCTTCTCAGAGATAAGCGCGACCAGTGCCCTAGCTCGCCACATTTCTATCATGTCTGCATTGTAAGACAGTTCAGGGGCTGGTAGCCGCCACATCTCTTCTCATGGATACGCTGCCAATACCCTAGCTCATCTATTTCCATTATGTCTGTAATAGGCCTGCGAGCCTCAATGTAACACATTTCAGAGGCCTGCGTATGCCACATCTCTTCTCAGAGATACGCTACCAGTGCCCTAGCTTGTTTCCATTATGTTTGTAAGCTTATTGCAGTCATTCAACTATTAATAAAATGAAGCTTTATTTCCACTGCATCTCTGTATCTATGGTTATATCTGTATTCTGTTGCATTCCTGCATAAAATCCGGATCAAATGTTCTGCAAATGAGTGTTAGAAAAATATAAGTATATAGGAGATACATAATAATATTCAGAAAGATAAGATTCTCTATACACTTGTTTTACATTAGTGGGGTAACTCATGGATGAGTTCCCTCTTACACTCAAGGAGTAAGGAGATGTGAATGATGGCTCTTCCCAAGAGCTATGTTCCTCCTCCTCTACCAAGTAATCCATGCACATCTTCATATGAGAGTGCCCCTCTTCTTTGAAACCTTCCCATATGAAACCACCCAAGAGTGTATGATATTCTCTAATGAAACCAGTGGTTTTGGAAAGCAGGATCTCATAGGTGGCATCTAGTAGTTTCTCCTTGAGCTTGGAGTCATTAACCAAAATAATAAGATTATATAAATAAATAAATCCATCAACCACCTTGAACCTTTCATCCACTACTTCCCCATCAAGAACCCCACATGTGAAAAGGTCCTTGGGGTATTCCATCTTGAGTTGGGAATCCCAGTAGGGATCCAAGCTCTCCAAGAATGAGAGTGATGTAGAGGTCTGAAATGCAGCCCCTATCTTCTCATGCCCTCCATCTTTGACATCCTTGATACCAAAGTCACATGTTGGAGCATCATACTCTCCCCTTTGCTACCCCATTTGCAGTTGATCTTGCACAAGACAAGATTGAAGCACATGGAAATCAACTTCCCCTCAGAAAGTCCTTGTTTTCCAAAACTTCCTCCTTTTGGCCCATGTATACAAGAGGGTTAGGATCCCCTTGCCATCTTTAGAAATATCCTTTGTGAATGAAGAAATCATGGGCTACCCAAAAGATATGGATTTTCCATGTGTCCTCATGCTCATGCCATCATAGATCTCTGATTTCTCCTCTCTCAGTGTAGATATCTGAGTGGTAGCTAGCAATGCCCCTTTCAGGAAATTTCTCATCTCTCTCCTAAATTCCTAAGAGATTCTCTGCACTGTGCTAGCTTCTACCAAGGCTCCCTCCTTAGCCAAGTATGCATATGTTACCCATAGTTGAGAGAACACTTTAGATTTCCTCCTATCAAGAGGTGCTCCACGTAAAGTACCTCCTTGCAAAGAGGTGTCAAGGCATAGAGTAGGATGTGGATGTAGGTAGACAGATTTGCCCCTACCTTTAATGCATAGGTCCTCTTGCCTTCTTTGTGTTTCAAAGATTTGAAACAGAGAAGGATCCATGCTCTTCTTCTTGTGATGCCCTTCCTCTTCTTTTCCTTCTTCTATCATCAATATCTCATCATTTGACAATGACGATACATGCTGCTCATGTGTTATACCAAGAGCTCTATGTGTAAGATCTTGTGGAACTCCTTGTAAGAGTGCAAGAGTTTCTTCTCTTGGAGCAAGTGCTCCATTCTTCTCTTCATGAGGTGCTTGAGGTGCATTGTTATGACTACGTTATCATCTCCTTCCTCCTCCTCCTCCTCTTTTTCAATAACTAAAATTGCCTCATCATCAACAAGAGACCTTAGATCTTGGTCATCTTGTGAAGGAGGAATCTTCATGCTTCCCTCTTGAGAAGAGAGTCCTTCATTCAAAGGAGATCTTGCACTTGGCAAGGCATCAAACAAACTCACACCTTCTTCCATGGTCTTCATAAATGGAGTTGGACTCATAGACCCTTCCAACTCATGCAAAGGATTCATCTGATGTGGTTTGATAACAGAAGATGTTACACATGGAGCTTCATCAAACATTTCTATCAACTTTGCAATAAACCTTGCATAACTAGGTGTATTGGCATTCTTCAAGGAAAAATACTCAAAAAACCACCAAGCATAAGCTTTCCCTTCAAAATGCAGCGCTGCTGCTTTGATGGCTTCAATCTCTGAAACTTGATGTTGTTGCACAAAGTTATCTAGCTCCTCCACCCAAACCCTAACTGGAAATTTAGGTGATCCATCAAAAATAGATAGATAGAATCTACCCTTACCATGCTGCTCCTTCTTTGTGACTTTGCTCTGCTTGATCTTGCAGAACCCTTGGAAGTTCAAGTTATCTTTGAACTCCTTGGATTGAGCTTCATACTCCTCTAAATACTCTCTAAGAGTCTCCTTTTTGGGCACACCTCATTTCTTCCTCTTCATGAAGAAATCACAGACAGAACGTTGAAGCTTTGGAGATATGGCTAAGTGCACATATCCATGATATGAGGATTCAAAATTTTCCTCATGTATAGATCTTGTAGATCTAATCGAAAGATCTTTCTATTCTTGAAACTTCCTAGGAGTTTCACTGCTTCTCTCTTCTTCTCCTGCTTTCTTTTTAGATCTGAAAATTGATGAGATAAATCTCATCCTTTCCATCATTTTGACCTTGCTCCTTTCTGTACATTACTTTGGCTTGAAGCCCACAGGCTGAGCCAATTTTTTTGCTATGATACCACTGTAATATTCCAATTCTGGAATTTCTACAACAATGAGAATACCCTAAGGTATTATAGAGTTGGAGATGAATAAATATGCCTTATAATAGATGTCCAATGATAGATCCTTCAATTAAATAATGATGCAGCAGCTTATAACTCACTTTGGACTCAGAAAGGTGCGGAAAAGGGGTGATTTTGGCTCTAAAATGAGTGTATTCAGATATCTGCATAAAATAAGGTGGGATGATGATTGGATCTGATAGCTTAGGTCATGAGGGACCTATGCTCCAAATTTCATCTCAAACAAATAATTCTAGCTAGGTTAAACAGTTCCTCCTTCCCCAACTAGGCTTAAAAATCCTGATTTCCCATGGCTTAAATTATGCAGAATGTACTGAAGCTTATATAATGTGATTTTCTGAATGTTTTAACTGAAATAATGATGAAACATAAGTATTGCAACTTACAATATGATTCAAATGATTTACACTAAGAAAAACAAATATTTTCATAAAGAAAGGCCTCAAAATGAGGTGCTACAACCATGATAAAAGACTGCATACCCATGACAACATTATTTTCAAGGCTGAAGCAGTAGTTTATTAATTCTTTAGATCTAGATCAGATCTCTACATAAAAATTTAGATCCAATACAGATCCATGTACAAGAAAGGCTGATCTATACATCCCCCTTGGGGTTTTGCCCAAAACATGAAGTACAGAGAGTAGATCTGAGATTTAAGGTTATAGATCTGCAGAATGATTCAGAAATTTCTGAATAATACAATGGTACAACAGATCAGATTTGAAACTAACATGTATTGGATGGCTAATCCATAGATCACCATAGTGAGAGGAAGAATCCCAACACCAGAGATCTCTCCTCCAAAAATGTAGAAAAAACACCCTACAGCTGTAGATCTGCAAATAACGCTATCCAATGAAGGAAAAAATGTTGTATCCTCTGAGAGTGGAATGGCATGATGCCAAAGTGTAGATCTGAAGCACAATCAGCAAATGAACTCTTCTAGGAGGTTAAAAGACACACTCACTGAGAGGAGCCACTGCTATCATCTAGATCTAAGCAGATCTAGTCCTCCACTTACTGCAGCTTACAAGGACAACTCAACCCTCAACATGGGCAGTGTTGGGGTTCCCATGTTTTGGCCAGATTGGCAAGACCAAAAGATGAGACAACATCAAAACCACTTTCAGACCTTAGGATCTATCCCTCCTGGGTCCAGAGAGGGATCTCTCTATGATTGTCAAAGGTATATGTCTTTGAAGTTCAAAGGTTGAGATATTAGGCTAGTTATGGGCACAAGTTTTGGTTGTTTGATGCTTGTTTGGTTGTTGGGAAACTAGAAAGAAGGGCTCAAAATGAGACAAGGCTGAGCAAAGAGGAATTTAGGCAAAGGGGAGATAAATTCAGAGAACACTCAAGACCATTGGGCAAATGGAGTCAAGAAAGGGTTTACTTGCAATTCAATATGCAGGCTTTCAGTTGGGCTAGTCATCTAATGCAGTGGATCTTAAAGATGATAGTATGGCTTGAAAGGGTAAGAGGGAAAGTGAAAGCAAGGAAACCTCCAAGGTGACCTTTAGAAATCAGATCCAGGGACAGGGCGTGCCATTGGACACCTGTGATATAGAATCCAAAGGCTAACTCTTCGGACAAGGAAAACATTAAAGATCTAGAACACAAAGTTAAAAACCTGAGATCAGAGAGAGACTTTGAACTCTCAATGCTTCAGCTCCCAGCTCAAGGGAACTTGAAAAAAATCAATTGACTGAAAAGGACCCTAGTGAGATAGAGACCAAATTCTAGACCTCCCAGTGTTCCCAATTCATTCAATTAAATCCTGACAAGAACATCTAAGAAACTGACCTCATTAATTCATACATCAGCTAGTGATATATCTGACCACTACATTGGTTAAATCAATTGAAATCAATCCTCAGATACACATATAGCATAAAAACATTAAAGGCAGGGAGAGCAAAGACATAGGGTACCTAACAAGGGTAAATCCTATGCCAGATTTCTGATGTGTGCCAGAAGAAATGTAATGAAATGAAATAAAACACAGAGATAGAAAACATCACCAGCTGCTTTAAATCAGGATCCAAAGAAATGTGCTTGTCATATTAAGAGCAACACCAGTCATGTACAACATTTCCAACAGCTTGAATATTCAGTCTGGATACATCTTCCTCAGCCTATCTTACAACTTCACATAGAGACTGTGTCTCAAAGGAAACGGCTTACAAATCTCAGATATCTGATCAACAACCCTTACAATGAGTTTCTTCATGAATTTTATAGTTGAAAGATGAGCAGAGGAGGTAGGTGAAAAACTAAAGGAAGCATTAAAACTCAGAAAATAAAGAGGGTCGAAGCCCATTCTGTTAAAATTCTACGCATTTATCTCTGGCACTCTTTGGGTGAAAGAGTGGTCTTCTTCAGGCTTCCATTTACTCTGGTATGACTCTGATGTACTTTGGCTGCAATACTTTGTAGTACTTTTGGTGAATAAACAAAAAGGTAAATAAATGACTGTGAAGCCCACCATACTGCATAACAATTGCTCTGGTAGCTTAGGACTGTTGTCAGGGCTGAATTTTCTTCAGGAAAACGGTAAATAAAAGAAACAATATGGGCGCTTTGTCCTCCCACAGGTAGGAATGTTTTGCTGATGTAGCTACCCTGATGACATGGTTTTCTGTGTGTTAGACCTCTTCAGGTCACCCTGTGTCAATCACGAGATCTTCAATCTGGTACCTTTCCCTTAAAATATTGAATTAAGGCTTGTATATTTTCAATGATGTGCAAAAGAACTTCCTTAACTCTGTATTGATACTCTTTGCCGCTTAAACTGTCTCTGTCAGTGAAAATCCGAGCTTTGGTGGCGTTGGAAGGGTTTTGTACAGTTAAACTCTGCACCTTTGATGAAAATCACGCTCCAGTACCCTTCTAATCTCTTCTTTGTGACATCAGGCTCTGATCCTCATTTTCGCTGAGCTCTGTGTTACTTGTAACAGTGACTGTGAACCATGGCGGTGTCCACCACCTGTACCCTGCAAAACACGCAACTCTGTTATGAAATCCATGCATAGGGAAAGATGGCGACGGTGGTAAAAATGACGGTTTCAGATGAAGCAATGGTGGAAAATGCAGAAATATGGTGTAAACTATGACTAATAGGGTTTCGGTGGAGAAATGCACGTGGACCGTTTGATCATGGTTCGGTGGCAAAGATCGACGATGGAGGTTTAATAGCTGGATGGCTTATGAAAGTTGGGTGGAATGCATAGATTCTAATGTAAAACGTTAAACCTTTAATGTAAATCACGAAAGTTTGGACATAGGCAGAAATGAAAAGAAATGAATGAAAATGTGATGGAATTGGTCATGCGTGGTGGGACCCGGCATGGGTGGAGGGCGATTCTTTAGGACCAATGGATCTCAGGAGGGGATCGACGGCCATGATCCAATCGGAGGGGAGAAATGGGAGGGTCGATACTTCGATGAATGATGACGCAATTAGTTTATGGCCGTTGGATCTTAGATTAAATGGACGGTCGAGATCAAATCGGGGAATCGCAATCGCAAAGGGCGGAAGGTGGCATCGTTTGGAAATTGCGATTGCGATTGGAGAGGGAAAGCGAGGGCCGTCAGATCAAAGGGGAAAATGATGGCTAGGATTGGATCGGAAGATCGCAATCGGGTGACACGGCAAGACCTTTGCGATTGCGATGGGGGCGGGGATGCGATGGAGCGCCAGCCGTCCGATTCAATCGAGATCTACGGCGGGGATTGAATCGGCGGGGGGAAAGAATGGAATGATGGAAAGGAGTGATGGGATTAGGGCCGATGGATTAAATTATGGATCAACGGCGGAGATGTAGTCGGGGGATCGCAATCGCAACGGGCGGAAGGTGGCATTGATTGATAATTGCGATTGCGATCGGAGTGGGGGAAGCGGGAAAGCGAGGGCTGTCGGATCTATATGGATCAACGGTGGGGATCACGGCGCGGGACTTCAGACCAACTCAAATCACATCGGGATTTTATCGCATAACACGGAAAAATGCTTCACCGAAATATTGTGATTGCGATTAGCGCCCAGGCTTCAACGCTTGGTCTAAGCGCTAGGGGCATATGGGGAAGTGGTTTGCGGGGTTGGGCCGAAAGGGGCTAGGCCTTAATATAAGGTGGAAAGTGGGTTTTTGGGCCCTTTTAACGTTTTTTAAAGCTAGGAAAAGGTAACAATAGAGGGAAAAAAGGAGAAATTAGGCCAAACAGGGGGTATGTGTACGATTTAAAGGGGATTTTGGGAGGATTTAGAGGGTAAAAGGGGGAACTTTAACAAAGGGGAAGAATGTTAAAATGGGACATTTTGCATGGGAACAAGGGCAAATGAAGGCCTTTTGGAGCACAACTATTCACGATCAGTGAGGCTTATTGCCTTAAGAACAGCAGAGGGAAATCATCAAAGAGAAAAGAGCATGAAGAGGCTTCAAGGATGATGTGTCTTAAGGAGAAATGCATTCCTTGAAAGCTCAAAAAACAATCTAGCCCCTGCTTGCTTGTCAAGAAATTTATAGGGGGATTAACATGCAGCACCATAAATGTAAGGTGAAGCTTGGCCCAAGCCTAATAGTGGACAAGTTAGAACAATTCTCCTCCAAGAGCTACTCAAGGAAGGAGGTGGGATTCCTGAACAAGAATGCCCAGCAAGGGATTTCTAAGCAGACAATACCTTCAGAAAATGATATCTTCAACAACCCCTTCTTTGCTGCCCTCCTCTTCCTTTTATAAGTTAGGAGTCTTGCCAAACCCTAAACCACTTTGAATACTTAACCCCTTTCACATGAGGTCCTCCTTCTAGAACTGCGTTGTCCCTCAAAGAGGTTCAACGCATCTAGATTGCGCTGTTTGACTTGGTCAAAGATGATCCATTCTTGTGATTTAGACCCATTCACACCTGCAAGATATAATTTACATAGCTCAGATATGTCTCTGTTCACATAGGCATTGATTTATTCTTGGTTTTCAGGAGTTTTACATGTCCTCCTATACAATTTATTCATTAATTATGAAATGTAAAATAAACAAGGCAAAATTAATATTCCAATTAGCTGTAGCTAATTTAGGAATATTACATAGAAATTTTGAAGGATGAAAATTTATCTTAAAGTTTATTTTTTTTGGTGAAACTTACTGATCCTTAATATGTAAACTATAAAATGTTTGGTTATATTTCTATAAAAACATTCAAATTTATAATGATTTTATATGGTATGTAAATTTTTTTGATGATTTTTAAGCTAAAAAGACATTGTATAAAATTTGAGCCAATCATTTTTATATAAATATGGAAATTCATGAGTGTTTTTTTTTGTTGAAAAAGGCATGGAAAGTAGTATAACAATGATATACTATTTTAATCCTACATTGACCAACTCTAACTACACAAATGGTGTTAACAAGAAACTCCTTTAGAAGCTAAAAGGTGGTTCAATGGAGCAATTTAAAAACAAAGGTAATAGATGCAATACAACATAGTGCCCGAATCTGCTGCTAATTAATTAATTAAAAGTTGCGTAGAGTGCATAGAAAACTTCATATTTTTAAAGCTTTCTGCACAATGAAATGTCTTCCTACAAATCTCTCTGCACAATGAAAGCTCACCACACAAGCTTCAACAATAATTTAACGGCTCATGAAAGCTCTCCCCACGAAACAAGACAACACCACACCATTAAGTTCAGTGATAATAGATACTATTGGTGACATGCTATTAAGCCAATATTCTTGCTTAATTAAATATGCCAACAAATACCCAAAAGTAATGAAAACATGCTTGTCACTTGTTAGGAACAAAAATCAAAGTGTAATAAATTCATAGATGCCACAGAAAAAAAATCAATGCAAACGTTTTAATATGTCATAAAATATTTTGTGTATCAATGCAAATGTTTTAATATGTCATAAAATATTTAGTACACAAACAAAGCTTCCCACAATAATCTAAGTTAATTATGCGGAGCTCTGCACTCCGACACAATGAGCTAGCTAAGTTCATCATGCGGAGCACTGCACTCCGACACAATGAGCTTTCTGCTCATCAGAAAGTAAAAGAACACCATTAAATTTGATAACAGTAAATACTATTGGTAACATGTTATTAAGTCAATATTCTTACTTAATTAAATATACCAACTCATACCCAAGTGTAATGAATACATGCACTCTGACAAAATGAGTTTCGGCTGATCAGGAAGTAAGAGAACACCATTAAGTTTGATAACAATGAATACTACTGGTAATATGTTATTAAGTCAATATTCTTACTTAATTAAATATACCAACTATTATGCAAGTGTAATGAATACATGCTTGTCACTTGTCAAGAAAAAAATCAAAGAGTTAGGTGTCACAATCGGTTTGTTAGTTGTAGAGTTTTTTTTTTCAGATATCTGGCATTTGACGGTAAGTTTTATTTCCTAAGCTATCTACTTCTGAGCATATAATGCTTATGCTAGGATAAAAGCAAGTACATCATCTAGGAATGAGCAATGTAAACTCATACGTATTTATTACTAAATAACCTGGAAAATAAGGCTTACCGTATTTGACATATATATATGTTAGGCAGACCATGTTGGAGGTTATCAAAGAACTGGAATTTATAAAAAACACCATACAAACCCAAAACCTCAGCATCCAAAGAAACCTTACAAACAATGCTATTTTATCAAATACACCATACAAACAAAGTTATTTTAGTGGATGACGATTACGACAACATATCAAAGTGTAAGTCGACTGACAGCGGGAAGCGTCCGATAAGGAAAAGCTCTTCCGACAACAGAAGGATTACGATTCAACAAGACGTAATCACCGATCTAAAGACCTCTGCGATTCTCAAGAATACAGAGACCACTTCGCTGGTGTCTGTATACAGGATCTCTGGTTCAACGTCCGTAGATGTTCGTCCACTAGTTGTCTGTTGAAGAACATTATCTAATGACCCTTCATCTGTGGTGGCTGTTGTCGACTTCACTCTACAGACTAAACAATAACCTCGTTGTATATTTGGTCAACGATGGTCCTTCGTCGCGCTCAGAGTGTTATCAGTCCTCGTAGTTATGTTACCCCTGCACTATCCATTGTTGTAGACAAATTGAAACGAATTCCCGAAACTTGTGAATTCCTCTACGATTCTCCCTTGTCGCTGAGTTATTTATGATCTAAATTGGTGGTCACTTGATCCTATTGTCGTGGAACACTGTTAGCAAAATCGTGACTCAACAATGGGACTCAAGCTATAATGAACGTTGAAACCCATATTAATGGGTTGATCCCGAGATCGGGTGGTATGGGAGCCTCCTTTGCCTTCCTCTGCACCATGGAAGAATCAAGGGTTAACCTATACTTATAAGAAACAAAACTAGTGCTCAAAAACCATAAATGTGAATAACCCCATTTTCAAAAAGAAGAAATTGGGCCAGATTTCAGGAACCACCCAAGCTGGGTTGCCAATTGAGGTGAGAATAAATCCGACCGAATCTAGGCTGAGGATCTCACATGAAACTTTCCATTGAAAACTCACCTGAAATCTCAAAATTCTAATGAAGAAGATCCAAAATTCCATGTTTGCTATTTTTCTTCCTCCGCAATTTAAATATTGATTGCTTGAAAGAAACCACAGGAAAATACCTTGTTTGAAAATTACCTGGGGACAAAATTGTGCTTTATGCCCTTGTTCCATCATTTATTTATTATTATTATTATATTTCCATCCAACTGGGTCAACTAATTGGGGATATTACAGTCCCCCTACCTAAAGTCTCTTGCCCTCAAGCAATTTCAATGTTGGATGTTGCAATATGTGCTCTCCTTTCCAGGTGGCATCTTTGACAGTAAAATATTTCCATCAAACCAAATATTCTTGAATGGTCCCTCTTCGAATCTTCCTTTGTCAAACCTTCAACACCTCCTCTGGAACTATTTGAAGATGTCCCTCCTCTTATAATGAGGGTAAATTAGGTAATGATTTGACATTCTCCCCTACCACCTTCTTCAAAAAAGAAACATGAAATATGTTGTGAATTCTACTATATGTTGGAAGCTCTAGTTCATATGCCACCTATCCTATTTTTCGGATAACTCAATGGGGCATGTAAAATCATGGCTTTAAATTTTCTTCTCCTTTCCATTTCAAGGTAGACTGTTTGTACGGTTGTCGCTGGAGGTAAACTACATCTCCTACTTCAAAACTCGTTTCTAGCCTTTGTCGATCTGCAATAACTTATCTGGATTCTGATCTGTCTCTAGGTTATCCTTGAGTGCCCAGAGAATATCCTGACATTCTTGATCCAATCCTTCGCTAGTGGTGCCCTGCTATCTCCAAATTTCGTGTCTGCAAAAGGCAAGGCCTCATATCCATATAAGGCTCGGAAAGGTGAAATCCATATGGACATGTGATAAGTTGTGTTATAACAATATTTTCCTAAATACAACCACTTGGCCGATGCTCTTTGTTTCCCTGTGACATAGTTTTGTAAGTGACCTTCCACCCATTTATTTACTGCTTCACTCTATCCATCTGTCTGTTGGTGGTAACTTGTACTAGGAATGATCTATGTGCCTTCTAAACTGAATAAATCCTGCCAGAATGCTCCCATGAACCTGCTATCATGGTCACTGACAATGGTTTAGGGAAAACCATGTAGACATAATACTCCCTGGAAGAATATTTATGCTATTTGAGATGCAGATATTCTCGAGGAAATCACAAAGAAGTGGGCATATTTGTTCAGAGGATCTACCACCACGAATGATCTAGGTGGATTAAACAGGTACAAGTACAAGTGGCTCAACACAAAGGCCTCAAAAATCAAATTGTTTGAAAATCTCTCGAACCAAGTTCATGTTGTAGATCTCATCTTTCTGATTCCAATAGTGCAAACGACACTCAATTCCGAGTCCGTATGAAGGAGTTAGGAGCGGTCAAAGTTTTGGTTTGATTTGGTGACTAGGCAGCCTTAAGGAGGACGCAAATTGAACCAAATCCGACCACCGGATTTCGACACACTCAAGCCAGGTTCCGGGCTAAATTTTCGCCTAGTTAATTTGCCTCCTTCCGTCCAAAACCAAATTTCTCAAAAAAAGCTCATATTGTTTTAATAAAACAATTTTATATGAAAAAAGGTGGCGGGCCACCAATCTCGCCACCCGACCAACAAATGTGGTCGCACAGGTCGTGAACCCCGTGGGCCACTTCATATGGCACCATATATATATATATATATATATATATGAGAGGGCAGGGATCGAACCCGCCCGGCCTCAAAGGCTGGCCCAACTCATAAAAACAAACACTCCAACCCGTTAATACATGTGTTAACCACCGTATCATGGTTATAACACATTTAAAACACAACACGGTTTTATTTAAAACATAAACGCATCATAGATGGGGTCGGTGGGGTTGGAACCCCTAACCTCCACCTTAACAATTCTACCCACGACCGTTAGGCCAACGGTTACTTTGTTTAAACCACCCAGCAATTCGATATTTAAACTCATATTTCTACAAGTGCGCCAAGCCAAGGAGGAGGAAGATGGAGCAAAAATTTTCTGAGTATTAATGCTATTTTGCAGCCAAGCATGGGCACGGAATTCGAGGAGATGCACGGATTTCCAGACTTATGATTTTTTTTATTGCAAGTCATGTGGAACCATGAGCCCAGAAAGAGGCAGGGGGAACCTTGATTGAGCTCAATTTTCAGGAGGGTGAAATTTTGACTTTGTCCAAATGGGACAAATTTTATGTCGTTTTAGCACTATTCGATGCCACAAGTCTGATGGCATGCTTAGTTTCTTCATATGAGTTTTTTTATTTTTCAGCCACTTTTGAAAGTGGGTTATGCAGGTGTCAGATTTCCACGTGTGAGCAGTCATTTTCACATTTTTCGATGCCACAAGATTGATGGTGTTTTCAGATTCAGCCGTAGAATAGCTCAGCCTTCAGCAAATGGCAACATGAGGCATATGATGTGGATTCCATGTACTTCTTCATTTTTTTCCTTTTGATATGCATTATTTCTTGTAGATCTCGATTGATACATGAGTCGTGGGATCTTGCCTTGTGTTGTTATTGATATACTTTCAGCTATGGATTTGTGTGATGTATGGGATCCCTTTTATGCCACATTGGCGAGATGCTCATTTTCATATGTGTATTGTTGAAATCCCTTGTTTTCCAGGATTGGTGGGATACTCTTATTTATTACATGTCAGCTATGGTCATACTAATAGGAGTCTTTCTTTATGTATGAGAGTTCTGTAGTGGAATATCTCTTAAAGAAGTCAAGCCACTCCTGCGTGAGGGAAATTTTTTCCTTGTATGTCATAGGAAAGCACATCCATGGGCATCTTCTTCTTACAACACATAATGCAGTGGCCTACACCATCTTGACACCGAGGCCCGGAGATGTAGTCCCTCCTGGACGAACTCCGTCATCAAACGACATGTTCTTATGATTACTGATCTTATTCATTTATGTTCCTCTTATTTAGAGCTACAATTATTCATTTATGTTCTTTAGCATCTTAATTAATTGCAATTCTAATTATCAGCCGAAGTAAAAGGTCTTGGTTAAGGGTATCAAGATTTTACCCTGGATCAAGTGGTATCAAAGCAAGTATTCTTGCTAATTGGATTGCAGGCGTGAACATTGAACGTTTGCTAAGTTGAGCCATGGAGAGTGTCAAGGACATGTATGAAACCATGCTCAGGGTGTCCGAGAAAGCGGACATATTGTACGAGACTTACGAAAAACAAGCAGCAGAGAATGAAGAATTGAAGATCCTCCTACACAAAGAGAAGGAGGACAAACAACAGTTGTAGCTTCAGTTGCAAGCCACAACAAAAGCGTGGGAAGATTGCAAGTGCAACAATGAAATTATATAAATAGATCATGATGCCTTGAAGGCTCTCCTACATGAAGAGAAGGAGGAGAAGTAGCAGTTGCAACTTCAGTTGCAAGCCATGATAGAGGCGTGGGAAGATTTGAAACGCAACAACGAAACTCTTCAGGGAGATCATGATGCCTTAAAAGCATTCCTACAGAAAGAGAAGGAGGAGACGCAATAGTTGCAGCTTCAGATACAAGCCGTGTTAGAGGCATTGACGGAAGTGAAGCGCAATGAGAGCTTACAACAACTTTCTTCATTTGTTTCGCAATCAACACCTAAGGTAAACAATGTTGATTTTGCTTCAGTTTCTTCACATGATATAATTTCAGTTGGAAGTGTGGAGATACCCATCACAGGTACCGGCATGAGACTCCTCACCAAAATGGGGTACAGAGGAGGAGGACTTGGCATTCGTGGCCAAGGCATAACCAAACCATTGGAGGTTGTGCAACGACCTTGTTATGCAGGTTTGGGGTACACTGGCGAAGGATGTTCGAAGGACATCAAGGGAAAACATATAATGATGAGATCTCCAAGGAAGAGGAATGATAGGGAAACTTCGCCATCGTTCCATGGCAATCCACGTTTCAGTGAAGGAACCGAGGCGAGATCCCATCATCATGATCGCACCAGAGACCACCACATAAGGTATGCTAAGTCTCAGTATTCTAGAGTGAATTTTAATTATAATAATGTTGATAACCACGGTCGTAAAATATGGCATCGTAAAACTTGTTATTTTTGTGGTTTAAATAACCATGTGATTTCCGAGTGCTGGAAGAGGATGGCAGCACAAAGGAGGAAGAGGCATGAAAAGCCTTCTCCCCAACAGGAAAAGAAATCAGTTAAGCAGGTTTGGAGGAAAAAGAAATTTTGCATCCATTGTGACCGAGGTGGCCACCAAAGAGCCACATGCTGGAAAATTCATCCAGAGCAGCGCCGTAAAGCCAAAGCGCCCGTGCACACACTAGTCGAAAGATCTGATCGACAAGCAAGTTTGCCATAGGGAAATGATCCACTCGCTTTAATAAATGAGAATTGGTTCTTCTAGATTGTTTTTTCTAGAGATGTTAAACTTGTCATGGCCATGCTTGTAAGTCATTTGTCACATTTTTATTATGAAAGTGATGATGTGTTTCCATCACTCGTTTAAGTGACCATGATATTTTTTTGGCTTTTTTTTATAAGTCGTGTGTTGGATCTCTTTCATGTAAAAGTGATGATGTGTTGCCATCACTTCAAGATGCGACATTTATGTTTTGGTCATGTTCCATGAGTCGTTTGATGCATTTCTTTCATGTAAAAGTGATGAGGAGTTTTTCCATCACTTCGAGATGCGACGATGAGGTCTGGTCTTGTAATTTTGTTGAGGTATGATTTCCATTATGCTGTAAGCTTGACCACCGAGTACATGTTATAAACTCGTGGCAAGTATGGAAATATTTGGGTCATTGTTGGTCACATTGAGAATGTAATTTTCATTGCAGCTTTAGGTAGGTGTTGGCATCCTGATTTCAAAGTACGTGAGGTGAAGGAGTCTTCAAGGGATGTGCCTTTTCAGACATTTTCATTTCCACAGTTGTAGGTGTTGGCTTTGCATCTTGATTTCGAAGTACGAGAGGTGAAGGAGTCTTCAAGGGATGTGCCTTTTAAGACATTTGCATTTTCACAGTTGCAGGTGTTGGCTTTGCATCTTGATTCTGAAGTACGAGAAGTGAAGGAGTCTTCAAGGGATGTGCCTTTTCAGACATTTTCATTTTCACAGTTGCAGGTGTTGCCTTTGCATCTCGATTCTAAAGTACGTGAGTTGAAGGAGTCTTCAAGGGATGTGCCTTTTCAGACATTTGCATTTCTGCAGTTGCAGATGGTGGCTTTGCATCGTCATTCCGAAGTACGCCAGGTAAAGGAGTCTTGAAGGGATGTGCCTTTTCAGACATCGCATTGCAGTAGTTGCAGATGATGGCTTCGCATCTTGATTCCGAAGTATGCCAGGTGAAGGAGTCATGTGGGGATGTGCCTATCAATGACATTTGTAGACAAGTTGATGATAGGTAAAGCTTGATGCTTTTGGAGGACCAAAAGCTCCTTAATGGGGAGGAATGATCTAGGTGGATTAAACAAGTACAAGTACAAGTGGCTCGGCACAGAGGGCTCAAAAATCAAATTGTTCGAAAATCTCTCGAACCAGGTTCATGTTGTAGATCTCATATTTTTTATTCCAACGGTGCAGACGACACTCAATTCTGAGTCCGTATGAAGGAGTTAGGAGCGATCAAATTTTTGGTTTGACTTGGTGGCTGGGCAGCCTTAAGGAGGACGCAAATTGAACCAACCCTGACCACTGGATTTCAACACACTCAGGCCAGGTTCCGGGCTAAATTGTCACCTAGTTAATTTGCCTCCTTCGGTCCAAAACCAAAATTTTCAAAAAAATCTCATATTGTTTTAATAAAACAATTTTATATTAAAAAAGGTGGCGGGCCACCAATCTCACCACCCGACCAACAAATGTGGTCCCACAGGCCGTGAACCCCGTGGGCCACTCCATATGGCACCATATATATATATATATATGGGCCGGCAGGGATTGAACCCGCCCGACCTCAAAGGGCGGCCCGCTCCACGGACGACCCAACTCATAAAAACAAACACTCCAACCCGTTAATACATGCATTAACCACCATATCATGTGGTTATAACACATTTAAACCATATCATAACGGTTGGGTTGCACAACCAAACATGCACCCACCTTTAACCATTAGTTAATGGTTCGGTTAATGAAAATATATGCGAAGTTTTAAAAAGACGCGACACAGTTTTATTTAAAATAGAAACGCACCATAGATGGGGTCGGTGGGGTTGGAACCCCCGACCTCCACCTTAACAAGTCTGCCCACAACCATTAGGCCAACGGTTACTTTTTTTAATCCGCCCAACAATTTGATATTTAAACTCAGATTTCTGCAAGTGCGCCAAGCCAAGGAGCAGGAAAATGGAGCACGAATTTTCTGAGTATTAATGCTATTTTGAAGCCAAGCATGGGCACATAATCCGAGGAGATGCACGGATTTCCAGAGTTATGAATTTTTTTATTGCAGGTCATGTGGAACCATGAGCCCAGAAAGAGGCAGGCGGAACCTTGATTGAGCTCAATTTTCAGGAGGGTGAAATTTTGACTTTGTCCAAATGGGACAAATTTTATGTCGTTTCAACACTACTCGATGCTACGAGTCTGATGGCGTGCTCGATTTATTCATCTGAGTTTTTTATTTTTCATCAAATTTTGGAAGTGGGTTATGCAGGTGTCAGATTTCCACGTGTGAGCAGTCATTTTCACATTTTTCGATGCCACAAGATTGATGGTGTTTTCAGATTCAGTCGCAGAGCAGCTCAGCCTTCAGCAAATGGCAGCATGAGGTATATGATGTGGATTCCATGTACTTCTTCATTTCTTTCCCTTTGATATGCATTATGTCTTGCAGATCCCAGTTGATACATGAGTCGTGGGATCTTGCCTTGTGTTGTTATTGATGTACTTTCAGCTAAGGATTTGTGTGATGTATGGGATCCCTTTTATGCCACATTGGCGGGATGCTCATTTTCATATGTGTATTGTTGATATCCCTTGTTTTCCAGGATTGGCGGGATACTCTTATTTATTACATGTCAGTTATGGTCATACTGATAGGAGTCTTTCTTTATGTATGAGAGTTCTGTAGTGGAATATCTCTTAAAGAAGTCAAGCCACTCCTGCGTGAGGGCAATTTTTTCCTTGTATGTCATAGGAAAGCACATCCATGTACATCTTATTCTTACAACACATAATGCAACGACCTACACCATCTTGACACCGAGGCTCGGAGATGTAGTCCCTCCTGGACAAACTCCGTCATCAAACGACGTGTTCTTATGATTGTTGGTCTTGTTCATTTATGTTCCTCTTATTTAGAGCTACAATTATTCATTTATGTTCTTTAACGTCTTAATTAAATTCAATTCTAATTATTAGCCGAAGTAAAAGGTCTTGGTTAAGGGTATCAAGATTTTACCCTGGATCAACGAAGATACAATCTTTTCCTTGGGATAAGGGTAGCCCTTTAATGAAATCCATGGAGCCAATCTCCCTCTTTTTTTTTTTTTTTTCTTCTGGAATGGGTAGTAGTTGTAAAAAACTTGTCAGTGTGTATTTTTAGCCTTATTTCTCTCATAGGTACCACATTCATGTATGTATTTGATAATGTCCCTCTTGAGTCCCTTCCATTTGAACCTCTCCCTAATGATCCTGTAAGTCTTCCAAAATCCCTTATGTCCTGCTATAGGGGAGTCGTGGGATGCTTGTAAGATCTTCATCTTTAGTTGGGATTCTAGTACTAAATAAATTAATTCCTTATAATAGATAATGTCATTGAAAACTCTATATGGGTTGTGTGATGAATGTACATCAAGAATCTCATAGGCTAACTAGTTCTTCGAGTATTACACCAAAATATCCAGGGCTTCCAGTCTTCCACAATGTCTATGAGGGAGAAGGTAGTTGGTCTCCTAGATAAGGCATCTGCTATTGCATCTTTTTTTCATTTTACATATTCAATATCGAAGTCATAGGCTTGGATTTTGCTAATCCATTAATGTTCCTCTCATTCAATCCCTTATGATCTAGAAAGTATCTGAGACTATTATGATTAATTTTTACCTTGAACTTATTTCCTACTAGAAAAGGCCAAAAATTTGCAAGTACACACATAATTTCTAACATTTCTACCATAAATGAAATAATAACGCCCATAATCTTGGAGCTTCCTACTCTCAAAATCAATCAAATGATGATTTTTTTGTTAAAAAGGTCCCAATTCTTTCCCCATAAGCATCACACTCCAATACAAATGGTTGGGAGAAGTTTGACAAGGCTAGAACTAGGCATGAAATCATCACTTCCTTAATTCGCTCAAATGTATCTTATGTTGTCTTTTTCCATACAAAGGCTCCCCTTTTAGTAAGGTTAGTAAAAGGTGTTGTCGGTTGTGAATATCCTTAACAAATCTTCTATAATAAGTACAAATTCCCAAGAAGCTCCTTAATTCTGTTACATTTTTGGGAGTGGGCCAATTGATAATGGCTTCAATCTTCTCCTGGTGCATTTTGATGCCTTTGCCTCTGATTATGTAACCCATACATAACATTTATGTCATGCCAAACTCATATTTGGATATTTTGGCATAGAATTGTTGTGCCTCTAGTATTCCCAAAACCTCGTCCAAGTGTTGTAGATGCTCCTCCCATGTTCAACTATAAATCAAGATGTCGTCTAATAAGACCAACACAAATTTGTGTAGCTTCTTGTTAAACACATGGTTCATATAGGACTAAAATGTCGCAGGGGCGTTGGTCAATCCAAAAGGCATCACTAGGAACCCATAGTGTCCATAGTGGCATCTGAATGTTGTCTTTGGAATGTCATGATCTCGAACTATGATATGGTGATAACCTGAGTGGAGGTCAATATTTGAGAATTTCTTAGCCTCCTTTAGTTCATCCATCATCTCGTTGATCCTAGGGATAGGATATCAATTTTTGATGGTATTTTTATTTAGTGCCTGATAGTCTATGCACATACTTAAGGAACCATCCTTCTTCTTGACCAAAACCGTGGATGAAGCAAAAGGGCTTGAGCTTGGTCGAATGTGTCCTAATGCCAAAAAATCCTAGATTTTCTTTTCTATCTCATCCTTATATGCTTTGGGATTTCGGTAAGGGGTAGTGATGAAAGCTTGGATTCCTTACTCTAGTTCAATGATGTGCTCAAATCCTCTATCTGGTGGTCATCGTCGTGGTATATCCTCAAAAACCTTATGGTGATTTTGCAATAATGCCATGATGTTGGGGGGTAATCCTTATGTTGTTTTGTTGGTTTCTTCTCCGTGATTCAACACACCACATCCCATATAATATCTCCATGTTGAAGATCTACCTCCATCCTGTTGGATGTCACAATATTGGGTGGGTATGCATGCATTCCTCTCAACATCACCTTCTTACCATCTGGACCTATAAATGCAAATTCCAAGTCTTGATAGTTCACATGAGTCCCAATTGAATATAGTCATTGAACCCCTAATACTACATGGGAGTCTAGAAAATCCACAATAAAAAAGTTATCTGTAAATGTATAGTTCCTCATTGTTAGACTCATATTAGGGGCTATTTTAGTGCATGGCATGTAGTTAATTTCCTTCCGAGGAATTAAAACTGTAAATTCTCCAAATTCTTCAGTTTTCAATCCTCTTCTAGCTACAAATTCTACATCAATGAAGTTGTGGGAGGCCCCACCGTCAATCAACGCGGCCACCTTTTGTCCTTATATGATGCCCCTGACCTAAAGAGAGTGGTATCTTGGGAACCCTGTAAGAGAAGAAATAATCCCTTCTTGGGTCTCCTCCTATACTGCCCCCATACCTTGTGATTCTCCTTGATCTGACTTTGGCTCCTCTTCTTCATCTTCGCTCTCATAAAATACTTCAATATAGTGGGATTTTCCATTAGTACACCGATGCACTAGTGCCCAAGGTTCTTGAAAAGAGAATAATATTCTTCTCCTCCTAAGATCTCTCCTGGTTTTTGTTGGACATTGGGTTCAATGCTCCCTGTGTGTTTTGCGACATGGACTAACCGCCTCTTGTGGATCCTAACTCTGGTGATTGTAGTAGGGACTAACGCTTGCGGGTTTTGGTCTAACGACAATCGTGATTCCAACAAGTGGTATTAGAGTGACAGGTCTCGAGTTCGAAACTCACCCGGCTCACGTTGTGGGGGAGATTGCTGGACATTGGGTTCAACGCTCCCCGTGTGTTTCACGACATAGACTAACCGCCTCTCGTGGATCCTAACTCTGGCAATTGTAGCGGAGACTAACGCCTGCAGGTTTTGGTCTAACAAAAATCGTGATTCCAACAGTTTCATCATCCAACTTGGTCTTCCTTGATGACTCCCTTTGATGCTGCCTAAATTCCTTTCCCCTTTGAGGAATAGGTTGTTTGGGTAGGAATCTAGCCTTAGGTACTGCATCTTACAAGGTCACGGGTTGGTAGGCTCTTACCCAACCATGTAGGGGTTCTCACAACCCTTCTATGGACAAAATGACTATTTGAGCCATTGAGACGTTGGTGACCATTACTGCAAGCCTCTGAAACTCTGCAATATAAGATTCAACACTCCCTGTCTGTCGAAGTTGGGTTAGCTCCTAGAAGTACAACTCAGGGTTCTTCCTATCAAAGCTCTCTATCAATCTCTGTGTGAATTATGTATAAGAGATTATGTTTGCATGTCCTAGAGTGATCATCCTATGTTGCCACCATTTGTGTGTTTCTATATCAAGATGAAGCATGGAATATTTAATGGCATCTCTCTCATGCATGTGATTAAGCTGGAAATATGTATCCAACATTTTCACCCATGATCTTTCGAAACACTTCACTGATCCATGAAAGTAAGGAAGAATTACTTTCCCCATAGCCTTTTTACGGTTCCTGGCGTGGTTGAGGCCCCCCATATATTGTTTCCTTCCTTTGTTGTTTGCTCCTCATGAAATAATAGTCATTGATGGTTAAAGTTGCTTTCACATTGGGGGGAAACGTATCATATTCCTTCATCCAAGCTGCAACTGTCTCCATAATTGGTGATGAAGAGTCTTTCTCCCTAGAGGATTCATCCAAGAATAGAGGCATAGTTTGTTTGTTGAATGGGATATTTTGAATGTTAGCATGTTCATATGATGGACCGTCCCCTCATGAATGAGAACCACCTTACCCGTTATTTCTTTGCAAGTTAGGTTGCCCGATTTTAAATTTGAGAAGTTCCACAATTGTGTCTTGAGTGGCAACGATCTTTTGTAATGCTTTTTCAAGATTGGTACTTTCGTGATGACCCATCGGTTCGTCTAACTCTTCCTGCCCTTCGTGATCCTTTGTTTTTCCATCCTTGACTTCTAGCGCTTCTTCCTTTCCAATTGATAGCAATCCATTTTTGTTTTGCTTTTCTTGGCATGTGGCCAAGGTTGTGGCTCGATAACACTCTAAAAATATACTGAGTAATTTTTTATATTGAATTATATTGAACCTCCGCACAACGTCATTATAATTCCCTCATCCAAATGATGACAATTTTAATACACAAGGAGACAG
Organism: Pinus albicaulis; assembly: GCA_034641835.2. Lineage (NCBI taxonomy): Eukaryota > Viridiplantae > Streptophyta > Pinopsida > Pinales > Pinaceae > Pinus > Pinus albicaulis. The sequence continues at coordinate 87,604,258 of CM076576.1, forward strand.
GCCATAAATTGTTATTTTGAAAGAGGTTGAAGATTCTATTAAAAAATGTTGCACAGGTACATAAAGAAATCACCAGGACTTTGAAATCCATATATGTCTACCCACGAACCGTTAACTATTCGGTGATTGTGCTATGAAGTGACTACAGGATAACGTGTATAATTCCTGAGAAATTAAACGGCATGTCCAGTTGGTGAAGGCCCACGATCACCCTATCAAATATTTATCTAGCGTTCACTGTAGTACTCCACTGCCTCTGTCAAAAAGATTCTTCAACGATATCTCTCGGCTCGACGTGATGGTCTTGTGCCTTCCGGAGTGTGCTCCCTCTATAAGTGACACAATGGATGAACAAGGTGGCAACCTGGGACGAGTTTGTGGTGGTTATCAGTCCTCACAGTCGCGCCACCCACGGTGGCACAAGTGTTTTGCTTAGATAACATTTGCAATATGGGAATAGGCGACAACATTGGCTAGAAGAGACATTTGAACGATGACCAAATTATTCTCACCATCATGAACCAACGTTCTATGCGGTCCCCGAATAAGAAAAACATAGTGCCTCTCGTAGGGGCGTGGCACACGTTTTTTTGCTTATAACATTTGCAATATGGGTATACAACTATGAGAGGGTAAATGTATACTTATACCTGTTTCATCACTTTCAATTTTACTTTACTTTCTTTGTGTCTTTGTAGTCGACTTATTGAGCACTTGTTTCAACAATCACCTTCAATCCACCATCCAAGCTTAAACTTTCCCAAATTTAACTTTATTTCCAAACTGATGATCGAATCTACTATGATACCTGTTAGGAGCATGGTACAATCAGGTTTCATGCTGCTCCACGGTATGAAGTCTCCGCTTGGGGGGATAAACAGGTAGAATTAGAAAAATTGCAATCATGAGATCGATATTTATCTCCTATTTTTGTAACATTGAGAGCACAAATATAATCTTCCTTGCTACTGTTTTTTACCAACACAATATTTTGTGAATCTGCAACTGTTTATATGCTAGGGTTTTGCAAATTTTCGTACATTCTTATGCTTTTTTGTCCTTGTCAGAGGTTGTGTGACGATGATCCAGGTGTCATGGGGCTTCCCTTTGTTCCCTTTTCAACCTTATTACAATTGATGCACAATCATATAAATACTTGATAACCAATTTTGTTAATATATTGAAAAAATAGCCCTTTGGTAGAACGTAGTGAGTTTATGACATCAAGACCCGCTAAACAAGATTTGTTGTGAGTTTATGGATTCAAGGCATGTAAAACAAGATAAGACTTGTTTGCAGTCTCAACATAAAGGAGAGACTCACAAATATTTTATTTGTGTGGTTAGTAATATTTGTGTGTGTGGATGAGCAATGTGTGGAGGTAATATGTGTGTGCGTGAAAGAGCTCATGTGGGGAGGTGTGGAGGAAGAAATGACGAGGTGGGGTCTATGTGTGGAGTGTGGAGGAGCCCATGTGTGGAGGTGCGGAGTGTAGAGGTGTGAGGTAAAAGCGAGAGGTGGGGCCTTCCACACTCGTAGGTATAAGAATTATAAAAATAAAGGATAATTTTTAAAATATCTCACTCACTCACAGACTTAAAACCCAACAAGATCCAATTCAAACCCAACGTGTTCCAAATCGAAATCGAGAGGGACAATATTTCGATGGTATCGGGAAGGTTTTATTTACTGTTTAAGAAGGGAAAGGTTGGAGTGAAGTTTTTAGAGTTATTTTTTTATAATAAATTCTATATAATCTTTAATCTGTTGGAAATGCTATAGTGAGCGTGCCTTTAGAACTAGTACTTGCATGAGCTAACTTTGAAGGAATTTAGGCTTGTATTTAAAACAAATATGTTTTCCAAATTTTATTATCATATGTTCCGAATATGTGTAACAAAAACTATCACATTAAAGAGAAACTTGGTGGAATACTCGATAGTTGCAAGAGAAGATAATCAAGTGAATTAATCTCTTTCCCTCATCGCATAATTTTTTCTACTCCCTTTGTTTGTGTCAGTTTATTATGATTTCTTGATTAGGGAAAGGTTATCCATCACTTCTTTAACACTAAAACATTTGTCATGGGATCTTTTCAGGATTGAAATGAAGTGCCCAAATTTATTTTTTGGTTCCTTGTGTGTTACCTCGTTTATCTATATTCATTCATTGCTTATTCACTCCAGTCAAATCCATTTGTTAAAACTCACGTTGTTTTAGATTTGCAAGTCCACCCAGCTGTTAAGGTATTCCCGTAGAAAACCATCTCTACTCGCAACCCTTGGGATGTTCCCGAGTCCACCTTAATCAAGATCCAAAATCTATCGACAATCCAAAGCTCAACCAAACATGGAACCCACTACATCATGGTTACCTAGGAAATGGCATAAGCAAGGTTTTACATCGCTGTCACTCCAAGAAAATCTCCATGCCAATGATACCAAAATGACCAATAAACCAATGTATGAACCATGCATTCAAATCCCAACAAGATAATCACACATGAAAACTGTTACCTACATAGATTCCCTTGAGTCATGACTACTCTTTCTTTTCTTGATATCTACCCTTGCTTATTGTTGTCCAAGTCTTCTTCTTGGATGCCACATGAATTCCTATTCCATTGCTTGTTTTTCCTTGCTTGTCTCTCCTCGTGTCCTCGTGCTCAAGTTCTTTACTTTTGTAGTTTTTATCTCCCCCCCGCTCCCCCCGACACATTTATGCTAGAGTGTTCTATGCCTCTCTTCTATTTTCTTTTAATTTTTCTTCATTTTCCTTTGCATACATATTCTTTTTCTATTTTTCTCATTTTTTTGTCTCTTCATCTTCCCCTCTCACTGAAGTGAAATTTCTATCATTTTCCTTTACTTAGATATAAGAATTATAAAAATAAATAATTGTCATTTATTACCTTTTGCCTCTTGCCAATGCTAATGCCAATTTCCATAGCCAATAAATAATTAATTAACCAAAAGAGGATACGAGTGTAATGTTTTCCCCCTCATTCAACTTGGAATATGTGTCCTATGACCTTGGTTTGATTTTTTTCCTTTATAATGTCCTTTAGTTATTTACATGGAAACTTAACCCAAGATGTTACAAACCCCTCACCCTTGGGAGAACATCGTCCTTGTTGTTCTATAACTCTTATGATAAGACAAAACTACTGAAAACATGACAACATACTACTTTTTGGAGATTTATAAACATAACTCGATGCAGTATTCACAATGCCACACACACACACACATATTTATATATCTAACACATTTTCTTCAACCAAAAAATGAAGAAGGATATAATTCTGACATCTGATTAGCCATATCCCATGTAGCTTCCTTGATCCCAAAGTGCTTCCACTACATTTTAGCTTGCTCTATTGCATGGTTTGGAAGCATGAGATTCTTCAGTTGCAGGATGCATTGAGGCTCTGGTCGGAACTCTCCTTTTGGTCCCACATGCAATATAGACCTATCAATCACATAATCAACATCCCGTATATATCTTTTAAGCATGGAAACATTAAAAACATGGTGGATTTTCACTAATGGAGGCAAAGCAAGCCTATATGCCACTAGCCCAATCCTTTCAAGGATCTCAAAGGGTCTGCAATAGCAAGGTATCAACTTGGCACATGATCCAATCTTCAGATGCTCTCCAACTTGAAACTCCTTGAATACCCTATGTTGATCTAAATAACTCTTTTGCCTATCATGTGTTCCCTTCAAATTATTTTGATAACCTGCATCTCCTGCTTCATCTCTCTCAACATATTTGGTCCAATCAACACGTTTCTCACTAGATTACTCCAACTAATACGAGTATTACAACTCCTTCCATAAATATCCTCAAATGGACTCATCTTCAAGGATTCTTGATACCCATTATTATAAGAAAACTCCACCAGTGGAAGAGACTCCCCCCACTTATTTTGTTGATGCATGGCATACATCCTCAACATGTACTCAAGGATACTGTTAATTCTCTCTGTATGCCCACCTATATGCGGATGATAAGTTGTTCTGAAAGCCAAATCTGTACCCAAATATGCAAACTATTCCTTCCAAAATTTGGAAGTGAACTTGGAATATTTATCTCTTATAATCTTCTTGGGAACTCCATGCAACCTCACTATCTCCTTAATGAATACCTGAGCCACTTCACTAGCTGAACTAGTATACTTTACCACAATGAAGTGAGATACCTTGCTCAATCTATCAACCACAACCATGATTGAATCATGCAACCTTGATGTCCTAGAAAAACATATAATGAATTCCATGGAAATGACCTTCCAATTCCATTATGGAATCAGAATAGTTTGCAACAAACCAACTGGATACTTGCACTCATCTTTAACTTGTTGACATTCCTACCACTTAACAGCAAACTCAACCACCTCTTTCTTCAAATTAGGCCAATATTAAAGCTTCTTGAAATCTTTCAAAGTCTTATGTTATCTTGGATGACCTGAATATGGATTGACATGAAACTCTCTCAAAATAAGATTATTAGAATCACTACTATCAGGGACATAGATGTTGATATTAAATATAACCAGTCCATTTATTGTGAGGTGATACTCCTCATCCTTTTCTCCTTCACCTTGCCATTGCAATCTCTGCTTTAGCTGTTGGTACCTCTCATCATGTTGACCTACATGTAATATCTACTCTTGAATTTGTCACGTATGAGCTCACAACTGAAATAAGATTCACATGTACTCTCTTAATGAGAGCATTCGTAACTCGGTTATCTTTGCCTTTGATGTACTTGATCTCAAATTCAAACTCACTAAGTGTAGCCAATCATCTAGCTTGTCTTGCATTCAAATTAAGTTGGTCAAACAAATACCTCAGCCCACTATGATCACTCATCAAAATTAACTTCCCGCCAAGGATATAATGTCTCCACATCTTCAATGCATGAATTATAGCTACAAAATCAATATCATGAGTCACATCATTATGCTCATGGTCATTCAACTTCCTTGATTCATAGAAAACAACTTGTCCGTCTTGAATTAGGACTCCACGAAGTCCTTCCTTGCAAGCATATGTAAAAACCACAAAGTCTTTATCAGGATCTACAATCCTCAGAACTAGAGCATTGGAAAGAAACTGCTTCAGTTGATCAAAACTAACTACACACTCATTATTCCATTCAACGTATTTCCTTTCCTCTACAAAGATGTGATAGGATAGTCAATCTTAGAGAAATTCTCGATGAACCTCCCATAATAACCTACCAGTCCCATGAATGATCTTATCTCATCCACATTCTTCGTAGTTTGCCACTCTATGATAGCCTTAATATTTTCTAGATCCAATGCTACCCCCTCCTTGGAAACAACATGTCCCAAGTAATGAATCTAAGACTAAAAGAAGCTATACTTGTTGAGCTCAACATACAACTTATGCTCTTTCAACAATCTTAATATTGTTTCCAGGTTTTTTGCATGCTCTTCCTCATTCTTAGCGAGTGGTTGGGTGAGCCATTCTGCATATAAATCCTATTATAAAAGTTGAAATGAGTTGTATATACAGAGCTCCATATCGATTGTGTTGTGTATTTTAACGAGTTATTTTATTATTGTATATTTTCATTGAACATCAAGGATGGTGTTCACTCAATGGGATAGGTTTGTGACAACCCTGGTTACTTTTCCCATTTATTGTAAATTAAAATAATTAAACATGGACTGAGTCTAGGGACACAGATTCCAGAGCTTAGGAGGGGAAAACTACTTGAGATTTTGTTTTTTTTAAGGCAACCATGAAGGCCGACAAGTGTGCACAAAATAAAGGCTCCAAAAACAAATATTAGTTGTGACGTGAGCACAAGGGAATGCTTCTTTCTAACCGAATGCATGCCAAAAGGACCAATGGAGATGTGACCACACTACAAGGGTTAATTCATGACTAGGCGCACATAATTTTTCTAGCCACCAAAAGGAAAAGTTAGAGAGACAAGGAGTGCAGTTGGCATGATTCCACAGGCTTGAGAAATTCTAGCCATTCAGGAAAAATGGCCTTGGAGCATGATCCAGAGGATGGAAAAAGGGACACACACAAGAATTTGAAAGTGAACAAGTAGAAGGGAAACCGAGGTAGTGCAGGGGAGAAGGATGGAGCTCCTGAAAGAGATTTGGAAATTTGATCAAGGTTTGGCACTGTAAATAGAAGACACAAAGATCATTTAAATATATTAAGGGAAAGATTTGGTTAGACAAAACATGAACTAAAGTGCAACCATTTTCATGCCCTACTAACGAGAGTAGTGTCAAGGAAAACATTTGAAGATATTAGCATGCATGGACTCTACATGTACCATATATAAGGAAACATAAAGGAATCATGGAAGCTGTGCTATGAATAAGGAGATGAGCATGTTGGATCAGAGGAAGCAACGAATAAATTTTTTTGATACACCATTAATAGAAGCCATTGACTCCATTGGTAGCTATTGGTAAAAGTTATAAACTTCTGAGAGTCCTTGTGTAAGAATTGATAGATGTGATTTGGCTAGTGGGTGGAGGTGTTGCACCTCTGGAGTCCCTGTTCCAAGTAGTAATATTGTTTTAATCCTTTGAGCAGTTTCCCTTCAAGCTCTCGAATCTGGCTCAGGGGTGATAATTGCAAGAAAGACCTGGTTGCAGTTTGGCTATGGTTGGGTGGAGAGTTGCATTCCTATACTTAGTTTCCCAGCTCCATATGAGATAAGTATCTTCTCATGTGTGATTTATATAATGAGTTCCTTATTTATGTGATTGATTTTAATGGTACTATTAACATACGAAACATGATATATGACATGGTTGTGCTCATGTATGAAACATGGTTGTTGTTGTTTTTATGCTTCAAAAACACTTATATAATATTTTGTGCAATAACGTTTGTACTATAACTCCTATTGAAGAGACTGGTCTTGAAACTGAATCTAGCCCTGCAGTTGAACCCCCATATTAACTTGTTGAACTCTGATCTAGAATTTTGGTTGGTCATAAATCAGAATAAACTCATTGTTATATCCCTATACAATTGAGAGATCAAAATGATAAGTCCTGAGTTATCTAAGTATAGACACATATTAATCAGTGGAAAATTTTCTACCTCCTTTAATATTCAAACAAGGTAAGCTTAGCCCCAACTCGAATGTCAATTATGCTGAAACGGTATGAATTCTCAAAACTAGCTACTCTCATTATTCGTAGTGGTGATGAAATTACCCTTGCATAAACAAAACCTTGTGTGATAATAGAAAGGTTGTATTTAATAACATGCACATTTGATAATTAAACACACATTTGTATAGCATTATACACATTTTTCACATTGCTTGGCTGGAGTTATAAGTGTGTGGCAAAAATACATTTTAATTCTGGATGGATTGACTAAATTCTTTATGATCTTTAATATGCCTAGAATTGCTGATCTGAAAATGGAATGTACTTGTTTAAGGGTGCAAGGTATCCATTTTCCAAAATTTCAAATTGACTGCTATACTCCAAGTGTCCTCTTGATAATGTGAGAATAAACTATTTCCCATACAGAGATGGACTGTAGGGGCATTCACTGGACATGTCACCTCTAAGGAGAGGATGAGTTCCAGAGGCTACCTGGCCCTCTACAGACTCTGTCTAAGGAAATAATATATAAGCACAAATAACAAGAACAATGAAAGCCTTTTGTTTTTGAATTCAAAGTGTTCATTGATCTGTTTTAAATGTGAATAAGCAAGAGCATATGTTCTGCAATTTGTGTGAAGAGGTTTGAAGTTAAAACAAAAAGTTTTGCTTCCTGTATAAACTTGTTTTGGAAAAGCATGCTCATGAAATTTTACTGTTTAAACTATCAAAATCTGGAAATAAACAGCCAAAACACACACATGAACATCAGATATTTGTTTAAGCGGTTCACTCCTCTCTTGGGCTACCTCCGCTGGTCCAAAAGCCTCTAATTAGGCTCAGTCCTCTTTTGATTAAATGGTGCAAATGAGATTACATCTGTATAAACTCCTCTAATGAGAAAATAGACTGCTAAAACAGAATCAGAAGATCCAAATCAGTATAAATAGACTACAAATTCACCTCCATTGGAGGAAGGTAGCCCAATGCAGCAATCTTTCCCCTTAGCTCTGATGGAGTCACTGTCAAAAGCGCTGTAAAATTCGCAGATAGAATGCCCTGATGGCTCTGCAGACACCTCCAACAGCTCCAGAATGCTCTCTCCCAAACACTAAACAGTGAAATTGTACCTTGTATAGTACTTTTCCCCAATTGTCCTTGGTGGCCCTTTAGACTTGCATGGAGAATTTCGAGGTGAAGATGACCTCAATTGGTTCTGAAACCTCTGCCATTAGAATCAGAAGGTCGAAAATATCAGAAATAGCCTTTTGAATCACCAAAAATGGATGAACATAGCACCCAAACAGCTCCAACACTGAAATGGCCCTCTTGGCCCTGAAAGCTTCCCTGAAGCTAAACAGTGAGAAGAATTCCTCAAAAGGAAAAACGAGCTGTAGAAATGGATTCAAAATGCTGAAAAACTTCAGGAATGACCTTCGTTCCACATTCACTGGCTGCACAATTCCCAATGCAGCTCCCAAACTGATTTGGCCCTGGTGGCTCCTGGAACTTCCACGAAGCAAAATCACCTGCAAACGGCCTCAGATGGCTGTGAAACCTGTGCCAATGGCTTCAGAAGGTCGAAGAGACCCAAAATAAAAAAAAAATTCGTCTTCAAAGGCCTCTCCTAGCAGAAGTTATGGCCAAAAAACTAAACTGCCAGTTTGAGCTAAAAATCCTCCACTAAATGTGGAGCAACTGCAGATAAGGGCGCCAGATTGGTGGGTGGCGCCAAAATAGGCGGAGGCCGCCAAAATATCCGCAGTTAACTGTTGGCAATAAATATTATTGTGATGGCGCGTTCATATGCTGAAACCGTTTGCAATAAATGTTAACGGTTTAATAAATATAACATAAAACAATTGTTAAACAATGTTTATCCGCCGTACTGCGCGCCGATGAACTTGGGGACTGGTTCCGCCGCGTGGTCATTTGGGAAGGGGGGCTGGCCCTTCGGGGCTGGCCCCCTTACGGGCCCCGCCCAAACTCCCACATTTAATAACTACCACTCCGCCCGCCACCATAACACGAACCAAACGTGTGGCCCAACGGTAAAGTTGATGTGATAATATCCACGCGGTCGGGGTTCGAATCCTGTCGAGCCCGAATAAAATTTTAAAACGCCATTTCATTCCACGTCGGGGCCCACGTGGCGGCCTCCGGGATAGCCACGTGGCGCTTTTTGATTGGTCGCCAAGGGAATATTCCCCAGAATATTCTGCAGAATATTCCACGAAATATTCCCAGAATATTCTGTGGAATATTCTTTTTTTAATAAAATTTTTCCACAAAGGCAAATTGGCATTTTTTTTAATGGAAATGGAGAAATCTTCAAACTTGAATAACTTCTTCATACGGAGACCATTTTTCGAACCGTTCGCGGCGCCGGAATCAGGAAGACGAGCTCTATCCGGTCGTCCAGGTTCAAACCAGTTCTGAGCACCTTCATTTTTTACCATTTTACGACACTTGGTCCTGAGCTCCTGATCACACCTCCCAAATGAGAAGGCTTTTGGTCCCCAAAATCTTACTGAATCTCTGATATGAACTGTACAACAATTGAGGAACAGAAATATTCTCTTCCAGTCAGCCAAAAGAGCATACTGATGCCAAAAATGTCCTGCCTTGCTAACTGTCGTCATGGCGACTTTTTGCTGCAAACGCCAAGTACTTGTCGAATCCCGACCAAGTTCTTTCGCCAGACAAATCTGAAATTGCAGGAACCAGCAATGAAACTTGCTGATATATGAGCTGAAATATTCCCCTGAACATGTGGACTTGCCAACTGTCACGATGCCCATCCAAGGCACCTCCATTCCAGAAGAAGAACTGCCTCCCAAATGAAAAAGGCTTTTACAAAGATGAAACACTTCATCATTTCTCCTCTTTACAATCTTGGAGATCAAATTAACTTTTTTCAAGTCAATAACATTACATGCATGGACAAAAACAAAGTAATCAACCCTTCAAGTTAATCACACATACATGTTTAAAATATAAGGAAATCATCATGATCCCTGTGCTCATGCATCTCATTCTCATGCATGCAGTTTATCCTTCAACTTTCTCTTAAGTACAATCATAAGTACAAGATCCTCAATCACATGTACATGTACTTTCAAAGCTGAAATGAATATAACTTTCGCTAAGATAGAGTGAGTCTCATACTCAGCTTTTCCATCCTGCAACTTGCATTCCTTAACAAAGAAAATGCATTCAATCAAAAAGACATGCAACTTTAATTGGATAAGAATTCTAACCATTTCTTACCAATCCATTTCAAAGGTGATTCCTTTAACTGCACATCGATATCAACATGTGTATCGTCCTGACACATATCAATGATGGAAACTTCCTTCCCATTCTTGCCATACTCTTTCTCCCACTTCTTCAACTTTTGTGGAAGCATTGTTGGATTCAAAGTCCAACACCTTTCAACAGTATGTCCTTGCTTATGGCAATAAGTGCAACACATGTTCATCTTCTTGACCGCATGATTTGCATTGTTCAATGGAACTTTGGCTTCTTGCCTCCTTTCTTTCAAAAGTTTCTTGTATGTTGCCATTCTTTTCCAACATCTAGAAACACTATGGTTAAACAAACCACAAAAAGAACATGCAATTCTTTTCCAATGCTTATGTGGAAATTTTCCATGCTTTACATGATCAAAGGAAATATGATTGAAATCAGATTTATACCTTTCTCTTTCACCTTCATTACCTTCATGAGGAGGTGAATCAAAAGAAGAAGAAGCTCCCTTTGGAACACTAACAAACCCATCAATGGGTTTAGAGCTTTCACCACTCCCTTGTTCAAGTGCATGCTGATGCACACCTTCTTCCTTCATGGCTGCTTTGGAACTTTCTCCATAAGATTTTCCATAGCCAAGACCCAAATTCTTAGGCCTTACCTCAACCATTATTGGCTCAACTATACCCTCTTCTTCAAGCTGATACTTGGCTAAGGCTTCTTTGGCAACAAGGAGTTGTGTCTCCAACTCATGCAATTGGTCAGAAAGCAACTGCTTCTCTTCCCTCATGGAATTCAACTGATCTTGAAGTCTAGAGCTCTTTCTTTCATCCTCATACATTTCTCTCACCATATTCATCATGATGAAAAATTCTTGCTTCAAGCCTTCATCAAAAAATCTTGTGAAGGAGGACGATTTTGAGAACTCACTTATGGAAATTGTCATTATAAAAATGAACAAAAGAGCTTCAGCCAACTCAAACAACAAGTAGTTTGCAGAATAATAAAGCAGTCAATCTTCAACACTGCTTAAGACACCTTTCAAGCTACACAAACAAGCTAGTGATGTCAGTCAAGCAAACCAACTTTGCAACTTGGCTCCGATACCATCTGATCTGAAAACGGAATGTACTTGTTTAAGGGTGCAAGGTATCCATTTTCCAAAATTTCAAATTGACTGCTATACTCCAAGTGTCCTCTTGATAATGTGAGAATAAACTATTTCCCATACAGAGATGGACTGTAGGGGCATTCACTGGACATGTCACCTCTGAGGAGAGGATGAGTTCCAGAGGCTACCTGGCCCTCTACAGACTCTGTCTAAGGAAATAATATATAAGCACAAATAACAAGAACAATGAAATTCTTTTGTTTTTGAATTCAAAGTGTTCATTGATCTGTTTTAAATGTGAATAAGCAAGAGCATATGTTCTGCAATTTGTGTGAAGAGGTTTGAAGTTAAAACAACAAGTTTTGCTTCCTGTATAAACTTGTTTTGGAAAAGCATGCTCATGAAATTTTACTGTTTAAACTATCAAAATCTGGAAATAAACAGCCAAAACACACACATGAACAACAGATATTTGTTTAAGCGGTTCACCCCTCTCTTGGGCTACCTCCGCTGGTCCAAAAGCCTCTAATTAGGCTCAGTCCTCTTTTGATTAAAGGCTTCAAATGAGATTACATCTGTATAAACTCCTCTAATGAGAAAATAGACTGCTAAAACAGACTCAGAATATCCAAATCAGTAGAAATAGACTACAAATTCACCTCCATTGGAGGAAGGTAGCCCAATGCAGCAATCTTTCCCCTTAGCTCTGATGGAGTCACTGTCAAAAGCGATGTAAAATTCGCAGATAGAATGCCCTGATGGCTCTGCAGACACCTCCAACAGCTCCAGAATGCTCTCTCCCAAACACTAAACAGTGAAATTGTACCTTGTATAGTACTTTTCCCCAATTGTCCTTGGTGGCCCTTTAGACTTGCATGGAGAATTTCGAGGTGAAGATGACCTCAATTAGTTCTGAAACCTCTGCCATTAGAATCAGAAGGTCGAAAATATCAGAAATAGCCTTTTGAATCACCAAAAATGGATGAACATAGCCTCCAAACAGCTCCAACACTGAAATGGCCCTGGTGGCCCTGAAAGCTTCCCTGAAGCTAAACAGTGAGAAGAATTCCTCAAAAGGAAAAACGAGCTGTAGAAATGGATTCAGAATGCTGAAAAACTTCAGGAATGACCTTCTTTCCACATTCACTGGCTGCACAATTCCCAATGCAGCTCCCAAACTGATTTGGCCCTGGTGGCTCCTGGAACTTCCACGAAGCAAAATCACCTGCAAACGGCCTCAGATGGCTGTGAAACCTGTGCCAATGGCTTCAGAAGGTCGAAGAGACCCAAAATAAAAAAAAAATTCGTCTTCAAAGGCCTCTCCTAGCAGAAGTTATGGCCAAAAAACTAAACTGCCAGTTTGAGCTAAAAATTCTCCACTAAATGTGGAGCAACTGCAGATAAGGGCGCCAGATTGGTGGGTGGCGCCAAAATAGGCGGAGGCCACCAAAATATCCGCAGTTAACTGTTGGCAATAAATATTATTGTGATGGCGCGTTCATATGCTGAAACCGTTTGCAATAAATGTTAACGGTTTAATAAATATAACATAAAACAATTGTTAAACAATGTTTATCCGCCGTACTGCGCGCCGATGAACTTGGGGACTGGTTCCGCCGCGTGGTCATTTGGGAAGGGGGGCTAGCCCTTCGGGGCTGGCCCCCTTACGGGCCCCGCCCAAACTCCCACATTCAATAACTACCACTCCGCCCGCCACCATAACACGAACCAAACGTGTGGCCCAACGGTAAAGTTGATGTGATAATATCCACGCGGTCGGGGTTCGAATCCTGTCGAGCCCGAATAAAATTTTAAAACGCCATTTCATTCCACGTCGGGGCCCACGTGGCGGCCTCCGGGATAGCCACGTGGCGCTTTTTGATTGGTCGCCAAGGGAATATTCCCCAGAATATTCTACGAAATATTCCACGGAATATTCCCAGAATATTCTGTGGAATATTCTTTTTTTAATAAAAATTTTCCACAAAGGCAAATTGGCATTTTTTTAATGGAAATGGAGAAATCTTCAAACTTGAATAACTTCTTCATACGGAGACCATTTTTCGAACCGTTCGTGGCACCGGAATCAGGAAGACGAGCTCTATCCGGTCGTCTAGGTTCAAACCAGTTCTGAGCACCTTCATTTTTGACCATTTTACGACACTTGGTCCTGAGCTCCTGATCAATTGCAAGGAAATAAGATGCATACACTTGGTTGTCTTATCATTGGGTAGCGTAAGTGAAGCACTTATATAAGACAAAATGGCACCATATTAAGGAAAAAATATGTATTGGGTAAAATGTGGAACTAATCCTTATAAGAAGGATACCTTAAAACTCCGTAATTCTTACAGGCATCAATCACGTATGTGTTTGTGTATGAAGTAATGAGCTGGAAATATAAATATTTAGCATACGATTGTTTGTTGGAACCACTGGAAAAGAAATAACTCATGCAAGGTGAAAAATATAGGCATATCTCATCTCGGGACACCATGTAGGCTACCTATATGCATTTAGACAACCTAAGAACTTAAGTGCTCTATATGGCTAAAGGTTTTCGGCCTAGTGTAACGAGTTTGGTAATTGTGAATTGGCATAGAGTTGTTTTAAGGTATTGCATGGCTTTAAAAGGGTTTCAAGATTGCACAATAGGCCAAGGTAAGTTTACAAGCCTCGACATAGCTACAGGTTGAAGATAAGAACCATTGCATCAATTCCCATATATAAAACACATTGTCCATAGTGATATAGATAAGTTTAAATATATAAATATATGTATATTTGTAGACCCAAGCTGTGGCACAAGAATCAATCACTGAATTCCTATCATGGGACATGAGTATGCTCATTGTACGTAGTCTATGCAGTGTTGCGTTCACCTAGAGGATCAACACTTAGTTTATTTCCCTTGATCACATGATAGGTCATGTGACCAAAAGGGAGAGAGTTAGAAGCTAAAAATCCCTTAGTTTATTTTCCTTGATCACATGATAGGTCATGTGACCAAAAGGGAGAAAGTTAGAAGTTAAAAATCCCCTCCGAAGGATAAAACCTCACCGTTTAGCGTAAGGGACATGAGTTCCAAATTAGCTACGAGGAGGAGTTTATTCTCCATAGCACCACTCGCCGAAGGGGAAATACATATGGCATATGTGACCCGACCTAGAAGGAGGAGGAACTTACATATCAACAATGGAGATCCACGAATGAGCAGAAAGTGGGGATCTAATGCGGACCCTCCCCCTCCTCTATGCCAAAACGAGGTTGGGCCCCGCATACCGTAGATTGGGCAGGCCCAATATAGGGTCATTGGATTCAAGTAACAGAACTAGTAACGAAACTATGAATGCAAACCCCCCGGCGACGTCACGGGGAGGAGGGAGAGAGTTCTTCTATCAAATCAAGATTGTCGAGTTTGTCAAATGCTCGCCGTCATCGAATCAAAAGGTTATAATGTATTCACACAAGTATATTATGTTCTATATATACATACACACAATTATATGGAAGCAAGGACTCACGGGGTCAAGGTTGAGTGTCTAGTTATAAAGAACGACCTATATTAAAAATGGGTCCACAAATCAATCAAGATCGTCGAATGTGTAACTTGTATACTAAGGGTATGTATGTCTTCGTAGATTTAGTGGTCAAAATCGTTGCGTGGAGGTGTGTCCCTTGTCCCATAAATAAGAAGATCTCACACACCAATTTGGTATTTGGCTTGGCCATGACCTTAAAATTGCATAATAATAATAATTATTATGTGTCTATGAAAACGTCATCGGGCATGTAATTAAATGGTTTACACAGAGAAAAAACGGGGTCAATTATTCTAATATATATAGTTATACAATCCACAAATTTTGGCCCATGTAGTCATATGGGTTCATATATGTATTAATCGGGGTCATAGAGTGTATGCGGCTAGTGAACCGTGTTATGGTATTGTGGGTTAAAGACAATTTTATGAAATATGCCTGCACTATTATAATATAAGTTCTATATTTTGTTATGGTTACATGTATCTATATGATAGAGCATGAGGGGCTCTTGCATGATATATTGGGAAATGGGTTACCCCTATGTTAGATACATATTAGTAAGTGGAGGTGTGTTCCTTGTCCCACAAACAAGAAGATCTCATACACCAATTTGATATCTGGCTTGGCCATGACCTTAAAATTGCATAATAATAATAATTATTATGTGTCTATGAAAACATCGTCAGACATGTAATTAAATAATTTACATAGAGAAAAAATGAGGTCAATTATTTTAATATATATAATTATACAATCCACAAATTTTGACCCATATAGTCATATGGGTTCATATATGTATTAATCAGGGTCACAGAGTGTATGCGGCTAGTGGACCGTATTATGGTATTGCGGGTTAAAGACAATTTTATGAAATATGCCAGCACTATTATAATATAAGTTCTATATTTTGTTATGCTTACATGTATCTAAATGATAGAGCAAGGGTTCTTGCATGATATATTGGGAAATGGGTTACCCCTATGTTAGATACATATTAGTAAGTGGGGTTCCACTATATATATATATATATATATATATATATATATATATATATATATAAGAGGCTATAATGTGAAGGGATCACTCTCTATTACGAGTAATAAGGTTACCCATCAGTGATAAGCATAATTAAGTCACGTGAAGCAAGGGGAATGTGACACATGCCACCTAGCTTGTCCTAACGTGATGTGATATTAAGGAGGTAGGACACATGGCACCACATGACATAGGGAATTTTAAACTGACATTACATTTGATTATGAAACCTGAATATGATACATTTTTATATCACTGAAATCGTCTCGATGAGATGATTGCAATGATGTATCCCGTATCTAGATTTGAGAATTTAATAAGAGAAAAAACAATTATACCCCATTCTTATAATTGCACATTGAAAGTCAGGTTAGCATAGTAGCCACCTCTACTTATCAGGTTAGATAAGGGGTGTGTTACAACAACTATGAAGAAAATGTACTATGGGTCGGGCACAAAAAAGGAAGTTGATGATTACTATTGAGCCTCGGCTTTGTCGAGTCTTATACATATTTTTGATCTATGATTCTTTATGTTTTCATCTAATTTCTATCATTGTTATTTTATTTATGGACTATTATCATAAATATAAGCATGAAGAGGTAAATTATTGATTAATTAATAAAATTCTTTTGTTTTCAGTAATTTAAGAATATTTATATATCAATGTAATTAATTGTAGATGTTTTACTTGTGCTTAGGTTCTTATATTCATCAACAATTGATTTCCAAAGTGTAGTTCAGTTCCTGCATCTAGTTCAGTTTATACTCCAAGTACAAATCCTCCACCAATTTAGGGCTTGATTTATTAGTGAAATTTTAGGCGAAATGAATTTAATTCATCCCTAACTATTAATCCAATGGATTCACGCCACCATCAATGGGAAAACGACCTATCTGTGTATAAATTCATCTCGGATTAGCCTTTAATCCTTTACCTTTCCATTTTCGCTATTATGTACAGGTTTGTTGCAGGTTGACAGAACACTAGTAAACGAATCCGATCACTGTCAAAGTTCTCTCTGCAACTATCGCCATTCCTTCCTCATTGCAAAGATTTTACACAATCTCGGTTGTTGGGGTGTGTTTGGTGCACGTATGTACAAAATCACACCAACTTAAGGGTTGTGGTCTACCCACTTAAGTTATTGGTAACAGGCAGAAAAAGAAGTGGAGTCGAGCAAGTTACTGGAACAAGCTAGAATCAATAAGAATACTAGATAGAGAAATAGCATGCATATGTAAACTAAAAACTAAAACAAATAAACACGAGCTCTGAAAAGAGTCAAAATAAAACAATAATACGAACGGTGGCTCTAGGCCCCTCTTATTGAGCGTTGAAAGTAATAAGAGTGAAACTTGACCCTCTTGCCAAAGGGCCCCTAGACAATGGTTCTAGGTCCCGATGCAAGGATGTTTTTATCCCAAGTGTTATCACCCAAAAAAATGAAGCATCATTTTGACAAGGTGAAAATGGTTTGTGTGTCAAAAATTAGGTTGTAGGATTCATTTTTATGCTTGGTCAAGGAATATATTAATTTTTCTTGTTTGAAGTTACCCTAAGGTCTAAACCCACTCATTTTAAACTCCGTCATGTCACATCATTCATCATTTTCTGACTTATTTCAATTTCCAAGGTTTTTTGTACCGAAAGTGTCAAATTAGCTAAGAAACCATAGTTGTGTAGTGAAATACACTATAAATAGTCACTTTTCACTACGAAACTGTTGATACATTCTTAGTGAAAACAGTCAAATTAACACTAAAAATGCTACGAAAGCGCGGTTTTCTGTCTGTCTTGTCAATCAAGCTATTAGGTGTCAGAAAATAATTGGGAATGAGTAGGTTTGATTCCATTCGAGTCATGGAGGGATAAATGCAAGGTACATGCCCAGGTTTGCAGTCAACATGATCAGTTTAGGTAGGTTTGAGTCATCATAAGGTCATGAAGAGACATCAAAACTTCAAATCCTTTCCCAATTTATTCATTCTCATTTCTCATTCCTCCTTGCATAGTTTTTGAGCTCTGGAGAGATATTATACTAAGCCAAAGTTGTGGCTGGTTCTTTTCAAAGGTTTTCCTTGAACATCATCAAGCAAGGTTGAACATCGTCAAGCGAGGCTGTGCAAATCTTAGAGAAACCATGGCAGAGAAAAGAAGGACTAACAAGGGTGGCCAATGCCTGAGATATGAACTTGTAGACATGAATTTGATCTATGAAGACCCAGCAATAGTAGAAGCTTTCAGAAGAACAAGTTTCCTACACTTTTGTGAGAAATTACAACGCTGGCATACACAGGTGTCTAAGGAGTTTGCTTTGAATTTCAGTGGAACAACCACTAAAGTGGGAATGCTCAATTTTTCCATTACATCAGAGGTTATTGTTGCTGCTACAGAGATTCCAAGAGGCCAGGAGAACTGGTTCAAAGGTTTCAAGTTTAACATGGAGCAGTGCAAATAATTTATGAAGCCTGAGCATACTGAAAGGGACCTCCCCAATGCTATTCCAAGAAATTACATAAAATACAGCTATTTAAAATTGTTGCTCATCATCCAAAATTACTTTGCTTGTGAAGGGAGCTACCACAAAGTCTATTCATATCATTTCAAATTACTTCTGCACTTTAGTGGTAAGACTTCCATTGATATGCCTTTCTATTTGCATAGAAGTTTGTCAAAAATGGAAGATAAGGTCCAAGCAAAGTCTGAGGGAAGTGGGACTTATTTATTTCATCATGGTTTAATGAAATTATTGGTCTTAGATGAACTTAAAAGGTTAGGCAGAGACTGGTCCTCATTTTTGTTTGTTAGTGGTTTTGAGCTAGATGGTCTTACTCCTTCAAGAACTCCTAGGTCTAGGAGAATTCCATCACCATTAGTAGCAGAACAAATGGAATCATTGATAGCAGAGCCAAGTGAACCTGCAAGAGCAGAAACAAGTGAACAAATTTTGAAGGAGCCAGAGCAAATGCAGAGTCTTGATACACCAAGTGTCCCACCTATAAAACAGAAGTCAAAGTTGGTCAAACCTGCAAAACAGAAACAAACTGTTAGCAAACAAGGAACCAAAAGGGTGACTAGGAGTCAAACAGTGGTTTTGGAAGAGAAGACAGTGGTTGTAGAAGACAAAGAAAAATCTAAGGGAAATCTAGAGGATATTTTACATGCAATTGATATAGAGGAAAATCCTATTGTCTAAGCTGATTTTATAGAGGAAGGTGGGCAGAAGTTAAAGAAGGCTAAATCTGAAAAGAATTTAGAATTTGAGGGAAAAGATGCAGGTTTCATGTTCCAAGCAAGAAAACTTATGAAAAGGCATGCTAGTAAGCTATTAGAGAGCAGTAAAGAAGTCCAACCACCCACTGATATAGCTCAGCCACCTCAAGAGGTTATTGACCTATCATCACCTCCAGAGAAAGGTACAGTCAACAAATCAAAGAAGGGAAAAGAGAAGGTAATGGAAAAAACAGAGTTGCAGCTCCTTGAAGAAAAATTGAAGGTGGCTAATGTTGGGTGTGGAGCTTGATTATCTTTTTTATTTTGTATCACAGTGTTGGACCCTTGTACCTTAATGGGGCGGAAACGCCGCTTGTAATTATACGCTGCCTGGGGGTCCAGGGGGGCGGCTGCGACTTTATGGAGGCCCCCCCCCCTAGCGGGGGGTTTCTGGGGCAACGCCCCCGAAGCTAAAGACAGATGTAAAATTGCTTTGTAAAAATATAGTAATTTCTAGTCAATCTGGGTCATTCATTAGGCGGATGATCTGACGATAGAAGTTATGTTTAGTTTAGGGTTTTTTGCCCTAGAAGGCAACCCCTCACTTGTATGAGGGCATTGTATTGCGGATGTGTATTGTATGTGTATTCTCAGAGCGAGAAACAGATAAGGAGATTGTGAGAGAGAACAGAGGATATTACAACAGATCTATTGTAGGTTCTGTCTCTTCATTTTGTTTGATAATAGAAAGGAATGACTAGTTGTTCGGGGTGGACCTAGCCCAAACTGGGTGAACCACGTATATATGTGTCTCTCTGGTTTTATGTGTTTTGTGTGCTTATGTTTTCCACATATTTTATGTGTTGCATTGCTCTGTAATATATAATTTTTCTAACAACTAATCAGGAAATTGTTGTTATGAAAAGGGAAGCAAGGAAGCATAGTGTAGAGAAGACTCAATTTGAAAAGATGAAGGCAATTTGGGAAGAACAGGTTGACGTTGTTTCTAAGACTTTGGACAACACACAAAAGCTCATTAAATGGACAATTCCAGCAAGGAAAGAGGCCAAACATGTCAGGAGGATGAACACACAGTTGAAAGCCACCAATAGAAGATTGAAAGACCAGGTTAAAGATCTTCAAGAGCAACTTGAGCTGATTCATGAAGAGTTAGAGAAAAAAGGGCTTAAAATGGTTGTGATTGAAGAGCCAATAGCTCAACCAATTGTAAATGAGGAAGAAATGCCTCAAGGAGCATAAGGTGAGTTGGATTATGGTTGTTTAAGGTTAATGAAATAATTGGAGACAATATTTTGGCACTTGCAAGGTTCAATTTTCAAAATTACACAAAAAACTGCATTTTCAGCAGTTTCGTAGCGTGCCTGGGCTTGAAAGGTAGCAAAACGCTATGAAACCACTATAACTGCTCTTTTGAATTTTTGAACTAGTTTTGGATAAAATCACGAGGTCGAATTGGTGTGGGATATTTTTTTAATGATGTTGAAGACCATGCCAAAGGAAAGAATCAATAATTTTGAGGTTAAAGGCATGTTTTACAACGCTACGAAAGTACGCTACGGAACTGCCTTATTTTCGTAGCGTGTTGTATTTCAGCCATTTTTGCAGGTTTGGAGCATCTTTGGACATCTAGAGATTATTTAAGGGTTAAGGACCATGAGAAGAAATTATTAATCACTCAAGGACTATGAATTGAAGATAAGATAACAACCAAAGTATTCGTGGAAGAAGAAGACTATTTTCCTAAAAAACAGGGTTTTGTTTCCTAGCTTTGAGGAGATCAGTTAAGGGGTCATAAAGTGATGAATCCCATCATCTAAATTAGAACATGTGACAGCATACCTTTGAAAGAATGTAATTGATTTAGTAGATAAGGTTGTTAAAGGAAATAAGGAGTAGTTTGAGTCCTATTAGGAATATGACTGTCGAGTAGGATAGGTGTATGTTTGTCATTAAGTTGATGTTTTATGGTTATGCAAGGTGTCATTAGGAAAAAATTCGATGAATCTAGCCAAGAGGCAGATCATCTCATAATGTAACATGTCTATTAAAGGCCATTGGGTCAAATTTGTCAAGGGTTGGAGATTTTTGGCAAAATTGCAGCTTATTGTAAATTGATTGTTTCAGCAATACATAGATCCGTTACTTGACCAACATAAGATTCTGAATGCGTTTTTAGTGCTTTCCTATCTTATCTATACCTTTTATGTATCTCAATTGAAGTGGTTTTCATTTATAATACTCAGAATTCATTCTTACAATGCTCTGACTTCCTTTATAGATGAATTAACTGTGTATTTTCTTGTTTCATGTGTGTGTGTCCTACTACTTAAAACTCAGACCTGCCTTAGCTTCCATGTCAAGTGAACTCACTGATTACTGAAATTATTGACTCCATAAGCCCAATGTTTACTTACTGATATGATTTTTAACCTACACTCATCATAAGCAAGGTTTTTCCTAAATAGAGTTAGCCATCTATATCTTTATTCAATATAATTAACCCTTGAGAGAGCCCTCCCAGACTGAGGAGGCTGAGCCTTAGTCACAAGATTGGTTTGAAACATTTACATGAGATTGTCTGATTAGCAGCCAATCAGAAGAAATTTTGTGATAACACCAAGCTTACCTCGGTGCAGTCTCCCTCTCTCTACTGTGTTGGAATGAACTTGTTGGGTGGCCAACAATTGAGTCCCCTCTATGTTCAGCTCTGATTCACACACTGTTGGTATTGCTTGGGAAATTCTGGCCAGCACAACAATGTGTTCACCAATTCTTCATCTCATGGTGGCCTTATAGGAGATTTCGAATCCTCCCTTCCCTCTCTTGGTACATGGAGGATGGTGACCCAAGAGAGGGGTATGATTCCTTTGTGTGCTCCAAATACTCCATTGTGTGCTCACATAGTGTCTAAGGAGGCGTTGGTGGCTGTCCTTAGGTGGCTCCAAGTAAGGGGTTACTTTTCCTTTGCTTTATGTGGTCCCGGATAGTGACATTTTTCCACTCCCAGGATTACGCGCATATCGGGCAAAAAGGCACATGGAAGGGGCTCTTCACGAAGGATTATGCTCACAAATAACATTTAGGACTAGTTCTAATTTTATTTTCCTCGGACCTTAGAGATATTTAAATACTTTCCAGATTTTGTAATGTCTTCCAGCCCTGTAAATCCTTTTGCCTGACATTAATTAATGTCGTCTTCTGCTGTACAATTTTCTAGTGTTAACAGTTCCCCCCTAATGTGTGAAGTCTAGGAAGCACTGTATAGCCGAAATACATTATAGTTTCTTTTATGTATCCTGCGTAGAGAGAGAGAGAGACCCGCGTGAAGCTTGGAATTGAAAACACCCTGCACCAGTTCCAAGAATGACCATGGCCTAAGGGATCCCTATAAGCAAATACAATTTACAATACATATACAAATTTTCTACGAGGCGGGCATGTCCCATGCTCATGATGTTGTGGATAGTTAAACAAATCTATTTGACATATGCATGTTCTGTCGGTATCACTGATATGGTAGTGATTTGGTGGTTGCTGATGACGATTTCTAACGCCCTCAGGGGCGTTTTTTCTTTGACAATAGGTGGAATGTGGTACCCATATGTGTAAACTTGGTATGGCATATAGCTACACATTGTATGCATAGGTGTTGGCTGGGACCTTCCCGTGTAAGCATTATTGAAAGAGGTGCTTATGGAGGCACGGGTCTTCGACGAATTTAATCAAAGTGCAATGGTTGTAAGGTACGATACCATCTTGACATGAAAGCTTTTTTCGTAGTCGAATGTCAAGAGGATCGATGGCATCTGTGGACAATGATGTCTCCCACAATGCCACCCGAGGATGCTCCTTGTATGGGGAGGGGTGATCCAAGGTATTGCTTCATTTTCGGAAAATAGGTGTCTAAGTTGACAAAAAGGAAGCCTCAATCGAACTAGGGGTCACCGATATGAGGGATTAGGGACTGTGATGCGATGGGTTTAACATAGGCATGTTGGCGAGGGGTGACTGAAAATTGATGATGGGGATTCAATGGCCCAAGCTCGGAGTATACTAAGCAGCTTGGCGGAAGTCATAGTTATTTTTTATGGAGAAATCCCTGGAGTCGGTAGGAATTCCAGGGTGGGTATAGACTGGCTATGAATGTCAAGGTGGCTTGTGTGTGGGGGTATAATACTCTGACCATGGGTGTTCAGGGACTGCTGCCATGGGAGAAAAGATGAAATGAGAGGGTGAAGGACGTAATGCACCGTTCAGGGTCTTTGTACACTTACCAAAAGAAAAAAATAATGGGGTTTGGTTTGTACAAAACACAGAGATGGGTACCCCAAAGCATGAAAGTGTTCGCTCACTGATGTTGTGAGGAAGGTGTTTTGCTGAGGGTGGGACCCCATTGGTTGGTCTCATGTGCAGGGTTGATGAGGCGGATGAGAAATTATCGTAGATGAGATTATTATGGTGGAGGTATGTGGGCCAAATGCGAGGCGCGGTGGTGCGCTTTTGATCTAATTGTACAACCTGGTCATTCGGGATGGGGTTTTTAGCTTGTATGGTAAACTTGACCTTATGCATGGTGAATGGATGGGCATGAGGTGCTTCCCGGACTGAAGTGGTATGGCCATGGCGTCACTTTTGTTGTGATATATGGTATACTGTGGGTGACGAGCATCATGGAGTGGGGGCTCTACCGACAAACAAGGATTTTTATCATGTGCAGGGTGAGGTGATGATAAACACGGTCGGATGTGAGGACCCTATGGTTTATTTATGATGGAGAAATGATGTCAGGATATGCAGAGTTTGTTGGGACTCTATCATGCTGGGGGTAGAATGATACCTACTCTGGAACTTTCAGGAGATGACGTTGTGGATGGTTTGCGAGCTTTTCCTGCAAAAACAACTACCTCAAGTGAAAGCATCTTATTTATCAAAATTTACTGAAAATCATGAGCTTTTTTTTTTAAGAAGATGAGAGAGGGCATACTTGGGAAGGGTCGTTTTGACCCTTATGGGTAGAACTTCTTGAGGTAAAGGCTATTGACAGGGTTATTGAGGCAGGTCTCGTCCAGTTCCGTCAAGATGTATGCCCCCTGTCGGAGGCAATGCTTGATGACATAGGGTCCTTTCCACAAGGTTTCAAACTTTCCTGGCCCTAGGGCTTCTTTTACAACATCGTAGTGGAGGACTAACTCTCCCTCGGTGAATGAGCGAGGGGTGATGTGGCAGTTGAATGATGCTTTTACCCTTTTCTTGTGGGCCTCGTTGTGCTGTAGTGATTGTCATCAACTTTCGTCGACAAGCTCTAGTTGTACTAGGCGCTGCTCTAGAGGCTGGGTATCATCAAGGAGTTCAATGGTGGCATGTAAATCTAGGATTTTGCGGAAATCAATGCAAAAGCACAAGGTACCTTGACCTTTTGCGACAGGAATAGAGTAGAAATCCTGGGACATGGGGGCAGTTGGAATCCTATTTCCGATATGTGATGATACAAATCGTATATGGTGGATCATGTCATCAACGTTCAGTGGGGGAATAATCTCCGTAATGGGATTCTGCGTGAGTGCAAGGTTGGGTTCCCCACTAGGATGGTCAATTTCCTATAGGTGGAAATTGTGCCTACCGCAGAGGTGCCTGAATGTTTCCATTAGTGGGCATACCTCTGGTGTGTGATTTTGGCCCGTTCAAACTAGTGCATGGTATCACTGTGTCAACATAGTAGATTATGTGAGATTCTACACTACTCGTTGTTCCTAATGTGGATGCTTGGAAAGGGTCTGTTGTAGAAGAGGTTGTCTTATGTTTCCATTTCCGTATTGTTGGCTTGGGTGCGTCTACCTCTTTAGGGGAGTGTAGAATCAACGCTGCTCTTGCCGCTTTTAGCTTGGGGAGGTGTACACATTTAATTGTATGGTGAAATTGTGAACAAATCCAGCAATAGGTACACGTGATTTTCTCTTGGTTAGAGAGAAGTTTCTGAGGGAGAGAAGAGACTATACAAAAATTGTTTGCAAGGTGCTTCATTTCTCTGCACTAGTTGACCCGATGGTCGTTCATGTCACATAGTCCACATGTTATCCTGGGCTTGTCAGGGGTCATGCTTGGTTGATGTGTTGTCTTAGTTTACCTGTTACACCACCATGGGGGTGGGGACAATGACCCGACGATGTACTTTTTATGCCATCTTGGAGGTCGTCCTATCTCTTCTCTTTGGTATGAATCATGACGATGGTGGGACGAAGTTGCGATGCATGAGTACAGTGTCGCTCATAATTATTTCCTTGACATATAAGGCAAAATATCCTTGATATGAGAGTTTCTTCATGCTCGGTTTGAGGTCTGGCGGGGAACCAGCGTCGTAACGCTGCTAAATCAGGACAATGGACGATCGCATGGTTGGGTGTTTTGCATAACATGCATGTTGGCTTTCTCTGTGGAGGGCGGTTAGGGGTAACTAAGGCTTCCCTGATCAGTCGCTCTTCGACAGACAAGAACATGATGGATCTACTCATCACATATTCCTGGGTTGTGGAGCTGTTCGTCGACTATGCGTCCATATCATCTTCTTGGGAGAGGTGGACTATGGCAGAGCATAAATTAGCGAGGGCTAGCCAGAGTCGGGGGATATAGTGACAATTCTCCAAAAGGTGATTTTTGGTGCATAACGGGCATGTGAATTGCGTTGCCCGCAATCCAACGTAGTAAACCCTTTCTATAGGGTACCATCTGTGGATGAGTTCCAGGGTTGTGCACTCTTCGAGGAAGTGACCACGTTCATCACATAGCATGCAACGTATAACAGGCATGACTGGGGGTCTTTCTTGTGCCCTTCGTTGTTCCTCCTGTAGGTATAGGATGGTACGAGGTCCATTTTTGGATGCCTGGGTGGAGGGATTCTCTTGATATGATCGCTCAATGGCGTGTAAGGCCTCCCTATATCGCGGGATATCTGGGCAATGATGGGTATAGTGCCCATAGTTTCTACAGAGAGAGCATGTGTGGTTGGTACGCAATGCTTTTCCTTTACCTTTGGTGGTAGGTTCCTTTTTACGGGAACACGACGTCGCGATGTCTGTCTCAGATCCAAGGGGTGGTTTTAATTCATCTAGCTCTAGAAAAATATGGGTAGGGTGACCGATTACGTTACATATGGCGCATACTGGTGATTCCCATTGAATGGCGGGGGTCACCATCTTCTTTCCTCTCTTCTCGGTTTTCTTAGCCATAATCACCGGTTTTGCAATGGGAATTTCTTTTGCAGGGTTGGTTTCGACCATTTCTTGGATGAGTGGGGCCTCCTCGGGACTAAGGGGCTTCAATCCTATGGCAGTAACATGGGTGGATCATATTCCTGTAGGGGGAATGAGGTACCAGACTGGGATTTCCAACGATATGTTGGGTAATACCAGTGTTTCCAAAACTTACTGGGAGACAAAACTAGTTGGGGGTAGAGGAAAGGGGTTTGGGAGGCGACGTAGGCTAGAGAGGCTGTCGTGGCCGACGAATCGGTGCCATTACTGATTGTGTCTGTGTGTTGACCATCTTCAGTGCTTGATGTGGACATCATGCACACTGGAGCCCTTGTGACATCGGGCGATGACTCAGGGATTATGGGAGGATCTCCTAGGAATGACCCTAGAACGAACGACAGTTTGAATTGTTCGGGCCATATTCTTGGTATTGTGAGAGAGAATTTGAGGATGTATCTACATAGGGTAGAATTACATCAGTGCTTTTTCAGGGTCGCTTCTCGCTATGCATCAGTTGGTCTACAGTAATGATGCAGTCCTCGTGGGGGAACATCATGATGCGGAAGACAGAGGAGGTTATGGCAGGAATGGCGTACATATAACTCCGCCCAAGGAGTATATTGTAGTCCAGGTGAGTGTCCAAGACTTCAATGTCTATGTGGACCATCTCTCCGGCTAAGCAAACTGGGACGTATTGGTAGAGGCCGACAGGGGTTGATGGACGACCATCGTATGCTCGAAGCGTGATGACTGAGGGTTTTAGTTCGGGAGAACCTAACTTCCGCCAAATTTTTTTGGACATGATGCATGTGGATTCACCCTCGTTTATGACACATCGGTGAATAGTGATATTCTGGACCGACACTGGTATCTAGAAGGCAACCATGGAAGGAAGTCGAGGGGTGGCTTTGTCTAAGTCAAAAGCCATTAGGCGCATATCGGCAGGGTCGATAGCGCCTAATGCAAAAACTAGGGCTTTCCTCTATTTTGGGCATGACTGCAATACTTCCAAAGCTGACATAGTAGCGGAAGATTGTGCTAAATCATCCACGATGCTATAATTATGGGCCGCTTTGGAGTAGTTTCTTGCTCGCCTATTAGGTCCCTTTGTCATTTTCAGAAATGGTTCTATAGGCATCTTTGAAATGGTCAAAGGTGCAGTCGGTGCACTGGTACTTGCACCTAACGTATTGGTGTTTGGTGGGGTGTCATAATTGCGATTCCATGTTTGGAAAAACATCTCTTCTCCAGTCATGTAGATTTCATGGCTGCTTTTCCTGGAATCGTCTGTATTTTGCTGCCGAGTGCTTATTGTCCCTTGATGGGGGAAATGTTCTTGCATCACAGCTGGTTGTTGGAAATTTCCTCCTTGTCCTCGGTTACTCTGTAGCTTCTTCAGCTCGGGGAGATCGGGAAAGTGGTGAGTATAGTGGTTGTACTTAGCACATATCGAACATGAATGGTTTGTTCGAAGAGGTAGCCTTTTTCTCTACCGTTGGGAATTTCTTGGCTCCTAATTCTGATTCCGGTTGGAGTTGCCTCCAGCCTAGGATCGCGGTGGGCGTTGTTGGTTGCTTCCCCCTGTCTAGGGTTCCCTTTTTGCTTGCTTTTGGATTTTTTCTTTACCACGTTAGGAGGGTAGTTCTCCTGATTATATTGGTGTGGTGGGTTTTTGGATGGCTGCATAAAGTTCACCTATGCATTGTTTTGCATAAGTGAGTCGTGTGCTGGGGAGTGAGCATAACGCGGTCCCTGGTTTGCGCTTGGTTGTTGGAGGGGAGCTCTTCCGTCAGTGTTTCTTTCTGTGTACTGATTCCCCTGAGCCAGAGGATAAGGTCCTCCCTGGTGATACGATGGTACCCTATTGGTCAAATTTTGCTGAGGCATATGACGACTTTGAAAACCGGGTTGAGGCACATTCTGGGTCGAATTGTATGTGTAACTGGGGTTTTGACTACTATTGCCTAGGTAAACTTGGGTTAATGACCCAATTAGTCTGTCTGTAGAGTTTGACGTGCCTAGAAATTCTTGATAAGTTTGCAGGCGCGGGGCGTTAGGCAGGATGCTATAAATGTATCCTGACTGCGTATAAATCAACTCAAGCTTCTGGGCTTTGCTGATTGCATCTTCTTCGGATGTGGGATTTTTCTACCCCACATCCTTTGAAATCTATGCCATAAGAGTTTTCAAGAACAAATATAAGAGAACCCGATCATTGAGTTTAGCTTTGCATAAACTACGACGCCGCCTCCATTCATGGAGATGGTCTGAGATATGGATGGCGAGGGTTTGTCTAAAATGTGTCAGTAATTCCATTCTGGAATCATGGTGAATGGGTAACTAAAAATATGTTAAGAATGCGATAGCGTGGGCGCTAAAGGTTCCATGTGAAGCTGAGGGTTGCTCCATGTACCACTTCGCGGCTACTCCTGTAAGAGTGCGTTGAAA
This sequence comes from Pinus albicaulis, assembly GCA_034641835.2. Taxonomy (NCBI): domain Eukaryota; kingdom Viridiplantae; phylum Streptophyta; class Pinopsida; order Pinales; family Pinaceae; genus Pinus; species Pinus albicaulis. The sequence continues at coordinate 87,633,257 of CM076576.1, forward strand.
TAATCTCAATCGAATAATGTCGTCAATGATACTATACGATGAGCACCACAGGTGGAAGGTCATGACATGATTACCTGGATCTTCCGCTTGCTTGCCTTCGAATTTTTGAATATTTGAAGGGAGCTTCGTGGGCATGAAAGGCCATGTAGGATCATGTGTGATGGCGTCATTCGTCAGCTTGGTTAAATCGAGCAGATTCAACAAATCTAAGAAAGGTGATTGAGAGGTTGACGCCATTGCAATGTGTAGAGACACAAAGTTCTGGTTAGGAAGAGGGTTAGTTTGCGACATACCCTACTTTGTATTTGGTTAGCTTCCTGAATGGGACGCACTCCTCTACCCCCTAGGGGTCGTGGGAGGAGTGGTGTGTGGTGTGCCGTTGGGAGACCGACTAGGGTTCCCAACTACGACTACCCCAATAAAAGACGAACCAATAATGGTGTCAGCATTCTGTCTTTGACACCTGAATGGTTAAAGACCTGGAACCCCTCCACATAATGGGGGGGGGTCCAAAAGACGCTTGGATCGATGAGGTTCCGTTGGGACCATTCAGGTGTCGACCAGGCTTGGTTTTGGAAAAATTTGAGAGCATAGATTCTATGATCAAAGAAAAATTCTTGTCACATACATAAAACAAAGCGAAAAATAAAATAAATTTCCCTTTAAATTAATCTATGTGATCAAGCAATCAAAAAAGTGCTTTTTGTTTGTTTGCGTATGATACTCAAAATCCTAGAATACCTATGTGTTCTCACAAACTCAAATGTAATTAGGCCTTGAGAAGATTTCTTATGAGCGCTGGCACAACGTCCCAAAAGAGCTGGCGATGCCCCTAGTCAGCCGAAGAGAATCCACCAAGGTAAGGTTAAAGGGTTTGGCGCTTCCCTGCACCGCCACTTATAGGGAAAAGGTTGCCCTAGTTTTTTGCCACTAAGAACCACTATCCCACGTGAGCGTTCGAGTCTTGGGCTTCTTGGTATTCAGCTAACAGTACCGAGTATCAGCCAAGTTAGGTAGCCCTGACTGATACCTGCCGGCACTGCGCCTAAGCCTAACCCCCTCTAAAACGAGTCTCTGTCGTGCTCAGGTTTTCTTTGCCATGGGCTGATAGGTGGATTTGAAGCTCCCTAGATAGACAAATTCTATGTTTCAATATGAAGTATGATCAAGGCAACTTATTGGATGCCTACCCTCTTGATCCTAACTTAAGCTATAAATTCTTTTATGGCCGCGTGGGGAGAATTTAGTGAGTTTGGTTAAGTTAGTTTTAGGTGTCTTTGCTTCGCTTAGTGGGTGAGTGTGTGTGAGCACAAAGCGTACAAGCACATAGTTTGAACGTGTGGATATCGATGATCCTTTACAAAATCCCCTATTTAAACTATGTTGTATTATTGCTGGCTCAGAAGAAAAACATGTGTGGATAATGGGCCGCTTTCTATTTTTCCTAGCTAATCTATGTGAACAACTATAGGGAGATGGAAAATTGTGAATAGGTAGCATTCATATGCTTACCTAAGATCATCGGAGGGTGCAAAGGTAACAGAGATTACTTGCAATTCTATAAACAATTCAATCTTAGTCACGAAATTCCAAGTGCAAAAATAGAACTAAACTAAACTTTTACACTAGAAAAAATAAAACTAGTTATGCATGCATGGTCTTGGGCCACTTACTTGGGTTATTTATCTAGGTGTGTAAGTACCAAAATTTTCAAAACATAAACAAAATTTGGAATGAAATTTATTTTCCCCCTACTTAAACTATGTGTGAACTTTGAAAAAATCAACTTGAATTAAAACTGACACTAAGCCTACAAAAAGAAGCTAAGAGAGAGCTTTAACAAGTTGCGGGGTACCACAACCAGTGCTGGCAGGTGTATTAGGGGTTGCCAAACACTTTACAAGCAAGAAAAAATAGAAACTTGGGAGAATTTTCTCATTCTGTATTTTGCACGCAAAAGGTTGAAATAGGCGCGTTGTCTGCGTGCGGGTCAACTTTGAACGCGCGCCTTGCGCCTCTGTGAGAAGAAAACACGCGCAAATTCCTGCAAGAAATTTTTTTGGATTTGTTCTGCTTCAGTCTGTCACTTGGGATGAACTAGGGACTGCAAGAGAAATCAGGGGAAATTCAGCTCCACTCCACAGCACAGACAGAGGCCTTTGCAAAAAAAAAAGGCACAACCACATAAACTTAGTGATAAACATTAGTGGAGTCGCCAATCCTATTGGGATGTGTTTGGTGCACGTATGTACGAAATCACACCAAATTAAGGGGTGTGGTCCACCCACTTAAGTTATTGGTAACAGGCAGAAAAAGAAGTGGAGTCAAGTAAGTTAGTGGAACAAGCTAGAATCAATAAGCATACTAGATAGAGAAATAGTATGCATATTAAACTGAAAACTAAAACAAATAAACACGAGCTCTGAAAAGAGTCAAACGACAATAATAATATGAACGATGGCTTTAGGCCCCTCTTATTGAGCGTTGGTAGTAATAAGAGTGAAACTTTACCCTCTTGCCAAAGGGCCCCTAGACAATGGTTCTAGGTCCTGATGCAAGGATGTTTGTATCCCAAGCTTGCCTTGGTGTAGTCTCCCTCTCTCTCTACTGTGTTGGATTGAACTTGTTGGGTGGCCAACAATTGATTCCCCTCTATCTTCAGCTCTAGCTCACACGCTGCTGGTATTGCTTGGGCAATTTTGGCTAGCATAACAATGTGTTCATCAATTCTTCATCTCATGGTGGCCTTATATAGGAGATTTCAAATCCTCCCTTCCCTCTCTTGGTACATGGAGGATGGTGACCCAATAGAGGGGTATGATTCCTTTGTGTGCTCCAAATATTCCATTGTGTTCTCACATAGTGTCTTAGGAAGTGTTGGTGGTTGTCCTTAGGCGGGGTCTTGTCCTTTGCTTTATGTGGTCCCGGATAGTGAAATTTCGCCACTCCCAGGGTTGCACGCATATCGGGAAAAAATGTGCATGGAAGTCTCTCTTCACGAAGGATTATGCGTGTAAATAGCATTTAGGACTAGTTCAAATTTGATTTTCCTCAGACCTTAGAGATTTTTAAATACTTTCTAGATTCTGTAATGTCTTCCAGCCCTATAAATCCTTTTGCCTGACATTAATTAATGTCGTCTTCTACTGTATGATTTTCCAGTGTTAACATCGGCCTCCATTTGTCTTAACAGAAACTATCATTCATCATCAAACCAGAGTTCATCATGCCTCCCAAGAAGCAAATCTAAGGGGAGTTTCTGAATCCACTACTCCATCCCTCGATTGACCCTTATCATATACCTTTGGCAGATAGGGATTACAAAATCCATGAAACCCTATGTAAATTAGAATTATTTGAAATGTATTGTTGTCTTGAAGACAAATTCATTGACAAGACTGATGACGTTGGACTGTGGGAATCCAATTTTCCCCATTATATCTTCCCCACACCCACAGTGCCCCTGAATTCATGAGGAAGTGTCAAGCTTGTTATGTACCAAGTCAAAGAGCTATTATTTCCCCTTCAGGAGAGATTCTAATCACCATAACTGCCCAAACCATAGACCAAATGATGCAGGCCCCTATTACATAGAATGCTACTCCTTTTTCTCAAGAAGCACTCATTGAATTATATCAGAAGCTAGACTTTGTAAAAAGGGCTAAAACCCTTGAGATTTTTATGGATGAAGATGCCCAGCTACCTAAGAAGAACCCTCCCTAACCATCTTCCATGTTCCCTGAGAGAATTTAGTAGATCAGTACAGTCATCTCCTACCTCCTTGGTTATTACTCAAATCAATGGATAGATGAGGTCATTATAGGATTCCTTTCCATTTTCTCCATAGATTCCAAGTCTTCTGTCTTATTCAACTTCAACCAATTCCTTGCAGATTCCATTCATGAAAATTTAGTCAAATTCCAAACTGAGGTATTTAAATATGCCTTTGTTTTAGTATATTTTTTTTTGTATATTTTCAGGGAGACAGGTTCAAGTTTGCATTGCAGAAGTTGGATGAAGATGGAAATCAACAATCTTTCATCTTCTGGACTACAATGGTAATGAAGGAGCAAAAAGAAAACTCATACAAATAGTTCATATAATTTTTTGTACATCCAACACTTAGTCTCCTAAGCAGCAATTCAGAGCCAAGAATCAATGAATAAATCAGCAAAGTCTTGCAGTTGTCAGACCAAACTAAAATAGGAGATTGTACCTTTACCAGAATTACACAGAGCTAAGGATTTATGGATGTGAGATTGCCCCATATAAGCTCCCAAAATTCCTCCCAATGAGGATTTTTGCTCTAGAATACATCAAGCAAATGCTTAATGTCGATGAGATCCATTTTATGTCTACTAAAAATAAATCTTAGTTCAGGATTAAAACACAAATAGGATACTTCATTTGTAACATCAGAATGACAGGGGAGGAATCAGAAATATTACTGAAAGAAATGCAATTCAGCCTTAGTTTTACATGGTCATATGATCCATTGGGTACCATTTCTAATCTAAGGGTAGAGAACAAATCTACACCTTATATTCATACCCACAGACCAGAGATTGAGAAATATATGAACCAGCTAGAGTGGACTGAGAATACTCTACAAGAGGTTGAAGAAAAATTGGTGTCAACTTCAACACCACAAATTCTTGTCCCACAGGAGAAAGCAGGAAAAAGTATCAGAGAAGAAGAGTCACCTTCAGTGACTGATACTTCCAACAAAGAGTTCAAAATTATGTACATAAAGAGGACTAAACTCAATCCCAAGGTAAATCCAAACAAAGACTCTGAGCAGGAAGTCATTATCATCAACAAAGAGACACCTACTTCCTCACAAGTAGGTGTTCAAACCACACTCTCTCCTACCACCTCTACTGCTTCTCAGGATCAGCACCAAGCTATTCAAACAAGCACAGTTGTTACAAGGGAGAAAGATAATACCATTTTTATACATTCAGGGAGATTAAATTGAAAAATGAAGTTTTCAAGACCAGTACATATAATCAGTTCTGGAAGCATACTTCCAGCTCTCAGAGTAGACTATTGTCATCCTTTTACTCAGAGAAAGGAAAGATGCAAATGGCTTTCCTCCAAGAACAAATTCCACAGCCCAAGACAACAACTGATTATAAAAAGATGCATTTGAGTTTGATATTAAAGATATGTATCCCATTGATCAAATGAATATGCATAAGCAGACATGTGAAATGATTTCATCTACACTCACTGACACTGCTATGAGTTTGTCTAAATTGCAGGTTTCTTTAGCTAATATCCAGTCACAGTTAAAGACGGAAAAAATATCTTCTTTGGCCAAGGATTCAAGGATTAAGTCTTTGGAAGACGTAGTAATGGGGATTGGATATGATCCCTCCCATATCAGAGCTGCAGAAGCGGTGATTAAAAATAAAAATGTTGACATAGCAGCATTGAGGAAGAAACTAAAGCTACCAGCTATAGAGGACCCTTTGGCCAAAGACATTGAAGAGACAAAGTCACAGAGATCAGACATGATGAAGCTCATCATGGAGCAGAATTCTCAGTTGAGGCAGATGGAAGCAGAAATGGAATTGATGATAAAGGAAAAAGAGCATGCTACCAAGTTGTCATTGGTACCTTTGGAAGTTGTACCACTTACAGTTATTCCTACAACCACTCATTCTATAGCAAGTATAGCGGATGGAGCTGAGTAGCTCACTAAAGCAGTGAAGAATATGTCAATCTAGACAGAAGAGATAAAGAAGCTTCAGGACCAAGTGAAATTGTTGCAGGATCAGAAAACGAGTGATATCTCACATGTAGTTGAAGTGCAAAGAGCACAAAATTGAATAGAAAGGTTGCAAAAGTCTGAGAGGGAGTCTAACATTGGAAACACCTTTGGCCAAGTCAAATAAATAATTTGGACAGATATCATTTGAGTCCATCAATGAAATATGGCCCTACATATAGATCATATTTGAGCAGAAGGAGCTGATAGAAAAATCCAATGATGCCATTACAAAAATCAATGAAGAACTTGGAAATAAGCCAACCACTGCTAACAACATTATTAGGCTCTTAAATTCTAATAACAAGCATGAGCTAGAGGGGTTAGGAGTGTATGACAGGACTATGACAATATTGGAAGTAAAGAAGGTTCTTACAAAGAGAAACCTTATTGTATAGCTGGAGGAAAAATGTCACAGCTTGGAGATAGCTGTAAATATATTTTTCAGTAGGTTGGAACCTTTAAATCAGAAAGGTCTCCCTTCCGTGTTTGTAATCAATGAAAAGCTAATACATAGACAATATTATGAAGAGATGTTGCAGGAGATTTCCAGAGACATGGCTAAGTTTTAAAACATCAAAGGCACTATGACAGGGAAAGCATTCTTGGAGGCGTTAACTCATGATCTTTTCATCCAGCATGAGATAAACCACATTTTTGTGGTAAAACCTACTTTTTCTAAGTATATCGAGGTGGATGAAATATACAGAAGGGTCATCAAATTAAATATCCTAGATGAAGAGCAATGGGATAAGTTAACTGAGTTCCAAGATTAAAAGGTAACAAAGAGCAGTCATCTACAACCAGCTCACAGGACAGCAGATTAGACAACATTACAGCCAGCGCAGCCTACCAATAGGCTTACTCATCAACTAATTCCTTGAAAAGAGAGCCAGAAACCCATATCACCCACATTGAGCCTATTTTTTGTAACAATTAGAGTTTATTATTAGATTTAGGCTAATAATACACTGTCTATTGAGACAAGATTTATTGTAAACAATTTTGTAAATTTTAGTATAAGTACTTCGTTGTTTGAAGTATTACAGGTTGATTTCCGAACATTTTTGCCTACTACGCAATTTTAGTATTCCAAGTTTTTGATGGAGCATCAATAATACAAATACTTATTTCAGGATTCATGTGGTGTAATTACTGGTGAAGTGTTTCTACTGTTTCTGTGTTTTCTACTGTTATTTCCTTTCTATTTTTATCAGAATTATTAATTGTAAAACATAAAGTGTGATGAATAGGACATGTTATTTAAAACACCTTATTCTGGGTGCTTTTACAATTTAAATGTTTTCTACTTGAAGTTATATTGAAAAATATTTAAATGATTTTCAATCCAATTGATATTCACTCTTCTTCCATATCCATTATTCATTTAAAAATATTAAAAGAATCGAGTAAATACAACCTAGCTTGCCCTGTTACAACTCTTTTAAAAATTGATGCAAAAACTAGTTTTATGTTTTGACTCCATTTCCCAATAGGAAGATGAATATTTAATCAACCAAATCAATCAAAATCAAACAATCACCAAGTAAAATCATAACTAGCCTAATATCTATTCAAAACATTGTTAAATCTTAAAGAGAGATCCCTCTTTGAAGCTGGCAGGGCTAGATCCGAGCTTCCAAAGTAGTTTTGATGTTGTTTTTCTGTGATTTATTCTCCCAATCTTAGAAATTACAGAACGATAACATGTACTCCTTGGATGAGGAATTAAATTCCGCATCCAATGAGTGCTCCCACTCGAAATTTTAGTAAAAATGTAGGGAGATAAGTTGAAAATATGAGTTGAAAAAATAGTTTTTTAATTTTTTAATCTTTTTACTTTTTTACTCCAAAAATGGTGAATCATCCCTCATGGTTGGCATCATCATTTTGAATCCTATTGATTTTTATAAAGATGATTTTGGTTGTACATTTTTGTTTTGAGGCCTATTTTAGACCTCAAAATTTCTCTAATGCATAGTAATATGCTCATTTCCAGACTTTTCGAAGCGAGCTCTTTCACTTATGGGAATTTTACAGGTTTGAGATTAGACTTGTTTCATATGAAGATTATAATTATTGTTGTAGTTTTCACAATATTTGAAAATAGGGTAGCGTCTATAAAGTGGATCTAAATTTATATAATTATATTTCAAACTGAAAATTTTGATTCAAAAGAACTATGTTAAAGACTACTTAAAGAGAAAAAAGGGCCTATACTTTGTAACCCTTGGAAATCAATTTGAAGGGACACCTTGTGAATTATTTTGTTTAAGAGAATATTAGCCTTTGATCTTATGTCCCAAAACATATATTATTCATATTTGATTGGATTTGATACATAGGTTTCTATAACATATGTTCAGTTTGAGATCTAAATAGACATTTCACAACATATTGAGTTGTGAAATACCTAAGATATTTGATAAGCACTAATTATAAATAAAGTAATGATTTTTGTGTCCTTACCCAAGAAGTGTGGCAACATATCCTTTTAGAATTTATATTTGATTAAAGAAGTGAGTTTATTTGCTTACAAGGATTGAGAATTTGTATGCAGGTTTGAAGAGAGAATATTTTATCTATGCATCTGATGTTTTGATTATATAGTATCACATTTACATTAGAGTAAATTTAAAAACCTGTCTTTTGTTTTGTATTTGATACCATTCATAAGTATTTTTCAAAGTCCGGATTTACAATAGATTTGGTTGTTGTCGTTATTCAATTGTGATGGTTGTTAAGGAGCTAGAGTTCATATTCCCAATAGTGAGATGTTTGCTCTTTGATTATCATTACCTAGGGTTTTCTTTTTAATTGTTGGTAGTTTTCTTTTAAATTGGTAATAATTAGGGTTTTATTCTCAATTTTCAATAATTAGGGTTTGTTTTCAATTCTTGATATTTATAGGATTGGTATTTGCAATAGTTAGGGTTTCATCTCTAATGAATTCTTTGAGTGCAGCATTAAAGCATGTGAAGAAACTCAAGGTATACACAACTTTATATAAAAATTAGGCTTTTTTTTGTAGGTCATTGAAGTCCTTCGAATTTCCAGTGTTGTGCCTCAAATTCCACGAACCCCGAATTGACATTAAATGTTGGTCCATTAATCCACCATATACTACTTCCAAAAAATACATTTCCAAGTGACTGGAATGTCAGTAAGTTAAAGTGGAATGCAAACACCCAATGACATTGCTATAGCTAATCCCCATTCCTTAATGGAAGTGGGAAGTCATATCTATGGATTTATCACAAGATTTCCAAGAATACCCAAGCAACATGATGTCATTATGATGGTGGTGGATAATTTGAGTAAGGTAGCTCACTGTATAGTTTCCAAGTCTACTCACAAGGCAATTGACATAGCTCAAATTTTCATGAAGGAAATATTTAGAATACATGGCATGCCCAAGAAGATAATTTCAAATCATGATGCCAATTTCACATCAAATTTTTGGATCAAATTTTGTTGGTTTTGGAACCCAACTAGATTTCAACATGTGTATCATCCTCAGACTGATGGATAGACCAAAAAAGTGAACAAAATTTTCGAGGAAATGTTGAGGACGTATGTTATGCATCGATAAAATAGGTGGGAAGGGTACCTACCACTAGTTGAAATTTCACACAATAATGAGTACCAAGTGTTGTAGCTAAATCCTAAAAGGTTAAATGCCAAAGTTATTTTTAGAAAACTCCAACATGACCAAAATTGAGGGATTGAAATTAAATAAATACCATAGACAAAATGACGCCTAGATCTTCTCATTCTTAGGAAAACTTATGAAACCTCTCTTTAATATTAAAATCAGGGCATTGCATCTACAATGGGGTTGGGATGAGTTATCTTAATTGAGAATTAGGGTTATTATTGCATTCCTTTCAAAATTTTCTTATTTTTGTTAGCCATGCCTTACAAGAAGCAATTGTTGGTGATTTTGGATTAACAAAGTTGGAATTTATATTTATTATATTTAGATTTCAAGATGTTAAAATGTCTTATTGGATATCATAATCATGGTGAGTATAACATCCAAATTCCCAAAAAATTCAATTCAAAAAGGAAGTGCAACTTTGGGCCTCTTGTCACTATTAAAATTTAGTGAATGTCAAAATATGGTGTGCATATATATATACCAACACCCACATAAAATCGGCTATCATTATGGTAAAATTAGATTGATGGTAACAGTGGCATTCATATGAGTTATTGCACTAACCCATGACATATGTGAGATATGTCCAATATATATATATATGACGAAGTAAGGCTGCCAACACGAGGGCCTATAAAACAAGGAGATTATAATGACCATAGGTTCCAGGACATACCCACTACCAAAGGTCCACTTCATTGAGTTATAATGCCAACTATACAAGGTTTATGTGCAGTGCATTGAGTTCTCACACTATGTATGTGGGACATATCGTCTTAAATCCAAATATATACAATAATCACAACCTAGGATTCAAACACACAATAGGAGATTAATGATATAGGTTCCAAGGACCACCCCTACCAAAGGTCCACTTCATTGAGTTATAATGCCAATATACAAAGTTTATGTATATAGTGCATTGAGTTCTCACACTATGTATGTGGGACATATCATCTTAAATCAAATATATAAAATAAATCACAACTAGGATTTTACTGCAATATATGCACTTATAACAATTGTTGGAGCAGGGTCCCCTAGGATACATTTTTTGGTATATTTTTCTATAAGTTTTGTGTATGCGTGATGCACAAATGAGTCAAGGGGCTTTTGGGAGGGTAAAAATCCCTATTTTGATGTAAAAGGGTTCAAGGGTAAACTATGGGCCTCAAACCATGGTTTGAGACCATAGTATATGCACGTTAGAATGATATAAATAGATAGATCGAGTCTAAGAAAGAAATAGAACTTGATGTGATGGTATGATCTGAATTTTTACGTCTCTGTAATACTTTTGTAAGGGTTTTAGTCTGGGTTGGGTGGAAAGGCTCATGCTGGTTGTGTGCACGGAGACCTAGTCCTGGCTATGTGCAGACTCTGCTAGCTTTGTGCACTGAAGGGTAACGTGTAAGGGAAAATTATGATGTACAGGAGTGATCTCAATTAATACAAGGATTGATTTTGGTGGAAACATTGTGTATTTATCTGAGTTATCTGTTATGTTTTAAGATCGCATTGCTTTTTTGTTGCTTATTTATATTTGTGCAAAGACATTTGTTATTTATGCATGAAGTTATATTGGTGATTGATGAATATGCTTAAGTGATTACGCATTGTTGGATCTGGATCTGGTTTTCCTATGATATATCTGCATTGAAGCGATCTGCAATTCTGTCTGTAATCTAATAAGTATTATTCTATATTGCACACATCTTTTTATGATTGATATAAGTCTACAATCAATTTTCTTAGGGCCACTTCATTATTTTTTTCCTAGGGGTGCGGAAACCTAGTTCCAACACCCCCCATACTGCTTCGGGTGAGACTTTTATTTGCACAAGCAGGTCATTGCCGAAAGGGTCGGTAGTTGGAGGGTTTGTTGGTTGCGCAATAAACTATGAACTTGGGTTAGGACCCCTCAATCCAAAAAATGGTTCCGTTTTTGGGATCGGGATCATTTTGAGGGAGATTTGATGTTGTGGCACCCTTCACGAAATGAATTACAAGATTGGTTGGATAGAAAGATCCTTGAATTCAAACTCCAAGAGAAATGAAGTACTAAGCTATTTGACAAAAAGTGGGTACAGAAATATATCTATACAGAAGTTCACGAGATATTATTTTGCTCCTTTGCAACTGAGCTACAGGAGTGGTTGTCGTGATTGATTGAATTCAATACCTGCGTAAAGGATGACACAATCACTTAGTGGACTCTTGAATTGATCCAACAATTAGAAAAGCTAGACAATAAGATCACTCACGCAGTAGATCATTGGATCGATCGTCTCTTGGGAGAATTTGTGACATGATTTCCATTGATCAATTTGTGTCATGTTTTGAAGCAGAAAGAAGGTTTTTCAAAGTTCCTAGAGGTAAGTTCCTGTGCTCTTTGAAGTTATTGCTAAAAATCATATTATGTGAACATGGCTCTCTGTGTGAAAATATTTCTTGAATGCCTCGAAGAAGCCCGACTACGCGCAGTGGAAAATTTTACTGCGAAGATCCAGAAAAATTTATCTATACCCCTCTGAAGCCTAGATCTGATATGAAGGTGAACCAGAAATTAATAGCTCTAGTGACTCTGAAGAAGAGGTTTCATCAAACCAAAAACCATTGAGTCTTTTACAACCCCATCCACTCCACTTCTACACTCATATCACAAAGCACCCACTCCATCGCGCAGTCCATCTCCACCACCACCTCCACCTCCCCCAGGTGCAGATATGGCTATGTTGATGAAGTTACCCAATTTCAGAGGCATTAGAAATGAATATACTGAGCACTTTTGGTTTGTGACTAATGTCATATGATAGTCTCAAAGGGTTAATAATAATGATATTAAGAAAGCGTAGCTAGCCACTGCTTTCCAAGATCGCGCATTAGATTGGTATGTCACTAATGTTCAAGCAAACCCTAATGCCACCTTGGACCAAATAAAACATGCTCTAAAAGATAAATTTAAGAAGCATAAGTCATACACACAGTTGGTTACAGTACTGAAAGAGATTCATCAGGAGGTTAATGAATCTGTGTGGGAGGCAGATCAGAGGCTGAAGCACACTATCAGAGATGGTGGGTTTTTCATCGACGATACTCAACATAAGGAATGGTTTATTTCTATGTTTCTCCCGCATCTGCGCCAGCCCTTAGGTCAACAAAAGATTGGCACATGGGCTGAGGCTGTGTAGGTTGCAATGAAACTAGAAGCTACCCCAAAACTTGTTGTGCTTGAACCTCAACAGATCCAGAATCAGTTGGAAGCCATGCATTTAGAGATTCAAAGCCTGTGCAAAGACAAGGGCAAGGAAGTCTGCACAGAGGCCTGGTGCATAAAATGTAAAGTTGTTGGGCACCATAAAGATCAATGTATGTCTTCAATAATTATCTAAACATCGGAGGTCCTAGTCAATTGAATAGTCCAGTATGATGCGCAATCTATCATATCGCTGGATTACATGACACATATTCCTGCCCAAGGATCAGAAAGTATCAACCTGAGTTGAAGCAGTTGTTAAGTAGATTATGTTTGTCACTAGGATACTATGAGAAGCATTGTCACACTTATAATATGATGTTGTATAAAGTTGAAATATATAGGATGCAGGATGAGCCTACCTCACCAGCATCCCCCTCCGGGCGTGGTGGATTTCAGGGCAGAGGAAGAGGACGAGGAGGTGGATCAGCTGGTCGAGGAAGAGGACAAGTTATTTTCTATAACTGCAGAGATACTAATCACTATGCACGCGACTGTCCAAATCCAGCACGACAATCATGCAAGTATTGTAGAAAATTTTATCATGTGATAAAATATTGCCCTGTCTTGATTGCTAAAATGGAGGAGAAAAAGACACAGACTCCAACACAAAATATTTATATGGTTAGAGCAGAAACCCGTGAAGAATATCCCAGTGTGAATGTGGTCACTAGGAGTGGTGTAGCCACTAATGAAGATAAGGGAAAGAAACCGGCTACTGACGTATGGATCCGCAAGGCACCTAAGAACAAAGAGGTATTTGATTTTCAATGTGCAAAGGAGCCTTTTGTTGAAGCGCGGAAAGAATTTGTAAAAGGAAGTGCATCAACATAAGGTAGACCAATGAAGGAACCAGGCGGAGATGAAGATATCAGACCGTTTCTTCAAGCATGCATTAAGTTATTGCGCAAAAAAAAGGCAGTAGAGACCCTTCAAGCTCTGACAGATAATTGTGTAGAGAAGGAACAACCAATGGTGGAAGAGCGAGCTATCAATAAAATATACAAGAATAAGAAGAGGACGGGTAGAGAGATGTGTATGACCGCGCATATTGGTGCTTATGAGATGGACCGGGTTATTCTAGATTTGGGATCAGATGTCAATGTTCTACCTCAGCAGACATGGCAGCGCATGGGAGAACCCAAGTTGGAGTGGTTTACCATTCAACTACGCACGTCCAATCAACAAAAGATCATTCCATTAGGGAGGTTGTCACAATTTGTAGTCAGTATCGAGGGTGTTAAGTTGATGGTAGACTTTGAAGTCGTACAAATTGTAGATGATACTGATCCTTATCCTACGCTGCTAAAGTTGCACTGGGCTATTGACATGGATGGTGTCATAAACTTGAAGAAAAGAACAATGGAAGTTGAAAGCAATGGAGTTAGGGTCATCATTCCTCTAGACTCCGCCGAGGGACAAAGATACACAGAGCCTGTGCACGCTGATGATGATATTGATCAAATCTATAAGTTGACTTTGCGCGAGGAAGATTGGATTAATCCAACGACAGATGGAAATATTAATTGGGAGAAGGATAGCTCTTGTTTCTCAGATTTGGATGAGGAATTAGAAAACTGGTTTCATGAAGTGTCTGCACTGCACTGTAATCGTGTGACCAGATCTCTTCGGTGTATAACATCTGAGATACAAGAATTACCGCATTATACATCGTATGACCCCTCAAGCCAACAACAAATATACATATTTAAATTTTAAATCCCCGATAATTTGGAAAGTCAATTCTATGAAGATGTTGTGTCAGTGTCAGCATAGGGAGACATTGAAGAGTAGGTTACAAAGCCCATATTACAGAATTGGTTATAAATGCAAAAACAAAGGCACAAACATCACGATGTGAAAGGATAAATTGTTGCGAATTATACTAGGCTTGGCTAAAAAAGCAAGGGCCTTGGAGTTTAAGGTTTAATGCCGATATTGGATATGATTGTAGCTCGAAGATATCCCAAGTTCCATGATGATGACGATGAAGACGAAGTAGTAAATCACGACACAAGTGACAGGGGGGATTGGAATGATGATGATGGTAGTGACAATTGTTCTCAACAATATCTTTGTTTGTTCTGCAATCAATGTTTTGCTCCATCCGATGTCATCTTCAACCATTGCACCTCACCCATGCATTTGATTTCCCCAATATTAAAAAATGTCTTGTTGTTGAATTTTATGGTTCCTTCAAACTCATTAATTATTTGTGTTCCAAGGTGGAAACAAATAGATGTTGGAGTTATGGCTCAGTCTAAGAGTCCAATAAAGATCTTCTTAAGCACATACAAACATCTAATCATTCTAGCTTCATATTAGATTCACATCATAGTAGAGATAGTGGATTTATGTGGTAGGATGACATGTATCTCGCTCCCTTCTTGTAAGATGATTCCATGTTGTAGAGCTTTAAAGAGGAAGGGAAAGACACCATGCAAAGCATCAATGGTGTTGATGTGGTTGACAAAGAGGAATTACTCAAAGAACTGGGAGGTGATTTCTTAAAAGACATAGAAATTCTTCTCAAAAGTTTGAGTAATGATGATGTTGTTAAAATTCCAAGTTTAGCTCTTACTAATATTAACACCGCATAATTAGATAGTAAAGGTATAGGTTTTGGTGCAACTAGTACAAAATTTAGAAATACCAAAGTTATGCTTATCAATAGTGGTCTCACGGAAATTTTTGACTTGTATATGTCTCCACGTTGTTTTGGTCAGATCACATTGACACACTCAACAAAAAATTGGGTTTGGTTGCTGACATCACCAAGTGGTGCCCAGCTATAAACAGTGAAATTAGTTGACTACTCGAATAATCTGGTCTTTCATTTATTGGAATGCATTGTCTCTTTGGCAGTTGCAAGGTGTTAGTAATCATAGTAAAGTGTGGGCGCTTGAATTCAAACCTCCTTGTCTATGGCGCATCTGATCGAAGTTTAATAGTCTGCATAATCACAGAAGATGATAAAGATTGCTCATCAATTCTTACTTTTTCAAGAAAAAAATATATCATTTAGTCATGGTTGCCATTTTATTTTTTTCAGTACGCATCAAAGGTTTTTTAGCACAAACTCTTTTGGATGTCTCTTCTCGGTGTCAAAGAGGTGACTCTTCTTGATCAACTATTGATATTGAATTATTCCTAATAAATAATTGAAATGAACTACAATATTTCTAACAAAGTCATCATATTCACTCAACATCCAGGCGAGATATACTTATTATTTAATAAAAATATATATTAGTGTATGGGACCAAGGACACTATAATGATTTTCTGTTTTCAAATGTGGTCTATTATTTAATAATCAACTTGGCTAATGTCATATTGATGAAGATCATTCTCTTCAACGACAATTGAGCCACTTCTTATTTTTGTTTTTGTGATTTTGGCTTGATTAAACGTCACCCAGCTCCCTCTATTTTATGTCGCAAGGCGCTTTCCTCTATTGGGTTTCATAAAACAATTATTCTAAATAAGTTTTTCCATTGTTAGGTTTAGTTGATTTTTCTAGAAATGGATTAGTATTTTCAACTCAAGAAAAGGGTTGATATTCAAATAAAGGTATCAACCTTGGGACCTACCTTCAACATATAATTTGGTTCTCAAGGAGGTTACTTTGACTTGCAAATTGACGACTCACATTGATTCATGCCCAAATGAACGAAGCCCCGATAGTTTGAAGTGCATGGAGGTTATGTTTAGGGGAACCATTGAGAATCGGATTCCCCAAACATCGCATTGCAGGATGTACAATTGGGATTTAATCTGATGGTTCACCCCACTTTTCTAGAAACTGGTAGAGTACCATCAGGAGATTTTTTATGGTTTTGCACGACACCACCCATGGTTTTCCGACATATGCATGATGAATATTTGGGCCCACACAAGCTCCACATAAGTTTCATATATTATTTTTATATTGGTTATCAAGTTGAAAACCTCCCATTGTCTTAATACGAAGACCATCACATGCACCATTTTAATATAGTCACTCTACATTTATCAAAAAGCTCTAAAATGATTGTAAAGTTTTGTAAATGGTGGGCATAATTTTAATAATATATCTAATATTAAAACTAATTGAAATTTCATATTCTAAGTTACCACAACTTATTAAAAAATGCATTGTAATTTTTTTTAGACTCATTTAAAAAAAACAATTTTATAAGTGTTTTCAAAGTCATATTAGAGAAATTTTGAGGTATAAAATAGGCCTCCTAAGGAATATTATAAAATAATAATGTAAATAATAAAATAAGATTAGATTAATTCATCAATTTTTGGAGGGAAAAAAAAATAAAATAAAAATCAAAACTATTTTTCCAATTCGTATTTTCACTCTACGTATGATTTTACTCAAATTTCGAGCATGAGCACTTGTTGGATGCAAAATTTGATTTTTCATCCAAGGAGTACCCATGTTGTATACTTTTGACGGACCCTATTACACAAAAAAATTGAAATACATGAAAATTCATGATTAAATAAAATAGTAGGGAGATAAGTTGAAAAAACGAATTGAAAAAGTAGTTTTATTTATTTATTTTTATCTTTTTACTTCTTTACTGCAAAAATGGTGAATCATCCCCCATGGTTTATATCTTCATATTGACTCCTATTGGTTCTTATAAAGTTGATTTTTGTTGTACATTTTTGTTTTAAGGCCCATTTTTTACCTCATAGTTTCTCTAATGGTTCCCTAACCAATCAAGGTAGTTAGATTGGAAAGAGAAATACAAATCGGAAATTAACATTTTGAGTGGGTTTGGATTATAGATTCTAAATAGAAATTTAATGAAGAAATCCATCAATGAAAACTAGTTTGGTTCTAGAATTGAGATAAGTTGCAATGTGTTAAATTTTCCTTCTATGTATTTTTTTTCATAATGTATTTTTCTTTTGTTGAAAAGGTGTATGTAGCAGCAAAATTTTTCTATTCAAGTTTGCATATTTGTTTATGTAACCATAGGTTTCAGATGGAACTTGTAAGTGGAATAAAAACACATTAATGAGTGCTCTACCATTTCAGAAATCCATTCACATTTTCTCTCTTTTTCATTAATTTCATTCTCGTATTTGAAAACTTGAATTCTGTTTAGTCAGTTTAATGTCTTAAATTGCTATCATAAATTATCGATCGAGATTAGTAATCTGATGAAGTGTGGTGCACTATATATGCTTATATGCCCTTATTTCTTACTTCGTTGTGTATTTTTATATATTTTTTTTTTGGGGGTTTGTATTTTATGCTTATAAATGAAATCTTGAAATCTTGAATGAAATCTGAGCTTATAAATGAAATCTTGAATGCTAAGAAATAACTAAATCTGAAAGAAATTTAATGATGAAAACTTAATCTTTACGAAGGAAGAAAAGGAAATGTTATTTTTACTCTAAGAAAAGAAATTGATTTGCAAATGACTCTTAATAAAATGAATGGAATCTAAAATCTAAAATAAGGAAGAAAAGGAAATGTTATTTAACTAATCTATTTTGCATAAAAATAAATCAATCTTTGGATGGTTGAATCTAAGCTATGTTAGACTATTCTATGCTGGAAAAACATCTAATTGAACTTATTATGTATTTTAACAAAGCATAATTCTAAATTCTATTGAATTATATTGATCTCTAAATGATGTTATATCTATCAACATAACAAAAATAAAACCATATTCTACCTTATCAATTGAGAACATTAATTTTATGAAAACAAAGCATCTGATCTAATTTTGAATCAATTTAAAATGATCAAAGTATAATTATAATATAACTCTACCCTATTTTTAAGTCTATCTAAGAATGATCAAAATATAACTCTAATCTAACTCTGTTCTACATTCCATGGAACGAAAGCATCAAATCTATTACTATGAAATTGAACTGACTGTGCTAATTGAATTCAAATTTAACTAAGGAAAGCAAAGAATGACAGAGTATCTATTGCGCAAAACAAGATGTCTAATCTAAATCCTATGGTTGCTGTGTAATCAAATGCAAGAATCGATTTCAATTGGAAGCTGACATAGTCACGATAATGAAACAATTCATGAGAGCATAAGATATAACAATCAATTGTGCGTAAATATAAACAACTAATTCAGAAAATATTTAGAAACTAAATGACATGGGATTAAACTGTGAAATGACAAGAAATTAAACTACAAATTGATGAGAATTCTAAAATACAAAATGACGAGAAATTAAGCTATGAAATGACAATAAATTAAACTACGAAATGACTTATAAAAACCTCCTTTCAGTGCAGGGGCCCTCTGCAACAGAACGAGTGTAAATCAACTTAATCTATCTGCGCATCAATGGTCTGGAACTGGTCTTCTTCATTAACAAAACAGAGTTTAAAAACATATCACAGTATTATCACAAAATCAAACTTATTCCCGATTTCGAAAGATCGATATTTATACAAGGTTTTAAATTAACTGTCTGAGACAATTTCGCCTATGGAAAGGAAAAATAAAGCTAAGAATAGAATTCTAATCAGAAGCAACATCTTCATGGCTTTTTCTTGATTTTATACGTAAGAGAAAATCGAGAATCTTCGTCCGTTGATCTCATTCCTTATTCTTGAATGATCTTTTGACCGCGAGTGTAGGCATAATCCTTCTCAAAATTGAACAGGTAAGTAGGATACAATCCATATGTGCACCATTTCAAAGTTACCCATATGACTCACTTCTTCATTTTCTTCTTGAAACCTATCAAATAATAACGGTGGTTCTAGGAACAAGGGATAGCTACATAATTGCACGAATTCTATAGCTAATTACGGAAATTCATCTAAATAATAATAAATATTATAATATAAAATAGATATCATCTAAATGCCTTCTCAGATCTAAAATATGTCAATTATCGTTGATTGAGTTTATGAATTTTGAAAAAAGGAAGAAAATATGGTGGAAAAAGATGTCAAAATAGGAACAATTTTGAGGTTCAACATACCCCCACTAAGAGACCATTGCACGTCCTCATGCAATTTCCAAAATTGTGAGCCTTCACCTTTTACTGCATTTGTTCTAATACCTCTGCCAGTACATCCAACTTCCTCTTCTTTCCTTTCTTTGAAGTAATTTCCATTCTTGGTTTCTTCATGAGGATTTTGTACTTCAAAAAGATGACTTTTATGTTCAGGTAGCCATTCATTTTCTTCAGTTTCTTGTTATTTTTATAACATAACTCCAAATGTAGAATAGTATTGTCACTAATGACCTTTTATAAGTGGTTTTGTTCCTTCATAGATTCATTTTCTTGCTTGATGTGCCTATTTAGTATCTCTAGTTCATATATTTCTTGCTTCAAAGTTTTCACTAGAGGTTCTTGTGGACTATTAGGCCGCTCTTCAACACTTGCATTTCCCTTTGCATGTCTCTTTTCTAAGGATTCAATGTAGTCATAAATTTCTTGTTGTGTCGGGTCAATTTTTGGGGTCCTTCTGCTTGGATTATGTATAGGAGAGGCAGTAATATGCAATGGTACTCGAGGCTCTTCATCTAAATCAACAAACTTTGCTTCCTGTGGGGATGTCTTCTTCAAGGGTTTACGAAGTCTGGAACTTCTCCTTGGTTGTGGAGGGCTTAATATTTCTGAGTTTATAACTTTTCACTTTTCCTTTACATTACCTCTCTTTTTGTAACCACTTTGTTTCTTATTCTTCAGTAATTCTGCAATGGTAATTTCTTCTTCTTGTTGTTGTGTTTGAGGTGAGGATTTTTCTTCAATGTAGGTATCAACCTTTCTCCTCCTGATTCTTTTGGTCTTATCATCCTTAGGGTGTTCTTGTGTTTCTTCTTGAAAATTATTCCTGATTAGGAAACTTTCCCAGGAGTCTCCTATACTCTTTAAATGAAATTCAATGAGTATCTTTATCAGTCCATGATGATACATGATATTTTCTATGGATTGGATTATTTTCTGCACGGTTCCTGACATCTTCTTTAAGTTTTTCAATAGGAAGTATGGGAGGTTTATTTCTCCGTCCTCTAGGAAATTCATTAACAGTCTGGTATGGTAGAAAAACATACAACCAAATCTACCCTCACAAGTAACATATTTTTGAATAATTAACAACATGTTCCTCCATTTGTTTTTAAGTGTCGTACTGGGAATTCCCTTCTTAAAAATAGTAGTGTCCATACCTGGACTTTTCATAAAAATCTTCCATTCTTCTCCATGGATTTCCCTGTTCTTGAACCATATTTCACCGATATTTGGAAGTTCTGTGGCTTCTACTATGAAGGACTCTGTCACCAAAAACTTTATGTCCCCAATTTATACCTCTGCCTCGTCGAAGGCTCTTGCGAAGGATTTTGTGACTTCTTTGTGGAAACCATCAAACTTTCTATGAACTGGAGACATCATACCTTCTGTAACATTTCCTTCATTTGTGGATAACCTTCCATGAATTTTCCTCCCATGGGCTTGGTTCTTACTATTAAACCCATCTCTCTGTTGTAAGGAGTTTTTCACCTTCAAAATTGTTCTTCTTCAACCATGTGGATTGAGGGTTTGGCTCTGAGTTAAGAATGTTGAAAGGAGATTGTAGAGACATGTAGGTAAAATAGATATTTGGGCAAGGGTTTAGGAACATGAGTAAGCAGGTTACAGAATGAGATATCGTCGTTAATAATTAATGGATGAAACCGGTATTGATCATTATGGGATATGATACGGATGAAGTGGAAAATTATGGATTTGTGGTTTGAACTGAGTACAATCAGTTTTAATGATGACAATTTGAGGTGGCAACATATGATCATCTAAATTATATACACTAATGTTTTTTAACATTATTATTTAAACAAATTTTGTAACATACCTTGGAACTAACCTTTGTTGATCTTCTTTCTGTCTTGATTCCTCAGGTGTCTTTTCAGCATGATCTTCAATGGAGTCTTCAGTTGCTTTTGTTTAGTATGTCCTGCTTCAATAGGCTGCAAAAGTGTAGCAGAGCTGTAGAATGTGATGACAGCTGCTGAGTATTCTAAGAGCTGCAGAAATGTAGCAATCTTGTAGCTAATATTTTTTTTCTTTTGAAAAAGAAAGGGAACAAAGAATTTGGAATTTTTAGAATGGGAGAAAATATAATATGTCAGAAATGAGCTCTGATTTTCACCTTGTATTTTATGTATAAGGATGCCAATCATTGATTGGTTTTCATACTTATACAATTTTTTTGTTTTGTTTTTTTTTAGGTATGAAATTTAAAAAGAAGACTAAGTTGGGCAAGAAGAAGGATTCTTTTTCACCAACTTCATATCAGCGTTGTCTTGAAATTTTTTGATAAATTCCTCCTTTGTAATTAGTTTAAGATAGACCTTTAGTCAATGTCCATTCACATGAAAAGGTACATTTTCTTCATCTATTTTCCTATCCTGACTGCCCCATTGTCAAAGACTTTTTCAATCTCATAAGGCCCAAGCCAATGAGTCTGAAATTTTCCTTGGAA
Source organism: Pinus albicaulis (assembly GCA_034641835.2). Classification (NCBI taxonomy): domain Eukaryota; kingdom Viridiplantae; phylum Streptophyta; class Pinopsida; order Pinales; family Pinaceae; genus Pinus; species Pinus albicaulis. Next base: position 87,655,427 of record CM076576.1, read on the forward strand.
GTCTTTGAACTTTGAATTGAACAAAAGTGTCCAATCTACTGCTTGAAATTTTCTTTCTTTTATGTATTTATCATGCCATTTGGACCTTTGTTGTTGAACTAAGTTGGTCTTTTGAACTGCATCTTGCCTGATCTCATCAAGATCATTGGGTTGCTCCATTATGTGATTTTGGGCTTCTGATAAATCAAGTCTCAATTTGACTGTTGTCTTGAAGGTTTTGATCTGGAATTCTATTGTAAACAAGACTTGCTTCCCATAAACAATTTCGTAGGGAGTATGTCATGTTTTATTCCTCCATGTATTCTGGTAGGCCCATAAGGCTTCGGGAGCCTTTCTGCCCAATCCTTCCTATGTAGATGTACAGTCTTTGTGAGGATTTCTTCGATCACTTTATTGGTGGACTCCACTTGTCCATTTTCATGTGGATGATACAAAGTATACTTTCTGTGTTTGATCTTATATTCCTTTACAATCTTTTGCACCATCCTGGATGTAAACTGAGATCCTTGATTTGTCATAATTTCCCTTGGGACACCAAAACGAGTAAATGTCCTCAAAGAGAAATAAAACTACAACATTTTCATTAGCAAAAGAAAGTGTTTTAGCCTCTACCCATTTAGTGACAGAATCAGTGCAAACCATAATATACCTCTTTTGTTTTGATGGTGGATTGATTGGTCCAACAAAATCTAGAGCTCATTTTTCAAAGGCTCGATGAGTACCTGAGGTTATAAGGGAATTTCATCTGTAGGAACATGTTTCGCCATTCTCTGACAATTGTCACACCTTTTTACATAATCCTTGGCATATTTAAAGATGGACAACCAATAATATCATAAATGAAGGATTTTATAAGCAGCTCTCTTATCAGCAAAGTGTCCACCACAAGTTTAATCGTGGCATGCCCTCAAAATTTCAAGTATTTCATCTTCTCGTACACATCACCTAATGATAAGATCTAGACCTGTTTTATACAATTCATCATTTACCCATGAATACAATGCACTTGTTTGAATTATTTTCCTCTTTTCTCTAGGAAACAAGTATGGTGGTAATTTTCCTGTAGCTAATTAGTTAGCAATGTCTGCAAACCATGGAGATTTAGTAGATATTGCAAAAATATATTCATCAGGAAAATTATCCTCTACTCAAGTATCATTATTGTTATTTTTAATTCTAGACAAGAAGTCAGCAACTGTGTTTTGTTTTCCACATCAGTCTAGAATGGTGATGTTAAATTCTTGCAGGAGTAATAATCATCTTGTGATTCTGCCATTAGTGATAGATTTATTCATTAAATACCTAATTTCATAATGATCTGTGTGAATAAATGTTTCATTAGGTAGTGATAGAATGTCTAAATTTTTTAATAGCATGGACAACAGCTAAAAACTCTTTTTCAGTAACAGTATAATTTAACTCAGCAAGAGTCAAAAAATTTCTTGTGTAGTAGATGGCATAGGGGGTCAAATCTTTTTTTCCTAATATAGCTCCCAGAGATGTATCTGAAGCATATGTTGAGATATGAAAACGTATTTTCCAATTTGGTCCTCTTAATATGGGTGCCTGAGATATTTTTCTTTTAAAGTTTCAAATGCCATTTGGCACTCAAGATTCCAATTAAATTCACCATCTTTGGTAAGAAATTTGAAGAGTGGAGATGCAATTTTCGTGAATTTTTCTATAATTCTTCTATAGTACCCTGTAAAACCAAGAAAAATTTTAACATCCTTTCGAAAATTTGGAATTGATAATTTGGAGATGACTTCAACTTTGGATGAGTCTACTTTAATTACATCCCCAGAAATGTGATGTCCTAGAATAATTCCTTCAGTAAACATCATAAAGTGTTTTTCATGACTTAGTGATAGATTTTATTCTTTACATCTTTTAAGAAATTTTTCCAAATTTCAAGAGCCTCTTCAAAATAATTTCCATAAATTGTAAAATCATCCATATACACTTTCACATAATCATGTATTAGATCAGAGAAAATTCCTAGTACTGCTCTTTGAAATGTTGCAGGTGCATTGCACAATCCAAAAGGAAGTACTCGGTAAGCATAGGTTCCCCATGGATAGGTGAATGTAGTTTTGTCTTAGTCTTCAGGTGCTACTTGAATTTGATTGTAACCACTAAAACCATCCAGGAATGAGAAATATTTATTTCCTGCTAATGTATCCA